>CM077032.1:72364978-75114978 GCA_039090855.1 Macrothele yani | reverse complement strand
TCCGGATAGTTCGGGCGCCATTATAACGAAGTAAATTTCTCCGTCATTTTTATTCGCGCCAGGATTCGAACCCGGGTCCCCTCATTCCGGAATAAGTTGCTCTACCAATTGAGCTACGTGGACGTTTTATTCTGATTCCTATCTGCCTTTATGTCGTGTGCGTCCTTCTGGCATTTACGTCACATCTCCTGGTACGTTACAAGCTCAATTGGTAGAGTGACTTATTCCGGAGTGAGGGAATCCGTATTCGAATCCTGGCGTGGACTAAATGACGGAGAAATTTACTTCGTTATACACGTTCTGATTGTGTGAAAAATGAAGATGTGTTGCAGTTGTGTAATGCGAAGCAAAATGTTGTTAGTAAGCTGGAGACTAATATGCTTCAGTGGTTTGGCCATGTTGAAAGAATGAGTGATAAGATTTCTTACTAAGAATTTTTTTTTTAGCCCAAGTTGCAGGAAGGAAAGGCAGAGGAAAGCCAAGGAAGTCATGGGAGGATCAGATTCATGAGTGTCTGCATGAGAAAAAGAATAGGAGTCTGAAATATAGAAGATCTTGTGTACGTCGTGTGATGGATGTCAGTAAAGCCTGAGTTGTGTGTCAAGATCGCTGTAAATGGAGAATTTCCATACCGCAACAGTAAGTAAATAATCAGTTAAAAATTTATGTAGTAGTTTGTATTTCTTTGTGGAGTTAACCTCTGAATCTCGGAGAGTGATGGGCATGTATGTGTATGAGTAAGATTAACTACTAAAACATTACCACTTCATGAAAGATATACGGGATTACACCATATAATACATACGGTGTACTCCCGTAAAATTTTTAAATTTTTTATCAAAAACGTACACAAAGGTACTTTGTGCATAATTATATTACTTGTGATCTGTGACTTTGTTGTATTAACTATTTATATGTGTCACTTCAGACATTTATTAAACAATTTCTTTTGAAATCTATAATATCTAAAATGAAGTAATATGAGATAATACACTGCCGGACAATTGCTAAGGTCGGATGACAATAGCAACGATAGCAATCATAAAATGGAAGGCAGAAAAATGTGGAAATTAGCATAAGTGCGGGATACAGTAAGACGTGTTGTGCGTATGCAAATTTTGGATTGCCGAACTTGTTCGTGACGTCATAGCGCTGATAAGAGATGTAAAGGATTTGACGCGTATTGACCGTTGTTGTTCAAACGCAAAGTTGAAAGGGAAAGAATCAATTGACGAACTTGCAATTTTCAGTATGTCTTCCCGACATCACCTAGATGATTTTACGCGTGGCCGTATTATTGGCAAGAGTGAAGAAGGGCGAAAAATAAAAGATGTTGCCAGGGAGTTCGACGTCAGCCACAGTGTTGTTTCAAGGCTTTGGAAATCATTTCAAACAAATGGAGAGTGTAGCAAATGTCACGGGGGGGGGGTCGTGTTCGCAGTACGACACCTGCAGAAGATCGGTACATAGTGCTATCAACAAAAAGACACCGGCGCAGCACAGCTAGTGAGGTAGCGAATCCGTTTATGGCTGCTACTGGCAAAGCGGTTCTCCCGAAAAACTGTCGCCAGACGTATGCAAGAAGGAGGACTATACGCCCGCCGTCTTGTTGTGTGCATCCCATTGTTCAGACGTCACCGTACCGCCCGTCTGCAAGGGTGCCATCAACATCGCTATTCGACTGATAACGACTGGTCTGCTGTCCTCTTCTCAGATGAGAGTAGATACAGTCTATCGTCTGATTGTCGACGAGAACTGATCTGGCGTGATAGTGGTACTGCATATTGTCCAGCAAACATAAAGGAAAGGGACCGATATCCGACATGTAGTGTCATGGTATGGGCTGGCATCATGATGAATGGCCGTACGTCCCTCTATGTGCCTCCAACTGGGACTATGACTGGTCAACGATACATTAATGATGTTCTGCTACCTCATGTTCGCATGTTCCGTGGTGCTGTCGGTGATAGATTCATTTTCATGGACGACGACGCAACATGTCATCGAACAGTCGCTGTCCAGGAGAGTCTTGAGAGCGAGGATATTCAACGCCTCGTATGGCCAGCACGTTCTCCAGATCTGAATACCATTGAAAATGTGTGGGATGCTTTGGGGAGGAGTCTTGCTGGTCGCCAATACCCTCCAATAAACAAGGACACCCTCATCCGTGCACTGACAGAGGAATGGGATAAATTACTCCAACAGCTGCTTGATAATGTTGTGCAAAGCATGACACGACGTGTGGAATCTTGCATCGCCCTCCATGGTGGCCATATCCCGTATTGACATCTTACGCCGGAACGCCTGCGGACGGTAATTGCATTTTTTCACGTTTACGTATTCTGCACAAAATGGCCTGTTTGTCCCTTGAACACGTTCCAAAGCCTTCTGGATTTCAGAGAACAATAAATTGCCTTCCTTGTAATGTCCTGGCATTCTGACATTATTTTATTTCACTTGGCATCCAACCACACTTACTTTTTTATGCGCTATATAGCCGTTTATGATCCGTCCTTAGCAATTGTCCAGCAGTGTATTTATATTTATTGCCACAGTTATTTGTAAGTACGCGTGGTTACTTATATTTGAGCATGTCATGTATTCGTTTACGATACGTTTGTAGTTAAAAAAACCGAGTAGGTTCAGGTTCTCAATTTTGAGTACATTTTTTTTAACACTGTAATTAGTTGTTTCTTTGAAAATCTTAATTTTCAATGAATTGACAGGTGGTCTTAAACTTTTGCAAATGGGAATACGTCACACAGTTTAAGCTTTTACTAGACGGATTCAGTAGCAGAATTACTTGCATGTAACCTCGTCGCGATATTTTCAGCTATTTCCTGATGTTGCAATTCTGTCAGTCAACTTCATGATGTTGCAATTTTTCTCCCTGAGTACAATTGCGCACTTGGACGCGAATTATAAACAGCTTCACGTAAAACATTTTATCAAAACTGATCTTAAAATAAACGAGAATTGTCTCTGTGAATCAAAAGTGTGTGTTTATTATTTTCAGCGTAATGGCTTCTGATGATTACCATATTTCCTCAGTAATTTGCTTTGACATGTACTTTCTGCTCAAGAGCACAACAAAGAAGATTTTTAAATTAATTGTTTCATGACTTTCCTTTAGTAAGAGAAAAGGTCGCACTCATTTCGCATATACATATCCTGCTAGGCACTTTTCCCACCTTTACTAAAGGAACGAGCAATCTGAAGAAATTCAAGATGCGGAGTAGAGCGTTCTGTATTCTGGCGTTGCTTTGCTTTGCAAAGTTTTGTGAGGGGCGATTTATGAACTTAGCCTACGTAAATCCGAAACATGTTGTTAGAGATTCGGAGACCGTTAAAAACGACTGGGAATATTTGGAAAATTTTCTAAAAAGCATTATGAGCGACGCTACGAAAAGGCTATTACCTTTAATAATGGACAATGCACTCAGCTTGAATCTTTCATTGTCATGCATCAAACAAGCTACGCAAATTCTTGTTGGCATGCGCAATCTAAAACCTTGGGCAATGAGATGTAAGTATTGTTTTAGTTTTTAACGCTTTCCAAACGTAGTTGTCCTTCTGTCTGTCCTGTCCCTCCGTCCGCACGATAACTTGCGCAAAAATGGTTCGATTTCGATGGAATTTTAGTATGTGGTAGGAGACTACTTGAGGACGAACCCTGTTGAAAATGGACGAAATGGGGGGTAAAAGGTCAAGACATAAAAGCGGGATACATTCCATTCTTGCGTAAAAATGTTTAATTTCGATGAAATTTTAATGGTTCGATTTCGAAAAATTTAAGAGTTCGTCCCCACGTGATCACTGGTGATGAACCCTACTGAAAATGGACGAAATGGGGTCAAATGTCAGGACATAAAAGCGGGATACATTCCATTGCCCTTATGCGTCATAACTTGCATAAAAAAGATTCGATTTCGATGAAATTTTAGCACGTGGTAGGGAATCACCTGGGGACGAACCCTATTGAAAATAGAAGAAATGGGGTCAAATCTCAGGACATAGGAGCGGGATCTATTCCATTGCCCTTATGCATCATAACTTACGTAAAAATGTTTCGATTGCGACAGCACTTAATCATGTTGTTCAGGCGGTACACTGAACCGGTTTTGTTCAATATGATCGAAATGTGGTCAAAGGTCAGGACACAGGAGCGAGATTTATTTCACAGCCATTATCCTCATAACTTGAGTAATGATTTCTGGTATGTTGGAAAGCATATCATATTCAATGCATTGCATGATTTTACAAACTTGTTCATGCAGCAGTTGATTTTATGCATCGTTGACCAAGATTAATAAAAAAGTTTTTGCTGCCTTCATGGATTTAAAGAAAGCTTACGACCGAGTAAATAGAACACTTTATGGAAGATATTGAATAAATACAGAGGATGAGGCGAACGTTTTGCAATATTTGCATAAACGCAAGTGCTGCGGCGTGTATGTCACGTGCTTAAACTAGTTCAAGTTAGGCATTGCAGTCAGTCGAAAGGGATATAAAGTCGTAGTCGTTGTTGTGAACAGCATTGCATGTCGTCGTTCTGTCTGTGGTTGGGACACCTAAAAGATAAACAGCAACAACCGTATAGTTAGGGAACTTTTGCTTTACGAGTTTGAACTCGGCCATAACGCTCCTCAAGCAACACGAAACATTTGTCATGCGAAAGGGGAAGGTTCCGTGGACTACAGCACCGCAACCAGATGGTTCAGGAAATTTCGCTCAGGTGACAGAAACCTCGACGATCAGGTAGGCAGCGATCCGCGGATTCGGTGGCCGTGCGCCAAGCCGTAGAGGCAAATCCGACAACCAGCACTCGGAGATTATCAGGCGAGCTGGGCATATCACAGAACACCGTAGTTTGTCACCTTCAGGAACTCGGCAAGGTCTACAGGACGAGAGAAATGGTGAAAATCTTCCAAATACGTAGAGATAATGTAAATAGACAAAGTCATCGCTCTTTCCATGTTTCTCTTTAATTAAACAAAAACGTGGAAAGAGCGATGACTTTGTCTATTTAAAAGATCTACAGGAGCTGCCGCATTGTCCCTTACGAACTGAAGCCAACTGAAGCAAACCGCCGGGGGAAGTGTGCACTAAACTCCTAGAAAACCTGCGCAGTGTACGTTTAACCCTTTAACGACCATGACCCCAAAATCTTGTATCACTCGAAATACCATAACGCCCGAAACTGTCTCTTGTTTCTTTTGGATTGGAGGTTTAACGACCACCGTGAGCAGCTCAATGGGCTATAAGCAGTCTCCCGTCCCTAATTTAGGGTCACTGGTTCCAGGGAAGGGAGAGAGCCAGTGCCGTAAGACAAACACAACATCCATGCCTCCCCGGGATTCGAACCCGGGCCCCTTGCGGATGAATGATCAGAGGCCAGCGCCTTAGACCACTGCGCCACCGAGGCGGCACTCTTGTTTCACATCTTTGTTTAATAACAACAATAGTGACTGAGGGTGACTCCTGCTGATCCCTCATATGTTGCGAAAAGTCACCCTCAGTCACTATATCTGTTATTTGTTTAATAACAGCTATAGTGACTGAGGTTGTCTCCTGCTCATCCCTCATATGTCGATAAAGTCACCCTCAGTCACTATAGCTGTTATTTGTTTATTAACAGCTATAGTGACTGTGGTTGCCTCCTGCTGATCCTTCATATGTCGAGAAAAGTCACCCTCAGTTACTATACCTGTTATTTGTTTAATAACAGCTATAATGACTGAGGTTGTCTCCTGCTCATCCCTTATATGTCGATAAAAGACACCCTCAGGTACTATAGCTGTTATTTGTTTATTAACAGCTATAGTGACTGAGGATGACACCTGCTGATCACTCATATGTCGAGAAAGTCACCCTCAGTTACTATACCTGATATTTGTTTAATAACAGCTATAGTGACTGAGGTTGTCTCCTGCTCATCCCTCATATGTCGATAAAAGTCACCCTCAGTCACTATAGCTGTTATTTGTTTATTAACAGCTATAGTGACTGAGGGTGGCATCTGCTGCTCCCTCATATGTCGAGAAAAGTCACCCTCAGTCACTATAGCTGCTATTTGTTTATTAACAGCTATAGTGACTGAGGTTGTCTCCTGCTCATCCCTCATATGTCAGGAAAAGTCATCCTCAGTCACTATAGCTGTTATTTGTTTATTAACAGCTATAGGGACTGAGGGTGTCTCCTGCTGATCCCTCATATATCGAGAAAAATTGAAGAACAAGTAAGGGTAGGAAATCTGACTCACTCCAGGCAGGAGTTTCGGGCGTTATGGTCGTTAAAGGGTTAATCAAGAGAATTGTTATGTGCGACGAAAAGTGGGTCTATGTCTGTAATCCTAACGCACAACGGCTGTATTTGAGCCCGAGTCAGCTTCCATAACCTGTTGTCAAACGTAGGCACTTCTAGCATCAGTTGATGCTCTGCGTCTGGTGGAGTTTCGAGCGGATAATCCATTAAGAATTCCTTCCAGACGGTTGGACCATCAAAGCCAACCTCTACTCTGAACAGCTGGGGAGAATGTATGCCGTTTTGGAGGAGACGTACCCAGCCCTGGTGAAGAGAAAGCGCGCTCTCCTACAACAGGACAACGATCGGCCTCGCACCGCGCGAACGATCCAGGCAAAACCACAGGAACTTGAGGGCATCTAAATTATGCCACACCGAGCATATACACTGCTGGCGACCCAAAATGCAACACCAAGAAGGAAGCATCCGATTGGCCTGAAATTCGCAGCATGCGTCGCCCGCGAGAGGACATGCAAACGATTTGCATTGCAGGGCATATGCAAATCATGTGCGCCCGGCACGCCACCGGGAAGCACTATAAGAAGGGTGCGCAGGAGGCTGGGTGTAAGTAGTGGAAGTGTGTTGTGCTGCCGGACCTGTGCGTGGGGAGCTTCCTGGTGCCTCGTCGCAGAATACGGCAGTCATTCAGCGCGTTTTTGAATTCAACACAGGACGAATAGTGGCTTATCGCGACAGTGGTTTATCATACCGAGACATCGGCGCCCGTGTGGGACGACATCCAGCCACAGTGAGGCGAGTATGGATTCGGTGGGTGCAGGAGGGACGGACGGGCCGACGTGAGCGATTGCCGCAGCCACGGTACACCACCTAAAGAAAGGAGTAGCATGTTGTGCGGCGGGTATTGACGGCTCGTACCGCACATCACGAACGTTAGCGCAGGACTTAGGGTGTGTTGCGCAACAATCTGTGTCAGCACGTACCGTTACACGTCGTCTGCAGGAGCGGAAACTTGTCGCACGGCGCCCATTGCTCCAATTACCACTGACGTTACACCATCGGCGAGTGCGGCGGCAGTGGGACGTTGAACGCCGCACCTGGACTATTAAATGGTACGACAGTGTCTTCTCCGACGAATCCCGCTTCTGCTTGCAACACCACGATGGTCGGATCCGCGTGTGGCGGCACCGCAGCGAGAGACTGTATGACGCCTGCATTATGCATCGCCATACCAGTCCGTCGCCTGGCGTTATGGATTTGGGCGCAATTGGATATGACGCCCGCACCCCTCTGGTGCGCATCGCCGGTACACTCAACAGCCGCCGCACCATCTCCGACGTTTTGGAGCCTGTAGTCCTCCCTTACCTGCCGGACCTGCCAGTGGCCGCGTTTCAACAGGACAATGCGCGCCCGCAGCACGTGGCACGCATCGTGCAACAATTCTTCATGGCCCACCAGGTGTCACTGCTCCCGTGGCCTACCTGTTCTCCCGATATGTCACCCATCGAACACGTCTGGTCGCTGATCGGCAACCGAGTGGCCCGGCAAGCACCACCCGCGGCTACGCCTGATGAACTGTGGCAACGTGTGGAAGCAGCCTGGACCGATATACCCCAAGCCCACATCCAAAGCCTCTATCTTTCGATGCCGCGGCGTGTAGCGGCCGTTATTGCCAGCCATAGGGGCCACACGAACTACTGATGTCTGCGTGTTCCGCAAGTCGCACGAGCCTGTAAGCTCAATCGTTTCATCTTTGTATCTGTTGCTATGTGTCCAGTAAATCTGGCTTTGCTATCTCGTGTCCTTCTTGATGTTGCATTTTGGGTAGCCAGCAGTGTAGATTGGACCTTGCCCTGTCGGAATATTACTTGTTCCGGTCCAGGGCCCACTTCCTTCTCGGGCGACACTTCAACAACCAGGAGGAGGTGGCAGCTTGGGTGAAGGAGTTCTCCGCCTCGAAGAACAAGAACTGGTACCGCCGCGGAATCGAAGAACTGGCAGACAGATGGCTAAAGACGGTGCAACACGATGATCTATACTTTGAATACTTGTCAGCTTTCTTCGTAAAGGTTCTTATGAAGAAATAAAGTGATCCAAATATTGCAAAACCTTCGATTCACCGGTGCTCTGAATGATATTACTGGGAATCTACTTAATAGTGTAAACGCCGTGTATGTTGGCAGTGGAGTTTGTGTACGAGTGAATAGTGTTTTGTAAGAATAGTTTTCTACTGGTGCAGGTGTCAGACAAGGTTGTGTACTGTCACCATGGCTATTTAATATATACTGCTGGCCACCCAAAATGCAACACCAAGAAGGACACGAGATTAACTGGACACATAACAACAGATACAAAGACGAAACGATTGAGCTTACAGGCCTGTGCGACTTACGGAATACGCAGACATCAATACTTCGTGTGGCCCCCATGGCTGGCAATAAAACCGCTACACGCCGCGGCATCGAACGAAAGAGGCTTTGGATGTGGGCTTGGGGTATGTCGGTCCAGGCTGCTTCCACACGTTGCCACAGTTCATCAGGCGTAGCCGCGGGTGGTGCTTGCCGGGCCACTCGGTTGCCCATCAGCGACCAGACGTGTTCGATGGGCGACATATCGGGAGAACACGCGGGCCACGACAGCAGTGACACCTGTTGGGCCGTGCAGAATTGTTGCACGTTGCGTGCCACGTGCGGGCGCGCATTGTCCTGCTGAAACGTGGTCGCTTGCAGTCCTGCAGGTAAAGGAGGACTACAGGCTCCAAAACGTCGGAGATGGTGCGGTGGCTGTTGAGTGTACCGGCGATGCGTACCAGATGGGTGCGTGTGCCATATACAAGTGCGCCCCAAACCGTAACTCCAGGCGACGGACAGGTATGGCGATGCATAAAGAAAGCATCATACAGTCTCTCGCCGCGGTGCCGCCACACGCGGATCCGACCATGGTGGTGTTGCAGGCAAAAGTGGGATTCGTCGGAGAACACAATGCCGTGCCATCCTGTAGTACAGGTGCGGCGTTCAACGGCCCACTGCAGCCGCATTTGCCGGTGGTGTAACGTCAATGGTAATCGGAGCAATGTGTGCCGTGCGACAAGTCTCCGCTCCTGCAGACGACGTCGAACGGTACGTGCTGACACAGGTTGTTGCGCAACACACCCTAATTCCTGTGCTAACGTTCGTGATGTGGCGGTACGAGCCGTCAATGCCCGCCGCGCAACATGCCGGTCCTCTCGTTCGGTGGTGTGCTGCGGCTGTGGCAATCGCTCACGTCGGTCCGTCCGCCCCTCCTGCACCCACCGAATCCATACTCGCCTTACTGTGGCTGGATGTCGTCCCATACGGGCGCCGATGTCTCATTACGATAAACCGCTGTCACGACAAGCCACTCTTCCTCCTCTGTCGAACTCCGAAACGTGCTGGAATGACTGCCGTATTCTGCGACGAGGCATCAGGAAGCTTCCCACGCATAGGTCCGGCAGCACAACACACTTCCACTACTTACACCCCGCCTTCTGTGCACCCTTGTTATAGTGCTTCTTGGTGGAGTGCCGGGCGCACATGATTTGCGTATGCCCTGCAATGCTAATCGTTTGCATGTCCTCTCGTGGGCGACGCGTACTGCGAATTTCAGGCCAATCGGATGCTTCCTTCTTGGTGTTGCATTTTGGGTGTCCAGCAGTGTATTTATGGTTGCGTGCACGCGTGATGCCAAGATGGACAAATGTCTTGGCAATATCCGTGTGTACAGATTGATGTATGCTGATGACACAGTCCTATTGGCAGAAAGCAAAAGTGAGTTGCGGAGTATGTTTTCTCGGATGTACGAAGTTTGTATGAAATTCAAACTGAGTGTAAATAAGGGAAAAGCCAAAGTTATGGTTTTTGAGCGAGGCATTGTTAGCACTGAATGTAGTATATATGTTTCCGTAAAAGTGATTATCTGGTAATTATGCATAATTGCCGGTTATTATGCGTAATCACTGATCATCTTGGTGAGTTTGATAAATTTCACTAAATTTCTCACTTTTACCGACGATTTTACGTAATTCCCAAATTAAGTTCGTAAATTTGAGAAATATCCCAGAATTTCTCACTTTTACCGGAGATTATGTGTGATTCCGAAATGAAATTGGTAAACACTTATAGATTTAAACTAATTTTAATAAAGTAAATAAAAAATACATTTTTGTTTTATTAATATTAGAACGATTTCATGAATATAAGGAAACTAAGAAAAACCTGTTTCAACTTAACATTAGAATTATGTGTACAGACATTTAAAAAAAAGTTGTTGGGAAAAATATAGAATAATAATTCTTACAGCTTATTGAAACATGGTAACTATCATGACATTTTGAAATCCCAAAGTGGGAGCTTCACTAACAAAGTAATACTAGTACTGCCATCTATCGGAAAGTAATTTTTTTTTTGATTGGAGGTTTAACGACCACTGTGAGCAACTCAATGGGATATAAGCAGTCGCCCGTTCCTAATTTATAGGGTCACTGGTTCCAGGGAAGGGAGAGAGCCAGTGCCGTGAGGCAAACACAACATCCATGCCTCACCGGGATTCGAACCCGGACCCCTTTCGGACGAATGGTCAGAGGCCATCGCCTTAGACCACTGCGCCACCGGGGCGGTGGGAAAAGTAATCAAAAGTGATACTGGTAAAGCTATCTACCGGAGAATAAATTTAATAAATCTCGTTAAAATCAAGGTTACTCGACGAATTTACCAAAAATTCAAATTTACCATCCTGGAATGAAGATTATGCATAATTTCTGGTAAATCTGATTAATGAAGTACGATTTATCATTTTTTTTTGTTGATTGGAGGTTTAATGACCACCGTGAGCAACTCAATGGGCTATAAGCAGTCGCCCGTCCCTAATTTAGGGTCACTGGTTCCAGGGAAGGGAGAGAGCCAGTGCCGTAAGACAAACACAACATCCATGCCTGACCGGGATTCGAACCCGGACCCCTTACGGACGAATGCTCAGAGGCAAACGCCTTAGACCACTGCGCCACCGGGGCGGCGATTTATCATATTTACCACCAGCACAATCACTAGTAAATATGAATAATGCGCAGTACATGAAATATGGAAACAGCAACAAAATTAGCTGGGTCTAAGAACAAATTGCATGTGAACAAATTATCAGGAAAAACCAAAATGTTGATGCAAAAAAGAAGAGTGATGAGGACAACTAAAGAAGATGTGACTTCCAAAGTGGAATATATAGAGCTATGGTTGGTTGGTTGGTTGTTGGATTTTATTGGCGCAAGGGCCAGGTTTGGCCAAAGAGCGCCAGACAAAGAACTATCAGCCACAGATTTTTAAAAACGTGGAAAATGATTAAGAGCAGACAGGCTTGGTAAAAGTTGAAAAAGAGTATGATGAAAGCTGTGAAGACAAGGTAGTTAATTAGGTTTATATAAAAATTTATTAATTTACTATTATAATTATATTTTTTTTTTTTAAACACAACTACACAAAGGATGAGTCACTCTCCTCCCCCCACACTCCTCTGCAATGCTGGCAGAGGGCGGGGACGAACTGTCACTCTCTTCCCCCCATGTTCCTCTGCAATGTTGTTTGCGGCTGGGGACGAACTGTCACTCTCCTCCCCCTATGTTCCTCTATAATGTTGGTTGAGGGTGGGGACCTCGCTGAGGCCGAGACAGTTGGATGGACACTGCACACCTTTGCGGATTGAGGGCCGGGTCGTCCGCACGTGCAGGCTTTCTGCTTTAAACTGGAAGAGAGGGTCGGCTGCAAAAGAGAAGGCCCAGAATCAGGTAGTCGAAAAATCGCGAGCTCGGGGAAAAACACCTGTGTCGCTTGGTCAGCTGTAGATCGCTTGGCAAGCGCTGCGAGAGCTACAGGGCGCGGAACAAAGGGCTGCACGGGTTGTGGCTGAGACTGAACAACTGCGGCAAAAGTACGCTGGCGGGTGTTGGGAATACCCAACTTGGCCTTGGCAGCAGGGTACGAGAGGCCTTCCAGGGTCTTGAGGCGCTGGATCGCCATCTCGTCCTTCCATTTCATACAGTTGCGGGAGTAAGCTGCATGGGCCTCACCGCAGTTAACACAGCAGGCCGCAGAAGTGCAACCTTCCCCGTCATGTTCACTGGAGCCACAATTTGCGCAACGAGCGGAACTCTTACAGAAACGTTGTGAATGCCCGTACCTCTGGCACCTGAAACAGCGCAGAGGACTGGGAATGTACGGGCGAACTCCACAGACCAAGTAGCCAGCCTTGATTTCGGTCGGAACTTTCGGGGAGTCAAAAGTCAAGATGACATTTTTTGACTTAATCATGGAACCATCACGCCGGAACATCATACGACGTGCAGCAATAACACCTTGATCAGCAAGTTCAGTCACGAATTCGTCTTCACTGCATGGCAAGAGATCAAACTCCGAAATAACACCCCGAGAGGTGTTAAGAAACGGGTGAGGTGTCACTTTTACAGGAATGCCTTGAAGACTAGTGAGGTTCAGAAAAGTGTTACTCTGAGAAACACTGCAAGTTTGGACAAGCAGGTCCCCAGAGCGAAGCTTCCTCACAGACTTCAAGGGGCCAACCGCAGCATCCAAAGCTTTAGAAATGAAAAAGGGAGATCTGGTGGACAGTCTCTCATGCGGATCGATGGATTCTACAAGCAAGTGAGTAGCATGCGTAGTCACAGCAATTGAGGGGAGACGACGCTTCGGAGCGACTGGTACAGCCGCCGAAGAAGAGGTTCCACATTCTTGGTCCAGGTCAAGGTCTAAAGACCGTTTAAGGGTATGAGACTTGGTAGGTTGAGAAGACGAAGGACAGTCGTTGTCAACTATCATTTTGTCATTTGACTTAAATTTGGAGTTTTTGTTCTTTTTACCCATGGAAAAAAAGGAGGAAGATTCGTCTGCAGACTACTCCACCCACCACCGAGCCCTACAAGGGAGAACTGGAGGTCTGCAAGCCAAGAAAATGACGCTGGACACAGTTCTGGAGCTTATACGTTGCAGATATAGTCCGTTGGCTGTGATCACACGCACTCGGCGGACACTTCGGCCTCCGGGTACCGTCATGCCAACGCCTTTGGCATGATCCCACAGCCCCCGGGCTCACCCTGCCGTGCTATACGACAAAAAAGCCGCTAAAGCCGTGTACACAACTTGGTACAAGACTTCTGACTAGAGGTGGGTTAGTCTCTAGCCTCCCGTTTACAGCGAAGCCGGGGTCGAAGAGGAGTGTTGGTACACAGGAGGCACTTATCCGGTCTCCTGCGACCTCAGCCGCCAGACATCCCATTTCCGCCTCACGGGTCTCCGCACGCGGCAAACATGCAGGTAGGTCTAGCACCCAAACCAGCTAAAAGGAAAAAAAGAAATCCAAAGAAGACAAATCCTGGAAGGGAACCTAAACGGAATCTCAGCAACCTACGAACTGAGCGGTTAATATAATACAGTTAGTGGTGGAGGGTAACAAAACCACAAGACCGGGGTGTTAGTACATAACGTGGTAGCGATTAGGTAGAATACAACACGGGCAACTAGCCAGCGGAAAAAAAAAAAAAAAAAAAAAAAAAAAAAAGAGCGAGACACAAGACCAGCTCGAGATCGTGGGGCCGCGACTCCCCAACAGCTGGATGAACAGCCGTCCCTGCAAACACCAATAGCACCAAAATAAAAATCAAGCGGTGGCATGACATCAGATGTTGACCAGTCACAAGGTCAGCTCGGGCCGTGGGGGCGCCGCTCCCCAAATAACTGGAAAACCAGTTATCCCCGTGCGGGGGTAGAGCTATGCAAGACAGTACGAAAAAGTATCACTGAAGACGTAAGAAAATTCAACTGTGAACTAGTGAGGAAAGCAATTGAAAACAACCAAAGCCTAAAGATAGCAAAGGGACATCTCAGTAAGGGAAGAAAACAGATTATGGCACTGAGAAAAGAAGATGGTTCTGTAACAAGAAATAGAGGCGAAATTTTGACAAGAGTGAAAGATTTCTACTCCAAATTATATGAAAGGGATGATACATGCACTCCAGACATCATGAAAGATACCAGTACCAGAGTTCCTCCAGTCCTTCCAGCAGAAGTTGCACATGCGATCAAGAACATGAAGCGGGGAAAGGCTCCAGGAGAAGATGGAATCACTGTAGACATCATACAAGAAGCAAGTGGAGAAATCGAAACAGTACTCGCCCAAATTTTCACTCGATGCCTTAATGAAGGGAAAATTCCTGAGGATTGGAACAACGCTACAATGATCTTGCTACATAAAAAAGGTGACATTGAGGATCTCGGAAACTACAGACCTATCAGCCTCCTATCAGTAGTTTATAAAATCTTCACTAAAGTTCTTTCACATTGCTTGAAAGTAACACTGGACATAGCTCAACCGAGAGAACAAGCTGGATTCAGGAGTGGCTACAGCACAATAGATCATATCCACGTACTGAGAGAACTAATTGAAAGAGCAAGGGAATATGAACTTCCATTGTGCATGGCTTTTATCGATTATGAAAAAGCCTTTGATTCGGTGAAACTATCAGCAGTTACAATGGCTCTGAAAACCTGCGGTATTGAAGATGCATACATTAATATTATTAATAACATCTATGAAAATGCAAGTGCAAAGATTAGGCTGTTTGAAAATACAACACACATAAAAATTGGAAAGGGAGTGAGACAAGGTGACACCATATCTCCGAAGCTCTTTAATGCCACATTGGAAAATGTCTTTCAATCACTGAACTGGGAAAACAAAGGGATAAAGATTAATGGAGATTATCTAAATCACCTTCGTTTTGCTGATGACATAGTCATTTTTGCAACTACCCCATCAGAGCTACAGAGTATGATCCAGGAACTTGCTGACAAGAGTAAAGAAGTGGGATTAAAAATGAACTTTCAGAAGACAAAAGTGATGTACAATGCCTTTACAAGAAATGAAGATTTATCGATTGATGGAGAAAAGCTGGAGATAACAGACACGTACGTTTATCTTGGACAGCAGATATCAAGTGAGGGTCACATTGGTGAAGAAATTAATCGGCGTACAAAACTTGCCTGGAGAGCTTTTGGAAGAAACAGCATAATTTTCAAGAGCAATATGCCATTATGTCTTAAAAGAAAAGTGTTTGATCAATGCATCCTTCCAGTGCTTACGTATGGTGCAGAGACGTGGACCTTAACTAAAAGAGACATACAAAGACTGCAGACAACCCAAAGCAGCATGGAGAGGTGCATGCTTGGTGTAACCAGGAGAGATAAGAAGAGGGAACTCGTGGATCCGAAAAATGACAAGAGTGGAAGACATCATGATCAGAGTTAAATCCCTGAAATGGCAATGGGCTGGACATACTGCCAGAAGAACAGACCATCGATGGACAGCCGAAATTTTAGATTGGATTCCAAGGGACAGGAAAAGACCCAGAAGAAGACCACATGGAAGATGGGTGGATGAAATTCGAAAGTATGCGGGAGTGACATGGAGGAGAATGGCACAAGACAGACCGTTGTGGAGGAAACTTGGGGAGACCTTCGTCCAGCAGTGGATTGATAATGGTTGACAATGATGAGGATGATGATGACATGAAATAAATTTATCAAACTCACCAAGATAATCGGTGACTATGCATAATAGCCAGCGATTATACATAATCACCGGATTAATCACTTTTACCGTAACATATACATTGAGTGGCCAATTTATTATGACCACCTGAAAGTTTTAAGCAAATGAGTTATGGCTGCACGCTGTTGCCGGCAGAGGGCGAGGCTAGTATGAAAAGCGAAAGCTTAGTGCTTGCGACAGTAGTAGAAGTTATTTTTGGGTGACGAGATGGGTAAAAAATGTGATTTGACGGACTTTCAACGTGGGATGATGATAGGAGCTCGGAACCATGGAGCGAGTATCACCGAAACCGCCGCATTCGTGAAATGTTCCAGAGCAGCTGTTGTTAAAGTGTTTAAAGACTGGACTGTCAGCCAAAAAACTGGGTCTCTACGTGCAACGTGTGGTCGTCATCGACTAGTGACTGCTCGGGTGGAACGGATAGTGTCCAGACTGGTAACAGACAACAGAAGGGCAACAGTGCAGCAAATTACAGACCATCTTAATCAAGGATCCCCTCAAATGATCTCTGCACGCACTGCTCGCCGTAAACTGCATCGGATGGGATATGGCAGCCGAAGGCCTGTTCGAAGGCCTGTTCAAACACGCCCTAAGTTTCTTCCACAATTGTCTGTCTTCAGCCTGTCTCCTCCATGTCACTCCAGCATACTTTCGAATTTCATCCATCCATCTCCCGTGGGGTCTTCTTCTGGGTCTTTTCCTGTCCCTCGGAATCCTGTTAAAAATTTCGGTTGTCCATCGGTGGTCCGTTCTTCTGGCAACATGTCCAGCCCATTGCCATTTCAGGGATTTTACTCTGACCACGATGTCTTCCACTCTTGTCATTTTCCTTATTAACGAGTTCCTCTTCTTATCTTTACTGTTTACACCAAACATGAACTTTTAGTGCGTGGTAGAGGACCACCCGGGGATGTACCCTATTGAAAATGGGAACAAAGGTCAGGACATAGGAGCGGGATGCATTCCACTGCCCTTATGCGTCATAACTTGCGTAAATATGGTTCGATTTCAATGACAATTTAGTATGTGGTAGGGGACCACCTGGGGACGAATACTATTGAAGATGGGCGAAATTGGGTCAAAGGTCAGGACATAGGAGCGGGATCTATTCCATCGCTCTTATGCGTTATAACTTACGTAAGAATGCTTCGATTGAGACAAAACTTTATCATGTTTTTTCGAAAGTATACTTTACCGGTTCTGTTTAATATCATCGAAATGGGCTCAACGGTCAGGTCATAAGAGCGAAATTTATTCTACCGCCATTATCCTCATAACTTGAGTAATAACTGGAGCAATGATTTCTGGTATGTTGGAAACCGAATCATTATCAATGCATTGCATGATTTTACTAACTTGTTAAAATATTAAGTGGTAATTTGCTAGAGCATAACCAAAGAGATAAATTTGATAGATCATTATTGACCATGACCTGTACCTCATACAAATTATGACATTTTTGAAAAATGACAGTGTCATCAGCGTATAACAAAGCATGAGTTGACTGTAGGCACATAGGAAGGTCATTAATATTATAACAGGAACAGTAACGATCCCAATACCGAACTTCGAGACACTTCACATGAAATATGAATTAAATCAGACTTTATATTATTTACAGAGACATACTGTTAGCGCGCGTACAACCATCTGAGATACTATGAAACTTGGATAAATATATATGAATTTCTCGAATTCATTGAAATTTTGTTATATAAAATGAATTCTTTGCTAAATTTAGTGTTTGTAATCAATGATAACTTCCACTCTAGATTTTATCACGAAAGTCAAGCAAAGCTCTGTCGAACAATGCGACATTATCGACAGTTCCGATGTCGTTTTCTGTTACCCTTCGGTTCCCGTACCGGAAGCCACCGGAACGTTAAAAGAAATCGTATCTAATTCATCACTTTATTCACAGGAGTCATGCTTCCGCATCTTCAAGTTAATGGACTTGGTCTGAAAATCCAGCTACTTAAGTTTTCAAGGACAAATCTATAAAAACATAAATGGCTTTCCAATGGCATCCTCGCTTTCAGCCGTCCTCGCGGAAGCGATACTTCACCCAGTTGAGCAATACAAAATCACCATTATTGCCCCAAGACCTACCATCTGGCTACGATACGCAGACGATGTATTTACCAGTCTATTGGAATCTTGGAGTTTGAATCTGTATTCATCGTAGCAGGTGACTCGTTTCCAGTAATCCGATGTCTGGTCACTGTATTTCCCCGGACTCTGAGGAGGAAATATTGACGACGGTCGGTGGATAGGCCAACCTGTCCTGATGCTCATCCACGAGAGCCAACATTAGCCAACAATGTCTACTCGCCGATATAATCATTCCTGTTTCAACTCCTACGGTCAACTGATGCAGACATATATATATATACACTAAAGTGCCAGAAAAACTGGTACAGACGAACTTACGCAAAATACATAGCAGCGTCATCCATGCGCGTACTCGGTTGCGTCCGCCAGTGCGTATATAAAGCAATAAACATCCTTGCCAGCTGTCAGAGCTGTTTTCGGCATGAGAATGACAAGTAATAAAGATTTAAACGATTTTCAAGGCGGTGTCATAGTTGGCGCTCGTGAGATGGGCCATAGTATTTCAAAGGTAGAAACGAAGTTCGGATTTTCACGGACGACCATTGCAAGGGGTAACGTCACTACAAGAATTCCGGCAAAACCTCCAACCTACGATACCAGTGTGGCCGTAAAAAGACATTGGCTGAACGTGACCACCGTCGGCTGTCTAGAACCGTTTCACGCGATAGGCGTGCAACACTCTCGCAGGTATAATCGGAATTCAATGCTGGAGCCTCAACAAGCATCAGCGTCCGGACTGTGCAACGTACCCTGCAC
Source organism: Macrothele yani (assembly GCA_039090855.1). Classification (NCBI taxonomy): domain Eukaryota; kingdom Metazoa; phylum Arthropoda; class Arachnida; order Araneae; family Macrothelidae; genus Macrothele; species Macrothele yani. The sequence goes on along the minus strand of CM077032.1, from coordinate 75,096,222 downwards.
GATATGGACTTTGGGAGCCGACGCCCAACTCGAGTCCCCTTGATAGTTGCACGACACAGAGCTATGCGCCTCGCTTGGGCACGGCAACACCGCCACTGAACACTTGATGACTCGAAACAAGTAGCCTGGTCTGACGAGTCGCGTTTCCAACTGTATCGGGCAGATGGAAGGATTCGTGTGTGGCGCAAACCCCATAAAGCTATGGATCCCGCCTGTCAACAGGGAACTGTACCGGCTGGTGGCCTGCACGATATGGACTTTGGGAGCCGACGCCCAACTCGAGTCCCCTTGATAGGTGCACGACACAGAGCTATGCGCCTCGCTTGGGCACGGCAACACCGCCACTGAACACTTGATGACTGGAAACAAGTAGCCTGGTCTGACGAGTCACGTTTCCAACTGTATCGGGCAGATGGAAGGATTCGTGTGTGGCGAAAACCCCATGAAGCTATGGATCCCGCCTGTCAACAGGGAACTGTACCGGCTGGTGGGGGTCTGTAATGGTATGGAGTGTGTTTATCTGGACTTCACTGGGACCTCTGGTAGGTCTACAAACTTCTGTGACCGTCCAACCCTATTGGCGCATCCTTTCTGACGAGGTACACCCGTTCATGTCCTGCATTCATGCTGATGGGTTGGGCCTGTTCCAACAGGACAATGCACCTCCACACAAGTGTCGGGACGCCACATTAAGGTTAGAGGAGCATTCATTTGAGTTTGGGGTGTTGCCATTCCCACCCAAGTCTCCAGAACTGAACGTAATAGAACACATTTGGGATCCACCCGAATTGTGGAACGCTCTGCAGGAAGTATAGTGTGCATTGCCCACAGCATATTTCCGGAAGCTAGTGAAGTCCATGCCCCGTCGTATGTCTGCAGTCCTGCGCTCCCGTGGGGGATCCAGCAAGTTATTAGATTGGTGTACCAGTTTTTCTGGCACTTCAGTGTATATATAATTCACCCCGGAATGTCTAATATGACACTGGCTTTGTAACGTATACTCTAGATTCAGTTTCCTTTTGATTTTACTATCTCTTGTTATTTTATTTTCCTATGCAAATTATCTTCTCACTTAAAGAGATGTTATTTCTCCCGCTGAATGATATGTGGCAATGAGTGTAAGTCATGACGTGGTGGTAGGCAGTATAAATAGACGCGTTCAACGATACCGAGGAGAGCTTTTGTTTATGTGCGAAGAGAGCTTGGTTTGATGTGTAGAGGTTTTGTTTGATGTGAAAAGAGCTACGTTATTTTGTGCAGAGAGCTTCGTTCTATGTGATTAGGTTCTTCTTCATTATTGTGATACGATTAGTGTGACTAGTAGTGTGTGTGTTGGATGATACCAGGAGTTTTCCAAATAAAAGGTTTTAAAGTGAGTACATTTTTCTCTGTTCATATTATTGTCAGACCTCTGTCTGGCATTTAGGTCTCTTTCATTAAGTGTCTCCATTAAGTCCAGCATAAAACGTTATTCATCATAATTACATACCACAACAAACAGTAAAAACATTATTCATTATAGCTTTTATCTATCCACGTTTTTTGGATTCCGACAGGTGGCGCCACAGGTTACCAGTGTTCCGCTTTGGTATTCAACATACCACTTCGTTAGTTTGCTTAGGTAGTTATTGGACTTTCTGTGTTCTGGGATTTTTAAGGGTGTTGGGATTTTATTTTTACTTTGAGGTTCTAAAGATGTTGGTGGTTTATTTCTTTTTTGGGTGAGTTTATTTGTTGGTATTCCATTTCATTTAAGGTGAGTTTATATGTTATTTTTGTGTCCTTGTGTAACGTACCAGGAGATGTGACGTACCTGCCCGAAGGACGCACACGACATAAAGGCAGATAGGAATCAGAATAAAATGTCCGCGTAGCTCAATTGGTAGAGTGACTTGTTCCGGAATGAGGGGAACCGGGTTCGAATCCTGGCGTGGACAGAAATGACGGAGAAATTTACTTCGTTATAATGGCGCCCGAACTATCCGGATGACCCGACCGTTCCAAATCTCGCATTGGTGTGATGTTATTTCCACACCGCGAGATAGGAAAAATAAGAGAATCCTTTCTCCAGCACTTCGAAAAAAAAATAAAAAAAAGGGGGAGATGATGTAACGTACCAGGAGATGTGACGTACCTGCCCGAAGGACGCACACGACATAAAGGCAGATAGGAATCAGAATAAAATGTCCGCGTAGCTCAATTGGTAGAGTGACTTGTTCCGGAATGAGGGGAACCGGGTTCGAATCCTGGCGTGGACAGAAATGACGGAGAAATTTACTTCGTTATAATGGCGCCCGAACTATCCGGATGACCCGACCGTTCCAAATCTCGCATTGGTGTGATGTTATTTCCACACCGCGAGATAGGAAAAATAAGAGAATCCTTTCTCCAGCACTTCGAAAAAAAAAAAAAAAAAAAAATAAAAAAAGGGGGAGATGATGTAACGTACCAGGAGATGTGACGTACCTGCCCGAAGGACGCACACGACATAAAGGCAGATAGGAATCAGAATAAAATGTCCGCGTAGCTCAATTGGTAGAGTGACTTGTTCCGGAATGAGGGGATCCGGGTTCGAATCCTGGCGTGGACAGAAATGACGGAGAAATTTACTTCGTTATACTTGGTTTAGGTAGGAAAGACCAGGTGTTTCGCCCTGAATTGTAGCAAAATTTCTAACCCTTATTTTTGGGAACTTTTTAAGTCAATTTGACATCTGCCTGAAAATTGAACAGAGACGGGTGTCGGGGATGTCTTTCCCAAGATGCATCCGTCTTTTATTTATTACTATTAGTAGTAGTAGTATTGCTGTTTTTAAATGTATATCTGCAATTGTTTGTGCTTCAGTTAGTGTTTGGTACCTCGATGGTTTGACAGTTTCTCTGGGGAGTTTTGTATTGATTGTAAGTGAATCATTACTTATATATACATTAACTAGAAACACTTTGGAATTCATTTTCACAGTTTTCGATTCTTCTGCGAAAGGCATAGATGGCATCCTTACAGGAACAACGGTGTCTTACGGTGCTTATGACGAATGCCTCGACACTGTTGCCATTAACCAACGTTCTGGAAAGCATAAAGGGGAAGTGATGTTTACTGGAAAGTACTGCCTGCTTCATATCAGTCCTCATCTTCCAGAAAAGAAAGCATATAAGTATGGTGAAATTATGGAAGAGCTTAAGGGTATATACCAAAGAGACACGGTAAGTTCGTATTTTTCAAATTGTGACACTTTCTCAAAATATTGCGTAATTGAAAATTCCAGTAATAACTTCAGAAATTCATTGCACATATTAAACTTGCACACAGAAATTATTTGATCCCTACCTAATAAAGGATAGGCACACTAGAAATCATGGGATGTTTACCTAGCAAAGAGTAAGCCCACTAGAAGCCATGGGATGCCTACCAAGTGAAGGGTAGGCTTACTAGAAATCATGGGATCCCGACCTAGTAAAGGGTACGACTACTAGAAATTATGGGATATTACCTAGTAAAGAGTAAGGGCACCAGAAATCATGGGATGGCTAAATAGTACAGGGCAGGACCACTAGAAATCATGGGATGCCTACCAAGTAAAGGGTAGGTCCACTAGAAATCATAGGATGCCTACCTAGTAAAGGATTGGATTGCCGCCCCGGTGGCGCAGTGGTCTAAGGCGATGGCCTCTGATCATTCGTCTGCAAGGGGCCCGGGTTCGAATCCCGGTGAGGCATGGATATTGTGTTTGTCTTACGGCACTGGCTCTCTCCCTTCCCTGGAACCAGTGACCCTAAATTAGGGACGGGCGACTGCTTATAGCCCATTGAGTTGCTCACGGTGGTCGTTAAACCTCCAATCAAAAAAAAAAAAAAAAAAAAAGGATTGGGCCTCTAGAAGTCATGGGATGCCCATTTAGTAAAGGGAAGGCCCACAAGATACCATTCAATGCCTACCAAGTAAAGGATAGGCCCACTAGAAATCATAGGATACCTACCTAGTAAAGGATTGGGCCTCTAGAAGTCATACGATGCCCATTCAGTAAAGGGTAGACCCACTAGAAATCATTGAATGCCTACCAAGTAAAGGGTAGGCCCACTAGAAATCATAGGATGCCTACCTGGTAAAGGATTGGGCCTCTAGAAATCATGGGATGCCCACTTAGTAAAGGGTAGGCCCACTAGAAATCATTGAATGCCTTCCTAGTATTGGGAAGGCACACTGGAAATCATGGGATGTTTACCTAGTAACGGGTAGGCCCGCTATAAATCACGGGATGTCTACCAAATCAAGGGTAGGCCCACTGGAAATCATGGGATGCCTACCAAGTAAAGGTGTAGGCCCATTAGAAATCATAGAATGCCTACCTAGTAAAGGAAAGGCCCACTAGAAATCATTGAATGCCTACCTAGTAAAGGAAAGGCTCACTGGAAATCATGGAATGTCTACCTAGTAAAGAGTAGTCCCACTAGAAGTCATGGGATGCCTACCTAGTAAAGGATAGGCCCACTAGAAATCATTCAATGCCTTCCTAGTAAAAGGAAGGCCCACTAAAAATCATGGGATGCCTACCTAACCAAGAGCAAGCCCACAAGAAATCATTGCATGCCTACCTAGTAAAGGGTAGGCCTACTAGAAATCATGGGATGCCTACCTAGTAAAAGATAGGCTCACTAGAAATCATTCAATGCCTTCCTAGTAAAGAAAGGCCCACTAGAAATCATGGGATGCCTACCTAGCCAAGAGCAAGCCCACAAGAAATCATTGCATGCCTACCTAGTAAAGGGTAGGCCTACTAGAAATCATGGAATGCCTACTAAGTAAAGGATAGGCCTATAGAAATCATGAGATGCCTATGTAGTAAAGGATAGGCCCATTAGAAATCATGAAATGCCTACCTAGTAAAGGGTTGGCCCACAGAAATCATGGGATGTTCCAAGTAAGGGATACGCCCACTAGAAATCATGGAATGGTTACCTAATAAAGGGTAGGCCCACTAGAAATCATGGGATGCCCACCTAGTAAAGCTTGTAGGCCCACTAGGAATCATGGGATATCTACATAGTGAAATGTAGGCCTACTAGAAATCATGGGATGCTTACCTAGTAAAGGGTTGCCCTACCTAGTAAAGGGTAAGCCTACAGGTGAGATATTGAGTCCATTAGGCCATGAATGTGTTCTACAGATCTTCGCCCATTCTTGCTGCACCGCTGTCCATAATTCCGACGCATTCCTTTGTGGAGGGTCCAGACCGAATCAAAAGATTTTCCACAAAGGTCATATCCGGACAACGGAGATGCTAATCCGGGGCGTAAACTTCTACGCAATGCTCGTCAGACATTATTCTAGTTACCACGGATCTGTGCCTTGTTCTTCGGGAAGAGTCCATTCACCTATGGGTGCGTGATGACCGTGAACAAGATGCAAATGGTTTGCAAGGGTGGACACGTAGCGTGGATAGTACAGAGATGCATCTAGACATATCACGTGTTCCAAAGTGTGTCAGTTGAACCCACCTCACACCATAACCGAACTTTTACCATCTTGAAAATGTCGTTGTTGACGTGCTGAATCCATTGCTTCGTTCGGTTTTCACCAGATCCGCAGCTCTAGTCTGCGCGAAATACACTCTGTAACAAAATATATCCGTGCGCCTGGAAAAATGGTCTGATCATGATGAAATTTGATATGAGTAATGAGGAGACTAACAGGACGAAATGATCCAAATTTGAGAGCATTAAATTGAGCAGATAGTGTAAGTTCAGAACCGTTACATGTTAGCAACATGTATGGCCGCCTCTGGAGGCAATGCATGAGGAAATTCGTTCAGGAATGGACTCATACGGACGTCGAATGCTGTCCTGCGGGAGTTGCTACCAGATCCGCTGTAACTACGCAGCTAGTTCACCCACATAGCGCGATGGCTGGAGCCGGCGTCCTACGAGGTCCCAAACGTGTTCTATTGGGGAGAGGTCCGGCGATCGGGCAGGTCAAGGGATGATTGTTACACCCCGCAAACAATCCATGGAGACGTTCGCCGTGTGCAGACGGGCATTATTTTGCTGAAAGATATCCCTTGACAGACTCGACAGCATTTGCAATACCACAGGTCGCAGGATCTCGTCGATGTATCGGTGGGCCGTTACGGTGCCGCGAAGGGTCTATAACGGAGACCGGGTATCATAGGAATTGACACTCCCCAAACAGTAACGCCAGGTGTTATGAGCATATGCCGCTCCACAATGACGTGGGGTGGGCAGCGTTGGCCAGAGCTCCTCCTCACACGTATTCTCGGGTCATCAGAGCCCAGTGAAAGAAGGGATTCATCGCTGAACACGATACGGCTCCAATCCGATACATTCCAACCTGCTCGGTCACGACACCAGACGAAGCGTTGCTGGTGATATCCAAGCGTTAGTCGTATCCGCCGTAACGTTCGCCGACAATGGAGTCCTGCCTCTTCAAGCCTTATTCCAGCGGTGCTGCGTAACGGTGCACGTGCAGGATATGTGGGTACGTGCCTCTGAATGGCAGACAGCAAAGCTGTTGGTGTGCGTCTGGCAGCTCGAGCGAGAATTCGTCTTTCGAAGCCTGCAGCTGCCGTCTTGACAGTTCTAGTCGCCCTGCTGGAGCCACTGGTAACAACATCGTATGACTGTGTCATCGCTCCGACCCTCGTGGCTGGTGATACGTCGATACGACTGGCCCGCTTTCCGGAGGGCGGTGATGCGCCCTCTCTCGCAATCGCTCAACTGGTTGTAACGTCGTCGTGTGGGTTTTCGAGGCATTCTCATTTGCTACTGCGAATACCTGTATCACAGCAGCCGTCCGAATTGACGCAGATCAGATCATACACTGGCGGAAAGTGAAAAAAGAACACCAAGAAGGAGACGTCTGATACCAACGAAATTCATACAGCATAATAACGGAATACAGAGGATAACGTGATCAAAACATTATGGCAAAATACAGCTGTATTTGCTGGTAAACTGAAAAATAACATTTCCATGAAACATGGTTAGTACGAGGTTGAACCGCCATGAACTGCATCACACTGTGCAATTCTGGCATGGAGTCTGTCGTACAGATGTTGGATGTAAGTTTGGGGTATTGAGTTCCAAGCATCCTCAACCTGGACGCGTAAATCGGGGATGGTCGTGGCTGGCCGTGGAGACCGGATAAGTCGTTGTCCCATAAAATCCAACACGTGCTTAAATCCGGTGAACGTGCAGGCCATGGAAGTTGTCTCACACCCTGAAGTGCAGGTTGCGTTGCATTTGCCGTGTGTGGGCGTGCGTTATCTTGCTGGAAAACACCACGATGGACCGACCTTACAAATGGCACAACAACGGGCTGAATGATGTTGTTGATGTAGGAGGTGCTGTTTAACGTACTCGGTAAAAACACTAGTTGTGTAAGAGAGTGATAGCTGATTGCTCCCCACACCAGGAGACTAGGTGTAGGCCCTGTGTGTCGCTGGCGGTTGCAAGAAATGTGGAGACACTCCCCTGTGCGTCTGCGAACACGCATACGGCCATCGGAGGCTCCCAAGTAGAATCTGCTTTCATCGCTGAACACGACAGATCGCCATTGCGTTCTCCAGTGCAGACGTTGGCGACACCACTGCAGCCGTTCCTGACGGTGGGCTGGAGTCAGAGGTACACATGCCAGAGGCACACGTGCACGTAGTCCTGCATCCAGTAGACGGTTGACTTTTTTTTTTTTTTTACGCACGCCATTGTTAGTTTTTTAATTTTCGTTTCACATTTACATCTAGAAATGTCCAGCATTTAAAAAAATTCTTAAAGAAATTACAATTGAAATTTACTTAGAAAGTCACTAAGATTTCCAGGATGCAACCTGTATATTTTGACTTTTACTGAGGTGAATGAACTTTTTCGTTTAGAAGAGTGAACAGTATTTTTTTCTCATTACAATCATTTCCGGAAATTCGCAAACATTTTTTAAGAAACCAGTTTAATGGAGAATTTCTTAGAAGTTTAGACAGAAATACGTGCAAATTCTCCTCTGCACTCACTACCAGAACATTTGAAAAATTTATCAATCACATATTCCTCGATAATCATGTTGAAGAGGCTCTTAAAAATATCATCCAATGCATATTTACAAACACGTATTGCCTGAAGAAGCTAGGAATTTAGCTGTTCCTTACTTATGCTTAAGGCTGTCTTTAAATGAGTGTTAGAGTTCATCTTCTATCCTATATCTGCAATATAAATTCTTTTGTACATATTTTCTCGAAGTCTATTACTTTGTAGTGTTTGAAATTTTGAGCACAAATTAAAACGACCTATAGCTAATACGAAGTCCAACCAAAACGTTCCGAGATTTGGCCGATATACACTGCTGGCCACCCAAAATGCAACACCAAGAAGGAAGCATCCGATTGGCCTGAAATTCGCAGCATGCGTCGCCCGCGAGAGGACATGCAAACGATTAGCATTGCAGGGCATATGCAAATCCTGCGCGCCACCGAGAAGCACTATAAGAAGGGTGCACAGAAGGCGGGGTGTAAGTAGTGGAAGTGTGTTGTGCTGCCGGACCTGTGCGTGGGAAGCTTCCTGATGCCTCGTCGCAGAATACGGCAGTCATTCCAGCACAGAGGACGAATAGTGGCTTATCGCGACAGAGGACGAATAGTGGCTTATCGCGACAGCGGTTTATCGTACCGAGACATCGGCGCTCAGGAGAGATGACATCCAGGCTACAGTGAGGAGAGTATGGATTTGGTGGGTGCAGGAGGGATGGACGGACCGAAGTGAGCGATTGCCGCAGCCGCGGCACACCACCGTACGAGAGGACCGGCATACTGTGCGGCGAGCATTGACGGCTCACACCGCCACATCACGAACGTTAACGCAGGAATTAGGGTGTGTTGCGCAACAATCTGTGTCAGCACATACCGTTACACGTCGTCTGCAGGAGCGGAAACTTGTCGCACGGCGCCCATTGCTCCAATTACCACTGACGTTACACCATCGGCGAGTGCGGCGGCAGTGGGCTGTTGAACGCCGCACCTGGACTATGAAATGGCACAACATTGTCTTCTCCGACGAATCCCGCTTCTGCCTGCAACACCACGATGGTCGGATCCGCGTGTGGCGGCACCGCTGCGAGAGACTGTATGACACCTGCATTATGCATCGCCATACTGGTCCGTCGCCTTGCGTTAGGGTTTGGGGCGCAATTGGATATGACACCCGCACCCCTCTGGTACGCATCGCCGGTACACTCAACAGCCACCGCACCGTCTCCAACGTTTTGGAGCCTGTAGTCCTTCCTTACCTGCAGGACCTTCCAGCGGCCACGTTTCAACAGGACAATGCGCGCCCGCGCGTGGCACGCATCGGGCAACAATTCTTCACGGCCCACCAGGTGTCACTGCTGCCTGTTCTCCAGATATGTCGCCCATCGAACACGTCTGGTCGCTGATCGGCAACCGAGTGGCCCGGCAAGCACCACCCGTGATAAACTGTGGCAACGTGTGGAAGCAGCCTGGACCAACATACCCGAAGCTCACATCCAGAGCCTCTTTCGTTCGATGCTGCGGCGTGTAGCGGCCGTTATTGCCAGCCATGGGGGCCACACGAACTATTGAAGTCTGCGTGTTCCGCAAGTCGCACGGGCCTGTAAGCTCAATCGTTTCATATTTGTATCTGTTGTTATGTGTCCAGTAAATCTGGCTTTGCTATCTCGTGTCCTTCTTGGTGTTGCATTTTGAGTGGTCAGCAGTGTGCAACAAAGTTCTTACGTTACTTAAGTCTGGGTATGATCTACCTCAAAGTAGTCTCCTTGGGCAACGATAAACCGCTACCAGCGTTTTTGCCACTGTTGGAACGCTCCCTGGAATTGCGTCAAGCACCGTCTGCGATTCGCGCTGAATCTCGTCCATGGTTTCAAAACGGCGACCCTTGAGCTTCAACTTCATCTTCGGAAACAGAAAGAAGTCGCAGGGGGCCAAATCCGGCGAGTAAGGTGGGTGAAGAAGGGTTGTCATGCCGTTGCGGCTGCAAAACTGGCGTGTTGCTAGCGCTCTGTGAGCTGCTGCATTGTCGTGATGCAGCATCAAATCGCCCCTGAGACACATTTCAGGTCGTTTGCGGCTAATGTCCTCCCTAAGACGCCGCAGAATATCGCAGTAAAAAAGGACGGTGACGTTCTGGCTCTAGGGGACGAATTCGCGGTGCACAACCCCACGGATATCGAAGAACACGACGAGCATGCTTTTGGTTGTGCTCCGGACCTGTCGGGCCTTCTTAGGTCGTGGAGTTGCCGGGCTCTGCGACGACTTTTGTTTGGTCTCCGGGTCGAAACAGTAGACCCAAGTCTCGTCCTCCGTGATGACCCCAGCGACAGGAACATTTCATGCGTCTCCGTTCCCGATTTTGACGCAGAATTTGATGTTTGCTCGCTGCTCTGGTTTTCAGCCCTTACCGAAATCGCAGATGTGTACTGCAAGTGGTCACCAAAAATCGTGCAGCACAGTTTCTGAAGTTCACAGAGCGATGCCACTCGGCACAAAGTCTCATGAAGGTCACTGCCCTCGAACACTACTCGCGCATCCGCGTACTTCCATCCGTTGGCACGCTACGTACCTAGTCTCGGAACTTTCTGAAAGCACTACGTATGTGCCACAGTTATTATTCCAAAAAATTCTTAGAATGTTTTTTAAAATTCAATTTATCTGACTCGAAAGCATTCCAATTTGACGCTAGATGGCGCCATATGTTAGCGTAGCAGTGCTTCTGTCTGGAAGCAACGAAACCTCTTATTTCTGCTGATTATCTGAGCCAAATAGAAATCAATGAATAGGGGCAAAAGTGAAATTTGAAGTGAAATTGGAATCTTGCCTTCTATAGATCGTCTTAAATCCTACTGTACGTTCATTTTTTGAAGAGAAAATGTGTACATTACCAGAAAACACTTCAATTTGAGACAGAAACTACGCTTACCTACTAAGCTCCACCCCCAAACAATGTCATTGGTTAAAACGTAACAGCGCGTATTTTGTCTTTTCATTGTGGAGCCAACGAGAGACCGCTTCCATTCTGAATATGGTAAGATCTTCAGTCATTCGCTGACGCCAACTTCTGGGACAATCCCTCAAGACATAAAAGCCACGCCCAAGGAGTGATATTTTGCGCCATCTATCGCAGAAGATGAATCCTAACACTAATTCCTGCGGTTTTACGTTCACCGCACATTCGACATGACCACGCCAATTGGTGGGAATCGGTGGATCCCTAGCTTTCCGCTGGTTGCAATCATTCATTACAGGAAAGCAGAACCAATAAAAACCTCATTCAGAATACAACACGACGCTATCTAATGAAAATAATAAATTGAAAGCGCAGCAGAATGTTTTGGACAGCTAGACAGAAAGGCATCAATCATGTACCCCTTAACCTAAGAAGACCACTCCCTTCCGATCATACGGCAAAACTAGTGATATCATCTCAGTTATATATAAACTTCGAAATCGGGATGGGTGACGGGTGGTCGATAATTATTTGGGGGGGGTAAGTTTGATAGCATTTTTTTTTTTTTTTTTTTACGAAACAATGAAGAAACGAATCTTTAAGGTGTTATTTTTAAAACGTTTAACGACCACCGTGAGCAACTCAATGGGCTATAAACAGTCGGCCGTCCCTAATTTAGGGCAACTGGTTCCTGGGAAGGGAGAGAGCCAGTGCAGTAAGCCGAACACAACATCCATGCCTCACCGGAATTCGAAACCAGACCGCTTCTGGACGAATGATCAGAAGCCATCGCTTAGACCACTGCGCCACCGGGGCGGCGATTGATTGCCTGTCGTTAGTGGGGGTTTAACGACCACTGTGAGCAACTCAGTGGGTTATAAGCACTCGTCTGTCCCTAATTTAAGGCCACTGGTTCCAGGGAAGGGAGAGAGCCAGTGGGCCGCCCCGGTGGCGCAGTGGTCTAAGCGATGACCTCCGATCATTCGTCCGAACGGGGTCAGGGTTCGAATCCCGGTGAGGCATGGATGTTGTGTTTGTCTTACGGCACTGGCTCTCTCTCTCTTCCCTGATACCAGTGATCCTAAATTAGGGATGGACGACTGCTTATAGCCCATTGAGTTGCTCACGGTGGTCGTTAAACCTCCAATAAAAAAAAAAAAAAGAGAGCCAGTGCCGTAAGACAAACACAACATGCATGTCTCACCGGGATTTGAAACCAGACCCCATCTGGACGAATGATCAGAAGCTATCGTTTAAACCACTGCACCACCGGGGCGGCGATTGATTGTCTGTCGTTATTGGGGGTTTAACGACCACTGTGAGCAAATCCGTGGGTTATAAGCCCTCGTCCGTCCCTAATATAAGGCCACTGGTTCCAGGGAAGGGAGAGAGCCAGTGCCGTAAGACAAACACAACATCCATGCCTCACCGGGATTCCAAACCAGACCCCATCTGGACGAATGATCAGAAGCTATCGTTTAAACCACTGCGCCACTGGGGCGGCGATTGATTGTCTGTCGTTATTGGGGGTTTAACGACCACTGTGAGCAAATCCGTGGGTTATAAGCACTCGTCCGTCCCTAATTTAGGGTCACTGGTTCCAGGGAAGGGAGAGAGCCAGTGCCGTAAGACAAACACAACATCCATGCCTCACCGGGATTCGAAACCAGACCCCATCTGGACGAATGATCAGAAGCCATCGCTTAAACCACTGCGCCACCGGGGCTGCGATTGATTGTCTGTCGTTATTGGGGGTTTAACGACCACCGTGAACCGTGAGTAAATTAGTGGGTTATAAGCACTCGTCCGTCGCTAATTTAGGGCCACTGGTTCCTGGGAAGGGAGAAAGCCAGTGCCGTAAGACAAACACAACATCCATGCCTCTCCGGGATTTGAAACCAGACCCCTTCTGGACGAATGATCAGAAACCATCGCTTAGACCACTGCGCCACTGGGGCGGCGATTGATTGTCTGTCGTTATTGGGGGTTTAACTACCACCGTGAGTAACTCATTGGGGGTATAAGCACTCATCCGTCCCTACTTTAGGACCACTGGTTCCTGGAAAGAGAGAGAGCCAGGGCCAGGGCCGTAAGACAAACACAACATCCATGCCTTACCGGGATTCATAACCAGACCCCTTCTGGACGAATGATCAGAAGCCATCACTTAGAGCACTGAGTCACCGGGATGCCGTGAGCTTATTGCACAACTCGATTGTGGTTACAATGCCATACAGAAGATGATGGAAGATTTAGGGTAACGGAAAGTGTGTGCAAAGTGGCAGTTGACACCCGATTTCAAGGAGAGAAATGTGGAAGTCTGCTCTGATCTTCTGGAAGGGTTTGAAGCCAATTAAGTCACATACAGAAGATGGTGGAAGACTTAGGGTATCGGAAAGTGTGTGCAAAGTGGCAGTTGACACCCGATTTGAAGGAGAGAAGAGTGGAAGTCTGCTCTGATCTGCTGGAAGCGTTTGAAGCCAGTGAAGACACATACAGAAGATGGTGGAAGACTTAGGGTATCGGAAAGTGTGTGCAAAGTGGCAGTTGACACCCTATTTGAAGGAGAGAAGAGTGGAAGTCTGCTCTGATCTTCTGGAAGTGTTTCAAACCAATGAAGACACATACAGAAGATGGTGGAAGACTTAGGGTATCGGAAAGTGTGTGCAAAGTGGAAGTTGACACCCCATTTGAAATAGAGAAGAAGGGTGGAAGTCTGCTCTTGTCTGCTGGAAGCGTTTGAAGCCAATGAAGACACATACAGAAGATGGTGGAAGACTTAGGGTATCGGAAAGTGTGTGCAAAGTGGCAGTTGACACCCGATTTGAAGGAGAGAAGAGTGGAAGTCTGCTCTGATCTGCTGGAAGCGTTTGAAGCCAGTGAAGACACATACAGAAGATGGTGGAAGACTTAGGGTATCGGAAAGTGTGTGCAAAATGGCAGTTGACACCAGATTTGAAGGAGAGAAGAGTGGAAGTCTGCTCTGATCTTCTGGAAGTGTTTCAAACCAATGAAGACACATACAGAAGATGGTGGAAGACTTAGGGTATCGGAAAGTGTGTGCAAAGTGGAAGTTGACACCCCATTTGAAATAGAGAAGAAGGGTGGAAGTCTGCTCTTGTCTGCTGGAAGCGTTTGAAGCCAATGAAGACACATACAGAAGATGGTGGAAGACTTAGGGTATCGGAAAGTGTGTGCAAAGTGGCAGTTGACACCCGATTTGAAGGAGAGAAGAGTGGAAGTCTGCTCTGATCTGCTGGAAGCGTTTGAAGCCAGTGAAGACACATACAGAAGATGGTGGAAGACTTAGGGTATCGGAAAGTGTGTGCAAATGGCAGTTGCCACCAGATTTGAAGGAGAGAAGAGTGGAAGTCTGCTCTGATCTTCTGGAAGTGTTTCAAGCCAATGAAGACACATACAGAAAATGGTGGAAGACTTAGGGTATCGGAAAGTGTGTGCAAAGTGGCAGTTGACACCCGATTTGAAGGAGAGAAGGGAGGAAGTCTGCTCTGATCTGCTGGAAGCATTTGAAGCCAATGAAGACACATACAGAAGATGGTGGAAGACTTAGGGTATCGGAAAGTGTGTGCAAAGTGGCAGTTGACACCAGATTTGAACGAGAGAAGGGTGGAAGTCTGCTCTGGTCTGCTGGAAGCGTTTGAATCTAATGAAGACACATGCAGAAGATGGTGGAAGACTTAGGGTATCGGAAAGTGTGTCCAAAGTGGCAGTTGACACCCGATTTGAAGGAGAGAACGATGGAAGTGTGCTCTGATCTGCTGGAAGCGTTTGAAACCAATGAAGACACATACAGAAGATGGTGGAAGACATAGGGTATCGGAAAGTTTGTGCAAAGTGGCAGTTGACACCCGATTTCAAGGAGAGAAGGGTGGAAGTCTGCTCTGGTCTGCTGGAAGCGTTTGAAGCTAATGAAGACACATACAGAAGATGGTGGAAGACTTAGGGTATCGGAAAGTGTGTCCAAAGTGGCAGTTGACACCCGATTTGAAGGAGAGAACGATGGAAGTGTGCTCTGATCTGCTGGAAGCGTTTGAAACCAATGAAGACGCTTTTTGTTCGATCTGGTGACAGGAGATGAAACGTGGGCTACGACCCGAAAACGAAGAATCAATCCATGGAATGACGTCACACCTTTTCACCAAGGCCTAAAAAATTCAAGAGCCAGCCATCAGCACAGAAATTCATGAGGGCTGTTTTTTGGGGATGACAAGGGTGTCATTCTCCCTGATTTTCTGGGACGTGGGCGCACCATAACCAGCGAGAGGTGCATTGAGACACACTCAAAGAAGCTTGCAGAGGCCGTAAAAAGGAAAAGACCGAATAAAAATCTGAAAAGTATCCACGGTCCCCATGGCAATGCGACATTTTTGGCAACAAATCAGGCTATCGGAAAACTAGGCCATTCGGTGGTCTCCCATTCATCGTACAGCCCAGATTTGGCGCCCTCCGACTTCCACCTGTTAGATCCAATGAAGTACGGTCCCCGGGAGCAAAGAATTGATGACACAAACGAGGCGAAAGTTTCTGTGAAGAAGTAGGTACAACCGTGACCCCAGGAAAGAGAAGGCCATCGCACTGGTTTGTGACGTCACCCTCGGTGGATCATGGCTATGCGGTGGATCATGGCTATGCGGTGGATCGTCGCAGCCCATGAGAGAGAAAGCCTGGGCGCATTGGAGCATATTTCCGATGGTCACGATCGTTGTTTTAGAATTTCGGTATTACAGTGAAAATTTTCATCACAAATGTAACATATCGCTGCAAATACTGCACATTCTTTTTATTGAAAGAATAAGAAATAAAATTACTACGCTCTTGTAGCTCGCGCTTTTTAAATCTGAAAATCAATTGGCGGATTCCGTATGTCTTTCTTTCTTTTTTTTTCCAGTCAATAACTTGAGTAGCAGGAATGAAAGTTCGTAGGAGAATGTTTTCAAAGACTACGTTATTGTTTCTAGCTGTTATACAAAATATCTGAACTAATTGTAATGAAAACTATATATATATATATATATATATCATCATCATCATTGTCAACCATTATCAATCCACTGCTGGACGAAGGTCTCCCCAAGTTTCCTCCACAACGGTCTGTCTTGTGCCAGTCTCCTCCATGTCACCCCTGCATACTTTCGAATTTCATCCACCCATCTCCCATGTGGTCTTCTTCTGGGTCTTTTCCTGTCCCTTGGAATCCAATCTAAAATTTCGGCTGTCCATCGATGATCTGTCCTTCTGGCAGTGTATCCAGCCCATTGCCATTTCAGGGATTTAACTCTGATCATGATGTCTTCCACTCTTGTCAGTTTTCGGATCCACGAGTTCCTCTTCTTATCTCTCCTGGTTACACGAAGCATGCACCTCTCCATGGTTCTTTGAGTTGTCTGCAGTCTTTGTAAATCTCTTTTACTTAAGGTCCACGTCTCTGCACCATACGTAAGCACTGGAAGGATGCATTGATCAAACACTTTTCTTTTAAGACATAATGGCATATTGCTCTTGAAAATTATGCTGTTTCTTCCAAAAGCTCTCCAGGCAAGTTTTGTACGCCGATTAATTTCTTCATCAATGTGACCCTCACTTGATATCTGCTGTCCAAGATAAACGTACGTGTCTGTTATCTCCAGCTTTTCTCCATCAATCAATAAATCTTCATTTCTTGTAAAAGCACTGAACATCACTTTTGTCTTCTGAAAGTTCATTTTTAATCCCACTTCTTTACTCTTGTCAGCAAGTTCCTGGATCATACTCTGCAGCTCTGATGGGGTAGTTGCAAAAATGACTACGTCATCAGCAAAACGAAGGTGGGTTAGATAATCTCCATTAATCTTTATCCCTTTGTTTTCCCAGCTCAGCGACTGAAAAACACCCTCCAATGTGGCATTAAAGAGCTTCGGAGATATGGTGTCACCTTGTCTCACTCCCTTTCCAATTTTTGTGTGTGTTGTATTTTCAAACAGCCGAATCTTTGCACTTGCATTTTCATAGATGTTATTAATAATATTAATGTATGCATCTTCAATACCGCAGGTTTTCAGAGCCATTGTAACTGCTGATGGTTTCACCGAATCAAAGGCTTTTTCATAATCGATAAAAGCCATGCACAATGGAAGTTCATATTCCGTCGCTCTTTCAATTAGTTCTCTCAGTACGTGGATATGATCTATTGTGCTGTAGCCACTCCTGAATCCAGCTTGTTCTCTCGGTTGAGCCATGTCCAGTGTTACCTTCAAGCGGTGTGAAAGAACTTTAGTGAAGATTTTATAAACTACTGATAGGTCTGTAGTTTCCGAGATCCTCAATGTCACCTTTCTTATGTAGCAGGATCATTGTAGCGGTGTTCCAATCCTCAGGAATCTTTCCTTCATTAAGGCATCGAGTGAAAATTTGGGCGAGTATTGTTTCAATTTCTCCACTTGCTTCTTGTATGATGTCTACAGTAATTCCATCTTCTCCTGGAGCTTTTCCCCGCTTCATGTTCTTGATTGCATGTGCAACTTCTGCTGGAAGGACTGGAGGAAATCTGGTACTGGTATCTTTCATGATGTCTGGAGTGCATGTATCTTCCCTTTCATATAATTTGGAGTAGAAATCTTTCACTCTTGTCAAAATTTCGCCTCTATTTCTTGTTACAGAACCATCTTCTTTTCTCAGTGCCATAATCTGTTTTCTTCCCTTACTGAGATGTCCCTTTGCTATCTTTAGGCTTTGGTTGTTTTCAATTGCTTTCCTCACTAGTTCACAGTTGAATTTCCTTACGTCTTCAGTGATACTTTTTCTTACTGTCTTGCATAGCTCTATATATTCCACTTTGGAAGTCACATCTTCTTTAGTTGTCCTCATCTCTCTTCTGTTTTGCATCAACATTTTCGTTTTTCCTGATAATTTGTTTACATGCAACTTGTTCTTAGACCCAGCTAATTTTGTTGCTGTTTCCATAAGAGCTTTGGTTACTTTTCTGTTAACTTCAGAGATGTCCACTTCTTCCGATGTTAGGCCTTCTAAAGCAGAGAACCTGTTCTTCAGTTCCAACTTGAAGGTATTATGGTGTTTTTTAAGGTTGGTTATGTCAATACATTTTGTTTGTCTTATGAGCTTGCCACGTTCAAGTTTGGTGTTGAGGTGCATCTTACATCTCACCAATCTATGGTCACTACCTGTGTTGAACTTGTTTAGCACACTGCAGTCTTCTATGACGAATTTTTTGTTACACATAATAAAATCAATTTCACTTGTCGTCCCATTTGGATGTCTCCATGTCCATTTCCTGTGTGGCTTTTTCTTGAAGAAGGAGTTCAAGATGAAAAACCCTTCTGCCTCTGCAAACTCAACGAGAGTATTTCCACGCTGGTTTCTGTTGCCGTGACCGAATTTACCTACAGAAGTTTCATTCTGTTGCCGTTGCCCTATTTTTGCATTGAAATCTCCCATAATTATTTTCAAGTGCTGCTTACCTTTATTATTTAGATGACAAATTTCCTCATAAAATTCTTCAATTTCTTCTTCAGGATGACTTGTGGTGGGTGCATAAGTTTGAATAATCTGAGCCTGGTATCTTTTCGAGAGTTGGATAACAAGTCGTGCAGCTCTGTCAGAGGAACTTTCAACTTCTACAACTTTATCCTTCAGTTCATTGTTTATTATAAATCCAACACCACTAGTTCTGCCAGTATATATATATATATATATATATACTGAAGAGCAAAGCTGAAAACTAAGGAAAAACTTTTGAATTTAAAACGAAAGTTGCAAAATAACCTGAAGATCAAAACGCGCAACGCAGCAGTTATGAAATTCTATTAAGAAGAGACCTAAGAAAAAAATATATATATTTTTGACTCATACCAAGTACAACATAGAAAAGGTTATGTATCTACCGGTGTGAGTAAAAGGAGAAAAGATAAAAAATAAAATAAAACAACTGAATGTAGAAAGTGTCGAGAATACTGAGCCTTGGCTTTATCAAGGACCAGCAAAAACTCTGCATTTTCTCACTTCCACAAAGACCTAGTTGGAAATGGGTTTCTGCAAAGCCATAGATGCAAGTAATAAGCCCACCAAAAATTGTTTTAAAAAATATATATATGTCATGACCTCCGCAGAGTTGTATGACCTAGCTTTAGTTAACAATTTAGCTTGCATCCATAACTTTCATGGCCCGACCCATGCTCTTCATCTGCTACTACTAAACAGAAAGAAGAAGATTAAAGAGAACTCAAGTCGTGAGAGTGACATAATAATTAGAAATAATGTTCAGCTATAACGAAATGCCAAGTTCGCCTGAGAGAGAATTTAAACCTGAATAGCAATGCAAGAGTATTCCAAATTTTTACATTGCAATTAAAAAAGGAAATATTAATTATTTAAAACTCAGATTTTTGAAAGAAACCCTGATTCTAATACCCCCACTCCACAACTTCTGACAACACAAAAACGAGAACAAATCAAAGACAATAATTAACTAAAGAAATGCTTTGTGAAAGTTATATGACATAAACAATTAAATGCAATATGTACAAAGTATTTCAGCAGTGCTTTAAGTGCATCATTAAGTAGTTATTAAGAACTTAACTACTTTGAAAATACAGCGCAATGTAAAGGAACTATGCTTAGCCAGCTGCTGGGCCAAAGTTTCCTAAAAAACGCGCAAAGTTACCAAGAAAAGAAAGAGTTAAAACCCGCAAAAAAGTTAACAGACTAGCCAGTGCCTAAATGCTAAAAAGCAAAAAACAACAGAGAAAAAAGTACAAGAAGTACAAACATTGAACTTATAAAACCTAAAACCCAAAGACAATGAAGAGAGCTTACCTCTTATGCAACTAAACTTTCTCCACACAAGAGGAAACATGGCTGACCTTTTCCCCAAACGTCCAAACATCTCTGCCACTCCCTAGTCGCTGGGGGGCTGTGTGGGTGGGGCTGATGTCCTCCTCATACTGAAAGAAACCAACTCGCGGAGATTTTAACCAGAGAAAAAAATATATACTTAAGACTGTGGACCTGTATGATAATAAAGAGCAGAATTAACTCTCCAGAATACATGAGAAATACTATAAAATACACAAGTGGTGTATTTAATAATCTTTGCATGTATTAAATCACCTTAGTGAGCTTCTATAGATTATTCAGAATCTTATTAATTTTAATGTTAGTTTTACTATTTTTAGTATAGCTATTCTAGTGAGTGAATAACTAATTTTCTTTTTATTTGTTTTTATTTTCTTTTATAAACAGATTTTTAAGCTTTTTTTGTGATTTTGTCTATATTATTTAATTTTTTATTTTAATATGACCTTCATATCCATAGCACTAAGGTTCCTCTTAGTAGTTAATAGGCATCCTCTAGCCAACTTCCAAACGGCTTTGATTGGTCAGAATCATATTATTAACTGTGTAGAAAATTAAAGCAGATCTGCCAACCTTACTCTATTATTCAGAATAATTTTTCTTAAAGTTCTTTTGATGAAAGAAGAAGGAATTTCGTTCTCTAGAAAACTGTCAAATAGTATATTAATGTGGTAATTGAAGTCCAAATTGTTGCTGCAAATTCTTGAAATTCTTAGGACCTGAGAAATTAGTACATTCTCAATTACTTTGGTTGATATGTTATTATTCCAGTGTAGATATTTAATTACTTTGAAAGGAAAATTAACTCTTTTGTCAAAGAGGCTAATAGATGGGTTACCTCTGTTGAGCTTAATGCTTAAGTCTAGGAACTCAAGTTCCTGATTACTGTGGTTGGTTTTACATAAGTTAAGAGAGCTAGGATAGATATTATCAAAATCACTCTCTATAACTTCTGAATTATTGATACACAGCAGATCATCAATATATCTAAATGTGTAAAGGTAGTTATCTGAGCAGGTGGGGTGATTTTTTATGAATTTATATTCCTTAAAGAACAGGAATAGATTAGCTATATTCGTGGAGGTTGATGTTCCCATGGGTATACCGTTCACTTGCTTATAGAGAGTATTATTATATAAGATATGGTTATTTTTATGCAGCAATTGAGATAAGAGTTCCAGGCTCCTACATTAACAAATTGGTTAAGTTTAGCTGTATGCAGAATTTAAACTTAACCAATTTGTTAATGTAGGAGCCTGGAACTCTTATCTCAATTGCTGCATAAAAATAACCATATCTTATATAATAATACTACTCTATAAGCAAGTGAACGGTATACCCATGGGAACATCAACCTCCACGAATATAGCTAATCTATTCCTGTTCTTTAAGGAATATAAATTCATAAAAAATCACCCCACCTGCTCAGATAACTACCTTTACACATTTAGATATATTGATGATCTGCTGTGTATCAATAATTCAGAAGTTATAGAGAGTGATTTTAATAATATCTATCCTAGCTCTCTTAACTTATGTAAAACCAAACACAGTAATCAGGAACTTGAGTTCCTAGACTTAAGCATTAAGCTCAACAGAGGTAACCCATCTATTAGCCTCCTTGACAAAAGAGTTAATTTTCCTTTCAAAGTAATTAAATATCTACACTGGAATAATAACATATCAGCCAAAGTAATTGAGAATGTACTAATTTCTCAGGTCCTAAGAATTTCAAGAATTTGCAGCAACAATTTGGACTTCAATTACCACATTAATATACTATTTGACAGTTTTCTAGAGAAAGAAATTCCTTCTTCTTTCATCAAAAGAACTTTAAGAAAAATTATTCTGAATAATAGAGTAAGGTTGGCAGATCTGCTTTAATTTTCTACACAGTTAATAATATGATTCTGACCAATCAAAGCCGTTTGGAAGTTGGCTAGAGGATGCCTATTAACTACTAAAAGGAACCTTAGTGCTATGGATATGAAGGTCATATTAAAATAAAAAATTAAATAATATAGACAAAGTCACAAAAAGCTTAAAAATCTGTTTATAAAAGAAAATAAAAACAAATAAAAAAGAAAACTAGTTATTCACTCACTAGAATAGCTATACTAAAAATAGTAAAACTAACATTAAAATTAATAAGATTCTGAATAATCTATAGAAGCTCACTAAGGTGATTTAATACATGCAAAGATTATTAAATACACCACTTGTGTATTTTATAGTATTTCTCATGTATTCTGGAGAGTTAATTCTGCTCTTTATGATCATACAGGTCCACAGTCTTAAGTATATATTTTTTTCTCTGGTTAAAATCTCCGCGAGTTGGTTTCTTTCAGTATGAGGAGGACATCAGCCCCACCCACACTGCCCCCCAGCGACTAGGGAGTGGCAGAGATGTTTGGACGTTTGGGGAAAAGGTCAGCCATGTTTCCTCTTGTGTGGAGAAAGTTTAGTTGCATAAGAGGTAAGCTCTCTTCATTGTCTTTGGGTTTTAGGTTTTATAAGTTCAATGTTTGTACTTCTTGTACTTTTTTTCTCTGTTGTTTTTTGCTTTTTAGCATTTAGGCACTGGCTAGTCTGTTAACTTTTTGCGGGTTTTAACTCTTTCTTTTCTTGGTAACTTTGCGCGTTTTTTAGGAAACTTTGGCCCAGCAGCTGGCTAAGCATAGTTCCTTTACATTGCGCTGTATTTTCAAAGTAGTTAAGTTCTTAATAACTACTTAATGATGCACTTAAAGCACTGCTGAAATACTTTGTACATATTGCAACTAATTGTTTATGTCATATAACTTTCACAAAGCATTGCTTTAGTTAATTATTGTCTTTGATTTGTTCTCGTTTTTGTGTTGTCAGAAGTTGTGGAGTGGGGGTATTAGAATCAGGTTTTCTTTCAAAAATCAGTTTCAAATAATTAATATTTCCTTTTTAATTGCAATGTAAAAATTTGGAATACTCTTGCATTGCTATTCAGGTTTAAATTCTCTCTCAGGCGAACTTGGCATTTCGTTATAGCTGAACATTATTTCTAATTATTATGTCACTCTCACGACTTGAGTTCTCTTTAATCTTCTTCTTTCTGTTTAGTAGTAGCAGATGAAGAGCATGGGTCGGGCCATGAAAGTTATGGATGCAAGCTAAATTGTTAACTAAAGCTAGGTCATACAACTCTGCGGAGGTCATGACATATATATATTTTTTAAAACAATTTTTGGTGGGCTTATTACTTGCATCTATGGCTTTGCAGAAACCCATTTCCAACTAGGTCTTTGTGGAAGTGAGAAAATGCAGAGTTTTTGCTGGTCCTTGATAAAGCCAAGGCTCAGTATTCTCGACACTTTCTACATTCAGTTGTTTTATTTTATTTTTTATCTTTTCTCCTTTTACTCACACCGGTAGATACATAACCTTTTCTATGTTGTACTTGGTATGAGTCAAAAAAATATATATATTTTTTTGCTTAGGTCTCTTCTTAATAGAATATATATATATATATATATATATATATAGGTCTCTTCTTAATAGAATATATATATATATATATATATATATATATATATATACACTGCTGGACAATTGCTAAAGACGGATCATAAACGGCTATATAGCGCATAAAAAAGTATGTGTGGTTGGATGCCAAGTGAAATAAAATAATGTCAGAATCCAGGACATTACAAGAAAGACAATTTATTGTGCTCTGAAATCCAGAAGGCTTTGGAACGTGTTCAAGGGACAAACAGGCCATTTTGTGCAGAATACGTAAACGTGAAAAAAATGCAATTACCGTCCGCAGGCGTTCCGGAGTAAGATGTCAATACGGGATATGGCCACCATGGAGGGCGATGCAAGATTCCACACGTCGTGTCATGCTTTGCACAACATTATCAAGCAGCTGTTGGGGTAATTTATCCCGTTCCTCTGTCAGTGCACGGATGAGGTTGCCCTTGTTTATTGGAGGGCATTGACGACCAACAAGACTCCTCCCTAAAGCATCCCACACATTTTCAATAAGATTCAGATCTGGAGAACGTGCTGGCCATACGAGGCGTTGAATATCCTCGCTCTCTAGACACTCCTGGACAGCGACTGTTCGATGACATGTTGCGTTGTCGTCCATGAAAATGAATCTATCACCGACAGCACCACTGAACATGCGAACATGAGGTAGCAGAACATCATTAATGTATCGTTGGCCAGTCATAGTCCCAGTTGGAAGCACATAGAGGGACGTACGGCCATTGATCATGATGCCAGCCCATACCATGACACTACATGTCGGATATCGGTCCCTTTCCTGTATGTTTGCTTGACAATATGCAGTACCACTATCACGCCAGATCAGTTGTCGTCGACAATCAGACGATAGACTGTATCTACTCTCATCTGAGAAGAGGACAGCAGACCAGTCGTTATCAGTCCAATTGCGATGTTGATGGCACCATTGCAAACGGGCGGTACGGTGACGTCTGGACAATGGGATGCACACAACAGGACGGCGGGCATATAGTCCTCCTTCATGCAAACGTCTGGCGACAGTTTTTCGGGAGATCCGCTTGCCAGTAGCAGCCATAAACTGATTTGCTACTTCACTAGCTGTGCTGCGCCGGTGTCTTTTTGTTGATAGCACTATGTACCGATCTTCTGCAGGTGTCGTACTGCGAACACGACCTCCCCCGTGACGTTTGCTACACTCTCCATTTGTTTGAAATGATTTCTAAAGCCTTGAAACAACACTGTGGCTGACGTCGAACTCCCTGGCAACATCTGTTATTTTTCGCGCATCTTCAATCTTGCTAATAATACGGCCACGCGTAAAATCATCTAGGTGATGTCGGGAAGACATACTGAAAATTGCAAGTTCGTCAATTGATTCTTTCCCTTTCAACTTTGCGTTTGAACAACAACGGTCAATACGCGTCAAACCCTTTATATCTCTTATCAGCGCTAAAACGTCACGAACAAGTTCGGCAATCCAAAATTTGCATACGCACAACACGTCTTACTGTATCCCTCACTTATGCTAATTTACACATATTCCTGCCTTCCATTTTATGGTTGCTATCGTTGCTATTGTCATGCGTCCTTAGCAATTGTCCGGCATTGTATATATATATACACTATCTACCAACAAGTAATTGGACACCCCTGCGATCGACTATATCTGCGGTCCTGATACATGTTACGGCCGCCGCCTTTAAATATCGTGTGGGAAACAACAACGCAACCAGTCGCATGCAAGATGCCACGCAGTTCGGAGCTCTTTGATTTCGAGAAAGGTGTAATCGTCGGGTATCACAGAAATGGCCGATCCATACGCGACATATCCAGCGAGTTGAAGTACCCAAAATCGACAGTGTCCTACGTGATTGGCAAGTGAAAGATGAGAGGTGACTATCGGAATGTGCCTCGACCCGGCAGACCCACAAAACTGGGAGTTAGAGACCGACGGGTGCTGGCCAGAGAAATTCGGAAGAACCACACCAAATCGATGGGCCACATCCGCGAGGAGTTTCAACAGGCATCCGGGAGTGTTCTTTCGATGAATACCATCCGTAAGGAAGCCCATCTGCTCGGTTATCATGGACGTGCTGCCGCCCACAAGTCTTTGATCACCAAGTCCAAAAGCGCTGCTCGGCTAACGTGGTGCAAAGAACGTCGACAGTGGACCGTTGAACAGTGGAAACAGGTTCTCTGGAGCGACGAATCAAGGTTCACCCTCTACCGTTCGGATGGCAGGGTCTGGGTTTGGCGTCTGCCTGGAGAACGCCTCCTGCCGGAATGTATTGCCAACTGTGAAGTTCGGTGGCGGTGGAATTATGCTATGGGGGTATTTCTCCTGGTATGGCACGGGACCCTTGGTCGCAATTCCTGGTAGACTACACGCCGAGACCTACTGCACCATTTTGGATGACCATGCGCTTACGTTGTGGCAGTTTTACGGGGTGGACCCATGTTACTTTCAGGATGACAATGCCACCTGTCATGTTGCGAGGTCCCGCATGGCTTGGTATGGTGACAATGGGGTTAATCGAATGGACTGGCCTGCTCAGAGCCCGGACCTTAACCTTTTCGAGCACCTCTGGGACGAGTTGGAGCGTCGACTTAAGGGGTGCCCCCACCGTCCGAAATCGGTGAAGGAACTGACCTGTCTTCTCCAAGCCGAGTGGAAGAAAATACCGCTAGCCGTCGTACAATGCCTGGTTGAGAGTATGCCCCGGAGGGTCACAGCTGTAATCGCCGCTCGTGGAGGCTCCACCAACTATTGAAGGTGAATAAACTTCGTTTTCCTTTGCTATCACAGGTGTTCAATTACTTGTTGGTAGATAGTGTATATATTATTCCTCCAGAATATGAATATGAAACAAAAAATGTTCACTGTTACCATATTGAGCTGTCGGCACGAAAAAACTTATTTCACTTTTAAAGTAGACCTCAACGATATCCATTTGCTAAAATGTTTTCTTTCCAAATGCTTGACCAAATTAATTAACTAAGGTCTTGTGCTATTAACTAAGTTCTTGTATTTAAATTCGATTAAAAAATGTTCTATATACATACCTTACTATGTGATGTAACTGTGAAGTTATCCTTTTTAATAGCACGAATCCACTTAGAACACAAATCTTTGTCTTTTGGAAATCCATACACACAAACTTTGGGTCCTGTGTTGTAATTTCCACGGCAGCCGGGAACATAACGCGGATGTGGCATAATCAAATACTTATCTCATTCAATTACCGGTATATAAAACTGTATTTAAAATGTTAGTTGAAGCAAACCAAAGGAAAGGAACACTATTAATTTCACGCAACCATGGACAACCATAAGAATCACAAGTCACACGGTTAGGTATAACGAAGTAAATTTCTCCGTCATTTGTGGTCCACTCCTGGGATCGAACCCGAGTCCTCTTATTCCGGAACAAGTCGCTCTACCAACTGAGCTACGCAGACGTTCATTCTCGCTGCTATATGTCTTTATGTTGTGTGCGTCCTGTGGGGAAGGCACGTCATATAGGCGTAGCGTGGTAATGCAGACACGGACTGTTTGATCAGTAGATCCACGAGGTGTGACGTCACTGAAAATGAAGTCACGACTTGATGGGCCTTCAAGATCTCGGAGGTAACGGTCAGACACTCCACACCTGAATTTTTTCAAAGAGGATTCCAGAGTTGGGTTCAACGATGGCGCAAATGCATCGCTTGTGACGGAGATTATGTTGAGTAATACATTTGTATAGAGAAAGAGTTACTGTACCAACATGTACAATTTGAACGATCTCTTTCAGTTAATAACAAGTTAGTAAAATCATGCAATGCATTGATTATGATACGCTTTCCAACATACCAGAAATTATTACTCAAGTTATGAGGATAATGGCTGTGGAATAAATCTCGCTCCTGTGTCCTGACCTTTGACCCCATTTCGATGATATTCAACAGGCCGCCCCGGTGGCGCAGTGGTCTAAGCGATGGCCTCTGATCATTCGTCCGTAAGGGGTCCGGGTTCGAATCCCGGTGAGGCATGGATGTTGTGTTTATCTTACGGCACTGGCTCTCTCCCTTCCCTGGAACCAGTGACCCTAAATTAGGGACGGGCGACTGCTTATAGCCCATTGAGTTGCTCACGGTGGTCGTTAAACCTCCAACCAAAAAAAAAAGATATTCAACAGAACCAGTTCAGTACACCTCAAGATAACATACTAAAGTTTTGTCGCAATAGAAGCAGTTTTGCGCAAGTTATGAGAATAAGGTCTGTGGAATAATTCTTGCTCTTGTGCAATGACCTTTGACCCCATTTCGTTGATATTCAACAGAACCGGTTCACTATACCTCCGGAACAACATGATAACGTTTTGTCGCAATCAAAACATTTCTTTGGTAAGTTATGATGCACAAGGGCAATGGAATGGATCCCACTCCAGTGTCCTGACCTTTGACCCCATTTCGCCCATTTTCAATAGGGTTCGTACCCAGTGGCTCCCTACCACATAATAAAATTTCATCGAAATCGAACCATTTTTACGCAAGTTATGACGCATAAGGACAATGGAACAAGTCCCGCTCTTATGTCCTGCCGTACCTTTGACCCCATTTCACCCATTTTCAATAGGGTTCGTGCCCAGGTGGTTCCCTACCACATACTAAAATGTCATCGAAATCGAACCATATGTACGCATGTTGTGACGCATAAAAGCAATGAAATGGATCCCGCATTTATGTCCTGACCTTTGACCCCATTCCACCCATTTTCAATAGGTTTCGTTCCCAGGTGGTTCCTTACCTCATACCAAAATTTCATCGAAATCGAACCATTTTTACGCAAGTCATGACGCATAAGGGCAGTGGAATAAATCCCGCTCTTATGCCCTGCCTGACCTTTGACCCCAATTTGCCAATTTTCAATAGGGTTCGTGCACAGATAGTTCCCTACCACATACTGAAATTTCATCGAAATCGAACCATATTTACGCATGTTATGACGCATAAAGGCAATGAAATGGATCCCGCTTTTATGTCCTGACCTTTGACCCCACTTCACCCATTTTCAATAGGGTTCGTCCCCTGGTGGTCCCCTACCTCTTACTAAGATTTCATCGAAATCGAAACATTTTTACATGAGTTATCGTGCTGACAGACAGACGGACGGAAAAAGCTGGAGCATATACGCTTCTTCAGTTCAACACAATTTTATTAACAAGGTTGGGTTCAGGAGGCGAACATGGCCGTCCTGGTACATATATTGTACGGTAAAATATACAAACTCTAAAAATTCTATGTACATTATATACAGCACGATGTATTGATTCACAAAGGAGCCTCGTGGTAAGAGGTACAGGCATTTTGCACAAGAACAATAAGAGAGATTGTCGAAACATTTCGTCTCGAAGCATAAATATATTATAGTGCTGACAAATAACAGAACGAGAATATTATAATGAAGCACTGTACAAAAGGAGAACTGTAGATGACAAAGTAGACAATGTGAAACCTAAGGCAAACGGAATTACGATGTCTTAGTACTGGTAGAAAAAATGATAATCAAAGAGAAAACAAGTAAGACTATATACATTTGTACAGTATGGTGCATATATATTCACATATGTTAGAAGATATAAGCTTTATGTCGAAGTTTGATTCCGAAAACCAATGGTGACCATGCACGTTGAACTGAAGTTCAACAGAGCTAGGAGCAACGAGGTTATAAACTACCGACAGTCAGTTGTAACGTCGCTGGCATGCCGGCGAACCAGGAAGCGGCCGGAGACCAGGTGGAACGGAAATGTTGTTCTCTCTGTTGGGCGACGGCCACAAGGTTCTCTAGACGAAGTCTTGAGAGGAGACGCTCCCGAAAGTGGCACAGAAGTTCCACAGAAGCTTGGTGGATGGTATAAGGAGATGAGATCTCTCGGCAGCGCTGATGAAATACGTAAATGACATGTTTCACCAGGATGAAAATATATGAGCAGATGGGTGGAAGCTTGATTGGCGGAGAGACCTGCAGGAGGAGTGTCTTATAGGCATCGAAAGGAAGATCAGTTGTGGCTGAACGTTGAGCAATGGAAAATGCAAGATGGAGTAGTGGAAGGAGGATGACACAATGTAGATAAACGTGATAGACATCAGCTTCTTGAGCACAGAAGGGGCAAAGAGGTGAGTCAAGAATGGTCATGCGGTGGAGGATGGATGGAACGGGAAGACGGCGGTGGAGAAAAATCCAATGAGTGCTTATTTCAAGAGGAGCTGAAAGAGGAGAAAGGGTGGCAGACCAGACAGCGGTGAGAGAGGATTGGGAGACATCAGGGATGTGAAGGGGAGAAGGAGAGTGGGATTTTAAAAGTAACCGATAGAGAACTGAGGTTGAAAGAGAGGATAGTGGAAGTGTACATCTGCCGACTGAAAGAAAGAAAGGAGGGGGAAGGGAGGCGGAAGGAACAAAGGTTAGGCCAGTGGGGGTGGCGAGATGATGGAACTTAGCAATGATGGTAGAGAGTAGGGAGTCATAGACAGAGCGAGAGGAGGGTGAAAGTAGAACGGTGGGTGGGAGGCTGGCGTAGGGTCGCCAGGACAGATCTGAGGTTACAAGGTCTTTGACGGTTACAACTCCGACTCGGAGCCAAGAAGGATAGGCGAAGCATGAAAGATGAGGGGGTGAAAAGAGAGGAGAAGAACAGGGGCTCGGCAAGGAGTTCAGTGGTGGAATCGGGTAGGGATCGAGTGAGCGGGAGAGAGCGGCGAAAGGTAAGAGTCTCCCTTAAGGCAGGAGGAAGGCGAGAGTGAGTGGTAGTACGGAGGTCCATTAGAATGAAAGAAGTGAAAGTAAAATTAGTGTTGCTCGAAGAGGTGATGACATTCCTTGCGGTAACGGCGTCGGCAACAGGTGAGGTATGAAGACGGAGGAACGAAGTAATCCGGAGAGCTTGATAGTACAGTCGTGTATCAATTAGGCCAATGCCACGTTGGTCAGGAGGAAGGCTGAGCTTGGGGGCACTGAGCCAGTG
Source organism: Macrothele yani (assembly GCA_039090855.1). Lineage (NCBI taxonomy): Eukaryota > Metazoa > Arthropoda > Arachnida > Araneae > Macrothelidae > Macrothele > Macrothele yani. The sequence goes on along the minus strand of CM077032.1, from coordinate 75,065,865 downwards.
GTGTCCGGTCCAGATAACTGAGGTGAAGCAGCGAGTGATATCATTGAGACGAAGAAGTCGGGATTTAGTAGCAAGCCAGGAATGTGTGCACATGGAGAGAAGATAGGTTTGCGCAAGACGTGCACGTTGAAAATATGAGGTGCAGAACTGCGCTTTTCGCCAAAACGCAGTTGACCGATGAAGACGTGGCTGGATGGTATTCCACGTTGTGCTGGAGGCTTCACCTGGGACGCCAAGATGTACGCCAAGGAAACGTTAAGAGGCTGAAGACCAGTGCGCTCCCCATGGGGAATCCAAACGGTCAACCCATGAGCCGAACCACATGCCTGTGCTTTTGGTTGTATTAATCGCAGCTCCGGAGCAGGAGGCGTAATCGACGAAAAGACTTTGGAGCAAAGAGAACTGTGAATCCAGGCGTATACAGAAGGTAACGTCGTCTGCATACGCCACGGAAGTGGTGACATGGTGTCTCGTGCGGGCGATGAGTGGCGGCAGGGTGGCTTGAAAGGAGCGTTGAACGGAGCGGAGAAAAGGTTCTAAGGCTATAGCGAAAAGTTGACCGAAGAGTGGGCAGCCTTGCCTCACTCCACGGCGGAAGAGGATTGGTGCTGTAAGAAAGGTGGGCAACTTGACCTGGAAACTGGCGTCCTTTTAGAGGGAGGTGAGGAGAGAAATAAACGGAGATGGAAATCCAAATCGGAGAAGTGTGGCGGAGAGATAAGTGTGGGAGATATTATCAAAGGCGGACTGTTGGTCTAAAGAGAGGAGGGCGAGGGGTTCAGAGCGGGAGCGCGCAAGGTGAATTAGATCAGTCAGGAGATGGATGTTGTGAGATAGGGAACGGCCGTAAACTGTGTAAGTCTGGTTAGGGGAGAAGATGTAAGTGAGGATGGGATTTAGTCGTTGTGAAAGAAGCTTGGTATAAAGTTTGTAGTCGAGATTCAGTAGGGAAATTGGGCGCCAGTTCACCAAGTCAAGGAGATCACCTTTCTTGGAGAAAAGGACAACGTATGCATTTGTGAATCCCCTCGGGAGAGGAGAGTAAGTAAAGGCAGCAGAGAAAGCGGATAGGAGAAACGGAAGAAGAAGAGGCAGAAAAGTTTTATAAAAGCTAAAGGTTAGGCCGTCCGGACCCGAAGCGGCACTCGAATTCAGAGAAAAGAATGTAGTGTTTAGTTCAGAGGGCGTGGGGGAAAGGAGAAGAGAAGAAGCGAGATGGGGGGTGGGAACCTGAGGTAGATTAGAAAGGAGAGAATCCATTGCTGCAGAGGATGGTTGAGGAGGTTCACGGAACTTCATGGAGAAGTACTGACGGACATGGGAACAAAGCGCAATCGGCTCATCTGATACCTCTCCAGAAGAAAGGCGTAGATGATGAAGTATGGACGAAGCTCGTCGGGTGTTTTCCACCTACGTCAGGAACTCATAGTTGTGAGCATCCGGCGTCAGGTGTTGCAAACGAAGTCGGTGGAGAGCTTGTTGCGCCAGAGGAGTGAGAATAGATCGAAGCTCTTCTTGAAAGGAGGAGAAGAGAGGATCACTGAGACTGAGCATGGATAGCATTGAACGAACATAGTCTAGGCGCATGTTCTGGAGTGTCTTTAATTGGAAAGAGTAGTTTCGGACATGCAGAACGAGCTGTTGCTTGATCTCCAACCAAGAATTTAATCCGCAGAGTGCAGATTGAAGCTGCGGTCGTCTGTCAATCAGGAATGACCGGACCGAAGAGCAGAATGCCGGGTCGGAGAGAAGTGCATCATCAAATGTCCACGGGCGAATTATCCTGGGTTTGAATGGTGCAGTATGGACTATGATGGCAATGGCGCAGTGGTCGGATGAGGCCGTGGGATGCACACTCGATTCTGTCACGGCAGGAAGTAGAGTACTGGAGGCATAAAACCTGTCAAGGCTGGCTAAGAAAGGATTTTGCGCATGAGAGGAGCGCCAAGTGTAATTAGTCGACCATGGATGAATATGCCGATGTACATCATGAAGAGCGTTGTTCGTGACAACTGTCTGGAGCAGGTTCGCCAGGGCATGGCGGCGCTCTCTATTTGTAGAAGACCTATCCAGAAGAGGATCCCGGGTACAGTTAAAAGCCCCACCAACGAGAACATGGTCTGACGGTATGATACGGTCGAGTGCTCTGCGAAGACGCGTGAAGAGAACTGGTAAATGTGCTGTAGTGCTTGGAATATAGATATTGAATAAATGATATCTGGAAGACGCGATGGTAAAGGATGCATGCTGTAAGAGATCTCGACAAATATTTCGCACAGAGAGGGATGTGATAATAGAATTGAGAGTATGACTAATGCCGACGGCAAGACCGCTATGAGATGTTAGTCCATAGGCGTGATGAAACACAAAGTTCCACTGGCGCCATCGAGAATAGACGGTAGTTGTTTTGCAATTTGTCTCTTGAAGGAGGAGAATATCAGCCCCAAACGGGTTGAGGTATTCATATCCTAGAGAGTTGCTGAAGGGGAAGCGAATCCCCTGAAATTAAGTGACACGATCTTGAATTGTGGGGTTCCTTGCCTCTAGCTGAAGATCTTTCAGAGCTGGAGGAAAAGACTTGAGACGATTTTAGAAGATTTGTGCCCACGGATGGGTGGGAACATTCTGGCGGCAGAAATGCGACACTTTGAAGATCTGCTTCGGCACAAGTTGGCGAAGCGATGGATTCTTGACTGCTAAGGCACGCGCTATTGCGTAGCTTGTCGGATTCGTTAAGTATGTATGGAGATCAATGTATGAGAGTGGTACGGAAGGTATATTGGCTGTCTAGAGAAATGCAGCGAACTCTTCGACCGTGGGAAAGGAGACTTCGGCTGGCGAGGTGTGTCGAGGAGAACTGCTGGAGAGGGAGGTTGAACGAGGTGAAGTAGAGTTTTGCTTCTTCGCTACTCGCCTGCTGCGGCCAGAGCCGCGGCGCTTCAGTGGAGGCTCGATCGTCTCGTCCTAACACTGCGTCTCTGGTCCAACGGACTCCACATCAGCTGTTTCGGAGGTTCCAGTGGTAATAGCCGGTTGTAAACCCTCTGAAAGGAACTCAGTGGTGGAGCGACGACGTTGCGGGAGTGAGGAGGCATTTGTAAGAAAGTCCTCTAGTGAAAACGAGGAAGCGGCTGTGGGAGCGTTGCGTTGACCAACGTCTGTAAGCGGACTTTTTTCATCATATCTTGGCTCCGAGGCCTGCTGTGCTGAAGTAGATGGTGTAGTACGCTTCGAGGTAGGAACAGTACCTGTAGGAGCACCAGTCGGGGGTGCTGGTGGGGCAGTGCACGCGAAGATGGTTTTCGCCATGGCAAAGCGTGCAGTGCAAGGAGGTAATGACGTCGATTCTCCGACGTTGCTGGCCACACCGTACGGTTAGGATCTTCGGGCACGCAAGCAGATGATCGTCCGACGGAAATATGACACGGTCACTTCGACGAAACCCTGCAATGGATTTGTCATCGGGATCTCTGGGCGCCGCCGAAAGGGTCGTTATTGGTCCAACCACTCTGCCAAATTTGCTGAGTAAAGTGCACAGAGCGACATCTGAGACTTCAGGTGGGACTGGGTGGAAAGTGACCTGGATAGGTCGCTGTGCCACAGGTTCAGCCAGAAGATGCACATCTTTGATGGATAAGCCAGCAGTCATCACAAGGTCTGCATGTTCTTTACGGGCAAAATACACTAATACGGCCCGTGGCTTTCGAGCCATATGAGTGATATAAGCTCCTGTAGGAAGCATCTTCTTTAGGGCAATACTATATTCCTTGAGTTTCGTGTCTGGTAATGCATCAAAACAGACACCGAAATCCATTGTGGAGAAAAATTGTTTCCCGGCTGGGGAATCCTCTGGGATATCGATGGTGGCAGAACTACCCTCAACACTGACGTAAGAGTCAGGAAAAACAGGAGCAATGAACTTGGAAGGAACTCTCGCTCCGGAGGTCACTGTGGAGTAAGTGAGAGACGTAGAGTTGGCAGTGGAAGGATGCGATACAGTGTTCATTGCTGGTAGCGGCTTGGTAAACTGAGTTGAGCCAGTTGAAGGCAACGCAACCGAGCAATCGGTCACATCCATAGCTTCGGCAAATGAACCAGGGTCGTGCGTCAAGGTGACGTCACTCTTTTGGGCAGGGGTATCAGCTTGAGCCATTGCAGAGGAGTCTCGCGTCACATCTTGTATGCGTATGACGTCTCTGACGTGCATAAATGCTGATTGGTCTCCTGAGAGTGAGGAGGAGGAGGAGGTTGAATGAGCATCACTGATGTGGGCGTGGACATCACCCTTATCAGTGCTAGCCATTGTAAATGGTCGAGGATTAACTTAAGGATCGATCAGCTTGATCGGAAATAATAAAACGCTGAATGCAAACAAAATATGCAACTCACCGACTTGGGAGCTGAGCTAAAAGAATGTACAAATCTTCTTCTTGAAGGGGAACACAAAAATAGGAACAAACACTCACTATATACTTTCAAAAACTGGGCACAAACACAGAGCTCGAAAGGAACGTGACTATATCGGTCATACGCTTCTTCAACCTACGGTTGGGAAGCGTAAAAAAGGTTACACCTACTTTTGCATTACTTTCGGTACAACCCTCGTTTATATTATATGTACGCATTTAATATGAAGGTTTTTTTTGTATTGTGAGCCTAGTAGGGCTGAAAAGACAACCCTTCGAATAGCGGACAAATGTTGAATTCCCAGGGTGTCAGCTATTCGGAGGTTTTACTGTATATTTTTCTTTAAAATTTTGATAATTTCAGATATTGAGCAAAGTTGCAGAGAACGCTCGTTTCCTGTACATTTCATCCATTCAACTGGGAATCTGCATTCCTTCTGGCTGTTCAGTGGAAGATGTGAATCAGCTGTTTGAGAAAGGTAAGTAAAACAAAAAAAATTACGCCGAAATTCCCGGTATAATGACACCTCTTTTGAATCCTTGTCGATTGTAAACAACTTTTCTGCCGCCCCGGTGGCGCAGTGGTCTAAGGCGATGGCCTCTGATCATTCGTCCCAAAGGGGTCCGGGTTCGAATCCCGGTGAGGCATGGATGTTGTGTTTGTCTTACGGCACTGGCTCTCTCCCTTCCCTGGAACCAGTGACCCTAAAGTAGGGACGGGCGACTGCTTATAGCCCATTGAGTTGCTCACGGCGGTCGTTAAACCTCCAACCAAAAAAAAAAAAAAACTTTTCTAAGTGTTAGTTTGTTGCAGATGAAGTGCCGCGTTTTGCAGACTCGTTCGGCAGGTAATTTATGAATTACCACATCGCGCGATAAAAGCCCGCGTGAGTTTCGGTTTAGACGGTTTAAAGCAGGTGATTCGGATGTTAGGAAACGAGAACGTAGCGGAAGGTTGCACATGAGGAACTGCAAGCATTGCTGGATGAAGATTCGTCTCAAACGCAAAAAGAACTAGCTGAACAACTGGGGGTAACTCAACAAACCATTTCCAATCGTTGGGAAAGATTCAGAAGGAAGGAAAATGAGTGTCACATGACCTGAGCCAGAGGATCAAGGCTGAGAGTTTCATGAAGTGTTTGAATATGTTGAATAAACAGCACCGGAAGTCGTTCCTGTGGAAATTCGTTACGGGTGATGAAAAGTGGATGCTGTACGACAATCCCAAATGCAAAAAAAAAAAACAGTGGGTAGACTCCGGTGAAGCTACGACTTTGACACCGAAACGCAATATTCACTCCAAGAAAGTTATGCTGTGCATCTGGTGAGATATGAAGGTTGTGCTCTATTTGAACTACTGGAACAGGGTCAAACTGTTACCGCTGATCGTTACAAGCAACAATTGCAGCGATTGAACCAGGAAATCTGTGGCAAACGCCCATTCACAGGCAAAGGGTTGCGTCCCGTGAAATTACTGCATGACAACGCTAGGCCGCATGTCGCGAAATCGGTCAAAGGAACGTTATTGACGCTTGGCTGGGAAGTTTTGGAGCACCCGGCGTATATTCTCGACATAGCCCCTTCAGACTATCATTTGTTCCGATCGATGCAACATGGTTTGTCTGTTGTACGGTTCCGGACATGTGACGAAGCGCAAAAATGGACTGACGACTTCATCGCGTCTCACGACGAAGTATTCTTCACGGCTGGAATCCGTCAGCTGTCCGACCGATGGCGGAAAGTGGTAATGGCGGCGTACATTTTGATTCGTAAAGTTATTGTTGCTTTCTCTCAAATTACATGTCACGTTGTCTTAAAACGCTTTAAAACCTATTTCTACACCTAATACTAGAACGGGGTGTGAGACCTGCTGATCCTTCTCCACGGAATGACCTTGAACTGACGGAATTGCTATAGTGGACATGGGTCAAGCTACCGATGGAAGATGTTTGACATCTTGTAGAATCTGTTCTTGTGCGTCTGCGAGCTGTGACTGCGCAGAAAGGTGGACCAACGCTTTATTAGGTAGATGTTCAAAATGTAAACGTTGGAACATCTACCTAATAAGGCGTTGGTCCACCACCAAATGTAAAGCTTTGGATCATCTACCTAATAACGCGTTTGTCCACTTCCATGTGTAAAGCTTTGGAACATCAACCTAATAACGCGTTGATCCACCTCCAAATGTAAAGCTTTGGAACATCTACCTAATAAGGCAATGATCCACCTAAAAATGTAGAGCTTTGGAACGTCAACCTAATAACGCGTTGGTCCACCACCAAATGTAAAGCTTTGGACCATCTACCTAACAACGCGTTGGTCCACCACCAGATGTAAAGCTTTGGAACATCTACCTAATAAGGCGTTGGTCCACCTCCAAATGTAAAGCTTTGGAACATCTACCTAATAAGGCGTTGGTCCACCACCAAATGTAAAGCTTTGGAACACCTACCTATAAGGCGTTGGTCCACCTCCAAATGTAAAGCTTCGGAACGTCAACCTAATAACGCGTAAGTCCACCTCCAAATGTAAAGCTTTGGAACATCAAACTAATAACGCGTTGGACCACCTCCAAATGTGAAGCTTTGGAACATCTACCTAATAAGGCGTTGATCCACATCCAAATGTAAAGCTTTGGAACGTCAACCTAATAGCGCGTAGGTCCACCACCAAATATAAAGCTTTGGTACATCTACCTAATAACGCGATGGTCCACCTCCAAATGTAAAGGTTTGAAACATCAACCTAATAACGCGTTGGTCCACCTCCAAATGTAAAGCTTTGGAACATCTACCTAATAAGGCGTTGATCCACCGCCAAATGTAAAGCTTTGGAACGACAACCTAATAACGCGTAGGTCCACCTCCAAATGTAAAGCTTTGAAACATCTACATAATAAGGCGTTGATCCACCTCCAAATGTAAAGCTTTGAATCATCTACCTAATAACTCGTTGGTCCACCTCCAAATGTAAAGCTTTGGATCATCTACTTAATAAGGCGTTGGTCCACTTCCAAATGTAAAGCTTTGGATCATCTACCTAATAACGCGTTGGTCCACCTCCAAATGTAAAGGTTTGAAACATCAACCTAATAACGCGTTGGTCCACCTCCAAATGTAAAGCTTTGGAACGTCAACCTAATAGCACTTAGGTCCACCACCAAATATAAAGCTTTGGATCATCTACCTAATAACGCGTTGGTCCACCTTCAAATGTAAAGCTTTGGAACATCAACCTAATAACGCGTTGGTCCACCTCCAAATGTAAAGATTTGGATGATCTACCTAATAACGCGTTGGTCCACCTCCAAATGTAAAGCTTTGGATCATCTACCTATTAAGGCGTTGATCCACCTCCAAATGTAAAGCTTTGGAACGTCAACCTAATAACGCGTTGGTCCACCACCAAGTGTAAAGCTTTGGATCATCTACCTAATAACGCGTTGGTCCACCTCCAAATGTAAAGCTTTGGAACGTCAACCTAATAGCACTTAGGTCCACCACCAAATATAAAGCTTTGGATCATCTACCTAATAACGCGTTGGTCCACCTTCAAATGTAAAGCTTTGGAACATCAACCTAATAACGCGTTGGTCCACCTCCAAATGTAAAGATTTGGATGATCTACCTAATAACGCGTTGGTCCACCTCCAAATGTAAAGCTTTGGATCATCTACCAAATAACGCGTTGGTCCACCTTATATTGGAGGGAGGGGCATTTTCGGCAAATCTTTGTATTAAAATTTCATAAACAGAGAGCAAAAATCCTTATAAACGAATTACGTATACTATTGGTTTTTCTTTTGTTTGCAGTGGGAAATTACACCAGACTCTACATGGGTGTGAAGAAATGCGAAGTGAAAGAAGATCCGAAATACACTCCTATTATGATCTTCGTTATGTAAGATAAGTGAAATTTTCATATCGAATTGAAAATGCGTTTTTGTTTCATAGTCTGTTCGCGACTGTAAAAAAATAAAACTAATGAAAAAGTGTCGAGAAACGCGTATTTTCTGCGCGCCAGTTTTACACGGAATTCTAAATGAGTAATAAAAACCGTGAGACTTCCATTAACCCTTTCACTGACGCTTGACGATTACAAATTACAATAACGTGTTTATGAAGATAAATAGACAGCTGATATCGCTACACAAGACAGAAAGAAGTTTAGAATTTTATTGGAACCTACCGCTGTTTTGCTAGGGTCTTCCAAAAATTTTACACAGAATTCTATTTTTTTAAAAGCCATCATTTTTTAAAAGCCATCATTTTTTTAAAAGCCATTATTTTTTAAAAGCCATTATTTTTTTAAAAGCCATCATTTTTTTAAATCATTAAAATCATTTAAAAAAATTTTAAAATCATTAAAAAAATTATTTTTTAAAATATATTTTTTAATTCATAAAAATTATTTTTTTTAATTCATTAAAATCATTTTTTAAAATCATTGAAATCATTAACATCATTTAAAAAATAAAATAAAAATCATTTTGAAGCCATTTTTTAAAACCCATAATTTTTTTAAAAGCCATCATTTTTCTAAAAGCCATAATTTTTTTAAAAGCCATCATTTTTCTAAAAGCCATATTTTTAAAAAAGCCATCTGGTTAATGTTTCTGCAGCTGTTAGTTATAATTTTTGTTTTGTTTAGAAAGTTTTACACGGAATTCTAAATGAGTAATAAAAACCGTGAGACTTCCATTAACACTTTCACTGTCGCTTGACGCCGAACGGCGTCATACAATACTTAGCCCAGGTGCCGACGACGCCGAACGGAGTCGTAATTGTGGCTTAATATAGGGTAATTAAAAATGATTGCCCCGATTACAAATTACAATAACGTGTTTATGAAGATAAATAGACAGCTGATATCGCTACACAAGACAGAAAGAAGTTTAGAATTTTATTGGAACCTACCGCTGTTTTGCTAGGGTCTTCCAAAAATTTTACACAGAATTCTATTTTTTTAAAAGCCATCATTTTTTAAAAGCCATCATTTTTTTAAAAGCCATTATTTTTTTAAAAACCATTATTTTTTTAAAAGCCATCATTTTTTTTAAATCATTAAAATCATTTTAAAAAAATTTAAAATAAAAAAAAATTATTTTTTAAAATATATTTTTTAATTCATAAAAATTATTTTTTTTAATTCATTAAAATCATTTTTTAAAATAATTGAAATCATTAACATCATTTAAAAAATAAAATAAAAATCATTTTAAAGCCATTTTTTAAATACCATAATTTTTTTAAAAGCCATCATTTTTTCTAAAAGCCATAATTTTTTTAAAAGCCATCATTTTTCTAAAAGCCATATTTTTAAAAAAGCCATCTGGTTAATGTTTCTGCAGCTGTTAGTTATAATTTTTGTTTTGTTTAGAAAGTTTTACACGGAATTCTAAATGAGTAATAAAAACCGTGAGACTTCCATTAACACTTTCACTGTCGCTTGACGCCGAACGGCGTCATACAATACTTAGCCCAGGTGCCGACGACGCCGAACGGAGTCGTAATTGTGGCTTAATACAGGGTAATTAAAAATGATTGCCCCGATTACAAATTACAATAACGTGTTTATGAAGATAAATAAATAGACAGCTGATATCGCTACACAAGACAGAAAGAAGTTTAGAATTTTATTGGAACCTACCGAAAATTCTTCCGAAACGGTTTGGTTTTGCTAATTCTTCCAAATCGTTTGGATTGGTCCTTCTAGAGAGGGCGACAGGGTTTTCTGCAAGTCGTTTCCCCCAGGTCTCCGATTCTTACACCTTCTGACTTCTTTTTGAGAAGGTATGTAAAGACCATGTGTATGTGCCACCTTTCTAAAGAACACTGCAAGAACTAAGGATGCGCATTCTGCTTCCACTGGCTACGGACATGGTTCATAATGTATGGCGTGAAATGGATTACCGTTTAGATGATATCCGCGTGACCCAGAGGAGTCCCATAGAACATATGTGAAGTATGGAAACACAATTCTAAACTTCCTCCTTTATTGTGTAACAATGAGATCTCTGTATCTATGTTAGAGCCCTACAGAGGGAATATTTTTAGTCCCGAGCCCGGCCCGGCCCGACCATTTAGGTCTGGCATAGGTTTTATTTGCGTAACTGTCACTTACTTTAACACATACGGTATTTGTACTGTAGCTTTTTGGACTAACTCGAAACTTGTGTAGAAAGAGGGCATAAGTAAATTAACTAACCCACCAGTAACCAGAAATACAGCAAATGCAATAAATAGTTTCAGATTTCAATCTTCAAGATTAAAAAAAAAAAAACGTATTAGAAAACTAATTTTTAATCTTTTGCCGGCGGTATTCGTTACTGAACAAAACAGTAAAAATTATTCTCTGATTTCAAGATGTTTTCTGTTGAATTATACTGTGAATTATTTACTGGTTCTAAACTGGTTCTAAACAGCTCCCATAGTACTGACATTACTGATAAACTTCTGACCACAGTCAAACTGCACCCCTATCAGTCCCAAAGGAAATCCACCAATCACCTTGATTTAAAGTCGCGCTTAGCTTGAGATATCCAGTGAACACGAAAGATTCATGTTTGTGACTTGCCAAGATCTTGCTTGTTATTGATTGTATTACCGCCAAACTGCTATATCAAGCACTCTCATTTACTGATCATGTCTGGAACGTAATGAGACCATTTTTCCTAGGCCAATCAGAAGGGCCAGAAGGCAAAGTCTCCGGGCGTGACGGGTGGCGGTGTATGTTAGGTAAACGATCGATGTCTCGTCAGTTGGCTCTGAGCTTTTACAGAATGAGAATCGCTTGCGAAGTGGACATCTGTGTGAGCGTCGCGTCACGGTCAAAATGCAGAAGAGTGTCGAACAGCAATACGCGGTAAAGTTTTGTGTTAAACTTGAAAAATCCGCGAACGATACGCTTGCTACGATACAGAAAGCCTACGGGAAGGATGCTTTATCGAAAGCACAAGTGATTCGGTGGCATAGAACGTTCACAGAAGGAAGAGAGAACGTCCAGGATGAGCCACGCCCAGGGCGCCCTTCAACGTCTCACACTTCGGACAATGTGGAAAAGGTGAAAGCGGTTTTGGACTCTGACCGACGTCTGAGTGTTAGATTGGTAGCAGAGCACGTGGGACTCGCGCAATCCATTGATCATTGATCACCAACACTTGGGTTCTTCACCACGATAATGCGCCGAGTCATGCGTCGCTGAGAGTGAGAGAGTTCCTGGCGAAACACAACGTGGCAACGCTGACCCAACCTCCTTACAGCCCGGAGTTGGCCCCGGCTGACTTCTCTTTGTTTCCCCGGCTCAAATGCAGTCTGAAAGGACACCATTTTGGGACTGTTACAAACGCGCTAACTGCCGAGACGAGTGCTTTGAAAGCGATCCCTGTTCCCGACTTCCAGGCAAAGCTGCGCGGCTTGGTAGAACCGCTGCCAGTGGTGTATTGATGTTCAAGGATGTTATTTCGAGGAATTTTAATGTTATGTAAGTATAACTCTAATTAAATGTCTGTTATTGAATGACTCATTACTTTCCGGACAGACCTTAAATCTCAAAACATTCGGGCTTGAAAGTTCACTCTGATGGAGCTGGCACTGTCCCTTCCTTGGAATAAGCAGCCCTAAATTAGGGACGGACGACTGCGTACTGTCCTATGATTTATTGATTGTAGTCATAAACCACAAAACCGCCCCGGTGGCGCAGTGGTCTAAGGCGCTGGCCTCTGATCATTCGTCCGTAAGGGGTCCGGGTTCGAATCTCGGTCAGGCATGGATGTTGTGTTTGTCTTACGGCCCTGGCCCCCTCCCTTCCCTGGAACCAGTGACCCTAAATTAGGGACGGGCGACTGCTTACAGCCCATTGAGTTGCTCACGGTGGTCGTTAAACCTCCAACCAAAAAAAAAAAATAATAATAAACCACAAAACAAACAAAAAATGATGGGTTGATTTTGTATGAAATGCTGGCTTATTGTTGTAACAAACAAAAAATGACGGGTTGATTTTGTGTGAAATGCTGGCTTATTGTTGTAACAAAAAAAAATGATGGGTTGATTTTGTTTGAAATGCTGGCTTATTGTTGTAACAAAAAAAATGATATGTTGATTTTGTGTGAAATGCTGGCTTATTGTTGTAACAAAAAAAAATGATGGGTTGATTTTGTGTGAAATGCTGGCTTATTGTTGTAACAAAAAAAAATGATGGGTTGATTTTGTGTGAAATGCTATCTTATTGTTGTATAAAATGCTGGCTCATTGTAGTAACAAACAAAAATGATGGTTTGATTTTGTATGAAATGCTGGCTTATTGTTGTATGAAATGCTGGCTTATTGTTGTATGAAATGCTGGCTTATTGTTGTATGAAATGCTGGCTTATTGTTGAAACAAACAAAAATGGTTTGATTTTGTATGAAATGCTGGCTTATTGTTGTATGAAATGCTGGCTTATTGTTGTATGAAATGCTGGCTTATTGTTGAAACAAACAAAAATGGTTTGATTTTGTATGAAATGCTGGCTTATTGTTGTAGCAAACAAAAAATGATGGGTTGATTTTGTATGAAATGCTGGCTTATTGTCATCAAAAATGTTGGCTTATTGTTGTAGCAAACAAAAAATGATGGGTGGATTTTGTATGAAATGCTGGCTTCTTGTTGTAACAAACAAAAAAAGATGGGTGGATTTTGTATGAAATGCTGGCTTATTGTTGTAACAAACAAAAAATGGTGAGTTGATTTTGTATTAAATGCTGGATTATTGTTGTACGAAATGCAGGCTTATTGTTGTAATACACGGTCGAGTCACATTATTGTGACCACCAGCTAATATCCAGAGTGACCGCCGTGTGCAGCGCGGACAACAGCTAGGCGGTCTGGGAGTAACTCAATAAGGTGCTGGAAGGTGTTCACAGGTATGCGGAGCCATGCTGACTGCAGTGCATCTGACATCTGCTGGAGGGTGCGTGGTGGAGGGTCCATAGAGCGAACAACACGATAGAGGTGGTCCCACAAATGCTCAATTGGGTTTACGTCTGGGGAGTTAGAGAGCCAAGGAAGTACTTTGAAGTCTTCATCGTGCTCTTCGAACCACTCTCGGACATTTCTAGCTGTGTGACACGTCGCATTGTCATGCTGGAAGATCCCATCCACTCCAGGGAAGACAATCAGCATGTATGGGTATACGTGGTCGGCAAGGATGCATTCATAACGAATTCAGTCCGTAGTTCCTTCCACAGGTATGAGTGGACCCAGAGAATGCCACGTAAACATTCCCCAGACCATAACGCTGCCCGCACCAGCTTGCGTTCTTCCAGCAATGATTGAAGAGTGTTTGTTCTCCGATGGTTCTCGCTCTATACTCCAACGTCCAACTGATCGATGAAACAGAAAAGGTGGAGAACGCAATCCTTTGCTTATCAGCGGAAGTCCAATTCCGATATTGCCGTGCAATTGTAGGCCTTTTCTGCCGATGCACCTTCGTTAGCGTAGGTTCAGTGACCATCCGTCTGCATCGGAGCCCCATACGCAGTACGGTTCTCTGAACTGTCGTTTTAGACACACTTCCGGGAGCCCCCTGGTTCATTCGGCCTGTGAGTTGCTCCACTGTACGTGTCGATCGGCCCTCACGCACCTTCGAAGACGACGTTCACCTCTCCCATCAATGTTACGTGGCGCTCTGCAGTTTTTACGTATCTTATTCGTAATGGTGCCATTTCTCCAATCTCGATGCACATTAACCACGGCAGCACACGAACAGTTCACAAACTGCGCTGTTTCAGATATACTGCCACCCTTGGCTCAAAAGCCGATAACCATCCCTTTTTGCAAATCTAAGAAATCGCTCCTTTTATCCATTACAGCAACGAGTGTCAGACCGACTACAGCACACCTTATATACCCTCCAAGCCAGCTCACGACACGCGCCTTCCTTCATTGGCAATACGCTGTTGACGTCAAAAGTAAAAGGTGGTCACAATAATGTGACTCGACTTTGTAATACACTGAAAAGCAATTGAATTACAGACAGCTGGCGTTATGCAAATGTGGCGCTGCGGGAGGCCCTGTAAACGGAAACGACATGACGTATGCAGCGATCCGACAATATAAGGAGTGATGCGACGGGAATCAGTAAGAGTCGGACGCAGTATGGGTAAGACGAAGGATCTAAGCACATTTGATCGTGGGCAAATTGTCGGGGCCCGACGAATGGGTCACTCCATCTCGGAAGTCGTGCAGGCACTGGGATTTTCACGAGCCACTGTGTCACGGGTGCACTGTGAGTGCATCAAATCCGGTAAAACCATCCCTGCAAAGGCCAACCGCCGTGGACAACAGCGTGTGGATGAGCAGGGTCATCGTCGGTTAGCTCGCATTGTAACAGCGGATAGACGAGCCACAGTGCAAGAAATCACTCGGCAATTTAACGCTGGTGCACAAAAACTTGTAAGCAGCCACACCATACAGAACCATCTTCTCGCTATGGGGTACAGAAGCCATCGTCCCACGAGAGTACCGCTGCTGACCGCACAACACAGGGTGCAAAGATTAGCATGGGCGCGGGAACATCGCCACTGGACCCTAGACATGTGGGAAAATGTTGCCTGGACTGATAAATCGAGATTCACGTTGGTACATGCGGATGGCAGGCTACGTGTACGGCGCAAACCACATGAAGCGATGGATTCTTTTTGCCAGCAGGGTACTCTTCAAGCTGGTGGGGGTGGCATTCTCGTCTGGGGACTGTTTAAGTGGACTGAAATGGGACCCCTGGTACGTGTGACATCGTCCCTCACGGGGCAACGTTACCGGGATATCTTGGACGACCGTTTGCTACCATTTGTGCGTCTTCAACATTCCACTGGGGACCTCATCCTGCAACAAGACAATGCAGCTCCCGAATTATATCCGAATAGTTGGATGAACACTTCACCGACATGACCTCGCTTCCTTGGCCAGATAGGTCACCTGACCTCAATCTCATCGAGCACATCTGGGATGCCATCGAGAGAGATGACCCCCCTCCATGAAATCTTCGTGAACTGTGGGAGCTTGTTCAGGGGTCGTGGATCCGTATGTCTTCCCAACGCTTCCGGTGTCTTGTCGAGTCCATGCCGAGACGAATCGCCGCCGTCATCAGGGTGAAAGGTGGTGCTACACGTTACTAGACAGGCATCTCTAATTCAATTGCTCTTCAGTGTATAATAACGATGGATCAGTGTTTTATGAGTAGCCCTATACTGAATGGCAGATGAACACCGAAGAACCAAAACATTGTGACCACCTACCTGTAAAGATGTTGATCCTTCGGGTGCTGCCAAAACAGCTCTTACCCGGCGAAGTAAGGACGCTACAGCATTTCCAAAGATATCTTGTGGTATCTGGTACTAACGCGTTAACAGCAAATCCTCCAACTCTTGTACGAGGGATGATCGAAAAGTGACGCACTGCACTTTTTTTTTCTCTTCGCAGGTTGCAGTTGGGCAGACAACGAGTTTGAATATCACGCTACAAACCGGTTTGGCGGGACTAGATGTCGCCGTGGTGGAAGACAGTGTGAACGACGGGCACAATGATATCGCAAATGAAGAGCAACGCGGCGCAGTCCCAGTTTTGTGGGCTAAACGGAAAACTCCGACGGAAATTCACAGAGAAATGGTCGAAGTGCATGGTGGTGATTGCCTGGACCACAACAACATCTCCAGATGGTGCAGTTTCTTTGCAGAGGGCTGTGGCAACCTTACCAACTCGCCACATTCCGCTGCCCGCGTCATTTACCTGCCACTGTGAG
The DNA here is from genome assembly GCA_039090855.1 of Macrothele yani. NCBI lineage: Eukaryota > Metazoa > Arthropoda > Arachnida > Araneae > Macrothelidae > Macrothele > Macrothele yani. The sequence goes on along the minus strand of CM077032.1, from coordinate 75,049,680 downwards.
CGGCATTGAACTCGAAATTCTGATTGTCCAGCGGATCCATGTGCGCACATTAGCACAGAATTTCAATATTTCGTACGGTATGGCGTACGGTACTGTTTGCAATGACAAATTGCAATTTCGCAAGGTCAGTGCGTGACGGGTACCCAAGAACTTGACAGACCACCAGAAGGAATAGAGAATGATGTCATCCTTGGACCACTTGACGCGAGAAGAAAGATGAATAAATGAGTAGTACAAGAGAATTAGTGTTTTAACTGAAAGAGTTGTTAATATTCTACTACTCAGGACAATATTTGAAGATAATTTATTCGAAAGTATTTCTATATGTTTAGTCCATCGTAAGACAGGGGTAAAATTCACTCCCTGTTAATTAAAAAAAGGTAGTATATCAATTATTTTATTTTCTAATAATAAAGTTATAGTATAGTCCCATTCAGATCTCTGCACTGAGAAAAACGTTTTGTTAATCCAAAACATTTTGTCGTTATACAGTGAACAAAATGTTTTGTTGAACTTGCAAAATTATTTTGTTGAAAATTATTGATGATTTAACAGAATTTATTTTTATCACGACAAAACGTTTTGTTAATTTAACAAAATGATTAGGTCGTTTTTTGGGAATTTGTTTGATCCCAAAAAACATTGTTATCATGACAAAATGTTTTGTTGCTGCAACAAAACATATTGTGTCACGATAACAATAACAAAAATTTTGTTGTATCAACAAAAAATTTTGTCGATATACAGTCAACAAAATTTTTTGTTGAACTTGCAAAATTATTTTGTTGAAAATTATTGATGATTTAACAGAATTTATTTTTATCACGACAAAACGTTTTGTTAATTTAACAAAATGATTAGGTCGTTTTTTGGGAATTTGTTTGATCCCAAAAAAACATTGTTATCATGACAAAATGTTTTGTTGCTGCAACAAAACATATTGTGTCACGATAACAATAACAAAAATTTTGTTGTATCAACAAAAAATTTTGTCGATATACAGTGAACAAAATGTTTTGTTGAACTTGCAAAATTATTTTGTTGAAAATTATTGATGATTTAACAGAATTTATTTTTATCACGACAAAACGTTTTGTTAATTTAACAAAATGATTAGGTCGTTTTTTGGGAATTTGTTTGATCCCAAAAAAACATTGTTATCATGACAAAATGTTTCGTTGCTGCAACAAAGCATATTGTGTCACGATAACAATAACAAAAATTTTGTTGAATCAACAAAAATTTTTGTCGATATACAGTCAACAAAATTTTTTGTTGAACTTGCAAAATTATTTTGTTGAAAATTATTGTTGATTTAACAGAATTTATTTTTATCACGACAAAACGTTTTGTTAATTTAACAAAATGATTAGGTCGTTTTTTGGGAATTTGTTTGATCCCAAAAAAACATTGTTATCATGACAAAATGTTTTGTTGCTGCAACAAAGCATATTGTGTCACGATAACAATAACAAAAATTTTGTTGAATCAACAAAAATTTTTGTCGATATACAGTCAACAAAATTTTTTGTTGAACTTGCAAAATTATTTTGTTGAAAATTATTGTTGATTTAACAGAATTTATTTTTATCACGACAAAACGTTTTGTTAATTTAACAAAATGATTAGGTCGTTTTTTGGGAATTTGTTTGATCCCAAAAAAACATTGTTATCATGACAAAATGTTTTGTTGCTGCAACAAAGCATATTGTGTCACGATAACAATAACAAAAATTTTGTTGATTCAACAAAAACTTTGTTGAATTAACAAAACGTTTTTCTCAGTGCGTCTGCAGAAGACCATAGCTTTAGTTTGAGAAGTGTTAAATATCAGTTCATTAGTAGTTAGCTAATTTGGGTATAGCTGTAAGTGAGCGTTATCTTTTGTAATAATGTCATTTATATTGTTTCCCCTATAAAGTAATGCCGAAAAACGTTTTTCTGCATTAAAAAGAATCACTACATACGTATCTTAGAGCCATATATGGACATGTGCTCTTGAAAAACTTGGCTGTTTTGTCAATAGAGAAAAACATTGTTTCTTACGCTTTCCAACAGTAGGGTGAAGAAGCGTATTTGCTCCAGCTTTTTCCGTCCGTCTGTCCGTCTGTCGGCACGATAACTCACGTAAAAATGGTTCGATTTCGATGAAATTTTAGTATGTGGTAGGGGACCACCAGAGGACGAACCCTATTGAAAATGGGTGAAGTGGGGTTAAAGGTCACGCCATAAGAGCAGGATCCATTCAATTGCCCTTATGCGTCGTAACTCGCGTAAATATGGTTCGATTTCGATGAAATTTTAGTATGTGGTAGGGGACCACCAGGGGACGAACCCTATTGAAAATGGGTGAAGTGGGGTCAAAGGTCACGCCATAAGAGCGGGATCCATTTCATTGCCTTTATGCGTCATAACATGCGTAAATATGGTTCGATTTCGATGAAATTTTAGTATGTGGTAGGGAACCACTGGGCACGAACCCTATTGAAAATGGGCGAATGGGGTCAAAGGTCAGGCAGGACATTAGAGCGGGATTTGTTCCATTGTCCTGATGCGTCATAACCTGCGTAAATATGGTTCGATTTCGATGAAATTTCAGTATGTGGTAAGGAACCACCTGGGAACGAAACCTATTGACAATGGGTGGAATGGGGTCAAAGGTCAGGACATAAAAGCGGGATCCATTTCATTGCCTTTATGCGTCATAACATGCGTAAATATGGTTCGATTTCGATGAAATTTTAGTATGTGGTAGGGAACCACTGGGCACGAACCCTATTGAAAATGGGCGAATGGGGTCAAAGGTCAGGCAGGACATTAGAGCGGGATTTGTTCCATTGTCCTGATGCGTCATAACATGCGTAAATATGGTTCGATTTCGATGAAATTTTAGTATGTGGTAGGGGACCACCAGGGGACGAACCCTATTGAAAATGGGTGAAGTGGGGTCAAAGGTCACGCCATAAGAGCGGGATACATTTCATTGCCTTTATGCGTCATAACATGCGTAAATATGGTTCGATTTCGATGAAATTTCAGTATGTGGTAGGGAACTACCTGGGCACGAACCCTATTGAAAATTGTCAAATTATGGTCAAAGGTCAGGCAGGGCATAAGAGCGGGATTTATTCCATTGCCCTTATGCGTCATAACTTGCGTAAGAACTGTTCGATTTCGATGAAATTTTGTATGTGGTAAGGAACCACCTGGGAATGAAACCTATTGACAATGGGTGGAATGGGGTCAAAGGTCAGGACATAAAAGCGGGATCCATTTCATTGCCTTTATGCGTCATAACATGCGTAAATATGGTTCGATTTCGATGAAATTTTAGTATGTGGTAGGGAACCACTGGGCACGAACCCTATTGAAAATGGGCGAATGGGGTCAAAGGTCAGGCAGGACATTAGAGCGGGATTTGTTCCATTGTCCTGATGCGTCATAACCTGCGTAAATATGGTTCGATTTCGATGAAATTTCAGTATGTGGTAGGGAACTACCTGGGCACGAACCCTATCGAAAATTGTCAAATTATGGTCAAAGGTCAGGCAGGGCATAAGAGCGGGATTTATTCCATTGCCCTTATGCGTCATAACTTGCGTAAGAACTGTTCGATTTCGATGAAATTTTGTATGTGGTAAGGAACCATCTGGGAACGAAACCTATTGACAATGGGTGGAATGGGGTCAAAGGTCAGGACATAAAAGCGGGATCCATTTCATTGCCTTTATGCGTCATAACATGCGTAAATATGGTTCGATTTCGATGAAATTTTAGTATGTGGTAGGGAACCACTGGGCACGAACCCTATTGAAAATGGGCGAATGGGGTCAAAGGTCAGGCAGGACATTAGAGCGGGATTTGTTCCATTGTCCTGATGCGTCATAACCTGCGTAAATATGGTTCGATTTCGATGAAATTTCAGTATGTGGTAGGGAACTACCTGGGCACGAACCCTATCGAAAATTGTCAAATTATGGTCAAAGGTCAGGCAGGGCATAAGAGCGGGATTTATTCCATTGCCCTTATGCGTCATAACTTGCGTAAGAACTGTTCGATTTCGATGAAATTTTGTATGTGGTAAGGAACCATCTGGGAACGAAACCTATTGACAATGGGTGGAATGGGGTCAAAGGTCAGGACATAAAAGCGGGATCCATTTCATTGCCTTTATGCGTCATAACATGCGTAAATATGGTTCGATTTCGATGAAATTTTAGTATGTGGTAGGGAACCACTGGGCACGAACCCTATTGAAAATGGGAGAAATGGGGTCAAAGGTCAGGAAGGACATTAGAGCGGGATTTGTTCCACTGTCCTTATGCGTCATAACTTGCGTAAGAACTGTTCGATTTCGATGAAATTTTGTATGTGGTAAGGAACCACCTGGGAACGAAACCTATTGACAATGGGTGGAATGGGGTCAAAGGTCAGGACATAAAAGCGGGATCCATTTCATTGCCTTTATGCGTCATAACATGCGTAAATATGGTTAGATTTCGATGAAATTTTAGTATGTGGTAGGGAACCACTGGGGACGAACCCTATTGAAAATGGGAGAAATGGGGTCTAAGGTCAGGAAGGACATTAGAGCGGGATTTGTTCCACTGTCCTTATGCGTCATAACTTGCGTAAAAATGGTTCGATTTCGATGAAATTTTAGTATGTGGTAGGGAGCCACTGGGGACGAACCCTATTGAAAATGGGCGAAATGGGGTCAAAGGTCAGGACACTGGAGTGGGATCCATTCCATTGCAATTGTGCATCATAACTTACCAAAAAATGTTTCGATTGCAACAAAACGTTATCATGTTGTTCCGGAGGTATAGTGAACCGGTTCTGTTGAATATCAACAAAATGGGGTCAAAGGTCATTTCACAAAAGCAAGAATTATTCCATAGCCATTATTCTCATAACTTGCGTAAAACTGCTTCTATTGCGACAAAACTTTAGTATGTTATTCTTGAGGTGTACTGAACCGGTTTTTTTTTAATATCATCGAAATGGGGTCAAAGGTCAGGAGCGAGATTTATTCCACAGCCATTATCCTCATAACTTGAGTAATAATTTCTGGTATGTTGGAAAGCGTATCATAATCAATGCATTGCATGATTTTACTAACTTGTTAAATATGAAAAAGTACTCAGAAGAAGCATTTCATGAAAACGTAACACTGAAGTTCACACAAAAGGAAAGAAGAATGGAACTCATGTACAAATAAAGTATTCAAAAGATAAAGTATTAAAATTCTAATCCTCATAATTATTTGGTGTTATGTTAACAATAGCATGTACCTGAAATTTAGAAAAAATTACTTCTATTACTTAATAAATAAAAAATAAACTTCGCAAATTTTTAAGAAACAGTACTGGGGGTAGGGGAAGGGGACGGCTGAGATAACCCACCTTTCGGACCCAAGATACGCTATTGGTATCGATACTACAACAGGGAATTATCAAGACTACCAAAGTGAAAAACGTGTAACCAAAGTTCCACTATGTTTTATGTACATCTTTTAAACGTCGTAAACACATGATAAAATTGGAGTGAGCAAAATAAATAGATTTTTATTTAATTTTTCGTCTGACACTATTCAGTAAATTTGTTCATGAACTGATAGTGTGCCCTAAAATTTGCTAATATAATAACACTATTTCATGCAACTTTGCTCCCATTTTTTTTTACAGATGCATTTACAGTTTTGCCGGACTCTTTGTTCTCCTTGGTACCACAGTAGACCTTTTTTACAGATACATCAATACAGAGCGTCGTGGTAAGTTGATAACATAATATCTCTCTCTCTCTCTCTCTCTCTCTCTCTACTCCAAATTATATGAAAGGGATGATACATGCACTCCAGACATCATGAAAGATACCAGTACCCGAGTTCCTCCAGTCCTTCCAGCAGAAGTTGCACATGCAATCAAGAACATGAAGCGGGGAAAAGCTCCAGGAGAAGATGGAATTACTGTAGACATCATACAAGAAGCAAGTGAAGAAATCGAAACAGTACTCGCCCAAATTTTCACTCGATGCCTTAGTGAAGGAAAGATTCCTGAGGATTGGAACACCGCTACAATGATCCTGCTACATAAGAAAGCTGACATTGAGGATCTCGGAAACTACAGACCTATCAGCCTCCTATCAGTAGTTTATAAAATCTTCACTAAAGTTCTTTCACACCGCTTGAACGTAACACTGGACATGGCTCAACCGAGAGAACAAGCTGGATTCAGGAGTGGCTACAGCACTATAGATCATATCCACGTACTGAGAGAACTAATTGAAAGAGCGAGGGAATATGAACTTCCATTGTGCATGGCTTTTATCGATTATGAAAAAGCCTTTGATTCGGTGAAACCATCAGCAGTTACAATGGCTCTGAAAACCTGCGGTATTGAAGATGCATACATTAATATTATTAATAACATCTATGAAAATGCAAGTGCAAAGATTAGGCTGTTTGAAAATACAACACACATAAAAATTGGAAAGGGAGTGAGACAAGGTGACACCATATCTCCGAAGCTCTTTAATGCCACATTGGAGGGTGTTTTTCAGTCACTGAGCTGGGAAAACAAGGGGATAAAGATTAATGGAGATTATCTAACCCACCTTCGTTTTGCTGATGACGTAGTCATTTTTGCAACTAGCCCATCAGAGCTGCAGAGTATGATCCAGGAACTTGCTGACAAGAGTAAAGAAATGGGATTAAAAATGAACTTTCAGAAGACAAAAGTGATGTTCAATGCTTTTACAAGAAATGAAGATTTATCGATTGATGGAGAAAAGCTGGAGATAACAGACACGTACGTTTATCTTGGACAGCAGATATCAAGTGAGGGTCACATTGATGAAGAAATTAATCGGCGTACAAAACTTGCCTGGAGAGCTTTTGGAAGAAACAGCATAATTTTCAAGAGCAATATGCCATTATGTCTTAAAAGAAAAGTGTTTGATCAATGCATCCTTCCAGTGCTTACGTATGGTGCAGAGACGTGGACCTTAACTAAAAGAGACATACAAAGGCTGCAGACAACTCAAAGCAGCATGGAGAGGTGCATACTTGGTGTAACCAGGAGAGATAAGAAGAGGAACTTGTGGATCCGAAAAATGACAAGAGTGGAAGACATCATGATCAGAGTTAAATCCCTGAAATGGCAATGGGCTGGACATACTGCTAGAAGGACAGATCATCGATGGACAGCCGAAATTTTAGATTGGATTCCAAGGGACAGGAAAAGACCCAGAAGAAGACCACATGGGAGATGGGTGGATGAAATTCGAAAGTATGCAGGGGTGACATGGAGGAGACTGGCACAAGACAGACCGTTGTGGAGGAAACTTGGGGAGACCTTCGTCCAGCAGTGGATTGATAATGGTTGACAATGATGATGATGATGATATATATATATATACACTGAAGTGCCAGAAAAACTGGTACAGGCGAACTTATGCAAAATACATAGCAACGTCCCCTATGCACGTACTCGGTTGCGTCCGTCAGTGCGTATATAAAGCGATAGACATCCTTGCCAGCTGTCAGAGCTGTTTTCGGCATGAGAATGACAAGTAATAACGATTTAAGCGATTTTCAACGCGGTGTCATAGTTTACGCTCGTGAGATGGGCCACAGTATTTCGGAGGTAAAAATGAAGTTCGGATTTTCACGGACGACCATTGCAAGTGTGTACCGGGACTACGAGAATTCCGGCAAAACCTCCAACCTACGATACCAGTGTGGCCGTAAAAAGACATTGGGTGAACGTGACCATCATCGGCTATCAAGAATCGTTTCACGCGACAATCTCGCAGGTAGCATCGGAATTCAATCCTGGAGCCTCAACAAGCATCAGCGTCCGGACTGTGCAACGTACCCTGCACGATATGGACTTTGGGAGCCGACGCCCAACTCCAGTCCCCTTGATGGGTGCACGACACAGAGCTATGCGCCTCGCTTGGGCACGGCAACACCACCACTGGACACTTGATGACTGGAAACAAGTAGTCTGGTCTGACGAGTCGCGTTTACAACTGTATCGGGCATTGGGAGGATTCATGTGAGGCGCAAACCCCATGAAGCCATGGATCCTGCCTGTCAACAGGGAACTGTACTGGCTGATGGGGGGGTCAGTAATGGTATGAGGGTGTGTTTAGCTGGACTTCACTGGGACCCCTGGTACGTCTACAAACGTCTGTGACCGGCCAATGCTATGAGCGCATCCTTTCGGACGAATTACACTAGTTCCAAGTAATAGACTGGTGTACCAGTTTTTCTGGCACTTCAGTGTATATATATATATCCATACCTCTCCTCCCGCTAAGAACCTTCATTGGAACCCTCCACTATTTTCTTGGTTTGGAACTCGAAACGTAAATGAGAATGAACCAAGGTATAAAATCTCACTAACCAAAAATAACACTGGAAATATAATAAGAAAAAACACAAAAAGAACTACAAAAACTCGGGTGCCGCAGGCCACTCATCAGGGAAAGGCGTCCCGCGACATCCGAGTTAGGTTCGAGTTTCGTGCAGGCGTCAGGTTAGAAAATTTTATTTTTAAAAAGAATTCTCGAAACGAGGGTTAAAATTTTTTTTACCTAACGTTTTATTAATTTAGGACACCTGGTCTTTTCTACTCGAACCAAATATACAATATATGAAATATAACTAACTTACCTTGGCAATTAGTCCCCCCCCCCCAATATCATCTCCAGTGTGCACGGTAGGTAACTAACTCCTATCAAAAATATGTCCCTCCCCTACTGAATTTGAAATGTCTGTTCCATGTGGAATGGAACTCACAAACCTAAGGAGTCGTGTGGCGACTCCTGTCGGAACTAATAAAAAGGATAAATGAAATAAAATAAAATGGAATAAAAGTAAAACAAGACGTTGGTAATCTAATGTGTGCCAGTAAAATTTGTTAATGGTTCCGGGGCGGCTCGGAAGAAGAGATTTAAGTTTGAGGCTCGAAAATAATTAGTCCAAAGTATCAGAAGTAGTGATATTGCAAAGTCTGATTTTAAATGGATATCTAGAATTATAAGAGGTTAATAAGTTTTCGAAGTGGAATAAGCAGTACCTCCTTGGATAGTGATTTGTCAAAAAGGAAGAGAAAAGTATTTTCAATTGTCTGGTACTGTTGTGTTTGTTATTGCATATTCTGGTTATCCGGATAAATTGAGATATAATAATATTTCTGAATACATGTTTCGATATATTGGAGTTCCAATCACTGGAAATTTTAGTTTTTAAATTAAATTGTAATCTTTTATCAAAAACATCCGTGTTAATATTATTGTTTTGTATAACAAGGTCTATGTCAAGGAATTGTACATGATTCTGGTTGTTAGTTTTGTATAGCACTAGACTGGGAGGGTAGATATTATCTATGTTTGTAGATGGAGAACCAAATGAAAAGGTTATGAGGTCGTCCACATATCTGAAGGAGAAAATTGAATCTGAACTGAATAATCCCTCATAATAATGAAGGTAAAGGACTGGAGCAACTGGAGCCCATGGGTACTCCCTTTACTTGTACATATATTTGGTTGTTGTCATAAATGTAGTTATGAGAGATACATAAATTGCATAAATTTTTCCAATATTCGAACCCTATGTCCAGTTGATGTCCGAAATTTTCGAAATAATAATCTAGGATTCTGCGTAAATCCATCAAATCTATTGAGGTAAACAAATTCGTAAAATCATATGTATTTATTTCCATTTCAACAGGAATGATAGAGTTGACAAAATCTAGCACTTTAAAATTGTTATCTATTATCCAGGAATTATTTGAAATAAAACTATAAAAGACAGAAAGTAATTTTTTAAAGATTTTACACGCTTGAAAATTATAACTTATAACGAAGTAAATTTCTCCGTCATTTTTGGTCTACGAACCCGAGGCCGCTTATTCCGGAACAAGTCGCTCTACCAACTGAGGTACGCAGACGTTTATTCTGATTGCTATCTGCCTTTATGTCGTGTGCGTCCTGCTGGCAGGTACGTCACATCTCCCTCCCCCCGAAAGAGGGCCGGGGGCATGGACCACGGGTCAGCCGTGACCATGAATCGTTGCAGGCAGCCATCCACTGTAGAACGTGCACTTGAGAACTCCCAGTCAATCTGCTGTGTGGAATGCAACATCACACATTTTTATTTTTCGAAGCGCTGGAGATGGGATTCTCTGATTTTTCCTATCTCGCATTGTGGAAAGAACATCACACCAATGCGAGATTTTGAACGGCCGGGTCATCCGGATAGTTCGGGCGCCATTATAACGAAGTAAATTTCTCCGTCATTTTTGGTCTACGCCGGGATTCGAACCCGAGGCCGCTTATTCCGGAACAAGTCGCTCTACCAACTGAGCTACGCAGACATTTGTTCTGATTGCTATGTGCCTTTATGTCGTGTGCGTCCTGCTGGCAGGTACGTCACATCTCCGCCCCCCGAAAGAGGGCCGGGGGCATGGCCCACGGGTCAGCCGTGACCATGAATCGTTGCAGGCAGCCATCCACTGTAGAACGTGCACTTGAGAACTCCCAGTCAATCTGCTGTGTGGAATGCAACATCATACATTTTTATTTTTCGAAGCGCTGGAAATGGGATTCTCTGATTTTTCCTATCTCGCGGTGTGGAAAGAACATCACACCAATGCGAGATTTTGAACGGCTGGGTCATCCGGATAGTTCGGGCGCCATTATAACGAAGTAAATTTCTTAGTCATTTTTGGTCTACGCCGGGATTCGAACCCGAGGCCGCTTATTCCGGAACAAGTCGCTCTACCAACTGAGCTACGCAGACATTTGTTCTGATTGCTATGTGCCTTTATGTCGTGTGCGTCCTGCTGGCAGGTATGTCACAAACTGCTAACTCCACATGTAATAAATCTGAATTTTAATGGTTGTTTATGAAATTTTGGAATAGCAAAAACGTATGGAAAATGTAGCTGTGTTCTATTAATTTTTAATAATTTGTTAAAACCAATTAATCGCTTCTTTAAGGTACTTAATGAAGTTGTTGAAACTATTTGATACGTGTTTTTGTTTGATAGTTGAGAAGTAAGTACTTGGTAATATTTTTTTACAAATGAAAGCATAGTCATTATTACTTTTGTCAATAGGGATAATAAAGAAATCTTTTTGAATTTCTCTAATTTGATTCTTAATTTTCCCCCAGTTTTTAACATAACCAGATTTTTTGGAAGTTTTTTTCTACAGATCCAAGCAATTTATCAAGTATTTCACTAATCCAATGGAAGAACAGCTCCACAGGAGTATTGGTTCGGTCAGACCATTCATAAATAAAACTGTATAACTCTCTGATTAAAACTCTTTTAATGTTTTTCAAGGGAATGAAGATATTTGGTCTAAAATTTGCTCCGAAGCTCTCTTAACTCTCCTGGTTTTACAATTTCAATGTCTCCGTAGCACCATCTCACAATAGGCGACTCATCGTTGGAAGAGCCCGCCATGTGAACGCTCACTCGTTTGACGACCGCATCGCTCTGACCGGGATTTATATCATAGGCTGGGTGCTTCGTCATGGTCATCGTTTCCATTCGTACGCAGCTGTTTTGTGCCCTGTAGGCAAATGAGCGGCATATGACGCTGCTTCTTTAATCATTTGGGGCTTTACGAACGAATGTGAGTTGCGTCAGTGACCAGAAACGAATTCCGCTTTAACAGCGTTTCACGTCTTCCATACACTCCTTTGGTAGACGCAAGATATCATTTCGTACTAAGTCAATGACGCTCTGCAACTTTGTCGTTGACATTTTTCCATTATCTCTCTTGGTTCGTGAGTCAGACTTGCCAACTTCCTCACTTCACCACTAAGGGCGCTGTCATCGATGTCATTGTATCGGGCAAGGTTACTTTACTATACCTACACTTAAGTTTTATGGCTTTAGCACCGTCTGTTCCGAACTTATTGGGGTGAGTTATGACTTTACTTTTCACCCTGTATATGTACTGTATATATGTACACTATAATGACAAAAGTCTCCGGACACCCTTTAAAAACAAATGAACGGATCCGCTGTGCTGTCAAGATTCGCAGTACAGCTGCAAATGGTATATAAACAAGCCTGCAGCTGACCGCGATCATATCGCACTGTGAGGTTGAGTGAAGATGTCGCTGAACTGACTTTGAGAAAAGAAAGACTGTTGGGTGTTATATTAGTGGGTTGTCCATAAGAGAATGTTACAAGCCTGCAGCTGACCGCGATCATATCGCACTGTGAAGTTGACTGAAAATGTCGCTGAACTGACTTTGAGAAAGGAAAGATTGTTGGGTGTTATATTAGTGGTTTGTCTATTAGAAAATAATACAGGCCTGCAGCTGACCGCGATCATATCGCACTGTGAGGTTGAGTGAAAATGTCGCTGAACTGACTTTGAGAAAGCAAAGATTGTTGGGTGTTATATTAGTGGGTTGTCTATAAGAGAATGATACAAGCCTGCAGCTGACCGCGATCATATCGCACTGTGAGGTTGAGTGAAAATGTCACTGAACTGACTTTGAGAAAGGAAAGATTGTTGGGTGTTATATTAGTGGGTTGTCCATAAGAGAATAATACAAGCCTGCAGCTGACCGCGATCATATCGCACTGTGAGGTTGAGTGAAAATGTCGCTGAACTGACTTTGAGAAAGGAAAGATTGTTGGGTGTTATATTAGTGGGTTGTCCATAAGAGAATAATACAAGCCTGCAGCTGACCGCGATCATATCGCACTGTGAGGTTGAGTGAAAATGTCGCTGAACTGACTTTGAGAAAGGAAAGATTGTTGGGTGTTATATTAGTGGGTTGTCCATAAGAGAATAATACAAGCCTGCAGCTGACCGCGATCATATCGCACTGTGAGGTTGAGTGAAAATGTCACTGAACTGACTTTGAGAAAAGAAAGATTGTTGGGTGTTATATTAGTGGGTTGTCCATAAGAGAATAATACAAGCCTGCAGCTGACCGCGATCATATCGCACTGTGAGGTTGAGTGAAAATGTCGCTGAACTGACTTTGAGAAAGGAAAGATTGTTGGGTGTTATATTAGTGGGTTGTCCATAAGAGAATAATACAAGCCTGCAGCTGACCGCGATCATATCGCACTGTGAGGTTGAGTGAAAATGTCGCTGAACTGACTTTGAGAAAGGAAAGATTGTTGGGTGTTATATTAGTGGGTTGTCCATAAGAGAATAATACAAGCCTGCAGCTGACCGCGATCATATCGCACTGTGAGGTTGAGTGAAAATGTCGCTGAACTGACTTTGAGAAAAGAAAGATTGTTGGGTGTTATATTAGTGGGTTGTCCATAAGAGAATAATACAAGCCTGCAGCTGACCGCGATCATATCGCACTGTGAGGTTGAGTGAAAATGTCGCTGAACTGACTTTGAGAAAGGAAAGATTGTTGGGTGTTATATTAGTGGGTTGTCCATAAGAGAATAATACAAGCCTGCAGCTGACCGCGATCATATCGCACTGTGTGGTTGAGTGAAAATGTCGCTGAACTGACTTTGAGAAAGGAAAGATTGTTGGGTGTTATATTAGTGGGTTGTCCATAAGAGAATAATACAAGCCTACAGCTGACCGCGATCATATCGCACTGTGAGGTTGAGTGAAAATGTCGCTGAACTGACTTTGAGAAAGGAAAGATTGTTGGGTGTTATATTAGTGGGTTGTCCATAAGAGAATAATACAAGCCTGCAGCTGACCGCGATCATATCGCACTGTGAGGTTGAGTGAAAATGTCGCTGAACTGACTTTGAGAAAGGAAAGATTGTTGGGTGTTATATTAGTGGGTTGTCCATAAGAGAATAATAGAAGCCTGCAGCTGACCGCGATCATATCGCACCGTGAGGTTGACTGAAAATGTAGCTGAACTGACATTGAGAAAGGAAAGATTGTTGGGTGTTATATTAGTGGGTTGTCCATAAGAGAATAATACAAGCCTGCAGCTGACCGCGATCATATCGCACTGTGAGGTTGAGTGAAAATATCGCTGAACTGACTTTGAGAAAGGAAAGATTGTTGGGTGTTATATTAGTGGGTTGTCCATAAGAGAATAATACAAGCCTGCAGCTGACCGCGATCATATCGCACTGTGAGGTTGAGTGAAAATGTCGCTGAACTGACTTTGAGAAAGGAAAGATTGTTGGGTGTTATATTAGTGGGTTGTCCATAAGAGAATAATAGAAGCCTGCAGCTGACCGCGATCATATCGCACCGTGAGGTTGACTGAAAATGTAGCTGAACTGACATTGAGAAAGGAAAGATTGTTGGGTGTTATATTAGTGGGTTGTCCATAAGAGAATAATACAAGCCTGCAGCTGACCGCGATCATATCGCACTGTGAGGTTGAGTGAAAATATCGCTGAACTGACTTAGAGAAAGGAAAGATTGTTGGGTGTTATATTAGTGGGTTGTCCATAAGAGAATAATACAAGCCTGCAGCTGACCGCGATCATATCGCACTGTGAGGTTGAGTGAAAGCGTCGCTGAACTGACTTTGAGAAAGGAAAGATTGTTGGGTGTTATATTAGTGGGTTGTCCATAAGAGAAACCGAGAGGCGTTTAAACATACCCAAGTCAACTGTTTTGGATGTACTGAATAAGTGGAAGACACATGGCGTGCCTGAAGCAGCAAAACGTACCGGCAGACCAAAAAAACTGACTTTGAGAAAGGAAAGATTGTTGGGTGTTATATTAGTGGGTTGTCCATAAGAGAAACCGAGAGGCGTTTAAACATACCCAAGTCAACTGTTTTGGATGTACTGAATAAGTGGAAGACACACGAAGCAGCAAAACGTACCGGCAGACCAAAGAAAATCAGTGATAGAAGACGTCGAAGCCTCAGGAGAGTCGTTATAGCTAATGGACGGAGTACTGCACAAGACCTCAGTGTACAGGTGAGTACAAATGCTATAACCTTGGAATGTACACCTATCATTCGCACAGAACTTCATTCCATGGGTTACCGTGGTCGTGCCGCTGCTCATAAGCCTTTCATCTCCACTCGGAATGATACTCGTCGTTTAGCATGGTGTAAAGAACATTTATCGTGGACCGTAGATCAATGGAAACGGGTCCTTCTGGACTGATGAATCCAGATACACGATCCATCAGTCAGACGGCAGTGTGTGGGTATGGCGATAGCCGGGGGAATCTATTTACCACAGTGTACTGTTCCTACGGTCAGGTTTGGAGCTGGCAATGTATTCGTGTGGGGGTCTTTTTCGTGGTATGGTCGCGGCCCATTCTTTATCGAGGACAAACCTGTTAACCAGAAAGTCTACTTCAATATTCTGGACAATTATGCCTTATCAACTCTGTGGCAATACTATGGAACCGAGCTTTGTTGATACCAGCAGTATAAGGCACCGAGACACAAAGCAAGGACTATTAGGCCGTGGTTTGACGATAATTCCGTATCTTGTGTGGACTGGCCAGCACAGAGCCCTGATCTTATTCTCATAGGGCACCTATGGGATGAACTAGAGCGCCGTATAAGAAGTTTGGAACCAAGGTCTACTACTAAGCTACAGTTAGCGGCAACATTATGTACTGAATGGAAGCGCATACTTATCGCTGTGTTCCAAAGTCTTGTCGAAAGCATGTCTCGAAGGGTCAGTGCATGCATTAAGGCCAAAGGTGGACTGACACTGTGCTAATATATGTCAATAAATGCTATGTTGTGATTCTCTTCTACGTGTCCAGTGACCTTTGTCAATATAGTGTATATACTGTATATATATATATATATATATATATATATATCATCATCATCATTGTCAACCATTATCAATCCACTGCTGGACGAAGGTCTCCCCAAGTTTCCTCCACAACGGTCTCTCTTGTGCCAGTCTCCTCCATGTCACCCCTGCATACTTTCGAATTTCATCCACCCATCTCCCATGTGGTCTTCTTCTGGGTCTTTTCCTGTCCCATGGAACCCAATCTAAAATTTCGGCTGTCCATCGATGATCTGTCCTTCTGGCAGTATGTCCAGCCCATTGCCATTTCAGGGATTTAACTCTGATCATGATGTCTTCCACTCTTGTCATTTTTCGGATCCACGAGTTCCTCTTCTTATCTCTCCTGGTTACACTAAGCTTGCACCTCTCCATGCTACTTTGATTTGTCTGCAGCCTTTGTATGTCTCTTTTAGTTAAGGTCCACGTCTCTGCACCATACGTAAGCACTGGAAGGATGCATTGATCAAACACTTTTCTTTTAAGACATAGAGGCATATTGCTCTTGAAAATTATGCTGTTTCTTCCAAAAGCTCTCCAGGCAAGTTTTGTACACCGATTAATTTCTTCATCAATGTGACCCTCACTTGATATCTGCTGTCCAAGATAAACGTACGTGTCTGTTATCTCCAGCTTTTCTCCATCAATCGATAAATCTTGATTTCTTGTAAAAGCATTGAACATCACTTTTGTCTTCTGAAAGTTCATTTTTAATCCCACTTCTTTACTCTTGTCAGCAAGTTCCTGGATCATACTCTGCAGCTCTGATGGGGTAGTTGCAAAAATGACTACGTCATCAGGAAAACGAAGGTGGGTTAGATAATCTCCATTAATCTTTATCCCCTTGTTTTCCCAGCTCAGCGACTGAAAAACACCCTCCAATGTGGCATTAAAGAGCTTCGGAGATATGGTGTCCCCTTGTCTCACTCCCTTTCCAATTTTTACGTGTGTTGTATTTTCAAACAGCCGAATCTTTGCACTTACATTTTCATAGATGTTATTAATAATATTAGTGTATGCATCTTCAATACCGCAGGTTTTCAGAGCCATTGTAACTGCTGATGGTTTCACCGAATCAAAGGCTTTTTCATAATCGATAAAAGCCATGCACAATGGAAGTTCATATTCCCTCGCTCTTTCAATTAGTTCTCTCGGTACGTGGATATGATCTATTGTGCTGTAGCCACTCCTGAATCCAGCTTGTTCTCTCGGTTGAGCCATGTCCAGTGTTACCTTCAAGCGGATTGAAAGAACTTTAGTGAAGATTTTATAAACTACTGATAGGAGGCTGATAGGTCTGTAGTTTCCGAGATCCTCAATGTCACCTTTCTTATGTACCAGGATCATTGTAGCGGTGTTCCAATCCTCAGGAATCTTTCCTTCATTAAGGCATCGAGTGAAAATTTGGGCGAGTACTGTTTCGATTTCTCCACTTGCTTCTTGTATGATGTCTACAGTAATTCCATCTTCTCCTGGAGCTTTTCCCCGCTTCATGTTCTTGATTGCATGTGCAACTTCTGCTGGAAAGACTGGAGGAACTCTGGTACTGGTATCTTTCATGATGTCTGGAGTGCATGTATCATCCCTTTCATATAATTTGGAGTAGAAATCTTTCACTCTTGTCAAAATTTCGCCTCTATTTCTTGTTACAGAACCATCTTCTTTTCTCAGTGCCATAATCTGTTTTCTTCCCTTACTGAGATGTCCCTTTGCTATCTTTAGGCTTTGGTTGCTTTCAATTGCTTTCCTCACTAGTTCACAGTTGAATGTTCTTACGTCTTCAGTGATACTTTTTCTTACTGTCTTGTATAGCTCTATATATTCCACATTGGAAGTTACATCTTCTTTAGTTGTCTTCATCTCTCTTCTTTTTTGCATCAACATTTTCGTTTTTCCTGATAATTTATTTACATGCGACTTGTTCTTAGACCCAGCTAATTTTGTTGCTGTTTCCATAAGAGCTTTGGTTACTTTTCTGTTAACTTCAGAGATGTCCACTTCTTCCGATGTTAGGCCTTCTAAAGCAGAGAACCTGTTCTTCAGTTCCAACTTGAAGGTATTATGGTGTTTTTTAAGGTAGGTTTTGTCAGTAGATTTTGTTTGTCTTATGAGCTTGCCACGTTCAAGTTTAGTGTTGAGGTGCATCTTACATCTCACCAATCTATGGTCACTACCTGTGTTGAACTTGTTTAGCACACTGCAGTCTTCTATGACGAATTTTTTGTTACACATAATAAAATCAATTTCACTTGTCGTCCCATTTGGATGTCTCCATGTCCATTTCCTGTGTGGCTTTTTCTTGAAAAAGGAGTTCAAGATGAAAAACCCTTCTGCCTCTGCAAACTCAACAACAGTATTTCCACGCTGGTTTCTGTTGCCGTGACCGAATTTACCTACTGAAGTTTCATTCTGTTGCCGTTGCCCTATTTTTGCATTGAAATCTCCCATAATTATTTTCAAGTGCTGCTTACCTTTATTATTTAGATGACAAATTTCCTCATAAAATTCTTCAATTTCTTCTTCAGAGTGACTTGTGGTGGGTGCATAAGTTTGAATAATCTGAGCCTGGTATCTTTTCGAGAGTTGGATAACAAGTCGTGCAGCTCTGTCAGAGGAACGTTCAACTTCTACAACTTTATCCTTCAGTTTCTTGTTTATTATAAATCCAACACCACTAGTTCTGCCAGTACCTGTCCCACGATAGTAGAAGAGATGTCCACTTTTCAGTTCGATGAGATCTTCTCCTTTTCTCCTTACCTCACTTAGCCCCACGATGTCCCACTTGATCCTTTGTAGATCCTTTTCCAATTCAAGAAGCCTTGAATCAGAAGATAGGGAGCGTCCATTATACGTAGCCAAGGTCAGCATCAGATGGCAGCCTAGTCCGGTCCTCCGGGGATTCTTAGCACCCTCTGCCTTCATGTTGCACTGGCCGCTGCCTTGGCCAGGTACATTCCAGCTGCCGGAGACTGAGGGCCAAGATTTAAGTTGTGGAATCATTTTGGAGGGGTTTGGCCATAACTCACCACGCTGGCCAAGCGGGTTGGTGAGTGTGGGATAGAATTTCCTCTAATCCCGATGGTATAGTTATACCGCTATTGGCGGTCGTCAGAGCCCCTTTAGTGGGAACAGGATGCACCACGAGAAGGCGGGGTTGACATTTGTCAAGGAGAGGCTGTGATGTTACGCATCACCTGACCTTACATCCCATATATATATATATATATATATATAATACGGATGGTTCTCCGGAGTTGATCTTGCCGCAGGGCGCCCATTTTAACCTAACCAATCGGCAACGACGCCTGCAGTTCGCATGGAACTACAGTCATCGGACAGTGAAAGAGTGCGTAAAGGTTGTCTTCTCCGACGAATCAAGTTTCTAGTCCACAGAAGTGACGGCCGGTGGCGGATATGACGTCAGACACACGAGAGCCAACACCCGGACACGCTAGTCGGTCAAGTACTAGCCGGCGGTGGCAATGTGCGTGTCTGAGGGATGTTTTCCTGGTGACCACTGGATGAGTCCCTTAGCGCCAATGGCTACCAATCCATCCTCGTTGGCCACATGCATCTCTTCATGTTGTAGGTTTACCGTTGTGGTGATGGTATCTACCAACAGGACAGTACGCTTTGCCATTTCGCTAAGGTGGTGGATGAGTGGCTGCGGGAACACGACAGCGATGTCTTCGTTCTCCTTAGGCTGGCGAAATCGCCCGACCTCAATCCCATAGAGCACTTGTGGAACTATTTGGAGCGACAGGTTTGACGTGTCGACTCACAACCACGTAATCTTCGGGACATCCGTGATCTGCTGCATTCCGAATGGACACGTGTGCCTCTGGCAACCTTCCAGGGCCTCATTGCGTCCATGACACGCCGTTTCGCCGCTGTAATTCGGGCCAAGTGTGGCTGTTCCCATTATTAGGTAGGGGGTCCTATTATACTGATACGACTGTGTACACAGTGTGGCAAATGATTTTTAAGACTGAGTCTGTAAAATGAAATAGAAACAAGAAATTATAATTTGTTTTGGTTTGTTATTCAAAATAAGTCCCTCCGGCTTCAATACACTTGTTACAGCGATTTAATAATGATTCGAATGCCTGTTCCAGTTCACTTTGCGGAATTGCCTCCAAAGCACGCGTCGAAGCTGTTTGTATGATCGAATTATCATAAAAAAACATCCCTTTTAACGTCATTTTAAGTTTTGGGAAGAAAGAAAAGTCGCAGGGTGCTAAATCTGGCGAATACGGTGGATGATTCAACACACAGACGTTATTTTTCGCCAAAAATCTACGAACAAGAAGTGAGGTGTGACTGGGTTCATTATCGTGCAACAAACACCAACTGTTTTCATCCCGATATTCTGGACGAATGCGACGAATTCTGCCCATCAAACGCCTCAAAACATTTAAATAAAACTCACCAGTAATTGTTTGTTCACTTGGAACAAATTCTTTGTGGAGAATACCCTTACTATCGAAGAATGTAATGAGCATCGTTTTGATTTTCAATGGAACTTTTCTTGTTTTTTTGGCTTGTGGTGAGTTCTTTTACTTCCATTCCGCACTTTTTCGCTTTATTTTAGGCTCATATTGAAAACACCATGTTTCATCACCTGTAACAATTGATTTTAAGTAGTTTGGATCATTTTCAGCGGCTGAAATGATGTCTCTGCAATGTGCACTTCTCCTTGATTTTTGTTCATTTGTTAACGTGTGTGGAACAAATTTAGCACAGACCTTTGTTTTGCCTGTTGATGTTTAAAGACTCTTCGGTCATTCTTAGTGACGCACATCGATTGCTTGCCACGAAATCACGCACTTTTTCAATAATCTCAGGTGTCCTAGATGAACTTGGCCTTCCGGTATGCTTATCATCTTCTAGCGTATCTCTTTCGTCCAAAAAACGTTTGTGCCACAGGAAAATATTTGATGTACTTAAACAAAACTCACCGTAAACTTGTTTCATCATTTGGTACGTTTCCGAGGCACTTTTACCAAGTTTTGCGTTAAATATAATAACAGCCCTTTGTTCCATCTTAATAATTCAATATGAATTTTTTTTTACTTCTCTAATGAACGCCCGTTTCGTTTGAGTTACTTTAACAACTGCGCAGTACTTTTGGCAGAAAGCAAGCAGATGGTCACGGTTTATAACACATTCGCGATTACACTGGTGGCGCCACCGTAGGCTGAAATCTAGCGCCAGTCTTAAAAATTCTTTGACGCACTGTGTATATCAATGCAATCCTGGACTTGTGGTCTGTATTGGCACGGCAAGTCCTGTCTGCTGCGGCTCAACTACCTAAGAATTGTATTCTAAAATTCTAACTGCTCCTCATACAAAATCTCAGCTGTTATTCACTGAAAGCCTGTTCATCGATAAATTATCTGAAACTTGCTGTAATGATGAATTGCCAAAAACATCCCTCGTTTCGGAAATATCTGCTTACAGATTTATCAACATTGTTTCTACTAGCTAATGACTATGTTTTTGCTGTTAATGACTGGATATGCGCAATATACCTCATGACGACTGATTGTACGTCATCTGTTCATTCATGTATCTATTTATAAGCTGCCTCTTCCACTGTATGTGTTCATTGCGTCTAAGGATGGGTGCTTGTTGGCAGGACCCGAAACGTCTCACGCTTTTAAATTTTTAACTATTATTAAAGTTTTTATTCCATCATAAAACTCTTTTATATATCGTGTAAAGACGGTTTGTCGTTTTAAGTAAGAAAAAAAGTATCCAAAGAAAGAATTAATAAAAAGAAAGAATTCAAACAAAGAATTACTAAAAAGAAGGAATTCAAACAAAGAATTAATAAAAAGAAAGAATTCAAACAAAGAATTAATAAAAAGAAAGAATTCAAACAAAGAATTAATAAAAAGAAGGAATTAAAACAAAGAATTAATAAAAAGAAAGAATTCAAAGAAAGAATTACTAAAAAGAGGAATTCAAACAAAGAATTAATAAAAAGAAAGAATTCAAACAAAGAATTAATAAAAAGAAGGAATTCAAACAAAGAATTAATAAAAAGAAGGAATTAAAACAAAGAATTAATAAAAAGAAAGAATTCAAAGAAAGAATTACTAAAAAGAGGAATTCAAACAAAGAATTAATAAAAAGAAAGAATTCAAACAAAGAATTAATAAAAAGAAGGAATTCAAACAAAGAATTAATAAAAAGAAAGAATTAATAAAAAGAAGGAATTCAAAGAAAGAATTAATAAAAAGAAGGAATTCAAAGAAAGAATTAATAAAAAGAAAGAATTCAAACAAAGAATCAATAAAAAGAAATAATTCAAGGAAAGAATTAATAAAAAGGAAGAATTCAAAGAAAATGATTAATAAAAAGAAAGAATTCAAAGATAGAATTGATAAAAAGAAAGAATTCAAACAAAGAATTAATAAAGGAAAATATGCATTTTATAACAAGAAAAATTTATATATTAATAAAATGAATGAAAATTTAAAGAAAAGGCTTATTAAGTGTTTTATTGGGGTATAACTTTATATGGGGCGGAAACGTGGACAATTGGGAAGAAAGAAGCTGTTGGAGGCATTTGAAATGTGCTTGTGGAGAAGAATGGAAAAAATAAAGTGGATTGGAAAAATTATCAATGATGAAGTATTGCAAAGAGTTGAAGTAGAAAGGAATTTACTGAAGACCATAAGAAAAAGAAAATATAACTGAATAGGACATACGTTAAGAGGAGACAGTCTATTGAAAAGAATGAAAGCAGGAAAAATTGAAGGAAAGCGACCAAAAGGAAGGAAACGACTAATGATGCTTGATGATATAATAGGAACAGGAAGTTATCAAGAACTCAAGAAGGAAGCAAAAGACAGAGAAAACTGGAGGAAGAGAACCTGCTGAGTTACCTTTGGACCTTTCAAGAGACAGAACACTAATGATATGAAGTTTCAGTAGTTGATTTTCCAACTAAAACGGATATTTACTCTCTGCTATTTCATGGTTAAAATGAAATGGGACGAGAACGCTTGCTATGACTCCCTTAACGCCCGTATGCCGCCTGTCGGTACCGGTATAGACTCGTTGATTGTCCAAGGACTGCTGCCTATTCTGGCATACACGTGATACTTTTATCCCTCTACTGTTATTAGGTAGTTATGTAACTGATTGAACGTAGGTTGTATTTTGGATGCTCTTTGTTAAAATTGTTATGAGGTTGTTAAAGCTGGAAAAAGCAAAACTCCAAAAAGAAATAAAAACCAATTAATGCGTGTGTGAACATTATTTTTTTAGATAAAGCGCTTGATAAACATTATTTCATTACAGGTACTCTCGTCTATGTGTTGCTGGCCTTTTCTATTGTTTCGAACTGTCGGAAGTTAGTTGACACTTCCAATTCTCCGAAAAAATTCAGATGTCTGCACGGGATCCGTTTCATCACGATGTCATGGATCATTTTGGGGCACACTGTCATCATTATGATAGCTCAAGTTATCCGTAAGTGCTGTTTTAATTGTACAATAAAACGTTCACTCTCGGGACAAATTGCCGTACTTCGAAGGTTAGGCCTAATTTAACATTGCTACTCTGTTGCGTTTGTACAAAAGCAAAAAGAAACCGGTGAGCCAGTACATTATGACCACCCCCAGCCTAGAGAAATGAGCGCGCCTGGAGACCGAACGGTGGCGCAGGTGAAGTTCACAGAGCAGTAGCTATACAACTCGAGAACCGGCTTCCGGTGAGTCAGAATGAGAAAAGCAGCCGATTCATCGGAGTTTGATGAAGGACAAATTGTGATGGCATGGCTCTTCGGAGCTACTATCACGGAAACTTCGTGGCTGATGGGTTGTTCACGTGCCGCTGTAGTGAGTACGTATCAAAAGTGGTGCACAGATGGCCAAACGACGAATTGTTGTCCAGCCGTGTGTCGTCCGCAGCTCATTGATGCCAAAGGAGAGCGGAGACTGTCGCGCATTGTTCACAGCGACCTCAGGGTGTGTTCTTAACAAATATCATTCAATTACTGTAATTATTCTGAAATATGGAGTCTCGTGTTGAAGCCTGTCTCGACGGACGGACACTTTCAACATCTCTTATGATATGGTTCTGTTTTCCATGAATGAAGGTATGTTCTTAACAAATATTATTCAATTACTGTAATTATTCTGAAATATGGAGTCTCGTGTTCAAGCCTGTCTCGACGGACAGGGCGGAAACTTTCAACATCTCTTATGATATGGTTCTGTTTTTCATGGATGAAGGTGTGTTCTTAACAAATATCATTCAATTACTGTAATTATTCTGAAATATGGAGTCTCGTGTTGAAGCCTGTCTCGACGGACGGACACTTTCAACATCTCTTATGATATGGTTCTGTTTTCCATGAATGAAGGTATGTTCTTGACAAATATCATTCAATTACTGTAATTATTCTGAAATATGGAGTCTCGTGTTGAAGCCTGTCTCGACGGACAGGGCGGAAACTTTCAACATCTCTTATGATATGGTTCTGTTTTTCATGGATGAAGGTGTGTTCTTAACAAATATCATTCAATTACTGTAATTATTCTGAAATATGGAGTCTCGTGTTGAAGCCTGTCTCGATGGACAGGGCGGAAACTTTCAACATCTCTTATGATATGGTTCTGTTTTTCATGGATGAAGGTGTGTTCTTAACAAATATCATTCAATTACTGTAATTATTCTGAAATATGGAGTCTCGTGTTGAAGCCTGTCTCGACGGACAGGGCGGAAACTTTCAACATCTCTTATGATATGGTTCTGTTTTTCATGGATGAAGGTGTGTTCTTAACAAATATCATTCAATTACTGTAATTATTCTGAAATATGGAGTCTCGTGTTGAAGCCTGTCTCGATGCACAGAGCGGACACTTTCAACATCTCTTATGATATGGTTCTGTTTTCCATGAATGAAGGTATGTTCTTAACAAATATCATTCAATTACTGTAATTATTCTGAAATATGGAGTCTCGTGTTCAAGCCTGTCTCGACGGACGGACAGGGCGGACACTTTAAACATCTCTTATGATATAGTTCTGTTTTCCATGAATGAAGGTATGTTCTTAACAAATATCAATTACTGTAATTATTCCGAAATATAGTCTCGTGTTGAAGCCTGTCTCGACGGACAGGGCGGACACTTTCAACATTACTTATGATATGGTTCTGTTTTTCATGGATGAAGGTGTGTTCTTAACAAATATCATTCAATTACTGTAGTTATTCTGAAATATGGAGTCTCGTGTTGAAGCCTGTCTCGATGGACAGGGCGGAAACTTTCAACATCTCTTATGATATGGTTCTGTTTTTCATGGATGAAGGTGTGTTCTTAACAAATATCATTCAATTACTGTAATTATTCTGAAATATGGAGTCTCGTGTTGAAGCCTGTCTCGACGGACGGACAGGGCGAACACTTTCAACATCTCTTATGATATGGTTCTGTTTTCCATGAATGAAGGTGTGTTCTTACCAAATATCATTAAATTATTTGCGATATTATTAATAAAGATTTGGGTAAAGTAGCGAGTGTGACAACCTGTATTTTATGAATATATTACGAATTTGTTTAAAACTTTTTATAAGGTCATGTATAATGTCGGACGATTGCAGAACACTCCGTGGTAATCGCATATACGGTCCCATGTCTCGTATTCGACCAATAAGAAGCGTTGTTAGAAAAGTGTCCAACGTCATAATGCAATCAGGTCTTCGACAGTGTTCACTGTTCCGATGAGAAGAACTTTGATACGAATGCTTGCTAGCGTCGCTTTGCGCAACGGTTCGCTCACAAAAGAGAGAAGACTTCGGATTTTGGACTATCTCAGTCCAATATCTCCGTGCTTCCACCTTTAACAGCGCATGTTTCGCGAAAGTTGTTTCAGTCAACCGCACGCTTCTCCCATAGACTTTACATGGGAAATTTGCCGCCCCACAAAGCCTGAACTGTTTCCCCAATCTCAATCTCATTTTTCTCTTCAACTGACGCATCTACATGGTAAGACCTTTATTTTGAAACGTCAACCATATCTTTACGTTCAGCCGTTCTCTCAAAATATGACTCACAGTAAAATACCTTATAGAATTAATATATATATATATATACTAAATATGGAACATTACAGAGAAAATGAACATGGCCTCTGCGCAAAGATGACAAACTAGTTTTGTTGTTTTCGTGAATACATTGCTTTAAATTGCTTCTCATTGTTTTAATCATTATTTTTTTAAACTGGTTTGTCTTTCAATATTTTCACAATGGGCTCAGAAATGTTGGTTCACAATAGGGTCTTGGGCTTTAGTTCGCAATTTACATATACACTGAAGTGCCAGAAAAACTGGTACACCAGTCTAATACTTGGTAGGTCCCCCACGGGAGCGCAGGACTTCAGAAATACGACGGGGCATGGACTCCACTAGCTTCTGGAAATATGCCGTAGGCAATGCACACCATACTTCCTGCAGAGCGTTCCACATTTCGGGTGTATTCCAAAGGTCTCGGATTCCTGTGTTCGATAGCGCGTTGCATGGCATCCCAAATGTGTTCTATCACGTTCAGATCTGGGGATTTGGGTGGGAATGGCAACACCCCAAACTCAGATCAATGCACCTCTAACCATAATGTGGCGTCCCGACACTTGTGTGGAGGTGCATTGTCCTGTTGGAACAAGCCCAACCCATCAGCATGAATGCAGGACATGAACGGGTGTACCTCGTGAGAAAGGATGCGCCCACAGCGTTGGCCGGTTACAGACGTTTGTACACGTACCAGGGGTCCCAGTGATAGTACAGATAAACACACCCCATGCCATTACGGACCCCTCAAAAGACGGTACAGTTCCCTGTTGACAGGCGGGATCCATGGCTTCATGGGGTTTGCGCCACACACGAATCCTTCCATCTGTGTGCAGTGGCGGTGTTGCAGTGCCCAAGCGAGGCGCATAGCTCTGTGTCGCGCACCCATCAAGGGGACTGGAGTTGGGCGTCGGCTCCCAAAGCCCATATCGCGCAGGGTACGTTGCACAGTCCGGACGCTGATGCTTGTTGAGGCTCCAGCTTTGAATTCCGATGATACCTGCGAGAGTGGCGCGTGAAACGATTCTTGACAGCCGACGATGGTCACGTTCACCCAATGTCTTTTTAGGGCCGCACTGGTATCGTATAGGTTGGAGGTTTTGCCGGAATTCATGTAGTCACGGTACACCCTTGCAATAGTCGTCCGTGAAAATCCGAACTTCGTTTTTACCTCCGAAACACTATGGCCCATCTCACGAGCGCCAACTGTGACACCGCGTTGAAAATCGCTTAAATCGTTATTACTTGTCATTCTCATGCCAAAAACAGCTCTGACAGCTAGCAAGGATGTCTATCGGTTTATATACGCACTGGCGGACGCAACCGAGTACGCGCATATAGGTGACGTTGCTATGTATTTTGCATAAGTTCGTCTGTACCAGTTTTTCTGGCATTTCAGTGTATAGGGGTTAAGGGCGATCCTATTTTGGTTCGCAATTTACAGGCTCCGATATTATTCGTATTATCCCATCTGATCTGAGTGTTAGTGCGTGTTCCTTTAATCCAGTGGCATACAACGCCCCAAACCACACACATTTTAGGCACTGATGATAAATTTTACGAAGCCGTTTTCATCTACCAAAAGAGGTGTTCGGATATTTTAGAATACATATTTTAAACAGACTAAGTGCGAAATGCTGATGACTAACTTGGTAAATAAAGCAGAAGTTACAGAAATATTCCTCAACGATGCTGTATCCAGAGTTGGGAAGAAATGCATTACAAAGTAATGCAGTAACAGGTAATGCATGACAAGATAATCCCAAGTATGGATTGCACAAGGTAATGGGATTAGTATGTATTGCATTACAATAAAGAGGATATAATTCCATTATTTAATTATGCCATTCGAACACAATGGAATTATTTGGTAATGAAATTACACACTTTGCCAATAATAATTGCATACTAATAGTTTATAGAAATGTACGTGTGCCAAAAGCTATGTCTAGAAAGGTCGGCCATGTAACATAGAAAACACAGACCGAAGTGCCGTGTAGAATGTTCTAGAAGCGGCTAGAATAGGTTAGACGTTTGTAGAATGTTCCAGAATAATGGGAAGTTGGGAAGATTTATGTAAATCAAGAATATTCTGGAAGGTTCAGGTCCTGTCGTGAAGTACACTGGCGGAAAGTGAAAAAAGAACACCAAGAAGGAGACGTCTGATACCAACGAAATTTATACAGCATAATAACGGAATACAGAGGATAACGTGATCAAAACATTATGGCAAAATACAGCTGTATTTGCTGGTAAACTGAAGAATAACATTTCCGTGTAACATGGTTAGTACAAGGTTGAACCGCCATGAACTGCGTCACACTGTGCAATTCTGGCATGGAGTCTGTCGTACAGATGTTGGATGTAAGTTTGGGGTATTGAGTTCCAAGCATCCTCAACCTGGACGCGTAAATCGGGGATGGTCGTGGCTGGCCGTGGAGACCGGATAAGTCGTTGTCCCATAAAATCCCACACGTGCTCAATGGGGGACAAATCCGGTGAACGTGCAGGCCATGGAAGTTGTCTCACACCCTAAAGTGCAGGTTGCGTTGCACGTGCCGCGTGTGGGCGTGCGTTATCTTGCTGGAAAACACCACAATGGACCGATCTTAAAAATAGCACAACAACGGGCTGAATGATGTTGTTGATGTAGGAGGTGATGTTCAACGTACCCGGTACAAACACTAGTTGTGTACGGGAATGATAGCTGATCGCTCCCCACACCAGGACACCGGGTGTAGGCCCTGTGTGTCGCTGGCGGATGCAAGACGGGTGGAGACGCTCCCCTGTGCGTCTGCGAACACGCATACGGCCATCGGAGGCTCCCAAGCAGAATCTGCTTTCGTCGCTAAACACGACAGATTGCCATTGCGTTCTCCAGTGCAGACACTGGAAACACCACTGCAGCCGTTCCTGACGGTGGGCTGGAGTCAGAGGTACACATGCCAGAGGCACACGTGCACGTTGTCCTGCATCCAGTAGACGGTTGCGGATTGTTCGCACAGTCACCTGAGGTGCAACGGCAGCTCGGATTTGCGTCGCAGTGGATGTTGAGCTTGACAACGCCGCTCTTCTTATGCGTCGATCGGTCCGCTCATCAGTCCGTCTGTGACTCCCGGTTCCACGTCTCTCGTGTGGGAATGTTCCTCGGACCATCTACGCCATCACCGTACCACCACCGATACTTCCCGTCCAATTCGCTCCGCAATACGACGATACGACCACCTGGCCTCGCGGAGTCCGACTAGACGACCTCGCTCAAAGTCCGATAACTGCTGAAATCGTACATGTCTTCCATGTCCAGGCATTGCAGCTTCTTCAGGGTCTTCGCGCATGCCCGTACGCGACGACTAATTACATTCACTTCGCCGTACTTCTTAAATACCACCGACGATAATTTGTATGTTATGCCGTGCTGTGACGTAAGCGCTCACCGGTTGGTCCCGAAATTAACATCACACCGACGTAAACTTGACCCCATTAACATATGTAAATTTCATGATCGGCCGCCAATTCCTTCTTGGTGTTCTTTTTTCACTTTCCACCAGTGTATATATAAAGGAGTCAGTCGCTCGCTGGTCCAGTGTTCGTATCGGACAAGTAATGGACAACAACACTTGAGAAGTACGGCAAAAATGTCAAGAGGTAGGGTATTTCGGTAATATTCCGCAGTGCACCCTGAATTGCTGAACTGTGAGTGTAGTGCTAATATGTGCTCGTGGCTATAGTGGAGTAATTACAGTGAAACGTATGTACTGGACGAGAATACTGTACTGGAGATGGACGAAATGAGTATCTCTAACCGAAACAAACATCCCATTCGTACTTACTTCATATGTATTAGTTCGTTCAAATCTCTTTACTTGCGGCGAAGACGGTGCAACTGCTCATGTCGTACACGTATAATCTCCAATACCTACATACACACATTTGAGGTCCGAGGGGTGGAACAATTGTCAAATAACCTACACAACATGTAAGGGTGTATAATGAATTAGCTTTATTTTCTTGCTAAAGCTAATTATAATGAATGAATGAAGCTTTCCTACTGAGCTAAGTATAATGCTTCTGCTACTGAATGATATACTTGTACTAAGCTTCAAATAGTGAATTCAAATGGTTGTTGTTACTAGTTAATTAAGAACCTGAATAAAGTCTTAACGCTGGTTATTAATGGTAATAAACTAATGATATAAACCTAACAGCCAGACAGAGATCTGACAAAAACTATTAATTGAGAAAGACGTACTTACAAATAGCTCTTTTATTATACGACTCTTGGTCATCTAAAGCACACACACAACTTGTTTCACAATAATGAAGAATCACATAGAACGAAACTCTCTCCTCTAGTATAACAACAAAATCTCTCCCTCAAACACAACGCTCTCGATGAACGCGCCTATATATACTAGCTACCACCACGTCATGACTTACACTCATTGCCAGATCTCATTCATCGGGTGAAATAATATTTCGTTCAGTAAGAAGATAATTTACATAGTAAAATAAAATAACCAGAGATAGTAAAATCAAAAGGAAAGTGAATATAGAGTATACGTTACAGGTGTACTAGTTTATTCACGTTGTATTGTTACTAATAAGTTATTGGTTAATTACCAACATATAGTTAACCATTAACCATTAGGATTATAATGGTTAACTGGTACATGTCATTACAATTACCATGTAATTCTAATGACCAGTTCACTATTACCACGTAATGGTAACGCTAAGTTCTTGTTCACATTATTATTAAGCTGTAATGCACTACTGATTAATTCAATTACGATTTTGCCCAAATCCGGTTGTATCGCACGCAATATAAAACATTTTCCTGATCTCAACAACGTTAGGAAACCGTTGAATCAGAATTTCTGACAGCAAATTGAAAGTTAAACGAAATATTCTAAATTAAAATACTGAATAAAGCTGTGAAATTGAGAACAAACGTCAAATTTCGTCAGGACAGAAGGAATTACGACCGCCGCCCCGGTGGCGCAGTGGTCTAAGGCGTTGGCCTCTGATCATTCGTCCGTAAAGGGTCCGGGTTCGAATCCCGGTCAGGCATGGATGTTGTATTTGTATTACGGCACTGGTTCTCTCCCTTCCCTGGAACCAGTGACCCTAAATTAGGGACGGGCGACTGCTTATAGCCCATTGAGTTGCTCACGGTGGTCGTTAAACCTCCAATCAAAAAAAAAAAAAAAAGAATTACGACCACAGGAGATACTACGCTTCTCAATGGTCGAATAGAAGATGTCACATAAGGGACCGCATATGCAACTACCGCGGAGTGTCTTGCACTCGTTCGACACTATACATGACTTTTTTTATAAGAATTTCATGTTATCCTTGGCGATCCATTGAAAGGAACGTATTGGCAAAACTGAGTGTCACATAGTTCGAGAACATTAGCCGTACATTATTTTCCAAACTGCGCATATTGAATGTATGTATTAAATGTACAAATAAGTTTTAAAGCGTTTTAAGACAACGCTACACGTAATTTGAGAGAGAAAAACAATACCTTTACGAATCAAAATATGCGCCATCTTTATCTATCACCATCCGCCATCGCTCGGGAAACTGACGGATTCCAGCCATGAAGAATACTTCGTCGTGTGATCGCGATGAAGTCGTCAACCCATTTTTGTACTTCCGTCACATGTCCGGAACCGTACAGCACACAAACCAGGTTGCATCGATTGGAACAAATGATAGTCTAAAGGGTCTATGTCGAGAATATACCCCGCGTGCGCCAAAACTTCTCAGCTAAGTGTCAATAACGTTTCCTTGATCGATTTCGCAACAAGCGTTGTCATGCAGTAATTTCACGGGACGCAATCCTTTGCCTGTGAAATGGACGTTTCTGACAGATTCCCTGGTTCAATCGCAGCAATTGTTGCTTGTAGCGATCAGCAGTAACAGTTTGATCCTGTTCCAATCGTTCATAATACAGCACACCCTTCATATCCCACGAGATGCACAGCAGAACTTTCTTGGAGTGAATATTGCGTTTCGGTGTCGAAGTCGTTGCTTCACCGGGGTCTATACAGTGTTTCTTGCGTTTGGGATTGTCGAACCATATCCACTTTTCATCAGCTATAACGTTTTTCCACAGGAAAGACTTTCTGTGTTGTTTACTCAACAGATTCAAACACTTCATGACACGCTCATCTTTGTTTCTCTAGCCCAGGTCATGTGGCATCCATTTTTCTTCCTTCTGAGTCTTTCCCATTGCGCGTAAACAATTGGAAATGGTTTTTTGAGTTATCCCCAGCTGTTCAGCTAATTCGTTTTGCTTTTGAAGTGAATCTTCATCCAGCAATGCTTGCAGTTCCTCACGCGCAACCTTCCGTTACGTTATCGATCGCTGACATTAAAATCATCTGCTTTAAACCGTCTAAACCAAAACTCACACGTGCTTTTCGATGCAATATCCCCCCCCCCCCAAACAGAACAGATCGATGCACATGCTTTTGCAGCACTTTTTCCCTGATGAAATTCGTAAGGAATGCAGTGTTGAATAAATGCAGTATCGCTGGTCATCTTTCACCTCTGTCCCGGACGATTCGTCCAACAACGATTGGTCCAATGCCGATTCGTCCAATGGTACGATTGGTCCAACGCCGATTCGTCCAATGGTATCATCTTACCAACGGTAAACTTTTTTATTTTCCAGAAAGGAATAATAATTTAAATTATTCTCCTCTTTATATCCTTTTGAAAGATAATTTCCGTATATTTGGTAATTGTAAACATTTTACATAAACCTGGTAAAAGGCACTCAATGGAGCATTTCTCAGCTGTTTGCAAAGCCCCCTAGGCCGCGGGCATTTTTGAATTTTTTTTTTTTTTTTTTTTAGGTTTAACGACCACCGTGAGCAACTCAATGGGCTATAAGCAGTCGCCCGTCCCTAATTTAGAGTCACTGGTTCCAGGGAAGGGAGAGAGCCAGTGCCGTAAGACAAACACAACATCCATGCCTGACCGGGATTCGAACCCGGACCCCTTACGGACGAATGATCAGAGGCCAGCGCCTTAGACCACTGTGCCACCGGGGCGGCTTTGAAAATTTTAATTGGTACTTGTAAACATTCTATAAAACTTTATAAAAGGCACCCATCATATCATTCCTCAGGTCTTTACGAGGCACCTAGGCCCCGGGCCTTTTTAGAAGATTTTAAGTTA
This sequence comes from Macrothele yani, assembly GCA_039090855.1. Classification (NCBI taxonomy): domain Eukaryota; kingdom Metazoa; phylum Arthropoda; class Arachnida; order Araneae; family Macrothelidae; genus Macrothele; species Macrothele yani. Next base: position 75,016,650 of record CM077032.1, on the reverse strand, counting down.
CAACCTAGATATTTGGTATTTGTAAACATTTTATAAAATCTAATAAAAGGTACTCAACGAATCATTTCTCAGCTATCTACCAAGCACCTAGGTCGCGGGCCTTTTTTTTTTTTTTTTTTTTTTTTTTTATTGGAGGTTTAACGACCACCGTGAGCAACTCAATGGGCTATAAGCAGTCGCCCGTCCCTAATTTAGGGTCACTGGTTCCAGGAAAGAGACAGTGCCGTAAGACAAACACAACATCCATGCCTCACCGGGATTCGAACCCGGACCCCTTACGGACGAATGATCAGAGGCCAGCGCCTTAGACCACTGCGCCACCGGGGCGGCCGCGGGCCTTTTTAGAAGATTTTAAGTTACAACCTAGATATTTGTAAAAAAATTATAAAACTTTGTAAAAGCCATCCATCGTATCATTTCTCAGGTCTTTACAAGGCACCTAGGCCTCGGGCCTTTTTAAAAGATTTCAAGTCACAACCTAGATATTTGGTATTTGTAAACATTTTATAAAACCTTATAAAAGGTACACAATGAATCATTTCTCAGCTATCTACCAAGCACCTAGGTCTCGGGCCTTTTTAGAAGATTTTAAGTTACAACCTAGATATTTGTAAAAATTTTATAAAACTTTGTAAAAGGCATCCATCGTATCATTTCTGAGGTCTTTGCAAGGCACCTAGGCCGCGGGCCATTTTAGAAGATTTTAAGTTACAACCTAGATATTTGGTATTTGTAAACATTTTATAAAACCTTATAAAAGGCACTCATCGTCTCATTCCTCAGGTTTTTACGAGGCACCTAGGCCCCGGGCCATTTTAGAAGATTTTAAGTTACAACCTAGATATTTGGTATTTGTAAACATTTTATAAAACTTTATAAAAGGCACTCATCGTATCATTTCTTTTTTTTTTTTTTTTTTTTTTGATTGGAGGTTTAACGACCACCGTGAGCAACTCAATGGGCTATAAGCAGTCGCCCGTCCCTAATTTAGGGTCACTGGTTCCAGGGAAGGGAGAGAGCCAGTGCCGTAAGACAAACACAACACCCATGCCTGACCGGGATTCGAACCCGGACCCCTTACGGACGAATGATCAGAGGCCAGCGCCTTAGACCACTGCGCCACCGGGGCGGCCGTATCATTTCTGAGGTATTTTCTAGGCACCTAGGCCGCGGGCCTATGAATTAATATTTCGCGCTTAAATGAAAGCGCAATATTATTAACTTGATTTAATATGTAAACGTTACGAATATGACATCGGTAGAAAAAAAAGTCCTAAAAAGGCCTAGGCCTAGAGCCTATGAATTAATATTTCGTGCTTAAGTAAAAGCTCAATATTATTAACTTGATTTGATATGTAACGTTATGAATCTGACATCGGTAGAGTTAAAATTGTTAAAAAAGCCTAGGCCTAGGGCCAATGAATTAATATTTCGTGTTTAAGTAAAAGCGCAATATTATTAACTTGATTTAATATGTAAACGTTATGAATATGACATCGCTGGAATAAAAACTGTTGAAAAGGCCTCTGTCCAAACCCCGACCAGTTGTTTCCATTGGGCAGTTGGCGGAAAACCCCACTGCATTCTACAAACAGAAACGGAACACTAGTATTTTATATTATTTCATGCAAAAGAGAAACATTGAAGTTGATTGAATGGGTCGTACATCAGTAACTTCATACGGCAGCAAGGACAGTATAACAAGAAAACGCGATTCCAAAAAAAAAAAAAAAAAAAAGAAATCTGTAACCACAATATTACGCATGAAATGTAACATTATTTTACATTCTTTGGACTAGCGGTACTTTCGTGTAACATCGGAGATAGAATCAGAACAGATGAGACTTTTATAGCACGAGTAGCACTTCGGACAGATAGGACGGAATTGGACCAATCGTCCATTGGCCGAATCGGCATTGGACCAATCGTCCCATTGGACGAATCGTACCTTTGGACCGATTGTCCATTGGACGAATCGACATTGGACCAATCGTCGCTGGTCGAATCGTACCAGACCCCTTTCACCTACCGATGTGCAAGTGCGTTTGACTTTTGGGCAAACTTCTGTGCCACATTTCATACTCTGGACTAGTTACGGTCACATGACAACAACGCAGGGGAATGTCGGATATGTAAATTAGCGGTATACACAGTGCGTCAAAGAATTTTTAAGACTGGCGCTAGATTTCAGCCTACGGTGGCGCCACCAGTGTAATTGCGAATGCGTTATAAACCGTGACCATCTGCTTGCTTTCTGCCAAAAGTACTGCGCAGTTGTTAAAGTAACTCAAACGAAACGGGCGTTCGTTAGAGAAGTAAACTTTTTTTCATGTTGAATTATTAAGATGGAGCAAAGGGCTGTTATTAAATTTAACGCAAAACTTGGTAAAAGTGCCTCGGAAACGTACCAAATGATGAAACAAGTTTACGGTGAGTTTTGTTTAAGTAGATCAAATGTTTTCCTGTGGCACAAACGTTTTTTGACGGAAGAGATACGCTAGAAGATGATAAGCATACGGGAAGACCAAGTTCATCTAGGACACCTGAGATTATTGAAAAAGTGCGTGATTTCGTGGCAAACAATCAATGTGCGTCACTAAGAATGATGGAAGAGTCTTTAAACATCAACAAAGAAACGATTCGAACCATCCTGCTTGAAGATTTGGGCAAAACAAAAGTCTGTGCTAAATTTGTTCCACACACGTTAACCAATGAACAAAAATCAAGGAGAAGTGCACATTGCAGATACATCATTTCAGCCGCTGAAAATGATCCAAACTTCTTAAAATCGATTGTTACTGGTGATGAAACATGGTGTTTTCAATATGATCCTAAAACAAAGCGACAAAGTGCGGAATGGAAGTAAAAAACTCGCCACAAGCCAAAAAAAACAAGAAAAGTTCCATCGAAAATCAAAACAGTGCTCATTACGTTCTTCGATAGTAAGGGTATTATCCTCAAAGAATTTGTTCCAAGTGGACGAACAATTACTGGTGAGTTTTATTTAAATGTTTTGAGGCGTTTGATGGGCAGAATTCGTCGCATTCGTCAAGAATATCGAGATGAAAACAGTTGGTGTTTGTTGCACGATAATGCACCCAGTCACACCTCACTTCTTGTTCGTAGATTTTTGGTGAAAAATAACGTCTGCGTTTTGAATCATCCACCGTATTCGCCTAATTTAGCACCCTGCGACTTTTCTTTGTTCCCAAAACTTAGAATGACGTTAAAGGGGCGTTATTTTGATGATGTTTCGATCATACAAACAGCTTCGACGCGTGCTTTGGAGGCAATTCCACAAAATGAACTGGAACAGGCATTCGAATCATTATTAAATCGCTGTAACAAGTGTATTGAAGCCGGAGGGACTTACTTTGAATAACAAACCAAAACAAATTATAATTTCCTGTTTTTATTTCATTTTACAGACCCAGTGTTAAAAATTCTTTGACGCACTGTGTATGTCACACAAAAAACGTTTTAAAACTTATTTGTACATCTAATAATTTTTTTCATCTGCAGATGGAAGAGACTTCCTTTTCGAAGCAAGTGATGACAACTTCGCAGTTCAGGTTGTCGCAAATCCTTACGTAGCAGTGGATACATATTTCTTCATAGGGTAAGAATGAATATAGCTTGGATTTAATAAATGCAGCGAGCTTTTCTTTGTTATAAATGCCACAATTTTCTCTCTCCGTAAACTGGGATATACACTGAAGTCGCAGAAAAAACTGGTACACCAGTCTAATACTTGGAAGGTCCCCCACGGGAGCGCAAGATTGCAGAAATACGACGGGGCATGGACTCCACTAGCTTCTGGCAATATGCTGTAGGCAATGCACACCATACTTCCTGCAGAGCGTTCCAGAATTCTGGTGTATTCCTAGGTCTCGGATTCCTGTGTTCGATAGCGCGTTGCATGGCATCTCAAATGTGTTCTATCACGTTCAGATCTGGGGATTTGGGTGGGAATGGCAACATCCCAAACTCAGATGAATGCTCCTCTAACCATAATGTGGCGTCCTTACACTTGTGTGGAGGTGCATTGTCCTGTTGGAACAGGCCCAACCCATCAGCATGAATGCAGGACATGAACGGGTGTACCTCGTCAGAAAGGATGCTCCCATAGCGTTGGCTGGTCACAGACGTTTGTAGAAGTACCAGGGGTCCCCATAAAGTCCAGCTAAACACACCCTATACCATTACGGAACTCCCACCAGCTGGTACAGTTCCCTGTTGACAGGCGGGATCCATGGCTTCATGGGGTTTGCGCCACACACGAATCCTTCCATCTGCCCGATACAGTTGGAAACGCGACTCGTCAGACCAGGCTACTTGTTTCCAGTCATCAAGTGCCCAGTGGCGGTGTTGCCGTGCCCAAGCGTGGCGCATAGCTCTGTGTCGTGCACCCATCAAGGGAACTCGAGTTGGGCGTCGGCTCCCAAAGCCCATATCGTGCAGGGTACGTTGCACAGTCTGGACGCTAATGCTTGTTGAGGCTCCAGCATTGAATCCGATTATACGTGCGAGAGTGTTGCACGCCTATCGGGTGAAACGATTCTTGACAGCCGACGATGGTCACGTTCACCCAATGTCCTTTTACGGTCACACTGGTATCGTAAGTTGGAGGTTTTGCAGGAATTCATGTAGCCACGGTACACACTTGCAATGGTCGTCCGTGAAAATGCGAACTTCGTTTCTACCTCCGAAATACTATGGCCCATCTCACGAGCGCCAACTATGACAATGCGTTGAAAATCGCTTAAATCGTTATTACTTGTCATTCTCATGCCGAAAACAGCTCTGACAGCTGGCAAGGATGTCTATCGCTTTATATACGCACTGGCGGACGCAACCGAGTACGCGCATAGGTGACGTTGCTATGTGTTTTGCATCAGCTTGTCTGTACCAGTTTTACTGGTACTTCAGGGTATACCGATGAGCAATCTATTACGATCACCCCCAGTCTAGAGAAATGAGCGCGCCTGAAGATCGATAGTTCATGGAGCAGTAGATATATAGAACCGGAGAACCAGCTTTCGGTTAGTAGAGTGTTCGGAGTCAGAAAGGGAAAAGCTGCCGATTTATCGGAGTTTGATAAATGACAAATTGTGATGGCTCGGTGCCTCGGATCTACGATCTCGGAAACGGCGCAGCTGGTGGGTCGTTCACGTGCCGCTGTAGTAAGTACGTACCAAAAGTGGTGCACAGATGCTGATCAAAGCAGTTTGTCACACCACACAGTTCATCGCAGCCGCAGCCATCTGCGCATGCATCTGCGCAGCCGAAAAACCAGCCGAGTGCTCATGCTCACTGCACGTCATCGCCAACAACAAATGAAATGGCCCCAAGATATTAGAGATTGGACCGTGGACGATTGGAAGAAGGTGGATTAATCTGACGAATCAAGATTCCTGGTGCATCACGTAGACGGCCGAGCGCGGATACGCCGATTACCAACGGAGCCTATTACACCTGGATGCACTGGTGGGCGGAAACAAGCCGGCGGCGGCGGTGTTACGCTGTTGGTGATGTTTTGTTGGGACAGTTTAAGCCCCATTATCCCAATAGCACAATCCCTGACAGCTGTCAGGTATGTGAACATCGTTGCGGGCCAAGTTCGCCCATTCGTGGCAACTGTGTTCCCTGCAGGTGATGGCCATTAATAACAGGATAATGCACCATGTCACACTGCCAGAATCGTCAAGGAATGGTTCGAGGAACATGCTTTTGCCTTTCTGTTAATGCCCTGGCCTCCAAAGTCACCTGACATGAACCCAATCGAGCATTTGTGGTTCGACTTGGAAAAGCGGTTTCGCGCTAAATCACCACCACCGCGAAATTTTCCAGAACTGGAGGACTTTCTGTTGACATTATGGTACCAGATACCCCAGGATACCTGTCTCCACCTCATCGAATCGGTGCCTCGCCGAGTGACCGCTGTTTTGCGGGCTAAAAGGGGTCCTAAAGCTTATTAGGTAGGTGGTCATAATGTAATGACTGATCGGTGTATATTTTGACTACTAATTGTTTATAATTTCCGCAATATTAATTTTCGTGCGGATGAACTATAATGTTCTCTATGTGTGTCATAGCTATGGCACATATAAATCGTTATACGTACACTATCTACCAACAAGTAATTTGACACCCCTGCAATCGACGATATCTGCGGTCCTGATAAACGGCACAGCCTCCGCCGTTAAATATCGTGTGGGAAACAACAACGCAACCAGTCGCATGCAAGATGCCACGCAGTTCGAAGCTCTCTGATTTCGATAAAGGTGTAATCGTCGGGTATCACAGAAATGGCCGATCCGTACGTGACATATCCAGCGAGTTGAAGTACCCAAAATCGAAAGTGGCCCACGTGATTGGCAAGTGGAAGATGAGAGGTGACTGTCGGAATGTGCCCCGACCCGGCAGACTCACAAAACTGGGAGTTAGAGACCGACGGGTGCTAGCCAGAGAAATTCGGAAGAACCGCACCAAATCGATGGGCCACATCCGCGAGGAGTTTCAACAGGCATCCGGGAGTGTTCTTTCGATGAATACCATCCGTAAGGAAGCCCATCTGCTCGGTTATCATGGACGTGCTGACTCCCACAAGCCTTTGATCACCAAGTCCAATAGCGCTGCTCGGCTAACGTGGTGCAAAGAACGTCGACAGTGGACCGTTGAACAGTGGAAACAGGTTCTCTGGAGCGACGAATCAAGGTTCACCCTCTACCGTTCGGATGGCAGGGTCTGGGTTTGGCGTCTGCCTGGAGAACGCCTCCTACCGGAATGTATTGTGCCAACTCTGAAGTTCGGCGGCGGTGGAATTATGCTATGGGGGTGTTTCTCCTGGTATGGCACAGGACCCTTGGTCGCAATTCCTGGTAGACTCAACGCCGAGACCTACTGCACCATTTTGGATGACCATGCGCTTCCTACGTTGTGACAGTTTTACGGGGTGGACCCATGTTACTTTCAGGATGACAATGCCACCTGTCATGTTGTGAGGTCCACCATGGCTTGGTATGGTGACAATGGGGTTAATCGAATGGACTGGCCTGCGCAGAGCCCGGACCTTAACCCTATCGAGCACCTCTGGGACGAGTTGGAGCGTCGACTTAAGGGGTGCCCCCACCGTCTGAAATCGGTGAAGGAACTGACCTGTCTTCTCCAAGCCGAGTGGAAGAAAATACCGCTAGCCGTCGTACAACGCCTGGTTGAGAGTATGCCCCGGAGGGTCGCAGCTGTAATGGCCGCTCGTGGAGGCTCCACCAACTATTGAAGGTGAATAAACTTCGTTTTCCTTTGCTGTCACAGGTGTCCAATTACTTGTTGGTAACTTTGGAGAGCTTTTTAACTCTTTCGTGTGGTACGATGTAAATCACTATAACTAGCCAAGTGCGTTCGCCTTACGCAACGGTGCCAACAATCCACAGCGCTACGTGTGTTTATCTGACAGCATGTGACTTCACAAATCCGTAGGGAATGACTCAGCAACTGAGACGTATCCATCTAGTGGGGCTTAATTATAGCTAATAAATCCAAAGGGCGAGAGAAATGGCGGAAATTTATATCATAGTGATTGATATCGAACCACACGAAAGAGTACAAAGTTCTTCAAACTTCGGTTCCTCGTTTTACTTCAAATAACATTTAAAATTAGTAATATATTTTAATCGAAACACTTAGACAAGAAAAAAAATCGCATGTAAGCATTGTCCGCTGACCTTTTTTTCTACCTAGTAAGAAAAATTCCATGAAAACAGAAAATGTCCACGGTATTTCATCCATTCTGAATGTCGACAAAGTGAACGGTGGAAGAAATGGACAAAGAACAACGTGAACGATGGATGAAGTTAAAGTTTATGGTGGATAGTGAACGGTTATGTCAGAAGGCGTGGTTGATTGGGCGGAAGGCACATCTTTTACTTGTTTTCTATTATATGGCATATTTTTTGTTAACAAAAAAAACAGCAACAAGAAAGATGGCACCGAGTTTTCGGTTCTAATGAGCACGTCTTTTGAATGAATTCTGACGCAAATTAAATTTATCAAAGCTATTCGAAGTCAATGGAACCGGTATGGAAAACAATAGTACCTGACCGAAGAAAGAAGTTTTTCAGTCGGGTTTTTAATCCCGCACATACTGATGTAAACGGAAACTTGAACTTTCGCCATCTGGTGGCAGACTTGTGCGTTAAGAAAAATTTTAATTATGTGAGAAACATTTAGGAACTGAAACGCTCTCCAACAAAAAAAGAATTTTTCTAATCGAACTCTTGGAAGAAGAGATATTGACAAATATAAGATATGAATCTATGCCCCCTGGTGGGAAAACCACGGATTTTTTAAGAAGGAAGTATTCTCAAAACGTTTTTCGGTGTGAGCGGTATGGGTCCACTAAGATTTTTTTCAATCAAGTTTTCAGGAGCTCAGATTTTGCTGCAAATACATCAGAAGCGGAAATTAAGACTTAAGCTCCCTGGTAGCCAAACCGTTCTTTACCAAATATTAGATATTATATGTAAAACATTTTCCATCTGCAGCTGTATGCGATACAGGAAGAACAAATACGAGTTTTAGAAACAGAGATGTCGGGGAAACCGCATTTTACCTTAACACTTGTGACGTACCTGCCAGCAGGACGCACACGACATAAAGGCAGATAGGAATCAGAATAATCGTCTGCGTAGCTCAGTTGGTAGAGCGACTTGTTCCGGAATAAGCGGCCTCGGGTTCGAATCCCGGCGTAGACCAAAAATGACGGAGAAATTTACTTCGTTGTAATGGCGCCCGAACTATCCGGATGACCCGGCCGTTCAAAATCTCACATTGGTGTGATGTTATTTCCACACCGCGAGACAGGAAAAATCAGAGAATTCCTTCTCCAGCGCTTCGAAAAATAAAAATGTGTGATGTTGCATTCCACACAGCAGATTGACTGGGAGTTCTCAAGTGCACGTTCTACAGTGGATGGCTGCCTGCAACGATTCATGGTCACGGCTGACCCGTGGGCGTCCTGCCAGCAGGACGCACACGACATAAAGGCAGATGGGAATCAGAATAATCGTCTGCGTAGCTCAGTTGGTAGAGCGACTTGTTCCGGAATAAGCGGCCTCGGGTTCGAATCCCGGCGTAGACCAAAAATGACGGAGAAATTTACTTCGTTATACACTCCCTAGCGGAAAGTCTATAAATTACTTGAACATTTAAAAATTATATGAAAAACATTTCTCACCGGAAACGCTATCCAACAAAGAAGGAATTTTTCAAATCGGAATCTTAGAAGTAGAGATATTTACAAAAAGAAGATATACATCTACGCCCCTGGAGGAGAAACCATGCATTATTTTAAGAAAAAAATATTCCGAAAATGAAAGAATTTTTTTGAATCGAGATATTAGAAGCTCAGATTTAGCATCAAATACGATTAAGACTTACGCTCGGTGGTGGCCAAACCATTTTTGACCAAAAATTACAAATTACATGCAAAAGATTTTTCATCAGGAGCTGTACCAGATACACAAATAATTTTTTCAAATCGGAGTTTTAGAGGCAGAATTATCGGGAGAAACACAATTTACCTTAACGCCCCCTAGCTGAATGTCTGGGAATTATTTGAAAATTTTGAAATTATATTAAAAACATGTCCCAACAAAAACTCTATCTAACGAAGAAGGAGTTTTTCAAATCGGGCCATCAGAAACAGAGATATTGACAAAAATATGATATTCATCTACGTCCCCTGGCAAGAAAGCCATGCAATATTGTAAGAAAATATTCTGAAAGGTTTTATCGCCGTGAGTGGCATCGTCCTACGAAATAATTTTTTTAATCGAGATTTAAGGAGCTCAGATTTTGCTGCAAATGCATCAAAAATAGAAATTAACGCTTAAGCCCAGTGGTGGCCAAACCGTTGTTTACTGTAAATTAGAAATCACATGAAAGATATTTGTCAGCAGGAGCTGTAGTCGCTGCAGAAAGAATTTTTCAAATCGAAATTTTAGAACCAGAGATATCGAGGGAAACGCAATTGGCCGCCCCGGTGGCGCAGTGGTCTAAGGCGTTGGCCTATGATCATTCGTCCGAAGGGGTCCGGGTTCGAATCCCGGTGAGGCATGGATGTTGTGTTTGTCTTACGGCGCTGGCTCTCTCCCTTCCCTGGAACCAGTGACCCTAAATTAGGGACGGGCGACTGCTTATAGCCCATTGAGTTGCTCACGGTGGTCGTTAAACCTCCAATCAAAAAAAAAAAAAAAAAAAAAGAAACGCAATTGACTTTTACACCCCCAAGCGGAAAATCTATGCGTAACTTGAAAAAGTGACTATACCTAAAATAGTCTTCGACAGAAATGGAATTGAAAGGTAAAAAAAAAAAAAAAATTCAGTCGGATATTTATAAGCAAATATATGGAATAAAATTTATTTTAAATTTGATATCATCTGCATTTGCGCCCTCTGACGGCGATATTGTGCATCGTAAAAAAAAAAATAAAGAAATAAAGAATTATCCTTCGCACATTTTAAACTTCCCAACGCAAAAAGAATTTTTCAAATCAGACTAACAGTTGCGGAGATATGGCGTCCACAAGTGGACTGACAGACGGACGGACAAACCGGTAACATAAGAACGATGTTTTTAAAAAAAGACGTGCTAAAAAGACTCAGTTTGGCACACAAACTGTAAAAACTGAACTATAGTTTTAACGAGGTTTTTTTTCTTGTAGGGCATATCTTCTGGGTAATAAATTTTTAGTTGCACTGAAATCGTAAAACAATTAAGTTGTATTTCTTATTTGTTTATTCTTTGTTTTGTATTTCTTGTTTGGGTAATAAATTTTTAGTTTGGCACTTCAGTTGATACAGCAACAGTCAACAGATTAAATTGTATTTTTTAGATTCTTTTTTTTTCATGCACCCCTTCTTCTGTTTTTAATTAATTAGTTTTGCAAGGAAATAAAAAAAAAGTAATGTGTAATTGCCAGGTAATTTTTGTTTTGTTTTATACGGCATTTTTTTAGTTTTTTTGGGGGGTCATAAATGCATTTTTATAAGGCATTTTCTTGCAGTTTTTAAGACATAAATATCCTAGCCCAAGTAATCTCCTTTGGATGTAATCACATTTCTCATAAGACAGTTTAGGTAACTATGTTACATCTCACCGTGGTGACATTTGCGGATGTGAACCTGTATACGCAAGATGTGTACAAGTCTGTGAATAGACAAAATCATCGCTCTCTCCTCGTTTTACTTTAATTAACACACACCAACCGAAAAATTGTATCTGGACCCCACTGGGATGTCAGACGCTGACAGATAAACACACACAGCGCCGTGGATTGTTCGCCATCGTAGCGTGAGGCGAACGCACTCGGATAGTTATCGAGAGATCTGAAGTTCGTTCCCAGAGCTGTCCGGATAACAATTTTTCGGTTGCTGTGTGTTAATTGAAGGAAACGTGGAAAGAGCGATGACTTTGTCTATTCATATTGTTTCCACGTACACTCACGGACAATGAAATTTGGGCGCCAAGAAGGAAGCATCGGATTGAACTGAAATTTTATGGACATAATGATACAGATGAATGAAACACATGATAGCAAAAACAAAGCTGCAGGACAGTTACAAAGGAATCTGTGGCACACAGTCCTGCCATCTTCACACCACCTCATGCAGCGATATATGCTGCAATACGGACCGGCATGGAGGCAAACAGACGCCTGATATCATCCTTTGGCAGACTGGCCCACACGTGTTGGACGGTGTGCTTCAATTCCCAGATAGTGCTGCACCGCGGCAGCCGGTTTTTCAACTGGTCCCACACATGCTAACATGTCCGGGGAGCTGGCAGGCAGTGGAAGTGTCTGGACATGACGTAGGCAGTCCTGGGCAACCCGAGACGTAGGATCTCATCCACATACCGCTGCCCCGTCAATGATCCACGTACCACTACTAGAGCTGATCGGCTATCGTAGGCAATGGCTCCCCAGACCATAATGCCTGCAGTAGGGGAGGTGTGGCGCTCGATAGCAAGGTTGGGATTGTGCCGTTGACACCGGGGACCTCCACACCCGGACACGATGATCATCTGTCCCCAAAACGAAGCGGCACTCATCGCTAAACACCCCACGTCGCCAGTCTGTGGCGTTCCACGTCGCTCTGGCCTGGCACCACTGCACACGGAGCCGGCGATGTTCCGGCGTTAATGGCAGCACACGTAAGGGGCACTGGGATCGCAGATTCGCTTCCGCGACGCTTCGGGAAATGGTTCGTAGACACACAGGAGCCGCTACATCAACATCAGTATAGTGAGTATAGTATATGAGTATAGTCTCCGTGGGAGACTCAGCCCACTATACTCATATATAGAAATGTCCGAAATTGAGCATAGTGAGTATAGTATATGATTATAGTGAGTATAGTATATGAGTATAGCGAGTATAGTATATGAGTATAGTGAGTATAGTATATGAGTATAGCGAGTATACTATATATGAGTATAGTGAGTATAGTATATGAGTATAGTGAGTATAGTATATGAGTATAGTGGGCTGAGTCTCCGTGGGAGACTCAGCCCACTATACTCATATATAGAAATGTCCGAAATTGAGTATAGTGAGTATAGTATATGAGTATAGCGAGTATAGTATATGAGTATAGCGAGTATAGTATATGAGTATAGTGAGTATAGTATATGAGTATAGCGAGTATACTATATATGAGTATAGTGAGTATAGTATATGAGTATAGCTAGTATAGTATATGAGTATAGTGAATATAGTATATATGAGTATAGTGAGTATAGTATATGAGTATAGCGAGTATAGTGAGTATAGTATATGAGTATAGTGGGCTGAGTCTCCGTGGGAGACTCAGCCCACTATACTCATATATAGAAATGTCCGAAATTGAGTATAGTGAGTATAGTATATGAGTATAGCGAGTATAGTATATGAGTATAGCGAGTATAGTATATGAGTATAGTGAGTATAGTATATGAGTACAGTGAGTATAGTATATGCGTATAGTAGGCTGAGTCCCCGTGAGAGACTCAGCCCACTATACTCATATATTGAAATGTCTGAAATTGAGTATAGTATAGGAGTATAGTGAGTATAGTATATGAGTATAGTGGGCTGAGTCTCCGTGGGATCCGTTAGTGCCTGGCACACGATCCGTCGATCCTCTCTACCGGTGCTCTGACCGGAGCCGCTCCGCCGTGTGGCAGTGCCGTCACGTGTCCACTGCTCCCAACGCAGTCGGACGGTATGGTCAGAACGATCCACGTGGCGGGCTATACGGCGAGCCGACCACCCTGCGATTTTCAGCCCGATGATCAGGCCTCTCTCAAAGTCCGTAAGTTGCGTAAATCGACGTCTCTGGCGTCTATCCGGCCTTCTTATCACTCTGCGTCAGCCGGTGCTTTTCGCTTTCACGGAGCTACACGCCGGTTTATAAAGCTGCCTGTTCGTGCTTGCAGCACCAACACAGGGAGTGCGGTCATGCGCACGCCCACCAAACGTGGATCATTTGCACACCAGCACGCATTCTAGCTATTTGCAAAGTTTCGCGGTTGTGGCATGTTTTCTTCAAAGTGCGCAAATTTCACTTTCCGTGAGTGTATTCGGAAGATTTTGACTATCACTGTGTACAAATCTGTCTGTTATAAAATTTCTATTACCCTTATTATTCAGTCTCTTTACATACCAAACACACGTTACTACGAGCTGTTACGTAATTTCCACCGCCCCGGTGGCGTAGTGGTCTAAGCGATTGCCTCCGATCATTCGTCCGAAAGAGGTCCGGGTTCGAATACCGGTGAGGCATGGATGTTGTGTTTGTGTTACGGCCCTGGCTTTCTCCCCTCCCTGGAACTAGTGGCCTTAAATTACGGACGGGTGACTGCTTATAGCCCATTGAGTTGCTCACGGTGGTCGTTAAACCTCCAATCACAAAAAACAAAACAAAAAAAAACGTATTTTCCTTTCTTTCCCCATTAATATTTTTTTCTGGGCTTTAAATTTGAACACCACTGTAGACAGTACATCTCTTCTTGGATCCAAGAGCAATAATTTAACTGTCATTATTGTTACAGAAAGTCTTGTCATCTAATGGTGTAACACAATTGTTCTTAAATATTTTGTCTGCAAATTTTACTTTTAGGTCCTGCATCCCTTAGGAAAACCAAGATACAGGGGTTGGACAGAATAAAGTGAACACCTAGTAAAAAAAGGTTTTATGTACCAATAGGGTGTGGGACCAACTTTGGCATTCAAAACCACCCGAATCCTCCTTGGAATGGACTCATACAAATCCTGGATGGTGGTTAGTGGGGTGTTACACCATTCGTCATGCAGAAACTGCTCCAGGTTCTTGAGAGATGCAGGACAAGGATAACAGTATCTTGCTCTGTTTATCAACACCGGCCCTAATTTCTAAATGATGTCGAAGTCTTGTGATTGGTGAGGCCAAGGAAGGTGTGAAAGTTCGTCCTCATGTTCCTCAAACCATCATTGGACATTCCGAGCTCTGTGAATTCGGGCGTTATCATCTTGGTAGATGGCATCCCCTGCAGGAAACTATGCCTGAGCCATTGGATGGACTTGGTCGTTCAAAATGGTTTCATACGCCCTGCCAGTCATCCGTCCTTTCAAAGTGATCAGGGGATCATCTTGGTAGTTGGCATCCCCTGCAGGAAACAATGCTTGAGCCATTGGATGGACGTGGTTGGCCAAAATGGTTTCATTAGCCCTGCCAGTCATCCGTCCTTTCAAAGTGATCAGGGGATCATCTTGGTAGATGGCATCCCCAGCAGGAAACAATGCCTGAGCCATTGGATGGACTTGGTCGTCCAAAATGGTTTCATACGCCCTGCCAGTCAGCCGTTCTTTCAAAGTGATCAGGGGATCATCTTGGTAGATGGCATCCCCTGCAGGAAACAATGCCTGAGCCATTGGATGGACTTGGTCGTCCAAAATTGTTTCATACACCCTGCCAGTCATCCGTCCTTTCAAAGTGATCAGGGGATCATCTTGGTAGATGGCATCCCCTGCAGGAAACAATGCCTGAGCCATTGGATGGACTTGGTCGTCCAAAATTGTTTCATACACCCTGCCAGTCATCCGTCCTTTCAAAGTGATCAGGGGATCATCTTGGTAGATGGCATCCCCTGCAGGAAACAATGCCTGAGCCATTGGATGGACTTGGTCGTCCAAAATAGTTTCATACGTCCTGCCAGTCATCCGTCCTTTCAAAGTGATCAGGGGATCATCTTGTTAGATGGCATCCCCTGCAGGAAACTATGCCTGAGCCATTGGATGGACTTGGTCGGCCAAAATGGTTTCATACGCCCTGCCAGTCATCCGTCCTTTCAAAGTGATCAGGGGATCATCTTGTTAGATGGCATCCCCTGCAGGAAACAATGCCTGAGCCATTGGATGGACTTGGTCGTCCAAAATAGTTTCATACGTCCTGCCAGTCATCCGTCCTTTCAAAGTGATCAGGGGATCATCTTGTTAGATGGCATCCCCTGCAGGAAACAATGCCTGAGCCATTGGATGGACTTGGTCGGTCAAAATGGTTTCATACATCCTGCCAGTCATCCGTCCTTTCATAGTGATCAGGGGATCATCTTGGTAAATGGCATCCCCTGCAGGAAACTATGCCTGAGCCATTGGATGGAATTGGTCGGTCAAAATGGTTTCATACGTCCTGCCAGTCATCCGTCCTTTCAAAGTGATCAGGGGATCATCTTGGTAGATGGCATCTCCTGCAGGAAACAATGCCTGAGCCATTGGATGGACTTGGTCGTCCAAAATGGTTTCATACGCCCTGCCAGTCATCCGTCCTTTCAAAGTGATCAGGGGATCATCTTGGTAGATGGCATCCCCTGTAGGAAACAATGCCTGAGCCATTGGATGGACTTGGTCGGTCAAAATGGTTTCATACGCCCTGCCAGTCATCCGTCCTTTCAAAGTGATCAGGGGATCATCTTGGTAGATGGCATCCCCTGCAGGAAACAATGCCTGAGCCATTGGATGGACTTGGTCGTCCAAAATTGTTTCATACACCCTGCCAGTCATCCGTCCTTTCAAAGTGATCAGGGGATCATCTTGGTAGATGGCATCCCCTGCAGGAAACAATGCCTGAGCCATTGGATGGACTTGGTCGTCCAAAATTGTTTCATACACCCTGCCAGTCATCCGTCCTTTCAAAGTGATCAGGGGATCATCTTGGTAGATGGCATCCCCTGCAGGAAACAATGCCTGAGCCATTGGATGGACTTGGTCGTCCAAAATAGTTTCATACGTCCTGCCAGTCATCCGTCCTTTCAAAGTGATCAGGGGATCATCTTGTTAGATGGCATCCCCTGCAGGAAACTATGCCTGAGCCATTGGATGGACTTGGTCGGCCAAAATGGTTTCATACGCCCTGCCAGTCATCCGTCCTTTCAAAGTGATCAGGGGATCATCTTGTTAGATGGCATCCCCTGCAGGAAACAATGCCTGAGCCATTGGATGGACTTGGTCGGTCAAAATGGTTTCATACATCCTGCCAGTCATCCGTCCTTTCATAGTGATCAGGGGATCATCTTGGTAAATGGCATCCCCTGCAGGAAACTATGCCTGAGCCATTGGATGGACTTGGTCGGTCAAAATGGTTTCATACGTCCTGCCAGTCATCCGTCCTTTCAAAGTGATCAGGGGATCATCTTGGTAGATGGCATCTCCTGCAGGAAACAATGCCTGAGCCATTGGATGGACTTGGTCGTCCAAAATGGTTTCATACGCCCTGCCAGTCATCCGTCCTTTCAAAGTGATCAGGGGATCATCTTGGTAGATGGCATCCCCTGCAGGAAACAATGCTTGAGACATTGGATGGACTTGGTTGGCCAAAATGGTTTCATACACCCTGCCAGTCATTCGTTCTTTCAAGGTGATCAGGGGACCTGCTCAAAACCACGATATGACCGCCCGGAGCATGACAGAACCTCCACATGCTCCACTGTTGGGAGCAGGAAGTCTGGGTTGTGGCGGTGTTCTCCACACGTAAACATGTCCTGCGGTTCGGAATAGTGTGAACGTGAATTCATCCGACCACATTACACGCTTTCATGCATCGGCAGTCCACGTCTTATGCTCCTGGCACCACTGCCGTCGCCGTTGTGCATTCACCCGGGACACAAGAGGTTTTGCAATAGCAGTTCTGCCATGAATATCTTGTTTATGCACTTCCCTGTGCGCTATAACGTTAATACTGGGGTCTGGAGATGCAGATTAAGCTACGCACTAATTTTAGGTGTCTGGGTCTTCTTATTACGGGTAACAATCTTCTTTAATGCTCTCCTGTCTCTTTAATGGTCTGTCTCTATCTGTCAGGGTCGTTTTCCGGCCGCTCTCGTATTTCGCAGACGAGGTTTTGCCCACGAACACGGTAATGTTGTCATGACGACGCCAGACACAGTAGTTCTCGATACTCCCACTACCCTAGCGACTGTTGTCACGGAGGCACCAGCTAGCCGGCCATCAACAATTAGCCCTCTTTCGAAATGCGTTATCAGCTCATTTCGTATTCAGCCTGAAAGAAATTTTGCACCAAGACATTTTAAATGCCTTAAATAGGACCTTGCGGTTCTAAACAAAGCTATTACATCCAAAAAAGTGGTGGATGCCTTTGCGTATTGAGACGTACGCAGCCGCAGTAAAAGTTACGTATCTGAGCGTGGTATTCCCTTTATTCTGTCCTACCCTTGCAAATTAACTTTTGTCATATTTCCCTTTTTAGGGCTTTTCTCGTATGTTACGCTGGAACAAAGGCAGTGCTAATAGAGGGCAGAAGCTTCAGTGTTGTAATGTATCTTCTTCGCAGGATACTGAGGTACGTATGTGGGCCTATTATTTATGTAATTATCTTAGTGCTGCTTTGAATGAGTGTTAGGGTTAATATTCTGCGATAGATGGCGCAAAATGTCACTCTTTGGGCGTTGCTTTTGCGTCTTGAGGGACTTTGCCATAAGTTGGCGTCAGCGAAGAACTGCAGACCTCACCGTATTCAGAACGGAAGCGGCCACTCATTGGCTCCGCAATGAAAAGACGAAATATGATCTGTTACGTTTTAACCAATGATGTTATTTGGGACATCAAACAGAGGTCATCGCTCTTTCCACGTTTATAAGTGAGTCACGGAAAAATTCTCATTGGCCGCCACCGGGAATATATATAAAGCTGATAAATTCAAAGGGCGATAGAAATGGTTAATACGATAGAAATGGTATATAGAAATGGTTAATATCATTTCTATCGCCGTTTGAATTTATCAGCTGCAATTAAATAGCTGTTGCGTTAAATGCCACCAGATGACGCCATCTCAGTTGCTGAGACCATCAATACGTATTCGTGTAGTCAGATGCTGACTGATAAACCACGCATGGCGCTGAGAATTGTTGGCGCCGTAGCGTAAATTCGAACGCACTCGACTAGTTATCGAGAGTTCTGGGGTTCAATCCCAGCGGAGCCGGAATACAACTTTTCAGTCGCTATGCGTTGTTTAAAAAACAACGTGGAAAGAGCGATGACATCGTCCATTCACTTATAAACGTGGAAAGAGCGATAACCTCGGTTTGATGTTCCTGGTCCACGTCAAATGTCTGTATTAATTATTCATTCGCCTTCTAATTATTTGTTCAGTTGCTGCTTACCATCTTTGGTGAATCCCCAGCATTGTGCGGGGCTCCAAGAAGCAACCTGCCAAATTGGCTTGGCAGTTAGCGTGTGTGAGTCTGGAGGAATTCGAGGCCGCTGTGGAGCAGTGGAAGCATATCCGGCGCGTAACTGGAAGACCTGGGTTCGATTCCCGGTAGCGGCCAATGTGAATTTTTCCGTGACTCACTTATAAACGTGGAAAGAGCGATGATATCTGTTTGATGTTCCTGGTCCACGTTAAATGTCTGTACTAATGACGTTATTTGTGAATGAAGCTCAGTAAATAGGCGGAGTTTCTATAGCTCAAATTCAGGGGTTCTCTGCTAATATACACATTTTTCCTTCAAAAAATGAACGTACAGTAGGATTTAAGAATATCTATAGAAAACAAAATTCCAGTCTCACTTTTGCCCCTATTCATTGATTTCTGTTTGGCCTAGATAATTAGAAAAATCAGGCAGAAATAAGAGATTTTGTTGCTTCCAGATAGAAACACTGCTATGCTAACTTATCGCGCCATCTAGCGCCAAATTGGAATATTTTTGAATCAGATAAATTAAATTAAAAAAAAAATCCTAACAAATTCTTCGGAATAATAGCTGTGGGATATATTATCTATGGGTCGTTTATATTTGTGCTCAAAGTTTCAAACACTACAGCATAATAGTCTTCGAGAAAATGTGTACAAAAGAATTAACATTGCAGACAAAGGGTACAAGATGAACCCTAACACACATTCAAAGACAGCCTTAAGAAAAGCGTTAAAAAATCATCAGAGTTTCCAGCGTTTCTGAAGATCCTAAAAACAGTTCTGAAAGGCACTTTTCGGGATGTCCATCAGTTGTTTTGTCACGGATGCTTGGGTAGATGTAATGTCTGCATGATGCTGTTCTTAGTCCGTTTTATCATGGGGAACAGGAAGAAATCACAGGGAGATAAATCAGGGGAATACGGCTCATGTGGCAACACAGTGATTTGATGGTGAGCCAGAAAGTGTTGGACTGACAACGCGGTATGTAGTCTTGCGTTATTATGGAGCAAGAACCAGTTTCCGGATTCCCATAACTCCGAACGATGGCGATGAATACTGCTGCGTAAAAGTCACAAGACTTGCCTAGAGAATTCTTGATTTGCCGTTTGACCACCTGGTACGAATTCCTTGTGGACTATACCTTTCGGATCGAAAAAGGACGTCCTTCCAGTATCCACACACTGGAAGGACGTCCAGATCTCGGGTCATGATTAAAGGTCACGCAATACTATTCGAAAATTGTGCTACGGGAAAATGCTGTGTCTCAATACGCTTCTTTTAACATTCTGTAAGTTTCAGAGAAAGAAAGAAAGAAAGAATTAATAAAAAGAAAGAATTAACGAAAAGGAATAATTCAAAGAAAGAATTACTGAAAAGAAAGAATTCAAAGAAATAATTATTAAAAAGAAAGAATTTAAAGAATTAATAAAAGAAGGAATTAAAAAAAAAGAATTAATAAAAAGAAAGAATTCAAAGAAAGAATTAATAAAAGGAAAGAATTCAAAGAAAGAATTAATAAAAAGAAAGAATTCAAAGAATTAATAAAAAAGAAATAATTCAAAGAAAGAATTATAAAAAGAAATAATTCAAAGAAAGAATTAAAGAATTAATAAAAACAAAGAATTCAAGGAAAGAAATATAAAAAGAAATAATTCAAAGAGAGAATTAAAGAATTAATAAAAAGAAAGAATTCAAAGAATTAATAAAAAGAAATAATTCAAAGAAAGAATTAAAAAATTAATAAAAAGAAAGAAATCAAGGAAAGAATTCAAGGAAAGAATTAATAAAAAGAAAGAATTCAAGGAAAGAATTAATAAAAAGAAAGAATTCAAACGAAGGATTAATAAAAAGAAAGAATTCAGAAAAAGAATAAATAAACAGAATTCAGAAAAAGAAAGGATTCAAAGAATTAATAAAAGGAAATAATTCAAAGAAAGAATTAATAAAAACAAAGAATTCAAAGAAAGAATTATAAAAAGAAATACTTCAAAGAGATAATTAAAGAATTAATAAAAAGAAAGAATTCAGAAAATGAATAAATAAAAATAAATAATTCAGAAAAAGAAATAATTCAAAGAATCAATAAAAGGAAAGAATTCAAAGAAATAATTAATAAAAAGAAAGAATTCAAAGAAAGAATTATTAAAAAGAAAGAATTCAAAGCAAGAGTTTAAAACAGAAATATTTCAAAGAAAGAATTATAGAAAGAAAGAATTCAAAGAAATAGTTAGTAAAAGGAAATAATTAATAAAAAGAAAGAATTCAAAGAACGAATTAATAAAAGGAAAGAATTCAAAGAAATATTTAAAAAAAAGAAAGAATTCAAAAAAAGAATTAATAAAAATAAAGGAATCCAAGGAAGAATTAAAAGAAAGGATTAATAGAAAGAAAGAATTCAAAGAACAAATTAATAAAAAGAAAGAATTCAAAGAAGTATTTAATAAAAAGAAAGAATTAATAAAAAAAAGAATTAATAAAAAGAAAGAATTCAAAAAAAGAATTAATTAAAAAAAGGAATCCAAAGAAGAATTAAAAGAAAGGATTAATAAAAAGAAAGAATTCAAAGAACAAACTAATAAAAAGAAAGAATTCAAAGAAATATTTAATAAAAAGAAAGAATTAATAAAAAAAAGAATTAATAAAAAGAAAGAATTCAAAAAAAGAATTAATAAAAAGGAAGAATTAAAAAAAGAATTAATAAAAATAAAGAATTCCAAGAAAGAATTCAAAGAAATATTTAATAAAAAGAAAGAATTAATAAAAAAAAGAATTAATAAAAAGAAAGAATTCAAAAAAAGAATTAATAAAAAGGAAGAATTAAAAAAAAGAATTAATAAAAATAAAGAATTCCAAGAAAGAATTCAAAGAAAGGATTAATAAAAAGAAAGAGTTCAAAGAAAGAATTCATAGAAAGAATTAATAAAGGAAAATATGCATTTCATAACAAAAAAAAAATTTTATTAATAAAATAAATAAAAATTTAAGGAAAAGGTTTATTAATTACTATATTTAGAGTATAACTTTATATGGGCTGAAACGTGGACAATTGGGAAGAAAGAAGCTAAAATATTCGAGACATTTGAAATGTGGTTGTAGAAAAGAATGGAAAAAATAAAATGGATAAAAAAAATACCAATGATGAAGTATTGCAAAGAGTTGAAGAAGAAAGCAGTTTACTGAAGACCATAAGAAAAATAAAATATAACTCGATAGAACATGGTTAAAAGTAGACAGCCTATTGAAAAGAATGATAGAAGGGAAAATTGAAGGAAAGCTACCATAAGGAAGGAGACGACTAATGATGCTTGATGATAGGCACAGGAAACTATCAAGAATTGAAGGAGGGACAGAGGAAACTGGAGGAAGATAACTTGCTGAGCTACCGTTGGACCTGTCAAGAGACAGAACACTAATGCTATGAAGTTTCAGTAGCTGATTTACCAAGTTTTCAACAAAAAAGGATGTCAACTCTTCCATAGTTAAAATGAAATGGAGGAGAACGTCTCCCTTAATGCCCGCATGTTGTTTTGTCATGGCTGCTTGAATAGATGTAATGTCTGCATGATACTGTCCTTTTAGTGCCCGTTTCATCCTGGGGATAAGAAAAAGTTGCAGGGAGATAAATCAGGAGAATACTGTGCATGTGATTTTATGGTGAGTCAGGAACTGTTAGACTGACAACTGTGAAAACACAAGTTTGTCCGTGGCGGATCTTGAAATCGCGCCCTCTCACTCCGGAGTACGTTGCTCTCCCAAATAAGCTACGCAGACGGAACATATCGTTGCTGATTTGTTGTTTTGACACTTGCTTTACCTCTGTAGTGCGTCACGCAACGCGGTATATGATCTTGCGTTGCCATGCAGCAAGAACCATTTCCCGCATTCCCATTACTGGGGATGACTGCCAGGAATACTGCTGCGTCAACGTCGTAAAAATGCCGCCCCGGTGGTGCAGTGGTCTAAGCGATGGCTTCTGATCATTCGTTTGGAAAGGGGTCTGGGTTCGAATCCCGGTGAGGCATGGAAGTTGTGTTTGTCTTACGGCACTGGCTCTCTCCCTTTCCTGGAACCATTGGCCCTAAATTAGGGACGGGCCAAGTTTTCAACAAAAAGGATGTCTACTCTTCCATAGCATAGTCAGTTGCTCACTGTTTGTTAAATCTTCCATCCCCCCAAAAAAAATATTTACCATTTGGCCCACTGGTAGGAATTTCTTTTGGACTATACCTTTCGAAAATGAAAGGATATAGTTGCATGCGGGCTTTCTTGGTTGATGATGAGTGGATAAACTTCCCATTCAGCGCTATGCCACCGAGTTTGTGGATTATACCACAAGAACCGCGTTTCATCTCCTGCAATAATTCTGGATCAAAAATCAGGTTCATCAGCTGCAGTGCCCAGCAGATCGGATCATATCGATGAACGAGCCCTCCTTTTGGTCATCATTCAGAATGCGGGGTACCAATCTGGTATTAAGTTTTCCTTTTCCCAGATCCTCGCGTAGAATCTCATGACAGATAGACTTACTGATGCCCACCGACTCATCCAAAAGTCTTGGTCACCATTCAGAATGCGGGGTACCAATGTGCATTAAGTTTTCCTTTTCCCACATCCTCGAGTAGAATCTCATGACAGATAGACTTACTGATGCCCACCGACTCAGCCAAAAGTCTTGGTCATCATTCAGAATGCGGGGTACCAATGTGGCATTAAGTTTTCCTTTTCCCAGATCCTCGCGTAGAATCTCATGACAGATAGACTTACTGATGCCCACCGACTCAGCCAAAAGTCTTGGTCATCATTCAGAATGCGGGGTACCAATGTGGCATTAAGTTTTCCTTTTCCCAGATCCTCGCGTAGAATCTCATGACAGATAGACTTACTGATGCCCACCGACTCAGCCAAAAGTCTTGGTGATCATTCAGAATGCGGGATACCAATGTGGCATTAAGTTTTCCTTTTTCCACATCCTCGCGAGAATCTCATGACATATAAACTTACTGATGCCCACCGACTCAGCCAAAAGTCTTGTTCATCATTCAGAATCCGCCGTCCAGCGATAGTATAGTGACACCAGAGTCCATTATAGCAGTTGAACGGTTTGTGATGGGAAATCACAGAGTGACGGTGGATGAAATAGCCGCAAAAACATCATTCGTGGTTCAGCGCATCACATCAGCCACGATGTGCTCCAGTTCAGCAAAGTATCTGCAAGGTGGGTGTCGCGCCAGCTGACTCCACAATTAAAACAACGACGTGTTGATGCCTATGAAGAACCTCTGCGGAGCTTTGTAGCAGACAGTGATGGCTCCCTACAGCGAATTGTTACTGGAGATGAAACGTGGGTTCAGAAATTGTTACTGGAGGTGAAACGTGGGTTCAGAAATTGTTACTGGAGATGAAACGTGGGTTCAGAAATTGTTACTGGAGATGAAACCTGTTTGAACATCAGTCATGGATCAGCGCATCACATCATCCACAATGTATTCCAGTTCGGCCAAGTGTCTGCAACGTGAGTGTCACGTCAGTTGACTCCACAATTGAAACAACGACGTGTTGATGCATATCAATGACCTCTACGGAGCTTTGAAGCAGACAATTATGTCTTCCTACAGCGAATTGTTACTGGAGAGGAAACCTGGGTTCAATATCATCAGCCAGAAACAAAGAGAGTGACCAAGGAATGGCGCCATCCCTCTTCACCATAACCGAAAAAGTTCCACACGCAGTCAACGGCAGGGAAGGTTATACTGATTCTCTTTTGGGATGAACCAGGTGTAATTTTGGAGCACTACATGCCCAAGGAGAACACTGTAATCAGTGCCACGTATGCAGATCTTAAAAAATCATCTTCGGGCTGTGTCTTGTTGCAACGTAGCAACGCTCAGCTTCATACTGTCCGTGCAACGATTGCAACCATACAAGACCAGCACTTCGAGTGTCTTCCACATCCATCGTATTCAGCAGACCTTTCCCCAAGTGATTACCATATCTTTGGACCACTCAAAGATGCGATGGGAGGAAGGACTTGCAGGTCCGATGAAGAGGTACACCAGGTGGTGCATGAGTGACTGCACACGTGACCGAAATAATTTTTTTTTCTACAGGAATCTATGCACTTTGTAAGCGCTGGAGGACGTGCATTGCAGAAAATGGAAATTATATCAAAAAATGATGCCACTTTTTCTCAATAAATTCTGAGGAAAAATTATCTAATGTTTTCATTTGTCTCTCCCTTGTACTTGAAGTATAGTTGGTGTACAGATCATTTTTTAATAAGTGCGGTAGTCATTTTTTTGTTTTCTGTTGTTATCAGTGATCTTGTTATGTTTTGTGCAATTTTTAATATCACCTCTTACCTTTAGGTTAATTCCAGGCCTGGTATTTGTCATCCTATATACTTTCATAATCAAATTAGGAACTTCGGGTCCTCTTGCCGACAGCTTAAGTGATGTTGCTCAATCCTGTGAAAAAATTGGTGGGCAACACTTCTGTTCATTCAAAACTTCTATGATACAGATGAGCCTGTAAGTTATGAAATTATATATTTTTATGACTACTAAGCTTGTGGTGTTAAGATAAAATAAAATTACCATCTTGTATCACAATAAAATGTTTATTATACATCGACTATAGCTTCGCAGAGCGTTTGGCTCGGCATCCTCAGGACGAATGGAGCGTAAACATTCAAATCATTATGACATCATCATAATTCTGACAGTCACGGATTTTGGTGAGTTGTTTCCACGCGCTTGAAACAAAGGGAGTCGACGTCATGTCGTTGACACGCTGTGACGAGTTCCGGTATATGCAGAAAGGTTCTAATACATATTAAGCTTGATAGTCGAGTTAGGATTATCGATAAGCGTAGCGTTTCCAGATAAAAAAATTCTCAATAAATTCTGAGGAAAAATTATCTAATGTTTTCATTTGTCTCTCGCTTGTACTTGAAGTATAGTTGGTGTACAGATTATTTTCGTGACAATGTTACGCTATAGACGACTTCTTCAGTTCATTCTTTCGTACGTAGGTCTTGTGTTTTTTCACACAGAAACTAAAAGCCCTGCGGGTCTGTCCTATACATGAAAGTCCACATTCACAAGGTATCTGATAAATTCCCCAGAAGTTTATGTCTTCGACGTAGTCTTTTGATCTGTAAATGAAAGTCTGACCGTTTTAGTGAATGTGGACTTTCATACACTGCTGGCCACCCAAAATGCAACACCATGTAGGAAGTATCCGATTGGCCTGAAATTCGCAGCATGCGTCGCCCGCGAGAGGACATGCAAACGTTTAGCATTGCAGGGCATATGCAAATCGTGTGCGCCCGGCACGCCACCGAGAAGCACTATAAGAAGGGTGCACAGAAGGCGGGGTGTAAGTAGTGGAAGTGTGTTGTTCTGCCAGACCTGTGCGTACGAAGCTTCTTGATGCCTCGTCGCAGAATACGGCAGTCATTCCAGTACGTTTCGGAAATCGACAGAGGACGAATAGTGGCTTATCGCGACAGCGGTTTATCGTATCGAGACATCGGCGCCCGTGTGGGACGACATCCAGACACAGTGAGGCCAGTATGGATTCGGTGGGTGAAGGAGGGACGGACGGACGGACGGACGTGAGCGATTGCCGCAGACGTGGCACACCACCGAACGTGAGGACAGGCATCTTGTGCGGCGGGCATTGACGGCTCACACAGCCGCATCACGAACGTTAGCGCAGGAATTACGGTGTGTTGCGCGACAACCTGTGTCAGCACGTACCGTTAGACATCGTCTGCAGAAGCGAGGACTTGTTGTACGGCGCTCATTGCTCCGATTACCATTGACGTTACACCACCGGCGAGTGCGGCAGCAGTGGGCCATTGAACGCCGCACCTGGACTACGGAATGGCCCGACATTGTCTTCTCCGACGAATCCCGCTTCTGCCTGCAACACCACGATGGTGGGATCCGCGTGTGGCGGCACTGTGGCGAGAGACTGTATGACGCCTGCATTATGCATCGCCATACCGGTCCGTCGCCTGGCGTTATGGTTTGGGGCGCAATTGGATATGACACCCGCACCCCTCTGGTACGCATCGCCGCTACACTCAACAGCCACCGCACCATCTCCGATGTTTTGGAGCCTGTAGTCCTCCCTTACCTGCCAGCGGCCACATTTCAACAGGACAATGCGCGCCCGCACGTGGCACGCATCGTGCAACAATTCTTCACGGCCCAACAGGTGTCACTGCTGCCGTGGCCAGTCTGTTCTCCCGATATGTCGCCCATCGAACACGTCTGGTCGTTGATCGGCAACCGAGTGGCCCGGCAAGCACCACCCGTGATGAACTGTGGCAACGTGTGGAAGCAGCCTGGACCGACATACCCCAAGCCTACATCCAAAGCCTCTTTCGTTCGATGCCGCGACGTGTAGTGGCCGTTATTGCCAGCCAGGGGGCCACACGAACTATTGATGCCTGCGTGTTCCGCAAGTCGCACGGGCCTGTAAGCTCAATCGTTTAATCTTTGTATGTGTTGTTATTTGTCCAGTAAACCTGGCTTTGCTATCTCGTGTCCTTCTTGGTGTTGCATTTTGGGTGGCCAGCAGTGTATATAGAACAGACCCGAAGGGCTTTAAGTTTCCGTGTGAAGGAAGACAAGACCTACGTATGGAACTATGAACTGAAGAAGTCGCCTATAGCCCAACATTGTCACGAAAATAACCATACATTTTGTTTGGAAACGCTACACTATTCGATAAACCTGACTCGACTATCAAACCTTATATACACTAAATTGACAAAAGTCACCGGACACCCCTTCAACAGCAAGTGAACAGATCCGTTGCGTTGTTCATGTGCGCAGTACAGCTGCAAACGGTATAAAAACAAGCCTGCAGTGGGGCGCGATCATATCGCACTGTGAGGTTGACAGAAAATGTCGCGGTTGGAGAGAACTGACTTTGAGAAAGGAAAGATTGTTGGATGTTATATTAGTGGGTTGTCTATAAGAGAAACCGAGAGGTGTTTAAACATATCGAAGTCAACTGTTTTGGATGTACTGAATAAGTGGAAGACACATGGCGTGCCTGAAGCAGCAAAACGTACCGGCAGACCAACGAAAATCGGTGATTGAGAACTTCAAAGCCTCAGGAAAGTCGTTACAGCTAATCGACGAAGTACTGCACAAGACCTCAGTGTACAGGAGAGTAACAATGCTGGAACCTTAGTATGTACACGTACCATTCGCAGAGAACTTCATTCCATGGGTTACCGTGGTCGTGCGGCTGCTCATAAGCCTTTCATCTCCACTCGGAATGCTACTCGTCGTTTAGCATGGTGTAAAGAACATTTATCGTAGACCGTAGATCAATGGAAACGGGTATTATGGAACGATGAATTCAGATACACGATCCATCAGTCTGATGGCCGTGTGTGGGTATGGCGGCAGCCGGGGAATGCTATTTACCACAGTGTACTGTTCCTACGGTCAAGTTTGGATCCGGCAATATACTCGCGTGGTGGTGTTTTTCGTGGTATGGTCCCGGCCCATTGGTTATCGTGGACAAACCTGTTAACCAGCACGTCTACCTCGATATTCTGGGCAATTATGCCCTACCAACTCTGTGGCAATACTATGGAACTGAGCCTTGTTGGTACCAGCAGGATAATGCACCAAGCCATAAAGCAAGGACTGTTACGGCTTGGTTTGACGATAATTCCGTATCGTGTGTGGACTGGCCAGCACATATCCCTGATCTGAATCCCACAGGGCCCCAATGGGATGAATTAGACCGCTGCATAAGAAGTTTGGAACGAAGGCCTACCACTAAGCAACAGTTAGTGGCAACGTTATGTACTGAATGGAAGCGCATGCCTATTGCTGTGTTCCAAAACCTTGTCGAAAGCATGTCTAGAAGTGTCAGTGCATGCATTAAGGCCAAAGGTGGTTTCAGAATCGCTTTAATGTAATGAAACAGAGGAGATGAGCAACATAGAATCGCCTCAAAGAACAAAAAAAGAACAGGAATGATACAAACTGATAAAAGCGATTATAAGTACATTGAATGAGTAATGACAAATTTACAATGTGATGCAAACAGAGCAATGCTTGAGGAAGAACAAAATGATCACAGGCGGGGCACAGCAGTGCGAAAGAACATCAAAAAGTTAATGCAGAGTCTTAACTACCGTGAGATGTAACGGACTTGGTGTAACAGCGAACCACGGGGTCACTGGTGACCACGTAACATAGAAGGAGCTTTCACGGCATGCGGAGATGGCAGACTGATACTCCTGCTGTAAGCGGGAGAGGAGGTGATTGCGGAAATGTCCGAGTAGGGCAGCACTGGCTTGAATGGAACACTCAGGAGGAGGTAGACTGCGGAGTTGATGATAATACACGTAGATGACGTGTTTCACCAACACAAACACGTAAGAACACACTGGTGGAAGGAGCACAGGCGGATGAGCACAGAGGAGAAGATGCTGGTATGCTGCAAAAGTGAGATCGACGGTGCAGGAGCAACGAGCGATGGAGAACGCCAGATGTAGCAGAGGTAGTACCACAGGGTAGTAAAGGTAGAAGAGCGGGACGTCCGCCAGAAAAGAGGGGAAGAGAGAAATGTCATGAGGTGGAGAAGGGATTGAACGGGGAGCCGGTTAGGAAGGAAGAGCCAGTGGGTATTGAGTTCAAGTGGGGACGAAAGAGGGGAGCGGGCAGCAGCCCAGACAGCAGAAACAGTAGCAGGAGGGATACTGTGGATAGGGAGAGGTGAAGGGGAAGCAGATAAGAAGAGAAACCGATAGAGGTATTTAGTAGAGAACGAGAACAGACGAAGAGACAGGTCAGAGACACGCAGAAAGAAGGGGAGTGGTTGCGGAGCAGAAAGTACAGATACAAGGTCAAGAGGAGTTGTGAGATCAGGAAACTGAGAAACGATAGCAGAGCAGAAAGAGTTGTTGACGCAGCGAGCTGAAGGAGAGGAGAGAATAGCAGGCGGAAGGCTAGAAAAGGAGCGCCAGGAGAGGTCAGGGTTAGTAAGGTCGCGGACCGTTACAACCCCAGCACGAAACCAGGAGAAGAAAGCGAAGCAGGGAAGATGGGGGGTTGGAACAAGTAGAGAGGAGAAAAAGAGAGGTTCAGAGGGAAGGTCGAGAATAGAAGAGGGAGGGGAACGAATAAGAGGGAGAGAACGCAGGAAAGAGAAGGCCTCAGAATAGGCAGGAAGTAGTTTGGAGGGAAGAGAAGGAAAGCAATCCATTAGTACGAGAGAAGAGAAAGCAAAATGAGGGTTGCGCGGGGAGGTGAGTACGTCGCGCACTACGACGGGCGACGGAACAGGAGCAGTGAAAAGACGGAGGAATATGACGATGCGGCTGACTCGACGGTAGAGCTGAACATCAATGAGCCCAATTTCACCACGAGCTGGAGGTAGACAGAGCTTGGTGACAGTGACCCAGTGATGACCGGACCACACGACATGGGTGAGGCAACTGGTGATTTCTCGGAGGCAGTAAAGTGGAGGAGATGAGGTAATCCAGGAGTACTGACACAGAGAAATAAGATGGGTGCGTGCAAGGTTGGCTCGTTGATAAAACGACGTGCAGAATTGGGCACGTCGCCAATAGGCAGGTGCTCGAATGAGACGTGGACGAATCGAACTACGGGTGACTGCTGAAGAAGCATGAGGCGAGCCGAGAAACACCCTGAGGAAGCGCTGAGCCAACAAGGACCAAGTGGACCCCACGGGGAGTCTGTACGACTAGACCACGCACAGCACTACAGTCCAGTGCATTTGGTGGCATTGAGTTCTGCAGCAGAGCAAGAGGCATAGGTATCAAAAAGATAGGTCACATACGTTAATGTTTCATGACAAAGACCATGAATCAAGCAGGGACAACCCCCCACAGATGGTCCCTAAGCCCCCCACCCTTCCTGGACGAAAGTTGATGCTGAGTTGCTGGTTAGATTTCGAGGTGTGATTCACTATGAACTCTTACCGCGAAACAGTCCCATCACAGAGGATGCCTTCATTCAGCAGTTGAACCGTCTCCATACATCACTGCAAGAAAAGTACCCTGCGTTGATTAATCGCCGTGGAGTTGGTTGTTTTTCACCAGGAACCCTTTCGTCCACATGTCGCTTTATTGACCCAGCGAAACCTGAACGAAATGGTATGGGAAATATTGTAGCAGCCCCTTATTCCCCGGATTTTGTCTCGTCCGACTTTGATCTCTTCTCGAATTTTCTCGCTGTGAAAAACTTTGCTAATAACGAACGATGTGAAACGTTGCACGGATGATTTCTTCAACTCCAGCTCGCCTGACGTCTATCGCAATGGGATATTTCAACTCGTAGAACGGTGGAACAAGGTCGCGTCTGTTCCAATTGGAACTATCTGGAGGATTAGGTTATGTTTTTTTGTACGATGTTTTAAACTTGAAATCCATGCACCATTATTTTCCGATTACATTCTTTGCAACCTGATAGAAAACGTAATAAGCCATAGATTTCGGATTAGCGGTGTCTGTTATTTGTTCTACACTGTTAAACATTTTATGATAGGTTGCACCAAAAAGTGGTGCTACACCAGCTGCATCACTTTATGAGAAATAATACACCTTGCGTGGTGCAAACAAAACCCAACCACATGGTTAAACCTTGCACCACAATGTACTGCATCCTTGTATCATAGAGTGAACAACATGGTTAACCTTTGCACCATAATGTACTGCCTCCTTGTACCATAGAGTAAACAACTTGGTTAAACCTTGAACCATAATGTACTGCATCCTTGTACCATAGAGTGAACAACATGGTTAATCCTTGCACCATAATGTACTGCATCCTTGTACCATTGAGTGAACAACATGGTTAAACCTTGTACCATAATGCAGTGCATCCTTGTACCGTAGATTGAACAACATGGTTAAACCTTGCACCATAATGTACTGCATCCTTGTACCGTAGAGTGAACAACTTGGTTAAACCTTGAACCATAATATACTGCATCCTTGTACCATAGAGTGAACAACATGGTTAAACCTTGCACCATAATGTACTGCATCCTTGTACCACAGAGTGAACAACGTGGTTAAACCTTGCACAATAATGTACTGCATCCTTGTACCATAGAGTGAACAACACGGTTAACCCTTGCACCATAATGCACTGCATCCTTGTACCACAGATTGAACAACATGGTTAAACCTTGCACCATAATGTACTACAACCTTGTACCATAGTGAACAACATGATTAACCATTGCACCATAATGTACTGCATCCTTGTACCATAGAGTGAACAACATGGTTAAACCTTGCACCATAATGTACTACAACCTTGTGCCATAGAGTGAACAACATGGTTAACCTTTGCACCATAATGTACTGCATCCTTGTACCATAGAGTGAACAACATGGTTAAACCTTGCACCATAATGTACTACAACCTTGTGCCATAGAGTGAACAACATGGTTAACCATTGCACCATAATGTACTACAACCTTGTACCATAGAGTGAACAACATGGTTAAACCTTGCACCATAATGTACTACAACCTTGTGCCATAGAGTGAACAACATGGTTAACCTTTGCACCATAATGTACTGCATCCTTGTACCATAGAGTGAACAACATGGTTAACCTTTGCACCATAATGTACTGCATCCTTGTACCCTAGAGTGAACAACATGGTTAAACCTTGCACCATAATGTACTACAACCTTGTACCATATAGTGGTGCAAAGTTGCGCCCTGTCGCTCCGCTGGCGCTGTGGTCTAAGCGATGGATACTGATCATTCGTCCAAGAGGGATCCGGGTTCTAATCCCGTGAGGCATGGATGTTGAGTTTATCTTACGGCGCTGGCTCTCTCCTCTCCCTGGAACCAGTGGACCTAAATTAGGGACGGGAGACTGCTTATAGCCCATTGAGTTGCTCACGGTGGTCGTTAAACCTCCAATCAAAAAAAAATTGCGCTCTGTTGTTGGATTTTGTTCGTATCACAAAATGATGTATCTTTTCTCAGAAAGTGTTGCCGCTGGTGTAGCACCATTTTTTATTGGAACTACCAGAAAGTTTTTAACAGTGTTAGCGAAAATGATTGAGCGCACACTGTACCGTTTTTTTTTTTTTTTTTTTAGTGGGGGGCTTCCCATTTTTGTTTTCTTGTTTGTACAACTCAAATTCCGATTTTTAGCATCACATAGGAATATTGAACTAATGATTCCCGCACACACCAAAACACTGAAAACTAATTTAAGAAGTAAATTTCTGATTTGCAACAAAATAGTAAGTCTTTAATGTGGTTCGAAATTTTAGTGATGCCTTTTTTTCTTTTCAGTGCCTGGTTCATTCCTGGTATTTAGCAGCGGATATGCAGCTGTACATAGCATCTTTGATTTTTCTTTTGCCTTTATTTAAACTTAGGTAAGTATCTGCGCATATGAGTTGAGGAAGGTGGTTATATATTGTCAATACAAGGACCTCAAACCTAGATTTCTCGATGTCAGACGGAACCAAATTTTCCGCACACATGCCTTCATGATACGAGTGGATTATGTCCAGTTAAGACACTTTCAAAAGTTACGCTGACACTCAATTCCGTTAGTGAAAATCTCAGGGAATGCAAGTATGCAACTTCGAAGTATACTGCTTTCCATAAATTGAGGAAAAAAATAGAAAAATTCAGATAACTCAAAAATACACCATGAAGTGTTGAAATTTGGCGAAAACATTTATCGTATCGTATGTTAGAGAAATACCCCAACCTGAAACATTTCATTCAGACAAAAATGGCCCCTTACAGAATCAGATGAAACTAAGGTGTCGATATAAAATAGCCAAAGTATCGTAATAGGGAGTGTGGCTACCCCTCACATCAATGTAGGCTTTAGGAAAACAGACTTTTTGTCGCTGACGGGGATTGTGAAAGCACAAATTTGTCCGTGACGGGAATCCTCATTCCGGAGTAAGTTGCTCTCTCAACTAAGCTATACGGACAGAACGTATCGCTGTAGAGTTGTCGGCTTGACACGTGTTTTACCTCTGTTGTACGTCACATCATCTCCCTCTTAATATTTTTTGTTGTCTTTGCTTTTTTAAGCGAAGAAGGAATTTTTCAGCAATTTCAGACGATGTGTGTGATGGTGTAAGTTAAAAAAAGCTAAGAAATAATTTGCAACTGTAACTATGTTCATAATCGACAGACTCCTCAAATGAAAATTTATCGTTATTTATTCTTGACTAAACACACAACTAAAACGCTATTGTAAGTTGACTGAAAATACTAAACATAAAACGAATAAGTTATTATTAAACGAACTTTGCTTTCTATTTAGTCTGTTTCAAAACAGTATTACCATGATATTTATGCACTATCTACCAACAAGTAATTGGACACCCCTGCAATCGACGATACCTGCGGTTCTGATATACGTCACGGCCGCCGCCGTTAAATAGCGTGTGGGAAACAACAACGCAACCAGTCGCATGCGAGATGCCACGCAGTTCGGAGCTCTCTGATTTCGAGAAAGGTGTAATCGTCGGGTATCACAGAAATGGCCGATCATACGTGACATATCCAGCGAGTTGAAGTACCAAAATCGACAGTGGCCTACATGATTGGCAAGTGAAAGATGACAGGTGACTGTCGGAATGTGCCCCGACCCGGCAGACCCACAAAACTGGGAGTTAGAGACCGACGGGTGCTGGCCAGAGAAATTCGGAAGAATCGCACCAAATCGATGGGCCACATCCGCGAGGATTTTCAACAAGCATCCGGGAGTGTTCTTTCGATGAATACCATCCGTAAGGAAGCCCATCTGCTCGGTTATCATGGACGTGCTGCAGCCCACAAGCCTTTGATCACCAAGTCCAAGAGCGCTGCTCGGCTAACGTGGTGCAAAGAAAGTTGACGTGGACCGTTCAACGGTGGAAACAGGTTCTGTGGAGCGACGAATCAAGGTTCACCCTCTACTGTTTGGATAGCAAGGTCTGGGTTTGGCGTTTGCCTGGCGAACGCCTCCTGCCGGAATGTATTGTACCAACTGTGAAGTTCGGCGGCGGTGGAATTATGCTATGGGGGTGTTTCTCCTGGAATGGCACGGGACTCTTGGTCGCAATTGCTGGTAGACTCAACGCCCAGACCTACTGCACCATTTTGGATGACCATGCGCTTCCTACATTGTGGCAGTTTTACGGGGTGGACCCATGTTACTTTCAGGATGACAATGCCACCTGTCATGTTGCAAGGTCCACCATGGCTTGGTATGGTGACAATGGGGTTAATCGAATGGACTGGCCTGCACAGAACCCAGACCTTAACCCTATCGAGCACCTCCGGGACGAGTTGAAGCGTCGACTTAAGGGATGCCCCCACCGTCCGAAATTGGTGAAGGAACTGACCTGTCTTCTCCAAACCGAGTGGAAGAAAATACCACTAGCCGTCGTACAACGCCTGGTTGAGAGTATGCCCCGGAGGGTCGCAGCTGGAATCGCCACTCGTAGAGGTTCCACCAGCTATTTAAGGTGAATAAACTTCGTTTTTCTTTGCTATCAAAGGTGTCCAATTACTTGTTGGTAGATAGTGTATATATCCCTTTGGTAGTTCATACAAACACAGTTTATTCCAGCGATAGTCCTTTTTGCATCACTCTTTTAGAGCACTTTTGTAAGAACAACAAACACAGCATGTTCACACACACATCGAAGCGACGCCGTCATCTCAGAATTGTCCAGGGTCGTGATCCCATAATTCTTTGCAACGCACCACTGGCTGGTTGCATCGGCGCACCTGAAACTCGCAAATGTAAACAAACTTGCAGCCGGTGTTTGATGAAAATAAAAAGAAACGAGCAAAGGACGCTAACATCCAACAAACCCCTCCTGCGTCCGCGCTAGTTAATTCCAAGCTTCTTTCTGCTTTCTGAATTTTGTAAATGCTGGATGTGGAAGTGGTTTTGTCATGAGGTCTGCAATGTTGTCTTGCGACGCACAGTATCCCAGGTAGTGTTGCTTGGTTTTGCTTCCTTTAATCCAGAATTTTCAACCATTTCTTGAATTTTGTTCTTGTGGCTTAAATGAAAACTTC
Organism: Macrothele yani; assembly: GCA_039090855.1. Taxonomy (NCBI): domain Eukaryota; kingdom Metazoa; phylum Arthropoda; class Arachnida; order Araneae; family Macrothelidae; genus Macrothele; species Macrothele yani. The sequence continues at coordinate 74,980,845 of CM077032.1, read as the reverse complement.
CATTTTCGTTTTTCATTTCATTTCATTTCATTTATTTATTCTTTCAGTTTCCACTACAGCAACTAGGAAAAGGAGGGAAAAGGCCGTGAGGCCTGACATAGCCCTCCTCTCCCCAGAATACAAAAAACATAAAGCTTAACAGAAAAGGCAAGACAACACATATATGGTAGGAACACGTACTTGCTCACAACCAACACATATAACAATGTGTTCCATCAACAATAGTCTTCATTATATCTAGACAAATAAGTATCATGTACACTTCGCAATAAGTTAAAATTATTAATTGATGTTAGTTCTTGGGGCAATGAGTTCCAGAATTTTGGGCCACTATAATTTATATTCATTTTAAGTTTCTAAATTTGTGGGAACATTGGAATTAGTAGTGATCTATTCCTAGTATTGTGGTAATGAGTATGTATATTTAGTGTTATTATATCATTGTGTATACCATTTTTAATTCTTTTATACATTACTTTTCCCAAGTTATAGTCATATAATTGCTTTATCGTTAAAATATTATATATATTGGGGTTCACTTTTGACCGGGTATATAAGATTGGTTGAAAATTATTTTATGTTTTAAGATCTATTAGTCTTATAAATCTGTTTTGCAGTACCTGTAGTTTATTAATATTATATTGTGTGGTTTGTCCCCAGGTCAAAATGCAGTAATTAATGTGTGTTTGAATTAGAGTATGATATATAGAAATGTAAGGTCAGGTGATGCGTAACATCACAGCCTCTCCTTGACAAATGTCAACCCCGCCTTCTCGTGGTACACCCTGTTCCCACTAAAGGGGCTCTGACGACCGCCAATAGCGGTATAACTATACCATCGGGATTAGAGGAAATGCTATCCCACACTCACCAACCCGCTTGGCCAGCGCGGTGAGTTATGGCCAAACCCCTCCAAAATGACTCCACAACTTAAATCTTGGCCCTCAGTCTCCGGCAGCTGGAATGTACCTGGCCAAGGCAGCGGCCAGTGCGACATGAAGGCAGAGGGTGCTAAGAATCCCCGGAGGACCGGACTAGGCTGCCATCTGATGCTGACCTTGGCTGCATATAACGGACGCTCCCTATCTTCTGATTCAAGGCTTCTTGAATTGGAAGAGGAACTACAAAGGATCAAGTGGGACATCGTCGGGCTAAGTGAGGTAAGGAGAAAAGGAGAAGATCTCATTGAACTGAAAAGTGGACATCTCTTCTACTATCGTGGGACAGATACTGGCAGAACTAGTGGTGTTGGATTTATAATAAACAAGAAACTGAAGGATAAAGTTGTAGAAGTTAAAAGTTCCTCTGACAGAGCTGCACGACTCGTTATCCAACTCTCGAGAAGATACCAGGTTCAGATTATTCAAACTTATGCACCCACCACAAGTCATGCTGAAGAAGAAATTGAAGAATTTTATGAGGAAATTCGTGATCTAAATAATAAAGGTAAGCAGCACTTGAAGATAATTATGGGAGATTTCAATGCAAAAATAGGGCAACGGCAACAGAATGAAACTTCAGTAGGTAAATTCGGTCACGGCAACAGAAACCAGCGTGGAAATACTCTCGTAGAGTTTGCAGAGGCAGAAGGGTTTTTCATCTTGAACTCCTTTTTCAAGAAAAAGCCACACAGGAAATGAACATGGAGACATCCAAATGGGACGACAAGTGAAATTGATTTTATTATGTGTAACAAAAAATTCGTCATAGAAGACTGCAGCGTGCTAAACAAGTTCAACACAGGCAGTGACCATAGATTGGTGAGATGTAAGATGCACCTAAACACTAAACTCGAACGTAGCAAGCTCATAAGACAAACAAAATGTATTGACATAACCAACCTTAAAAACACCATAATACCTTCAAATTGGAACTGAAGAACAGGTTCTCTGCTTTAGAAGGCCTAACATCCGAAGAAGTGGATATTTCTGAAGTTAACAGAAAAGTAACCAAAGCTCTTATGGAAACAGCAACAAAATTAGCTGGGTCTAAGAACAAATTGCATGTGAACAAATTATCAGGAAAAACCAAAATGTTGATGCAAAAAAGAAGAGTGATGAGGACAACTAAAGAAGATGTGACTTCCAAAGTGGAATATATAGAGCTATGCAAGACAGTACGAAAAAGTATCACTGAAGACGTAAGGAAATTCAACTGTGAACTAGTAAGGAAAGCAATTGAAAACAACCAAAGCCTAAAGATAGCAAAGGGACATCTCAGTAAGGGAAAAAAACAAATTATGGCACTGAGAAAAGAAGATGGTTCTGTAACAAGAAATAGAGGCGAAATTTTGACAAGAGTGAAAGATTTCTACTCCAAATTATATGAAAGGGATGATACATGTACTCCAGACATCATGAAAGGTACCAGTACCAGAGTTCTTCCAGTCCTTCCAGCAGAGGTTGCACATGCAATCAAGAACATGAAGCGGGGAAAAGCTCCAGGAGAAGATGGAATTACTGTAGACATCATACAAGAAGCAAGTGGAGAAATCGAAACAGTACTCGCCCAAATTTTCACTCGATGCCTTAATGAAGGGAAAATTCCTGAGGATTGGAACAACGCTACAATGATCTTGCTACATAAAAAAGGTGACATTGAGGATCTCAGGAACTACAGACCTATCAGCCTCCTATCAGTGGTTTATAAAATCTTCACTAAAGTTCTTTCACACCGCTTGAAGGTGACACTGGACATGGCTCAACCGAGAGAACAAGCTGGATTCAGGAGTGGCTACAGCACAATAGATCATATCCACGTACTGAGAGAACTAATTGAAAGAGCGAGGGAATATGAACTTCCATTGTGCATGGCTTTTATTGATTATGAAAAAGCCTTTGATTCGGTGAAACCATCAGCAGTTGCAATGGCTCTGAAATCCTGCGGTATTGAAGATGCATACATTAATATTATTAATAACATCTATGAAAATGCAAGTGCAAAGATTCGGCTGTTTGAAAATACAACACACATAAAAATTGGAAAAGGAGTGAGACAAGGTGACACCATATCTCCGAAGCTCTTTAATGCCACATTGGAAAATGTCTTTCAATCACTGAACTGGGAAAACAAAGGGATAAAGATTAATGGAGATTATCTAACCCACCTTCGTTTTGCTGATGACATAGTCATTTTTGCAACTACCCCATCAGAGCTACAGAGTATGATCCAGGAACTTGCTGACAAGAGTAAAGAAGTGGGATTAAAAATGAACTTTCAGAAGACAAAAGTGATGTACAATGCTTTTACAAGAAATGAAGATTTATCGATTGATAGAGAAAAGCTGGAGATAACAGACACGTACGTTTATCTTGGACAGCAGATATCAAGTGAGGGTCACATTGATAAAGAAATTAATCGGCGTACAAAACGTGCCTGGAGAGCTTTTGGAAGAAACAGCATAATTTTCAAGAGCAATATGCCATTATGTCTTAAAAGAAAAGTGTTTGATCAATGCATCCTTCCAGTGCTTACGTATGGTGCAGAGACGTGGACCTTAGCTAAAAGAGACATACAAAGGCTGCAGACAACTCAAATAAGCATGGAGAGGTGCATGTTTGGTGTAACCAGGAGAGATAAGAAGAGGAACTCGTGGATCCGAAAAATGACAAGAGTGGAAGACATCATGATCAGAGTTAAATCCCTGAAATGGCAATGGGCTGGACATACTGCCAGAAGGACAGACCATCGATGGACAGCCGAAATTTTAGATTGGATTCCAAGGGACAGGAAAAGACCCAGAAGAAGACCACATGGAAGATGTGTGGATGAAATTCGAAAGTATGCGGGAGTGACATGGAGGAGACTGGCACAAGACAGACCGTTGTGGAGGAAACTTGGGGAGACCTTCGTCCAGCAGTGGATTGATAATGGTTGACAATGATGATGATGATGATATAGAAATTAATATTTTTGGTGTTAAGTTTGGCAAAGCACTACTGACCATTCCGATATTTCTAGAAATTTTGTTACTTAAATTTTCAATGTGTTTGTTCCATTTCAAATCATTGTGTATAGTTGTACCTAGATAAGAGTGTGTTGAGACCGTATTAATCCTGACTCCATTCATCAGAATCGGTAAATCGTATAAATGTGAAGCTTGTGAATTAGAGAAAATCATTAATTTAGTTTTATTAATATTAACAACTAATTCATCTGCATTCAGCCAATCTGTTATTAGTTTTAGCTGAGTATTAGTTCTTAGTGTAAGCTCATTCATATCAGTTCCCTTTAAAATAATAGTTACGTCATCTGCATATAGGATTGTATCATTATCTTTTAATACTGCAAATAAGTCGTTAATATATAAATTAAAAAATAAAGGACCAAGAACTGATCCCTGGGGTAACCCACAGTTTATGATTTGTAATATGGATCGATTCTGATGAATCTGGGTGTATTGCATTCTTTCTGACAAGTAACTTTTGAATAAATTATAGCTAGATCCCCGGAGTCCTATAATATTTAACTTATGAAGTAATATATCATGATTTAGGGTATCGAATGCTTTTGATAAATCAAGAAAGACTGCTATTGTTATTTCTTTATGTAATAGATTTTGTTGAATTATTTTTTGTGTATGTAATAATGCTAGTTCAGTTGATTTATTTGGTACAAATCCGAATTGTCTGTGATGAAATATATTATGTCTTTGAATGTATGAAAATAGTCTGGTATGAATTAATTTCTCTAGTATTTTTGCGAAAATTGATAAGTTTGCGATTGGACGATAATTATTTATGTCGTTTTTTGACCCATTCTTATATTTCGGAGTGATTTTGGAGATTTTTAAGGCATCTGGAAATATTCCGGTTTCAAGTATAAGGTTTTCTGCATTTCAATTCCTAAGTAGTACTGCACTTCACCTAAATTCGTCACTTAGTATCTTTTCTGCAATTCTTCTATTACACTTTTTATTTCTGCAACATTTTTAGCGCTGATTAAAATGTCGTCTACATACAGAATTAAATACACAGGATTTTCTTTTTCTGTTTTGAAAAATAGACAAGAATCGGCATTGCTTTTAGCAAATCCAAAACTTTCCAACGTTTGTTCCATTGAATTATTCCAAGTTTTTGCTGCTTGCTTTAGACCATACATAGATTTGTCCAATTTGCAAACTTTGTGTTCTTCACCTTTCACTTCAAAAACTTCTGGTTGCTTCATATATAATTCTTCATTTAATTTCACATTCAAATACGCAGATTTAATATCAGTATGGTGTACGTGCATTTGTTTACATGCCGCTGTAGCAAGAAAAGATCTTATTGTGGTATGCTTGACCACTGGTGCAAAAGCTACATCGTTGTCTGACCCATAATTTTTGGTCATATCCTGTTGCTACTAATCTGGCCTTTGTTACTTTATGTTTATCATTACATTTTGTCTTGAAGATCCATTTGCTTCCTATAGCTATCTTTCCGTTTAGTAACTCTGTTAATAACCAAGTATTATTTGCTTTTAGAGACTTTATTTCTTCTTTCATTGCATTTTTCTATTTTGTTCTCTCTCTTTCTGGAAGATCGTGTACATCACTTAGAGATTTTGGATCTGAGTTAGAAGTTTGGTTTGTTTTTGCTTTAAAACCAAATCGTTCTGGTGGAACTCCTTTATTTAAATGCTCAGAAACTCTAGGTAAATTAATGTTTATGCCAGATTCAGTTTCTTGCTCTTCTGAAATTTCTTCAGTGCTTTCCTCTTGTTGAGTCTTCTGTATTTCATTTTCAACATCTGCACTTTCTAAATAATTCAGACTTCCTAATTGTACGAGATTAACATCTCCTTGTTCTTCTGTTTCTTCTTTTTCCTTGCTAAAAAATTTTTCAAAGAATTTTATTGATCTTGACACGACTACGTTTCTTCCCACAACGTAAACTCGATATCCCTTTGATCTAAAATCGTAACCGATGAATGTACCTTCAACTGCTTTGTCATCTAACTTCATTCTTTTCTGTTTATAAATGTAGTAGTAGACTTTGCATCCAAACACTTTTAAATGATTGATATTTGGTCTGACTCCATTCCACAACTCATACGGAGTTTTGTTACTTGCTTTAGTGACTAATCTATTTTGCAAATACGTTGCTGTTACCACTGCTTCTCCCCAAAATGCTTTTGGTAAATTTGCATTAATTAGCATTGTTTTGCACATTTCAACTAACGATCGATTTTTTCTTTCGGCTACTCCATTTTGAGCTGGTGAAAAAACTATAGAAGTTTGATGAACAATACCTTCTTTTGTTAAACACTCTTCAACTTCTTTACTGCAGTATTCTAGGCCATTACCTGTTCTCAAATTTTTTTTCTTCTCTATTAAATTTATTTGTAGTAGAACTAACAAATTCTTCCAACTTTGCCAATACTTCATCTTTTCTACTTATTACATATACTGTTGCGTATCTACTGAAATCATCTATAAAAGACAGGAAATATCTTTTTCTTCCCAAGCTTTCAACTTCAAAAGGCCCACATACATCTGAGTGTATTAGTTCCAACGTTTCTTTCGCTCTGTAAGATGCCTGTTTCGGGTATGGTTTCTCTGTAAGTTTCGCTCTAATGCGTGATTCGCAAGAAAACTATGTTTACAATTATTTATTTTCATACCTTTAGCTAAATTTTGATTTGCCATTTCTTTAATTGCTTCAATACTTCTGTATCTTAGTCTGAGATGCCATTTATAAATGCAGTTTTCATTTTTACACATATTATTCCCCAATTGTGTTACGCAGTTTGTAACTTGTCTATCTTTATCTTTAACAACGATGAGTTCAAATAAACCATCTGTGGCAATGACATTTGCAACTATGGTTTGACCTTTGTTTATAGTGCAAATATTTTCTTCAAATAGTACTGTAAAGCCTTTACTAGCAAGCACTTTAACTGATAAGAGATTTCCAACTAAGTCTGGGAGATACAAAACATTTGATAGACTAAGGGTATGAACAGTTCCCTCTAGAGTTTTCACTAGTAGCTTACCTTCTCCAAAACCTTTTGACTTCAACATATGACCATTTGCTATGGTTACATTTTCATTTGATTTTTTCTGTAACTCTATAAAAGAAGTTTATGTCATTACACTTATGTCTAGTTGCTCCTGAATCTACAATCCAAGACATTGAATTGTTTTGTGATACTAATGCTCTTTGTGCATCATTCTTTGTTATATCAAGTTTTGCATCTTTGCTTGTAACGCTAGCACAAATATCGTTCTCCACATTTTTATTTTTACTACATATGTTCAACTTGTGGGACAGGTTATTACTTTGTACTTTATAACGAAGTAAATTTCTCCGTCATTTTTGTCCACGCCAGGATTCGAACCCGGATCCCCTCATTCCGGAATAAGTCACTCTACCAATTGAGCTACGCGGACGTTTGTTCTGACTACTATCTGCCTTTATGTCGTGTGCGTCCTGCTGGCAGGTACGTCACATCTCCCCCCCCCCGAAAGAGGGCCGGGGGCATGGCCCACGGGTCAGCCGTGACCATGAATCGTTGCAGGCAGCCATCCACTGTAGAACGTGCACTTGAGAACTCCCAGTCAATCTGGTGTGTGGAATGCAACGTCACACACATTTATTTTTCGAAGCGCTGGAGAAGGGATTCTCTTATTTTTCCTATCTCGCGGTGTGGAAATAACATCACACCATTGCGAGATTTTGAACGGCCGGGTTATCCGGATAGTTCGGGCGCCATTATAACGAAGTAAATTTCTCCGTCATTTTTGGTCTACGCCGGGATTCGAACCCGAGTCCGCTTATTCCGGAACAAGTCGCTCTACCAACTGAGCTACGCAGACGTTTATTCTGATTGCTATGTGCCTTTATGTCGTGTGCGTCCTGCTGGCAGGTACGTCACAACTTTACTGTTAAAAATCAGCTGCTTTGGAGTAAACTTTGTTTTACCTTTGTGAATATTACAGTACTATGCTTATTATTAGCATTCAGATGCCAACACTCATTTCTAATATGATTTGACTTGTGACAATAAGTACAATATCTTTTGGCTTTAAAATTAGGGACAGCAAAAGTGTTGTTTGTTTTATAAACTGAAAATTGTGTTTCAGAGTGTGTAACTGACCCCTCCTTAATATGCATTCTTCTCTCATACTCGTCAATTAATTTATATTTCACATAATCCAGTGATAGTTCCTCTTCATTTTTGCTTTCCAGAGCAGTTAGCAATGTGCTGTAACTTTGTGGCATACTACACAACAAAGTTGCTAAAATAAGGGCTTCTTTTATTTGTTCCCCAATATTGTTTAACTTATCTCCCAGTTCGCTTACTTCTTTAATGTGCGATTGCGTTGGAATCCATTCAGTGTATTTTATACTGTACAATTTTCTTAACAAATACAATTTACTGGATAAATTGGTTCTTCCATGTACTCGTTTGAGTTTGTTCCAGGTATCCTTTGCACTGCTCTCGTGTAACACGTGATACAATTGTGAATCACCGATATCATCATCATCATCATTGTCAACCATTATCAATCCACTGCTGGACGAAGGTCTCCCCAAGTTTCCTCCACAACGGTCTGTCTTGTGCCAGTCTCCTCCATGTCACTCCCGCATACTTTCGAATTTCATCCACACATCTTCCATGTGGTCTTCTTCTGGGTCTTTTCCTGTCCCTTGGAATCCAATCTAAAATTTCGGCTGTCCATCGATGATCTGTCCTTCTGGCAGTATGTCCAGCCCATTGCCATTTCAGGGATTTAACTCTGATCATGATGTCTTCCACTCTTGTCATCTTTCGGATCCACGTGTTCCTCTTCTTATCTCTCCTGGTTACACCAAGTATGCACCTCTCCATGCTACTTTGAGTTGTCTGCAGCCTTTGTATGTCTCTTTTAGTTAAGGTCCACATCTCTGCAACATACGTAAGCACTGGAAGGATGCATTGATCAAACACTTTTCTTTTAAGACATAATGGCATATTGCTCTTGAAAATTATGCTGTTTCTTCCAAAAGCTCTCCAGGCAAGTTTTGTACGCCGATTAATTTCTTCACCAATGTGACCCTCACTTGATATCTGCTGTCCAAGATCAACGTACGTGTCTGTTATCTCCAGCTTTTCTCCATCAATCGATAAATCTTCATTTCTTGTAAAAGCATTGAACATCACTTTTGTCTTCTGAAAGTTCATTTTTAATCCCACTTCTTTACTCTTGTCAGCAAGTTCCTGGATCATACTCTGCAGCTCTGATGGGGTAGTTGCAAAAATGACTACGTCATCAGCAAAACGAAGGTGGGTTAGATAATCTCCATACAAACAAATTAATGCTCTGCATTGCCTATCCTTTTAAACCCATGTTTCATCTACAGTTTCTGGTTTGGGTTCAAACACTACATCACTTAGGTTTTCTCTGATTAGTAACATTTCCATCCTAAATTTTCACGTTGCATAGTTAGTTTCTGTCAGTTTTTCTATGTGAATATATTCTTTCGACATCGCCATTTTGCTGACTGTTTTGCTTTGTACTTGTGCCTTTTCTTTTCACTTATTTCCGAAGCTGCGATATGAAACTAGTCTTCAGTCTCATAATCAAAAATAATGATGGTGTAAATTAAAAAAAAACTAAGAAATAAGAAAGTAACTATGTTCATAATCGACAAACTCTTCAAATGAAAATTTATCGTTATTTATTCTTGACTAAACACACAACTAAAACGCTATTGTAAGTTGACTGAAAATACTAAACATAAAACGAATGAGTTAATATTAACAACGAACTTTGCTTTCTATTTAGTCTGTTTTAAACAGTTTTACCATTATATTTATATATATATATTCCCTTAGGAGTTCATACAAACACAGTTTATTCCAGCGATAGTCCTTTTAGCATCACTCTTTTAGAGCACTTTTGCAATAACAACAATGACAGCATGTTCACACACACATCGAAGGGACGCCATCATCTCACAATTGTCCAGGGTCGTGATCCCATAATTCCTTGCAACGCACCGCTGGCTGGCTGCATCGGCGCACCTGAAACTCGCAAATGTAAACAAACTTGCAGCAGGTGTTCGATGAAAACAAAAAGAAACAAGCAAAGGACGCTAACATCCGACTGTGTGGAACGAACATGACGCACTTTTTGAAGAACCCAACGACCAAGAGATCCATTTTTACGTTCGGGCGCCAATGTGAAAACCAGAATTTGTCGGTGACGATGATCAAATTTGCTCCCCCTCACTCCGGAATAAGTTGCTCTCCCAACTAAGCTACACTGACAGGATATATCCCTGCACATTTATAGTCTTGACACGTTGTAGTACGTCACAGCCTCACATGATGATGATGATGTCTAGGATCTCAGTAAAAAGCAATGACTAGTGTTCATGCAAAGCTTGTCTAATTCTCTTCAGGTATTGCGGAGGGAGTTTGAGATCAGCAACACTTGTCCCTAAAATATCCCAGACATGCTCGATCGGGTTAAGATCGGAAGACCTGGCTGGCCAATCCGTACGGACGGTTTCCGCTTGAAAATATTGTTTTATCAGCCTCCCTCGGTGGGGTCGAACACTATGATCTTGTAGAAGAAATGCATCCCATGTGACAGCTCCTTAAGGGCAAACCTAGGGGTTTAGAACATTATATCGATTGGGTTGAGCATTCCTGGTTCCTCTCGTTAGCACATAGAGGTCTGTGTATCCCACCTTACGAGATGCCACCCCAAACCAGCATGAGACTACTGCCATAAGTGTCCCTTTCACGAGTCATAGAGTGATCATAGCGTGGTCTTCGTTCTTTTCAGATCAGAGATCGCCCGAAATCGCTCTGAAAATAAAAACCTGGACTCATCTGTGAAGAGTATTGACCTCCATTGATTTTCAGTCCATTTGACGCGAAGCCTTGCGTTGTTCCCCGTTTGAAGGAGGTTAAGAGGCACGCAGAGTGGTGATTCCCAAAGGTAAAGACCTGCTTATAGAACCTTCTGCGTAGAGTGGAAGCAGATACCACAGTTCACGTAGCTGCGGTAAAAGCAAATCGCAGTTGTGTCGAGGTAGCCGGCTTGTTCCTTCACGCAGATAGTTGGAGTAATCGGTCATCCACGGATGTTGTAGCTCTAGGCCTTCCTTTGCAGTACCTTCGGGAAGCTGCGTATTTTGAATTTTTTTTTTTTTTGATTGGGAGTTCAACGACAACCGTGAGCAACTCAGTGGGCTATTAGCAGTCAACTGTCTCTAATTTAGACCACTGGCTCCAAGGGAGGGAGAGAACAAGTTCCGTGAGGTAAATGCAATCTTCTTCGTTTTGCAGATGCGTGTCAAGAACTTGACATACCTCGTACATACTCTAGGGAAGTACACTGAAAAAGAATAAGTTTGGTTAAAGTAAATGCAATTTTTTTTTGTTCTGCAGATGCATGTCAAGAACTTTGAGATACCCTAGAGAAACACACTTAAAAAGAGTAAGAGTTTGGTTAAAGTAAATACAATTTTCTTTTTGTTCTGCAGATGCATATCAATAACTTTGTATATCTCGTAGGTACTCTAGGGAAGTGCACTTAAAAGAGTAAGAGCTTGGTTAAAGTAAATGCAAATTTCTTTTGTTCTGCAGATGCATATCAATAACTTTGTATACCTCGTAGGTACTCTAGGGAAGTACACTTAAAAGAGTAAGAGTTTGATTGAAGCAAATGCAATTTCCTTTTGTTCTGCAGATGCATATCAATAACTTTGTATACCTCGTAGGTAGTCTAGGAAAGTACATTTAAAAGAGTAAGAGTTTGGTTGAAGCAAATGCAATTTTTTTTTGTTCTGCAGATGCATGTCAAGAACTTTGAGATACTCTAGAGAAACACACTTAAAAAGAGTAAGAGTTTGGTTAAAGTAAATACAATTTTCTTTTGTTCTGCAGATGCATATCAATAACTTTGTATACCTCGTAGGAACTCTAGGGAAGTACACTTAAAAGAGAAAGAGTTTGGTTGAAGTAAATGCAATTTTCTTTTGTTCTGCAGATGCATATCAATAACTTGAGGTAGAAGCCGGGATCCAGGAGTTTTTCACCTCAAAACCCAAGGAAATTCTTCCACATCCTGCCTATATCCCAGACCTTGCCCCAAGTGACTACCACTTGTTTCGGTCGATGGGACATTTCTTCCGTGGCAGAACCTTCCGAAACCGTCGTGAGGTGGAAGCCGGGGTCCAGGAGTTTTTCACCTCAAAACCCAAGGAACTTCTTCCACATCCTGCCTATAGCCCAGACCTTGCCCCAAGTGACTACCACTTGTTTCGGCCGATGGCACATTTCTTCCGTGGCAGAACCTTCCGAAACAGTCATCAGGTGGAAGCCGGGGTTCAGGAGTTTTTCACCTCAAAACCCATGGAACTTCTTCCACATCCTGCCTATAGCCCAGACCTTGCCCCAAGTGAATACTACTTGTTTCGGTCGATGGCACATTTCTTCCGTGGCAGAACATTCCGAAACCGCCATGAGGTGGAAGCCGGGATGCAGAAGTTTTTCACCTCAAAACCCAAGGAACTTCTTGCACATCCTGCCTATAGCCCAGACCTTGCCCCAAGTGAATACTACTTGTTTCGGTCGATGGCACATTTCTTCCGTGGCAGAACCTTCCGAAACAGTCATCAGGTGGAAGCCGGGGTTCAGGATTTTTTCACCTTAAAACCCAAGGAACTTCTTCCACATCCTACCTATAGCCCAGACCTTGCCCCAAGTGACTACCACTTGTTTCGGTCGATGGCACATTTCTTCCGTGGCATAACCTTCCGAAACCGTATTGAGGTAGAAGCCGGGATCCAGGAGTTTTTCACCTCAAAACCCAAGGAACGTCTTCCACATCCTGCCTATAGCCCAGACCTTGCCCCAAGTGACTACCACTTGTTTCGGTCGATGGCACATTTCTTCCGTGGCAGAACCTTCCGAAACCGTCATGAGGTGAAAGCCGGGGTCCAGGAGATTTTCACCTTAAAACCCAAGGAACGTCTTCCACATCCTACCTATAGCCCAGACCTTGCCCCAAGTGACTACCACTTGTTTCGGTCGATGGCACATTTCTTTCGTGGCAGAACCTTCCGAAACAGTCATCAGGTGGAAGCCGCGGTTCAGGAGTTTTTCACCTAAAACCCAAGGAACTTCTTCCACATCCTACCTATAGCCCACACCTTGCCCCAAGTGACTACCACTTGTTTCGGCCGATGGCACATTTCTTCCGTGGCAGAACCTTCCGAAACCGTCATGAGGTGGAAGCCGGGATCCAGGAGTTTTTCACCACAAAACCCAAGGAGTGGTACAGAATGGGAATTCACAATTTGGCAGAAAGATGGCTTCGTACCATAGAACATAATGGCTTGTATTTCGAAGATTGAGTTGTATTCGTTTGTACTTTACACATGTTTGAAGTTTTCCTATGCAATGGCTCATTACTTTTGACTCACCCTCTGTATTGTTTCTTCACAGAATGCGTAAGGCTGGATTAGGTATAGCAATAGTTATGTTGCTTTGCTCCATGGCAGGATCTGCAGTATCTCCCTACTTAATAAATTATCCACCAAATGGTTTTGGAAAGCGATTGGATCCAGAGTAAGTAGTTAGCGTTTCATATTTCCATTTCACCTTTATTGTTTAGATTACTTCAGTGACATGTGGAAGTCTGAAGCGATAGCTTTTGCAGTATATTCAGAAATGTGTCTTTTGTTACTTCTTCAGGTATAAAGAAAGACCAATCCATTTATATGTTCAGAAATTAAAATTCATAAAATACACTAAGTGGACAGAAATCGTCGAATATCTACCTAGTAACGGGCAGCACCACGCTTAGCACCGATAAGGGCAGTGACATAACGAGGCATTGAGTCCATTAGGTCATGAAAGCGTCCTAAGGTACACTATATTGACAAAAGTCCCCGGACACCTAGAAGAGAAACATAACATAGCATTTACTGACATACATTAGAACGGTGTCGGTCTACCTTTGGCCTTAAGGCATGCACTGACCCTTCGAGACATGCTTTCCACAAGGTTCTGGAAAAAAGCGATAGGTATACGCTCCCATTCAGTACATAAAACTCCCCCTAACTATCGCTTAGTAGTAGGCCTTCGTTTCAAACTTCTTATGCAGAGCTGCATTTCATCCCATAGGTGCTCTTTGGGCTTAAGATCAGGGCTCTGTGCTGGCCAGTCCACACACGACACGGAATTATCGTCAAACCACGCCGTAACAGTCTTTGCTTTATGGCTGGGTGCATTGGTAGCAACAAGGCTCGGTTCCATAGTATTGCCACCGATTTGGTTGGGCATAATTGCCCATAATATCGAAGTAGACATGCTGATTAACAGGTTTGTCCACAATAACCAATGGGCCGGGACCATACCAAGAAAAACACCCCCACACCAGTTCACTGACAGCTCCAAACTTTACCGTATGAACAGTACACTGTGGTAAATAGCGTACCCCCGCTGCCGCGAAACCTACACACGGCCATCAGACTGATGGATCGCGTATCTGGATTCGTCAGTCCATAGGACCCGTTTCCGTTGATCTACGGTCCACGATAAATGTTCTTTATACCATGCTAAACGACGAGTAGCATTTCGAGTGGAGATCAAAATCTTATGAGCAGCCGCACGACAACGGTAACCTATGGAATGAAGTTCTCTGCGAATGGTACGTGTACACACTGAGGTTCTAGCATTGTTACTCGCCTGTACACTGAGATCTTTTGCACTACTTTGTCGATTAGCTGTAACGACTCTCCTGAGGCTTCGACGTCCTCTATCACTGATTTTCTTTGGTCTGCCGGTACGTTTTGCTGCTTCAGGCACGAGATGTGTCTTCCACTTATTGAGTACATCCAAAACAGTTGACTTGGGTATGTTTAAACGCCGCTCGGGTTCTCTTATGGACAACCCACTAATATAACACCTAACAATCTTTCCTTTCTCAAAGTCAGTTCAGCGACACTTTCACTCAACCTCACAGTGCGATATGATCGCGGTCAGCTGCAGGCTTGTATTATTCTATTATGGACAACCCACTAATATAACACCCAACAATCTTTCCTTTCTCAAAGTCAGTTCAGCGACATTTTCACTCAACCTCACAGTGCGATATGATCGCGGTCAGTTGCAGGCTTGTATTATTCTATGATGCACAACCCACTAATATAACACCCAACAATCTTTCCTTTCTCAAAGTCAGTTCAGCGACATTTTCACTCAACCTCACAGTGCGATATGATCGCGGTCAGCTGCAGGCTTGTATTATTCTCTTATAGACAACCCACTAATATAACACCCAACAATCTTTCCTTTCTCACAGTCAGTTCAGCGACATTTTCACTCAGCCTCACAGTGCGATATGATCGCGGTCAGCTGCAGGCTTGTATTATTCTCTTATGGACAACCCACTAATATAACACCCAACAATCTTTCCTTTCTCAAAGTCAGTTCAGCGACATTTTCACTCAGAATCACAGTGCGATATGATCGCGGTCAGCTGCAGGCTTGTATTATTCTATTATGGACAACCCACTAATATAACACCCAACAATCTTTCCTTTCTCAAAGTCAGTTCAGCGACATTTTCACTCAACCTCACAGTGCGATATGATCGCGGTCAGCTGCAGGCTTGTTTTATTCTCTTATAGACAACCCACTAATATAACACCCAACAATCTTTCCTTTCTCAAAGTCAGTTCAGCGACATTTTCACTCAGCCTCACAGTGCGATATGATCGCGGTCAGCTGCAGGCTGGTTTTTATACCGCTTGCAGCTGTACAGCGCATCTAAACAACGCAGCGGATCCGTTCATTTGCTTTTGAAGGAGTGTTCTGCGACTTTTATCAATACAGTGTATCTTCACGCTTGCTTTCTGCAGTACTGTTCATAATTTCTTCCGTAGAGGATCCAAAGCTCGAACGGACTTTTGCACAACATCTCAGAGATATTCCACAGGGTTTATATCCGGTGAATAAGGAGGCCATTCCCGAGGGGGAAATTCTGCGAAACGCAGTTCTAAAAATATTGTAGTAACCACTGCTCTGTGGGGAGGAGTAGAGAATTATCACAATTAAAGAGGTGTCCAGAGCTCTCTGTAGAAAAAACTATTAGACAAATATAAATCAAATTTGGTATACATACAGGGGTTAGACAGAATAATGTAAACACCTAGCAAAAGAAGGTTTTATGTACCTAATAAGGTGCGGGATTACCTTTGGCATTCAAAACCGCCTGGATTCCTTGGTATGGAAGCATACAAATCCTTGATGGTGGTTAATGGGATGTTAAACCAACATAATAGGGTGTGGGTCCACCTTTGACATTCAAAACCGCATGAATCCACCTTGAAATGGACGCATACAAATCCTGGATGGTGGTTAACGGGATGTTATACCACCCTAATAGGATGTGGGGGCCACCTTTGGCATTCAAAACTGCCTGAATCATCCTTGGAATGGACGCATACAAATCCTGGATGGTGGTCAGTGGGATGTTACACCATCCAAAAAGGGTGGGGGACCACCTTTCGCATTCAAAACTGCATGAATCATCCTTGTAATGGACGCATACAAATCCTGAATGGTGGTCAGTGGGATGTTACACCATCCTAATAGGGTGAGGGACCACCTTTGGCATTCAAAACTGCCTGAATCCTCCTTGGAATGGACGCATACAAATCCTGGATGGTGGTCAGTGGGATGTTACACTATCCTAATAGGGTGTGGGACCACCTTTGGCATTCAAAACCGCCTGAATCATTCTTGGAATGGACGCATACAAATCCTAGATGGTGGTCAGTTGGATGTTACACCATCCTAATAGGGTGTGGGACTACCTTTGGCATTCAAAACCACCTGAATCGTCCTTGGAATGGACGCATACAAATCCTAGATGGTGGTCAGTTGGATGTTACACCATCCTAATAGGGTGTGGGACCACCTTTGGCATTCAAAACCGCCTGAATCATTCTTGGAATGGACGCATACAAATCCTAGATGGTGGTCAGTTGGATGTTACACCATCCTAATAGGGTGTGGGACTACCTTTGGCATTCAAAACCACCTGAATCGTCCTTGGAATGGACGCATACAAATCCTAGATGGTGGTCAGTTGGATGTTACACCATCCTAATAGGGTGTGGGACCACCTTTGGCATTCAAAACCGCCTGAATCATTCTTGGAATGGACGCATACAAATCCTGGATGGTGGTTAATGGGATGTCACACCATTCTTCATGCAGAAACTGTCCCATGTCCTTGAGAGATGCAGGAGGAGGATAACGAGATCTTAATCTGTTTTCCAACACGGACCACAGTGGCTCGATGTTGTTTAAGTCTGGTGACTGGGGATGCCTAGGAAGGTGTGAAAGTTCGTCCTCATGCTCTTCAAATCATCATTGGACATTCCGAGTTCTGTGACATGGGGCGTTATCATCTTGGTAGATGGCATCCCCTGCAGGAAACAATGCCTGATCCATTGGATGGACTTGGTTGGCCAAAATGGTTTCATACGCCCTGCCAGTCATCCGTCCTTTCAAACTGATCAAGGGATCATCTTGGTAGATGGCATCCCCTGCTGAAAACCATGATATGATCGCCCAGAGCATGACATATCCACCACCATACTGCACTGTTGGGAGCAGACAGTCTGGGTTGTTCTACACGTAAACACGTCCTGTGGTGGGAAATAGTGTGAACATGGATTCATTCAACCACATTACAAGCTTCCATGCATTGGCAGTCCACGTTGTATGATCCTGCCACCACTGCCGTCGGCGTTGTACATTCACCCGGGTCACCAGAGGTTTTTAAATAGCATCTCCGCCATGAATATCTTGATTATGCAGTTCCCTACGCACTGTTTTCGTTGGTACTGGGATCTGCAGACACAGATTGAGCTCTGTGCTAATTTTCGGCGCTGTGGTCTTCTTATTACGGTTAACAATCCTCTTTAATGGTCTCCTGTCTCTATGAGTCAGGGTCGTTTTCCGGCCGCTTATGAGTTTTGCCACGAACACGGTAATGCTGTTATGACGCTAGACACAGTAGCTCTCGATACCCCCCTACTCTCCGACTGTGGTCACGGAGGCACCAACTGGTTGGCCCCCAACAATTACCCCTCTTTCGAAGTCCCTAAGATCGGTCATTTCATAGTCCCCCTGAAAGAAAAGTTTGCAACAAGAGACTTTGAATGCGCTTAGATCACATCGTATGTAGAGGATTTTAGGAAGAGAGTGTCTGACCCCAGGTCTTAAACAACCCTTGGAAATAGGAAGCTAGGAGATTTGGGCTAGAGTGCCCGATAGGAAAGTGACACGGAAGCGAGGTAGAAGACGCCCTTATTTACTACCAGAGGGCCAGTACCCGGGGTCCGACGGCTTAACGTGCTCATACAATGCTATAGTAGATCAGATCAGATCATATGTAGAGGATTTTAGGAAGGGAGTGTCTGACCCCAGGTCTTAAACAACACTTAGAAATAGGAAGCTAGGAGATTTGGGCTAGAGTGCCCGATAGGAAAGTGACACGGAAGCGAAGTAGAAGACGCCCTTATTTACTACCGGGGTCCGACGGCTTAACGTGCTCATACAATGCTATAGTAGATCAGATCAGATCATATGTAGAGGATTTTAGGAAGGGAGTGTCTGATCCCAGGTCTTAAACAACCCTTAGAAATAGGAAGCTAGGAGATTTGGGCTAGTGTGCCCGATAGGAAAGTGACACGGAAGCGAGGTAGAAGACGCCCTTATTTACTACCGGGGGTCCGACGGCTTAACGTGCTCATACAATGCTATAGTAGATCAGATCAGATCATATGTAGAGGATTTTAGGAAGGGAGTGTCTGACCCCAGGTCTTAAACAACACTTAGAAATAGGAAGCTAGGAGATTTGGGCTAGAGTGCCCGATAGGAAAGTGACACGGAAGCGAGGTAGAAGACGCCCTTATTTACTACCGGGGTCCGACGGCTTAACGTGCTCATACAATGCTATAGTAGATCAGATCAGATCATATGTAGAGGATTTTAGGAAGGGAGTGTCTGACCCCAGGTCTTAAACAACCCTTAGAAATAGGAAGCTAGGAGATTTGGGCTAGAGTGCCCGATAGGAAAGTGACACGGAAGCGAGGTAGAAGACGCCCTTATTTACTACCGGGGGTCCGACGGCTTAACGTGCTCATACAATGCTATAGTAGATCAGATCAGATCATATGTAGAGGATTTTAGGAAGGGAGTGTCTGACCCCAGGTCTTAAACAACCCTTAGAAATAGGAAGCTAGGAGATTTGGGCTAGTGTGCCCGATAGGAAAGTGACACGGAAGCGAGGTAGAAGACGCCCTTATTTACTACCAGAGGGCCAGTACCCGGGGTCCGACGGCTTAACGTGCTCATACAATGCTATAGTAGATCAGATCAGATCATATGTAGAGGATTTTAGGAAGGGAGTGTCTGATCCCAGGTCTTAAACAACCCTTAGAAATAGGAAGCTAGGAGATTTGGGCTAGTGTGCCCGATAGGAAAGTGACACGGAAGCGAGGTAGAAGACGCCCTTATTTACTACCAGAGGGCCAGTACCCGGGGTCCGACGGCTTAACGTGCTCATACAATGCTATAGTAGATCAGATCAGATCATATGTAGAGGATTTTAGGAAGGGAGAGTCTGACCCCAGGTCTTAAACAACCCTTAGAAATAGGAAGCTAGGAGATTTGGGCTAGTGTGCCCGATAGGAAAGTGACACGGAAGCGAGGTAGAAGACGCCCTTATTTACTACCAGAGGGCCAGTACCCGGGGTCCGACGGCTTAACGTGCTCATACAATGCTATAGTAGATCAGATCAGATCATATGTAGAGGATTTTAGGAAGGGAGTGTCTGACCCCAGGTCTTAAACAACCCTTAGAAATAGGAAGCTAGGAGATTTGGGCTAGTGTGCCCGATAGGAAAATGACGCGGAAGCGAGGTAGAAGACGCCCTTATTTACTACCGGGGTCCGACGGCTTAACGTGCTCATACAATGCTATAGTAGATCAGATCAGATCATATGTAGAGGATTTTAGGAAGGGAGTGTCTGATCCCAGGTCTTAAACAACCCTTAGAAATAGGAAGCTAGGAGATTTGGGCTAGAGTGCCCGATAGGAAAGTGACACGGAAGCGAAGTAGAAGACGCCCTTATTTACTACCGGGGTCCGACGGCTTAACGTGCTCATACAATGCTATAGTAGATCAGATCAGATCATATGTAGAGGATTTTAGGAAGGGAGTGTCTGATCCCAGGTCTTAAACAACCCTTAGAAATAGGAAGCTAGGAGATTTGGGCTAGAGTGCCCGATAGGAAAGTGACACGGAAGCGAAGTAGAAGACGCCCTTATTTACTACCGGGGTCCGACGGCTTAACGTGCTCATACAATGCTATAGTAGATCAGATCAGATCATATGTAGAGGATTTTAGGAAGGGAGTGTCTGATCCCAGGTCTTAAACAACCCTTAGAAATAGGAAGCTAGGAGATTTGGGCTAG
Source organism: Macrothele yani (assembly GCA_039090855.1). Classification (NCBI taxonomy): domain Eukaryota; kingdom Metazoa; phylum Arthropoda; class Arachnida; order Araneae; family Macrothelidae; genus Macrothele; species Macrothele yani. The sequence goes on along the minus strand of CM077032.1, from coordinate 74,960,363 downwards.
TGTGCCCGATAGGAAAGTGACACGGAAGCGAGGTAGAAGACGCCCTTATTTACTACCGGGGGTCCGACGGCTTAACGTGCTCATACAATGCTATAGTAGATCAGATCAGATCATATGTAGAGGATTTTAGGAAGGGAGTGTCTGACCCCAGGTCTTAAACAACACTTAGAAATAGGAAGCTAGGAGATTTGGGCTAGAGTGCCCGATAGGAAAGTGACACGGAAGCGAGGTAGAAGACGCCCTTATTTACTACCGGGGTCCGACGGCTTAACGTGCTCATACAATGCTATAGTAGATCAGATCAGATCATATGTAGAGGATTTTAGGAAGGGAGTGTCTGACCCCAGGTCTTAAACAACCCTTAGAAATAGGAAGCTAGGAGATTTGGGCTAGAGTGCCCGATAGGAAAGTGACACGGAAGCGAGGTAGAAGACGCCCTTATTTACTACCGGGGGTCCGACGGCTTAACGTGCTCATACAATGCTATAGTAGATCAGATCAGATCATATGTAGAGGATTTTAGGAAGGGAGTGTCTGACCCCAGGTCTTAAACAACCCTTAGAAATAGGAAGCTAGGAGATTTGGGCTAGTGTGCCCGATAGGAAAGTGACACGGAAGCGAGGTAGAAGACGCCCTTATTTACTACCAGAGGGCCAGTACCCGGGGTCCGACGGCTTAACGTGCTCATACAATGCTATAGTAGATCAGATCAGATCATATGTAGAGGATTTTAGGAAGGGAGTGTCTGATCCCAGGTCTTAAACAACCCTTAGAAATAGGAAGCTAGGAGATTTGGGCTAGTGTGCCCGATAGGAAAGTGACACGGAAGCGAGGTAGAAGACGCCCTTATTTACTACCAGAGGGCCAGTACCCGGGGTCCGACGGCTTAACGTGCTCATACAATGCTATAGTAGATCAGATCAGATCATATGTAGAGGATTTTAGGAAGGGAGAGTCTGACCCCAGGTCTTAAACAACCCTTAGAAATAGGAAGCTAGGAGATTTGGGCTAGTGTGCCCGATAGGAAAGTGACACGGAAGCGAGGTAGAAGACGCCCTTATTTACTACCGGGGTCCGACGGCTTAACGTGCTCATACAATGCTATAGTAGATCAGATCAGATCATATGTAGAGGATTTTAGGAAGGGAGTGTCTGACCCCAGGTCTTAAACAACCCTTTAGAAATAGGAAGCTAGGAGATTTGGGCTAGAGTGCCCGATAGGAAAGTGACACGGAAGCGAGGTAGAAGACGCCCTTATTTACTACCGGGGTCCGACGGCTTAACGTGCTCATACAATGCTATAGTAGATCAGATCAGATCATATGTAGAGGATTTTAGGAAGGGAGTGTCTGACCCCAGGTCTTAAACAACCCTTAGAAATAGGAAGCTAGGTGATTTGGGCTAGAGTGCCCGATAGGAAAGTGACACGGAAGCGAGGTAGAAGACGCCCTTATTTACTACCGGGGTCCGACGGCTTAACGTGCTCATACAATGCTATAGTAGATCAGATCAGATCATATGTAGAGGATTTTAGGAAGGGAGTGTCTGACCCCAGGTCTTAAACAACCCTTAGAAATAGAAAGCTAGGAGATTTGGGATAGAGTGCCCGATAGGAAAGTGACACGGAAGCGAGGTAGAAGACGCCCTTATTTACTACCGGGGTCCGACGGCTTAACGTGCTCATACAATGCTATAGTAGATCAGATCAGATCATATGTAGAGGATTTTAGGAAGGGAGTGTCTGACCCCAGGTCTTAAACAACCCTTAGAAATAGGAAGCTAGGTGATTTGGGCTAGAGTGCCCGATAGGAAAGTGACACGGAAGCGAGGTAGAAGACGCCCTTATTTACTACCAGAGGGCCAGTACCCGGGGTCCGACGGCTTAACGTGCTCATACAATGCTATAGTAGATCAGATCAGATCATATGTAGAGGATTTTAGGAAGGGAGTGTCTGACCCCAGGTCTTAAACAATCCTTAGAAATAGGAAGCTAGGTGATTTGGGCTAGAGTGCCCGATAGGAAAGTGACACGGAAGCGAGGTAGAAGACGCCCTTATTTACTACCAGAGGGCCAGTACCCGGGGTCCGACGGCTTAACGTGCTCATACAATGCTATAGTAGATCAGATCAGATCATATGTAGAGGATTTTAGGAAGGGAGTGTCTGACCCCAGGTCTTAAACAACCCTTTAGAAATAGCAAGCTAGGAGATTTGGGCTAGTGTGCCCGATAGGAAAGTGACACGGAAGCGAAGTAGAAGACGCCCTTATTTACTACCGGGGTCCGACGGCTTAACGTGCTCATACAATACTATAGTAGATCAGATCAGATCATATCTAGAGGATTTTAGGAAGGGAGTGTCTGACCCCAGGTCTTAAACAACCCTTAGAAATAGCAAGCTAGGAGATTTGGGCTAGAGTGCCCGATAGGAAAGTGACACGGAAGCGAAGTAGAAGACGCCCTTATTTACTACCGGGGTCCGACGGCTTAACGTGCTCATACAATGCTATAGTAGATCAGATCAGATCATATGTAGAGGATTTTAGGAAGGGAGTGTCTGACCCCAGGTCTTAAACAACCCTTAGAAATAGGAAGCTAGGAGATTTGGGCTAGAGTGCCCGATAGGAAAGGGACACGGAAGCGAGGTAGAAGACGCCCTTATTTACTACCGGGGTCCGACGGCTTAACGTGCTCATACAATGCTATAGTAGATCAGATCAGATCATATCTAGAGGATTTTAGGAAGGGAGTGTCTGACCTCAGGTCTTAAACAACCCTTGGAAATAGGAAGCTAGGAGATTTGGGCTAGAGTGCCCGATAGAAAAGTGACACGGAAGCGAGGTAGAAGACGCCCTTATTTACTACCGGGGTAAGACGGCTTAACGTGCTCATACAATGCTATAGTAGATCAGATCAGATCATATCTAGAGGATTTTAGGAAGGGAGTGTCTGACCCCAGGTCTTAAACAACCCTTGGAAATAGGAAGCTAGGAGATTTGGGCTAGAGTGCCCGATAGGAAAGGGACACGGAAGCGAGGTAGAAGACGCCCTTATTTACTACCGGGGTCCGACGGCTTAACGTGCTCATACAATGCTATAGTAGATCAGATCAGATCATATCTAGAGGATTTTAGGAAGGGAGTGTCTGACCCCAGGTCTTAAACAACCCTTGGAAATAGGAAGCTAGGAGATTTGGGCTAGAGTGCCCGATAGGAAAGTGACACGGAAGCGAGGTAGAAGACGCCCTTATTTACTACCGGGGTCCGACGGCTTAACGTGCTCATACAATGCTATAGTAGATCAGATCAGATCATATCTAGAGGATTTTAGGAAGGAGTGTCTGACCCCAGGTCTTAAACAACCCTTGGAAATAGGAAGCTAGGAGATTTGGGCTAGAGTGCCCGATAGGAAAGGGACACGGAAGCGAGGTAGAAGACGCCCTTATTTACTACCGGGGTCCGACGGCTTAACGTGCTCATACAATGCTATAGTAGATCAGATCAGATCATATCTAGAGGATTTTAGGAAGGGAGTGTCTGACCCCAGGTCTTAAACAACCCTTAGAAATAGGAAGCTAGGAGATTTGGGCTAGAGTGCCCGATAGGAAAGTGACACGGAAGCGAAGTAGAAGACGCCCTTATTTACTACCGGGGTCCGACGGCTTAACGTGCTCATACAATGCTATAGTAGATCAGATCAGATCATATGTAGAGGATTTTAGGAAGGGAGTGTCTGACCCCAGGTCTTAAACAACCCTTAGAAATAGGAAGCTAGGAGATTTGGGCTAGAGTGCCCGATAGGAAAGTGACACGGAAGCGAGGCAGAAGACGCCCTTATTTACTACCGGGGTCCGACGGCTTAACGTGCTCATACAATGCTATAGTAGATCAGATCAGATCATATCTAGAGGATTTTAGGAAGGGAGTGTCTGACCTCAGGTCTTAAACAACCCTTGGAAATAGGAAGCTAGGAGATTTGGGCTAGAGTGCCCGATAGGAAAGGGACACGGAAGCGAGGTAGAAGACGCCCTTATTTACTACCGGGGTCCGACGGCTTAACGTGCTCATACAATGCTATAGTAGATCAGATCAGATCATATCTAGAGGATTTTAGGAAGGAGTGTCTGACCCCAGGTCTTAAACAACCCTTGGAAATAGGAAGCTAGGAGATTTGGGCTAGAGTGCCCGATAGAAAGTGACACGGAAGCGAGGTAGAAGACGCCCTTATTTACTACCGGGGTCCGACGGCTTAACGTGCTCATACAATGCTATAGTAGATCAGATCAGATCATATCTAGAGGATTTTAGGAAGGAGTGTCTGACCCCAGGTCTTAAACAACCCTTGGAAATAGGAAGCTAGGAGATTTGGGCTAGAGTGCCCGATAGGAAAGGGACACGGAAGCGAGGTAGAAGACGCCCTTATTTACTACCGGGGTCCGACGGCTTAACGTGCTCATACAATGCTATAGTAGATCAGATCAGATCATATCATGACCCCAGGTCTTCATAGGAAGCTAGGAGATTTGGGCTAGAGTGCCCGATCTACGTGCTCATACAATGCTATAGTAGATCAGATCAGATCATATCTAGAGGATTTTAGGAAGGGAGTGTCTGACCCCAGGTCTTAAACAACCCTTGGAAATAGGAAGCTAGGAGATTTGGGCTAGAGTGCCCGATAGGAAAGGGACACGGAAGCGAGGTAGAAGACGCCCTTATTTACTACCGGGGTCCGACGGCTTAACGTGCTCATACAATGCTATAGTAGATCAGATCAGATCATATCTAGAGGATTTTAGGAAGGGAGTGTCTGACCCCAGGTCTTAAACAACACTTAGAAATAGGAAGCTAGGAGATTTGGGCTAGAGTGCCCGATAGGAAAGGGACACGGAAGCGAGGTAGAAGACGCCCTTATTTACTACCGGGGTCCGACGGCTTAACGTGCTCATACAATGCTATAGTAGATCAGATCAGATCATATGTAGAGGATTTTAGGAAGGGAGTGTCTGACCCCAGGTCTTAAACAACCCTTAGAAATAGGAAGCTAGGAGATTTGGGCTAGAGTGCCCGATAGGAAAGTGACACGGAAGCGAGGCAGAAGACGCCCTTATTTACTACCGGGGTCCGACGGCTTAACGTGCTCATACAATGCTATAGTAGATCAGATCAGATCATATCTAGAGGATTTTAGGAAGGGAGTGTCTGACCTCAGGTCTTAAACAACCCTTGGAAATAGGAAGCTAGGAGATTTGGGCTAGAGTGCCCGATAGGAAAGGGACACGGAAGCGAGGTAGAAGACGCCCTTATTTACTACCGGGGTCCGACGGCTTAACGTGCTCATACAATGCTATAGTAGATCAGATCAGATCATATCTAGAGGATTTTAGGAAGGGAGTGTCTGACCCCAGGTCTTAAACAACACTTAGAAATAGGAAGCTAGGAGATTTGGGCTAGAGTGCCCGATAGGAAAGGGACACGGAAGCGAGGTAGAAGACACCCTTATTTACTACCGGGGTCCGACGGCTTAACGTGCTCATACAATGCTATAGTAGATCAGATCAGATCATATCTAGAGGATTTTAGGAAGGGAGTGTCTGACCTCAGGTCTTAAACAACCCTTGGAAATAGGAAGCTAGGAGATTTGGGCTAGAGTGCCCGATAGGAAAGGGACACGGAAGCGAGGTAGAAGACGCCCTTATTTACTACCGGGGTCCGACGGCTTAACGTGCTCATACAATGCTATAGTAGATCAGATCAGATCATATCTAGAGGATTTTAGGAAGGGAGTGTCTGACCCCAGGTCTTAAACAACACTTAGAAATAGGAAGCTAGGAGATTTGGGCTAGAGTGCCCGATAGGAAAGGGACACGGAAGCGAGGTAGAAGACGCCCTTATTTACTACCGGGGTCCGACGGCTTAACGTGCTCATACAATGCTATAGTAGATCAGATCAGATCATATCTAGAGGATTTTAGGAAGGGAGTGTCTGACCCCAGGTCTTAAACAACACTTAGAAATAGGAAGCTAGGAGATTTGGGCTAGAGTGCCCGATAGGAAAGGGACACGGAAGCGAGGTAGAAGACGCCCTTATTTACTACCGGGGTCCGACGGCTTAACGTGCTCATACAATGCTATAGTAGATCAGATCAGATCATATCTAGAGGATTTTAGGAAGGGAGTGTCTGACCCCAGGTCTTAAACAACACTTAGAAATAGGAAGCTAGGAGATTTGGGCTAGAGTGCCCGATAGGAAAGGGACACGGAAGCGAGGTAGAAGACGCCCTTATTTACTACCGGGGTCCGACGGCTTAACGTGCTCATACAATGCTATAGTAGATCAGATCAGATCATATCTAGAGGATTTTAGGAAGGGAGTGTCTGACCCCAGGTCTTAAACAACACTTAGAAATAGGAAGCTAGGAGATTTGGGCTAGAGTGCCCGATAGGAAAGGGACACGGAAGCGAGGTAGAAGACGCCCTTATTTACTACCGGGGTCCGACGGCTTAACGTGCTCATACAATGCTATAGTAGATCAGATCAGATCATATCTAGAGGATTTTAGGAAGGGAGTGTCTGACCTCAGGTCTTAAACAACCCTTGGAAATAGGAAGCTAGGAGATTTGGGCTAGAGTGCCCGATAGGAAAGGGACACGGAAGCGAGGTAGAAGACGCCCTTATTTACTACCGGGGTCCGACGGCTTAACGTGCTCATACAATGCTATAGTAGATCAGATCAGATCATATCTAGAGGATTTTAGGAAGGGAGTGTCTGACCCCAGGTCTTAAACAACACTTAGAAATAGGAAGCTAGGAGATTTGGGCTAGAGTGCCCGATAGGAAAGGGACACGGAAGCGAGGTAGAAGACGCCCTTATTTACTACCGGGGTCCGACGGCTTAACGTGCTCATACAATGCTATAGTAGATCAGATCAGATCATATCTAGAGGATTTTAGGAAGGGAGTGTCTGACCCCAGGTCTTAAACAACACTTAGAAATAGGAAGCTAGGAGATTTGGGCTAGAGTGCCCGATAGGAAAGGGACACGGAAGCGAGGTAGAAGACGCCCTTATTTACTACCGGGGTCCGACGGCTTAACGTGCTCATACAATGCTATAGTAGATCAGATCAGATCATATGTAGAGGATTTTAGGAAGGGAGTGTCTGACCCCAGGTCTTAAACAACCCTTGGAAATAGGAAGCTAGGAGATTTGAGCTAGAGTGCCCGATAGGAAAGTGACACGGAAGCGAGGTAGAAAGCAGGAGGAGGAGGCGGTGGGGGGGGGGGATATCCGACGCACGGTGGATATTTGGTGGTCCCGAACGTTCGCCACTAGGCCACCCGCGCCCCTGAATGCGCTTAAACAGGGCTTTGAGGTTGTAAAGATAGCTATTACAACAAAAAAGTGGTGGGTAACTTTGCGAATTGCTTCATACGCATCTGCATTAAAACTCACGTCTCTGAGCGTGGTGTTCGCGTTATTCTGTCCAACTCCTACTTTCGTCAGTATGTGGTTTCGATTTTCGAAATAAAAAAAAAAATAATAATAAGTTCAAAATTCCTCCACTAGGGTTAAATTTGGCGCTTATGTCCCCATAAGTAGCATATTACACAGGCTATGGAACGAATTTGAAAATTAAATAATAGATGCGGTCCTATGTCTCCTCAATCTCCGTGCTCTAAACACTGGAATCGCTGAACAACACACTCGACGACGTAATGCAACTGACCACAGTCGAGTTGTCTCACATGTTTTGAAATTCTGTTTTTTAAGACAGCTAAGTTGGGAACATTGCCTTGATAAAAGAGGATCTTTGAATATCCCAAAAACCAAAAGTCACAGGGATTCAGATCTGGTGATCCCGAAAGTAGGAGACGTTGGAAAGGATCCGCCAATCAATCTCTCGTTCAAAAAACATTGCGGCAATAAGGCTGGCACATTTTATCCGATATGAAGGGGTGCATCATTTTACATAAAAATTGTGGTGTTCAGACAATTCTCTATTGAAGTGTTGGAATGACGAAGTTTCGGAGCATACACTGAAGAGCAATTGTATTAGAGATACCTGTCTAGTAACGTGTAGCACCACCTTTCGCCCTGATGACGGCGGCGATTCGTCTCGGCATGGACTCGACAAGACACCGGAAGCGTTGGGAAGCCGTACGGATCCACGACCCCTGAACAAGCTCCCACAGTTCACGAAGATTTGATGGAGGGGGTCATCTCTCTCGATGGCATCACAGATGTGCTCGATGGGACTGAGGTCAGGTGACCTAGCTGGCCAAGGAAGCGAGATCACGTTGGTGAAGTGTTCATCCAACCATTCGGATACAATTCGGGAGCTGCATTGTCTTGTTGCAGGATGAGGTCCCCAGTGGGATGTTGAAGACGCACAAACGGGAGCAAATGGTCGTCCAGGATATCCCGGTAACGTTGACCTGTGAGGGACGATGTCACACGTACCAGGGGTCCCATTTCAGTCCACGTAAACAGTCCCCAGACGATAATGCCACCCCCACAGCTTGAAGAGTATCCTGATGGAAGAAGGATCCATCGCTTCATGTGGTTTGCGCCGTACTCGTATCCTGCCATCCGCATGTGCCAACGTGAATCTCGACTCATCAGTCCAGGCAACATTTTCCCACATGTCTAGGGTCCAGTGGCGATGTTCCCGCGCCCATGCTAATCTTTGCACCCTGTGATGTGCGGTCAGCAGCGGTACCCTTGTGGGACAATGGCTTCTGTACCCCATAGCGAGGAGATGGTTCTGGATGGTGTGGCTGTTTACACGTTTTTGTGCACCAGCATTAAATTGCAAAGTAATTTCTTGCACACTGTGGCCCGTCTATCCGCTGTTACAATGCGAGCTAGCCAACGATGACCCCGCTCATCCACACGCTGTTGTCCACGGCAGTTGGCCCTTGCAAGGATGGTTTTACCGGATTCGATGTACTCTCGGTGCACCCGTGACTCAGTGGCTCGTGAAAATCCCAGTGCCTGCACGACTTTCGAGATGGAGTGACCCATTCTTCGGGCCCCGACAATTTGCCCACGATCAAATGCGCTTAGATCCTTCGTCTTACCCATACTGCGTCCGACTCTTACTGATTCCCGTCGCATCAGTCATTATATTGTCGGATCGCTGCATACGCCATGTCGTTTCCGTTTACAGGGACGCCCACAGCGCCACATTTGCATGACGCCAGCTGTCTCTAATTCAGTTGCTCCTCAGTGTATGTCCGTGTCTAGTGGCATTAACAGAATTTGTCACTGGAGCAGATGCACAGTTTTCTTCGAAAAGATAAGGACTGATGACGCGTGAAACCAAACCACATCGTTGCTTTTGGTGAGTGTAATGGAATTTGTTGGTGAACGTGCGGGTTTTTGTCAGACCAATACGGCAGTTATGAGTGTTCAGAGCACCATTCAAATGAAATTGTTCCTCACCGCTGTGAAAAAAAACAAGTTTGTCCGCGACGGACATCTAAACCGTGTTCCCTCACTCCGACTGAACGAAATTTGAATTAGACTTAAATACTTTGAAAAATGCATGGGTAATTCGATTAAAAGTTTCCGGAACCTCCAATTATTTTTCAAGTCTGGGCCTATGATCAGAAACCAATTCTTCACTGCAGAAATCTTGTAAGGTAAAAAATGGAAGAATTTTCACAAAACTTTCCGCATTATGGTATAGGGATATTCAACTGCCCTGATTTTACACGAGCACTACTGCTGCCTTGAGAATTTTCCATTCCGTGCTCCATTACTGTGATTGCAATTTCCTCCGTTTTCAGAGGTTCAATCGGTTCGCGACCCCGTTTTGCCTTGAGAATTTTCCATTCCGTGCTCCATTACTACGGTTGCAATTTCCTACGTTTTCAGAGGTTCAATCGGTTCGCGACCCCGTTTTGCCTTGAGAATTTTCCATTCCGTGCTCCATTACTACGGTTGCAATTTCCTACGTTTTCAGAGGTTCAATCGGTTCGCGACCCCGTTTTGCCTTGAGAATTTTCCATTCCGTGCTCCATTACTACGGTTGCAATTTCCTACGTTTTCAGAGGTTCAATCGGTTCGCGACCCCGTTTTGCCTTGAGAATTTTCCATTCCGTGCTCCATTACTACGGTTGCAATTTCCTACGTTTTCAGAGGTTCAATCGGTTCGCGACCCCGTTTTGCCTTGAGAATTTTCCATTCCGTGCTCCATTACTACGGTTGCAATTTCCTACGTTTTCAGAGGTTCAATCGGTTCGCGACCCCGTTTTGGTTTCACAGTGAAACTTCCAGTTTCTTCAAAACACAAAATCATTTTCCTAAGATTAGTAACAGACAGAGGACCTCTTCGTAAACCTTTTAACCGCCGAAATTCCTTCAGTGCAGCACTGGCATTACAGCTTCGTTGATAGAAGAGTTTCACAAGTAACGCGCGATCAGGTAAAGCAATAACATTTTCTAAAATTCACGAGCTCCTTTACGTCGTTTCTTTCGTGAATTAACGAAGCATATTTCTGATGCAACCTTTTCCGTGAAATGAGAGAAAGAAACCTGAATTTCACGGATTTTTCGTACCACGGGAAATTCTCAATTTTCAGAAACCTTTCCTCAGTTTCTTTCTTACATTGACGTTAAATTACCATTTTTGAGATGTGTTAACGAAAAATTCTGAAATTTCAGAAACCTTTCCGCAGTTTCTTTCTTATATTGACGGTAAATTACCATTTCAGATATGTCAAAACCGAAAATTCTGAATTTATAGAAACCTTTCCGCAGTTTCTTTCTTATATTGACGGTAAATTGCCGTTTTAGATATGTCAAAACCGAAAATTCTGAATTTATAGAAACCTTTCCGCAGTTTCTTTCTTATATTGACGGTAAATTACCATTTTAGATATGTCAAATCCGAAAATTCTGAATTTATAGAAACCTTTCCGCAGTTTCTTTCTTATATTGACGGTAAATTACCATTTTAGATATGTCAAAACCGAAAATTCTGAATTTATAGAAACCTTTCCGCAGTTTCTTTCTTATATTGACGGTAAATTACCGTTTTGGATATGTCGAAACCGTAAATTCTGAATTTATAGAAACCATTCCGCAGTTTCTTTCTTATATTGACGGTAAATTACCGTTTTAGATATGTCAAAACCAAAAATTCTGAATTTATAGAAACCTTTCCGCAGTTTCTTTCTTATATTGACGGTAAATTACCATTTTAGATATGTCAAAACCGTAAATTCTGAATTTATAGAAACCTTTCCGCAGTTTCTTTCTTATATTGACGGTAAATTACCGTTTTAGATATGTCAAAACCGTAAATTCTGAATTTATAGAAACCTTTCCGCAGTTTCTTTCTTATATTGACGGTAAATTACCATTAGATATGTCAAAACCGAAAATTCTGAATTTATAGAAACCTTTCCGCAGTTTCTTTCTTATATTGACGGTAAATTACCGTTTTAGATATGTCAAAACCGAAAATTCTGAATTTATAGAATCCTTTCCGCAGTTTTTTTCTTATATTGACGGTAAATTACTATTTTAGATATGTCAAAACCGAAAATTCTGAATTTATAGAAACCTTTCCGCAGTTTCTTTCTTATATTAACGGTAAATTACCATTTTAGATATGTCAAAACCGAAAATTCTGAATTTGTAGAAACCTTTCCGCAGTTTCTTTCTTATATTGACGGTAATTTACCATTTTAGATATGTCAGAACCGAAAATTCTGAATTTATAGAAACCTTTCCGCAGTTTCTTTTTTAGATTGACGGTAAATTACCATTTTAGATATGTCAAAACCGAAAATTCTAAATTTATAGAAACCTTTCGGCAGTTTCTTTCTTCTATTGACGGTAATTTACCATTTTAGATATGTCAAAACCGAAAATTCTGAATTTATAGAAACCTTTCCGCAGTTTCTTTTTTAGATTGACGGTAAATTACCATTTTAGATATGTCAAAACCGAAAATTCTGAATTTATAGAAACCTTTCCGCAGTTTCTTTCTTATATTGACGGTAATTTACCATTTTAGATATGTCAAAACCGAAAATTCTGAATTTATAGAAACCTTTCGGCAGTTTCTTTTTTATATTGACGGTAAATTACCATTTTAGATATGTCAAAACCGAAAATTCTGAATTTATAGAAACCTTTCCGCAGTTTCTTTCTTATATTGACGGTAAATTACCGTTTTGGATATGTCGAAACCGTAAATTCTGAATTTATAGAAACCATTCCGCAGTTTCTTTCTTATATTGACGGTAAATTACCGTTTTAGATATGTCAAAACCAAAAATTCTGAATTTATAGAAACCTTTCCGCAGTTTCTTTCTTATATTGACGGTAAATTACCATTTTAGATATGTCAAAACCGTAAATTCTGAATTTATAGAAACCTTTCCGCAGTTTCTTTCTTATATTGACGGTAAATTACCGTTTTAGATATGTCAAAACCGTAAATTCTGAATTTATAGAAACCTTTCCGCAGTTTCTTTCTTATATTGACGGTAAATTACCATTAGATATGTCAAAACCGAAAATTCTGAATTTATAGAAACCTTTCCGCAGTTTCTTTCTTATATTGACGGTAAATTACCGTTTTAGATATGTCAAAACCGAAAATTCTGAATTTATAGAATCCTTTCCGCAGTTTTTTTCTTATATTGACGGTAAATTACTATTTTAGATATGTCAAAACCGAAAATTCTGAATTTATAGAAACCTTTCCGCAGTTTCTTTCTTATATTAACGGTAAATTACCATTTTAGATATGTCAAAACCGAAAATTCTGAATTTGTAGAAACCTTTCCGCAGCTTCTTTCTTATATTGACGGTAATTTACCATTTTAGATATGTCAGAACCGAAAATTCTGAATTTATAGAAACCTTTCCGCAGTTTCTTTTTTTAGATTGACGGTAAATTACCATTTTAGATATGTCAAAACCGAAAATTCTAAATTTATAGAAACCTTTCCGCAGTTTCTTTCTTATATTGACGGTAATTTACCATTTTAGATATGTCAAAACCGAAAATTCTGAATTTATAGAAACCTTTCCGCAGTTTCTTTTTTAGATTGACGGTAAATTACCATTTTAGATATGTCAAAACCGAAAATTCTGAATTTATAGAAACCTTTCCGCAGTTTCTTTCTTATATTGACGGTAATTTACCATTTTAGATATGTCAAAACCGAAAATTCTGAATTTATAGAAACCTTTCGGCAGTTTCTTTTTTATATTGACGGTAAATTACCGTTTTAGAGATGTGTGCTGGCTCGGTCGTCTGGCCATTACAATTTGGCCTTTGCCAAACTCGCGCTGCCTTTTACATCTGAAGAACAAGAATAACCCTGTTAGCAGAGTTCAGTATCAGGTGTTATTTATGCCTTGCCGTCCCGGAAATGCTCTGACTCAGTCGTCTGGTCATTACAATTTGGCCTTTGTCAAACTCACGCTGCCTTTCCCATATGAAGAACTAGAATAACCCTGTTAGCAGAGTTCAGTATCAGGTGTTATTTATGCCTTGTCGTCCCGGCAACGCTCTGACTCAGTCTACTGGTCATTACAATTTGGCCTTCGTCAAATTCTCGCTGCCTTTCTCATCTGAAGAACAAAAATAACACTACTGATCAAGTGTTATATATAAACGCGTTGCTCATAATGGTTTAGCTCGTTGGTGTATGTTCCATTCAGAACTCAAGTTCTCGGTGCGACTAAAAATGCCAACTTCTCTTTGTGTGCAATGAAGAACATTAATGTACTTTTCCTTTATTTTCTTTTCAGGAACTACCTATACTTTTTTTCACACATTTATTCAAAGCCATATGTGCATGCAGTTTCATACATCGTTGGTGCATTAACTGGATATTTTCTTGCAATGAATTCCGATCTAAAGATTTCGAAAGTGAGTTAAAATTTTAATATATAAAATTTTTATTTACTTAGAATGGTTAACATTCAAGGAACTTATAATTATTGTTAATAACACCAAACTTATTGTCTCTACTTGACAGAAAATATCACAAACACAAGTTCCATATATAATTTTGAATAATACACCTATTGATTTAGTTCAAAAGTTTGAGTTTCTGGGAATTATTCTAAATACTGACTTAAGATGGAACGATCTTATTGATTCAAGTGCAAATCGAATCTCTAAAACTATTGGGATTGAAAGCAAAATTATATCAAGTCTAACTACTAAAACATTTAAACTTTTATATTACACACTTATAGAATCACATATTAATTATTGCTTTTCCTCATGGGGACAAGCCACTGAAAGTAATATCAATAAACTACAAATGTTACAGAATAAATATATAAGGTTATTAAACTTAGTGCTACATAAAAAAGGTGACATTGATGATCTGAGAAACTACAGACCTATCAGCCTCCTATCAGTGGTTTATAAAATCTTCACTAAAGTTCTTTCACACCGCTTGAAGGTAACACTGGACATGGCTCAACCGAGAGAACAAGCTGGATTCAGGAGTGGCTACAGCACAATAGATCATATCCACGTACTGAGAGAACTAATTGAAAGAGCGAGGGAATATGAACTTCCATTGTGCATGGCTTTTATCGATTATGAAAAAGCCTTTGATTCGGTGAAACCATCAGCAGTTGCAATGGCTCTGAAATCCTGCGGTATTGAAGATGCATACATTAATATTATTAATAACATCTATGAAAATGCAAGTGCAAAGATTCGGCTGTTTGAAAATACAACACACGTAAAAATTGGAAAGGGAGTGAGACAAGGTGACACCATATCTCCGAAGCTCTTTAATGCCACATTGGAAAATGTCTTTCAATCACTGAACTGGGAAAACAAAGGGATAAAGATTAATGGAGATTATCTAGCTCGCCTTCGTTTGGATGATGACGTAGTCATTTTTGCAACTATCCCGTCAGAGCTGCAGAGTATGATCCAGGAACTTGCTGACAAGAGTAAAGAAGTGGGATTAAAAATGAACTTTCAGAAGACAAAAGTGATGTTCAATGCTTTTACAAGAAATGAAGATTTATCGATTGATGGAGAAAAGCTAGAGATAACAGGCACGTACGTTTATCTTGGACAGCAGATATCAAGTGAATATCACATTGATGAAGAAATTAATCGGCGTACAAAACTTGCCTGGAGAGCTTTTGGAAGAAACAGCATAATTTTCAAGAGCAATATGCCATTATGTCTTAAAAGAAAAGTGTTTGATCAATGCATCCTTCCAGTGCTTACGTATGGTGCAGAGACGTGGATCTTAACTAAAAGAGACATACAAAGGCTGCAGACAACTCAAAGCAGCATGGAGAGGTGCATGCTTGGTGTAACCAGGAGAGATAAGAAGAGGAACTCTTGGATCCGAAAAATGACAATACATCATGATCAGAGTTAAATCCCTGAAATGGCAATGGGCTGGACATATTGCCAGAAGGACAGACAATCGATGGACAGCCGAAATTTTAGATTGGATTCCAAGGGACAGGAAAAGACCCAGAAGAAGACCACATGGGAGATGGGTGGATGAAATTCGAAGGTATGCGGGAGTAAAGTGGAGGAGACTGGCACAAGACAGACCGTTGTGGAGGAAACTTGGGGAGACCTTCGTCCAGCACTGGATTGATAATGGTTGACAATGATGATCATGATGATTAGACTTCAAAACAAATTCTGCTTCTCATACCAAATTTCAACTTTTCACTTTTCATCATATTCATGTTAAACCCAACCGTTATGGAATTTTATGTGTTAAACAATTATTTAACTTGAAAATTCGTAAACTAATGTTCCAAGGAATAAAACAAAATTTATACATAGATATTATTGAATTGAAATTTCATTCTTCTATGGAACGAGACATGGATCATTTTTAAGACCCATGTATCCAAAAACTCCCATCATGTGAAATGGATCTTAAATTATATTGGTCTAGAATTTTGGAATAAACTGCCCGTCGAGTTGACTATAATAAATAGCCTAAACTTATTCAAAAATAAACTACACTGCTGGCCACCCAAAATGCAACACCAAGAAGGACACGAGATAGCAAAGATAGATTAACTGGACACATAACAACAGATATAAAGACGAAACGATTGAGCTTATAGGCCCGTGCGACTTGCGGAACACGTAGACATCAATAGTTCGTGTGGCCCCCATGGCTGCCAATAACGGCCGCTACACGCCGCGGCATCGAACGAAAGAGGCTTTGGATGTGGGCTTGGGGTGTGTCGGTCCAGCCTGCTTCTACACGTTGCCACAGTTCATCACGGGTGGTGCCTGCCGGGCCACTCGGTTGCCGATCAGCTACCAGACGTATTCAATGGGCGACATATCGGGAGAACAGGCGGGCCACGGCAGCAGTGAGACCTGGTGGGCCGTGAAGAATTATTTCACGATGCGTGCCACGTGCGGGCGCGCATTGTCCTGTTGAAACGTGGCCGCTGGCAGGTCCTGCAGGTAAGGGAGGACTACAGGCTCCAAAACGTCGGAGATGTAGCGGTGGCTGTTGAGTGTACCGGCGATGCGTACCAGAGGGTGCGGGTATCATATCCAATTGCGCCCCACACCATAACGCCAGGCGACGGACCGGTATGGCGATGCATAATGCAGGCGTCATACAGTCTCTCGCCGCAGTGCCGCCACACACGAATCCGACCATCGTGGTGTTGCAGGCAGAAGCGGGATTCGTCGGAGAAGACAATGTCGTGCCATTCCGTAGTGCAAGTGCGGCGTTTAACGGTCCACTGCCGCCGCACTCGCCGGTGGTGTAACATCAATGGTAATTGGAGCAACGGGTGCCGTGCGGCAAGTCCCCGCTCCTGCAGACGACGTCGAACGGTACGTGCTGACACAGGTTGGTGCGCAACACACCCTAATTCCTGCGCTAACGTTCGTGATGTAGCGGTGTGAGCCGTAAATGCCCGCCGCACAACATGCCGGTCCTCTTGTTCGGTAGTGTGCCGCGGCTGCGGCAATCGGTCCGTCCGTCCCTCCTGCAACCACCGAATCCATACTCGCCTCATTGTGGCTGGATGATGTCGTCCCACACAGGCGCCGATGTCTCGGTACGATAAACCGCTGTCGCGGTAAGTCACTATTCATCCTCTGTCGAACTCCGAAACGTACTGGAATGACTGCCGTATTCTGCAACGAGGCATCAGGAAGCTTCCCACGCACAGGTCCGGCAGCACAACACACTTCCACTACTTACAACCCCCCACCCCCCGCCTTCTGTGCACCATTCTTATAGTGCTTCTTGGTGGCGTGCCGGGCGCACATGATTTGCATATGGCCTGCAATGCTAATCGTTTGCATGTCCTCTAGTTGGCGACGCATGCTGCGAATTTCAGGCCAACCGGATGCTTCCTTCTTGGTGTTGCATTTTGGGTGGCCAGCAGTGTATTATTAAAATTGGCCAGTTTTTTAATGATCATTATTTTTATACGACACGACCAATCACCATGATACCAACCCCATTTCACTCACCATATCCTTCCCTTTCTCTGTGGCAAGTGTCATTGCGATCGGCTGAAGATCTTTGGAGGAGATAGGTAACAAACGATCCCTTCTCAAAACCCGGAAAAATCCCTAAAAATGCAAGTTTTTGGACGATTAATTATTCCTCAATGACACGGAGTTTCAGGAATCGAAAGGCGTCAAAACCTCACCGTGGACGATGTCCAATCGCATGCAAAAACTCACGGTGATCGGATGTGTCATCTCCTACCTATGCTTGAACAACTAATTGTCTCGATCCCCGTAAAGAGAGCTCCGCTCAATAAATCAACTGCTTTTCCCATTCTGACTCGGAACACTGTACTAACAAACAGCCGGTCCTCAGGTTGTATATTTACTGCTCAGTGAACTTCACCTGTGCCACCGTTCGGTATCCAGGCGCGCTCATTTCTCAAAGCAGGGTTGGTCATAATGTAATGGTGGTGACTTTCTGTTAATGCCCTGGCTCATCGTTGTATATCATCATTGTCAACCATTATCAATCTGCTGCTGGACAAAGGTCTCATCAATTTTTTTCCACAGCTGTGTATTTTGAGCCAGTCTCCTCTGTGTTGCTCCGGCGTGCTTTCGAATGTTATCCATCCATCTCCCACGTGGTCTTCCTCTGGGTCTTTTTCTCTCCTTGGAATCCAGTCTGAAAATAGCAAAGGGATGTGCATGTTAACAGTGGAACGACCTCCGATGGACTACCGAAATTTTAGACTGGTTTCCAAGGAGCAGAAAGAGACCCAGAAGCAGACCACGTGGCAGACGGGCAAATGATATTCAAAAGCATACCGAGGTAAGATGGAGAAGACGCAGGCTCATGACAGACAGTTGTGGAAGAAAATGGGAGAGACCTTACATATATATTTCTTCAAATTCCTCAAGGCCACAGTCTGATATTACATTTTCTTCTGTCTCTTTTTTTTTTTTTTTTTTTTGATTGGAGGTTTAACGACCACCGTGAGCAACTCAATGGGCTATAAGCAGTCGCCCGTCCCTAATTTAGGGTCACTGGTTCCAGGGAAGGGAGAGAGCCAGTGCCGTAAGACAAACACAACATCCATGCCTGACCAGGATTCGAACCCGGACCCCTTACGGACGAATGATCAGAGGCCAGCGCCTTAGACCATCTGCGCCACCGGGGCGGCGTCTCTTTTTCGAGTGGTTCGATTTAAAGAATTCATTTTGCTTCCGATACTTTCCGCTATCACAAATTTTATGGGTGCAAGTTTTTTTTTTTTTTTTTTTTTTGATTGGAGGTTTAACGACCACCGTGAGCAACTCAATGGGCTATAAGCAGTCGCCCGTCCCTAATTTAGGGTCACTGGTTAAAGGGAAGGGAGAGAGCCAGTGCCGTAAGACAAACACAACATCCATGCCTGACCAGGATTCGAACCCGGACCCCTTACGGACGAATGATCAGAGGCCAGCGCCTTAGACCACTGCGCCACCGGGGCGGCGTCTCTTTTTCGAGTGGTTCGATTTAAAGAATTCATTTTGCTTCCGATACTTTCCGCTATCACAAATTTTATGGGTGCAAGTTTTTTTTTTTTTTTTTTGATTGGAGGTTTAACGACCACCGTGAGCAACTCAATGGGCTATAAGCAGTCGCCCGTCCCTAATTTAGGGTCACTGGTTCCAGGGAAGGGAGAGAGCCAGTGCCGTAAGACAAACACAACATCCATGCCTGACCAGGATTCGAACCCGGACCCCTTACGGACGAATGATCAGAGGCCAGCGCCTTAGACCATCTGCGCCACCGGGGCGGCGTCTCTTTTTCGAGTGGTTCGATTTAAAGAATTCATTTTGCTTCCGATACTTTCCGCTATCACAAATTTTATGGGTGCAAGTTTTTTTTTTTTTTTTGATTGGAGGTTTAACGACCACCGTGAGCAACTCAATGGGCTATAAGCAGTCGCCCGTCCCTAATTTAGGGTCACTGGTTCCAGGGAAGGGAGAGAGCCAGTGCCGTAAGACAAACACAACATCCATGCCTGACCAGGATTCGAACCCGGACCCCTTACGGACGAATGATCAGAGGCCAGCGCCTTAGACCACTGCGCCACCGGGGCGGCGTCTCTTTTTCGAGTGGTTCGATTTAAAGAATTCATTTTGCTTCCGATACTTTCCGCTATCACAAATTTTATGGGTGCAAGTTTTTTTTTGTTTTTTTTTTATTGGAGGTTTAACGACCACCGTGAGCAACTCAATGGGCTATAAGCAGTCGCCCGTCCCTAATTTAGGGTCACTGGTTCCAGGGAAGGGAGAGAGCCAGTGCCGTAAGACAAACACAACATCCATGCCTCACTGGGATTCGAACCCGGACCCCTTCGGACGAATGATCAGAGGCCAACGTCTTGGACCACTGCGCCACCGGGGCGGCGTCTCTTTTTCGAGTGGTTCGATTTAAAGAATTCATTTTGCTTCCGATACTTTCCGCTATCACAAATTTTATGGGTGCAAGTTATCAATTTGAGTTATGCAGGCGTCTGATGCTAGTGCGCGTAAGTACAGGGTGTCCACAAAATCTTTCCCACATTGCAAAAATTAATATAAAAACGTATAATTAATGACTTCATGGCTTCCTCTTATTACTATCAGGATTATAAATATTTAACGGGAATCATCGAGGATAAATCTATTAAGGTGCATTACCTCTCACATTTTCGATCTATACACAAGATCATCTTCAGGAGTTCTTGCGTCTTACTACTTCCACAGGTCTGGCGACCAAGCCTGGTGGATTTTCATGGGCGTAGATGTTGCCACCTTGTGTCTTCTAAATTTCCAGGGATTCCTCTAATTTCCGGATAATTGCGTGGGATTGATGTTTGATCACTTTTAAGGAGTCTCAGTCCATTTTGTGGACAGTTTGTTGTATGTGTCTGTCTAATCCTGTTTTATTTAAAATGTTCCTTATTGCTGCTTTGTGTTCTTTAATTCTGGTGGTTAACCTTCGTCCTGTTTCTCCTATATATGGTAATCCACATGAACACTTGATTTCAAAATGCAGCTTTGCAATTTAAAGAAAAAGTTGAAAAGCTGAATTCATCTTCAGAAGCTAATAAAAGCATAAAAATAAGTTAAAATTAGTGTCATTAGAAAAGTATTACCCTTCAAAAGTAATTCGTGAACTACTGGAAGAAAATCCTACTAGGAACAGAACTGGCACTGCAGACAAAAATAAAGAGAAAATTGAACATTTATTCACAAGAAAAGACTTACCACAAGGGACTGTTTGAAAAACTGAAGAAAATCAGCACTAAATATAAAATTAGGTTAGCTCCAGGTTTAAATAACAAAATTAAAAAATACTTAGCATCCCTAAAACAAAAAGAAGAAAATACTTTACTCCAGAAAAGAGTCATTTGTAAAATAGAGTGTTCATGTGGATTACCATGCAGGACGAAGGTTAACCACCAGAATTAAAGAACACAAAGCAGCAATAAGGAACATCTCAAATAAAACAGGATTAGACAGACACATACACTGGCGTGCAAAAATTAAGGACAAGACAGTTTTTCGAATGTAACGTCGTACAGAAGTGCCCTACATCGACTTAAATCATACCATAAGATCCCCAAGATGTAAGAATATGGGACAAGTGAGCAAAACCGTCCAAACAAAGAATTCAAAAGAGATACAAAGGCACTTTATTCAAAAGGTAGCTTCGAGCACAACTGGACAGACGACAGAAACGTCCATGTGACAGGCGGCTGCCCAGAAAACTCCAGTCTTTAGTAGGGGATGTGATCACCTCTGACTGCGTTGCAGGATTTACAACGTCTGTCCATGTTAAGGACGAAGTTGTCAAGGAGCTGTTGAGGCATCGCGGCCCATTCCTCTTGTAGCGCCAATCGCAGCTGCGGAATCGTTGCTGGTGGCTGGTGACGTGCTGCCAAGCGTCTCCCGAGAAGGTCCCACATGTGTTCGATTGGATTTAGGTCCGGGGACCTTGCGGGCCAATCCGTGCGTTGAATATCTTCACTCTCCAACAGCTCTGCGACAGCCACTGTACGATGAGGTGTGGCGTTGTCGTCCATGAAGAGGAACTCAGGACCCACAGCACCTCTAAACAGACGCACGTGATGCAAGAGAACCTCGGTACAATAGCGGACACCAGTGACTGAACATCCTGGGAAGATGTGGAGGTCAGTACGGCTCCCAAGCATGATACCGCCCCAAACGAGAACTCCACCACCTTCAAACCGGTCCTTTTCGATGATGTTGGAGGTGTGATTGCGTGTTCTCTGCTATCTCCAGATGTGTATACGTCCAGAAGCGCTCGTCAGACTAAATCGGCTCTCATCCGTAAAGAGAACTCGACCCCATTGCTGATGTGTCCAGTTGTTTTGTTTCTGGCACCACAGAAACCGCCATCTCCGATGAGCAGGCGTTAATGACACACACCGTACTGGTCGTCGTGCAAATAGACCACCTTTGTGCAGCCTCCTGGCCACGGTAAACGCGATAACGGACGTCCTGTTGTCTGTTGCATGTGCCTTGCGATTTCTCCCGCTGTCTGCCGTCAATCTCTTCTCGACTGTAGGGCAATATAACGGTCGTCCGCCGCCGTGGTTGCTCGTGGACAACCACTGCTAAACTCTCAGACATCTGTTTCTGTCGTTTGAAATGCTCTCCAAGCTCGTGAAACGATGCTGTGAGCGATTCCGAACTCCTCGGCCACAATAATCATACTTCGACCTTCTCCCAACTTCCCAATGACGCGACCTCGGGTAAAGTCATCCAGATGTCGTCTACTGGATTGCTGGTTGGCCATATCACAGGGTGGCAGCAACTCGACGTCGTTCAAACCGCTGTACACCGTGCAATAGCTTTCGCCGAATTGCTGAGCGTACACCGCCCGTGTGCTTTATACCCTTCGGATACCCTTCCCCCTACGTCATGCTGCATATATGCGCATGCCCTACCGTACCGGACCCTAGTCTATCTCCTGAGTGGTCTTTCGGTCCGTTCTGCCAGCTCGTTGCGCTGTTATGCTAATTTCTCCTCCTCGTTCTTAATTTTTGCACACCAGTGTACAACAAACTGGCCACAAAATGGACTGGGACTCCTTAAAAGTGATCAAACATCAATCCCACGCAATTATCCGGAAATTAGAGGAATCCCTGGAAATTTAGAAGACACAAGGTGGCAACATCTACGACCATGCTGGATGGAAAATCCACCAGGCTTGGTCGCCAGACCTGTGGAAGTAGTAAGACGCAAGAATTCCTGAAGATGATCTTGTGTATAGATCGAAAATGTGAGAGGTAATGCACCTTAATAAATTTATCCTCGATAATTACCGTTAAATATTTATAATACTGAAGGTAAAAATGTATTACAGGTACAAGAAAGAGAATGCACGACAATGATAATGCGCACAAATAAAATTCTTTTTCCAGTGTCAGTACACCTCCACATGGGCGCCCATTTGTGGTCCGGAGGACATCTAACCGATATTCGATTTCACGCCATGTTTTGTTTTTATCTGAGCAGAGACAGAACCAATGACGTCCGTTATTCTGCTCTTCAACGTCTCGACATCCGGAACACTGCGAGAGTAAACTTGGTCTTTCACATAACCCCACAGGAAAAGTCTGACCAATGTGGTGGGGCACCGTCTTGTTGGAAAGTAACCGAAGGTTGGAGTACATGCAACTGAGATGCTACAAAAACTTCCAGCATGTCCAGGTACACGTTACCGTGGGCTCTGTAAAAAAGAAGAATGTCATGCATCATGCCGCACGATGTGTTCACTTTCGGGTTAGCCATCTGTTGTTCGATGACATGTTGGGGAATTTCTGATCCCCGGATTCCTACATTGTGCCTATTTACTGTACCAGAGAAGCGGAATGTGGCTTCATCTGAGAAACAGACAAGGTGCAGATAATCACTATCCTGAGCTATGTGCTGCAACATCTCCGTCGCAAATGCAGCACGGCGATGCCGGTCATCAGGCTGAAGAGCTTGAACGATCTGTACCTTATATACATGCAGATGAAGACGTTTGTGTAAAATTTAGTGAACCATGGCACTGGGAATCCCAGTTTCCAGTGAAGCAGGACGAATGGAATTCCTGGGGCTTCGCAGAAATGTCTCCTAAACAGCTGCAGCTGTCTCTTGTGTAACCGGTGGTCGGCCCACTCGGAGGAAATCGCCAACATTACCCGTCCTTATGACGCTGAACAGTAACCGCTGATTTGGTCTCATGGAACCACAACACGCAGACCACTTTTTCTTGCACGGAAGATATCATCGCCGCCCCGATGGCGCAGTGGTTGTAAGCGATAGCCTCTGATCATTCGTCCGAAAGGGGTCCGGGTTCGAATCCCGCGGTGAGGCATGGATGTTGTGTTTGTCTTACGGCACTGGCTCTCTCCCTTACCTGGAACCAGTGACCCTAAATGAAGGACGGACGTTCGGATGGCGCAGTGGTCTAAGCGATTGCCTCTGATCATTCGTCCGAAAGGGGCCCGAGTTCGAATCCCGTGAGGCATGCATGTTGTGTTTGTCTTACGGCACTGTCTCTCTCCCTTACGTGGAACCAGTGACCTTAAGTGAAGGACGGATACTCCGATGGCGCAGTGGTCTAAGCGATAGCCTCTGATCATTCGTCCGTAAGGGGTCCGGGTTCGAATCCCGGTCAGGCATGGATGTTGTGTTTTTCTTACGCTACTGGCTCTCTCCCTTCCGTGGAACCAGTGACCTTAAGTGAAGGACGGATGCTCCGATGGCGCAGTGGTCTAAGCGATAGCCTCTGATCATTCGTCCGTAAGGGGTCCGGGTTCGAATCCCAGTGAGGCATGGATGTTGTGTTTTTCTTACGGCACTGGCTGTCTCCCTTCCCTTGAACCAGTGACCTTAAATGAAGGACGGATGTTCCGATGGCGCAGTGGTCTAAGCGATAGCCTCTGATCATTCGTCCATAAGGGGTCCGGGTTCGAATCCCAGTGAGGCATGGATGTTGTGTTTTTCTTACGGCACTGGCTCTCTCCCTTCCTACCAGTGATCCTAAATAAAGGACGGGCGACTGCTCATAGCCCATTGAGTTGCTCACGGTGGTCATTAAACCTCTAATTAAAAAAAAAAGCCTTAATCGATGAAATGCTCCAGTAGCGCTCATCTAAAGAACAGGAGAAAAACTATTTGTGAGTGCTGCTGTATTGTGTGGTCAACCATTTTATTTTATCTTACATAGATTTTTTTATGTTAATTTTTGTAATGTGGGATAGACTTTGTGGACACTGTAATTATTTCTAGTTGCAAATGTCTTACCAATCGTAGGAAGCCGGTTAAGAAAATTCTTTCTGCAACTGGGTCCATTTACAATGAAGAACACTGAACGGCGCTGTGTGTTTTAAATAATACCCAGATTTTCCGATTAATTACATAAATGCAGTTTCTCAAAATGAAACACTTATTACAACTGAGTATTCTGTCTAAGAGTGAACCTAGGCTGTACCTGTACGATGTGCAAAACTCACTATGTTCAAATTGCAAAGTTAAAAGCTTTATTTACAACGAGTTAGTAAAATCGTGCAATGCATTGATTATGAGACGTTTTCCAACATACCAGAAATCATAGAAAAATGCCTTGGTTTTGAGGAAACTAAACTATGGAAAAACGTTTGAAGTTCACATATATCAAAATTAAATCTCTTTGTTCCCGTGTTACCTATTTATATTATATTTATATTATCTAGAGCAACCACAGATAAGCCGTTTTATAATTAAAAATCCCATCTAAATCGGGCAATTTTCACTGAAGTTATCGTGAGAAAATAACGGCTAACGAATCTCACGCATGCGCCCGCAATTGCTGACAAAAAAACATTTTTGGCGGAACTGCTTCCAATGTCGTTACAGACCAACACATTGTATTTCGTTGCAATCGAAGCATTTTTCCACAAGTTATTACTCAAGTTATGAGGATAATGGCTGTGGAATAAATTCCGTTCCTGTACTCTACCCTTTGACCCCATTTCGATGATATTAAACACAATTGGTTCAGTATACCTCCGGAACAATTTACTAATGTTTTGTCGCAATAGAAGTATTTTTAGTCAAGTTATGAGCATAATGGCTGTGGAATAAATCTCGCTCCTGTGCCCTGACCTCTGACCCCATTTTGATGATATTCAACACAACCAGTTCAGTATATCTCCGGAACAACGTGATCAAGTTTTCTTGCAATCGAAACATTTTTACGTAAGTTACGACATATAAGGGCAATGGAATGAATCCCACTCCTATGCCCTGAACTTTGACCCCATTTCGATGATATTCAACAGAACCGGTTCAGTATATCTCCGGAACAACGTGATCAAGTTTTCTTGCAATCGAAACATTTTTACGTAAGTTACGACATATAAGGGCAATGGAATGAATCCCACTCCTATGCCCTGACCTTTGACCCCATTTCGATGATATTCAACAGAACCGGTTCAGTATATCTCCGGAACAACGTGATCAAGTTTTCTGGCAATCGAAACATTTTTACGTAAGTTATGGCGCATAAGGGCGATGGAATGGATCCCGCTCTTATGTCCTGCCCTTAGACCCCATTTCGCCCATTTTCAATACGGTTCGTCCCCAGGTTGTTTCCTACCACATACTAAACTTTAATAGAAATTGAATCATTTTTACGCGAGTTATCGTGCGGACAGGCAGACACACAGACAGACGGACAAAGCTGGAAAATACACGCTTCTTTGTCAACCTACGGCTGAACAAGTTAGTGAAATCATGCAATGCATTGATTGTGATACTCTTTCCAATATACCAGAAATCATTACTCAAGTTATGAGGATAATGGCTGTGGAATAAATTTCGCTCCTGAACGCTGACCTTTAACCCCATCTCGATGATATTCAACAGAACTGGTTCAGTGTACCTCCGGAACAACATGATAAAGTTTTGTCGCAATCTAAGCATTTTTACGTACGTTTTGACGCATAAGGGCAATGGAATGGATCCCGCTCCTATGTCCCGACCTTTAACCCCAATTTCGTCCATTTTCAATAGGGTTTGCCCCTAGGTGGTCCCATACTACATACTAGAGTTTCGTCGAAATCAAACAATTTTTACGCGAGTTATCGTGAGGACGGGCAGACAGACGTACAAAGCTGGAGCATATACGCTTCTTCAACCTACGGTTGGAAAGCGTAAAAAAGGCGCAAATTAAAAACAGAAGTTAGTTAAAATACCGCAAGTAAGATCTTTCAAGGCCGCAGGGATCCCGTTATTAGGCTTAGTGCCACAGTCACCGACAAAGCATGCAATAAATGCAATGTAATAGTTCCATGATGCAATATTCATCAAAAGCCGCTGTTGCCAAAAGTGAACATCCAAAATCATGTTCAAGATCGCAAGGAACGCATACCATGCGCTATAGGAAACATAGATTCGATTAGTGTGATGTGCTAATTTTTAGTGTGATGCACTAATAGTATCCATGCTTCCTGCAGCGGATATTATTCAGTGCCGGATTTAAAGCTTTTGGGGCCCTGGGCCTAATTTTCTACCCCTCCCCCCTCACCTGGCCACCCATATTTGCATTTGCTCTTATAAGATTTTCTAATAAACTTATCTTTAAGTTAAGAATATAATAATTGGTAGAATAATTTTATTGTTATACACTAGAGCAATTGAATTAAAGACGTACGCAGCGATAGGACAATACAAGGACTGATGCGACGGGAATCAATAAGAGTCGGACGCAGTATGGGTAAGACGAAGGATCTAAGCGCATTTGATCGTGGGCAAATTATCGGGGCCCGACGAATGGGTCACTCCGTCTCGGAAGTCGCGCAGGCACTGGGATTTTCACGAGCCACTGTGTCACGGGAGCACCGTGAGTACATCGAATCCGGTAAAACCATCCCTGCAAGGGCCAACTGCCGTGGACAACAGCGTGTGGATGAGCGGGGTCATCGTCGGCTAGCTCGCATTGTGACAGCGGATAGGCGGGCCACAGTGCAAGAAATCACTCGGCAATTTAACGCTGGTGCACAAAAACGTGTAAGCAGCCACACCATCCAGAACCATCTCCTCGCTATGGGGTACGGAAGCCATCGTCCCACAAGGTTATCGCTGCTGACCGCACATCACAAGGCGCAAAGATTAGCATGGGCGCGGGAACATCGCCACTGGACCCTACACATGTGGGAACATGTTGCCTGGACTGATGAGTCGAGATTCACGTTGGTACATGCGGATGGCAGGATACGAGTACGGCGCAAACCACATGAAGCGATGGATCCTTCTTGCCATCAGGATACTCTTCAAGCAGGTGGGGGTGGCATTCTCGTCTGGAGACTGTTTACGTGGACTGAAATAGGACCCCTGTTACGTGTGACATCGTCCCTCACAGGTCAATGTTACCGGGATATCCTGGACGACCATTTGCTCCCTTTTGTGCGTCTTCAACATCCCAATGGGGGACCTCATCCTGCAACAAGACAATGCAGCTCCCGAATTGTATCCGAATGGTTGGATGAACACTTCACCGACATGACCTCGCTTCCTTGGCCAGCTAGGTCACCTGACCTCAGTCCCATCGAGTATGCCATCCAGAAAGATGCTCAAGGCTCTGACCCCCTCCATCAAATCTTCGTGAACTGTGGGAGCTTGTTCAGGGATCGTGGTGGCTTCCCAACGCTTCCGGTGTCTTGTCGAATCCAAGACGAGACGAAAACCGCCGTCATCAGGGCGAAAGGTATGTCTAATCAATTGCTCTTCAGTGTATAAGTATTTATTAAATAAAAATTATTTTGATTTAAGGTGGACGTTAGGTAATTTTGCTTCCTATATTTCCAATGGAAAAACTTCTGTACACATTTTCTTCCCAATTAATGCGTTCCCAAGGATAAAAATTTGAACATCGATTAAAATAGCTTCATTGTATAACTTGGAATACTTAATATTTTCTGAAACATAACTATAATTATGCAATCCAACATTTCTTTGTCTACTGACGTCATCAAAGTACAGGGCGCGCCATCTTTTTTCTGGTTTCAACACCACCATAGGAAAAGTTATTGATTTTTAATATAATTATGGTTATGTTTAAGAAAATATTAAGTATTCCAAGTTATAATATGAAGTTATTTTAATCGATGTTCCAATTTTCATCCTTGGGAACACACTAATTGTGAAGGAAATGTGCACAAAAGTTTTTCTATTGGAAGCATAGCAAGCAAAATTACTTGACGTCCACCTTAACTTGTTATTAGCTTAAAGGTTATAAAAAAAATTGTAAACACAGTCAAAGAGGTTCATGCTTATTCATCAGGAACAACACTTTATATTTTGAATGCGCTCTCTATCGTACATTCAAATTGTAAAGAACTACATTTTACGTCGTATACGCTCTCTATCGCGTTCGTACGAACACGAGCGTGCTCGCAATAGAGCTATTATTACGTTCTTATATCTTTAGTTATCATTCCAGATAAAATAAAAAATTACCACTATATTTTATTCAAGTAAATTAAAATAACGGTACCTCCCTTTTCTAAGTTTTTTCTGTTCCATGATCTCCGTTTTTCTGGATTCTACACCTGGGGCCCTCTAGAGCCTTGGGCCCCTAGGCCGCGGCCTAGTTGGCCTAGTGGTAAATCTGCCGCTAATGTTATTCGTTCCTTGACATCTTCTACATGATTTTGGACGTTCACTTTTGGCAACAGCGACTTTCGATGACTGTTGCATCATGGAACTATACACTGAACAGCAATTGAATTCCAGACAGCTGGCGTTATGCAAATGTGGCGCTGTGGGCGGCCCTGTAAACGGAAACGACATGACGTATGCAGCGATCCTGGAATCAGTTAGAGTCGGACGCAGTATGGGTAAGACGAAGGATCTAAGCGCATTTGATCGTGGGCAAATTGTCGAGGCTCGACGAATGGGTCACACCATCTCGGAAGTCGTGCAGCCACTGAGATTTTCACGAGCCACTGTGTCACGGGTGCACCGTGAGTACATCGAATCCCGTAAAACAATCCCTGCAAGGGCCAACTGCCGTGGACAAGAGCGTGTGGATGAACGGGGTCATCGTCGGCTAGCTCGCATTGTAACAGCGGATAGACGGGCCACAGTGCAAGAAATCACTCCGCAATTTAACGCTGGTGCACAAAAACGTGTAAGCGGCCACACCATTCAGAACCATCTCCTCGCAATCGGGTACAGAAGCCATCGTCCCACGAGGGTACCGCTGCTGACCGCACATCACAGGATGCAAAGATTAGCATGGGCGCGGGAACATCGCCACAGGACCCTAGACATGTGGGAAAATGTTACCTGGACTGATGAGTCGAGATTCACGTTGGTACATGCGGATGGCAGGATACGAGTACGGCGCAAACCACATGAAGCGATGGATCCTTCTTGCCAGCAGGGTACTCTTCAAGCTGGTGGGGTGGCATTCTCGTCTGGGGACTGTTTACGTGGACTGAAAAGGGACCCCCTGGCACATGTGACATCGTCCCTCACAGGTCAACGTTACCGGGATATCCTGCACGACCATTTGCTCCCGTTTGTGCATCTTCAACATCCCACTGGGGACCTCATCCTGCAGAAAGACAATGCACCGCGCCATCGCTCACGAATTGTATCCGAATGGTTAGATGAACACACCACCGACGTGACCTCGCTTCCTTGGCCAGCTAGATCACCTGACCTCAATCCCATCGAGCACATCTAGGATGCCATCGAGAGAGATGTTCGAGGCTCTGACCCCCTCTCTCAAATGTTCGTGAACTGTGGGGGCTTGTTCAGGGGTCGTGGATCCGTATGGCTTCCCAACGCTTCCGGTGTCTTGTCGAGTCCATGCCGAGACGAATCGCCGCTGTCATCAGGACGAAAGGTGTTTGCTACAAGCTACTAGACAGGTATCTCTAATTCAATTGCTCTTCAGTGTGCATTACTTTACGCAAATTTCCTCCGTAATTATTGAGATCTTTGCCCAATCATCGTATTGAATTCTGTTCTGATCTTGTTGCTAATCTTTGCTCTGTCTCTACAGGACCCAAAATGTTTAATTGATTGTCACATGATACTTCTTTAATTTTACACAAAGTGCGATGATATATAAAAGTAAAAAAACTAAGTGGCATATTTAACTAGA
This sequence comes from Macrothele yani, assembly GCA_039090855.1. Taxonomy (NCBI): domain Eukaryota; kingdom Metazoa; phylum Arthropoda; class Arachnida; order Araneae; family Macrothelidae; genus Macrothele; species Macrothele yani. Next base: position 74,929,733 of record CM077032.1, on the reverse strand, counting down.
TAGTTACTGAGTGGCTGCTAACTGATTTCGGACAAGTAAAAAAAAAATCCATTCGTTCCGCCTTGCCTCATCTTTCAGCACGGGAAATAGTTACCTTTTGTTTACAGGACCTGCAACCACTGCTGCATCCAGGTACGAAAAGCGTTCTGTGGTGCAGTGGAAGCATATTCGGCGCGTAACTGGAAGACCCTGGGTTCAATTCTTGGTGGCGGCCGATGAGAAATTTTTCCGTGACTAACTTATAAACGTGGAAAAAGCGATGACTTCTATTTGACCTTCTCAAAGTTACTCTTATTGCTACTGCAATGCTGGCCACCCAAAATGCAACACCAAGAAGGGCACGAGATTAACTGGACACATAACAACAGATACAAAGATGAAACGATTGAGCTTACAGGCCCGTGCGACTTGCAGAACACATAGATATCAATAGTTCGTGTGCCCCCCCCCAAGGCTGGCAATAACGGCCGCTACACGCCGCGGCATCGGACGAAAGAGGCTTTGGATGTGGGCTTGGGGTATGTCGGTCCACGTTGCTTCCACACGTTGCCACAGTTCATCACGGGTGGTGGTTGCCGGGCTACTAGGTTGCCGGTCAGCGACCAGACGAGTTCGATGGGCGACATATCGGGAGAACAGGCGGGCCGCGGCAGCAGTGACACCTGGTGGTCCGTGAGGAATTGTTGCACGATGCGTGCCACGTGCGGGCGCGCATTGTCCTATTCAAACGTGGCCGCTGGCAGGTAAGGGACAACTTCAGGCTACAAAACGTCGGAGATGTAGCGGTGGCTGCTGAGTGTACCGGCGATGCGTACCAGAGGGGTTCGGGTGTCATATCCAATTTCGCCCCAAACCATAACGTCAGGCGACGGACCGGTATGGTGATGCATACTGCAGGCGTCATACAGTCTCTCGCCGCGGTGCCGCCACACGCGGATCCGACCATCGAGGTGTTGCAGGCAGAAGCGGGATTCGTCGGAGAAGACAATGTCGTGCCATTTCGTAGTCCAGGTGCGGCGTTCAACGGCCTACTGCCACCGCACACGCCGGTGGTGTAACTTAAATGGTAATCGGATCAATGGGCGCCGTGCGACAAGTCCCCGCTCCTGCAGACGACGTCGAACGGTGCGTGCTGACACAGGTTGTTGTTAAACACACCCTAATTCCAGCGCTAACGTTCGTGATGTGGCGGTGCGAGCCGTCAATGCCCGCCTCACAACATACCGGTCCTCTTGTTCGGTGGTGTGCCGCGGCTGCGGCAATCGGTCCGTCCGTCCCTCCTGCACCCATCGAATCCATACTCGCCTCACTGTGGTTGGATGTCGTCTCTGCCGAGCGCCGATGTCTCGGTACGATAAACCGCTGTCGCGATAAGCCACTATTCGTCCTCTGTCGAACTCCGAAACGTGCTGGAATGACTGCCGTATTCTGCGACGAGGCATCAGGAAGCTTCCCACGCACAGGGCCGGCAGCACAACACACTTCCAGTACTTAAACCCCGCCTTCTGTGCACCCTTCTTATAGTGCTTCTCGGTGGCGCACATGATTTGCATATGCCCTGCAATGCTGATCGTTTGCATGTCCTCTCGCGGGCGACGCATGCTGAGAATATCAGGCCAATCGGATGCTTCCTTCTTGGTGTTGCATTTTGGGTGGGCAGCAGTGTAAAATTTATACAATGAGGTATTAACTCACAGCACACTATTTCTTCTATACACTATACTTTCTCGGTGACTGTGGCACAAAGCCTGATTATGGGGACGCCAGGCCTTGAAAAATCTCGCTTGCAGTATTTTAACCGACTTGTGTTTTTAATTGTGAATAAAGCTTTTAACTTTGCATTTTGAACAGAGTGAGTTTTGCATATCGTACAGGGATAGCCTGGTTCACTCTTAGATTACTTCTACGAAATGCTTAAACTGTTCACCTTGAGTAATCGGTATCATCTTTCTTGCTTTTGTGGAGTTGAATTCGTTACCAAATGTGTAACGATGAGTACTGCTTTAATGTCTCACGAAATTTGAATTCTCATTGCTTCCTTATTTTTAGGGCGTTCTACTGACAGGTTGGTGCTGCGCCATTATTTCAGGCATGTCAGTGGTATATGGAAAATATGAATGGTATAACGGAAGAGATCCAGGCTTCTGGGCTGCCGTGCTTTATTCAAGCTTCCATAGACTTGCATGGACTTTGTGTCTAGCTTGGATAGTGGTCTGTTGTGCCAATGGATATGGAGGTCAGCAAAGATGTCACTGCCTTCAAATGTGTTATTTTATTTATTTTTACCATGTTACACAGAGTCACTCGTATACAGGATGTTCCAAAATTTATCTTTACAACTTTGACCCTCAATGGAACAATTAATTCAAACACTCGACATGAATCAGAAACACCAAAGAGAAATCATCGCTCTTTCCATGTTAATGAGTGAGACTCCGAAAAATTCTCATCGGCCGCCACCGGGAATCGAACCCAGGGTCTTCCAGTTACATTACGGACATGCTATAACTTCCCCACAGCGGTCTCTAATTCTCCAGACTCACATTTGATTAACTGCCAAACTTCATGGCAGTTGAACGTCCAAATCATGTTGAAGATGGGGGTGTACTTATTAACGTGGAAAGAGCGATGATTTCTGTTTGGTGTTCCTGATTCACGTCGAGTGTTTGAATTACACTGGCGGAAAGTGAAAAAAGAACACCAAGAAGGAATTGGCGGACGATCATGAAATTTACATACGTTAATGCGGTCGAGTTTACGTAGGTGTGATGTTAAATTCGGGACCAACCGGTGAGCGCTTACGCCACAATACGGCATAATATGCAAATTATCGTCGGTGGTATTTAAGGAGTATGGCAAAGTGAATGTACTCAGTCGTCGGCGTACGGACACGTGCGAAGACCCTGAAGAAGCTGCAATGCCTGGACATGGAAGACGTGTACGATTTCAGCAGTTATCGGACTTTGAGCGAGGTCGTCTAGTCGGACTCCGCGAGGCCGGGTGGTCGTATCGTCGTATTACGGAGCGAATTGGACGGGAAGTATCGGTGGTGGTACGATGGTGGCGTAGATAGTCCGAGGAACATTCCCACACGAGAAGACGTGGAACCGGGAGTCACAGACGGACTGATGATCTGACCGATCGACGCATATGAAGAGCGGCGTTGTCAAGCAGAACATCCACTGCGACGCAAATCCGAGCTGCCGTTGCACATGAGGTGACTGTGCGAACAATCCGCAACCGTCTACTGGATGCAGGACTACGTGCACTTGTGCCTCTGGCATGTGTACCTCTGACTCCAGCCCACCGTCAGGAACGGCTGCAGTGGTGTCGCCAACGTCTGGAGTGGTGTCGCCAACGTCTGCAGTGGAGAACGGAATGGCGATCCGTCGTGTTCAGCGATGAAAGCAGATTCTGCATGGGAGCCTCCGATGGCCGTATGCGTGTTCGCAGACGCACAGGGGAGCGTCTCCACCCTTCTTCCATTCGCCAGCGACACACAGGGCCTACACCTGGTCTCCTGGTGTGGGGAGCGATCAGCTATCACTCCCGTACACAACTAGGTTTGTACCGGGTACGTTAAACAGCACCTCCTACATCAACAACATCATTCAGCCCGTTGTTGTGCCATTTGTAAGGTCAGTCCATCGTGGTGTTTTCCAGCAAGATAACGCACGCCCACACACGGCACGTGCAACGCAACATGCACTTCAGGGTGTGAGACAACTTCCATGGCCTGCACGTTCACCGGATTTGTCCCCCATTGAGCACATGTGGGATTTTATGGGACAACGACTTATCAGGTCTACACGGCCAGCCACGACCATCCCCGATTTACGCGTCCAGGTTGAGGATGCTTGGAACTCAATACCCAAACTTACATCCAACATCTGTACGACAGACTCCATGCCAGAATTGCACAGTGTGACGCAGTTCATGGCGGTTCAACCTCGTACTAACCATGTTACATGGAAATGTTATTTTTCAGTTTACCAGCAAATACAGCTGTATTTTGCCATAATGTTTTGATCACGTTATGCTCTGTATTACGTTATTATGCTGTATAAATTTCGTTGGTATCAGACGTCTCCTTCTTGGTGTTCTTTTTTCACTTTCCGCCAGTGTAATTATCCATTCGCCTCCTAGTTATTTGCTCAGTTGCTGCTTTCCATCTTTGTTGAATCCCCAGCATTGTGCGGGGCTCCATGAAGCAACCTGCCACGAAGTTTGGCAGTTAATCAGATGTGAGCCTGAAGACTTCGAGGTCGCTGTGGTGCACTGCTAGCATGTCCGGCGCGTAACTGGAAGACCTGGGTTCGATTCCCAGTGGCGGCCGATGAGAATTTTCCCAAGACTCGCTTATTAACGTGGAAAGAGCGATGATTTCTGCCCAATAGAACAGAAACAGAATAAGAAAACAACAAGAAAGATGACACTGAAATTTCGGGTGTAATAAGCACGTTAATGAACATGTTAATGAGCACGTTAATGAGCACGTCTTTTGAATCCGTTCTGACGCGAATTGAATTTATCAAAGCTATTCGAAGTCAGTGGAGCAAGTATGGAAAACGGTAGTATCTGACCAAAGAAAGAAGTTTTTCAATCGGGTTTTGAATCCCGCAGATATTGCTGTAAACGGAATTGCGAACTTACGCCCTCTGGTTGCATACTTGTGCATTAAAAACATTTTGTAATTATATGAGAAACATTCCACAGCGAAAATGCTCTCTAACAAAGAAAGAATTTTTCAAATCGGACTCTTAGAAGCAGAGATATCGACAAATATAAGATTTGAATCTCAGCCCCCTGGCGGGAAAAGCATGCATTCTTTTAAGGAGAAAGTGCTCTCAAAAGGTTTTTCGATGTGAGCGGTATCTGTCCAGGAAAGAATTTTTTCAGTTGAGTTTCCAGGAGCTCAGATTTTGCTGCAAAAAATGTATTGACATAACCAACCTTAAAAAACACCATAATACCTTCAAATTGGAACTGAAGAACAGATTCTCTGCTTTAGAAGGCCTAACATCGGAAGAAGTGGATATTTCTGAAGTTAACAGAAAAGTAACCAAAGCTCTTATGGAAACAGCAACAAAATTAGCTGGGTCTAAGAACAAATTGCATGTGAACAAATTATCAGGAAAAACCAAAATGTTGATGCAAAAAAGAAGAGAGATGAGGACAACTAAAGAAGATGTGACTTCTAAAGTGGAATATATAGAGCTATGCAAGACAGTACGAAAAAGTATCACTGAAGACGTAAAGAAATTCAACTGTGAACTAGTGAGGAAAGCAATTGAAAACAACCAAAGCCTAAAGATAGCAAAGGGACATCTCAGTAAGGGAAGAAAACAGATTATGGCACTTAGAAAAGAAGATGGTTCTGTAGCAAGAAATAGAGGCGAAATTTTGACAAGAGTGAAAGATTTCTACTCCAAATTATATGAAAGGGATGATACATGTACTCCAGGCATCATGAAAGGTACCAGAGTTCTTCCAGTCCTTCCAGCAGAAGTTGCACATGCAATCAAGAACATGAAGCGGGGAAAAGCTCCAGGAGAAGATGGAATTACTGTAGACATCATACAAGAAGCAAGTGGAGAAATCGAAACAGTACTCGCCCAAATTTTCACTCGATGCCTTAATGAAGGGAAAATTCCTGAGGATTGGAACAACGCTACAATGATCTTGCTACATAAAAAAGGTGACATTGAGGATCTCAGGAACTACAGACCTATCAGCCTCCTATCAGTGGTTTATAAAATCTTCACTAAAGTTCTTTCACACCGCTTGAAGGTAACACTGGACATGGCTCAACCGAGAGAACAAGCTGGATTCAGGAGTGGCTACAGCACAATAGATCATATCCACGTACTTAGAGAACTAATTGAAAGAGCGAGGGAATATGAACTTCCATTGTGCATGGCTTTTATCGATTATGAAAAAGCCTTTGATTCGGTGAAACCATCAGCAGTTGCAATGGCTCTGAAATCCTGCGGTATTGAAGATGCATACATTAATATTATTAATAACATCTATGAAAATGCAAGTGCAAAGATTCTGCTATTTGAAAATACAACACACATAAAAATTGGAAAAGTAGTGAGACAAGGTGACACCATATCTCCGAAGCTCTTTAATGCCACATTGGAAAATATCTTTCAATCACTGAACTGGGAAAACAAAGGCATAAAGATTAATGGAGATTATCTAACCCACCTTCGTTTTGCTGATGACATAGTCATTTTTGCAACTACCCCATCAGAGCTACAGAGTATGATGCAGGAACTTGCTGACAAGAGTAAAGAAGTGGGATTAAAAATGAACTTTCAGAAGACAAAAGTGATGTTCAATGCTTTTACAAGAAATGAAGATTTATCGATTGATGGAGAAAAGCTGGAGATAACAGACACGTACGTTTATCTTGGACAGCAGATATCAAGTGAGGGTCACATTGGTGAAGAAATTAATCGGCGTACAAAACTTGCCTGGAGAGCTTTTGGAAGGAACAGCATAATTTTCAAGAGCAATATGCCATTATGTCTTAAAAGAAAAGTGTTTGATCAATGCATCCTTCCAGTGCTTACGTATGGTGCAGAGACGTGGACCTTTACTAAAAGAGATATACAAAGACTGCAGACAACTCAAAGAAGCATGGACAGGTGCATGCTTGGTGTAACCAGGAGAGATAAGAAGAGGAACACGTGGATCCGAAAAATGACAAGAGTGGAAGACATCATGATCCGAGTTAAATCCCTGAAATGGCAATGGGCTGGACATATTGCCAGAAGAACAGACCATCGATGGACAGCCGAAATTTTAGATTGGATTCCAAGGGACAGGAAAAGACCCAGAAAAAGACCACATGGAAGATGGGTGGATGAAATTCGTAAATATGCGGGAGTGACATGGAGGAGACTGGCACAAGACAGACCGTTGTGGAGGAAACTTGGGGAGACCTTCGTCCAGCAGTGGATTGATAATGGTTGACAATGATGATGATGATGATGACATGTACATCAGAAGCAGAAATAAACACTTATGCCTCTGATGTCCAAACCATTCTTTTCATATATTATATGAAAAACATTCCTCATCAGGAGCTGTATGCGATACAGGAAGAATTTTTCAAATCGGAGCTTTAGAGGCAGAAATATCGGGGGAAACGCAATAGACCTTAACGCGGAAAGTCTATGATTTGCTTGAAAACTTTGAAATCATATGAAGAACATCGCGCACCAGAAACGCTATCCAAATGAGAAGGAATCTTTCAAATCGGATTGTTAAAAGTAGAGATATTGACAAAAATAAGATATACACAGTGCGTCAAAGAATTTTTAAGACTGGGTCTGTAAAATGAAATAGAAACAAGAAATTATAATTTGTTTTGGTTTGTTATTCAAAATAACTCCTCCGGCTTCAATACACTTGTTACAGCGATTTAATAATGATTCGAATGCCTGTTGCAGTTCACTTTGCGGAATTGCCTCCAAAGCACGCGTCAAAGCTGTTTATATGGTCGAAATATCATCAAAATAACACCCTTTTAGCGTCATTTTAAGTTTTGGGAACAAAGAAAAGTCGCAGGGTGCTAAATCAGGCGAATACGGTGGATGATTCAACACACAGACGTTATTTTTCGCCAAAAATCTACGAACAAGAAGTGAGGCGTGACTGGGTGCATTATCGTGCAACAAACACCAACTGTTTTCATCTCGATATTCTGGACGAATGCGACGAATTCTGCCATCAAAAGCCTCAAAACATTTAAATAAAGCTCACCAGTAATTGTTTGTCCACTTGGAACAAATTCTTTGTGGATAATACCCTTACTATCGAAAAATGTAATGAGCATTGTTTTGATTTTCGATGGAACTTTTCTTGTTTTTTTGGCTTGTGGTGAGTTTTTTGACTTCCATTCTGCACTTTGTCGCTTTGTTTTTGGATCATATTGAAAACACCATGTTTCATCACCTGTAACAATCGATTTTAAGAAGTTTGGATCATTTTCAGCGGCTGAAATGATGTCTTTGCAATGTGCACTTCTCCTTGATTTTTGTTCATTGGTTAACGTGTGTGGAACAAATTTAGTACAGACTTTTGTTTTGCCCAAATCTTCATGCAGAATGGTTCGAATCGTTTCTTTGTTGATGTTTAAAGACTCTTCCACCATTCTCATTGACGCACATCGATTGTTTGCCACGAAATCACGCACTTTTTCAATAATCTCAGGTGTCCTAGATGAACTTGGTCTTCCGGTATGCTTATCATCTTCTAGCGTATCTCTTCCGTCCAAAAAACGTTTGTGCCACAAGAAAACATTTGATCTACTTAAACAATACTCTCTGTAAACTTGTTTCATCATTTGGTACGTTTCCGAGGCACTTTTACAAAGTTTTGCGTTAATTTTAATAACAGCCCTTTGTTAAATCTTAATAATTCAACATGAAAAAAATTTATTTCTCTAATGAACGGCCGTTTCGTTTGAGTTACTTTAAGAACTGCGCAGTACTTTTGGCAGAAAGCAAGCAGATGGTCACGGTTTATAACGCATTCGCGATTACACTGGTGGCGCCACCGTAGGCTGAAATCTAGCGAAAGTCTTAAAAATTCTTTGACGCACTGTGTACATCTACGCCCCCTGGCGGAGAAGCCATGTAGTATTTTAAGAAGAAAATATACTGAAAATATTTATCAACGTGAGTGGCATCGGTCCACAAACGAATTTTTAGAAGCTCAGATTTTGTGGCAAATACATCAGAAGCAGAAATTAACACTGACGCCCTCTTGCGGCCAAACCATTCTCTAACAAAAATTAGAAAGTATATGAAAGAGAGTTTCCATCAGGAGATGTATCCGCTGAAGAAAAAAATTCCGATCGGAGTTTTAGAAATAGAGATATCAGTGGAATCGCACTTTACGGTTACGCCCTCTAGCGGAAAATCTATGCGTAGCTTGAAAAGTGATTATACCTAAAATACTCTTCGACATAAATGGAGTCGAAAGGTCAAATATTTTTTTTCAATCGGATGCTTAGAAGCAAATATGTGGAATAATATGTATTTTGAATTCGATATCATCTGCATTCACGCCCTCTAGCGACGAAATTGTACATAGTAAAAGAAAACGAAATAAAGGATCACCATTCGCATATTTCAAGCTTCCCAATGCAAAAAGAATTTTTCAAATCGGACTAATAGTTGCAGAGATATGGTGTCCACAGGTGGACGAACGGACGGACAAACCGATAGCATAAGCACGATCATTTTTACGTTTTCCAACCGTAGGTTGAAGAAGCGTATATGCTCCAGATTCGTCCGTCTGTCTGTCTGTCCGCATGATAACTCGCGAAAAAATGGTTCGATTTCGATGAAATTTTAGTATGTGGTAGGGGACTACCTAGAAAGGAACCCCATTGAAAATGGGTGAAATGGGATCAAAGGTCAGGACATAGGACAGGGATCCATTCCATCGACCTTAAGGGTTATTACTTACCTAAAAATGCTTCGATTGCGATAAAATTCATCATGTTGTTCCGGAGATGTATTGAACCAATTATATTTAATATAATCGAAATGGGTTCAAAGGTCAAGGCACAGAAGTGAGATTTTTTTCCACAGCCATTATCCTCATTACTTGACTAAAAATGCTTCTATTGAGACAAAACTTTAGTATATTGTTCCGGAGGTATGCTGAACCAATTCTGTTTAATATAATCGAAATGGGGTTAAAGGTCAGGGCACAGGAGCGAGATTTATTCCATAGTCATTATCCTCATAACTTGACTAAAAATGCTTCTATTGCGACAAAACTGTAGCATGTTGTTCCGGAGGTATGCTGAACCAATTCTGTTTAATATAATCGAAATGGGGTTAAAGGTCAGAGCACAGGAGCGAGATTTATTCCATAGTCATTATCCTCATAACTTGACTAAAATGCTTCTATTGCGACAAAACTGTAGCATGTTGTTCCGGAGGTATGCTGAACCAATTCTGTTTAATATAATCGAAATGGGGTTAAAGGTCAGGGCACAGGAGCGAGATTTATTCCATAGTCATTATCCTCATAATTTGACTAAAATGTTTCTATTGCGACAAAACTGTAGCATGTTGTTCCGAAGGCATACTGAACCAATTCTGTTTAATATAATCGAAATGGGGTTAAAGGTCAGGGCACAGGAGCGAGATTTATTCCATAGTCATTATCCTCATAATTTGACTAAAATGCTTCTATTGCGACAAAACTGTAGCATGTTGTTCCGAAGGCATACTGAACCAATTCTGTTTAATATCATCGAAATGGGGTCAAAGGTCAGGGCACAGGAGCGAGATTTATTCCATAGTCATTATCCTCATAATTTGACTAAAATGCTTCTATTGCGACAAAACTGTAGCATGTTGTTCCGAAGGCATACTGAACCAATTCTGTTTAATATAATCGAAATGGGGTTAAAGGTCAGGGCACAGGAGCGAGATTTATTCCATAGTCATTATCCTCATAATTTGACTAAAATGCTTCTATTGCGACAAAACTGTAGCATGTTGTTCCGAAGGCATACTGAACCAATTCTGTTTAATATAATCGAAATGGGGTTAAAGGTCAGAGCACAGGAGCGAGATTTATTCCATAGTCATTATCCTCATAACTTGACTAAAATGCTTCTATTGCGACAAAACTGTAGCATGTTGTTCCGAAGGCATACTGAACCAATTCTGTTTAATATAATCGAAATGGGGTTAAAGGTCAGGGCACAGGAGCGAGATTTATTCCATAGTCATTATCCTCATAACTTGACTAAAATGCTTCTATTGCGACAAAACTGGAGCATGTTGTTCCGGAGGTATGCTGAACCAATTCTGTTTAATATAATCGAAATGGGGTTAAAGGTCAGAGCACAGGAGCGAGATTTATTCCATAGTCATTATCCTCATAACTTGACTAAAATGCTTCTATTGCGACAAAACTTTAGCATGTTGTTCCGAAGGCATACTGAACCAATTCTGTTTAATATCATCGAAATGGGGTCAAAGGTCAGGGCACAGGATCAAAATTTAATCTACAGGCATTATCCTCATAACTTGAGTAATGATTTCTGGCATGTTGGAAAGCGTATCATAATCAATGCATTGCATGACTTTACTAACTTGTTTTACAAAAGACGTACTAAAAATCGGTTTATCACGTATTGAACAGCACGTTCCAAAGTTTATTAGGATGCTAGTAGAGCTGCACATGCGCACTGCTGGTTGCACGAATAACGTTGAGACGGTGTTCAACCTCCTGCCATGTTTTCCCGAGCATGTTCTCAGGAATTGCTGTGATGGAAGCTGTAACCCTGTGTTTCAGCTCATCCACACCCGAAACCTTTGTGCAGTACACAATATATTTCACATAACCTCGCATAAAAAAGTCTAAGGGGGTAAGTTCCTGTGAACGTGGAGGACAAGGAATTGGACCATACTATCCATTCCATCGCCCGGAAAGGTTTCATCAAGAAACTCACGAAGTGCCTAGTGTGAGGGTGCACCATCCTGCTGGGAGATGATAGCCGGTTGCAGACATTCCAATTGGGGGTAACAAACTCACTCAACATGTCCAAATAAACATTGGATGTGACGGTGTTTTTGGCGGAGAAGAATGAACCGATGATGCGGTTGTGCGGAAGACCGCACCAGACGTTAACCATAGGGTTGTCACGTTCAATTTCATGGAGGGCATGTGGGATTTCAGATCCCCAGACTCCGCAGTTATACAGACATGAAATGTTGCCTCGTCGCTGAATAAAACACGTTTCAGGAAGCCTTCCTCATTATCAATCCTGCGTAGCGTATCAACAGCAAAATCAAAACGTTTCAGTGTATCCCCGGGGTGCACCGCCTGTGGCAAATGCACTTTGTAGGCAGTCTGGAGCAAGAACTTGTGCGTGTATCGTTGTCGGTGGCAACCCCAACTGCCTGGAGGCCGTAGGAATGGACTTCGTAGGAAACTCTGTCGAACACGGTCCGTATCCTCTTCACTTGTGCTCGGCCAGCCAGCGTCCTTTTCATCAACCACATCACCAGTCTCCATAAACTTCTTGTGCTACTCGCGTATTGAGGGTCTGGATGGTGGATTACGTCAGTATTTGGTACAGAAATTACCTTGGACTTGCGTATCTGACTTCGTTTCTTTGAACCATGACACCCACTGAGCCTTTTCCTGTGAAGTAGCCATCACAAGTTCAGGGTCGTGCCTGAAAGGAAAAGAAAATATTTTGCATACTAATAAAACTGTATGCGTTGCTGTTACATGTACAAACAACAGAACTTCGCTATCTTATTTCGTTTAGGTTTTATTGAGGTTCAAAGTTACAGAGATAATTTTGGAACACAGTGTAGTATAAATCCTTAAAAATTATTCACATGCTATAAATAATTAATCTATTGGAAATCATACTAAGCTATGTGGACACCCTCACGCAGGCGCAATGACTGATTAAGTGGCTAGCAGGAGATAGATCTCCGAGCTTGAAAAGGACATTATAGTAGGGTGCTCAATTGAAGGTATGAGCATAAGAAGCATTGCTGATGTCAGACAGGTCGCTAAATAGACTCAGCTGGGGTTATGTGCGTAAGAAGCCTTGTTGATGTCAGACAGCTCGCTTAATAGACTCAGCGGGAGGTATGAGCATAAGAAGCATTGCGGATGTCAGACAGGTTGCTAAATAGACTCAGCTGGAGGTATGAGCATAAGAAGCATTGCTGATGTCAGACAGGTCGCTAAATAGACTCAGCTGGAGGTATGAGCATAAGAAGCATTGCTGACGTCAGACAGGTCGCTAAATAGACTCAGGTGGAGGTATGAGCATAAGAAGCATTGCTGATGTCAGACAGGTCGCTAAATAGACTCAGCTGGAGGTATGAGCATAAGAAGCATTGCTGATATCAGACAGGTCGCTAAATAGACTCAGCTGGAGGTATGAGCATAAGAAGCATTGCTGATGTCAGACAGGTCGCTAAATAGACTCAGGTGGAGGTATGAGCATAAGAAGCATTGCTGATGTCAGACAGGTCGCTTAATAGACTCAGCTGGAGGTATGAGCATAAGAAGCATTGCTGATGTGAGACAGGTCGCTTAATAGACTCAGCTTGAGGTATGAGCATAAGAAGCATTGCTGATGTCAGACAGGTCGCTTAATAGACTCAGGTGGAGGTATGAGCATAAGAAGCATTGCTGATGTCAGACAGGTCGCTAAATAGACTCAGCTTAAGGTATGAGCATAAGAAGCATTGTTGATGTTAGACAGGGCGCTAAATAGACTCAGCTGGAGGTATGAGCATAAGAAGCATTGTTGATGTCAGACAGGTCGCTAAATAGACTCAGGTGGAGGTAAGAGCATAAGAAGCATTGCTGATGTCAGACAGGTCGCTAAATAGACTCAGCTGGAGGTATGAGCATAAGAAGCATTGCTGATGTCAGACAGGTCGCTAAATAGACTCAGGTGGAGGTACAAGCAAAAGAAGCATTGCTGATGTCAGACACTTCGCTAAATAGACTCAGGTGGAGGTATGAGCATAAGAAGCATCGCTGATGTCAGACAGCTTGCTAAATAGACTGAGCTGGAGGTATGAGCATAAGAAGCATTGCTGATGTTAGACAGGTCGCTAAATAGACTCAGCTGGAGGTATGAGCGTAAGAAGCATTGCTGATGTCAGACACTTCGCTAAATAGACTCAGGTGGAGGTATGAGCATAAGAAGCATCGCTGATGTCAGACAGCTTGCTAAATAGACTCAGCTGGAGGTATGAGCATAAGAAGCATTGCTGATGTTAGACAGGTCGCTAAATAGACTCAGCTGGGGGTATGAGCGTAAGAAGCATTGCTGATGTCAAACAGGTCACTAAATAGACTCAGCTGGAGGTATGAACATAAGAAGCATTGCTGATGTCAGACAGGTAGCTAAATAGTCTCAGGTGGAGGTATGGGCGTAAGAAGCATTGCTGATGTCAGACAGGTCGCTTAATAGACTCAGCTGGAGGTATGAGCATAAGAAGCATTGCTGATATCAGACAGGTCGCAAAATAGACTCAGCTGGAGGTATGAGCATAAGAAGTATTGCTGATGTCAGACAAGTAGCTAAATAGACTCAGCTGGAGGTATGAGCATAAGAAGCATTGCTGATATCAGACAGGTCGCAAAATAGACTCAGCTGGAGGTATGAGCATAAGAAGTATTGCTGATGTCAGACAAGTAGCTAAATAGACTCAGCTAGAGGTATGAGCATAAGAAGCATTGCTGATATCAGAAAGGTCGCTAAATAGACTCAGCTGGAGGTATGAGCATAAGAAGCATTGCTGATGCCAGACAGGTCACTAAATAGACTCAGGTGGAGGTATGAGCATAAGAAGCATTGCTGATGTCAGACAGGTCGCTAAATAGACACAGGTGGAGGTAAGAGCATAAGAAGCATTGCTGATGTCAGACAGGTCGCTAAATAGACTCAGGTGGAGGTAAGAGCATAAGAAGCATTGCTGATGTCAGACAGGTTGCTAAATAGACTCACCTGGAGGTATGAGCATAAGAAGCATTGCTGATGTCAGACAGGTCGCTAAATAGACTCAGCTGGAGGTATGAGCATAAGAAGCATTGCTGATGTCAGACAGGTCGCTAAATAGACTCAGCTGGAGGTATGAGCATAAGAAGCATTGCTGACGTCAGACAGGTCGCTAAATAGACTCAGGTGGAGGTACAAGCAAAAGAAGCATTGCTGATGTCAGACACTTCGCTAAATAGACTCAGGTGGAGGTATGAGCATAAGAAGCATCGCTGATGTCAGACAGCTTGCTAAATAGACTCAGCTGGAGGTATGAGCATAAGAAGCATTGCTGATGTTAGACAGGTCGCTAAATAGACTCAGCCGGAGGTATGAGCGTAAGAAGCATTGCTGATGTCAGACACTTCACTAAATAGACTCAGGTGGAGGTATGAGCATAAGAAGCATCGCTGATGTCAGACAGCTTGCTAAATAGACTCAGCTGGAGGTATGAGCATAAGAAGCATTGCTGATGTTAGACAGGTCGCTAAATAGACTCAGCTGGGGGTATGAGCGTAAGAAGCATTGCTGATGTCAAACAGGTCGCTAAATAGACTCAGCTGGAGGTATGAACATAAGAAGCATTGCTGATGTCAGACAGGTCGCTAAATAGACTCAGGTGGAGGTATGAGCATAAGAAGCATTGCTGATGTCAGACAGGTCGCTAAATAGTCTCAGGTGGAGGTATGAGCGTAAGAAGCATTGCTGATGTGCGACAGGTCGCTTAATAGACTCAGCTGGAGGTATGAACATAAGAAGCATTGCTGATGTGAGACAGGTCGCTTAATAGACTCAGCTGGAGGTATGAGCATAAGAAGCATTGCTGATGTCAAACAGTTCGCTTAATAGACTCAGGTGGAGGTATGAGCATAAGAAGCATTGCTGATGTCAGACAGGTCGCTAAATAGACTCAGCTGGAGGTATGAGCATAAGATGCATTGTTGATGTTAGACAGGTCGCTACATAGACTCAGCTGGAGGTATGAGCATAAGAAGCATTGTTGATGTTAGACAGGTCGCTAAATAGACTCAGCTGGAGGTATGAGCATAGGAAGCATTGCTGATGTCAAACAGGTCGCTAAATAGACTCAGGTGGAGGTATGAGCATAAGAAGCATTGCTGATGTCAGACAGGTCGCTAAATAAACTCAGGTGGAGGTATGAGCATAAGAAGCATTGCTTATGTCAGACAGGTCGCTAAATAGACTCAGCTGGAGGTATGAGCATAAGAAGCATTGCTGATGTTAGACAGGTCGCTAAATAGACTCAGCTGGAGGTATGAGCATAAGAAGCATTGCTGATGTCAGACAGGTCGCTAAATAGACTCAGGTGGAGGTATGAGCATAAGAAGCATTGCTGATGTTAGACAGGTCGCTAAAAAGACTCAGCTGGAGGTATGAGCATAAGAAGCATTGCTGTTGTCAGACAGGTCGCTAAATAGGCTCAGCTGGAGGTATGAGCATAAGAAGCATTGCTGATGTCAGACAGGTCGCTAAATAGACTCAGCTGGAGGTATGAGCATAAGAAGCATTGCTGATGTCAGACAGGTCGCTAAATAGACTCAGCTGGGGTTATGTGCGTAAGAAGCCTTGTTGATGTCAGACAGCTCGCTTAATAGACTCAGCGGGAGGTATGAGCATAAGAAGCATTGCGGATGTCAGACAGGTTGCTAAATAGACTCAGCTGGAGGTATGAGCATAAGAAGCATTGCTGATGTCAGACAGGTCGCTAAATAGACTCAGCTGGAGGTATGAGCATAAGAAGCATTGCTGATATCAGACAGGTCGCTAAATAGACTCAGCTGGAGGTATGAGCATAAGAAGCATTGCTGATGTCAGACAGGTCGCTAAATAGACTCAGGTGGAGGTATGAGCATAAGAAGCATTGCTGATGTCAGACAGGTCGCTAAATAGACTCAGCTGGCGGTATGAGCATAAGAAGCATTGCTGATGTCAGACAGGTCGCTAAATAGTCTCAGGTGGAGGTATGAGCGTAAGAAGCATGCTGATGTGAGACAGGTCGCTTAATAGACTCAGCTGGAGGTATGAGCATAAGAAGCATTGCTGATGTGAGACAGGTCGCTTAATAGACTCAGCTTGAGGTATGAGCATAAGAAGCATTGCTGATGTCAGACAGGTCGCTTAATAGACTCAGGTATAGGTATGAGCATAAGAAGCATTGCTGATGTTAGACAGGTCGCTAAATAGACTCAGCTTAAGATATGAGCATAAGAAGCATTGTTGATGTTAGACAGGTCGCTAAATAGACTCAGCTGGAGGTATGAGCATAAGAAGCATTGTTGATGTCAGACAGGTCGCTAAATAGACTCAGGTGGAGGTAAGAGCATAAGAAGCATTGCTGATGTCAGACAGGTCGCTAAATAGACTCAGCTGGAGGTATGAGCATAAGAAGCATTGCTGATGTCAGACAGGTCGCTAAATAGACTCAGGTGGAGGTACAAGCAAAAGAAGCATTGCTGATGTCAGACACTTCGCTAAATAGACTCAGGTGGAGGTATGAGCATAAGAAGCATCGCTGATGTCAGACAGCTTGCTAAATAGACTGAGCTGGAGGTATGAGCATAAGAAGCATTGCTGATGTTAGACAGGTCGCTAAATAGACTCAGCTTAAGGTATGAGCGTAAGAAGCATTGCTGATGTCAGACACTTCGCTAAATAGACTCAGGTGGATGTATGAGCATAAGAAGCATCGCTGATGTCAGACAGCTTGCTAAATAGACTCAGCTGGAGGTATGAGCATAAAAAGCATTGCTGATGTTAGACAGGTCGCTAAATAGACTCAGCTGGGGGTATGAGCGTAAGAAGCATCGCTGATGTCAAACAGGTCGCTAAATAGACTCAGGTGGAGGTATGAACATAAGAAGCATTTCTGATGTCAGACAGGTCGCTAAATAGTCTCAGGTGGAGGTATGGGCGTAAGAAGCATTGCTGATGTCAGACAGGTCGCTAAATAGACTCAGCTGGAGGTATGAGCATAAGAAGCATTGCTGATGTCAGACAGGTCGCTAAATAGACTCAGCTGGGGTTATGTGCGTAAGAAGCCTTGTTGATGTCAGACAGCTCGCTTAATAGACTCAGCGGGAGGTATGAGCATAAGAAGCATTGCGGATGTCAGACAGGTTGCTAAATAGACTCAGCTGGAGGTATGAGCATAAGAAGCATTGCTGATGTCAGACAGGTCGCTAAATAGACTCAGCTGGAGGTATGAGCATAAGAAGCATTGCTGATATCAGACAGGTCGCTAAATAGACTCAGCTGGAGGTATGAGCATAAGAAGCATTGCTGATGTCAGACAGGTCGCTAAATAGACTCAGGTGGAGGTATGAGCATAAGAAGCATTGCTGATGTCAGACAGGTCGCTAAATAGACTCAGCTGGCGGTATGAGCATAAGAAGCATTGCTGATGTCAGACAGGTCGCTAAATAGTCTCAGGTGGAGGTATGAGCGTAAGAAGCATTGCTGATGTGAGACAGGTCGCTTAATAGACTCAGCTGGAGGTATGAGCATAAGAAGCATTGCTGATGTGAGACAGGTCGCTTAATAGACTCAGCTTGAGGTATGAGCATAAGAAGCATTGCTGATGTCAGACAGGTCGCTTAATAGACTCAGGTGGAGGTATGAGCATAAGAAGCATTGCTGATGTTAGACAGGTCGCTAAATAGACTCAGCTTAAGATATGAGCATAAGAAGCATTGTTGATGTTAGACAGGTCGCTAAATAGACTCAGCTGGAGGTATGAGCATAAGAAGCATTGTTGATGTCAGACAGGTCGCTAAATAGACTCAGGTGGAGGTAAGAGCAAAAGAAGCATTGCTGATGTCAGACAGGTCGCTAAATAGACTCAGCTGGAGGTATGAGCATAAGAAGCATCGCTGATGTCAGACAGGTCGCTAAATAGACTCAGGTGGAGGTACAAGCAAAAGAAGCATTGCTGATGTTAGACAGGTCGCTAAATAGACTCAGGTGGAGGTATGAGCGTAAGAAGCATTGCTGATGTCAGACAGCTTCGCTAAATAGACTCAGCTGGAGGTATGAGCATAAGAAGCATCGCTGATGTTAGACAGCTTGCTAAATAGACTCAGCTGGAGGTATGAGCATAAAAAGCATTGCTGATGTTAGACAGGTCGCTAAATAGACTCAGCTGGATGTATGAGCGTAAGAAGCATTGCTGATGTCAGACAGCTTGCTAAATAGACTCAGCTGGAGGTATGAGCATAAGAAGCATTGCTGATGTTAGACAGGTCGCTAAATAGTCTCAGGTGGAGGTATGAGCGTAAGAAGCATTCGCTGATGTCAAACAGGTCGCTAAATAGACTCAGGTGGAGGTATGAAGCATAAGAAGCATTGCTGATATCAGACAGGTCGCTAAATAGACTCAGGTGGAGGTATGAGCATAAGAAGCATTGCTGATGTCAGACAGGTAGCTAAATAGACTCAGCTGGAGGTATGAGCATAAGAAGCATTGCTGATATCAGACAGGTCGCTAAATAGACTCAGCTGGAGGTATGAGCATAAGAAGCATTGCTGATGTCAGACAAGTCACTAAATAGACTCAGCTGGAGGTATGAGCATAAGAAGCATTGCTGATATCAGACAGGTCGCTAAATAGACTCAGCTGGAGGTATGAGCATAAGAAGCATTGCTGATGTCAGACAGGTCGCTAAATAGACTCAGCTGGAGGTAAGAGCATAAGAAGCATTGCTGATGTCAGACAGGTTGCTAAATAGACACAGGTGGAGGTAAGAGCATAAGAAGCATTGCTGATGTCAGACAGGTCGCTAAATAGACTCAGGTGGAGGTAAGAGCATAAGAAGCATTGCTGATGTCAGACAGGTCGCTAAATAGACTCAGCTGGAGGTATGAGCATAAGAAGCATTGCTGATGTCAGACAGGTCGCTAAATAGACTCAGGTGGAGGTAAGAGCATAAGAAGCATTGCTGATGTCAGACAGGTCGCTAAATAGACTCAGGTGGAGGTATGAGCATAAGAAGCATTGCTGATGTCAGACAGGTCGCTAAATAGACTCAGCTGGAGGTAAGAGCATAAGAAGCATTGCTGATGTCAGACAGGTTGCTAAAGAGACTCAGCTGGAGGTATGAGCATAAGAAGCATTGCTGATGTCAGACAGGTCGCTAAATAGACTCAGCTGGAGGTATGAGCATAAGAAGCATTGCTGATGTCAGACAGGTCGCTAAATAGACTCAGCTGGAGGTATGAGCATAAGAAGCATTGCTGATGTCAGACAGGTCGCTAAATAGACTCAGGTGGAGGTAAGAGCAAAAGAAGCATTGCTGATGTCAGACAGGTTGCTAAATAGACTCAGGTGGAGGTATGAGCATAAGAAGCATCGCTGATGTCAGACAGCTTGCTAAATAGACTCAGCTGGAGGTATGAGCATAAGAAGCATTGCTGATGTTAGACAGGTCGCTAAATAGACTCAGCTTAAGGTATGAGCGTAAGAAGCATTGCTGATGTCAGACAGGTCGCTAAATAGACTCAGGTGGAGGTATGAGCATAAGAAGCATTGCTGATGTCAGACAGCTTGCTAAATAGACTCAGCTGGAGGTATGAGCATAAGAAGCATTGCTGATGTTAGACAGGTCGCTAAATAGACTCAGCTGGAGGTATGAGCATAAGAAGCATTGCTGATGTCAGACAGGTCGCTAAATAGACTCAGGTGGAGGTTATGAACATAAGAAGCATTGCTGATGTCAGACAGCTCGCTTAATAGACTCAGCGGGAGGTATGAGCATAAGAAGCATTGCTGATGTCAGACAGGTCGCTTAATAGACTCAGCTGGAGGTATGAGCATAAGAAGCATTGCTGATGTCAGACAGGTCGCTAAATAGACTCAGCTGGAGGTATGAGCATAAGAAGCATTGCTGATGTCAGACAGGTAGCTAAATAGACTCAGCTGGAGGTATGAGCATAAGAAGCATTGCTGATGTCAGACAGGTCGCTAAATAGACTCAGGTGGAGGTATGAGCATAAGAAGCATTGCTGATGTCAGACAGGTCGCTAAATAGACTCAGCTGGAGGTATGAGCATAAGAAGCATTGCTGATGTCAGACAGGTCGCTAAATAGACACAGGTGGAGGTAAGAGCATAAGAAGCATTGCTGATGTCAGACAGGTCGCTTAATAGACTCAGGTGGAGGTATGAGCATAAGAAGCATTGCTGATGTCAGACAGGTCGCTAAATAGACTCACCTGGAGGTATGAGCATAAGAAGCATTGCTGACGTCAGACAGGTCGCTTAATAGACTCAGGTGGAGGTATGAGCATAAGAAGCATTGCTGATGTCAGACAGGTCGCTAAATAGACTCAGCTTAAGATATGAGCATAAGAAGCATTGTTGATGTTAGACAGGTCGCTAAATAGACTCAGCTGGAGGTATGAGCATAAGAAGCATTGTTGATGTCAGACAGGTCGCTAAATAGACTCAGGTGGAGGTAAGAGCATAAGAAGCATTGCTGATGTCAGACAGGTCGCTAAATAGACTCAGCTGGAGGTATGAGCATAAGAAGCATTGCTGATGTCAGACAGGTCGCTAAATAGACTCAGGTGGAGGTATGAATATAAGAAGCATTGCTGATGTCAGACACTTCGCTAAATAGACTCAGGTGGAGGTATGAGCATAAGAAGCATCGCTGATGTCAGACAGCTTGCTAAATAGACTGAGCTGGAGGTATGAGCATAAGAAGCATTGCTGATGTTAGACAGGTCGCTAAATAGACTCAGCTTAAGGTATGAGCGTA
Organism: Macrothele yani; assembly: GCA_039090855.1. Taxonomy (NCBI): domain Eukaryota; kingdom Metazoa; phylum Arthropoda; class Arachnida; order Araneae; family Macrothelidae; genus Macrothele; species Macrothele yani. Next base: position 74,908,392 of record CM077032.1, on the reverse strand, counting down.
AGAAGCATTGCTGATGTCAAACAGGTCGCTAAATAGACTCAGGTGGAGGTATGAACATAAGAAGCATTGCTGATGTCAGACAGGTCGCTAAATAGTCTCAGGTGGAGGTATGGGCGTAAGAAGCATTGCTGATGTCAGACAGGTCGCTTAATAGACTCAGCTGGAGGTATGAGCATAAGAAGCATTGCTGATATCAGACAGGTCGCTAAATAGACTCAGCTGGAGGTATGAGCATAAGAAGCATTGCTGATGTCAGACAAGTAGCTAAATAGACTCAGCTGGAGGTATGAGCATAAGAAGCATTGCTGATATCAGAAAGGTCGCTAAATAGACTCAGCTGGAGGTATGAGCATAAGAAGCATTGCTGATGTCAGACAGGTCGCTAAATAGACTCAGCTGGAGGTATGAGCATAAGAAGCATTGCTGATGTCAGACAGGTCGCTAAATAGACACAGGTGGAGGTAAGAGCATAAGAAGCATTGCTGATGTCAGACAGGTCGCTAAATAGACTCAGGTGGAGGTAAGAGCATAAGAAGCATTGCTGATGTCAGACAGGTCGCTAAATAGACTCAGCTGGAGGTATGAGCATAAGAAGCATTGCTGACGTCAGACAGGTCGCTAAATAGACTCAGGTGGAGGTATGAGCATAAGAAGCATTGCTGATGTCAGACAGGTCGCTAAATAGACACAGGTGGAGGTAAGAGCATAAGAAGCATTGCTGATGTCAGACAGGTCGCTAAATAGACTCAGGTGGAGGTAAGAGCATAAGAAGCATTGCTGATGTCAGACAGGTTGCTAAATAGACTCACCTGGAGGTATGAGCATAAGAAGCATTGCTGATGTCAGACAGGTCGCTAAATAGACTCAGCTGGAGGTATGAGCATAAGAAGCATTGCTGATGTCAGACAGGTCGCTAAATAGACTCAGCTGGAGGTATGAGCATAAGAAGCATTGCTGATGTCAGACAGGTCGCTAAATAGACTCAGGTGGAGGTACAAGCAAAAGAAGCATTGCTGATGTCAGACACTTCGCTAAATAGACTCAGGTGGAGGTATGAGCATAAGAAGCATCGCTGATGTCAGACAGCTTGCTAAATAGACTGAGCTGGAGGTATGAGCATAAGAAGCATTGCTGATGTTAGACAGGTCGCTAAATAGACTCAGCTTAAGGTATGAGCGTAAGAAGCATTGCTGATGTCAGACACTTCGCTAAATAGACTCAGGTGGATGTATGAGCATAAGAAGCATCGCTGATGTCAGACAGCTTGCTAAATAGACTCAGCTGGAGGTATGAGCATAAGAAGCATTGCTGATGTTAGACAGGTCGCTAAATAGACTCAGCTGGGGGTATGAGCGTAAGAAGCATTGCTGATGTCAAACAGGTCGCTAAATAGACTCAGGTGGAGGTATGAACATAAGAAGCATTGCTGATGTCAGACAGGTCGCTAAATAGTCTCAGGTGGAGGTATGGGCGTAAGAAGCATTGCTGATGTCAGACAGGTCGCTTAATAGACTCAGCTGGAGGTATGAGCATAAGAAGCATTGCTGATATCAGACAGGTCGCTAAATAGACTCAGCTGGAGGTATGAGCATAAGAACCATTGCTGATGTCAGACAAGTAGCTAAATAGACTCAGCTGGAGGTATGAGCATAAGAAGCATTGCTGATATCAGAAAGGTCGCTAAATAGACTCAGCTGGAGGTATGAGCATAAGAAGCATTGCTGATGTCAGACAGGTCACTAAATAGACTCAGGTGGAGGTATGAGCATAAGAAGCATTGCTGATGTCAGACAGGTCGCTAAATAGACACAGGTGGAGGTAAGAGCATAAGAAGCATTGCTGATGTCAGACAGGTCGCTAAATAGACTCAGGTGGAGGTAAGAGCATAAGAAGCATTGCTGATGTCAGACAGGTTGCTAAATAGACTCACCTGGAGGTATGAGCATAAGAAGCATTGCTGACGTCAGACAGGTCGCTAAATAGACTCAGGTGGAGGTATGAGCATAAGAAGCATTGCTGATGTCAGACAGGTCGCTAAATAGACACAGGTGGAGGTAAGAGCATAAGAAGCATTGCTGATGTCAGACAGGTCGCTAAATAGACTCAGGTGGAGGTAAGAGCATAAGAAGCATTGCTGATGTCAGACAGGTTGCTAAATAGACTCACCTGGAGGTATGAGCATAAGAAGCATTGCTGATGTCAGACAGGTCGCTAAATAGACTCAGCTGGAGGTATGAGCATAAGAAGCATTGCTGATGTCAGACAGGTCGCTAAATAGACTCAGCTGGAGGTATGAATATAAGAAGCATTGCTGACGTCAAACAGGTCGCTAAATAGACTCAGCTGGAGGTATGAGCATAAGAAGCATTGCTGATGTCAGACAGGTCGCTAAATAGACACAGGTGGAGGTAAGAGCATAAGAAGCATTGCTGATGTCAGACAGGTCGCTAAATAGACTCAGGTGGAGGTAAGAGCATAAGAAGCATTGCTGATGTCAGACAGGTTGCTAAATAGACTCACCTGGAGGTATGAGCATAAGAAGCATTGCTGATGTCAGACAGGTCGCTAAATAGACTCAGCTGGAGGTATGAGCATAAGAAGCATTGCTGATGTCAGACAGGTCGCTAAATAGACTCAGCTGGAGGTATGAGCATAAGAAGCATTGCTGACGTCAGACAGGTCGCTAAATAGACTCAGGTGGAGGTATGAGCATAAGAAGCATTGCTGATGTCAGACAGGTCGCTAAATAGACTCAGCTGGAGGTATGAGCATAAGAAGCATTGCTGATGTCAGACAGGTCGCTAAATAGACTCAGGTGGAGGTACAAGCAAAAGAAGCATTGCTGATGTCAGACACTTCGCTAAATAGACTCAGGTGGAGGTATGAGCATAAGAAGCATCGCTGATGTCAGACAGCTTGCTAAATAGACTCAGCTGGAGGTATGAGCATAAGAAGCATTGTTGATGTTAGACAGGTCGCTAAATAGACTCAGCTGGAGGTATGAGCGTAAGAAGCATTGCTGATGTCAGACACTTCGCTAAATAGACTCAGGTGGAGGTATGAGCATAAGAAGCATCGCTGATGTCAGACAGCTTGCTAAATAGACTCAGCTGGAGGTATGAGCATAAGAAGCATTGCTGATGTTATACAGGTCGCTAAATAGACTGAGCTGGGGGTATGAGCGTAAGAAGCATTGCTGATGTCAAACAGGTCGCTAAATAGACTCAGGTGGAGGTATGAACATAAGAAGCATTGCTGATGTCAGACAGGTCGCTAAATAGTCTCAGGTGGAGGTATGGGCGTAAGAAGCATTGCTGATGTCAGACAGGTCGCTAAATAGACTCAGGTGGAGGTAAGAGCATAAGAAGCATTGCTGATATCAGACAGGTCGCTAAATAGACTCAGCTGGAGGTATGAGCATAAGAAGCATTGCTGATATCAGAAAGGTCGCTAAATAGACTCAGCTGGAGGTATGAGCATAAGAAGCATTGCTGATGTCAGACAGGTCGCTAAATAGACACAGGTGGAGGTAAGAGCATAAGAAGCATTGCTGATGTCAGACAGGTCGCTAAATAGACTCAGGTGGAGGTAAGAGCATAAGAAGCATTGCTGATGTCAGACAGGTTGCTAAATAGACTCACCTGGAGGTATGAGCATAAGAAGCATTGCTGATGTCAGACAGGTCGCTAAATAGTCTCAGGTGGAGGTATGAGCGTAAGAAGCATTGCTGATGTCAACCAGGTCGCTAAATAGACTCAGGTGGAGGTATGAGCATAAGAAGCATTGCTGATGTCAGACAGGTCGCTAAATAGTCTCAGGTGGAGGTATGAGCGTAAGAAGCATTGCTGATGTGAGACAGGTCGCTTAATAGACTCAGCTAGAGGTATGAGCATAAGAAGCATTGCTGATGTGAGACAGGTCGCTTAATAGACTCAGCTGGAGGTATGAGCATAAGAAGCATTGCTGATGTCAGACAGTTCGCTTAATAGACTCAGGAGGAGGTATGAGCATAAGAAGCATTGCTGATGTCAGACAGGTCGCTAAATAGACTCAGCTGGAAGTATGAGCATAAGATGCATTGTTGATGTCAGACAGGTCGCTAAATAGACTCAGCTGGAGGTATGAGCATAAGAAGCATTGTTGATGTTAGACAGGTCGCTAAATAGACTCAGCTGGAGGTATGAGCATAGGAAGCATTGCTGATGTCAAACAGGTCGCTAAATAGACTCAGGTGGAGGTATGAGCATAAGAAGCATTGCTGATGTCAGACAGGTCGCTAAATAAACTCAGGTGGAGGTATGAGCATAAGAAGCATTGCTGATGTCAGACAGGTCGCTAAATAGACTCAGCTGGAGGTATGAGCATAAGAAGCATTGCTGATGTTAGACAGGTCGCTAAATAGACTCAGCTGGAGGTATGAGCATAAGAAGCATTGCTGATGTCAGACAGGTCGCTAAATAGACTCAGGTGGAGGTATGAGCATAAGAAGCATTGCTGATGTCAGACAACTTGTTAAATAGACTCAACTGGAGGTATGAGCATAAGAAGCATTGCTGATGTTAGACAGGTTGCTAAATAGACTCAGCTGGAGGTATGAGCATAAGAAGCATTGCTGTTGTCAGACAGGTCGCTAAATAGGCTCAGCTGGAGGTATGAGCATAAGAAGCATTGCTGATGTCAGACAGGTCGCTAAATAGACTCAGCTGGAGGTATGAGCATAAGAAGCATTGCTGATGTCAGACAGGTCGCTAAATAGACTCAGGTGGAGGTATGTCCGTAAGAAGCCTTCCTGATGTCAGACAGCTCGCTTAATAGACTCAGCTGGAGGTATGAGCATAAGAAGCATTGCTGATGTCAGACAGGTCGCTAAATAGACTCAAGTGGAGGTATGAGCATAAGAAGCATTGCTGATGTCAGACAGGTCGCTTAACAGACTCAGGTGGAGGTATGAGCATAAGAAGCATTGCTGATGTCAGACAGGTCGCTAAATAGACTCAGGTGGAGGTATGTGCGTAAGAAGGCTTGCTGATGTCAGACAGCTCGCTTAATAGACTCAGCTGGAGGTATGAGCATAAGAAGCATTGCTGATGTCAGACAGGTCGCTAAATAGACTCAGCTGGAGGTAGGAGCATAAGAAGCATTGCTGATGTCAGACAGGTCGCTAAATAGACTCAGCTGGAGGTAGGAGCATAAGAAGCATTGCTGATGTCAGACAGGACGCTAAATAGACTCAGTTGGAAGTAGGAGCATAAGAAGCATTGCTGATGTCAGACAGGTTGCTAAATTGACTCAGCTGGAGGTAGGAGCATAAGAAGCATTGCTGATGTCAGACAGTCCATTAAATCGACTGTGGTCTTTGTCATCAACAAGTGGAAGATGACGGGATATCCAAGAAACTGCAACCCAGGGACCCGAGGGTGGTGTAGAGGGAGATCCGGAAAACCAGGTCTCAACCAATGTACACCATAGCACATGAGTTCCAGATGGCCTCAGCTGTTATGGTCTTCATCAAGACACTTGAAATAGAGGCACATGCACTGGGGTATCACGGCCGAGCGGCCGCCCATAAACCTCTCATCACAAAGACCAATAAAGCCACTAGGCTACGATCGTGTCACCAGCACAAAAATTGGACATTGGTGCAATGGCGGCAGGTGTTATGTAACGACGAATCCCGCTTCACATTATTCCAATCTAGTTTTGGCGGTTACAGTCTGTTTCCGGACTGTAAAGCGACGACACTGAAACACGAAAGCAGTGGAGTTATGGTATGGGGCTTTTTCAGCTGGCACAGCGTGGGTCCATCAGTTGTTATTCATGGCAACATGAACTCTATGATGTATAGGGATATCCCGGATAACTCAATGCTGTGCCAGTTCTAAGGAGACGACCATTGTTTCTTTCAGGACGACCATGCCACTTGTCATGTTTCCAGGGCTACTAACGGAGTGGTATGAGGAAAATCAGATCTCGCGGACAGTCTGGCCTGCTCAGATCCCGGACCTCAATCCCATTGAGCACCTATGGGATGGACTTGAACGATGGGTGAGGTCTAGACAAACACGACCACCTTCAAGGACAGAGTTGGTCGATACACTCAAGGGGAATGGAGGAACATCCCGCTCTCCCCGAACTCAATGGACTTGTATACAGTTAAACTCGACGATTTTCTGTTGTAATCTGTGCAAATGGAGGACCTATTCGCCAGTTATGTAAATTCAACGTTGTTTTTCTATTTACTTATTATGTCCAATCACTTTCGTCCATGTAGCAAATCACACATACTATATGTTGCAAATCATATTATATATGTAGCAAATCATACTATATGTTACGATACACATGTACACAGTCGTATCAGAATAATACAGGTATCGTTCACTTGATCGAAAGGTCACTTGATCGAAAGGTCACTTGACCGAAAATCACTTTGCCGAAAATCACTTGATCAAAAGGTATATTTCACCGAAGGGTCGCTTGACCGAAAAGTTCACTTCACCAAAAAGTCACTTCACCTAAAAGGTCATTTCACCGAAAGGGAATTTGATCGAAAAGTTTATTTCACCGAAAGGTCACTTCACCTAAAAGGTCATTTCATCGAAAGGGCATTTGATCAAAAAGTTCATTTCACCGAAAGGTCACTTCACCTAAAAGGTCATTTCACCGAAAGGGCATTTGATCAGAAAGTTCATTTCACCGAAAGGTCACTACACCTAAAAGGTCATTTCATCGAAAGGGCATTTGATCAAAAAGTTCATTTCACCGAAAGGTCACTTCACCTAAAAGGTCATTTCATCGAAAGGGCATTTGATCAAAAAGTTCATTTCACCGAAAGGTCACTTCACCTAAAAGGTCATTTCATCGAAAGGACATTTCGCTGAATGGTCAGTTTATCGAAAACTTAGAATTTTGTTGTTAGAGATCTGTTGGAGTGTGGTGCGGGTTTTTGAAAAACTGGCCATCTAAACATTATCGGATTGTATAAAAAATACACTTTTAATTTCTATGAAATACCTCCCCGTGAATAAGTTTTCCGAAATAAAACATTAATTATAAGGCCTAGATCTGTGTCTTTTTGTCAAATTTTAATCCTCCGAGCTTATATTCATAAGGGTTACATAGCAAATCAAGTAAATAATGTTCCACTTTTACTCAACCACAAAACCTAATTTTTTGACCATAGGCCTAGATACAGACCATTTTAACTCTACTGATATTCCTAAGCATGATATAAACTGTAAAGTAACTCTTTACGTAAACCTTATGAACATGAACATGCACGGTAAAAATTTGCTAAAAAAGCCTAAGCCGAGACCTAGGGCCGTAAAATTCTTTTGTCTGAAAAAATGTGGAACATTATTAACTTGATTTTTTATGCAAACCTTATGAATGAGTACGCACGTTTAAAATTTGCTAAAAAGGCCTAGGCCGAGGCCTAGAGTTCTAAATTTGATTCTTTTTGCCTGAAAAAATGTGCAACATTATTGACTTGACTTTTTATGTAAACCTTATGAACATGAGTTTGCACGATTAAAATTGGGTAAAAAGGCCTAAGCCGAGGCCTAGGGACCTAAAATTGATTCTTTTTGCCTGAAAAAAATGTGCAACATTATCAATTTTACTTTTATGTAAACCTTATGAACATGAGCACTGAACATGAAACTAAATCTTTGCGTTCTCTGTGACACGGAGAAATCAAAAGCTTAATTTGAGTATAATCCATTAACGTTTCGGTGGTGTGTCTGCCGAACTTGCACCATGCATCAACAGATCCTCTAATGAAATCCAAAGTTTTCGATAAACTGACCCTTCGGTGAAATAAACTTTTAGGTAAAGAGACCTTTCGGTGAAATTAACTTTTAGGTAAAGAGACCTTTCGGTAAAATTAACTTTTAGGTAAAGAGACCTTTCGGTGAAATGAACTTTTAGGTAAAGAGACCTTTCGGTGAAATGAACTTTTAGGTAAAGAGACCTTTCGGTGAAATGAACTTTTAGGTAAAGAGACCTTTCGGTGAAATGAACTTTTAGGTAAAGAGACCTTTCGGTGAAATGAACTTTTAGGTAAAGAGACCTTACGGTGAAATGAACTTTTAGGTAAAGAGACCTTTCGGTGAAATGAACTTTTAGGTAAAGAGACCTTTCGGTGAAATGAACTTTTAGGTAAAGAGACCTTTCGGTGAAATGAACTTTTAGGTAAAGAGACCTTTCGGTGAAATGAACTTTTAGGTAAAGAGACCTTTCGGTGAAATGAACTTTTAGGTAAAGAGATCTTTCGGTGAAATGAACTTTTAGGTAAAGAGACCTTTCGGTGAAATGAACTTTTAGGTAAAGAGACCTTTCGGTGAAATGAACTTTTAGGTAAAGAGACCTTTCGGTGAAATGAACTTTTAGGTAAAGAGACCTTTCGGTGAAATGAACTTTTAGGTAAAGAGACCTTTCGGTGAAGCAATCTTTTCGGTTACGTGACCCTTCGGTGAAATGAACGTTTCGATCAAGTGATCTTTCGGTGAAACAATCTTTTCGGTGAAGTGATTTTCGGTGAAACAATCTTTTCGGTGAAGTGATTTTCGGTCAAATGACCCTTCGGTGAAGTAAACGTCGGGCAAATGAACCAGACACGAATAATACAACCACCTACCTAATAATGGCCTGATGACACCGTCGAGATGGCGTGGCATGGACGCGATGAGGCCTTGGAAGGTTGTCCTAGGCACACGTGCCCATTGGGACTGCGGCATAACACGAAGGTCTCGGAGATGATGTGGTTGTGGGTCGGCACGTCGAACCTTTCGATCCAAATGGTCCTGAAAGTAATCTATGGGATTGAGATCGGGCGATTTCGCTGGCCAACGGAGATATCACTGTCGTGTTCCTGGAACCAGTCACGCACACCTTCCGCAAAGTGTCAGGGCGCATTGTCCTTTTGGTAGACACCATCACCACCAAATTAAACGTCCAACATGAAGGGATGCATGTGGTGTGCGAGGATGGACCGCTAGCCATTGGCATTTAGGAACCCATCCAGTGGTACCAACGGTCCCAGCAGGAAAACATCCGCCAGACATGCACACTGCAACCGCCAGCTAGTATTTAAACGAAAAGCGTGTCCGGGTGTTTGTTTTCGTGGTTCTGACGCGGTATCCGCCACCGCCCGTCGCTCCTGTGGAGTAGAAACCGCGATTCGAAGGAGAAGGTAACCTTTTTCCACTCTTGCACTGTCCAATGACGGTAGTCTCATGCGAACTGCAGGCGTCGTTGCCGATGGACCTGGGTTAACATGGGCGCCTTGACGGCGTCGACTCCAGAGACCCATGCGCAAAGGGTTCGCTCTACTATTATCGGGGACACGTTCGTGGGCGTCCCGGCGTTCATTTGCGTGGTCAATTGCTGCACAGTTGCGCGTCGATTGCCCTTTACCAGTCGACGGAGGCGACGTTCTCCTCTGGGGTCAATGGCTTTTGGGGATCCACAGTTATGACGTCGGGAGGTACTCGGTGTGCCAGTGGTTCACTCTTGACACCCTTACTACAGAACCTCGTGAACAGCCTACGAAGTCTGCTGTTTCTGAGATGCTTCCACCCTTTGCGCGGTAGCCAATGACCATTCCTTTTTGATCATCCGTAAAATCACTACCTCTGCTCATTGTGGTCGCGTTACGCACTATGGCTCATCTGTTCTGACCGGCCGCTTATATTTCCGTGTGGTCGACCTTATCACGTGCACTATGTGACGCGAATGGGCGGGTACACTGTGATTCCGGGAGTGGTAATATTATTGTGATACGACCGTGTGTATCTGCATGAAGGCTTCTAATTTAGTGGCCGGTTTGCGTACCTTTTAATCTAAACATAGAAACAGAGTTGGCGACTGATGAATAGGCGGCAATGGTTAAGGTGGACGTCAAGTAATTTTGCTTCCTATACTTCCAATGGAAAAACTTCTGTACACATTTTCTTCACAATTAATGCGTTCCCAAGGATGAAAATTTGAACATCGATTAAAATAGCTTCATTTTATAACTTGGAATACTTAATATTTTCTAAAACATAACCATAATTATGCAATCCAACATTTGTTTGTCTACTGACGTCATCAAAGTACAGGTCGTGCTATCTTTTTCTGGACAATTAATGCGTTCCCAAGGATGAAAATTTTAACATCGATTAAAATAGCTTCATTTTATAACTTGGAATACTTAATATTTTCTAAAACATAACCATAATTATGCAATTCAACATTTGTTTGTCTACTGACGTCATCAAAGTGCAGGTCGTGCTATCTTTTTCTGGACAATTAATGCGTTCCCAAGGATGAAAATTTTAACATCGATTAAAATAGCTTCATTTTATAACTTGGAATACTTAATATTTTCTAAAACATAACCATAATTATTCAATCCAACATTTCTTTGTCTACTAACGTCATCAAAGCATAGGTCGCGCTATCTTTTTTCTGGACAATTAATACGTTCCGAAGGATGAAAATTTGAACATAAATTAAAAGAGCTTCATTTTATAACTTGGAACACTTAATATTTTCTAAAACATAACCGTAATTATGCAATCCAACATTTGTTTGTCTACTGACGTCATCAAAGCATAGGTCGCGCTATCTTTTTTCTGGACAATTAATGCGTTCCGAAGGATGAAAATTTGAACATCGATTAAAATAGCTTCATTTTATAACTTGGTATACTTAATATTTTCTAAAACATAACCATAATTATGCAATCCAACATTTGTTTGTCTACTGACGTCAGCAAAGTACAGGTCGTGCTATCTTTTTCTGGACAATTAATGCGTTCCCAAGGATAAAAATTTGAACATCAATTAAAATAGCTTCATTTTATAACTTGGAATACTTAATATTTTCTAAAACATAACCATAATTATGCAATCCAACATTTGTTTGTCTACTGACGTCATCAAAGTACAGGTCGTAGAATCTTTTTCTGGACAATTAATGCGTTCCCAAGGATGAAAATTTTAACATCGATTAAAATAGCTTCATTTTATAACTTGGAATACTTAATATTTTCTAAAACATAACCATAATTATGCAGTCCAACATTTGTTTGTCTACTGACGTCATCAAAGTACAGGTCGTGCCATCTTTTTCTGGACAATTAATGCGTTCCCAAGGATGAAAATTTGAACATCAATTAAAATAGCTTCATTTTATAACTTGGAATACTTAATATTTTCTAAAACATAACCATAATTATTCAATCCAACATTTGTTTGTCTACTGACGTCATCAAAGCATAGGTCGCGCTATCTTTTTTCTGGACAATTAATGCGTTCCGAAGGATGAAAATTTGAACATCGATTAAAATAGCTTCATTTTATAACTTGGAATACTTAATATTTTCTAAAACATAACCATAATTATGCAATCCAGCATTTGTTTGTCTACTGACGTCATCAAAGTACAGGTCGTGCCATCTTTTTCTGGACAATTAATGCGTTCCCAAGGATGAAAATTTGAACATCAATTAAAATAGCTTCATTTTATAACTTGGAATACTTAATATTTTCTAAAACATAACCATAATTATTCAATCCAACATTTGTTTGTCTACTGACGTCATCAAAGCATAGGTCGCGCTATCTTTTTTCTGGACAATTAATGCGTTCCGAAGGATGAAAATTTGAACATCAATTAAAATAGCTTCATTTTATAACTTGGAATACTTAATATTTGCTAAAACATAACCATAATTAAGCAATCCAACATTTGTTTGTCTACTGACGTCATCAAAGTACAGGTCGTGCCATCTTTTTCTGGACAATTAATGCATTCCCAAGGATGAAAATTTGAACATCGATTAAAATATCTTCATTTTATAACTTGGAATACTTAATATTTTCTAAAACATAACCATAATTATGCAATCCGACATTTGTTTGTCTCATGACGTCATCAAAGTACAGGTCGCGCTATCGTTTTTCTCGTTTCAACACCACCAAAAGAAAAGTTATTGATTTTTAATATAATTATGGTTATGTTTTAGAAAATATTAAGTATTCCAAGTTATAAAATGAAGCTATTTTAATCGATGTTAAAATTTTTATCCTTAGGAACGTATTAATTGTGAAGGAAATATGTACAGAAATTTTTCCGTTGGAAGTATAGGAAGCAAAATTAATTGACGTCCACCTTGAAGGTAAAATGTAGGCTGGTTACATCTATTACAGAATCCAAAATATCTGGGAATCCAAAACTCGTTTAGCCCAAAACATTTCGAATAGTGAGCCTGCCAGAGTTGGGAAAAATTGTAATTGAATTATACGATAATGCATTACAGTGTAATGGTACTGGGAACAGAAACTTAGTGTTACTATTACATGGTAATGGTGAACTGGTCATTAGAATTACATGGTAATTATAATGACATGCAGCAGTTACCAATTATAATCGTAATGGTTAACTATATGTTGGTAATTAACCAATAACTTATGGGTAACAATACAACGTGAATAAACCAGCACCCTTATACGTTGTGTAGGTTATTTGACAATTGTTCCACCCCTCGGATCTCAAATGCGTGTATGTAGGTATTAGAGATTGTACGTGTATGGCATGAGCAGTTGCCACGTCTTCGCAACAAGTAAAGTGATTTGAACGAAATAATACATATGAAGTAAGCACGAATGGGATGCTTATTTCGGTTAGAGATACTCATTTCGTCCATCTCCAGTACAGTATTCTCGTCCATTACATACGTTTCACTGTAATTACCCCACTATAGCCACAAGCACATATTAGCACTACACTCACAGTTCAGCAATTCAGGGTGCACTGCCGAATATTACAGAAATTTGCGAACTCTTGACATTTTTGCCGTACTTCTCACGTGTTGTTGTCCATTACTTGTCCGGTACGAACACTGGACTAGCGAACGACTGACTCCTTCATATCCACTTCACGACAGGACCTGAATCTTCTGGAATATTCTTGATTTACATAAAGCTCTCCAACTTCCCATCATTCTGGGACATTCTACAAACGTCCAACCCATTCTTGCCGCTTCTAGAACATTCTACACGACACTTCGGTCTCTGTCTGCTATGTTACATGGCCAACTTTTCTAGACATAGATTTTGGCACACGTACGTTTCTATACACTATTAGTATGTAATTATTATTTGCAAATTGTGTAATTTCATTCCCAAAAAATTCCATTGCGTTTGAATGGCATTATTAAATAACTGAATTATATCCTCTTCATTGTAATGAATTACAGATTAATTCCATTACCTTGTGTAAACCATACTTTATCCAAAATTAAATGAAGTAATGCCGTCTTACGCACGATTTTTATAAAACTTTACGTTAAAAAGCATATATACAGATTAAAAACTATATAAATAAGTTAAAATACACACATGAGATCTTTCGAGCTTACTTTAAGCTCATCCTCAGATCATGAAAGAAATACGGGATTACGCAATATAATACAAATTTCGAAGATGACAATCCGTTTTTTGGCGTAAATGTGACAAGGATGGTAAGTCAGATAATATCCGAAAACTTGAAAATTTTCATTGTCCTGGAGCGGGACGAACCCGCGTCTCCCAGAAAACGCCTAGGTATGCTAACCACTACACCACCCAGAACGACCAAGTTTCAAGTTTCCGATCAATTTGAATTTAACCATCACAGGATTCGCTAGTCGAAGCAACCGGCATTCATGTTTAGCGAATCTGGAGGTTAATAATCCTATCCCGTGATTGCCCGGAGAAGCAGATAAATCATGAAAGAAATACGGGATTACGCCATATAACGTAATATAACGTAATATATATATAACGTAATATAACGTAATATATATATATAACGTAATATAACTAGGTCATACAACTCTGCGGAGGACATGACATATATTTTTTAAAACAATTTTAGGTGGGAATGTTACTTGCATCCATGGCCTTGCAGAAACCCATTTCCAACTAGGTCTTTGTGGAAGTGAGAAAATGCAGAGTTTTTGCTGGTCCTTGATAAAGCCAAGGCTCAGTATTCTCGACACCTTCTACATTCAGTTGTTTCTTTTTTTATTTTTTATTTTTTTATCTTTTTCTCCTTTTACTCACACCGGTAGATACATAACCTTTTCTATGTTGTACTTGGTGTGAGTCTAAATTATATATGTATTTTTTTGCTTAGGTATCTTCTTAATAGAATGTGAATTCTGAATTTTCAAAACTGCTGCGTTGCGCGTTTTGATCTTCAGGTTATTTTGCAACTTTCGTTTTAAATTCTAAAGTTTTTCCTTAGTCTTCAGTTTTGCTCTTCAGTAATATAACTTAATATATATATTGAAACTTGGTCGTTCTGGTACGCCACCCAGAACGACCAAGTTTCAAGTTTTGGTCGTTCTGGGTGGTGTAGTGGTTAGCATACCTAGGCGTTTTCTGGGAGACGCGGGTTCGAGTCCCGCTCCAGGACGATGAAAATTTTCAAGTTTTCGGATATTATCTGACTTACCATCCTTGTCACATTTACGCCAAAAAACTGTTTGTCATCTTCATCCTCAGGTGTTTGACAATGCACCAATCACAAGTGGTTCGATGTTGGTTATATACCATGAGAGCATTCGCTAGGACGCAGTTCCGAGATGAGGTTGACGCATGCGCTGAAACAATTGGTCGAATTCGTCCTCTGTATTGTCTGGGTATTTCTCACGATCCATTACTTGTTTCCATGGCAGGGGGATGGTGTATGGATATTCTTCGTTACAGCAAAGGTGACTGTATTTACCACTTTTGACTTCCACTTTTTAACCATACTTGGGATTACCTTGTAATGCATTACCTGTTACTGCATTACACGTTAATTGTAATCTGTACTTTCATTACTTTGTAATGCATTCCTTCCCAACTCTGGAACCTGTTTGTATTAACGGTTTTTATTTTTTTGGTTTCTGAATTTGTTTTATACTTATGTGTATATTGTTTTATTAGTTTGTTTCTCAGACTTCTCACTGCATGTATTTCTTCTTTAGGAGTTGTGAACTATATACTGTCTTGGAAACTGTGGATTCCACTCGGGCGGTTAACTTACATGGCCTATCTTGTACATATGCTTGTTATACTAACTCTGACTTCCAATTTTAGGACGACAGTTGACCCTTACGCTCGCATAATGGTAAGGAGTTTCATTTATTTATAATAAAATGTGTCAATGCTGGTCACTAGTATACACAGTCATATCAGAATAATATTGCCACGCCCGGAATTACAGTATACCCGCCCAGACGTGTCACACAGTGCACATGACAAGGTCAACCGCACGGAGATATACAGGGTGTCCTAGAATTATTGGACACATTACAAAATTATATAAAACAAAACATTAAACAGATAGGAAGAAACTGACTGTACTAACTTACAATGTAACTACACAAGTCAATAAATTTCGATGCGAGATCCCTTGGTTGCTCATCATACGTCCAAGCGATACTCGATTTCATGCCATGTATTGGCAACCATCTGAGGAGTTATGGAATTAATAGCAGCTGTGATACGCTGCTTCAGTTCCTGCAAATCAGTACAAGGCGGCTGATAGACACGATCCTTCACATAACCCCACATGAAATAATCCAATGGAGTTAGATCTGGAGAGCGAGGAGGCCAAGGAATGGGACCACCACGCCCAATCCATCTGTTGGGGAAATGCTCATTTAGGCACTTACGTACACACGCTGACCAATGCGAAGGCGCGCCGTCTTGTTGGAAAACGACGTTGTCATATCTTTTGATCTGGGGTATAGCGAAATTTTCTAGCATATCCAAGTAAATGTCACCATTTATGTTTTTTTTGCAGAAGAAGAAAGGGCCAATCACTTCTCTTTTTGATAGGGCGCATCACACATTAACTTTTGGAGAATCACGTTCCAGTTCAATAGCAGCATGAGGTGGTTCACTGCCCCATATCCTACAGTTGTGACGATTCACAATACCTGATACAAGAAATGTGGGTTCATCACTAAAAAGTACTGTACTGAGAAAGTTTTTGTCGTTTTCCACTCGATTCAGCATATCCACAGCGAAATCGTATCGCAGAGTGTGATCATTTACATGCATCTTTTGCACTATTTGAATTTTATAAGCATGAAACTTTAATTTCTTCTGCAAGATTTCGTGAACTGACGATTTCGGAATGCGCAGTTCTCTGCTTGCTTTACAAACGGATTTCCTTCATTAACTTGGTCAATCGTCTTACCGCTGACGCTAGGACTACCGGCTCCTCCACGATGTTCCAGATTGCCAGTTTCTTTAAACTGTTTCATCCACCGCTTAATTGAATTCGTTGAAGGAGGATTACAACCATACTCTAAACGGTACCGTCTTTTAATTTTAATGACAGACTTTAATTCCGCAAGCCATAACACACACATCGCCTTCTGCTGTACGGATGACATGACTACTGATTGCGCAGTCCTCATCAGGACACACCTTGCGCCATCTATAGGATTCTGGGAATAACAATTCTGCAAAACAAAAATATAGAAACTGTGTTAGTAATACGTAACATAGAAAAACAGACAATGCTCATAGGGTTTTTTTACATAATTTTGTAATGTGTCCAATAATTCTCGGGCACCCTGTATTAGAGGCCGGCCACGACAGATGAGCCATAGAGCATGATCACAATGGACCGCGGTACTGATCTGACGGACGTTGAAAAAGGAATGATCATGGGATACCGTGCCAAGGGTGGAAGCATCTCAGAAACAGCAGACTTCGGGGGCTGTTCGCGAGGTGCTGTAGTAAGGGTTTGTCACAATGGACCGCAGGTACACCGAGTACCTTCCGATGTGATAACTGTGTAGCCCATCTACCCAGACGAGAAAGTCGCCTCCATCGAAGGGTAAAAGGCAATCGACGCGCAACAGTGCAGCAATTGATCACGCAAACGAACGCTGGGACACACAGGTATGTGTCGATATTAATAGTGCGAACACTCTTAAGAACGGATCTCGGGAGTAGGCGCTGCGTCGAAGCGCCCATGTTAACCCAGGTCCATCGGTAATGACGCCTGCATTTTGCATGGGACTACAGTGAAAGGGTGGGAAAAGGTTGCCTTCTCCGACGAATCCAGGTTTCTACTCCACAGAAGTGGACTGGTGGTGGCCGATGCGGCGTCAGACACACGAGAACCATGATGATCATGATCATATGTAGAGGATTTTAGGAAGGGAGTGTCTGACCCCAGGTCTTAAACAACCCTTAGAAATAGGAAGCTAGGAGATTTGGGCTAGAGTGCCCGATAGGAAAGTGACACGGAAGCGAGGTAGAAGACGCCCTTATTTACTACCGGGGGTCCGACGGCTTAACGTGCTCATACAATGCTATAGTAGATCAGATCAGATCATATGTAGAGGATTTTAGGAAGGGAGTGTCTGACCCCAGGTCTTAAACAACCCTTAGAAATAGGAAGCTAGGAGATTTGGGCTAGAGTGCCCGATAGGAAAGTGACACGGAAGCGAGGTAGAAGACGCCCTTATTTACTACCGGGGGTCCGACGGCTTAACGTGCTCATACAATGCTATAGTAGATCAGATCAGATCATATGTAGAGGATTTTAGGAAGGGAGTGTCTGACCCCAGGTCTTAAACAACCCTTAGAAATAGGAAGCTAGAAGATTTGGGCTAGAGTGCCCGATAGGAAAGTGACACGGAAGCGAGGTAGAAGACGCCCTTATTTACTACCGGGGGTCCGACGGCTTAACGTGCTCATACAATGCTATAGTAGATCAGATCAGATCATATGTAGAGGATTTTAGGAAGGGAGTGTCTGACCCCAGGTCTTAAACAACCCTTAGAAATAGGAAGCTAGGAGATTTGGGCTAGAGTGCCCGATAGGAAAGTGACACGGAAGCGAGGTAGAAGACGCCCTTATTTACTACCGGGGGTCCGACGGCTTAACGTGCTCATACAATGCTATAGTAGATCAGATCAGATCATATGTAGAGGATTTTAGGAAGGGAGTGTCTGACCCCAGGTCTTAAACAACCCTTAGAAATAGGAAGCTAGGAGATTTGGGCTAGAGTGCCCGATAGGAAAGTGACACGGAAGCGAGGTAGAAGACGCCCTTATTTACTACCGGGGTCCGACGGCTTAACGTGCTCATACAATGCTATAGTAGATCAGATCAGATCATATGTAGAGGATTTTAGGAAGGGAGTGTCTGACCCCAGGTCTTAAACAACCCTTAGAAATAGGAAGCTAGGAGATTTGGGCTAGAGTGCCCGATAGGAAAGTGACACGGAAGCGAGGTAGAAGACGCCCTTATTTACTACCGGGGTCCGACGGCTTAACGTGCTCATACAATGCTATAGTAGATCAGATCAGATCATATGTAGAGGATTTTAGGAAGGGAGTGTCTGACCCCAGGTCTTAAACAACCCTTAGAAACAGGAAGCTAGGAAATTTGGGCTAGAGTGCCCGATAGGAAAGTGACACGGAAGCGAGGTAGAAAGGGGGAGGAAGACGCCCTTATTTATTACCGGGGGGGCAGTACCCGGGGTCTGACGGCTTAACGTGCCCATCCAACGCACGGCGGATATTTAGTGGATCGAGCGTTCGTACCTGCCTGGGATCGAACCTGAGGTCCTTTCCGTCGCAGTCACGAACGTTGCGCACTAGGCCACCCGCGGCCCTTTTGTATATAGGTATGATCTAATTTCTGATATGTCACGAAAACCCGACACGCTAGTCGGCCCGTGGTATGTCATCCCGAGCCCAATCAAGCCAAGATTTTATATTGTAAGATAGAGCCCGAAAACTGCCTACGTGTTCAACCATTAATAAAAAACATCTCTTCTTCCACACGTCCACTCTCTCCTCCTTTTACAATTAACCAATGTATCTCAAATGGGGAAAGGCTGTCAATATATTTTTATAGTGTAAATGTACGATTTTCTTTGACCGTTTCTTTCCACCTGAAGTGCTTCTGGCAGCCAGGCGTCCAAAACGATCGGGCGGCGCTGCAATTGTATGTTGCTCAAATAATGCTAATATTATCGGACCCTAATGCTGTGAAATATGTACGCTGCTAAATAGAATTACCTATTGCGTGGAGATAGCTGGTAAATTATTGTCGGCAAGCTATATCAAATATCTATCTAATGTTCTTGAAAAGGCTTTTTCTTCTCTGCAGAATCACACTAATGCGCGGCCTATGGGCATTTTCTACCCAAGTCCGGAACAAATAGCCATCTCGAATGCCCGCTTCCCAACCAGAACCAGTTGCAGAAGAATTCCCTTTACCAACTATAAAGTGTCTCATTTGCTAAATCATATAAAATCACATTCATATATAAAAAAAAATATCTCGCTCTTCCTCTCTCTAACAGCCCCAGCCCGCCCCAAACCGAACCGCAGCCCGAAACCGGGTTCGGGTCCGGGCTCTGCTTCGGGCTCGGGCTCAGTCCGTCTCAGCTCTGGTGCACAGTGTACGATTTTGCGAATCTAGAAGGACAAAATTACATTAACAATGCGCAGGCATAAATTTAATCAAAAGGTATGGACGACAAGTACAATGGCCTGATATGGCACGAAAGCACATATTATATGACCTATGTCCGAGTTACCGGTCATATAATAATATACACTGAGTGGCCACTTTATTATGACCACCCCCTCAGTACTTCGTTGGGCCACCTTTTGCCTTTAATACTGCGCCGATTTTTCGTGGCATGGACTCCACGAGATGTTGATAGGTGGTTTGTGGAATCTGAAACCATGCTTGATGAATCGCACTTTCCAGGAGTGTGAGGTTTCAGGGTTGTGGATCCAGCTGTCTAATGGCTCGTTCAACTTCATCCCACAAATTCTCAATGGGGTTCAGATCTGGAGATTGTGGGGGCCACCTAAGCAAAGTAAACTCTCCAGCATGTTCCTGAAACCAATCCTGCACAATACGAGCACTATGGCAGGACGCATTATCTTGTTGAAAGTAGCCATTGCCATTGGGATAAACCATCCACATGACAGGATGCACTTGGTCCGCAACGATGTTTAGATATGATGTGCCAGTCAGACACAAATTAAAGGGCACAAAGTATGCCAGGAAAACATTCTCCAAACCATAACGTTGCCTTCACCAGCTTGAAGGGTTGTAGCAATGCATTTGGGGTCCATGCTTTCGTGTTGCTTCCGCCAAATTCTCACTCGGCCGTCGGCATGGTGCAACTGAAAACGTGATTCATCGGACCACATATTTTGTTTCCAATTATCCACTGTCCAATCCTTGTGCTCCTGTGCGAACTGGAGACGTTTTCTCTTGTTAACTGCAGACAGCAAAGGTGTTCGAACAGGCCTTCGACTGCCATATCCCATCCGGTGCACTGCATTGCGAACAATGCGTGCAGAGATCATTTGAGGGGATCCTTGATTAAGATGGTCAGTAATTTGCTGCACTGTTGCCCTTCTGTCGTCTGTTACCAGTCTGGACACTCTCCGTTCCGCCCGAGCAGTCACTAGACGATGACGACCACACGTTGCACGTAGAGACCCAGTTTTTTGGCTGACAGTCCAGTCTTCAAAAACTCTTTAACAACAGCTGCTGTGGAACATTTCACGAATGCGGCAGTTTCGGTGATACTCGCTCCATGGCTGCGAGCTCTTACAATCACCCCACGTTGAAAGTCCGTCAAATCGCATTTTTTACCTATCTGGTCACCCAAAAATCACTACTACTACTGTCGCAAGCACTAAGGTTTCCCTTTTTACACTAGCCTCGCCCTCTGGTGGCAACAGCGTGCATCCATAGCTGTCAGGTGGTCATAATAAAGTGGCCACTCAGTGTATAAGCGGTTCCGAGTCGTCATTTCTTAATACTTCGTATAATTTTCTTTTCGACACTAGCATGACGGAACGAAACACGGAAAACGTACATTAACGCACGTAGTTGCATGTGCCATTCATTTACTTCATCTCTGTAGGAATCAAGGATCATATAACACATACAATTGTGACCGCACAACAATCTTGACAGTTTATTGAAATCATCATCACTTTGAATTCCGTGTTTCTGTCACCTGTGGTGTTATGCGGTATTATGCGCTTTCAAATATGTTGAAATAGATATTTTACTTCGCAAATACAACGTACCAACCTTGGTGTCACTGTTCCATAACAATGTGCACAAACCTATGCACAACACGTACTTCAAGAATAAATTATCAACGTTTATTCACAATTAAAAGCTTTATTATCATCGACTACAGTTTCGCAGAGCTTCTGGCTCGGCTTCATCAGGACGAATCAGCACCATTCGTCTCTGCGAAACTATAGTCGATGATAATAAAGCTTTTAATTGTGAATAAACGTTGATAATTTATTCTTAATCAATATCACAAGCGTGTAGTCTTGAATTATAAACACGTACTTCGTTCACAGTTGATTTCTAAATCGACTGCGTACGCTCGAGCGCTTCTGTATACAGCTAGTCAGGTAGAAACCTTTTATGAGCAGTTACGGTTAGTGAGGCGCGGGGTCACTTTTGACTTAACATGTTTTGTCATTGGCTTATACGGTTCATCGGTTTGAATTTTAACCGATTGTACCTGAATACATTTCAAGGTATTTTTTTGACTTTTTTGTCCAGCTAATTAGCAAAATCTTACATTGTGCGGTGGCAGTGTACGTGTCTGGGGAATGTTTTCCTGGTATAACATGGGATAGCGGTCTGCACGGGCCTTAATTTGGAAAGCCAGGCCCGGCCCAAGCCCGCACGTTCAAGGCCCGGCCCGTTTTATTTTTTTTAATTAAAGCCCGGCCCCGCCCGGATACTTCTCCTGTTTTCAAGGACCGGGCCGGCCCGTAAAATTTCAACAAATACCAAAACACGAATTTGACACCTGGTACACGCACTCGGTCATTCGACTCCTGAAGAGTTTTGGTTTTCTTAATTGCTACATCTATTCTATTACAATAAACGTTAATTCAGAAGATTTCTGAGACTCTGTATAAGTCACGTGACGTCCGAGGGGGGATGGGGCTTGTACACTCAAAAATATTGCATGAAAAGGACAATTTCCATGACTTTAAAATTTTCTGGGTTTTCAAATAATGATTCCCTACCGCCGGACCCGGAATTATCTTTGGGGATGGGGGGGGGGGGGGGGGGGTTAATTCCAAAAGTACGAAATATCCAGAATTATGAGTCCGATCGTTCTACTGAGAGAAGATTTTACGGCTTTATAAACTGCACCTATCTCTACTGGCATATCATATCGTTGGAACCCAATATGTATGTTGTGTGTGCTTCGGGGGGGGGGGCACATTTGTGCCGCTTAAGATGCGATGTTCCAGATTTTGGGCTATCGTAATTCAAAAAGTTTTTGACTTTACACAACGTTTCCCGGCCGACTAGTTTCAGAACGGGAGAGTAATTTAAAATATTTCCAAATATCGCTTTTCCCCTTTACATTGTCTACAAGCACATATTCTCCGGAAACGATTTTTTCGCGAAAATCTTTCGCTTTCTTAAACTCCATAATAAGTATGGAAGAGTATTTATCAGCAACACTGAACTGAGCATATGATAAGCGAAAACAACGACAGATTGGCCTGCTAATCAGTGTCACAGAAGTGTTGAAAACGGCCGCCTGAGAGTACAAATGGATGGAGAAAATAAGGCACAGATTTATACACAGAAGTAAGTTTCTCCCAGCCCATATCTCCCGTGCCATTTAAGACAACTTAAGAGTTTTTCACACCTCTCGAGAACAAAGTGCCGCCGACCAGAACAATAAAAAAGATCGTCTGCTAGCGGGTGGCTCGGTTTAGAAATGCTGCAATTAATAGCCTGCCCTGAAGCATGAGAGGAGGATAGTAGTTGGAGAGAGAGTGGGGGACCACATTCACATTGAAAAAAGAAGGGAGCTGACCCACTCCAATTGTTTTCTCGGAGGGAAGGATGTCATAAAACTTCTATTTCTTCCATCGGCGGAAATTATTCAATCTTATCCTGCTGCTGTACGTTGCGAGTTTTCCAAACGAGAAAGGCATTGTACAGAGATTGTTTTGCTCATAAAAGAAAAGAGGAAAAACCTTGCTCTACCCATGTCTGTTTTGCATTAAATTTTAAAGGCCCGGACCGTTTTCCCAACTTAGAAATGAGCAAAGGCCAGACCCGGCCCAGGCAGACCTCTAACATGGGACTGCTGATACCACTGGATGCGTCCCTGAACTCCAATGGCTACCTATCCATCCTCGCTGACGACATACATCCTTTCATGTTGGACGTTTACCCTGGTGGGGATGGTGTCTACCAACAGGACACGCGACACGCCGCTAAGGGGATGCGTGACTGGTTCCAGTAACACGACACCGATATCTCCGTTCTCCCTTGGCCGGCGAAATCATCCGACCTCAATCCCATAAAGCACTTGTGGGACAATTTGGATTTGACATGTTCGACCTACAACCACGTCATCTTTAAGACGTCCGTGCTCTGTTGCACTCCAGATGAGCATGTGCGAATCGTGCAACCTTCCAGGACATGATTGCATCGATTTCACGCAGCTGTCATCCGGTCCAAGGGTTGTTATTCCCATTATTAGGTAGATGGTCATATTATTCTAATACGACGGTGTATACTCTACATTAGCTTTCATTTTTAGTTGCTTTCTCTATGTAAATTTAAGTGCATTCTCTATTAGCGTTTTCAACTTTATATCTTCCCTCTCGCGGAATGAGGTTGACAACACTTCTGAGATCAGGTAGCACGACGTATGCATGTGACAGATATGAACTATATATATAATGTTGAAGCAGCAGCCAAAAGTGTGGTATGGTTGTGTGATGTTATAATCCTGGAAGCTGTGTAACTCTGAAATTTGATTTATAATACTTGATGTATAGCATATTTAACTTTTGGAGTTAAAGTGTTCTGTTTACTAGCGTTTGTTAATTAATTATGAAGCAATATTACCATTGTGGTTAGTTCAAGTATGTTGGAATATTAACGTTATCATGAACAGTATCTATGAGGTATTGACTGAATAAAGGAAAATAACTGTAAGTAACTATTCCTTTAAATTTTATTTCAGTGACTCCTGTTTCACTTTAAGTGAAGTACTTAAGAACTGATTGTGTGTAGTGTTCAGTAATCTATATACACTGGCGGAAAGTGAAAAAAGAACACCAAGAATGAGACGTCTGATACCAACGATTTTTATACAACATAATAACGGAATACAGAGGATAACGTGATCAAAACATTATTGCAAAATACAGCTGTATTTGCTGGAAAACTGAAAAATAACATTTCCATGAAACATGGTTAGTACGAGGTTGAACCGCCATGAACTGCGTCACACTGTGCAATTCTGGCATGCAGTCTGTCGTACAGATGTTGGATGTAAGTTTGGGGTATTGAGTTCCAAGCATCCTCAACATTGACGCGTAAATCGGGGATGGTCGTGGCTGGCCGTGGAGACCGGATAAGTCGTTGTCCCATAAAATCCCAAACGTACTCAATGGGGGACAAATCCGGTGAACGTGCAGGCCATAGAAGTTGTCTCACACCCTGAAGTGCATGTTGCGTTGCACGTGCCGTGTGTGGGCGTGCGTTATCTTACTGTAAAACACCACGATGGACATTCTTTACAAATGGCACAACAACGGGCTGAATGATGTTGTTGATGTAGGAGGTGCTGTTTAACGTACCCGGTACAAAGACAAGTTGTGTACGGGAGTGATAGCTGATCGCTCCCCACACCAGGTGTAGGCCCTATGTGTCGCTGGCGGATGCAAGAAGGGTGAAGACGCTCCCATGTGCTTCTGCGAACACGCATACGGCCATCGGAGGCTCCCAAGCAGAATCTGCTTTCATCGCTGAACACGACAGATCGCCATTCCGTTCTCCAGTGCAGACGTTGGCAACACCACTGCAGCCGTTCCTGACGGTGGGCTGGAGTCAGAGGTACACATGCCAGAGGCACACGTGCACGTAGTCCTGCAACCAGTAGACGGTTGCGGATTGTTCGCACAGTCACCTCAGGTGCAACGGCAGCTCGGATTTGCGTCGCAGTGGATGTTCTGCTTGACAACGCCGCTCTTCTTATGCGTAGATCGATCCACTCATCAGTCCGTCTGTGACTCCCGGTTCCACGTCTTCTCGTGTGGGAATGTTCCTCGGACCATCTACGCCACCATCGTACCACCACCGATACTTCCCGTCCAATTCGCTCCGCAATTCGACGATACGA
This sequence comes from Macrothele yani, assembly GCA_039090855.1. Classification (NCBI taxonomy): domain Eukaryota; kingdom Metazoa; phylum Arthropoda; class Arachnida; order Araneae; family Macrothelidae; genus Macrothele; species Macrothele yani. Next base: position 74,883,168 of record CM077032.1, on the reverse strand, counting down.
CCACCCGGCCTCGTGGAGTCCGACTAGACGACCTCGCTCAAAGTCCGATAACTGCTGAAATCGTACACGTCTTCCATGTCCAGGCATTGCAGCTTCTTCAGGGTCTTCGCACGTGTCCGTACGCCGACGACTGATTACATTCACTTTGCCGTACTCCTTAAATACCACCGATGATAATTTGCATATTTTGCCGTGCTGTGGCGTAGGCGCTCACCGGTTGGTCCCGAAATTAACATCACACCTGCGTACACTCGACCCCATTAACATATGTAAATTTCATGATCGTCAGCCAAATACTTCTTGGTGTTCTTTTTTCACTTTCCGCCAGTGTATATATACACGTTTCAAACAGTAAAGAACGATACACTGTATAAATATGTTCTTAACACATGGAAGGGGACATGCCACAACTTGTTACTTCTTTTGTGAGATCGAAAGGCAGTCACATAGTTTATTAGTTGGCTCTGTGTAAGTGTTTCTAACACCAGGTATAAGCCATGCCACAACGTGTTGCTTCTATTGTGAGGTCGAAAGTTGATCCCATAGTTTATTAGTTGGCTCTGTGTGAATGTGTTTCCAACACCTGGTAGAGGTCATGCCACAACGTTTTGTTTCTGGTGTGAGGTCGAAAGGTGGTGCCATAGTTTATCAGTTGGCTCTGTGTAAGTGTTTCCAACGGCTTTTAGAGGCCATACTACGACGTATTACTTATGTTGTGAGGTCGAAAGGTGGTCCCATAGTTCATTAGTTGGCTCAGCGTAAAAGTTTCCAACACCTAGTAGAGGCCATGCCACGACGTGTTGCTCATACTGTGAGATCGAAAGGTTATCCCATAGTTTATTAGTTGGCTCTGTGTAAGAATGTTCCCAACACCTGGTATATGTTGCTTCTGTTGGGAGGTCGAAAGATGATCTCATAGTTTATTAGTTGGCTCTGTATATGAGTGTTTCCAGCAGCTGGTAGAAGCCATGCCACGACTTCTTGCTCATGTTGTGAGGTCGAAAGGTGGTCCCATATTTCATTAATTGGCTCTGTGTAAGAGTGCTTCCAACACATGGTAGAGGCCATACCACGACGTGTTGCTTCTGTTATGTCGAAAGGTAGTCCCATAGTTTATTAACTAGTTCTGTGTAAGTGTTTCCAACACCTGGTAGACGCCATGCCAAAGCGAGTTGCTTATGTAGTGAGGTCGAAAGGTGGTCCCATAGTTTATTAGTTGGCTCCATGTGTTTCCAGCACCTGGTAGAGGCTATGCCACAACGTGTGCTTCTGTTGTGAAGTCGACAGGTGGTCCCATATTTTATTAATTGGCTCTGTGTAAGAGTGTTTCCAACACCAGGTATGTGTTTCTTCTGTTGTGAGGTCGAAAGGTAGTCCCACAGTTTATTAGTTTGCTCTGTATAAGAGTGTTTCCAACACCTGGTACAGGTCATGCACGACGTGTTGCTTCTGTTGTGAGGTCGAAAGGTGGTCTCATAGTTTATTTGGTGGCTCTGGGTAGGAGTGTTTCCAACACTTGGTAGAGGCCATGCCACGACGTGCTGCTTCTGTTGTGAGGTCGAAAGGTGGTCCCATAGTTTATTACTTTGGTTCTGTGTGTGTTTCCAACACCTGGTTGAGAGATCGGAATGTGGTCCCATAGTTTATTAGTTGGCTCTGCGTAAGGGTGTTTCCAACACCTGGTAGAGGCCATGCCACAACGGTTCGCTTCTGTAGTGAGGTCGAAAGGTGGTCACATAGGTTATTAGTTGGCTCCGTGGAAGTGTGTTTCCAACACGTGGTAGAAGCTACGACACAACATGTTGCTTCAGTTGTGAGCTCCACAGGTGGTCTCATAGTTTATTAGTTGGCTGTGTGTAAGAGTATTTTCCAACCCGGCGACCCGTTTCTATCACTGGTCCCAGGACCCGGTCCCTGATTATGGATTGTGTATTATAAATTGTACCATGGAGGTGTTTGCGCGCGCCTCGTTCATTTCAGAGATGCTTTATATATGATACTTCCGATGCGGTCAATGTCGTAACTAGCTGTAGTGGCGAACTGTCTTAGGCTGCGAATTTCTGTCTGGAAATCATCTGAAGATAGATCATAGGCTCTCTTCGCTCGGGCTCTAAACAGGGCATATTTGAGCAAGGTGGGGTTATGAAGATGACGGGAGAACTGGATTGTGAACATAACATGGTTTATAATACACTTGTGTTCTTAGACTTCCGAATGGCTTCCTTCGCACTAGGATGTTGCGACGTGCCTGTGCCGCACATGAGATAAAGGCAGGTAGCAGTGAGAGCACATGTCCGCGTAGCTCAGTTGGGAGAGCGACTTACTCCGGAGTGAGGGGACCTGGGTTCGATGCCCGGAGCGGACAAACTTGTACGTTATAATGTCTAAAAACGGGAGGCTTCTCCTCTTCATATTCAGCAGTGAATTTAATCTCCTGGTGGGTAGAGTTCATGCGATCTAAGAAAACGTTTAGAGATACACAGCCGTGACTCCAAACAAAAAGAAATATCGTCTGCGTATCACGGCCAGACGCCATCTTTTGGGGGTGCTAGTTCCAAAGATATGACTAAGATACGCAGACGACATTTTTTTTTTTTTTTTTTTTTTTTGGAGTAACGGTAGTGTATCCTTAAACATTTTCTGAGATCACATGAACTCTGACCATCAGCAGATAAAATTCACTGCTGAATATTAAGAGGATGGAAACCTCCCGTTTTTGGACATCCTAGTGCAAAGGAAGCAATCCGGAAGTCTAAAAACATAATTGTAGTATAAACCATGTTACACTGAGAAAAACGTTTCGGCCGCCCCGGTGGCGCAGTGGTCTAAGCGATGGCCTCTGATCATTCCTCCGAACGGGGTCCGGGTTCGAATCCCGGTGAGGCATGGATGTTGTGTTTGTCTTACGGCACTGGCTCTCTCCCTTCCCTGGAACCAGTGACCCTAAATTAGGGACGGGCGACTGCTTATAGCCCATTGAGTTGCTCACGGTGGTCGTTAAACCTCCAATCAAAAAAAAAAAAAAAAACGTTTCGTTAATTCAACAAAAGTTTTTGTCGATATACAGTCAACATATTTTTTGCTGAATTTGCACAATTATTGTGTTGAATTTGCACAATTATTGTGTTGAATTTGCAAAATTATTTTGTTGAAAATTATTGTTGATTTAACAAAATTTATTGTCATCACGATAAAACGTTTTGTTCATTTAACAAAATGATTAGGTCGATGTTTGGGAATTTGTTTGATCCAACAAAACATATTGTTATCATGACAAAATGTCGTGTTGATCCAACAAAACATATTGTTATCATGACAAAATGTCGAGTTGCTGCAACGAAACATATTGTTATCATGACAAAATGTCGAGTTGCTGCAACGAAACATATTGTTATCATGACAAAATGTCGAGTTGCTGCAACGAAACATATTGTTATCATGACAAAATGTCGAGTTGCTGCAACGAAACATATTGTTATCATGACAAAATGTCGAGTTGCTGCAACGAAACATATTGTGTCACGATAACAATATGTTTTGTTGGATCAACACGACATTTTGTCATGATAACAATATGTTTTGTTGGATCAAACAAATTCCCAAACATCGACCTAATCATTTTGTTAAATGAACAAAACGTTTTGTCGTGATGACAATAAATTTTGTTAAATCAACAATAATTTTCAACAAAATAATTTTGCGAATTCAACAAAAACTTTTGTTGACTGTATAGCGACAAAATTGTTTGTTGAATTAACAAAACATTTTTCTCAGTGTATGTTCACAATCCAGTTCTCCCTTCATCTTCAGGACCCACCTCACACAAATATGCCCTGTTTAGAACCTGAGAGCTACCATCTCTCTTCGGATAAAAAGGATCTCCAGGCAGAAATGCGCAAATTAAGAGAGTTCGTCACTGCAGCTGGTTACGACATTGAGCGCATCGGAAGGATCATGCTACACTGCTGGACCATTGCAAAGGACGGATCATAAACGGCTATATAGCGCATTAAAAAGTAAGTGCGGTTGGATGCCAAGTGAAATAAAATAATGTCAGAATGCCAGGACATTTCAAGAAAGACAATTTATTGTGCTCTGAAATCCAGAAGGCTTTGGAACGTGTTCAAGGGACAAACAGGCCACTTTGTGCAGAATACGTAAACGTGAAAAAATGTAATTACCGTCCGCATGCGTTCCGGCGTAAGATGTCAATACGGGATATGGCCACCATGGAGGGCGATGCAAGATTCCACACGTCGTGTCATGCTTCGCACAACATTATCGAGCAGCTGTTGGGGTAATTTATCCCATTCCTCTGTCAGTGCACGGATGAGGGTGTCCTTGTTTATTGGAGGGCATTGGCGACCAACAAAACCCCTCCCCAAAGCATTCCACACATTTTCAATGGGTTCCCATCTGGAGAACGTGCTGGCCATACGAGGCGTTGACTATCCTCGCTCTCAAGACACTCCTGGACAGCGACTATTCGATGACATGTTGCGTTGTCGTCCATGGAAATGAATCTATCACCGACAGCACCACGGAACATGCGAACATGAGGTAGCAGAACATCATTAATGTATCGTTGGCCAGTCATAGTCCCAGTTGGAAGCACATAGAGGGACGTACGGCCATTGATCATGATGCCAGCCCATACCATGACACTACATGTCGGATATCGGTCCCTTTCCTGTATGTTTGCTGGACAATATGCAGTATCACTATCACGCCAGATCAGTTCTCGTCGACAATCAGACGATAGACTGTATCTACTCTCATCTGAGAAGAGGACAGCAGACCAGTCGTTATCAGTCCAATTGCGATGTTGATGGCACCATTGCAAACGGGCGGTACGGTGACGTCTGGACAATGGGCTGTACACAACAGGACGGCGGGCGTATAGTCCTCCTTCATGCAAACGTCTGGCGACAGTTTTTCGGGAGATCCGCTTGCCAGTAGCAGCCATAAACAGATTTGCTACCTCACTGGCTGTGCTGCGCCGGTGTCTTTTTGTTAATAGCACTATGTACCGATCTTTTGCAGGTGTCGTACTGCGAACACGACCTCCCCGTGACGTTTGCTACACTCTCCATTTGTTTGAAATGATTTCCAAAGCCTTGAAACAACACTGTGGCTGACGTCGAACTCCCTGGCAACATCTGTTATTTTTCGCCCTTCTTCAATCTTGCCAATAATACGGCCACGCGTAAAATCATCTAGGTGATGTCGGGAAGACACACTGAAAATTGCAAGTTCGCCAATTGATTCTTTCCCTTTCAACTTTGCGTTTCAACAACAACGGTCAATACGCATGAAATCCTTTATATCTCTTATCAGCGCTATGACGTCACGAACAAGTTCCGCAATCCAAAATTTGCATACGCACAACACGTCTTACTGTATCCCGCACTTATGCTAATTTCCACATTTTCCTGCCTAACATTTTATGGTTGCTATCGTTGCTATTGTCATCCGTCCTTAGCAATTGTCCGGCAGTGTAATTTTAAAGGAATTGGATATCAAAAAAGGTATTATTTTTTTGTATTCTGTTTACGCCTCTTTTTCTACCAGAACTAATGTCTTTTTCCATTATATCTTTTCAGGTGTGGTTCTTTTTTGGTCACCTCATGACATCATATGGGATTGCTTTCATTGGCAGCATGCTGGTTGAATCACCATTTCTAGCTCTCGAGAAACATTTCCTTCGTCCAAGCGAAAAAGAACTCCCAAGTGAAATTGAGATAAATTCGAGGGCGACGCTGGACATTAAGATAGTTTCAAAAGAAACAGCAACACGTTCTGTGAATGGACAGGAATCATGCAATGACACTAAAAACAAAGGATCTCTGTGAAAATCCTGAATTTTATTGAAGTCTAAAATGTTCATTGATTACTGTCAATTTGTCTTTAACAAGAAAGACTTCTCAAACGCCTTGAATTTCACCCCGTGTATATATACTGTAACTGGAACTACTATGGTATTTTTCTATACACTGGTTTTTGAAATTAAAGTTCGCAACGCATTGTTCACTGAAATTTGTTATGTAAATATTAAAGTGGAGTTCATTACTGTATTCAAAATATAATTTTTTTTTATTTTTTACGTCTAACAGCAACACAGGATAAATGTAACATCGTGAAGAAATAAAATTATGACTACCGGCGAAATCTACGCTCTGTCCAACTTTCGTTTTAGGAAAGTTTTCCTCCATTCTGAAGCTGCAAAACAAATATTTATGGAATAAAGTTATATTTAACATTACCTTGTAGAAGAAACATGGCGAGAAAAAGGGATTACGATTATAGAAGAAACCTTCACTCCGTCTAACCTCTGTTTCCGAAAGTTTTGAAAGTTAGAATTCCACCCACCGACGGAAAACGACCCCACCACCAATCCCTCCCAAATTTCTGCATCGATCTCGAGAGCCATCGAAATGACGATGGAAAATGGCGGAATTCGTCGAATCCACGGCAAAATCTCGTGCCTGAAGATCACAGGGAAATTTTCGCACCAACTTTCTTCGTTTTCGGAATTTTTCTTCCATTTTAAAGCTGAAATGCAAACATTTATGGAATAAAATTAGATTTAACAATACTACTGTGCAGAAGAAACATCACGAGAAAAAGAAATCACGAATACGGGAAAAAAATTTCACTCTGTTTAACTTCCGTTTTCGAACGTTTTGATAAACAAAATACCATCCCCAGTTCAAAAAACGACCGCGCCCCCCCCCCCAACTAATCCTCTGAAATTTCTCTTCAGTTTTGCATCGATCTCGAGAATAACCCAAATGATGACAAAAAAAAAAAGGCGGAATTCCGCGAATCCGCGGAAGAATCTGATGTATGTGTAAAACCATAAAAGATATTCATGTATTGCTGCTTGTGGCTGTTGTGTGTGACCTTGGGGAACGAGTTGCGTCACGTGACTTACGCGGGCGCTGGAAAGCGGTAACCATAAAGGAAGGATTATAGAGTGGAAACAGACATAGGAGCCCGTGGAAACTCCTCCCATAGAAAGTGGCGCCCCCACGGACCTAAAACAGTACCAAACTGTGACGTGAATCCATCCCGTCGGCAATGGTTGCTATGGCAACCATAACCCAGTGCTGGGGTGGTGAGGAGCAGCTGCTCTGCGCCACCCTTCCGTTGCGCCCCACCCCCACCCCCACGACCTTTGTCCTCAACTGCTATCCCAATCTGAGCTAAGTGAGGCGCCGGAAAGATGGCAATAACGAAATATCGATAGATATTGAAGCCAAACACGTAGATATCGAAACAGATGACAATGGAATACAAATCAGAATTTAACGTAAAGCTATATTGTGAAGAGAACAATGACAAAGTATACGTGAATGAAATGTGCAACAAAAACTCGTAAAAACCTAAGTAATGGAATTTACAAAGGAAAAGTTAACGATCAGTGAGGAATAAGCAAGAATAATGCTACTTGTTAGAATGCTACAGAAAACTGCAAACCAAAAAGAATCCGGAAAATGATAGGTATACACTGACGGAAAAAAAATCCCAACACCAAGAAGGGGTTGTGTTAGATAAACGACAGTTGGTAGGCGGTGAGAGTACATCTGTAAGATGACGTCTATGCAAATTTCGCGCTCGGTGCATACGTGTGGCGCTAGTAGCGCCCTCGGAACATGCAAAGCAAGTTTGCTGTAAATACGCGCTGTAACGTTCGTGAGCGTTAGTTATCGTTGAGATTCGACGTAGTGTGTTGATGTTAGTCAAGAATGCCTTTAAGAAGACGAAGAAGTCATTATCAACAGCTCACGGAGTTTGAACGAGGTCGTGTAAGAGGGCTACGAGAAGGTGGATTTTCTTTCCGCAATATTGCAGAACAACTTGGCAGGAATGTACCCACTGTGCATGATTGTTGGCAGCGGTGGTCAAGGGAAGGTACTGCCTCAGGAAGACCGGGTTCCGGCCGGCCACGTGGCACTACTGAGAGGGAAGACCGCCATGTACGGCGTATGGCCGTGGTGCATCGTTCCGCGTCTGCGGCAACAATTCGAGCTGCAGTTGCCTCCACAGTGACACAACGAACTGTTACAAATTGGTTATTTGAAGGACAGCTCCGAGCCAGACGCCCTGTAGCGTGCATTCCACTTACTCCAAACCACTGCCGTTTGCGACGTCAGTGGTGTCAAGCTAGAGCTCATTGGAGGACGGAGTGGAGATCTGTTGTGCTTTCTGATGAAAGCCGGTTCTGCCTGGGTGTCAGTGATGGCCGTGTGTTGGTTAGAAGGACGCCAGGTGAGCGCCTGCAACCAACCTGTCTGCGACCGAGAGACACTGGACCTACACCTGGAGTTATGGTCTGGGGAGCAATTTCCTATGACAGCAGAAGTACTCTCGTGGTTTTCCCACGCACCCTGACGGCACAGTTGTACGTCGGTCTGGTGATTCAACCTGTTGTGCTGCCATTCATGAACAGCATTCCAGGGGGTATTTTCCAACAGGATAACGCTCGCCCGTATACCGCTGTTGTAACCCAACATGCTCTACAGAGTGTCTACATGTTGCCGTGGCCTGCTAGATCACCAGATCTTTCAGCAATCGAGCACGTATGGGACATCATTGGACAACAACTCCAGCGTCACCCCCAACCAGCATTAACCGTCCCTGTATTGACCGACCAAGTGCAACAGGCATGGAAGTCCATCCCACAAACTGACATCCAGCACTTGTATGACACAATGCATGAACGTTTGCGTGCTTGCATTCAACATTCTGGCGGTTACACCGGTTATTAATGTACCAGCATTTCACATTTAAAATGGCTCTTCTCGCGCTTACATTAAGCTGTGATCTTGAAACCTTAATCGATTAAATATGTTACCTATACAAATGTATTGCCGCCATTTCATTCCTCTACAACTATTTTTTCGTGGTGTTGGGATTTTTTTCCGTCAGTGTATGTCGTATACGTCGTCTTCCACTCTGCAGGGAGGTCAAAGCTAAAACAGCTGAAATGGACAAAGTCATGTAGTTCGCGGTGTATCCTGGGAAGCCCAGCTGTCAATCAACTGTAGTTCTGTTTTAGGCCGCGGGTGCGCTGCAGCCGACTTCATGAGTTTCAGCTCAATACAGGCAGTGTCTTCTCTATATATCCTTACTTTATGGCAGTAACGCTCCGTCAGCCATGAGTGTCACACAAGAACAGAGAGTCGCTTTGTTAGAAGTTAATTTTGCGGGAAAATCTTACGAACGTTGTATCTAGCTCTTTCAAAGCAAGCTTTCTGGTGCTCCTATACCAGGGAAAACTGTGTATGGCCTTGTGAACCGGTTTCGCGAGACAGGCAGTGTTCAGGATAAGCCTAAAAGTGGCCGGCCGGCCGTGGTGAATACCACGTTTCTGAAAAAAATTAACTTTTCCCTGTAGCGCTCTCCCCGAAAGTCACTTCGGTGGCTGTCTCAAGAGTTAGGGGCATCGGATTCAACCTGCCAGAGGGCTATTAAACGTCTAAAGCTACGGCCGTACAGAATTCGAGTAGTGCAAGAGCTACGTCCTTTGGATTCGGAAAAGCGCATTGCCTACTGCCAATGGTTTAAGAATTTCACGTGCAACAATGTGACTAACCAGCTTAACAACACTTTTTCCAGTGACGAGGTATGGTTTCATTTGAATGGATATGTCAATAGCCAAAACACTCGCAAATGGGCTGCGGAGAATCCACACGCATTGCATGAGGTTGGACTTCACTAAAATCCATGATCATAAAAGAGTGGTAGGCAATGCACGTAACTAACAAAGAAATTAAGAAGATGGTAGTGTAGGACGCGTTAGGTTACGTATAAAAGTTTTAAGGCAAATCAGTGCAACTACGATTAGTTTCGTTGCCAAATTGGAAAGGAAAGTTTTGTAACGGTAACTCCGACTGACGTGATGCAATGAGGGATTTCCAGATGTAAGGAACGGAAATGGGGAGCTCAGATTTGCAATTTTTGTAAAATAAAATTTCCAAACTTTCTCTAAACCTCAGAGCATACCGATTTTGGAAGGGAGCCAACTTTTTAGTATCGGACCAAAGTGGAATAGCAGAAGTGTCAGCCATGGTAAGTAGAGACAAGGAAGAGGAAGTTTTCCCAAATTTCATATCAGATTTGTGTTCATGAAGTCTTGAGAGAATTTTCCGGAATGAACTTCCTATGTACGCGGTTAATCCAACGCTAATCTTGACCAGAATTTTATACACTCCAGGCGAAGAAAGCTCTCTGAGAAGGATATAGACTTGCCATTCGTTCTTCTCCTTCAATTTCTGTTATCCTCCGTAATGACAGAGATCCAAGACCGCTTTCTTCGCCTGGAGTGTATAAAATTCCGGTCAAGCCTGACGTTGGATTAACCGCGTACATAAGAAGTTCATTCCGGAAAATTTTCTCAAGACTTCAGGAACAAAAATCTGATGTGAAATTTGGGTAACCTTCCTCCTCCTTGTCTCTACTTACCATGGCTGACAGGAAACCTTCCTCTTCCTTGTCCATACTTACCATGGCTGACAGGAAACCTTCCTCTTCTTTGTCTCTACCATGGCTGACAGGAAACCTTCCTCTTCCTTGTCTCTACTTACCATGACTGACAGGAAACCTTCCTCTTCCTTGTCTCTACTTACCATGGCTGACAGGAAACCTTCCTCTTCCTTGTCTCTACTTACCATGGCTGACAGGAAACCTTCCTCTTCCTTGTCTTTACTTAACATGGCTGGCAGGAAACCTTCCTCTTCCTTGTCTCTACTTACGATGGCTGACAGGAAACCTTCCTCTTCGTTGTCTCTACTTACCATGGCTGACAGGAAACCTTCCTCGTCTCTACTTACCATGGCACACCGGAAACCTTCCTCTTCCTTGTCTCTACTTACCATGGCGGACAGGAAACCTTCCTCTTCTTTGTCTCTACTTACCATGACTGACAGGAAACCTTCCTCTTCCTTGTCTCTACTTACCATGACTGACAGGAAACCTCCCTCTTCCTTGTCTCTACTTACCATGGCTGACAGGAAACCTTCCTCTTCCTTGTCTCTACTTACCATGGCGGACAGGAAACCTTCCTCTTCCTTGTCTCTACTTACCATGGCTGACACTTCTGCTATTCCACTTTGGTCTGAAACTAAAAAGTTGGCTGCCTTCCAAAATCAGTATGCTCTGAGGTTTAGAGCAAGTTTGGAAATTTTATTTTCCAAAAATTGCAACTCCGAGCGTCCCATTTTCGTTCCTTACATCTAGAAATCTCTCATTGCATCAGTCACCCGAAGTTACCGTTATAAAACTTTCCAATCTGGCAACGAAACCAATCGTAGTCCCACTGATGAAGGCCATAGTTGGCTGAAATATATTGGCCTTAAAACTTTTATACATGTACGTAACTTAGCGTGTTCTACACTACCATCTTCTTAATTTGGACTTCACTGTCAGAAAGTTGGAGTGTGGTGCGCCATGTCTAAACGGCAAATTGTAGGGCCATTTTTTTCCCCAAATGTAACTTCCGCTGTGTATGCAGACATCATTCATCAATTTGTAGCGGTGCTGGAAGAACACGAACGTTCAAGTTGGTTTCAACTTCAACAATAAGAGTCGGACGCAGTGTAAGCTGACCAGACATCCCCAATTTTTGAGGACAGTCCTCGAATTTAGCTTACTGTCCCCAAAAACGTCTGAAGCCTTTGAGGACGCAAATTGTCCTTAAATTTTAATGTTTGTCCACAAATGTCCTAAAATTTACACTTCTTCATTAACCCTTTAGATTTCCAATGAAAAACGTTCTTAAAAGTAGTTTCCATTGTACTAATTTTCCAACATGCTTCTTGTGAAAACAAATTTCGACTTTTTTTTCTTCTTTCTGGGTTTAACGACCACTACGGGCAACTTTAAGGACTATAAACAGTCACCTGTCTCTAATTTGGAAACATTCGTTCTAGGGAAGGGAGATACCAAGTGCTGCAAGACAAACACACCACCCGTGCCTCATTTTTTTTATTGGAGGTTTAACGACCACCGTGAGCAACTCAATGGGCTATAAGCAGTCGCCCGTCCCTAATTTAGGGTCACTGGTTCCAGGGAAGGGAAACAGTCAGTGCCGTAAGACCAACACCACATCCATGCCTCACCGGGATACGATCCCGGACCCCTTTCGGACGAATGATCAGAGGCCATCGCTTAGACAACTGCGCCACCGGTGCGGTAATTAAAGGTTTAACAACCATAGTGAGCAACTCAATGGGGTATAAGCAGTCGCTCGTCCCTAATTTAGTGTCACTGGTTCCAGGGAAGGGAGAGAGCCAGTGCCGTAAGACAAACACAACATCCATGCCTCACCGCGATTCGAACCCGGACCCCTTTCGGACGAATGATCAGAGGCCATCGCTTAGACAACTGCGCCACCGGTGCGGTAATTAAAGGTTTAACAACCATAGTGAGCAACTCAATGGGGTATAAGCAGTCGCTCGTCCCTAATTTAGTGTCACTGGTTCCAGGGAAGGGAGAGAGCCAGTGCCGTAAGACAAACACAACATCCATGCCTCACCGCGATTCGAACCCGGACCCCTTTCGGACGAATGATCAGAGGCCATCGCTTAGACAACTGCGCCACCGGTGCGGTAATTAAAGGTTTAACAACCATAGTGAGCAACTCAATGGGGTATAAGCAGTCGCTCGTCCCTAATTTAGTGTCACTGGTTCCAGGGAAGGGAGAGAGCCAGTGCCGTAAGACAAACACAACATCCATGCCTCACCGCGATTCGAACCCGGACCCCTTTCGGACGAATGATCACAAGCCATCGCTTAGACCACTGCGCAACCGGGGCGGCTGCCTCGTTTGGGACACGATTCCGAACCCACTTGTACGAATAGTAAGTAGTTAGCCCTAGGTCAATACAACACTGGCGCGGTCAAATTTCAACTGTACTTGTTCTGAGTTTTTCCAAAAACTTTGGCAAAATGAAAAATTCGCCATGCAATTACTATGGTGCGCAGACTAATTTTAATTCAGCGCATGTACCTAAGATAAAGCATTTCACTTTTGCTAATATGTTTTAGCCATCATAGTTCTGCTTTGTCAATACAAATTACCAACATTCTACAAGATATATTCCTTTTAAGACACAGATTTTAATGTGTAATATCACACTTATTGAAAAAATGTAGTTTTGTGACGAAACGATTTGCATATTTATTTTGTGTACGTATGTGTCACCAAATGAACTACCGATTTGGGGACGCCACGCCTTTTTGTCCTCAATTCGGTGTCCTGATATCTGGTCACCTAAAGTATTAGTAAGACGAAGGATCTAAGCGCATTTGATCGTGGACAAATTGTCGGGGCCCGAGCAATGGGTCACTCCATCTCAGAAGTCGTGCAGGCACTGGAATTTTCACGAGCCACTGTGTCACGGGTGCACGGTGAGTGCATCGACTCCGGTAAAACCATCTCTGCAAGGGCCAACTGACGTGGACAACAGCGTGTGGATGACCGGGGTCATCGTCGGCTAGCTCGCATTCTAACAGCGGATAGACGGGCCACAGTGAAAGAAATCACTCGGCAATTTAACGCTGGTGCGCAAAAACGTGTAAGCAGCCACACCATCCAGAACCATCTCCTCGCTATGAGGTACAGAAGCCATCGTCCCACGAGGGTACCGCTGCTAACCGCACAACACAGGGTGCAAAGATTAGCATAGGCGCGGGAACATCGCCACTATACCTTAGACATGTGGAAAAATGTTGCCTGGACTGATAAGTTTTTTTTTTTTTTTTATTGGAGGTTTAACGACCACCGTGAGCAACTCAATGGGCTATAAGCAGTCGCCCGTCTTTAATTTAGGGTCACTGGTTCCAGGGAAGGGAGAGAGCCAGTGCCGTAAGACAAACACAACATCCATGCCTCACCGGGATTCAAACCCGGACCCCGTTCGGACGAATGATCAGAGGCCATTGCCTTAGACCACTGCGCCACCGGGGCGGCGGACTGATGAGTCAAGATTCACGTTGGATGATGCGGATGGCAGGATACGAGTACGGCGCAAACCACATGAAGCGATGGATCTTTCTTGCCAGCAGGGAACTCTTCAAGCTTGTGGAGGGTGGCATTCTTGTCTGGAGACTGTTTACGTGGACAAATGGGACCCCTGGTACGTGTGACATCGTCCCTCACTGGTCAACGTTACCGGGATATCCTGGACGACCATTCGCTCCCGTTTGTGCGTCTTTAGCAACCCACTGGGGACCTCATCCTGCAACAAGACAATACAGCTCCCGAAGTGTATCCGAATGGTTGGATGAACACTCCACGGACGTGACCTCAATCCCATCGAGCACATCTGGGATGCCATCGAGAGAGATGTTCGAGGCTCTGACCTTCCTCGATCAAATCTTCGTGAACTGTGGGGAGCTTGTTCAGAGGTCGTGAATCCGTATGGCTTCCTAACACTTCCGGTGTCTTGTCGAGTCCATGCCGAGACGAATCGCCGCCGTCATCAGGCCGAAAGGTGGTGCTACACGTTGCTAGACAGGTATCTCTAATTCAATTGCTTTTCAGTGTACTGTTGTGTAAGTCACTAGGACAGGCAAAAGGAAACACAGGTCAGGCTCAGCCCGGCCTGGCCCTCCCCTTGCTACGGCCCAGGTTGCACTTAGGCTCTTTAGAGAAAAACGTAAATTGTCCTGTGTGTTTAAAATCCCCCATAATCGTGGAGATCGAGAAAAGAAAACATACAGCTCCAACAAAATGCCAAAATAGTCAACAACTTCAGGTACAGTACACACTGCACTTTCCCCAACAAGGTTAAGTGAATAGGCTGCACATGGTACACAGTCAGCGTACATGTTAATGTTTTTAAAGAGTGCTTGCTGCCCATTTTCCGAGCCCTTCATGTTAGATGCGTTATCGTGGAATGTTTTCAAGTGAAAGATTATGTACACCCAGGACTTGTTGTATTTTGTTGAACAAGATCGAGGATGACTGGTTTTCTATCGGTAAAAAAAAAATAAATGCGAAAAAATAATGCGGGAGTAGCAACCGAGAATTTAACCTCAATTTCGGCCAGGCATGCGCAGTAATGCGGAAGTTGCAGCCAAGCATTTTACCCAATTTTTGCCGGACATGCGCAATAATGCGGCAGTTGCAGCCAAGCATTTAACCCAATTTCGGTCGGGCATGCGCAGTAATGCGGGAGTAGCAGCCAAGCATTTAACCCAATTTCGGCCGGGCATGCGCAGTAATGCGGGAGTAGCAGCCAAACATTTAACCCAATTTCGGCCGGGCATGCGCATTGATGAGGGAGTAGCAGCCAAGCATTTAACCCCAATTTTAGATGGGCAAGCGCAATACCGCGGGAGTTGCAGCCAAACATTTAACCCAATTTCGGCCGGGAGATGCGCAATAATGCGGGAGTTAGCAGCCAAGCATTTAACCCTAATTTGGGCCAGGCCTGCGCAATAATGCGGGAGTTGCAGTCAAGTGTTTAAACCTCAGTATCGGCGGTGTATTCGCCACAATACGGGAGTACCAGCCAAATATTTGCATAACTTCTGCCATGTCTAATTCAATGGCATTTCGGTGTGTGTCTATTTTAAAAACGTAAATATAAATGTACAATAGTGAACGTTGCCACTTATTGTTGATATTTCAAGTTCTTTTGTTGTGTTATGTATAAAGGTAAGAGACACTTATTCATTTCCTTATTTAGGCATGACAGTTCAAATTACGTTTTCGGGAGTTTTCTGAAGCAAATGATATTATTGTAAGATGGTTTTGAAAGCAAAAACACATTTTATGATTTAAATTATGTGATAAACGCTATTTTCATCTCTACTGCTTCATTTTCAGCATTGAATTTATTTAGCAAGACGATTCCCAATATGATTTCGGGTTTTGAGAATCCGACACCCAAGGTTGTTTAGTCGACGTTTAAATGTATTTTTCTTCATTATACAGTTAATCGGTGTTTTATGACAATCATTATACGAATATCTGCAATGTAAATTCTTTTGTACACATAATGATTAACGTATAGCTGTCTCACCGTACGATAAAACACCATGTCTCCAAGTTGCAAAAATAAAAACATTTATTTAAATTTACAAATTAAAAACCTAGTTGAAAGCTAGTACTTTCGGAGATCTCAAGTCTCCATCTACGGGCTCCAGCGCTACAAGACATGACCGTGTATCAGACATATATATGCACTCTTCCCTCTCCACTACATACCCACAATGCATCACCCACTCCACCGTCGGCAAATCGCATTCGCCGACGCTGGGGTACAAATAAAAGTGAAAAAATAATATAGGTATAATAAAAACCACTAATAACCAAAATAGGAAACAAAAACTAAACTAAAGAATAAGAAAGCAAAATAAGACAAGTTCATTTACGAAATCAGGGTCCTTCATCTGTGTGGAGCTCATGTCAAGTGGCCAGTCTTCTCCAAAGGCTAGGAACATATGCAGGAAGTTCCAAGTTAACGCAAGAATCACTATGGTGAATTATGCAAAGACTTTCTGCAAGAAAGATAGTAGATTTTTCGATATCAGAGTTCAAAGTTGTAGTACCATACCAATCTGGGAAATAACTCTCTTGGTTTACTGCTATGGTAAGAGCAGTATTTATGGTTCCTGATCTGAGGGTGTATCAGTGTTCCCTCAGTCTGACCGATAAGGTCCTAAGGGTAGAACCTATGTATTTTTTCGTAGCCAAATCAGGGTCAGGGTGGGTTAAAGGTATACAATATACACCATGTTTTTGAAGTGTGGCGGTCCTGTCTCTGTCCTTCCTAATCAGTGAAAAGATACTTCTAGTTTTCACTCCGAAGTTTAAATGGTGTCTATGGCACGCTTTTTTGAGGATAGGTACAATATTAAGATTGTATTCCGAACTCCCTACAAATGTGGACTATCTTGTTTCCATGGATAACTTTGTAAATTTCAGTCTTCTACTCTTTAGTAGTAATTGTTGAAATAGTTGTTCAGATTATCCAAATTGTCGAGCAATTGTTGACAATGTGGATAGTTCCCGTTTTCTAGCTCTACAAGAAGAGGAATGTGTATAGGCACGCCCGATGAGGAAATGCAAAGCGGCAGTTTTGTATTGCATTGGATGGGAAGAAGTGAAAGGAATGATATATCAACAATTTGCTCGACAATTTGGATACTCTGAACAACTATTTCAACAATTACTACTGAGGAGTAGAAGACTGAAATTTACAAAGTTATCCATGGAAACAAGATAGTCCACATTTGTAGGGAGTTCGGAATACAATCTTAATATTGTACCTATCCTCAAAAAAGCGTGCCATAGACACCATTTAAACTTCGGAGTAAAAACTAGAAGTATCTTTTCACTGATTAGGAAGGACAGAGACAGGACCGCCCCTCTTCAAAAACATGGTGTATATTGTATACCTTTAACCCACCCTGACCCTGATTTGGCTACGAAAAAAATACATAGGTTCTACCCTTAGGACCTTATCGGTCAGACTGAGGGAACACTGATACACCCTCAGATCAGGAACCACAAATACTGCTCTTACCGTAGCAGTAAACCAAGAGGGTTATTTCCCAGATTCGGATGGTACTACAATTTTTAACTCTGATGTCGAAAAATCTACTATCTTTCTTGCAGAAAGTCTGTGCATAATTCACCATAGTGATTCTTGCGTTAACTTGGAACTTCCTGCATATGTTCCTAGCCTTTGGAGAATACTGGCCACTTGACATGAGTTCCACACTGATGAAGGACCCTGATTTCGTAAATGAACTTGTCCTATTTTGCTTTCTTATTCTTTAGTTTAGTTTTTGTTTCCCTATTTTGGTTATTAGTGGTTTTTATTAAACCAATATTATTTTTTCACTTTTATTTGTACCCCAGCGTCGGCGAATGCGATTTGCCGACGGTGGAGTGGGTGATGCATTGTGAGTATGTAGGGGGAGGGGAGAGTGCATATATATGTCTGATACACGGTCATGTCTTGTGGCGCTGGAGCCCGTAGATGGAGACTTGAGATCTCCGAAAGTACTAGCTTTCAACTAGATTTTTAATTTGTAAATTTAAATAAATGTTTTTATTTTTGCAACTTGGAGACATCGTGTTTTGTCGTACGATGAGACAGCTATACATTGATCATTAAGTTATTACGTACGAATTTCAATTCAATTTTATCTTTTGTACGCATTTTATCAAAGACTTGTAGTGTTTGAAATTTTGAGCACAAATAAAAATGACACATAACTAATAAATGCCACAGTTGTTATTCCGAAACATTTGTTACAATTTTCTCTTAAATTCAATTTTTCTGACTTGAAAGAATTCCAATTTGGCGCTAGACGACTTGATACGTTAATTTAGCAGTGTTTCTGTCTAGAAGAGAAGAAATCTCTCGTTTCTGTCTGATTCTTCTAGTTATCTGAGCCAAATATTGGGCGTGTGCATAGGTTTTATCCGTTTTTGTAGGCTACAAAGAAAGGAGGAGAACACAACAAATAACGTTCCTAGGATTTCACATAATTGCCATCATTCTGTATGATCTCTTGCCATCTGTCTATGAGTAGGTGAATCCCACGCCGGAAAAACTCCTGTGTTTTAGAGTAAAAAAAAGGCATGTACTACCGTTTTCACATCGTCCACATCATTGAAGGTTTGGAGAGCGAAGGCGATCTGAAACGATAGAAAAAGGTGGTAGTCCGTAGGTGCCAGACCAGGGGAGTACGCCGGGTGAGGTAACTCTTCCCAAACTTAGTCCAGTAATCTTTGCCGAGTAGTTAAAGCAGCATGAGGTCTGGCATTATCATGATGAAGGATCACGCCTTTGCGATTGACGAGTGCTGACCGCTTCAATAACGGTTGTTTTCGCAATCTGTCCAACTGTTGGCAGTAGAGGTCAGCATTTATCGTTCGGTTAGGTGTCAACACCTCCCAGCGGATTATTCCCTGAACATACCCCCAAACACTCAACAAAACTTTTTCGGATGCAGTCCTCCTTTTGAGGTCGATAGCACACAGTCCGTCAACGCTTTACATTACGGTAGGTCCCAGCAAAAACACAAATGCTGGGAAACTGCTGGCCACCAGCTGGCAGTGATGGCTCACTGCTGGCTGAAATCTGCCGCTCACGGCCCGGTAGTGGTCCGTTGGTGGCAGCGATATCAGTTGGCGAGCCATTGATGGCCCTGCAGCATCGCCGTGAATTGTGGGCCTCCAAGCAAGTGCCACTAGTGGCCCGTTGCTGGCAACCAATGCAACCCCCCAACAGCAGGTGGAAGCATCGGGACTGCGCATGCGCAGAATACGTCGACGAAGATATCAGATTAAGCCGTGAAATACTAGATTACAGCCATGAAATACACCCACTCCATTCCCATGAATAACAATTCATGGAATGGAGTGGATGAATAACAAGAAAAAATTTGAAACCGCTTGAAACACATATCCTGGAAAACCATTGAAATAGCGTTTGTTGGGGAAAAAAGATTATACACGTACAAAATTTATTAATTATTTGAAAGAAAAAAAAAGCAACGCTATGTGGTGTACTCATCCATGGGTTGAATACACAAGACTGGGAGGAATTCGCTTCTAAAAATAACGAGAAGTAAAATAAAATATCTTTTACTCTTTAAAACAAATGTAGCTTCGGACAACGGAAAGGAAAGGAACAACGTTAAAAATGTAACAGAGTGTGACATGAACCCGGGTAAATATATATTTATTCAACAATCTCTTTTCAAGACGGCAAGGACAGTACAAAACTTTGGAAAGCGACTCTTAAGTATGTACACGCCTTGAAAATGAGCGAAGTTCCCTTAAGGTAAAAAAAAACTATCGTTAGGTTGAAAAAATTAATTTATCAATTATATGAAACTGACTTTTATGAAAAATACCTCGCAATAATATAAAATGAAAGAGGGAAGCATTCGATTACAAATTGCATACCAAACAGATAGCTTCCAGCACTTACCTGAGCGTTGTGAATTAGTCCGGTCGGTAGCGAGCGCGGCTTCCACGTGAACGGACCGGGATCGAATCTAGTCAGATGCGAACGGTGATTTTCCGGTCTGTCAAGAAAATTTCCCTAGCAAAGTGCGTTAATTCACAAGCTTCGTAAGGGTAGAAAAAAAAATTGGAGTTTTAGAAAACTGTGGTTATCCTTGTTTGTTTTTTTTTATTATTATTATTGTTACTACTGGGAAATTGGCGGACAAGATTCGGCAAGCCACCAGTTACGTCACGTGGTTGCGGCTACCACTAACGGCCCACTAGCGGACCACATTAGGCTAGCCATCATTTCTGGCAAGTACTTGCAGGGCCACTTATGGCAGCTACTGCCTGTGATGGACCACTGATGGCCCTGTTGTGGCATATGACAACTGATGGGGTGCGAACTGTTGGCCTGAACTGCTGGCCCTTCTGTTGGCCGCCCGGACATTTTATTGACGGTTCGGCAGCGGCAACATAGTGCTGGGCCAGCAATACTGTTTTTGCTGGGGTACACTGCCCCATTTCTCATTACCCTTTACAGTTCGTCCCCAAAACGGTTCATTTCTGTGACGAGAAAGCAAAGCAACACAGGTACGGATTCTCTCCTCTCGTTGCTTTGAAGAAAGCAGGTGCGGAACCCAGTTATCGAACTTCGTGATGAACCTAAGCGCATGCGTCCATCTTTCGACTGTTATTCTGTGTACCGACAAGGTTTCCGCTAATTCGTGAAATGTTGGATGTGGGTCATTTATTATGGCTTGGTCCACACCCTCGACAGAAACAACGGATGGACATCCAGGAAGTGGTTCAGCTTTACAGCTTCGTCTCCGTCCCGGAATTTCCGAAACCAACGGCGACATGTGCTATTTTGAACTGCATCCTCCCCATACACTTTACAGATGTTGCGGCAAGCCGCGGCTGCAGTACTGCCTTTATCGAACTCGTACAGTGAACAATATCTAATCTGCTCTTAATCGCAGGCCATGCTACACCGTCCGTGATTTCCGTTACGGATGACTTACTCGGACAAACCTAAATCCTCTATATGCTCTACTGCTCCAGGTTTTATTGGCCGAAAATTCGGCATCGCAGCTTCATATGTGACGTAACTACTCCGATCGCAATTTGCATCTATTACAAAAACGGGTAGAACTTTCACACACACCCAATAGAAATCAATGAATAGGGGCAAAAGTGAGATTTCAGGTATAGAAACTCCACCTACTTACTGAGTTCCACCCCAAATAATGTCATTGGTTAAAACGTAACTGCCCGTATTTTGTTTTTTTATTCTCACTGTGTTTCTTGATTTCATTCAGTGCGTTAACTGAAAAGATCTTATGAGAACTCCCTCCTGATGAATGAATTCGTCTTCGATTAATTAACCTGGAGCCAACGAGAGACCGCTCCCATTCTGAATATGGTGAGGTCAGCAGAGATTCGCTGTCGCCAACTTCTGGGACAGTCACTGAAGATGTGAAAGCCACGCCCAAGCAGTTATTTTTTGCGCCATCTACCACATAAGATAAACCCTAGCACTCATTCAAATACAGTCTTAAGAAAACAAACCGTAACAACACAATGGAATTACCTTCAAAACATTTTAACAATCTCTTTTTTTTTTTATTTACATTTAATGGAAATACAGGTTTATATGAAATCTGACTGATGTATATTTACATGACTTTTTACACAGTAAAAAGAAATAACCCTTCATTCAGAAGGAAACACGAAAATACATTTTAACAGTACAGGATGAAGCTCGTACCGAAATACACACGATTTAGTTCCATATTCTGATGAAGCATACAAGATGATTAAAAAAATTGAAAACATTACATTTCCATTTGCTGAAAACGCGTTGCAGTTTGGTCACGTGATGCTATTGTTCAGTCCTTGGTTACATTATACTCTATCACAATTTCCAGAATGTAAATATTCACTCCAAAATGCAGTCGTCTACCACTCCAGAACTCCGGGAATATATTTGTCAATTAGCGACTGGTAGTAAGGCCTGAGTGCTTCAATATCAGGAATTTCCTCCGATTTGGAATACAAGTCGAACTTACTGCAACAAGAAAGAGAAATACATTTAGTTTAAACACAAATGGTAATATTTTCTACAGTAAATAGAAACTACGGACAATAACAAAAAGTATTACACCGATAATCCATTACATCATGACCACCTACTTAATAAAATGTAGGAACCCTTTTAGCCCGCAAAACAGCGGCCACTCGGCGAGGCATCGATTCGATGAGGGGGCGATAGTTATCCTTCGGTATCTGGAACCATAATGTCAACAGCAGGGTCTCTAGATCCCGTACATTTCGGGGTGGTGTTGATTGAGCGCGAACCCGCTTTTCCAAGTCTAGCCACAAATGTCCGATTGGTTTCATGTCAGGCGAATTTGAAAGCCAGGGCATTAATAGAAAGTCACCAGCATGTTCTTCGAACCTCTCCTTGATGATTCTGGCAGTGTGGCATGCTGCATTATCCTGTTGGTAATGGCCATCACCAGCAGGGAACACAATTGCCATAAACGAGGGAACTTGGTCCGCAACGATGTTCAGATACCTGACAGCTGTCAAGAATTCTGCTATTGGGATAATGGGGCAAAACTGTCCCAAGAGAATACCGCCGCCGTCGGCTTGTTTCTTCCCAACAGTACATCCTCCGTTCGTAATTGGCGTATCCGCTCGGCGGTCTACGTGATGCACCAAGAATCTTGACTCGTCACACCAGGCAACTTTCTTCCAATCATCCACGGTCCAATCTCGATGACCTTGGGCCCATTTTATGCGTTGTTGGCGATGACGTGCAATGAGTATGGAGACTCCGACTGGGTCTTCCGTTACGCAGGCCCATGCGCAGAAGGCTGCGACGAACTGTGTTCTGTGACACATTGCCCTGATCACCACTGTTCTAGCTGCGGGTGATTTGTCTCATTGTGGTACTCGGGTAGTTGTGAACAATGCGCGACAGTCTCAACTCTCCTCTGGCATCAGTGACCTGCGGACGCTAGTCCGTCGTTTGGCCATCTGTGCAGCACTTTTGATACGTACTCACTACAGCGGTTCGTGAACAACTCACAAGCCGCGCCGTTTCCAAGATCGTAGTGCAGAGGCGCCGTGTCATCTCAATTTGTCCTAATTTATCAAACTCTGATAAATCGACAGCTTTTCCCATTCTGACTCCGGACACTCTACTAACCGAAAGCCGGTCCTCGGGTTGTATATATACTGCTCTGTGAACTTCACAAAATACCTTGGGTAAAAGATGTGAAATATTTAGGCCTCATCATGGATTATAATTTGAGCTGGAACAAGCATATTGAGGAAACCCTAGCTAAAGCATTTAAACTAAGAGGACGTCTCCGACACATAATTAAAAACTAAAGGCTTAGCAAAAAAAAATAAAACCTTGTTATGGAAAGCATGCTTCAGCACGGTGATTACCTATGGCTGTCCTATCTGGGATAACTGCAGAAAGCAGCAAAAAAATTAATATTACCTCGTTTCAAAATTAAACTCTTCGTATGATGGTAGGGCTCGATGGAAAAACATCCAATAATGCTATCCGTAGTATGCTAAATGTCAACTCTATACATTATACTATGTAGGATCTAGTGCAAAGGCATTACGAGAAAGCCAAGAAACATCCCAATCCTCTTGTCAGGGAGGCCCTTAATTATGTTGTCAATGATACTGACAAATTTAAAAGACCGAAGGCTATTTTAAATAAAATTCCCGAAAAGTATCCAGTTCACAGCTATGCTTCCAAAAAAAAAATTAAAAATAACTGGGACTAAATTGCAGTTATTCTTCACACATGGGAAGAAAGCAAGAAGTGAATATCAGGAGTTTTGGGGGGGAAAAAACGGCCCTTTTAAGGGCCGAGCAAAATGTTGCATAAAAGATTTATCTTTTTTGTACTGAATATCTCTCCCCTAATTAACAAGTTGTTGTTTGTCTTGTCTTTTACATGAATTTTTTTTCTTACGCCTAAGTAACTAAACAAAAAAAAAACCGGTACTTAATTTTTTCCGCTGTTGCACACGAATGTGCAACAAGCAGACAAGTAGCGAGGGAAAAAAATGATTGGCCCTTATACTACCGGCTCCTTAAATAAGGAATAAAAAATAACCCTGATTGCGGCTTTTTTTTTCTGTTGTTTACTCAAAATGAGTAACTTATACCTCGATCGGTGTAATCATGTATTCACACCACCTCAGCTATGGTTACTCTGACATGTCAGGCAAGAATCAGCAAAAGTAAACCTGAGAAAAAATTTTAAACCAATGCGGAAAAATCTTTTCTCTCATTGGCTGATGAGTAACGAAGCAAATAATGGACCCGAGAGGAACTCTGAGCAAACGGCCAGTTTTGTCTTATCCGGTGTTGAATGTCGATTTTCCTCAAGGGTACTTATTCTGTGTGATGTTTTTTTTTTTCAGGTTCCCCCTTTCCCGTGTCATTCCCTTCTTTTCTCCCTGTGCTCATCTGTGACAGCGATGTACCGGGCATTTTTCTGCGGAGAGAAATATCGCTCGGAACGGCTTGTTGTTGCAGGTAAGTATGTAGGGCAGCTTATAACTTTATTACTTAACGGGAAACCGTTTACTTCTTGTGCTCTAATATTTCCATACTTCTTTCGTGCTATTCTATCAGGGCAATCTGCTCCTAACTCTCTTAGATTCTCCTTCACCTGCCCAAAGGCGCATAGCGCTGTGGGTTCGGGTCTCTCAACCTAAATTAGGAACCCCCTTGTTGTTGTCACCTGCGCCACCGTTCGGTCTCTAGACGCGCTCATTTCTTTAGGCTGGGGGTAGTCATAATGTAATGGCACATCGGTGTATAAGTAAAACTACCAAATTGGCAGCCACTTTGATGCTCATATGGGTTGATAAAACCTTACATAAACAAATAAAAAAGTACGCACACACAGTACGTATTTTATCCCTTTTTGAGCCTTTTGAAAAAGAAGATTTTTTCGTTGATTAACGACCACCGTGAGCAACTCAGCGGGCTATAAGCAGTCGCCCGTCCTCAATTTAAGATCACTGGCTCCAGCGAAGGGAGAGAGCCAGTGCCGTAATACAAACACATCATCCATGCCTCACTGGAATTCAAACACGAACCCATCTCGGACGTATGATCAGAAGCCATCACTTAGACTAATGCTCAACCTGGGCGGCATACAACATTTGAAGTGAACTGATTATCGATATATTTGTACACTACTGACAAAAGTCACCGGACACCCTCCAAAAGCAAATGAACAGATCCGCTTCGTCGTTAAGATGCGCAGCTGCAAAAGGTATAAAAACCAGCCTGCAACTGATCGCGATCGTATCGCACTGTGAGGTTGAGTGAAAATGTCGCAGAACTGACTTTGAGAAAGGAAAGATTGTTGGGTGTTATATTAGTGAGTTGTGCATAAGAGAAACCGAGAGGCGTTTAAACAAACTCAAGTCAACTATTTTGGATGTATTGAATAAGTGGAAGACACATGGTGTGCTTAAAGGAGCAAAACGTACAGACAGACAAAAGAAAATCAGTGATAGAGGACGTCGAAGCCTCAGGAGAGTCGTTACAGCTTATCGACGGAGTACTGCACGAGACCTCAGTGTACTGGTGAGTAAAAATGCTGGAACCTAGGTATGTACCGCAGAGAACTTCATTCCATGGGTTACCGTGGTCGTGGGGCTGCTCATAAGCCTTTCATCTCCACTCGAAGTACTACTCGTCGTTTAGCATGGTATGAAGAACCTTTATCGTGGACCGTAGATCAATGGAAACGGGTCCTATGGACTGATGAATCCAGATACACGACCGGGGGAGGGCTATTTATTACAGTGTACTTGTGTAGGGGTGTTTTTAGTAGTATGGTTCCGGCACATTGGTTATCATGGACAAACCTGTTAACCAGCACGTCTACCTCGATATTCTGGACAACTATGCCTTACCAACTCTGTGGCAATACTATAGAACCGAGCTTTGTTGGTACCAGCAGGATAATGCACCGAGCCATAAAGCATGGACTGTTACGACGTGTAATTCCGTATCGTGTGTGGACTGAACCGCACAGAGCCCTGATCTTAATCCCATAGAGCACTTATGGGATGAATTAGAGTGCCGCATAAGAAGTTTGGAAGCAAGCCCTACTACTAAGCAACAGTTAGCGTCAGCATTATTTACTGAATGGAAGCGCATATCTATCGCTGTGTTCCAAAACATTGTTGAAAGCATGTCTCGAAGGGTCAGTGCATGAATTAAGGGCAAAGGTGGACCGACACTGTACTAATGTATGTCAATAAATGCCATGTTGTGTTTCTCTTCTAGGTGTCCGGTGACTTTTGTCAATACAGTGTATAAGACATGCACCACATCATGACGACCACCCCTGTATTTACCAAAGGACACGTCCCATAGTACCAGCCACAGTGTTGTCACCCACAGGTGCGGACACTGCTGTCAGGTGTCCTGTATATACCGAAAGGCCAAAACACATTGACCAACGCATTTATGTAAAACGAAGCAACTGCAGGTAAACTATAGCACTTGTGAAGGACAGGAAGCGGTATGAATGAAACCTGTACTGAGCTCTGTTAATCAGTGTTATTCTTGTTCTCCAGAGGGAAAAGGCAGATGATGATACACATAAACACACAGATCTCACTCTTACTCTGTCTGGAACGCTTGACGTCGCAGCAGCGTCTGCATTGTTGCGCCCAAAGAAGTTAGAATAGATGGAGTAAGGGCCAGCCATTCCCCTCGTGTAATCAAAGTGAAGCCACCGAAACGTCACGATCATGACGTCACAGCCAATCACAGCCTCTGCCGCCATGTTGGTGAGACGTTTGAGTATTAAATTCGTCTGCTCAAAGTGCTTCAAATTTGTGACGTCATCCTTACCCCATTTATTCTAACCTCCTTGGTTGCGCCATTACGTTTCGATTAATTCGTGTGTGCTCTCGAGGTGTCAAAGTGATTGTCTGCGATATAAGAGCACGCTATCAATTTTAGATGTCATGGTGATCGCGTGGAAATTAAAAAACATTGGGTTATCAAAGACTCGAGTTCTATTTTTCCGATCTACAAAATTCGAATTGAATTCTTAATATCGCGGCAAGTTGCATCATGAAGCTTCGCTTTTTTTCACAGCACGTTGACAAGTGCCTTTGGAAAAAAACTGTTTTCCTGTGACAGACGGCAAAGTGACTTCTTGAGAGACGCGAGTAGTCGGCCCTTTACATTCTGGATCGTTTCCTCGGACATTTGTTGATGACCTCCTGCATGGTCATCTAATAAAATCCCCTTGGTTTCCAATTTCTTCGACAACGCCCAAAATGGCGGACTTGCTCGTCGGATGTCTGCCTGCAAATCTCTCCAGGAATTGCTGTTGACATGACTTTATCGATTATGTTTTCCAGTAAGTGCGAACAATAAACACTCGCTCCTCCAGAGTATACCGATACATTTCCCCACGTACGTGAACAGCCACGAGCACGAGCACTCACTATCAACAACCGTATTGTGTAGACACGCTCAGGGAAATGGCATAACAAAGCAGCAGAGAAGTGTGTCCGGCTGGCTGGAGGACAGCGCCGGGTTTAATGCTGTCTGCACGCAAATGGTGGCCACTTCCAGCACATGTTGTGATGTCATCACATTTCACACGAAATGAGGTAAGTCCACTTGAAATGTCGTTGCAATATCTTCATTGGTGTTAATATCATTAAAGAAATGCCGGGTTCGGTAGCAACTGGGACAGTCTGTACTTTGTGTCATTATATTGTGCGAATGAAAACCTATTCACACAATATACGCAAAGACAAGGCATATTATCTAAAACAATTCATAATAAATGGAAAAGTTCTGCTGAAGATTTTAATGTCTATATTTTAACACAAAGTAACAGAAGAATGAAAAAAAAAAAGTAGGAGGACGCAATTCCGCTATAAATGACGTGTTTGTTTGTTTTTTAATTTTTGTGTGCCTACACAAAACGCTCACGCCATGGCACTGCGTCTACCACCTACCAAAACATGTTTCGTGTTCCTATGCAGTTGCTGAAACGACTTTTATCGTGTGACGTAACTCAGCTCTGCCATGAGGTCAGAATACTTTGGTCAGATGACGTCACAGCGCGCTTTCAAGCAGGTGTTCTTCACGAACGATAAAAACTGGTTTTCGTTGCAATAGCAACAAATTAGAACATTCGCGTATGAAATTATATACATACGAGAGGATTATCATCGGGCTAATATACACGGTCGTCACATTATTGTGACCACCAACTATTACCCAGAATAACCGCCGTGTGCAGCTAGACAGGCTAGGAATGACTCAATATGGTGCTGGAAGGTGTTCACAGGTATGTGGAGCCATTATGACTGCAGTGAATCTTACAGGTTCGTGGTGAGGATCCATAGAGCGAACAGCACGATCGAGGTGGTTCCACAGATGCTCAATTGGGTTTAAGTCTGGGGAATTAGGTGGCCATGGAAGTTCTTTGAAGTCTTAATTGTGCTCTTCTAACCACTCTCAGACATTTTTAGCTGTGTGACACGTCGCATTGTCGTGCTGGAAGATTCCATCCGCCCCAGGCAAGACAATCAGCATGTACGTGGTCTGCAAAGATAGATTCATAACGAATTAGGTCCATAGTGTCTACCACAGGTATGAGTGTACCCAGAGAATGCCACAAAAACATTCCCCAGATAATAACGTTGCCCCCACCAGGTTGTGTTCTTCCAGCAATGGTTGAAGAGTGTTTGTTCTCCGACGTTTCTTGCCTTATAAGCCAACGTCCATCCGTTCAATGAAGCATAAAATGTGACTCATCGGAGAAGGCAATCCTTTGCCAATCAGGGGAGGTCTAATTCCGATACTGTCATGCGAAACCTAAGCATGCACCTTCGTTAGCATAGGCAGAGTGACCATCCGTCTGCATCGGAGCCCCATACGCAGCAGAGTTCGCTGAACTGTCGTAGTTCATTCGGCCAGTGAGTTGCTCCACTGTAGTGTGTCAATCGGCCCTCACGCACCTTCGAAGCCAACATTCACCTCTCACATCAATGGCACGTGGCGCTCCGCAGTTTTCACGTCGCTTATTCGCAATGGTGCCATTTCTCCAGTCACGATACACTTTAACCACAGCAGCACGCGAACAGTTCACAAACTGCGCTGTTTCAGAAATACTGCCACCCTTGGCCCGAAAGCCGATAATCATCCTTTCTTGCAAATCTGATAAATTGATCGTTTTATCTATGACAGCAAGGAATGATATGTTTTCAAAATGTCTACAGCACAGCTTATATACCCTCCAAGCCAGCTCACGACACGTGCCTTCTTTCATTGACTACGCACTGGTGACGTCAAATGTAGGAGGTGGTCACAATAATGTGATTCGACTGTGTATTTGTATGGGAATGCAAGAAACATCCATTTTGGCAAATGCTACTTACGTTTTGCAACTAGTATAAAGTGAAGCAGATAGGTTAGACAGAGACATGTAGTAGAAAATATACTCGAATGATATACAACTTACTTGAACTCTTTAACCCAGGGTAGCATGGTTTCATCTTTGTTGTTGCACAGATGATGGTAATCACCTCCAGTATGCCATGGGTAAAATGAATGGAACCTGATCATGTACAGAGATTCTTCGGGAAGAGTGGTACCATTATGTTTCAAGACTTTGTACATGTACTCGTCATGTCCCCAGGACATCAGCACCTTCTCCAGGCCACAGTTAGGCTCGTACATGCCGCACTTAGTGTTGTAAGCCGAGTTATAAGCGTCCTTGTTTTCGTCGAAAGAGGTGGCGCTGTATGCATTGGATTCTGCAAAAGCACAACCCACAGGAAACGTATCTCCAACCACAGCCCATTGTGGTTCTCCCAGTAAGGCCATCACTTTTCCCAAATCGTGAATGAGGCCGGTAAGATGGAACCAGTCTTGATTGGGATGTGCTTCCCGGATACGCTCTGCTGTCTGGAAGGCGTGGACAATGTTTGGGATGTCAACATCCGGGTCACTCTCGTCCACCAGGAAATTTAGTTTCTCCAGGGCTTCCATGATGGTCATCTTCATCTTGTCGAACCTGGTCCAGTAGGATATCTGGAGAGAAGAGTTGAACAATAGAACTTTAATGTGGAACAATGAGTAGACGCTGTCAAATCATCAACTAAAGCGAAAACAATTAGACTAAGTATAAGGGGAAATCGCATAAAAATCTACGGAGGGGGGCTAAGCACCTCCAAGAAGATGCCTGAATACATCACTGATTGTGTCAACTCATCAGCTAAACAAAAACAACTACTCTAAGTATAGGGAAATTGCCCCAAAACATACGTGGGGCATTTATGGATTTTCGGGGGGGGGGGGCTAAGCACCCCGAGAAAATGCCTGCCTGCCACCCTGGTTGTGTCAATTCATCAGCTAAACGAAAACAATTAGACTAAGTATAAGGGGAAATCGCCCGAAAGCATACGGGGGATGGCGTTGGTGGATTTCCGGGGGAGGGGCGCTAAGCACCTCCGAGAAGATGCCTGAATACATCACTGGTTGTGTCAATTCATAAGTTAAACGAAAACAATTAGACTACGTATAAGGGGAAATCGCCCCAAAACCTACGCGGCACGTTCATGGATTTTCGGGGAGGGGAGCACCCCGAAAAAGATGCCTGAATACATCACTAGTTGTGTCAATTCATCAGCTAAACGAAAACAATTAGACTAAGTATAAGGAGAAATCGCCCAAAACCCTGCGGGGGAGGCGTTCATGGATTGGGGGGCTAAGCACCCCCGAGAAGATGCCTGAATACATCACTGGTTGTGTCAATTCATCAACTAAACGAAAACAATTAGACTAAGTACAAGGAAATCGCCCAAAAACCTACGAGGGTCGTTTATGGATTATGGGGGAGGGTGGCCTAGGCTTCCCCTAGAAGATGCGTGAATACATCACTGGTTGTGTCAACTCCTCAGCTAAACGAAAACATTTAGACTAAGTATAAGGGGAAATCGCCCAAAAACATACGAGGGCGGGGGCGGGGGACAAGGCACCTCCGAAAAGATGCCTGAATACATCACTGGTTGCGTCAATTCATCAGCTAAACGAAAACAATTAGACTAAGTATAAGGGGAATCGCCCCAAAACACACGGTGGGGGTTCATCTATTTCCGGGGGGGGGCTAAGCACCTCCGAAGAGATGCCTGATTACATCCCTCGTTGTGTTGACTCACCCGCTAAACGAAAACAAATTAGACTAAGTATAAGGTGAAATCGCCCCAAAACCTACGGGGGTCATGGATTTTCGAGGGGGGGGGATAAGCATCCCCGAGAAGATGCTTGAATACATCACTGGTTGTGTCAGCTCTAAACGAAAACATTTAGACTAAGTATAAGGGGAAATCGTCCAAAAACATACGGGGTGGGAGGGGGGCAAGGCTCCTCCGAGATGCCTGAATACGTCACTGGTTGTATCAACTCATCAATTAAAGCGAAAACAATTTAACTAAGTATAAGGAGAAATCGCCGAAAAACCTACGGGGGAGGGGGGCCGAGCACCCCGAGAAAATGCCTGAAAGCCACCCAGGTTGTGTCAATTCATCAGCTAAACGAAAACACTTAGACTAAGTATAAGGGGAAATCGCCCCAAAACCTACGGGGAGCTTAATGATTTCCGGGGGGCTAAGCACCCCCAAGAAAATGTCTGAATGTTGTGTCAACTCACCCGCTAAACGAAAACAAATTAGACTAAGTATAAGGTGAAATCGCCCCAAAACTTACGGGGGTCATGGATTTTCGAGGGGGGGGCTAAGCATCCCCTAGAAGATGCCTGAATACATCACTGGTTGTGTCAGCTCTAAACGAAAACATTTAGACTAAGTATAAGGGGGAAATCGTCCAAACACATACGGGGTGGGAGGGGGGCAAGGCACCTCCGAGAAGATGCCTGAATACGTCACTGGTTGTATCAGCTCGTCAATTAAAGCGAAAACAATTGGACTAAGTATAAGGGGAAATCGCCGAAAAACCTACGGGGGAGGGGGCTAAGCACCCCGAGAAAATGCCTGAATGCCACCCAGGTTGTGTCAATTCATCAGCTAAACGAAAACAATTAGATTAAGTATAAGGGGAAATCGCCCGAAAGCATACGGGGTATTGCGTTGGTGGATTTCGGGGGGGGCGCTAAGCACCTCCGAGAAGATGCCTGAATACATCACTGGTTGTGTCAATTCATCAACTAAAGCGAAAACAGGGAAAATCGCCCCAAAACCTACGGGGGCCTTAATGATTTCCGGAGGGGGGCCAAACACCCCCAAGAAAATGCCTGAATGTTGTGTCAACTCATCAACTAAAGCTCTTACTGGTGTATCTTTTGATGGGTAATTTTGATGCAGTATCATGGCAGTGAATTTTCGGGTGGGGTATCTGAATTTGAAAATTTATTTCACCAGATTTTTCTCCGTCATTTTCATGTGCACACACAATTTTTCTATTTAATACTCCGCATTTTTTAAATACTGACTTATAGGCTACACTAATTACAAAATTCATAGAACAATTATTTCATTTTTGAGACATTTTAACATTTGGGGGACGAACTTAGACCGCTTCGCCACCGGGTCGGCTTAGAGCAGTTCCTGACCCTTCTTTTTTAAGATCTAAGATACCAAGATTTGTAATAATAAACTGGTTTTCTGACCGCCTATAAGTGGTTACATGCAAATGATCAATACATGCATGTGCATCTCTTTCAAATGGACAGTTAAGGGTAGGGCGGTCATTTAGGGATTGAGGGTACGTACGGTGGGAATTTTTAAATTAAAGGGCAGGCAGGGTGGAATTTTTAAATTAAAGGGCAGGCTGGGTGCAGCAGCCTCCTAAAAACAGCTAGGATTATCCATATTCATCTCTACAAAGACCTAGTTGGACGTGGCTTTCTGCGATATTATATACACTATATTGACAAAAGTCACCGGACACGTAGAGGAGAAACACAACATAGCATTTATTGGCATACATTAGTACGGTGTCGATCCGTACCTTTGGCCTTAATGCATGCACTGACCCTTCGAGACATGCTTTCGACAAGATTTTGGAACACAGCGATAGGTATGCGCTTCCATTCAGTACATAATGCTGCCGCTAACTGTTGCTTCGTAGTAGGTCTTCGTTCCAAACTTCTTATGCGGGGTTCTAATTCATCCCATAGGTGCTCTATGGGATTAAGATCAGGGCTCTGTGCTGGCCAGTCCACACACGATAAGTAATTATACGCCGTACAGGTCCTTGCTTTAGGGCTCGGTGCATTGGTACCAACAAGGCTCGGTTCCATAGTATTGCCACAGAGTTGGTAAGGTATAATTGTCCAGAATATCGAGGTAGACGTGCTGGTTAACAGGTTTGTGCACGATAACCAATGGGCCGGGACCATACCACGAAAAACACCCCTACACGAGTACACTGCCAGCTCTAAACTTGATCGTAAGAACAGTACACTATGGTAAATAGCGTTCCCCCGGCTGCCGCCATACCCACACACGGCCATCAGACTGATGGATCATGTATCTGGATTCATCAGTCCATAGGACCTATTTCCATTGATCTACGGTCCGTGATAGATGTTCTTTATGCCTTGCTAAACGGCGAGTAGTATTCCGAGTGGAGATGAAAGGCTTATGAGCAGCCGCACGACCACGGTAACCCGTTGAATGAAGTTCTCTGCGAATGGTACGTGTACATACCGAAGTTCCAGCATTTTTCCTCACCTGTACGCTGAGGTCCTGTGCAGTACTCCGTCGATTAGCTGTAACGACTCTCCTGAAGCTTCGACGTCCTCTATCACTGATTTTCTTTGGTCTGCCGGTACGTTTTGCTGCTTCAGGCACGCCATGTGTCTTCCACTTATTCAGTACATCCAAAACAGTTGACTTGGGTATGTTTAAACGCCTCTCGGTTTCTCTTATGGACAGCCCACTAATATAACACCCAACAGTCTTTTCTTTCTCAAAGTCAGTTCTGCGACAGTTTCATTCAACCTCACAATGCGATACGATCGCAGTCAGTTGCTGGCTTGTTATTATACCGTTTGCAGCTGTACAGCACATCTTAACAACACAGTGGATCAGTTCATTTGCTTTTGAATTGGTGTCCGGTGACTTTTGTCAATATAGTGTATGCATTAGTCAACCCCCCCCCCCATAGAAATCGTTTTTATTTATTTTTTTAATTAAACTTTCCTTGCCCAAGAATAGCTCCCCAACTGAGACACAAATTAAACATATGGGGAAGACAAAAAGCATTTAAAATAAAATTAAATTGAATGTTTAAAGCGAACTCAGAATATACTGTATATAGTTAGATAGCTTACATAATGAGCAGATACTTACTTTCCCTTTAACGAAATCCACAGTTTGGTTAGTGTGCATTTTCTTGTAAGTTTCTCTTACACGAACTTGAATGGGATCATCCTGAAAAGACAAAAAAAACAAAAAAAAAACGAAATTTTACTTATTAATATTACAGCGTTGTTAATCATCACGAACAATGTTTTCAAAACAGTAGCACTTATACAAATTTTTTCTTCTCTTCAGTTAACATATTACGACTGGGTATGAGATCGTCTCAGGCAACGCCCCCCCCCCTGTAACTTATTAAAGCCAAATAACTTGTTTATGGTCACCCCGGTGGCGCAATGGTCTAAGCGATAGCTTATGGCCATTTGTCCGAAAGAGGTCCGGGTTCGAATCCCGGTGAGGAATGGATGTTGTGTTTGTCTCACGGCACTGGCTCTCTCCCTTCCCTGATACCAGTGACCCTAAATTAGGGACGGGCGACTGCTTATGGCCCATTGAGTTGCTCACAGTGGTCGTTAAACCTGCAATCAAAAAAAAAAAAAAAAAAAAAAAAAGAATCCCGGTGAGGCATGGATGTTGTGTTTGTCTTACGGCACTGGCTCTCTCCCTTCCCTGGAACCAGTGACCCTAATTTAGGGACGGGCGACTGCTTATAGCCCATTGAGTTGCTCACGGTGGTCGTTAAACCTCCAATCAAAAAAAAAAAAAAAAAATCCCGGTGAGGCATGGATGTTGTGTTTGTCTTACGGCACTGGCTCTCTCCCTTCCCTGGAACCAGTGACCCTAATTTAGGGACGGGCGACTGCTTATAGCCCATTGAGTTGCTCACGGTGGTCGTTAAACCTCCAATCAAAAAAAAAAAAAAAAAAAAAAACTTGTTTATGACGTCATCAAAGTGGATTCCATCTTTGCTTCCATTGCTCGTCAGCCAAAGAGGTATATGAGGTTTCTGGTGCGGTCTGAACAGGGAGAGCAGCAGATGTTCAAATGCAGTCGTTATTTGTAGCACTTCGTGCACTAAAACTAAGACCAGCTTATATAGATATGACCACCTTTGCGAATAAATTTAATAATAATAATTTTTGGTGTTACATTGTAGGCTTTGTGATTATACATAAATAATTCATATTTCATAAGAACAGCAGGGAAAATCGGGGGAAAGGCCTCAGAGAGTCATGACAAGCCCTGATTTCCCAAGAAAATAGGCAGGCAAACTCAGACAGCAGTAATGTTAAATGTTAGTTATATAGTAAACAATTATTGTTTTAAATTATTTTTAGCAAATATTTTTTAAGTTTGTTTTTGAATAATTTTACGTTATTTATTGCTTTTATCTCAGCTGGCAATGTATTCCAATATTCAGGACTAATATAATGTAAGCTCTGCTTTATCAAGAGGGTTTTGGGCCGCGGGTGGCCTAGTGGTCAACTTCGTGACTGCCACGGAGAAGACCTGGGATTCGATCAACTAAATATCCGCCGTGCGTCGGGCTCTGGGTACTGGCCCTCCCCTCTATCTTGCTTCCGTGTCACTTTCCTATCGGGCACTCTAGCCCAAATCTCCTAGCTTCCTATTCCTAAGGGCTGTTTAAGACCCGGGGTCAGACACTCCCTTCCTATATCCTCTACTTGAGGGTTTTTGGATGTATGGATCTTAATAATGATCTGTGTGTAAATTCAATTCAATGATATCTGTGTGTAAGTTCAGTTTAATTCTTTGGAACATTAGTGTACCAATTTTGAAATCAAATAATTGTTTAATAGATAAAATAGACATAGATATGGTGAAAAATGCAAGTTTGGAAGTTGATATGCGGAGAATTTTTTTTTTAAGACTAATAAAAAATGAAAAGAATTTTAAATAAATATGAGAAGGTTTTCTAATAAATATGAGAAGAATTTCTTTTAAGTATTTACCCCTAGATGGCGCTGCATGTGCGCTAAACGTTAGTTTCTATCAATTTCTATTTGAATTTTTTTGCCCTGTTAGCACAACCAAAAGTCATAATGTTCAGAGCCATTCTGTAAATCAAATAAAAAATAAGAAGAATGTTAAGGACCTTCAAACTTCTTTTCACGAGTTCCTTTGCAATCATGACCAGCTTAATTTCCCATTTATCCATTTTGAGTGAGAGAATGGCACCGAACAGTATATTTTGTTGTGCTAACAGAGGAAAATATTCTAATAGAAACTCGGAAAAGTCATCTTTCAGAACATGTGCTTATGCACACACCAATGTGATGCATGTTCCAAGTTATGCATGAACATGTGCTTATGCACTTACCAATGTGATGCATGTTCCAAGCAATTTGCTCGAAAAAGTCATAAAGATTACTTTTCTGAGCAAATTGCTTTGAGACACATCACATTGATGAGGCTTTTCAACTGCATGCATAGCCATAAGCTGTGAAAGTTCGAAAAAAAAAAAGACTTACCAATGTGACGCATGTTGCAAACAATTTTCTCGAGAAGTGTCCTGAAGTCAGCGTTGACTTGAAGTTTTTGTTATATTAATTTTCAAACAACAAATCCTACTTTCAAAATTAGAAACAGAAGTGAAGAGAAAAAACAAACGTATCCTGTGCTTCACGACAAAGTTATAAACCAGTAAACACGACTTGCTTTCTGACGTAACTCGATTAGAAAACTGGTCTCGTAGTAAAGTTGAAACGTACCTTCCTTTGCCGAATGCACAAATATTACAATTGATAAGTGGGTCTAGTTAGGTCCAATTGTTGTTTATCTTTTTTTGTTCTATCAACTCGGACATAGATCAACCGCTAGCTTCCCTAACGTACAAGGACGCAATATGATGACAATAAATACTACCGCCATCTGGTGACAAATAAATGCTACAAGGCGGCGCAGTTTCAAGAAGGGAGCCTCTAAATGGGCAGGTCATATCTATTACGCTAGTCTTGGTTTAACTATATATTTATTCGTATAATGTGCATTTTTACTTATATCTATGCGTAATAACGATTTCTTTTTGCCAAAGTAATTTATAACGACCCTGCATATACAGTAGCGAACAAAAGCATTTGGCAAAACACTTTTCCGACCATAATTTTTTTTCTGCTGGACCAAATCGTGTCATTTTGGGATATGATATGCGTTGATTCGTGGGTTACAAAGCCGCGTAGTTTGTATTTCGCTCAGAGCGAATTTGTCGTACGAAATGGGCCATATTCAAGAGTCGCCGATTATTACATCATTTGTTTGCTGCATGTATTAATGTTTTTCTTGTGATTTTTGTGATGTGTAGTGTGATAATAATTCAATCTTAGGTTTTCAGAAATGGGTAAAAAGGCGGAGATCCCTGCTGGAGCTCGCCAGGAGGCCGTGAACATGATGGAATCCGGAATGCGCGTCAGCGACATTGCGAGGGATCCTGAAGATCCGACGCCAGTCCATTTCAGCTATCCTGCAACGTTATAAGAAGACTGGAACCGTCGAGAACAGTTCGCGATGTGGTAGGCCTCGTTCCACGACGTTGCGTCAGGATAGACGCATCCTCCTTCGATCTCGTGCTGATCCCACCTTGACTGCTGTGGACATCGCCACCGAATTCCGCGACAGCGACGACCTGAACGTCAGCCGAATGACCATCTCCTGTCGTCTCATTGCTGGTGGATTGAATGGAAGATCCCCCGCCAAGAAACCACTCATCGGAGTCAAAAATCAACGAGTCAGAGTCGCGTTCGCGCGCCGTCATCGACACTGGACCGCGGCGGACTGTAGTAAGGTGCTTTTCACCGACGAGAGCAAAGTTCAACTTGTTCGGAAGTGATGGCATCCGATAAGTACGACGTCCGTGTGGTCAGAGATTCAACCCTCAGTTCATTCAGCCGACGGTTCAGCACGGAGGAGGATCGCTCATGGTTTACGGCGCCTTCTCTCGCAATGGGATGGACCCCATCACCAAGATTGACGGAATAATGACCGGCCAGAGCTACGCGAACATGATCATCAACGATGTCTTCCCTTTTGCAAACCAGAACATGCCACCCGGATGGATCATGCAGCAAGACAACGACGCGAAGTACACCTCCAGAGTAGCGAAGGCAGCCTTCGAGCAGCAACAGGTCACACTTCTAGACTGGCCAAGCCAATCTCCAGACCTCAACCCCATCGAGCACATGTGGGAGGAACTGGAGAGACGATGTGCGAAGAAAACCTGCCATAATAGGGCCCAGAAGTTTGATCACCTGCCTGCAGAATGGGCGCGAATTCCGCAGGTCACCGTTGAGAAGCTAGTGGACTCGATGCCGGCCCGTTGTGCAGCTGTTATTAAGTCTCGTGGTTATCACACTAAGTATTAGTTATTGTTTTCTCGTACTTGTTTTCTGTTATCGTTGCATTAAATGAATGTGATACACGCCTACTTTGTTGTTCAATTTGTATGATCTTTGCAATTAAGCTCGGTACCTGATCTGTGATAAGGTTTCCGATCCATCTGCATATGGGTCATCTTCACAACTGAATAACACATATCATATCCCAAAATGACCTGATTTGGTCCAGCAGAAAAAATATTATGGTCGAAAAAGTGTTTCGCCAAATACTTTTGTTCGCTAATGTATATTCTTTTATAGGTACAATGAAACTACACTCGCCCATGTGTTGACCAGATGCCTCAATGAAGGATAAATTCCCTGAATGGAACAATACTACAGCCACCTTGCTAAACAAAAAGCAAAATAAAAAAAAAGAGGTGATTTTGAGGATATCAGAAACTAAGAACATCAGCCTCTAATTAGTTGTTTCAAAATCTTCACTCAGGTACTTTCTAATTTGTAAATCACGGTTTTTCAGATTGATAAAATTGAGAAGAACAAATCAGTTCTCAATAAAAAAGAAAATAATGTCTTTTCATCATTTTAGAATTTAACCATCACATAAATGAACCTCAAATTTCGCCGCAAAAGTTTTCTTTCTTTTTTTTTTTTACCAAAGAAATGTTTGAAGAAAAGTATACAACACTAAATAATTAAAAACTCCAAGACATGAACTTATGTTCTCGTAAGAGCAGTGGAAAATATTGACTTGTCGGTATGAAGGAGTTTAATAATTTGAAGAGTGTCCAGTGTGTATATTATCACAAATCCAGTGCGTATTGCTAGAGTTTCGTGTTTTAATGAACTCTTCATACTGTGATTCTCAGTTCGCTGGGGCCCACCTTACTCTAGGGACCCATTAATACGGCTCTGTTCAGTACCATCGGTCAAACGCTCTGCGCATGCGTCATCCGGGACTGGAAACCAGGCCCGAAAGGTCAGAGGTCCCTCGGTCTCCCAGTCAGATCCTGAATTTCTCTAACATTATTCACACGTTGTCTAAGATCTGTTCTCTACTTTCAGAAAACTACTGATTACACACAATGAAAGACATCTTAGAATCCCTTTAGAATTCTGACCTTTTGAATTTTTGTTTGAAAGACACGAAAATTCTCTTGGGCTCTGCGAATAACACACTGCGCAAATTCTTTCTTCAGACTTTAGTTTATCTAAACTCAAATCTGTCAGCCGAGCTCTCTGTTCCTGAAGGGTACCAAAAAAAAAAAAAAAATATCGAATTATGATAAACACTTCCGGTGTAGTTGCACTTGGCAAAGAAAAGTTATCTGGCAGCAGAAGATCATCGCTAGAGTGCAGTTGAAAGCGAAGGTGTAGATAAGACCATTCACACTCGTGACGCAGCTGAGAGATCTAAAATGGCGGGCTACAGGTTGAAGGTTATCAACGCAGATGAAGTGACAGCATGAGATGACGTCATAATAACGTACTAAAAGCGATGAACCAAATAAAATGAGCTCAAGTAGACCGAAATCAGTTTGATGGGAAGCAAAATTCGTTTACGAATGATTTACCGGGATATTCTAAATTAAAAACAATCGAAGCTTCGGCAATGCTCGTCTTAAAGGGTTAAAAAAACCCCTC
The DNA here is from genome assembly GCA_039090855.1 of Macrothele yani. Lineage (NCBI taxonomy): Eukaryota > Metazoa > Arthropoda > Arachnida > Araneae > Macrothelidae > Macrothele > Macrothele yani. Next base: position 74,842,870 of record CM077032.1, on the reverse strand, counting down.
AAAATTCATAACCTTTCACTAATCTGGGCATTGTTAATTTGAAGGACTGCATTACTTAGAGACGAGATCAGAGCATAACAATTAAAAAGAGAAGAGATTAAAGAAAATCTGCAAATAATATTTTGATGATGCAAGTAGTCGCAGTGATTTCAAATTGCAAGGGTGTGGACATGCATTGCGGATGTTTCAAAGAGAGCTTAAGAGCAAGATTGCGTTGTTATGGACAAGTACTGCGGAATTTTTTCAATTTTTATATCGGAGTTTAAAGATTTTTTACAAACAACTAAGATATAAGGAGTAGCCCGACTCTAATTCAGGGTCACTGTTTGCATTGGAAGGACAGAAACACCTTCCTAAGATAAACAACACCTTCATAAGACTCTAATTCAGGGTCAATAGTGACCCTGAATTAGAGTCTTATGAAGATGTTGCCTACTCTGGGCCCAACAAGGAAAATTTAACAGATGGCAGTGCCTCTGACCACTTGGGAAGCAGAAAAGTATGACAGAGGTTCGAGGAAAGGTCAAAGAGGCCAGCGCTGGCTTGAGTGCTGGCCTAGCAACACTGTATTCGCTGGGCTAGGAAATTAATTCGCCTCTCTACATATGACTTTTTTCTTAACGTCCCCTAAAATAAGACGGTAGCGATAGCCTCGTCTTCAACTAACTGGTACCATGCGAGACACAGCACGTGTTGCGTCTGCACAGTTACATTGATTTCAGGTCGTGTTCGGGGTTGCTTCGGGTGCCAGCTACGGACCGCTAGTGTCACTTGCTTGGAGGCGCGCTGTTCACGGAAATGCTGCAGGGCCATCAATGGTTGCCAACTGATGGCGCTGCCACCAACGGGCCGCTGCCGTGCCGTGAGCAGCACATTTCAGCCAGCAATGACCCACTACTGCCAGCTGGTGGCCAGCAGTTTCCCAACACCTGGGTAAATATCACTGTCATAGCATGAAAATGTATCGCTGTGGTTTCAAAGAGAGGTGATCGCGATGGTATGCGCATATACTGCTAATATTTCAAAGAAAGATGATTGTAATGGTATGGACATCTACTGCTGAGATTTCAAAGAGAGGCTATTGTGATGGTATGGGCATATACTGCTAATATTTCAAAGAAAGATGATTTTAATGGTATGGGCATCTACTGCTGAAATTTCAAAGAGAGGCTATTGTGATGGTATGGGCATATACTGCTAATATTTAAAAGAAAGATTATTGTAATAGTATGGACATCTACTGCTGAGATTTCAAAGAGAGGCTATTGGGATGGTATGGACATACATTGCTGATATTTCAAAGAAAGATTTTTGCGATGGCATAGACATCGATTGCTGATATTTCAAAGAGAGGTTATTGCGATGGTGTGGACATAAACGGCTGATATTTCAAAGAAAGATGATTGCAAGAGTATGGACATCCATTGCTGAGATTTCAAAGAAAGATGTTTGCAACTGTATGGACATCTGTTGCTAATGTTTCAAAGACAGATGATTACAATGATATGGACACATATTGTTGAGGTTTCAAAAAGGATGATTGCCAAAGTATGAATATCTATTATTGTTGTTTCAAAAAAGATTATTTCAATGATATGAACATCTGTTTCAAAGGAAGGTTTCAAAGTAAGATCAAGGAAGAAAAGTTGTGGTAAATGGACATGTGTTGCAGCAGTTTTAACAAGAAAGATGACACCGAATTTTCGGGTGTAATAAGCACGTCTTTTGAATCCGTTCTGACGCAAATTAAATTTATCAAAGCTATTCAAAGTCAATGGAACCGGTATGGAAAACAATAGTATCCGACGGAAAGAAAGAAGATTTTCAATCGGGTTTTTAATCCCTCAGATATTGCTGTAAACGGAATCGTGAGCTTACGCCCTCTGGTTGCAGACTTGTGCGTTAAGGAAAACATGAATTTATATGAGAAACGTTTCGCACCGGAAACGCTTTCCAACACCGAAAGAATTTTTCAAATCGGACTCTTAGAAACAGATATATCAACAAAAATTAAGATGTGACTTTACGTCCCCTGGTGGGAAACCCTTGCATTAGTTTAGGAAGAAAATATTCTCAAAAGGTTTTTCCATATGAGCGGTATCGGTCCAAGAAAAAAAAAATCTAGTCGAATTTTGGAGGAGCTCAGATTTTGCTACAAATACATCAGAAGCAGAAATTAACACTTATGCCCTCTGGTGGCCAAACCATTCTTTACCAAACATTAGAAAATATGTGAAAAATGTTTTCCATCTGGTCTTGTATGCGATACAGGAAGAATTTTTCAAATCGGAGTTTTAGAAGCAGAAATAACGCAGAAACGGCAATTTACCTCTGTGCCCCCTAGCGGAAAATATGATTTACTTGAAAATTTTGAATTTATAGGAAAAACATTTCGCATCGGAAACTCTATCCAGCAAAGAAGGAATTTTTCAAATCGGACTCCTAGAAGTAGAAATATTGACAAAAATAAGATATACATCTACTCCCCCTGGCGTAGAAGCCATGCATTATTTTAAGAAGAAAATGTTTCTAAAAGGTTTGTCGACATGAGTAGTATCGGTCTACAAACGATGTTTTTTTTCAATCGAGAATTTCAGAAGCTCATATTTTGCTGCAAATACATCAGAAGCGGAAATTAAGATTTACGCCCCCTGGTGGCCAAACAATTTTTTTACAAAAATTAGAAATTATGCGCAAACGATTTCTCATCAGGAGCTGTACCTGGTGCAGAAAGAATATTTCAAATCGGAGATTTAGAAGCAGAGATATAGGGGGAAACGCAATTTGCCTCTACGCCCCCTAGCGGAAAGTCTATGAATTACTTGAAAATTTTGAAATTATATGAAAAACATGTCACACTGGAAACACTATCCAACAAAGAAGGAATTTTTCAAATCGGACTCCTAGAAGTAGAGATATTGAGAAAAATAAGATATACATCTACGCCCCCTGGCTGAGAAACTGTGGAATATTTTAAGAAGAAAATATTCCGAAAATGTTTATCGATGTGAGTGGCATCAGTCCACGAAAGAATTATTTCAATTGATATTTTAGAAGCTCAGATTTTATGACAAATACATCAGAAGCAAAAATTGACACGTACGCCCCCTGGTGGCCAAAGTATTCTTTACCTAAAATTTGAAATTTCATGCAAAAGATTGTGCATCAGGAGGTGTATCCGCTGAAGAAAAAAAATTTCAAATCGGAGTTTTAGAAAAGGGGTTATCGGGAAAAATGTAATTTATTTTACGCCCCCTAGCGGAAAATCTATGGGTAATTTGAAAGAGTAACTATATCTAAAATACGCTTCGACCAGTGGCGGCGGGACCGGGTTGACCCGGACAATAATTTCAGCCAATATTGTTATTTTTATTATTTTTATATTTGACATATGTGCGATTGTTGTGATGAGTTAAATGATTAGAAGAAGCAGTGAAATTGTTTTCCTTGTTCGATTTTTCTAAATTTATTCAACAGAACTACTCCCTTATAATTATTATATGTTATAATTATACGGTGCATGATTAAGAAGTATTTGTAGATCGCGTATTGTGACTTTTTGTTTCAAACTTCGACATAATAATTTTCCACTCTATCATCAGCCGGGGGGGTCTCGGCGACTCCTGTGGGTGCGCCACTGCTTAGACATTGTTTTTCTTCTGTTGTTTGTTTCTGGAAGGTAGAGGGCGCACCACGATTCGAAATTTCGGGCCCGGTCAACGAATTTCACTTTCCGCCGCCCCCTGGCTTCGACATAAATGGAATCGAAAGATAAAAAGAATTTTTTTCTATCGAATGTTTAGAAACAAATATGTGGAATAAAACGTATTTTTGAATTCGACATCATTTGCATTTACGCCCTCTAGCGGCGAAATTGTACATCGTAAAAAAAAACGAAATAAAGGATCATCATTCGCATATTTGAAGCTTTCCAATGCGAAAAGAATTTTTCAAATCGGACTAATCATCATCATCATCATCATCATTGTCAACCATTATCAATCCACTGCTGGACGAAGGTCTCCCCAAGTTTCCTCCACAACTGTCTGTCTTGTGCCAGTCTCCTCCATGTCACCCCTGCATACTTTCGAATTTCATCCACCCATCTCCCATGTGGTCTTCTTCTGGGTCTTTTCCTGTCCCTTGGAATCCAATCTAAAATTTCGGCTGTCCATCGATGATCTGTCCTTCTGGCAGTATGTCCAGCCCATTGCCATTTCAGGGATTTAACTCTGATCATGATGTCTTCCACTCTTGTCATTTTTCGGATCCACGAGTTCCTCTAATAACATCTATGAAAATGCAAGTGCAAAGATTAGGCTGTTTGAAAATACAACACACATAAAAATTGGAAAGGGAGTGAGACAAGGTGACACCATATCTCCGAAGCTCTTTAATGCCACATTGGAGGGTGTTTTTCAGTCACTGAGCTGGGAAAACAAGGGTAAATCGGACTAATAGTTACAGAGATATCGTGGGTACGGACGGACAAACCGGTAACATAAGCACGATCTTTTTTTTACAAAAGACGTGCTAAAAAAAGCTAATGTAAGATTGGGATGTTTTGCACATGTATCTAGATAGCTTCGTCGAAAAAATATTTGATGATATAGAAGGTATTGTGAAATTTTTTTTTTTTTGATTGGAGGTTTAACGACCACCGTGAGCAACTCAATGGGCTATAAGCAGTCGCCCGTCCCTAATTTAGGGTCACTGGTTCCAGGGAAGGGAGAGAGCCAGTGCCGTAAGACAAACACAACATCCATGCCTCACCGGGATTCGAACCCGGACCCCTTACGGACGAATGATCAGTGGCCAACGCCTTAGACCACTGCGCCACCGGGGCGGCAATGTGAAATTTTCAAAGAAAGATGAGACAAGATTGCGATGGTGACGACAGGTACTGCGGAATTTTCCAAAAACAGCTGAGCGATGGTATAGTCAGTTATTGCGAAAATTTCAAACGCTCGAAATATGAGGGTTTCAATGATGGCTCAAGGAGCAAAACTATGATGGTAGGAACATGTACTGCGAAAAGGCTACGATGGCATGGATATGTGTAGGGGAATAATACGTGTAGTAGAAATTATGAACATGGATCTACCAGGAAAACAGTGCAGAGTGGTATGTTATGTAAGACCAGATTGAAGAACTATGCATGACATGAAGAAGAGGGATTTAAGTTTTCCTGGAACACAGAGCTTAAAGGATTAAAGGAAACATTATGTACACTGGCTGTTCTTTTTTTTTTTTTTTTTTTTTTTGCAAAATTTCTCATGGTGCTAAGAAAACATGGGTTGAAACAGACAACATTCTGCCGAAATATTTGCGACGAGTCTTTCACATATTTTCGGAAATCAAGTGCTTTAAAATAGCAATAATGATTCGAATTTCTTGGCTTAGAATATAAGTCAAAGTTTCCAACACAATACGGGGCAAATCCAGTTTCTTATCAAATGAGTAATGCTGAATGTGGGGAAAAGTTTTTTTACTTATTTTGTTATTTATAATTTTTTTGGAAATAAATCGCTTTAGCCTCTTTAGGTGGAGCTTGTCCAGCCAAAGCCATTATTTGATTTAACAGCACGAAAAATATTGGGTTGGCACTCCATACCCAGGAAAATTATTGGAAGGGCAAGATTCACCTTGCTTCCATAGTCGACGCTTATGGAAGGGGGGGGGGGGTCAGCGTCATTTTCTTGTAGGACTTCCGTCCACAGGTAGTAGAGTTTAGGTCCCAGCCACCTACAGCGAGATCGCCTTTTGGGCAGGACACAGAAACGGAAGGAATGAGAGCAAGTCTAGCGACTTTGACAGAACAGTTTGTAGTGAGATTAGAGTACACTAGATGGCGCCACCGTACAAGTACGATGCTGCACATAGAGGGGTGAGAGAATTTCAGGTGGGGTATAGGAAAGGATACCCATTTAACCAGTGGGTCCAGCCTGGGGGCCGTCACTTAACGTGCTCGTCCGACATTCAGCGATTGTTAGTAAATCATACCATCTCTGAAAGATCAGCCCAGGCTTGAACCTGGGGACCCAGCGTCGATAGTCTGGAACACTAACCACTAAGCCATCCGCGGCTTTGTCGACGCTTATGCTGTAATCTCTAAAAATATATGTGATTTGATACAACACATACCTGTGTGTGGTGGTGCTGAAAAGGAATTCCAAAGTTGTGTGTGTATGTGTAAGTTTTACTATTATTTTAATAGCATACTGTAATTCCTATTTAAAACCGTATGTCTACGTGCTATGTAGTATACAGTTCATTTCAAACCTCTGAATACATACGTACAGTGAGTAGTATGTAATTCATTTTTAACCTGTGCAGTGCCATTTTCGGATTCTACATTTTTTCCGGGCACATCCGGTGCATTTATTACCAGAGTATTAGTTCAGAGTATTACAAACTACAATGGTTCCAAAGAAAATACTTCAATTCATTTGGGTTGAAGGCAGGGCAGGATTGAGCTTTTGCGAGGCCCTGGGAGAAATTTGAGCAAAATTTCATTGTGGGCTCTAAAAAATAAATCTCATATTTCAATAAAGTCGTTTCTGAAAATTATCGTTCGTGAGGAAGACACGCGAACACTACCGTGAACACAAAACGATTATCTCAACGAAGTACACTGCTGGACAATTGCTAAGGACGGATCATAAACGGCTATATAGCGCATAAAAAAGTAAGTGTCGTTGGATGCCAAGTGAAATAAAATAATGTCAGAATGCCAGGACATTACAAGAAAGACAATTTATTGTGCTCTGAAATCCAGAAGGCTTTGGAACGTGTTCAAGGGACAAACAGGCCATTTTGTGCAGAATACGTAAACGTGAAAAAAATGCAATTACCGTCCGCAGGCGTTCCGGCGTAAGATGTCAATACGAGATATGGCCACCATGGAGGGCGATGCAAGATTCCACACGTCGTTTCATGCTTTCCACAACATTATCAAGCAGCTGTTGGGGTAATTTATCCCATTCCTCTGTCAGTGCACGGATGAGGGTGTCCTTGTTTATTGGAGGGCATTGGCGACCAGCAAGACCCCTCCCCAAAGCATCCCACACATTTTCAATGGGATTCAGATCTGGAGAACGTGCTGGCCATACGAGGCGTTGAATATCCTCGCTCTCAAGACACTCCTGGACAGCGACTGTTCGATGACATGTTGCGTTGTCGTCCATGAAAATGAATCTATCACCGATAGCACCACGGAAAATGCGAACATGAGGTAGCAGAACATCATTAATGTATCGTTGGCCAGTCATAGTCCCAGTTGGAAGCACATAGAGGGACGTACGGCCATTGATCATGATGCCAGCCCATACCATGACACTACATGTCGGATATCGGTTCCTTTCCTGCATGTTTGCTGGACAATATGCAGTACCACCATCACGCCTGATCAGTTGTCATCGAACAATCAGACGATAGACTGTATCTACTCTCATCTGAGAAGAGGACAGCAGACCAGTCGTTATCAGTCCAATTGCGATGTTGATGGCACCATTTAAAACGGGCGGTACTGTGACGTCTGGACAATGGCATGCACACAACAGGACGGCGGGCGTATAGTCCTCCTTCATGCAAACGTCTGGCGACAGTTTTTCGGGAGATCCGCTTGCCAGTAGCAGCCATAAACTGATTTGCTACCTCACTAGCTGTGCTGCGCCGGTGTCTTTTTGTTAATAGCACTATGTACCGATCTTCTGCAGGTGTCGTACTGCGAACACGACCTCTCTCGTGACGTTTGCTACACTCTCCATTTGTTTGAAATGATTTCCAAACCTTGAAACAACACTGTGGCTGACGTCGAACTCCCTGGCAACATCTGTTATTTTTCGCCCTTCTTCAATCTTGCCAATAATACGGCCACGCGTAAAATCATCTAGGTGATGTCGGGAAGACATACCGAAAATTGCAAGTTCGTCAATTGATTCTTTCCCTTTCAACTTATTATTACGCGTATTGACCGTTGTTGTTGGAACAACAACGGTCAATACACGTCAAATCCTTTATATCTCTTATCAGCGCTATGACGTCACGAACAAGTTCGGCAATCCAAAATGTGCATACATACAACACGTCTTACTGTATCCCATGGTTGCTATTGCCATCCGTCCTTAGCAATTGTCCGGCAGTGTATTTGCTTTAAGCTTAAGAAAAAGACCATAATACGGACTGAAAGTTCAGAGAGAGAAAAAGTGTTAAAATCTACGATTTTCTTTCCCGGGAGAAGAGGTTTAGGTTGCATTGTGACTCTTATAACAGCTTATTCAAACAAGTTAGTAAAATCATGCAATGCATTGATTAAGATACGCTTTCCAACATACTAGAAATCATTACTCAAGTTATGAGGAAAATGGCTGGGGAATATATCTCCCTCCTGTGCCCTGACCTTTGATCCCATTTCGATGATATTCAACAGAACTGGTTCAGTATACCTCCGAAATAACATAGGAAAGTGCAGTGCTCGAATCCAGGCTAGGGCTTGGCGGGCCACCCGACCTCATGCAGATCTCTGCACCCCCAAACGTTTTATAGTTTCCATACAACTATTTCTCAAAGGCACGAGGTACATAACGTTTCTATGCTTTAGAATACACGATCGTAAGTGAGAGACAAAACAAAAAATCATTTCTGCAGTTCCAACAACTAAAACTAGTGCCGGTATGTAAATTCCAGGTAACAAAAAGTTCCGGTATGAAATACAAAGAAGAAAGAAATGTCATACCGGCCCATTTCGAGCGCTGGGGAAGTACTAAACCATTTGTAAACCACTCATCTCAACTGGGGTGTTCTGTTGATGAAAACAAAATAATTTTTACAGGAAACTGGCACGTTAAACTTCACGTTTTAACCTAGTTTCCACTTATGTGGCAGCATTTATATGATTATATATTTTTATTTCGCGATTGACTATTTTCAGAATGAAATTTTGTGGATGGAATCCAATTTGCAATATTTTAACCCCCCCCCTCCTCGGTTAGCTTGAGAAAGTTTGTTCTTGAAACGTTTGAAGAAGTAATCACTATATTACTTCTAATATGTAAATATAGTTCTTAAAATTATATATACGCAAAATTTTCATAATGTACATATATATATGGCAAATTTACCATATACGTAAATGGAAAGTTTGCTCAGTTGGAAGTCCTGAAAGAAACACTGCCCTCTTGCCCCCCCCCCCCATATAATTGCCCATGGCACTAAGTACATTGTAAAAAATTTGTGGGGCGTTGCACCAAAAAGTGGTGCTACATCAGCTGCACCACTTCCTGAGAAAAGATGCACCATCGGGTTTCGCAAACAAAACCCAACAATGTGGTCAACTTTTCATCATGTCGTTGGATTTATATTTTGCACCCTAGAGTGGTGCAGCACACTTTTTAGTGCAACCTCCCACAAAATTTTTAACGGTTACACGGCATATAACTGCACTTTTTTTCTAATTCACATGTTTTTAATTTGATGCTAATTATGACTTTCGACTAACCATAACTAACAAAATTTGGGCTACTTAAAAATAATAATTAGACAATCTGGCGTAACGCAACAAAGTAATGTAACTCAGAAATCCATGATTGACTCTACTTTTCTGTTCTCTCGCTCCATAAACAAAAAGAAAAGTTAATTTTCACGTTACACGACACTACTCTTTTCAATAACTTAGTACCAAGAATGATTTCAAGTATAACTATAATATTACTGTTAGAATAAAATGATCTTACCTTATCTTCAGCGAGAACTCTGACTTATTATTTTTAATTTACATGTTTTTTATTTGATGCTAATTATCACTTTCGATGAACCATAACTAACAAAATTTCGGCTACTTAAAAATAATTCGTCAATCTCACGTAACGCTACAAAGTAATGTAACTCAGAAGTCAATGATTGATTCTACTTTTCTGCTCTCTCGCTCCATAAACAACAAAAGAAAAGTTAATTTTCACGTGACACGACACTACTCTTTTCAGTAACTTTGTACCAAGAATGATTTCAAATAAAATGATAGTAATACTTTTATAATAAAATTATCATACTTCATCTTCAGCGAAAACTCTGACTTTTTTATTTTAATTTGATGCTAATTAGGATTTTCGATGAACCATAACTAACAAAATTTGGGCTATTTAAAAATACTTAGTGAATCTCACAGAACGCCACAAAGTAATGTAACTCAGAAGTCAATGATTGATTCTAATTTTCTGCTCTCTCGCTCCATAAACAACAAAAGAAAAGTTAATTTTCACGTGACACGACACTACTCTTTTCAGTAACTTTGTACCAAGAATGATTTCAAATAAAATGATAGTAATACTTTTATAATAAAATTATCATACTTCATCTTCAGCGAAAACTCTGACTTTTTTATTTTAATTTGATGCTAATTAGGATTTTCGATGAACCATAACTAACAAAATTTGGGCTATTTAAAAATACTTAGTGAATCTCACAGAACGCCACAAAGTAATGTAACTCAGAAGTCAATGATTGATTCTACTTTTCTGCTCTCTCGCTCCATAAACAACAAAAGAAAAGTTAATTTTCACGTGACACGACACTACTCTTTTCAGTAACTTTGTACCAAGAATGATTTCAAATAAAATGATAGTAATACTTTTATAATAAAATTATCATACTTCATCTTCAGCGAAAACTCTGACTTTTTTATTTTAATTTGATGCTAATTAGGATTTTCGATGAACCATAACTAACAAAATTTGGGCTATTTAAAAATACTTAGTGAATCTCACAGAACGCCACAAAGTAATGTAATCAGAAGTCAATGATTGATTCTACTTTTCTGCTCTCTCGCTCCATAAACAACAAAAGAAAAGTTAATTTTCACGTGACACGACACTACTCTTTTCAGTAACTTTGTACCAAGAATGATTTCAAATAAAATGATAGTAATACTTTTATAATAAAATTATCATACTTCATCTTCAGCGAAAACTCTGACTTTTTTATTTTAATTTGATGCTAATTAGGATTTTCGATGAACCATAACTAACAAAATTTGGGCTATTTAAAAATACTTAGTGAATCTCACAGAACGCCACAAAGTAATGTAATCAGAAGTCAATGATTGATTCTACTTTTCTGCTCTCTCGCTCCATAAACAACAAAAGAAAAGTTAATTTTCACGTGACACGACACTACTCTTTTCAGTAACTTTGTACCAAGAATGATTTCAAATAAAATGATAGTAATACTTTTATAATAAAATTATCATACTTCATCTTCAGCGAAAACTCTGACTTTTTTATTTTAATTTGATGCTAATTAGGATTTTCGATGAACCATAACTAACAAAATTTGGGCTATTTAAAAATACTTAGTGAATCTCACAGAACGCCACAAAGTAATGTAATCAGAAGTCAATGATTGATTCTACTTTTCTGCTCTCTCGCTCCATAAACAACAAAAGAAAAGTTAATTTTCACGTGACACGACACTACTCTTTTCAGTAACTTTGTACCAAGAATGATTTCAAATAAAATGATAGTAATACTTTTATAATAAAATTATCATACTTCATCTTCAGCGAAAACTCTGACTTTTTTATTTTAATTTGATGCTAATTAGGATTTTCGATGAACCATAACTAACAAAATTTGGGCTATTTAAAAATACTTAGTGAATCTCACAGAACGCCACAAAGTAATGTAATCAGAAGTCAATGATTGATTCTACTTTTCTGCTCTCTCGCTCCATAAACAACAAAAGAAAAGTTAATTTTCACGTGACACGACACTACTCTTTTCAGTAACTTTGTACCAAGAATGATTTCAAATAAAATGATAGTAATACTTTTATAATAAAATTATCATACTTCATCTTCAGCGAAAACTCTGACTTTTTTATTTTAATTTGATGCTAATTAGGATTTTCGATGAACCATAACTAACAAAATTTGGGCTATTTAAAAATACTTAGTGAATCTCACAGAACGCCACAAAGTAATGTAACTCAGAAGTCAATGATTGATTCTACTTTTCTGATCTCTCGCTCCATAAACAACAAAAGAAAAGTTAATTTTCACGTGACACGACACTACTCTTTTCAGTAACTTTGTACCAAGAATGATTTCAAATAAAATGATAGTAATACTTTTATAATAAAATTATCATACTTCATCTTCAGCGAAAACTCTGACTTTTTTATTTTAATTTGATGCTAATTAGGATTTTCGATGAACCATAACTAACAAAATTTGGGCTATTTAAAAATACTTAGTGAATCTCACAGAACGCCACAAAGTAATGTAACTCAGAAGTCAATGATTGATTCTACTTTTCTGCTCTCTCGCTCCATAAACAACAAAAGAAAAGTTAATTTTCACGTGACACGACACTACTCTTTTCAGTAACTTTGTACCAAGAATGATTTCAAATAAAATGATAGTAATACTTTTATAATAAAATTATCATACTTCATCTTCAGCGAAAACTCTGACTTTTTTATTTTAATTTGATGCTAATTAGGATTTTCGATGAACCATAACTAACAAAATTTGGGCTATTTAAAAATACTTAGTGAATCTCACAGAACGCCACAAAGTAATGTAACTCAGAAGTCAATGATTGATTCTACTTTTCTGCTCTCTCGCTCCATAAACAACAAAAGAAAAGTTAATTTTCACGTGACACGACACTACTCTTTTCAGTAACTTTGTACCAAGAATGATTTCAAATAAAATGATAGTAATACTTTTATAATAAAATTATCATACTTCATCTTCAGCGAAAACTCTGACTTTTTTTATTTTAATTTGATGCTAATTAGGATTTTCGATGAACCATAACTAACAAAATTTGGGCTATTTAAAAATACTTAGTGAATCTCACAGAACGCCACAAAGTAATGTAATCAGAAGTCAATGATTGATTCTACTTTTCAGCTCTCTCGCTCCATAAACAACAAAAGAAAAGTTAATTTTCACGTGACACGACACTACTCTTTTCAGTAACTTAGTACCAAGAATGATTTCAAGTATAACTATAATATTACTGTTAGAATAAAATTATCGTACCTTATCTTCAGCGAGAGCTCTGACTTATTATTTCTAATTTACATGTTTTTTATTTGATGCTAGTTAGGACTTTCGATGAACCATATCCAACAAAATTTGGGCTACTTAAAAATAATTAGTCAATCTCACGTAACGCTACAAAGTATTAGTCAATCTCACGTAACGCTACAAAGTATTAGTCAATCTCACGTAACGCTACAAAGTATTAGTCAATCTCACGTAACGCTACAAAGTATTAGTCAATCTCACGTAACGCTCAATGATTGACTCTACTTTTCTGCTCTCTCGCTCTTAAACAACAAAAGAAAAATTAATTTTCACTTGACACGACACTACTCTTTTCAGTAACTTAGTACTGGGAATGTTTTCAAGTAAAATGATAGTATTACTTTTAGAATAAAATTATAATACTTCAATCTTCAGCGAAAACTCTGACTTTTTTATTTTAATTTACATGTTTTTAATTGACTGCTAATTAGGACTTTCGATGAACCATAACTAACAAAATTGGGCTACGTAAAAATAAAAATTAGTCGATCTGAGTTAATGAACGCTCAGAAGTCAATGATTAACTCTGCTGTCTTGCTCCACAAACATCAAAAGAAAAGTTAATTTTCACGTAACTCGGCACTACTCTTTTCAGTAAGTTAGTAGCAAGAATGATTTCAAGTATAATTATATTATTACTTTTAGAATAAAATATCCTTACCTTATCTTCAGCGAAAACTCTGAAATCTTCCATTTTCTTATTTTCCGGCCTGTACAGCTCTGACGGGTCCAGAATAAGAACAGACTCCATGGGCACGTTGCTCACAACGGCAGCTTCAAAAACAGCAGTCGACATTCTTAACAAATGGGAAAATTATTCGTCTTTCAAGCTAGGATTTGGAACGATCAAAAAATGCACTCCCAGGCCCCAGCAAGCCGGCTTATATCGCGCTTTCTTGGACACTTACAAAACGTGCGCCAGAAGGCAATTGGGATTAGAGAGACACACCCTCGACTCTGATTGGTTCGATAACGGGCAAGTGTGGCGCTGCGTACTCGCGATTACAATGACGATTAATCTCTGTCTTGACCTCCAACTGTCTGAGCCGGTTCTATCCGGTTTAGTTGTCCCAAAGACTCAGCCCCTTGCGTCATTTTTTTTATCTATTAATCCTTGGCAGACGGGGTTTGTTCCAGCATCGTCACCAAGTTTTCACGAAATGGAAATGACCTTCGGATTCCTGTAATCTTCAGGAAGGAATGTAGTTTCTTCTTCCTAAAAGTACCTGAAAGGTATTTAAAAAGAAAATTAAAACGTCTAGCTTGCTTTAAAATGAATAGATAGCTTTTTACAATGAAAAGTAATGTCAATAACAATTCAATCAGCAGCTTCAGTTTCTTGACAATTTCTTCAGTAAATTTGGCAGTGACCGGGGGGGGGGTGAAACGACCAGACCAGGCCAAGAATTTTGATCTTGTGGTTCATCATGAAATCATACGACCGCCTGTGACAAAAAGATGTTCATAAATGCCTCATTTTTACGTGAAGACATAAATACCCTCATGTAAAAACTTTCTGTCAGAAGCAGGATTTCTTGCATACATTTACTCCTCCAAATTTTCTTAGATACCCCCCCCCCCAAACAAAAACCAGGTAGGCTCAGTCCAGATTGATCCCTCAGTTTGAAACGTAACACTATGACTTGCAGATCGGAGAGTTGAAATGAGCTAGTCGAATATGGTTTCAAAGTGTTTATTTAATTTGTTATAGCCAACACAGGTCTATGATGTGAAAAGTAGCTCACATATTTTATACAAATAATGCTGGATACACAAAGCAGATCGATACACGAATTGCCCAACGTGATGTTCTTGTCTTCTTGGGCTTCTTACATTCCTCATCACTTGCTCTTGCCCCTCGTTTTGATTTTTTCACATTTGCTTGCGTTCATTCTGCAAATTCTGCGCCATTGTCGAAAATGTTAACACGTTCACACGAAAACAATTTTTAAAAATTATAGTTTAAACCACTGCGATATTTTCTTTATATTATTTGAATAGATCTCGTCGAGAGCTGTAAAACGATACCACGCACAGTCGTTTCGCACTTACGTTTGTCCAGATAAACCGCGATATTGTCGAAAGTGTTCACCGGTTCATAAAAAAAAAATACAATTTTTTAAATGTTCAGTTCAAACCACTGCAAAATGTTGTTCTCACATTTGAATAGATCTCGTCGAGAGCTTTAAAACGATACCATGTTGCGCTCCCGTTTGCCGAGATACACTTAGTCAAACGCGGCGGCACACGCAGAAATATTGCATCACCTCCCCCGAACACAGGATCGTCGCGCGCACGACGTATTTGCACAGTACACGAATTGGACTCCATGCTGTTTAGGAATATGCTAACAAGATTAGAGTGCAGCACGTAATTTTAACGCTGTGTTTTGGTGAAAAAAAATTTGAATTTAATTCAAAGTATATTGATTATATTGAATTGATGCTTATTTATTAAAAGGCGTTATATTTATGCTGGTATTGAAATTCATATGGAAATTATAGAAAAGTTAAATTTGGGGGATGGGTGGATGCATTTCGAAACAAAAATATTTTCTAAGTACTAGAAAAGGCCATGAACATCCTAAACAAAAATGCATCTGAAAATTTACATTCCACAAGAAGTTATTGGAAAGTTTGCGTTGTTTGTGTTCAAGCAGAGTTGAGTCACCTGAAAGTGCAAAAATAAGTGGATATTGTTGCATATGTATGAAAATGTGTCACTATAAGTCATACGATAAAATGTACTCGTTCAATAACAACTTGTGGAGGCGGTGAAAGTCAATTTAAAAAGGTTAGGACAAAAATTGCAGTTATGAAAAACCTTATAATACCAGGATTCGGATCGATAGCCTTAGTCAAGCTAAGGTGGGGTACATGGGACCAAGTCATGGAAGACAACAGCACACAAAAACTTTCACACTGCACTCATTTTGAACTTTTTTTTGAAAGGCTACTGCCTGTATTTATTATTTTTCTTTAAAAACTTAATAAGTTAATTTAGTGGACAAACAGATGGTATTTCCTTTTTTCTTGTTTGCTTAAGCACAGCAGTATAAAAAAAGAATCTCAATTTTCTTTCTATTTCTATTTGGCCACTGGCCTTATGAACAGCACAACTTTACATATTTCAACACAGTTGGTTTGAACACTAGGCATGCATCCAAAATTATACCATGATTCACATAGCTTACAAAAAAAAAATTACTGGATTATTTTTAATTCTACAAGGTGGACAAATTCTGTTCTTTTGAAACGTACTCTCTTCTCTCTCACCCAGTCAGCTCAATGACCAATTTACAATTTTACACTTATTGATTTAAATTTAAACAATCTTAGCAAACTCCGCAATCTCCCAGACCAGATTCAAAGACTTCAATTAAATTTACAGTTATTTTAAGAGCCACAAATTATACTTTAACAAATCTACTCTCAGCAAGTAAACAAACCAAGTAAATTATCCTCAAAACAGAATTTACACTGAGCACAAGCATTAATTAACATTACATAACCCATAGAACTATCCTGAATGAACCTACTTCACTTATAAAGAAACCTCACTAACTAATCTTAAAAATTATCACTATTCATAACATCAACATAATTCAGAAATTCAAACAATCTTCTTGCACTAGCTTGCTCATAAAAATCACCTCACTCTGCACTTCACATAATAGCTCAGGATACTTAATAACTCTATACTGTAAACAAAAGCTCAAAATACCAATTATTAACTAAATTTCCAAACTAAATATCAAGTTCACTAACACCAACAACCAGAATTTAGAATTTACATCCCTAGCACTACAGCAAATCATAAACAAATAAATTTAGATACTTTAAATCACCAAACAAACTTGAATTTAACACCTGCAGTGAATTACTGAGGTAGCGGTGAGGCAAATACTCTCAGTTCAGACACTACCCTGGGTTTTTTGAGAACCAACACAGGAAGAAAATACCAAGTCAGGCTGAAGGCGTGAAATTGGGTCGTGAATCCACTTTCAGCCTATGCAAAGGGAAAGGAAAAAATCCTCAAGTGTGACACATCATCATCAGGCACAGAATTTCCTCTAACATGATCTCACCACATTTCTTGAAGCAACGCTCGACCGACCCTCGCTGGCAGTACATATCTCCGTGAGCAGCGAAACTACTGGGGGGGGTTTGAAGACAAGTTTTCCCCCAAAAACCACGTCTTCAAGGATCTCCCCCTTTTCGAACCAATGCATGATCCCACCTTGATCAACCACGCCTGCAAGAGCCTGTCGTACTTCAACCCTAAATACTCCAGGCACATCTGGCCCAGAACTAACACAACTATATCTCAGGAAAAATTCACTTATCTCTGTATATATCCCAAGAAATTCTAAATCACAATATCCACATATATCCCAGGAAAATTCACTTATCTCTCTATATCCCAAGAAATCCTAAATCACTATATCCACATATATCCCAGGAAAATTCACTTATCTCTCTCCACATATATCCCAGGAAAAATCACTAGCAAGGAAATTCTTCTGCACCATGGCAATGCGCAGGTCCACTTCAGACAATAACACTGACCATTTACATAACCCACTAAATATTTTCACCTTATTGAAAATTAAAATTACATTTAGATTTTTAACCTTATAGTAAAAACAAGAAAATTTAGGCCAAAGAAAAGAACAATTAATACTGGAACTGGTGAGCAAAAGTGTGTCTTCTCAACCCATGATGTTCATTCTTTTTGTGAAATACTAAACTTGAGAACAAAAAAAATACTTTAACTTCTATTCTGCACATATCGCATCCTGGTGAAAATTCCCTACTCAGAGCCCTCTGCCCTAGGACAAGTTCCCTGCTTGCCCTAAGATCACCCCTTTCCAATGGGAGATTAACACTCATCTGGAGCATGTAAAATACTGGTCCTCAATTAACACTCCTACCATCTCAATCTCGACACTCAACACTCCAAGAATGTAAACAGCACTTTAGGTTTCCAATTTCATCACACTATAATATGTTCCCAAAATTCCAACATAAATCATCCCATAATTTATCTTCACTCAAAAAAAAATAACTCAACGCTGTAAAAAGGCTAGAGAAAAAATGTTTACAATTATTTTATCACCCACGACATCACAATAACACTGCTTTTCAATTATCACATGCCCAACTAAACTATTATCGATGCACCAAAATTCACTGTGCCCAACTATTAAACTAAATTTTTCCGATACATCAAAATTTACTGGCCTGGGAAGTTGCTAAAATACCAGACATGACAGCACAAAAAAAAAAAACATAAATGAAAGCATTTTCAACTCCCCTCTTTTTTTTCTTTCTTTTTTCTGAATTCGTACCTGAGTAACTAATACATTTTAATTTTGAAAGCTGAACGACAACACAGCCACAATCAGAGGCAAAAAAAAACTTGCTCTTTTTCTTTTTGTTTCTTATGCTCAGCTCGAAGTTTAGGTACCCTGCGTGGGATGTTATATATCAATACAAAAAGATATGAACTAAAACATTACCTTCGAGCTGGCGTTCTTTTTTTTTTCTTCTTCTTTTTCTTTTTCACCATAGTTTACAGTCCAGGCACAACCACAGTCTCGTTAGTATTTCTTTTCTTCCTCCCAGTTCCCTTCCTTAAACGGTTAATAGCCGAGGTAACCATTTTCGAAACCTCGGGATGAGATGGAACCTTTGAGGCAGGCCTCCTTTTCGGAGTATCAGCCGAGGGTGAAGCTGTAGAGGCTGGGCCCATTCTTTCCGGAATTTCCATAAGGGAGAAGGCATGTCCCCCTTCTTTTCCTTAGCGACATTGTCCCAGCCTGCCACCATTTTGTTCCTCAGGGCGAGGTTCCCGGCCGGCGGAATGCCGCTTTAACTGCGTTCTACATCGTCAAAATTTTCAATAGGCAGCCTAGATCCAGAGTGTCCCCTTGTGGTGGACTGGTGGTCAGCAAAACAAAATCAAGAAGAAACTTTTTTTTTCTGTGGTTCTCTCCCGCCAAAAAGGCGAGGAGAAAAAAACTCCGCCGTCCTCTCTTTCTCTGACTGCCAGCCAGAAGTACCAGAACAAAAGTGTCTCTCAACGGATAAAAACTCTGGGGTGCTTGAAAACCGCTGACCCCTCTCATTGGTCGAAACTTCAGCCTAGCAACTCACGGCATCTTCACTCCCACGCCTCGAGTGACCTCTGACCTTCACACGTGTAGACCAGGCTCTTCTTGACCCTGGGGTCTAAAAATAGATTTCGTTGCTGAATTCCCTACCCCAAAAGACGAAAAGATGTTACACTTTTGGGCGACTTCTCGCTTGGAAACAGGAACGCAAAAAATGGCGAATTCTTGCTTTGCAGAAAATCACTAGTTTTAATTTTCTTTTTTCCTCGTTCCGTGATGTTAAACTAAAATTAATTTTGATTCTCTGAGCTGCACACCTACTCGCCTTTCCCTATCGCGATAAAAGAACAGATAAAATAATTATTTTCAAAACCCCAAAGTCAGTTAAATCAAATATTATTCTTTTTTTTTTTCTTTTCACCAACATGAAATTTTGTTTTCCTGGTAGTGATTAAGACAAGCGAATTTTGCGCATGAATTCCCCTGCCTTTCAACCAGGAATTTTCTTCTAACGTATGTCATGGAAGAAAATTTTTGCATTAATTAATCTCTGATAAACCAACAGAAAGATTGATCAGGTCTCTCTGCAATTCACCAGAGGTTAAAATTTTCGCCATGACAGCTGTAATAATTTCAATTGGGATTTATTTTTGTCACACGCGGTCGGCCGTAGTCGCCCCATGTTATCCGCGGATTTAGACGTAGTCCTACGTCTAGATATCAACACGCCTCTATTTGAAGACGTGCAATGCATAAACTCACATACATACATTGCAAAATGTCTTTCAATATATAAGATAGTACAACTATACTAGTTATCCGAATTTATTGGCGTATATAAAATCAAGGTTTCCAAGCTTTCGCACATCAACCAGATGTCTTTCTCAAGGAAGGTAGACAGAACTGCCTTCCTTGAGAAAGACATCTGGTTGATGTGCGAAAGCTTGGAAACCTTGATTTTATATACGCCAATAAATTCGGATAACTAGTATAGTTGTACTATCTTATATATAGTTGGTGTACAGTTCCTTGTGTTATTATTTATGTCTTTCAATCATTGAACTGGGAAAACAAAGATTCATCAAACAGAAGTCATCGCTCTTTCCACGTTTATAAGTGAGTCACAGAAAAATTATCATCGGCCGCCACCGGGAATCGAACCCAGGGTCTTCCAGTTACGCGCCGGACATGCTACCACTGCACCACATCGGTCTTAAATTCTCCAGACTCACATTTGATTAACTGCCAAACCTCTTGGCAGGTTGCTTCTTCGATCCCCGCACAATGCTTAGGATTCATCAAAGATGGTAAGCGAACAAATAACTAGGAGGCGAATGAATAATTCCCGGTGGCGGCCAATGATAATTTTTCCGTGACTCACTTATAAACGTGAAAAAAGCGATGACTTCTGTTTGATGTTCCTAATCCACGTCAATTGTCTGTATTAATGGGCTAAAGATTAATGAAGATTATTTAACTTACCTTCGTTTTACTGATGACGTCGTCATTATTGCACCTACCCTCTTTAGAGCTACAGAGTATGATGCAGGAACTTGCTGACAAGCGTAAAGAAGTGGGCTTAAAAGTGAATTCTCAGGAGACAAAAGTGATGTGCAATGCTTTTACAAGAAATGGAGATTTATTGATTGTTGGGGGAAAAGCTGGAGATGACCGATACCTACATTTACTTTGGACAGCAGATATCAAGCGAAGGTCGCATTGATGGAGAAATTAATCGGCGTAAAAAACTTGGAGGGCTTTTAGAAGAAACAGTACAATTTTTAAGAGCAGTATGCCATTCGGTCTCGTTCATTTCGTCAACACTATCTATGCAAACAGTCGATTCCTCGAAATTTCCGTAAAATCTACAGTTTTCAATTTAGAACCACCAAATTTGGTATACTATCTCATTGTACTCTTACACCAACTTAGACCATAGACGGAAGACGTCGGGGCCCGGGGTCAAGGGGCCCCATACAACATTTTCCTAAAATCTACAGTTTTCAATTTGGAATCACCAAATTTGGTATACTATCTCATGGTACTCTAACTTACACCGTACACGGTTTTGGGAAGGGGTCGGGGCCCGGGGTAAAGGGAGCCTCATACAAAATTTTCTCAAAAATTTCCATTTTTTACTTAAGAACTGCAACGCAATTCTGCACTGTAATACCCTATCTGCGAGCTACGTTAGAGTACCATGAGATAGTATACCAAATTTTGTGGTTCTAAATTGAAAACTGTAGATTTTACGAAAATGTTGTATGGGGCCTCCTTGACCCCGGACCACGACCTCTTCCGTCTGTAATCTAAGTTGGTGTAAGAGTACCATGAGAGAGTATACCAAATTTGGTGGTTCTAAATTGAAAACTATAGATTTTACGAAAATGTTGCATGGGGGCCCCTTGATCCCGCGCCCCGACCCCTTCCAAAAACCGTGTGCGGTGTAAGTTAGAGTACCATGAGATAGTATACCAAATTTGGTGGTTTTAAATTGAAAACTATAGATTTTATGAAAATGTTGTAAGAAGCCCTCTTGACCCCGGGCCCCAACCGCTTCCAAAAACCGTGTATGGTGTAAGTTAGAGTATCACGAGAGAGTATACCAAAGTTGGTGGTTCTGAATTGAAAACTATAGATTTTATGAAAATATTGTATGGGGGCCCCTGGATCCCGGGCCCCGACCCCTTCCAAAAACCGTGCACGGTGTAAGTTAGAGTACCATGAGATAGTATACTAAATTTGGTGGTTTTAAATTGAAAACTATAGATTTTATGAAAATGTTGTAAGGGGCCCTCTTGACCCCGGGCCCTGACCGCTTCCAAAAACCGTATATGGTGTAAGTTAGAGTATCACGAGAGAGTATACCAAATTTGGTGGTTCTGAATTGAAAACTATAGATTTTATGAAAATATTGTATGGGGGCCCCTTGATCCCGGGCCCCGACCCCTTCCAAAAACCGTGTACGGTGTAAGTTAGAGTACCATGAGATAGTATACCAAATTTGGTGGTTTTAAATTGAAAACTATAGATTTTACGAAAAATTTTGGGGCCCCTTTTACGGCGGGCCCGACCTTTTCCAAAACCCGTCTACGATCTGAGTTACAGCACCATGAGCTAGTATACCACATTTGGTGGTTTTGAACTTTTTTTTCGTTTTTTTAGGAATCGACTGTTTGCATATACTTTATAGTGTCGACGAAATGTACCTGTCGACGAAATGAGTTGTCGACGAAGTGAACCAGACCCATGATATTATGTATTAAAAAAAGGGGGCTTTTATCAATGCATCCTGCCAGTGCTCACGTACGGAGCAGAGACGTGGACCTTAACTGAAAAAGACATACAAAGACTGCAGACAACTCAAAGCAGCAGGGAGAGATGCATGCTTGGTGTAACCAGGAAAGACAGGAAGAAGAACTCGTGGATAAGGAAAATGACAAGAGTGGAAGACATCATGATCAGAGTGAGATCCCTAAATGGCAATGGACTGAACATGTTGCCAGAAGGACAGACCACCGATTGACAACCGAAATTTTAGACTGGGTCCCAAGGGACAGGAAAAGACCCGGAAGAAGACCACATAGGAGATGGATTAATGAAATTCGAAAACATGCGGGAGCTACATGGAGGAGACTGGCTCAAGACAGACCATTGTGGAAGAAACTTGGGGAGACCTTCATCCAGCAGTGGATTGGTAATTGTTGACAATGATGATATCATCATTCATCATCATCATTGTCAACCATTATCAATCCACTGCTGGACGAAGGTCTCCCCAAGTTTCCTCCACAACGGTCTGTCTTGTGCCAGTCTCCTCCATGTCACTCCCGCATATTTACGAATTTCATCCACCCATCTCCCATGTGGTCTTTTTCTGGGTCTTTTCCTGTCCCTTGGAATCCAATCTAAAATTTCGGCTGTCCATCTATGGTCTGTCCTTCTGGCAGTATGTCCAGCCCATTGCCATTTCAGGGATTTAACTCTGATCATGATGTCTTCCACTCTCGTCATTTTTCGGATCCACGAGTTCCTCTTCTTATCTCTCCTGGTTATACCAAGCCTGCACCTCTCCATACTTCTTTGAGTTGTCTGCAGCTTTTGTATGTCTCTTTTAGTTAAGGTCCACGTCTCTGCACCATACGTAAGCACTGGAAGGATGCATTGATCAAACACTTTTCTTTTAAGACATAATGGCATATTGCTCTTGAAAATTATGCTGTTTCTTCCAAAAGCTCTCCAGGCAAGTTTTGTACGCCGATTAATTTCTTCATCAATGTGACCCTCACTTGATATCTGCTGTCCAAGATAAACATACGTATCTGTTATCTCCAGTTTTTCTCCATCAATCGATAAATCTTCATTTCTTGTAAAAGCATTGAACATCACTTTTGTCTTCTGAAAGTTCATTTTTAATCCCACTTCTTTACTCTTGTCAGCAAGTTCCTGGATCATACTCTGCAGCTCTGATGGGGTAGTTGCAAAAATGACTACGTCATCAGCAAAACGAAGGTGGGTTAGATAATCTCCATTAATCTTTATCCCTTTGTTTTCCCAGTTCAGTGATTGAAAGACATTTTCCAATGTGGCATTAAAGAGCTTCGGAGATATGGTGTCACCTTGTCTCACTCCCTTTCCAATTTTTATGTGTGTTGTATTTTCAAACAGCCGAATCTTTGCACTTGCATTTTCATAGATGTTATTAATAATATTAATGTATGCATCTTCAATACCGCAGGATTTCAGAGCCGTGGTAACTGCTGATGGTTTCACCGAATCAAAGGCTTTTTCATAATCGATAAAAGCCATGCACAATGGAAGTTCATATTCCCTCGCTCTTTCAATCAGTTCTCTCAGTACGTGGATATGATCTATTGTGCTGTAGCCACTCCTGAATCCAGCTTGTTCTCTCGGTTGAGCCATGTCCAGTGTTACCTTCAAGCGGTGTGAAAGAACTTTAGTGAAGATTTTATAAACCACTGATAGGAGGCTGATAGGTCTGTAGTTCCTAAGATCCTCAATGTCACCTTTTTTATGTAGCAGGATCATTGTAGCATTGTTCCAATCCTCAGGAATCTTCCCTTCATTAAGGCATCGAGTGAAAATTTGGGCGAGTACTGTTTCAATTTCTCCACTTGCTTCTTGTATGATGTCTATAGTAATTCCATCTTCTCCTGGAGCTTTCCCTCGCTTCATGTTCTTGATTGCATGAGCAACTTCTGCTGGGAGGACTGGAAGAACTCTGGTACCTTTCATGATGTCTGGAGTACATGTATCATCCCTTTCATATAATTTGGAGTAGAAATCTTTCACTCTTGTCAAAATTTCGCCTCTATTTCTTGTTATAGAACCATCTTCTTTTCTCAGAGCCATAATCTGTTTTCTTCCCTTACTGAGATGTCCCTTTGCTATCTTTAGGCTTTGGTTGTTTTCAATTGCTTTCCTCACTAGCTCACAGTTGAATTTCCTTACGTCTTCAGTGATACTTTTTCGTGTTGTCTTGCATAGCTCTATATATTCCACTTTGGAAGTCACATCTACTTTAGTTGTCCTCATCTCTCTTCTTTTTTGCATCAACATTTTGGTTTTTCCTGATAATTTGTTCACATGCAACTTGTTCTTAGACCCAGCTAATTTTGTTGCTGTTTCCATTAGAGCTTTGGTTACTTTTCTGTTAACTTCCGAAATATCCACTTCTTCCGATGTTAGGCCTTCTAAAGCAGAGAATCTGTTCTTCAGTTCCAATTTGAAAGTATTATGGTGTTTTTTAAGGTTGGTTATGTCAATACATTTTGTTTGTCTTATGAGCTTGCCACGTTCCAGTTTAGTGTTGAGGTGCATCTTACATCTCACCAATCTATGGTCACTACCTGTGTTGAACTTGTTCAGCACACTGCAGTCTTCGATGACGAATTTTTTGTTACACATAATAAAATCAATTTCACTTGTCGTCCCAATTGGATGTCTCCATGTCCATTTCCTGTGTGGCTTTTTCTTGAAAAAGGAGTTCAAGATGAAAAATCCTTCTGCCTCTGCAAACTCAACGAGAGTATTTCCACGCTGGTTTCTGTTGCCGTGACCGAATTTACCTACTGAAGTTTCATTCTGTTGCCGTTGCGCTATTTTTGCATTGAAATCTCCCATAATTATCTTCAAGTGCTGCTTACCTTTATTATTTAGATGACGAATTTCCTCATAAAATTCTTCAATTTCTTCTTCAGGATGACTTGTGGTGGGTGCATAAGTTTGAATAATCTGAGCCTGGTATCTTCTCGATAGTTGGATAACGAGTCGTGCAGCTCTGTCAGAGGAACTTTCAACTTCTACCATTTTATCCTTCAGTTTCTTGTTTATTATAAATCCAACACCACTAATTCTGCCAGTATCTGTCCCACGATAATAGAAGAGATGTCCACTTTTCAGTTCAATGAGATCTTCTCCTTTTCTCCTTACCTCACTTAGCCCGACGATGTCCCACTTGATCCTTTGTAGTTCCTCTTCCAATTCAAGAAGCCTTGAATCAGAAGATAGGGAGCGTCCGTTATAGGTAGCCAAGGTCAGCATCAAATGGCAGCCTAGTCCGGTCCTCCGGGGATTCTTAGCACCCTCTGCCTTCATGTCGCACTGGCCGCTGCCTTGGCCAGGTACATTCCAGCTGCCGGAGACTGAGGGCCAAGATTTAAGTTGTAGAGTCATTTTGGAGGTGTTTGGCCATAACTCACCACGCTGGCCAAGCGGGTTGGTGAGTGTGGGATAGCATTTCCTCTGATCCCGATGGTATAGTTATACCGCTATTGGCGGTTGTCAGAGCCCCTTTAGTGTATGATGATATATAGACTTTTTAAGTATTCTGCTACTGCACAGTGGAGTCACATTATTGTGACCACCTCCTACTTTTGACGTCAACAGCGCGTAGCCAATGAAAGAAGGCATGTGTCGTGAGCTGACTTGGAGGGTATATCAGATGTGCTGTAGGCATTGTGAAAGCATATAGGGCCGCGGGTGGCCTAGTGGTCAGCGTTCGTGACTGCTATGGATGTAACCTCAGGTTCGATCCCGGGCAGGTACGAATGCTCGATCCTCTAAATATCCGCCGTGCGTCGGATGGGCACGTTAAGCCGTCGGACCCTGGGTACTGGCTCTCCAGTAATAAATAAGGGCGTCTTCCTCCCCCTTTCTGCTTCGCTTCCGCGTCACTTTCCTATCGGGCACTCTAGCCCAAATCTCCTAGCTTCCTATTTCTAAGGGTTGTTTAAGAACTGGGGTCAGACACTCCCTTCCTAAAATCCTCTACATATGATCTGAAAACATATCACTCGTTGCTGTCATGGATAAAAGGAGCGATTTATCAGATTTGCAAAAAGGGATGATAAAATAAAATGAAAATCAAAAATGAAAATCACTCGCATTAATGATGCAGCGGGTGTGTCGAAAGTTTTGCAATATTTGCGCAAACGTATGTGCTGTGGCAGGTGTGTCACGTGTTTAAACTAGATAAAGTCGCGCATTGTAGCCAATCGAAAGGGATATAAAGTGGTAGTCGTTGCTGTGAACAGCATTGCATGCCGTCGTTCTGTCTGTGGTTGGGACGCCTAAAAGATGAATAGTCACATCCGGCTAATATGGAAACTTTTGCTTTACGAGTTTGAACTCGGCCATAACGCTGCTCAAGCAACACGAAACATTTGTCATGCGAAAGGGGAAGGTTCCGTGCCGCAGCCAGAAGGTTCAAGAAATTTCGCTCAGGTGACAGAAACCTCGACGAATTCCGTGAACCGTAGATTCAGCGGTCATGCGCCAGGCCGTAGAGGCAAATCCGACAATCAGCACTCGGAGATTATCAGGCGAGCTGGGCATATCACAGAACACCGTGGTTTGTCACCTTTCAGGACCACGGAAAGGTCTTCAGGAGCTGCCGCATTGTCCCTCACCAAATGAGGCCCAGCTGAAGCAAACCGCCGAGTGGAAGTGAGCACGAAACTCCTGGAAAACTCGCGCGATGTACGTTTCATCAGGAGAGTTGTTACATGCGATGAAAAGTGGGTCTATTTCCGTAATCTTAACACACAACGGCAGCGGTTGAGCCCGGGTCAGCTTCCTTAACCCGTTGTTAAACGTGGGCGTTCCGAGCAGAAGGTGATGCTCTGCGTCTGGTGGAAATTCGAGGGGATAATCCGTTACAAATTTGTTCCTGATGGTCGGACCATCAACGCCAAACTCTACTCTGAGCAGCTGGAGCGGATGTATTCCGTTTTGAACGAGAAGTACCCGGCATTGGTGAACAGAAAGCGCGCTCTCCTACAGTAGGACAACGCTCGGCCTCATAATTCGCGAACGACCCGGGAAAAACTCCAGGAACTTGAGGGCATCGAACTGATGCCACACCAAGCATATAGTCCGGATCTTTCCCCGTGTGATTATTACTTGTTCCTGTTCATGGCCCACTTCCTTCGCGAGAGGCACTTCAACAACCAGGAGGAGGTTGCAGCTTAGGCGAAGGAGCTCGTTGCCTCTAAAGACAAGAAGCGGTACCGCCGCGATCTAGAAGAAATTAGCAGACGGATGGCTAAAGATGGTGCAACACGATGGTTTATACTTTGAATACTAGTCGGCTTTCGTCGTAAAGGTACGTACGTTTGAAGACATAAAGTGATCCAAATATTGCAAAACGTTCGACTCACACTCTGTAAAAGAAAAAAAAATCAAAAATCATCGCGCAATTAGTTTTAATATGAACGTGTTAATACTTCACCGTCATTCTGGCTCAGTGGTTAAGGCGTGTGTTATCAGCTGTACCAAACAAAACAGCGTGGGTTTCTTTTTTTTTTTTTTTTTTTTTTATTGGAGGTTTAACGACCACCGTGAGCAACTCAATGGGCTATAAGCAGTCGCCCGTCCCTAATTTAGGGTCACTGGTTCCAGGGAAGGGAGAAAGCCAGTGCCGTAAGACAAACACAACATCCATGCCTGACCGTGATTCGAACCCAGACCCCTTACGGGCGAATGATCAGAGGCCAACGCCTTAGACCACTGCGCCACCGGGGCGGCAGCGTGGGTTTCATCCCCGCCTTTGCGAAAGGATTATTTGGTGTAAGGGTTGAAAAATTAAGCGTTGCGAAATTTGTGTATAAATGCGAAAAAACTTGAAACGTATACTTTTCTGAAGTAAACGGAATTCTTGACTACTGAAAATCTGCGAAAATACGAAAGTTATAAAAAAAAAAAGGGGTTGGTGGGGTGGCACTGAAATTTCATTAAAAGATGGATACCTACCGGCAACTTTGCTGCACGTTATTTTCAGAAATTTTACGTGAATTCATATCACTTATTTTATACAATGTGCAAGAGTTAAAGCATCTTCTGATAGTGTATTGCTACCAGATACCACAATACACCTTTAGAAATACACGGTGCGTCAAATAATTTTTAAGACTGGCACTAGATTTCAGCGAACGGTGGCGCCACCAGTGTAATCGTGAATACGTTATAAACCGTGACCATCTGCTTGCTTTCTGCAACAGGTATTACGCAGTTGTTAAAGTAACTCAAACGAAACAGGCGTTCATTAGAGAAGTCAAATTTTTTTCATGTTGAATTATTAAGATGGAACAAAGGGCTGTTATTAAATTTAACGCAAAACTTGGTAAAAGTGCCTCGGAAACGTACCAAATGAGGAAACAAGTTTACGGTGAGTTTTGTTTAAGTAGATCAAATGTTTTCCTGTGGCACAAACGTGTTTTGGACGGAAGAGAGACGCTAGAAGATGATAAGCATACCGGAAGACCAAATTCATCTAGGACACCTGAGATTATTGAAAAAGTGCGTGATTTCGTGGCAAACAATCAATGTGCGTCACTAAGAATGATGGAAGAGTCTTTAAACATCAACAAAGATCGATTCGAACCATCCTACATGAAGATTTGGGCAAAACAAAAGTCTGTGCTAAATTTGTTCCACACACGTTAACCAATGAACAAAAATCAAGGAGAAGTGCACATTGCAGAGACATCGTTTCAGCCGCTGGAAATGATCCAAACTTCTTAAAATCGATTGTTACAGGTGATGAAACATGGTGTTTTCAATATGATCCTAAAACAAAGCGACAAAGTGCGGAATGGAAGTCAAAAACTCACCACAAGCCAAAAAAAAAAAAAACAAGAAAAGTTCCATCGAAAATCAAAAGAATGCTCATTACGTTCTTCGATAGTAAGGGTATTATCCACAAAGAATTTGTTCCAAGTGGACAAACAATTACTGGTGAGTTTTATTTAAATGTTTTGAGGCGTTTGATGGGCAGAATTCGTCGAATTCGTCCAGAATATCGAGATGAAAACAGTTGGTGTTTGTTGCACGATAATGCACCCAGTCACACCTCACTTATTGTTCGTAGATTTTTGGCGAAAAATAACGTCTGCGTGTTGAATCATCCACCGTATTCACCTGATTTAGCACCCTACTACTTTTCTTTGTTCCCAAAACTTAAAATGACGTTAAAAGGGTGTTATTTTTGATGATATTTCGACCATACAAACAGTTTCGACGCGTGCTTTGGAGGCAATTCCGCAAAGTGAACTGGAACAGGCATTCGAATCATTATTAAATCGCTGTAACAAGTGTATTGAAGCCGGAGGGACTTATTTCGAGTAACAATCCAAAACAAATTATAATTTCTTGTTTCTATTTCATTTTACAGACCCAGTCTTAAAAATTCTTTGACGCACTGTGTATTGTAGAGTCAAAACCTCGCCAGGTAAGAGCTGCTTTGACGGCCCAGTGGAGGTCCAACATCGTATTAGGCAAGTGGTCATAATGTTTTCGCTCATCGGTGTATACACCGATGCGCCATTACATTATAACCAAAACGTGTCTAAAAAAATGAGTGCGTCTGGAGACCGAACAGTAGCGCAGGTGAAGGTAACAGAGCAGTATATAGACTGAAGAGCAATTGAATTAGAGACAGCTGGCGTTATGCAAATGTGGTGCGGTGGGCGGCCCTGTAAACGGAAACGACATGACGTATGCAGCGATCCGACAATATAAGGAGTGATGCGACGGGAATCAGTACGAGTCAGACGCAGTATGGGTAAGACGAAGGATCTAAGCGCATTTCATCGTGGGCAAATTGTCGGGGCCCGACGAATGGGTCACTCCATCTCGGAAGTCGTGCAGGCACTGGGATTTTCACGAGCCACTGTGTCACTGGTGCACCGTGAGTACATCGAATCCGATAAAACCATCCCTGCTAGGGCCAACTGCCGTGGTCAGCAGCGTGTGGATGAGCGGCGTCATCGTCGGTTAGCTCGCATTGTAACAGCGGATAGATGGGTTACAGTGCAAGAAATCACTCGGCAATTTAACGCTGGTGCACAAAAACGTGTAAGCAGCCACACCATCCAGAACCATCTCCTCGCTATGGGGTACAGAAGCCATCGTCCCACGAGGGTACCGCTGCTGACCGCACATCACAGGGTGCAAAGATTAGCATGGGCGCGGTAACATCGCCACTGGACCCTAGACATGTGGGAAAATGTTGCCTGGACTGATGAGTCGAGATTCACGTTGGTACATGCGGATGGCAGGATACGAGTACGGCGCAAACCACATGAAGCGATGGATCCTTCTTGCCAGCAGGGTACTCTTCAAGCTGGTGGGGGTGGCATTCTCGTCTGGGGACTGTTTCATCATCATCATCATCATTGTCAACCATTATCAATCCACTGCTGGACGAAGGTCTCCCCAAGTTTCCTCCACAACGGTCTGTCTTGTGCCAGTCTCCTCCATGTCACTCCCGCATATTTACGAATTTCATCCACCCATCTCCCATGTGGTCTTTTTCTGGGTCTTTTCCTGTCCCTTGGAATCCAATCTAAAATTTCGGCTGTCCATCTATGGTCTGTCCTTCTGGCAGTATGTCCAGCCCATTGCCATTTCAGGGATTTAACTCTGATCATGATGTCTTCCACTCTCGTCATTTTTCGGATCCACGAGTTCCTCTTCTTATCTCTCCTGGTTATACCAAGCATGCACCTCTCCATACTTCTTTGAGTTGTCTGCAGCTTTTGTATGTCTCTTTTAGTTAAGGTCCACGTCTCTGCACCATACGTAAGCACTGGAAGGATGCATTGATCAAACACTTTTCTTTTAAGACATAATGGCATATTGCTCTTGAAAATTATGCTGTTTCTTCCAAAAGCTCTCCAGGCAAGTTTTGTACGCCGATTAATTTCTTCATCAATGTGACCCTCACTTGATATCTGCTGTCCAAGATAAACGTACGTGTCTGTTATCTCCAGCTTTTCTCCATCAATCGATAAATCTTCATTTCTTGTAAAAGCATTGAACATCACTTTTGTCTTCTGAAAGTTCATTTTTAATCCCACTTCTTTACTCTTGTCAGCAAGTTCCTGGATCATACTCTGCAGCTCTGATGGGGTAGTTGCAAAAATGACTACGTCATCAGCAAAACGAAGGTGGGTTAGATAATCTCCATTAATCTTTATCCCTTTGTTTTCCCAGTTCAGTGATTGAAAGACATTTTCCAATGTGGCATTAAAGAGCTTCGGAGATATGGTGTCACCTTGTCTCACTCCCTTTCCAATTTTTATGTGTGTTGTATTTTCAAACAGCCGAATCTTTGCACTTGCATTTTCATAGATGTTATTAATAATATTAATGTATGCATCTTCAATACCGCAGGATTTCAGAGCCGTGGTAACTGCTGATGGTTTCACCGAATCAAAGGCTTTTTCATAATCGATAAAAACCATGCACAATGGAAGTTCATATTCCCTCGCTCTTTCAATTAGTTCTCTCAGTACGTGGATATGATCTATTGTGCTGTAGCCACTCCTGAATCCAGCTTGTTCTCTCGGTTGAGCCATGTCCAGTGTTACCTTCAAGCGGTGTGAAAGAACTTTAGTGAAGATTTTATAAACCACTGATAGGAGGCTGATAGGTCTGTAGTTCCTGAGATCCTCAATGTCACCTTTTTTATGTAGCAGGATCATTGTAGCATTGTTCCAATCCTCAGGAATCTTCCCTTCATTAAGGCATCGAGTGAAAATTTGGGCGAGTACTGTTTCAATTTCTCCACTTGCTTCTTGTATGATGTCTATAGTAATTCCATCTTCTCCTGGAGCTTTCCCCCGCTTCATGTTCTTGATTGCATGTGCAACTTCTGCTGGAAGGACTAGAGGAACTCTGGTACTGGTATCTTTCATGATGTCTGGAGTGCATGTATCATCCCTTTCATATAATTTGGAGTAGAAATCTTTCACTCTTGTCAAAATTTCGCCTCTATTTCTTGTTATAGAACCATCTTCTTTTCTCAGAGCCATAATCTGTTTTCTTCCCTTACTGAGATGTCCCTTTGCTATCTTTAGGCTTTGGTTGTTTTCAATTGCTTTCCTCACTAGCTCACAGTTGAATTTCCTTACGTCTTCAGTGATACTTTTTCGTGCTGACTTGCATAGCTCTATATATTCCACTTTGGAAGTCACATCTTCTTTAGTTGTCCTCATCTCTCTTCTTTTTTGCATCAACATTTTCGTTTTTCCTGATAATTTGTTCACATGCAACTTGTTCTTAGACCCAGCTAATTTTGTTGCTGTTTCCATAAGAGCTTTGGTTACTTTTTTGTTAACTTCCGAAATATCCACTTCTTCCGATGTTAGGCCTTCTAAAGCAGAGAATCTGTTCTTCAGTTCCAACTTGAAAGTATTATGGTGTTTTTTAAGGTTGGTTATGTCAATACATTTTGTTTGTCTTATGAGCTTGCCACGTTCCAGTTTAGTGTTGAGGTGCATCTTACATCTCACCAATCTATGGTCACTACCTGTGTTGAACTTGTTTAGCACACTGCAGTCTTCGATGACGAATTTTTTGTTACACATAATAAAATCAATTTCACTTGTCGTCCCAATTGGATGTCTCCATGTCCATTTCCTGGGTGGCTTTTTCTTGAAAAAGGAATTCAAGATGAAAAACCCTTCTGCCTCTGCAAACTCTACGAGAGTATTTCCCCGCTGGTTTCTGTTGCCGTGACCGAATTTACCTACTGAAGTTTCATTCTGTTGCCGGTGCCCTATTTTTGCATTGAAATCTCCCATAATTATCTTCAAGTGCTGCTTACCTTTATTATTTAGATCACGAATTTCCTCATAAAATTCTTCAATTTCTTCTTCAGGATGACTTGTGGTGGGTGCATAAGTTTGAATAATCTGAGCCTGGTATCTTCTCGATAGTTGGATAACGAGTCGTGCAGCTCTGTCCGAGGAACTTTCAACTTCTACCACTTTATCCTTCAGTTTCTTGTTTATTATAAATCCAACAACACTAGTTCTGCCAGTATCTGTCCCACGATAATAGAAGAGATGTCCACTTTTCAGTTCAATGAGATCTTCTCCTTTTCTCCTTACCTCACTCAGCCCGACGATGTCCCACTTGATCCTTTGTAGTTCCTCTTCCAATTCAAGAAGCCTTGAATCAGAAGATAGGGAGCGTAGAGAGATATTCGAGGCTCTGACCCCCTCCATTAAATCTTCGTGAACTGTGGGAGCTTGTTCAGGGGTCGTGGATCCGTATGGCTTCCCAAATCTTCCAGTGTCTTGTCGAGTCCATGCCGAGACGAATCGCCGCCGTCATCAGTGCGAAAGGTGGTGCTACACGTTACTAGACAGGTATCTCTAATTCAATTGCTCTTCAGTGTATCCATTGCTCTTCAGTGTATCCATGGCCTTCAGTGTATCCACTGAAGGCCATATCAATCCATCAATCTACTGGCCATATCAATCCATCAATCGGCCATATCAATTCACTCCACTGGCCATATCAATCCACTCCACTGGCCATATCAATCCACTCCACTGGCCATATCAATCCACTCCACTGGCCATATCAATCCACTCCACTGGCCATTATAAAATCCATTGAAAGCCATGTCAATCCACTGCTGGATGAAGGTATATATATATATATATATATATTACCCAGGGTACCTCCCTCCCAGCCCACCATACCCAAGCGAGGATTGACATCGGAGCGGGTGGAACAGCGGGAAGCGCCCGTGAGGCGTAAGGGAGCAGCAGAAATAACAAAAAAGAAAGGTCCTAAAAATGACCATCTGGGAGGAAGCGGTGGGGACATTTTTTCTTTATGACCCAATCAAGATACGTACGTAGTTAAGATTATTATTCACAGCTTCTCCCACTTACTCTGATTTCAGTACCAAGCTCTGCCTACCCCTGTTTCGACACTTTGCAGATGCTAGAAAATAGCAAAGAACTAACTAATAATATACCCCATAATTTTTACCCCCGCTGTCCTTGTTTTCCCTTTATCTTTTGCGCGCGCTCTATCTCTCTCTCTCTCTCTCTCTCTCTGTGTCTTTGTTCTATTCCCTCCTCTTTCTTTTTCTACTGAACCTAAATCAATGTAATAAGTATTTTAAATCCTCCGTGCTAAGTTTAATTGTCAATTTTTTTAGAAAAACTGATAACAAAACATGCATAGTTAATCATTTACGATCTCCGCTAGTTTGAACGTATAAACTTCGTTAGGGTTGGGGGGGGATTGGATGACCTGCTGTTGACATTATCGAATCGATGCCTCGCTGAATAGCCTCTGTTTTGCAGTCTGATGACGGGTCCTACAGCTTATTAGGTAGGTGGTCATAATGTAATGGCCCATCGTTGTATACTTATTACAAGGGAAGTTTTAAAAATGAAATTATAAAAAATAAAGTTCAATGAGGTAAAGTTTCAATGTTTTTTTTTCTCCCGGTGAACAAAAATTCGCAATCGAAAAGCAGCTGGCGTAAACTTGTTTTTCTTTCTGGAACAGATTCAAATCTATTCCGTAAAAGCGCAAGGAACTCTGAAATGAGCATAATAATTCAAAACGTAAATATAGGTGACCTTGTTTATACCCAGAGGGCTGAGCCTTCTGAATGGTTGGCAGAGACACACCTACCCTTCATGCTGTGTGATTATCCCTGACCTCTAACTCCGCTAATGATGACGTCAGCAGAAGATGGATAATAGTGACGCCGTAATTCAAGGCAGCTGGGGTCCAAAACAGGTCGAATGACGAATTGCATAAGTACTTCCCTGAAAAAATCTGAATTTTGCTCGCTTTTAATGTTCTCCTCTCCCGGGGAAATGAAATTTACCAATAAGCATTTTAATTATGATATACCAGAGAAGAATGAAGCAGAATTCTCCGAAATAAAGAACCCTTTTTTTACCTAAATGATTGCTTGATATTTGTTGCCAGTTTTTGTTTTATTAATTTTACATGCATACATACATACCTGATGACATAGTCATTTTTTCAACTACCCCATCAGAGCTACAGAGTATGATCCAGGAACTTGCTGACAAGAGTAAAGAAGTGGGATTAAAAATGAACTTTCAAAAGACAAAAGTGATGTACAATGCTTTTACAAGAAATGAAGATTTATCGATTGATGGAGAAAAGCTGGAGATAACAGACACGTACGTTTATCTTGGACAGCAGATATCAAGTGAGGGTCACATTGATGAAGAAATTAATCGGCGTACAAAACTTGCCTGGAGAGCTTTTGGAAGAAACAGCATAATTTTCAAGAGCAATATGCCATTATGTCTTAAAAGAAAAGTGTTTGATCAATGCATCCTTCCAGTGCTTACGTATGATGCAGAGACGTGGACCTTAACTAAAAGAGACATACAAAGGCTGCAGACAACTCAAAGCAGCATGGAGAGGTGCATGCTTGGTGTAACCAGGAGAGATAACAAGAGGAACACGTGGATCCGAAAAATGACAAGAGTGGAAGACATCATGATCAGAGTTAAATCCCTGAAATGGCAATGGGCTGGACATACTGCCAGAAGAACAGACCATCGATGGACAGCCGAAATTTTAGATTGGATTCCAAGGGACAGGAAAAGACCCAGAAGAAGACCACATGGAAGATGGGTGGATGAAATTCGAAAGTATGCGGGAGTGACATGGAGGAGACTGGCACAAGACAGACCGTTGTGGAGGAAACTTGGGGAGACCTTCGTCCAGCAGTGAATTGATAATGGTTGACAATGATGATGATGATGATGACATACATACATCATTATCATTGTCAACCATTATCAATTCACTGCTGGACGAAGGTCTCTCCAAGTTTCTTACACAACGGTCTGTTTTGTGCCAGTCTCCTCCATGCTACTCTCGCATACTTTCGAATTTCATCCACCCATCTCCCATGGGGTCTTCTTCTTGGGTCTTTTCCTGTCCCTTGGAATCCAGTCTAAAATTTCGGCTGTCCATCGATGGTCTGTCCTTCTGGCAGTATGTCCAGCCCATTGCCATTTCAGGGATTTTACTCTGATCATGATGTCTTCCACTCTTGCCATTTTTCTGATTCACGAGTTCCTCTTCTTATCTCTCCATGCGTCTTTGAGTTGTTTGCAGTCTTTGTATGTCTGTTTTAGTTAAGGTTCACGTCTCTGCACCATACGTAGGCACTGGAAGGATGCATTGATCAATCACTTTTCTTGTAAGATATATGTTATATTGTTCTTGAATATTACACTGTTTCTTAGAAAAGCTCTCCGCGCAAGTTCTATACGGCGATTAATTTCTTCATCAATGTTACCTTCACTCGATATCTGTTGTCCGAGATAAATGCAGGTATTGGTTATCTCCAGCTTTTCGACATCAATCGATAAATCTTCATTTTTTGTAAAAGCATTGTACATCACCTTTGTCTTCTGAAAGCTCATTTTTAATCCCACTTCTTTATTCTTGTCTGCAAGTTCCTGGATCATACTCTGCAGCTCTGATGCGGTAGTTGCAAAAATGACTACGTCATCAGCAAAACGAAGGTGAGTTAGATAATCTCCATTAATCTTTATTCCTTTGTTTTCCCATTTCAGTGATTGAAAGACATTTTCCAAAGACATACATGAAAATTGTATTGTATGTATGTATGAATGTATGTATGTACATACATACATACATACTGTATATTCGCACATATATACGTATCATTAAGCTGTTTTCTGAGATTCAGAGGTTAGCTCCAAAAAGAAATACAAACTACCCGATAAATTTTTAACTGATTTATTTACTTACCGTTGCCGTATCAAACTTCTCCATTTACAGCGATCTTGACATACAGCTCGGGCTCCACTGACATCCATCACACAACGTACACAAGACCTTCTACACTTCATACTCAAATTTTTTTTCCTCATGCAGACACTCTTGAATCTGATCCTCCCATGACTTCTTTGGCTTTCCTCTGCCTTTCCTTCCTGCCATTTGGGCTAAAAAGATCTTCTTAATAAGTATCTCATCACTCATTCTTTCAACATGGCCAAACCACTGAAACATATTAGTCTCAACGCTGCTAACAACATTTTGCTTTACATTTCACAACTGCAACACATCTTCATTCCTCACACGGTCAGAACGTGTCTTGCCACAAAACCCCCGTAAGTAACGCATTTCCCCAGCACACTATCGATTCCTATGCTTCTTCTGTAGTACTCAGGTTTTACTGTCATACGTCAGAGTAAGAACAATCTTCACTTTCGTACACAGCCATGCGGGACTCTCTTGAGAACCCATCATTTCTGTAAAAATCCTCTCAAAGCAGCCATGACTTCTAACGAAGAATTCACTCGCCTACTAATTTCACCATCCAATTTGTTCTCCTCTGTCAAACATGCTTCCTAAATACATAAACTCATTCACCTGGTCAATCACTGTGCCATTTAGACATATACTACATTCAGTACTAACCAGTTCCTCTCTCAAAACCGTAACTTTGGTTTTTCCCTTATTTATACTCAGTTTGAATTTCATGCAAACTTCGTACATCAGGGGCAACTTTAATTAATTAGTTCTTGTGAATGGTGCTATATTCCCATGAACTAAGGTACGCTGTAAACCACGTGTCATGTTTCTAAGTACAGTGTGTTTCGATGTCGGTGGAGGACATTTCCAGGATTTATTGTGAATGGTGCTATATTCCCATGAACTAAGGTACGCTGTAAACCACATGTCATGTTTCTAAGTAGAGTGTGTTTGGATGTCGGTGGAGGACATTTCCAGGATTTATTGTGAATGGTGCTATATTCCCATGAACTAAGGTACGCTGTAAACCACATGTCATGTTTCTAAGTAGAGTGTGTTTGGATGTCGGTGGAGGACATTTCCAGCATTTATTGTGAATGGTGCTATATTCCCATGAACTAAGGTACGCTGTAAACCACATGTCATGTTTCTAAGTAGAGTGTGTTTGGATGTCGGTGGAGGACATTTCCAGCATTTATTGTGAATGGTGCTATATTCCCATGAACTAAGGTACGCTGTAAACCACATGTCATGTTTCTAAGTAGAGTGTGTTTGGATGTCGGTGGAGGACATTTCCAGGATTTATTGTGAATGGTGCTATATTCCCATGAACTAAGGTACGCTGTAAACCACATGTCATGTTTCTAAGTAGAGTGTGTTTGGATGTCGGTGGAGGACATTTCCAGGATTTATTGTGAATGGTGCTACATTCCCATGAACTAAGGTACGCTGTAAACCACATGTCATGTTTCTAAGTAGAGTGTGTTTGGATGTCGGTGGAGGACATTTCCAGGATTTATTGTGAATGGTGCTATATTCCCATGAACTAAGGTACGTTGTAAACCACATGTCATGTTTCTAAGTAGAGTGTGTTTGGATGTCGGTGGAGGACATTTCCAGGATTTATTGTGAATGGTGCTATATTCCCATGAACTAAGGTACGCTGTAAACCACATGTCATGTTTCTAAGTAGAGTGTGTTTGGATGTCGGTGGAGGACATTTCCAGGATTTATTGTGAATGGTGCTACATTCCCATGAACTAAGGTACGTTGTAAACCACATGTCATGTTTCTAAGTAGAGTGTGTTTGGATGTCGGTGGAGGACATTTCCAGGATTTATTGTGAATGGTGCTATATTCCCATGAACTAAGGTACGCTGTAAACCACATGTCATGTTTCTAAGTAGAGTGTGTTTGGATGTCGGTGGAGGACATTTCCAGGATTTATTGTGAATGGTGCTATATTCCCATGAACTAAGGTACGCTGTAAACCACATGTCATGTTTCTAAGTAGAGTGTGTTTGGATGTCGGTGGAGGACATTTCCAGGATTTATTGTGAATGGTGCTACATTCCCATGAACTAAGGTACGTTGTAAACCACATGTCATGTTTCTAAGTAGAGTGTGTTTGGATGTCGGTGGAGGACATTTCCAGGATTTATTGTGAATGGTGCTATATTCCCATGAACTAAGGTACGCTGTAAACCACATGTCATGTTTCTAAGTACAGTGTGTTTGGATGTCGGTGGAGGACATTTCCAGGATTTATTGTGAATGGTGCTATATTCCCATGAACTAAGGTACGCTGTAAACCACATGTCATGTTTCTAAGTAGAGTGTGTTTGGATGTCGGTGGAGGACATTTCCAGGATTTATTGTGAATGGTGCTACATTCCCATGAACTAAGGTACGTTGTAAACCACATGTCATGTTTCTAAGTAGAGTGTGTTTGGATGTCGGTGGAGGACATTTCCAGGATTTATTGTGAATGGTGCTACATTCCCATGAACTAAGGTACGTTGTAAACCACATGTCATGTTTCTAAGTAGAGTGTGTTTGGATGTCGGTGGAGGACATTTCCAGGATTTATTGTGAATGGTGCTACATTCCCATGAACTAAGGTACGTTGTAAACCACATGTCATGTTTCTAAGTAGAGTGTGTTTGGATGTCGGTGGAGGACATTTCCAGGATTTATTGTGAATGGTGCTACATTCCCATGAACTAAGGTACGTTGTAAACCACATGTCATGTTTCTAAGTAGAGTGTGTTTGGATGTCGGTGGAGGACATTTCCAGGATTTATTGTGAATGGTGCTACATTCCCATGAACTAAGGTACGCTGTAAACCACATGTCATGTTTCTAAGTAGAGTGTGTTTGGATGTCGGTGGAGGACATTTCCAGGATTTATTGTGAATGGTGCTACATTCCCATGAACTAAGGTACGTTGTAAACCACATGTCATGTTTCTAAGTAGAGTGTGTTTGGATGTCGGTGGAGGACATTTCCAGGATTTATTGTGAATGGTGCTACATTCCCATGAACTAAGGTACGTTGTAAACCACATGTCATGTTTCTAAGTAGAGTGTGTTTGGATGTCGGTGGAGGACATTTCCAGCACTTATTGTGAATGGTGCTACATTCCCATGAACTAAGGTACGTTGTAAACCACATGTCATGTTTCTAAGTAGAGTGTGTTTGGATGTCGGTGGAGGACATTTCCAGCATTTATTGTGAATGGTGCTACATTCCCATGAACTAAGGTACGCTGTAAACCACATGTCATGTTTCTAAGTAGAGTGTGTTTGGATGTCGGTGGAGGACATTTCCAGCATTTATTGTGAATGGTGCTACATTCCCATGAACTAAGGTACGCTGTAAACCACATGTCATGTTTCTAAGTAGAGTGTGTTTGGATGTCGGTGGAGGACATTTCCAGGATTTATTGTGAATGGTGCTACATTCCCATGAACTAAGGTACGTTGTAAACCACATGTCATGTTTCTAAGTAGAGTGTGTTTGGATGTCGGTGGAGGACATTTCCAGGATTTATTGTGAATGGTGCTACATTCCCATGAACTAAGGTACGTTGTAAACCACATGTCATGTTTCTAAGTAGAGTGTGTTTGGATGTCGGTGGAGGACATTTCCAGCACTTATTGTGAATGGTGCTACATTCCCATGAACTAAGGTACGTTGTAAACCACATGTCATGTTTCTAAGTAGAGTGTGTTTGGATGTCGGTGGAGGACATTTCCAGCATTTATTGTGAATGGTGCTACATTCCCATGAACTAAGGTACGTTGTAAACCACATGTCATGTTTCTAAGTAGAGTGTGTTTGGATGTCGGTGGAGGACATTTCCAGGATTTATTGTGAATGGTGCTACATTCCCATGAACTAAGGTACGTTGTAAACCACATGTCATGTTTCTAAGTAGAGTGTGTTTGGATGTCGGTGGAGGACATTTCCAGCATTTATTGTGAATGGTGCTACATTCCCATGAACTAAGGTACGCTGTAAACCACATGTCATGTTTCTAAGTAGAGTGTGTTTGGATGTCGGTGGAGGACATTTCCAGGATTTATTGTGAATGGTGCTACATTCCCATGAACTAAGGTACGTTGTAAACCACATGTCATGTTTCTAAGTAGAGTGTGTTTGGATGTCGGTGGAGGACATTTCCAGCATTTATTGTGAATGGTGCTACATTCCCATGAACTAAGGTACGCTGTAAACCACATGTCATGTTTCTAAGTAGAGTGTGTTTGGATGTCGGTGGAGGACATTTCCAGCATTTATTGTGAATGGTGCTACATTCCCATGAACTAAGGTACGTTGTAAACCACATGTCATGTTTCTAAGTAGAGTGTGTTTGGATGTCGGTGGAGGACATTTCCAGGATTTATTGTGAATGGTGCTACATTCCCATGAACTAAGGTACGTTGTAAACCACATGTCATGTTTCTAAGTAGAGTGTGTTTGGATGTCGGTGGAGGACATTTCCAGCATTTATTGTGAATGGTGCTACATTCCCATGAACTAAGGTACGCTGTAAACCACATGTCATGTTTCTAAGTAGAGTGTGTTTGGATGTCGGTGGAGGACATTTCCAGGATTTATTGTGAATGGTGCTACATTCCCATGAACTAAGGTACGTTGTAAACCACATGTCATGTTTCTAAGTAGAGTGTGTTTGGATGTCGGTGGAGGACATTTCCAGCACTTATTGTGAATGGTGCTACATTCCCATGAACTAAGGTACGTTGTAAACCACATGTCATGTTTCTAAGTAGAGTGTGTTTGGATGTCGGTGGAGGACATTTCCAGCATTTATTGTGAATGGTGCTACATTCCCATGAACTAAGGTATGTTGTAAACCACATGTCATGTTTCTAAGTAGAGTGTGTTTGGATGTCGGTGGAGGACATTTCCAGGATTTATTGTGAATGGTGCTACATTTCCCATGAACTAAGGTACGTTGTAAACCACATGTCATGTTTCTAAGTAGAGTGTGTTTGGATGTCGGTGGAGGACATTTCCAGCATTTATTGTGAATGGTGCTACATTCCCATGAACTAAGGTACGCTGTAAACCACATGTCATGTTTCTAAGTAGAGTGTGTTTGGATGTCGGTGGAGGACATTTCCAGCATTTATTGTGAATGGTGCTACATTCCCATGAACTAAGGTACGTTGTAAACCACATGTCATGTTTCTAAGTAGAGTGTGTTTGGATGTCGGTGGAGGACATTTCCAGCATTTATTGTGAATGGTGCTACATTCCCATGAACTAAGGTACGCTGTAAACCACATGTCATGTTTCTAAGTAGAGTGTGTTTGGATGTCGGTGGAGGACATTTCCAGCATTTATTGTGAATGGTGCTACATTCCCATGAACTAAGGTACGCTGTAAACCACATGTCATGTTTCTAAGTAGAGTGTGTTTGGATGTCGGTGGAGGACATTTCCAGCATTTATTGTGAATGGTGCTACATTTCCCATGAACTAAGGTACGCTGTAAACCACATATCATGTTTCTAAGTAGAGTGTGTTTGGATGTCGGTGGAGGACATTTCCAGCATTTATTGTGAATGGTGCTACATTCCCATGAACTAAGGTACGCTGTAAACCACATATCATGTTTCTAAGTAGAGTGTGTTTGGATGTAGGTGGAGGACATTTCCAGCATTTATTGTGAATGGTGCTACATTCCCATGAACTAAGGTACGCTGTAAACCACATATCATGTTTCTAAGTAGAGTGTGTTTGGATGTAGGTGGAGGACATTTCCAGCATTTATTGTGAATGGTGCTACATTTCCCATGAACTAAGGTACGCTGTAAACCACATGTCATGTTTCTAAGTAGAGTGTGTTTGGATGTCGGTGGAGGACATTTCCAGCATTTATTGTGAATGGTGCTACATTCCCATGAACTAAGGTACGCTGTAAACCACATATCATGTTTCTAAGTAGAGTGTGTTTGGATGTAGGTGGAGGACATTTCCAGCATTTATTGTGAATGGTGCTACATTCCCATGAACTAAGGTACGCTGTAAACCACATATCATGTTTCTAAGTAGAGTGTGTTTGGATGTCGGTGGAGGACATTTCCAGCATTTATTGTGAATGGTGCTACATTTCCATG
This sequence comes from Macrothele yani, assembly GCA_039090855.1. Classification (NCBI taxonomy): domain Eukaryota; kingdom Metazoa; phylum Arthropoda; class Arachnida; order Araneae; family Macrothelidae; genus Macrothele; species Macrothele yani. Next base: position 74,799,400 of record CM077032.1, on the reverse strand, counting down.
AACTAAGGTACGCTGTAAACCACATATCATGTTTCTAAGTAGAGTGTGTTTGGATGTAGGTGGAGGACATTTCCAGCATTTATTGTGAATGGTGCTACATTCCCATGAACTAAGGTACGCTGTAAACCACATGTCATGTTTCTAAGTAGAGTGTGTTTGGATGTCGGTGGAGGACATTTCCAGCATTTATTGTGAATGGTGCTACATTCCCATGAACTAAGGTACGCTGTAAACCACATATCATGTTTCTAAGTAGAGTGTGTTTGGATGTAGGTGGAGGACATTTCCAGCATTTATTGTGAATGGTGCTACATTCCCATGAACTAAGGTACGCTGTAAACCACATGTCATGTTTCTAAGTAGAGTGTGTTTGGATGTAGGTGGAGGACATTTCCAGCATTTATTGTGAATGGTGCTACATTCCCATGAACTAAGGTACGCTGTAAACCACATATCATGTTTCTAAGTAGAGTGTGTTTGGATGTCGGTGGAGGACATTTCCAGCATTTATTGTGAATGGTGCTACATTCCCATGAACTAAGGTACGCTGTAAACCACATATCATGTTTCTAAGTAGAGTGTGTTTGGATGTAGGTGGAGGACATTTCCAGCATTTATTGTGAATGGTGCTACATTCCCATGAACTAAGGTACGCTGTAAACCACATATCATGTTTCTAAGTAGAGTGTGTTTGGATGTCGGTGGAGGACATTTCCAGCATTTATTGTGAATGGTGCTACATTCCCATGAACTAAGGTACGCTGTAAACCACATGTCATGTTTCTAAGTAGAGTGTGTTTGGATGTCGGTGGAGGACATTTCCAGCATTTATTGTGAATGGTGCTACATTCCCATGAACTAAGGTACGCTGTAAACCACATGTCATGTTTCTAAGTAGAGTGTGTTTGGATGTAGGTGGAGGACATTTCCAGCATTTATTGTGAATGGTGCTACATTTCCCATGAACTAAGGTACGCTGTAAACCACATGTCATGTTTCTAAGTAGAGTGTGTTTGGATGTAGGTGGAGGACATTTCCAGCATTTATTGTGAATGGTGCTACATTCCCATGAACTAAGGTACGCTGTAAACCACATGTCATGTTTCTAAGTAGAGTGTGTTTGGATGTCGGTGGAGGACATTTCCAGCATTTATTGTGAATGGTGCTACATTCCCATGAACTAAGGTACGTTGTAAACCACATGTCATGTTTCTAAGTAGAGTGTGTTTGGATGTCGGTGGAGGACATTTCCAGCATTTATTGTGAATGGTGCTACATTCCCATGAACTAAGGTACGCTGTAAACCACATGTCATGTTTCTAAGTAGAGTGTGTTTGGATGTCGGTGGAGGACATTTCCAGCATTTATTGTGAATGGTGCTACATTCCCATGAACTAAGGTACGCTGTAAACCACATGTCATGTTTCTAAGTAGAGTGTGTTTGGATGTCGGTGGAGGACATTTCCAGGATTTATTGTGAATGGTGCTACATTCCCATGAACTAAGGTACGCTGTAAACCACATGTCATGTTTCTAAGTAGAGTGTGTTTGGATGTCGGTGGAGGACATTTCCAGCATTTATTGTGAATGGTGCTACATTCCCATGAACTAAGGTACGTTGTAAACCACATGTCATGTTTCTAAGTAGAGTGTGTTTGGATGTCGGTGGAGGACATTTCCAGCATTTATTGTAAATGGTGCTACATTCCCATGAACTAAGGTACGCTGTAAACCACATGTCATGTTTCTAAGTAGAGTGTGTTTGGATGTCGGTGGAGGACATTTCCAGGATTTATTGTGAATGGTGCTACATTCCCATGAACTAAGGTACGTTGTAAACCACATGTCATGTTTCTAAGTAGAGTGTGTTTGGATGTCGGTGGAGGACATTTCCAGCATTTATTGTGAATGGTGCTACATTCCCATGAACTAAGGTACGTTGTAAACCACATGTCATGTTTCTAAGTAGAGTGTGTTTGGATGTCGGTGGAGGACATTTCCAGCATTTATTGTGAATGGTGCTACATTCCCATGAACTAAGGTACGTTGTAAACCACATGTCATGTTTCTAAGTAGAGTGTGTTTGGATGTCGGTGGAGGACATTTCCAGCATTTATTGTGAATGGTGCTACATTCCCATGAACTAAGGTACGCTGTAAACCACATGTCATGTTTCTAAGTAGAGTGTGTTTGGATGTCGGTGGAGGACATTTCCAGGATTTATTGTGAATGGTGCTACATTCCCATGAACTAAGGTACGCTGTAAACCACATGTCATGTTTCTAAGTAGAGTGTGTTTGGATGTCGGTGGAGGACATTTCCAGCATTTATTGTGAATGGTGCTACATTCCCATGAACTAAGGTACGTTGTAAACCACATGTCATGTTTCTAAGTAGAGTGTGTTTGGATGTCGGTGGAGGACATTTCCAGCACTTATTGTGAATGGTGCTACATTCCCATGAACTAAGGTACGTTGTAAACCACATGTCATGTTTCTAAGTAGAGTGTGTTTGGATGTCGGTGGAGGACATTTCCAGGATTTATTGTGAATGGTGCTACATTCCCATGAACTAAGGTACGTTGTAAACCACATGTCATGTTTCTAAGTAGAGTGTGTTTGGATGTCGGTGGAGGACATTTCCAGCATTTATTGTGAATGGTGCTACATTCCCATGAACTAAGGTACGTTGTAAACCACATGTCATGTTTCTAAGTAGAGTGTGTTTGGATGTCGGTGGAGGACATTTCCAGCATTTATTGTGAATGGTGCTACATTCCCATGAACTAAGGTACGCTGTAAACCACATGTCATGTTTCTAAGTAGAGTGTGTTTGGATGTCGGTGGAGGACATTTCCAGCATTTATTGTGAATGGTGCTACATTCCCATGAACTAAGGTACGCTGTAAACCACATGTCATGTTTCTAAGTAGAGTGTGTTTGGATGTCGGTGGAGGACATTTCCAGCATTTATTGTGAATGGTGCTACATTCCCATGAACTAAGGTACGCTGTAAACCACATGTCATGTTTCTAAGTAGAGTGTGTTTGGATGTCGGTGGAGGACATTTCCAGCATTTATTGTGAATGGTGCTACATTCCCATGAACTAAGGTACGTTGTAAACCACATGTCATGTTTCTAAGTAGAGTGTGTTTGGATGTCGGTGGAGGACATTTCCAGCATTTATTGTGAATGGTGCTACATTCCCATGAACTAAGGTACGCTGTAAACCACATGTCATGTTTCTAAGTAGAGTGTGTTTGGATGTCGGTGGAGGACATTTCCAGCATTTATTGTGAATGGTGCTACATTCCCATGAACTAAGGTACGCTGTAAACCACATGTCATGTTTCTAAGTAGAGTGTGTTTGGATGTCGGTGGAGGACATTTCCAGCATTTATTGTGAATGGTGCTACATTCCCATGAACTAAGGTACGCTGTAAACCACATGTCATGTTTCTAAGTAGAGTGTGTTTGGATGTCGGTGGAGGACATTTCCAGCATTTATTGTGAATGGTGCTACATTCCCATGAACTAAGGTACGTTGTAAACCACATGTCATGTTTCTAAGTAGAGTGTGTTTGGATGTCGGTGGAGGACATTTCCAGCATTTATTGTGAATGGTGCTACATTCCCATGAACTAAGGTACGTTGTAAACCACATGTCATGTTTCTAAGTAGAGTGTGTTTGGATGTCGGTGGAGGACATTTCCAGCATTTATTGTGAATGGTGCTACATTCCCATGAACTAAGGTACGCTGTAAACCACATGTCATGTTTCTAAGTAGAGTGTGTTTGGATGTCGGTGGAGGACATTTCCAGCATTTATTGTGAATGGTGCTACATTCCCATGAACTAAGGTACGCTGTAAACCACATGTCATGTTTCTAAGTAGAGTGTGTTTGGATGTCGGTGGAGGACATTTCCAGCATTTATTGTGAATGGTGCTACATTCCCATGAACTAAGGTACGCTGTAAACCACATGTCATGTTTCTAAGTAGAGTGTGTTTGGATGTCGGTGGAGGACATTTCCAGCATTTATTGTGAATGGTGCTACATTCCCATGAACTAAGGTACGCTGTAAACCACATGTCATGTTTCTAAGTAGAGTGTGTTTGGATGTCGGTGGAGGACATTTCCAGCATTTATTGTGAATGGTGCTACATTCCCATGAACTAAGGTACGCTGTAAACCACATGTCATGTTTCTAAGTAGAGTGTGTTTGGATGTCGGTGGAGGACATTTCCAGCATTTATTGTGAATGGTGCTACATTCCCATGAACTAAGGTACGCTGTAAACCACATGTCATGTTTCTAAGTAGAGTGTGTTTGGATGTCGGTGGAGGACATTTCCAGCATTTATTGTGAATGGTGCTACATTCCCATGAACTAAGGTACGCTGTAAACCACATGTCATGTTTCTAAGTAGAGTGTGTTTGGATGTCGGTGGAGGACATTTCCAGCATTTATTGTGAATGGTGCTACATTCCCATGAACTAAGGTACGCTGTAAACCACATGTCATGTTTCTAAGTAGAGTGTGTTTGGATGTCGGTGGAGGACATTTCCAGCATTTATTGTGAATGGTGCTACATTCCCATGAACTAAGGTACGCTGTAAACCACATGTCATGTTTCTAAGTAGAGTGTGTTTGGATGTCGGTGGAGGACATTTCCAGCATTTATTGTGAATGGTGCTACATTCCCATGAACTAAGGTACGCTGTAAACCACATGTCATGTTTCTAAGTAGAGTGTGTTTGGATGTCGGTGGAGGACATTTCCAGCATTTATTGTGAATGGTGCTACATTCCCATGAACTAAGGTACGTTGTAAACCACATGTCATGTTTCTAAGTAGAGTGTGTTTGGATGTCGGTGGAGGACATTTCCAGCATTTATTGTGAATGGTGCTACATTCCCATGAACTAAGGTACGCTGTAAACCACATGTCATGTTTCTAAGTAGAGTGTGTTTGGATGTCGGTGGAGGACATTTCCAGCATTTATTGTGAATGGTGCTACATTCCCATGAACTAAGGTACGCTGTAAACCACATGTCATGTTTCTAAGTAGAGTGTGTTTGGATGTCGGTGGAGGACATTTCCAGCATTTATTGTGAATGGTGCTACATTCCCATGAACTAAGGTACGCTGTAAACCACATGTCATGTTTCTAAGTAGAGTGTGTTTGGATGTCGGTGGAGGACATTTCCAGCATTTATTGTGAATGGTGCTACATTCCCATGAACTAAGGTACGTTGTAAACCACATGTCATGTTTCTAAGTAGAGTGTGTTTGGATGTCGGTGGAGGACATTTCCAGCATTTATTGTAAATGGTGCTACATTCCCATGAACTAAGGTACGCTGTAAACCACATGTCATGTTTCTAAGTAGAGTGTGTTTGGATGTCGGTGGAGGACATTTCCAGCATTTATTGTGAATGGTGCTACATTCCCATGAACTAAGGTACGTTGTAAACCACATGTCATGTTTCTAAGTAGAGTGTGTTTGGATGTCGGTGGAGGACATTTCCAGCATTTATTGTGAATGGTGCTACATTCCCATGAACTAAGGTACGCTGTAAACCACATGTCATGTTTCTAAGTAGAGTGTGTTTGGATGTCGGTGGAGGACATTTCCAGCATTTATTGTGAATGGTGCTACATTCCCATGAACTAAGGTACGCTGTAAACCACATGTCATGTTTCTAAGTAGAGTGTGTTTGGATGTCGGTGGAGGACATTTCCAGCATTTATTGTGAATGGTGCTACATTCCCATGAACTAAGGTACGCTGTAAACCACATGTCATGTTTCTAAGTAGAGTGTGTTTGGATGTCGGTGGAGGACATTTCCAGCATTTATTGTGAATGGTGCTACATTCCCATGAACTAAGGTACGCTGTAAACCACATGTCATGTTTCTAAGTAGAGTGTGTTTGGATGTCGGTGGAGGACATTTCCAGCATTTATTGTGAATGGTGCTACATTCCCATGAACTAAGGTACGTTGTAAACCACATGTCATGTTTCTAAGTAGAGTGTGTTTGGATGTCGGTGGAGGACATTTCCAGCATTTATTGTGAATGGTGCTACATTCCCATGAACTAAGGTACGCTGTAAACCACATGTCATGTTTCTAAGTAGAGTGTGTTTGGATGTCGGTGGAGGACATTTCCAGCATTTATTGTGAATGGTGCTACATTCCCATGAACTAAGGTACGCTGTAAACCACATGTCATGTTTCTAAGTAGAGTGTGTTTGGATGTCGGTGGAGGACATTTCCAGCATTTATTGTGAATGGTGCTACATTCCCATGAACTAAGGTACGCTGTAAACCACATGTCATGTTTCTAAGTAGAGTGTGTTTGGATGTCGGTGGAGGACATTTCCAGCATTTATTGTGAATGGTGCTACATTCCCATGAACTAAGGTACGTTGTAAACCACATGTCATGTTTCTAAGTAGAGTGTGTTTGGATGTCGGTGGAGGACATTTCCAGCATTTATTGTGAATGGTGCTACATTTCCCATGAACTAAGGTACGCTGTAAACCACATGTCATGTTTCTAAGTAGAGTGTGTTTGGATGTCGGTGGAGGACATTTCCAGCATTTATTGTGAATGGTGCTACATTCCCATGAACTAAGGTACGTTGTAAACCACATGTCATGTTTCTAAGTAGAGTGTGTTTGGATGTCGGTGGAGGACATTTCCAGCATTTATTGTGAATGGTGCTACATTTCCCATGAACTAAGGTACGCTGTAAACCACATGTCATGTTTCTAAGTAGAGTGTGTTTGGATGTCGGTGGAGGACATTTCCAGCATTTATTGTGAATGGTGCTACATTCCCATGAACTAAGGTACGCTGTAAACCACATGTCATGTTTCTAAGTAGAGTGTGTTTGGATGTCGGTGGAGGACATTTCCAGCATTTATTGTGAATGGTGCTACATTCCCATGAACTAAGGTACGCTGTAAACCACATGTCATGTTTCTAAGTAGAGTGTGTTTGGATGTCGGTGGAGGACATTTCCAGCATTTATTGTGAATGGTGCTACATTCCCATGAACTAAGGTACGCTGTAAACCACATGTCATGTTTCTAAGTAGAGTGTGTTTGGATGTCGGTGGAGGACATTTCCAGCATTTATTGTGAATGGTGCTACATTCCCATGAACTAAGGTACGTTGTAAACCACATGTCATGTTTCTAAGTAGAGTGTGTTTGGATGTCGGTGGAGGACATTTCCAGCATTTATTGTGAATGGTGCTACATTCCCATGAACTAAGGTACGCTGTAAACCACATGTCATGTTTCTAAGTAGAGTGTGTTTGGATGTCGGTGGAGGACATTTCCAGCATTTATTGTGAATGGTGCTACATTCCCATGAACTAAGGTACGCTGTAAACCACATGTCATGTTTCTAAGTAGAGTGTGTTTGGATGTCGGTGGAGGACATTTCCAGCATTTATTGTGAATGGTGCTATATTCCCATGAACTAAGGTACGCTGTAAACCACATGTCATGTTTCTAAGTAGAGTGTGTTTGGATGTCGGTGGAGGACATTTCCAGGATTTATTGTGAATGGTGCTATATTCCCATGAACTAAGGTACGCTGTAAACCACATGTCATGTTTCTAAGTAGAGTGTGTTTGGATGTCGGTGGAGGACATTTCCAGGATTTATTGTGAATGGTGCTACATTCCCATGAACTAAGGTACGTTGTAAACCACATGTCATGTTTCTAAGTAGAGTGTGTTTGGATGTCGGTGGAGGACATTTCCAGCATTTATTGTGAATGGTGCTACATTCCCATGAACTAAGGTACGCTGTAAACCACATGTCATGTTTCTAAGTAGAGTGTGTTTGGATGTCGGTGGAGGACATTTCCAGCATTTATTGTGAATGGTGCTACATTCCCATGAACTAAGGTACGCTGTAAACCACATGTCATGTTTCTAAGTAGAGTGTGTTTGGATGTCGGTGGAGGACATTTCCAGGATTTATTGTGAATGGTGCTACATTTCCCATGAACTAAGGTACGTTGTAAACCACATGTCATGTTTCTAAGTAGAGTGTGTTTGGATGTCGGTGGAGGACATTTCCAGGATTTATTGTGAATGGTGCTACATTTCCCATGAACTAAGGTACGTTGTAAACCACATGTCATGTTTCTAAGTAGAGTGTGTTTGGATGTCGGTGGAGGACATTTCCAGCATTTATTGTAAATGGTGCTACATTCCCATGAACTAAGGTATGTTGTAAACCACATGTCATGTTTCTAAGTAGAGTGTGTTTGGATGTCGGTGGAGGACATTTCCAGCATTTATTGTGAATGGTGCTACATTCCCATGAACTAAGGTACGCTGTAAACCACATGTCATGTTTCTAAGTAGAGTGTGTTTGGATGTCGGTGGAGGACATTTCCAGCATTTATTGTGAATGGTGCTACATTCCCATGAACTAAGGTACGCTGTAAACCACATGTCATGTTTCTAAGTAGAGTGTGTTTGGATGTCGGTGGAGGACATTTCCAGCATTTATTGTGAATGGTGCTACATTTCCCATGAACTAAGGTACGCTGTAAACCACATGTCATGTTTCTAAGTAGAGTGTGTTTGGATGTCGGTGGAGGACATTTCCAGCATTTATTGTGAATGGTGCTACATTTCCATGAACTAAGGTACGCTGTAAACCACATGTCATGTTTCTAAGTAGAGTGTGTTTGGATGTCGGTGGAGGACATTTCCAGGATTTATTGTGAATGGTGCTACATTCCCATGAACTAAGGTACGTTGTAAACCACATGTCATGTTTCTAAGTAGAGTGTGTTTGGATGTCGGTGGAGGACATTTCCAGCATTTATTGTGAATGGTGCTACATTCCCATGAACTAAGGTACGTTGTAAACCACATGTCATGTTTCTAAGTAGAGTGTGTTTGGATGTAGGTGGAGGACATTTCCAGCATTTATTGTGAATGGTGCTACATTCCCATGAACTAAGGTACGCTGTAAACCACATGTCATGTTTCTAAGTAGAGTGTGTTTGGATGTCGGTGGAGGACATTTCCAGCATTTATTGTGAATGGTGCTACATTCCCATGAACTAAGGTACGCTGTAAACCACATGTCATGTTTCTAAGTAGAGTGTGTTTGGATGTCGGTGGAGGACATTTCCAGCATTTATTGTGAATGGTGCTACATTCCCATGAACTAAGGTACGCTGTAAACCACATGTCATGTTTCTAAGTAGAGTGTGTTTGGATGTCGGTGGAGGACATTTCCAGCATTTATTGTGAATGGTGCTACATTTCCCATGAACTAAGGTACGCTGTAAACCACATGTCATGTTTCTAAGTAGAGTGTGTTTGGATGTCGGTGGAGGACATTTCCAGCATTTATTGTGAATGGTGCTACATTCCCATGAACTAAGGTACGTTGTAAACCACATGTCATGTTTCTAAGTAGAGTGTGTTTGGATGTCGGTGGAGGACATTTCCAGCATTTATTGTGAATGGTGCTACATTCCCATGAACTAAGGTACGTTGTAAACCACATGTCATGTTTCTAAGTAGAGTGTGTTTGGATGTCGGTGGAGGACATTTCCAGGATTTATTGTGAATGGTGCTACATTCCCATGAACTAAGGTACGTTGTAAACCACATGTCATGTTTCTAAGTAGAGTGTGTTTGGATGTCGGTGGAGGACATTTCCAGCATTTATTGTGAATGGTGCTACATTCCCATGAACTAAGGTACGTTGTAAACCACATGTCATGTTTCTAAGTAGAGTGTGTTTGGATGTCGGTGGAGGACATTTCCAGGATTTATTGTGAATGGTGCTACATTCCCATGAACTAAGGTACGTTGTAAACCACATGTCATGTTTCTAAGTAGAGTGTGTTTGGATGTCGGTGGAGGACATTTCCAGCATTTATTGTGAATGGTGCTACATTCCCATGAACTAAGGTACGCTGTAAACCACATGTCATGTTTCTAAGTAGAGTGTGTTTGGATGTCGGTGGAGGACATTTCCAGGATTTATTGTGAATGGTGCTACATTCCCATGAACTAAGGTACGTTGTAAACCACATGTCATGTTTCTAAGTAGAGTGTGTTTGGATGTCGGTGGAGGACATTTCCAGCATTTATTGTGAATGGTGCTATATTCCCATGAACTAAGGTACGCTGTAAACCACATGTCATGTTTCTAAGTAGAGTGTGTTTGGATGTCGGTGGAGGACATTTCCAGGATTTATTGTGAATGGTGCTACATTCCCATGAACTAAGGTACGCTGTAAACCACATGTCATGTTTCTAAGTAGAGTGTGTTTGGATGTCGGTGGAGGACATTTCCAGCATTTATTGTGAATGGTGCTACATTCCCATGAACTAAGGTACGTTGTAAACCACATGTCATGTTTCTAAGTAGAGTGTGTTTGGATGTCGGTGGAGGACATTTCCAGCATTTATTGTGAATGGTGCTACATTCCCATGAACTAAGGTACGCTGTAAACCACATGTCATGTTTCTAAGTAGAGTGTGTTTGGATGTCGGTGGAGGACATTTCCAGCATTTATTGTGAATGGTGCTACATTCCCATGAACTAAGGTACGCTGTAAACCACATGTCATGTTTCTAAGTAGAGTGTGTTTGGATGTCGGTGGAGGACATTTCCAGCATTTATTGTGAATGGTGCTACATTCCCATGAACTAAGGTACGTTGTAAACCACATGTCATGTTTCTAAGTAGAGTGTGTTTGGATGTCGGTGGAGGACATTTCCAGCATTTATTGTGAATGGTGCTACATTCCCATGAACTAAGGTACGCTGTAAACCACATGTCATGTTTCTAAGTAGAGTGTGTTTGGATGTCGGTGGAGGACATTTCCAGCATTTATTGTGAATGGTGCTACATTTCCCATGAACTAAGGTACGTTGTAAACCACATGTCATGTTTCTAAGTAGAGTGTGTTTGGATGTCGGTGGAGGACATTTCCAGCATTTATTGTGAATGGTGCTACATTCCCATGAACTAAGGTACGTTGTAAACCACATGTCATGTTTCTAAGTAGAGTGTGTTTGGATGTCGGTGGAGGACATTTCCAGCATTTATTGTGAATGGTGCTACATTCCCATGAACTAAGGTACGCTGTAAACCACATGTCATGTTTCTAAGTAGAGTGTGTTTGGATGTCGGTGGAGGACATTTCCAGGCATTTATTGTGAATGGTGCTACATTCCCATGAACTAAGGTACGCTGTAAACCACATGTCATGTTTCTAAGTAGAGTGTGTTTGGATGTCGGTGGAGGACATTTCCAGCATTTATTGTGAATGGTGCTACATTCCCATGAACTAAGGTACGCTGTAAACCACATGTCATGTTTCTAAGTAGAGTGTGTTTGGATGTCGGTGGAGGACATTTCCAGCATTTATTGTGAATGGTGCTACATTCCCATGAACTAAGGTACGCTGTAAACCACATGTCATGTTTCTAAGTAGAGTGTGTTTGGATGTCGGTGGAGGACATTTCCAGCATTTATTGTGAATGGTGCTACATTCCCATGAACTAAGGTACGTTGTAAACCACATGTCATGTTTCTAAGTAGAGTGTGTTTGGATGTCGGTGGAGGACATTTCCAGCATTTATTGTGAATGGTGCTACATTCCCATGAACTAAGGTACGCTGTAAACCACATGTCATGTTTCTAAGTAGAGTGTGTTTGGATGTCGGTGGAGGACATTTCCAGCATTTATTGTGAATGGTGCTACATTCCCATGAACTAAGGTACGTTGTAAACCACATGTCATGTTTCTAAGTAGAGTGTGTTTGGATGTCGGTGGAGGACATTTCCAGCATTTATTGTGAATGGTGCTACATTCCCATGAACTAAGGTACGCTGTAAACCACATGTCATGTTTCTAAGTAGAGTGTGTTTGGATGTCGGTGGAGGACATTTCCAGCATTTATTGTGAATGGTGCTACATTCCCATGAACTAAGGTACGCTGTAAACCACATGTCATGTTTCTAAGTAGAGTGTGTTTGGATGTCGGTGGAGGACATTTCCAGCATTTATTGTGAATGGTGCTACATTCCCATGAACTAAGGTACGTTGTAAACCACATGTCATGTTTCTAAGTAGAGTGTGTTTGGATGTCGGTGGAGGACATTTCCAGGCATTTATTGTGAATGGTGCTACATTCCCATGAACTAAGGTACGTTGTAAACCACATGTCATGTTTCTAAGTAGAGTGTGTTTGGATGTCGGTGGAGGACATTTCCAGCATTTATTGTGAATGGTGCTACATTCCCATGAACTAAGGTACGCTGTAAACCACATGTCATGTTTCTAAGTAGAGTGTGTTTGGATGTCGGTGGAGGACATTTCCAGCATTTATTGTGAATGGTGCTACATTTCCATGAACTAAGGTACGTTGTAAACCACATGTCATGTTTCATGACATTTCCAGCATGTGCTACATTCCCATGAACTAAGGTACGCTGTAAACCACATGTCATGTTTCTAAGTAGAGTGTGTTTGGATGTCGGTGGAGGACATTTCCAGCATTTATTGTGAATGGTGCTACATTTCCATGAACTAAGGTACGCTGTAAACCACATGTCATGTTTCTAAGTAGAGTGTGTTTGGATGTCGGTGGAGGACATTTCCAGCATTTATTGTGAATGGTGCTACATTCCCATGAACTAAGGTACGCTGTAAACCACATGTCATGTTTCTAAGTAGAGTGTGTTTGGATGTAGGTGGAGGACATTTCCAGCATTTATTGTGAATGGTGCTACATTTCCATGAACTAAGGTACGCTGTAAACCACATATCATGTTTCTAAGTAGAGTGTGTTTGGATGTAGGTGGAGGACATTTCCAGCATTTATTGTGAATGGTGCTACATTTCCATGAACTAAGGTACGCTGTAAACCACATATCATGTTTCTAAGTAGAGTGTGTTTGGATGTAGGTGGAGGACATTTCCAGCATTTATTGTGAATGGTGCTACATTCCCATGAACTAAGGTACGCTGTAAACCACATATCATGTTTCTAAGTAGAGTGTGTTTGGATGTAGGTGGAGGACATTTCCAGCATTTATTGTGAATGGTGCTACATTTCCATGAACTAAGGTACGCTGTAAACCACATATCATGTTTCTAAGTAGAGTGTGTTTGGATGTAGGTGGAGGACATTTCCAGCATTTATTGTGAATGGTGCTACATTTCCATGAACTAAGGTACGCTGTAAACCACATATCATGTTTCTAAGTAGAGTGTGTTTGGATGTCGGTGGAGGACATTTCCAGCATTTATTGTGAATGGTGCTACATTTCCATGAACTAAGGTACGCTGTAAACCACATGTCATGTTTCTAAGTAGAGTGTGTTTGGATGTAGGTGGAGGACATTTCCAGCATTTATTGTGAATGGTGCTACATTTCCATGAACTAAGGTACGCTGTAAACCACATATCATGTTTCTAAGTAGAGTGTGTTTGGATGTCGGTGGAGGACATTTCCAGCATTTATTGTGAATGGTGCTACATTTCCATGAACTAAGGTACGCTGTAAACCACATATCATGTTTCTAAGTAGAGTGTGTTTGGATGTAGGTGGAGGACATTTCCAGCATTTATTGTGAATGGTGCTACATTTCCATGAACTAAGGTACGCTGTAAACCACATATCATGTTTCTAAGTAGAGTGTGTTTGGATGTAGGTGGAGGACATTTCCAGCATTTATTGTGAATGGTGCTACATTTCCATGAACTAAGGTACGCTGTAAACCACATATCATGTTTCTAAGTAGAGTGTGTTTGGATGTAGGTGGAGGACATTTCCAGCATTTATTGTGAATGGTGCTACATTTCCATGAACTAAGGTACGCTGTAAACCACATATCATGTTTCTAAGTAGAGTGTGTTTGGATGTAGGTGGAGGACATTTCCAGCATTTATTGTGAATGGTGCTACATTCCCATGAACTAAGGTACGCTGTAAACCACATATCATGTTTCTAAGTAGAGTGTGTTTGGATGTAGGTGGAGGACATTTCCAGCATTTATTGTGAATGGTGCTACATTTCCATGAACTAAGGTACGCTGTAAACCACATATCATGTTTCTAAGTAGAGTGTGTTTGGATGTCGGTGGAGGACATTTCCAGCATTTATTGTGAATGGTGCTACATTCCCATGAACTAAGGTACGCTGTAAACCACATGTCATGTTTCTAAGTAGAGTGTGTTTGGATGTCGGTGGAGGACATTTCCAGGATTTATTGTGAATGGTGCTACATTCCCATGAACTAAGGTACGTTGTAAACCACATGTCATGTTTCTAAGTAGAGTGTGTTTGGATGTCGGTGGAGGACATTTCCAGCACTTATTGTAAATGGTGCTACATTCCCATGAACTAAGGTACGTTGTAAACCACATGTCATGTTTCTAAGTAGAGTGTGTTTGGATGTCGGTGGAGGACATTTCCAGCATTTATTGTGAATGGTGCTACATTCCCATGAACTAAGGTACGTTGTAAACCACATGTCATGTTTCTAAGTAGAGTGTGTTTGGATGTCGGTGGAGGACATTTCCAGCATTTATTGTGAATGGTGCTACATTCCCATGAACTAAGGTACGTTGTAAACCACATGTCATGTTTCTAAGTAGAGTGTGTTTGGATGTCGGTGGAGGACATTTCCAGGATTTATTGTGAATGGTGCTACATTCCCATGAACTAAGGTACGTTGTAAACCACATGTCATGTTTCTAAGTAGAGTGTGTTTGGATGTCGGTGGAGGACATTTCCAGCATTTATTGTGAATGGTGCTACATTCCCATGAACTAAGGTACGCTGTAAACCACATGTCATGTTTCTAAGTAGAGTGTGTTTGGATGTCGGTGGAGGACATTTCCAGGATTTATTGTGAATGGTGCTACATTCCCATGAACTAAGGTACGTTGTAAACCACATGTCATGTTTCTAAGTAGAGTGTGTTTGGATGTAGGTGGAGGACATTTCCAGCATTTATTGTAAATGGTGCTACATTCCCATGAACTAAGGTACGCTGTAAACCACATGTCATGTTTCTAAGTAGAGTGTGTTTGGATGTCGGTGGAGGACATTTCCAGCATTTATTGTGAATGGTGCTATATTCCCATGAACTAAGGTACGCTGTAAACCACATGTCATGTTTCTAAGTAGAGTGTGTTTGGATGTCGGTGGAGGACATTTCCAGCATTTATTGTGAATGGTGCTACATTCCCATGAACTAAGGTACGCTGTAAACCACATGTCATGTTTCTAAGTAGAGTGTGTTTGGATGTCGGTGGAGGACATTTCCAGCATTTATTGTGAATGGTGCTACATTCCCATGAACTAAGGTACGCTGTAAACCACATGTCATGTTTCTAAGTAGAGTGTGTTTGGATGTCGGTGGAGGACATTTCCAGCATTTATTGTGAATGGTGCTACATTCCCATGAACTAAGGTACGCTGTAAACCACATGTCATGTTTCTAAGTAGAGTGTGTTTGGATGTCGGTGGAGGACATTTCCAGCATTTATTGTGAATGGTGCTACATTCCCATGAACTAAGGTACGTTGTAAACCACATGTCATGTTTCTAAGTAGAGTGTGTTTGGATGTCGGTGGAGGACATTTCCAGCATTTATTGTGAATGGTGCTACATTCCCATGAACTAAGGTACGCTGTAAACCACATGTCATGTTTCTAAGTAGAGTGTGTTTGGATGTCGGTGGAGGACATTTCCAGGATTTATTGTGAATGGTGCTACATTCCCATGAACTAAGGTACGTTGTAAACCACATGTCATGTTTCTAAGTAGAGTGTGTTTGGATGTCGGTGGAGGACATTTCCAGCATTTATTGTGAATGGTGCTACATTCCCATGAACTAAGGTACGCTGTAAACCACATGTCATGTTTCTAAGTAGAGTGTGTTTGGATGTCGGTGGAGGACATTTCCAGGATTTATTGTGAATGGTGCTATATTCCCATGAACTAAGGTACGCTGTAAACCACATGTCATGTTTCTAAGTAGAGTGTGTTTGGATGTCGGTGGAGGACATTTCCAGCATTTATTGTGAATGGTGCTACATTCCCATGAACTAAGGTACGTTGTAAACCACATGTCATGTTTCTAAGTAGAGTGTGTTTGGATGTCGGTGGAGGACATTTCCAGCATTTATTGTGAATGGTGCTACATTCCCATGAACTAAGGTACGTTGTAAACCACATGTCATGTTTCTAAGTAGAGTGTGTTTGGATGTCGGTGGAGGACATTTCCAGGATTTATTGTGAATGGTGCTACATTCCCATGAACTAAGGTACGTTGTAAACCACATGTCATGTTTCTAAGTAGAGTGTGTTTGGATGTCGGTGGAGGACATTTCCAGGATTTATTGTGAATGGTGCTACATTCCCATGAACTAAGGTACGCTGTAAACCACATGTCATGTTTCTAAGTAGAGTGTGTTTGGATGTCGGTGGAGGACATTTCCAGGATTTATTGTGAATGGTGCTATATTCCCATGAACTAAGGTACGCTGTAAACCACATGTCATGTTTCTAAGTAGAGTGTGTTTGGATGTCGGTGGAGGACATTTCCAGGATTTATTGTGAATGGTGCTACATTCCCATGAACTAAGGTACGTTGTAAACCACATGTCATGTTTCTAAGTAGAGTGTGTTTGGATGTCGGTGGAGGACATTTCCAGCACTTATTGTAAATGGTGCTACATTCCCATGAACTAAGGTATGTTGTAAACCACATGTCATGTTTCTAAGTAGAGTGTGTTTGGATGTCGGTGGAGGACATTTCCAGGATTTATTGTGAATGGTGCTACATTCCCATGAACTAAGGTACGTTGTAAACCACATGTCATGTTTCTAAGTAGAGTGTGTTTGGATGTCGGTGGAGGACATTTCCAGGATTTATTGTGAATGGTGCTACATTCCCATGAACTAAGGTACGTTGTAAACCACATGTCATGTTTCTAAGTAGAGTGTGTTTGGATGTCGGTGGAGGACATTTCCAGGATTTATTGTGAATGGTGCTACATTCCCATGAACTAAGGTACGTTGTAAACCACATGTCATGTTTCTAAGTAGAGTGTGTTTGGATGTCGGTGGAGGACATTTCCAGCATTTATTGTGAATGGTGCTACATTCCCATGAACTAAGGTACGTTGTAAACCACATGTCATGTTTCTAAGTAGAGTGTGTTTGGATGTCGGTGGAGGACATTTCCAGCATTTATTGTGAATGGTGCTACATTCCCATGAACTAAGGTACGTTGTAAACCACATGTCATGTTTCTAAGTAGAGTGTGTTTGGATGTCGGTGGAGGACATTTCCAGCATTTATTGTAAATGGTGCTATATTCCCAGGAACTAAGGTACGCTGTAAACTACATGTTATGTTTCTAAGTAGAGTGTGTTTGGATGTCGGTGGAGGACATTTCCAGCATTTATTGTAAATGGTGCTATATTCCCATGAACTAAGGTACGCTGTAAACCACATGTCATGTTTCTAAGTAGAGTGTGTTTGGATGTCGGTGGAGGACATTTCCAGCATTTATTGTGAATGGTGCTACATTCCCATGAACTAAGGTACGTTGTAAACCACATGTCATGTTTCTAAGTAGAGTGTGTTTGGATGTCGGTGGAGGACATTTCCAGCATTTATTGTGAATGGTGCTACATTCCCATGAACTAAGGTACGTTGTAAACCACATGTCATGTTTCTAAGTAGAGTGTGTTTGGATGTCGGTGGAGGACATTTCCAGCATTTATTGTGAATGGTGCTACATTCCCATGAACTAAGGTACGTTGTAAACCACATGTCATGTTTCTAAGTAGAGTGTGTTTGGATGTCGGTGGAGGACATTTCCAGGATTTATTGTGAATGGTGCTACATTCCCATGAACTAAGGTACGTTGTAAACCACATGTCATGTTTCTAAGTAGAGTGTGTTTGGATGTCGGTGGAGGACATTTCCAGCATTTATTGTGAATGGTGCTACATTCCCATGAACTAAGGTACGTTGTAGACCACATGTCATGTTTTTAAGTAGAGTGTGTTGCCAAATATGACAGATTCTTTGGGGGAGTACCTACTGAAACGCTTTCTATAACCGGAGTCATGTTCAACCTTATACACAACATTATTTTTTAGGAGATGGAGCACAATCCGTTACTTATAAAAGATTTATTTGTTGCTTAATCAGGTTTTTTCAAAATTTAATTTTGAGGGAACGTGTAAGTAAACAAAAAAAAACATCGTTCTTTGAATTCAGCGTATAAAAATTAATAAAATAATTTTGATGCGCTGAATTGAAAGAAAAAAACGATGTTTTATTTTTTCAATCACTTACAGGTTTCTGACGAAATTAAAATTTGTAATCATCTGATTACGCAAAAAAAAAAAAAAAGATTTTTTGATCATCATTATCATCAACCATTATCAGTCACCTGCTAGATGAAGGTATCCCCAAGTTTCTTCCACAATTGTCTGTCATGAGCCTGTCTTTTCCATGTCACTCCATCATACTTTCGAATTTCATCCATCAATCTCCCATGGGGTCTTCTTCTGGGTCTTTTCCTCTCCCTTGAAATCCAGTCTAAAATTTCTGTTATCCGTCGGTGGCCTGTTCTTCTGGCAACATGTCCAGCCCATTACGATTTCATTCTGGTCATGATGTCGTCCACTTTTCTCATTTTTCTTAACCACAAGTTCCTCTTCTTACCTTTTCTGGTTACACCAAACATATGTCTCTCCATGCCTGTTTGAGTTGTCTGCAGTCTTTGTACACATGTGTATGCCTTTTTACGCTTTCCAACCGTAGGTTGACGAAGCGTATATGCTCCAGCTTTTTCCGTCCGTCTGTCCGTCCGTCCGTCTGTCGGCACAATAAGTCACGTAAAAATGGTTCGATTTCGATGAAATTTTAGTATGTGGTAGGGGACCACCAGGGGACGAACCCTATTGAAAATGAGTGAAGTGGGGTCAAAGGTCACGCTATAAGAGCAGGATCCATGCAATTGCCCTTATGCGTCATAACTTCCGTAAATATGGTTCGATTTTGATGAAATTTTAGTATGTTATAGGGGATCACCAGGGGACGAACTCTGTTTAAAATGGGTGAAATGGGGTCAAAGGTCACGCCATAAGAGCGGGATCCATTCCATTGCCTTTATGCGTCATAACGTGCGTAAATATGGTTGGATTTCGATGAAATTTTAGTATGTGGTAGGGAACTACCTGGGCACGAACCCTATTGAAAATGGGCGAAATGGGGTCAAAGGTCAGGCAGGACATAAGAGCGGGATTTGTTCCATTGCCCTTATGCGTCATAACTTGCGTAAAAATTGTTCGATTTCGATGAAATTTTAGTATGTGGTAGGGAGCCACTGGGACGAACCCTATTGAAAATGGGCGAAATGGGGTCAAAGGTCAGGACACTGGAGTGGGATCCATTTCATTGCCCTTGTGCATCGTAACTTACCAAAAAATGTTTCGATTGCGACAAAACGTTATCATGTTGTTCCGGAGGTATAGTGACCCGGTTCTGTTGAATATCAACGAAATAGGGTCAAAAGTCATTGCACAAAAGCAAGATTTATTCCACAGGCATTATTCTCATAACTTGCGTAAAACTACTTCTATTGCGACAAAACTTTAGTATGTTATTCTTGAGGTGTACTGAACCGGTTCTGTTGAATATCATCGAAATGGGGTCAAAGGTCAGGACACAGGAGGGAGATTTATTCCACAGCTATTATCCTCATAACTTGAGTAATAATTTCTGGTATGTTGGAAAGCGTATCATAATCAATGCATTGCATGATTTTACTAACTTGTTTTAGTTAAGGTCCATGTCTCTGCTCCATTACGTAAGCACTGGCAGGATGCATTGATTAAACACTTTTCTTTTGAGACATAATGGTATACTGCTCTTAAAAATTATACTATATAAAATTCCAAAAGATCTCCATCCAAGTTTTATAACCCGATTAATTTCAATATAAAGGTGTTGTTATGCGGGAAGACAGGCACCTATCAATTAGAAATATCAAAGACATGGTTCACATTTCAAAATCATCAATCCACAGAATTTTACTCAAGAGTTTGAGCATGAAACGAGTTCACTCAACATGGGTTCCCCATTTCTTTTCATGTGCGTCCCAATATAATGCAGAACATGTCCAGTTTTGTTGTTTCTTATTTGGAGAAAATGAATGTTAATTTGATGCCACAACCTGCACAGAGTCCAGACCTGTCACCATGTGATTTCTGGTTGTTCCCCATTTTAAAAACAATCATTACGGGGGCAATTTGAAACTGATCAAAAACTAATTACAGCTGTGCAGCGGTGCTTCAACAGCAAAACATTCAGAAAGTGGAAGGAACGTTGGGACACATGTATTCCAACTCTGCGAAGGCCAGTCCATTCGATTAACCCCATTGTCACCATACCAAGCCAAGGTGGACCTCGCAACATGACAGGTGGCATTGTCATCCTGAAAGTAACATGGGTCCACCCCGTAAAACTTCCACAACGTAGGAAGCGCTTGGACATCCAAAATGGTGCAGTAGGTCTCGGCGTTGAGTCTACCAGGAATTGCGACCAAGGGTCCCGTGCCGTACCAGGAGAAACACCCCCATAGCATAATTCCACTGCCGCCGAACTTCACAGTTGGCACAATACATTCCGGCAGGAGGCGTTCTCCAGGCAGACGCCAAACCCAGACCCTGCCATCCGAACGGTAGAGGGCGAACCTTGGTTCGTCGCTCCAGAGAACCTGTTTCCACTGTTCAACGGTCCACTGTCGACGTTCTTTGCACCACGTTAGCCGAGCAGCGCTATTGGACTTGGTGATCAAAGGCTTGTGGGCGGCAGCACGTCCATGATAACCAAGCAGATGGGCTTCCTTATGGATGGTATTCATCGAAATAACACTCCCGGATGTCTGTTAAAACTCCTCGCGTATGTGGCCAATCGATTTGGTGCGGTTCTTCCGAATTTCTCTGGCCAGCACCCGTCGGTCTCTAACTCCCAGTTTTGTGGGTCTGCCGGGTCGGGGCATATTCCGACAGTCACCTCTCATCTTCCACTTGCCAATCACGTAGGCCACTGTCGATTTTGGGTACTTCAACTAGCTGAATATGTCACGTATGGATCGGCCATTTCTGTGATACCCGACGATTACACCTTTCTCGAAATCAGAGAGCTCCGAACTGAATGGCATCTTGCATGCGACTGTTTGCGTTGCTGTTTTCCACACAATATTTAACGGCGGCGGCCGTGACGTGTATCAGGACCGCAGATATCGTCGATTGCCGAGGTGTCCAATTACTTGTTGGTAGATAGTGTACTTTCACCACGGAAGCGTACAAACCCGGCTTCACTTTGCTAGCATGGGAAGAGTTGGCGACAGCGCCTCCTCTTATTCCTACCTCCATGTTCCGCGCATACGGTTAAGCCTCGAGATACAAGAATTATCCGCTTGCAGCGCCAATTGAAGCAGCGGCCAGGGGACAAAACAGAAAGCGCGCAATGCATTGTGGGAGCACATGCCTGCCGAGCCGGAGCTAGGGTCATGTGTGTACTACAATTATTATACTTTATTAATTATTCTTTTTGATTCTTGAAAAATGTTTATCCCTGTTGCGGACAAAACTTTTACGGCAACCTTCGCTTCTCGAAATAAGCTCATAGAATTCAATTTGGATTCCATACTATCAGCTTCACACAAGCTCAGCGTGAGTTCATCAACAATGACAAGTAACTATTACAAAAGAAATAAATACCAAAGAAACACTTGCCGATCTTTTCGCTTTGGAAATCGAAAAAGGCTTAAATTGTACTCATCTGTAATTGAACAATCTTTAATATAATACAACGTTTTTTCATCCATATTGATATACTAATTCACCAGATCGCATGCAAAACGTGCACTTCTAACCAAAGATCTGTAATCTGTTCCTACTGGTTTAGGACTGTCATGTGACCATGGCGCAGAGGTTTCAGGGATCCAGTATCTTCATTGGAGTTGAGCTAACGTGACCTCAGTGCTTCCAATACAACAAAATATTTGATGCCTATTTTCTCAGGTCTTAAGTTCCCAGTTTTTGTCATTTTCTTGTAGGGCTTCCGTCCACACTGAGTAGAGTTTAGGTCCGAGCCACCTACAGCGAGATCGCCTTTTGGACAGGACACAGAAACGGAAGGAATGAGAGCAAGTCTAGCGACTTTTGACAGAACAGTTTGTAGTGAGATTAGAGTACAGTATATGGTGCCACCGTACAAGTACGATGTTGCACACAGAGGGGTGAGAGAATTTCAGGGGGGGGGCATAGGAAAGGATACCCATTTAACTAGTGGGTCCAGCTTGAGGGCCGTCACTTAACGTGCTGGTCCGATATTCAGCGATTGTTAGTAAATCACACCATCTCTGAAAGATCGGCTCTGGTTCGAACCTGAGGACCTTGCATCGATAGTCTGAATCGCTAACCACTAAGCCATCCGTGGCTTGCTGCCTATTTATTTTTTTTTTACAATAACAAATTATTAGAAATTTTTCCCATAATAAGGCGGGTTTTTTTCTGGCGGCGGTGTTTACGCTCTGTAAAAATATAAATATATATATATCGAGGTACCACGAATTGGCATCCAAGCTGTTAGTTAGATTTTGTTTGTTTTTTAAAACTATTTGCATATCCAAATAATCTTAAGGGGATGAAACCAAATGGCAGGGAGATGGCTTACACCATATGTTTTCAGGTAACACTGTAATGATTCCTTAATAATCAGAAACACGCTTGAAGTAAGGCGAGGACATTTTTGCCATTCCTAATGTCTTGGGGGGGGATTTTCTCCTGCACAACCTTACCTTACTAGCATCCTGAACATTTTATTCCATCCCATGGTGAAATAATCCGTGTTCCATTACTGAATTAAAGCAAAGGTATAACATTTTTAATCACTTGTATGTGTAGATCTCTTGAAATTTGCGTTTGCCATATATAAAGCATAGAAAAGTTTTGTATATTTGTATTAATATATGCAAAAATTTAGAATTTTTACATACAGTAGTGGCCAAAAATGTGGAAACCTTTTGGAAAAAGTGTATTTTTGAGGTTTGATGGCTCATAACACCATTTTGTTTGGAATAATACCATAAAATTATATATCAATGGAAAGATAATTTTATACAAAATTCAATTCAACAAAGTTTGTTCAATTATCTGCATACTATGAAAAGGTATAGCCAAATAACTAGAAAAAGAAAGCACAACTTGCTGAGGTTGATTGAAGTAGCTTTCCTTCATTTGAATGCAGCCAATGAGCATGAATGTTGAGATACCCAATCAGGTGTCATCTTGTTTTGGCAATGACCCAGTCAGGTCAGAGTAGGATTCAGCTATCGATGTCATGTATTGGAGCTGAGAGGAGGACATTTGTCAGTGTGTTTTGTGATTGCTATCAAGTTGGGTTTTTTTTTGTGTGTGTGTGTTCTTTCATTTAGTGAGCTTGTAAAACGCAATAAAATGAAAGAAATGGCGCAAAGAGTTGATTAATCACCCAGCAAGCGATGTAAAATAATACTATTTAGTGAACAAGGCTTCAGTTATGAAGAAAGTAGAAGAAAAATTAGTGGGAACTTAACCAAAGGTGGCATTTCTGAATTTTTGAAGAGGTATAAGGAGACTCAGTCCCTACAAAACCAGACTGCTAAAGGCAGGAAAAGGTTCACAACAGCAAGTGACGGTAGAAGAATTAAGAGACTCTGCCTAGGTGACAGAAGAAACTCATCTGGGTATATACAAGATGAAATGGCGCAATGCGATGTGAAGTTGAGTGCAAGGACTGTTGGGCGTAGACTGCAGGAATTTGGTCTAAACGCAAGAATTCCCCGAAAAAAGCCATTTTTTTCTCTCAAACACAGGTTGAAAAGATTAAACTGGGCTAAAACCCGTGTTAACTTGACAGCGGAACAATGGGACAGTGTTATTTGGAGTGATGAGACGAAAATCTCCCTGTTTGGTAGTGATGTCATAAAATACGTAAGGAGAAGAATCGGAGAAGATTTGCTTCCTGATTGCATTACATGTACCGTGAAACATCCAGTTAGTGTTACGATCTGGGGTTGTATGACATCAAACGGTGTGGGCGGAATTGGCGTGATTAATGGGATTATAAATCGCCAAAAATACATTAATGAAATACTTGAGCCCAAACTGAAGCCCTTCCGCACGTGATCTTTTCCAAGATAATGAAGCATTTATACAGGGTGTACACAAATTAGTTGGGCAATTTCGTAAGTGAGAAACATCAATTGTAAGTTACCGGTTCAAATGCAGATGAGTCTTAGTGTATCCTAAGTTTGCGGATAGATGTTTTTGGCCCATTCTTCTTTGCTGAAAAAACTGTTACGGGAATCGTATACCTGGACATGCTTCAGATTTAACTGATGCCGATCCTGAAAGAAACAATGCCTGAAGGTTTCATTTTTCAGCAAGATGGCGCACCGTGTCACTTCCACAGAGCGGTGACTTCTTACCTCAGTGCTGAAGTACCAGTTTGGATTGGTCGCGGAGGTGTTATTCTATCGCCAGCACGATCGCCAGATCTTTCACCTCTAGATTTCAGTGTATGGGGTTACATACACTGCAATCTAGAGGTGAAAGATCTGGTGAAGAACAGGTTAACCGTCCACCGCTTCCGAAATCCATTCCTGAATTGAAATCACGAATCAGCACTGCACTTGGTTTGATCAACGTGAACATGCTCACTAACATATGGCAAGAACTGATGTACCGATGGGACATTTGCAGAGTAATGAAGGGCAGCCACATCGAACATTTGTGAAAAAGGTAAACTTGGTGTGTTTCACTATCTTATAATCTTGTTCACTCTCATATGTGCCTATATAACTACGCACAATAAACCATTCCTTTTTGCCCAACTAATTTTCAACAGGATTCAGCTCCATGTCATGTTGCTGCTGTGTGCAAAATGTGATTTCAACATAATCATATTCCACTGCTGGAATGGCCTGGGAATAGCCCAGACCTTAACCCCCGACTAAAGAAACTTGTTAGTCAGAAGCAACTCAGCAATAAAACCCAATTAATAGAAGCAATAATTCAATCCTGGGTTCACATTATAACAGCTGCAGAACTAAAAAACTTGGTTCACTCCATGGGAAGGCGTTGTAAGGCCGTAATTAACGCTAAAGGTTACCCAACTAAGTATTAACTGACATGGTGAAAATTTTTGTATATCTCATTTTTTCTATGTGTTTCACTTTTCTTCTTTATAACTGCTGTTCTAATACAAAATCCTCCATAAAAGTTATTGCACTACATTCTTGATTAAATTATCTTTGATACAGACATTTAAGTGGACCAGGAACATCAAACAAAGATATTCGCTCTTTCCACGTTTTATAAGTGAGTCACGGAAAAATTCTCATTGGCCTCCATCGGGAGTCGAACCCAGGGTCTTCCAGTTACGCGCCGGATATGCTTCCGCTACACCACAGCGGCCTCGAATTCCTCCAGACTCACACACGCTAACTGCCAAGCCAAGTTGGCAGGTTGCTTCTTGGAGCCTCGCACAATGCTGGGGATTCACCAAAGATGGTAAGCAGCAACTGAAGAAATAATTAGAAGGCGAATGAATAATTAATACAGACATTTAACGTGGACCAGGAACATCAAACAAAGATCTTCGCTCTTTCCACGTTTATAAGTGAGTCACGGAAAAATTCTCATTGGCCTCCATCGGGAGTCGAACCCAGGGTCTTCCAGTTACGCGCCGGATATGCTTCCGCTACACCACAGCGGCCTCGAATTCCTCCAGACTCACACACGCTAACTGCCAAGCCAAGTTGGCAGGTTGCTTCTTGGAGCCCCGCACAATGCTGGGGATTCACCAAAGATGGTAAGCAGCAACTGAAGAAATAATTAGAAGGCGAATGAATAATTAATACAGACATTTAACGTGGACCAGGAACATCCGACAAAGATATTCGCTCTATCCACGTTTTATAAGTGAGTTACGGAAGAATTCTCATTGGCCGCCACTGGGAGTCGAACCCAGGGTCTTCCCGAGGCTGCTGTGGTGTAGTGAAAGCATATCCGGCGCGTAACTGGAAGACCTTGGGTTTGACCCCGGTGGCGGCCAATGAGAATTTTTCCGTGACTCACTAATAAAACGTGGAAAGAAGGACTATCTTTGTTTGATGTTCCTGGTCCACGTCAAATGTCTGTATTAATTATTCATTCGCCTTCTAATTATTTCTTCAGTTGCTGCTTACCATCTTTGGTGAATCCCCAGCATTGTGCGGGGCTCCAAGAAGCAACCTGCCAAATTGGCTTGGCAATTAGCGTGTGTGAGTCTGTGGGAATTCGAGGCCGCTGTGGTGTAGCGGAAGCATATCCGGCGCGTAACTGGACGACCTTGGGTTCGACCCCCGGTGGTGGCCAATGAGAATTTTTCCGTGACTCACTTATAAAACGCGGAAAGAGCAAATATCTTTGTTTAATTATAATTTATCTTTCCATTGATATATAATTTTGTGGTATTACTAAAAAAAAATTATGTAATGAGCCATCAAACCTCAAAAATACACTCTTTCTAAAAGGTTTCTACAATTTTGCCCACTACTGTATATTAATACAAATATAAATAGCAGAATTGTGATTATGTGTATATAATCAGTCAACAAGTTTTAGCCCCCTCGAGATTTGTAATCCCCCCGGAAAAACTCTCTGAATGCAACACTGTACTTTGATGCTAACACCTCTACTTTTTTGCACGCTTTAAGGAGTGCTTAAAATATGTTTTGGAAGCGTACAGATGAAACTGCGAATCATAGAAGCACCATACCAACATTTTTCATGATTAGAGATGTCAATCTCTCGTGTTCTCAGACAGACAAAATAATATAAGCGCATCTTTTCCTGACATAGATTAGCAGCCCCAAAGGCGTCGCTAAAAATACAGTTTTGTCTCGATTAGACAATAGAATTCTGCGGTTTCCATTTCTTTTTTCAGTTATTGGTCCATTAGAGCCGGTCAGAACCGGTTCCATCTGTCCCAAAGTGCTTGTTTGTTTGTGCTTCGGTTATCGGGGATATTTCAGCTATCAATATTCTACGTATCGACCTCAGTGACCTCCGCTTTGACTTTCCTGAATTCGACGTCACAAAGTTTAAGAGATCTCTTGAGATAAAGATTAGATGTCGTAGTTTTGAAGAGATCTCTTGACCGATAGACCGTACTGCTTCTCCCAGAGATATCGAAGCTTACTGTGTGTTTCATTTTGTCTCAGCTCGCTGATATCTGATTTATTGCATTTCGGAAGACGTCAGCGTTAAGATATTGACGTCTCTGAGAAAATTCTCCGATTACCGAACATTTATTGCGTTGAGTATTTCATTTTAAAACTATACACCAAAAGCGAAAGATAGAACAACAAATTGGGCACCAGTGTTGCATTCAGAGAGATTTTTCCGAGGAGGCAATGACAAATTTTGGGGGAGGCTGAAACTTGTTGACTGATTTACATACATATAATAATAATTTTGTTACTTATATATACATTAACACATATAAAAAAATTCTTATGCTCGTATATCGCAAATGCTAATTCCGAGAAATCTACACATGCCAATGAATAAAAATGTAAAAATGTTATACCTTTGCTTTAATTCAGTAAGGCACCACGGATTTCACAACGGGGTGGAGTAAAATATTGAGGATCTTGTAAGATAATACTGTGCTGGAGAAAATCCCCCACTCCCAACACATTAGGAGTGGTAAAAATGTCCTCGCCACATTGGCGCACCCACGGAGGGGGCTTTGGAAGCTTAAGCTCCCTCCAAGGATATTAAGAAAGACGCACGTCACAAATTAAACATTCAAAAATACTATTTTACATGTTCAAAAAATTACATAGTGTCTTCTATTACCTAGTGTCTTCTTCCCAAAGCCCCAAAGAGATTAAGAGCGACGTACGTCACAAATTAAACATTCAAAAATATTATTTTACATGTTCAAAAAATTACATAGTGTCTGATATAGTGTCTTCTATTACACGGAGTCTTCTTCCCAAAGCCTCAAAGAGAATAAGAGTGACGTACCTCACAAATTAAATATTCAGAAATATTATTTTACACATTCAAAAAATTACATAGTGTCTTCTATTACCTAGTGTCTTCTTCCCAAAGCTTCAAAGAGATTAAGAGCGACGTACGTCACAAATTAAACATTCAAAAATATTATTTTACATGTTCAAAAAATTACATAGTGTCTGATATAGTGTCTTCTATTACACGGAGTCTTCTTCCCAAAGCCTCAAAGAGAATAAGAGTGACGCACCTCACAAATTAAATATTCAGAAATATTATTTTACATATTCAAAAAATTACATAGTGTCTTCTATTACCTAGTGTCTTCTTCCCAAAGCTTCAAAGAGATTAAGAGCGACGTACGTCACAAATTAAACATTCAAAAATATTATTTTACATGTTCAAAAAATTACATAGTGTCTGATATAGTGTCTTCTATTACACGGAGTCTTCTTCCCAAAGCCTCAAAGAGAATAAGAGTGACGCACCTCACAAATTAAATATTCAGAAATATTATTTTACATATTCAAAAAATTACATAGTGTCTTCTATTACCTAGTGTCTTCTTCCCAAAGCTTCAAAGAGATTAAGAGCGACGTACGTCACAAATTAAACATTCAAAAATATTATTTTACATGTTCAAAAAATTACATAGTGTCTGATATAGTGTCTTCTATTACACGGGGTCTTCTTCCCAAAGCCTCAAAGAGAATAAGAGTGACGAACCTCACAAATTAAATATTCAAAAATATTATTTTACATATTCAAAAAATTACATAGTGTTTGATATAGTGTCTTCTATTACACGGGGTCTTCTTCCCAAAGCCTCAAAGAGAATAAGAGTGACGCACCTCACAAATTAAATATTAAAAAATATTATTTTACATATTCAAAAAATTACATAGTGTCTTCTATTACCTAGTGTCTTCTTCCCAAAGCCCCAAAGAGATTAAGAGCGACGTACGTCACAAATTAAACATTCAAAAATATTATTTTACATGTTCAAAAAATTACATAGTGTCTGATATAGTGTCTTCTATTACACGGAGTCTTCTTCCCAAAGCTTCAAAGAGAATAAGAGTGACGTACCTTACAAATTAAATATTCAGAAATATTATTTTACATATTCAAAAAATTACATAGTGTCTTCTATTACCTAGTGTCTTCTTCCCAAAGCCCCAAAGAGATTAAGAGCGACGTACGTCACAAATTAAACATTCAAAAATATTATTTTACATGTTCAAAAAATTACATAGTGTCTTCTATTACACGGGGTCTTCTTCCCAAAGCCTCAAAGAGATAAAGAGTGACGAACCTCACAAATTAAATATTCAAAAATATTATTTTACATATTCAAAAAATTACATAGTGTTTGATATAGTGTCTTCTATTACACGGGGTCTTCTTCCCAAAGCCTCAAAGAGAATAAGAGTGACGCACCTCACAAATTAAATATTAAAAAATATTATTTTACATATTCAAAAAATTACATAGTGTCTTCTATTACCTAGTGTCTTCTTCCCAAAGCCCCAAAGAGATTAAGAGCGACGTATAGTGCGTTCACTATAACTTGACAGTTGGGAAGGATTCACTTTACCAGTTTCAGGGGAGCTTCGCATCGTAAGCAGCGTGCTTAAAACTAATCGCCTCCAACCCTCTTGGAGCAGGGCAATAAACAATGAAGATACGGGGTGGATGGGGGAGTGTTGGCAGTCCCTCCTAATGCTGATTCCTTCAATGGTCTTTGTGGGAGGGAAAAGAATAAGGCAAGCAAGAGATCTTTACTCACGGTTCTTTTCTTTTGCTGTTTATTTAATCTTTTTTTTTTTTGTGTGACACTGTTAATATTATTACTCGCAACTATGGCACTCAGCACACTGAAAGCTGGAAAAGTACTGAAAAGCCAAGCTAGGGAAATTATTGGGAATGTAATAATGTTCATGGACGAAGAAAAACGAAATGGAGTTCCGAAAGTGGATGTGAAAAAATCCAATGAACGTGTTTCGGAGGCTACAGGAGTTTCACTGCGAACTGTTTACAGAATTCGGAAACAGACTGCTACAAGCGAGGTTTTGTCAACTCCTGGTAAAAGACGAAACAAGAAAGCGCCGAAGCGCGAAATAGATGATTTTGACAAATGCGTTGTGCGCAGAACGGTACATGACATGTATGAAAAAAGGAAATCCCTACTCTTCAGTCTTTATTAATCAAATTACGCGACAGTATTGATTTTGACGGAGGTAAGACTACATTGAGTAAAATACTAGATGATTTGGGTTTCAAATATAAGCGATGGAATGGTCGAAAGTTTTTAATAGAGAAACCCGACATTGTAGCGAAACATAGGCATTTCTTAAAGGAGTTAAAGCGTAATGAAAATCTACCCGTTCCAAAAGCCGTTGTTTATCAAGATGAGACATGGCTTCTAACGTCTCATGTTTGTCCTAAAGGATGGCAAGACACAAGCTGTGAAAAGCCAACTGGACTCCAAGTTCCTTCATCGAAAGGAAGCAGATTTATAATTTGCCATGCCGGAACAAAGGATGGTTTTATACCAGGGGCTTCACTTTTATTTCGTTCGAAGACAAAAAGTGGTGATTACCATGATGAAATGAATTCCGAAAACTTTAGAAAATGGTTTGAAAGCCAGCTGCTTCCGAATTTACCACCAAATTCAATAATCGTCATGGACAATGCACCATATCACTGCATGCTTGCTGAAAAAATACCCACGACGAACTGGAAGAAGGCTGAAATACAAGCATGGCTTCAGCGACATAACATTGAATTCGCATTTGATATGCTTAAAGCTGAATTACTACAGATTGTCCGTCGCACCAGACCACAGAAAAAATTTATCATTGATGAAATAGCAGCAGATCATGGACATCAAGTATTAAGACTCCCACCTTATCACTGTGACTTGAACCCCATTGAGTTGATTTGGGCTGATGCCAAAAACTATGTGGGTCGGCATAATGCCTCTTTCACGAAAGAAAGCGTAGAAACTTTATGGAGTAAAGCATTGCAAACCGTTACTCCGGAAAAATGGGAGGCCTGTGTGAATCATGTCCAAACTTTGGCACAAAAATACTGGATTTCTGATGGCATCATGAATGAAATAGAGGAAACTCGGAACTGCTACAAACTGCTATTGAAAAATTTGTAATAAATATAGGAGAGGATACTGACTGCAGTGATGAAACTGAAGACATATCATCAGCCGATGAAGATTTTGATATTGAGGGAATAATGCCTTTACCTGATTGAAATTGATTCTGCTTTGCTGTTGCTTCAAGGTAAGAGATACACAGTCCTGTTTCAATAAAAGGAATGTCCCTAACACACACACACACACACACACACACACACACATATATATATATATGAAAAGGCTTTGATTCCGTGAAACGTTACCAGTTACGATGGACTGCCTCACTCATTTTCAGGCCGATGAGGACGGCAGAGTGGTTACTGTCTCGATGAATAGTGGAGTTACGTCGATTAAGATTTTCTGTGTGTATGTTTCGTTGTTGTGCTCCTTTCGGAACTGCTTCTACGATCAGTTCCTTTACTTCCTCAGAGGCGGCTAGATTTTTCTGGTCAGAAGAATGTTAACTCATTTGTCGATAACAATAACGACCTGCTGGGCACTCGTTGCCACAAGGATCCTGATAGCACAGTCTCTACGGACTTGATCAGGAATCAGCAGTTGTAGGACGTGTAGCGCTCGTATCTGCAGGTGCCGGGTTTTACCTGCGTAGGAATAACGAAGCTTCTAGGATTGACATATGTTTCTTGTCTTCGACGCTTGAGTAGGTAACTGGGGCTGAGGTCTTCTAACAGAATTCGCAGCAGCTGCATGTATCTGATCATAGTGTTCTCGTGATGGACATCTGTAGCACCGAAGGAAAGAGATGTGACACTCTGGCGCCTAAACACTTCCGTGTTGGAGGATGTCGAAGCACTGTCGAAAATCCAATCGATCCAGGAAGAGGATGCACAGGTGAGATCCGTGGATGGGGACGAGCGAAGAAAGAGGTTCAGCGGTTTTGAGTATTCGGGGGAAGTAGTTAGCGAAGAAGAAAAGAAAACTCAGATGTCTCTCGCGAATTTTATGAATGCTTTTCTTCAAGGTAAAGAGAATGTGTATAACCTCCGCGTCATTACTGAAATTAAGCAGGAGACTGCCCATTTTTACAAGACCGTTCTGAAGTCCAACTTCAGGCGGCGATCAGGAGCATCGAGGAGGAGTGGGATGTAAATTACATCTACCGTAAGCTGGAGGTTAAAAGAAAGAGAAACAAGTTTTCTGCATGAAGTTAGGGAATATAGGGAGATTCTGCAGGAGTCTGCAAAGTTCTACGGCGAGCTTTTTTCCAGCGAGAAAATTGAGTCAACCACGATGGGCAGTGGCTCGAGGGAATTTCGGTGGATCTCCGAAGAGGAAAAAGAGGAAACGGAACTCAAGCTCTTCGAAGGGGATTTTGTGGTTACAGAAGAAAGGTCGGCGATCCAGGCCCTTCATCAGGGACTTGAGAGTCTTTAGCAGAAGGTTTTCGCTCAGAGAGGCGTGAATGAGCATTCACTCGCATCGGGTGGACTGTAAGCGTATGGATTTTAATGGTGGAAGCTTGCTCATTTTTCGTAAAGTTGTCTTCCAATGAGGCACCGTGCTAACGCCCAACCTCCCTCTCAGTTTAGTCTTGACATGTTTCTAAATGTTTGTTTTCGTAGTCTGTGATGTGTTTCTAATTGTTTGTTTTCGTAGTCTGTGATATGTTTCTAAATGATGTTTGTTTTTGTTGATGGCTTAATCGCGCCTCTCGGTGAGACGTAAGGAGGTTTTCCTCTTAACTCTCACTCGTGGGGCCCTTTGTTTTTGATTACAGGTGTCTCCTGTTGCCGGAGGTGGGTGTCGTACCGTTGGTGCCGAGAAACCGTCACTAACGTAACGTGCGGGGTGTGTGATTCGGGGGTGGTGCTTGTTTTGCTGCATGCATTTATGATATATTGTGGTTATGTGTTTGGGTTTCACTTGGGGAGGGAGGCTGCGTGAGTTTGGTGTGTGCCGGTTCTGTGAGGATGAGTTGCAGGGTGGAGGCGTACCTCGTCGGAGTAAAGTGTTCATCTCCGACGCCTCCGCTGGTGGGGTCACTTCACTGGTGACAACGCCACTGAGTCTCCTCTGAAGGAGGGTTCTCCTCCTACTTGTACGTACCGAGAACGTCAGCCTGACTTTCTCGCCGTACTTAGTGACTCCGCCGTCGGTTCGAGAGGGGTCCGTTAGAGTTCCTCTGCGTGACCAGTATGTTTCGGGGGTTCAATTGTTGGTGCCTGTGGAACCGTGGTGTGTGTAACGATGCATGAGTGAAACACCAGTGGAACCAAACCCATGTCTTATACATGTGGCGAGGGAAAGCAAGTGTGTTGGTGTTGCTGGGCAACAAAACTTCGTTGTGGGAGAGAGGTCGCCGTGCGTGAGCACACTATGACGTCCCTCTCTTCCAGTTTCCGAAGACAAGAATTTTAGTGTTATCAATAAAATCTTTTAAAATGCAAAGGTATAGGCTATTTGAGGATACAGCACCGATAAAAAATGGAAAGGGAGTGTGACAAAGTGATATCGTACTTACCAAACTTTTTAATGCCACATTGTAAAATGTCTTTCGATTACTTAACTGGAAAAACAAAGGGATAAAGATTAATGGAGATGATTTAATTCATCTCCGCTTTGCTGATTACATAGTCACTTTTATAACTACCCCTTCAGAGCATGATCCAGGAACTTGCTGATAAGAATCAAAAAGTGCACTTGAAAGTGAACTGTCGGAAAACAAAGTTGATGTGTTATGCTTTTACAAGAAATTAGGATTTATACATTGACGCAGGAAATTTGGATATAACCGATACCTACATTTACCTTGGGCAACATATATCAAAGAAGGATCACTTTGATGAAGAAATTAATCGGCGTATGAAACTTGGTTGGAGAGCTTTTGAAAGAAACAGCACAATTTTCAAGATCAATAAAAGGTTATACCGATCAGCCATTACATTATGACCATGCACCCCAAGTCTAGAGCAACGAGCGCGCCTGAAGACGGAACGGTAGCGCAGGTGAAGTTCATTGAGCAGAATGTATACAACTCGAGGACAGATTTTCAGTTAGTAGAGTGTTCGGAGTCAGAAGGATCGTCGGTTTATCGGAGTTTGATGAAGGACAAATTGTGATGCCGCGGCGCCTCGGGACGATGCGATCTCAGAAACGGCGCGGCTTGTGTTTTGTTCCCGTGCCACTGTAGTGAGTATGTATCAAAAGTGGTGCACAGATGACCAAACGACGAACCGTCGTCCAGTCGTGTGTCATCCGCATCTCACTGAAGCCAGAGAGGGGAGCGGAGACTGTAGCGCATTTTTCACAGGAACCGCAGGGCCACATTGCAACAAATCATCCGCAGCTAGAACAGTGGTCATCAGAGCAATGTCTCATAGCACACAGTTCACCACAGCCTTTTGTGCATGGGCCTGCGTAACCGAGACACAGCCATGCTCACTGCACGTCAGTCATTTCCAACTACGCATAAAATGGGCCCAAGATCGTCGAGATTGGACAGTGGATGATTGGAAAAAAGTGGCCTCGTCTTACGAATCAAGATTCCTGGTGCATCACGTATGACGGTCGAGCACGGATTCGTTAATTACCAACGGAGGCTATAGCACCTGAATGCACTGTTGGGCGGAAGCAGGCCGGCGGCGGCGGTGTTATGCTGTGGGCGATGTTTTATTGGGGCACTTGAGGCCCCATTACGCCAACAGCACAGTATCTGACAGCTGTCATGGTATTTGAACATCGTTTCGGACCAAGTTCACCCATTCGTAGCAACTGTGTTCCCAGCAGGCGACGGCCATTACCAGCAGGATGATGCGCCATGCTACACTGCCAAAATATTCAAGGAGTGGCTTGAGGAATATGCTGGTGACTTTCTGTTAATGCCCTGGCTTCCAAATTCACCTAACATGAACGCAATCGGACATTTGTGGTTCGACTTGAAAAAGCGGGTTTGCGATAAATCACCACCATCCCGAAATGTACGGTAACTGGAAGACCCACTGTTGACAGTATGATAAGAGATATCCCAGGATACCTATCTCCAGCTCATCGAATAGATACCTCGCCGCTGTTTTGCGGTCTAAACGGGGTCATACAACTTATTAGGCAGGTGATCATAATGTAATATGGCTCGTCGGTATATACATCATCACCATCATAATCAACCATTATCAATCCACTGCTGGATAAAGGGCTCCCCAAGTTTCTTCCACAACGGTCTATCTTGTGCCACTCTCCTCCATGTCACTCCTAAATGCTTTCGAATTTCATCCACCCATCTCCCATGTGGTCTTCTTCTGGGCCTTTTTCTGTCTCTTGTAATCCATTCTACAATTTCGGTTACCCATCGGTGGTCCGTTGTTCCAGCATATGTCCAGCCCGTTGCCATTTCATGGATTTTACTTTGATCATGATGTATTCCTATCTTGTAACTTTCCTTTTCGACGAGTTCCTGCAGAGCATAATCCAGAAAAAAATGTTCTAAAAAGGCCTGTGGCCTTTTAGAACGTTTCTCTCATTAGGTATAACATCTAATGAAAAGGTGTTAAACACCTTTTCATTTTAGAAGACCTTTCATTAGGTGTCATAAAATGTTTACAAATGCGAAATATCTAGGTTGTAACTTAAAATTTTCTAAAAAGGCCCATGACATAGTGTTTTTTCTTTTTTTATTTATTGTATTGGGGTTTAACGACCACCGTGAGCATGCAACTCAGTGGGCTAAAAGTAGTCGCCCATCCCTAATTTAGGGCTACTGGTTTCACGGAAGGGAGAGAACCAGCGCCGTAAGACCAGCACAACATCCATGCCTCACTGGATTCGAACTCAGACCCATCTCAGCTGTATGATCAGAAGCCATCGCTTAAACTACTGCGATAGCTTATTTATTTCGTACACGTCTGTAATTGGGTGAAATTTTTATACATCAAAAATTCGTTTGAATCATGATATTTGGATCATATTTTATTTTGCCCACTACTTTGACGTAATTTCAACAATGAACCCGGTGGGGGAAGGGTCAAAGCAGAATTGGACAAGTGTTCATTTTTCAACCATGCATTTTTACATTTTCTTGCTAACACTGATTCGTTTATGAAACGGGTGTAGGAGAACTGTCCACAAAACATTTGAGGGGCCTTATAAAAATGCATTTTTGACCGCTTCGTGGACACGACCCCCAGAGGTTGGTTATCTGAATCATATGAAGTTTCCGTAATTTCGTCTTTTCTTAATTGCGGTTATTAATGTAATTCTTTATACAAATGTTTATGATCTTCAACTCAACAAAAGATTTCAGGATTTACAACAAACTACAATTAATTATCTGGGGGCATGTCCTGCCTCAGGAAACCTATCGAGGAGGAGGGGGGGACCACAAAAGTATAAAATATAAAGAATTTCTGGTCCGATCGGGAGATTTTTAGCATTTACAACCTACATCTCAAACTCTCTGAAGACATGTGCTGACTCACGAAACCTGTCCGGGAGGGGAGGGGTGGGGTGGGGGGTTCCTAAAATATAAAACAAAAACAAAGTATTTCTAGTTGTAAATGCTGAAAATCTCTCGATTAGACAAGGAATAAGAAATTCCTTGCCGCCCCGGTGGCGCATTGGTCTAAGGCGCTGGCCTCTGATCATTCGTCCGTAAGGGGTACGGGGTTCGAATCCCGTCTGGCGTGGATGTTATGTTTGTCTTACGGCAGTGGCTCTCTCCCTTCCCTGGAACCAGTGACCCTAAATTAGGGACGGGCGACTGCTTATAGCCCATTGAGTTGCTCACGGTGGTCGTTAAACCTCCAATAAAAAAAAAGAAATTCCTTACATTTTACACTTTGGGATCTACCCCCCCCCCCTACCGGGCCCGACACAGGTTTTCTGCGTTATCACATGTTCGTAAAGAGTTTGTTCAGATTAGTTTCTAAACGCTCAAAATCTCCCGATCTGATCGGAAATTCTTTGCATTTTACACGGGGTTTTACCCCCCCCCCCCCAACAGGTTTCCTGGGTAAGCACATGCCCTCAGATAATTTGTTGAATTCTAGCTTGTGAATGCGAAATATCTCCCGATCGGACCAGAAATTCTTTATATTTCATATTTTGGGTTTTAAGCACCCCACCCCCCACCCCCAGGGTAAGTTTCCTGGGTTTGCACATACACGCAGAGAATTTGTTTAGCAGTAGTTTATATACCTTGAAAAATATCGTAAATAAGAAAATACGAAATTACGGAAATTTTATGTGTCAGATAACCAATCTCCGGAGACGTAACCGCGGAGCAATCCAGAACGCAATTTTTATACGGCCCCCTTAAAATGTTTGTGGCCAGTTCTGCGCTTTGTCTTTTTCCCGAAAATCATGGAAATGTTTAAATTTCTTACTGAAAATGAAATATTTAAAAAAAAAAATTTGGACAGTAGTTGCTTAAGTAGTGGGGAATATAGCGACACGAAATTTGTTTATGCAGAACAATTTTATGGCACTGAAATTCCAATGTATCCAGTTCTCCGGTGTGGCCAGTTCTCCGTACCCGTTATGATATGAGATACACACTTCAATGTGGAGGGGATATTTATATGGCTTCCTTATCAATATCATGCTTTTTTGGGAAATTTTTCTCCTTGGTATTTCTATTCGGTCACCCGTAGTGAGATCCTAGATGTGCACTAATACTGAGGTACAAAAATAATGGCCCAGCCCTGGACCCAATGTCTGCTTAAAGAAATGTGCTCAGCGATAGTGTATATATACGATATATAACTACCGAAGACTTTTCGTTTAAATTGTATCACAGAGAACAAAATAATAATAATAATAATAATAATAATAATAATTCCCCGTGTTATCTGTAAATGCAATGACAGTATTCGACATTTGCTACCGAATATTAACAGCATGCATTTTCTTATTAAAACCTAGCCGTGATTGTTTCCTTATTTGACCGCATTTGGTTGAAACTTTTAATGTGAACCCCCGGGCCCATCATGGAAATCCGGCACCATCTCACAAAACCGTAGAGGATACCCAGCATGCAAAGTCTGCGGTATCCTTCATGCAAAGTCTATTTAACGAGAAGCTTCGAAGCGCCACAGGGAGTCCCTCCCCCTCCACCTCCCGTCGTCATTGTTCAAAGGCTCTTTGGTCTGCTGGAAGCGATTAGTTCCTAAAAGGCACGCTGCTTACTCCCCTCAAACTGGTAAAATGAATCCTTCTCAACTGCCAACTTAGAGTGAACGCACTATACGTCACAAATTAAACATTCAAAAATATTATTTTACATGTTCAAAAAATTATATAGTGTCTGTTATAGTGTCTTCTATTACACGGGGTCTTCTTCCCAAAGCCTCAAAGAGATAAAGAGTGACGTACCTCACAAATTAAATATTCAAAAATATTATTTTACATATTCAAAAAATTACATAGTGTCTTCTACTACCTAGTGTCTTCTTCCCAAAGCCCCAAAGAGATTAAGAGCAACGTACGTTACAAATTAAACATTCAAAAATATTATTTTACATGTTCAAAAAATTACATAGTGTCTTCTATTACCTAGTGTCTTCTTCCCAAAGCCCCAAAGAGATTCAGAGCGACGTACGTCACAAATTAAACATTCAAAAATATTATTTTACATGTTCAAAAAATTACATAGTCTTCCCAAAGAGATGGAGAACGACGTACGTCACAAATTAAGCATTCAAAAATATTATTTTATATGTTGAAAAAATTACTTAGTGTCTTCCCAAATTCGTCCCAAATGAAACATTCAAAAATATTATTTTACATGTTCAAACAATTACATAGTATCT
This sequence comes from Macrothele yani, assembly GCA_039090855.1. Lineage (NCBI taxonomy): Eukaryota > Metazoa > Arthropoda > Arachnida > Araneae > Macrothelidae > Macrothele > Macrothele yani. The sequence continues at coordinate 74,760,321 of CM077032.1, read as the reverse complement.
GATATAGTGTCTTCTATTACACAGGGTCTTCTTCCTAAATCCCAAAAAAGATTAAGAGCGACGTACCTCACAAATTAAATATTCAAAAATATTATTTTAAATATTCAAAAAATCACATAGTGTCTTCTTTCCAAATTCGTCACAAATTAAACATTCAAAAATATTATTTTACTTGTTCAATATTACAAGGGGTGTTCTTCCCAAAGCCGAAAGAGATTAAGAGCGACGTACCTTATAAATAAAGCATTCAAAAGTATTATTTTACATATTCAAAAAATTACATGGTGTCTGACATTGTGTCTTCTATTACATAGTGTCTTCTTTCCAAATTCGCCACAAATTAAACATTCAAAAATTTTATTTTACTTGTTCAAAAAATTACTTAGTGTCTTCTATTACACGGGGTCTTCTTCCTAAAGCCCCAAAGATATTAAGAGCGACGTACCTTATAAATTAAACATTCAAAACTATTATTTTACACATTCAAAACATTACTTAGTGTCTGTCATAGTGTCTTCCCAAATTCGTCACAAATTAAACATTCAAAAATATTATTTTGCATGTTAAAACCATTACATAGTGTCTACTATTACACGGGGTGTTCCTCCCAAAGCCCCAAAGAGATTAAGAGCGACCTACCTTACAAATTAAACATTCAAAACTATTATTTTACATATTCAAAAAAATACATGGTGTCTGACATAGTGTCTTCTTTCCAAATTCGTCACAAATTAAACGTTCAAAAATATTATTTTACATGTTTAAAAAATTACATAGTGTCTTCTTCCCAAATCCCAAGAGATTAAGAGCAACTTATGTCACAACAGTATATAAACTATAGGCGTACCCCATATACACCGAAGAGCAATTGAATTAGAGATACCTATCTAGTAACGTGTAATGCCATCTTCCGACCTGATGCCGGCAGCGATTCGTCTCGGCATGGACTCGACATGGAACCAGAAGCGTTGGGAAGCCATACGGATTCACGACACCTGAAAAAGCTCCCACAGTTCAAGAAGATTTGATGGAGGGGGGGGGGAAGGTCAGAGCCTCGATCATCTCTCCCGATGGCATCCCAGATGTGCTCGATGGGATTGACGTCAGGTGACCTAACTGGCCAAGGAAGCGAGGTCAGCCGCCCCGGTGGCGCAGTGGTCTAAGGCGTTGGCCTCTGATCATTCGTCCGAAGGGGTCCGGGTTCGAATCCCGTGAGGCATGGATGTTGTGTTTGTCTTACGGCACTGGCTCTCTCCCTTCCCTGGAACCAGTGACCCTAAATTAGGGACGGGCGACTGCTTATAGCCCATTGTGTTGCTCACGGTGGTCGTTAAACCTCCAATCAAAAAAAAAAAAAAAAAAGCGAGGTCACGTCGGTGGAGTGTTCATCCAACCATTCGGGGATACAATTCGGGAGCGATGGCACGGTGCATTGTCTTGTTGCTGGATGAGGTCTCCAGTGGGATGTTGAAGACGCACAAGCTGAAGAAAATGGTCGTCCAGGATATCCCGGTGACGTTGACCTGCGAGGGACGATGTCACACGTACCAGGGTTCCCATTTCAATCCACGTAAATAGTCCCCAGACGAGAATGCCACCCCCACCAGCTTGAAGAGTACCCTGCTGGCAAAATTGATCCATCGCTTCATGTGGTTTGCGCCGTACTCGTATCCTGCCATCTGCATGTACCAACGGGAATCTCGACTCATGAGTCTAGGCAACATTTTTCCACATGTTTAGGGTCCAGTGGCGATGTTCCCGCGCCCATGCTAATCTTTGCACCCTGTGATGTGCGGTCAGCAGCGGTACCCTCGTAAGACGATGGCTTCTGTACCCCATAGTGAGGAGATGGTTCTGGATGGTGTGGCTGCTTACACGTTATTGTGCACCAGCATTAAATTGCCGAGTGATTTCTTGCACTGTGGCCCGTCTATCCGCTGTTACAATGCGAGCTAGACGACGATGACCCCGCTCATCCACACGCTGTTGTCCACGACAGTTGTCCCTTGCAGGGATGGTTTTGCCGGATTCGATGTACTCACGGTGCACCCGTGACACAGTGGCTCGTGAAAATCCCAGTGCCTGCACGACTTCCGAGATGGAGTGACCCATTCATCGGGCCCCAACAATTTGCCCAATATCAAATGCGCTTAGATCATTCGTCTTACCCATACTGCGTCCGACTCTTACTGATTCAGATCAGATCCTATGTAGAGTATTTTAGGAAGGTAGTGTCTGACCCCAGGTCTTAAACAACCCTTAGAAATAGGAAGCTACGAGATTTGGGATAGAGTGCCCGATAGGAAAGTGACACCGAAGCTAGGTAGAAAGGGGAAAGAACACGCCCTTATTTATTACCGGGGGGCCAGTATCCAGGGTTTGACGGCTTAACGTGCCCATCCGACGCACGCCGGATATTTAGCGGTTCGAGCGTTTGTATCGACCTGGGATCGGACTTGAGGTCTTCTCCGTGGCAGTCCCGAACGTTGACCACTAGGCCACCCGTTGTCCCTCTTACTGATTCCCGTCGCATCACTCCTTATATTGTCGGATCGCTGCATACGTCATGTCGCTTCCGTTTACAGGGCCGCCCACCGCGCCACATTTGCATAACGCTAGCTGTCTCTAATTCAATTGCTCTTCAGTGTATACGTACACGCATTGTGTACGTATGCTATATATATATTCAGCCCCTTCAACAAGAATTCCTGGGTGCGCCACAGTCTCGCCTTACTACAAGCGTGTTTCTGATTACTAAGGAATCATTACAGCGTTACCTGAAAACGTAAGGTGTAAGCCATTTCTCTGCTATTTGGGTCCTGCCCCTTTAGATTATTTAGATTAGCACATAGTAAAAAAAAAAAAATACAATAAGGGGGAGATGATGTAACGTATACCAGGAGATGTGACGTACCTGCCAGCAGGACGCACACGACATAAAGGCAGATAGTAGTCAGAACAAACGTCCGCGTAGCTCAATTGGTAGAGCAACTTATTCCGGAATGAGGGGACCTGGGTTCGAATCCTGGAGCGGATAAAAATGACGGAGAAATCCACTTCGTTATAATGGCGCCTGAACTATCCGGATGACCCGACCGTTCAATATCTCGCAATGGTGTGATGTTATTTCCACACCGCGAGATAGGAAAAATCAGAGAATCCCTTCTCCAGCACTTCAAAAAAAAAAAAAAATAAATAAATAAATAAAAAACGATAAGGGGGAGATGATGTAACGTATACCAGGAGATGTGACGTACCTGCCAGCAGGACGCACACGACAGAAAGGCAGATAGTAGTCAGAACAAACGTCCGCGTATCTCAATTGGTAGAGTGACTTATTCCGGAATGAGGGGATCCGGGTTCGAATCCTGCGCGGATAAAAATGACGGAGAAATTTACTTCGTTATAGCGTGGATGACAGTTTGAGGTGCTTTGTTTTTTTGTCCCAGAGCGTAAATCACCCACCGCCAGGGGGTAAAAACCCCCTTTTTATGGGAACAATTTATCATAATTTGCTATTGTTTAAAATTAGTTAGCAAATTTATTGTTGTTTTAGAAGAACTAGCATCACGTTAGCTAACACTGAGGCTTAACCGTATGTATGGAATGTCGGTATAGAAGACTGAAATAAAGCTGAACGCCAGCTTACAAAATATGATGATGTATTGCAGTGCAAACATCTCTTCTGTGTGGAATTAGCTTTTAATTGCGGAATTAGACCGAGTTGTCAGTGCTTGAAAAATTGTCCCTTCAGCGAGGACTGTTTAAGGTTTTATTGAAAGACTAGCTAAATACCCGCTCTTCGAACGTGATGATATGAAAATACAGTTGAAATACAGATGATATACATTATCTACCAACAAGTAATTGGACACCCCTGCAATCGACGATATCTGCGGTCCTGATACACATCACGGCCGCCGTCGTTAAATATCGTGTGGGAAACAACAACGCAACCAGTCGCATGCAAGATGCCACGCAGTTCGGAGCTCTCTGATTTCGAGAAAGGTGTAATCGTCGGGTATCACAGAAATGGCCGATCCATACGTGACATATCCGGCGAGTTGAAGTACCCAAAATCGACAGTGGCCTATGTGATTGGCAAGTGGAAGATGGGAGGTGACTGTCGGAATGTGCCCCGACACGGCAGACCCACAAAACTGGGAGTTAGAGACCGACGGGTACTGGCCAGAGAAATTAGGAAGAACCAAACCAAATCAATGGGCCACATCCACGAGGAGTTTCAACATGCATCCGGGAGTGTTCTTTCGATGAATACCATCCGTAAGGAAGCCCATCTGCTCGGTTATCATGGACGTGCTGCCGCCCACAAGCCTTTGATCACCAAGTCCAATAGCGCTGCTCGGCTAACGTGGTGCAAAGAACGTCGACAGTGGACCGTTGAACAGTGGAAACAGGTTCTCAGGAGCGACGAATCAAGGTTCACCTTCTACCGTTCTGATGGCAGGGTCTGGGTTTGGCGTCTGCCTGGAGAACGCCTCCTGCCGGAATGTATTGTGCCAACTGTGAAGTTCGGCGGCGGTGGAATTATGCTATGGAGATGTTTCTCCTGGTATGGCACGGGACCCTTGGTCGCAATTCCTGGTAGACTCAACGCCGAGACCTACTGCACCATTTTGAATGACCATGCGCTTCCTACGTTGTGGCTGTTTTACGGGTTGGACCAATGTTACTTCCAGGATGACAATGCCACCTGTCATGTTGCGAGGTCCACCATGGCTTGGTATGGTGACAATGGGGTTAATCGAATGGACTGGCCTGCGCAGAGCCCAGACCTTAACCGTATCGAGCACCTCTGGGACGAGTTGGAGCGTCGACTTAAGGGGTGCCCCCACCGTCCGAAATCGGTGAAGGAACTGACCTGTCTTCTCCAAGCCGAGTGGAAGAAAATACCGCTAGCCGTCGTACAACACCTGGTTGAGAGTATGCCCCAGAGGGTCGCAGCTGTAATCGCCGCTCGTGGAGGCTCCACCAACTATTGAAGGTGAATAAACTTCGTTTTCCTTTGCTATCACAGGTGTCCAATTACTTGTTGGTAGATAGTGTATATGATATACAGTTGAAATGGCCATGCAGTGCAAATGTCTTTGCTTATTTGGGAAACACATTTCTGCCTGACTTATTCTGCCATACGACACATTTAAGCAATGTCGTTCATAACTGCAAATTCAAAACTTCAAACTTACACGAAACAAATCAAAGTATACGTCGTTACTCTTCACTTTCATCGTTAAAATATTAATAGACACCAGAACAAAAGAATACTAGAAAATAGGACAAAATACGTTGTTACTTTCAGCATAAATGTAAAAAGCAGCTTGCTTATAAACAATTTCTTTTGACACTGTGCATTTAAAAGCTAGCAAGTCAGTTGTTTTTGGAAGCGTGAGTAAAACTGTGCTGCCATCGCTAATATCTCAAGGGGGAAACTTTTTTTTTTTCAAATTTCAATTACTATGAAAACGTACCCGCGTATTTATATTTATTGCAGTCACCTTACCACCTATATGACGTCACCGTTGCTTCGGTGAAAACGAATGTTGGTAATTTGATTTTGACTCAAAAAACCTTGACATTCGATACGTCAAACGCCATTTATTTTATACCCATTTATTTATGTTTTTCAAAAGTCCTCGCGATAAATAACATTCTGTGTAAAATATTTGTTGTTTAACACTTCTAGATTAGAGCGTCAAGATACACAGTGCGTCAAAGAATTTTTAAGACTGGCGCTAGATTTCAGCCTACGGTAGCGCCACCAGTGTAATCACGAATGCGTTATAAACCATGACCATCTGCTTGCTTTCTGCCAAAAGTACTGCGCAGTTGTTAAAGTAACTCAAACGAAATGGTCGTTCATTAGAGAAGTAAAATTTTTTTCATGTTGAATTATTGAGATGGAACAAAGGGCTGTTATTAAATTTAACGCAAAACTTGGTAAAAGTGCCTCGGAAACGTACCAAATGATGAAACAAGTTTACGGTGAGTTTTGTTTAAGTAGATCAAATGTTTTCCTGTGGCACAAACGTTTTTTGGACGGAAGAGAGACGTTAGAAGATGATAAGCATACCGGAAGACCAAGTTCATCTAGGACACCTGAGATTATTGAAAAAGTGCGTGATTTCGTGGCAAACAATCGATGTGCGTCACTAAGAATGATGGAAGAGTCTTTAAACATCAACAAAGAAACGATTCGAAACATCCTGCATGAAGATTTGGGCAAAACAAAAGTCTGTGCTAAATTTGTTCCACACACGTTAACCCAATGAACAAAAATCAAGGAGAGCTGCACATTGCAGAGACATCATTTCAGCCGCTGAAAATGATCCAAACTTCTAAAAATCGATTGTTGAGGTGATGAAACATGGTGTTTTCAATATGATCCTAAAACAAAGTGACAAAGTGCGGAATGGAAGTCAAAAAACTCGCCACAAGCCAAAAAAAAAAAAAAAAAAAAAAAAGAAAAGTTCCATCGAAAATCAAAACAATGCTCATTACATTCTTCGATAGTAAGGGTATTATCCACAAAGAATTTGTTCCAAGTGGACAAACAATTACTGGTGAGTTTTATTTAAATGTTTTGAGGCGTTTGATGGGCAGAATTCGTCGCATTCGTCCAGAATATCGAGATGAAAACAGTTGGCTTTTGTTGCACGATAATGCACCCAGTCACACCTCACTTCTTGTTCGTAGATTTCTGGCAAAAAATAACATCTGTGTGTTGAATCATCCACCGTATTCGCCTGATTTAGCACCCTGCGACTTTTCTTTGTTCCCGAAAACTTAAAATGACGTTAAAAGGGTGTTATTTTGATGATATTTCGACCATACAAACAGCTTCGACGCGTGCTTTGGAGGCAATTCCGCAAAGTGAACTGGAACAGGCATTCTAATCATTATTAAATCTCTGTAACAAGTGTATTGAAGCCGGAGGGACTTATTTTGAATAACATACCAAAACAAATTATAATTTCTTGTTTCTATTTCATTTTACAGACCCAGTCTTAAAAATTCTTTGACGCACTGTGTAGATCGATATTTTGCAAAATGCGTAAGATAATCAGCACTAAACTCGGAAAGTTGTTTTCGTGTAAACTTATCTTAATAACTTTCGCTTTGAGTTTTCGCGTTAAATAACTTTTTCTCCGGCATACTTGTTATTCTGTTCATGGCTTGTTTTAGACTGTCCTATTCGACGATTAGTTTGAAACTTCATAGCGAAACGTAAACGTTTTCTACAAAATAATGCGACATCTGGTATTACAAATAGGAACTATCTAAATTATCGACAAGGTACTGTTGGGGGTGACATCTGTTTTTAGATGCAATTTTGCCCGCTTTGACATCTCGAGATTTCAGTTTTTACTTTTTTTTTTTTTTTTTGATTGGAGGTTTAACGACCACCGTGAGCTTCAACAATTTTTTTTATTTGGAGCAAACATGGACAGGAAGATACAGATGGCCTGTGCTTAACAGTTACCAAAAGATAAACAAGTGGATGACCTATTTACAATGACAATGAGATATTTACATTATGTGGATGCACTATATACAATGTAAGCAAATTCATAACACTGACAATACTGGACTGATGGGTTGACTTACTCTATGTGCAACATATGTTCGCAATGTGCATCAGCAGAGTGCCATCTCTAATAGGTGAACACCAGTACAAGGTATAACTATAAATTTTACAGTGCAAAAACAAACATGTATATTTTGAGCAATCTTGAAAAAAAGAAAAGAGCAGAAGGTTTATACTTTTCAGTATCTGAAAGATAAGCGAATAAATGATCTATCCACAATGATGGTGTGAACTCTATACAAATTGAATGCAATATCTCTCTTGTGAAACGCTGTCAAATTACAAAAAGAACTATTACTTAGGCTTAAACAAGTGCCTCAATCACAGTGCTATAGATTAACTTGTAATGAACAACAACATATGTACACAAGATGCAACGGCATAGGGAAGACACTAATAAGGAATTACAATTCCATGGTGAGCAACTCAATGGGCTATAAGCAGTCGCCCGTCCCTAATTTAAGGTCACTGGTTCCGGGGAAGGGAGAGAGCCAGTGCCGTAAGACAAACACAACATCCATGCCTCACCGGGATTCCAACCCGGACCCCCTTATGGGCGAATGATCAGAGGCCATCGCTTACACCAATGCGCCACCGGGTCACTGGTTCCAGGGAAGTGAGAGAGCCAGTGCCGTAAGACAAACACAACATCCATGCCTCACCGGGATTCGAACCCGGACCCCCTTATGGGTGAATGATCAGAGGCCATCGCTTACACCAATGCGCCACCGGGTCACTGGTCCCAGGGAAGTGAGAGAGCCAGTGCCGTAAGACAAACACAACATCCATGCCACACCGGGATTCGAACCCGGACCCCGTTCGGACGAATGATCAGAGGCCATTGCTTAGACAACAGCGCCACCGGAGCGGCAATTGAAGGTTTAACAACCACAGTGAGCAACTCAGTGGGCTATAAGCAGTCGCCCGTCCCTCATTTAGGGTCACTGGTTCCAGGAAAGGGAAAGAACCAGTGCCGTAAGACAAACACAACATCCATGCCTCACCGGGATTCGAACCCGGACCCCGTTCGGACGAATGATCAAAGGCCATCGCTTAGACTACTGCGCCACCGTTGCGGCTCAGTTTTTATTGTAGGTTAACGCGTTTAGATTATATTATTGTATATATTATTATATTATACATTTTTGCAAAATGTATAATATAATAATATATACAAGGTCTGTCCGAAAAGTAATGAGACTCATTCAATAACAGACATTTCATTAAAGTTATACTTACATAACATTAAAATTCCTCGAAATAACATCCTTCAACATCAATCCACCGCTGCTAGCGGTTCTCCCACGCCGCGTACCTTGCCTCAAAGTCGGGAACAGGGACCGCTTTCAAAGCACTCGTCGCGGCAGTTTGCACGTTTGTAACATTCCCAAAATGGTGTCCTTTCAGGCCGGATTTGAACTGGGGAAACGAAAAGAAGTCAGCCTGGGACAAGTCCGGGCTGTAGGGAGGTTGATAGAGCGTTGCCACGTTGTGTTTCGTCAGAAACTCTCTCACTCTCAGCGACGCATGGCTTGGCGCATTATCGTGGTGAAGAACCCAAGTGTTGGTGATCTCCAGGCGGACGCGCGTAACTCTGTTCTTCAGCCGTTTAAGCTCTCTCACTCTCAGCGACGCATGACTCGGCGCATTATCGTAGTGAAGAACCCAAGTTTTGGTGATCTCCGGGCGTACGCGCGTAACTCTGTTCTTCAGCCGTTGAAGCTCTCTCACTCTCAGCGACGCATGGCTCGGCGCATTATCGTAGTGAAGAACCCAAGTGTTGGTGATCTCCGGGCGGACGCGCGTAACTCTGTTCTTCAGCCATTGAAGCTCTCTCACTCTCAGTGACGCATGGCTCGGCGCATTATCGTAGTGAAGAATCCAAGTGTTGATGATCTCCGGGCGGACGCGCGCAACTCTGTTCTTCAGCCGTTGAAGCTCTCTCACTCTCAGCGACGCATGACTCGGCGCATTATCGTAGTGAAGAACACAAGTGTTGGTGATCTCCGGGCGTACGCGCGTAACTCTGTTCTTCAGCCGTTGAAGCTCTCTCACTCTCAGCGACGCATGTCTCGGCGCATTATCGTAGTGAAGAACCCAAGTGTTGGTGATCTCCGGGCGGACGCTCGTAACTCTGTTCTTCAGCCGTTGAAGCTCTCTCACTCTCAGCGACGCATGTCTCGGCGCATTATCGTAGTGAAGAACCCAAGTGTTGGTGATCTCCGGGCGTACGCGCGTAACTCTGTTCTTCAGCCGTTGAAGCTCTCTCACTCTCAGCGACGCATGTCTCGGCGCATTATCGTAGTGAAGAACCCAAGTGTTGGTGATCTCCGGGCGGACGCGCGTAACTCTGTTCTTCAGCCGTTGAAGCTCTCTCACTCTCAGCGACGCATGTCTCGGCGCATTATCGTAGTGAAGAACCCAAGTGTTGGTGATCTCCGGGCGTACGCGCGTAACTCTGTTCTTCAGCCGTTGAAGCTCTTTCACTCTCAGCGACGCATGTCTCGGCGCATTATCGTAGTGAAGAACCCAAGTGTTGGTGATCTCCGGGCGTACGCGCGTAACTCTGTTCTTCAGCCGTTGAAGCTCTCTCACTCTCAGCGACGCATGACTCGGCGCATTATCGTAGTGAAGAACCCAAGTGTTGGTGATCTCCGGGCGTACGCGCGTAACTCTGTTCTTCAGCCGTTGAAGCTCTCTCACTCTCAGCGACGCATGACTCGGCGCATTATCGTAGTGAAGAACCCAAGTGTTGGTGATCTCCGGGTGGACGCGCGTAACTCTGTTCTTCAGCCATTGAAGCTCTCTCACTCTCAGTGACGCATGGTCTCGGCGCATTATCGTAGTGAAGAACCCAAGTGTTGATGATCTCCGGGCGGACGCGCGTAACTCTGTTCTTCAGCCGTTGAAGCTCTCTCACTCTCAGCGACGCATGACTCGGCGCATTATCGTAGTGAAGAACCCAAGTGTTGGTGATCTCCGGGCGAACGCGCGTAACTCTGTTCTTCAGCCGTTGAAGCTCTCTCACTCTCAGCGACGCATGTCTCGGCGCATTATCGTAGTGAAGAACCCAAGTGGGTGATCTCCGGGCGGACGCGCGTAACTCTGTTCTTCAGCCGTTGAAGCTCTCTCACTCTCAGCGACGCATGGCTCGGCGCATTATCGTAGTGAAGAACCCAAGTGTTGGTGATCTCCGGGCGGACGCGCGTAACTCTGTTCTTCAGCCATTGAAGCTCTCTCACTCTCAGTGACGCATGGCTCGGCGCATTATCGTAGTGAAGAATCCAAGTGTTGATGATCTCCGGGCGGACGCGCGCAACTCTGTTCTTCAGCCGTTGAAGCTCTCTCACTCTCAGCGACGCATGACTCGGCGCATTATCGTAGTGAAGAACCCAAGTGTTGGTGATCTCCGGGCGTACGCGCGTAACTCTGTTCTTCAGCCGTTGAAGCTCTCTCACTCTCAGCGACGCATGTCTCGGCGCATTATCGTAGTGAAGAACCCAAGTGTTGGTGATCTCCGGGCGTACGCGCGTAACTCTGTTCTTCAGCCGTTGAAGCTCTCTCACTCTCAGCGACGCATGTCTCGGCGCATTATCGTAGTGAAGAACCCAAGTGTTGGTGATCTCCGGGCGAACGCGCGTAACTCTGTTCTTCAGCCGGTTGAAGCTCTCTCACTCTCAGCGACGCATGTCTCGGCGCATTATCGTAGTGAAGAACCCAAGTGTTGGTGATCTCCGGGCGGACGCGCGTAACTCTGTTCTTCAGCCGTTGAAGCTCTCTCACTCTCAGCGACGCATGTCTCGGCGCATTATCGTAGTGAAGAACCCAAGTGTTGGTGATCTCCGGGCGTACGCGCGTAACTCTGTTCTTCAGCCGTTGAAGCTCTCTCACTCTCAGCGACGCATGTCTCGGCGCATTATCGTAGTGAAGAACCCAAGTGTTGGTGATCTCCGGGCGTACGCGCGTAACTCTGTTCTTCAGCCGTTGAAGCTCTCTCACTCTCAGCGACGCATGACTCGGCGCATTATCGTAGTGAAGAACCCAAGTGTTGGTGATCTCCGGGCGTACGCGCGTAACTCTGTTCTTCAGCCGTTGAAGCTCTCTCACTCTCAGCGACGCATGACTCGGCGCATTATCGTAGTGAAGAACCCAAGTGTTGGTGATCTCCGGGCGTACGCGCGTAACTCTGTTCTTCAGCCGTTGAAGCTCTCTCACTCTCAGCGACGCATGACTCGGCGCATTATCGTAGTGAAGAACCCAAGTGTTGGTGATCTCCGGGCGTACGCGCGTAACTCTGTTCTTCAGCCGTTGAAGCTCTCTCACTCTCAGCGACGCATGACTCGGCGCATTATCGTAGTGAAGAACCCAAGTGTTGGTGATCTCCGGGCGTACGCGCGTAACTCTGTTCTTCAGCCGTTGAAGCTCTCTCACTCTCAGCGACGCATGACTCGGCGCATTATCGTAGTGAAGAACCCAAGTGTTGGTGATCTCCGGGCGTACGCGCGTAACTCTGTTCTTCAGCCGTTGAAGCTCTCTCACTCTCAGCGACGCATGTCTCGGCGCATTATCGTAGTGAAGAACCCAAGTGTTGGTGATCTCCGGGCGAACGCGCGTAACTCTGTTCTTCAGCCGTTGAAGCTCTCTCACTCTCAGCGACGCATGACTCGGCGCATTATCGTAGTGAAGAACCCAAGTGTTGGTGATCTCCGGGCGTACGCGCGCAACTCTGTTCTTCAGCCGTTGAAGCTCTCTCACTCTCAGCGACGCATGACTCGGCGCATTATCGTAGTGAAGAACCCAAGTGTTGGTGATCTCCGGGCGTACGCGCGTAACTCTGTTCTTCAGCCGTTGAAGCTCTCTCACTCTCAGCGACGCATGACTCGGCGCATTATCGTAGTGAAGAACCCAAGTGTTGGTGATCTCCGGGCGTACGCGCGCAACTCTGTTCTTCAGCCGTTGAAGCTCTCTCACTCTCAGCGACGCATGACTCGGCGCATTATCGTAGTGAAGAACCCAAGTGTTGGTGATCTCCGGGCGTACGCGCGTAACTCTGTTCTTCAGCCGTTGAAGCTCTCTCACTCTCAGCGACGCATGTCTCGGCGCATTATCGTAGTGAAGAACCCAAGTGTTGGTGATCTCCGGGCGTACGCGCGTAACTCTGTTCTTCAGCCGTTGAAGCTCTCTCACTCTCAGCGACGCATGACTCGGCGCATTATCGTAGTGAAGAACCCAAGTGTTGGTGATCTCCGGGCGTACGCGCGTAACTCTGTTCTTCAGCCGTTGAAGCTCTCTCACTCTCAGCGACGCATGTCTCGGCGCATTATCGTAGTGAAGAACCCAAGTGTTGGTGATCTCCGGGCGTACGCGCGTAACTCTGTTCTTCAGCCGTTGAAGCTCTCTCACTCTCAGCGACGCATGACTCGGCGCATTATCGTAGTGAAGAACCCAAGTGTTGGTGATCTCCGGGCGGACGCGCGTAACTCTGTTCTTCAGCCGTTGAAGCTCTCTCTCTCAGCGACGCATGACTCGGCGCATTATCGTAGTGAAGAACTCTGTTCTTCAGCCGGGCGGACGACTCTGTTCTTCAGCCGTTGAAGCTCTCTCACTCTCAGCGACGCATGACTCGGCGCATTATCGTAGTGAAGAACCCAAGTGTTGGTGATCTCCGGGCGGACGCGCGTAACTCTGTTCTTCAGCCGTTGAAGCTCTCTCACTCTCAGCGACGCATGTCTCGGCGCATTATCGTAGTGAAGAACCCAAGTGTTGGTGATCTCCGGGCGTACGCGCGTAACTCTGTTCTTCAGCCGTTGAAGCTCTCTCACTCTCAGCGACGCATGTCTCGGCGCATTATCGTAGTGAAGAACCCAAGTGTTGGTGATCTCCGGGCGTACGCGCGTAACTCTGTTCTTCAGCCGTTGAAGCTCTCTCACTCTCAGCGACGCATGTCTCGGCGCATTATCGTAGTGAAGAACCCAAGTGTTGGTGATCTCCGGGCGAACGCGCGTAACTCTGTTCTTCAGCCGTTGAAGCTCTCTCACTCTCAGCGACGCATGTCTCGGCGCATTATCGTAGTGAAGAACCCAAGTGTTGGTGATCTCCGGGCGTACGCGCGTAACTCTGTTCTTCAGCCGTTGAAGCTCTCTCACTCTCAGCGACGCATGTCTCGGCGCATTATCGTAGTGAAGAACCCAAGTGTTGGTGATCTCCGGGCGTACGCGCGTAACTCTGTTCTTCAGCCGTTGAAGCTCTCTCACTCTCAGCGACGCATGTCTCGGCGCATTATCGTAGTGAAGAACCCAAGTGTTGGTGATCTCCGGGCGTACGCGCGTAACTCTGTTCTTCAGCCGTTGAAGCTCTCTCACTCTCAGCGACGCATGACTCGGCGCATTATCGTAGTGAAGAACCCAAGTGTTGGTGATCTCCGGGCGTACGCGCGTAACTCTGTTCTTCAGCCGTTGAAGCTCTCTCACTCTCAGCGACGCATGACTCGGCGCATTATCGTAGTGAAGAACCCAAGTGTTGGTGATCTCCGGGCGTACGCGCGTAACTCTGTTCTTCAGCCGTTGAAGCTCTCTCACTCTCAGCGACGCATGACTCGGCGCATTATCGTAGTGAAGAACCCAAGTGTTGGTGATCTCCGGGCGTACGCGCGTAACTCTGTTCTTCAGCCGTTGAAGCTCTCTCACTCTCAGCGACGCATGACTCGGCGCATTATCGTAGTGAAGAACCCAAGTGTTGGTGATCTCCGGGCGTACGCGCGTAACTCTGTTCTTCAGCCGTTGAAGCTCTCTCACTCTCAGCGACGCATGACTCGGCGCATTATCGTAGTGAAGAACCCAAGTGTTGGTGATCTCCGGGCGTACGCGCGTAACTCTGTTCTTCAGCCGTTGAAGCTCTCTCACTCTCAGCGACGCATGTCTCGGCGCATTATCGTAGTGAAGAACCCAAGTGTTGGTGATCTCCGGGCGTACGCGCGTAACTCTGTTCTTCAGCCGTTGAAGCTCTCTCACTCTCAGCGACGCATGACTCGGCGCATTATCGTAGTGAAGAACCCAAGTGTTGGTGATCTCCGGGCGTACGCGCGTAACTCTGTTCTTCAGCCGTTGAAGCTCTCTCACTCTCAGCGACGCATGACTCGGCGCATTATCGTAGTGAAGAACCCAAGTGTTGGTGATCTCCGGGCGGTACGCGCGTAACTCTGTTCTTCAGCCGTTGAAGCTCTCTCACTCTCAGCGACGCATGTCTCGGCGCATTATCGTAGTGAAGAACCCAAGTGTTGGTGATCTCCGGGCGGTACGCGCGTAACTCTGTTCTTCAGCCGTTGAAGCTCTCTCACTCTCAGCGAGCGACGCATGTCTCGGCGCATTATCGTAGTGAAGAACCCAAGTGTTGGTGATCTCCGGGCGTACGCGCGTAACTCTGTTCTTCAGCCGTTGAAGCTCTCTCACTCTCAGCGACGCATGTCTCGGCGCATTATCGTAGTGAAGAACCCAAGTGTTGGTGATCTCCGGGCGTACGCGCGTAACTCTGTTCTTCAGCCGTTGAAGCTCTCTCACTCTCAGCGACGCATGTCTCGGCGCATTATCGTAGTGAAGAACCCAAGTGTTGGTGATCTCCGGGCGTACGCGCGTAACTCTGTTCTTCAGCCGTTGAAGCTCTCTCACTCTCAGCGACGCATGACTCGGCGCATTATCGTAGTGAAGAACCCAAGTGTTGGTGATCTCCGGGCGTACGCGCGTAACTCTGTTCTTCAGCCGTTGAAGCTCTCTCACTCTCAGCGACGCATGACTCGGCGCATTATCGTAGTGAAGAACCCAAGTGTTGGTGATCTCCGGGCGTACGCGCGTAACTCTGTTCTTCAGCCGTTGAAGCTCTCTCACTCTCAGCGACGCATGACTCGGCGCATTATCGTAGTGAAGAACCCAAGTGTTGGTGATCTCCGGGCGTACGCGCGTAACTCTGTTCTTCAGCCGTTGAAGCTCTCTCACTCTCAGCGACGCATGACTCGGCGCATTATCGTAGTGAAGAACCCAAGTGTTGGTGATCTCCGGGCGTACGCGCGTAACTCTGTTCTTCAGCCGTTGAAGCTCTCTCACTCTCAGCGACGCATGACTCGGCGCATTATCGTAGTGAAGAACCCAAGTGTTGGTGATCTCCGGGCGTACGCGCGTAACTCTGTTCTTCAGCCGTTGAAGCTCTCTCACTCTCAGCGACGCATGACTCGGCGCATTATCGTAGTGAAGAACCCAAGTGTTGGTGATCTCCGGGCGTACGCGCGTAACTCTGTTCTTCAGCCGTTGAAGCTCTCTCACTCTCAGCGACGCATGACTCGGCGCATTATCGTAGTGAAGAACCCAAGTGTTGGTGATCTCCGGGCGTACGCGCGTAACTCTGTTCTTCAGCCGTTGAAGCTCTCTCACTCTCAGCGACGCATGACTCGGCGCATTATCGTAGTGAAGAACCCAAGTGTTGGTGATCTCCGGGCGTACGCGCGTAACTCTGTTCTTCAGCCGTTGAAGCTCTCTCACTCTCAGCGACGCATGACTCGGCGCATTATCGTAGTGAAGAACCCAAGTGTTGGTGATCTCCGGGCGTACGCGCGTAACTCTGTTCTTCAGCCGTTGAAGCTCTCTCACTCTCAGCGACGCATGTCTCGGCGCATTATCGTAGTGAAGAACCCAAGTGTTGGTGATCTCCGGGCGTACGCGCGTAACTCTGTTCTTCAGCCGTTGAAGCTCTCTCACTCTCAGCGACGCATGACTCGGCGCATTATCGTAGTGAAGAACCCAAGTGTTGGTGATCTCCGGGCGTACGCGCGTAACTCTGTTCTTCAGCCGTTGAAGCTCTCTCACTCTCAGCGACGCATGACTCGGCGCATTATCGTAGTGAAGAACCCAAGTGTTGGTGATCTCCGGGCGTACGCGCGTAACTCTGTTCTTCAGCCGTTGAAGCTCTCTCACTCTCAGCGACGCATGACTCGGCGCATTATCGTAGTGAAGAACCCAAGTGTTGGTGATCTCCGGGCGTACGCGCGTAACTCTGTTCTTCAGCCGTTGAAGCTCTCTCACTCTCAGCGACGCATGACTCGGCGCATTATCGTAGTGAAGAACCCAAGTGTTGGTGATCTCCGGGCGTACGCGCGTAACTCTGTTCTTCAGCCGTTGAAGCTCTCTCACTCTCAGCGACGCATGACTCGGCGCATTATCGTAGTGAAGAACCCAAGTGTTGGTGATCTCCGGGCGTACGCGCGTAACTCTGTTCTTCAGCCGTTGAAGCTCTCTCACTCTCAGCGACGCATGACTCGGCGCATTATCGTAGTGAAGAACCCAAGTGTTGGTGATCTCCGGGCGTACGCGCGTAACTCTGTTCTTCAGCCGTTGAAGCTCTCTCACTCTCAGCGACGCATGTCTCGGCGCATTATCGTAGTGAAGAACCCAAGTGTTGGTGATCTCCGGGCGTACGCGCGTAACTCTGTTCTTCAGCCGTTGAAGCTCTCTCACTCTCAGCGACGCATGTCTCGGCGCATTATCGTAGTGAAGAACCCAAGTGTTGGTGATCTCCGGGCGTACGCGCGTAACTCTGTTCTTCAGCCGTTGAAGCTCTCTCACTCTCAGCGACGCATGACTCGGCGCATTATCGTAGTGAAGAACCCAAGTGTTGGTGATCTCCGGGCGTACGCGCGTAACTCTGTTCTTCAGCCGTTGAAGCTCTCTCACTCTCAGCGACGCATGACTCGGCGCATTATCGTAGTGAAGAACCCAAGTGTTGGTGATCTCCGGGCGTACGCGCGTAACTCTGTTCTTCAGCCGTTGAAGCTCTCTCACTCTCAGCGACGCATGACTCGGCGCATTATCGTAGTGAAGAACCCAAGTGTTGGTGATCTCCGGGCGTACGCGCGTAACTCTGTTCTTCAGCCGTTGAAGCTCTCTCACTCTCAGCGACGCATGACTCGGCGCATTATCGTAGTGAAGAACCCAAGTGTTGGTGATCTCCGGGCGTACGCGCGTAACTCTGTTCTTCAGCCGTTGAAGCTCTCTCACTCTCAGCGACGCATGACTCGGCGCATTATCGTAGTGAAGAACCCAAGTGTTGGTGATCTCCGGGCGTACGCGCGTAACTCTGTTCTTCAGCCGTTGAAGCTCTCTCACTCTCAGCGACGCATGACTCGGCGCATTATCGTAGTGAAGAACCCAAGTGTTGGTGATCTCCGGGCGTACGCGCGTAACTCTGTTCTTCAGCCGTTGAAGCTCTCTCACTCTCAGCGACGCATGACTCGGCGCATTATCGTAGTGAAGAACCCAAGTGTTGGTGATCTCCGGGCGTACGCGCGTAACTCTGTTCTTCAGCCGTTGAAGCTCTCTCACTCTCAGCGACGCATGACTCGGCGCATTATCGTAGTGAAGAACCCAAGTGTTGGTGATCTCCGGGCGTACGCGCGTAACTCTGTTCTTCAGCCGTTGAAGCTCTCTCACTCTCAGCGACGCATGTCTCGGCGCATTATCGTAGTGAAGAACCCAAGTGTTGGTGATCTCCGGGCGTACGCGCGTAACTCTGTTCTTCAGCCGTTGAAGCTCTCTCACTCTCAGCGACGCATGACTCGGCGCATTATCGTAGTGAAGAACCCAAGTGTTGGTGATCTCCGGGCGTACGCGCGTAACTCTGTTCTTCAGCCGTTGAAGCTCTCTCACTCTCAGCGACGCATGACTCGGCGCATTATCGTAGTGAAGAACCCAAGTGTTGGTGATCTCCGGGCGTACGCGCGTAACTCTGTTCTTCAGCCGTTGAAGCTCTCTCACTCTCAGCGACGCATGTCTCGGCGCATTATCGTAGTGAAGAACCCAAGTGTTGGTGATCTCCGGGCGTACGCGCGTAACTCTGTTCTTCAGCCGTTGAAGCTCTCTCACTCTCAGCGACGCATGACTCGGCGCATTATCGTAGTGAAGAACCCAAGTGTTGGTGATCTCCGGGCGTACGCGCGTAACTCTGTTCTTCAGCCGTTGAAGCTCTCTCACTCTCAGCGACGCATGACTCGGCGCATTATCGTAGTGAAGAACCCAAGTGTTGGTGATCTCCGGGCGTACGCGCGTAACTCTGTTCTTCAGCCGTTGAAGCTCTCTCACTCTCAGCGACGCATGACTCGGCGCATTATCGTAGTGAAGAACCCAAGTGTTGGTGATCTCCGGGCGTACGCGCGTAACTCTGTTCTTCAGCCGTTGAAGCTCTCTCACTCTCAGCGACGCATGACTCGGCGCATTATCGTAGTGAAGAACCCAAGTGTTGGTGATCTCCGGGCGTACGCGCGTAACTCTGTTCTTCAGCCGTTGAAGCTCTCTCACTCTCAGCGACGCATGTCTCGGCGCATTATCGTAGTGAAGAACCCAAGTGTTGGTGATCTCCGGGCGTACGCGCGTAACTCTGTTCTTCAGCCGTTGAAGCTCTCTCACTCTCAGCGACGCATGACTCGGCGCATTATCGTAGTGAAGAACCCAAGTGTTGGTGATCTCCGGGCGTACGCGCGTAACTCTGTTCTTCAGCCGTTGAAGCTCTCTCACTCTCAGCGACGCATGACTCGGCGCATTATCGTAGTGAAGAACCCAAGTGTTGGTGATCTCCGGGCGTACGCGCGTAACTCTGTTCTTCAGCCGTTGAAGCTCTCTCACTCTCAGCGACGCATGACTCGGCGCATTATCGTAGTGAAGAACCCAAGTGTTGGTGATCTCCGGGCGTACGCGCGTAACTCTGTTCTTCAGCCGTTGAAGCTCTCTCACTCTCAGCGACGCATGTCTCGGCGCATTATCGTAGTGAAGAACCCAAGTGTTGGTGATCTCCGGGCGTACGCGCGTAACTCTGTTCTTCAGCCGTTGAAGCTCTCTCACTCTCAGCGACGCATGACTCGGCGCATTATCGTAGTGAAGAACCCAAGTGTTGGTGATCTCCGGGCGTACGCGCGTAACTCTGTTCTTCAGCCGTTGAAGCTCTCTCACTCTCAGCGACGCATGTCTCGGCGCATTATCGTAGTGAAGAACCCAAGTGTTGGTGATCTCCGGGCGTACGCGCGTAACTCTGTTCTTCAGCCGTTGAAGCTCTCTCACTCTCAGCGACGCATGACTCGGCGCATTATCGTAGTGAAGAACCCAAGTGTTGGTGATCTCCGGGCGTACGCGCGTAACTCTGTTCTTCAGCCGTTGAAGCTCTCTCACTCTCAGCGACGCATGTCTCGGCGCATTATCGTAGTGAAGAACCCAAGTGTTGGTGATCTCCGGGCGTACGCGCGTAACTCTGTTCTTCAGGCCGTTGAAGCTCTCTCACTCTCAGCGACGCATGACTCGGCGCATTATCGTGGTGAAGAACCCAAGTGTTGGTGATCTCCGGGCGTACGCGCGTAACTCTGTTCTTCAGCCGTTGAAGCTCTCTCACTCTCAGCGACGCATGACTCGGCGCATTATCGTGGTGAAGAACCCAAGTGTTGGTGATCTCCGGGCGAACGCGCGCAACTCTGTTCTTCAGCCGTTGAAGCTCTCTCACTCTCAGCGACGCATGACTCGGCGCATTATCGTGGTGAAGAACCCAAGTGTTGGTGATCTCCGGGCGTACGCGCGTAACTCTGTTCTTCAGCCGTTGAAGCTCTCTCACTCTCAGCGACGCATGACTCGGCGCATTATCGTGGTGAAGAACCCAAGTGTTGGTGATCTCCGGGCGAACGCGCGCAACTCTGTTCTTCAGCCGTTGAAGCTCTCTCACTCTCAGCGACGCATGACTCGGCGCATTATCGTGGTGAAGAACCCAAGTGTTGGTGATCTCCGGGCGGACGCGCGTAACTCTGTTCTTCAGCCGTTGAAGCTCTCTCACTCTCAGCGACGCATGACTCGGCGCATTATCGTGGTGAAGAACCCAAGTGTTGGTGATCTCCGGGCGGACGCGCGCAACTCTGTTCTTCAGCCGTTGAAGCTCTCTCACTCTCAGCGACGCATGACTCGGCGCATTATCGTAGTGAAGAACCCAAGTGTTGGTGATCTCCGGGCGTACGCGCGTAACTCTGTTCTTCAGCCGTTGAAGCTCTCTCACTCTCAGCGACGCATGACTCGGCGCATTATCGTAGTGAAGAACACAAGTGTTGGTGATCTCCGGGCGGACGCGCGCAACTCTGTTCTTAAGCCGTTGAAGCTCTCTCACTCTCAGCGACGCATGTCTCGGCGCATTATCGTAGTGAAGAACCCAAGTGTTGGTGATCTCCGGGCGTACGCGCGTAACTCTGTTCTTCAGCCGTTGAAGCTCTCTCACTCTCAGCGACGCATGACTCGGCGCATTATCGTAGTGAAGAACCCAAGTGTTGGTGATCTCCGGGCGTACGCGCGTAACTCTGTTCTTCAGCCGTTGAAGCTCTCTCACTCTCAGCGACGCATGACTCGGCGCATTATCGTAGTGAAGAACCCAAGTGTTGGTGATCTCCGGGCGTACGCGCGTAACTCTGTTCTTCAGCCGTTGAAGCTCTCTCACTCTCAGCGACGCATGTCTCGGCGCATTATCGTAGTGAAGAACCCAAGTGTTGGTGATCTCCGGGCGTACGCGCGTAACTCTGTTCTTCAGCCGTTGAAGCTCTCTCACTCTCAGCGACGCATGACTCGGCGCATTATCGTAGTGAAGAACCCAAGTGTTGGTGATCTCCGGGCGTACGCGCGTAACTCTGTTCTTCAGCCGTTGAAGCTCTCTCACTCTCAGCGACGCATGTCTCGGCGCATTATCGTAGTGAAGAACCCAAGTGTTGGTGATCTCCGGGCGTACGCGCGTAACTCTGTTCTTCAGCCGTTGAAGCTCTCTCACTCTCAGCGACGCATGTCTCGGCGCATTATCGTAGTGAAGAACCCAAGTGTTGGTGATCTCCGGGCGTACGCGCGTAACTCTGTTCTTCAGCCGTTGAAGCTCTCTCACTCTCAGCGACGCATGACTCGGCGCATTATCGTAGTGAAGAACCCAAGTGTTGGTGATCTCCGGGCGTACGCGCGTAACTCTGTTCTTCAGCCGTTGAAGCTCTCTCACTCTCAGCGACGCATGTCTCGGCGCATTATCGTAGTGAAGAACCCAAGTGTTGGTGATCTCCGGGCGTACGCGCGTAACTCTGTTCTTCAGCCGTTGAAGCTCTCTCACTCTCAGCGACGCATGACTCGGCGCATTATCGTAGTGAAGAACCCAAGTGTTGGTGATCTCCGGGCGTACGCGCGTAACTCTGTTCTTCAGCCGTTGAAGCTCTCTCACTCTCAGCGACGCATGACTCGGCGCATTATCGTAGTGAAGAACCCAAGTGTTGGTGATCTCCGGGCGTACGCGCGTAACTCTGTTCTTCAGCCGTTGAAGCTCTCTCACTCTCAGCGACGCATGACTCGGCGCATTATCGTAGTGAAGAACCCAAGTGTTGGTGATCTCCGGGCGTACGCGCGTAACTCTGTTCTTCAGCCGTTGAAGCTCTCTCACTCTCAGCGACGCATGACTCGGCGCATTATCGTAGTGAAGAACCCAAGTGTTGGTGATCTCCGGGCGAACGCGCGTAACTCTGTTCTTCAGCCGTTGAAGCTCTCTCACTCTCAGCGACGCATGACTCGGCGCATTATCGTAGTGAAGAACCCAAGTGTTGGTGATCTCCGGGCGTACGCGCGTAACTCTGTTCTTCAGCCGTTGAAGCTCTCTCACTCTCAGCGACGCATGTCTCGGCGCATTATCGTAGTGAAGAACCCAAGTGTTGGTGATCTCCGGGCGTACGCGCGTAACTCTGTTCTTCAGCCGTTGAAGCTCTCTCACTCTCAGCGACGCATGACTCGGCGCATTATCGTAGTGAAGAACCCAAGTGTTGGTGATCTCCGGGCGTACGCGCGTAACTCTGTTCTTCAGCCGTTGAAGCTCTCTCACTCTCAGCGACGCATGTCTCGGCGCATTATCGTAGTGAAGAACCCAAGTGTTGGTGATCTCCGGGCGTACGCGCGTAACTCTGTTCTTCAGCCGTTGAAGCTCTCTCACTCTCAGCGACGCATGACTCGGCGCATTATCGTAGTGAAGAACCCAAGTGTTGGTGATCTCCGGGCGTACGCGCGTAACTCTGTTCTTCAGCCGTTGAAGCTCTCTCACTCTCAGCGACGCATGACTCGGCGCATTATCGTGGTGAAGAACCCAAGTGTTGGTGATCTCCGGGCGTACGCGCGTAACTCTGTTCTTCAGCCGTTGAAGCTCTCTCACTCTCAGCGACGCATGTCTCGGCGCATTATCGTAGTGAAGAACCCAAGTGTTGGTGATCTCCGGGCGTACGCGCGTAACTCTGTTCTTCAGCCGTTGAAGCTCTCTCACTCTCAGCGACGCATGTCTCGGCGCATTATCGTAGTGAAGAACCCAAGTGTTGGTGATCTCCGGGCGTACGCGCGTAACTCTGTTCTTCAGCCGTTGAAGCTCTCTCACTCTCAGCGACGCATGACTCGGCGCATTATCGTAGTGAAGAACCCAAGTGTTGGTGATCTCCGGGCGTACGCGCGTAACTCTGTTCTTCAGCCGTTGAAGCTCTCTCACTCTCAGCGACGCATGACTCGGCGCATTATCGTGGTGAAGAACCCAAGTGTTGGTGATCTCCGGGCGTACGCGCGCAACTCTGTTCTTCAGCCGTTGAAGCTCTCTCACTCTCAGCGACGCATGACTCGGCGCATTATCGTGGTGAAGAACCCAAGTGTTGGTGATCTCCGGGCGTACGCGCGCAACTCTGTTCTTCAGCCGTTGAAGCTCTCTCACTCTCAGCGACGCATGACTCGGCGCATTATCGTGGTGAAGAACCCAAGTGTTGGTGATCTCCGGGCGTACGCGCGTAACTCTGTTCTTCAGCCGTTGAAGCTCTCTCACTCTCAGCGACGCATGACTCGGCGCATTATCGTGGTGAAGAACCCAAGTGTTGGTGATCTCCGGGCGTACGCGCGTAACTCTGTTCTTCAGCCGTTGAAGCTCTCTCACTCTCAGCGACGCATGACTCGGCGCATTATCGTGGTGAAGAACCCAAGTGTTGGTGATCTCCGGGCGGACGCGCGCAACTCTGTTCTTAAGCCGTTCAAGCGTTTCCACGTAAAATGCAGCGTTGACCGTTTGTCCGCGTGGTACAAACTCCTTATGGACAACACCTTTACAGTCAAAGAAGAAAATGAGCACCGATTTCATCTTCGATATGCACATTCGAGCTCCCAATATACGTATAATATTCTTGTATATTCATGTTTATTTAAAGCTGAAAAACAACCGCCCTAGGACGGGCCATACGCTAGTATATGTAAGAAAGAGGAAATTTACTAAGAAGGCGAAAATACCTTCTGATAGCTAGTACTGAATATTATTGGTGTTTTGCAGAAGCATTGCGTGGTAACTTGATTGTCATAACATGATTGCTCAACAACCATGCATGTTTTCTTCGTTGCTCCCAATATATAACGCTCTCAGATAAGTTTGGTATCTCACACGGGACCACTTTCACTCTCGTATATCCATTAATGGTTTTTTAGTTTGAGCTGTTTCCCCCTCCATCAGATAACAGCCATCCCACAGAACAACAACATTGTACTTATTTCAAGGTTTTGATAACGCGGCAGTTCAAAACTTGGTTTCTCTTTTATCTTTCACTCCAGTGAAGGAACTTTGAGCGCGTTGGTTGATCACAAATTGTGTTGTCCCACGTTTGTGACTCACCCCAAGCCGATTCATCAGCGATTATTGATTAGGCATTTCTTTCGAAGTTACCTACGGAGTTCAGATTTTTATGAATTTCCAAACATACATACGGTATACACCGATGAACCATTCCATTATGACGACCCCCCCCCCATCAGCTTAGAGAAACGAGCGCGCCTGGAGACCGAACGGTAGCGCAGGTGAAGTTCACAGAGCAGTATATCTACAATTCGAGGAGGTTAGTACAGTGTTCGTATATATACACTGAAGTGCCAGAAAAACTGGTACATCCGAGCTGATGCAAACTACAAGCAACGTCACCTATGCGCGTACACGGTTGCTTCCGCGATAGACATCCTTGCTAGCTGTCACAGCTGTTTTCGGCATGAGAATGACAAGTAATAACGATTTAAGCGATTTTCAACGCGGTGTCATAGTTGGCGCTCGTGAGAAGGGCCATAGTATTTTGGAGGTAGAAACGAAGTTCGGATTTTCACGGACGACAATTGCAAGGGTGTACCGTGACTACAAGAATTCCGGCAAAACCTCCAACCTACGATACCAGTGCGGCCGTAAAAAGACATTGGGTGAACGTGACCATCGTCAGCTGTCAAGAATCGTTTCACGCGAAACTCTCGCAGGTATCATCGGAATTAAATGCTGGAGCCTCAACAAGCATCAGCGTCCGGACTGTGCAACGTACCCTGCACGATATGGGCTTTGGGAGCCGACGCCCAACTCGAGTCCCCTTGATGGGTGCTGGACACAGAGCTATGAGCCTTGCTTGGGCACAGCAACACCGCCACTGGACACTTGATGACTGGAAACAAGTAGCCTGGTCTGACGAGTCGCGTTTCCAACTGTATCGGGCAGATGGAAGGATTCGTGTGTGGCGCAAACCCCATGAAACCATGGATCCAGTACCGGCTGGTAAGAAAGGGGGAGTCCGGAATGGTATGGGGTGTGTTTAGCTGGACTTCACTGGGACCACTGGTACGTCTACAGACGTCTGTGACCGGCCAACGCTGTGTGCGCATCCTTTCTGACGAGGTACACCCGTTCATGTCCTGCATTCGTGCTGATGGGTTGGACCTGTTCCAACAGGACAATGCACCTCCACACAAGTGTCGGGACGCCACAATATGGTTAGAGGAGCATTCATCTGAGTTTGGGGTGTTACCAATCTCACCCAAGTCACCAGATCTGAACGTGATAGAACACATTTGGGATGCCATGCAACGCGCTATCGAACACAGGAATCCGAGACCTCGGAATACACCCTAATTGTGGAACGCTCTGCAGGAAGTATGGTGTGCATTGCATATTTCCATAAGCTAGTGGAGTCCATGCCCGGTCGTATTTCTGCAGTCCTGCGCTCCCGTTTGGGACCTACCAAGTATTAGACTGGTGTACCAGTTTTTCTGGCACTTCAGTGTATACAATGGAGGTTAGTAGAGTGTTCGGAGTCAGAATGGGAAAAGCTGCCGATTTATCGGAGTTTGATAAAGGACAAATTGTGATGGACCGGCACCTATGAACTACGATCTCAGAAACGGCGTCGCTTGTGGGTTATTCCCGTGCCGCTGTAGTGATTACGTATCAAAAGTGGTGCACAGATGACCAAACGACGAAACGTCGTCCAGTTGTGTCGTCCGCAGCTCATTGATGCCAGAGGGGAGCGTAGACTCTCGCTCATTATTCACAACGACCGCAGTGCCACAGTGAGACAAATCATCCGCAGCTACAACAGTGGTGATCAGAGCAATGTGTCACAGCACACAGTTCCTCGTATCCTTCTGCGCATGGGCCTGCGTAGCCAAAGGCCCAGGCAGGTCCTCATGCTCACTTCACGTTTCGCCAACAGGGCATTAAATGGGATAAAGATCATCGAGATTGGACCGTGGATGATTGAAAGAAAGTGGCCTGATCTGCAAGATTCCTGGTGCATCACGTAGACGGCCGAGCGCGGATATGCCGATTACCAACGGATGCTATGGCACCTGTTGGCCGGAAACAAGTCGGGGGTGGCGGTGTTATAATGTGGGCGATGTTTTCTTGGGACACTTCAGGCCCCGTTATCTCAGTAGCACAATCCCTGACAGCTGTCAGGTATCTGGAACATCGTTGCGGACCAAGTTCAACCATTCACGGCAACTGCGTTCCCTGCTGGTGATGACCATTACCAATAGGACAATGCGCCATGCCACACTGCCAGATTCGTCAAGGAGTGGTTCAAAGAACATGCTGGTGACTTTCTGTTAATTCAAATTCACCTGATATGAACCCAATGGAACATTTTTGGTTCGACTTGGAAAAGCAGGTTCGCGCTAAATTACCACCACCCCGAAATGTACGGAAACTGGAGGACCTGCTGTTGACATTATGGTACCAGATACCTAACAGACACCCCAGGTCACCTATCGCCACCCCATCGAATCGATGCCCAGCTGAGTGGCTGCTCTTTTGCTGTCTAAAGGGATCCTACAGCTTATTAGGTAAATTGTCATAATGTAATGACTCATCGTTGTACACTGCCGGACAATTGCTAAGGACGGATGACAATAGCAACGATAGCAACCATAAAATGGAAGGCAGGAAAATGTGGAAATTAGCATAAGTGCGGGATACAGTAAGACGTGTTGTGCGTATGCAAATTTTAGATTGCCGAACTTGTTCGTGACGTCATAGCGCTGATAAGAGATACAAAGGATTTGACGCGTATTGACCGTTGTTGTTCAAACGCAAAGTTGAAAGGGAAAGAATCAATTGACGAACTTGCAATTTTCAGTATGTCTTCCCGACATCACCTAGAGGATTATAATACGCGTGGACGTATTATTGGCAAGATTGAAGAAGGGCGAAAAATAACAGATGTTGCCAGGGAGTTCGACGTCAGCCACAGTGTTGTTTCAAGGCTTTGGAAATCATTTCAAGCAAATGGAGAGTGTATCAAACGTCACGGGGAGGTCGTGTTCGCAGTACGACACCTGCAGAAGATCGGTACGTAGTGCTATCAACAAAAAGACACCGGCGCAGCACAGCTAGTGAGGTAGCAAATCAGTTTATGGCTGCTACTGGCAAGCGGATCTCCCGAAAAACTGTCGCCAGACGTTTGCATGAAGGAGGACTATACGCCCGCCGTCCTGTTGTGTGCATCCCATTGTCCAGACGTCACCGTACCGCCCATTTGCAATGGTGCCATCAACATCGCAATTGGACTGATAACGACTGGTCTGCTGTCCTCTTCTCAGATGAGAGTAGATACAGTCTATCGTCTGATTGTCGACGACAACTGATCTGGCGTGATAGTGGTACTGCATATTGTCCAGCAAACATACAGGAAAGGGACCGATATCCGACATGTAGTGTCATGGTATGGGCTGGCATCGTGATCAATGTCCGTACGTCCCTCTATGTGCTTCCAACTGGGACTATGACTGGCCAACGATACATTAATGATGTTCTGCTACCTCATGTTCGCATGTTCCGTGGTGCTGTCGGTGATAGATTCATTTCCATGGACGACAACGCAACATGTCATCGAACAGTCGCTGTCCAGGAGTGTCTTGAGAGCGAGGATATTCAACGCCTCGTATGGACAGCACGTTCTCCAGATCTGAATCCCATTGAAAATGTGTGGAATGCTTTGGGGAGGAGTCTTGCTGGTCGCCAATGCCCTCCAATAAACAAGGACACCCTCATCCGTGCACTGACAGAGGAATGGGATAAATTACCCCAAAAGCTGCTTGATAATGTTGTGCAAAGCATGACACGATGTGTGGAATCTTGCATCGCTCTCCATGGTGGCCATATTCCGTATTGACATCTTACGCCGGAACGCCTGCGGACGATAATTGCATTTTTTCACGTTTACGTATTCTGCACAAAATGGCCTGTTTGTCCCTTGAACACGTTCCAAAGCCTTCTGGATTTCAGAGCACAATAAATTGTCTTTCTTGTAATGTCCTGGCCTTATTTTATTTCACTTGGCATCCAACCACACTTACTTTTTTATGCGCTATATAGCCGTTTATGATCCGTCCTTAGCAATTGTCCAGCAGTGTATATGCTACCGGCAATGTGTGAAAAACAGGCATTGTAGAGAATGCCTAGGAAATCTATAGAATACGTGACTTTTTTAGGCAAAGCATGAAATATTTATGTTATTTTAATATTGTATATACTTTTCCTAGGCATTTTATGTAAATCTTAGGCATTATAGACCCTGATTCATAAAAAAGTATACAGTTTCCAGATGCTGTAAAACAGTAACTGTTGAAGACGCGGACCACAACTGCGAACCGTTAGGTAGATGTACTCATAAAGTTTGTGTCCCGCTACTGAGGGAAGTGACGTAGGCGATAGCGCGCGTGTCACGTGACTAGTCAATCAAAATGGCAGTGTCTCCAGTGGAGAAGGCGCTTTGTGTTCTTGAATTAAGCAAAACGGAATCCGTAACTGTTGTGCAACGGCATTTTCGATCACGATTCGGAAAAGAGCCTCCAACCAGAAAATCTATCTACGATTGGCATAAAAAATTCGAAACTACGGGCTGTTTGTGCAAACTTAAAAGTCCTGGACGACCGCGTGTACCGGAAGAAATCGTTTGGGAGGAAATGGATTACCGGTTTGATGTGTGTCGTGTGACTAAGGGTGCACACATAGAACATCTGTGACTGTCTCTAAAAAAAACTTGAAACCTTCCCCTACAATTCTGTTACAAGTAACATACAGTATCTTATATTGTTCTTGTTTACGCTTTCCAACCGTAGGTTGAAGAAGCGTATTAGCTCCAACTTTGTCAGTCCGTCCGTACGATAACTCACGTGGAAATGGTTCGACTTCGACGAAATTTTAGTATGTGGTAGAGGACCACCTGGGAACGAACCCTATTGAAAATGGGCGAAGCAGGTTTAAAGGCCAGGACATAGTAGCGGTATCCATTCCATTGATCTTATGCGTCATAACTTGCGTAAAAATTGTTCGATTTCGATGAAATTCCAGTATGTGGTAGGGAACCTCCTGGGGACGATCCCTATTCAAAATGGGTGAAATTGGATCAAAGGTCAGGACATAGGACCTTGGATCCATTCCATTGCCTTTATGCGTCATAACTTGCGTAAAAATGGCTCGATTTCGATGAAATTCTAGTATGTGATAGGGAACCACCTGGGGGCAAATCCTCTTGAAAATGGGGGAATTAGGGTCAAAGGTCAGGACATAGGAGCTGGATCCATTCCATTGCCTTTATGCGTCATAACATACGTAAATATAGTTCGATTTCGATGAAATTTTAGTATGTGGTAGGGAACCAACTGGGAACGAACCCTATTGAAAATGGGCGAAATGGGGTCAAAGGTCAGGCAAATTTTAGTATGTGGTAAAATTTGCCTGACCGATGAAATTTTAGTATGTGGTAGGGAGCCGCTTGGGGCAAACCCTATTGAAAATGGGCGAAATGGGGTCAAAGGTCAGGACACTGGAGTGGGATCCATTCTATTGCCCTTGTGCATCATAACTTACCTAAAATGCCTGGATTGCGACAAAACGTTATCATGTTGTTCCGGAGGTATAGTGAACCGGTTCTGTTGAATATCAACGAAATGGGGGTCAAAGGTCATTGCACAAAAACCAGATTCATTCCACAGCCATTATTCTCATAACTTGCGTAAAACTGCTTCCATTGCAACAAAAATTTATCATGTTGTTCCGGAGGTATAGTGAACCGGTTCTGTTGAATATCATCGAAATGGGGTCAAATGTCAGGACACAGGAGCGAGATTTATTCCACAGCCATTATCCTCATAACTTGAGTAATAATTTCTGGTATGTTGGAAAGCGTATCATAATCAATGCATTGCATGATTTTACTAAATTGTTTTATAGTGCGTTGAGACTATGTCATAATCATCATCATCATTGTCAACCATTATCAATCCACTGCTGGACGAAGGTCTCCCCAAGTTTCCTCCACAACGGTCTGTCTTGTGCCAGTCTCCTCCATGTCACCCCTGCATACTTTCGAATTTCATTAACCCATCTCCCATGTGGTCTTCTTCTGGGTCTTTTCCTGTCCCTTGGAATCCAATCTAAAATTTCGGCTGTCCATCGATGATCTGTCCTTCTGGCAGTATGTCCAGCCCATTGCCATTTCAGGGATTTAACTCTGATCATGATGTCTTCCACTCTTGTCATTTTTCGGATCCACGAGTTCCTCTTCTTATCTCTCCTGGTTACACCAAGTATGCACCTCTCCATGTTGCTTTGAGTTGTCTGCAGCCTTTGTATGTCTCTTTTAGTTAAGGTCCACGTCTCTGCACCATACGTAAGCACTGGAAGGATGCATTGATCAAACACTTTTCTTTTAAGACATAATGGCATATTGCTCTTGAAAATTATGCTGTTTCTTCCAAAAGCTCTCCAGGCAAGTTTTGTACGCCGATTAATTTCTTCATCAATGTGACCCTCACTTGATATTTGCTGTCCAAGATAAACGTACGTGTCTGTTATCTCCAGCTTTTCTCCATCAATCGATAAATCTTGATTTCTTGTAAAAGCATTGAACATCACTTTTGTCTTCTGAAAGTTGATTTTTAACCCCACTTCTTTACTCTTGTCAGCAAGTTCCTGGATCATACTCTGCAGCTCTGATGGGGTAGTTGCAAAAATGACTACGTCGTCAGCAAAACGAAGGTGGGTTAGATAATCTCCATTAATCTTTATCCCCTTGTTTTCCCCAGCTCAGCTACTGAAAAACACCCTCCAATGTGGCATTAAAGAGCTTCGGAGATATGGTGTCACCTTGTCTCACTCCCTTTCCAATTTTTACGTGTGTTGTATTTTCAAACAGCCAAACCTTTGCACTTGCATTTTCATAGATGTTATTAATAATATTAATGTATGCATCTTCAATACCGCAGGTTTTCAGAGCCATTGTAACTGCTGATGGTTTCACCGAATCAAAGGCTTTTTCATAATCGATAAAAGCCATGCACAATGGAAGTTCATATTCCCTCGCTCTTTCAATTAGTTCTCTCAGTACGTGGATATGATCTATTGTGCTGTAGCCACTCCTGAATCCAGCTTTTTCTCTCGGTTGAGCCATGTCCAGTGTTACCTTCAAGCGGTGTGAAAGAACTTTAGTGAAGATTTTATAAACTACTGATAGGAGGCTGATAGGTCTGTAGTTTCCGAGATCCTCAATGTCACCTTTCTTATGTAGCAGGATCATTGTAGCGGTGTTCCAATCCTCAGGAATCTTTCCTTCATTAAGGCATCGAGTGAAAATTTGGGCGAGAGCTGTTTCGATTTCTCCACTTGCTTCTTGTATGATGTCTACAGTAATTCCATCTTCTCCTGGAGCTTTTCCCCGCTTCATGTTCTTGATTGCATGTGCAACTTCTGCTGGAAGGACTGGAGGAACTCTGGTACTGGTATCTTTCATGATGTCTGGAGTGCATGTATCATCCCTTTCATATAATTTGGAGTATAAATCTTTCACTCTTGTCAAAATTTCGCCTCTATTTCTTGTTACAGAACCATCTTCTTTTCTCAGTGCCATAATCTGTTTTCTTCCCTTACTGAGATGTCCCTTTGCTATCTTTAGGCTTTGGTTGTTTTCAATTGCTTTCCTCACTAGTTCACAGTTGAATTTTCTTACGTCTTCAGTGATACTTTTTCTTACTGTCTTGCATAGCTCTATATATTCCACTTTGGAAGTCACATCTTCTTTAGTTGTCCTCATCTCTCTTCTTTTTTGCATCAACATTTTCGTTTTTCCTGATAATTTGTTTACATGCAACTTGTTCTTAGACCCAGCTAATTTTGTTGCTGTTTCCATAAGAGCTTTGGTTACTTTTCTGTTAACTTCAGAGATGTCCACTTCTTCCGATGTTAGGCCTTCTAAAGCAGAAAACCTGTTCTTCAGTTCCAACTTGAAGGTATTATGGTGTTTCTTAAGGTTGGTTATGTCAATAGATTTTGTTTGTCTTATGAGCTTGCCACGTTCAAGTTTAGTGTTGAGGTGCATCTTACATCTCACCAATCTATGGTCACTACCTGTGTTGAACTTGTTTAGCACACTGCAGTCTTCTATGACGAATTTTTTGTTACACATAATAAAATCAATTTCACTTGTCGTCCGATTTGGATGTCTCCATGTCCATTTCCTGTGTGGCTTTTTCTTGAAGAAGGAGTTCAAGATGAAAAACCCTTCTGCCTCTGCAAACTCAACGAGAGTATTTCCACGCTGGTTTCTGTTGCCGTGACCGAATTTACCTACTGAAGTTTCATTCTGTTGCCGTTGCCCTATTTTTGCATTGAAATCTCCCATAATTATTTTCAAGTGCTGCTTACCTTTATTATTTAGATGACAAATTTCCTCATAAAATTCTTCAATTTCTTCTTCAGGATGACTTGTGGTGGGTGCATAAGTTTGAATAATCTGAGCCTGGTATCTTTTCGAGAGTTGGATAACAAGCCGTGCAGCTCTGTCAGAGGAACTTTCAACTTCTACAACTTTATCCTTCAGTTTCTTGTTTATTATAAATCCAACACCACTAGTTCTGCCAGTATCTGTCCCACGATAGTAGAAGAGATGTCCACTTTTCAGTTCGATGAGATCTTCTCCTTTTCTCCTTACGTCACTTAGCCCCACGATGTCCCACTTGTAAGGTCAGGTGATGCCTAACATCACAGCCTCTCCTTGACAAATGTCAACCCCGCCTTCTCGTGGTGCATCCTGTTCTCACTAAAGGGGCTCTGACGACCGCCAATAGCGGTATAACTATACCATCGGGATTAGAGGAAATTCTATCCCACACTCACCAACCCGCTTGGCCAGCGTGGTGAGTTATGGCCAAACCCCTCCAAAATGATTCCACAACTTAAATCTTGGCCCTCAGTCTCCGGCAGCTGGAATGTACCTGGCCAAGGCAGCGGCCAGTGCGACATGAAGGCAGAGGGTGCTAAGAATCCCCGGAGGACCGGACTAGGCTGCCATCTGATGCTGACCTTGGCTACGTATAATGGACGCTCCCTATCTTCTGATTCAAGGCTTCTTGAATTGGAAGAGGAACTACAAAGGATCAAGTGGGACATCGTGAGACTATGTACTTCTTTATAAATCCCCCTGTATAAAACGACAAGGACTATTTAGGCAAAGCAGAATCATGAAAAGGCCTTTATTGAAAAGCCATGTATGAAAATCAAGGAAGAAATACAAAGTAAAGTGTACGACGTTCTTACTGAAAGAACAAGAAAAAAGACTAGCACTGATCTGCAACCAGGAAGGCAAGAATGGAATTTTGAATTACATTTAATTGTCTTTTTCACACAACAGCACTTCATATTTTGGCACTTGGGCTTGCACTTACACCTCACTAATCCTTGACCACTTCTTGTGGACTGAGTGATAGCAACTGATCTAAGAGGAATTTCGTAGTCGGGAACATCTTCAACTGTGAGAAAGTCCTTTGGACATAAAATGAATTGTAACCTGGCATAGAGTTGGTTCAAAATTCCTTGAGTAGTTCCAAGTCGGTCAAAACCGTCTTCTGTCACACTCATAATATTTGCCGACAGGTTGCAAGAGTCACCCCGTCCCTTATCGACATCAGGAATAGGAACTCGGACAGTGGCCGCCCGAAAATGCAGGAGGATTTTTTTTTTTTTTTTTTGTCAGAGTCCATTTTCTTTTATTTGGCCTGTATTTTCAGATTCAATTTAGATTCAACACTAAACACTGTCCGCTTGAACCTAGCATTGAACGTCTTGTGCTTCGCCAAGTGAAAAACAAAAACAAAAAAACTCACACCCTGCGCTTTGGCAGCGCTTAACGCAAGCATTGAAAGTCAACGTGATTTGCCACGTGACAAAAAAAAAAGTCGCTGGAGGGATTGTTTTATACTTTATTGATTTGCCCTTTGGCATTGCATGGAATGCCTAGGAAATGTGTTAAATGTTAAGCATTTAATACTTTGACGTCCCGTTTTCGGCATTCTACAGATTTCCTAGGCATTCTTCACAATGCCTAATTTTTTTATTTTTTTTAAATTTTTAACGACCACCGTGAGCAACTCAATGGGCTATAAGCAGTAGCCTGTCCCTAATTTAGGGTCACTGGTTCCAGGGAAGGGAGAGAGCCAGTGCCGTAAGACAAACACAACATCCATGCCTCACCGGGATTCGAACCCGGACCCCTTTCGGACGAATGAGCAGAGGCCATCGCTTAGACCACTGCGCCACCGGGGCGGCGCCTAATTTCAGACATTGCCGGTAACATATACAGGGTGCATAGGAAAGTCCCTTTAGCCTGGAATAACTTGCGAACAGAGAGAGGTACAGTTATGCAAGTGAGATAACGACATAGTAAAGCGACTACGCCTGATCGAACGCAACCAACAGCAGCGCCCCTAGTAGCGAAATGCGGAAATTAGCTATTTTAAATCAAAAACGAAAAGAGATAGAGCAAAATGTCCAATCACAAAGTTGTAGAGCATCAATTAATTAGCACAAAACGACATTTGTTTCACACGGATAAGATAAATTGTCGCCCGAATACCCTACAGTGTCCGAAATCGATGCGCGACGATTGGAATCTGCATATTCACATTTCACAAACGTAGCCGTATGCAAATACAGATTGTGACGTTGTACCGTACCTACGATATAAAAACCAGTAGCAGGATGTACCCTGATCAGAAGTTTAGGTCTACGTACGCTGTGTGAGAATGGCGAGCTTGGATTTCTGCGGTTACGTAAAAAATCAGGTGTATGCAACAGCGCCTACAAGTCTGCGTCGTCATGTTACAGATGCTTGCAATAGTGTGACATCTTCCATGCTGAGGAATGTGCATGCAGAGTTACTTTCACGAATACAAATGTGTATCGTGGGTAACGGCGAACTCTTCGAACATACTCGATATTAACTTTTTATCACTGTGCGCCAGTTTGCCTTTTTTGTTTTTGTTTTGTCTGACGTCATCAAACTGTATTGACATAAGTACGCATTTATGCAATAAATTGTGTATATTTGCTCATACCTATGCTTCTTCCCTTCAAACGTTCACACAAAAGGTCGCGCATCGATTTCGGACATTTTGGGATATTCAGGCGACATTTTATCTTATCCGTGTGAAACAAATGTCGTTTTGTACTAATTAATTGATGGTCTGCAACTTTGTAATTGGAAATTTTGCTCAATCTCTTTTCATTTTCGATTTGCAATAGCTAACTTCCGCCTTTCGCCACAAGGGGTGCTGCTATCTATTGCATTCGATCGGGATATATTGAATACAATGCTGGATACATTGCGAACACGAAGCAGATTGATACACGAACTATCCAAAGTGGTGCTCTGTCTTCTTGGGCTTCTTACATTCCTCATCACTTGCTCTTGCTTGTCGTTTTGATTTTCTCCACTTTTGCTTGCGCTCATTCTGCGAATTCCACGGCATTGTCAAAAATGTTAACTTGTTCACTCGAAAACAATTTTGAAAAAATTTAGTTTAAACCACTACGATATGTTTTTTATATGTTTAAATAGATTTCGCCGAGAGCTTTAAAACTATACAACGCACTGTCGTTTTGCACTCACGGTTGTCCAGATAAACCGCGATATTGTCAAAAGTGTTCACCGGCTTACAGGAAGACAATTTTTAAAGTGTTCAGTTCAAACCATTGGGAATTTTTTTTTTTTTTTTGATTGGAGGTTTAACGACCACCGTGAGCAACTCAATGGGCTATAAGCAGTCGCCCGTCCCTAATTTAGGGTCACTGGTTCCAGGGAAGGGAGAGAGCCAGTGCCGTAAGACAAACACAACATCCATGCCAGACCGGGATTCGAACCCGGACCCCTTACGGACGAATGATCAAAGGCCAGCGCCCCAGACCACTGCGCCACCGGGGCGGCTCCATTGGGAAATGTTTTTCGTATATTGAAAATGAGGAACAGTACACCAATTAAGTAGTAAATAGTAACACGATACTAGCGATCCGATTTATTGGCGTAGGAAATAGACACATAAGCGTTTCCAAGCTTTCTCACATCAACTAGATGGCTTTTTCAAGGAAGTTAGACAGAAACTGCCTCTGTCAGTTTCAAAAAGCAGTTTTGAATCAACAAAAAAACAGATGGCTTTTTCAAGGAAGTTAGACAGAAACTGCCTCTGTCAGTTTCAAAAAGCAGTTTTGAATCAACAAAAAACCAGATGGCTTTTTCAAGGAAGTTAGACAGAAACTGCCTCTGTCAATTTTAAAAAGCAGTTTTGAATCAACAAAAACCAGATGGCTTTTTCAAGGAAGTTAGGCAGAACTTCCTCTGTCAGTTTCAAAAAGCAGTTTTGAATCAACAAAAAACCAGATGGCTTTTTCAAGGAAGTTAGACAGAAACTGCCTCTGTCAGTTTCAAAAAGCAGTTTTGAATCAACAAAAAACCAGATGGCTTTTTCAAGGAAGTTAGACAGAAACTGCCTCTGTCAATTTCAAAAAGCAGTTTTGAATCAACAAAAACCAGATGGCTTTTTCAAGGAAGTTAGACAGAACTTCCTCTGTCAGTTTCAAAAAGCAGTTTTGAATCAACAAAAAACCAGATGGCTTTTTCAAGAAAGTTAGACAGAAACTGCCTGTGTCAGTTTCAAAAAGCAGTTTTGAATCAACAAAAACCAGATGGCTTTTTCAAGGAAGTTAGACAGAACTTCCTATCTAAGTTTCAAAAAGCAGTTTTGAATCAACAGAAAACCAGATGGCTTTTTCAAGGAAGTTAGACAGAAACTGCCTCTGTCAATTTCAAAAAGCAGTTTTGAATCAACAAAAACCAGATGGCTTTTTCAAGGAAGTTAGACAGAACTTCCTATCTAAGTTTCAAAGAGCAGTTTTGAATCAACAGAAAACCAGATGGCTTTTTCAAGGAAGTTAGACAGAAACTGCCTCTGTCAGTTTCAAAAAGCAGTTTCTGTCTAACTTCCTTGAAAAAGCCATCTGGCTGATGTGCGAAAGCTTGGAAACGCTAATGTATATATTCCTACGCCAATAAAAATAATCACTACTATAGTGTTAGTGCACTGGTGTTCAAAATTAAGAGAATTTGTACATTTTGTCGATTTTCACAAAAAGTACGGAACCAAAGGAACAAATTATGCCGCCGAATAAGAATGCCAATTTGCAGTGTCGAAACGTAAGCCTACACGTGCGTGTGGACGGAGCTGTGATAGCGGAGGGCATGAAAAACACACGTGGCTTTTTGCCCGATTAATTCGCTCGTACTCCTCGGCGACATTCGTTGTGTTTCTTCCAGGAGTTGGTTCAATTTCAAAAGCAATCAGGTAAAATGAGTTGCCACGAACGTATTTATGACGGAATGAGGTGGAGAATTGTCTGTAGATTAGAGGCAGGGCAATCGCAAGTGCAGGTTGCTACAGAGCTCAATGTAACACCCACTCTCGTCTGCAATTTGTGGAAACAGTTTAAGGACACCGGATCCATATCGAGAAGGCATGGCCAAGGTCGTCCAAGAGCCACGACGGCCAATGAAGATCGTTATTTGGCACTTTGAGCGAGGCGCCACAGGACGGCTACAGCTGCACAGCTATCTCGTGAGCTGCATGCCGCCACTGGAACCCGAGTTTCAAGGGTTACTGTTTCCCTAAGGCTTCACGAGAGAGGGCTTTTTTGCCAGAAGATCCGCTGTTTGCGTCCCGCTCACTTCAACGCACAAGAGAGTGCGTTCAACATGGTGCAGACAACATCAGCCTTGTACCAGACTTCAGTGGTGTATCGTTCTTTTCACAGACGAGTCGCGATTCAGCCTGGACACTGTTTCTCGACGTACCTTCATCTGGAGAGAACCTGGGACCCGATACCTTTCCTCCAACATCCGAGAAAGGGACCGCCATGGCAGCGGAGGTGTCATGGTCTGGGCAGGCATCATGTTGGACGGCCTCAAACCTCTCTATGTGTTTGACAGAGGCTTCCTGACTGCTGAGAGGTATAGGGATGAGATCTTACAGCCCTATGTTCGACTTTTCAGGGTCGCAGTTGGCCCTCGGTTCCTTTTTATGGACGACAACGCTCGTCCCCTTAGGGCTTACCTGGTAGACGATTATCTTGAAAGTGAGGATATTCGCCGGATGGATTGGCCAGCCTGACCGCCAGACCTAAACTCTATCGAACATGTATGGGACACTCTTGGGAGGGCCATTGCAGCTCATCCATCCCGCTCCAAGAACCATCCAGGAGCTGAAAACTGCGTTGCTGCAGGAGTGGGACCGACCGCCACAGGGAATCATCAACTGCCTCGTTTCCAGTATGACGTCGCGTTGTGAGAGCTGTATGACTGTGAGAGGGGACCATACCCCATATTAGAGTCATTTTATGTTCGATCTTGCAACGTGGAATTTGGACATTCCTGCGCTGATGAGCCTTACTGACGATCACGAGTGCGTACCATGACTGTTGTATTGCAGTTTATTTACTACTTGTTCTTCGTATATTTGAACAGATCTCGTTGAGAGCTTTAAAACGATATCGCGTACAATCGTGTTGCACTCATGGTTGCCGAGATAGAGTCATTGTCGGAAATGTTAACCCATTCGCACAAAAACAATTAAAAAATTTTTAAGTTTAAACCACTGCGATATATTATTTATACACTACCTACCAACAAGTCATTGGACACCTGTGATAGCAAAGGAAAACGAAGTTTATTCACCTTCAATAGTTCGTGGAGCCTCCACGAGCGGCGATTACAGCTGTGACCCTCCGGGGCATACTCTCAACCAGGCGTTGTACGACGACTAGCGGTATTTTCTTCCACACGGCTTGGAGAAGACAGATCAGTTCCTTCACCAATTTCGGACGGTGGGGGCACCCCTTAAGTCGACGCTCCAACTCGTCCCAGAGGTGCTCCATAGGGTTAAGGTCTGGGTTCTGAGCAGGCCAGTCCATTCGATTAACCCCATTGTCATCATACCAAGCCATGGTGGACCTCGCAACATGACAGGTGACATTGTCATCCTGAAAGTAACATGGGTCCACCCCGTGAAACTGCCACAACGTAGGAAGCGCATGGTCATCCAAAATGGTGCAGTAGGTCTCGGCGTTGAGTCTACCAGGAATTGCGACCAAGGGTCCCGTGCCATACCAGGAGAAACACTCCCATAGCATAATTTCATCGCCGCCGAACTTCACAGTTGGAACAATACATTCCGGCAGGAGGAGTTCTCCAGGCAGACGCCAAACCCAGACCCTGCCATCCGAACGGTAGAGGGTGAACCTTGATTCGTCGCTCCATAGAACCTGTTTCCACTGTTCAACGGTCCACTGTCGACATTCTTTGCACCACGTTAGCCGAGTAGCGCTATTGGACTTGGTGATCAAAGGCTTGTGGGCGGCAGCACGTCCATGATAACCGAGCAGATGGGCTTCCTTACGGATGGTATTCATCGAAAGAACACTCCCGGATGCCTTTTGAAACTCCTTGCGCATATGGCCCGTCGATTTGGCGCGGTTCTTCCTAATTTCTCTGGCCAGTACCCGTCGGTCTCTAACTCCCAGTTTTGTGGGTCTGCCGGGTCGAGACCCATTCCGACAGTCACCTCTCATCTTCCACTTGCCAATCACGTAGGCCACTGTCGATTTTGGGTACTTCAACTCGCTGGATATGTCACGTATGGATCGGCCATTTCTGTGATACCCGACGATTACACCTTTCTCGAAATCAGAGAGCTCCGAACTGCGTGGCATCTTGCATGTGACTGGTTGCGTTGTTGTTTCCCACACGATATTTAACGGCGGCGGCCGTGACGTGTATCAGGACCGCAGGTATCGTCGATTGCAGGGGTGTCCAATTACTTGTTGGTAGATAGTGTACATTTGAATGGATCTTGTCGAGAGGTTTAAAACGATACTACGCACAGTCGTTTTGCACTCACGGTTGTCCAGATAAACCGCGATATTGTCAAAAGTGTTCACCGGTTCACAAGAAAACAATTTTTAAAATGTTCAGTTCAAACCACTGCGAAATATTCTTGGTATATTTGAATAGATCTCGTCGAGAGTTTTAAAACGATATCACGCACAATCGTGTTGCGCTCGCGGTTGACGAGATAGACTGAGTCAAACGGGGCGACACACGCAGAAATATTGCATCATCTTCCCTGCGCACACGGAGCGTCGCGCGCTGTATGTATTGCGCAGTACGCGAATTGGACTTCATGCTGTTTACGAATATGCTAATACGATTAGTGGGCGGCACGTATTTTTAACGATATAATGATTGCAATTGGGACCGGTTTTTAGCACGTCTTTTGTATAAAAAGATCATGCTTATGTTACCGGTTTGTCCGTTCGTCCGTCAGTCAGTCCGTCAGTCAGTCCGTCCGTCTGTACCCACGATATCTCTGCAACTATTAGTCCGATTTGAAAAAATTCTTTTTGCATTGGGAAGCTTGAAACATGCGAATGATGATCCTTCATTTCGGTTTTTTTTACGATGTACAATTTTGCCGCCAGAGGGCGTAAATGCAGATGATGTCGAATTCAAAAATACGTTTTATTCCACATATTTGCTTCTAAACATCCGATTGAAAAAAAAATTCTTTGATCTTTCGATTCCATTTATGTCGAAGAGTATTTTAGATATAGTTACTTTTTCATATTACGTCCGCTAGGGGGCGTAAAAGTAAATTACATTTTTTCCGATAACTCTTCTTCTAAAACTCCGATTTGAAAATTTTTTCTTCAGCGGATACATCTCCTTATGGAAAATCTTTTGCATATAATTTCAAATTTTTGGTAAAAAATACTTTAGCCACCAGGGGGTGTAAGAGTTAATTTTTGCTTCTGACGTATTTGCCATAAAATCTGAGCTTCTAAAATATCGATTGAAAAAATTATTTCGTGGACTGATGCCACTCACATCGATAAACATTTTCGGAATATTTTCTTCTTTAAATATTCCACAGTTTCTCCGCCAGGGGGCGTAGATGTATATCTTATTTTTGTCAATATCTCTACTTCCAGGAGTCCGATTTGAAAAATTCTTTCTTTGTTGGATAGTGTTTCCAGTGTGACATGTTTTTCACATAATTTAAAAAATTTCAAGTAATTCATATACTTTCCGCTAGAAGGCGTAGAGGTAAATGGTGTTTCTTCCTTTTTCTCTGCTTCTAAATCTCCGATTTGAAAAGTTCTTTCTGCACCGGATACAGCTCCTGATAGGAAATCGTTTCCACAAAATTTCTAATTTTTGTAAAAGAAATAATTTGGCCGCCAGGGGGCGTAAATCTTAATTTCCGCTTCTGATGTATTTGTAGCAAAATATGAGCTTCTAAATTCTTGATTGAAAAAATTCGTCGTTTGTAGACAGATAGTACTCATGTTGACAAACCTTTTAGAAACATTTTCTTTTTAAAATAATGCATGGTTTCTACGCCAGGGGCCGTAGATGTATATCTTATTTTTGTAAATATCTATACTTCTAGTAGTCCGATTTGAAAAATTCCTTCTTTGTTGGATAGTGTTTCCAGTGTGATATGTTTTTCATATAATTTCAAAAATTTTAATTTATTCATAGACTTTCCGCTAGGGGGCGTAATGGTAAATTGCTTTCCCTCTATATCTGTGCTTCTAAATCTCCGATTTGAAAAACTCTTTTTGCACCGGATACAGCTCCTGATGGGAAATCTTTTGCACATAATTTCTAATTTTTGAAAAAATGGTTTGGCCTCCAGGTGGCGTAAGTCTCAATTTCCGCTTTTGATGTATTTGCAGTAAAATGTGAGCTTCTAAAATCTCGATTGAAGAAAAAGTGGTTTGTTCATCGATACTACTCATTCATGTCGAAAAATCTTTTAGGAATACTTTCTTCTTGAAAAAATGCATGGTTTTTACGCCAGGGGGCATAGATGGATATCTTATTTTTGTCAATAGCTCTACTTCTAGGTTTCAAAATCGCTTTATTATTATTCATCATAATATATATACTGATTTCATTGTCCCGTTCCGCCAATCTGTCTTGGCTCCACGGGGACTTATTGAGCACCTTGGATGTTATTTTGACATGTTGCGACAATTATCCTGCCTTGAGACGCCGGTTCGGACCCTGGCCACCCCAATGGCCCAGAGACCAGCCCGCGGTGACGTGCTGGCAGGCGACCTAGAATACCTTGTCTGGGTTCCCGCTCTGTCTGGCGGGATAGGTCGTTCATTTATTTAGCATTGACTGGGAGATTCCTTGCCCTCGAACTTTTTTGGGGAATAATTTCCCTTTATTATTTTTCAAAAGACCTACACACATCAATTACACTGTCCTCATGCTTAGGACTTACAACATTGAGAGATTTAAAGAGTATTTACATAGTATGTACACTGGAGGGATTTTTGTCTGCTTTCCTACAGACTTCTGCCCTCATTCCTCTTCCGAATCGCTTTCGGTGTGCACGTTCACCTCCTGCGTTTCGGTCCCCGTTTGATTGGGGAAGATGGTATGTTGCTGGAGGGTTAGCCTTTCAACCAAGGCTATTATCCCCCTCCTGTTAACGGAAGATTGGATGAGCAGATCCAATCTTCGCGTTCTTTGCACACCTGGGATCAGTGTGTTTCTCCATTCGGCGAAACCACTGCATTCAAGTACGCAGTGTTCTATGCTTGCCGTTCTCTTTCCACAGGGACAAGTGCAGTTCCTGATGGCAAATCTGCCTAGGTATTCAGGGCTGATGCCATGGCCACTGAGTACTTGATTCAGGAACTTATTTGTCTGTGCTCGTTTGGTCGAGACCTTCGGAAACACTCTGTGTGTCTTCCGCCCTGTCTCTCCCGTGTCCCATCTGACCTGCCATTCGGTCATGGTCCGACGTGCTAATGCTGCGCGAATACTCCTTCGCGGCGTTCTGCATTGCACGTCGACCGTCTCTTTCAGCGTGGCTGCCTTCGCCAGCTGGTCTGCCCTTTCATTTCCTAGGGTTCCGACATGGCTTCGTACCCAGTGGAAACTAACTGCCCCA
The DNA here is from genome assembly GCA_039090855.1 of Macrothele yani. Classification (NCBI taxonomy): domain Eukaryota; kingdom Metazoa; phylum Arthropoda; class Arachnida; order Araneae; family Macrothelidae; genus Macrothele; species Macrothele yani. The sequence continues at coordinate 74,717,028 of CM077032.1, read as the reverse complement.
TCTCCCTCTGCCCTCAAGAGGGTTTTGATCCTCTGGACGATGGGGTTTCTTCCCCTGAATCTACTCAGAGCCTGCAGTGCTGCCTCACTGTCCGAGTAGAGTTTTATTCTTTCGTCACTACGCCTGGGGAGTGCCCAGGTGAGTGCCGTCTCTATCGCCAGAAGTTCTGCGATAATTTCACGCTTCCTGCAGTGGCTTCGTTCCCATCCGAGAACGCACAGAAGCCTGCCCCCACTTGTCCCTTCAACTTTGAGCCGTCCGTGAACAGCTCATGCCCAACTCCCGTGGGTTTCTCCTTGTCCCACGGTGGGCAAATTTCCTCGGCAGGGTGGATCTGCCAGTCCACGCTTTCCATCTCCATGTCGGAGGCTCGATGCGGCGCACCGAGAAGGTAGGCGTCCTCGCCTGACCTTAGGCAGTGCATTGCTGCCTCCCTTTCCGCTACTAGGTTCTGCCGGCTCGCACCCCGCCAGCACTTGGAGTGCTAGGGTCGACGTTGTGCGAAAACAACCGGTTATCCCTAGTAGGGCCAACCTTTGGATTTGGTTTATCCCCTTCTTCATTCTGACTGTGGGAGTCCACCATGCTCCACTTGCATACGTCAGAATTCTTTCAATTCCTCTCTGATAGATGGCCTTCTTGGTTTTGCCCGTTAACCTCATGCCATTCAATCTATTGAGAATCACCGTGCACCTTGTTCTAAGGTGCCTCAGGTGTGGCAGCCCTGATAGACTCTGATCCAGGACCACACCCAAGTATTTCATTTCACGCACCGCCTTGATAGTGCACCCTTGGAATCTGCACTGAGGTGGTGTTTTCATTACTCCTCTCTTAGCTATTGCTAGCAGAGTGGTCTTCTCAGGAGCGAAGCACAGTTTGCTTTCTCTGCTCCAATTGTCTAGCACATCCAAGGCGCTATGTGCTTCTCTTTCGATCACGTGTCTCCCTGAGGCGGAGACCACGGAACGAAATCGTCCGCATAGGCTTGAATCTCCACTGCGGGCCCCAGGTCTAGGTTCAGTGCTGAATCAGCAACTATGTTCCACCAGAGCTGCCCGGAGTTGGATCCTTGCGGACACCCTCTATGGTACGAACGCGAGGATTGCCCATTCCCCGCTTCGAACTCGACTCTTCTATCAGACAGGTAGCTGCTGATCAGTTTGAACAGGTTCCTTGGACAGCCAAGTTCTTTAAGTCTGGTTAAAACCATTGGCCACCAGACACTGTAAGAAAACATAAGAGGGAGACGTACAGTATTGGGCGTCTCACTGGGAAATAATACAAAACTGTTAAAACATGATGGTATATACACTGCAATGACAATGGGGATGAATAACAGATGCTGCAAGCAAAGCTTATTGCATAAAAATTGCAGAAGTGACAGAGAGAAACACATCGTGTCACATGACATTGGCTGGGCATGATTTACAGGATAACACAGGCGAAACAATAGTACACAATTAGAAAAAGAACAGCACAAACACCGCCGTGAAGGTAAAACATTACAAACATGAGATAAAAACACAGCGTGCACAATTGTGCAAGTTATTTAACGAGGGCACCAAAGAAACATAATACAGGCGGGGTGAAGGTAATTAATGTACACGAGTAAGCATGAAAATACACTGAGATGACATTAGCATTCACAATTCAACGGCAGCGTGGATTGCACGGAAAAAAATGCGGAAGGAAGTCCGATTTGAAAAATTACTTCTTTGTTACATAGCGTTTCCGATGCGAAATGTTTTCCCTATAAATTCAAAATTTTCAAGTAAATCATAGACTTTCCGCTAGGGAGCACAAAGGCAAATTGCGTTTTCTGCGTTATATCTGCTACTAAAACCCAGATTTGAAAAATTCTTCCTGTATCGCATACAAGAATTAATGGAAAATATTTTTCACATAATTTCTAATGTTTGGTAAAGAATGGTTTGGCCACCAGGGGTCATAAGTGTTAATTTCTGCTTCTGATGAATTTGTAGCCAAATCTGGGTTCCTGAAAACTCGACTAAATTTTTTTTTTTTTTGGACCGATACCGTCATATGGAAAATCCTTTTGAGAATAGTTTCTTCCTAAAATGATGCATGGTTTTCCCACCAGGGGACGTAAAGTCACATCTTAGTTTTGTCGATATCTCTGTTTCTAAGAGTCCGATTTGAAAAAATTCTTTCGGTGTTGGAGAGCGTTTCCGGTGCGAAATGTTTCTCATATAAATTCATGTTTTTCACAAGTCTGCAACCAAAGGACGTAAGCTCACAATTCCGTTTAGAGCAATATCTGAGGGATTAAAAACCCGATTGAAAAACTTCTTCCTTTCGTCAGAGACTATTGTTTTCCATACCAGTTCCATTGATTTTGAATAGGTTTGATAAATTTAATTTTTGTCAGAAAGGATTTAAAAGATGTGCTTATTACACCCGAAAATTCGGTGTCATCTTTCTTCTTGTTGTTACAGGCGGTCGGTTATAAGTCGCCACATACTATCCGCGTAAGTTAGACGTAATTCTACGTCAAAATACGTTACGTGATTGACCAAACGTTAGTTCGCATTTGCGACCATCATCGCAAACAAACGCAAACATCTACAAAAATAACTAAAAGAATTTTTAATGCGTAATTTTGCAGACCTACGTAATTTATTTGCAAGTAATTTAAGAGAAGCTGTCTGTTTATAATAGAGAATGCTGCTCTAGAAATGGAACTGGTGGAACATTTTGCGGTAGGAAACACAATCATGTGCTTCTGAAGAAGTTTTGATTGCCAAATAAATTTGCTGACAGCGTAATTATTTTTTTCTTTATTTCTTACTAACTCTGAGAATATTTCCCAATTCAAAACACAATCTATCCACGACTTTCCCTCCCAATAAGCCAGTATAACCTTCACAGACTTAAGGAGATGACTGAACTTCGGGTGATGGCGTCATAGACATGTATGTTACGGTTAAGAGATCTCTTAATATTATCTGAGAATGCTCTGATAAATGCGCGATGTTTTTTAACTCCACGTTTTGCACGAGTTCGTTTGATACTCTGCAAACGAGCCGTATAAGGTCAAGACGGGAAGAAGGAAAAGATCTAGTTTGTTCTCCATGGAGATTTAATGTGATATCAATTTAACCTTTCTGCCGTGCTTTGTCAGCATGGGGTTGTTTACTGGGGGGCTTACATTTGTTTTTCCTAGATACTATAAGCATTCCGAAAATGGCATCTGCTTCTAAGGAGGCTTACCACTATAAAACAACACCAAGGAATCAAGCACTTTCCTTCTTTTTTACGCTTTCCAACCGTAGGTTGAAGAAGCGTATATGCTCCAGCTTTGTCCGTCCGTCCGTCCGTCCATCGGGACGTTAACCCTTTTCAAAATGGTTTGATTTCGATGAAATTTTATTATGTGGTAGGGACGAACCCTATTGAAAATGGACGAAATGGGGTCAACGGTCACGGCATAGGAGTGGGATCCATTCCATTGCCCTTATGCGTCATAACTTGCGAAAATGTGGTTCCATGTCAATGAAATTTTAGCATATTGTAGGGGACCACCTGGGAATGAACCCTATTGAAAATGGACGAAATGGGGTCAACGGTCACGGCATAGGAGTTTTTTCTTTCTTTTTTTGATTGGGGGTTTAACGACCACCGTGAGCAACTCAATGGGCTATAAGCAGTCGCCCGTCCCTAATGTAGGGTCACTGGTTCCAGGGAAGGGAGAGAGCCAGTGCCGTAAGACAAACACAACATCCATGCCTGACCGGGATTCGAACCCGGACCCCTTACGGACGAATGATCGGAGGCCAGCGCCTTAGACCACTGCGCCACCGGGGCGGCAGCCATAGGAGTGGGATGCATTCCATTGCCCTTATGCGTCATAACGTGCGTAAAAATGGTTCGATTTCGATGAAAGTTTAGTATGTGGTAGGGGACCACCTGGGGACGAACCCTATATTGAAAATGGACGAAATGGGGTCAAAGGTCAGGACATAGGATTAGGATCCATTCCATCGCTCTTATCCCGTACTATTAAGGTGGACGTCAAGTAATTTTGCTACTTATACTTCCAATGGAAAAACTTTTGTACACATTTCCTTCACAATTATTGTGTTCCCAAGGATAAAAATTTGAACATCGATTAAAATAACTTCATGTTGTAACTTGGAATATTTAATATTTCCTGAAACATAAACATAATTATGTAAAAAATCAATAACTTTTCCTTTGGTGGCATTGCAACCAGAAAAAAGATGGCGCGACCTATACTTTGATGACGTCAGTAGACAAACAGTTGGATTTCATAATTATGGTTACGTTTCAGAAAATATTAAGCATTCCAAGTTATAAAATGAAGCTATTTTAATCGATGCTCAAATTTTCATCCTTGGGAACGCATTAATTGTCCAGAAAAAAGATGGCGCGACCTGTACTTTGATGACGTCAGTAGACAAACAAATGTTGGATTTCATAATTACGGTTATGTTTTAGAAAATATTAAGTATTCCAAGTTATAAAATGAAGCTATTTTAATCGATGTTCAAATTTTCATCCTTGGGAACGCATTAATTGTGAAGAAAATAAGAAAATGTGTACAGACATTTTTCCATTGGAAGTATAGGAAGCAAAATTAATTGACGTCCATCTTAAAGGAGCGATTCTTGTATGTACGTAAATTTTATTTTGAGAACGGCTGTAAAGATTTTGATGAAAGTCGTTAACCTACCGTTTTCTGGTACTAAAAATCGGTTTAGCTTGATTTTGACTTTAGGAAAATTCGTTTAGTGCGTTAAATAACCACCCCGAATTAACACGTTTTTAGTGTCATGACGTCGTCCCATTGATGTTATCCATGCTTAGAAATCTTAATGACGTCACAATCTCGCGATTATTATGTTGGCGCGCGGTCACGCCATCTGTCTCATTACGTCACGCGTTGTGTGTGGATCCTATTAAAGTTTAATGACGTCGCACTCTAGCGAGCAGATGGTCGCGATTCCCATCTGCCTCATTACGTCACGCGTTGTGTGCGTATGTCCGTCCGCACGATAACTCGCGTAAAAATCTTTCGATTTCGATGAAATTTTAGAATGTAGAAGGGGAACACCTGGGAAGGAACCCTATTGAAAGTGAATGAAATGGAGTCAAAGGTCAGGGCATAGGAGCGGGATCCATTGCACTGGTCTTATGCGTCATAACTAACGCAAAAAAGATTCGATTTCGATTAAATTTTAGTATGTGGTAGGGGACCACCTGGGAACAAACCCTATTGAAAATGGGCGAAATGGGGTCAAAGGTCAGGACATAGGAGCGGAATCGCTTCCATCACCATTATGCGCCATAACTTACGTAAAAATGCTTCGATTTGGATGAAATGTTAGTATGTTTTAGGGGCCTGCCTGGGGACGAATGCTATTGAAAATGGGCGAAATTGGGTTAAACGTTAGGACACAGGAGCGGGATCTATTCCATAGCCCTTATGCGTCATAACTTACGTAAAAATACTTCGATTGCGACAAAACTTTATCATGTTATTTCGGAGGTATACGTAACTGGTTCTGTTGAATATCATCGAAATGGGATCAAAGGTCAGGGCACAGGACCGAGATTTATTCCACAGCCATTATCCTCATAACTTGAGTAATGATTTCTGGTATGTTGGAAAGCGTATTATAATCAATGCATTTCATGAGTTTACTAACTTGTTTTTTACTATACGATGTCTTGCAAAACTGCGCACTTTTCGGGGCCAGACCTTAGTAAAACAGCGGGAGGGGGGGAGGGCCTCTGCAAAATTGTAAGCTGAGATACTTTTTGCGCAAATGCTTTTGGCACTTCTCCTCACCTCTTTGTTAATTCACATTACTAGGATTAAAAAAAAAACGTCTCATTGCTTCGACGAAATTTCAAATTCAGTTTATGTAAGAACGCTCTGGCAGCCCCGCTGGCGCAGTGGTCTAAGCGATGGCTTATGACCATTCGTCCGAGATGGGTTCGGGTTCGAATCCTGGTGAGGCACGGATATTGTGTTTGTCTTACGGCATTGGCTCTCTCCCTTCCCTGGAACCAGTGGCCCTAAATTAGGGACGGGCGACTGCTTATAGCCCATTGAGTTACTCACGGTGGTCGTTAAAACTTCAATAAAAAGAAAAATAAGAAAATGAAATAAGAGCGCTGAGCAGTTCCGGGTGTCAGAAATCACGCATTTGCGGTAACAAGTTAGTAAAATCATGCAATGCATTGATTATGATACGCTTTCCAACGTAACAGAAGTCCTAGGAAAATGCCTTGGTTTTGAGGGGTCTCAACAATGTTAAAACGTTTAAGGTTCACATATATCAAAATTAAATCTCTTTGTGGCCGTGTTACCTATTTCTGTTATCAACAGCAGCCTTTTTATAATTAAAAACCCCATCTAAATCGGGCAATTTTCACGGAAGTTATTTTGCGAAAATAATGGTTAACGAATCTCACGCATGCGCACTGCCCGCAATTGCTGACAAAAAAAAAAAAAAACATTTTTGGCGGAACTGCTTTCAAAGTCGTTACGAAACATCGTATTGTATTTCGTAGCAATCGAAGCATTTTTACGCAAGTTATCACGCAGAAGGGCAGTAGAAAAATTCATTAACATCTGTTGCGTAAAACATCTGCTGCAGCCCCGGTGGCGCAGTGGTCTAAGCGATGGCCTCTGATCATTCGTCCGAAAGCGGTCCGGGTTCGAATCCCGGTGAGGCATGGATGTTGTGTTTGTCTTACGGCACTGGCTCTCTCCCTTCCCTGGAACCAGTGACCCTAAATTAGGGACGGGCGACTGCTTATAGCCCATTGAGTTGCTCACGGTGGTCGTTAAACCTCCAATAAAAAAAAAAAAAAAAAAAAAAAAACATCTGCGCTGCGTCTTGGGTGAAACATCTGCTGGTCTTAATGCTTTAAGAGAATGTAATGCTTCTCGTATGTTATGGGTAACCTAAGGCAGTTTTCAACCATTTTAAGTAAGAATTGTTACCGAATATACCACAAATTGTTAGTGTCAAAATCGAAACATTTAAGCGTCAAAATCGAATAATTTTAGGTTACAATGTAGAAGGGTGGAATTATACACAGTGTGGCAAAGAATTTTTAAAACTGGGTCTGTAAAATGAAATAGAAACAAGAAATTATAATTTGTTTTGGTTTGTTATTCAAAATAAGTCCCTCCGGCTTCAATACACTTGTTACAGCGATTTAATAATGATTCGAATGCCTGCTGGAGTTCACTTTGCGGAATTGCCTCCAAAGCAAGCGTCAAAGCTGTTTGTATGGTCGAAATATCATCAAAATAACACCATTTTAACGTCATTTTAAGTTTTGGGAGTAAAGAAAAGTCTCAGGGTGCTAAATCAGGCGAATACTGTGGAGGATTCAACACATAGACGTTATTTTTCGCCAAAAATCTACGAACAAGAAGTGAGATGTGACTGGGTGCATTATCGTGCAACAAACACCAACTGTTTTCATCCCGATATTCTGGACGAATGCGACGAATTCTGCCAATCAAACACCTCAAAAAATTTAAATAAAACTCACCAGTAATTGTTTGTCCACTTGGAACAAATTCTTTGTAGATAATACCGTTACTATCGAAGAATGTAATGAGCATTGTTTTGATTTTCGATAGAACTTTTCTTGTTTTTTTGGCTTGTGGTGAGTTTTTTGACTTCCATTCCTCACTTTGTCGCTTTGTTTTAGGTTCATATTGAAAACACCATGTTTCATCACCTGTAACAATCGATTTTTAGAAGTTTGGATCATTTTCAGCGTCTGAAATGATGTCTCTGCAATGCGCACTTCTCCTTGATTTTTGTTCATTGGTTAACGTGTGTGGAACAAATTTAGCACAGACTTTTGTTTTGACCAAATCCTAATGCAGGATGGTTCCAATCGTTTCTTTGTTGATGTTTAAAGACTCTTCCATCATTCTTAGTGACGCACATCGCACTCTTTCAATAATATCTGGTGTCCTAGATGAACTTGGTATTCCGGTATGCTTATCATCTTCTAGCGTATCTCTTCCGCCCAAAAAACGTTTGTGCCACAGGAAAACGTTTGATCTACTTTAACAAAACTCACTGTAAACTTGTTTCATCATTTGGTACGTTTCCCAGGCACTTTTACCAAGTTTTGCGTTAAATTTAATAACAGCCCTTTGTTCCATCTTAATAATTCAACATGAAAGAAATTTTACTTCTCTAATGAACGGCCGTTTTGTTTGAGTTACTTTAACAACTGCGCAGTACTTTTGGCAGAAAGCAAGCAGATGGTCACGGTTTCTAACGCATTCGCGATTACACTGGCGGCACCGCTGTAGGCTGAAATCTAGCGCCAGTCTTAAAAATTCTTTGACGCACTGTGTATACTCCGTACCTAAACCTTAAAATATGTATATTGTATTAACTAATGATTCGATTTTGACGGATTCTTTGCACTTCGCTCCGTGTTTCCCCACAAAAGCATACTGAACTGTATCGAAATCCAGACATTTCTACCAGAGTTATCCTGCGCGCAGACAAACCCTCCTCCCTACCTTGATTATTGATTCGTTCGGTATACCTCCGGAACAACATACTAAAGTTTTGTCGCAATAGAAGCATTTTTACTCAAGTTGTGAGGACAGTGGCTGTGGAATAAATCTCGCTCCTGTGCCCTGACCTTTGACCCCATTTCGATTATATTAAACACAATTGCTTCAGTATACCTCCGGAACAACATACTTAAGTTTTGTCGCAATAGAAGCATTTTTACTCAGGTTGTGAGGACAGTGGCTGTGGAATAAATCTCGCTCCTGTGCCCTGACCTTTGACCCCATTTCGATTATATTAAACAGAATTGCTTCAGTATACCTCCGGAACAACATACTGAAGTTTTGTCGCAATAGAAGCATTTTTACTCAAGTTGTGAGGACAGTGGCTGTGGAATAAATCTCGCTCCTGTGCCCTGACCTTTGACCCCATTTCGACGATATTAAACAGAATTGGTTCAGTATACCTCCGGAACAACATACTAAAGTTTTGTCGCAATAGAAGCATTTTTACTCAAGTTATAAAGATAATGGCTGTGGAATAAATCTCGCTTCTGTGCCGTGACTTTTGACCTCATTTCGATTATATTAAACAGAATTGGTTCAGTATACCTCCGGAACAACATACTACAGTTTTGTCGCAATAGAAGCATTTTTAGTCAAGTTATAAAGATAATGGCTGTGGAATAAATCTCGCTCCTGGGCCTTGACCTTTGACCCCATTTCGATGATATTAAACAGAATTGGTTCAGTATACCTCCGGAACAACATACTAAAGTTTTGTCGCAATAGAAGCATTTTTACTCAAGTTGTGAGGACAGTGGCTGTGGAATAAATCTCGCTCCTGTGCCCTGACCTTTGACCCCATTTCGATGATATTAAACAGAATTGGTTCAGTATACCTCCGGAACAACATACTAAAGTTTCGTCGCAATAGAAGCATTTTTACTCAGGTTGTGAGGACAGTGGCTGTGGAATAAATCTCGCTCCTGTGCCCTGACCTTTGACCCCATTTCGATGATATTAAACAGAATTGCTTCAGTATACCTCCGGAACAACATACTGAAGTTTTGTCGCAATAGAAGCATTTTTACTCAAGTTGTGAGGACAGTGGCTGTGGAATAAATCTCGCTCCTGTGCCCTGACCTTTGACCCCATTTCGACGATATTAAACAGAATTGGTTCAGTATACCTCCGGAACAACATACTAAAGTTTTGTCGCAATAGAAGCATTTTCACTCAAGTTATGAGGACAGTGGCTGTGGAATAAATCTCGCTCCTGTGCCTTGACCTTTGACCCCATTTCGATGATAATAAACAGAATTGGTTCAGTATACCTCCGGAACAACATACTAAAGTTTTGTCGCAATAGAAGCATTTTTACTCAAGTTATAAAGATAATGGCTGTGGAATAAATCTCGCTTCTGTGCCGTGACTTTTGACCTCATTTCGATTATATTAAACAGAATTGGTTCAGTATACCTCCGGAACAACATACTACAGTTTTGTCGCAATAGAAGCATTTTTAGTCAAGTTATAAAGATAATGGCTGTGGAATAAATCTCGCTCCTGTGCCTTGACCTTTGACCCCATTTCGATGATATTAAACAGAATTGGTTCAGTATACCTCCGGAACAACATACTAAAGTTTTGTCGCAATAGAAGCATTTTTACTCAAGTTGTGAGGACAGTGGCTGTGGAATAAATCTCGCTCCTGTGCCCTGACCTTTGACCCCATTTCGATGATATTAAACAGAATTGGTTCAGTATACCTCCGGAACAACATACTAAAGTTTCGTCGCAATAGAAGCATTTTTACTCAAGTTGTGAGGACAGTGACTGTGGAATAAATCTCGTTCCTGTGCCTTGACCTTTGACCCCATTTCGATGATATTAAACAGAATTGGTTCAGTATAACTCCGGAACAACATACTAAAGTTTTGTCGCAATAGAAGCATTTTTACTCAAGTTGTGAGGACAGTGGCTGTGGAATAAATGTCGCTCCTGTGCCTTGACCTTTGACCCCATTTCGATGATATTCAACAGAATTGGTTCAGTGTAACTCCGGAACAACATACTAAAGTTTTGTCGCAATAGAAGCATTTTTACTCAAGTTGTGAGGACAGTGGCTGTGGAATAAATGTCGCTCCTGTGCCTTGACCTTTGACCCCATTTCGATGATATTCAACAGAATTGGTTCAGTATAACTCCGGAACAACATACTAAAGTTTAGTCGCAATAGAATCATTTTTACTCAAGTTATAAGGATAATGGCTGTGGAATGAATCCCGCTCCTGTGCCGTGACCTTTGAACCCATTTTGATGTTATTCAACAGAACGGGTTCAGTATACCTCAGGAACAACATGATAAAGATTTGTTGCAATCGAAGCATTTGTACGTAAGCTATGACGCGTAAGAGCGATGGAATGGATCCCTCTCCTATGTCCTGACCTTAGACCCCATTTCGCCCATTTTCAATTGGGTTCCTCCCCAGATTGCTCCCTACCACATACTAAAATTTCATCGAAATCGATACCATTTTTACGCGAGTTATCGTGCAGACAGACAGAAAGACGGACAAAGCTGGAGAATATACGCTTCTACAACCTACGGTTGGAAAGCGCAAAAAAACAACAACAAGAAATGAATCCGTTCTGACACGAATTAAATTTATCAAAGCTATTCAAAGTCAATGGAAACGGTACGGAAAACAATAGATCTGACGGAAGAAAGAAGTTTTTCAATCAGGTTTTTAATCCTGCAGATTTTGCTGTAAACGGAATCGTGAACTTACGCCGTCTGGTGGCAGACTTGCGCGTTAAGAAATATTTGAATTAATGAGAAACATTTCGCAGCGGAAACGCTCTCCAACAAAGAAAGAGGTTTTTAAATCGGACTCATACATAGAAACAGAGATATGGACAAATATAAGATATGCATCTACGCCCCTGGCGGGGAAAACGTCCATTATTTTAAGAAGAAAGTATTCTCAAAATGTTTTTCCATGTGATCGGTATCGGTCCAAGAAAAAAAAATTAGTCGAGTTTTCAGGAGCCCAATTTTTGCTGCAAATTCAGCAGAAGTAGAAATTAACATTTATGCTCCGTGGTGGACAAACCATTCTTTCCCAAATATTAAAAAGTACACTGGTGTGCAAAAATTAAGGACGAAGAGAAGAAATTAGCATAACAGCGGAACGAGCTGGCAGAACGGACCGAAAGACCACTCAGGAGATAGAATAGGGTCCGGTACGGTAAGGCATGCGCATATGCAGCATGACGTGGAGGGGGGAGGAGGTGGGTTGTCGGAAGGGTATAAAGCACACGGGCGGTGTACGCTCAGCAATTCGGTGAAAGCTATTGCACGGTGTACATCGGTTTGAACGACGTTGAGTTGCTGCCACCGTGCGATATGGCCAACAGGCAATCCAGTAGACGATATCTGGATGACTTTACCCGAGGTCGCGTCATTGGGAAGTTGGGAGAAGGTCGAAGTGTGACTAGTGTGGCCAAGGAGTTCGGGATCACTCATAGTACCGTTTCACGAGATTGGACAGCATTTCAAATTACAGGAACAGCTGTCCGAGAGTTTAGCAGTGGTTGTTCACGAGCAACCACGGCGGCGGATGACCGGTATATTGTCCTACAGGCGAGAAGAGACAGACGGCAGACAGCGGGAGAAATCGCAAGGCACAAGCAACAGACAAGTGGACGTCCGTTATCACGTTTTACCGTGGCCAGGAGGCTGCACAAAGTGGTCTATTTGCACGACGACCAGTACGGTGTGTGGTGCCATTAACGCCTGCTCATCGGAGACGGCGGTTTCAGTGGTGCCAGGAAAACAAAAACTGGACACATCTGGAGAGAGCAGGGAACACGCAATCACACCTGCAACATCATCGAAAGAGACCGGTTTGGAGGTGGCGGAGTTCTCGTTTGGGACGGTATCATGCTTGGTAGCCGTACTGATCTCAACTCTTGTAGCGCCAATTCCGCAGCTGCGATTGGCGCTACAAGAGGAATGGGCCGTGATGCTTCAACAGCTCCTTGACAACCTCGTCCTCAGCATGGATAGACGTTGTAAATCCTGCAACGCTGTCAGGGGTGATCATATCCCCTACTAAAGACTGGATTTTTCTTGGCAGCCGCCTGTCACATGGACGTTTCTGTCTTCAGTCCAATTGTGCTCGAAGCTACCTTTTCAATAAAGTGCCTTTGTATCCTTTGGATTCCTTGTTTGGACGGTTTTGCTCACTTGTCCCATATTCTTACATCTTGGGGATCTTATGGTATGATTTGAGTCGATGTGGAGCACTTCTGCACGACGTTACATTCGCAAAACCGTCTCGTCCTTAATTTTTTGCACGCCAGTGTGCATACAGTATGTATATAAATATATGTAAGTATAGTTGTGGATTAAACTTGATGAGCTGAAAGCAGTCACCTATCCCTAATTTAGCGTCACTGGTTTCAGGGAAAGAAGAAGCCAGTGCCGTAAGACAAACGCAACATTTATGTCTCACGGGATTCGAATCCGGACCTATCTAGGACGAATAAATGAAAGTGTGGCAGGAAATATGTTAATGTTTTGTTTGATATTTTTTTAGATGAATCAGAGAACAAAGAAATGAAACTGCTCAATAGTTTTGCAATGTAATCGTCTCTTTTCTGGAATGCGGAATCTTAGATTGAGTCTCGGACGATTTGCATCATATATTCGAAGAACAAAAAGTAGGTCGGTAGGCACATCTTGCACCTTTGTTAAGTAAATATGAAAATCTAGAAAAAGCAGTATAAGTATGTAATGTGATCATTACACAAGGCGGATTGTGGTTATGGTTTGCAGGGGAGAAATATATATGTATTTGTTTGGACAACTGCGTAGTTGATACGGTTCGATACTCATGATTTAGGTATGGAATTCGTGCAGAGATATGACAAAGACGAATTATAGGAATTAACGGGAGACAATTATTGACGAAAGGATTGCTGAGCGCCTGATAACAAATGGTGCCACGGAGAGGCAAGTGCAACTGTTTCGCACCGCAACCTCCGATCGGCTCCGAAGTTGAAACAGGAAATCTGTTTCAAGCAAAGCTTGTATTAAAGTTACAGTATCACTGTAGCAAAGAGAAAGAGAAAATCATTGTTGTCTCATTCAGACACGCGAAGGACTTAACGACGCGCAGAGTCCAATAAATCAATCTGTTGTTTTCTCTACGGTAATGATGCGTTAGCTACTGCGTAGAAAATGACGTCAGAGGCGGTTAATATTTTCCATGAATGATATCTTGCAAAACGTTTGGCAAAAATTACCATAAAACCCTTGGGATCGCCAGCTTTCAAAATGTATTAAAAGGGTTCTGATATTAGAGAAACTACTAAGACATTTTTTACCTAGTTTGTAAACGCAATGCATTTATTCATGGTAAGTTTGCAGTTCTACTTTTAAGTTTTGTAACATTTCTTACATTTTATATAGCATTTTTTTTTTTTGATTGGAGGTTTAACGACCACCGTGAGCAGCTCAATGGGCTGTAAGCAGTCGCCCGTCCCTAATTTAGGGTCACTGGTTCCAGGGAAGGGAAAGAGACAGTGCCGTAAGACAAACGCAACATCCATGCCTCACCGGGATTCGAACCCGGACCCCTTCTGGACGAATGATCAGAAGCCATCGCTTAGACCACTGCGCCACCGGGGCGGCACTTAACATTGTGGCCTTATAGCTCCATCTCACTTGCATTCAAAAGTGAGTGCCATCCAGGGGTTACATATAACCGGTTTGTTGAAATTCTGAACCGTTTATAAAATTAAACGTTCGAGTTTAAAACATGGCCGATTCTGTGACGCAGTTTTCTATGCGATGACTTCTGACCATTCGTCCGAGAAAGCTCCGGGTTCGAATCTCGCCGAGGCATGGATGTTGTGTTTCTCTTACGGCCCTAAATTAGTGGCGGGCGACTGCTACGGTGGACCTCCAATCAAAGAAAAATGTTGAAAAATATATCACCATTCATCATCATCATTGTCAACCATTGTCAATCCACTGCTGGACGAAGGTCTCTCCAAGCTTCTTCTACAACGGTCTATCTTGTGCCGATCTCCTCCATGTTACTCCCGCATACTTTCGAATTTCATACACCCATCTCCCATGTGGTCTTCTTCTGGGTCTTTTCCTGTCCCTTAGAATCCAATCTAAAATTTCGGTTGTCCATCGATGGTCTGTCCGTCTGGCAGTATGCCCAGCCCATTGCCATTTCAAGGATTTAACTCTGATCATGATGTCTTCCGCTCTTGTCCTTTTCCTGATCCAAGAGTTACTCTTCTTATCTCTCCTGGTTACACCAAGCCTGCACCTCTCCATACTTCTTTAAGTTGTCTGCAGCCTTTGTATGTCTCTTTTAGTTAAGGTCCACGTCTCTGCACCATAAGTAAGCACTGGAAGGATGCATTGATCAAACACTTTTCTTTTCAGATATAATGGCATAGTGCTCTTGAAA
Organism: Macrothele yani; assembly: GCA_039090855.1. Classification (NCBI taxonomy): domain Eukaryota; kingdom Metazoa; phylum Arthropoda; class Arachnida; order Araneae; family Macrothelidae; genus Macrothele; species Macrothele yani. The sequence continues at coordinate 74,701,980 of CM077032.1, read as the reverse complement.
ATTATGCTGTTTCTTCCAAAAGCTCTCCAGGCAAGTTTTGTACGCCGATTAATTTCTTCATCAATGTGACCCTCACTTGATATCTGCTGTCCAAGATAAACGTAGGTATCTGTTATCTCCAGCTTTTCTCCATCAATCGATAAATCTTCATTTCTTGTAAAAGCATTGTACATCACTTTTGTCTTCTGAAAGTTCATTTTTAATCCCACTTCTTTACTCTTGTCAGCAAGTTCCTGGATCATACTCTGCAGCTCTTATGGGGCAGTTGCAAAAAAGACTACGTCGTCAGCAAAACGTAGGTGAGTTAGATGATCTCCATTAATCTTTATCCCTTTGTTTTCCCAGTCCAGTGATTAAAAGACATTTTCCAATGTGGCATTAAAGAGCTTACCTTCGGAGATATGGTGTCACCTTGTCTCACTCCCTTTCCAATTTTTATATGTGTTGTATTTTCAAACAGCCGAATCTTTGCACTTGCATTTTCATAGATGTTATTAATAATATTAATATATGCATCTTCAATACCGCAGGATTTCAGAGCCATTGTAACTGCTGATGGTTTCACCGAATCAAAGGCTTTTTCATAATCGATAAAAGCCATGCACAATGGAAGCTCATATTCCCTCGCTCTTTCAATTAGTTCTCTCAGTACGTGGATATGATCTATTGTGCTGTAGCCACTCCTGAATCCAGCTTATTCTCTCGGTTGAGCCATGTCCAGTGTCAATTTCAAGCGGTGTGAAAGAACTTTCGTGAAGATTTTATAAACCACTGATAGGAGGCTGATAGGTCTGTAGTTTCTGAGATCCTCAATGTCACCTTTTTTATGTAGCAAGATCATTGTAGCGTTGTTCCAATCCTCAGGAATCTTCCCTTCATTAAGGCATGAAGTGAAAATTTGGGCGAGTACTGTTTCGATTTCTCCACTTGCTTCTTGTATGATGTCTACAGTAATTCCATCTTCTCCTGGAGCTTTTCCCCACTTCATGTTCTTGATTGCATGTGCAACTTGTGCTGGGAGGACTGGAAGAACTCTGGTACTGGTACCTTTCATGATGTCTGGGGTACATGTATCATCCCTTTCATATAAATTGGAGTAGAAATCTTTCACTCTTGTCAAAATTTCGCCTCTATTTCTTGTTACAGAACCATCTTCTTTTCTCAGAGCCATTATCTGTTTTCTTCCCTTACTGAGATGTCCCTTTGCTATCTTTAGGCTTTGGTTGTTTTCAATTGCTTTCCTCACTAATTCACAGTTGAATTTCCTTACGTCTTCAGTGATGCTTTTTCGTACTGTCTTGCATAGCACTATATATTGCACTTTGGAAGTCACATCTTCTTTAGTTGTCCTCATCTCTCTTCTTTTTTGCATCAACATTTTCGTTTTTCCTGATAATTTGTTCACATGCAACTTGTTCTTAGCCCCAGCCAATTTTGTTGCTGTTTCCATAAGAGCTTTGGTTACTTTTCTGTTAACTTCAGAGATGTCCACTTCTTCCGAAGTTAGACCTTCTAGAATAGAGAATCTGTTCCTTAGTTCTAATTTGAAGGTATTATGATGCTTTTTAAGGTTGGTCACGTCAATACACTTTGTTTTATGAGCTTGCCACGCTCAAGTTTAGCATTGAAGTGCATCTTACATCTCACCAATCTATAGTCACTACCTGTGTTGAACTTGTTCAGCACGCTGCAGTTTTTCATGACAAATTTCTTGTTACACATAATAAAATCAATTTAACTTGTCAATCCATTGGAATGTCTCCATGTCCATTTCCTTTGCAGCTTTTTTTGAGAAAGGAGTTTATAACGAAAAACCCTTCTGCCTGTGCAAACTCTACGAGAGTATTTTCACGCTGGTTTCTGTTGCCGTGACTGAATTTACCTACTGAAGTTTCATTCTGTTACCGTTGCCCTATTTTTGCGTTGAAATCTCCCATGATTATCTTCATGTGCTGCTTTCCTTTATTATTTAGATCACAAATTTCTTCATAAAATTCTTCAATTTCCTTTTCAGGATGACTTGTGGTGAGTGCATAAGTTTGAGTAATCTGAGCCTGGGTATCTTCTCGCGAGTTGGATAACGAGTCCAAATATATATATCATCATCATCATCATCATAATTGTCAACCATTATCAATCCACTGCTGGACGAAGGTCTCCCCAAGTTTCCTCCACAACGGTCTGTCTTGTGCCAGTCTCCTCCATGTCACTCCCGCATACTTTCGAATTTCATCCACCCATCTCCCATGTGGTCTTCTTCTGGGTCTTTTCCTGTCCCGTGGAATCCAATCTAAAATTTCGGCTGTCCATCGATGATCTGTCCTTCTGGCAGTATGTCCAGCCCATTGCCATTTCAGGGATTTAACTCTGATCATGATGTCTTCCACTCTTGTCATTTTTCGGATCCACGTGTTCCTCTTCTTATCTCTCCTGGTTACACCAAGCATGCACCTCTCCATGCTACTTTGAGTTGTCTGCAGCCTTTGTATGTCTCTTTTAGCTAAGGTCCACGTCTCTGCACCATACGTAAGCACTGGAAGGATGCATTGATCAAACACTTTTCTTTTAAGACATAATGGCATATTGCTCTTGAAAATTATGCTGTTTCTTCCAAAAGCTCTCCAGGCAAGTTTTGTACGCCGATTAATTTCTTCACCAATGTGACCCTCACTTGATATCTGCTGTCCAAGATAAACGTACGTGTCTGTTATCTCCAGCTTTTCTCCATCAATCTATAAATCTTCATTTCTTGTAAAAGCATTGAACATCACTTTTGTCTTCTGAAAGTTCATTTTTAATCCCACTTCTTTACTCTTGTCAGCAAGTTCCTGGATCATACTCTGCAGCTCTGATGGGGTAGTTGCAAAAATAACTACGTCATCAGCAAAACGAAGGTGGGTTAGATAATCTCCATTAATTTTTATCCCTTTGTTTTCCCAGTTCAGTGATTGAAAGACATTTTCCAATGTGGCATTAAAGAGCTTCGGAGATATGGTGTCACCTTGTCTCACTCCCTTTCCAATTTTTATATGTGTTGTATTTTCAAACAGCCGAATCTTTGCACTTGCATTTTCATAGATGTTATTAATAATATTAATGTATGCATCTTCAATACCGCAGGATTTCAGAGCCATTGCAACTGCTGATGGTTTCACCGAATCAAAGGCTTTTTCATAATCGATAAAAACCATGCACAATGGAAGCTCATATTCCCTCGCTCTTTCAATTAGTTCTCTCAGTACGTGGATATGATCTATTGTGCTGTAGCCACTCCTGAATCCAGCTTGTTCTCTCGGTTGAGCCATGTCCAGTGTCAATTTCAAGCGGTGTGAAAGAACTTTCGTGAAGATTTTATAAACCACTGATAGGAGGCTGATAGGTCTGTAGTTTCCTGAGATCCTCAATGTCACCTTTTTTATGTAGCAAGATCATTGTAGCGTTGTTCCAATTCTCAGGAATTTTCCCTTCATTAAGGCATCGAGTGAAAATTTGGGCGAGTACTGTTTCGATTTCTCCACTTGCTTCTTGTATGATGTCTACAGTAATTCCATCTTCTCCTGGAGCTTTTCCTCGCTTCATGTTCTTGATTGCATGTGCAACTTCTGCTGGAAGGACTGGAAGAACTCTGGTACTGGTACCTTTCATGATGTCTGGGGTACATGTATCATCCCTTTCATATAATTTGGAGTAGAAATCTTTCACTCTTGTCAAAATTTCGCCTCTATTTCTTGTTACAGAACCATCTTCTTTTCTCAGTACCATAATCTGTTTTTTCCCGTTACTGAGATGTCCCTTTGCTATCTTTAGGCTTTGGTTGTTTTCAATTGCTTTCCTGACTAGTTCACAGTTGAATTTCCTTACGTCTTCAGTGATACTTTTTCGTACTGTCTTGCATAGCTCTATATATTCCACTTTGGAAGTCACATCTTCTTTAGTTGTCCTCACCACTCTTCTTTTTTGCATCAACATTTTGGTTTTTCCTGATAATTTGTTCACATGCAATTTGTTCTTAGACCCAGCTAATTTTGTTGCTGTTTCCATAAGAGCTTTGGTAACTTTTCTGTTAACTTCAGAAATATCCACTTCTTCCGATGTTAGGCCTTCTAAAGCAGAGAATCTGTTCTTCAGTTCCAATTTGAAGGTATTATGGTGTTTTTTAAGGTTGGTTATGTCAATACATTTTGCTTGTCTTATGAGCTTGCCACGTTCAAGTTTTGTGTTGAGGTGCATCTTACATCTCACCAATCTATGGTCACTACCTGTGTTGAACTTGTTTAGCACACTGCAGTCTTCTATGACGAATTTTTTGTTACACATAATAAAATCAATTTCACTTGTCGTCCCATTTGGATGTCCCCATGTCCATTTCCTGTGTGGCTTTTTCTTGAAAAAGGAGTTCAAGATGAAAAATCCTTCTGCCTCTGCAAACTCAACGAGAGTATTTCCACGCTGGTTTCTGTTGCCGTGACCGAATTTACCTACTGAAGTTTCATTCTGTTGCTGTTGCCCTATCTTTGCATTGAAATCTCCCATAATTATCTTTAAGTGCTGCTTACCTTTATTATTTAGATGACGAATTTCCTCATAAAATTCTTCAATTTCTTCTTTAGGATGACTTGTGGTGGGTGCATAAGTTTGAATAATCTGAGCCTGGTATCTTCTCGAGAGTTGGATAACGAGTCGTGCAGCTCTGTCAGAGGAACTTTCAACTTCTACAACTTTATCCTTCAGTTTCTTGTTTATTGTAAATCCAACACCACTAGTTCTGCCAGTATCTGTCCCACGATAGTAGAAGAGATGTCCATTTTTCAGTTCAATGAGATCTTCTCCTTTTCTCCTTACCTCACTTAGCCCGACGATGTCCCACTTGATCCTTTGTAGTTCCTCTTCCAATTCAAGAATCCTTGAATCAGAAGATAGGGAGCGTCCATTATACGTATCCAAGGTCAGCATCAGATGGCAGCCTAGTCCGGTCCTCCGGGGATTCTTAGCACCCTCTGCCTTCATGTCGCACTGGCCGCTGCCTTGGCCAGGTACATTCCAGCTGCCGGAGACTGAGGGCCAAGATTTAAATTGTGGAGTCATTTTGAGGGGGTTGGGGGGGGGTTGGCCATAACTCACCACGCTGGCCAAGCGGGTTGGTGAGTGTGGGATAGCATTTCCTCTAATCCCGATGGTATAGTTATACCGCTATTGGCGGTCGTCAGAGCCCATTTAGTGGGAACAGGATGTACCACGAGAAGGCGGGGTTGACATTTGTCAAGGAGAGGCTCTGATGTTACGCATCACCTGACCTTACATATATATATATATGTATATACCCTGCTGGCCACCCAAAATGCAACACCAAGAAGGATGTATCCGATTGGCCTGAAATTCGCAGCATGCGTCGCCCGCGAGAGGACATGCAAACGATTAGCATTGCAGGGCATATGCAAATCATGTGCGTCCGGCACGCCACCGAGAAGCACTATAAGAAGGGTGCACAGAAGGCGTGGTGTAAGTAGTGAAAGTGTGTTTTGCTGCCGGACCTGTGCGTGGGAAGCTTCCTGATGCCTCGTCGCAGAATACGGCAGTCATTCCAGCACGTTTCGGAGTTCGACAGAGGACGAATAGTGGCTTATCGCGACAGCGGTTTATCGTACCGAGACATCGGCGCCAGTGTGGGACGACATCCAGCCACAGTGAGGAGAGTATGGATTCGGTGGGTGAAGGAGGGAGGGACGGACCGACGGGTGCGATTGCCGCAGCCGCGGCACACCACCGAACGGGAGGACTGGCATGTTGTGCGGCAGGCATTCATGGCTCCCACCGCCACATCACGAACGTTAGCGCAGGAATGAGGGTGTGTTGCGCAACAACCTGTGTCAGGACGTACGGTTCAACTTTGTCTGCAGGAGCGAGGACTTGTCGCACGGCGCCCATTGTTCCGATTACAATTGACGTTACAGCACCGGCGAGTGCGACGGCAGTGGGCAGTTGAACGCCACACCTAGATTGCGGAATGGCACGACATTGTCTTCTTCAACGAATCCTGCTTCTGCCTGCAACACCACGATGATCGGATCCATGTGTGGCGGCACCGCGGCGATAGACTGTATGTCGCCTGCATTATGCATCTCCATACCAGTCCGTCGCCTCGCGTTATGATTTGGGGTGCAATTCGATATGACACTCGCACCCCTCTGGTACGCATCGCCAGTACACTCAACAGCCACCGCTACATCTCCAACGTTTTGGAGCCTGTAGCCCTCCCTTACCTGCAGGACCTGCCAGCTTCCACGTTTCAACGGGACAATGCGCGCCCGCACGTGGTACGCATCATGCAACAATTCTTCACGGCCCACCAGATGTCACTGCTGCCGTGGCCCGCCTGTTCTCCCGATATGTCGCCCATCGAACACGTCTGGTCGCTGATCGGCAACCGAGTGGCCCGGCAAGCACTACCCGCGTCTACGCCTGATGAGCTGCGGCAACGTGTGTTAGCAGTCTGGACCGACATACCCCAAGCCCACATCCAAAGCATCTTTCGTTCGATGCCGCGGCGTGTAGCGGCCGTTATTGCCAGCCATGGGGGCCACACGAACTATTGAGGTCTGCGTGGTCCGCAAGTCGCACGGGCCTGTAAGCTCAATCGTTTCATCTTTGTATCTCTTGTTATGTGTCCCGTAAACCTGGATTTACTATCTCGTGTCCTTCTTGGTGTTGCATTTTGGGTAACCGGCAGTGTATATACAGTCGTGGCCAAAAGTCCTGCACCAATAGACCAAAAGTCAAATTTTTGGTGTTTGAAGTCAACATATACAGCGTAATGGTAGAGTCAGGAATACATGTTATACATCATTTCAAAGGAAATTGTATGCTGAATTCAAATATTTTTACAGAATGTTATTACCAGTAATAGAAGTGAAGTTACAAGCAAAAATGTGTAAGTGAAGAAACACAAATCCAGTTCTGAAAAAGCGTTCGCGCCCCTCTAATCCACTATAGCTTTCTCCGACGTCCGGTAAGATATAAAAGGATGTAGAATCGTCTGTCGACTTAGAAGGCAGCTGTCTGAAGTCAGTTGACGGAAGTTTATGCAGAATTCTTGGTGATATTTGAATTCGGAAATGTCTAAGACCCGAGAATTGGTCCTGCCTCTTTAAAACACGGCAAAAAATGATTACTTTGCATGAACTTGGATTCAGTAGTAAAATTACTGTTAAATGTGGCTGTGATCATTCCACTTTCTTGCGCACCATTAAAAGAGTTGCAGATACTGGATGTGTGGGAAACAGAAAAACAACAGGTCGACCAAAGCTGTGTACTGAAGGTGATGATCGCATGTTAATTCGTCGTTCCTTAAAATCAAGATTTAAGACAGCCACTGATTTAAGAAATGTTTGGGAGAATGAAGTACACTGAAGTGCCAGAAAAACTGGTACACCAGTCTAATACTTGGTAGGTTCCCCACGGGAGCTCAGGACTGCAGAAATACGACGCGGCATGGACTCCACTGGCTTCTGAAAATATGCTGTAGGCAATGCCCACCATACTTCCTGCAGAGCGTTCCACAATTAGGGTGTATTCCGAGGTCTCGGATTCCTGTGTTTGATAGCGCGTTGCATGGCATCCCAAATGTGTTCTATCACGTTCAGATCTGGGGACTTGGGTGGGATGGCAACACCCCAAACTCAGATGAATGCTCCTCTAAACCATAATGTGGCGTTCCGACACTTGTGTGGAGGTGCATTGTCCTGTTGGAGCAGGCCCAACTCATCAGCATGAATGCAGGGCATTAACGGGTGTACCTCGTCAGAAAGGATGCGCACATAGCGTTCGCCGGTCACAGACGTTTGTAGACGTACCAGGGGTTCCAGTGAAGCCCAGCTAAACACACCCCATACCATTACGGACTCCCCACCAGCCGGTACAGTTCCCTGTTGACAGGTGGGATCCATGGCTTCATGGGGTTTGCGCCACACACGAATCCTACCATCTGCCCGATACAGTTGGAAACGCGACTCGTCAGACAAGGCTACTTGTTTCCAGTCATCAAGTGTCCAGTGGCGGTTTTGCCGTGCCCAAGCTAGGCGCATAGCTCTGTGTCGTGCACCCATCAAGGGGACTCAAGTTGGGCGTCGACTCCCAAAGCCCATATCGTGCAGGGTACGTTGCACAGTCTGGTCGCTGATGCTTGCTGAGGCTCCAGCATTGAATTCCAATGATACCTGCGAGAGTGTCGCGTGAAACGATTCTTGACAGCCGACGATGGTCACGTCCACCCAATGTCTTTTTACGGCCGCACTGATATCGTAGGTTGGAGGTTTTGCCGGAATTCTTGCAGTCACGGTACACCCTTGCAATGGTTGTCCGTGAAAATCCGAACTTCGTTTCTACCTTCGAAATACTATGGCCCATCTCACGAGCGTCAGCTATGACACCGCGTTGAAAATCGCTTAACCCTTTAAGCGGTCGATGTACCTGAACCAAATGGTGACCAAAATTTACTAAGCTTCCGAAACAAAAATGTCCACATAGCGATCGGGTTTAACAAAATTTGCGACAAAACAGTTCCTTTCCCATCTAGTAGTACTGACCATATACCTGTCACTGGTGCTCGCATATAATATACCCTACTAGTCCTCTTTTTCTACCGTTCTGTTCTAGCCTGCTCTATAACCTAAGGAATTAAGGGGAAGAGCTTGCTTCTTTCCAGTATCATGTTGTCAGTGTCTAGTCCCGCTGACACGGACATCATGCCACTAGGCAGAGAAACAAGTTACTCAAATATCTTCTCTCCCTTTCTTTTGTTCGTCACCATTGATATAATAACTCTTTTAGCAAGTAATCAGTCAGAAAGGATTACTCTCAATCATTCCCCTAAATGATTACTTTAACAAAGCTAAGGGAAAGTAGCACTTTGTAATTAAATTAATACACCCTTTCCAGTTGCGTTCTATCCACTTCTTGGGCGGCAAAAATATTCCCTTTCAGCTCATTATTCTAACCCCGAGTTAATTCGTTCCAGCCGGTTAAAGGGTTAAATCGTTATTACTTGTCATTCACATGCCGAAAACAGCTGTGACAGCTGGCAAGGATGTCTATCGCTTTATATACGCACTGGCGGACGCAACCGAGTACGAGCATAGGTGACGTTGCTGCGTATTTTGCATAAGCTCGTCTGTACCAGTTTTTCTGGCACTTCAGTGTAGGCATTATTGCATCTGCATGTACAGTTTGTCGTAGGCTGCAAGAAAATGGACTGACTGCGCGAAAACCTTTCCTTACTGAACAACAACGGCTCAAAAGAATTGATTGGGCCAAGGCACACAAGAACTGGACTGTTGATGAATGAAAAAATGTTATTTTCATTGATGAAACAACTGTTACTATTTACGCTAATAATGGAAATAATTATGCACGTCGTCGGGCTGGTGAAAGATATAAAGGCATGCTGCACCCAGCCAACAATCAAGCACCCACATTCGGTGATGTTATGGTCCTGTATTTCAGCCAGTGGTGTTGGCCGTTTGCACATTGCTGATGGCACATTGAACGGATCGAAATATGTGGATATTTTGGGGTCGAAACTGCCACCATCTGCACAAGACATGGGTTTGCGGAGTTTCATCTTTCAGGACGACAACGCGCCATGACATCGGTCAAAGTTGGTTGAGGAGTGGTTTAGGCGAAAAGTTAGAAGAAAACTTCATCGGCCGGCATAGTCACCGGATCTTAATCCCATAAAGAATCTGTGGTTGAGATTGAAGCAAAAGATCCGTCAACAAGAACCCACATCTAAAACATCAATAATTTAGTCTGTAAGTGCCGTATGACACCGTGTTTTTACTAATGGACAACTAGAGAAACTCATTATTTCCATGCCAAGAAGGTGCCCTTTGTTACTAAGAAACCGCGGTAATCCAATTAAATATAAAAACGTATTTTGCGTGTTGGTCAGTTATTTCAAGTGTTCTACAAGTTTCAATAATGTACTGTAAAGTAATTTTACGTTAAATGCATTGTACACTAATTTCACGAATTCCACTATTTTTTGCTTTTTATGACTAGACGCTGTACTTTTGCTTGTAACTTCCCTTCTATTACTGGTAATAACATTCTGTAAAAATATTTGTATACAGCATAAAATGTCCTTTAAACTGATTTACACTGGTGTGCAAAAATTAAGGACGAGACTGTTTTTCGAATGTAAAGTCGCGCAGAAGTGCTCCACATTGACTCAAATCATACCATAAGATCCCCAAGATGTAAGAATATGGGACAAGTGAGCAAAACCGTCCAAACAAGGAATCCAAAGGATACAAAGGCACTTTATTGAAAAAGGTAGTTTCAAGCACAACTGGACAGAAGACAAAAACGTCCATGTGACAGCCGGCTGCCAAGAAAATCCAGTCTTTAGTAGGGGATTTGATCACCCCTGACTGCGTTGCAGGATTTACAACGTCTGTCCATGCTGAGGACGAGGTTGTCAGGAGCTGTTGAGGCATCGCGACCCATTCCTCTTGTAGCGCCAATCGCAGCTGCGGAATTGTTGCTGGCGGCTGGTGACGTGCTGTCAAGCGTCTCCCGATAAGGTCACACACGTGTTCGATTGGATTTAGGTCCGGGGACCTTGCGGGCCTATCCATGCGTTGAATATTTTCACTCTCCAATAGCTCTGCGACAGCCACTGTACGATGAGGTGTAGCGTTGCAGTCCATGAAGAGGAACTCAGGACCCACAGCACCTTTAAACAGACGCACGTGAGGCAGGAGAACCTCGGTACAATAGCTGACACCACTTACTGAACCTCCTTGGAAGATGTGGATGTCAATACGGCTACCAAGCATGATACCGCCCCAAACGAGAACTCCACCACCTACAAACCGGTCCCTTTCGATGATGTTGGAGGAGTGATTGCGTGCTCCCTGCTCTCTCCAGATGTGTATACGTCCAGAATCGCTCTTCAGACTAAATCGGCTCTCATCCGTAAAGAGGACTCGACCCCATTGCCGATGTGTCCAGATCATGTGTTCCTGGCATCACAGAAACCGCCGTCTCCGATGAGCAGGCATTAATGTCACACACCATACTGGTCGTCATACAAATAGACCACCTTTGTGCAGCCTCATGGCAACGGTAAAACGCGATAACGAACGTCCAGTTGTCTGTTGCATGTGCCTAGCGATTTCTCCCGCTGTCTGCCGTCTGTCTCTTCTCGCCTGTAGGGAAATATACCGGTCGTCCGCCGCCGTGGTTGCTCGTGGACGACCACTGCTAAACTCTCGGACAACTGTTCCTGTCATTTGAAATGCTCTCCAAGCTCGTGAAACGATGCTGTGAGCGATCCCAAGCTCCTCGGTCACACTTCGACCTTCTTCCAACTTCCCAATGACGCGACCTCCGGTAAAGTCATCCAGATGTCGTCTACGGGATTGCCTGTTGGCCATATCGCACGGTGGCAGCAACTCAACGTCGTTCAAAGCGATGTACACCGTGCAATAGCTTTCACCGAATTGCTGAGAGTACACCGCCAGTGTGTTTTATACCCTTCCGATCCCCCCCCCCCCTACGTCTTGCTGCATATATGCGCATGCCCTACCGTACCGGACCCTAGTCTATCTCCTGAGTGGTCTTTCGGTCCGTTCTGCCAGCTCGTTCCGCTGTTATGCTAATTTCTCCTCTTCGTGATTAATATTTGCACACCAGTGTATAATATGTGTTCCTGACTTTACCGTTACGCTGTATAAGTTGAGTTCAAACATCGAATATTGGCCTCCGGTTTATTGGTGCAGGACTTTGGGCCATGATTGTATATATATAATTTAAACCAAAACTTCAGCAATGAACAGAATTTTTTTTTTAAATTTTTAAAGAAATTAAATAGTACTGACAATCTGAAAACTTAAACGCGCAAATGCAGCAGAGAAGAATTCTCGGAAACAATGCTTACAATAAGCAGAAAAACTACAGCAGGAGCTAAAAGATGAAAAAATAAAATAAAAATCAACAAAGCAAACGAGTAGGGAGAAAAAATGGAATGTAGAAAGCTTTGAAAATGCCGAGCTTTGGTTTTACCAAGGACCAGCAAAACTTAGCATTTACTCACTTCCATAAAGACCTACACTATCTACCAACAAGTAATTGGACACCCCTGCAATCGACGATATCTGCGGTCCTGATACACGTCACGGCCGCCGCCGTTAAATATCGTGTGGGAAACAACAACGCAACCAGTCGCATGCAAGATGCCACGCAGTTTGGAGCTCTCTGATTTCGAGAAAGGTGTAATCGTCGGGTATCACAGAAATGGCCGATCCATACGAGACATATCCAGCGAGTTGAAGTACCCAAAATCGACAGTGGCCTACGTGATTGGCAAGTGGAAGATGAGAGGTGACTGTGGGAATGTGCCCCGACCCGGCAGACCCACAAAACTGGGAGTTAGAGACCGACGGGTGCTGGCCAGAGAAATTCGTAAAATCCGCACCAAATCGACGGGCGACATTCGCGAGGAGTTTCAACAGGCATCAGGGAGTGTTCTTTCCATGAAAACCATCCGTAAGGAAGCCCATCTGCTCGGTTATCATGGACGTGCTGACTCCCACAAGCCTTTAATCACCAAGTCCAATAGCGCAGCTCGGCTAACGTGGTGCCAAGAACGTCGACAGTGGAACGTTGAACAGTGGAAACAGGTTCTCTGGAGCGACGAATCAAGGTTCACCTTCTACTGTTCGGATGGCAGGGTCTGGGTTTGGCGTCTGCCTGGAGAACGCCTCCTGCTGCAATGTATTGTGCCAAATGTGAAGTTCGGCGGCGGTGAAATTATGCTATGGGGCTGTTTCTCCTGGTACGGCACGGGACCCTTGGTCGCAGACTCAACGCCGAGACCTATTGCACCATTTTGGATGACCATGCGCTTCGTAATTTGTGGCAGTTTTACGGGGTGGACCCATGTTACTTTCAGGATGACAATGCCACCTGTCATGTTGCGAGGTCCACCATGGCTTGGTATGGTGACAATGGGGTTAATCGAATGGACTGGCCTGCGCAGAGCCCGGACTTTAACCCTATCGAGCACCTTTGGGACGAGTTGGGGCGTCGACTTAAGGGGTGCCCCCACCGTCCGAAATCAGTGAAGGAACTGACCTGTCTTCTCCAAGCCGAGTGGAAGAAAATACCGCTAGCCGTCGTACAACGCCTGGTTGAGAGTATGCCCCGGAGGGTCGCAGCTGTAATCGCCGCTCGTGGAGGCTCCACCAACTATTGAAGGCGAATAAACTTCGTTTTCCTTTGCTATCACAGGTGTCCAATTAGTTATTGGTAGATTTCACTCCACGTAAACAGCCCCCAGACGAGAATGCCACCCCCACCAGCTTCAAGAGTACCCTGCTGGCAAGAAGGATCCATCGCTTCATGTGGTTTGCGCCGTACTCGTATCCTGCCATCCGCATGTACCAACGTGAATCTAGACTCATCAGTCCAAGCAACATTTTTCCACATGTCTAGGGTCCAGTGGCGATGTTCCCGCGCCCATGCTAATCATTGCACCCTGTGATCTGCGGTCAGCAGCGGTACCCTCGTGGGACGATGGCTTCTGTATCCCATAGCGAGGAGATGGTTCTGGATGGTGTGGCTGCTTACACGTTTTTGTGCACCAGCGTTAAATTGCCGGGTGATTTCTTGCACTGTGGCCCGTCTATCCGCTGTTACAATGCGAGCTAGCCGACGATGACCGCCCGCCCATCCACACGCTGTTGTCCACGGCAGTTGGCCCTTGCAAGGATGGTTTTACCGGATTCGATGTACTCACGGTGCACTCGTGACATAGTGGCTCGTGAAAATCCCAGTGCCTGCACGACTTCCGAGATGGAGTGACCCGACTCTTACTGATTCCCGTCGCATCACTCCTTATATTGTCGGATCGCTGCATACGTCATGTCGTTTCCGTTTACAAGGCCGCCCACGGCGCCACATTTGCATAACGCCAGCTGTCTCTAATTCAATTGCTCTTCAGTGTATATCTTGGAGCCACAGAAGGACATGCACATTCGAAAAACTTGGCTGTTTTTTCAATTGAGAAAAACATTATTTTAAAATATGAAAAAGTACTTGGAAGAAACATTTTATGAAAACGTAGCACGCAAGTTTACACAAAAGGAGAAGAAGAATGGAGTTCATGTACAAATAAATTATTCAGAAGAAGAATGGAGTTCATGTACAAATAAATGTTCAAATCCTAATCCTCATAATTATTTGGTATCATGTTAGCAATGGCAATGCGCCTAAAATTTCGAAAAAAAGAGTTACTTCTATTACTTAACAATTAAAAATTAAACTTCGCAATTAAAAAAAACAGTAGGGGGGGGGGGGTAGCCCATGTCTCGGACCCAAGATACGTCACACATCATACGCAAAATGTTATATGGACAATTATACTCTAATTTTCTCTTTTGATTTCAATACTTTTGTGAAAGTCCACGTACAAAGATTCAGTAATTAATAACTAAAATAATCCAAAGTAATCGAGGTAGTTGCCTTCAATGCACGATCGTAATAACAAGAGTCACTCACAATACAAATTTAAATTCGTTGGCTGAATTTAAAGATTTTATTGTATATAAGAACTTTCGGGTTTCCCTAGAACCCATCATCAGATACAGGAGAAGGAATAAATTTAAATAAAGTGTTACGTGAACATTATATAGATATCAGATATTAATATGACCTAATGTCACGTGGCATCAAATTGTCAAACGACGTGGTATGTATCATGAAATAAAGAAAATAAAGAAAATAGAATGCCGGTATACATAAAATACTGCATTGTAAAAATATACCTGCATTCTATTTTCTTTATTTTCTTTATTTCATGATACATGCCACGTCGTTAGACAATTTAATGCAACGTGACATTATGTCATATTAATATCTGATATCTATATTATGTTCACGTCATAAAGGAAGGATATGTAGAGAAGACACTGGGTGTATTAAGCTGAAACTCGTGACGTCATGAAGTCGACTGCAGCGCACCCGTGACCTAAAACAGAACTACAGTTGATTGACAACTGGGCTTCCCAGGAATCACCGCGAACCACATGACTTTGTCCATTTGAGCTTTGACCTCCGTGCTGCCGTGCAGAGTGGAAGACGACGTTTACGACATGTACCTATCATTTTCCGGATTCTTTTTGGTTTGCAGTTTCCTGTAGCATTCTAATAAGTGGCATTATTCTTGCTTATTCCTCACTAATCGTTAACTTTTCCTTTGTAAATATCATTACTTAGGTTTCTACGTGTTTTTGTTGCACATTTCATTTCACGCATATTTTGTCATTGTTTTCTTCACAATATAGCTTTACGTTCAATTCTCATTTGTATTCCGTTGTCATCTGTTTTGATAGCAACGTGTTTGGCTTCATTATCTATGGATTTTTCGTTATTGTCATCTTTCCCATGCCTCACTTCGCTTAGATTGGGACAGCAGTTGAGGACAAAGGTCGTGTGTGGGGGGGCGGAAGGGTGGCGTAGAGCAGCTGCACCTCACCACTGGGGTGGGGTTGTCATAGCAACCATTGCCGACGGGATGGATACACGTCACAGTTTGGTTCTGTTTTAGGTCCGTGGGGGCGCCACTTTCTATGGGAGTGGCTCCTATGTCTGTTTCCAACCTATAGATCCTTTCCTTTATGGTTCACGTAACACTTTATTTAAACTTATTCTTTCTTCTGTATCTGATGAAGGGTTCTAGGGAAACCCGAAAGTTCTTATACAGTAAAATCTTTAAATTCAGCCAACGAATTTAAATCTGTATTGTGGGTGACTCTTGTTATTAAGATCGTGCATTGAAGGCAACTACCTCCATTACTTTGGACTATTTCTGCACGAATTTGAATTCTCCTAATAAACAAAAATAATAACTACAGAGGGATGCTGCTGCTTGCGATCTTTTATCGAGCTATCTATCTGGTTAGATGACCGCTAGTTTGAGTAGTAGAGTAGCTTCCACATCTAATCTACAGTATTTCTTTTCTTGCTCTCAATTTCAACTAAATTCGAAAATCCAAACACACAGTTGTAAAACGTCGGGAACGGAAAATGTTTAATGGCTGTATCTCATAGCTCTGGATATTCGTGACGAGCATGCACCCAAAAGTTAAAGAGAAATTTCTTACATTCTTTATTAAGTTTTCTTTCTTCTGAAATTTTCTGAGGACCATACTTTGAGAAACATTGGTGTTCAGTGTTAAAATTTTTATGGTAGGTTGCGCCAAAAAGTGGTTAGCTGCACCAATTTCTGTGAAAATATTTACCACTGTGTGATGCAAGGAGGATAGAATAAGAGGAGGGAGCATAACAAGCAAGGCCTACGTAAAGCTCTGAAGCCGACGCTGTGAGCGGCAGCCATCTTATGTTACCCTTCTGACTGCGTTCCCATCGAATTACGTATCTAACATCGGCAGGCTAACACTTTTAAAGCCTGCTTGCGAAAAGAAAAATATCATGTACATTTATGGATGTAGTCTATAATATCACCATTGTTTTCTATTCTTTCCTTTCGAACTAAGTCACGTTTTACTG
Organism: Macrothele yani; assembly: GCA_039090855.1. NCBI lineage: Eukaryota > Metazoa > Arthropoda > Arachnida > Araneae > Macrothelidae > Macrothele > Macrothele yani. Next base: position 74,685,411 of record CM077032.1, on the reverse strand, counting down.
CTGCGTACGAGAAAAATCCCTTTAACTCGTCACGCGAAAAGTACATGCTGTTTAAAGTAATGCATGAAGCCGTTCACAAACTCTAAAGTGAAGAAGAAAACCCTGATTTATTTCATGTGATCGAGTGAATGCTTCCGAAGACAGAAACGCAACGAAATGTTCTCTTGGAAACAATAGTTCGTGCTAAACTTTGATAATTTAAAAAATTTTAACAAAGAGTACACGGAATATGCAAATTGAAAAACGTTTGTAGCGCACAATAAAATCCGTTAGCGTTGATAGATTACTATGTACTAATAAGAAATGCGATAATTTACGAATTTAAAAAAACACACACACAAAAAAAAAAAAAAACACGGATTTTACTGTGCGCGAAAAACGAATGCTTTTTGCAAAGATTTAATAAAACGTTTTCGGGAATGTGATCTGTGACCAGGAGTTATTGAAAACCGGACAAATTTCTAATTCCTACTAGAAATGTTTAGCTATTCCTTCACAAGTTTTTGATCCGCAAATACAATAGATCTCTCTTCAGCTTTTAATGTTTTTTTTTTTTTTTTTTTTGAAGGTTTAACGACCACCGTGAGCAACTCAATGGGCTATAAGCAGTAGCCCGTCCCTAATTTAGGGCCACTGGTTCCAGGGAAGGGAGAGAACCAGTGCCGTAAGACAAACGCAACATTCATGCTCACCGGGATTCGAACCCGGACCCCATCCGTACGAATGATCAGAAGCCATCGCTTAGACCACTGCGCCACCGGGGCGGCCTTTTAATGTTAGTTGAACTTTTTTTTTATTTTATTGGAGGTTTAACGACCACCGTGAGCAACTCAATGGGCTATAAGCAGTCGCCCGTCCCTAATTTAGGGTCACTGGTTCCAGGGAAGGAGAGAGCCAGTGCCGTAAGACAAACACAACATCCATGCCTCACCGGGATTCGAACCCGGACCCCTTACGGACGAATGATCAGAGGCCAACGCCTTAGACCACTGCGCCACCGGGGCGGCCATTTGAAGTTCAACTAGCCGCCCCGGTGGCGCAGTGGTCTAAGGCGTTGGCCTCTGATCATTCGTCAGTAAGGGGTCCGGGTTCGAATCCCGGTGAGGCATGGATGTTGTGTTTGTCTTACGGCAGTGGCTCTCTCCTTCCCTGGAACCAGTGACCCTAAATTAGGGACGGGCGACTGCTTATAGCCCATTGAGTTGCTCACGGTGGTCGTTAAACTTCAATCAAAAAAAAAAAAAAAAAAAAAAAAAGAACTTCAAATGAACAATTCCATAAATCAGTCACAAGCAAACGCCCTTCTCACACGAAATAAAAAACTTAAATCTTCCTTAACTTACAAAACAAAAATGAGCAACTGAGGGTAATGTAACATGGCGGCCACGCAACTCAGCTGGCTTCAATGGTGAGAGCACATGCTCCCTCCTCTTATTCTATCCTCCTTGGTGTGATGGAAACAAAACCCAACAACATGGTACAATCTCTGCGCCATGATGTGGTGCAAAGATTGTGGTGTATCTTTTCGCAGAAAGCGGTGCAACTGGTGTAGCACCACTTTTTGGTGTAGCCTATCACTTGACGCACATGAGATATAGGCAGATAGCAGCGAGAGCATACGTCCGCGTAGCTCAGTTGGGAGAGCGACTTATTCTGGAATGAGGGGACCCGGGTTCGATACCCGGCGTGGACAAAAATAACGGAGAAATTTACTTCGCTATATTGGCGCCCGAACTTCAAGAATGACCTGGCCGTTAAAGTTCTCGGAATGGTGTGATATTCTTTCCACACCACGAGACAGGAAAAATAAGAGAATTCCTCCTTCAGCGCTTCGAAAAAAAAAAAAAAAAACATGTGTGTGATGTTACGTTCCACACGCCAAATTGACTAGGAGTTGTCAAATGTACGTTCTTCAGCGGATGACTGCGTACAGCGACACATGGTCCCGGGTAACCCGTGGGCCATGCCCCCGGCCCTCCTTCGAGGGGGGGGACATGTGACGTGCCTGCACCGCAGGACGCACATCAGATAAAGGCAGCGAGAGCATACGTCCGCGTAGCTCAGTTGGGAGAGCAATTTACTCCGGAGTGAAGGGAACAGGATTCGATGCCAGACGTGGACAAAAATAATGGAGAAATAACGTAGAAATAACGTAGAAATTTACTTCGTCGTAGAGTGAAACATCGGAGAAGACACCGAAGGCTCTTCTAATTCGAGAACGGAAGAAAGCTGTCTCGTAAGAATCAGGACAAAATGAACTGTGCACCATCAGTTTGGGAACGCAAGGCGGTTGTCAGGCGATTTGCTCACCATAACGTCCAGATAAGGTAAAGTAATCAAACTAATCAAAACGCTAGAACCGTCAATGGTCTTTGGTTTATTTTATATAAATTTAAGATTACAATTTTCGACTTACATTTAACTTTTTATTTTTTTATTTCAGAAACCCCGAACCAGTAAATTCCACTGAATCGAAATATGAGGTCGGTAAGTAGCGCCGCCAGCGGCGCTCGGACGTTTTGGAGAAGCAGAGACTTTCTCGGAAAGGTGATCAAGATAGGGTTCTTCATTTTCTGCGCAATAGGATTCCTTTATCAAATGCAGAGCGTTTTGACCATGTACTACACGTATCCAACTGCTATGGACCTGATACTGACCAACCCCGAATCTATCAAAATGCCGGCTGTGACTGTCTGCGATAAAAATGGGTAAGAAGATTTAAAACGCAACTAAAAATCATTGAAGTAACTGCGACATACACTGAGTTTGCTTTGTATTAGGAACACCCACCCAGTTTCACATATTCGGAGCTATAACGAAATAACCCCAAGGTCAGCACGTGCAGAGATATTTTTTTTCTGATTGAAGGTTTAACGACAACAGTGAACAATTCAATGGACTATAAGCAGTCACCCGTCCCTAATATAGGACCACTGGTTCCAGGGAAGAGAGAGAGTCAGTGACGCAAAACAAACACAACATCCATTTTTTTTATTGGAGGTTTAACGACCACCGTGAGCAACTCAACGCGCTATAAGCAGTCGACCGTCCCTAGTTTAGGGTCACTGGTTCCAGGGAAGGAAAGGAGCCAGTGCTGTAAGACAAACACAATCTCATGCCTCACCGGTATTCGAGCCCGGACCCCTTTACGGATGAATGGTCGTAAGCCAGCGCTTTCGACCACTGCGCTACCAGGGCGGCCATGCAGAGATGGAAACGGGTCACGGGTCAACGGGTCAACAATTTCTAGCGGGTCAAAAAGGTTGGGTCAAGATGCTCCTAACTCGATTTCATCCCGGTTTTATTTCCGTTTTATTTTTGAAAAGCAAGAAAAAAGCAAAAAAATAGTCGTAAGCCAGTGCATAGACCACTGCGCCACAGGGGCGGCCGTGCAGAGATGGAAACGGGTCACGAGTCAACTGGTCCACAATTTCTAGCGCGTCAAAAAGGTTGGGTCAAGATGTTCCTAACTCGATTTCATTCTGGTTTTATTTCCGTTTTATTTTTTGAAAAGCAAGAAAAAAGCAAAAAAAATAGTCGTAAGCCTGTGCTTAGACCACTGCGCCACAGGGGCGGCCGTGCAGAGATGGAGACGGGTCACGGGTCAACAATTTCTAGTGCGTCAAAAAGGTTGGGTCAAGATGTTCCTAACTCGATTTCATCCCGGTTTTATTTCCGTTTTATTTTTTGAAAAGCAAGAAAAAAGCAAAAAAATAGTCCTAAGCTAGTGCTTAGACCACTGCGCCACAGGGGCGGCGGCCGTGCAGAGATGGAAACGGGTCACGGGTCAACAATTTCTAGTGCGTCAAAAAGGTTGGGTCAAGATGTTTCTAACTCGATTTCATCCCGCTTTTATTTCCGTTTTATTTTTGAAAAGCAAGAAGAAAGCAAAAAAATAGTCGTAAGCCAGTGCTTAGACCACTGCGCTACAGGGGCGGCCGTGCAGAGATGGAAACGGGTCACGAGTCAACGGGTCCGCAATTTCTAGCGGGTTAAAAACGTCGGGTCAAGATGCGCCTGGCTCGATTTGAATCCGATTTTATTCCCGTTTTATTTTTGAAAAGCAAGAAAAATGATCACTGTGGAATTTTGTACTAGATACTGGTGCCCGTGGACTGAAAAAGGATTTGTCATCCAATACAAAAAGAGTGTCTACAGAAGGAAAAGTGTCCCTTCTTTCTAAAAGGCAATGATGAAATCAGCATTTGCCGCCCTGGTGGCGCAGTGGTCTCAGCGATGGCCTCTGATCATTCATTCGAAAGTAATCCGGGTTCGAAACCCGGTGAAGCACGGATGTTGTGCTTGCCTTACGACCCTGGCTCTCTCCCTTCCCTGGAACACGTGACCCTAAATTAGGGACGGGCGACTGCTTATAGCTCATTGAGTTACTTACGGTGGTCGTTCAACCTCCAATCAAAAAAAAAGAAAAAGAAATCAGCATCCACTTTTTGGAAACTTTCAACTCATCATAAGCGTGTGAAAATTGGTGTTGCAGCGAAACATATTAGGTGTTCAACTTAATTCTCAGCCACAGGCACGACACGTTGACAGCAAATTATAGCAAATCGAATATGTACTGAATCAGGGAAATAATCCCCGTCGTGTTGGATACATTTGAGCCATCGGTCAGGGAGCTGCCGAATGCTATTGCGCAAAAAACAGGGCTGTTTCGAGCTGATAAATACTTGTGTGGACCTCCTCGACAGAAATGAAGTGTGTATCACTCAGGTGATGTTGCAGGGAGTGAAAGAGGTGATAATCCGACGGGGCGAAGTCTGGAGAATACGCCGGGTGGGACAAAATCTCCCATCCCAGGTCGGTGATCGTGTTTAAAGTCGTCTTCGCGGTGTGTGGACGCGCGTTATCCTGAAGCAACAGGACTGACCTTTTGCCCTTGGTAGTGTATGGCCTTTTCGCCTCCATTGCGTCACTCACACGAATGAGTTGCTGACAATAACGCTCAGCATTGACCGTTTCATGAGGTTTGAGCAACTCATAGTGTACGACACCGCGCTGATCCCGCCGTATGCACAGCAACAACTTCATGGCATGGATATTCGGTTTGGCGGTACTGGTGGTAGACTGACCTGGATAAACCCACGATTTGCGCCGCTTAGGATTATCGTAGAGGATCCACTTCTCATCACAGGTCAAAATATTGTGGAGGAAATCCTTCTTCTTGAATCTAGAGAGCAAGGACACAGCAACATCGTAGCGCCTAGACTTGTTCGCAGGTGTGAGTTGGTGAGGCACCCAACAGCTCTCATTGTGAATCCGTCTAAGTTTGTGCAGGCGCTTTGCAATGGCTTGCCGTGTTACTCCGAGTTCCTGGGCGAGCTCCTACTGTGTGCGACAGGGATCCGTGTCCAACAGTTGTTCCAGTTCCTCAGCGTCAACTTTCTGTGGCTGTTCCGGACGTTCTGCATCACGGAGATCGAAATTTCTCTGCTTAAACCGCTGGAAGCACTTCTTACACGTATTGTAGGACACAACAGCCTCACACAAAGCAGCACAGATCATTTGCTGGCACTTTTTTTCAGCTGAAACGCGAAGAGAAGGCAGTGCCTCAAATGTTGCTGCTCGAACGACATTGCTTTCACTGTGAACTTTAGTCCCTTCTGTCACTACAGCTGTGAGCGGTTACGGTTTCCTGGAAAGCTGTTGGATGACGCTGCGATCAGCCATTATCGCACAGCTATTTGCATTTGTCGACGCTCTATGATCGCTTGTGGTTAGGGAAGACAGTTAAGTTGCACACCTAATACAAGTTGCTTAATACAAAAAAAATTGATTGTATCGCCATCACAATTAGGTGCAACAGCCTTAACATTACTACCCAGGGTCTTTCTGACTCTCAACGTTGTGTTTGAAAACATGTGTAAAACAGGTTATGTTCTGTAAATGAGTTTTAACACTTCCTTTAAGTAAGTGAGTAAATTATACGTTCCTATAATACATTTGTTTGATTTCCATATAACCTAAGATACCTACTGCGGAGCGACTTTTTAAATCCCCTGTATATACAGTGTATTATATCATGAAAGGTACCAGAGTTCTTCCAGTCCTCCCAGCAGAAGTTGCTCATGCAATCAAGAACATGAAGCGGGGGAAAGCTCCAGGAGAAGATGGAATTACTGTAGACATCATACAAGAAGCAAGTGGAGAAATCGAAACAGTACTCGCCCAAATTTTCACTCGATGCCTTAATGAAGGGAAGATTCCTGAGGATTGGAACAATGCTACAATGATCCTGCTACATAAAAAAGGTGACATTGAGGATCTCAGGAACTACAGACCTATCAGCCTCCTATCAGTGGTTTATAAAATCTTCACTAAAGTTCTTTCACACCGCTTGAAGGTAACACTGGACATGGCTCAACCGAGAGAACAAGCTGGATTCAGGAGTGGCTACAGCACAATAGATCATATCCACGTACTGAGAAAACTAATTGAAAGAGCGAGGGAATATGAACTTCCATTGTGCATGGCTTTTATCGATTATGAAAAAGCCTTTGATTCGGTGAAACCATCAGCAGTTACTACGGCTCTGAAATCCTGCGGTATTGAAGATGCATACATTAATATTATTAATAACATCTATGAAAATGCAAGTGCAAAGATTCGGCTGTTTGAAAATACAACACACAACATAAAAATTGGAAAGGGAGTGAGACAAGGTGACACCATATCTCCGAAGCTCTTTAATGCCACATTGGAAAATGTCTTTCAATCACTGAACTGGGAAAACAAAGGGATAAAGATTAATGGAGATTATCTAACCCACCTTCGTTTTGCTGATGACATAGTCATTTTTGCAACTACCCCATCAGAGCTGCAGAGTATGATCCAGGAACTTGCTGACAAGAGTAAAGAAGTGGGATTAAAAATGAACTTTCAGAAGACAAAAATGATGTTCAATGCTTTTACAAGAAATGAAGATTTATCGATTGATGGAGAAAAACTGGAGATAACAGATACGTACGTTTATCTTGGACAGCAGATATCAAGTGAGGGTCACATTGATGAAGAAATTAATCGGCGTACAAAACTTGCCTGGAGAGCTTTTGGAAGAAACAGCATAATTTTCAAGAGCAATATGCCATTATGTCTTAAAAGAAAAGTGTTTGATCAATGCATCCTTCCAGTGCTTACGTATGGTGCAGAGACGTGGACCTTAACTAAAAGAGACATACAAAGGCTGCAGACAACTCAAAGAAGTATGGAGAGGTGCATGCTTGGTATAACCAAGAGAGATAAGAAGAGGAACTCGTGGATCCGAAAAATGACGAGAGTGGAAGACATCATGATCAGAGTTAAATCCCTGAAATGGCAATGGGCTGGACATACTGCCAGAAGGAGAGACCATAGATGGACAGCCGAAATTTTAGATTGGATTCCAAGGGACAGGAAAAGACCCAGAAGAAGACCACATGGGAGATGGGTGGATGAAATTCGTAAATATGCGGGAGTGACATGGAGGAGACTGGCACAAGACAGACCGTTGTGGAGTAAACTTGGGGAGACCTTCATCCAGCAGTGGATTGATAATGGTTGACAATGATGATGATGATGATGATATTGGGTTGTCGGAAATGTCATGACGTATTTTGACACCTGCTGGTGGTTGGGTAGTTTTGGAAGTACTAGAGGCATACGCAGCTCTGTTATCGCTATGGCATTCGACAGGTGCCAGTTCTAGCTACAGTCTCAAAAGAATTGTGAGCGATTTGGTTCATTTGCGGAGATTTGGCATTAAGTTGAAGATGGAAGTAAAACAGTAAAATTCGCCATATTTTACTGTTTTACTTCCGCAAAGGGAATAACGCGCGTCAAGCTTGTGAAAAGTTACGTAAAGTGTCAGGTGATAATGCTCTACAAGAACTTCAGTGCCAACGTTGGTTTGCAAAATTCCGTGCTGGTGATTTTGACCTCAACGATGCTCCTCGGTCCGGGAGGCCAACTGAGGTTGATGACGACCAAATCAAGGCATTGATCGAGTCAAACCCACGTTACACGACACGAGAGATTGCAGACACATTGCACATCCATCATTCAAGCGTTCACGACCACCTGAAGAAGCTGGGATACGTAAGCAAGCTCGATGTGTGGGTTCCTCATGAACTCAAAGAAGCTCAATTTACGGCGGAGCGTATCAACATCTGCGATATGCTCATTAAACGTGAGGAAAACGATCCTTTTTTGAGGCGACTGATAACTGGTGAAGAAAAGTGGATTGTGTACAACAATGTGCTGCGCAAATGGTCTTGGTTCCGACGTGCTGCTTTGCCTCAAACGACATCCAAAGCAGACATTTATCAGCGGAAGGTTCTGGTCTCAGTGCGGTGGGATTTTAAAGGTGTCGTGTTTTTCGAGCTCCTACCACGGAACCAAACAATCAATTCGAATGTGTACTGTCGGCAATTGGACAGTTTGAACGAATCCATCATCCAGAAACGTCCATAGCTCGTTCATCGTAAAGGTGTTGTGTTCCATCACGACAGCGCGAGACCACACACAAGTTTGATCACCCGCCAAAAATTATTGGAGCTAGGATGGGATGTGTTGCCACGCCCAGCATACTCGCCTGACCTTGCGCTACCAGACTTCCACTTCTTTCGCTCTCTTCAACAGTCCTTGCGTGGTATAGCGGTATAGCGTTTTCGTCGTGCTGGAAGATCCCATCCGCCGCAGTGAAGACAATCAGCATGTATGGGTGTGCGTGGTCTGCAAGGATGGATTCATAACGAATTCGGTCCATAGTGCCTTCCACAGGTATGAGTGGACCCAGGGAATGCCGCGAAAACATTCCCCAGACCATAACGCTGCCCGCACTAGCTTGTGTTCTGCCACCAATAGTTGAAGAGTGTTTGTTCTCCGATGTTATCGTCTTACAGTGTATACACCAACGTCCATCCGTTCGATGAAGCAATAAACGTGACGCATCGGAGAAAGCAATCCTTTGCCAATCAACTGAGGTTCAGTTGCGATACTGCCATGCACATTGAATCCTTTTCTGCCGATGCACCTTCGTTAGCATAGGTGCAGTGACCATCCGTCTGCATCGGAGCGCCATACGCAGCATGATTCGCTGAACTGTCGTTTTAGGCACACTTCCGGAAGCCCCCTGCTGCTTTCGGCAACTGAGTTGCTCCACTGCAGCTTGTCGATCGGCCCTCACGCACCTTCGAAGCCGACGTTCACCTCTCACATCAATGGCACGTGGTGCTCCGCAGTTTCCACGTCGCTTATTCGCAATGGTGCCATTTATCCAGTCACGATACACTTTAACCACAGCAGCACGCGACCAGCTCACAAACTGCGCTGTTTCAGAAATACTGCAACCCTTGACCCGAAAGCCGATAATCATCCCTTTTTGCAAATCTGATAAATGGCTCCTTTTATCCATGACAGCAACGAGTGATATGTTTTCAGATTGCCTACAGCATACCTACCCTCACCCTCCAAGCCAGCTCACGAGACGTGCCTTCTTTGATTGACTACCCGCTGTTGACATCAAAAGTAGGAGGTGGTCACAATAATGTGACTCGACTGTGTATATTAGAAGCTTTCCGCATACACCGCAACTCATCAAGGCTTGTCAACGACATCACGTCTACTCCATTTCTTTCAAGTGCGTGGAAACAACTCGCCAAAACCCATGACCACCAGAACTCTGATGATTCCACAATGATTTGAGTGTTTACGCTCCTGACGATTCCGAGCCAAACGCTGTGCAAAACTGTAATCGATATTAATAAAACATTTAATTGTGAAAAAACTTTGATAATTTATTATGCACTATATTGACAAAAGTCACTGGACACCTAAAAGAGAAACACAACATAACATCTATTTCCATACGTTTGTACCGTGTCAGTCCATTTTTGGCCTTAATGCATGCACTGACCCTTCGAGACATGCTTTCGTCAAGGTTTTGGAACACAGCGATAGGTATGTACTTCCATTCAGTACATAATGCTGCCTCTAACTGTTGCTTAGTAGTAGGCCTGGGTTCGAAACTTAATGCGGCACTCTAATTCATCCCATAGGGATAAAGATCAGGGCTCTGTGCTGGTCAGTCCACACAAGATACGGAATTATCGTCAAACCACGCCGTAACAGTCCTTGCTTTATGATTCGGTACATTACCTGCTGGTACCAACAAGGCTCGGTTCCATAGTATTGCCACCGAGTTGGTAGGGCATAATTGTCCAGAATATGGAAGTAGATGTGCTGGTTAACAGGTTTGTCCACGATAACCAATAGGACGGAACCATACCACGAAAACACCCCTACACGGGTACACTGCCAGCTCCAAACTTGACCGTAGGAACAGTACACTGTGGTAAATAGCGTTCCCCCGGCTGCCGCCATACCCACACACGGCCATCAGACTGATGGATCGTGTATCTGGATTCATCAGTCCATAGGACCCGTTTCCATTGATCTACAGTCGACGATAAATGTTCTTTACACCATGCTAAACGACGAGTAGCATTCCGAGTGGAGATGAAAGGCTTATGAGCAGCCGCACGACCACGGTAACCCATGGAATGAAGTTCTCTCCGAATGGTACGTGTACATACCGAGGTTCCAGCATTTTTACTCGCTTGTACACTGAGGTCTTGTGCAGTACTCAGTTGATTAGCTATAACGACTCTCCTGAGGCTTCGACGTCCTCTCTCACTGATTTTCTTTGGTCTGCCGGTACGTTCTGCTGCTTCACATGTCTTCCACTTATTCAGTACATCCAAAACAGCTGACTTGGGTATTTTTAAACGCCTCTCGGTTTCTCTTATGAAACCGAGAGGCGTTTAAAAATAAAGAAAGGATTGTTGGGTGTTATAATATAACACCCAACAATCCTTTCTTTCTCAAAGTCAGTTCTCTCCCGCCGCGGAATTTTCACTCACTCTTACGATGCGATATGATCGCGGTCAGCTGCGGGCTTGTTTTTGTACCGTTATCAGCTGTACCGCGCATCTTAACAACGCAGCGGATCCGTTAATTTGCTTTTGAAGGGGTGAGCGGTGACGTTTCACAATATAGTGTATATACGTACTAACTAACGAAAATAGGTTGTTACGATTTTTTTCTCTCTCCATGAATTTCTTTATAACGAGTTCCGACTGTATTTAAAAAAAAAATTGTGCGTAACTTTTCAGATAGTGTATTCCTAATTGTATTAATATTTCTTTTATTCCTTTGCATTTAAAAGGATACTCGTCTCAAAATTCTGCAAGGAGTTCAAGTCCAAGTGCGCCAATCGGGGTGACGAAAAATTCAAAGGAATTTTGGTGAGTGTGAAGTTTAAAATCATTTCCCTTTGGCTAAAATAAGAAAAATAACAGCTAATTGTAGGGTACAGTGTGCACGTACAACTTTCGACATAAAAGACGACACACAATGAGGGAATGAGCGCAAAAAGGCGACATTCACGATACATGTCGACAACGGAAAGAAGTTCTTTAACTTCTAAGGTACTATATTTACGCTGAAGAGCAATTGAATTAGACACAGCTGGCGTTATGCAAATTTGGCACTGTGGGCGGCCTTGTAAACGGAAACGACATGACGTATGCAGAGATCCGACAATATAAGGAGTGATGCGACGAGAATCAGTAAGAGTCGGACGCAGTATGGGTAAGACGAAGGATCTAAGCGCATTTGATCGTGGGTAAATTTTCGGTGCCCGACGAATGGGTCACTTCATCGCAGACGTCGTGGAGGCACTAGTATTTTCACAAGCCACTGAGTCACGGGTGCACCGTGAATACATCGCATCCGGTAAAACCATCCCTGCAAGGGCCAACTGCCGTGGCCCTTGCAGGGATGGTTTTGTAGCGGATAGACGGGCCACAGTGCAAGAAATCACTCGGCAATTTAACGCTGGTGCACAAAAACGTGTAAGCAGCCACACCATCCATAACCATCTCCTCGCTATGGGGTACAGAAGCCATCGTCCCACGAGTGTACCGCTGCTGACCGCACATCCCAGGATGCAAATATTAGCATGGGCGCGGGAACATCGCCACTGGACCCTAGACATGTGGGAAAATGTTGCCTGGACTGATGAGTCGAGATTCACGTTGTTACATGCGGATGGCAGGATACGAGTACGACGCAAACCACATGAAGCGATGGGTCCTTCTTGCCATCAGCAGGGTACTCTTCGAGCTGGTTGGGGGTGGCATTTTCGTCTGGGGACTATTAACGTGGACTGAAATGTGAGCCCTGGTACGTGTGACATCGTCCCTCGCAGGTCAACGTTACCGGGATATCCTGGACGACCATTAGCTCCCGTTTGTGCGTCTTCAACATCCCACTGGGGACCTCATCCTGCAAAAAGAGAATGCAGCTCCCGAATAGTATGCGAATGGTTGGATGAACACTCCACCGACGTGACCTCAATCCCATCGAGCACATCTGAGATGCCATCGTGAGAGATGTTCGAGGCTCTGACCTTCCTAGATCAAATCTTCGTGAACTGTGGGATCTTGTTCACGGGTCGTGGATCCGTAATACTTCCCAACGCTTCCGGTGTCTTGTCGAGTACATGCCGAGACGAATCGCCGCCGTCATCAGGGCGAAAGGTGGTGCTACACGTTACTAGACAGTTATCGCTAATTCAATTCGTCTTCAGTGTATATCTGCATAGTTGCCTATACCCTACCAGGGTTGGGAATTAAACAAAAAATACCACCACAGCGAGAAATCATTTTTGCACAGAGAGTGACGGACTGGAAACCTGCGATTCGGTGGCTCCGACTTTCTCAAGAGGGGGGATATATGTGACGTACTATCGACGTGACATACACGTCAAGACGGCAAATAGCAGGGATAAGCTCTAGCCGGCGTAGCTTAATTGGGAAAGCATTTGGCTCCGGAGCGGAAGCATGTGGCTTCGACGTCCATCACCGGCAGAAGATGTGTTTGAATTTCACAAACTGTACTGCCTTCATTGCCCTGCACAAGGCTACGCTCCCGTCATTCACTTCTGGAGTTCACCTTTCACTGCCTTTTACAATTGAGTCTCAGCAAGGTTCTTTCTCTGTCTTAGGACCACTTCTAGTGCACTTTTACCACGAGGGTCGTCGGAACAACCCACAAGTGTCACAATTTTCGTAATACAGGCATCAACCCTTCGTGCGCTACTGTTTGGTATTTCGTAAATTTCAATAAATCTTTGGTTTTACCAATCACGTCCGTAACTTCGCTCTCAACTGAATTTTCAACCTATTAGGGATAGAGTAGAGTAGAGGACATCCCTTTTGTCTATAGGCCACCCTCTTCTCCTTGTTGCACAAGTATCGGGTGTAAATAACTTTGTATAAGGATGGCCGATATTCAGTGAGCACGATTTTCATTTCTGTTTTCCGTTTCTATTTTCTTTTTAGCCGATTGCGTCTCATCTCGATCTTCGAGACATGACCAGGAAAGAAATTAAAGATTTGGGACCAGAACCTATAGTGGTATTTCTTGTTCGCAATATTTCCCAAACAGGATTCGACGAGCTGGTTATTGAAGCCGAGAAAAAACAAGCAAACGAAAGGTAAAAAAAATAAAATTTCATTACTGTTTTTTAATACACTAGGTAAAATCCCGTCAATATCGACGGGGAAAATATAAAATATGTAGAGTAATTTTTTAAATCATTAATTGATGTTCTGCCATATTTAGTTTAGGCCCTATTAGCAGTACGTGTCTGTCCTAACTTATCTTCTTCACGTTTGCAATTCCTGTTTTGTATGAAAACTTTATTCTTTTCCTTTTCCGTACCGATTGTTTTTTGCTTCAAAGTGGCATGGTTAAACAGAAGCAGGCAAAACGTCACAGCTTTGCAAACATCATTTCGTCCGAATTGTCGACCAATGTGTTCGACTGTTTCTTTCCGGTGATGCCATCTGACGAAATGAAATCGTTCTCCCTCCCAATTGTTCAATACTTTTTGCACTGCGAGCTAGGAAAGCGCAACGCAAAAGCCTCTATTTACATAAGTATTCACGTACGCCGGCGGAAAACGCCGAACTTTAAAAGCGTCGCTACGTCATTAAACATTGCGTCATTACCAATTTGATTGTAGCCTGTCCTTGCACCCAATGAGAAGAGAGCGCTAAAAATACACTGGCGGAAAATGTAAAAAGGACACCAAGAAGGAGACGTCGGATACCAACGAAATTTATACAGCATAATAACGGAATACAGAGGATAACGTGATCAAAACATTATGGCAAAATTACAGCTGTATTTGCTGGTAAACTGAAAAATAACATTTCCATGTGACATGGTTAGTACGAGGTTGAACCGCCATGAACTGCGTCACACTGTGCAATTCTGGCATGGAGTCTGTCGTACAGATATTGGATGTAAGTTTGGGGTATTGAGTTCCAAGCATCCTGTAAAGTACCAGGAGATGTGACGTGCCTGCCAGAAGGACGCACACGACATAAAGGCAGATAGGAATCAGAATAAAACGTCCGCGTAGCTCAATTGGTAGAGCAACTTATTCCGGAATGAGGGGACCCAGGTTCGAATCCTGGCACGGATAAAAATGACGGAGAAATTTACTTCGTTATAATGGCGCCCGAACTATCCGGATGACCCGACCGTTCAAAATCTCGCATTGGTGTGATGTTCTTTCCACACCGCGAGATAGGAAAAATAAGAGAATCCCTTCTCCAGCACTTCGAAAAAAAAAATAAAAATAAGGGGGAGATGATGTAACGTACCAGGAGATGTGACGTACCTGCCAGAAGGACGCACACGACATAAAGGCAGATAGGAATCAGAATAAAACGTCCGCGTAGCTCAATTGGTAGAGTGACTTATTCCGGAATGAGGGGATCCGGGTTCGAATCCTGGCGCGGATCAAAATGACGGAGAAATTTACTTCGTTATAATCCTCAACCGTGACGCGTCAATCGGGGATGGTCGTGGCTGGCCGTGGAGACCGGAGAAGTCGTTGTCCCATAAAATCCCACACGTGCTCAATGGGGGACAAATCCGGTGGCCATGGAAGTTGTCTCACACCCTGAAGTGCATGTTGCGTTGCACGTGCAGTGTGTGGGCGTGCGTTATCTTGCTGGAAAACACCACGATGGCCCGACCTTACAAATGGCACAACAACGGGCTGAATGATGTTGTTGATGTAGGAGGTGCTGTTTAACGTACCCGGTACAAACACTAGCTGTGTACAGGAGTGATAGCTGATCGCTCCCCACACCAGGAGACCAGGTGTAGGCCCTGTGTGTCGCTGGCGGATGCAAGAAGGGTGGAGACGCTCCCCTGTGCGTCTGCGAACACGCATACACGGCCATCGGTAGGCTTCCCAAGCAGAATCTGCTTTCATCGCTGAACACGACAGATCGCCATTGCGTTCTCCAGTGCAGACGTCGGCGACACCACTGCAGCCGTTCCTGACAGTGGCCTGGAGTCAGAGGCACACGTACACGTAGTCCTGCATCCAGTAGACGGTTGCGGATTGTTCGCACAGTCACCTCAGGTGCAACGGCAGCTCGGATTTGCGTCGCAGTGGATGTTCTGCTTGACAACGCCGCTCTTCTTATGCGTCGATCGGTCCGCTCCTCAGTCCGTCTGTGACTCCCGGTTCCACGTCTTCTCTTGTGGGAATGTACCTCGGACCATCTACGCCACCATTGTACCACCACCGATACTTCCCGTCCAATTCGCTCCGTAATACGACGATACGACCACCAGGCCTCGCGGAATCCGACTAGACGCCCTCGCTCAAAGTCCGATAACTGCTGAAATCGTACACGTCTTCCATGTCCAGGCATTGTAGCTTCTTCAGGGTCTTCGCACGTGTCCGTACGCCGACGACCGGTTACATTCACTTCGCCGTACTCTTAAAATACCACCGACGATAATTTGCATACTATGCCGTGCTGTGGCGTAAGCGCTCACCGGTTGGTCCCGAAATTAAGATCACACCTACGTAAACTCCAACCTCATTAACATATGTAAATTTCATGATCATCCGCCAATTCCTTCTTGGTGTTCTTTTTTCACTTTCCGCCATTGTGTGATCTGATCTGATCTGCTACGTTTTTCTGGATTCCACACCTGGGGCCCTCTAGAGCCTGGGGCCCCTAGGCTATGGCCTAGTGATAAATCCGCCACTGAGTGCGATATGATCGCGGTCAGCTGCAGGCTTGCTTTTATACCGGTTTCAGCTGCACTGCGCATCTCAACAACGCAGCGGATCCGTTCATTTGCTTTTGAAGGGGTGCTTGGTGACTTTTGTCAATATAGTGTGCATCCCCCTTCTTGAGGAAAGCGGAGGCACGGAATCACAGCTAGGAAAACGCGAGTGTCGCAAAATTTCTAAAACAACAGCGGCAGTTACTTTTTGTTTTTAATAGAGAGATTTTCGATTCTGTATTTGACGATTCTTCTTTTCACGGGTTAGAACATACCGGGTGATGAAAATCAATAATTTGCTGACATTTTCTAGCACTAAAATTCGGCTTTCACAGAAATTTACAAAATGACATGGGAATTTGTGTGAAATTAAGGCATTTATTGTACATTTTAGTTTCATTGATGGTCGCCAGATGGCGCTACAACCAAATAATTAATTGCGGGTTATACGCAGTAATACACTGAAGAGCAATTGAATTAGAGACAGCTGGCGTTATGCAAATGTGGCGCGGTGGGCGGCCCTGTAAACGGAAACGAAATGACGTATGTAGCGATCCGACAATATAAGGAGTGATGCGACGGGAATCAGTAAGAGTCGGACGCAGTATGGGTAAGACGAAGGATCTAAGCGTATTTGATCGTGGGCAAATTGTCGGAGCCCGACGAAGGTCACTCCATCTCGGAAGTCGTGCAGGCACTGGGATTTTCACGAGCCACTGTGTCACGGGTGCACCGTGAGTACATCGAATCCGGTAAAACCATCCCTGCAAGGGGCAATTGCCGGGGTCAACAGCGTGTGGATGAGCGGGATCATCGTGTGCTATCTCGCATTGTAACAGCGGATAGACGGGCCACAGTGCAAGAAATCACTCGGCAATTTAACGCTGGTGCACAAAAACGTGTAAGCAGCCACATTAACCAGAACCATCTCCTCGCTATGGGGTACAGAAGCCATTGTCCCACGAGGGTACCGCTGCTGACCGCACATCACAGGGTGAAAAGATTAGCATGGGCGCGGGAACACCGCCACTGGACCCTAGATTTGTGGAAAATGTTGCCTGGACTGATGAGTCGAGATTCACGTTGGTACATGCGGATGGCAGGATACGAGTACGGCGCAAACCACATGAAGCGATGGATCCTTCTTGCCAGCAGGGTACTCTGCAAGCTGGTGGGGGTTGCTTTCTCGCCTGGGGACTGTTTACGTGGATTGAAATGGGACCCCTGGTACGTGTGCCATCGTCCCTCACAGGTCAACGTTACCGGGATATCCTGGACGACCATTTGCTCCCGTTTGTGCGTCTTCAACATCCCACTGGGGGACCTCATCCTGCAACAAGACAATGCAGTTCCCGAATTGTGTCCGAATGGTTGGATGAACACTCCACCTACGTGACCTCACTTCCTTGGCCAGCTAGGTCACCTGACCTCAATCTCATTGAGCACATCTCGGATGCCATCGAGAGAGATGTTCGACCCTCCATCAAATCTTCGTGAACTGTGGGAGCTTGTTCAGGGGTCGTGGATCCGTATGGCTTCCCAAAGCTTCCGGTGTCTTGTCGAGTCCATGCCGAGACGAATCGCCGCCGTCATCAGGGCGAAAGGTGGTGCTACACGTTAATAGACAGGTATCTCTAATTAAATTGCTCTTCAGTGTATGAACGCCCACGCAAGGTTACTTACGGTAATACGTGCTCAGTGTGGTGCTCATCATTGCGAGCACTGCCTGCAGACGGAAGAAGACATCATGTGGCGTAAATCACGTGTCAAGTCGACAAATCTGCAGAGGTACATTCTGTCGGTGTAGCTTAGTTGGGAGAGCAGCTTATTCCGAAGTGAGGGGGCGCCGACAAACCTGTGTTTTCACCACCTTGGACAACATAAAACAGTATATCTGTTGGTATGGCTTGTACAAGATCTCCAATATATTGTTTTAACATGGCCAATCAAGTGTGATGATCTCTGTACACGCGTGACTTGAGGGTAGTCCATAACTAAAAATCAGATAGTGTAAGATTTGGAGACTTGGCTGGCCGTTCCTGTCGAAAATGATGGGGGATCTCATGATTTTCTCCAAACGTTCAGTTTGCTCAACAGGAGACGCGATGTGCAGTGGTGCTCATTTCCCACTTCGAACTAAAGCTGAAAACGGGTCAATAATGTTGGACCCTGGGCTTCACACTATTGAACCCGACCCGGATCTGTGACTGACCCTGCCCGGACAAATTTGCTTCTGCTCCCATACCCCATGGACGCTAAAATTACGCTGCATTGACCTGATGGAAATGCCTCTGGTACCTCCTGCATTGAATATGGATGTTATTGGAGCTAGTGTCGCTTGTCTGTTAGCATGGAGATAAGACAAGCAGCACTAGCTCCAATAACATCGGACAATCCAAGTCAGACGCCGCTGGTCAGGGTCATTCAACACCCGTGGTCGGCCACGGCGCTGTCCACGGTGGGCGGTAATGCCTTCCATAAGGTATTCGCACTGCACACGTAACACTGTGGATCGAGGAATGTTGAATGTTCGCACAACTTCGGAAGTTGAATGTCCCATCCGTCTGGCTCCCACTACCATACCTCGTTCAAACGCCGATAATTCAAGTCGGCTTGCCATAATCCTACTGGCGGTTGTTCAACCTGACTTGTATTGTTGATACGCACGTGACACTGTGGATCTAGGAATGCTGAATGTTCGCACAACTTCGGAAGTTGAATGTCCCATCCGTCTGGCTCCCACTACCATGCCTCGTTCAAACTCCGATAATTCAAGTCGGCTTGCCATAATCCTACTGGCGGTTGTTCAACCTGACTTGTATTGTTGATACGCACGGGACACTGTGGATCTAGGAATGCTGAATGTTCGCACAACTTCGGAAGTTGAATGTCCCATCCGTCTGGCTCCCACTACCATGCCTCGTTCAAACTCCGATAATTCAAGTCGGCTTGCCATAATCCTACTGGCGGTTGTTCAACCTGACTTGTATTGTTGATACGCACGTGACACTGTGGATCTAGGAATGCTGAATGTTCGCACAATTTCGGAAGTTGAATGTCCCATCCGTCTGGCTCCCACTACCATGCCTCGTTCAAACTCCGATAATTCAAGTCGGCTTGCCATAATCCTACTGGCGGTTGTTCAACCTGACTTGTATTGTTGATACGCACGTGACACTGTGGATCTAGGAATGCTGAATGTTCGCACAACTTCGGAAGTTGAATGTCCCATCCGTCTGGCTCCCACTACCATGCCTCGTTCAAACTCCGATAATTCAAGTCGGCTTGCCATAATCCTACTGGCGGTTGTTCAACCTGACTTGTATTGTTGATACGCACGTGACACTGTGGATCTAGGAATGCTGAATGTTCGCACAACTTCGGAAGTTGAATGTCCCATCCGTCTGGCTCCCACTACCATGCCTCGTTCAAACTCCGATAATTCATGTCGGCTTGCCATAATCCTACTGGCGGTTGTTGAACCTGACTTGTATTGTTGATACGCACGTGACACTGTGGATCTAGGAACGCTGAATGTTCGCAGAACTTCGGAAGTTGAATGTCCCATCCGTCTGGCTCCCACTACCATGCCTCGTTCAAACTCCGATAATTCATGTCGGCTTGCCATAATCCTACTGGCGGTTGTTGAACCTGACTTGTATTGTTGATACGCACGTGACACTGTGGATCTAGGAACGCTGAATGTTCGCAGAACTTCGGAAGTTGAATGTCCCATCCGTCTGGCTCCCACTACCATGCCTCGTTCAAACTCCGATAATTCATGTCGGCTTGCCATAATCCTACTGGTGGTTGTTGAACCTGATTTGTATTGTTGATACGCACGTGACACTGTGGATCTAGGAATGCTGAATGTTCGCACAACTTCGGAAGTTGAATGTCCCATCCGTCTGGCTCCCACTACCATGCCTTGTTCAAACTCCGATAATTCATGTCGGCTTGCCATAATCCTACTGGCGGTTGTTGAACCTGACTTGTATTGTTGACACACGTGACACTGTGGATCTAGGAATGCTGAATGTTCGCACAACTTCGGAAGTTGAATGTCCCATCCGTCTGGCTCCCACTACCATGCCTCGTTCAAACTCCGATAATTCAAGTCGGCTTGCCATAATCCTACTGGCGGTTGTTCAACCTGACTTGTATTGTTGATACGCACGTGACACTGTGGATCTAGGAATGCTGAATGTTCGCACAACTTCGGAAGTTGAATGTCCCATCCGTCTGGCTCCCACTACCATGCCTCGTTCAAACTCCGATAATTCAAGTCGGCTTGCCATAATCCTACTGGCGGTTGTTCAACCTGACTTGTATTGTTGATACGCACGTGACACTGTGGATCTAGGAATGCTGAATGTTCGCACAACTTCGGAAGTTGAATGTCCCATCCGTCTGGCTCCCACTACCATGCCTCGTTCAAACTCCGATAATTCATGTCGGCTTGCCATAATCCTACTGGCGGTTGTTGAACCTGACTTGTATTGTTGATACGCACGTGACACTGTGGATCTAGGAACGCTGAATGTTCGCAGAACTTCGGAAGTTGAATGTCCCATCCGTCTGGCTCCCACTACCATGCCTCGTTCAAACTCCGATAATTCATGTCGGCTTGCCATAATCCTACTGGCGGTTGTTGAACCTGACTTGTATTGTTGATACGCACGTGACACTGTGGATCTAGGAACGCTGAATGTTCGCAGAACTTCGGAAGTTGAATGTCCCATCCGTCTGGCTTCCACTACCATGCCTCGTTCAAACTCCGATAATTCATGTCGGCTTGCCATAATCCTACTGGTGGTTGTTGAACCTGATTTGTATTGTTGATACGCACGTGACACTGTGGATCTAGGAATGCTGAATGTTCGCACAACTTCGGAAGTTGAATGTCCCATCCGTCTGGCTCCCACTACCATGCCTTGTTCAAACTCCGATAATTCATGTCGGCTTGCCATAATCCTACTGGCGGTTGTTGAACCTGACTTGTATTGTTGACACACGTGACACTGTGGATCTAGGAATGCTGAATGTTCGCACAACTTCGGAAGTTGAATGTCCCATCCGTCTGGCTCCCACTACCATGCCTCGTTCAAACTCCGATAATTCATGTCGGCTTGCCATAATCCTACTGGCGGTTGTTGAACCTGACTTGTATTGTTGATACGCACGTGACACTGTGGATCTAGGAATGATGAATGTTCGCACAACTTCGGAAGTTGAATGTCCCATCCGTCTGGCTCCCACTACCGTGTCTCGTTCAAACTCCGATAATTCACGTCATGTTGCCGTAATCCTACTGGCGGTTGTTCAACCAGACTTGTATTGTTGATACACACGTGACACTGTGGATCGAGGAGTGTTGAATATTAACACAACTTCGAAAATCGAATGTCGTATGCGTCTGGCTTCCACTACAATGCCTCGTTCAAACTCCGATAATTCACGTCGGCTTGTCATAATCCTACTGCCGGTTGTTCAACCTGACTCACGTGATTAAACCTCGCAAATGTTAAAAATCGTGGCATGCGTCGAAGCCTTTATACGACTGCAGCGCCAGTTAAAATTTTGCATAATGCCAACACATGATTTTTAGTACTTCAGTGTATTTGGAGCAAAAATACAGAAACAATTTTTTCAGCATTTCGAGGATGAAGATTTCTTGTAATTGCTGCTTTTACGTTAGAAATACAGGCGTTTTTTTAGTGTTTTTTTTTTAATGTTTAAAACAAATGTTTTGAAAATTGCGGGATTACTAAAAAATTTTATTTCAGGTTTAACAGGGGCTGGATTGGCGTTACTGGTCCACATCGCGTCCCCAACACTTGTTACGTCGTGAATTCTTTGTGGAGGAATGTTACAGCGAAGCCTGCGAGCATTTCGAGGATAAACAGTAAGAATGCATGCTTTTCAGTATAGAGAAGAAGCAGATTTTTGATTTGCCTTATCTGGAAACTCATGTTTTCTGAATGATTATTTAACTGATAGGTATATCTGGCGTTACCTGTTTATAATGTTAAGATGCACTCGGTGTATTCAGATTTTTACTGCAGTAAAAGATTACATTTTGTGTTGTGTGTACTGTGACGTGCCTGCCCCGCGGGACGGCAGATAGCAGCGAGAACGAACGTCTACGTAGCTCAGTTGGTAGAGCGACTTGTTTCGGAATAAGTGGACTCGGGTTCGATTCCCGGCGTGGACCAAAAATGACGGAGAAATTTACTTCGTTATAGTACTCTCTGCTACAACCCTTAATCATTTAGTGCAGATGTAATAAGCACACCGGACAAATACACTGGCGGAAAGTGAAAAAAGAACACCAAGAAGGAGACGTCTGATACCAACGAAATTTATACAGCATAATAACGGAATACAGAGGATAACGTGATCAAAACATTATGGCAAAATACATATATATTTGCTGGTAAACTGAAAAATAACATTTCCATGTAACATGGTTAGTACGAGGTTGAACCGCCATGAACTGCGTCACACTGTGCAATTCTGGCATGGAGTCTGTCGTACAGATGTTGGATGTAAGTTTGGGGTATTGAGTTCCAAGCATCCTCAACCTGGACGCGTAAATCGGGGATGGTCGTGGCTGGCTGTGGAGAACGAATAAGTCGTTGTCCCATAAAATCCCACACGTGCTCAATGGGGGACAAATCCGGTGGCCATGGAAGTTGTCTCACACCCTGAAGTGCGTGTTGCGTTGCACGTGCCGTGTGCGGGCGTGCGTTATCTTGCTGGGAAATACCACGATGGACCTACTTTACAAATGGCAAAACAACGGGCTGAATGATGTTTTTGATGTAGGAGGTGCTGTTTAACGTACCCGGTACAAACACTAGTTGTGTACGGGAGTGATAGCTGATCGCTCCCCACACCAGGAGACCAGGTGCAGGCCCTGTGTGTCGCTGGCGGATGCAAGAAGGGTGGAGACGCTCCCCTGTGCGTCTGCGAACACGCATACCGCCATCGGTAGCTCCCAAACAGAATCTGCTTTCATCGCTGAACACGACAGATCGCCATTGCGTTCTCCAGTGCAGACGTTGGCGACACCACTGCAGCCGTTCCTGACCGGTGGGCTGGAGTCACAGGTACACATGCCAGAGGCACACGTGCACGTAGTCCTGCATCCAGTAGACGGTTGCGGATTGTTTACACAGTCGCCTCAGGTGCAACGGCAGCTCGGATTTGCATCTCAGTGGATGTTCTGCTTGACAACGCCGCTCTTCTTATGCGTCGATCGGTCCGCTCATCAGTACGTCTTTGACTCCCGGTTCCACGTCTTCTCGTGTGGGAATGTTCCTCGGACCATCAACGCCACCATCGTACCACCACCGATACTTCCCGTCCAATTATCTCCGCAATACGACGATACGACCACCAGGCCTCGCGGAATCCGACTAGACGCCCTCGCTCAAAGTCCGATAACTGCTGAAATCGTACACGTCTTCCATGTCCAGGCATTGCAGCTTCTTCAGGGTCTTCGCACGTGTCCGTACCCCGACGACTGATTACATTCACTTCGCCGTACTCCTCAAATACCACCGACGATAATTTGCATATTATGCCGTGCTGTGGCGTAAGCGCTCACCGGTTGGTCCCGAAATGAACATCACACCTACGTAAACTCCACCTCATTAACATATGTAAATTTCATGATCGTCCACCAATTCCTTCCTGGTGTTCTTTTTTCACTTTCCGCTAGTGTAATTAGTAACACCTTACAGAAATGACAGTAGGAAGTTACCGGTTGCACAGAGGGCGCCGTGATAGCATTGCTGGGAAATAAATAGCGCTGACGTGATCTACAGGGTCATTTCCGTCTCGTGTACTGGTGAAGAGTCACGTGTGTGTTGAATTTAGTCTGCAATATGTGTGGCAAGACAGACGTTACTGGGTGGCAAAAAGGAGCTATCATGTTTGGCCGTGCCCACAGACACAAAGTGAATGAAGTCGCACAATTTGTTGGTGTATCGAAGCGTACTGTCCAGAGGGTCTACAAACAGTGGTGTAGTTCGCAGTCAAGTGAAAATAGGTGACGTAATGGAAGCGTACTGTCCAGCGGGTTTACAAACAGTGGTGCAGTTCGCAGTCAAGTAAAAATAGGGGACGTAATGGAAGCGTACTGTCCAGCGGGTCTACAAACGGTGGTGTAGTTCCCAGTCAAGTGAAAATAGGTGATGTTATCGAAGCGTACTGTCCAGCGGGTCTAAAAACGGTGGTGTAGTTCGCAGTCAAGTGAAAATAGGTGATGTAATCGAAGCGTACTGTCCAGCGGGTCTACAAACAGTGGTGTAGCTCGCAGTCAAGTGAAAATAGGTGACGTAATGGAAGCGTACTGTCCAGCGGGTCTACAAACAGTGGTGTAGTTCGCAGTCAAGTGAAAATAGGTGACGTAATGGAAGCGTACTGTCCAGCGGGTTTACAAACAGTTGTGTAGTTCGCAGTCAAGTAAAAATAGGTGACGTAATGGAAGCGTACTGTCCAGCGGGTCTACAAACGGTGGTGTAGTTCGCAGTCAAGTGAAAATAGGTGATGTTATCGAAGCGTACTGTCCAGCGGGTCTAAAAACGGTGGTGTAGTTCGCAGTCAAGTAAAAATAGGTGATGTAATCGAAGCGTACTGTCCAGCGGGTCTACAAACAGTGGTGTAGTTTGCAGTCAAGTGAAAATAGGTGACGTAATGGAAGCGTTCTGTCCAGCGGGTCTACAAACAGTGGTGTAGTTCGCAGTCAAGTGAAAATAGGTGACGTAATGGAAGCGTACTGTCCAGCGGGTTTACAAACAGTTGTGTAGTTCGCAGTCAAGTAAAAATAGGGGACGTAATGGAAGCGTACTGTCCAGCGGGTCTACAAACGGTGGTGTAGTTCGCAGTCAAGTGAAAATAGGTGATGTTATCGAAGCGTACTGTCCAGCTGGTCTACAAACAGTGGTGTAGTTCGCAGTCAAGTGAAAATAG
The DNA here is from genome assembly GCA_039090855.1 of Macrothele yani. Lineage (NCBI taxonomy): Eukaryota > Metazoa > Arthropoda > Arachnida > Araneae > Macrothelidae > Macrothele > Macrothele yani. Next base: position 74,660,271 of record CM077032.1, on the reverse strand, counting down.
GTGACGTAATGGAAGCGTACTGTCCAGCGGGTCTACAAACAGTGGTGTAGTTCGCGGTCAAGTGAAAATAGGTGACGTAATGGAAGCGTTCTGTCCAGCGGGTCTACAAACGGTGGTGTAGTTCGCAGTCAAGTGAAAATAGGTGACGTAATGGAAGCGTACTGTCCAGCGGGTCTACAAACAGTGGTGTAGTTCGCAGTCAAGTGAAAATAGGTGACGTAATGGAAGCGTACTGTCCAGCGGGTCTACAAACAGTGGTGTAGTTCGCAGTCAAGTAAAAATAGGGGACGTAATGGAAGCGTACTGTCCAGCGGGTTTAGAAACTGTGGTGTAGTTCGCAGTCAAGTAAAAATAGGGGACGTAATGGAAGCGTACTGTCCAGCGGGTCTACAAACGGTGGTGTAGTTCGCAGTCAAGTGAAAATAGGTGATGTTATCGAAGCGTACTGTCCAGCGGGTCTAAAAACGGTGGTGTAGATCGCAGTCAAGTGAAAATAGGTGATGTAATCGAAGCGTACTGTCCAGCGGGTCTACAAACAGTGGTGTAGTTTGCAGTCAAGTGAAAATAGGTAACGTAATGGAAGCGTACTGTCCAGCGGGTCTACAAACAGTGGTGTAGTTCGCAGTCAAGTGAAAATAGGTGACGTAATGGAAGCGTACTGTCCAGCGGGTTTACAAACAGTGGTTTAGTTCGCAGTCAAGTAAAAATAGGGGACGTAATGGAAGCGTACTGTCCAGCGGGTCTACAAACAGTGGTGTAGTTCGCAGTCAAGTGAAAATAGGTGACGTAATGGAAGCGTTCTGTCCAGCGGGTCTACAAACGGTGGTGTAGTTCGCAGTCAAGTGAAAATAGGTGACGTAATGGAAGCGTACTGTCCAGCGGGTCTACAAACAGTGGTGTAGTTCGCAGTCAAGTGAAAATAGGTGACGTAATGGAAGCGTACTGTCCAGCGGGTCTACAAACAGTGGTGTAGTTCGCAGTCAAGTGAAAATAGGTGACGTAATGGAAGCGTACTGTCCAGCGGGTCTACAAACAGTGGTGTAGTTCGCAGTCAAGTAAAAATAGGGGACGTAATGGAAGCGTACTGTCCAGCGGGTTTAGAAACTGTGGTGTAGTTCGCAGTCAAGTAAAAATAGGGGACGTAATGGAAGCGTACTGTCCAGCGGGTCTACAAACGGTGGTGTAGTTCGCAGTCAAGTGAAAATAGGTGATGTTATCGAAGCGTACTGTCCAGCGGGTCTAAAAACGGTGGTGTAGATCGCAGTCAAGTGAAAATAGGTGATGTAATCGAAGCGTACTGTCCAGCGGGTCTACAAACAGTGGTGTAGTTTGCAGTCAAGTGAAAATAGGTAACGTAATGGAAGCGTACTGTCCAGCGGGTCTACAAACAGTGGTGTAGTTCGCAGTCAAGTGAAAATAGGTGACGTAATGAAAGCGTACTGTCCAGCGGGTTTACAAACAGTGGTTTAGTTCGCAGTCAAGTAAAAATAGGGGACGTAATGGAAGCGTACTGTCCAGCGGGTCTACAAACGTTGGTGTAGTTCGCAGTCAAGTGAAAATAGGTGACGTAATGGAAGCGTACTGTCCAGCGGGTTTACAAACAGTGGTTTAGTTCGCAGTCAAGTAAAAATAGGGGACGTTATGGAAGCGTACTGTCCAGCGGGTCTACAAACAGTGGTGTAGTTCGCAGTCAAGTGAAAATAGGTGACGTAATGGAAGCGTACTGTCCAGCGGGTTTACAAACAGTGGTTTAGTTCGCAGTCAAGTAAAAATAGGGGACGTAATGGAAGCGTAATGTCCAGCGGGTCTACAAACAGTGGTGTAGTTTGCAGTCAAGTGAAAATAGGTGACGTAATGGAAGCGTACTGTCCAGCGGGTCTACAAACAGTGGTGTAGTTCGCAGTCAAGTGAAAATAGGTGACGTAATGGAAGCGTACTGTCCAGCGGGTCTACAAACAGTGGTGTAGTTCGCAGTCAAGTAAAAATAGGGGACGTAATGGAAGCGTACTGTCCAGCGGGTCTACAAACAGTGGTGTAGTTTGCAGTCAAGTGAAAATAGGTGACGTAATGGAAGCGTACTGTCCAGCGGGTCTACAAACAGTGGTGTAGTTCGCAGTCAAGTGAAAATGGGGGAAGTAATGGAAGCGTACTGTCCAACGGGTTAACAAACAGTGGTGTAGTTCGCAGTCAAGTGAAAGTAGGGGACGTAATGGAAGCGTACTGTCCAGCGGGATTACAAACAGTGGTGTAGTTCGCAGTCAAGTAAAAATAGGGGACGTAATGGAAGCGTAGTGTCCAGCGGGTCTACAAACGGTGGTGTTGTTCGCAGTCAAGTGAAAATGGGTGACGTAATGGAAGCGTACTCCACAGCGGGTCTGCAAACAATGGTGTAGTTCGCAGTCAAGTAAAAATAGGTGACGTAATCGAAGCGTACTGTCCAGCGGGTCTACAAACAGTGGTGTAGTTCGCAGTCAAGGGCAAATATGTGACGTAATGGAAGCGTACTCTCCAGAGGGTCTGCAAATAGTGGTGTAGTTCGCAGTCAAGTGAAAATAGGTGAGTCAAGTGAAAATAGGTGACTGTGGCCAGAAAATGATTCTCACCAAGAGAGATCTCAGCCATGTTTCACGCCTAATAACTGCAAGTCTGTTTGAAACCAGGCAACAATGGCTCCAAACAATCAATGAAAGTCCACTCCAACCAATTTTCTAAAGGACATTGCGACGAGAGCTGCATGCGGTAGACATCTGGAGCAGAGCACCACGGAAGACGCCTCTTTTAACAGTAAGTCACAAAGTCGCACGCTATCAATGGGCTAAGTGGCACAAAAACGTTACTATGGAGGACTGGAAACGAATAATTTGGCCTGATGATTCTCGTTTTTGTTTGGATTCCAATGGTGGGAGGCAACGGGTGCATTATAGGCCTAATAAAGCCTTTAATGCTGTAGTCCAGCGGGTCACAGCACTTCTGTGTGCAACTGTATGTACAGAGAAATTTTTTTCTGTGTTAGTTACTTGGGTGTATAAGAAGCAAAAAAAGTTAGGTGACCACCCCCACGTTTTCTCAGAATGACGTCATTTAAGATGACCGTCATCATTCCACTTGCTTTCTGTTAAAGTAAGCATTTTAGCGAAAACGGTAAGTTTTATTGAAAAAATGTTTAAAGAAAAAAATGTTCAGCGTTCAATTGTCTACAGATTTTCTTCTGACTATTTTCTTGATTTCTCAAACCATTATCTCAGAAAATTTACCTTTTAATACTGTAGTATGCGAAATGTTTGTTTTCGTTCTCTTACCACGCAAATCCCTGGAGTTCAGCTCATTCTTTAGTACAAAAGTGAAGATAACACAGTTACTGAAGCACATTTTATTAAAAAAAAGTGTATAATTTGTAATAAAGCTAATCTGGGGACTTTATCATTACAACCAAAAACGGAAGGAAGAAAATAAGGAATGCAACCGCAATAAGAAAGGAAAAAGTGTGGGAACAGTTATCAAGCATTGCAATCGAAGATCTGTTTTATTATCATGTCAACAACGAATGTAACAAAACAATATTGTCATAAGAAAGCACTTGCCCTGCTAATAAAAAGAACAAGCTCACAATCTAGTGATGCCATTACACACCTTCAATTACAATACCATACACTGAAGACAAGCCATGCAGGAAGAGATCCAGAAGACAAGGTCCTAGCAGAACTATAGATGTCAGAGACCGTTTATGTGTGATATGCAATAACAAATCACACAAGGGGGGAAATGAGAAATTTAGAATATGTGAATCTCCACGAGCTGAAAGGTTTTTACAAGCCACTTCATTTTTTCAAGATGATGTATTTGTTCGGACATGTGACCTGACAGATGCACCAAGCGTATTTGGTGTTGACATTATGTACCATGGGAATTGTATTTCGTCATTCATCTTCCGCTATGAACATAATCTGGAACATTACTGTAACTATCCCAAAGTGTAAAACTGCAGTTGTTTAATAAAATATCTGAAGAACTTGAGAAAGGAATAAATAATGAATTAGGATACACTCTTAGCTATATACGTGAAAAGTTTAACTCTCAATCAGGTGTAAACGATCAATAATCGGGATCTAAAAACATTTCTTTAAAACCATTTTGGTGACACAATAACATTTTCCAACCATGTTGAAAATAAGAAGCCAGCTACGTTTTTCTCTTCCAAATGAACGCCAGAAGTAGCAGCTGTTATTCGAAGCCATAACCCAATCACAGAATGTGCAAATATATTGAGGGAGAGCATGAAGAATCTTGATTACGATTTATGTGATAAGTTCTGTGATACCAATGGTCTCCCGCACGGGGATAACTGGTTTACCAGTTATTTGGGGAGCGGCGCCCCCACGGCCCGAGCTGACCTTGTGACTGGTCAACATCTGATGTCATGCCACCGCTTGTTTCTGTTTTGGTGTTTGCAGGGACGGCTGTTCATCCAGCTGTTGGGGAGTTGCGGCCCCACGATCCCTAGCTGGTCTTGTGTCTCGCTTTTTCGTTTTTATTTATTTTCTCCACTGGCTAGTTGCCCGTGTTGTATTCTCTTCCTAATCGCTACCACGTTATGTACTAACACCCCGGCCTTGTGGTTTTGTTACCCTCCACCACTAACTGATTTATATTAACCGCTCAGTTCGTAGGTTGCTGAGATTCAGTTTAGGTTCCCTGCCAGGATTTGTCTTCTTTAGATTTCTTTTTTTCCTTTTAGCTGGTTTGGGTACTAGACCTACCTGCATGTTTGCCGCGTGCGGAGACCCGTGAGGCGGAAATGGGATGTCTGGCGGCTGAGGTTGCAGGAGACCGGATAAAGTGCCTCCTGTGTACCAACACTCCTCTTCGACCCCGGCTTCGCTGTAAACGGGAGGCTAGAGACTAACCCACCTCTAGTCAGAAGTCATGTACCAAGTTGTGTACCGGGCTTTAGCGGCTTTTTTGTCGTATGGCACGGCAGGGTGAGCCCGGGGGCTGTGGGATCATGCCAAAGGCGTTGGCATGACGGTACCAGGAGGCCGAAGTGTCCGCCGAGTGCGTGTGATCACAGCCAACGGACTATATCTGCAACGTATAAGCTCCAGAACTGTGTCCAGCGTCATTTTCTCGGCTTGCGGACCTCCAGTTCTCCCTTGTAGGACTCGGTGGTGGGTGGAGTAGTTTGCAGACGAATCTTCCTCCTTTTTTCCATGGGCAAAAACAAAAAGAGAAACTCCAAATTTAAGTCACCTGAGGAAATGTTTGTTGACAACGACTCTCCTTCGTCTTCTCAACCTACTAAGTCTCATACCCTTAAACGGTCTTTAGAACTTGACCTGGACCAAGAATGTGGAACCTCTTCTTCGGCAGCTGTACCAGTCGCTCCGAAGCGTCGTCTCCCCTCGATTGCTGTGACTACGCATGCTACACACTTACTTGTAGAATCCATCGATCCGAATGAGAGACTGTCCACCAGATCTCCATTTTTTATTTCTAAAGCTTTGGACGCTGCGGTTGGCCCCTTGAAGTCTGTGAGGAAGCTTCGCTCTGGGGACCTGCTTGTTCAAACTTGCAGTGTTTCTCAGAGTAACAGTCTTCTGCTCCTTACTAGTCTTCAAGGCATTCCTGTCAAAGTGGCACCTCACCCGTTTCTTAACACCTCTCGGGGTGTTATTTCGGAATTTGATCTCTTGCCATGCAGTGAAGAAGAATTGGTGACTGAACTTGCAGATCAAGGTGTTATTGCTGCACGTCGTATGATGTTCCGGCGCGATGGTTCTTTGATTAAGTCTAAAAATGTGATCTTGACTTTTAACTCCCCGAAAGTTCCGACCGAAATCAAGGCTGGCTACTTGGTCTGTGGAGTTCGCCCGTACATTCCCAGTCCTCTGCGCTGTTTCAGGTGCCAGAGGTACGGGCATTCCCAACGTTTCTGTAAGAGTTCCGCTCGTTGCGCTAATTGTGGCTCCAGTGAACATGACGGGGAAGGTTGCACTTCTGCGGCCTCCTGTGTTAACTGTGGTGAGGCCCATGCAGCTTACTCCCGCACCTGTATGAAATGGAAGGACGAGATGGCGATCCAGCGCCTTAAGACCCTGGAAGGCCTCTCGTACCCTGCTGCCAAGGCCAAGTTGGGTATACCCACCACCCGACCGCGTACTTTTGCCGCAGTAGTTCAGTCTCTGCCACAACCCGTGCAGCCTTTTGTTCCGCGCCCTGTAGCTCTCGCCGCCCTTGCCAAGCGATCTACAGCTGACCAATCGACACAGGTGTTTTTCCCCGAGCTCCAGATTTTTCGGATACCTGATTCTGGGCCTTCTCTTTTGCAGCCGACCGTCTCTTCCAGTTTCCAGCCGAAAGTCTGCACGTGCGGCAGACCCGGCCCTCAATCCGCAAAGGTGTGCAGTGTCCATCCCACTGTCGCGGTCCGCCTGACCACCACTGAAACTGTCTCGGCCTCAGCGAGGTCCCCACCCTCAACCAACATTATAGAGGAACTTGGGGGGAGGAGAGTGACAGTTCGTCCCCAGCCTCAACCAACATTGCAGAGGAACATGGGGAGGAGGAGAGTGACGGTTCGTCCCTGCCCTCTGCCAGCGTTGCGGAGGAGTGTGGGGGAGGAGAGTGACGGTTCGTCACCCTCCTGGTGAATCATCCTTTGTGTAGTTGTGTTTCCTGATCATACTTATAATAGTTATTTAATACATACATAAATTTTTATATAAACCTCATTAACTAACTTGTCTTCACAGCTTTCATCATCCTCTTTTCCAGCTTTTACCACGCCTGTCTGCTCTTAATCATTTTCCCCTCTTTTAAACATCTGTAGCTGATAGTTCTTTGTCTGGCGCTCTTTGGCCAAACCTGGCCCTTGCGCCAATAAAATCAACCAACCAACCAACCAACCAACCAATACCAATGGTCTTACAGATTCGTGGTTTAACACAAAAAAAACCTCCCGCTTTTTCAGAGTTCTTTTGTTCTCTGTTTGATATTTATCCAAGAGAAACAAATCTTGTCCAAAACAATGATAACAAAGACGAACAAACTACTTCCAGTAGTTTGTAACGTACCAGGAGATGTGACGTACCTGCGCGAAGGACGCACACGACATAAAGGCAGATAGGAATCAGAATAAGCGTCCGCGTAGCTTAATTGGTAGAGCAACTTATTCCGGAATGAGTGGACCCGGGTTCGAACCCCGGCGTAGAAAAAAATGACGGAGAAATTCACTTCGTTATAATGGCGCCCGAACTATCCGGATGACCCGACCGTTCAAAATCTCGCATTGGTGTGATGTTATTTCCACACCGCGAGATAGGAAAAATAAGAGAATCCTTTCTCCAGCACTTCGAAAAAAAAAAAAAAATAAATAAAAAATAAGGGGGAGATGATGTAACGTACCAGGAGATGTGACGTACCTGCGCGAAGGACGCACACGACATAAAGGCAGATAGGAATCAGAATAAGCGTCAGCGTAGCTTAATTGGTAGAGCACCTTATTCCGGAATGAGTGGACCCGGGTTCGAACCCCGGCGTAGAAAAAATGACGGAGAAATTCACTTCGTTATAAGTTGGGCTATGAAAGCGCAATCGTTACTGCAAATCATGTATTACCTGTTACATCGTGGAAAAAAGAAGTATCCCCTACACATAACAAATGCGCAAGCTATTCGTGAAGCCTGTAGGAGTAAAACTCTTATTACAAGTTTCAACTACTTAGGACTTCGTGTTAGTTATGATGAAGTTTTACGTCACCACAGTCCACTTTAACACAAAGTGGACATGTTCCTATCGCTCAAGTTCGTGGGTATGAACTGGCACGTCTGTTTCAGTTTGAGATATCTGATGTTTCAATGTCTTTTGATTAGAATGGTCTTCTTGTTAAAAGCGAAAAAAGTGCTCTTATGCAGCAACTAGAAAGGACTCTGAGTGAAGACGCAAAAGCAACACGTTTTTAGCCAGATGAAATTACTTGTTTCATCATAGACTTTATGAACTGTTTGAGAAAGGGGTAACAAAGGAAAAGAACACGTTTGGCGATGTTGCTACTTCTTACTCGACGTTTACATCATCACTCTTAGCTGGTGCTTCCAAGATAGACCATATCTTCGATAGCTACCAAGAGTGTTCTCCTAAAGACTCTGAACGTCTATCGAGGCAAAAAAGCAATGTCATAGTTTCGTCTAAAATATCATCAGAAGTTAATCTACCAATTCAAATGGAAATTTTCTGGTCCTCATCATCAAACAAATTGGTACTACAAAAACATATAGCAAACAGTTTGAAAACCTTGATGGTGACAAGACCTATTAGATAGATGCCTGTGTTAAGCGCGTTCTCTGGTTCACCGGATGAAATTAGTGTCAACGGCATGGGCTTTCAAAATTGTGTTGAAAAGCCAATACGTACCATAGAAAGATTTTTAATAGAAGAAGCAGACTTCAGGGTGATGATCCAAGGAGAGAACATAGCAATCCAAGCTTTCGCACATCAACCAGATGGCTTTTTCAAGGAAGGTAGACAGCAAACTACACTGGTTCACCGGATGAAATTAGTGTCAACGGCATGGGTATTCAAAATGGTGTTGAAAAGCCAATACGTACCATAGACAGATTTTTAATAGAAAAAGCAGACTTCTGGGTGATGATCCAAGGAGAGAACGTAGCAATCCAAGCTTTCGCACATCAACCAGATGGCTTTTTCAAGGAAGGTAGACAGCAAACTACACTGGTTCACCGGATGAAATTAGTGTCAACGGCATGGGCATTCAAAATGGTGTTGAAAAGCCAATACGTACCATAGACAGATTTTTAATAGAAGAAGCAGACTTCAGGGTGATGATCCAAGGAGAGAACGTAGCAATCCAAGCTTTCGCACATCAACCAGATGGCTTTTTCAAGGAAGGTAGACAGCAAACTACACTGGTTCACCGGATGAAATTAGTGTCAACGGCATGGGCATTCAAAATGGTGTTGAAAAGCCAATACGTACCATAGACAGATTTTTAATAGAAGAAGCAGACTTCAGGGTGATGATCCAAGGAGAGAACGTAGCAATCCAAGCTTTCGCACATCAACCAGATGGCTTTTTCAAGGAAGGTAGACAGCAAACTACACTGGTTCACCGGATGAAATTAGTGTCAACGGCATGGGTATTCAAAATGGTGTTGAAAAGCCAATACGTACCATAGACAGATTTTTAATAGAAAAAGCAGACTTCTGGGTGATGATCCAAGGAGAGAACGTAGCAATCCAAGCTTTCGCACATCAACCAGATGACTTTTTCAAAGAAGGTAGACAGCAAACTACACTGGTTCACCGGATGAAATTAGTGTCAACGGCATGGGTATTCAAAATGGTGTTGAAAAGCCAATACGTACCATAGACAGATTTTTAATAGAAAAAGCAGACTTCAGGGTGATGATCCAAGGAGAGAACGTAGCAATCCAAGCTTTCGCACATCAACCAGATGGCTTTTTCAAGGAAGGTAGACAGCAAACTACACTGGTTCACCGGATGAAATTAGTGTCAACGGCATGGGTATTCAAAATGGTGTTGAAAAGCCAATACGTACCATAGACAGATTTTTAATAGAAAAAGCAGACTTCTGGGTGATGATCCAAGGAGAGAACGTAGCAATCCAAGCTTTCGCACATCAACCAGATGGCTTTTTCAAGGAAGGTAGACAGCTATCTACACTGGTTCACCGGATGAAATTAGTGTCAACGGCATGGGGATTCAAAATGGTGTTGAAAAGCCAATACGTACCATAGACAGATTTTTAATAGAAGAAGCAGACTTCTGGAGGATGATCCAAGGAGAGAACGTAGCAATCCAAGCTTTCGCACATCAACCAGATGGCTTTTTCAAGGAAGGTAGACAGCTAACTACACTGGTTCACCGGATGAAATTAGTGTCAACGGCATGGGCATTCAAAATGGTGTTGAAAAGCCAATACGTACCATAGACAGATTTTTAATAGAAAAAGCAGACTTCTGGGTGATGATCCAAGGAGAGAACGTAGCAATCCAAGCTTTCGCACATCAACCAGATGGCTTTTTCAAGGAAGGTAGACAGCAAACTACACTGGTTCACCGGATGAAATTAGTGTCAACGGCATGGGTATTCAAAATGGTGTTGAAAAGCCAATACGTACCATAGACAGATTTTTAATAGAAAAAGCAGACTTCTGGGTGATGATCCAAGGAGAGAACGTAGCAATCCAAGCTTTCGCACATCAACCAGATGGCTTTTTCAAGGAAGGTAGACAGCAAACTACACTGGTTCACCGGATGAAATTAGTGTCAACGGCATGGGTATTCAAAATGGTGTTGAAAAGCCAATACGTACCATAGACAGATTTTTAATAGAAGAAGCAGACTTCTGGAGGATGATCCAAGGAGAGAACGTAGCAATCCAAGCTTTCGCACATCAACCAGATGGCTTTTTCAAGGAAGGTAGACAGCTAACTACACTGGTTCACTGGATGAAATTAGTGTCAACGGCATGGGTATTCAAAATGGTGTTGAAAAGCCAATACGTACCATAGACAGATTTTTAATAGAAAAAGCAGACTTCTGGGTGATGATCCAAGGAGAGAACGTAGCAATCCAAGCTTTCGCACATCAACCAGATGGCTTTTTCAAGGAAGGTAGACAGCTAACTACACTGGTTCACCGGATGAAATTAGTGTCAACGGCATGGGTATTCAAAATGGTGTTGAAAAGCCAATACGTACCATAGACAGATTTTTAATAGAAGAAGCAGACTTCTGGGTGATGATCCAAGGAGTGAACGTAGCAATCCAAGCTTTCGCACATCAACCAGATGGCTTTTTCAAGGAAGGTAGACAGGTAACTACACTGGTTCACCGGATGAAATTAGTGTCAACGGCATGGGTATTCAAAATGGTGTTGAAAAGCCAATACGTACCATAGACAGATTTTTAATAGAAAAAGCAGACTTCTGGGTGATGATCCAAGGAGAGAACGTAGCAATCCAAGCTTTCGCACATCAACCAGATGGCTTTTTCAAGGAAGGTAGACAGCTAACTACACTGGTTCACCGGATGAAATTAGTGTCAACGGCATGGGTATTCAAAATGGTGTTGAAAAGCCAATACGTACCATAGACAGATTTTTAATAGAAAAAGCAGACTTCTGGGTGATGATCCAATGAGAGAACGTAGCAATCCAAGCTTTCGCACATCAACCAGATGGCTTTTTCAAGGAAGGTAGACAGCTAACTACACTGGTTCACCGGATGAAATTAGTGTCAACGGCATGGGTATTCAAAATGGTGTTGAAAAGCCAATACGTACCATAGACAGATTTTTAATAGAAAAAGCAGACTTCTGGGTGATGATCCAAGGAGAGAACGTAGCAATCCAAGCTTTCGCACATCAACCAGATGGCTTTTTCAAGGAAGGTAGACAGCTAACTACACTGGTTCACCGGATGAAATTAGTGTCAACGGCATGGGCATTCAAAATGGTGTTGAAAAGCCAATACGTACCATAGACAGATTTTTAATAGAAGAAGCAGACTTCAGGGTGATGATCCAAGGAGAGAACGTAGCAATCCAAGCTTTCGCACATCAACCAGATGGCTTTTTCAAGGAAGGTAGACAGCTAACTACACTGGTTCACCGGATGAAATTAGTGTCAACGGCATGGGTATTCAAAATGGTGTTGAAAAGCCAATACGTACCATAGACAGATTTTTAATAGAAAAAGCAGACTTCTGGGTGATGATCCAAGGAGAGAACGTAGCAATCCAAGCTTTCGCACATCAACCAGATGGCTTTTTCAAGGAAGGTAGACAGCTATCTACACTGGTTCACCGGATGAAATTAGTGTCAACGGCATGGGTATTCAAAATGGTGTTGAAAAGCCAATACGTACCATAGACAGATTTTTAATAGAAAAAGCAGACTTCTGGGTGATGATCCAAGGAGAGAACGTAGCAATCCAAGCTTTCGCACATCAACCAGATGGCTTTTTCAAGGAAGGTAGACAGCTAACTACACTGGTTCACCGGATGAAATTAGTGTCAACGGCATGGGTATTCAAAATGGTGTTGAAAAGCCAATACGTACCATAGACAGATTTTTAATAGAAGAAGCAGACTTCTGGGTGATGATCCAAGGAGTGAACGTAGCAATCCAAGCTTTCGCACATCAACCAGATGGCTTTTTCAAGGAAGGTAGGCAGCTAACTACACTGGTTCACCGGATGAAATTAGTGTCAACGGCATGGGTATTCAAAATGGTGTTGAAAAGCCAATACGTACCATAGACAGATTTTTAATAGAAAAAGCAGACTTCTGGGTGATGATCCAAGGAGAGAACGTAGCAATCCAAGCTTTCGCACATCAACCAGATGGCTTTTTCAAGGAAGGTAGACAGCTAACTACACTGGTTCACCGGATGAAATTAGTGTCAACGGCATGGGTATTCAAAATGGTGTTGAAAAGCCAATACGTACCATAGACAGATTTTTAATAGAAGAAGCAGACTTCTGGGTGATGATCCAAGGAGTGAACGTAGCAATCCAAGCTTTCGCACATCAACCAGATGGCTTTTTCAAGGAAGGTAGACAGCTAACTACACTGGTTCACCGGATGAAATTAGTGTCAACGGCATGGGTATTCAAAATGGTGTTGAAAAGCCAATACGTACCATAGACAGATTTTTAATAGAAAAAGCAGACTTCTGGGTGATGATCCAAGGAGAGAACGTAGCAATCCAAGCTTTCGCACATCAACCAGATGGCTTTTTCAAGGAAGGTAGACAGCAAACTACACTGGTTCACCGGATGAAATTAGTGTCAACGGCATGGGTATTCAAAATGGTGTTGAAAAGCCAATACGTACCATAGACAGATTTTTAATAGAAAAAGCAGACTTCTGGGTGATGATCCAAGGAGAGAACGTAGCAATCCAAGCTTTCGCACATCAACCAGATGGCTTTTTCAAGGAAGGTAGACAGCTATCTACACTGGTTCACCGGATGAAATTAGTGTCAACGGCATGGGTATTCAAAATGGTGTTGAAAAGCCAATACGTACCATAGACAGATTTTTAATAGAAGAAGCAGACTTCTGGAGGATGATCCAAGGAGAGAACGTAGCAATCCAAGCTTTCGCACATCAACCAGATGGCTTTTTCAAGGAAGGTAGACAGCTAACTACACTGGTTCACCGGATGAAATTAGTGTCAACGGCATGGGTATTCAAAATGGTGTTGAAAAGCCAATACGTACCATAGACAGATTTTTAATAGAAAAAGCAGACTTCTGGGTGATGATCCAAGGAGAGAACGTAGCAATCCAAGCTTTCGCACATCAACCAGATGGCTTTTTCAAGGAAGGTAGACAGCTAACTACACTGGTTCACCGGATGAAATTAGTGTCAACGGCATGGGTATTCAAAATGGTGTTGAAAAGCCAATACGTACCATAGACAGATTTTTAATAGAAGAAGCAGACTTCTGGGTGATGATCCAAGGAGTGAACGTAGCAATCCAAGCTTTCGCACATCAACCAGATGGCTTTTTCAAGGAAGGTAGACAGGTAACTACACTGGTTCACCGGATGAAATTAGTGTCAACGGCATGGGTATTCAAAATGGTGTTGAAAAGCCAATACGTACCATAGACAGATTTTTAATAGAAAAAGCAGACTTCTGGGTGATGATCCAAGGAGAGAACGTAGCAATCCAAGCTTTCGCACATCAACCAGATGGCTTTTTCAAGGAAGGTAGACAGCTAACTACACTGGTTCACCGGATGAAATTAGTGTCAACGGCATGGGTATTCAAAATGGTGTTGAAAAGCCAATACGTACCATAGACAGATTTTTAATAGAAGAAGCAGACTTCAGGGTGATGATCCAAGGAGAGAACGTAGCAATCCAAGCTTTCGCACATCAACCAGATGGCTTTTTCAAGGAAGGTAGACAGCTAACTACACTGGTTCACCGGATGAAATTAGTGTCAACGGCATGGGTATTCAAAATGGTGTTGAAAAGCCAATACGTACCATAGACAGATTTTTAATAGAAAAAGCAGACTTCTGGGTGATGATCCAAGGAGAGAACGTAGCAATCCAAGCTTTCGCACATCAACCACATGGCTTTTTCAAGGAAGGTAGACAGCTATCTACACTGGTTCACCGGATGAAATTAGTGTCAACGGCATGGGTATTCAAAATGGTGTTGAAAAGCCAATACGTACCATAGACAGATTTTTAATAGAAAAAGCAGACTTCTGGGTGATGATCCAAGGAGAGAACGTAGCAATCCAAGCTTTCGCACATCAACCAGATGGCTTTTTCAAGGAAGGTAGACAGCTAACTACACTGGTTCACCGGATGAAATTAGTGTCAACGGCATGGGTATTCAAAATGGTGTTGAAAAGCCAATACGTACCATAGACAGATTTTTAATAGAAAAAGCAGACTTCTGGGTGATGATCCAAGGAGAGAACGTAGCAATCCAAGCTTTCGCACATCAACCAGATGGCTTTTTCAAGGAAGGTAGACAGCTAACTACACTGGTTCACCGGATGAAATTAGTGTCAACGGCATGGGTATTCAAAATGGTGTTGAAAAGCCAATACGTACCATAGACAGATTTTTAATAGAAAAAGCAGACTTCTGGGTGATGATCCAAGGAGAGAACGTAGCAATCCAAGCTTTCGCACATCAACCAGATGGCTTTTTCAAGGAAGGTAGACAGCTAATTACACTGGTTCACCGGATGAAATTAGTGTCAACGGCATGGGTATTCAAAATGGTGTTGAAAAGCCAATACGTACCATAGACAGATTTTTAATAGAAAAAGCAGACTTCTGGGTGATGATCCAAGGAGAGAACGTAGCAATCCAAGCTTTCGCACATCAACCAGATGGCTTTTTCAAGGAAGGTAGACAGCTAACTACACTGGTTCACCGGATGAAATTAGTGTCAACGGCATGGGCATTCAAAATGGTGTTGAAAAGCCAATACGTACCATAGACAGATTTTTAATAGAAGAAGCAGACTTCAGGGTGATGATCCAAGGAGAGAACGTAGCAATCCAAGCTTTCGCACATCAACCAGATGGCTTTTTCAAGGAAGGTAGACAGCTAACTACACTGGTTCACCGGATGAAATTAGTGTCAACGGCATGGGTATTC
Source organism: Macrothele yani (assembly GCA_039090855.1). Lineage (NCBI taxonomy): Eukaryota > Metazoa > Arthropoda > Arachnida > Araneae > Macrothelidae > Macrothele > Macrothele yani. The sequence goes on along the minus strand of CM077032.1, from coordinate 74,645,100 downwards.
AAAATGGTGTTGAAAAGCCAATACGTACCATAGACAGATTTTTAATAGAAAAAGCAGACTTCTGGGTGATGATCCAAGGAGAGAACGTAGCAATCCAAGCTTTCGCACATCAACCAGATGGCTTTTTCAAGGAAGGTAGACAGCTATCTACACTGGTTCACCGGATGAAATTAGTGTCAACGGCATGGGTATTCAAAATGGTGTTGAAAAGCCAATACGTACCATAGACAGATTTTTAATAGAAAAAGCAGACTTCTGGGTGATGATCCAAGGAGAGAACGTAGCAATCCAAGCTTTCGCACATCAACCACATGGCTTTTTCAAGGAAGGTAGACAGCTAACTACACTGGTTCACCGGATGAAATTAGTGTCAACGGCATGGGTATTCAAAATGGTGTTGAAAAGCCAATACGTACCATAGACAGATTTTTAATAGAAGAAGCAGACTTCTGGGTGATGATCCAAGGAGTGAACGTAGCAATCCAAGCTTTCGCACATCAACCAGATGGCTTTTTCAAGGAAGGTAGGCAGCTAACTACACTGGTTCACCGGATGAAATTAGTGTCAACGGCATGGGTATTCAAAATGGTGTTGAAAAGCCAATACGTACCATAGACAGATTTTTAATAGAAAAAGCAGACTTCTGGGTGATGATCCAAGGAGAGAACGTAGCAATCCAAGCTTTCGCACATCAACCAGATGGCTTTTTCAAGGAAGGTAGACAGCTAACTACACTGGTTCACCGGATGAAATTAGTGTCAACGGCATGGGTATTCAAAATGGTGTTGAAAAGCCAATACGTACCATAGACAGATTTTTAATAGAAGAAGCAGACTTCTGGGTGATGATCCAAGGAGTGAACGTAGCAATCCAAGCTTTCGCACATCAACCAGATGGCTTTTTCAAGGAAGGTAGACAGCTAACTACACTGGTTCACCGGATGAAATTAGTGTCAACGGCATGGGTATTCAAAATGGTGTTGAAAAGCCAATACGTACCATAGACAGATTTTTAATAGAAAAAGCAGACTTCTGGGTGATGATCCAAGGAGAGAACGTAGCAATCCAAGCTTTCGCACATCAACCAGATGGCTTTTTCAAGGAAGGTAGACAGCTAACTACACTGGTTCACCGGATGAAATTAGTGTCAACGGCATGGGTATTCAAAATGGTGTTGAAAAGCCAATACGTACCATAGACAGATTTTTAATAGAAGAAGCAGACTTCTGGGTGATGATCCAAGGAGTGAACGTAGCAATCCAAGCTTTCGCACATCAACCAGATGGCTTTTTCGATTAAGGTATACAGCTAACTACACTGGTTCACCGGATGAAATTAGTGTCAACGGCATGGGTATTCAAAATGGTGTTGAAAAGCCAATACGTACCATAGACAGATTTTTAATAGAAAAAGCAGACTTCTGGGTGATGATCCAAGGAGAGAACGTAGCAATCCAAGCTTTCGCACATCAACCAGATGGCTTTTTCAAGGAAGGTAGACAGCTAACTACACTGGTTCACCGGATGAAATTAGTGTCAACGGCATGGGTATTCAAAATGGTGTTGAAAAGCCAATACGTACCATAGACAGATTTTTAATAGAAGAAGCAGACTTCTGGGTGATGATCCAAGGAGTGAACGTAGCAATCCTAGCTTTCGCACATCAACCAGATGGCTTTTTCAAGGAAGGTAGACAGCTAACTACACTGGTTCACCGGATGAAATTAGTGTCAACGGCATGGGTATTCAAAATGGTGTTGAAAAGCCAATACGTACCATAGACAGATTTTTAATAGAAAAAGCAGACTTCTGGGTGATGATCCAAGGAGAGAACGTAGCAATCCAAGCTTTCGCACATCAACCAGATGGCCTTTTCAAGGAAGGTAGACAGCTAACTACACTGGTTCACCGGATGAAATTAGTGTCAACGGCATGGGTATTGAAAATGGTGTTGAAAAGCCAATACGTACCATAGATAGATTTTTAATAGAAAAAGCAGACTTCTGGGTGATGATCCAAGGAGAGAACGTAGCAATCCAAGCTTTCGCACATCAACCAGATGGCTTTTTCAAGGAAGGTAGACAGCTAACTACACTGGTTCACCGGAAGAAATTAGTGTCAACGGCATGGGCATTCAAAATGGTGTTGAAAAGCCAATACGTACCATAGACAGATTTTTAATAGAAGAAGCAGACTTCTGGGTGATGATCCAAGGAGAGAACGTAGCAATCCAAGCTTTCGCACATCAACCAGATGGCTTTTTCAAGGAAGGTAGACAGCTAACTACACTGGTTCACCGGATGAAATTAGTGTCAACGGCATGGGTATTCAAAATGGTGTTGAAAAGCCAATACGTACCACAGACAGATTTTTAATAGAAGAAGCAGACTCCATCCAAGGAGAGAACGTAGCAAATCAAGGGCTAAAAAGAACCGTGTTTATAAGAGCTGATACTGACATCTTGGTCCTGGCTCTATTTAACTGGAAAAGGTACCACACCCTAGGAGTGAATGAAATGTGGCTAAGAACTGGCTTTGGTGGCACAAGACTTGTTCCTATCCATATGTTCGCTGATACACTGAGACATGTTCAAGGCATTACCATGCTCTTTCTGGTTCTGACTATATGCTTTTTCTGGTTCTGACTGTACGAGCAAGTTTGGTACCAAAAAAGCTGCAGTTGGCTGTAAGCCTATGCAGTATCTGAAAGAGTTTGGCGTGTCACTACTATCTCCAGAGCTCGACAGAATCATGTCACTTGCCGAACAGTACTTGATGCAATGGTTGAAGAAAGACTCGTCTTGCAAGACACTTGATGAGTTCAGGCTATGGAAGTAATTCCATGGGGAAAATATTTCTCTCGATTACCTACCTCCAACAAGTACCAATACACAGGGACATCTTTTTCGAGCTTTCTTCCACACCTACCTAATGATACACTGTCTCGATAAAGCACAAGAGACATTGGATCCACTCAAGTTCGGCTTTGAAACGACATATGCTATCAAAGTACATTTTTCCGCTACCAGACGATTGCATGGGAGTTGAAGTGCGCTAGATTAAGTTGTGTGTGTAGGGACGCAGAAGTTCCATGTTGTTTGTTTTGCAAATGCAACAGTGTTGACATTGATAAAATAGATTGTAGAAACCCATATTTAATTTAATGTTGTTGCTAAAGAAACGTAAAGAGCATTTTACTTAAACCGATAATGTAGATTGTATTTTACATTTATCAACCAAGGTGTTTAAAGATTATAAAATTATCACTGCTTTGTCTTGTATAGAATTTCTTTGTAAAGAATTATCAAAATGTTTTTAAGAATTTGCAAGTGTATATTTTTTTCGTAATATGAATTAAACTAAGTGTACTTTACAAACAATTTCATTGAATATACGCTTTTCTCACTGTTAGTGTTAAATCTTCCTTAAAGAGAATATTTGCATACTTCAGTATGAAAAGATTACTTTCCTGGGATAATGGTCAGAAGCAAATTTGTAGACGATTGAACGCTGAAAATGTTTTCAATAAATCTTGCCGTTTTCGCTGAAACAATACAATACAATACAATTATTTATTGCACACTTTTAAAACTTACAGTTATATGAAAATGCAATACACCAGGAGAAATCTGAACACATTGGTTGTAAGGCGATTCCCCCTATCAGATGTAAGAAAAAGAATAAAACATATGGCACATATGAAAGCAAGTAAGATGGGTATAACAGAAGCACCATTGTTAGCAGCATGCTTGGAACTACAATTTAATGATAGGGTTGAGATTCGTTATGGAGATCAGGGTGATTTACAATGTAATTTCGCAGAGACAAGGAAAACTTTCCAGGGATCTGATGCTCTCTGGGAGATTATTCCATAGGATAATGGCTTTATACAGTCTGCTATTTAAACCATAATTAAGTCTAACACACGGCTGACATAATTTGTTGTTAGCAACAGATCTGGTGAAGATAGAATAATCCAGATATTTGATGTCAGTTTGAAAAATAGGCAGTTTAAGATGCATTTTTTAACATCTTAACCGGCTGGAACGAATTAACTCGGGGTTAGCAAAATTAGCTTATATCAGCTCGATTGAATGAATTCGCTGTCTAAGAAGTGGACTGAACGAGATTGAAACGAGTGATCTTACCCATCAGAGAGCGTTGCATAATTGAATCACTTGCTTCTACGCAGTGGCATGATGTCCGAGCCAGAGAAACTAGCTGTTCCTCATCGGGACTTCAGTCATGAAGCAGAGAATAAGGTACCAGAACAGAGAGAGCGAGAGAGTGACAGCGAAAGAAAGAGAAAGAGAGAGTGAGAGACAAAGAGACAGAAAGAAACAAAGAGCTAATGAGACAGAAACAGAGAGACAAGGAAACAAAGAGAGGCAGCGAGAGAGGGGGGAAGAGAGACAGACATACAGATATAGAGAGAGAAAGAGAGAGAGAGAGGAAGGAGAGAGAGACACAGAGAGAGAGAGGAAGGAGGGAGAGACACAAAGAGAGACAGACATACACAGAGAGTCATACATAGATAGAGTGAGAGACAGAGAGACAAGGAAACAGAGAGAGGCAGAGACAGAGAGGCAGAGAGAGAGTCAGACAGTCAGAGACAGAGAGAGTCAGAGAGAGATGGAGTGAGAGACAGAGAGGCAGAAAAAGACAGAGAACTAATGAGGGAGAAACAGTAAGGCAAGGATACACAGAGAGACAGAGACATAGAAAGGCAGAGACAGAGAGAATAAGACGGAGAGACAGAGAGAGATATATAATTTATGCCCAGTGACAGCTTTGTGGTTGGTACTTCTGATATAAAAAGGTGAAAGGAAACGTTTTGCCACAGCTTTCGTAAATTTAGATCTCTATGAGAAGATATAGGTTTGGGAAGTACAGAAAAGTGTGGGCAGCATTTGGTCCAGATACATCGGCGGCCGTTTAAAGGGTTAAAAACATGATACCTAGTTTCAAGGTAAAAATTTCATGAATTTTTAGAATATTTAGTTTCAGAAATAATGGTTTTGAATGAGACATGAAATCTGTGTTCAGCATATAGCGAACAGATTTCTTCTGTAATTTGACCACGCTTACTTTAACAGAAGGCATGTGACATGGTGGCGGCCATCTTAAATGACGTCATACTGAGAAAACGGGGAGGGCACCCAACTTTTTTTTTTTGCTTCTTATACACCCAAGTAACTAATACAGAGAGAATTTTCTCTGTACATACAGAAGTGCTGTGGGCTGCAGGACTACTGATTGTGTTAAGGGGGTTCAGGCTGAAGGGTGTTCTGTGATGCTTTACCACGAAATGGGCTCTCTCGTTGCAGCGACGATGAATTTGAACCAGCATACGTACCTACATTTTGAATGACGAAGTGTTGCCCTTTGCCCTACATCTCCAGGAGCAGCATCACATTACCACTCCTGTCTTCCAAGACGACAATTGCCGTACGCACAGGGCTAAAACTGTGTTTGAGTGGCACGACGGACAATCAGCAACACTATCTCACCTCGACTGACCAGCCAAATCCCCAGATTTTAATCCTATTGAAAATTTGTGGGATCATTTGGAACAAGGTGAAACGCCGAAATAGACACAACGTACTTTGGCGAAACTTCGAAACCAATTGACGCACGAATGGTTGCAAATCGATGTTCAATACACCTCGAGGAGTTTCTACCACACCGGATTCATGCTATTAACAAGAAAAGAGGTGCCGTCACCCGTTGTTAGGTAAATTCTGAGAAGGGGGGGGGACTAAATCTTTGTTCGGTGTGCTTAGTTAAAATAAAACACATAGCTTGTCCCAAAACAACTGAGGATGCTTTTTATAAAAAATGTGCAACACTACGTTCGACCTTAACACGAGTCTCGAAAAAACAGTAGCCGTTGTAATAACCATAGCAACCAACCACACCTGTTTATCACGCATGCGTCGTCTGCAGGGCGCAGTTTAATAAGCGTTATTTCGTGAATCCCTAACAAGTGCTTTTTCTTTTGTTTGTTTGGAGGTTTAACGACCGCCGTGAGCAACTCAATGGGCTACAAGCAGTCGCCCGTCCATAATTTAGGGTCACTGGTTCCAGGGAAGGGAGAGAGCCAGTTCCGTAAGACAAACACAACATCCATGCCTGACCAGGATTCGAACCCGGACCCCTTACGGACGAATGATCAGAGGCCAGCGCCTTAGACCACTGCGCCACCGGGGCGGCAAAGTGCTTTCGCGCCGCGACTTTTCGATAAAATGGATGTGAACGAGGAACAAAAATGCACCATTTAATTTTGCTGTCGACTTAAGGCTCTACGAGACCCGCCATTTTGTATTGCTGCTTTCTCTTGTTAAGCAACGGGCAAGCGTATTTCACAAATTGCTCGGGCCATTTTGGAACACCGTTTGTGGCTAACGCAAGATATATGATAAATAAAGAGTTCCCTGGTTTCAGAATTTTTATTGACCTTTTCCTTCATTTTTTATCTGCAGCGAAAGTCGTACCAAGGCGTCTTCCATAGTTTTATTAATTAATAAAAAGTACTTAAAGAGTTCAAAATGAAATTCTGAAACCAGAGAACTCTTTATTTATCATATATCTTGCGTTAGCCACAAACGGTGTTTCAAAATGTGCAAAATTGCCCGAACAATTTGTGAAATACGCTTGCCCGTTGGTTAACAAGAGAAGGCAGCAGTACAAGATGGCTGGTCTCGTAGAGCCTTAAGAAGTCTGTCGGAGGGACTTTCCGTCTTATGCAAGAGGCTTATGAAGATGAATGTCTAGGAAAATCAATAATTTACAGATAGCATAAAGAATTTATGGATGGCCGTGAGTCAGCGGCTTTAATCGCGCATGGAGGAAGACTTTCAACGAGTGCTGCAGAGCTAAACATCAATGCAATAGGTGTTATACACGGGAAGCTACACCTATCAATTAGAGATATCAAAGATGGAGTTCACATTTCAAAATCATCAATTCACAGAGCTTTTACCGGGGATTTCAGCATGAAACCAGTTTGTTTAAATTGGGTTCACCATTTCTTTTTATGTGCGAAGGCCCCACATAGCCAGTTCTGTCGTTTCTTATCTCGAGACAATGAATATTAAGTTGATGTCCTAACCTGCTTAGAGCCCAGATTTGTCACCATTGATTCCCGGTTGTTCCCCATTTTAAAAAAGACATTACGGGGACCACAATTTGAGACTTATCAACAATTTATTACAGCTGCGTAGGGGTGCTTCAACAGCATTTCAGGAGAATTACAGATGGCATTTTCAAAAAGTGGGAGGAAGGTTGGTACACCTGTATTCGATGCAATGGACAGTATTTCCAAAAATACGACCACTTCCTTAATAATTAAGGGAAAGCATTTTCAAAAAGCAGGATTAAAGTTCGGACACCTGTTTCGGATGCAATGGACAGTATTTCGAAAAAGATGACCACTTCCTTGATAATTAAGGGGAGCATTTTCAAAAAGTAGAAGGAACGTCGGGACACCTGTATTCGATGTAATAGACAGTATTTCGAAAAACATGACTACTTCCTTGATAACTAAGGGGAGCATTTTCAAAAAGTAGAAGGAACGTTGGGACACCTGTATTCGATGTAATAGACAGTATTTCGAAAAACATGACTACTTCCTTGATAACTAAGGGGAGCATTTTCAAAAAGTAGAAGGAACGTTGGGACACCTGTATTCGATGCAATGGACAGTATTTCGAAAAACATGATTACTTCCTTGATAACTAAGGGGAGCATTTTCAAAAAGTGGGAGGAAAGTTGGGACACCTGTATTCGATGCAATGGACAGTATTTCGAAAAAGATGATCAATTCCTTGATAATTAAGGGGAGCATTTTCAAAAAGTAGAAGGAACGTTGGGACACCTGTATTCGATGTAATAGACAGTATTTCGAAAAACATGACTACTTCCTTGATAACTAAGGGGAGCATTTACAAAAAGTGCAAGGAACGTTGGGACACCTGTGTTCGATGCAATGGACAGTATTTCGAAAAACATGACTACTTCCTTGATAACTAAGGGGAGCATTTTCAAAAAGTGGGAGGAAAGTTGGGACACCTGTATTCGATGCAATGGACAGTATTTCGAAAAAGATGACCACTTTCTTGATAATTAAGGGGAGCATTTTCAAAAAGTAGAAGGAACGTTGGGACACCTGTATTCGATGTAATAGACAGTATTTCGAAAAACATGACTACTTCCTTGATAACTAAGGGAAACATTTTCAAAAAGTGCGAGGAATTTTGGGACACCTGTATTCGATGCAATGGACAGTATTTCGAAAAACATGACTACTTCCTTGATAACTAAGGGGAGCATTTTCAAAAAGTGGGAGGAACGTTTGGACACCTGTATTCGGTGCAATGGACAGGGTTAAGGTTCCCTTTGTCGACACTATACAGTATATGCAAACAGTCGATTCCTAAAAAACCGAAAAAAAGTTCAGAACCACCAAATTTGGTATACTATCTCATGGTACTTTCTTAGACCGTACACGGTTTTTGGAAGGGGTCAGGGCATGGGGTCAATTGGACCCCACACGAAATTTTCGTAAAATCTACAGCTTTGAATTCAGAACCACCAAATTTGGTATACTATCTCATGGTACTCTAACTTAGACCGCAGATACGGTATTGGACTGTAGAATTGTGTTGCAGTTCTTAAGTAAAAAATGGAAAATTTTAAGAAAAGTTTGTACGGGGCTCCCTTTACCCCGACCTCTTCCTAAATACCGTGTACGGTCTAAGTTAGAGTACCATGAGACAGTATACCAAATTTGGTGGTTCTAAATTGAAAACTGTAGATTTTACGAAAATGTTGTATGGGGCCCCCTTGACCACGGGGCCCGACCCCTTCCAAAAACCGTGTACGGTCTAAGAGAGTAACATGAAGTAGTATACGAAATTTGGTGGTTCTGAACTTCTTTTCGGTTCTTTAGGAATCGACTTTTTGCATATATAGTGTCGACGAAAATGAGTGTCGACGAAATGAGTTGTCGCCGAAGTGGCGTCGACGAAATGAACGAGACCGATGGGCAGCATGTCGAAAAAGTTGACCACTTCCTCGATAATTAAGTCATCCATATTTCTTTTCACAAAACGTTTCTCAGTTGTTTTGGGGCAACCCTTGTAGTTAAGTACCGCGGTGAAAAAATACAACAGCAAAAAAAAAGTTCATCTTATACCCTACCGTAAAGTAAAGAAAGAACACCCAGAAGGAATGCTAATAGAAACATCGTATTATAATATGTTAATTATTAAAGGCAGAAGAAACTGTGATCCAAGTTGGAATGTCATTGGATGAAGTAATGACGTCACTGCGGAAGACAACATTCAAATGTACGCAGCGCGTATTTATGGACTGGGGCGTTCGGAACGAAGTCGTTTGTCTGGTGTCGAGTGCTCGTTGAAGAAGCTACCCTGCCTGGATGATGGATGAGCGCAACAGTTGTTCAGTTACTGGAGTTCAAGAGAGACCATGTAGTGGCTCAACGGAAGGCCGTCAAATTGCGGACCGAGTGGACCGAGAGGTATCAGCCGTGGGGTAAGATGGTTGCGTCGGTTATCAAAGGAGCAGTAGCACACTATACCCGGGGCAAAGCTGACTTGATTACACTGTTAACGCTGTGAAACTGATTCACCGACAAGTCCTTATCCCTTGTTTATCTGTATTTCTCCGCGAAATAATGGGGTGCCAAGTGTCACTGAATCTTCCCCTTAGGGTCTAAGGGAATGGGAGGGAAAACAAAACGAATCTTTCCGCTCATGCTTCCATCACGATGTCTCCCTCAACTGCCACCCACCAGACAAACGATTTCTTTTTTTCAAAAACGCACCTGGGTATGGATAAGATAAACACCTTCGTTAAACATATTGCTAACATATTCCATATCATCAGTTATACATAAACTTTCGATGTTACTAAAAGATATTTTAGTTACATATTAAAAGTTTATGCAGTACGCATTTTTTATTAGAAATACATTGAACTGCGCTATGTTTCCAGATGTACTCATAAACACCAAGTCCAAGACAAAACGAGTATTTTGAGACAGCAACCAGGAAGAAAGGGGCAAGCTTAGTGACCGAAGCGACCCATTATCTCCCATTTTACCCTCCGACTGAATTCTAACCTTCGGCGTGCTCAGTAAATATCCTCCGTCTATACGGTATACATTTTTTGAAACAAGGCAGAAGTGACAATGATGTCGCAAAAACACGAATATTTGTATTTTTTAGAAACGCAACCAAAACTGGGATCTTAATTTTTTTTAATGTAGGTACGTACAACATTTACAAGATCGATATATCCATGTGTTTCTTAGGTCTCAGTTCAAGTTCTAACACGAGCTTTTCAACTGGAACTATATTATTCAGTGGAAGTACACACTCCGTAACTTTAACTCCATAGTCAGGTTAGCCTTGCCCCGAGTATAGAAAGAAAGACAATTTCATGCAGGACTTCCGTCCACAGAGAAGGTTTAGGCCCCAAATCACCTACAGCTGATCCGCCTCTTAGGTAGGGCTCAGAAACGGAAGGATTAAGAGCAAGTCTAGCGACTTTGACAGAACAGTTTGTAATTGAGAGAGCGCACATTAGATGGCGCCACCGTACAAGTACGATTTTGTTCAGAAAGGGCTGGGAGAATTTAGGAGGGGATTATAGGAAATGGACACCTTTATATGTAACCGGGAAGGTCTTACCGGGGGGCCGTCACTTAACGTGCTCGTCTGACGCACGGCGTATATTCGGTGATGTTAGCAAATCACACCACCTTCGGAAGATCAACCCAGGCTTGAAACCGGGGACCCTTCATTGGTGGTCTGGTTCGCTAACCAGTAGGCCATCCGCGGCCCTAGTCGCACACTAGCAAACGTGGCTCTGGGCAATACAGGGTTACGGACGCACGAGAGGATCGGCGCTTCAGGAGGGAGGTGTTGGCAAAGCGGACGGCTGCGGCGTAATAAATTCGACCCTATGTCATACCAAGAGTGTCTACCAGAACGATACACAATCGTTACTTGGAAGCAGGACTACGGGAACGCGTGTTGATGGCACGGTTACCACTGACCGCTAGTCACCATCTGGTTGATGTGCGAAAGCTTGGAAACACTTATGTATATATTTCTACGGCAATAATCGGATCACTATTTTCTACATAATTGGTGTACTGTTCCTTGTTATCAATTTGTGATGAATCCAGATTTAAACTGCATCAAGCTGACGTGAGATTGCGGATCTGGCATCATCCTCATAAAGCCATGAACCTGAGTTGAAACAGCACAGGCTAGTAGTGGCTTAGTAATGGTCTGCGGTGTCTTCAACTAAAATGCTTTGGGACCTTTGGTACATGCACAGTAGATTTTGAGTGCCCCCAAATATGTAGACATCCTGGCCGAAAATTTACACGTTTCATGCCCAGCATGTATTCCAGCAAGAAAACTACCCATCCCATCCACCTGGCTATTTCATGGTTTCAAGAGCGAATTTGAAATGGCCACCTTGAAGCCCGGATATAAACTTCATCGAACGTCTTTGGGATAACACTGAGGCTGTATTGGGACGTGCTCGATCTGCTACGAACCGCAGTGAGTTATGAGCAGCTTTGGATGAGGAATGGCTGGCGATACCTACTCTAACGAATTTCTAAGAGCGTAGTAGAAACACACCATTTTTATACTTACAGTTTAAAAGATGAGAGAAATTTCTTGTAAAGAGAGAGAGAGAGAGAGATTCCTTAGAGAGAGAGAGAGAGAGAGAGATTCCTTAGAGAGAGCGAGAGCGAGAGATTCCTTAGAGAGAGATTCCTTAGAGAGAGCGAGAGCGAGAGATTCCTTAGAGAGAGAGAGAGAGAGAGAGATTCCTTAGAGAGAGAGAGAAAGAGAGATTCCTTAGAGAAAGTGAGATGTTCCTTAGAGAGAGGGATCTTCCTTAGAGATAGAGAGAGATTCCTTAGAGAAAAAGAGATATTCCTTAGAGAGAGGGATCTTCCTTAGAGATAGAGAGAGATTCCTTAGAGAAAAAGAGGTATTCCTTAGAGAGAGAGAGAGAGAGAGAGAGAGAGAGAGGGATTCCTTAGAGAAACAGCGATATTCTTTAGAAAAAGAGGAAGATTCCGTAGAGAAAGAGAGATATTCTTCAGAGAAAGGAAGATGTTTCTTAGAGAGAGAGAGATTCCTCAGAGAAAGGAAGATATCCCTGAGAGAGAGAGAGAGAGAGAGAGAGAGAGAGAGAGAAATTCCTCAGAGAAATGAAGATGTTTCTTAGAGAGAGAGAGAGAGAGAGAGAGAGAGAGAGAGAGAAATTCCTCAGAGAAATGAAGATGTTTCTTAGAGAGAGAGAGAGAGAGAGATTCCTCAGAGAAAGGAAGATATTTCTTAGAGAGAGAGAGAGATTCCTCAGAGAAAGGAAGATGTTTCTTAGAGAGAGAGAGAGAGAGAGAGAGAGATTCCTCAGAGAAAGGAAGATATTTCTTAGAGAGAGAGAGATTCCTCAGAGAAAGGAAGATGTTTCTTAGAGAGAGAGAGAGAGAGAGATTCCTCAGAGAAAGGAAGATATTTCTTAGAGAGAGAGAGAGATTCCTCAGAGAAAGGAAGATGTTTCTTAGAGAGAGAGAGAGAGAGAGATTCCTCATAGAAAGGAAGATATTTCTTAGAGAGAGAGAGAGAGAGATTCCTCAGAGAAAGGAAGATGTTTCTTAGAGAGAGAGAGAGAGAGAGAGAGATTCCTCATAGAAAGGAAGGTGTTTCTTAGAGAGAGAGAGAGAGATATCTCAGAGAAAGGAAGATGTTTCTTAGAGAGAGAGAGAGAGAGAGAGATTCCTCATAGAAAGGAAGATATTTCTTAGAGAGAGAGAGAGAGAGAGATTCCTCAGAGAAAGGAAGATGTTTCTTAGAGAGAGAGAGAAATTCCTTAGAGAAAGAAAGATGTTTCTTAGAGAGAGAGAGCGAGAGAGAGAGAGAGAGAGAGATCCCTCAGAGAAAGGAAGATATTTCTTAGAGAGAGAGAGAGAGAGATTCCTCAGAGAAAGGAAGATATTTCTTATAGAGAGAGAGAGATTTCTCAGAGAAAGGAAGATATTTCTTAGAGAGAGAGAGAGATTCCTCAGAGAAAGGAATATATTTCTTAGAGAGAGAGAGAGATTCCTCAGAGAAAGGAAGATATTTCTTAGACAGAGAGAGAGATTCCTCAGAGAAAGGAAGATATTTCTTAGAGAGAGAGAGAGAGATTCCTCAGAGAAAGGAAGATGTTTCTTAGAGAGAGAGAGAAATTCCTTAGAGAAAGAAAGATGTTTCTTAGAGAGAGAGAGAGAGAGAGAGAGAGATCCCTCAGAGAAAGGAAGATATTTCTTAGAGAGAGAGAGAGATTCCTCAGAGAAAGGAAGATATTTCTTAGAGAGAGAGAGAGAGAGAGATTCCTCAGAGAAAGGAAGATGTTTCTTAGAGAGAGAGAAATTCCTTAGAGAAAGAAAGATGTTTCTTAGAGAGAGAGAGAGAGATTCCTCAGAGAAAGGAAGGTGTTTCTTAGAGAGAGAGAGAGAGAGAGAGAGAGAGAGAGAAAGACAGAGAGAGAGAGAGAGAGAGAGAGATTCCTCAGAGAAAGGAAGATGTTTCTTAGAGAGAGAGAGAAATTCCTTAGAGAAAGAAAGATGTTTCTTAGAGAGAGAGAGAGAGATTCCTCAGAGAAAGGAAGGTGTTTCTTAGAGAGAGAGAGAGAGAGAGAGAGAGATTCCTCAGAGAAAGGAAGGTGTTTCTTAGAGAGAGAGAGAGAGAGAAAGACAGAGAGAGAGAGAGAGATTCCCTGTCAGGTTACAAACTAAAATCCATAAACAGCCTTATGACAGGAAAAAAGAAACAAAAGAAAAAACATAAGTTTTAGAAAGAAAAACATAAGACAGAACCATATATAGTAACTTGCCATAGAAATTCGTGTCCATGGTTCCAATATTACATATGTTGAATACATAGTACGTGAAGTATGCACCTGAAAACTGTTTTGGCAAGGAATAACATTATAAGGCTCCAGTAATATCCACTTTTTTATTTCAGAATTGTTTGCCAAAATTTCTGCCTAGCACTTCAAAATTTATGCCCCCCTCCACCCTAATAGCCCACCCAGTTCTGTGCTACTATCGTCGCCACTGGAATGGAGCTAGACAAGCGAGGCCTTGTCTAGCTGTTCTCACGAGTTAGTTGGTGTTGGCTACCTGCGAAAGTAGACAATCAGTTTTCAGCCCCAGATACTTAGCAGAAGTGACCCAGGTGCTGGCCTCTTGGAAAATGACCACTTTTGACACTCCTTGGAGAGATCGACAGAACAACAACGCACTGCTATTTGACGGATTGATCTTGATCTGTCTGTCAGTCTAGTAAGTTTCTACTTCAGACAGAAAGTGCTCGAGGAACACCGTAGCTCTCGGCGACCCCATATCTCATCTGCGAACATCATGACTTGCCCAAGCGTAGGTTTGGGTACGCCGGGTAGTGCATATAAAACTGAATAGTACAAGCTGTCCAACTCGCTACTTTACCCAACTTTTTATTAATAACTTCGTGAATAATTACAGTAATTGAATGATATTTGGTAAGAACACACCTTCATCCATAGAAAACAGAACCATATCATAAGAGATGTTGAAAGTGTCCGCCCTGTGCATCGAGAGAGGCTTGAACACAGGACTCCATATTTTGGAATAAATACAGTAATTGAATGATATTTGGTAACAACACACCTTCGTCCATGGAAAACAAAACCATATCATAAGAGATGTCGAAAGTGTCCGCCCTGTGCATCGAGACAGGCTTGAACACGAGACTTCATATTTCGGAATAAATACAGTAATTGAATGATATTTGGTAAGAACATATCTTCATCTATGGAAAACAGAACCATATCATAAGGGATGTTGAAAATGGCAGCCCTGTGCATCGAGACAGGTTTGAACACGAGACTCCATATTTCGGAATAATTACAATAATTGAATGATATTTGTTAAGAACACACCTTCATCCATGGAAAACAGAACCATATCATAAAATATGTGGAAAATGTGCTTCCTGTACATCGAGACAAGTTTGAACACGAGACTCCATATTTCGGAATAATTACAGTAATTGAATGATTTTTCGTAAGAACATACCTTCATCCATGGAAAACAGAACCATATCATAAAATATGTTGAAAATGTCCTTCCTGTACATCGAGACAGGTTTGAACACGAGACTCCATATTTCGGAATAATTACAATAATTGAATGATATTTGGTAAGAACACACCTTCATCCATGGAAAACAGAACCATATCATAAAATATGTTGAAAATGTGCTTCCTGTACATCGAGACAAGTTTGAACACGAGACTCCATATTTCGGAATAATTACAGTAATTGAATGATTTTTCGTAAGAACATACCTTCATCCATGGAAAACAGAACCATATCATAAAATATGTTGAAAATGTCCTTCCTGTACATCGAGACAGGTTTGAACACGAGACTCCATATTTCGGAATAATTACAATAATTGAATGATATTTCGTATGAACATATCTTCATCTACGGAAAACAGAACGGAATCATAAGAGATGTTGAAAGTGTCCGCCCTGTGCATCGAGAGACTCTTGAACACAAGACTCCATATTTTGGAATAAATACAGTAATTGAATGATATTTGGTAAGAACACACCTTCATCCATGGAAAACAAAACCATATCATAAGAGATGTCGAAAGTGTCCGCCCTGTGCATCGAGACAGGCTTGAACACGAGACTTCATATTTCGGAATAAATACAGTAATTGAATGATATTTGGTAAGAACATATCTTCATCTATGGAAAACAGAACCATATCATAAGGGATGTTGAAAATGGCAGCCCTGTGCATCGAGACAGGTTTGAACACGAGACTCCATATTTCGGAATAATTACAATTATTGAATGATATTTGTTAAGAACACACCTTCATCCATGGAAAACAGAACCATATCATAAAATATGTTGAAAATGTCCTTCCTGCACATCGAGACAGGTTTGAACACGAGACTCCATATTTCGGAATAATTACAATAATTGAATGATAGTTGTTAAGAACACACCTTCATCCATGGAAAACAGAACCATATCATAAAATATGTTGAAAATGTGCTTCCTGTACATCGAGACAAGTTTGAACACGAG
This sequence comes from Macrothele yani, assembly GCA_039090855.1. NCBI lineage: Eukaryota > Metazoa > Arthropoda > Arachnida > Araneae > Macrothelidae > Macrothele > Macrothele yani. Next base: position 74,628,918 of record CM077032.1, on the reverse strand, counting down.
ACTCCATATTTCGGAATAATTACAGTAATTGAATGATTTTTCGTAAGAACATACCTTCATCCATGGAAAACAGAACCATATCATAAAATATGTTGAAAATGTCCTTCCTGTACATCGAGACAGGTTTGAACACGAGACTCCATATTTCGGAATAATTACAATAATTGAATGATATTTGGTATGAACATATCTTCATCTACGGAAAACAGAACGGAATCATAAGAGATGTTGAAAGTGTCCGCCCTGTGCATCGAGAGACTCTTGAACACAAGACTCCATATTTTGGAATAAATACAGTAATTGAATGATATTTGGTAAGAACACACCTTCATCCATGGAAAACAAAACCATATCATAAGAGATGTCGAAAGTGTCCGCCCTGTGCATCGAGACAGGCTTGAACACGAGACTTCATATTTCGGAATAAATACAGTAATTGAATGATATTTGGTAAGAACATATCTTCATCTATGGAAAACAGAACCATATCATAAGGGATGTTGAAAATGGCAGCCCTGTGCATCGAGACAGGTTTGAACACGAGACTCCATATTTCGGAATAATTACAATAATTGAATGCTATTTGTTAAGAACACACCTTCATCCATGGAAAACAGAACCATATCATAAAATATGTTGAAAATGTCCTTCCTGTACATCGAGACAGGTTTGAACACGAGACTCCATATTTCGGAATAATTACAATAATTGAATGATAGTTGTTAAGAACACACCTTCATCCATGGAAAACAGAACCATATCATAAAATATGTTGAAAATGTGCTTCCTGTACATCGAGACAGGTTTGAACACGAGACTCCATATTTCGGAATAATTACAATAATTGAATGATATTTGGTAAGAACACACCTTCATCCATGGAAAACAGAACCATATCATAAAATATGTTGAAAATGTGCTTCCTGTACATCGAGACAAGTTTGAACACGAGACTCCATATTTCGGAATAATTACAGTAATTGAATGATTTTTCGTAAGAACATACCTTCATCCATGGAAAACAGAACCATATCATAAAATATGTTGAAAATGTCCTTCCTGTACATCGAGACAGGTTTGAACACGAGACTCCATATTTCGGAATAATTACAATAATTGAATGATATTTGGTATGAACATATCTTCATCTACGGAAAACAGAACGGAATCATAAGAGATGTTGAAAGTGTCCGCCCTGTGCATCGAGAGACTCTTGAACACAAGACTCCATATTTTGGAATAAATACAGTAATTGAATGATATTTGGTAAGAACACACCTTCATCCATGGAAAACAAAACCATATCATAAGAGATGTCGAAAGTGTCCGCCCTGTGCATCGAGATAGGCTTGAACACGAGACTCCATATTTCGGAATAAATACAGTAATTGAATGATATTTGGTAAGAACATATCTTCATCTATGGAAAACAGAACCATATCATAAGGGATGTTGAAAATGGCAGCCCTGTGCATCGAGACAGGCTTAAACACGAGACTCCATATTTCGGAATAATTACAATCATTGAATGATATTTGGTAAGAACACACCTTCATCCATGGAAACCAGAACCAAATCATCAGAGATGTTGAAAGTGTCCGCCCTGTGCATCGAGACAGGTTTGAACACGAGACTCCATATTTCGGAATAATTACAATAATTGAATGATAGTTGTTAAGAACACACCTTCATCCATGGAAAACAGAACCATATCATAAAATATGTTGAAAATGTGCTTCCTGTACATCGAGACAAGTTTGAACACGAGACTCCATATTTCGGAATAATTACAGTAATTGAATGATTTTTCGTAAGAAAACATACCTTCATCCATGGAAAACAGAACCATATCATAAAATATGTTGAAAATGTCCTTCCTGTACATCGAGACAGGTTTGAACACGAGACTCCATATTTCGGAATAATTACAATAATTGAATGATATTTCGCAAGAACATACCTTCATCCATGGAAAACAGAACCATATCATTAAAGATGTTGAAAATGTCCGCCCTGTGCTTCGAGACAGGCTTGAATACGAGACTCCATATTTCAGAAAGTTCGCGCCTGTTAGTCCGGGATAATTACTGTTACTGCCTCGCAGATGTTACTCTTCAATACCTCAAGTGCTGTCGCTTGTTTCGAAACACCACTAATTTCACATACCCCCAGTGTAAGAAATCAGGGGAGTGTCATTTAACGAGATCGAGGTGGCCACATTCCTTTAGAAATAACGCGATATCCAAAGAATGACTCAATTTCAGCCGCACTCACGTGTAATGTGTGGCAAGATGCCCCATCTTGTAGAAAATATCCAGTAGCCAGCTCCTGAGGGTGCAGTTAGTTAAAGAGTGCCTGAAAAACTTCCATGCAGACAGCTGTTGTGACAGTATCCTGAAAGAAGATGTTAACAATGATCCGCCGACGTGACAGTGCGCACCACATTCCAAATTTTTTGTTGCGGAAGTAGTTTCTCGATAGATGCGTGAGGATTCGTCGCTGCGCCCATAGGGATGTTTTGTGCATTTGTGTATGGCTCGGAAGAACTACATCTGAGAGACAGTGGCAGCGATTACGCTGGAGCAACTGGTGTGAACTTTCTTAACCATGTAGTCTCGTCTTCAAGCCTGTCTTGATTCACAGGGCGGTCACTTTCAACATCTCTTATGATAAGGTTCAGTTTTCCATGGATGAAGGTATGGTGTTACCAAATATCATTCAATTACTGTAATTATTCCGAAATATGCGGTATCGTGTTCGAGCCTGTCTCGATGCACAGGGAGAACATTTTCAACATCTGTTATGATATGGTTCATTTCTCCATGGATAAAGGTATGTTCTTATCACATACCATTCAATTACTGTAACTATTCCGAAATATGGAGTCTCGTGTTCAAGCCTTGCACAGGGTCGACACTTTCGACATCTCTTATGATATGGTTCTGTTTTCCATGGATGAAGGCACGTTTTTACCAAATATCATTCAATTACTGTAATTATTTCGAAATATGGAGTCTCGTGTTCAAGAGTGTCTCGATGCAAAGGGTTGACACTTTCAACATCTCTCATGATACGGCTCTGTTTTCCATGGATGAAGTTATGCTTTTGCCAAATATCATTCAATCACTGTAATTTTTCCGAAATATTCAGTCTCGTCTTCAAGCCTGTCTCGATGCACAGGGTGGACACTTTCAACATCTCTTGTGATATGGTTCTGTTTACCATGGATGAAGGTATGTTCTTGCCAAATACAATTCAAGTACTGTAATTATTCACGACGTTATTAATAAAACATTGGGTAAAGTAGAAAAACTTGAAATGTATATGATTATCATATACATTTAAAGTTTGAATCACCCTGTATTTGTCCTATTTATAGAAGCCGGTGTTTGCGGCTGGCCCCATTATTGTGGCGTGGTAGGGCATGTTACTAGATGGGTGCGGTGTTCATGATAAATTGGGCTTTCAGTGTATATTTCCATAATTATGATGTTCTACGTACATAGCTTTTCTTTTAATGCATACGCGGCAGATTTTGTAGTTACACTAATCTTAGCATATCATGTGATTATCATATACATTTCAAGTTTGAATTTTTCCGCTTTGGAATTCATTCCAGGTCTATTCTTGTGGCTTAAAACGCGAAAATCGGATAATTTTTATCCCCGTGAAACTCCCATTGGGTTTCAACTTTCAGTTCACGACCCTCGATCCCTCGTCAATCCATTAGCAGATGGTTTTACACTCCAAGGTGGAAGAGCCTACCATGTCTATGTGAAACAGGTAGGTAAAACTTCATGTGGATTTAATTTAGATATCAAGTTTTTAACATACACTGCTTAATACAAGGGTTGTACCGAAAGTAATGCAAAAGTGGGCACAACGTTTTTATTAACTGACAGAAGTCGTTCAAGTTGCGCATGCTGGTAATGAAACTCTTCCTGGATAGTAATCCTTCTTCTTCATTGCAGGTAAATAATGGATTCCAAGCAGAAGCAACGTGCCGTCATTGTGTTCTTGACGAAGGTGGGGTGCAGGCTGTCCGACATCCACAGAAGGCTACAGAATGTTTACGGAGAGAACACCATTGACAAGAGCAATGTGCACAGATGGATGAAGAAGTTTAAAAAGGGGAAACCAGCATTGAAGACAAACCACGCATTGGGAGAGCATCATCAGAGACTACTGACACGAATCATCAGCGAATGGACGCATTGATACGCGCGGAGATACGAGTCACAATCCGTGAGCTTGTTGCACAACTGGACTGTGGTCACAATGCCATACGGAAGACTTAGGGGTATCGGGAAGTGTGCACAAATTGGCAGTTCACACCCGTTTTGAAAGAGAGAAGACTGGAAGTCCTTTCTGATCTGCTGGACGCGTTTCAGACAAATGAAGACACTGTTGTTTTCGATGTGGTTATAGGGGATGAAATGTGGGCGCATCTTTACGATCCGGAAACGAAGAATCAATCCATGGAATGGCATCACACCTCTTCACAAAGGCCTAAAAAGTTCAAGAGCCAACGAACAGCACAGTGACTGTTTTGGGGGGGGGGATGACAGGTGTGTCATTCTCCTTGATTTTCTGGAACGTGACCAGCGACACTGAGACACTCAAGAAGCTTAGAAAAGTCATAAGGAGGAAGACCAAACTAGAATCTTAACGGTATCCACAATCACCATGACAATGCGAGACCACAAACATCTTTGCCAACAAATTAGGCGATCAGCAAGTTAGGCTGGTCGGTGGTTCCCATCCACCATACAGACCAGATATGGCGCCCTCTGACTCTCACCTGTTCGATCCAATTGAGAGACAGTCTCCGGGGACAAGGATTTCATGACACAGACGAGGTGAAAGTGGCTGTGAAGAAGTGGGTACAACAATTCACACCTGAGTTTTTTCAAAGAGGATTCGAGAGTTGGGTTCAGCGATGGCGCAAGTGCATCGCTTGAGATGGAGACTATGTTGCGTAGTACCTTTGTATAGAGAAAGAGTTACTTTACCAACATGTGCAATTTGAACGACCTCTGCCAGTTAATAAAACATTTATGCCCACTTTTGCATTACTTTCGGTACAATCGTCGTATTTTAACCGTTGCTGCAGCGGCTAGAAATACAATATCTACCAACAAGTAATTGGACACCCCTGCAATCGACGATATCTGCGGTCCTGATACACGTCACGGCCGTCGCCGTTAAATATCGTGTGCGAAACAGCAACGCAACCAGTCGCATGCAAGATGCCCCGCAGTTCGGAGCTCTCCAATTTCGCGAAAGGTGTAATCGTCGGGTATGACAGAAATAGCCGATCCATATGTGACATATCCACCGAGTTGAAGTACCCAAAATCGACAGTGGCCTAGTGGAAGATGAGAGGTGACTGTCGGAATGTGCCCCGACCCGGCAGACCCACAAAACTGAGAGTTAGAGACCGACGGGTGCTGGCCAGAGAAATTCGGAAGAACCGCACCAAATCGATGGGCCACATCCGCGAGGAGTTTCAGCAGACATCCGGGAGTGTTCTTTCGATGAATACCATTCGTAAGGAAGCCCATCTGCTCGGTTATCATGGACGTGCTGCCGCACACAAGCCTTTGATCATCAAGTTTAATAGCGCTGCTCGGCTAACGTGGTACAAAGAAAGTCGACAGTGGACCGTTGAACAGTGGAAACAGGTCCTCTGGAGCGACGAATCAAGGTTCACCCTCTAACATTCGGATGGCAGGGTCTGAGTTTGGCGTCTGCATGCAGAACGCCTCCTGCCGGAATGTATTGTGCCAACTGTGAAGTTCGGCTGCGGTGGAATTATGCTACAGGGGTGTTTCTCCTGTTATGGCACGGGACCCTTGGTCGCAATTCCTGGTAGACTCAACGCCGAGACCTACTGCACCATTGTGGGTGACCATGCGCTTCCTACGTTGTGGCAGTTTTACGGAGGGGACCCATGTTGCTTTCAGGATGACAATGCCACCTGTCATGTTACGAGGTCCACCACGGCTTGGTATGGTGACAATGGGGTTAATCGAATGGACTGGCCTTCCCAGAGCCCGGACCTTAACCCTATCGAGCACCTCTGGGACGAGTTGGAGCGTCGACTTAAGGGGTGACCCCACCGTCCGAAATCGGTGAAGGAACTGACCTGTGTTCTCCAAGCCAAGTGGAAGAAAATACCGCTAGCCGTCGTACAACGCCTGGTTGAGAGTATGCCGCAGAGGGTCGCAGCTGTAATCGCCGCTCGTGGAGGCTCCACCAACTATTGAAGGTGAATAAACTTCGTTTTCCTTTGCTATCACTGGTGTCCAATTACTTGTTGGTAGATAGTGTATGTTACACTTCTGTTTGTGAAAACTGCAAAACCATGAAGGGCTGCTGGCATTAGCTTAGAACTTTCAGGATATGCACAACAGTTTGGGATATAGAAATGATTAGTGAAATGCGCATGCGGTTTCGGTGGAGCGCCCTCTGAACATGTACTACCTTGAGTATAAAGAGCTGGCTCAAACGAAATGTTGCAATGAACGAAGAACCGACATTGAGTTCAAAGGTTGTTTCTTGTGTCTCACTATCAGGGCTGCAGTGAAGGGTATACGGCGTTACACGCCGTATACCCTCTGGGGGTTTTTTTATGACAGAATAGCGTATACCTTCAATGTCGATATTATCAACAGAGCTTCAATCTCGAACAACATCGCTGCCAAAAGTTGAACATCTAATAAAAAGAACCGTAAGAATTATATAGAGCTTCAGAGAAAATCCTGGGGGAAAACTCATTTAGCATTAGCAGCGAACAAGGAATTATTATTTAAAAATATCCCATTGATTCCTAACAACAAAATTATGCCTATTAATCAAACCAGTTTATTCAAAGCACGGTTGACTGGATGAAATCATTCAAACAGTGAAAACGTACAACTTCTTAAAGATATTTCTTCATTAGAGCGAATAAATACAGTATTAAAACAGACGACGTGTGCTATGGAGAAGTAGAAACAAGGCGAATCTGTAGACGTTTTAATGTTGATGAAATGCAAGTTATTCAGAGACAGAGAATATATTGAAACCGTCCACGATGTACCAGAAAACTTATAACCCCTCTTAAGAACGATTTCAACTCTGCCTTGCTCGACAGCTGAATGCGAACGAGGATTCAGTTCATTGAACATTATAACCGATCTCAGAGCATCTTTGTTAATCTCCAATGTATCTAACCTGATGTGATTTAATCAAAAAAAATATGTTATGTAAGATCTTCATTGATGAATCATCGTTCATCAACTGATAGTAGATCAAGAGTTTCTTCTAGAGAAGAACAGTGCTGTAAGGACTTATCTCGTCAAGCTTCTTTTTTTATTGGAGTTTTAACGACCACCGTGAGCAACCCAATCGGCTATAAGCAGTCGCCCGTCCCTAATTTAGGGTCACTGGTTCCACGGAAGGGAGAGAGCCAGTGCTGTAAGACAAACACAACATCCATGCCTCACCGGGATTCGAACCCGGACCCCTTTCGGACATTTTTTTTGTTGAAGGTTTACGACTACCGTGAGCAACTCAATGGGCTATAAGCATTCGCCCGTCCCTAATTTAGGGTCACTGGTTCCACGCAAGGGAGAGAGCCATTGCTGTAAGACAAACACAACATCCATGCCTCAACGGGATTCGAACCCGGACCCCTTTCGGACATTTTTTTTATTGCAGGTTTAACGACTACCGTGAGCAACTCAATGGGCTATAAGCTGTCGCCCGTCCCTAATTTAGAGTCACTGGTTCCAGGGAAGGGAGAGAGCCAGTGCCGTAAGACAAACACAACATCCATGCCTCACCGGGATTTGAACCCAGACCCCCTTTTTTTTTTCTTTTTTTTTTTTTTTTTTTTGATTGGAGGTTTAACGACCACCGTGAGCAACTCAACGGGCTATAAGCAGTCACCCGTCCCTAATTTAGGGTCACTGGTTCCAGGGAAGGGTGAGAGCCAGTGCCGTAAGACAAACACAACATCCATGCCTCACCGGGATTCGAACCCGTACCCCTTTCGGACGAATGATCAGAGGCCATCGCTTAGACCACTGCGCCACTGGGTCACTGGTTCCAGGGAAGGGAGAGAGCCAGTGCTATAAGACAAACACAACATCCATGCCTCACCGGGATTCGAACCCGAACCCCTTTCGGACGAATGATCAGAGGCCATCGCTTAGACCACTGCGCCACCGAGGCTGCTCAGGCTTCAAGGGATATATTTCAATAAAAATTAAAATAATCTTGTGCATGCTCTTCAACATGTGATAATTGACAGGAGAGAGGAGAAGATACTTTATTCATATCGGTAAGTGAGCTCACAGTCGCAATTGTTAAAAAGGCACGGTACCCCCACGTAGGTACCGAGCCGCTCTTTTTAATCCGTATAGTATAACCTCTGATTTTTTAGGATTTGCACATAGCTGATTTTACGACTCCATCACTGCTCACTGTACCCCGTCGCCGAAGAAGTTCGCTTTGTGAACACCTGACGAACTTTGAGCGAGGAAGGATTCTTGGGATGAGAGAAGCTGGATTTTCGTACCTCGAAATTACAACTCGTACTGTACGAAACGCCAGTACAGTGATGATAATGTGGCGTCAGTGGACAGAAGAGACTCCTATGCACAGAGATCCGGGAAATGCACCGCCAAATCGCACGACTTCACGGGATTACAGACATCTCTACCGCATGGTAGTGACCGATCGCACTGTGTTAGCACAGCAGTGGAGCACTGTCATTGGTCAGGCTTGTCCTCCAGTACAGTTCGACGTCGTCTGCGCCTAACAGAGGACTGATCGCTAGCAGCTTATTGCTGTGGATTCCTTTTACCCTCAACCGCAGATGCCTCAGGCTACAATGGGGTCTCGAACGCCGACACTGGCGCGCAGATTGAAAACAGGTCATATTCTCTGACGAGTCACGATGGAGTTTGATGCACCATGATGGTCACATGCGTGTTCGAAAACATCGTTGTGAATGCACATTCCGGCGTCAAACCGACCCAACGCCAAGAGTTATGGTTTGGAGGCTTCATTGAGTTCAATTCGCGATCTCTCCTGATACGAATTCCTTCAGAGTTGTCCTGGCCCTGTATTTCAGGAGGACAATGCTCGGCCATATGTGGCACGGAATGTCGAAGGCCTCTTCCGTACACGGTAGATACCGCCTTTTCCCTGGCCTTCACGTTCGCCGGATATGTCCCCGATCGAACATGCCTGGGACATAGTAGCTCAGCGATTGGTCCGTCAAGTACCTCCGCAAGTCACCACAAATGAACTCTGGTTTCACATAGAAGCAGCCTGGCAGGCTATTTTCCAGGACGATATAAAAATGCTCTTCCACTCAATGCCGCGCCGTGTAGAAACAGTTTTGTTGCTTGAGGTGGTTTCACACGATACTGAATTTTGAAACGAAAATATCTTGTAAAGCTCTATAAATGTAATCAGTTATCTCCTCTAACACGAGGAAACTGATATACATTTCATCCGAATAGCGGGATTCTTTCTTGCTGTTGAAATTTTCACAAACGGTAGTGCACATAAATACCACACTGGGGAAGTGTCCTTGAATAACAGAAGTTATATTGAACGTATATCACACTGATTGAAGTGCCCTTGAAAGATTGAAGAGACAGAGCGAGAGAGTCCCTTAATGACAGAAGTTATATTGAACGTATATCACACTGATGGAAGGGCCCTTGAAAGATAGAAGAGACAGAGAGAGAGAAAGAGTCCCTTAATGACAGAAGTTATATTGAACGTATATCACACTGATTGAAGTGCCCTTGAAAGATTGAAGAGACAGAGCGAGAGAGTCCCTTAATGACAGAAGTTATATTGAACGTATATCACACTGATGGAAGGGCCTTTGAAAGATAGAAGAGACAGAGAGAGAGAAAGAGTCCCTTAATGACAGAAGTTATATTGAACGTATATCACACTGATGGAAGAGCCCTTGAAAGATAGAAGAGAGAGAGAGAGAGAGAGAGAGAGAGAAAGAGTCCCTTAATGACAGAAGTTATATTGAACGTATATCACACTGATGGAAGAGCCCTTGAAAGATAGAAGAGACCGAGCGAGAGAGTCCCTTAATGACAGAAGTTATATTGAACGTATATCACACTGATGGAAGGGCCTTTGAAAGATAGAAGAGACAGAGAGAGAGAAAGAGTCCCTTAATGACAGAAGTTATATTGAACGTATATCACACTGATGGAAGGGCCCTTGAAAGATAGAAGAGACAGAGAGAGAGAAAGAGTCCCTTAATGACAGAAGTTATATTGAACGTATATCACACTGATGGAAGAGCCCTTGAAAGATAGAAGAGAGAGAGAGAGAGAGAGAGAGAGAGAAAGAGTCCCTTAATGACAGAAGTTATATTGAACGTATATCACACTGATTGAAGTGCCCTTGAAAGATTGAAGAGACAGAGCGAGAGAGTCCCTTAATGACAGAAGTTATATTGAACGTATATCACACTGATGGAAAGGCCCTTGAAAGATAGAAGAGACAGAGAGAGAGAAAGAGTCCCTTAATGACAGAAGTTATATTGAACGTATATCACACTGATTGAAGTGCCCTTGAAAGATTGAAGAGACAGAGCGAGAGAGTCCCTTAATGACAGAAGTTATATTGAACGTATATCACACTGATGGAAGGGCCTTTGAAAGATAGAAGAGACAAAAAGAGAGAAAGAGTCCCTTAATGACAGAAGTTATATTGAACGTATATCACACTGATGGAAGGGCCCTTGAAAGATAGAAGAGACAGAGAGAGAGAAAGAGTCCCTTAATGACAGAAGTTATATTGAACGTATATCACACTGATGGAAGAGCCCTTGAAAGATAGAAGAGAGAGAGAGAGAGAGAGAAAGAGTCCCTTAATGACAGAAGTTATGTTGAACGTATATCACACTGATTGAAGTGCCCTTGAAAGATTGAAGAGACAGAGCGAGAAAGAGTCCCTTAATGACAGAAGTTATATTGAACGTATATCACACTGATGGAAGGGCCCTTGAAAGATAGAAGAGACAGAGAGAGAGAAAGAGTCCCTTAATGACAGAAGTTATATTGAACGTATATCACACTGATTGAAGTGCCCTTGAAAGATTGAAGAGAGAGAGAGAGAGAGAGAGAGAGTCCCTTAAATGACAGAAGTTATATTGAACGTATATCACACTGATGGAAGGGCCTTTGAAAGATAGAAGAGACAGAGAGAGAGAAAGAGTCCCTTAATGACAGAAGTTATATTGAACGTATATCACACTGATTGGAAGTGCCCTTGAAAGATAGAAGAGACAGAGAGAGAGAAAGAGTCCCTTAATGACAGAAGTTATATTGAACGTATATCACACTGATGGAAGTGCCCTTGAAAGATTGAAGAGACAGAGCGAGAGAGTCCCTTAATGACAGAAGTTATATTGAACGTATATCACACTGATGGAAGGGCCCTTGAAAGATAGAAGAGACAGAGAGAGAAAGAGTCCCTTAATGACAGAAGTTATATTGAACGTATATCACACTGATTGAAGTGCCCTTGAAAGATTGAAGAGACAGAGCGAAAGAGTCCCTTAATGACAGAAGTTATATTGAACGTATATCACACTGATGGAAGGGCCCTTGAAAGATAGAAGAGACAGAGCGAGAGAGTCCCTTAATGACAGAAGTTATATTGAACGTATATCACACTGATGGAAGGGCCCTTGAAAGATAGAAGAGACAGAGAGAGAGAAAGAGTCCCTTAATGACAGAAGTTATATTGAACGTATATCACACTGATTGAAGTGCCCTTGAAAGATTGAAGAGACAGAGCGAGAGAGTCCCTTAATGACAGAAGTTATATTGAACGTATATCACACTGATGGAAGGGCCCTTGAAAGATAGAAGAGACATAGAGAGAGAAAGAGTACCTTAATGACAAAAGTTATATTTAACGTATATCACCCTGATGGAAGTGCCCTTGAATGGCGGAAGTTATGTAGAACACATGTCACAGTGATGGCAGTGCTCTTTAATAATAGAAGTTGCCTTAAGCAGATGACAAAGATACTGAAGGGTTTTTGAATGACTGAAGTTATATTGTAAGGATGTGTGTGTGTGTGTGTGAGAGAGAGAGAGAGAGAGAGAGAGAGAGAGAGGAAGTTTCATTGACTGATAGAAGTTACATTGAACAGATGTGATGTACAGAGTGTGTGTGTCCTTGAATGACAGAAGTTATATTGAACAGATGTGACTGTGACGAAAATGTCCTGGAATGACAGGGGTTATATGGAACAGATATCATTGTGAGGGAAGTGTCCTTGAATTATAGTCTTTTGGAAAAGTGAGTTTCGTTGAAATGGTCTTTTGATAAAGTGAGTTTTTTAAATGATCTTTTAGTAAAATGTGTTTCGTTGAAATGATCTTTTGGTAAAGTCAGTCTCGTTGAAGTGATCTTTTTGTAAAGTGAATTTCGTTGAAGTTATTTTTCGGTAAAGTGAGTTTCTCTGGAGTGATCTTTTGATAAAGTGAGTTTCGTTTCAGTGATCTTTCGGTAAAATGAGAGATACCAGCATACGTAAAATACATGGAACGACTATGGATGCATTGAAAATTAGCCCATTTCATTCCTTTGTTACAGCTCTTTATAAAATTATACTTTGTACTAAAGATGCTGATTCCTTCACTCAGTAATCGAAGGCTTTTATTCTCTGATCTAGACTGTGAAACAACTGCTTCCAGCACCTTATGCAACGAACTGCTATGATTATGAAGAAGCATGGAGAGCAAGGGGAGGAGATGGGCCACTTTCTTCTCAGGTAAAAACAGTCAATTTGTGAACAACCTATATATAAGAAAGAGAAAAGGATATATTTCTTTCATGTTACAAATTTAAAGATCACTTTTAACGCCAGAAAAGAAACTGATCTATTTTTTTTTTTTTTTTTTTTGGAAAGTATCAAAAGAAATTAGAATTTTTCTGTGTTTGTGCGAAGGCGATTAAAGGATTATTTGGAGGATTTTTATTTACACAAAATACGCACAGTATGCTACAAAAATATTCCAACACTTATCTGTGATCGTAAGGAATACTTTTACTTAGGAATCTTGGTACGTAGAAGGGCCACCTTTTATTTCAGAATATTGGTACGTAGAAGAACCACCTTTTATTTCAGAATATTGGTACGTAGAAGAACCACCTTTTATTTCAGAATATTGGTACGTAGAAGGGCCACATTTTACTTCAGAATCTTGGTATGTAGAAGGGCCACCTTTTATTTTAGGATCTTGGTACGTAGATGGACCACCTTTTACTTCAGAATCTTGGTACGAAGAAGGACCACCTTTTACTTCAGAATACTGGTATATAGAAGGGCCACCTTTAATTTTGGATCTTGGTACGTAGATGGACTACCTTTTATTTCAGAATCTTGGTACGTGGAAGAGCCATCTTTTACTTCAGAATATTGGTACGTAGAAGGGCCACCTTTTACTTCAGAATCTTGGTATGTAGAAGGGCCACCTTTTATTTTAGAATCTTGGTACGTAGATGGACCACCTTTTATTTCAGAACCTTTTATTTCAGAATCTTGGTACTTTGGAGGGCCATCTTTTACTTCAGAATATTGGAACGTAGAAGGGCCACCTTTTATTTCAGAATCTTGGTACGTAGGGGTTCAAAGGTCAGGGCATAGTATCGGGATTCATTCCATCGCTTTTATGCGTCATAACTTGACTAAAAATGGTTCGATTTCGATGAAATTTTCGTATGTGGTAGGGGACCAACTGGGGACGATCCCTATTGAAGATGGGTGAAACAGGGTCAGGACAAAGGAGCTGGATCCATTCCATTGTCTTTATGCGTCATAACTTGCGTAAAAATGGTTCGATTTCGATGAAATTTTAGTATGTGGTAGGGAACCACCTATGCACGAGCCCTGTTGAAAATCGGCGATATGGGGTCAAAGGTCAGGCAGGGCATAAGAGCGGGATTTATTCCATTGTCCTTATGCGGCATAACTTTCGTAAAAATGGTTCGATTTCGATGAAGTTTCACTATGTGGTAGGAGACCAACTGGGGACGAACCCTATTTAAAATGGGCGGAATGGGGTCAAAGGTCAGGGCATAAAAGCGGGATCCATTCCATTGCCTTTATGTGTCATAACATGCGTAAATATGGTTCGATTTTGATGAAATTTTAGTATGTGGTAGGGAACCAGCTGGGCACGAACCCTATTGAAAATGGGTGAAATGGGGTCAAAGTTCAGGCGGGGCATAAGAGCGGGATTTATTCCATCGTCCTTATGCTTCATAACTTGCGTACAAATTGTTCAATTTCGATGAAAGTTTAGTATATGGTAAGGAACCACCTGGGGACGAACCCTATTGAAAATGGGCGAAATCGGGTCAAAGGTCAAGACATAAAAGCGGGATCCATTCCATTGCCTCTATGCGTCATAACATGCGTAAATATGGTTCGATTTCGATGAAATTTTAGTATGTGGTAGGGAACCACTTGGGCACGAACCCTATTGAAAATGGGTGAAATGGGGTTAAAGGTCGGGACACTGGAGGGGGATCCATTCCATTGCCCTTGTGCATCATGACTTACCTAAAAATGCTTCGAGTGCGACAAAACGTTATCATGTTGTTCCGGAGTTATAGTGAACCGGTTCTGTTGAATATCAAAGAAATGGGGTCAAAGGTCATTGCACAAAAACAAGATTTATTCCACAGCTATTATTCTCATAACTTGCGTAAAACTGCTTTTATTGCGACAAACCTTTAGAATGCTATTCCTGAGGTATACTGAACCGGTTCTGTTGAATATCATCGAAATGGGGTCAAAGGTCATGACACAGGAGCGATATTTATTGCACATAACTTGAGTAATAATTTCTGGTATGTTGGAAAGCGTATCATAAACAATGCATTGCATGATTTTACTAACTTGTTTTGTTTAACATCCTTCTTTTGAAAGATTGTATTAATATGTGTATTTGGATTAGCGGGCTTTTTCTCGCATGTAATTACTTCTCTTAATACCTGTGAAACCAATGGGCGGTACAGGTTTTATAATAAATTACTGTAGTATGCTCCTCCTGGTGATGCCTGGGCACCCACTGTGCGCAAAACTTGCTGTATCACAATCGGCGATAGAGAATGGTGTAAACAGTTCCCTTACTCACGGACAATGTTATCGCAAGCTTGCGGGTGGTGATTTGGTGATTCTCCGCTACAAGGTTGTCTACGGCTGCAATCGATTCCATGGTATTGGCCACGTGTGCTTGCCCGGGTCTCGGCATTTCCTCCGTGCTCATCACGTCCTTCACGAAATTCACTACACCAGCGGAACATTGTACACCGTGACAGACACTCATTCCTATATACTAGGTGTGCAATTTAATTCTCGGCCCCTAACCGCAAGCGATCATAGAACGTCGGCTAATGAAAATAGCTGTATGCGATAAAGGCTGATTGCAGCGCCATCTAACAGCTTTCCAGGCAACCGTAACCGCTCACAGCTGTAGTGACAGAAGGGACGAAAGTTGACGGTGAAAGCAATGTCGTTCGAGAAGCACCATTTGAGGCACTGTCTTCTCTTCGCGTTTCAGCTGGAAAAAAGTGCCAGCAAATGATCTGTGCTGCTTTGGGTGAGGCTGTTGTGTCCTACAGTATGTGTAAGAAGTGGTTCCAGTGGTTTAAGCAGGGAAATTTTGATCTCCGTGATGCAGAACGTCCGGGATAGCCACAGAAAGTTGACGATGAGGAACTGGAACAACTGTTGGACGCAGATCCCTGTCGCACACAGTCAGAGCTCGCCCAGGAACTCGGCAAGCCATTGCAAAGCGCTTGCACAAGCTTGGACGGATTCACAAGGAGGGCCGTTGGGTGCCCCAGCAACACACAGCTGCGAACAAAGTCTAGGCGCTACGATGGTTGCTGTGTCTTTGCTCTCCAGATTCAAGAAGAAGGCTTTCCTCCACAAGATTTTCACCTGTGATGAGAAGTGGATCCTCTACGATATTCCTAAGCGGCGCAAATCGTGGGTTTATCCAGGTCCGCCTACCACCAAAACGAATACCATGCCAGGAAGTTGTTGCTGCGCATATGGTGGGATCAGCGCGGTGTCGTACACTATGAGTTGCACCAACCTGATGAAACGGTCAATGATAAGCGTTATTGTCAGCAACTCATTCGTGTGAGTGACGCAATGGAGGCGAAAAGGCCATACAACGGCAAGGGCTGAAGGTCGGTCCTGTTGCTTCAGGATAACGCGCGTCCTCACACCGCGGAAACGACTTTAAACACGAGCACCTACCTGGAATGGGAGATTTTGTCCCACCCGCCGTATTCTCCAGACTTCACCCCGTCAGATTATCACCTCTTTCGCTCCCTACAACATCCCCTGAGTGATACGCACTTCACTTCTGTCGAGGAGGTCCACACAAGTATTGATGACTTCATCAACTAGAAACAGCCATCTTTTTTCCGCCGTGGCATTCGGCAGTTCCCTGACCGATGGCTCAAATGTATCCAACACGACGGGGATTATTTCCCTGATTAAGTACATATTCGATTTGCTATAATTTGCTGGCAACGTGTCGTGCCTGTGGCTGAGATTTAAGTGGCACACCTAAAACATTCTTCATACGACGATAAATTTCAGCTCCACTAACATCTTCTTCTGTCAAAAATTTCATAACTGCCCGCTGGGCCTGTTTGGACGAATCCATGTCATGTGATCCTAAGTAGTCAATTTGCATTCGCATGTGTAAAGAGCACACTGACACGTGCTGCCGATAACAGCGTACTTACTGACATGACACGCCATCTACTGGTGCAAATGCGCGGCTCTGCGTAGTTATTGCATAACGACTCTATTACACGAGTCTCTCTTTCATTTGGGCGAATCTTATACTATGTACCCCTAGAGAAAAAATTAAAATGTTGCGAGCTTATTCAGCAAAATAATGAGCTCCAACAATAAACAAAATTACTAATTCACCCGCATTAATATTATGTGTATCAATAAGTTTTAAGGCATTTTTGTGTGACGTATACCGCTAATTTTCATATCTGACATTCCCCCGCGTTGTTGTCACGTGACCGTAACTGGTCCACAGTATAAAATGTGACACAGAAGTTTGCCCAACAGTCAAACGCACTTGCACATCGGTAGGTGAAAGATGGCAAGCGATGCTGCGTCTATTCGACACTGCATTCCTTACGAATTTCATCAAGGAACAAGTTAGTAAAATCATGCAATGCATTGATTATGATACGCTTTCCAACATAACAGAAATCATTACTCAAGTTATGAGAATAATGGCTGCAGAATAAATCTCGCTCCTATGACCTGATCTTTGACCCTATGTCGATGATATTCAACAGAACCTGTAAAGTATACTTCCGGAACAACATCATAAAGTTTTGTCTCAATCGAAGCAGTTTTACGTAAGTTATAACGCATAAGGGCGATGGAATTAATCCCGCTCCTATGTCCTGACCTTTGACCCCATTTCGCACAGTTTCAATAGGGTTCGTCCCCAGATGGTCCCTTACCACATACTATAATTTCATCGAAATCGACACATTTTTACGCAAGTTATGACGCTTAAGGGCAGTGGAATGGATCCCGCATCTATGTGCTGACCTTTGATCCCACTTCACCGATTTTCAATAGGGTTCGTCTCCAGGTGGTCCCCTATCACATATTGAAATTTCGACGAAATTAAACCATATTTACGCGAGTTATGACGCATAAGGGCAATACAATGCATTCCGCTCCTATGTTCTGACCTTTGACTCCATTTCGCCCATTTTCAATAGGGTTCGTTCCCAGGTTGTTCCCTACCACATACTGAAATTTGATTGAAATCAAACCATATTTACGCAAGTTATGACGCATAAGGGCAATGGAATGCATCCCGCTCCGATGTTCTGACATTTGACCCCATTTCGCCCATTTTCAACAGGGCAGGGTTCGTCCCCAGGTGGTACCCTACCACATTCTAAAATTTCATCGAAATCGAACCGTTTTTACGCGACTTATCGTGCGAACAAGCAGACGGACAAAGCTGAAACATATACGCCTCTCCAACCTACGGTTGGAGAGGCGTATATGTTTCAGGCGTATATATATAAAATAGTTCTGCTAAAGCATGTGTATTCATCTGGAGAGGCGTATATATATAAAATAGTTCTGCTAAAGCATGTGTATCCATCTGTTCTGTTCTGGGGGAGAATATTGTATCTAAAAGCACGTGTGAGTTTTGGTTTAGACGGTTTAAAGCAGGTGATTTTGATGTTAGCGATCGATAACGTAGCGGAAGGTTGCGCATGAGGAACTGCAAGCATTGCTGGATGAAGACTCGTCTTAAACGGAAAAAGAACTAGCTGAAAATCTGGAGATAACTCAACAAACCATTTTCAGTCGTTTACGCGAAATAGGAAAGATCCAGAAGGAAGGAAAATGGGTGTCACATGACCTGAGCCAAAGGAACAAGGATGAGCGTGTCATGAAGTGTTTCAAGCCGTTGAATAAACAACACAGAAAAGTCCTTCCTGTGGAAAATCGTTACGGGTGATGAAAAGTGGATATAGTACGACAATCCCAAACGCAAAAAACACTGTATAGACCCCGGTGAAGCAACGACTTCGACACCGAAACGCAATATTCACTCCAAGAAAGTTCTGCTGTGCATCTGGTGGGATATGAAGGTTGTGCTCTATTTGAACTACTGGAACAGGGTCAAACTGTTACCGCTGATCGTTACAAGCAACAATTGCAGCGATTGAACCAGGAAATCTGTGGCAAACGTCCATTCACAGGCAAAGGGTTGCGTCCCGTGAAATTACTGCATGACAACGCTAGGCCGCATGTCGCAAAATCGGTCAAGGAAACGTTATTGACGCTTGGCTGGGAAGTTTTGGAGCACAGTCCCGACATAGTCCCTTCAGACTATCATTTGTTCAGATCGATGCAACATGGTTTGTCTGCTGTACGGTTCCGGACATGTGGCAAAGAGCAAAAACGGATTGACGACTTCATTGCGTCACACGACGTAGTATTCTTCATGGCTGGAGTAAGTCAGCTGCCCGACCGACGGCGGGAGGTGATAGATAATGACGGCACATATTTTGATTCGTAAAGGTATTGTTGTTTCCTCTCAGTTAATATGTTGCTTTGTCTTAAAACGTTAAAACGCTTTAAAACTTATTTTTACACCTAATATCTAAAAAAACAAAACTCATAAATGCGCGATTAGAGTTCAACAGGATACGTGACGGCGCTGTCTGTGGCTTTCTGGCTTAACAGATAGCACTCTTATTCAGCCGAAGCTGAATAACAAGGTCCCGCTGCTTCGATTCCCACCTAACGGAAAGTATCTGGATATGTCAAAATTAAATATTTTGAGAAAGTTCTGTCTTAATACGGAAGAACCCGAAATGGTCTTCTCTAAAATAAACAGATTCGCTGACTACGAAAAATCTGTCAAACTACGGCACTTAGAAGAAACGGGTGCTTTTAAAACCCGAAGTTACGTTAAAAGACGGTCACTTACCAGCAACTTTACTACACGTTATTTACAGGAATATTCTGTTAATTCATACCACGTATTTTTTTACAGTGTATGTACAGATTCGTGTCAGAATAATATCCCAACCTATCTAACAATGGGAATAACCAACCTTGGCCCGGACGACAGCTGCGAGACGGCGTGGAATTGACGCAGTGAGGCCCTGGAAGGTTGGCCGAAGTACACGTACCCATTCGGACTGCAGCAGAGCATGGAGGTCCCGGAGATGACGTGGTTGTTTGTCGGCAAGTCGAACCTGTCTATCCAAACATTTCCTCAAGTGCTCTATGGGATTGAGTTCAGGCGATTTCGCCGGCCAAGGGAGAACGGAGACATCGCTATCGTGTTCCTGGAACCAGTCACGCACCACCTTAGCGACGTGGTGGGGCGCATTGTCCTTTTGGTGGACACCATCACCACCAGGGTAAATGCAAAACATGAAGGAATGCATGTGGTCATCGAGGATGGACAGGTAGTCCATCTAGTTAGTCCATCTATGTAGACCATCTAGGACAATAAGTCCATCTAGGTAGTTATCATTCAAATCCATCTAGCCCATCTAGGTAGTCCACCTAGGACAATGAGTCCATCTAGGTAGTTATCATTCAATCCATCTAGTCCATCTAGGACAATGAGTCCATCTAGGTAGTTGTCATTCAAATCCATCTAGTCCATCTAGGTAGTTATCATTCAATCCATCTAGGTAGTTGTCATTCAAATCCATCTAGTCCATCTAGGTAGTTATCATTCAATCCATCTAAGTAGTTGTCATTCAAATCCATCTAGTCCATCTAGGTAGTTATCATTCAATCCATCTAGTACATCTAGGTAGTCCATCTAGGACAATGAGTCCCTCTAGGTAGTCCATCTAGGACAATGAGTCCATCTAGGACAATGAGTCCATCTAGGTAGTTATCATTCAATTCATCTAGTCCATCTAGGTAGTACATCTAAGACAATGAGTCCATCTAGGTAGTTATTATTCAATCCATCTAGTCCATCTAGGTAGTACATCTAAGACAATGAGTCCATCTAGGTAGTTATTATTCAATCCATCTAGTCCATCTAGGACAATGAGTCCATCTAGGTAGTCCATCTAGGACAATGAGTCCCTCTTGGTAGTTATCATTCAATCCATTTAGTCCATCTAGGTAGTCCATCTAGGACAATGAGTCCATCTAGGTAGTTATCATTCAAATCCATCTAGGTAGTTATCATTCAAATCCATCTAATCCATCTAGGACAATGAGTCCATCTAGGTAGTACATCTAGGACAATGAGTCCATCTAGGTAGTTATCATTCAATTCATCTAGTCCATCTAGGTAGTACATCTAGAACAATGAGTCCATCTAGGTAGTACATCTAGGACAATGAGTCCATCTAGGTAGTCCATCTAGGACAATGAGTCCATCTAGAAAGAATCTATTACATCTTTCCTTTTTTATCGATGCGAAGTCCATCTAGGTAATCCATCTAGGAACAGGTAGTCTTCTAGTGTGTAGCTGACATTTAGGGACCCATCCATAGTGGTACCGGTGGTCCCAGGCCATACCAGGAAAACATCCCTCCAGACATGCGCACTGCCGGCTTGTACTTGACCGGCAAGCGTGTCCGGTTGTTGTTTCTCGTGTGTCTGACGTCATATCCGCTGCCGCCGCCCGTCACTTCTGTGGAGTAGAAACCTCGATTCGTCGGACAAGGCAACCTATAACAAAGTAAATTTCTTCATCATTTTCAGCCACGGGCGGGATTCTAACCCGCAACTCTCTGGTCAGGAGCTCCGAGTGCTATCCACTATACTACACTAGCATGTGCTCTCACTGCTATCTGCCTCTATCTCGTGTGCGCCCTGCGGGGCAGGCATGTCACACACACCCCCTTCCCGAAAGAGGGCTGAGGGCATTGCCTACGGGTCAGCCGGGACCATGCGTCGTTGTAGGCAGTCATACCATGAAGAACGTGTATTTGAGAAATCCCAGACTATTTGGTGCAACATCACACTGATTTATTTTTTCGAAGCACTGAAAAAGAGATTCTTAAACAGAAGCCATCACTCTTTCCACGTTAATAAGTCAGTCACGGAAAAATTCTCATCGTCGAAAGAGCGATGACTTCTGTTAGGTGTTCCTGATCCACGTCGTGTGTATGAATTAATTATCCATTCGCCTCCTACGCTGCTGGCCTCCCAGAATGCAACACCAAGAAGGACACGAGATAGCAAAGCCAGATTTGCTGGACACCTAACAACAGATACAAAGATGAAACGATTGAGCTTACAGGCCCGTGCGACTTGCGGAACACGCAGACATCAATAGTTCGTGTCGCCCCCATGGCTAGCAAAAACGGCCGCTACACGCCGCGGCATCGAACGAAAGGTGCTTTGGATGTGGGCTTGGGGTATGTCGGTCCAGGCTGCTTCCACACGTTGCCACAGTTCAACACGAGTGGTGCTTGCCAGGCCACTCAGTTGGCGATCAGCGACCAGACGTATTCCATGGGCGACATATCGGGAGAACAGGCGGGCCATGGCAGCAGTGACACCTGGTGGGCCGTGAAGAATTGTTGCACGATGCGGGCGCGCATTGTCCTGTTGAAACGTGGCCGCTGGCAGGTCCTGCAGGTAAGGGATGACTACAGGCTCCAAAACGTCGGAGATGGTGATGTGACTGTTGAGTGTACCGGCGATGCGTACCAGAGGAGGGCGGGTGTCATATCCAATTGCGCCCCAAACCATAACGCCAGGCGACGGACCGGTATTGCGCTGCATAATGCAGGCGTCATACAGTCTCTCGCCGCGGTGCCGCCACGCGCGGATCCGACCATCGTGGTGTTGCAGGCTTAAGCAGGATTCGTCGGAGAAGACAATGTCGTGCCATTCCGTAGTCCAGGTGCGGCGTTCAACGGCCCACTGCCGCCGCACTCGCCGGTGGTGTAACGGCAATGGTAATTCGAGTAATGGGCGCCGTGCGACAAGTCCCCGCTCCTACAGACGACGTCGAACGGTACGTGCTGACACAGGTTGTTGCGCAACACACCCTAATCCCTGTGCTAACGTTCGTGATGTGGCTGTGCGAGCCGTCAATGCCCGCCGCACAACATGCCGGTCCTTTAGTTTGGTGGTGTGCCGCGGCTGCGGCAAACACCCACGTCGGTGTGTCCATCCCTCCTGCACCCACCGAATCCATACTCGCCTCACTGTGGCTGGAAGTCATACCACACGGGCGCCGATGTCTCGGTACGACGAACTGCTGTCGCGATAAGCCACTACTCGTCCTCTGTCGAACTCCGAAACGTGCTGGAATGACTGCCGTGTTATGCGACGAGGCAACAGGAAGCTTCTCACGCACGGGTCCGGCAGCACAACACACTTCCACTACTTACACCCCGCCTTCTGTGCACCCTTCTTATAGCGCTTCTCGGTGGCGTGCCGGGGCGCACATGATTTGCATATGCCCTGCAATGCTAATCGTTTGCATGTCCTCTAGCGGACGACGCGTGCTACGAATTTCAGGCCAATCGCATGCTTCCTTCTTGGTGTTGCATTTTGGGTGGCCAGGACTGTAGTTATTTGTTCTGCTGCTCTCCATCTTTGGTGAATCCGCAGCACTATGTAGAGCTCCATGAAGCAACCTGCCATGTGGTTTGGCAGTTAATCACTTGTGAATCTGGAGAATTCGAAGCCGCTGTGCTGGAGTGGTAGCATGTCCGGCGCATAACTGAAAGCACCTGAGTTCGATTCCCGGTGGCGGCCGATGAGAATTTTTCCGAGACTCATTTATTAACGTGAAAAGAGCGATGACTTCTGTTTGGTGTTCCTGATCCGCGTCGTGTGTATGAATTAATTATTCAATCGCCTCCTGGAAGGTATTTTCATTTTTCCTATCTGACGGTGTGGAAGGAACATCACACCATTGCGAGAAACCTAGCAGCCAGGTCATCCTTGATGTTAGGGCGCCAATGCGAAAACACAAGTTTGTCCGCGACGGGCATCGAATCCGTGTCTCCCTCACTCCGGAGTAAGTCGCTCTCCCAACTGAGCTACGCGGAGAGAATGTCTCGTTGCAAATTTGTTGTCTTTACACATGTTTTATCTCTGTAGTACGTCACAAACCTTTCCCAGTCTTCCACTGTGCAATGACGGTAGTCCTATGCGAACTGCAGGAGTATTTGCTGATGGACATGGGTTAACATGGGTGCCTTGACGCAACGTCGACTCCGGAGACCCAGGCATAACAAGGTTAGCTCTACTGTTATCAGGGACATGTACCTGTGTGGCCCAGCGTTCATTTGCGTGGTCAATTACTGCACTGTTGCGCGTCGATGGCCCTTTACCAATCCGCCTTCCCCTCTGAGATCGATGGCCTATGGGGCTCCACAGTTATGACGTTAGGAGGTACTCGGTGTGCCAGCGGTCCATTCGTGGCACACCCTTACTACAGCATCTTGCGGACAGCCCACGAAGTCTGCTGTTTCTGAGATGCTTCCACCCTTGGCGCGGTAGCCGATGATCATTCCGTTCGTCAAATCACTAACTCTGCCGATTGTGCTCACATCCCGCACAGTGGCTCATCTTCCCTATCCGGCCGCTTATGCACTGAGTGGCCACTTTATTATGACCACCTGAGAGTTTTAAGCAAATTAGCTATGGCTGCACGCTGTTGCCGCCAGAGGGCGAGGCTAGTATAAAAATGGAAAGCTTAGTGCTTGCGACAGTAGTAGAAGTGATTTTTGGGTGACGAAATGGGTAAAAAATGCGATTTGACGGACTTTCAACGTCGGATGATTGTAGGAGCTCGGAGCCATGGAGCGAGTATAACCGAAACCGCCGCATTCGTAAAATGTTCCAGAGCAGCTGTTGTTAAAGTGTTTAAAGACTGGACTGTCAGCCAATAAACTGGGTCTCTACGCGCAATGTGTGGTCGTCATCGACTACTGACTGCTCGGGCGGAACGGAGAGTGTCCAGACTGGTAACAGACAACAGAAGGGCAACAGTGCAGCAAATTACAAACCATCTTAATCAAGGATCCCCTCAAATGATCTCTGCACGCACTGTTCGCCGTACACTGCATCGGATGGGATATGGCAGCCAAAGGTCTGTTCGAACACCTTTGCTGTCTGCAGTTAACAAGAGAAAACGTCTCCAGTTCGCACAAGGATTGCACAGTCGATAATTGGAGACAAATTATGTGGTCCGATGAATCACGTTTGCACCATGCCGATGGCCGAGTGAGAATTTGGCGGAAACAGCACGAAAGCATGGACCCCAAATGCATTGCTACAACCGTTCAGGCTGGTGGAGGCAACGTTATGGTCTGGGGAATGTTTGCCTGGCATGCTTAGTGCCGTTTAATTCGTGTCTGACTGGCACATCATATCTAAACATCGTTGCGGACCAAGTGCATCCTGTCATGTGGATGGTTAATCCTAATGGTGATGGCTACTTTCAAAAAGATAACGCGTCCTGCCATAGTGCTCGTATTGTACAGGATTGGTTTCAGGAACATGCCGGTGAGTTTACTTTGCTTAGGCGGCCCCCACAATCTCCATATCTCAACCCCATTGAGAATTTGTGGGATGAAGGTGAACGAGCCATCAGACAGCTGGATCCACAACCCTACAATCTCACACTCTTGGAAAGTGCTTTTCATCAAACATGGTCTCAGATTCCACAAACCACCTATCAACATCTCGTGGAGTCCGTGCCACGAAGAATCGATGCAGTATTAAAGGAAAAAGGTGGCCAACGAAGTACTGAGGGGGTGGTCATAATAAAGTGGCCACTCAGTGTACACAGTGTGACGCGCCTGGGGGGGGGTACACTGTGATTCCGTGGGTGATCTTGTTATTCTGATACGACCGTGTAGTTATTTGCAAATAATAGAACCCATCATATTTAGAAGACTAGCAATCTGTCTTTATGCTTCGTTTCAGCAATGTGTTGAAGAATGCCTAAAAAACGTAACGAAGAAAAAGCATGGATGCTACCGAGATTACATCAGTACTGAAGAAAATGACGTATTTTGTCAGCGGGCAGGTAAGTTACAACCTTAATTTCCATTAGCTTCTTCAAAACTTCATTACTTTTCTTTAATTTATGTCGCTAATGCAAGTGCTTCATTGCCACTACTGTAGAGATTACTACTAGAGGTCTCATGCTTCATAAACGTTGAGATGGAAACAGGTCAAGGGTCACCGGTCCGACAATTTCTAACGGGTCAAAATGTTCCTGACCTGATTTCGACACGGCTTTATTTCCGTTTTATTTTTGAAAAGAAAAAAAAATATTTCAAAGAACCCTTCAGAGGTCTTTGAAATAATACTTCAGAGCTGCAGAGTATGATTAAGGAACTTGGTAAAGAAATGGGTTAAAAAATGAACTTTCAAAAGACAAAACTGAAGTACAATGCTTTTACAAAGAATGAAGATTTATCAATTGATGGGAGAAAGCTGGATGTATCCAATACGTACATTTACCTTGGGTAGCACACATCAAGCGAGGATCACATTGATGAAGAAACTAATTGACTTAAAAAACTTGGTTGGAGATTTTTTGGAATGTCTTAAAGGGAAAGTGTTTAATCAATGCATCTTTCCAGGGCTTACGTTCGGAGCGGAGAAGTGAACATTAACTAAAAAAGACATACGAAGACTGCAGACAACTGAAAGAAGCATGGTGAGATGCATGCTCGGTGTAACCAAAAAAGATAAAAAGAGGAATTCGTGGATTAGGAAAATGACAAGAGTGGAAAACATCATGATGAGAGTAAAATCCCTGAAATGGCTATGGGCTGGACATATTGCCAGAAGGATGCACCACCGATGGCCAACCGAAATTCTCGACTGGATTCCGACAGATAGAAACAGACCCTGAAGAAGACCACATGGGAGATCGGTGGATGGAGGAGAGTGACCTAAGACAATCCGTTGTTGAAGAAACTTGGGGAGACCTTCATCCAGAAGTGGATTGTTAATAAATGACAACGACGACGATGATGACGGTGATATAAACTTGGGGAGACCTTCATCCAGCAGTGGATTGATAATGAATTACGGTGATGATGATGAGTATGATGATATAAACTTGGGGATACCTTCATCCAGCAATGGATTGATAATGAATGACGACGACGGCAACGACGATGATGATGATATGAACCTGGGAGACTTTCATCCAGCAGTGGATTAATAATGAATGCCGATGATGATGATGAGGATGTAAACTTGGGGAGACCTTCATCCAGCACTGGATTGATAATGAATGATGATGATGAGGGGAACTTGGGGAGACCTTCATCTAGCACTGGACTGATAATGAATGATGCTGTTGATGATTATATAAACGTGGGGAGACCTTCATCCAGCACTGGACTGATAATGAATGATGATGAAGGCGATGATGATATAAACCTGAGGAGACCTTCATCCAGCAGCGGATTGAGAATGAATGACGACGACGACAACGATGATGATATAAACCTGGGGAGATCTTCCTACAGCAGTGGATTGTTAATGAATGATGATGATATAAACCTTCATCCAGCACTGGATTGATAATGAATGATGACGATGACGATGATGATGACGATGACGATGATGATGATGATGATGATGATGATGATGATGATGGTGATGATACAAACTTGGGGAAACCTTCATCCAGCAGTGGATTGATAATGAATAACGACGACGATGATGATTTTATAAACTTGGGAATACCTTCATCCAGCAATGGATTGCTAATGAATGACGACGACGGCAACGATGATGATGATGATGATGATATAACTCTGGGAGACTTTCATCCAGCAGTGGATTAATAATGAATGCCGATGATGATGATGATGATGATGTAAACTTGGGGAGACCTTCATCCAGCACTGGATTGATAATGAATGATGATGATGAGGTGAACTTGGGGAGACCATCTCGCACTGGATTGATAATGAATGATGCTGTTGATGATTATATAAACGTGGGGAGACCATCATCCAGTACTGGATTGATAATGAATGATGATTAAGATGATGATGATATAAACCTCAGAAGACCTTCATCCAGCAGCGGATTGAGAATGAATGACGACGACGACAACGATGAGGATATAAACCTGGGGAGATCTTCATACAGCAGTGGATTGATAATGAATGATGATGAATGATGATGATATAAACTTGGGGATATCTTCATCTAGCAGTGGATTGACAATGAATGAATGAATGATGATGGTATAAACTTAGGGAAACCTTCATCCAACAGTGGATTGATAATGAATGACGATGATGATATATTCGAGTTTATAGTTCAAAGCAGGTTTGTCCGGGTCAGGTCCGGGTCGAGTTCAATCATGTCACAGCTGGGTCCGGGTCCCCAAATGCTTGACCCATTTCCATCTCTGGTATTTACTTTATTGTTTTGAGCAACCAAGTCGAAATTCCTACAAATAAGCCCATGTTATCGAGCAATAAAAGTACACTAAATAGACGAAACATTCGAGAGAGGGGGTGATGAGCAGTCGGCATCCCTCGCGCAGAGTGGTACAGACCCAAAACGAACGCGAGCGATAAATAGGCAGACAGCAGGGGTTCCCAACAGCGTATCGCAATCGACAAACATGGGTAACCGTGGTGATCTGATCGATTTTGACCGTGGACGCATTGTCGGCGCAAGACAGATGGGTCATTCTATCGGGCAAGAAGTAAGAACCCAGCAAGCTCCGGCCGACCACACGCCATGGATGACCGGGGTCAACTTAGACTATCCAAGCTCGTACAGATCGACAGCTTGGAAAGAGCAGGGCAAGTCACATCCAGGTTTAATGTCGGAGGCCCAACCAGTGTCAGCGAGCGCAATCTTCATACCCTGAAGCCGACGCTATACTCCTGTGCCACTGTTGACTACTGGTCATCGGAAATTACGCCTCGCCTGGTGCCAGGAGCATGAAAACCGGACATCTGCAGAGTGGCGCAGGGTCGTGTGGTCAGATGAATCGCGTTTTCAGTTGTACGGAGTTGACGGGAGGTTGCGGGTGTGGTCTCGACAGGATGAGGCCACGGCACTGTTGTGTCAGGTTTGTTCTGAACAAGACGGTGGTGGCTCTGTGATGGTTTGAGGAGACTTCTCATGGGGCACATTAGTTTCCTTAGTGTGTATGGAGAGTTTCTTAACCGCTGTGGGCTACCAGAATGTGCTAGCAGATCACCTACACGCTTTCACGTCCTTCGCGCATCCTGCGGCCGATGGTCCGCTCCAGCAGGACGATACGCCACCGCCCCTTCCCCTCCCGGCCTCAAACCACCTAGACATGGCTCGAGAAATATTCATCTAAGTTTGGAACCATCCACTGGTACCCAATATCACCGGATTGCAACCACCCAGGTACTGCTCGAAAAACACTCATCTGAGTTTGGAACCACCCAGTGGCCCCCAAAGTCCCCGGATTGCAACCACCCAGGTACGGCTCGAAAAACACTCATCTGAGTTTGGAACCACCCAGTGGCCCCCAAAGTCCCCGGATTGCAACCACCAAGGCATGGCTCGAGGAACACTCATCTGAGTTTGGAACCATCCACTGGTCCCCAATGTCACCGGATTGCAACCACCCAGGTACGGCTCGAAAAACACTCATCTGAGTTTGGAACCACCCAGTGGCCCCCAAAGTCCCCGGATTGCCACCACCCAGGCATGGCTCGAGGAACACTCATCTGAGTTTCGAACCATCCATTGGCTTCCAAGGTTCCCGGATTTCAACCACCCAGGCATGGCTCGAGGAACAATCATCTGAGTTTGGAACCATCCAGTGGGTCCCGGGATTGCAACTACCTAGGCATGGCTCGAAGAACACTCATCTGAGTTCGGAACCATCCAGTGAGTCCCGGGATTGCAACCACCTAGGCATGGCTCGAAGAACACTCATCTGAGTTTGGAACCATCCAGTGAGTCCCGGGATTGCAACCACCTAGGCATGGCTCGAAGAACACTCATCTTAGTTTGGAACCATCCAGTGAGTCCCGGGATTGCAATCACCTAGGCATGGCTCGAAGACCACTCATCTGAGTTTGGAACCATCCAGTGGGTCCCGGGATTGCAATCACCTAGGCATGGCTCGAAGAACACTCATCTGAGTTTGGAGCCATCCAGTGAGTCCCGGGTTTGCAATCACCTAGGCATGGCTCGAAGAACACTCATCTGAGTTTGAAACCATCCAGTGAGTCCCGGGATTGCAACCACCCAGGCATGGCTCGAGGATCATTCATCTGAGTTTGGAACCATCCAGTGGGTCCCGGGATTGCAATCACCTAGGCATGGCTCGAAGAACACTCATCTGAGTTTGGAACCATCTAGTGAGTCCCGGGATTGCAATCACCTAGGCATGGCTCGAAGAACACTCATCTGAGTTTGGAACCATCCAGTGAGTCCCGGGATTGCAACCACCTAGGCATGGCTCGAGGAACACTCATCTGAGTTTGGAATTATCCAGTGGCCTCGAAGGTCCCCGGAGAGCAATCAACCTGGCATGGCTGGATGAACACTCATTTGAATTTCGAACCATCCACTAGCCCCCAAGGTCCCCGGATTGTAACCACCTAGGCATGGCTCGAGGAACACTCATCTGAGTTTGGAACCATCCAGTGGCCCTCAAGGTACCCGGATTTAAACCCTGTGGATGCTCTGTGGGATGCCGTTGAACTAAACACAAGTTCTATGTATACTGGATCGACGTCTCGGGTGGAGCTGTGCAAAATGCTACAACAGAGATGGCTGGCATTACCTAAAGAAATCTCCAGCATCCAGTGGAGTCGATGACTTGGCATGATTCGCGCTAGAGAAAGAGCAACACGCTATTAAGTAAGTACCTCTAATGTTTTGTTCATTGAGTTTATAGTGGTCAGTTCTTCATACACAGTCGTATCAAAATAATATGACCACCTACCTAATAATGGGAATAACCACCTTTGGCCCGGATGACAGCTGCGAGACGGCGTGGCGTGGATGCAGTGAGGTCCTGGAAGGTTGCCCGAGTCACACGTACCCATTCGGTCTGCAACAAGGCACGGAGGTCCCGGAGGTGATGTAATTCTGGGTAGGCACCCCGAACCTGTTAAATCTAATAGTCCCACAAGTGACTGAGGTCCGGTGATTTCGCCGGCCAAGGGAGAACGGAGACATTGCTGTCGTGTTCCTGGATCCAGTAAGACGCCCCCTTACCGACGTGGCAAGGCTCATTGTGTTGTTGGTAGACACCATCCCCACCAAAGTAAACGTCCAACTTGAAGGTTTGCATGTGGTCAGCGAGTATGAAGAGATAGCCATTGGCGTTCGGGGACCCATCCAGTGGTACCAAGTGCTCCCTGGTCATACTAGGAATGCATCCCTCAGACATGCGCACTGCCACCGCCGGCCTGTACTTGACGTCCGGGTGTTGGTTCTCGTGTGTCTGACGTCACATCCGCCACCTTCTGTGGAGTAGGAACACCGATGAGTCTGGCAAAGCAACCTTTTCCCACCCTTCCACTGTCCAATGACGGTAGTCCCATGAGAACTGCAGGCGTCGTTGCCGATGGACCTGGGTTAGCATGGGCGCCTTGACGCAGTGTCGACTCCAGAGACCCATGCGTAAGAGGGTTCGCCCTAATGTTATTTGGCACACGTACCTGTATGCCCCAGCGTTCACTTGCGTTGTCAATTGCTGACCTGTTGCGCGTCGATTGCCTTTTACCAGTCTACGGAGGTGACGTTCTCCTCTGGGTTCTATGGTCTTTGGGGCTCCACAGTTATGACGTCGGGACGTACTCTGTGTGCCAGCGGTCCACCCTTGGTAACTACAGCACCTCGCAAGCAGCCCACGAAGTCTGCTGTTTCTGAGATTCTTCAACAATTGACGTTGTGGCCAATGATTATTCCCTTTTGAGCGTCCGCATCCGACAAATCTCTACCTCTGCCCAGTGTGCTCACGTCACGCACTATGGCTCATCTGTCTTGACCGGTCGCTCATATCTCTGTGTGGTCGACCATGTCACGTGCACTCTGTGACGCGCATGGGCAGGTACACTTTGATTCCGGGGGTGGTCATATTATTCTGATACGACGTGCATTACTTGAAAAACTGACCGCTATTGGACAACTCAAATAATAGGCTGGAAATCAATGGAAATTGACAGGATTACGAAACTTCACTGAGTGTGCTTAAAAGGAACAGTACAATTTACAAAAGCGCCGCTCCGGTGGCGCAGTGGTCTAAGCGATGGCTTCTGATCATTCGTCCGAAAGGGGTCCGGGTTCGAATCCCGTGAGGCATGGATGTTGTGTTTGTCTTACGGCACTGGCTCTCTCTCCCTTCCCTGGAAACAGTGACTTTAAATTAGGGACGGGCGACTGCCCATTGAGTTGCTCACGGTAGTTAAACCATCAATAAAAAAAAAAACTCCAATGAAAAAAAACCTCCAATAAAAAAAACACAAAAAAAACCCCTCCAATATAAAAAATAAAAAAACCTCCGTCAAAAAAAAAAAAACCTCCAATAAAAAAAAAAAAATACCTCCAATAAAAAAAATAGGTTTTTTTACCTTCAATAAAAAAAACCTCCAATAAAAAAAAACCTCCAATTAAAAAAAAACTCCAATAAAAAAAAACCTCCAATCAAAAAAATAAAAAACCCCAATCAAAAAAAAAAAACAACCTCCAATCCAAAAAAAAAATCCTCCCATCAAAAAAAAAAACCTCCAATAAAAAAAATAAAAAAACCTCCAATAAAAGAAAAACCTCCAATAAAAAAAAACTCTCCAATAAAAAAAAAACAAAAAAAACCCCTCCAATATAAAAAATAAAAAAACCTCCGTCAAAAAAAAAAACCTCCAATAAAAAAAAAAATACCTCCAATAAAAAATAGGTTTTTTTACCTTCAATAAAAAAAACCTCCAATAAAAAAAAACCTCCAATTAAAAAAAAACTCCAATAAAAAAAAACCTCCAATCAAAAAAAATACCTCCAATAAAAAAAATAGGTTTTTTTACCTTCAATAAAAAAAACCTCCAATAAAAAAAACCTCCAATTAAAAAAAACTCCAATAAAAAAAAAACCTCCAATCAAAAAAATAAAAAACCCCAATCAAAAAAAACAACCTCCAATCCAAAAAAAAATCCTCCCATCAAAAAAAAAAAACCTCCAATAAAAAAAATAAAAAAACCACCAATGAAAAAAAATTCCATTCAAAACAAAAAAAATAAGCAGTCGCCCGTCTTAAATTTAGGGCCACTGTTTCCAGGGCAGGGAGAGAGCCAGCGTCGTAAGGCAAACACAACATCCATGCCTCGCTGAGATTCGAACTCGGACGAATGGTCATAAGCCATCGCTTAAACCACTGCGCCACCGGAACGGCCTACTCTAGATGGTGACTACGTATCTGGATAGCAATGGACTCTTTCTTAAAAAGAACACCCATGCCATAAGACTCGCAAGATTGGCTGGATGATCTTGTCCAAGATTTCGTGTTCTCCACTGGCCACCAAATTTCCCTATCCCATCAAACAATTGTGCGATGCAGTGGAATGCAATACGTATTTACTAGTCCAACCCAGTGCCTCTCTCCTTCGCCGAATTTCGTGACGTCATTCTGTCTACCTGGTAGAGGACACCTGCTTTCCCCAAGACATGTCGGGTTCAGGAGTTTATAGAGGCCAAATGCTGATAATTTGTTATTAGGTGTGTGGTTATAATGTAATGAAGTGTATAAAACACATCTAATCACGTTTAATTTTCATTGCAGGAAATTTCTGGATCCATCATATTTTGTAATAAAGACTTATGACTGGTTGTTTTTCAATTTTAGATCGTGAAGAAGACGAGATTCCCAGATGCAAAACTCAGTGCCCTTCCGCTTGCAGGTATGTTTCATGTTAAAATAAATTTTTAAGATACAAAACTGGCTTTGGATTAAAGGAAGAACGTAAAGTACTTTTTCATTGCGCTCATGATGGCATGTATTGACCCCCATTATATACACTGCCTGACAGAGAAAATGCCACACCAAGAAGGAATGCTCGAAAACAGACCAAACTGCACACACAGATGGCCAAGTAGGCCCTGAACAAATGACTTAATTGTCACATACAGACTAGGATCCAGTGGCCGAATATACAGGATGATCAATAAGCAGTGCGGGCCCAATTTTGTGCAATACAGCGTTGAATCCAACGTGGCATCGAGGCAATGAGAGTCCGAACAGAGTCCTAGGGCATCGTGGACCATGTGGTGTTGATCCGAGTCCACAGTTCATCTTCATTTTGCGGGGGTGGGAGGGCACTCAACAGACGTCCAATCGTGTCCCACGGATGCTCGATGGGAGAGAGGTCAGGGGATCGTGCTGGCAACGGAAGTGTCCGCACACCGTGTAAAGCATTTAGGATGATCCGAGCGGTATGGTGCCGGGAATTATCCTGTTAAAAAACGGCGTTTGCGATGCCCTAAAGATACGGTAATGCGACGGGTAGCAACACCTCGTCAACACAGAGGCGGGCTGTCCATGTGCCCGTAATGCGTACTAACGGTGAGCCGCTGTTTGCGCTGATAGCACCCCACACCATGACTCCACCACCAGAACCTTGAGTTCTGTTTACAAGGCAAGCTGTGTCCACTGCTTCATGGGGGTCCCACCAAACTCTCTGCCTAAGGTCGGTACAGAACAACATCGCGAGTCGGACCACATGACTTTTCTTTCGAGTGTCCAGCCACGCTGTTCCTGACACGAATGTGGACGAACTTTCCGTTTCCTCAGAGAAATCAGTTGCTTTCATTTACGCATGCGACTGCCTATACCGATCTACAACACCAGCTATAGTTCCCTGAGATATCAGTCGAAAACAGCTTTCACTGAATGTTTCAGTCAATTTCTGCCTTCTCAGACGACTGCTATCTTGTTCTTAACAGACTATTGGCGCACCTCAATTACTGTAGACAAACAATGTGGGTTATTTTTCCACGGCTTAAAAAGCCCGGGATATCTCACCTTTTGAAAAATCAGTCAGTTTTCAAAATCGTGGCATCAGCCAGACGAGCACGCAGAATAAACCCTGTATTCAGCTCCAAAAGCTCCTTTGTGTTTCCCATTGTGATCAACACTACTGACGATCACTAACTAGCAACAGTCTTAAATAGTCCAGGTGGACAGGCACCCACAATAAGCCCTTCACCGAACTCCGAAAGATCCTTTATTTTTCCCATTGTGATCAACACTACCGACGATTACTAACTAGCAGCAGTCTTAAACAGTCCAGCCAGACAGGCACCCACAATAAGCTCTTTATCGAACTTTGAAAGATTCTCTGTTTTTCCCATTGTGATCAACACTACTGACGAATACTAACTAGCAGCAGTCTTAAATTGTTCAGCCAGACGGGCATCCACAATAAGCCATTAATCGAACTCAGAAAGATTCTTCGTTTTTCCCATTATGATCAACACTGCTGACGATTACTTACTAGCATCAGTCTTAAATAGTCCAGACTGACGCGGCACGCACAATAAGCCCTTTAGTAAACTCCGAAGGATCCTTTGTTTTTCCCATTGTGATCTACACTACTGATGATTACTAACTATTGATAGAAGCGCTTTTAAATAGTCCAGTCAGACGCGGCAACCACAATAAGCCCTTTATCGAACTCAGAAAGATTCTTTGTTTTTCCCATTGTGATCAACAATACTGCCGATTACTAACTAGCAGTAGTCTTAAATAGTCCAGCTTGACGAACACCCACAATTACTCCTTTATTGAACTTCGAAAGATTCTCTGTTTTCCCATTGTGATCAACACTTACTGACGATTACCAACTAGCATCAGTCTTAAATAGTCCAGCTTGACGGGCACCCACAATTACTCCGTTATTGAACTTCGAAAGATTCTCTGTTTTCCCATTATGATCAACACTACTGACGATTACTTACTAGCATCAGTCTTAAATAGTCCAGCCAGACGCGGCACCCACAATAAGCCCTTTAGTAAACTCCGAAGGATCCTTTGTTTTTCCCATTGTGATCGACACTACTGATGATTACTAACTATTGATAGAAGCGCTTTTAAATAGTCCAGTCAGACGCAGCAACCACAATAAGCCCTTTATCGAACTCAGAAAGATTCTCTGTTTTTCCCATTGTGATCAACACTACTGACGATTACTTACTAGCATCAGTCTTAAATAGTCCAGCTTGACGAACACCCACAATAAGCCCTTTAGTAAACTTCGAAGGATCCTTTGTTTTTCCCATTGTGATCGACACTTACTGATGATTACTAACTATTGATAGAAGCGCTTTTAAATAGTCCAGTCAGACGCGGCAACCACAATTAAGCTCCTTTA
Source organism: Macrothele yani (assembly GCA_039090855.1). Lineage (NCBI taxonomy): Eukaryota > Metazoa > Arthropoda > Arachnida > Araneae > Macrothelidae > Macrothele > Macrothele yani. The sequence continues at coordinate 74,592,981 of CM077032.1, read as the reverse complement.
TAGAACTCAGAAAGATTCTTTGCTTTTCCCATTGTGATCAACACTACTGACGATTACCAACTAGCATCAGTCTTAAATAGTCCAGCTTGACGCGGCACCCACAATTCGCCCTTTATTGAACTTTGAAAGATTCTCTGTTTTTCCCATTGTGATCGACACTACTGATGATTACTAACTATTGATAGAAGCGCTTTTAAATAGTCCAGTCAGACGCGGCAACCACAATAAGCCCTTTATAGAACTCAGAAAGATTCTTTGCTTTTCCCATTGTGATCAACACTACTGACGATTACCAACTAGCATCAGTCTTAAATAGTCCAGCTTGACGGGCACCCACAATTCGTCCTTTATTGAACTTTGAAAGATTCTCTGTTTTCCCATTGTGATCAACACTACTGACAATTACTTACTAGCATCAGTCTTAAATAGTCCAGCTAGACGCGGCACCCACAATAAGCCCTTTAGTAAACTCCGAAGGATCCTTTGTTTTTCCCATTGTGATCGACACTACTGATGATTACTAACTATTGATAGAAGCGCTTTTAAATAGTCCAGTCAGACGCGGCAACCACAATAAGCCCTTTATAGAACTCAGAAAGATTCTTTGCTTTTCCCATTGTGATCAACACTACTGACGATTACCAACTAGCATCGGTCTTAAATAGTCCAGCTTGACGGGCACCCACAATTCGTCCTTTATTGAACTTTGAAAGATTCTCTGTTTTCCCATTGTGATCAACACTACTGACGATTACTTACTAGCATCAGTCTTAAATAGTCCAGCCAGACGCGGCACCCACAATAAGCCCTTTAGTAAACTCCGAAGGATCCTTTGTTTTTCCCATTGTGATCGACACTACTGACGATTACTAACTATTGATAGAAGCGGTTTTAAATAGTCCATCCAGACGCGGCACCCACAATAAGCCCTTTATCGAACTCAGAAGGATTCTCTGTTTTCCCATTGTGATCAACACTACTGACGATTACTTACTAGCATCAGTCTTAAATAGTCCAGCTAGACGCGGCACCCACAATAAGCCCTTTATCGAACTCAGAATGATTCTTTGTTTTTCACATTGTGATCAACACTACTGACGATTACTAACTAGCAGCAGTCTTAAATAGTCCAGCAGGACGAGCACCCACAATTAGTCCTTTATTTAACTTTGAAAGATTCTCTGTTTTTCCCATTGTGATCAACACCACTGACGATTACTTATTAGCAGCAGTCTTAAATAGTCCAGCCGGACGAGCACCCACAATTAGTCCTTTATTGAACTTTGAAAGATTCTCTGTTTTTCCCATTGTGATCAACAGTACTGACGATTACTAACTAGCAGTAGTCTTAAATAGTCCAGCTTGACGGGCACCCACAATTACTCCTTTATTGAACTTCGAAAGATTCTCTGTTTTCCCATTGTAATCAACACTTACTGACGATTACCAACTAGCATCAGTCTTAAATAGTCCAGCTTGACGGGCACCCACAATTACTCCGTTATTGAACTTCGAAAGATTCTCTGTTTTCCCATTGTGATCAACACTACTGACGATTACTTACTAGCATCAGTCTTAAATAGTCCAGCCAGACGCGGCACCCACAATAAGCCCTTTAGTAAACTCCGAAGGATCCTTTGTTTTTCCCATTGTGATCGACACTACTGATGATTACTAACTATTGATAGAAGCGCTTTTAAATAGTCCAGTCAGACGCGGCAACCACAATAAGCCCTTTATCGAACTCAGAAAGATTCTTTGTTTTTCCCATTGTGATCAACACTACTGACGATTACCAACTAGCATCAGTCTTAAATAGTCCAGCTTGACGGGCACCCACAATTCGTCCTTTATTGAACTTCGAAAGATTCTCTGTTTTCCCATTGTGATCAACACTACTGACGATTACTTACTAGCATCAGTCTTAAATACTCCAGCCAGACGCGGCACCCACAATAAGCCCTTTAGGAAACTCCGAAGGATCCTTTGTTTTTCCCATTGTGATCGACACTACTGACGATTACTAACTATTGATAGAAGCGGTTTTAAATAGTCCATCCAGACGCGGCACCCACAATAAGCCCTTTATCGAACTCAGAAGGATTCTCTGTTTTCCCATTGTGATCAACACTACTGACGATTACTTACTAGCATCAGTCTTAAATAGTCCAGCTAGACGCGGCACCCACAATAAGCCCTTTATCGAACTCAGAATGATTCTTTGTTTTTCACATTGTGATCAACACTACTGACGATTACTAACTAGCAGCAGTCTTAAATAGTCCAGTCGGACGAGCACCCACAATTAGTCCTTTATTTAACTTTGAAAGATTCTCTGTTTTTCCCATTGTGATCAACACTACTGACGATTACTTATTAGCAGCAGTCTTAAATAGTCCAGCCGGACGAGCAGCCACAATTAGTCCTTTATTGAACTTTGAAAGATTCTCTGTTTTTCCCATTGTGATCAACAGTACTGACGATTACTAACTAGCAGCAGTCTTAAATAGTCCAGCCAAACAGGCACCCACAATAAGCCCTTTAGTGAACTCCGAAAGATCCTTTGTTTTTCCCATTGTGATCAACACTACTGACGATTACTAAGGAGCTGCAATCTTAAATAGCTGACTATGTCACGTTGTGACGCACGTGACCACGTTTTTTTGCATATACTTTGCGCAAATGACTTTTACGGACATATGCATAAAGGTTCCTAATTCAGTGGCCCGTGGGTGTAGTTGTAACATTGCATTGATTTCACATCTTCTGTAACGTACCAGGAGATGTGACGTACCTGCCAGAAGGACGCACACGACATAGAGGCAGATAGGAATCAGAATAAAACGTCCGCGTAGCTCAATTGGTAGAGCAACTTATTCCGGAATGAGGGGACCCGGGTTCGAATCCTGGCGTGGACAGAAATGACGGAGAAATTCACTTCGTTATAATGGCGCCCGAACTATCCCGATGACCCGATCGTTCAAAATCTCGCAATGGTTTGATGTTATTTCCACACCGCGAGATAGGAAAAATAAGAGAATCCCTTCTCCAGCACTTCGACAAATAAAAAAAAATAATAATAAGGGGGAGATGATGTAACGTACCAGGAGATGTGACGTACCTGCCAGAAGGACGCACACGACATAGAGGCAGATAGGAATCAGAATAAAACGTCCGCGTAGCTCAATTGGTAGAGCAACTTATTCCGGAATGAGGGGACCAGGGTTCGAATCCCGGCGTAGACTAAAAATGACGGAGAAATTCACTTCGTTATACTTCTTAACTCGTGACTCTATTTATTTCAGATGTCATTCATGCTTCTCTACAAATTTCAGTTATTTCGTCTTCATTTTCAAACCATGTAGAAAAACGTTGGTGAGTGCCCGACCACGTGACCCGAATGGGTCGAGAATTCATTATCATCCCTCTTTCAAACTACACTCATTTTCATAAAAATCTGTGCACCAAGAAGGAGGAATCAGTTTGAAATGAGATTTTAGTAGTGAGATGGTATATACCAAGGACAGAAGTGATTATAATATCACAGCAGCAGGACGATTTCCCGTGGATATACGGCACACATTCCGGTCAGCGTTAGAGCCACATCGTGCACGGATACATACGGTGATACGGTCCAGCATGGAGTCAAAGAGACGCGTATGTTATCCTGGGACATATTGGCCCAAACGTCTAGCAACTGATCCTCTAAATCACAAACACTGGGACATGGAGAAAGCTGGAGTCCCTTCTCGTCCCACGCCTGCTCAATGGGCGAGAGATCAGGCGATCTGGTAGGCCACGGAAGCGTCGAAGCGTAACGTAGAAAGTCTTGGGAAACCCGAGCCGTGTGCGGACGGGCGTTATCTTAATGAAAAATGGCTCCTGGCAGCCCCGCCAGAAAAGGCATCACATGGAACCGCAGGATCTCCTGTACGTAGCCCTGGGCTGTCATACGCGATGACTCCCCTGACCATCACGCCTTCAGTTCGGGACGTATGTCGCTGTACAGTGCGGTTGCGAGTGTGGCGCTCACTTGCGGCCCTCCACAATGGGACACCGTGGTCGTCCGTTCCTATACAGAAGCGGAATTCGTCCCTGAACACTATACATCGCCAGTACGTAGCATTCCACGTAGTTCGCTGCTTATACCACTGCAGTCGACGCCGACGATGGTTAGGTGTTAATGGCAGAAAACGTAAGGGCCCTGGAGAGTGCAGATTCACCTCTGCCACGCGTCTGCAAACGGTTCTGCAGACACATGAGTTCCTTGTACTGCCGGCACATGTCTCTGGATATTGGTCAAGGACGTCGTTGCATGTTTGCGTGTCGCTCTCACGATCCCACGGTCCTCTCTGCTGGTGGCGTGTCTGGGCATCCAGAGCCAGTCCACCGTGTCTGGGGGCCTTCCCGTGTCCATTGCTCCCAACATGATCGCACCGTATTGTTCGACCGGTCCAAATGGCGACAGATTCGGCGCGCGGGCCACCCTGTCTCTCTTATCCCGACGGTACGGCCACGTTCAAACTCCGACAGTTGTTCGTACACACATCTACGGCGGCTCCTCCGAATGTCTATCGCTCAGAGATCTCACCTGACTCTTACCGTGCACTTCGGTACGAATGTGGAATTCCCTGCCAGGTGATTTATAAGCCCCAAGGATTGCGATTGCAGCGGCGGTCGTGTACGCGCGGGTATGCAGAATAGCACAAAACTTTCATCATCTTCCCTCCCCGTAGCTATTCTTTGAGTTTCGCGTTACTCGCACTGTTTCTTCTTGGTGCGCGGATTTTTATGACAATGAGCGTATATTAACTCACGACGTTTATCTATACTAACACCAAATTTCCGTTCACGTGAATGCAGTGATGTCCTGCTACCTGTATACCAGCCAAGCGGTAGGTTCATCCGCTAGGGAGAAGAGTGACAGCGTCGCGTTACTCCCAGGAACCAGACGTGTACAGGGTGGCTCAAAAGTCCGTTTAAATTTCAAAACTTTATAACAAAGAAAACAAATTCATGTATTACAATTTCAGGAAAAGCATCATTTAGTAGGTAGATTTTGTTTGCAAAAACGTTTAGCTCAAATAGTCACCTATAGAGGGCGATAATGCCTGAAAGTTTTGAAAATACAGTGAAAACCAATGGATCATAATTGAAAATGGACGATGTCATCGCTCTATCCACGTTATTTTATAAACAACGCATAGCAACTGAAAAATTGTATTTCGGCACTGCTGGATCTTAATTGGGACATTACCACGACAGTAATCATTCAACATGACCTTCACCACAAGGTATTACAGCATTCAGACGTGTGTCGACTCCAGTGACCGCCGTATGTAGCGTGTCCTAGTGAACGCAACAGACTTCGCTGCCAATGGCTTCTTTCAGTTGCGTCAGATCTGGATTCCGAGATGGCCACGGGATGCCGCAGAGCCTGCTGAGTAGTCTTCTTGCACCAAATGTAGTGACAAGGACATTCTTTACTGGAGATGAGACGTGAGCTGGCGCACCGTCCTGCATAAACTTGTTCTGGCAAACATGGCATCACGTTTTATTGCAGCAGTTTCGAGAATTTTCGTTCGACATTTACTGAGCAAGTGTTCCAGCCGTTTCAGGGACACGGTTCCTCAAAGAAAAATGGCCCAAGAATGACGGTTGCAGTGAATTCATACCACAGCATAACAGCTGGTGTAAAGTTTGCAGTATTTTTAGTAGAAAAAAAACATCATCTGGTGTGATGAAACCGCGATTCGTTAGACGGAGCCGCGGATGGCTTAGTGGTTAGTGTTTCAGATTATCGATGCTGGGTCCCCAGGTTCAAGCCTGGGCTGATCTTTCAGAGATGGTGTGAATTACTAACAATCGCTGAATATCCGCCGTGCATCGGACGAGCACGTAAAGTGACGGCCCCCAGGCTGGACCCACTGGTTAAATGGGTATCCTTTCCTATGTCCTCCCTGAAATTCTCTCACCCATCTATGTGCAATATCGTACTTGTACGGTGGCGCCATCTACTGTACTGTAATCTCACTACAAACTGTTCTGTCAAAAAGTCGCTAGACTTGCTCTCATTCCTTCCGTTTCTGTGTCCTGCCCAAAAGGCGATCTTGCTGTAGGTGGCTGGGACATAAACTCTACTCCCTGTGGACGGAAGTCCTACATGAAAATGACAATGCTCGCTACGTAGCGATTCGTTAGACCAGATGACAAGTTAGACTAGTGCCCGTACTGCAGTTGCAATAGGCCTTTGCAAGTTTCAGCCTGATCTTTCAGTGTCTTGTAACCAGCAAGGGGACACGATGTGGACGTCCACTACCATAGCCTTTTTTTCCCATGGTACAACGTATAGTCTTTAATCATAAGGTTGTAGACGCGCCTTTATTAAATTCCGACGTTACCGGATCCGTGCGACTCCTTGTAATCATGAGGAACGGCGCTAAGATCGAGAGTCAATTGCACATTTACGGCCACATTTCTCCCGTTGGTTGGATATTTTACCGCATTTTTTATAGTCTCGGTATACATGTGCGACAATCTGAAGTGCTAATCCCAGCAGATCAGCAATTGCGATTATCGGACAAACAGCTACTATCTGGCCATGGTCAACCTCCTTCACGTAGCTGCCTGTTCCCATAATTACATCTCTGTGTCTAGTTTTCCAGGCTCAGAGACATTGTATTAATAGCCATTGTCAGTTTCAGCATTTCTTTTCCCATGACTAGTTCCCAAAGCATAGAGACCTGTTGTATTAATCGTAGGCATTGTCAATTTCAGCATTCCTTTTCTCATGATTACTTTCCGTGACTGGTTTCCAATGCGGAGAGACCTATTGTATTAATAGGCATTGTCAGTTTCAGCATCCCTTTCCCCATGATTCCTTTCCCGTGACTGGTTTCCAATGCGTAGAGACCTGTTGTATTAATAGGCATTGTCAGTTTCAGCATCCCTTTCCCCATGATTCCTTTCCCGTGACTGGTTTCCAATGCGTAGAGACCTGTTGTATTAATAGGCATTGTCAGTTTCAGCATCCCTTTCCCCATGATTCCTTTCCCGTGACTGGTTTCCAATGCGTAGAGACCTGTTGTATTGTTAGGCATTGTCAGTCTATGCTTTGCATATTGTCATAGGGGTATGTGTCCGTTCAGTGCATTAAAACGCTTTTGTGTGGTCTTAGGCTCGCTGTTTGAAGAAGAAATTAGTTACTTTTCGTATTTATTTTATCAGTGATATCCTTCAGCGTGCGTTTTGTGCAGTAGTTTGTCATACACGCTAAAGGAAAAATTCTTATTCTGCATTTCAGCGCTGTGGAGTACCGTGTCGAAATTGAAGAGCAAGGACCCGCTGTAAGTATTTTTTTTTTCGCTTTTGTTTGTTTTCTACTGTACATTACCACTTAACCTACTGTTTGCTGTTTCTTATGCAAATTGCTATTTAACTTTTCGATTTCGTTAGCTATTTCTTATGCAAATTGCTATTTGCCAATTGTTTAAAAAGCTAATTGCTATTTAACTTTTCGATTTTGTTAGCTATTTCTTATGCAAATTGCTATTTGCCAATTGTTTAAAAAGCTAATTGCTATTAACAAAAGCTAATTGCTTTTGGTTTTTTGCTTCAAGTTTCTTGTGTAAATTACCATTTAACTTTCTGTTTGCTGCTTCTTACACAAATTGTTCATTAACTTTCAATTTTTTTTTTTTTTTTTTGCTATTTCTTATGTAAATTGCTATTTAACTTTTCGTTTTTGTTTACTGTTTCTTATGTAAACTAGCATTTAATTTCCCGATTTTGTTTGCTGTTTCTTAACCAAATAAATGTTTAACTTTCCCCTTTTGTTTCAAGTTTCTTGTGTAAATTACCATTTAACTTTCTGTTTGCTGTTACTTACACAAATTGCTATTTAACTTTTTGTTTTTGTCTGCCATTTCTTATGCAAAGTAGTATTTAACTTTCCGCTTTTGTTTGAGGTTTTAACGTAATGTAAATTACCACTTAACTTCCTGTTTGCTGCCTCTTACGCAAATTACTATTTAACTTTCCGTTTTTGTTTTGCTGTTTCTTATGTAAACTGTCATTTAACTCCGTTTCTGTTCGCTGTTCTTATGTGAATTACTACTTAACTTTCCTCTTTTGCTTGAAGTTTCTTGTGTTAGTTACCTTTTAACTTTTTGTTTGTTGTTTCTTATGCGAATTTCTATTTAACTTTTCGGTTTTCTTTGCTATTTCTTATCAAATTGCTATTTAATTTTCCGTTTTTGTTTGCTGTTTCTTATGTAAATAACCACTTAACTTCCCGATATTGTTTTGCAGTTTCTTATTTAATTACTATTTAACTTTCTGCTTTTGTTTGAAGTTTCATGTGTAAATTACCATTTAACTTTCTGTTAGCTGTTTCTTATACAAATTTCTATTTAACTTTCTGCTCTTGTTTAAAGTTTCCTGTGTAAATTAGCACTTAACTTTCTGTTTTGTTCAAACTTTCTTCTGTAAATTGCCGTTTAAATTTCTGTTTGCTATTTCTTACAAAAGCTGCTATTTAACTTTTCGTTTTTGGTTGCTGATTCTAATGTAAATTACCATTTAACTTTTCTATTTTGTTTGCTGTTTCTTATGCAAATTACTATTTAACTTTCCGCTTCCGTTTTAAGTTTCTTGTGTAAAATACCTCTCAACTTTATTTTTCTGTTTCTTATGTACATTGTTATTTAACTTTCCATTTTTGTTTGCTGTTTCTTGTGGAAATTGTTATCTAACTTTCCGCTTTTCTGCTTTTGTTTGAAGTATCTTACGTAAATTACCATTTAACCTTCAAGTATTGTTAGCCGTTTCTTACGTAAATTACTCTTCGATATCTGAAACTCCTCTAACAGGCGTTTCCATTATTCTCTCTACCGCCTGAAATCCAAATATGATTTGCATTTCTCTGTTAAGTGTAACTTAATGCCACCAATAATTTTTGTTTCTTTTTCTTTCAGACTGGCGGTGTTTCCAAAGACTTGTAAGTATAGTATTTTTGTACATATTTCCTGATTCTGAAATATTTGCCATGAATTCTTACGATCGATACAGCAAAAGATCGAATAAGGATACTCTTCCTCTGAGCTGAAACAAAATTAAACAATAAAACAGGTGACACATTTTTACCGTGCTGTTTACAAATAATTCAAGGAATGATGGAGGAGATTGTTCAGTGACACTATTTACACGATGCTATCAGAATAACATGAACACCTACCTAATAATGGGAATAACCACCCTTCGCCCGGATGACGGCGTGGCATGGACGCAATAAGACCCTGGAAGGGTTGCCCGAGGCACACGTGCCCATTCGGAATGAAAAAGCACGGAGGCGACGTGGCTGTGGGTCGGCATGTCGAACCTGTCGATCCAAGTAGTCCCATAAGCGCTCTATGGGATTGAGATCGAGCAGTTTCGCCCGAGATATAACTGTCGTCTTCCTGGAACATGGCAGGGAGCATTGTCTGTTGGTAAACACCATCACCACCTGGGTAAACGCCCAACATGAAGGAATGCATGTGGTCAGCGAGAATGGACAGGTAGCCATTGGCGTTTAGGAACGCATCCAGTGGTACCCACGGTCCTAGGTCACACCTGTAAAACATCCCGCAGACCTGCACACTGCCACCGCCGGTATGTACTGGACCGACAAGCATATCTGGGTATTGGTTCTCGTGTATCTGACGCCGTACCACCGTCCGTCACTTCTGTGGAGTAGAATCCACGATTCATTGAAGGCAACCTTTTCCCACTTTCCACTGTCAAATGACTGTAGTCTCATGAAAACTGCAGGTGTCGTTGTCAATAGACCTGGGTTAGCATGGGTGCCTTGACGTAGCGTCGACTCTGGAAGCCCATGCGTAATAGGCTTCACTCTGTTGTTCTCACGAACATGTACCTGGGTGAGCCACAGTTCATTTGCGTAGTCAATTGCAGCACTGTTGAGCGTTGATTGCCCTTTACCAGTCGACGGAGGCCACGTACTCTTCTGGGATCAATGGTTTTTGAGGCTCCACAGTTATGAAAGTTGAGAGGTACTCGATGTGCCAACGGTACACCCTTAGTACAGCACCTGGCGAACAGCCCACGAAGTGTGCTGTTTTTGAGATGCTTCCACCCTTGGAGCTGTAGCCGATGATCATTCCTTTTTGAACGTCCGACAAATCACTGCTTCTTCCCACTGTGCTCACGTAAAGCACTATGGCGGATCTGTCCTGGCCGGTCGTGTAGTCGACCTCGTCACGTGGACTCTGCGATGCACCTGAGCGCATACACTGTAATTCCGGGAAAGGCATTGAACTGAGACTTCCTCACAAAAAATGGGTTACTATCTGCTAGAAGAAAGAAAATTGCTGTTATTAGTTGTACAAATATGTTTTAAAGTATTTTAAGCCGCCCCTGTGGCGCAGTGGTCTAAGCGATGGCTTGTGAACATTCGTCCGAAAGGAGTCAACGTTCGAATCGCGGTGAGGCATGGATGTTGTGTTTGTCGTACGGCACTGTCTCTCTCCCTTCCCTAGAACCAGTGACCCTAAATTAGGGACGGGCGACTGCTTATAGCCCATTGAGTTGTTCACGGTGGTCGTTAAAGCTCAAATGCCGCCCCGGTGGCGCAGTGGTCTAAGCGATGGCCTCTAATCATTCGTCCGAAAGGAGTCCGGCTTCCAATCCCGGTGAGGCATGGATGTTGTGTTACACTGTCTCTCTCTCCCTTCCCTGGAACCAGTGACCCTAAATTAGAGACGGGCGACTGCGTATAGCCCAATGAGTTGCTCACGGTGGTCGTTAAACCTCCAATCGCCGCCCAGGTGGGGCAGTGGTCTAAGCGATGGCTTCTGATCATTCGTCCGAAATGCGTCGGGGTTCGAATCCCGGTGAGGCATAGATGTTGTGTTTGTCTTACGGCACTGTCTCTCTCCCTTCCCTGGAGTCAGTGGCCCTAAATTAGGGACGGGAGACTGCTGAGACGTATATTCTAAATTAACTTTCATTTTTAGTTTCCTTCCCTATGTCAATTTTGAGTTTGTTCTCCGTTATACTTCCAAACTTAACGTGACATCTTTTCTCTCATGAGATACTGTTGGCAACATATTTGAGGTCAGAGTGAAGGCAACGTATGAATGTATGAGATAAGAGTGATAGGCAAAAACAACGATACAACAGTTGCTCTTGTGCGGTGGATGTGTGGGTGTAGACGTTCAAGAAAAAGTATGTAATCTGATATCTGCTGTCTTATTGTAGAAAAATACTGAGTTGGTGATGGAATAAAAAAAATTCCCGTAAGTTGACTTCTGTTTCATGATTCGTTTGGCCTTAATAATTCAATTGGGAACAATTCCATCGTATTCTTATCTGATGGTTTACACATAACATAAGAACCAATATCTCTGCACGAAAAAGAAATTACGTTATACTGCGCATAGCCCATTGAGTTGTTCACGGTGGTCGTTAAACCTCGAATCAAAAGAAAAAAAAGTGTTTTAAGACAAAGCAACATGTAGTTTGAGAGAAATCAAGAATACCTTTACGAATCTAAATATGCGCCGCCATTATCTACCAATTCCCGCTATTGGTCGGGCAGCTGACGGATTTCAGCCATGAAGAATAAATACTTCGTCGTGTGATGGAATTAAAGTCGTCAACCCATTTTTACATTTCGTCACATGTCTGGAACCTACAGCAGACAAACCATGTTGCGTCCTGATGAAGCCGAGCCAGAAGCTCTGCGAAACTACAGTCGATGTACAATTCAATTCAATTCATTTATTTTGCTGAGATAAGAACTAGTGATACATAAATATCTATTGACACAATGTACAGCAAGGAATCAGGGGAAAAGACCCGCAAGGTCCCATGCTCCCTAGGCAAGTTTTACATTGAGGTCGGTAGTTGTAGTTATAAACAAAAGTTTCGTAGTATAAAAAAAAAAAAAAAAAAAAAAAGGTAATGATATATGAGAAGATAATAAACATTACAGATAATACCATTGAACAAACAATTTACATCACGATATACAAAAAAGATAAGACGTCCAACATGAATGATAACAAGTGAGGGTCACATTGATGAAGAAATTAATCGGCGTATAAAACTTGGATGGAGAGCTTTCGGAAGAAACAGTACAATTTTTAAGAGCAATATGCCAGTATGTCTCAAAAGAAAAGTGTTTAATCAATGCATCCTGCCAGTGCTTACGTATGGAGCAGAGACATGGACCTTAACTAAAAAAGACATACAAAGACTGCAGACAACTCAAAGCAGCATGGAGAGGTGCATGCTTCGTGTAACCAGGCAAGATAAGAAGAGGAACTTGTGGATAAGGAAAATGACAGGAGTGGGCGACATCATGACCAGAGTAAAATCACTGAAATGGCAATGGGCTGGACATACTGGAACAGATCATCGATGGACAGCCGAAATTTTAGACTGGATTCCGACGGACAGGGAAAAACCCAGAAGAAAACCCCATGGGAGATGGATGGATGAAATTCGAAAGTATGCTGGAGTGACATGGAGGAGACAGGCCCAAGACAGACAATTGTGGAAGAAATTTGGGGAGACCTTCATCCAGCAGTGGATTGATAATGGTTGATGATGATCAAGAAATCAGGTTTTGTGCGGAATGAGTCAATCACAAAAGCACGATAATTAAAACACTACGCAGGCTTCCGATGAAGTGAAGAACTTATTTAATGTACAAGTTAAAAGATTAAAAATAAAGCAATAAGAACTTTTGGTCTTCCTAAAGACCATCATCAGTACTTCCATCTGATGATGGAAGTACTGATGATGTGTTGGTTGTGAGCAAGTACGTGTACCTACCATATATGTGTTGTCTTGCCTTTTCTGTTAAGCTTTATGTTTTTTGTATTCTGGGGAGAGGAGGCCTATGTCAGGCCTCGCGGCCTTTTCCCTCCTTTTCCTAGTTGCTGTAGTGGCAACTGAAAGAATAAATAAATGAAATGAAATGACGGTCTTTAGGAAGACCGAAAGTTCTTATTGCTTTATTTTTAATCTTTTAACATTAAATAAGTTCTTCACTTCATCGGAAGCCTGCGTAGTGTTTTATTTATCGTGCTTTTAAGATTGCTACCTTAAGTTTTTGTGATTGGTTGATGATGATGATGATGATGATACAAGTCATAGTATTAGTCATAGTTTTCCATCCACTGTAACCATTAATTTGAGGAGCTGCAATTCCTTATGAAGCTTTTATTTTTTCATTTTATTTTTGTTTTTTTTAAGGTTAAAATTATTTCGTAATTTATACTTTGCTTCATAGTCTCCATTTTCGGATGAATAGGCCGAATATGTGATTTAGTGCGTGTGTCATTCGTGTGTATCTTGGGTAAAATTTGTAATAAACCTTTGATTGCGGTAAACGTTGATAATTTTATTTTATTTTAAACCACGTTGCATCGATCTGAACAAATGATATTCTGAAGGGGCTATGTCGGGACTATACGACGGGTGCTCCGAAACTTCCCAGGCAGACGTCAAAAACGTTTAATTGACCGATTTCGCGACATGCGTTGTCATGCAGTAATTTCACGGGACGCAATCCTTTGCCTGTTATGTACTTCTGATTTTCAGGAATATGTTCTGATTGGTACTTGTAATAAGGTGGAGTGTAGCCTTGGATAATGCCATATTTAATGCCAAGTTCTTGATGTAGGACCTTGGCTACCTGGTCGCGCCTGTTAAGATATTGTTTGGAAGCAAGAACAGCGCAGCCGACTAAAATGTGCCCTATAGTTTAGTTAGCTTTCCCATACATTCTACAGGTGTCATCATCTGCATTATGTCTTTCTTGTAGTTCTGCGTTGAGATAATGCGGTCTTGAATTCCAATGAAGAATCCCTCGGTTTCTAGATAACGCTGACCTTTTTTTAACCATTGCAGTGAGGAACTATTGCCAATGTTTTCCAGATCTAAGGATTTTAAATAATTACCGTGCAGAATATTACTTTTCCTACTTTGCAATAGATCTGATTATCTCTCTCTCTCTCTCTCCTTCTTCTTGGTTACTCAGTCCAAGGACTGGTTGTTCAGTAGATGTGCTATGTCTCTCCTTTTCTTTCTATTCTACGCCGTTCTCTTTAAGTCATAGTATGTCCTGTTATTGGTGTCTTGGAGTAATTGTGCCCCAAAACTATTCCTTGGCCGTCCTCTTCCTCTCTTGCCTTGAATTTTCCCTTCAAAATCATTCAGAATCGGCCTCCATGTTGCAATGTGTGTCCCATCATAACATTGTTCTTCTTTTTAACATGTTGATCAGATTCCTGGGTTTACCCACTCTCTCCAGGTCCTCCTCATTAGTTTATCTATCGAGCCAACTTATTTTCTCCATTCTTCTGTAGCTCCACATCTCAAATTCCTCCAGGCTTTTCACTTCCCTCAAGGTCAATGTCAGATTCCTGGGTTCTCCCACTCTCTCCAGATCCTCCTCATTAATTATTCTTTCGAGCCAACTTATTCTCTCCATTCTTCTATAGCTCCACATCTAAAATGCCTCCAGCCTTTTCACCTCCCTCTTGGTCAATGTCAGATTCCTGGCGTTTTTCCACTCTCTCCAGGTCCTTCTCATTAGTTTTTCTATCGAGCCAACTTATTCTCTCCATTCTTCTGTAGCTCCACATCTAAAATGCCTCCAGCCTTTTCACCTCCCTCTTGGTCATTGTCCATGTCTCAGAGCCGTAGAAAGCTACTGCCCAAACATATGCCTTTAAAATTCTCTTCCTCAGTTTTAGGTCTATATTTTAGTCTTTGATTCTCTCTAAAAGCCATTTTTGCTATTCCCAGTCTCATTCCAATTTCCTTTTCACATCTCGCATCTTCAGTAATAATTTGACCCAAATAGCGAAATGATTTAACTTGTTCGATGCATAGTCCTTCAGTTTTAAGGAAAGCCTGTTTTGGATCCTTGCCTATTACCATTAGTTTTGTTTTATTGTCATTTATCTTCATTCCATAGATATCAGCCTTTTTGTGTATTTTTGACATCATGCGCTGTAATGATTTGCCTGATCCTGAAGCATTTCCCTGGTCATCAGCAAACTTATTGGTCTTAATTCCCTCTCCATTAACCCAAACTCCTTCACTTTCTCTCTCCAAGGCCTGATCTGATTATCATTATTATAAAAAGATAATTCCAATGCTTCCCGGGACGGATACGAAGTATCAAGTCTGAGCAGTGGTATTTCTTCCTTAGTTGTCCAGGTACTTCCTTACTATCCTACAATTATTCAGGATAGCTGAATTCTGTAGTTCCATGTAGGTGTTAGGTTGAAGGTCCGGTGTCTGTGTAGAACTATGAATGGTCTAAGGTACAACTCCTGTGGCCGATATCGCTATGGGGTACTGTGGTATCGTTCTCCATATGCCCCATTCCTTGATTTCGTATCTTATGTTGTTATATACTATACTGACAAAGGTCACCGGGCACCCCTTCAAAAGTAAATCAACGGATCCGCTGGGTTGTTAAGATGCGCGGTACAGCTGCAAACGGTATAAAAATAAACCTGCAGCTGACCACGATCATATCGCACTGTGAGGTTGAGTGAAAATGCCGCTGAACTGACTTTGAGAAAGGAAAGATTGTTGGGTGTTATATTAGTGGTTGTCCATAAGAGAATAATACAAGCCTGCAGCTGACCGCGATCATATCGCACTGTGAGGTTGAGTGAAAGTGTCGCTGAGCTGACTTTGAGAAAGGAAAGATTGTTGGGTGTTATATTAGTGGGTTGTCTATAAGAGAATAATACAAGCCTGCAGCTGACCGCGATCATATGGCAATGTGAGGTTGAGTGATAATGTCGCTGAACTGACTTTGAGAAAGGAAAGATTGTTGGGTGTTATATTAGTGGTTGTCCATAAGAGGATAATACAAGCCTGCAGCTGACCGCGATCATATCGCACTGTGAGGTTGAGTGATAATGTCGCTGAACTGACTTTGAGAAAGGAAAGATTGTTGGGTGTTATATTTGTGGGTTGTCTATAAGAGAATAATACAAGCCTGCAGCTGACCGCGATCATATGGCACTGTGAGGTTGAGTGATAATGTCGCTGAACTGACTTTGAGAAAGGAAAGATTGTTGGGTGTTATATTAGTGGGTTGTCTATAAGAGAATAATACAAGCCTGCAGCTGACCGCGATCATATGGCACTGCGAGGTTGAGTGATAATGTCGCTGAACTGACTTTGAGAAAGGAAATATTGTTGGGTGTTATATTAGTGGGTTGTCCAGAAGAGAATAATACAAGCCTGCAGCTGACCGCGATCATATGGCACTGTGAGGTTGAGTGATAATGTCGCTGAACTGACTTTGAGAAAGGAAAAATTGTTGGGTGTTATATTAGTGGGTTGTCTATAAGAGAATAATACAAGCCTGCAGCTGACCGCGATCATATGGCACTGCGAGGTTGAGTGATAATGTCGCTGAACTGACTTTGAGAAAGGAAATATTGTTGGGTGTTATATTAGTGGGTTGTCCAGAAGAGAATAATACAAGCCTGCAGCTGACCGCGATCATATCGCACTGTGAGGTTGAGTGAAAGTGTCGCTGAACTGACTTTGAGAAAGGAAAGATTGTTGGGTGTTATATTAGTGGGTTGTCTATAAGAGAATAATACAAGCCTGCAGCTGACCGCGATCATATGGCACTGTGAGGTTGAGTGATAATGTCGCTGAACTGACTTTGAGAAAGTAAAGATTGTTGGGTGTTATATTAGTGGGTTGTCTATAAGAGAATAATACAAGCCTGCAGCTGACCGCGATCATATGGCACTGTGAGGTTGAGTGATAATGTCGCTGAACTGACTTTGAGAAAGGAAAGATTGTTGGGTGTTATATTTGTGGGTTGTCTATAAGAGAATAATACAAGCCTGCAGCTGACCGCGATCATATGGCACTGTGAGGTTGAGTGATAATGTCGCTGAACTGACTTTGAGAAAGGAAAGATTGTTGGGTGTTATATTAGTGGGTTGTCTATAAGAGAATAATACAAGCCTGCAGCTGACCGCGATCATATGGCACTGTGAGGTTGAGTGATAATGTCGCTGAACTGACTTTGAGAAAGGAAATATTGTTGGGTGTTATATTAGTGGGTTGTCCAGAAGAGAATAATACAAGCCTGCAGCTGACCGCGATCATATCGCACTGTGAGGTTGAGTGAAAGTGTCGCTGAACTGACTTTGAGAAAGGAAAGATTGTTGGGTGTTATATTAGTGGGTTGTCTATAAGAGAATAATACAAGCCTGCAGCTGACCGCGATCATATGGCACTGCGAGGTTGAGTGATAATGTCGCTGAACTGACTTTGAGAAAGGAAAGATTGTTGGGTGTTATATTTGTGGGTTGTCTATAAGAGAATAATACAAGCCTGCAGCTGACCGCGATCATATGGCACTGTGAGGTTGAGTGATAATGTCGCTGAACTGACTTTGAGAAAGGAAAGATTGTTGGGTGTTATATTAGTGGGTTGTCTATAAGAGAATAATACAAGCCTGCAGCTGACCGCGATCATATGGCACTGCGAGGTTGGAGTGATAATGTCGCTGAACTGACTTTGAGAAAGGAAATATTGTTGGGTGTTATATTAGTGGGTTGTCCAGAAGAGAATAATACAAGCCTGCAGCTGACCGCGATCATATCGCACTGTGAGGTTGAGTGAAAGTGTCGCTGAACTGACTTTGAGAAAGGAAAGATTGTTGGGTGTTATATTAGTGGGTTGTCTATAAGAGAATAATACAAGCCTGCAGCTGACCGCGATCATATCGCACTGTGAGGTTGAGTGAAAGTGTCGCTGAACTGACTTTGAGAAAGGAAAGATTGTTGGGTGTTATATTAGTGGGTTGTCTATAAGAGAATAATACAAGCCTGCAGCTGACCGCGATCATATGGCACTGTGAGGTTGAGTGATAATGTCGCTGAACTGACTTTGAGAAAGGAAAGATTGTTGGGTGTTATATTAGAGGGTTGTCTATAAGAGAATAATACAAGCCTGCAGCTGACCGCGATCATATGGCACTGTGAGGTTGAGTGATAATGTCGCTGAACTGACTTTGAGAAAGGAAAGATTGTTGGGTGTTATATTTGTGGGTTGTCTATAAGAGAATAATACAAGCCTGCAGCTGACCGCGATCATATGGCACTGTGAGGTTGAGTGATAATGTCGCTGAACTGACTTTGAGAAAGGAAAGATTGTTGGGTGTTATATTAGTGGGTTGTCTATAAGAGAATAATACAAGCCTGCAGCTGACCGCGATCATATGGCACTGCGAGGTTGAGTGATAATGTCGCTGAACTGACTTTGAGAAAGGAAATATTGTTGGGTGTTATATTAGTGGGTTGTCCAGAAGAGAATAATACAAGCCTGCAGCTGACCGCGATCATATAGCACTGTGAGGTTGAGTGAAAGTGTCGCTGAACTGACTTTGAGAAAGGAAAGATTGTTGGGTGTTATATTAGTATGTTGTCTATAAGAGAATAATACAAGCCTGCAGCTGACCGCGATCATATGGCACTGTGAGGTTGAGTGATAATGTCGCTGAACTGACTTTGAGAAAGGAAAGATTGTTGGGTGTTATATTAGTGGGTTGTCTATAAGAGAATAATACAAGCCTGCAGCTGACCGCGATCATATGGCACTGTGAGGTTGAGTGATAATGTCGCTGAACTGACTTTGAGAAAGGAAAGATTGTTGGGTGTTATATTTGTGGGTTGTCTATAAGAGAATAATACAAGCCTGCAGCTGACCGCGATCATATGGCACTGTGAGGTTGAGTGATAATGTCGCTGAACTGACTTTGAGAAAGGAAAGATTGTTGGGTGTTATATTAGTGGGTTGTCTATAAGAGAATAATACAAGCCTGCAGCTGACCGCGATCATATGGCACTGCGAGGTTGAGTGATAATGTCGCTGAACTGACTTTGAGAAAGGAAAGATTGTTGGGTGTTATATTAGTGGGTTGTCCAGAAGAGAATAATACAAGCCTGCAGCTGACCGCGATCATATCGCACTGTGAGGTTGAGTGAAAGTGTCGCTGAACTGACTTTGAGAAAGGAAAGATTGTTGGGTGTTATATTAGTGGGTTGTCTATAAGAGAATAATACAAGCCTGCAGCTGACCGCGATCATATGGCACTGCGAGGTTGAGTGATAATGTCGCTGAACTGACTTTGAGAAAGGAAAGATTGTTGGGTGTTATATTAGTGGGTTGTCCAGAAGAGAATAATACAAGCCTGCAGCTGACCGCGATCATATCGCACTGTGAGGTTGAGTGAAAGTGTCGCTGAACTGACTTTGAGAAAGGAAAGATTGTTGGGTGTTATATTAGTGGGTTGTCTATAAGAGAATAATACAAGCCTGCAGCTGACCGCGATCATATGGCACTGCGAGGTTGAGTGATAATGTCGCTGAACTGACTTTGAGAAAGGAAAGATTGTTGGGTGTTATATTAGTGGGTTGTCCAGAAGAGAATAATACAAGCCTGCAGCTGACCGCGATCATATCGCACTGTGAGGTTGAGTGAAAGTGTCGCTGAACTGACTTTGAGAAAGGAAAGATTGTTGGGTGTTATATTAGTGGGTTGTCTATAAGAGAATAATACAAGCCTGCAGCTGACCGCGATCATATGGCACTGTGAGGTTGAGTGATAATGTCGCTGAACTGACTTTGAGAAAGAAAGATTGTTGGGTGTTATATTAGTGGGTTGTCCATAAGAGAAACCGAGAGCCGTTTAAACATACCCAAGTCAACTGTTTTTGATGTACTGAATAAGTGGGAGACACATGGCGTGCCTGAAGCAGCAAAACGTACCAGCAGACCAAAAAAAGTGAGTGAAAGAGGGCTTCGAAGCCTCAGAAGAGTCGTTATAGCTATATAGCTAATCGACGGAGTACTGCGCAAGACCTGAGTGTTCAGGTGTGTAAAAATGCTGATTCCATGGCTTACCGTGGTCATGCGGCTGCTCATAAACCTTTCATCTCCACTCGGAATGCTACTCGTCGTTTAACATGACGTAAAAAACATTTATCGTGTACCGTAGATCAATGGAAACGAGTCCTCTGGACTGATGAATCCAGATATACGCGATCCATCAGTCTGATGGCCGTGTGTGGGTATGGCGGCAGCCAGGGATGCACTATTTACCACAGTGTACTGTTTCTACGGTCAAGTTTGTAGCTGACAGTGTACTCATGTACTGGTGCTTTTCGTGGTATGGTCCCGGCCCATTGGTTATCGTGGATAAAGCTCTTAACCAGCACGTCTACCTTGATATTCTGTACAATTATGCCATACCAACTCTGCGGCAATACTATGGAACCGAGCCTTGTTAGTACCAGCAGGATAATGTACCAAGACATAAAGTAAGGACTGTTACGGCGTGGTTTGACGATAACTCCGTATCGTGTATGGACTGGCAAACAGGGAGCCTGATCTTAATCCCATAGAGCACCTATGGAATGAATTAGAGCGCCGCATAAGAAGTTTGGAACCAAGTCCTGCTACTAAGCAACAGTTAGCGGCAGCATTATGTACTGAATAGAAGCGTATACCTATCGCTGTGGTCCAAAACCTTGTCGGAAGCCTGTCTCGAAGTGTCAGTACAGACATTAAGGCCAAAGGTGGACCGACACCTTGCTGATGTATGTCAATAAATGCTATGTTGTGTTTCTCTTCTAGGTGTCCGGTGACTTTGTCAATACAGTGTACAAGTCATGTACCACATCATTACGACCAACCCTGTATTCACCAATGGACGCGTGACTTTTGTCAATATACTGTACTTCGACAGCTTCTCTCAGTGCGTCTTCTCGATGTTGCCTGTGTTGGGCACGTTATGTCAATGAGGTATGTTGACTTTCCCTTGTCTACCAGGACGATGTCGGGCCGATTTTGGGGGATGGTATTGTCCGTTCTCATCGATCTGTCCCAGTATAAATCTCGTGGGTGTTGTTCTCTATACTAGGAGCATTGTTGGCTCATACTTGTAGTAGGGGACAGACTCAAATGTAATGTGGTGGTACTTTCTCGCTTATTTCTGATGGAGGATCTTGATTGTGCCTGTTCGTGTATTCCGTTTGTGTGAGGATTCTGCACCCTGCTGTGTGCATGTTGGATGGTCTCCGGCGCTTGAAGGCATTGCGGGCATGCGTCGCTTTCCACTGACGTGTCCTGCTTCTGATAGTTTCTTGTATCTACAACTTGATCTTGTATAGCCATCAGGAGCTTTTTGGTTCTCGGGGAAGAGTGATCCATTTGTTAGCCTTGCATTGGAGGCAGTCTTATCCATATGGTCCGATTGAAGATTGTTGTAGTGCCTTCCGTGTCGAAATTTCTTGCCACAAGGTTCTAACCGATGAAGTATTTTATTATCACAGTATTACAGTATTATTATTGCGCTTGTAGTTTACATTGACAGAAATTCTACATATTAAAATGATTATTTCTTAAAACACCCTCAGTTTTGCAATATATCTCTGATACAATAACTATCTTTTTCAGGAAGTTCGTTCAATTACAAATGTTCTTCACTCGCATGGAGGTTATGACCTTTCTGTACAAACCTAAGTTTCAGGTAAGACAATCTTGGCATAATTTGATGACTTATATTATACTTTTTTACAAAGATATTGTGCTGCACCCACTTACATACCTCACATCCGGCGTGACGTCGTCCCTGTGATTTGCATACGGTACGTTTCGTGTACTCCAGTTGCAGCTGGTGTTTCTACTATTTTGATATACCCCCTTTAGCTTCGTATGTTTGTCGGGAACACCTGAACACTACTGAGTACCGAGATCACATTACGGGCGGGTAGTGTTACATTATTCGACAGGAACTATAGGACATAGCTTACTCTTAACAGATGGAACTTAAGGACATTGCTTCCTCTTAACAGATGGGACTATAGGACATAGCTTCCTCTTAACAGATGGGACTTAAGGACATTGCTTCCTCTTAACAGATGGGACTATAGGACATAGCTTCCTCCTAACAGATGGAACTATAGCACATAGCTTCCTCTTAACAGATGGGACTATAGGACATAGCTTTCTCTTAACAGATGGGGTTATAGCACATTGCTTCATCTTAATAGATAGGACTATAGGACATAGCTTCCTCTTAACAGATGGGACTATAGGACATTGCTTCCTCTTAACAGATGGGACTATAGGGCATAGCTTCCACTTAACAGATGGGACTATAGGACATAGCTTCCACTTAACGGATGGGACTATAGGACATAGCTTCCTCTTAACAGATGGGACTATAGGACATTGCTTCCTCTTAACAGATGGGACTGTAGGACAAAGCTTCCTCTTAACAGATGGGACTATAGTACATAGCTTCCTCTTAACAGATGGGACTATAGGACATAGCTTCCTCTTAACAGATGGGACTATAGGACATTGCTTCCTCTTAACAGATGGGACTGTAGGACCTAGATTCCTCTTAACAGATGGGACTATAGGACATAGCTTCCTCTTAACATATGGGACTGTAGGACATAGCTTTCTCTTAACAGATGGGACTATAGGACATAGCTTTCTTTTTACAGATGGGACTATAGGACAAAGCTTCCTCTTAACAGATGGGACTATAGGACATAGCTTCCTCTTAACAGGTGGTACTATAGGTCAAATCTTCCTCTTAACAGATGGGACTATAGGACATAGCTTCCTCTTAACAGATGGGACTATAGGACATAGCTTTCTTTTTACAGATGAGACTATAGGACATAGCTTTCTTCTTACAGATGGGACTATAGGACATAGCTTCCTCTTAACAGATGGGACTGTAGGACATAGATTTCTCTTAACAGATGGGACTATAGGACATAGCTTCCTCTTAACAGATGGGACTATAGGACATAGCTTCCTCTTAACAGATGGGACTATAGGACATAGCTTCCTCTTAACAGATGGGACTACAGGACATAGCTTCCTCTTACACGACCTCATCAAGCTCACATCGTGGTTAGGAAGCCCGTAGACATTAAGGTATCTCACGTTTAAATCTACTTCCAAGGTCCCCTGACATTTATCTAATTGAAAGAATCTAGCACGCATTGCATAGGAGCTTGGACACCCTTCCATTACATTTCAAGACTTTGTGACCTCTTGCTTCCTCGATGTTAGGAGCTATCCCAAAACTAGTTGAATTCAGTGGCGTATCTTGGGTCTGAGATCCGTGCTATCCCCCCCCCCATCACACACACACACACAGTACTGTTGGGTTTTTTTTTTTTAATTGCGATGTTTTATTTTTAACTGTTAAATAAATAATTGAAGTAACACAAACTAGAGATGAGCTCGGGCTCGAACGGGCTCAGAATTCATTAACTACCGAAAAACCCGGGCCCGGGCTCGGAATTAAACGTCTTGAATTTCATTACTGTAATTAATTCAACACGTGTAATTCCGAGACCGGTTGAATTTCATTGTGGATTTGTTATCATGGAGAAAGGATTTTCAATTTCCTAAGCTAGCTGCCATTGCAAGACAAATTTTGCTTAGCAAGACTTGCATTATGCATTGTCCAAAGCTATGGCCCGAGCAAGGATTAGTTTAAGGAGGTCTGGTATCAAAAAACTGGGAAAAAATCACATTCCCATATTTTTTATTTTATTAAAAATCAAGAATCTTATCTTTAAAATGATGTATTAATTTCCAAAATTGCGCCGTTAGAAGTATTGTTATTTATTTTTTTAAATTTCCTCACTCCTGCAATTTTTGGGGTGACGTTGGTTTTTTGTGCAGCAGGTCAAGTTTTAGAGAAAAGAAGATCAAGTTGAAGCGCTGAGGCATTAATGCAATTCTCTCTCTCACTCTCTCTCTCTCTCTCTCTCTCTCTTTATGATGAACTTGAAACTGCACACACACATGATAATATTGTGATTATTATACTATTAAGCGCAAAGCTTTGTTAATGTTACAAAATGCAGAATAATCTGGTCTGGAATGCTTTTACGTTATTTTTTTTTTAAGTTTGGAAATTTCCCTACATGCTTTTTTTCATATTCTACTACATCACTCTAAACTACCTTTACCAATTAGCATATAGGTAAATTATATTTCAAAGATTAGTTTTCTAGAGTCAAAATTTCAGACACTTGCAACTGTCTGTACGGTGTTGTACGTTTTATAATGCGATTTATTCAAAATAAAAGTATATTTAGAAATCAGAAAGAAATAACGAATGGAATTCTTTGTTTCTAAACGATTTTCTTTTCTTGAGCTTTTACCAAAATTACTGATTCCCCTGATACGGTCAAAGGGCACGCTGATTATTTATTTATTTTCAAATCCACATTTTAGAACATTTGGCTTTATGCTTAGTATTTCTAAAAACATATTAATATTGTGAAGTGGATTAACTGAACTAAACTAATGATTTTTAAACTAATCCTTGCTTGGGCCATATCTTTGGCCAGTGTATAATGCATAAATGCAAACCTTGATAAGCAAAATTTTCCAAGAACGGGCCCGGGCTCAGCAAACACATGTAATCAAAGAAAGCGGGCCGGGCCCGGGCTCCTAAAATTGAGCCCGAACTCATCTCTAACATAAACTACTGCATGCTATTGCTAACATGTTACCAAATAATTATAAGGATTAGGATTTGAATACTTTATTTGTGCATGAACTCCATTCTTTTTTTCTTTTGTGTGAGCTTGATTTTCGTAAAAATTTTCTTCCGAGTAGTTTTCCATATTTAAAAAGAAGTTTTTGCCGAATCAACCAAGTTTTTCGAGTGTGCATATCCTTGTGTGGCTCTAAGATATATCTTGAATCTTTTTAATGCTAAAAAAACTTCTTTCGGCAGTTGCAGTTGTTGACGGAAACTTTAATATTAGGTCTGCTAATTTGTGCACCTCATGTCCAATTTATTCAACTTTATGTAACACGTAACGTCTCTCAATGATTTGTTTTTGTATTCATCAAAGGAATAAAACACCCTTAATTCATTTTTTAGTCGAGCTGTATCAAAATTTTAATCATAGAGTTCTTTAAGTTCTGACAGTAGATGGAAGCTTTGACAAAATTTATTAAAACAGTTCGAATCCAACAAAGCCACGAATTTAAGATATAATATCACTGATTTTAATTCATTGACACTTCACACAAACTGAAACAACTCTCGCGAAACACCTGCTGTAACAGGCGGAAGCATGCGCTGACTGGGGAAGTAGAAGTCTTCTCTTTTCTGAGCGAACCGTTGCGCAAAGCAATGGTCCATTCGCTTCCATACGCGCTCATTCATGTTGTCATGGAAACGCTAGCAGTCGATCGTGTGGAAGATCTTCAAATTAGAACAGCGAAGACTCTAGAAGAGCTGTTGCCTTATGCCGTTGGCTTCGCTCGCCAGACTGAGTCTACGAAGCGAATCCGCATGTGTGTGTGTTTTTTTTTTTTTTTTTCGCAGCGAAAGCATCGACACTATCTTAATGCTGTTGATAATTGACTTTTATTTGTGTCTATTTAATTTATTTTTATTTGCGTTTAGTTAATTGGCTTTTATTTGTGCATTCTCTCGGCTTCGCAGCTAGCCTAGTTAGCCTCGAATGTAAGCCACTGATTGAATCATATCATCTGCAGTACACCACGTACGTGCCAAAGCGGCTGTGAAATACACTATCTACCAACAAGTAATTGGACACCTGTGATAGTAAAGGAAAACGAAGTTTATTCACCTTCAATAGTTGGTGGAGGCTGCACGAGCGGCGATTACAGCTGCGACCCTCCGGGGCATACTCTCAATCAGTCGTTGTACGACGGCTAGCGGTATTTTCTTCCACTCGGCTTGGAGAAGACAGGTCAGTTCCTTCACCGACTTTGGACGGCGGGGTCACCCCTTAAGTCGACGCTTCAACTCGTCCCAGAGGTACTCGATAGGGTTAAGGTCCGGGCTCTGCGCAGGCCAGTCCATTCGATTAACCCCATTGTCACCATACCAAGCCATGGTGGACCTCGCAACATGACAGGTGGCATTGTCATCCTGAAAGTAACATGGGTCCACCCCGTAAAACTGCCACAACGTAGGAAGCGCATGGTCATCCAAAATGGTGCAGTAGGTCTCGGCGTTGAGTCTACCAGGAATTGCGACCAAGGGTCCCGTGCCATACCAGGAGAAACACCCCCATAGCATAATTCCACCGCCGCCGAACTTCACAGTTGGCACAATACATTCCGGCAGGAGGCGTTCTCCAGGCAGACGCCAAACCCAGACCCTGCCATCCGAACGGTAGAGGGTGAACATTGACTCGTCGCTCCAGAGAACCTGTTTCCACTGTTCAACGGTCCACTGTCAACGTTCTTTGCACCTCGTTAGCCGAGCAGCGCTATTAGACTTGGTGATCAAAGGCTTGTGGGCGGCAGCACGTCCATGATAACCGAGCAAGTGGGCTTCCTTACGGATGGTATTCATCGAAAGAACACTCCCGGATGCCTGTTGAAACTCCTCGCGGATGTTGCCCATCGATTTGATGCGGTTCTTCCGAATTTCTCTGGCCAACATCCGTCGGTCTCTAACTCCTAGTTTTGTGGGTCTGCCGTTTGTGGGCACATTCCGACAGTCACCTCTCATCTTCTACTTGCCAATCACGTAGGCCACTGTCGATTTTGGGTACTTCAACTAGCTGGATATGTCACGTATGAATTGCCCATTTCTGTGATACCCGACGATTACACCTTTCTCGAAATCAGAGAGCTCCAAACTGCGTGGCATCTTGCATGCGACTGGTTGCGTTGTTGTTTCCCACACGATATTTAACGGCGGCGGCCGTGACGTGTATCAGAACCGCAGATATCGTGGATTGCATTGTGTCCAATTACTTGTTGGTAGATAGTGTATCTAAGAGTGTCATAATCCCGTGACTTCTCATTCCTTCTGAGTGAATGAGGTGTTCTCCGAGAATACGACGATACACTTTTCGTTTGACCATTTCATGTCTGTTTTGTGCTCTGTATGTGTTGTTCTCCATAATTAAAGTCATGTGATTACTGTTTGTGTGCTGTAAATCTTCTTTTGTCTGTAATGTCCTTAACTATTTCCTTCACTTTATTTTGGAAAATATACACTATCTGATCAAAAGTATCCAGAGATTTGCCCATCCACAAACTCCCTGTAATTGGAAAGGAATTAATATCCAGTCGGTCCATCCTTTGCTGCTAGCACAGACTCCGCCCTAATGGGAAGGCGTTGCATTAGATTTTGGTACGTTGGTGCAAGAATTCCCCCCCCCCCCCATTTTGAACAAAAGCATTAGTCAGGTCAGTTACCGATGTGAGGCAAATCTCGCAGTCGGCCTTCGAATTTATTCCTCAGAGTTCCACAGGGATGAGATCGGGAAGCTGTGCAGGCCAATCAAGCTCTTCCACACCCATCTCATCAAATCTTTCCTGCACTAACCTCGCTTTGTGGAAGGGGGTACATTGTGCTTGCTGGTAAAGAAAAGAACCTAGCTTTGTGGAAGGGGGTACATTGTGCTTGCTGGTAAAGAAAAGAACCTCGCTTTGTGGAAGGGGGTACATTGTGCTTGCTGGTAAAGAAAAGAACCTCGCTTTGTGGAAGGGGGTACATTGTGCTTGCTGGTAAAGAAAAGAACCTCGCTTTGTGGAAGGGGGTACATTGTGCTTGCTGGTAAAGAAAATAACCTCGCGTTGTGGACGAAAACATTCTGCTTGTCCGTAAAGAAAGGGACCTCACTTTGTAAACGGGGCATTGGGCTGTTGATAAAGGTAAAGGATATCGCTTTGTGGACGGAGAACGTTGTGCTGTTGGTAAAGAAAGGGACCTCCTTTTGTGGACGGGGACATTGTTCTGTTCGTAAAGGAAATGCATCTTGTTTTGTAGACGGGCACATTATGCTTGTTCATAGAGAAAGAGACCTCACTTTGTAGACGGGAACGTTGTGCTGTTGGTAAAGAAAGGGACTCCGCTTTGTAGACGGGGTACATTGTGCTTGTTGGTAAAGAAAAGATATCTGGCTTCGTGGACGGAAGACATTATGCTCTTGGTGGAGGAGGAGCATCGCTTTGTAGACGATGGACATTGTGTTGTTGATAAAGGAAAGAGATCTCGCTTTATGGACGGGAACATTGTTCTTTTTGGTAAAGAATAGGACCTCACTTTGCAGACGGACGCATTGTGCTGTTGACAAAGGGAAGGGATCTCGCTTTGTGGACGGAGGACATTGTTCTGTTGGCAAAAAAAGGGGCCTTGCTTTGTGGGCGACATTGTGCTTGTTGGTAAAGGAAGGGACTTCACTTTGTGGACGGGACATTGTGATGTAGGTAAAGGAAACGAACTTCACCCAAAAGTTGCCGTAATGCTGAAAGCACATAACTGTCGAGAATATCGTTATAGGCCGAACCGTTAAGGATCCAGAACAGTGGAACCATGGGGCTTAGCTCAAACCGTGAAAAACGGCTGCAGAGCATGACACCTTTTCCACCAAACTTCACAGGTGGCACAGCACAGTCGGGCAGGTTACATTCACCTGGTATCCTCCACTCTCTCCGTTGGGATACCAGATGGCGTTGCGTGATTTATCACTCCATAGAACGCATTTCCACTACTCCAGAATCAAAGGCGCTAAGCTTTTCACTCCAACCAACGCTTGGGGAGGATTTTGATGGCGTTAGGCTTGTGAGTGGTTGCTCAGCCAAGGAAACACATTTCCTTCAGTTTACGATAAATCTTTATGATACTGATGTTGCTCACAGAGACATTTTGGAAATCGGCGGTGAATGTTGCAGCCGAGGACAGGAGATTTTGTAGCACTACGAGCTTCAGCACAAAGCAGTCCCGCTTCGTCATTTTGTATGGCCTACAAGGACGCGATTGCTCTGTTGTTCCTCCTAAGCCTTTCCACTTCAGAATGACATCCCCAACAAGTTGATGGGAGTAGCTGCAGAAGGGCAGAAATTTCCCGAACTGAGTTCTTGCTAAGATATCATCTTATGACCATACCACGTTGAAAGTTACAGAGTTCTACCGTCTGGCCCATTCTACTGTTCATGCTTGTTTATGAACTGATGAACTGACTCGTTGCTAAAATGGCATCTTATGACCGTGCTACGTAGAAAGTTACTGAGCCATGCCGTATGGCCCAGTCTGCTGTTCATCGTTATCTCTGATGTTTACCAGTCTTCGTGCGTCTCTTTATACTGAATTGCCTAAAGTCATGGGATACGTGCCTAGTGTCGTGTAGGACCTCCTCAAGCCCGGCGAAGTGCAGCAACTCAACGTGGAATCGATTCCACAAGTGGCCGGAAGACTTCTGGAGAGATGTTGAGCCATGCCCTCTGAACAGCAGCCCCCAGCTCACTGGTATTTGTAGGTGCAGGATCTTGACTGCAAATAGACCTTTCCACCACGTCACATAAGTGTTCTATTGGATTCATGTCGGGCAAACGTGGTGGCCACGCCATGTCCACAATGCTCCTCGAACCAATTTTGGACAACTAGGGCCAGATGACATGGTGCATTGTCCGCCTACAAAATACATCGTTGTTGGGGTACGTGAAGTCCATGAAGGGCTGCAAATGGTCTATCAGCAGAGCAACAAAGCGATTACCGGTTAATGACGTGTATACGAGGACCAGAGGACCCAAACCGTGAAACGTAAACACACCCCACACATGTATGAAACCACCATGTCCCCCAGGAAAATCCCATCGTTGTTGGGGTACCTGAAGTCCATGAAGGACTGCAAATGGTCACCCAAAAGAGCAACAAAGCGATTACCGGTGAATGATGTGTATACGAGGACCAGAGGACCCAAACCGTGAAACGTAAACACACCCCACACATGTATGAAACCACCATGTCCACCAGGAAAATCCCATCGTTTTTGGGGTACCTGAAGTCCATGACGGACTGCAAATGGTCACCCAAAAGATCAACAAAGTGATTACCGGTTAATGCTGTGTATACGAGGACCAGAGGACCCAAACCGTGCAACGTAAACACACCCCACACATGTATGAAACCACCATGACCACCAGGAAAATCCCATCGTTGTTGGGGTACCTAAAGTCCATGAAGGACTGCAAATGGTCACCCAAAAGAGCAACAAAGCGATTACCGGTTAATGATGTGTATACGAAGACCAGAGGACCCAAACCGCGCAACGTAAACACACCCCACACATGTATGAAACCACCATGTCCACCAGGAAAATCCCATCGTTGTTGGGGTACCTGAAGTCCATGAAGGACTGCAAATGGTCACCCAAAAGAGCAACAAAGCGATTACCGGTTAATGACGTGTATACGAGGACCAGATGACACAAACCGCGCAACGTAAACACACCCCACACATGTATGAAACCACCATGTCCACCAGGAAAATCCCATCGTTGTTGGGGTACCTGAAGTCCATGAAGGACTGCAAATGGTCACCCAAAAGAGCAACAAAGCGATTACCGGTTAATGACGTGTATACGAGGACCAGAGGACACAAACCGCGCAACGTAAACACACCCCACACATGTATGAAACCACCATGTCCACCAGGAAAATCCCATCGTTGTTGGGGTACCTGAAGTCCATGAAGGACTGCAAATGGTCACCCAAAAGATCAACAAAGTGATTACCGGTTAATGATGTGTAGACGAGGACCAGAGGACCCAAACCGTGAAACGTAAACACACCCCACACATGTATGAAACCACCATGTCCACCAGGAAAATCCCATCGTTGTTGGGGTACCTGAAGTCCATGAAGGACTGCAAATGGTCACCCAAAAGAGCAACAAAGCGATTACCGGTTAATGACGTGTATACGAGGACCAGAGGACCCAAACCGCGCAACGTAAACATACCCCACACATGTATGAAACCACCATGTCCACCAGGAAAATCCCATCGTTGTTGGGGTACCTGAAGTCCATGAAGGACTGCAAATGGTCACCCAAAAGAGCAACAAAGCGATTACCGGTTAATGACGTGTATACGAGGACCAGATGACACAAACCGCGCAACGTAAACACACCCCACACATGTATGAAACCACCATGTCCACCAGGAAAATCCCATCGTTGTTGGGGTACCTGAAGTCCATGAAGGACTGCAAATGGTCACCCAAAAGATCAACAAAGTGATTACCGGTTAATGATGTGTAGACGAGGACCAGAGGACCCAAACCGTGAAACGTAA
Organism: Macrothele yani; assembly: GCA_039090855.1. NCBI lineage: Eukaryota > Metazoa > Arthropoda > Arachnida > Araneae > Macrothelidae > Macrothele > Macrothele yani. Next base: position 74,561,795 of record CM077032.1, on the reverse strand, counting down.
ACACACCCCACACATGTATGAAACCACCATGTCCACCAGGAAAATCCCATCGTTGTTGGGGTACCTGAAGTCCATGAAGGACTGCAAATGGTCACCCAAAAGAGCAACAAAGCGATTACCGGTTAATGACGTGTATACGAGGACCAGATGACACAAACCGCGCAACGTAAACACACCCCACACATGTATGAAACCACCATGTCCACCAGGAAAATCCCATCGTTGTTGGGGTACCTGAAGTCCATGAAGGACTGCAAATGGTCACCCAAAAGATCAACAAAGTGATTACCGGTTAATGACGTGTATACGAGGACCAGATGACACAAACCGCGCAACGTAAACACACCCCACACATGTATGAAACCACCATGTCCACCAGGAAAATCCCATCGTTGTTGGGGTACCTGAAGTCCATGAAGGACTGCAAATGGTCACCCAAAAGAGCAACAAAGCGATTACCGGTGAATGATGTGTATACGAGGACCAGAGGACCCAAACCGTGAAACGTAAACACACCCCACACATGTATGAAACCACCATGTCCACCAGGAAAATCCCATCGTTGTTGGGGTACCTAAAGTCCATGAAGGACTGCAAATGGTCACCCAAAAGAGCAACAAAGCGGTTACCGGTTAATGATGTGTATACGAAGACCAGAGGACCCAAACCGCGCAACGTAAACACACCCCACACATGTATGAAACCACCATGTCCACCAGGAAAATCCCATCGTTGTTGGGGTACCTGAAGTCCATGAAGGACTGCAAATGGTCACCCAAAAGAGCAACAAAGCGATTACCGGTTAATGACGTGTATACGAGGACCAGATGACACAAACCGCGCAACGTAAACACACCCCACACATGTATGAAACCACCATGTCCACCAGGAAAATCCCATCGTTGTTGGGGTACCTGAAGTCCATGAAGGACTGCAAATGGTCACCCAAAAGAGCAACAAAGCGATTACCGGTTAATGACGTGTATACGAGGACCAGAGGACCCAAACCGCGCAACGTAAACATACCCCACACATGTATGAAACCACCATGTCCACCAGGAAAATCCCATCGTTGTTGGGGTACCTGAAGTCCATGAAGGACTGCAAATGGTCACCCAAAAGAGCAACAAAGCGATTACCGGTTAATGACGTGTATACGAGGACCAGATGACACAAACCGCGCAACGTAAACACACCCCACACATGTATGAAACCACCATGTCCACCAGGAAAATCCCATCGTTGTTGGGGTACCTGAAGTCCATGAAGGACTGCAAATGGTCACCCAAAAGATCAACAAAGTGATTACCGGTTAATGATGTGTAGACGAGGACCAGAGGACCCAAACCGTGAAACGTAAACACACCCCACACATGTATGAAACCACCATGTCCACCAGGAAAATCCCATCGTTGTTGGGGTACCTGAAGTCCATGAAGGACTGCAAATGGTCACCCAAAAGAGCAACAAAGCGATTACCGGTTAATGACGTGTATACGAGGACCAGAGGACCCAAACCGCGCAACGTAAACATACCCCACACATGTATGAAACCACCATGTCCACCAGGAAAATCCCATCGTTGTTGGGGTACCTGAAGTCCATGAAGGACTGCAAATGGTCACCCAAAAGAGCAACAAAGCGATTACCGGTTAATGACGTGTATACGAGGACCAGATGACACAAACCGCGCAACGTAAACACACCCCACACATGTATGAAACCACCATGTCCACCAGGAAAATCCCATCGTTGTTGGGGTACCTGAAGTCCATGAAGGACTGCAAATGGTCACCCAAAAGATCAACAAAGTGATTACCGGTTAATGATGTGTAGACGAGGACCAGAGGACCCAAACCGTGAAACGTAAACACACCCCACACATGTATGAAACCACCATGTCCACCAGGAAAATCCCATCGTTGTTGGGGTACCTGAAGTCCATGAAGGACTGCAAATGGTCACCCAAAAGAGCAACAAAGCGATTACCGGTTAATGACGTGTATACGAGGACCAGAGGACCCAAACCGCGCAACGTAAACATACCCCACACATGTATGAAACCACCATGTCCACCAGGAAAATCCCATCGTTGTTGGGGTACCTGAAGTCCATGAAGGACTGCAAATGGTCACCCAAAAGAGCAACAAAGCGATTACCGGTGAATGATGTGTATACGAGGACCAGAGGACCCAAACCGTGAAACGTAAACACACCCCACACATGTATGAAACCACCATGTCCACCAGGAAAATCCGTGACCATTTGAAGTCCATGAAGGACTGCAAATGGTCACCCAAAAGAGCAACAAAGCGATTACCGGTGAATGATGTGTATACGAGGACCAGAGGACCCAAACCGTGAAACGTAAACACACCCCACACATGTATGAAACCACCATGTCCACCAGGAAAATCCCATCGTTGTTGGGGTACCTGAAGTCCATGAAGGACTGCAAATGGTCACCCAAAAGAGCAACAAAGCGATTACCGGTGAATGATGTGTATACGAGGACCAGAGGACCCAAACCGTGAAACGTAAACACACCCCACACATGTATGAAACCACCATGTCCACCAGGAAAGTCCCATCGTTGTTGGGGTACCTGAAGTCCATGAAGGACTGCAAATGGTCACCCAAAAGAGCAACAAAGCGATTACCGGTGAATGATGTGTATACGAGGACCAGAGGACCCAAACCGTGAAACGTAAACACACCCCACACATGTATGAAACCACCATGTCCACCAGGAAAATCCCATCGTTGTTGGGGTACCTGAAGTCCATGAAGGACTGCAAATGGTCACCCAAAAGAGCAACAAAGCGATTACCGGTTAATGACGTGTATACGAGGACCAGATGACACAAACCGCGCAACGTAAACACACCCCACACATGTATGAAACCACCATGTCCACCAGGAAAATCCCATCGTTGTTGGGGTACCTGAAGTCCATGAAGGACTGCAAATGGTCACCCAAAAGAGCAACAAAGCGATTACCGGTTAATGACGTGTATACGAGGACCAGAGGACCCAAACCGCGCAACGTAAACATACCCCACACATGTATGAAACCACCATGTCCACCAGGAAAATCCCATCGTTGTTGGGGTACCTGAAGTCCATGAAGGACTGCAAATGGTCACCCAAAAGAGCAACAAAGCGATTACCGGTGAATGATGTGTATACGAGGACCAGAGGACCCAAACCGTGAAACGTAAACACACCCCACACATGTATGAAACCACCATGTCCACCAGGAAAATCCCATCGTTGTTGGGGTACCTGAAGTCCATGAAGGACTGCAAATGGTCACCCAAAAGATCAACAAAGTGATTACCGGTTAATGATGTGTAGACGAGGACCAGAGGACCCAAACCGTGCAACGTAAACACACCCCACACATGTATGAAACCACCATGTCCACCAGGAAAATCCCATCGTTGTTGGGGTACCTGAAGTCCATGAAGGACTGCAAATGGTCACCCAAAAGAGCAACAAAGCGATTACCGGTGAATGATGTGTATACGAGGACCAGAGGACCCAAACCGTGAAACGTAAACACACCCCACACATGTATGAAACCACCATGTCCACCAGGAAAATCCCATCGTTGTTGGGGTACCTGAAGTCCATGAAGGACTGCAAATGGTCACCCAAAAGATCAACAAAGTGATTACCGGTTAATGATGTGTAGACGAGGACCAGAGGACCCAAACCGTGCAACGTAAACACACCCCACACATGTATGAAACCACCATGTCCACCAGGAAAATCCCATCGTTGTTGGGGTACCTGAAGTCCATGAAGGACTGCAAATGGTCACCCAAAAGAGCAACAAAGCGATTACCGGTGAATGATGTGTATACGAGGACCAGAGGACCCAAACCGTGAAACGTAAACACACCCCACACATGTATGAAACCACCATGTCCACCAGGAAAATCCCATCGTTGTTGGGGTACCTGAAGTCCATGAAGGACTGCAAATGGTCACCCAAAAGATCAACAAAGTGATTACCGGTTAATGATGTGTAGACGAGGACCAGAGGACCCAAACCGTGCAACGTAAACACACCCCACACATGTATGAAACCACCATGTCCACCAGGAAAATCCCATCGTTGTTGGGGTACCTGAAGTCCATGAAGGGCTGCAAATGGTCAACCAGCAGAGCAACAAAGCGATTACCGGTTAATGACGTGTATACGAGGACCAGAGGATCCAAACCGTGCAACGTAAACACACCCCACACATGTATGAAACCACCATGACCACCAGGAAAATCCCATCGTTGTTGGGGTACCTGAAGTCCATGAAGGGCTGCAAATGGTCAACCAGCAGAGCAACAAAGCGATTACCGGTTAATGACGTGTATACGAGGACCAGAGGATCCAAACCGTGCAACGTAAACACACCCCACACATGTATGAAACCACCATGTCCACCAGGAAAATCCCATCGTTGTTGGAGTACCTGAAGTCCATGAAGGACTGCAAATGGTCACCCAAAAGAGCAACAAAGCGATTACCGGTTAATGATGTGTATACGAAGACCAGAGGATCCAAACCGTGCAACGTAAACACACCCGACACATGTATGAAACCACCATGTCCACCAGGAAAATCCCATCGTTATTGAGGTACCTGAAGTCCATGAAGGACTGCAAATGGTCACCCAAAAGAGCAACAAAGCGATTACCGGTTAATGACGTGTTTACGAGGACCGGATGACCCAAACCGTGCAACGTAAAGACACCCCACACATGTATGGAACCATCAGCAGCTTGCACAGAGCCTTGTTGACAGTTTGGGTACATGGTCTCATGGGATCTGCGCCACACCCAAACCCTGCCGTAAGCTCATAACAACTGGCAGCGTGATTCGTCGGACCACACCACATGTTGCCAGTCTCCAGGGTTAAATTACCGTGCTCACGATTCCGCGTGAGGTGCTGTTTCTGATGTCGTGGTGTTAGCAAAGACACTCTGGTGGGTCTTCATGGACGCTAAATTACGCTGCACTGAACTGATGGATATGCCTCTGGTACCTCCTGCCTTGAATATGGATGTTATTTGAACCAGTGTCGCTTGTCTGTTATCATGGACAATCCTGGTCAGACGCCGCTGGTTAAGGTCATTCAGCACCCGTGGTCAGCCACTGCGCTGTCCACGGTGGGTGATAATTTCTTCCATGAGGTATTCTCGGTCGACACGTGACACTGTGGTTCGCGGAATGTTGAATGTTCGCACAAGTACAGAAACTTAATGTCACATCCGTCTGGCGCCCACTACCAGGCCTCATTAAAAAACTCCGATAATTCACCTCGGCTTGCCATAATCCTACTGGCGGTTGTTCAACCTGACTCACGAGATTACACCTCGCAAGTGATAAAAATCGTGGCGTGCGTCGAAGCCTTTATACGACGGCAGCGCCAGTTAAAAATTTGCATAATGCTATCCCGTACGTTTGTCACTTCAGTGTATATCTGTACCGGGTCAAGGCTGTATGGTATACGGGCAAATCCCCTATTCAAAAGGAGATGATTTCCGATACTTTTAATCACATAGTGTAGTTTAAGTTGATATTACTAAGTGCTTCTTTCATTGGTTTTCAGTGTATAGACCTCATGAACTACATGGGTGGCATCATAGGCATTTGGTTAGGAGTGTATCTCTTGGCCTCTTTCGGAATAGCATTCTTCAAAGCCTGTTCAAGCCGAGTGCCAGAGCTTCGACGAGTGATTGGCGCAAAATACCGAAAAATTACCAGCAGTACTACAGAATTCTCTAAAACCCCAGAAGAAATGAAGTTAAACAACACTGAAGAAGAGAAGCGTAAGTTCATTACTTCCTTGGGAACGTGTACAGTGTTCTATTGACATTCCTATGGGCGGAAAAATAGAATGACGCATTCATTTTCGTACTGCTACAGTCGACAGCAATCGAAGTGATGACCCTTAGTATACATATAAGTACTACATATACTTACACACTAATACAAACACATATAAATTACTGTATACTGACTTGGGGGCAAACAACACAATATAACTTTAAAAAAATACAGGTACTACAGAATAGATAAGATTAATAGACCTAAAAACTCTTAATTATTCTATACCTAATTTTACCTTCAGGTCAGAAGTAAATCCCAATAAATATAATATACTTACAGTAAAACAATTATTTGACTGTAATCTTGGTAAAATAATGTTCAGAAGAATTAAAAGTGATTTACACCATGACTTAATATCATTAAATATTCGTACTCATACTTATGAAACCAGGAATCGATCAACACTCATACCTAATTTCCCTCGGACAGAAACAATTAAAATGAATATTAATTATTCGGGTCCAAAACTTTGGAACTCCTTGCCTTATGACATAAAATCTATTAACAATTTTGACCTATTTAAAAAAAAATTCAAGTATCACCTTATTAACAAGTCTCTCAATTAGTGCTGAGTTGACCTGATCTGGTCGCTGGATTGATTTCACGGCTTATGAATTGACCTTGGATCTATATACACTTATGTATTTATTTAATCTTTTAGTTATATTCAATGTGCCTTTGACTTGTCTTTTGTATTGTTATTTGTGTCCTTTTTTTCTAGTATTACGGGTGGGAGTGGCTATGTCAAGCCTTACGGCCTTTTCCCTCCTCCTCTTGGTTACTGCATTTTTTGTAATTGATTATATTGTTTGTATTTTGAATTGTAATATGTGGCAACTGAAAAATGAATAAATGAAAAAAAATGAAAATGACAGAATAATGTGAACACCACGTTCAGAGACGGGACTTTTAATGCAGCTGGGTACATCGCAATATGCAAAGGTATGCACCACTTTTTAGTTGTAACAGCTTTGTTTAGAACCTCAAGGTCCTGTTTAAGTGCACTAACGGTAAGCTGCTAGTGGCCTGCGTTCGTGACTGTCATGGAGATGACCTCCGGTTTGATCCTGGGCAGGTTCGAACCACTAAATACCCGCCGTGCGTCGGATGGGCACGTTAAGCCGTCGGACCCCGGGTACTGGCCCCCGGTAATAAATAAGGGCATCTTCCTCCCACTTTCTACTACGCTTCCGTGTCACTTTCCTATCGAGCACTCTAGCCCAAATCTCCTAGCTTCCTATTTCTAAGGGTTGTTTAAGACCTGGGGTCAGACACTCCCTTCCTAAAATCCTCTACATTTGATCATTTAAGTGCATTTACGGTAAGCTGCGGGTGGCATAGTGGTTAGCGTTCGGGACTGTCATGGAGCTGACCTCAGGTTCGATCCACTAAATACCCGCCGTGTGTCGGATGGGCACGTTAAGCCGTCGGACCCCGGGTACTGGCCCCCCGGTAATAAATAAGGGCATCTTCCTCCCACTTTCTACTACGCTTCCGTGTCACTTTCCTATCGAGCACTCTAGCCCAAATCTCCTAGCTTCCTATTTCTAAGGGTTGTTTAAGACCTGGGGTCAGACACTCCCCTCCTAAAATCCTCTACATTTGATCATTTAAGTGCATTTACGGTAAGCTGCGGGTGGCATAGTGGTTAGCGTTCGGGACTGTCATGGAGCTGACCTCAGGTTCGATCCACTAAATACCCGCCGTGTGTCGGATGGGCACGTTAAGCCGTCGGACCCCGGGTACTGGCCCCCGGTAATAAATAAGGGCATCTTCCTCCCACTTTCTACTACGCTTCCGTGTCACTTTCCTATCGAGCACTCTAGCCCAAATCTCCTAGCTTCCTATTTCTAAGGGTTGTTTAAGACCTGGGGTCAGACACTCCCTTCCTAAAATCCTCTACATTTGATCATTTAAGTGAATTTACGGTAAGCTGCGGGTGGCATAGTGGTTAGCGTTCGGGACTGTCATGGAGCTGACCTCAGGTTCGATCCACTAAATACCCGCCGTGTGTCGGATGGGCACGTTAAGCCGTCGGACCCCGGGTACTGGCCCCCCGGTAATAAATAAGGGCATCTTCCTCCCACTTTCTACTACGCTTCCGTGTCACTTTCCTATCGAGCACTCTAGCCCAAATCTCCTAGCTTCCTATTTCTAAGGGTTGTTTAAGACCTGGGGTCAGACACTCCCTTCCTAAAATCCTCTACATTTGATCATTTAAGTGAATTTACGGTAAGCTGCGGGTGGCATAGTGGTTAGCGTTCAGGACTGTCATGGAGCTGACCTCAGGTTCGTTCCACTAAATACCCGCCGTGTGTCGGATGGGCACGTTAAGCCGTCGGACCCCGGGTACTGGCCCCCGGTAATAAATACGGGCATCTTCCTCCCACTTTCTACTACGCTTCCGTGTCACTTTCCTATCGAGCACTCTAGCCCAAATCTCCTAGCTTCCTATTTCTAAGGGTTGTTTAAGACCTGGGGTCAGACAGTCCCTTCCTAAAATCCTCTAGATCTGATCTAAGTGCACTTACAGTGTCTTGTTGAAAAGTTTCTTTCAGAGTGACGACAAAATGAGCGACCTAACGGACTTCGAAAGAAGGCTACTTGTAGGTGGCCGACTAGTTGGTGCCTCCGTGACAACAGTCGCCAGGGTAGTGGGGGTATCGGGAGCTATTGTGTTTAGTGTCATGACAGCATACAGTGTTCGTGGCAAAACCTCGTCTGCGAAACACAAGAGCGGCCGGAAAACGACCGTGACTGATAGAGACAGGAGATCATTAAAGAGGATTGTTACCTGGAATAAGAAGACCACGGCGCCGAAAATTAGGTCTGAGTTCTATCTGCATTTTCAGACCCAGTGCCAACGAAAACAGTGAGAAGGGTACTGCACAAACAAGATGTTCATGGCAGAGCTGGTATTGCAAAACCTCTGGTGACCCGGGTGAATGCAAAACGGCGACGGCAGTGGTGACCAGAGCATACAACGCGGACTGCCGATGCATTAAAGCGTGTAATGTGGTCGGATGAATCCACGTTCACACTATTCCCAACCGCAGGACGCGTTTACGTGTGGAGAATACCGTCAGAAGCGTACAACCCAGACTGCTCTAACAGTGCAGCATCGTGGCGCTTCTATTGTGCTCTGTTCGGTCATATCCTGGTTTTCAGAATGTTCCCTGATCATCTTAAAAAGGACGGATGACTGGCTGAGCGTATGAATTCATTTCGGCTGACCAAGAACATCCAATGGCTCAGGCATTGTTTGTTGCAGGGGATGCCATCTATCAAGTTGATAATGCCCCAGTTCACAGAGATCAGAATGTCCAGTCATGGTTTGAGGAACATGAGGACGAACTTTCACACCTTCCTTGGCCTTCCCAATCACCAGACTTAAACTTTATCAAGCCACTGTGGTCTGTGTTCGAAGACAGAATAAGATCCCGTTATCCTCCTCCAGCATCCTTCAGGGACATGGAGAAGTTTCTGATTGACGAATGATGTAACGTCCCACTAACCGTCATCCAGGATTTGTATGCGTCCATTCCAAGGAGGATTCAGGCGGTTTTGAATGCCAAAGGTGGTTGCACACCCTATTAGGTACGTAAAACCTTCTTTCTGCATGAAGAATGGTGTAACATCCCACTAACCACCATCCAGGATTTGTATGCGTCCATTCCTAGGAGGATTCATGCGGTTTTGAATGCCAAAGGTGGTCCCACACCCTATTAGGTATGTAAAATTTTCTTTTCTGCATGAAGAATGGTGCAACATCCCACTAACCACCATCCAGGATTTGTATGTGTCCATTCCGAGGAGGATTCAGGTGGTTTTGAGTGCCAAAGGTGGTCCCACACCCTATTAGGTACGTAAAACCTTCTTTCTGCATGAAGAATGGTGTAACATCCCACTAACCACCATCCAGGATTTGTATGCGTCCTTTCCATGGAGGATTCATGCGGTTTTGAATGCCAAAGGTGGTCCCACACCCTATTAGGTACGTAAAACCTTTTTTCTGCATGAAGAATGGTGTAACATCCCACTAACCACCATCCAGGATTTGTATGCGTCCATTCCAAGGAGGATTCATGCGGTTTTGAATGCCAAAGGTGGTCCCACACCCTATTAGGTACGCAAAATCTTCTTTCTGCATGATGAATGGTGTAACATCCCACTAACCACCAGCCAGGATTTGTATGCGTCCATTCCAAGGAAAATTCAGGCGGTTTTGAATGCAAAAGGTGGTCCCACACCCTATTAGGATGGTGTAACATCCCACTAACCGTCATCCAGGATTTGTATGCGTTCATTCCAAGGAGACTTCAGGCGGTTTTGAATGTAAAAGGTGGTCCCACACCCTAGTAGGACGGTGTAACATCCCACTAACCGTCATCCAACATTTGTATGCGTCCATTCCAAGGAGGATTCATGCGGTTTTGAATGCCAAAGGTGGTCCCACACCCTATTAGGTACGTAAAACCTTTTTTTGCATGAAGAATGGTGTAACATCCCACTAACCACCATCCAGGATTTGTATGTGTCCATTCCAAGGAAAATTCAGGCGGTTTTGAATGCCAAAGGTGGTCCCACACCCTATTAGGTACGTAAAACCTTTTTTCTGCATGAAGAATGGTGTAACATCCCACTAACCACCATCCAGGATTTGTATGCGTCCTTTCCATGGAGGATTCATGCGGTTTTGAATGCCAAAGGTGGTCCCACACCCTATTAGGTACGTAAAATCTTCTTTCTGCATGATGAATGGTGTAACATCCCACTAACCACCACCCAGGATTTGTATGCGTCTATTCCAAGGAAAATTCAGGCGGTTTTGAATGCAAAAGGTGGTCCCACACCCTAGTAGGACGGTGTAACATCCCACTAACCGTCATCCAAGATTTGTATGCGTCCATTCCAAGGAGGATTCATGCGGTTTTGAATGCCAAAGGTGGTCCCACACCCTATTAGGTACGTAAAACCTTTTTTCTGCATGAAGAATGGTGTAATATCCCACTAACCACCATCCAGGATTTGTATGCGTCCATTCCAAGGAGGATTCATGCGGTTTTGAATGCCAAAGGTGGTCCCACACCCTATTAGGTACGCAAAATCTTCTTTCTGCATGATGAATGGTGTAACATCTCACTAACCACCATCCAGGATTTGTATGCGTCCATTCCAAGGAAAATTTAGGCGGTTTTGAATGCAAAAGGTGGTCCCACACCCTAGTAGGACGGTGTAACATCCCACTAACCGTCATCCAAGATTTGTATGCGTCCATTCCAAGGAGGATTCATGCGGTTTTGAATGCCAAAGGTGGTCCCACACCCTATTAGGTACGTAAAATCTTCTTTCTGCATGATGAATGGTGTAACATCCCACTAACCACCATCCAGGATTTGTATGTGTCCATTCCAAGGAAAATTCAGGCGGTTTTGAAAGTCAAAGGTGGTCCCACACCCTATTAGGATGGTGTAACATCCCACTAACCGTCATCCAGGATTTGTATGCGTTCATTCCAAGGAGGATTCAGGCGGTTTTGAATGCAAAAGGTGGTCCCACACCCTATTAGGATGGTGTAACATCCCACTAACCGTCATCCAGGATTTGTATGCGTCCATTCCAAGGAGGATTCAGGCGGTTTTGAATGCTAAATGTAGTCCCACGCCCTATTAAGTACGTAAATCCTTTTCTTAGGTGTTCACATTATTTTGTCCAACCCGTGTATGTAGTCAAATAGGGCTCTAGGTCAGAGGTTCTCAAAGTGTGCTCAGAGATGCTTCCCGTGAAAATCCCTCATAAAATCGTCACGTTCGACCACGGAAATCCTCGGGGAAAATCCACGTACTTCCTCAATTTCCTTATATTGGGTCGTTTCATAATTGTTGGCCGATGCCGACAAGGCGAATTTGCATAGCCGATTACAAGTGACGCCTCGTAGGAGGAACTACCAAACCCCCATGCAAATTGAATCGGTTCAGTCCACGTCTATAAAACGGTATTTCAGACAGAACTCAGCAGTTGGGGACGGGATGGAGCATCCCGACGTGAGATCAGTTATTTTTACACGAATTCAAACTTTGCCGGAATGTGTCCGAAACGGTCGCAAATGTCAATAGAGCGTGGGTTGTCGGAACGACGAATGACAGAACTGTCCGTAGATTGTTTTCCTAGTTCCATGCCGGTGATGTTGCCATCGACCATACGCCAGGAGCCGGTCGTCCGGTTCTGTGTGACACTGTACATTTAAGGCGGAAAGTGGAAGAAAACAAAACGTCCACAGTACATGAGCTCAGTGCCGAACTTTTCGTATCATCAGCGACAGTTTTGAGACACCTGGCAGCTATGGGCAAGGTTAAAAACTGGATACCTGGATTCCACACGAACTCACCGAACAGCAGCTGATACGGCGTCTGGAAACATGCATTGCCCTCCAAAAACGTGAGGCTAGCGCTCCCTTTCTGCATCGGATCCTTACGGTCGATGACAAATGGGTGTTTTATGACAAAAGGAAGCGAACAGCGCCTTGGCTCGATAAACGGTAAATACCCAAACACATGTCCAAACCCGAGTTGCACCCACAGAAGGTTCTGATCTCTGTGTGGTGGACTGCCAAGACTGTGGTTCATTATGAGTTTTTGCCGCGAGGTCAAACAATCACAACGGACGTGTGCTGCCGTCAGCCGAGCGAATGTCACCAGAAATTATGCAGCAAGCAATCATCGCTCGCCAATCGTTTGCGTCCCATACTGCTTCAGAATGGCGCACGATCGCATGTGTCTATTGGAAGCATGCGAAAAATCAACACCTTGGGGTACGAGGTCCTCTCTCACCCTGTTTATTCACCTGACTTGGCACCCTCAGACTTTCACATGTTTCGCTATTTGGACCACTTCTTGAGGGGGCAAACGGTTGGCTAACAAGGATGCTGTGATTTCCGCCGTTGGCGATTCCTCGGACGACTGTGATGCCAGTTTCTGCCACCGTGGCATTTTTGCACTGAAAACACGTTGGGCACTGTGTATTGCTGCCGAGGGCAGAAAAAGTTCGGAATAAAATACATTTCGTCGTTTGTTACTACTGTTTGTTTATTTGTGTCCGAATTGGCCACTAATTATGAAATGACCCAATACAATGAATGTACATAATGAGTGCTGAAGTGCGATCTTTTCCTCATTGGTCACCGTTTCGGCTTGGAAGAATGATTGAATTATGATCTGTGGTTGTTTACATTTCCATATTTAGCTGACATATTCCCAAGAATTGATGAAGTTTATACAACCTTGGTCTCCAAGAACTTCTTCAATTTCTTTATACAATGAATGTACATATTGAGTGCTGAAGTGTGGGCTTTTCTCATCGGTCACCGTTTCGGCTTGGAAGAATGGCTGAATGATGATCTGTGGTTGTTTACATTTCCATATTTAGCTGACATATTCCCAAGAATTGATGAAGTTTATACAACCTTGGTCTCCAAGAACTTCTTCAATTTCTTTATACAATGAATGTACATAATGAGTGCTGAAGTGTGGGCTTTTCTCATTGGTTACCGTTTCGGCTTGGAAGAATGGCTGAATGATGATCTGTGGTTGTTTAGACTTCCATATTTAGCTGACATATTCCCAAGAATTTATGAAGTTTATACAACCTTGGTCTTCAAGAACTTCTTCGATTTCTTTATACAATGAATGTACATAATAAGTGCTGAAGTGTGGGCTTTTCTCATTGGTTACCGTTTCGGCTTGGAAGAATGGCTGAATGATGATCTGTGGTTGTTTAGACTTCCATATTTAGCTGACATATTCCCAAGAATTGATGAAGTTTATACAACCTTGGTCTTCAAGAACTTCTTCGATTTCTTTATACAATGAATGTACATAGTGAGTGCTGAAGTTTGGGCTTTTCTCATTGGTTACCGTTTCGGCTTGGAAGAATGGCTGAATGATGATCTGTGGTTGTTTACATTTCCATATTTAGCTGACATATTCCCAAGAATTGATGAAGTTTATACAACCTTGGTCTCCAAGAACTTCTTCAATTTTTTTATACAATGAATGTACATAATGAGTGCTGAAGTGTGGGCTTTTCTCATTGGTTACCGTTTCGGCTTGGAAGAATGGCTGAATGATGATCTGTGGTTGTTTAGACTTCCATATTTAGCTGACATATTCCCAAGAATTGATGAAGTTTATACAACCTTGGTCTTCAAGAACTTCTTCGATTTCTTTATACAATGAATGTACATAGTGAGTGCTGAAGTGTGGGCTTTTCTCATTGGTTACCGTTTCGGCTTGGAAGAATGGCTGAATGATGATCTGTGGTTGTTTAGACTTCCATATTTTGAATTACGACACTATCTTTCTACCTTCCTTGGAAACAGTGGACTAAATCAGGGTCTGCTTATTTCCCTTGTAGTGGTTCACGACTGATCTCTTAAATCTTGAATGAACGGCAAAGTTCAAACGCTCTGTCCCATTGAGTCACCAGTTTTAGATTTTTGTCATCTTAGAAAGTTTAAGTTCGCTCAGAAAACTATGCTTTTGCAAGCTTGAGTTTGCGTTCAAAGTTCAAAACCAGAATTTAGTTTAATCTACCAAGCAAAGGGATTTCATGTCATATGAGGTTTTCCAGCAAAGCAGTAGACACGTGAAAACAGTCGCACAAGATAGGCATTTTCCGGTAGAAGAAGGGAGATTCCAAAGTTAATTTCTTGGGGGAAAGCGTAAAAACACTCTTCGTTCACTGGAGATAGCGTAAAAACACTCTTCTTTCATGTTTTAATTTAAACCTCGAGGAATTAGTATCTAACTATGAAAAGGAAGTTCTAAAAATTTAGGGGCATTTACACTAAAATCCTACAATGACTTTATTTGAAATAGTGAAGAATCGGCCTTAGAGACTAAAATACATCTGAAGATTTTAGACACATTTCTGTTCAGAAGTAAAGTCGAATGGAAAAATAACAGCAATTAAATCGATAGGAAAAGATTGATAGGTTGATTCAGAAAAAAAAAAAAGAAAAACTAAGAAAAAAAAAAGAAGTTTCATAAAAATAAACCAAAGTTTTAAGAATCATACAACACTGAATAGAAGGAAAAACATAATAAGTAAAATAAGGGGAATACGATATTTTCACTATGAGAGTTTGGAAACATCTGCTTTTCTTACGAATTAGTAAAACGTGAAATAAAAATGTTTAGAGGAAGTACGGACTTGGTCGCTATGTCTCCAGAATGAAAGCTTTTTCTGCTGAGACAATGAATAAAAAATACGACAATGAAAACCTAATTGAAACGAAAGAAAAGGTCAATGAAACTAAACGTCTAAAGAAAAAATGCGGCAGGCACAGAAGTTAAAAATGATTGGACAGATACGGGAGAACTGGACATTTAGTGAAAGAAATATACGCGAAGTTTTGAAACATCTCGATTTAAAGCGAACTGAATGAGGGAAAGGAATGAGATTAGGGAAGTTCTTATTAACTTTGATGAGGTGAGGAAACAATAAAAATTTAGTTATACATGAAATAAAGTAAAAAAAAAATAGCTCGTTTAAGAATATGATTTTTGGTGAAAGTATGAAATTTTAGTTGAAATGTCATGACCAGCATTTCGAAAAGAAATAGATTGAGTCGATATGTATTGAAAAGAAGTAAGAATTTCTTTATTTTCGCTATGGTGGTGGGGAATAACTACTTTTCTGATGAGTTAGTAAAACGTTAAAAAAATAATGTTTATGGGATGAACGGAATCACTAGCTTTGCCTCTAGAATGAATGTTTTTTCGGACGAGACAGAAAAATATACAGCCCAAAGAATACAAATTTTATCGTAAGAAAAAGGGTTTTAGATTGTATGTCTTGACAATGAAAGCTTTCTTGTTGGGACAGTCCACGAAAAGTATAGCAAACTAGGAAAGAATAAAAAAAATGCATATTTGATTACATGCAAAGCTTTGAGGAATATTTTTAAGCAAGTTTGAAAATATGCTATATAAGGAAACAAAAATCTGATGACTTGCTACATCTAAAATAATCGTTTTGTTGAAATGAAATGGTAAAAAAAAAAAAAGAGTCCAAATAAAATGGAGTCACAAGTTTGACCAAGTAAGAAAACAATTACTGACATACTGAAAAGTTTTACGAAATTTCAAAAAAAAAAAAAAAAAGATGAAGTAAAATAGCGAAATTGGGAAGCTATAATGATATACGAAATAAAGTAAGAAAATATTGTTTCATCAGAATTTTAACTGTGAAAGACCTGTAGAGTTCTTGAACACACGAAAAAATTACGAGAAAATAATATTGCAAATGCGAAAGACTCAGGATTAGCATGAAGTCATTTCACAAAAAAAAAAAAAAAAAATGACAAAGTCCAATAATTACTGCGAACAGGAACGAAATAGTTTCTAAAGAAGCATTTCCCCGTCTCATAGTCTGAAATAAAATAAAATGTACGAAAAAGAAAAGTTCCCAAGAAAATTCATTACATCTACACGAAAAAACTCCCTCAAAACATACAAAAAATATATAAAAAACACATGAAGAAATAATGTAAAAGTAATTAAAAAAAAAAGAGTGAATACGTAGTACACGAGACCACTGAACAATTTTTTGAAACCTAATCATCGTGAGTTAGGACCTTGCTAAGACCATTAGAGCATTTTTATTCCATTGGAAAAGAAAATTCCCCAGCATCGTTACGTAAAAATTTCCTTCGGGGAAAAATAACATCGAAGAGGGGGGAAATCCCGCTTGAAAACCACTGGAATAAATACAAAAAATCCCAACGGACCCCACTCGGTTGTTGCCATCCCTCAAAATCAAAGATCCATTGAAAGTTCCAAGAAGCACCGCCAGGGGGCAGCACATCGAGTTGACACCCCTTTTTCCACTCGGTCGTTGCCATCCCTCAAAATCAAAGATCCATCGAAAGTTCCAAGAAGCACCGCTAGGGGCAGCACATCATGGAGACGATCACGTGACAAAAATTCTGATTTGGGGACAGCTGGGGCAGCCTTGGGACAGCCGGGGACAGCCTCGTGGACAGCCTCGTGGACAGCCAATGTTAAGTTTATGGAGGGCTGTCCCTGTGCCACAACCTGCCCTTTTCCTCTACTAATGGCTGAATGATGATCTGTGGTTGTTTACATTTCCATATTTAGCTGACATATTCCCAAGAATTGATGAAGTTTATACAACCTTGGTCTCCAAGAACTTCTTCAATTTCTTTATACAATGAATGTACATAATGAGTGCTGAAGTGTGGGCTTTTCTCATTGGTTTCCGTTTCGGGTTGGAAGAATGGCTGAATGATGATCTGTGGTTGTTTACATTTCCATATTTAGCTGACATATTCCCAAGAATTGATGAAGTTTATACAACCTTGGTCTCCAAGAACTTCTTCAATTTCTTTATACAATGAATGTACATAATGAGTGCTGAAGTGTGAGCTTTTCTCATTGGTTACCGTTTCGGCTTGGAAGAATGGCTGAATGATGATCTGTGGTTGTTTAGATTTCCATATTTAACTGACATATTCCCAAGAATTGATGAAGTTTATACAACCTTGGTCTCCAAGAACTTCTTCAATTTCTTTATACAATGAATGTACATAATGAGTGCTGAAGTGTGGGCTTTTCTCATTGGTTACCGTTTCGGCTTGGAAGAATGGCTGAATGATGATCTGTGGTTGTTTACATTTCCATATTTAACTGACATATTCCCAAGAATTGATGAAGTTTATACAACCTTGGTCTCCAAGAACTTCTTCAATTTCTTTATACAATGAATGTACATAATGAGTGCTGAAGTGTGGGCTTTTCTCATTGCTTACCGTTTCGGCTTGGAAGAATGGCTGAATGATGATCTGTGGTTGTTTTCATTTCCATATTTAGCTGACATATTCCCAAGAATTGATGAAGTTTATACAACCTTGGTCTTCAAGAACTTCTTCAATTTCTTTATACAATGAATTTACATAGTGAGTGCTGAAGTGTGGGCTTTTCTCATTGGTTACCGTTTCGGCTTGGAAGAATGGCTGAATGATGATCTGTGGTTGTTTAGACTTCCATATTTAGCTGACATATTCCCAAGAATTGATGAAGTTTATACAACCTTGGTCTCCAAGAACTTCTTCAATTTCTTTATACAATGAGTGTACATAATGAGTGCTGAAGTGTGGGCTTTTCTCATTGGTTACCGTTTCGGCTTAGAAGAATGGCTGAATGATGATCTGTGGTTGTTTAGACTTCCATATTTAGCTGACATATTCCCAAGAATTGATGAAGTTTATACAACCTTGGTCTCCAAGAACTTCTTCAATTTCTTTATACAATGAATGTACATAATGAGTGCTGAAGTGTGGGCTTTTCTCATCGGTCACCGTTTCGGCTTGGAAGAATGGCTGAATGATGATCTGTGGTTGTTTACATTTCCATATTTAGCTGACATATTCCCAAGAATTAATGAAGTTAACCTTGGTCTCCAAGGACTTCCTCCAATTTCGTTATACAATGAATATACATAACGAGTGCTGAAGTGCGGGCTTTTCACATCAGTCATGGTTTCGACTTGGAAGAACGGCTGAGCGATGATCTGTGGTTGTTTAGACTTCCATATTTAGCTTACATATCCATAATAATTAACGAAGTTAACCTAGGTCTCTCCAAGGAAAGAATGCAACTGTTTTCAGGGGCTCTGACAAAACTGCTGATTTTAAGAGAAAGATGCAGTTCTGCACTGAATGTTTCCGAAACCGTGAGGTTGATAGCTTCCCAACACTTATGGACTTCCAGGGAGAGCTCAAAAGAAGCATTCCTGAATCTGACGAGATTTTTTGAGAATTCATCGAGCATCTACAAGAAATAGTTGATGCTCTTGCAGTACTTCCCAAATGCAATGTATGAAAATTTTTAAGAATTATACCTGGGTAAAAGATCCATTTGCAGTTAAAGACAAGCCTCGCAGCATGACTGCAAGTGAATATGAAAATCTCATCAATCTGATACTTCTGAAAAGGCTGTGTTTGATCTCACCAAATCATCGAATGCAAAATCATCGGACGTAAATCATCGAATGCAAAGTGATCGGACATAAATCATCGAAGATGAAAACACTAAAAATGTAATCATCCGACAGTGCACTGAGCGTTTTTCTAAAATAACGAGTATCTGCGAAGGGGGAAAAAAAGAAATCCTATCCATGAAAAAGATATCAATTATCCAGAGGACCATACTAGGAGTGTCCATCAGGGGTATCAAATCATGCAACACCTACCTAGTAACGGATAGGCCAACCTTTATTTCGGATAAGAAATATTAAGTTCACTAGGTCATGAAAGCCTTCCACATGTATCTCGACCCATGCTTGCTGCACCGCTTTCCATAATTCAGCCGCATTCCTCGGTGGAGCATAAGGACAGTCACACGATGTGTCGAATCCATTAGGTCACGGAAGCGTTCCACATGTATCTGCAGCCATGCTTGCTGTACCACTGTCCATAACTCCGCCGCATTCCTCGGTGGAGGATAAGGGCAGTCACACGGCTAGGTATTGAGTCCACTAGGTCACGGAAGCGTTCCACATGTATCTCCACCCATGCTTGCTGCACCGCTGTCCATCATTCTGTCACATTCCTCGGTGGAGGATAAGGGCAGTCACACGACCAGATGTTGAGCCAACAAGGTCTAAAAAGCGTTCCACAGGTATCTCCAGCCATGCTTGCGTGGGATGTTCGCGAGGTGCTGTAGTAAGGGTGCACCAAGAATGGACCCCTGGCACACCGAGTACCTCCCGACGTCATAACTGTAGGGCCCCAAAGGCCATCGACCCCAGAGGAGAACGTCGCCTCCGCGGACTGATAAACTGCAATCTACGCGAAACAGTGTAGCAATTTACCACGCAAATGAACGCTGGGGGACCCAGGTACGTGTCCCCGATAACAGTAGAGCGAATCCTGTTACACATGGGTCTCCGGAGTCACCGCTGCGTCAAGGCGCCCAAGTTAACCCAGGTCCATCGGCAATGACATCTGCAGTTCGCATGGAGCTACCTTTATTGGACAGTTGAAGAGTGGGAAAAGGTTGCCTTCTCCCTTGAATCGAGGTTTCTACTCCATAGAAGTGACTGGGGGTGGTGGATAAGGCGTCAGACACACGAAAACCAACACCCGGACACACTTGTGGGTCAAAAACAGTGTGCATGTCTGGGGGATGTTTTTCTGGTATAACCTGGGACCGATGGTACCACTGGATTGGTCTCTGAACACCAATGGCCACCTGTCCATCCTCGCTGACCACATTCATCCCTTCATATTGGACGTTTACCCTGGTGGTGATGGTGTCTACAAACAGGATAATGCCACGTCGTTAAGGTGTGTGCGTGACTGGTTTCAGGAACATGACAGCGATGTCTCCGTTCTCCCTTGGTCGGCGAAATCGCTCGACCACAATCCCATAGAGTACTTGTGGGACGATTTAGATCGACAGGTTTGACGTGCCGACCCACAGCCACGTCAGCGGTGGGACCTCCGTGTTCTGCTGCAGTCCGAATGGGCACGTGTGCCTCGGGCAACCTTCCAGGGCCTCACTGCGTCCATTTCACGCCCTCTCTCCGCTGTCATCCAGACCAAGGGTGGTTATTCACATTATTAGGTATGTGGTCATGTTATTCTGATACGATTTTGTATATCATTGAGAAAATGTACAATGCTTTCTTGTTAATTGCCAGGCTTTTTTTATAATATTTAAAAATGTCTGCTTTCTATTTCTAGAACAACCTAGTGTTCAGTTACGTGGGTGGCTGTATTGGAACGTGACTGGTACAAGCAGTGGGAGTAATTCCCTTTATCCTTTTCCTGACTTATTCAAAATGGAAAATGAGGCTGTTCTGCCTTTGCCTAGTCTTTCGAAAATAGTTGATGACGAGATCGTTAAAGAATCCAAAACTGACAGCAAATAGAGAGAGAGAGGAGAGAGACAGAGGAAGTCAAAGAGTTGTAAATTTTGTCAGCTTATGAATCCGACGTACAGTATGCACGTGCCTATCACATTTTTAATTTTGCAAAACTGACTTTCCTTCAAAGTGATCCTGAAAATGCTTTTTTTGTTGTTGTTGTTCTCTCTTTCCTTATTGTGGAAACTTGATGGTGTCCAATCCTTATTGCCAAGTGTACACTGTAAAAACATTTCTGAAATTCACAAGACGGTTCCCGTGATTTCTTTCGTGAAATAACGAAGCATGTTTGTGATAAAAGTTTTTTCCGTGAAATGACCGAAAAAACTGAATTTCACTGATTTTTTGTGCGCCGAAAAAATTCCGAATTTTTAGAAACCTTCCCTCAAATCCTTTCTTGTATTGACAGTAAATTACCGTTTTCAAGATGTGTTAATTGAAACTTCTGAATTTTCAAAAACCTTTCCACAATTCCTTTCTTATATTGACGGTAAATGATACTTTTCAAGATGTATTAACGGAAAATTCTGAATTTTCAGAAACCTTCCCTTAATTCGTTTCTTATATTGACGGAAAATTACCGTTTTCAAGATGTGTTAACGGAAAATTCTGAATTTTCGGAAATCTTTTCTCAATTCGTTTCTTATATTGACGGGAAATTGCCGTTTTTAAGATGTATTAACGAATAATTCTGAATTTTCAGAAACCTTTTCTCAATTCCTTTCTATATGATAGTAAATTACCGTTTTTAAGATGTGTTAAAGGAAAATCCTGAATTTTCAGAAACTTTCCACAATTATTTTCTTATATTGACGGCAAATTACCGTTTCCAAGAAGTCTTAACGGAAAATTCTGAATTTTCAGAAACTTTTCCCCAATTTCTTTCTTATATTGACGGTAAACTGTCGTTTTAAGATGTGTTAACGGAAAATCCTGAATTTTCAGAAACCTTCCACAACTATTTTCTTATACTGACGGTAAATTACCGTTTTCAAGAAGTGTTAACGGAAAATTATGAATTTACAGAAACTTTTCCTTAATTACTTTCTTATATTGACGGTAAACTGCCGTTTTTAAGATGTGTTAACGGAATATCCTGAATTTTCTGAAACTTTCCGCAATTACTTTCTTATATTGACGGTAAATTAAAGTTTTCAAGATGTGTTAACTAAAAATTCTGAATTTTCAAAACCTTTCGTCAAACGTGGAAAAAAACATTGGGGGGGGGGGGGTTCTTTTTTTAATAATACGCACCTCTTGACAGAGGTTTGCTAAGACACTTTGCAGAAGCTTTGAGTATTTCATTCTTTTTTTGTTTTTTTTTCTCATTGGAGGTTTACCGACCACCGCGAGCAACTCAATGGGCTATAAGCAGTCTCCCGTCCCTAATTTAGGGTTACTGGTTCCAGGGAAGGTAGAGAGCCAGTGCCGTAAGACAAACACAACATCCATGCCTCACCGGGATTCGGACACGGATCCCTTTCGGACGAATGATCAGAGGCCATCGCTTAGACCACTGCGCCAACGGGACGGCGTATTTCATGTTGTAAAGTATCAGATTAATTGCTTAAGTCTAAATTAAGCGAATTAATGAGCTGAATAATGTGCTATTATGAGTGTGAGAAATATCCAGTTATGCATGTTTGTTCCAATCTAAGAATCATTCCTCTGTTAATAGAGTTATTTTACTGTTATGTTGAACAAATCACAGGTGATTAATCAGTTAATCGGTCTTTCACCCTGCTCCCAAAACATCAGTTTGTACCAAGTCTAAATAATGTTCATAAGTTAAAAATAAATTTAAAATGAGATCAAGAATTTAACACCTGTGGATCTTTGAATTAGGGTCACTGGTTCCAGGGAAGATAGAGAGCCAGTGCCGTAAGACAAATTTAACATCCATGCCTCACCGGGATTCGGACCCGGACCCCTTTCGGACGAATGATCAGAAGCCATCGAACATGTGTTAGAACATGCATGGCAATTTTTTCCCACACATGCAATTTTTTTTAATTACTAGTGGCTTTTTTTTTTATGTAACATTTCGTTTATAAAAAATGAAATAGTGTTGCGTGTACAGAATATCCTTTAACCACAAAATTACATTTTTGCTGTCAGTAAGATTGTGAAATAAAGAAATATAATATGTTAAGTGTTGCATCGTAAGATAAGCTCAGGTTTCCGTTCAAAAAGCGTGAAAGTCTTTCGCCTTTTACTAAAGACTTCCGTGGACGGGAGCATTTCAATGAGATTTTATGAAATTTTTGGAAACCCGTCTACGGACGGGTTAATATAACAAAGAAGTATTTCATTCCAACGATAAACTGAATAGAAACCTTCTCGTCATAAACGGCAGGTCACATTGGAAAACGTAATGCGATGCGCTTTGCCGAAAAATGTTGCCTGGACTGATGCGTCGAGATTAAGAGCATTAAAGGGGGAAATTGTGCAGACATTTTAAAATTTTTATCCTAATATTGAACTGTGAAGAACAGTTGCGGTAGGCCTAACGCATCGCTCCTGGGAAGATGTGAAGGTTTGGTCTGTTAAAAGGAAGATTCGTATCTGTTCCGAAATGACGGGCGGAACAGTACCAGAGAAAGAGGTTATGTTGTTGGCAGGAGAGCGATAAATGCTGTGGTGATACGCTACAGAAAATAGGTCCACCCTTTATTTTGTTGGATCATGTACGTTGTTGGCAAGAAAAACCGGATAAAACCTCTTCGATTTGCAAAAGGTACTTATGAGTAAGATGAAAACTGACCTGCGAACAAGCTATTAACAGGAGAACCAAGAGTACGGTGATACAGCAAATCAGGTAGAATGGAAGCGGTTCAAACCAGAACCGAAAGTTATAGTTCCCCAGTTTTCTCTACAAAATGGAAAAGCATATTAGTACTTTTTATTTCAAATCAGGAAATCATATGCGAAAGAACGAAATATTTCTCAACATCTGCTTTAAAAGCAATGACAAAACATGAACAAACTATAATCTGTAGCGTATGAGTACAACACGGATCGTTCTCCTGGCAAGAAGGTACGTGCTTGGACTTTTAGTCGTCCGCGCGTGAATTACACGCCGCAGCGAATCTTCCTTTCAACGAAGAAAACCTTCGCATCGTCGACGTAGCGTCTCTTCAGATCATCGCACTCACAAGTCCATATTACTATAAAATCTTTAAAACACATTTAAACTTTGAAATTTCCGCAATATTTGCAATTAATTCCCATACTCTAAAATCTGTAGGTCGCACTTTTCCCAGGTACAGATACTTTTCCGGCGAAATAATTTACGACGCTAAGCTACACATTTACCAATTATTTCACCCCAGATATAGAAGGTTTTCTAAAAAATGTGTGAAGTAGGACCCTTAAGCATGCAGTCTCACGGCGAATGGCGAACAAATGTTTATCAGTGAAATGCCTTTTTAAAATTTTTACCGTAAAAGTGACCTCCAGTTACGATGATGTCAACCGCTGCGGTAGACCTAACCCAAAGCCACGGCAAGCTTCTTTCCGGAGAAACGATAGTCTCGTTCCGGCGGTTATTTTGCTGGTGAAAGAGACAAAGAGTACTAGGAACCTTCTTTCAGGAAAACGTTCCAGTTTGTAGTGCTACGCTACAGAAAATAGCTCACCATTTCTGTCTCAGTTTTTCACATCATAATGTAACAATTTCTGGGTTTTTCGCGTATGATTCTTTAATGCGCAGTGTATGAACTCACGAGAGTTTTTTTTTTTTGTAAACCAATTTGACAGAACTGCGACCCACGTCGTCGATAAGAGGAGAAAAACTTTCATTTTCCGATGTCATCTAACTTCCGTTGGAGTGAACGCGACATCTACTTTAAAGCTTTTCTAAAAGAAAGACGTCTTCGTTCGACAAACTAAAAATCTGAATAACAATTGTCGCCATATGTTTTGAAAGACTGCGATAAAAATGAAGATCTATTCTTTGTCTGGCATCACTAATCCCGGGTACTGCCCCCCCCCGGTAAAAAAACAAGGGCTTCTCCCCCTTTCTACTTCGCTTCCGTGTCCAGCGGCGTCGGAACTGAGGGTGCATTTGCCCCCGCACGCAAATGAGTGGGGGGGGCAAAACATCACATTTGTCCCCCCTCAGTTTTCGTCCGTTTCAAATTACATATGTTCGTGATTGGAGATCTCAAACATTCCGGGTTTTTTTAAGTTCATTTTGATAAAAATTGAGTATTGCTCTTCATTTTTTTCCATGAACTATCTAGAAATCTGAATATATTTTTTAAAGTCACTCACTACTGAGACGCCAAGAAATGCTAGCCCCATTAAACAGTCCAGAGTTCTGGTTCCCGTTTGAAGACCAGCAATGATTTGTTTCATTAGCTGTAAAAAATTAGTCTTCCTCTAAAAAAAAAAAAATGAGTAATGGAACTAGGGTGAGGAATGAGATATAAATTCCTTCAATGTTTAATTATAGCGTCTACGGCTACAATTCTTGAGGAATTCGTACCAATCCAGAAGTACCAAGATCTATAGTTTAATGCCGTTGATGTGTACAGTTAGTTTACATTGAGAAACTACGATATGGATATGAAAAGTGTTTTTTTTTTATAGCTGAATGTCTAATCGAAAAAAAAAATCAGCAAATTTTCGTAATGAAGTCAGCACGTCTTCTTCTACAGTCTTCTTTTACGATAAATTTTATGCCAGGGTGAAATATTTTGTTCTCCGACATCTTGCCCCCGCTGTTAAAAAAGAGTTCTGACGCCCCTGTCCGTGTCACTTTCCTATCGGGCACTCTAGCCCAAATCTCCTAGCTTCCTATTTCCAAGGGTTGTTTAAGACCTGGGGTCAGACACTCCCTTCCTAAAATCCTCTACATATGATCTGATCTGATCTACTATAGCATTGTATGAGCACGTTAAGCCGTCGGACCCCGGTAGTAAATAAGGGCGTCTTCTACCTCGCTTCCGTGTCACTTTCCTATCGGGCACTCTAGCCCAAATCTCCTATCTTCCTATTTCCAAGGGTTGTTTAAGACCTGGGGTCAGACACCCCCTTCCTAAAATTCTCTACATATGATCTGATCTGAGCTACTATAGCATTGTATGAGCACGTTAAGCCGTCGGACCCCGGTAGTAAATAAGGGCGTCTTCTACCTCGCTTCCGTGTCACTTTCCTATCATGCACTCTAGCCCAAATCTCCTAGCTTCCTATTTCTAAGGGTTGTTTAAGACCTGGGGTCAGACACTCCCTTCCTAAAATCCTCTACATATGATCTGATCTGATCTACTATAGCATTGTATGAGCACGTTAAGCCGTCGGACTCCGGTAGTAAATAAGGGCGTCTTCTACCTCGCTTCCGTGTCACTTTTCTATCATGCACTCTAGCCCAAATCTCCTAGCTTCCTATTTCTAAGGGTTGTTTAAGACCTGGGGTCAGACACCCCCTTCCTAAAATCCTCTACATATGATCTGATCTGATCTACTATAGCATTGTATGAGCACGTTAAGCCGTCGGACCCCGGTAGTAAATAAGGGCGTCTTCTACCTCGCTTCCGTGTCACTTTCCTATCGGGCACTCTAGCCCAAATCTCCTAGCTTCCTATTTCCAAGGGTTGTTTAAGACCTGGGGTCAGACACCCCCTTCCTAAAATTCTCTACATATGATCTGATCTGATCTGATCTACTATAGCATTGTATGAGCACGTTAAGCCGTCGGACCCCGGTAGTAAATAAGGGCGTCTTCTACCTCGCTTCCGTGTCACTTTCCTATCGGGCACTCTAGCCCAAATCTCCTAGCTTCCTATTTCTAAGGGTTGTTTAAGACCTAGGGTCAGACACTCCCTTCCTAAAATCCTCTACATATGATCTGATCTGATCTACTATAGCATTGTATGAGCACGTTAAGCCGTCGGACCCCGGTAGTAAATAAGGGCGTCTTCTACCTCGCTTCCGTGTGACTTTTCCTAACGGGCACTCGAGCCCAAATCTCCTAGCTTCCTATTTCTAAGGGTTGTTTAAGACCTGGGGTCAGACACTCCCTTCCTAAAATCCTCTACATATGATCTGATCTGATCTACTATAGCATTGTATGAGCACGTTAAGCCGTCGGACCCCGGTAGTAAATAAGGGCGTCTTCTACCTCGCTTCCGTGTCACTTTTCCTATCGGGCACTCTAACTTAATTCTCCTAGCTTCCTGTTTCTAAGGGTTGTTTAAGACCTGGGGTCAGACACTCCCTTCCTAAAATCCTCTACATATGAACTGATCTGATCTACTATAGCATTGTATGAGCACGTTAAGCCGTCGGACCCCGGTAGTAAATAAGGGCGTCTTCTACCTCGCTTCCGTGTCACTTTCCTATCGGGCACTCTAACTTAATTCTCCTAGCTTCCTGTTTCTAAGGGTTGTTTAAGACCTGGGGTCAGACACTCCCTTCCTAAAATCCTCTACATATGAACTGATCTGATCTACTATAGCATTGTATGAGCACGTTAAGCCGTCGGACCCCGGTAGTAAATAAGGGCGTCTTCTACCTCGCTTCCGTGTCACTTTCCTATCGGGCACTCTAACTTAATTCTCCTAGCTTCCTGTTTCTAAGGGTTGTTTAAGACCTGGGGTCAGACACTCCCTTCCTAAACTCCTCTACATATGATCTGCTCTGATCTGATCTGTCTGGTATCAATACAAATCGGAACGCTTTCCTGGTAAGAACGTTCCCCGTTGCTCTTATATTCTTCCACCCGCAAAATGGCCGCCTTTACGACAGCCATAGCGTTGGTCACGTCGTCGTACTTGGAGGTCAGTTTTGCAGTAAAAATGTTTAAAATGTATTTTACGGATGATATTTTTTCACCATTTGCCATGAAATAATATACTTTAAAATCTGTATGTCTCACTTTTTCGAAATCCTTCAACATCTGCGGCAAAATAATTTAGAACCGAAAGAATTTCTGAAATGTCTAAAACAAGACAAACTAAAAATCTGAATAACAGAAGTTCTAAAAAAGTAGTTCACACATTTTCATAACAAATTATTGAGAGAAAGCAAAAGTGCGATCATTTTGAATAATTCTGTCAGATTTTGATTAACAGAAGAAATAATTTGTAGGAAGACTGTCATTATTAATACCAAAGATCTTAGAATTAAGAATAATCCGGCACGATAAAAGAAAGTTAACGTGAACAAAATGAAACTAGTTATCAAACTTTTTATTAGTGAACATGGCCTGATTTACGCCTAAGTCTGCAAGGCCCGGGCCTAGGGCCTTGCACTTTAAAGAGCCCTAGAATCACAATGCAGAAAATTTAAAATTACGTTTTTTTAATTAAATAATTATTATGAAAGGAAAAAAATCACACATGTGGAAAAAAACATTGGGGGGTATTTTTTTAATAATACGCACCTCTTGAGAGAGATTTACTAAGACACTTTGTAGAAGCTTTGAGTATTTCATGTTGTTGTTTTTTATTGGAGGTTTACCGACCACCGCGAGCAACTCAATCGGCTATAAGCAGTCTCCCGTCCCTAACTTAGGGTTACTGGTTCCAGGGAAGGTAGAGAGCCAGTGCCGTAAGACAAACACAACATCCATGCCTCACCGGGATTCGGACACGGATCCCTTTCGGACGAATGATCAGAGGCCATCGCTTAGACCACTGCGCCAACGGGACGGCGTATTTCATGTTGTAAAGTATCAGATTAATTGCTTAAGTCTAAATTAAGCGAATTAATGAGCTGAATAATGTGCTATTATGAGTGTGAGAAATATCCAGTTATGCATGTTTGTTCAAATCTAAGAATCATTCCTCTGTTAATAGAGTTATTTTACTGTTATGTTGAACAAATCACAGGTGATTAATCAGTTAATCGGTCTTTCACCTTCCTCCCAAAACATCAGTTTGTACCAAGTCTAAATAATGTTCATAAGTTAAAAATAAATTTAAAATGAGATCAAGAACTTAACACCTGTGGATATTTGAATTAGCTTCACTGGTTCCAGGGAAGATAGAGAGCCAGTGCCGTAAGACAAATTTAACATCCATGCCTCACCGGGATTCGGACCCGGACCCCTTTCGGACGAATGATCAGAAGCCATCGAACATGTGTTAGAACATGCATGGCAATTTTTTCCCACACATGCAATTTTTTTTAATTACTAGTGGCTTTTTTTTTTATGTAACATTTCGTTTATAAAAAATGAAATAGTGTTGCGTGTACAGAATATCCTTTAACCACAAAATTCCATTTTTGCTGTCAGTAAGATTGTGAAATAAAGAAATAAAATTTGTTAAGTGTGGTGCGGATTGTTAAGTTTAGTCTTCCATTCAACAAACAACAAATACGCATCATACGGACTAGTCCAAGTTGTTTGCCTTTCGAAGAAATTCCGGGCTCAGGTTTAAGTGCGCTTTAGGCAGTACCGGCTACACGGGTGTTGCCATTATTTTTAAAGAGAAGTTTGAGGGTTATATTTCACAATTTCAAACTGACGGGGAGGGTCGGCTGATTGCTCTGACCGTTCACAGTGGTAGTATGTCCATGAAGCTTGTTTGTGTTTACGCTCCTAACCAGGGAAACATGCAACGGTCGTTCTACAACCAGCTCCCGTTTTTCTTTAGGAGTTCGGAGGACGTCTTGATTGTCGGCGGAGACTTTAATGCCGTCATCGATAGTCACCTTGATAGGGCGGGCAATGGTAGGTGGTCGGAAGCCTATGAGAACGTGATTAAAGCTATCCTGGACACTCAGGGTCTTTACGATGTCTGGAGAACTCTTAACCCAAGAGAGCCAGGCTACACTTGGCACAGAGGGACCAGTGCGTCCCGCATTGATATGTTTCTTGTCTCCAAGATGGATTGGATTGACAAAGTTGAAATTTTCAGCCCTAACTCCCCTGTGAGGTACATTTCTGACCACTCGGCCGTCATGATGAATGTCTGTGTCCCGGTTCCGAGAGAGAGGGGTGCAACCCCTGGCGAATGAAAGTCTCCATGTTAGAAGACGAAGAAACGCTGGAACACCTTCGTTCTATTTTGAACGCTGGGATAGCCACGATCACGGACGATGAGTGCGGCGTGTGGGAGAGGGTTAAAAATGAGATTAAGGATTACCTTATGAAGAAAGTTAGGCTGGCTGCCATGGAAAGGAGGAATCGTCACATGATTTTGATGAATATCCTGAATGCGGCGATTCGTGGAGAGGAAGGAGGTTGTAATTCCTCTCTGATTAATAACGTTAGAAGTAGGATCAGTCATTTTTTTAAGGAAGATGGTTCGGCGGTCAAATTGACCGGCTCCCTCGAAGTGCTCCGGCAGGAGAGTGACATAAACTACATTTTCAGGGAGATGGAGGCTGAGAGAGTTAGGGAGAATCTCCAATGTCTTGATATCGACAACAGGGAAGCCAGGGATCTCCCCGTCATTCTGAAGGCCGCCGCGGACTATTACGGCGAGTTGTTCAGCAAGGAAGCTGTGGCCTCTGAGGTTATGGATGCCTGTTTGGAAGGCACGCCCGTTCTTGCCAAGGAGGATAGGAATCTCGTGGAAAGGGAGTTTACTGATAATGAGGTCAAGACTGCGATCCTGGATCTCAAGCTCAACAAGTCTCCTGGTATTGTTGGCTTGCCCGCCGAGTTCTATAAGAAATTTTCCAATATTCTGGCTCCGTGGCTTTGTAGAATTTACAACCACATTGTGAATAGAGGAATCATGACTGAAACTATGAGAACCAGTATTGTTACTCTGCTTTGTAAGACCCCGGAGAATCCTGCCAGGGATCTTGGTGGGTGGAGACCAGTGTCTCTGTCTACAATTGATTACAAGATCATGGCAAAAATCATCAATGCTAGGCTTTTGCGGGTTGCGGAGAAGCTGGTTGGTGTTGGTCAGACCTACAGTATACGTGGGAGACAAATGTTTCACAACATCAGGTGCGTAAGAGACTTGGTCACTTACGTTACCGAAAGAGATCTTAAGCTGGGAATGTTTTCTGCGGATCAAAGCAAAGCCTTTGATCGGGTCTCCCACGATTTTATCAGGAAGTTGCTGGAAGCTCACGGCTTTGGTGAAATATTCCGAAGGGCTGTGGACTCGTTGTATAGAGACCTCAATGGGAGAGTTATTGTTTCTGGCCGTCTTTCTCCCCTCTTTGAGGTTGGAAGAGGAGTGAGACAAGGCTGCCCTCTCTCTCCATTGTTGTTTGTTTCGGTCATCGAGACCATGCTGAGGAAGGTTCTGGCGCACCCGAACATCAAAGGGGTTCCTGTGCCTGGTTGTGCATACTCCATGAAGTACTTGGCGTATGCTGATGATGTCACCTTCTTTGTGGACTCGGAAGGAAGTCTGACTAAAGTCTGGGAGGTCTTCGCGAGGTACTGTGGGGCCACCGGTGCTAAGCTGAATGATGATAAGTCCAGTCTGCTGATCTGGGGAAGATGGGATTGCACTGCCGTTCATGGGCTGGAGGTGACCGATGGACCCATCAGGATACTGGGTATCCTTTTCGATAGAGACGGTGTTCATAAGAAAACTTGGAGGGACATCCTCTCAAACGTGCGGAAAGAAAGGGATAGGTGGCAGAAGCTTCATATTTCAATGACTAATCGTGCTAAGTTAGCCAATGCCCTCTTGGTGTCAAAGTGTGCTTTTGCCGGAGAGCTTGAGTCACCCCCTCGGAGTCTTCTGAGGTTATTGGAGAGGGAGATTTTTGCCTTCATCTGGGCTGGTAAGGCCGTTGAGGCGATAGCCAGAGCCGCTCTTTTTTGTCCTAGGGAGTAAGGCGGTTTAGAGGTTAAACACCTTTCCTCTTGGTTCAGCGCACTCCAGTTTCGTAGTACTAAAGGGGCTCTTAACTCCTCTCATCCGTGTAAGAACTTTGTGTCTTTTTTGACTGGATTATCCGCGGACAAGTTCTTGCCTGGCTATCGTTTTTTGGGCCCCGCAGGGAAACTACCCATAAGTGATACAAGCTTGGTGGGCACCTTCAGGCCCTTGCGGAGGCCAACCGGAACGGGAATAACTTGAAGCAGATGTACTTTCATATCCTTCCTAGACCCAGGGAGAAGATCATTGAGTTCAATGTTGTTAACTTCGATAAGAGGGAGGCGTGGATGTGTGTCCATGCTGCTGGGGTTGATTGCAAAAAACGGGACTTTAAGTTACGTTTGGCGCATGATGTCCTTCCTACGAGGAAACGGCAGTGCAGGTGGGGTGGTGCTGTCACTGACAGGTGTCTTTCCTGCAATCTTATCGAAGACAGACACCACTTGTTTTTTAGTTGCCCTATGGCTGTGCAGGTTTGGCGGTTGGTCTGGGATTGGGCCGGCCGCCCTCAGCAGTTTATGCCTCAGCATGTTTTCTACCAGTATCCCGGTCCCAAAGCGGGAAGGGATGTCTGGAGACTCATCATTACGGAGACGACGTACAAAATCTGGAGAGAGAGGAACAGAGTTCTTTATTGTAATCACGGTAATGTGGGATTCAGTCCTATGAAAGTTGCCTGGCAGGTCAAGTGCGAGATCCGGAACAGGGTTGAACTTGACGCCCACTCCCTTTCGGACCGTGCCTTCAGGTATCGGTGGGTCTTCTGGCCTCGGATTGTTACCGGTACTAGAGAAAAGTACTTCTTCCACTGGAGAACTTAACCCCCTCCCACCCCCTTGTTTCGGCTTGCAATCCTGCATTACCGGATCCTTTTGAATTTTTTGTTGATGTTTTGTTTCGTTGATACATGGTTTGTGTGTTCTACTAACTTCTCGGATCGAGCGTGAGGGGCTTCGGAGATGCCGTTTTCCGGACCACTGATCGGTCGATTCGGTGCTTTTTGTTTCGTTTCAGCCACTTCTGCTTTGCGGTTTGGATCCCCGATTTCCGCGTTCGGTGAGCTGTGCTTCGGGGGTGTTGCTTGCGAGAGTGTTTTATTTATTTGTGTGTGTATGCTTGTTTTTTTTTTGTTTGTTTGTTTTTTTGGAGTGGATGCCTTGGGGAGTTTTTTTGTTGTTGTCTGGTGTGTGTCTGGCGTGTGCCGGTTCTGTGTGTGTGTCTTTAGGGGGAAGCTTCCTTGTTTTTGGAGATGCCTGTTGCTCTCCGCCGTTGCCTCCTCTGATGTTGTCATCCGTTGGGTGACTATGTCACGGGGTCTCCTCCGAAGGAGGAATTTCCTCCTACATGAACGTTTCGAAGGGCCTTGTCCCTCCGTCGTTCTAGGAGACTCCGCCGTCGGTTTGTATGGTGTTGCGTCGGGGGTGTGAGTGTCCTTGCTTGTGGAACCGTGGTGTATGTATCGGGGCGTGTGTGAAACACCGGTGGAACCGATCCCATGTTCATACATGGGAGCGGGGAAACAAGCGTGTTGGTGTTGCTGGGCAACAAAAGTTCGTAATGGGAGAGAGGTCGTCGTGCTTTTGCACAGTATGACGTCACTTTCTTTCTGTTTCCAGTGAATGGTATTTGAAGACAAGGTTTTATTTGGAAATTGTCTGAAGAGGAAAGATCAGTGCTGAGAAGGATATTAATCAGGGAATAAAGGTAATTAAAAAAATTAGAAGTAACAAGGATCAGGTGAATATACCTGAAAAAGCCACTATTCAAAAAAATTTTTTAGACTATTACAAAACTCTTCTTGCCAAGAGTGAAACTAAAGAGAATCAAATTTAATTATGACTTTGAGTATAAGCTAAGTGCTCAGGAAAGTAAAAGTCTCTGCAAGAAATTTAAGGCAAAGGTGGTGAGAAAAGCAATTTTTTCCCTCCCCAATGGCTCTATCCCTGGCATGGATGGGTTTCCCATCGAGTTCTATAAAAAAAAACCTGGGATACCATTGGCAGCTGTCTCACTAGAGTTTTCAACAACATGTTAGTTAGTGAGAAGAGCCCCCTCTCTATGAAAGAAGGAATTATTAAACTCCTGTTTAAAAATAAAGGGAGCAGTAAGGATCCCGAAGGGTGGAGACCAATTTCCATAGTTAATACTGACTACAAGATATTCACGAAACTTCTCGTGAGCAGGATTGGGGATTATCTTCCCAAGATATTCAATAAGAGTCAAGCCTGCGGCGTGAAGGGACGTAATATCCAAAATAACATCATTGGTCTTAATTACGTTATTCAATATCTAAAAAAAAGGGGAATCAAAGCAATTATGATCTCCCTAGATCAGAGGAAGGCCTTTGATGTTATTTGTCGGAGTTTTCTCTTTGGGGTTCTTAAGGGGTATAATATACCAAATATAGTTATAAAAATTCTTGCCAACACTTCTGACAGTACCAACTGTGAGCTAATATTTCCAGAGAAACTTAGTAAGAGAACTTAAAGTTGGAAGGGGAATTAGGCAAGGTTGCCCCCTGTCCCCTATTCTGTATACGCTATGCATGAACCTGTATCTAAATATGATGGGCAAGGACGAAAGTCTTTGTGGGACACCTATCCCAGGTGGCAAAGGCAAAACTATTAAACATATGGCTTATGCTGATGACCTGGTGGTATTTGTTAAGGAACAGAAAGATGTAGACCAGGTTTTCAAATTATATAAAAAATTTAGTGACCTATCTGGCGCTGCCTTAAATCATTCAAAAACCAGGTCTCTTGTCTTTGGCCGATGGGGCAATTTAGACGAGAGACTTGGAAGCATAAATGAGGACCTTGAAGTACTGGGAATCACTTTTAATCGGGATGGAATTAGTATGATGAATTACTGGGAAGAAGCGATTACGCACATTAAGAACTTTGCCAATATATTCAAAGAAGAAGAGACCTCCTACTTTGCTAAATCACTGATAGTGAATGCTATTTTCTATCCTAAATTCATGTATACTTTCTACTCAAGCAGCCCTAAACAGGACTTTCTGAAAAGATTGGAGAGAATGGCATTCGGTTTTCTGTGGGATAGAAAACGTGATAAAATTAAGAGGGCTACCATGTATAATCATGTAAAGGAGGGAGGTGTTGGTATGAAAAATCCCTTCATCTTAGCTATAATCTGTCTAATTAAGGGATTCCACAACATGATGATTAACTTTGTGCAACCTGCTCACAATTTCATAAGTTATCTTGCTGGGAATCAGTACAAAAAGGTCACTGGAAAGGAGAATTGCAAGCCCTATGACTTCTTTCCTAGTAGAGATTGTGGATCTTTGTGAAGAAATTGTTGAATTAAAGGAAAAAAGTAATATTACGAAAATTCAGCCCGAAGATAAACTTAAAAAACTATATAATGCTTATTATACCAGTAATACCACCAGTTTATAAATTAAAATAGGTAAAAATAAGTCCCAGGATGCCTGGGATAACATGAGTGTCATGAAACTTCATCCCATGGTTAGAAATCTTAATTTTAAGATTGTCCATAACATAGTCCCCACTATGGAATGGTGCAAAAGATTTCTTTCTGCTCCTAGTGATAAATGTCCTCATTGTGATGAGGTTGAAACTATCACTCATCTGTTTGCGCAATGCAAGGAAAACAAGGAAATTTGGGAGTGGTTAAGCAAGTATTGGAGCCTAACCACTGTCCTTGACACAGAAAACATCTTGTACCATACCTCAGTCAAGAAAAAATATATATTGATAATGCTATTAACGTCAGTATTGCTATGACTAAATTTCAAATTTGGAAAAAACGAAACGCGAAGATATACGGTCGAAAAATCAAAACAATAAATGGCGTCAAACTTGCCACACTATGTAAAATTAGAGATATTATAAGAAGTGACTGGCCTAGACTGAGTAAAAAACTCCTTTGGGAAGAAATGGTTAGTACACAAGAGTTTGTGTTATATCAACAAAAACACTAATGAACCAAATGTTCATATGAGATTCTAAAATAGTGAAAGTCTATTAGTTCATTTTCTTGGGAAAAAAATAATAATCAACAAAATAAATTAAAAAAAAAAAACTTATTAAAGGACCTTAAAAGAATACAGTGATGGGGAGTGTTCTCCCACTCCATTAATGATATGATGGAGGGGATTGCACTCCTCCAAGCCTAACAGGTAAGTGAAATTTTGTTTGACTTTTCTACATTTCAATAAATGACAGGCTTTCCAATATCAACTATCCTTTTGTTTTGGATGTCTTCAAGATGTCACGCGATTAGGCATGGCACTACACAGTGGTCTTATTGAGATTGCTAGTGTACACTATGTTTCTTTCCTCGATCCACATCTTCCAGTGCATATAGCCCAAACTGAGCGGAAACTGCTGGATGCAGTGAAAGCGGGGTTAGGCTTATAGCAACTTGCAAAATAAGGACGCACGTCCCAAGAGCCTTAAAAAAAAAAAAAATCTTTCATAATTGTTTTCTTTTTGTGTTACGCATCCTTATATCTTTGCACTCAAAATTTTATGTTTTTCATCCGCCGGACCCGAGTGAACGGCAGCTCACGTTGTTATAACGTAATGCATGTGCTTTGCCGAAAAATGTTGCCTGGACTGATGAGTTGAGATTTAGAGCATTAAAGGGGGAAAAGCGTAGAAATTTTAAATGTATCTTAAAGATTTTTATCCTAGTATTGAACTGTGAAGAACAGTTGCGGTAGGCCTAACGCATCGCTCCTGCGAAGATGTGAAGGTTTGGTCCCTTAAAAGGAAGATTCTTTGCTGTTCCGAAATGACGGGCGGAAGAGTACCAGGGAAAGAGGTTATGATGTTGGCAGGAGAGCGATAAATGTTGTAGTGATACGCCACAAAACATAGGCCCACCCTTTATTTTGTTGGATCATGTACGTTGTCGGCAAGAAAAACCGGATAAAACCTCTTCGATTTGCAAACCCTTCTTCCTCCCTGCCGTGTGCCTGTTTGCGTACCATACCAATCTCCTCTAGCGGCGCTGGCTTTGGGGGCGGCAGGTCGACTTTGTGTGTGAATCGGGGGATCCTTGTGTTTCGCTGTGATCTTTCCTCACTTTGCCTTTCCGGGTGTGGTTTGCCTGTGTGTGTTTGCTTTTAGAGTGGGTGGTGTGTGATTGCTGTTTGTGGTGTGTCGGTTCTGCGTGGTTGGGTGCCATTGTTGGGTCGAAAGCTTGTCTTTGTGCCACGCGGACGGCTCGGCGATCCTTCTGGTGGTGTCTCGGTTGAGACATCATCACAGGTGCACCCGTGAAGGAGAGCATTCTCGTACTTGAGTGTTTCGAGGTGGCCTAGGGCCTGCCTCGTCATTCTTGGTTCCTTGCCTACAAGCGTGAATTGTGGCCTGTTCAAGTTCTTCGGCAGGCGAGTGTGATTCGGGGGTCTGGATGTGCTGACTGTGGAACCGTGGTTGGTGCATCGGGGTGTGAGTGAAACACCGGTGGAACCGAACTCACATTTTATATGTGGTTCGGCGAAGCGAGTGTGTTGGTGTTGCCTGGCAACAAATTTTCGTGCCGGGAGAGGGGTCGCCGTCCTCACGCACAATGGCGTCCCCCTCTCTCGGATGCCAAGTCTTGTTTCTCCACGTGTTGGTTTTCGAAGACAAAGTTAATTCACAGAAAAGAGAAATTATAATAATGATGCACCAGGCTAATGTTGGAGTATACACAGAAATAAATAAAAAAAAAAAGAATTGGGGAGGCGAACTATATACTAAATTAATACTGAAAAATGCCATACAGTCAATATTTATGTGTGGTTTTAACAACTTAGCCTCCCTTGTCCCCTAGTCCATTTTGAAATGGGAGGAGTTGAGAATTAGAAATATACTCTTTTCTCACTATTTACCTGCATAATGTCTGCCAATCAGACTAAATTAATACTGAAAATGTGTAACTCTCAGCACAATGTACACAAAGAAATAAATAAATAAAACATTTCTTTACTGATTTCGTTCCCCACGGTTACGACCATGTAATTTTTTTCTCGCACATGCAATGAAAATTGAAAATGCAAATATATTTACTTGTATGAGGTTTAGGGTAATTAAACTGGAGTTAGGATTTAGTTCCCCTGTAAGGATGATTATCAAATGTCTTTGCCAAAATTTGGAGATATCCCCATTGAGGTACACAGAAAGACCTGAATCATTAAACAGCTGCTACAAACATAGCAAATTTCGTTTTTCCCTGACCTATTATTTAAGCAGTCATTTTTCAACTTACAGTAGTTATTTAAAAATATATTTAAAAACACAGAAGCGCACTTTAGTCCCAGTTCAAATTTAGTTTGATTACATTTTGAAAATTTTCCGTTTACCACATTCAACTCTTCAACCTTCTTTGCCACTAATGTTTTTAACACAAATTTTATATTTTGTACATGTAGTAACTGCTTACAATTATCAGTCAAAAGGAATTTAAATAATTTGAAGCAAATAATGAATATTTTCACATTGATGTCTTCGGCTACCCATGGACAAGTCCGTTGCTTAGCGTGACGTCACACGCAAGTTCTTAATCCAGTCCGTAAACATAGGGAAAAGGAAGAGTCCCGGCAGCATATTTCATAAGTGAATGTACGAAATTACGATTAGGGCCATTTCCGCCACTCGATTGTTTCAGAGCTACTTTGGAGATTGATTGCAAGTGCGCGGGACCTATGAGGAGAGTCGTGTGACAGGAACACTCTCTTTTATCTGAGGAAGTTCTGCTTGCTAAGAAATTCATTGTGAGGTTATTTAACATATGTGACAAATAATTCATACTGAATTATATCGTTGGAAGTTCTACTGCCTACGAAATTCGCTGTGAGGTTACTTAACATATGTGAGAAATGATCATATTGAATTATATCGTGAAAAAGTTTTATCGTGGGAAGTTCTGCTTCCTAAGAAATTCAGTGAGGTTACTTAACATATGTGACAAATGATCATATTGAATAATACGGTAAAGTAATTTTGTGCACGATATCATAAGGAATATCTGCAGTTTCTCAGATGAATACAAGTCGAAATCTACCTTAATATTAAAATTGAAGACCATACTCCGTATCGGCCAATAGATGGCAGCACGTCAACTACCCATCAGATGGGTGCTGTTGTGAAAGTCCGTATATAAGGATACTAAAAAGTATCCTTTTAAAGGTCCTTTCTATTACCGTTAAAAGGACCTTTAACAATGAAAAGTGTGTCTCCACAACGAAATATTCTGACGATCAAGTTCCTTTTCTCATTAATGTGAGATCTAGCTAGAAAAAAAATCAAATAGAATGATTTGTATTAGCAAAGACCTACCTAATGACACGAAGTACGACCTCAAAACAGTGTTCTGTTGAAATAAGACACTTCCGTTGGAATAGTAACGTTGTGAAATGGGCAAAGGAAGTGAATAACATGGATTTTAGGTGGCCCTTAAAAGGGCTTTTATGAATGTACATTCTTGCATATGTGTAAAATATTTATTACGACGGAAGAGTGAGTTTTCCTCATGAATGTGAAACTGTCTACCTAGCAGAATAAAAGCCAGGAAAAGCTTTATCTGCCAGGGAACAACTGCCTGATCGCACGAATCAGGACTTCAAAGCAATGTTCTGAGGATATTCTGTAATTCCGTCGGAATAAATATTCCATAATATGGTCTACCAAGTACATTTTGTGGTTGCCCTGTGTTAACTTATGCTTAAGGGAACGCCAATTGCTCTCTACTCCTTGTGTATGAGCCCCTGTGATGGGATCAATGAAGTGGAGGGAGTGGTTGACTGTGAAATGTGCGTGGCCAGAGCGCTATCTATCGGAGCGGGCCACTTTCGGAAGGTTAGCCACGTTTTCGCTCTAAGAGTCGACAAGTCCTCTATTCGACAGGCTTTTCTCTGATTTGTCATAAAAAAAATTGAGAATCTTGAACTGGATATGGACAAAGTCAAAGAATCTCATTAAACAAAAAATATTTTTCCCTAAAAATGTGGAAATAATATACGTATAAGACCCCCAAATCATGGGGGCTGGGAGATGGGAGCGCCCTAATGCGCTCCCGCACGACGTCCCCTCCCACAAACACCAACTTTGTTTCACCAAGCAAGCACCTGGACAAGGTTCACTGTTCAGGTAAAGAATAATAAAGCCACTTATTAGGATGCCAGCCAAAGAGAATACGGAATTGAGGTCAAACACCTTAGAGCGCAACCGTGTCGAGAAGACTCAAGTAATTAGTGTGGAATAATTAAGTAATCAGCATACAATTTTTATTTACATATTTTTATTACAATTAACTAGTGCAAGCTAGAAAGTGTATAAAGGTATATTTAAAAATATGAATGTAATTTCATGAACAAAGTACAAAGATTCTCATTAAACAATAAATATTTTTTCCTAAAAATGGGGGGAAAATATACGTATAAGACCCCCAAATCATGGGGTCTGGGAGCGCCCTAATGCGCTCTCGCACGACGTCCCCTCCCACAAACACCAAGTTGCACCTAGCAAGCACCTGGACTAGGTTCACTGTTCAGGTAAAGAATAACAAAGCCACTTATTAGGATGCTATAGGAAACTGTAAGATGCCAGCCAAAAGAGTATACGGAATTGAGGTCAAACACCTTAGAGCGCAACCGTCTCGAGAAGACTCAAGTAACTATAGTGTGGAAAAATTTAGTAATTAGCATGCAATTTTTATTTATATATTTTTATTACAATTAACTAGTGCAGGCTAGAAAGTGTATAAAGGTATATTTAAAAATATGAATGTAATTTCATGAACAAAGTACAAAGATTCTCATTAAACAAAAATATTTTTCCCTAAGAATGCGGAAAAAATATACTACCTTATACACTTTTTAGCTCTCACTAGTTCATTGTAATAAAAATATGTAAATAAAAATTGCATCTCTCAGTTATACAACATTTTATTCAATTCATCTCGCAACAGTCGTTCAATCTGCAGCAGTAAATATGCAAAATATCTGTTTAATATAGCAGTGATTACTCACCAATAACATCGGGTAAGTTATAATATATATTAAAATGCTCGATGCATTAGTAGAAACCTCTACTTTTAATCGATGCATCGGTGTAAACCTCGATGTTTTGCTAATAAACTGGAAAACTCGCACTTTTCCATCCAGCACCTATAAATGGGCACACGATTTGTAAAATCTCTCTTTAATATAACAGTGATACTCACCAGTTCAGCAACCATTAACATAATATTTGTTAAAACGCTCGATGCATCGTGAAAACCTAGATGTTTCTTCGATGCATCGGTGGGAACCTCGACGTTTCGCTAATAAACTGAAAAATTCGAACTTTTCCATCTGTAGCAATGAATGGACGATCTATTTGTAAAATCTCCGTTCAATGTGAACGGTGTTACTCAACAATGCAACATCTAGTAACGTAATATTTGTTAAAACGCACGATGTATCGGTGGAAACCTCGATGTTTTTTCGATGTATCGGTGTAAACCACGATGTCTTGCTAACAAGCTTCATATTTTTTGATCTGTAGCAGCGAATGGCCATATCGGTGGGTAAAATCTCTGTTCAATATAATGGTGATTATTCACCAATTCAATCCCAAGTAACTAATAATAAGCCCCGATGTTTTTTCGATGTATCCGTGGAAACCTCGATGTTTTTTCGATGTATCCGTGGAAACCTCGATGTTTTTTCGACGCACCGGCTCACTTGCCTTCGAGGAAAAGATCTCGGTTTTCGCCAAAGAATCAAGCAAAAAAAACCAATAGGAAGGTGATATTTCTTTCCTCTGTATAGTTATGAATGTAACAAAAAGGAAATGCATTTACTTTTCGTAGAAGATATTCTCTTCCAGTTCCAAACACCGGTCGCGAAACCTCGATGTTTTTTCGATGTATCGGCTTCTGCAACATCGATCATCGGTGGCAAAACATCGATGTTCAAAAACATCGATGTTTTTTGCCCATCCCTAGTTTGACCACAATTCCGTATTGTTTTTGCCTTGCATCTTACAGTTTCCTATAGCATTCTAATAAGTGGCATTATTATCCCTTACTGAACGTTAACTTGTAACCAGTGAACCCTGTCCAGGTGTTTACTTGGGGAGTGGTGTGCAACTTGCAACAAAGTTGGTGTTTGTGGAAGGGGACGTCGTG
The DNA here is from genome assembly GCA_039090855.1 of Macrothele yani. Lineage (NCBI taxonomy): Eukaryota > Metazoa > Arthropoda > Arachnida > Araneae > Macrothelidae > Macrothele > Macrothele yani. The sequence goes on along the minus strand of CM077032.1, from coordinate 74,519,996 downwards.
CGAGAGTATATTAGGGCACCCTCTCCCAGCCCCTATGATTTAGAGGTCTTATAGGAAGACAAATGTGTAGTTTAGCGTCCTAAATTATTTCATCGGAAAAGTTATAGGATTTCGAAAATGTGGGAAGTACAGATTTTAAAGTATGCAATTTCATAGCAAATGGTGAAGAAATGTCATCTGTGAAATGTATTTTGAAGATTTTTACCGTAAAACTGACCTCCAAGTACAACGACGTGAGAACCGCTGCGACGTCAACGGGAGGCTTAGCTTCGCTGAAATGATGCCAACGCCGTTCGCGTGTTCACAAAACCTGCCAAGAAACTCTTCCAAGATCCTAAGATGTTAACTGATTGGCGGAATATCCGTGACGTATTTCTATCTTTCTGGCTGCTGGCCGTAAACACCCAAGATCACAGCGACAGCACTTCCGTTGGTGCTGTTGTTGACAGGGATTTTCCAGATAATTTTAAAATACAAAATGTTATTATTTTTTACTATATAATTATCATTTTCTTTAGTACCGAGTACTACTACCAAGCAAGGTAATGCGTTGATCTAGGAGATTTAAATGTAGCAAATAACTAAAGATTAGCGGCCACATATAATTACCCCGAATATCTTCCTGAAATGAATTTTGTACAGTAGTCTGTGATCTCATGATACTAAATCAGTCTGCTGCGCAAGCACTTTTGCTGTTTAAATTGGTGAAAATGAATTTTATAAAATGTTACCTACCCACCGTGATGCTTCATGCGCCCGCCATTTGCAATGGCACGTAAAGTTGTTTTCACTGCAAGAGTGTCGTCTGCTACTTGAAACTTCCGGTTGCCAACCGAAGTCCAGTGGATGAGTAAAAGTCTGATCATCATTCTCTCTAATTGCAGCCGAGCGGAAAGAGCGTTCAACAACTATTTTGCGTAGGGTTTGGGTAAAAAGGGAAATTTCGTTTTCAATATTTCGCAACAATCAGAACTAAAATCAGTTCGAAGGCAGATGTAACGTAGATTTTTCAAATAAAATAATTTGGAAAGCAGATACAACCTACATTTTTCAACATTTAGCTACCAATTGTCACGTGCACAACCTTGACATTTCATTTCATTATGTAGAAATGTAGTTAAGTGTAACGAAATCATTTTGTTAACACAATATCTCCTGAAAATAAGTCTCCTCATTTCCTTATTTAGAAATTTAGTTAAGTATAACGAAATCATCTTGTTAGCATAATATCTCCGGAAAATAAAGGAGGAAATATTCCCTGAACTTTAAACACATTTCCACTTTCGTACAAAATGTTTGGTAGGCATATAACATATTTTTGGTAGGGCTAGCGCCCCCTTCATCCAACAGTTACTAGGAAATTAATGTTTTAATCCGTACAACAAAAATTTCGTCGTCCCAGTAGCCGAGTGGAACGAGACGCTGTCTTCTAATCGTCCGCTATGGATTCGGGTTTGAATCCAGATTTTATCCACAAACAAATGGAAATATTTACAAAAACAGTGAAATAAGGCGGTGGTCACGAAGGGGAGTGCAAAGATGTCATCAAAATATGTGGTTCCAAGATTTCATCAACACACCGGCGAACTTTTAAATTACCAGCAATAAAAACTAGATTGGACCAGCTGTCGTAGCTGATCCATCTCCAGACCATAACGTCCTGTGTGCCGCACGACGCAGTTGATGTATGGTACCGTTCGCCACGTCTTATCCATATGCGTATCCGGCCATCATCGGAACCTAAGGAAAAGCGGGACACCATTATGCTGGTGGCCAGTTCTCCTACACCGTGAGTGTAGGAGAACTGTATCGAAGTAAAGCGCAACATTATTAACTTTACATGTTATATCAACCTTGGATTCAAGTTCTCATACACCGTGTGTGTAGGAGAAGTAACGCCAAAAATTTTTAGAGACGTATAGAAAACGAAATATTGAAAAAAAAGAAGTTTATGTACAATTTTTTTTGATTGGAGGTTTAACGACCACCGTGAGCATTTCAACATTTTATTGCCAAAAGGCATGATACAGCTCGTCAAACTGGACGAGGAAAGAATACAGAGAAAAATATGAATGATACATGAAAATGATATATACATGAATAAGGGGCATAGCCACCCAAAAGGATAAATACAAAATGCTAAACACCCACAATGGGGACAGACATGTGACACTGAACACACGCAAAAGACTTTAGATCAATGACCTGTGATACAATATATAGAGCTTGAAAATACATTAAAAATACAGGATGCACAATAAATAAACAGTGAAGATAAAGTTTCGAACTCAGCACTACATAGGAGCACAGTGCATATAACATGAGTGGTGCACATTTACATATCAGAAGATCACAAAACAGTTCAGAAACCACTTAATATACAATGCTAATGCTAAGAAAAACAAGAAAAGTGAAGAGCAAGTAACATACTATACATAGTTACATGCAGAAGCACAGCCTGCTGGAGCAGAACAAAAATAAGTAAAATAACTCAGTAAGCAAGGTACTAGCAAGGTGAAGAGAACAGCCAAACACCAAAACAAAGACAATCCAAAAGAGGACACAATCAAGTCACCAGTAGAATGGCAGAACCATGAATAGAAAACCACCCGGTGCGCTGGGCCCAGGTGTTCTGAAAGGTGTCGATTGTGTGTGCGGAAGTTGCAGCTGTGAGTTCCAACCGGAGGCGCGCCACAAGCCGGCCCCGAAAGCTAGCCCGCAGCCGCCCACCGGCCGACAGAAGGGACGGAAGTTCAGGAGAATTCCTGAGAGATTGATGAAATGAGTGAATCACTTGCTTGGTAAGTACGAAAAGAAAGCAGCAGGCATCCGGAAGGCGGGTGGGCGGATGTTTTGTGAGCAACAGCCACGGATATGCTTGAAACGGCAAGTCCTTGGAGCAAATTATGTCAGCTAACCGGAAAACAGTATGAAGAAGTGGCAGCAAGATAATGCAGTGGCAGTACATATGAGCGACGTCTCCGTCAACGCCACAGAAAGGACAGAGAGGAGAAGAGATAAGAGACATGCGATAGAGAAGATGGGGGACAGGGAGCCGGCGATGAAGGAACCTCCAGTGGGTGTTACGTTCTAGCGGAGAAGAAAGGGGGGAAGAAGAAGCAGACCAAACGGCCAGGGAGGAGGAAGGAGAAACCCCGGAAATGGGATGGGGGGACTCAGAGGGAGCTCAAAGGAGACGGTACAGGGCAGCGGTAGTAAAAGAAAGGACAGGCAACTCAATACGCTATAAGCAGTCGCCCGTCCCTAATTTAGGGTCACTGGTTCCAGGGAAGGGAGAGAGCCAGTGCCGTAAGACAAACACAACATCCATGCCTCACCGGGATTCGAACCCGGACCCCTTTCGGACGAATGATCAGAGGCCATCGCTTAGACCACTGCGCCACCGGGGCGGCGTTTATGTACTATAGGTCTCCAGTTCTCTCAGTGGTCAGTTCTCCGGTGGCCACTTCTCTGTACCCGACCATACCGCATTTAATGTTTAATACAACAATCTGATATTCATGAATTCTACATAACAAGGTAATACCACTGCACATTTATTTGGGCAATAAATATTAATTAATAGACCGTAGGCTAAGGCCTTTTTTAACTATTGATTATCATTCTGCTGTGCTCCTATTCATAACGTTAATATAACAAGGCTCTGATCATTCGTCCGAAGGGGTCCGGGTTCGAATCCCGGTGAGGCATGGATGTTGTGTTTGTCTTACGGCACTGGCTCTCTCCCTTCCCTGGAACCAGTGACCCTAAATTAGGGACGGGCGACTGCTTATAGCCCATTGAGTTGCTCACGGTGGTCGTTAAACCTCCAATCAAAAAAAAAAAAAAAAAAAATATAACAAGGTAAGTTCATAATATTGCACTTTTACTTAGGAACGAAATATTAATTTGTAGAGCCTAGGTCCTGTGATTTAATGTTTGGTGCCTAAATAAAAGCGCAATATTGCTAACTTGGTGTGTTGTGTAAACGTTATGAACATAAGCATTGGACGAATTAAAGACTGTTAAAAAGGTGTAGGCCTAAGTCCTGATAATTAATATTTAGTGCCTAAGAAAAAGTGTAACTTTATTAACTTGATTTGTTCTGTAAATTTTATGAATATGAGATTGCCCTAAGTAACAAACAGTTTTAAAAGTACCACAGTTTACAATTTCCCCCAAAAAACAGAAAATAAAAAAATCCTAGCTTACTGTCCTTTTTCGAACATAGCAGGAGTCATGCCACAATTCTGTTGATATAAGAGGAATTTATTTATTCGGTGGAGTTTCTAATTCAATATCATTTTATAAGTTACAGTAATATTTGTTGCGCACGTCAGATTAACAAAATACACTGCTGGAAAGTGAAAAAAGAACACCAAGAAGGAATTGGCGAACGATCACGAAATTTGCATATGTTAATGGCATCGAGTTTACGTAGGTGTGATGTTAATTTCGGGACCAACCGGTGAGCGCTTATGCCACAGCACGGCATAATATGCAAATTATCGTCGATGATATTTAAGAAGTACGGCGAAGTGAATGTAATCAGTCTTCGGCGTGCGGACACCTGCGAAGACCCTGAAGAAGCTGCAATGCCTGGACATAGAAGACGTGTACGATTTCGGCAGTTATCGGACTTTGAGCGAGGTCGTCTAGTTGGACTCCGCGAGGCCGGGTGGTCGTATCGTCGTATTGCGAAGCGAATTGGACGGGAAGTATCGGTGGTGGTACGATGGTGGCGTAGATGGTTCGAGGAACATTCCCACACGAGAAGACGTGGAACCGGGAGTCACAGACGGACTGATGAGCGGACCGATCGAAGCATAAGAAGAGCGGCGTTGTCAAGCAGAACATCCACTGCGCCGCAAATCCGAGCTACCGTTGCACCTGAGATGACTGCGCGAACAATCTGCAACCGTCTACTGGATGCAGGACTACGGGCATGTGTACCTCTGACTCCAGCCCACCGTCAGGAACGGCTGCAGTGGTGTCGCCAACGTCTGCACTGGAGAACGCAATGGCGATCTGTCGTGTTCAGCGATGAAAGCAGATTCTGCTTGGGAGCCTCCGATGGCCGTATGCGTGTTCGCAGACGCACAGGGGAGCGTCTTCACCCTTCTTGCATCCACCAGCGACATACAGGGCCTACACCTGGTCTCCTGGTGTGGGGAGCGATCAGCTATCACTACCGTACACAACTAGTGTTTGTACCGGGTACGTTAAACAGCACCTCCTACATCAACAACATCATTCAGCCCGTTGTTGTGCTATTTGTAAGGTCGGTCCATCGTGGTGTTTTCCAGCAAGATAACGCACGCCCACACACGGCACGTGCAAACGCACCAGGCACTTCAGGGTGTGAGACAACTTCCATGGCCTGCACGTTCCCCGGATTTGTCCCCCATTGAGCACGTGTGGGATTTTATGGGACAACGACTTATCCGGTCTCCACGGCCAGCCACGACCATCCTCGATTTACGCGTCCAGGTTGAGGATGCTTGGAACTCAATACCCCAAACTTACATCCAACATCTGTACGATAGACTCCATGCCAGAATTGCACAGTGTGACGCAGTTCATGGCGGTTCAACCTCGTACTAACTATGTTACATGGAAATGTTATTTTTCAGTTTACCAGCAAATACAGCTAAGGTTTTGATCACGTTATCTTCTGTATTCCGTTATTATGCTGTATAAATTTCGTTGGTATCAGACGTTTCCTTTTTGGTGTTCTTTTTTCACTTTCCGCCAGTTTAGTATATTTCCATACGTAAGTGAAGTGGCCAAAAAGGGAAATTTTTATGTGGCCCCTAACACTTTTGGGTCATTCCATGTCAAATCAACCAATGCATGGAACCTTAATGTCATGGATTTGGTTAATTTTTGGTACATTTGTACCTTACCATAAGATGTTTAAAAATTCTTTTATTTCGAATTTTTTGTTCACCCGTTTTTGAAATACTGAATTTTCAAAATTGCCTAAACACGCCAAAATTCGTTAGCCACCATAAATTCAAATGTCATTTACGAGATACATATGGTGCCTACAGACATGGGACAGATGTCATTTTAAAGCTTATGAATAGGGCTTTCATTTGATGTACAACATGACAAAATCGTAAATTTTCAAAAAATTCACAAATTAAAAAATATATTTTGAGTTTTTGGAAAAACGGAATTCTTTAAAAATTTCAAAAAATTAACACTTAAAGGTATGTCTCTTGAAGCCAGTCAGTGCAAATTACAAGGTAGTATCTCAATGGCATCATACAAAAATTAAATTTTCTTCTTGGCAGTGACAATGAATTAAACCCTCAAGGCCGCCCCAGTGGCGCAGTGGTCTAAGGCGCTGGTCTCTGATCATTCATCCGTAAGGGGTCCGGGTTCGAATCCCGGTGAGGCATGGATGTTGTGTTTGTCTTAAGGCACTGGTTCTCTCCCTTCCCTATAGCCAGTGACCCTAAATTAGGGACGGGCGACTGCTTATAGCCCATTGAGTTGCTCACGGTGGTCGTTAAACCTAAAATCAAAAAAAAAAAAAAAAAACCCTCAAGTCCATTTTTGTACAATTTACATTGATAAAATTATGTGGTAAATTGAAATGAATCCAAAAAAAAAAAAAAAAATTATAACAGGATTTTTACAAAGAGTGAGAGAGATGTGCATGTGTGTGTGTGGAGGGAGATGGGGCAAGCTATCTTGGCAAAGAGCTGTTCAAAACATGCAAGACAGGCCCTGACATGTTTGTGCCTGTTTATTCATGTTCCCTTCCCCCACCATGTTACCTTACAGATAGCTTAGTTGTGGTCTGGCTCTCTGTGTGTGCACTTCAGTTCGTTTGAACAGTGGGTTTTTAGTGAAGCTTTCTAGGACATTTTTGCTGTGAAGCTGCTTTATTAGTTTTTATTAAGTTTATTTCATTAATTGACTGATAATTACTTGGTTTGAAATATGGAGGAGAATAAGTGGTCGAAAAACTGTTGCAACCCTTTAAAAAAAGGGGGGGAGGGGCACTGGGTTAATAAGAACTTGAGGAAAGTATCTGATTTAATGGTTTTACAAAATAGTGAAATCAAACCACACATGAAAGTATGCATTTCATGCAGATTGAAGTTAGGAAAAGAGAAGCCTTGTCAGATGGAAAACAATATACTTGAAATGGAAATTCCTCCTGAGAATTATGAGATTCCTGGTCCTACTCATATTAAGGAGTCTCAGTATTTGGACCCTGATGCAGCTTTAAGCCACTTAAATGCCTCTTTGACCTCCCTTGGTGAGTCTCTGGTGGGTAAGAAGGAAGTATTAAATAGGTCTCAGAAGTACTGCAAAGAAAACATGGGGAAGATTAAAAGGACCTACAAAAAGTTATTTTTTACTTCTAAAGATGATTTAGATGAAGAATGTCACTGTACTGATTCAGAAATTATTCAGCAACTAAAGGAGAATTTTAAAACTACGAACAGAAGTAAAAAGTTCATGATTTTGACAGTTTTACCAAAAAGCTGGTCCTGTAAAAGAATAGAAAGTGAATTTAGAGTAAGTAACTACATTGCAAGGAAGGCAAAAACAACTTATGAAAGAAAAAGGAATTTTGTCTTCACCTAATCCCAAACCTGGAAAAATTTTATTACCTGAAAACACGGTCAACTTAGTAAAGGAATTTTACTGCAATGAAGAAGTCAGCAGGCAAATGCCCAGCAAGAAAGATTATATTTCAATCAAAGACAAAGATGGTTGTCGAACTCATGTTCAAAAGCATCTGATACTTGGTAATCTTAGAGAAATTTACCAACATTTCAAGTCCAAGTACCCATCTGAAAAGAGAGGATTTTCAAAATTTGCTGAGTTAAGACCAAGGAACTGCCACAAGGAAATTTAATTTTTGTATGATACCATTAAGATACCACCTTGAAATTTGGACTGACTGGCTACAAGACATATAGCTTTAAGTGTGATTTTTTTGAAAATGTTAAAAAATTACGTTTTTCCGAAAACTCAAAATAAATGCTTTTGAAAATTTGTAATTTTTTTTAAAATTTACAATTGTGTCATGTTGCATATCAAATGAAATTCCTATTAATAAGCTTTAAAATATCACCTGTCCCATGTCTACAGCTATCATAGGTATCTCGTAAATGGCATTTGAAGTTATGGTGGCTAATTAATTTTGCATTTTTAGGCAATTTTAAAAATTCAATATCTGAAAAACGCGTGAACAAAAACATTGGAAAAACAATTTTCAAACATCTCATGGTAAGGTACAAATGTACCAAAAATTAACTAAATCCATGGCATCAAGTTCCAAAATGTATTTTTCATTGGTTGATTTGACATGGAATGACCCCTTTGTGGCCAATTGTCCATGTGACCAGTTGTCCGAACCACGGAGGCAAAACATCAATCATGTAATGCTTAAAAAAGGCCCAGACTGCATACACCTTTAGTTATTTTGTAATTTCCCCATTTGGGCATTGAAAAAGTCATGGATTTAGGGATTAACATTTCCAAAATACTATTCTGGGTACAGACTTATTACTGTGGTGCCCCGGGGCCCTCGTATCAGTTCTTAGAGATGCCTTGTTTGTGAGCCGTGAATTTCTTTTAATTTAATAAGTGTTAAGATTCATTCAGTTTGGGGGTCTCGTTAAAGTAGCTTCCTCTGTAATGCACCACTCCCAAATCCCTCCTGAAAAGAATGCTGGAAATACTTTGTCTGAAGTGTGGTTACTCTTTTGGAAGAGCCAAGCATGTGTTTCATTCAAACAATGAACCTCTTCCACCATTTTGGAAATTAACTATGATAGCCTTGTAATGCACCACTCCCAAATCCCTCCTGAAAAGAATGCTGGAAATACTTTGTCTGAAGTGTGGTTACTCTTTTGGAAGAGCCAAGCATGTGTTTCATTCAAACAATGAACCTCTTCCACCATTTTGGAAATTAACTATGATAGCCTTGTAATGCTACGGAATGTTCAGTGCTTGAACATTTCCTAGAATTACAACGCTAGGAAATGTTCAACCACATAAAAACACACCACACATTTTTTCCTATTTTCGAGAAGTGGGCATTTTTCTGTGTTCATTCCTTCCTTATACCCAAAATCCCATTACATCTCAAACTATCATAGTGACTGCTGGAAGGACTACCTCACATTAGACCAACATGGAACTTTGTACATAAAACAAAGTAAAGAAGCTCAAAACAAACAAACAAACAAAAAAAAACATTAACTATTAAAATACTACAGGAATATATGGAAGCACTTTTATCATTAATAATAGATGTGAAAGGGAAATGGGGTAATAGAAAAAGAAAGAGAAAAAAAATATGGATTGTTATTCAGTTGACAACTTTAATGATATATTAACAACTAACCCTGATAATTCACTAAACATACACGTAAATAAAGGATCACTAACTAACAAAATAACACTATTGGAATTTTTATTACACTCAATTAAAACAGTGACAGATATTGTGTGTATAACTGAAATGTATTTCCCAATGGGGAGTTATAATGAACAATTAAATAACTACAATATATTTAATTTAAACAGAAATTACTCAAAAGAAGGGGGCATTGCAATATATGTTAATAATAAACATATGGACTTTAAAACTGTTAATAACTTTACTATAACAAACCCTAACATAGAAGTACTAACTATACAAAATAAATTTTATATAATTGCAGTATGTTATAGACTGTTGGTTGTTTGGTTGTGCAGTGGTATTTTAAAGGGATGGTTCAGTAGATTAAATTGTATTATTACTTATTTGCTGTGATATAACTAAAGCACTACTCCACCTTGAAATACTTATGCAATCACATTAGAAAACACATTAATTTATTACATAAAAAGACGAGCTCTTCGCTTCACAATTCACCACAACCTCTCTCTATGGCGGCTAATCCAGAAGTGATGCTGTTATGTCATACACAGAATGTCTGCAGTGCGCATCTGGCGCCATCTGTTAATCAAAATTGTATGTAAAAATATTGAGAATTACAAAATATGTACAACATAGACCGCCTAATTCTGACTACAATGTAATTTTAAATATACTAAATGAATTTTTTAACTATGTTCGGTGGTCCTCGCGGGCTGCTTCTGTCATCGGCTATCGCTTCTTCTTGGGCGTTGTGGCGCCATCTCTTGTTGGTCACTGATCTCATTTTTCGAACTTTTTCATTTTTTTGCTCAATTTTAATTAAATTTCTCCAGCTGTTTCTCAAAATATTAGGGTCATTATGGTTGCAAACTTTTGCCCTATTTTTTTCAATCATTACTGACTCAGCTATTCTGAGAAGTTTTTCGGATTTACAGCTTTTAATGATTTTTATATTTTCGAATTTAGGATATTTTTGGTTATCCAGACAGTATTGAATAAGTGCTGTTTTTTTTTCTTTTTTCTGCCAATTTTTTACGTGTTGTTTTAATCTGTGTTTAAGCTTATTTTTGGTACTTCCTATATAAGCCATTGGAGGATTTTCAGTAATAGGAATTGAGTAAATACCTGCTTTTTCTAACATTTTTATTTTTTCATTATTTTTTATTACCATATTTTTGATGGTATTTACTTTTCCTCCAATTTGAATGTTATGCTTTTTACAAATATTATTAATTTCATTGGTAGTACCTTTAATGTAAGGAAAACCATTTAAATATTTGACTTCTTTTTTATTTACTACAGCATTATTTTTTATTTTCTTTATTACTTTTTCTTTATTACTTCTGTGTTCCATTTTTTTATTAAATAGTTAGGATAACCAAAGCTACCTGCAATTTTTTTTATGAATTTGATTTCTTCATTGATGAACTGACTATTTTCACAGTGCGTATATGCTCTTTTAATTAAGGTTTTTAGACTATTGCATTTTTGAGGATAAGGATGTGCTGAATTGTACGGGATTAGAGCCGGAACAAATGAACTTTTCCGATAAACCCTGTATAGTAACTTATCTGTGGATTTGATAACTTTTACGTCCAAAAAGGCTATTGCATTATTTTTTTCTATTTCAACAGTGAGTTCTATAGTTGGATATAAAGAGCTGTAACATTTTGTTAATATTCTTAATTCTTCTTCGTTCAGTTTTGATAGAATGAAAATATCATCCACGTATCGACAGTACACTTCTGGTTTTTCTTCCATACGATACAGGACATTTTCTTCAATTTCGTTCATCACAACCTCAGCATATAAAGTTGATAATGGTGAGCCCATTGGGCCTCCTGAATTTTGCTTGAATATTTTGTTCTTGTATGTAAAAATATTATTTTCATATAAATAGAATAAAACTTTTTTGAATTCATGAATTTGTGTGTTATTTAAAATTTTAAGATTTTGCAACTTCTTAATGATAATTTCAATAGCTTCTGGAACAGGAGTGTTTGGATATAATGCTTTAACGTCCATGCTTGCCATATTTAAGTCCTTTAGGCCAGTTTTTACATTTTTAATTTTCTCAATAAATTCATACGTGTTCTTGATGGTGAACTTGTAAATGTTTTTCTCTAATGTTATCAATGGTGAGTTTTTTTTTTTTTTTGAAACTATCAGTCTCATTGGAGCACCATCTTTGTGCGTTTTTACCTTTGCAACAATACATGGTATGCCTGCTCCCATTGGTGGAAAAGAGCGCTTGATTTCATCAGGTAATGTGCTATGATTTCTTATATCCGCTAAGAATTTAATTTGGTTATCTGTTGGGTCTTTCTTTATTTCGGTACAATTTAATCCATCTATTGCTGCAGTCATTTTTTGTTCAAATTCATCAGTGTTGAGAATAATGATTTGGCCAGTTTTATCTGCACAGAATTTGATATATGGGTCATTTTTCAATTCCAATAGTTTTTGTTTTTTTCATATTTTAATTTTTTCTCTATATAGAAGTTTTTGTTGTTTTTGGCATTATATTCTTTAGAATAACTCTATATAATTTGTTCTCAACTTCAGTTTTATTCTCTGCGCCTGGTATATTTTTGAGAATATCTTCGAGGCAAGGGATGATTTCTTCAGTTTTAGGGCCTTGTGGAAAGGCAAATTTTTTCCCTTTTTGTAAAATTGCTTTCTGTGAAAAGCTTAAGTTCTTATCAGACCGATTTTCATACACATTATATTCATTTATGGGTTCCTTATTTAATTTTTGTTCATCAAATAGTGCATTTAATTTTTTATCTACAGAAACGCTATTGGAGTTAGCTTCTTTGTTAGCAATTTCGTTAATTTCGATGAACATAGTATTCAAAATGCGATCTTTCCAAGTGCCACCAAATTGTGCATATTCTGAGTTGCTTATCAGCTTCCATAATTCATAAACTTGAGCATTAAATCTGAAAATTTGTTTTCTTATAGCTATAATTTTGTTACTAAGTCTTTTTTTGTTGACATCGATGCAGGATGTAATAATCCTTCTTACTAGTTGGCTTGTTCTTAAGTCTCAAAAATTTGGGGATAAATCCAAAGTCTCTGCAAGTTACAAGAATATATAGAGAAAAAATTAAAATATGAAATATAGAGAAAAAATTAAAATATGAAAAAACAACAACTATTGGAATTGAAAAATGACCCATATATCAATCACTTACCTTGGAATTAAACTCAATAACGATTTGAAATGAAATAAACACATAGAAAAGCTTCTGAGTAAAATATAAAAAAAATATAGGAATTGTAATCCCTGTTTTAATAAATCTTATGGTTAAAGCATTAAAATTATTATATTTCACATTAATTCATACACATCTTAATTACTGCAAATTAACAAATTAACATGGAGTCAAACAACTCAATCCAATATTAAAAAACTGCAAATACTTCAAAATAAATTTATTAGGCTAATAGACTTACAATATAACTTTAACAGCAATAATTACATGCAGGTGGGTATTCATGGATTTACAAGAGTTTTCCCTAAGAAACATAATATAATAACTGTTAAGCAACAATACGATTTCAACTTAGGTAAAATTATGTATAAAAGAATAAAAAATAACATAGAACATGATTTAATAAAATCATGTACACATCAATATGATACTAGAAATCATTATATACTAATACTAGTTCTACCTAAAACTCTGCCCATAAAACAAAGTCTACACTACTATGGATAAATTTTTGTTTGTTTGTTTGGAGGTTTAACGACCATCATGCACAACTCAATGGGCTATAAGCAGTCGCCCATCCTTAATTTAAGGTGACTGGTTCCAGGGAAGAGAAAGAGCCAGTGTCATAAGACAAACACAACATCCATGCCTCATCGGGGTTCGAACCCGGACCCTTTTTGGATGAATTATCAGAGAACATCGCTTAGACCACTGTGCCACCGGGGCGGCATCAAAATTTCGGAATTCATTACCTAGAGAACTAACAGCAATCAAAAACTATATTTATATATGAAAAAAACTTAAAAGCATATATATTAAACTAGGGATGTAAGGTCAGGTGATGCGTAACATCACAGCCTCTCCTTGACAAATGTCAACCCCGCCTTCTCGTGGTGCATCCTGTTCCCACTAAAGGGGCTCTGACGACCGCAAATAGCGGTATAACTATACCATCGGGATCAGAGGAAATGCTATCCCACACTCACCAACCCGCTTGGCCAGCGTGGTGAGTTATGGCCAAACACCTCCAAAATGACTCTACAACTTAAATCTTGGCCCTCAGTCTCCGGCAGCTGGAATGTACCTGGCCAAGGCAGCGGCCAGTGCGACATGAAGGCAGAGGGTGCTAAGAATCCCCGGAGGACCGGACTAGGCTGCCATTTGATGCTGACCTTGGCTACCTACAACGGACGCTCCCTATCTTCTGATTCAAGGCTTCTTGAATTGGAAGAGGAACTACAAAGGATCAAGTGGGACATCGTCGGGCTGAGTGAGGTAAGGAGAAAAGGAGAAGATCTCATTGAACTGAAAAGTGGACATCTCTTCTATTATCGTGGGACAGATACTGGCAGAACTAGTGGTGTTGGATTTATAATAAACAAGAAACTGAAGGATAAAGTGGTAGAAGTTGAAAGTTCCTCTGACAGAGCTGCACGACTCGTTATCCAACTATCGAGAAGATACCAGGCTCAGATTATTCAAACTTATGCACCCACCACAAGTCATCCTGAAGAAGAAATTGAAGAATTTTATGAGGAAATTCGTCATCTAAATAATAAAGGTAAGCAGCACTTGAAGATAATTATGGGAGATTTCAATGCAAAAATAGGGCACCGGCAACAGAATGAAACTTCAGTAGGTAAATTCGGTCACGGCAACAGAAACCAGCGTGGAAATACTCTCGTTGAGTTTGCAGAGGCAGAAGGATTTTTCATCTTGAATTCCTTTTTCAAGAAAAAGCCACACAGGAAATGGACATGGAGACATCCAATTGGGACGACAAGTGAAATTGATTTTATTATGTGTAACAAAAAATTCGTCATCGAAGACTGCAGTGTGCTAAACAAGTTCAACACAGGTAGTGACCATAGATTGGTGAGATGTAAGATGCACCTCAACACTAAACTGGAACGTGGCAAGCTCATAAGACAAACAAAATCTATTGACATAACCAACCTTAAAAAACACCATAATACTTTCAAGTTGGAACTGAAGAACAGATTCTCTGCTTTAGAAGGCCTAACATCGGAAGAAGTGGATATTTCTGAAGTTAACAGAAAAGTAACCAAAGCTCTTATGGAAACAGCAACAAAATTAGCTGGGTCTAAGAACAAGTTGCATGTAAACAAATTATCAGGAAAAACCAAAATGTTGATGCAAAAAAGAAGAGAGATGAGGACAACTAAAGAAGATGTGACTTCCAAAGTGGAATATATAGAGCTATGCAAGACAGCACGAAAAAGTATCACTGAAGACGTAAGGAAATTCAACTGTGAGCTAGTGAGGAAAGCAATTGAAAACAACCAAAGCCTAAAGATAGCAAAGGGACATCTCAGTAAGGGAAGAAAACAGATTATGGCTCTGAGAAAAGAAGATGGTTCAATAACAAGAAATAGAGGCGAAATTTTGACAAGAGTGAAAGATTTCTACTCCAAACTATATGAAAGGGATGATACATGTACTCCAGACATCATGAAAGGTACCAGAGTTCTTCCAGTCCTCCCAGCAGAAGTTGCTCATGCAATCAAGAACATGAAGCGGGGGAAAGCTCCAGGAGAAGATGGAATTACTATAGACATCATACAAGAAGCAAGTGGAGAAATTGAAACAGTACTCGCCCAAATTTTCACTCGATGCCTTAATGAAGGGAAGATTCCTGAGGATTGGAACAATGCTACAATGATCCTGCTACATAAAAAAGGTGACATTGAGGATCTCAGGAACTACAGACCTATCAGCCTCCTATCAGTGGTTTATAAAATCTTCACTAAAGTTCTTTCACACCGCTTGAAGGTAACACTGGACATGGCTCAACCGAGAGAACAAGCTGGATTCAGGAGTGGCTACAGCACAATAGATCATATCCACGTACTGAGAGAACTAATTGAAAGAGCGAGGGAATATGAACTTCCATTGTGCATGGCTTTTATCGATTATGAAAAAGCCTTTGATTCTGTGAAACCATCAGCAGTTACCACGGCTCTGAAATCCTGCGGTATTGAAGATGCATACATTAATATTATTAATAACATCTATGAAAATGCAAGTGCAAAGATTCGGCTGTTTGAAAATACAACACACATAAAAATTGGAAAGGGAGTGAGACAAGGTGACACCATATCTCCGAAGCTCTTTAATGCCACATTGGAAAATGTCTTTCAATCACTGAACTGGGAAAACAAAGGGATAAAGATTAATGGAGATTATCTAACCCACCTTCGTTTTGCTGATGACGTAGTCATTTTTGCAACTACCCCATCAGAGCTGCAGAGTATGATCCAGGAACTTGCTGACAAGAGTAAAGAAGTGGGATTAAAAATGAACTTTCAGAAGACAAAAGTGATGTTCAATGCTTTTACAAGAAATGAAGATTTATCGATTGATGGAGAAAAGCTGGAGATAACAGACACGTACGTTTATCTTGGACAGCAGATATCAAGTGAGGGTCACATTGATGAAGAAATTAATCGGCGTACAAAACTTGCCTGGAGAGCTTTTGGAAGAAACAGCATAATTTTCAAGAGCAATATGCCATTATGTCTTAAAAGAAAAGTGTTTGATCAATGCATCCTTCCAGTGCTTACGTATGGTGCAGAGACGTGGACCTTAACTAAAAGAGACATACAAAGGCTGCAGACAACTCAAAGCAGCATGGAGAGGTGCATGCTTGGTATAACCAGGAGAGATAAGAAGAGGAACTCGTGGATCCGAAAAATGACGAGAGTGGAAGACATCATGATCAGAGTTAAATCCCTGAAATGGCAATGGGCTGGACATACTGCCAGAAGGAAAGACCATAAATGGACAGCCGCAATTTTAGATTGGATTCCAAGGGACAGGAAAAGACCCAGAAAAAGACCACATGGGAGATGGGTGGATGAAATTCGTAAATATGCGGGAGTGACATGGAGGAGACTGGCACAAGACAGACCGTTGTGGAGGAAACTTGGGGAGACCTTCGTCCAGCAGTGGATTGATAATGGTTGACAATGATGATGATGATGATATTAAACTAACCAAAAAAAAAAAAAGAAAAGAAGGGAAGGGGAAGGTAACAGAAAGTTGGGGGGAAGGAGTGATCTGTAATTGTAATGTCACAAAGATTTCATGTTATACCAATAGTAAACTAATTTCCTTTCTGTTCTGGATTCTTGACTTTACTTAGGGAGCTTGAGGCTAAGTCAGAACTCTGTGAGGCCTTTTCCCAGAGCTTTCTTGCTGTTGTTATAAAATATATAAATAATAGTGTAACAATAAATCATAAATCTGTAACAGCAGAAATAATAAATGAAATGAAATGAAATGTTGTCAGAAAATAGGATTCTGACTGCTGCCACAGCAACAAATAAAAAGAAAGGTATTGGTTCTAAAGTAACAGTCTCTCCTAAAGCAAGTTGATGACAGCAAGAAGTTTATGTTGCTTTTGTCAACATCAGTTTGCCACTGTTCTTTTTGTTCAATAATTTTTTTAGATCTTTCTACTTGGGAAATATTACTATTTCTATATTTTTTATGGAAATATTTCATTCTATTCTATTCTGTCACAATACCATTTATAAACAGTGTTGTATTCTGGTGGTGGCATAAATCATTCCAGAGACTTACGTGGTTTTTTTTTTTTTTTTTTTTTTTTTTTTTGGCTGATAAAGTTAAGATTATATATATATATATAATTATCTCCTGTAAAATATTGAGAAAAGAACATAACAAGGGTAGGCACTGAAAGATTGAAATGGTGGCATACAAGTTTTGTGTTTCTTCCTGCAATTATAATTTAGTCATATGTTAGCTATAATATGAACTGAAAGTCAACAAATTGAATTAAGCCCAGCATGATCAAAATAATAGACAGGAAGCTCTTTTCCTCTTGCAAATGAAGTTTAATTAAATTAGATAAAAATAATTGTTTCCAGCTGTAAGATGTTGATTGATAATATTCTATTATTATAAACTGCAACTTCACTGATGCAATAAATGCCGAAGTTTTGTTAAATTTCCAAAAAATTGTTAAAAATAAAACAGAAGTATCATCAAGAGACACCTGATGTATATTTGATGATATTTTCTTTACTTTTTTCCATGGTGAAATCTCCTTATTCTACAATATTTAAGCACTGTCACTTTTAATAAATTTTCATAATGGCTTAAATATCCATCAAAATGTTTGAAATTTAGAAATATCTTCTTTGTGTGGAAGCTCTCCATGTATACTGCTTAAAGGAATTTGGTTTCTATATTCTTACTTTGTGGCAAACTGTGTCTGTGGTACTCACTAGAAATCCGTTGATTATCAAATAAATGCTGCCTGATGGGATGGTTAAAAAAAATCTTACTATTAAAAAAAACTTGCTGTAGTCTTTCTGCAAAATCATGCAGGTTCAAAGCAGATTGAAGAATGACAGCCAGTGGGATTCGAAACAGATTGCATCTGTAATCACTAAAAGCTATGCTATTTTGGATATTAAATGGCACATAGCCTGTAATAAAAGTTAAGCAGTTATCTTGATCTAGTGAATATTCAGCAATATTGTAATTGTTATTGCACCACAAAGTTTTATGGAATGAATTAACATGCTTTCTGAGAAATTCTTCTAGATCAAGTTGTGGGAAAAGAGCTTCTGTGTTTGTATTCCAAGAAGTTTCATGTTTCTTTGCAGTAAAAGAGATCCAAAGGAAGTTGAGGGAAATTATTAGATGACAGTCTTCTGAATAAGTGAAAATTGTAAGTTTATGAACATGGAATCACTGCACTGAAAAATCCTTCAGGGGAAGTCATGGATGAACGAAATTCTAAGTGAATTAAGCAGCTGATTCATCACCGTACATTGTTCCAGAGGCTACTGAGAGTATGAAATATGCTCCCAGAAATTCAGAAAAGATTCCAGCTTTGCATGACTTTTGTAACAAAATACAAATAGAAAATCTTTCCAGTGTGATGTGTGTTTCAAAAAATTTGCCCACAAAAGAAGTCTTTTAAAGCATGTAAAGATCCACACTGGTGAAAAACCCTTCCAGTGTGATATGTGTTCCAAGATATTCACACAAAAATCAAAAATCTCAAGACATGTGCTCCTTCACAGTGGTGAGAAGCATCATCAGTACAATGTATGTTCCATAAGTATACTAAGAAAGCTGAACTTTCAAGATGTATGTTTTTCACACACCTGAGAAACCTCACCAGTCTTCTGTATGTTCCAGGCAATTCACTAGGAGTGGTAATTTTACAAAATGTATGCTCCACTACTTGGTGAAAAACCCTACCAATATGATGTATGTTCCAAGCAATTCAAATAGAGATCTGATGTTTCACATTATAAATACCAACACAAAGGTAAAAAGTCTCACTCATGTGTTGTATGCCTAAGGAATTCATATAGGATAGTCAGTTTTCAAAACATATGTTCATTTACAGCTGAAAAACCTTAGTAACATGATGTGCTCTAAGCATTTCAGTTGGAAAGTTCAACTTTCATCTCATGAACTTCATCACACTGACAGTAAACCTCACCAATGTGTTTGTGTGCTCTGAGATGTTCCCTAACAGAGATGATCTCTCAAAACATATGTACTACCACCCATACCTCACCCACTAGTTAGAGACCCAAGCATTCTATGACTTGGCCACCAGGATAGTGTAGCAGAGGTCGGTTGGCATATTGTACACGCCTTTTCTCTACCAAAAATATTTACAGCTCTCAGAAATCAGGTCGCGTAAAATCCAGATTAGCAAGTGTAACCTGGATTCAAAACCCATAATCCTAACTCATCAGTTTCTGCTATTTTCTTTACAAGTGAACAGAATTTTAAAATGTATTGTTTCTCAGTCTTCTTATTTTCCTTATTAGCACAAACTGTATATTCAGTGACTTTATTTTAAGCATCGGAAAAACATTCATGGGAAATACTTCTATGTGTGAAACTTACAGAAAGTCTTCATTGGAAGAGCCTACGAAGAATGTTAATAAAATCTTCCTCAAAAAAGAACCATATCTGAACCTTCTTTCACATCAATGATAAATTAAGGTAGGATTACCACTGTAGCAATACCCTCCAATGATGCTACATGTTCAAAAACAAATGAACAGTTACAAACTCAAAGGCATATGTTCATGAAAATAAGTGAATAAAATGAAAAGTTCACATGAATATGAGTAATAAATAAATATATTAATTTGCATTCCTACCTTCACTTTTGTAACATAGAAGTGCTCACTATTAATGAGACAAAAAACGTTCTGCCTGCAAGCACGTTTTTTTTCCTAAATAAAATTTTAAGAATGATTTTGTGATGTTCTCATAAATACCATTGTATTACACCTGAATTTTTACACCAGTCAGAAAAATCAAGTGATTGAATAATTTAGATACCAGCCTGAACAATGCTATGTAAGAGGCATGTAAACAACAGCCAACAAAATACTAAATTTAAATTTTTTATGAAAAGACATTTAAACATTTTTCAAAAACCATTAAAAATTAACAATCTCCTAATTTAATACAAACATTTCTCATTTTTAATTACCGCAATCTGCAAAATAATATGCTTTGAAAATGCTGAATGATAGATTTTCTGTTAGCCACTTGCCAGTAACAACTTCAGGTTTTCCTACACTAGGAACCAGGGGTGGGCATGCATAGCCAAGCAGCTGTGCACTTGATGGATGTTGTTCTTTTAATTCTGTGATATGCACTGTTTTATTTGTTCCTTTTCATCCATATGGTTCAAAGACAGAAATCTCCTCATTTCATAATCAAAGGTATGTATACATTGTTATCCTACCATATTGTGGCATCAGATAACTTAATTTTGTAGTCGAAAGTTGTGAACCAAACTTTTAATCTGTTGTGACTCTCTAAATGTAAATTCTGGAACTGCCAATGCTAAAAACTCAGACATTCTGGACTAATAATAATCTCTTTAAAAGAAGTAGAGCCTGTTTGTTGTTGTTGTTGTTTGTTTGAAGGTTTAACGACCACTGTGAGCAACTCAATGGGCTATAAAGCAGTCGCCCATGCTTTATTTAGGGCCACTGGCTCCAGGGAAGGGAGAGAGCCAGTGTCGTAAGACAAACACAACACCCATGCCTCACCAGGATTTGAATACGGACCCATCTCTGACAAGTGATCAGAAGCCATTGCTTAAACCACTGTGCCACCAGGGAGGCAAAAGTACAGCCTGTATTGATATGCTTATGTGTTTACATGACCCTTATGAGAAACAGTCTCTATATGAAAACACCAATGTGCGGCTACAAAAAAGACAACTCATATTCTCCGTCATGCAGTATCAACTTCAGTCAAGTGTGGACAGGGCCTCCTAGTAGGCAGCTAGAGAGGGCTCAATTCCCCTTAGAAGATGGATTTTATTTAAATTCTACGAACTCTTATTTGAGATGGTTTATGAAATTTCCTCTAGTACTGCTATATAAGCATAAGTACTTTATTTATTGATGTAATTAACTTTTTAAAAAATCAAAATTGAAAACACTACAGCATGAATGATGGATAAATCAAAAAATTTGGGGGTGAGTCAGTAGTGCCAATGGTTCTCAATAACAGGGCTTCTTGATATTAAGAGTCAGGAAGGATCAAAATGCTCCTTTTCTTTGATGAAACTTAAAACATGGAAAAAAAAAAAAAAGCAGTAAAAGCAACACATACACTTTCTTGATCTCAAAGATAGTATATTGACCTAGCTTCATCAGGATGAATGGGACGCGAGTCTATGAAGCAGGTCAATACCAAGCAAAACCATGGTCGACTTGAAAAAAATAAATGTTTGGGAAGGAAAGTTCTTGTGTGACACAGAGATAAAAAGAGAAAGAGCTTTCAATTTTTTCCTGTGATTTGCTTTGGGGTCAGTAGGATTGTGTTTATTATTTGGGAGGGGTGTGTGTGTGTGCTGAAACTAGGTATTTACTACTAGTAACAATAATAATACTTAAGTATTCATCAAGTTAAACAAAACGATTTATTGAGCATCAATATCACACTATCACAACAACATCTGAAGTCTCACTGTTGCCACTCACACATCTGCTGTACATAACTTCAATATGTTACTGGGGGGAGGGGAGAAAATGTGTTTGTTGGTATGAATCTGAGAGCTCATGGTTTCGGGGTGGGGAACAGAGGAGGTTTGGCTGTTTACCACGGCAAGAACAGGCTATTTCCAAGCACCAGCAAAGGAAAATGTGTTGTAAAAGAAGGAGGAAAAAGTTGAAAAATGGAAGGGAAGTAGAAAGAGGCAAGGTACGATGTTAATAACTCCTCAATGCTTTTATGCAGATTCACACAAAGAGACCAGAGTAGTAAACAAAAAAATTAAATGGTTTACATCCAACAATAGGGAACCTCCAACTCAAATACAATCAAGTAAATTGAGATAATGTGAATTTAGTTTTATATTTCAAAAGAGTTTTCAGGTTTTTTTTCACCGCCTCATTTTTTATATTTTGTATTTATTTCCCTATTTTTACTCTTTGGCAAAGAGAAATTATTCACTAGCTAACTAAATTGTTTAACAAAAAGGGTGAAAACATGTAGAAAAACTTGAATTTGTATTCGTGGAAGAAGTTAGTTTGTAGTTGAAAACTCCACCCACTCTTTTTTCTCATGCAAAAATAAGCACTTTTAAACACCCCGTAAAAAATAAATAAAAAATTAAGGTCCTTACCAATAATTGCATATGGGACAATGGCATATATATGCAAAAACATAATTTTACACACGACTTAACTATACAAATTGAAGTATGCTCATGAAGTTTGCAATATTTTTTGTTACATTTTAAGTTTGTGGACATAACAAATTGGAATTTATACAATTTAAAAGACAGTTCTGCTAGTCAAATCAGTTTTCCTGTATCGGAGAGTATTTGCATATGCAATAAAGTGTATGTAAATTGTAAAACTATAGTCAAAGCTATGATTCAAGATTTGAATTTTACACATAATCACCTCATGGTTTAAACTGCAAAACCAAAGTCAAAATTGCTTGTTTAATATTTCAGTTTTGTACCCAATTTTTTTGAGGTATAACTGAATAATATAAGATTCTGTACTTATGGAGGTTTATGGCAAGACATGTTCTGATCACGTGATTAATGAAGATGTGTTGCAGATGTGTAATGTGAAGCAAAAGGATGTTAGTAAAGGTTTGGCCATGTTGGAAGAATGAATGGAGAGATGCTTACCAAGAGAATTTCTTCAGCCCAAGTGATAAGAAAGAAAGCTAGAGGAAGGCCAAGGAAATCATGGGAGGATCAGATTCAGGAATGTCTGCTTGAGAAAAAGATTATGAGTATGAAGTACAAAAGATCTTACGTGTGGCGTGTGATGGATGCTAATGAAGCTCGAGCAGTGTGCAGAGATTAGTGCAAATGGAGTCATTTGATACACCAACAGTAAGTAAATTCTAGTGCTATCAGTTAAATGCGCACTTGGCATATGGCCTTTTTTTTTAGGAGCTAACAAATGTGTACTTGGCACAAGGCCTTTCTTTGAGGAGTTAATCTCAGAGAATAGCTTAACAATATGTATGAATGTATAAAATTTCAGTGCTGAAGAGCTCCATTTAAATTTTCTTGAAAATATAGTTATCCTCGTAAACTCCAAGCATGCATAAGCACACAAATTCACCCAATGCCATTGTTTTTAATTCCCAAGTGTAGTTTCTAAAACATGCTAGTGTAATGTAATTTTTTACGGGTCTTGGAAAACGGTGTGATTTCAATAGAAAGGGTTAGATGTAATATACGTTATAATTTTTTTAATGAGGTGTATATGTGTTGACTATTTTTGGCATGGGATTGCTAGTTTGTGGCAACTTCAGCTGGCTTCAAAAAGCTACACAACTCCCGAATGTTTTGAATATAAAAGAACTTTTATAATATTGATAGCACCCTTTTTAAAACATTCTTGAGCCTGGTGCTTTTTATAGCTGGCCACATGCATAATATATGGTGTGATGTATAAATGTTATGAAGTAGGCATTTAGTTCTTCATAAAAAAAAATATTGGCCCTGAAAAGAGCCTTTTTCTAATTTGTTTGCATTTTAGGCAACCTACCAAGGAAAATTAAGATTGCCCATCTTTGTACGTTTGATAATTCCCTTTTGAAAAACTTTTTTGGCCCTTAAAAGGACCTTTTTTTTTTAACTTCATGTAGTAGTGCCTATTGAGGAGGATAGAGGTCAGCAATCATAAGGCAGAAGTGATGAAGCCGGAGATTCAAATCTGGAACACTTCGCTTGAACATGTATTCAGTCAGCTAAGTATCCAGCGTAGTGCTCCTTGACTCCACCAAATCTTGGGATATTACCTCTCACTTCCCGCCACTCTCTCTCTATGGTGTTGGTGTGAGCACCAGTTATGGGTGCAACAAAATTGATGCTATGATTGACTTTCAGGTGTTCGAATCCATGTTGATCAAGATGGTCATATGCCTTCCAGCAGTCACTCATAATTGTAGTTTGCGGCAATACGAAGTTTTGGATGACATTTATCAGTGTCCCTGCTGTACGGTCCTCTACTGGTACTAAAAACTTCTTCCTACTTCCTCGTTCAATATCACCAAAAACCCAGTCCTTGAATATACCTTCCGGAATTGAACTTTCTTCGGCCGATCTTACATTCATCAACTTCTACAATCTTCCCTGGGCCTCCAAGCGACTGACTAGTTTTCTGGGCCCAGTTGAAACACACCTCACGACAAAAGGACCAATCCACAACTGTTGTAGGGGATACCTGCATTTGTGTCTCAATCAAATTTTGTCTTGGAAATCTGATGAACAGCCAAAACATAACAATTTCCAAGACTTGTGCCAGAGACAAATGAGTTTTGTGAAAAAAGGTGCCTGTTCTTGCAGATTGCTTGAAATTGCACTTAATCCTGCGTGCCCGATGATTATTCTGGGCAGGGATAAGTACAGAGGCACGGCACCTGAACTCAAGTGTTACAATATTGAGGGTCAATACTCTCTGGCACTTTGGGCATTGCATTTCCTTTTTGATGCAGCCGTGGTCGGCGAAAAAGTCGATCAGATCTGCCTGATTGTCTCGAAGTTTTGTAAGATCCAAGAGTTTCCACGAGCATCCTTGACAAGTAGGCATAATGAGCAAGAATTTGAACTCAAAACAAATTTTTCCTCAAGATACAGCGCACAGTACGAACCTTTTAGCGGGAAGCGAGAGGTACACATTGATGAATGACGAAACAAAATACGCGGGATGGTGTTCTGAGTGTTGCGAGACATTGAAAACGAAATTTCCCTTTTAACCCAAAAATTTCCCTACGCAAACGCACATTATCGGATTTTCCTGTGTCACGTGATAATTGGTAGTTGAACGCTCTTTAGGCTCTTTCCGCTCGGTTGTAATTAGAGAGAATGATGATCAGACTTTTACTCATCCACTGGACTTCGGTTGGCAACCGGAAGTTTCAAGTAGCAGACGACACTCTTGCAGTGAAAACAACTTTACGTGCCATTGCAAATGGCGGGTGCATGAAGCATCACGGTGGGTAGGTAACATTTTATAAAATTCATTTTCACCAATTTAAACTGCAAAAGTGCTTACGCAGCAGACTGATTTAGTGTCATGAGATCACAGACTACTGTACAAAATTCATTTCAGGAAGATATTCGGGGTAATTATATGTGGCCGCTAATCTATATTAATACCATCCTTTGTTCCTTAGTAAAGCACATAAATTTTAAATATCTATAATACGAATTTTATTTTAGACGGATCCTTATTATTCCCTCCGCAAAAAATGTATGTCTCTCTATGAAATTTCAATCCTTTTTTTTTTTTTTTTTTCTTTCATATGCAAAGGATTTTAGGAAAGGAGTGTCTGAATCCAAGTCTTAAACAACCCTTAGAAGTAGGAAGCTAGAAGATTTGGGCTAGAGTGCCCAATAGGAAAGTGACACGGAAGTGAAGTAGAAAGGGGGAGGAAAACGCCCTTATTTATTACCGGGGAGTCAGTACCCGGGGTCCGACGGCTTAACGTGCCCATCCGACTACGGATGTCCAAAAAATCTCGATGTTTAAAACCTCGATGTTGGAGAAGCCGATACATTGGAAAAACATCGAGGTTTCGCGACCGATGTTTGGAACTGGAAGAGAATATCTTCTGCGAAAAGTAAATGCATTTCTTTTTGTTACATTCATAACTATACAGAGGAAAGAAATATCACCTTCCTATTGGGTTTTTTAGTTGATTCGTTGGCGAAAACCGAGATCTTTTCCTCGAAGGCATGTGAGCCGATGCATCGAAAGAACATCGAGGTTTCCACCAATACATCGAAAAAACATCGAGGTTTCCACCAATACATCGAAAAAATATCGAGGCTTTTAAAAAATATTATTAGTTACTTAGGACTGAATTGGTGAGCAATCACCGTTATATTGAACAGATTTTACCCACCGATATGCCCATTCGCTGTTGCAGATCAAAAAGTGTGAAATCATCGGCTTGTTAGCAAAGACATCGTGATTTCCACCGTTACATGGAAAAAACATCGAGGTTTCCACCGATACATCGGGCGTTTTTACAAATATTACGTTACTAGATGTTGCATTGTTGAGTAACACCGTTACATTGAACGGAGATTTTACAAATAGATCGCCCATTCATTGCTGCAGATGGAAAAGGGCGAATTCTTCAGTTTATTAGCAAAACATCGAGGTTCCTACTGATGCATTAAAAAACATCAGGGTTTCCACGATGCATCGAGCGTTTTAACAAATAATATGCTAATAGTTGTTGAACTGGTGAGTATCACTCTTATATTAAAGAGAGATTTTACAAATGGTGTGCCCATTTACTGGTGCAGGTGGAGAAATGCGAGTTTTTCAGTTTATTAGCAAAATATCGAGCATTTTATATATATTGTTAGTTACCCGATGTTATTGGTGAGTTATCACTGTTATATTAAACAGGGATTTTGCACATCTATTGCGTATTTACTGCTGCAGATTGAAAACAACGAATTTTTCGGCTTATTAGCAAAAACATCGAAAATTTCCACCGTTACTATCGATGCTTTAGGAATGAGTAGCCACCGATGTGCCCATCTCTACATCCGGCGCACGGCGGATTTTTAGTGGATCGAACCTGAGGTCCTTTCCCTGGTAGTCACGAACGTTGACCACTAGGCCACCCGTATATATATATATACTCCGGCCCTAATTATTGAAGTCAAAACTTATCGGAACATTTTCTCGACTGTGTGATTCTTTTGTCAGTACATTTACTTTTCTTTTTTTAACTCCAAAATTTTATAAGCATAGTTATCGGAAAAACTACGTGTTATTATTGCAATATCGTAATCCATGTTAATACTGATCACTGAAGCAGCTTTGTTTATTTACCCATTGGTTTCCCTTACTCACGTGATTATTTAAGCCAATCACGGAACGTTTAGCACCCTCCTAGGAGTTTCTTTTCATGTTTTGTGAACATGCGCCCGGCACTGTCAACGTGAAAACGAACGACCAACAGGCACTGATTTTTTTTTTTTATGGTTAGTTGTCTAACGACCACAGTGAGCATCAAGATGAGCTGTAAACAGTCGTCCGTCCCTGATTTAGGGCCACTGGTTTCAGGAAAGGGAGAGGCCAGTGCTGTAAGACAAACACAACCACAACATCTATTCCTCACGGGATTCGAATCCCGACCCATCTCGGTCAGAAGCCTGCGCTTAGACACCCTGCGCCAATGGGGCTAGGAATCTACATTTTTGACGATAAGCTCGGAAGTGAGAGAGCAAAAGTCACGGAAAAAATGTTTTGCCTGAAGAGCGAGTTAATTCGTGGCTCCTTTATTCTCATTTTCTGTTTGTATTGTATGATTTTTTTTTTGTTTCTGTTCACCAAAGCTAAAAAAGAAAATTCTGCAGTTTTGTATGCAAAAATAATTTTTTCTATAATGTTTAGCAAAATCGTGGTAATAATTCGAGAGAAATAAAGTTTTCAGTGGGGCTGTTCCTCAATGGGTTTTTTTTTTTTTCTGGGATCATTTAAAAGGACAGCAGCTGGATGTATTGCTTGACGTTTTGTAGTTCTTTCCGGAAAGGCTACATTCAGCACAGACCTTATCCTTTCCAAAAAAAAAAAAAAATTGTTATAATATTAATAATGTTGCACAAAAGATATTTTACTGTTACCTTTGGTAATTCTTCAGTTTACCTCGGACCTAGGTTTTGTACACTTTTTCCACGCTATATTGAATATTAGGCCCTATAGAACATGAAAGTGAAGTCCTAATGTGGGGCTGAGGTATGGTTTTTTTTTTTTTTTTTTTACGGATTTTTAAAGTTTGGACTACTTTTTGCTCCGCGTAGTGCTTTCCATCAAGGAGGTTAGAAGAAGAGGAGGTGAAGGGACGCGTTTTGAGTGAAGCCAAAAGAGATCAGTTCTTTCTGTCCTCTATTTGAGGATGTGGCAGTCTGCTCTGCGAGAGTTCGGGAACGTGACGTCACTTCCTGCGGCTTAAGCAGTTTTGCTTAGCGCATGCAAACCAAGGATGGAGAGAAGGAATATTTCGGACTTCTTATTATTTCTTAACATTAGGCTTTTGGTTATATTTTAAACATGTTACTTGCACATGGGCAGTAAGTAACCATGCGCACTATGCACTTCCGTTCAAAAAATTGTTATTTTGTTCAAATTTTTAAAGAAATACCAACACATATTTTCCTGTTTTTCTTGAAATTTTTTATTATGGTGTAAGGGTCGCCCGCAATCGAACTGTCAATTATGAATTTATGTACTTTTAATATTGTGATGAACACGTGCGGACGGACGTTTCATTCCGCCATTTTGTTGTTTCAGATAAGAACTGATATTCTTCACCACCCACGTGGTACCATTTTAATCCTATGTGGGATTAAGAGAGGGGTGCATGAACACCTGGGCATCTGACCTTGAAGAGTCAGCTGCTCGAGTGCTTCTGTTAAACAAGTTGTCATACTGCTTTTGTATACGTGCAAGGTTGTAATCCCCTGCGGGTATCCGACGACATTCCTGAGTACAGGTATTTCACGTGCTGACCGGGAAAACCAGTTTGTCTTGCGCATGCGTGATAGAGGACAGAAAGGGCGAGGAGGATTAAGTGACACAGTTGAGCTTCGGTCGTCAAGGTGAGAGGGTCCTGGTTTGGACACCAGTTTCTGACGGAAGGACTGCGGTTATCGCAGACGTGCAGCGTGGTGAACGGGAAGGAGGATTCCTTCGTCCACCTGGTATCGCGGAAAGAATTGTGGAAAGGTAGCACGTGGTCAGCACGGGAACCTGAGCGGAAAGTCATCGGAAACCCGTGAAGCAAATGTTATCGTGAAGCAAATAATAAAGTCTTGTTGTTGTTTTTATTTCCGTGTACTGGACTGAGTTTGTCGAGGTAATTATTCTTCTACACAAGGACGCCTTCAGCCGCCTTGATAGCCAGATCGTATAGTAAAGGCGAGGCGGTAGCTCGCTATACGGCGGGAAACAAAAGGTATTATCTAAGAATTGATATGTCTGGCCCGACAGCCAGATAAGTGGCGCAGTCGGTAGGATCAACCTGAAAGCGAGCTCATGAATGACGTGGATGGCGACACGTGTGAAGAAGGAACAACGGACTTTTTGTGAAACTTCCAGCGACTGAATGACAGAACTCTGACGACGTACCGACCGGAAGAAAGAGACACCAGCGTGCTAGCCGAGATAAGGCATCCATCGTGTCGACTGAGACAAAGACAGTGTGAACCTCAGCGTACGGAAATCCCAATCCGGACGAGGACTTACAAGCAAGACAAGAGAAGAAGCCGAAGGGGGGCCTGAGTGCTCCGGTAACATACCACATTTTTTTTTTTTCTGAGATTATTTCTGTGTCTTTGCCTGGGCATTTGGTATAATTTAGGGTTAAGAGTAGAAGTTCTCATCATGGTACTAGAAAGGAAAGAGAAAGCTAATAATTACATATTCTCAGAGTAAAGCATTGTAAAGTAAAATTTTGTAACAGTTAATTTTATGTCAGTTGCTAGAGAATGTGAAGTGTCAAAATATTTTCATTAAGTAATAACTGTGTTTAGATAAGTCGAGTTTTCATGTTTACGATTTAAGAAATTTGAAGCTAGAATAGCGTAGTGATTTTTTTTTTACGTGTAGCGAAAGAGGCAGAAGGAATATAAGTATTCTGAGTAAAACAGGATAATAGATGTTCGGGTAATGCATGAAGGTAGAGATAGGTTAGAAACAAAACAAGAAGCAGGTTAACCTTCGACGATTTAATGCGGAAGTTTGCATGATTTCTTTTCTTATTTCTTTGCATGAGTGTATTTTTTGAATGTTTATTGTAGTGTATTATCATGACTGAGCTTTTGGAAGGGAAAGTTGAGGATAATTTAGACGCGGACAACGAAGATAATAGTATTCTTAGCGATTCAGAATTAGATTCTAGTAAAGAAGTAAGCATTAATATGGAAGACATGAAAAATAATGCAGCTAGAATGGAATGGGAACTTCAATTTAAAATGCTTGAGATGCAAGAGAGAAAAGCTGAGAGGGAACAAAGAATGCTAGAATTACAATTAGCGGATAGGAAAGAAGAAAGGCAGTTTGAGTTAAGAAAATTGGAATTAATTAATGAGAAGGAGTCTATTAAAAGTAAAAATGAGGGTTAGTTGGCCGACTACATGAGAATCTTAGAAAGAACTTTACCTGGAAGTCCCAGTAAGCCGGAAGAAATTCTGGACTTCTTTGATTCGTTAGAAAGGGCATTTGTATTACACTCAGTACCGGAAGAAATGAAAGGTCGTTTGGTGATAGCCTTATTCAATTCAGAATGTGTGAGCAGTACGAAATAGTTAAGGAGGCAATTTTGGTATAATGCCATTTGACTCCGGATATTTATTTGAAACAATTTTAGAATATTAGTAAGAACAAAGGGGAAAGCTACTTGCAGTTAGCGGGACGTATTAAGAGGACAATGACATACTACATCAACAGTAGTGAAGTGAAAGAATTCGATCAGTTGGTCAATTTGTTGGTATGCGACAAATTCAAAACTTTGTTGTCCCCAGAACTGAAGACCTACATTCTTCAAAGAGGTTCCGTAGGGAAGTTAGTTCCTTCGACAGAATTAGGAGAACTTTGTGATTTATACGAAAGTCACGTGGGAGCTATGGGAATAGAAGTAGGAAGATGCAAACCCAGTCATCCCTCGGGAACGTATTTCAAAGGAGGTCAATCCGAAGCCGGGAAGAAGGGAAGTTTTTAGACAGGCGGAAATCAGTTGAAAGGAAAGTTTTCCGGGACAGATCAGAGCGTCGGACATAAGCTAGGTTATTCAGCGGCGAGGCCTATCGTAGGGAATTCCAGTTTGGATAAGGGAATTATATGCTTTAGATGTGGAGTAGTAGGGCACCGTAAAGCAAACTGTAACCAGAAGGCATCCCAGAGTACTCCCAGCTCTTACTCTCAGAATTGGAGGAAAGGCCCCCCAAATATGGTAAACAGAGTAGACAAAAGGGAGCCGAAGATGTTTCAGAGAGAAAGATAGAGCCGGTAGAGGTCAGCAATGATAAAAGAATGACGGCTAAGGTAGAGTTTTAGGCCCGGAAGGAAGTCGGAACGAGGTAATAGAAATTCCGGTAGGAGAAGTGAAGAGGGTTAAGTCGGAATGCGGAAAGAGCACCGAAATTCTTGTTGACTCAGGCGCAGAGGTGAGTTGTGTAAGAGGAGGGTTACTTGGTGAAGAGCTGTTGGAACCAAAGGGTAGAACAATTTTAAGAGGCTTCGATGGTAGTAAGGGAGAGTTTGTCATTAAACAATTGAATCTCCGATTAGATGAAGAAGGATTAGAAACAGGAGAAGCGCCGGAAAGTTTTTGTGAAGTAATGTGTGCAATTGTTCCTAATCTGGTAAACAGGGTAATTATATAGCAACGGAGGATTACCAGCGCATGAAAAGTTTAAGGGAAGTTACTCCGATGTGGGCAACCTCGTCCGAAAAGGCGTTAGAGTTAGGTAATAGGTCGGATGTGCATCCAGAAACTGAGACTGGCGAAGCGCTAGTCGAAGAAGAGGATATTCTAGGAATGGAAAGCCCGGCGATCACAGATATTTCAGCGGAGGAGGAGCAAGCGCGCTTGGTAGGTGGAGAGTGGCTTGAAGAGCAAAATAGCCCCAGGATATTAGCGCTCAGTGCTGGAGGCGGCGAGGAGAATCAGCTAGGGCAACAGCAGGTCGACCAATCAGGAGAGGCAAAGAGAGTTAGCGAGGGAACAGGAGATAGCGTTACTGATTTGGATACGAGTGAAGCTCAGGAGAGTTCAGACAGACGCTTGTTTACAGAGCAACAAAAGAGGTGTGTGACGTTAGCAACCGCTAGGAATGAGGCGGAAAATGGCAGAGGTGGTTATCTCTATACGGATGGAATGTTGTATCATCGGGAGCAAGTGTTGGGACAGGTTACGTTACAATTGATAGAACCTGAAGAAATCAGAATAGATAGGGAAAGGATAACTCGGGAGCAGCTTAGGGAGTTACAGGAGCTGGTGAGCAGCTCGAAGAAGTTCTTTTCGGGAGAAGTGGGAGAGACGTCAGTGGGGAAGCACGCAATTACACTCAAGCCGGAAAGCGTACTTCGTACCCAGCACAGGTACAAGGTGCCACAATCGATGCAGAGAGCCAGATCCAGGAGTTGTGGGATCGTGGGATGATTGAAGAATCAAAAGAAGAGTATAGTCATCCGGTAGTATGCTTGGCTAAGAAAAATGGAGAGGTTCGGATGTGTGTAGATTACAGAATGTTAAATTCTCACACTGTTCCGGACGCATTTCCGATGTCTCATATCCCAGATTTGTTAGCGAAGGTGGGGCAGCCCGGTATATTACTACGCTTCATATGTTAAAGGGGTACTATCAAATCTCAATGGACCCCGAAGTAGAAAGTATACCACTTTTGCAACGCATAAGGGGCTCTATCAATGGAAAGTAATGCCCTTTGGGTTATCAGGAGCGGCGGCTACTTTTCAGAGAGCCATGAATAAGGTTTTGACCCTGCACCAAGACTATGCGATAGCGTACCTGGACGACGTGGCTATTTTTTCTGGCTCATGGGAGGAGCATTTAAAAGGAGTAATTGAAAGTTTGGAGGCGGCAGGCTTTACTGGAAATTTGAACAAATGCGGGTTCGCCCGTACGGAAGTGAATTACTTAGGGCACGTGGTCGGCTCGGGCCATCACCGGCCGGACCCCGAGAAATTGCAGGCCATCAGGGACCTTTTTGCCTCCTCAGACGAAAAAGGAAATACGTAGCTTTTTGGGATCATGTGGGTATTACCGTGATTACGTACCTAACTTCGCAAAGATAGCTAAACCTTTAACAGATTGCACAGGAAAAAGGGCGGCAGATAGGGTAGTTTGGTCGGATTAGTTGGAGGAATCATTCAGGACTCTGAAGGAAAATTTGTGTAAGGCACCGGTATTAAACACCCCGGATTTCAGTAAGCATTTTATCTTACACACGGATGCGAGTTCCTTTGCGGTGGCATGTTGTTTGAGTCAGAGGGATGAGGAAAGCAACATTAGGCCAGTGGCCTATGCTAGCAAAAAATTAAATAGGACGCAAGCCAGATGGGCGGTCAGCCATCAGGAGGCGTACGCCATAGTATGGGGTTTGCAAAGGTTTGAAGGGTGGATTTTCGGTAACCGGGTCGAAGTTATGTCCGATCACAACCCCCTTACTTTTCTCACCCGTTCCGCATCGCAAAGTTCAAAATTACAGCGTTGGAGTTTGGCTATTTCCCAATTTAATTTATCTATACCTCATGTCGCGGGCAAACTAATTCCTCACGCCGATGCGTTGTCAAGACTCAGTTTTAAGGAGTAGGGCAGCGCCATGGTGAGAATGTTTCACGGCACAGGTGGAGATCCACAGAAGGTCTCAGGGAGGTACAAGTGTATATGTTACATAACGTGCGAGAAGTGAAAAAGTGTATTATGTTGTGTCACCCAAGATCTGCAGGCAAGGAAGAGACTGACTCGAGAATACGGCAAAAGACCGTATCTCTCGTTCATTTGGTGGGGGCCTGTAAGGGTCGTCCGCAATCGAACTGTCAATTATGAATTTATGTACTTTTAATATGGTGATAAACACGTGCGGACGGACGTTTCATTCCGCCATTTTGTTGTTTCAGATAAGAACTGATATTCTTCACCACCCACGTGGTACCATTTTAATCCTATGTGGGATTAAGAGAGGGGTGCATGAACACCTGGGCATCTGACCTTGAAGAGTCAGCTGCTCCAGTGCTTCTGTTAAACAAGTTGTCATACTGCTTTTGTATACGTGCAAGGTTGTAATCCCCTGACGACATTCCTGAGTACAGGTAATTCACGTGCTGACCGGGAAAACCAGTTTGTCTTGCGCATGCGTGATAGAGGACAGAAAGGGCGAGGAGGATTAAGTGACACAGTTGAGCTTCGGTCGTCAAGGAGAGAGGGTCCTGGTTTGGACACCAGTTTCTGACGGAAGGACTGCGGTTATCGCAGACGTGCAGCGTGGTGAACGGGAAGGAGAATTCCTTCGTTCACCGGGTATCGCGGAAAGAATTGTGGAAAGGTAGCACGTGGTCAGCACGGGAACCTGAGCGGAAAGTCATCAGAAACCCGTGAAGCAAATGTTATCGGAATAATAAAGTCTTGTTGTTGTTTTTATTTCCGTGTACTGAACTGAGTTTGTCGAGGTAATTATTCTTGTACACAAGGACGCCTTGATAGCCAGATCGTATAGTAAAGGCGAGGCGGTAGCTCGCTATACGGCGGGAAACAAAAGGTATTATCTAAGAATTGAAATGTCTGGCCCTACATATGGGAATGAATATTTCAGCCTCAATTTTTTCATGCCTGTATGGGTAGAGTAAGGGTCCGAAAAACCCGTTCAAAATCGCGATTTCCCCATAGAGATATACAGGAGATTCTTAGGTTGGGCGCATTGGCGTAGTCAGCTGATAAAAAGTGACGTCACGCCAGGAGAGGGGCTGTTGCCAACTCCTCTTACTTCTAACCTCCTTGCTTTCCATCGCAAGTGATTCGGCATTTAGTACTAAAGGTTTTCCTCCGAAGTAGGTTTTGTAGACCATTCCGCTGGGTAAAAGCAATTGCAGTTTTTCTCATACGCAGATGTCTTTGTTTATTAAAATATATACATTGAAATAAATATAAACATTTTTAAAGAAATATAAACATTTTTAAAGAAATATAAACATTTTGTGATACATATATATAAATATATACAGGTATCGTTATTTAATGAAACATTGTTATGAGTTCTTTACTGAATGGAGGGAAGGTCCACCTCCGCTACCGTATTCCAAAAATGGTGAATCCTTCCTTTTCATCCTGGAACGTACGCTTGAACTGGAACTCTGCTAAGTAACCTGGGTAAGGAGGCTTCCGACTACCATAACGAGGAACACCAGTTTACCTCGGAACTAGGTTTTGAACACTTTTCCACGCTATATTGAATATTAGGCCCGATAGAACATGAAAGTAAAGTCCTTATGTGGGGCTGAGGCTTTTTTTTTTTTTTTTTTTTTACGGATTTTTAAGTTTGTACTACTTTGTGTGCCGCGTAGTGCTTTCCATCGCAAGTTATTCGCAATTTTCGTACTAGAGGTTTACCTCCGACGTAGGTTTTGTAGACCATGCCGCTGGGCAAAAGCAATTGCATTTTTTCTCATATGCAGATCTCTTTGTTCCATGCTAAAAAATAAAGACAAACTCTTTTACAATTAGAATACACAGCGTCAAACAAAGCGCTACTCCAACGTTACATTAAAACGCCCAGAACTGTTTGGAAGCTCTAAAACCTCTTCCACGGAAATGTCGAATCACTTGCGATGGTAAGCACTACGCGGAGCAAAATGTAGTCCGAACTTTAAAAATCCGTAAAAAAAAAAAAAAGAAATGCTTGAGTCCCACATAAGGACTTCCCTTTCATGTTCCATAGAGCCTAATATTCCATACAGCAAAGAAAAAGTATACAAAACCTAGTCCGAGATAAATTGAAGTCATCATCATTGTCAACTATTATCAATCCACTGCTGGACGAAGGTCTCCCCAACGGTCTGTCTAGTTCCAGTCTCCTCCATGTCACTCCCGCACACTTTCGAATTTCATCCACCCATCTCCCATGTGGTCTTCTTCTGGGTCTTTTCCTGCCCCTTGGAATCTAATCTAAAATTTCGGCTGTCCATCGATGGTCTGTCCTTCTAGCAGTATGTCCAGCCCATTGCCATTTCAGGGATTTAACTCTGATCATGATGTCTTCCACTCTTGTCATTTTTCGGATCCACGTGTTCCTCTTCTTATCTCTCCTGGTTACACCAAGCATGCATCTCTCCATGCTGCTTTGAGTTGTCTGCAGCCTTTGTATGTCTCTTTTAGCTAAGGTCCACGTATCTGAACCATACGTAAGCACTGGAAGGATGCATTGATCAAACACTTTTCTTTTAAGACATAATGGCATATTGCTCTTGAAAATTATGCTGTTTCTTCCAAAAGCTCTCCAGGCAAGTTTTGTACGCCGATTAATTTCTTCTTCTTATATTATTCAGTTATACCTCAAAAAATTGGTACAAAACTGAAATATTAAACAAGCAATTTTGACTTTGGTTTTGCAGTTTAAACCATGAGGTGATTATGTGTAAAATTCAAATCTTGAATCATAGCTTTGACTATAGTTTTACAATTTACATACACTTTACTGCATATGCAAATACTCTCCGATACAGGAAAACTGATTTGACTAGCAGAACTGTCTTTTATATTGTATAAATTCTAATTTGTTATGTCCACAAACTTAAAATGTAACAAAAAATATTGCAAACTTCATGAGCATACTTCAATTTGTATAGTTAAGTTGTGTGTAAAATTATGTTTTTGCATATATATGCCATTGTCCCATATGCAATTATTGGTAAGGACCTTAATATTTTATTTATTTTTTACGGGGTGTTTAAAAGTGCTTATTTTTGCATGAGAAAAAAGAGTGGGTGGAGTTTTCAACTACAAACTAACTTCTTCCACAAATACAAATTCAAGTTTTTCTACATGTTTTCACCCTTTTTGTTAAACAATTTAGTTAACTAGTGAATAATTTCTCTTTGCCAAAGAGTAAAAATAGGGAAATAAATACAAAATATAAAAAATGAGGCGGTGAAAAAAAAACTGAAAACTCTTTTGAAATATAAAACTAAATTCACATTATCTCAATTTACTTGATTGTGTTTGAGTTGGAGGTTTCCTATTGTTGGATGTAAACCATTTAATTTTTTTGTTTACTATTCTGGTCTCTTTGTGTGAATCTGCATAAAAGCATTGAGGAGTTATTAACATCGTACCTTGCCTCTTTCTACTTCCCTTCCATTTTTCAACTTTTTCCTCCTTCTTTTACAACACATTTCCCTTTGCTGGTGCTTGGAAATAGCCTGTTCTTGCCGTGGTAAACAGCCAAACCTCCTCTGTTCCCCACCCCGAAACCATGAGCTCTCAGATTCATACCAACAAACACATTTTCTCCCCTCCCCCCTGTAACATATTGAAGTTATGTACAGCAGATGTGTGAGTGGCAACAGTGAGACTTCAGATGTTGTTGTGATAGTGTGATATCGATGCTCAATAAATCGTTTTGTTTAACTTGACGAATACTTAAGTATTATTATTACTACTAGTAGTAAATACCTAGTTTTAGCACACACACACACCCCTCCCAAATAATAAACACAATCCTACTGACCCCAAAGCAAATCACAGGAAAAAATTGAAAGCTCTTTCTCTTTTTATCTCTGTGTCGCACAAGAACTTTCCTTCCCAAACATTTATTTTTTTCAAGTCGACCATATTTTTGCTTGGTATTGACCTGCTTCATAAACTCGTGTCCCATTCATCCTGATGAAGCTAGGTCAATATACTATCTTTGAGATCAAGAAAGTGTATATGTTGCTTTTACTGCTTTTTTTTTTTTCCATGTTTTAAGTTTCATCAAAGAAAAGGAGCATTTTGATCCTTCCTGACTCTTAATATCAAGAAGCCCTGTTATTGAGAACCATTGGCACTACTGACTCACCCCCAAAATTTTTGATTTATCCATCATTCATGCTGTGGTGTTTTCAATTTCGATTTTTAAAAAAGTTAATTACATCAATAAATAAAGTACTTATGCTTATATAGCAGTACTAGAGGAAATCTCATAAACCATCTCAAATAAGAGTTCGTAGAATTTAAATAAAATCCATCTTCTAAGGGGAATTGAGCCCTCTCTAGCTGCCTACTAGGAGGCCCTGTCCACACTTGACTGAAGTTGATACTGCATGACGGAGAATATGAGTTGTCTTTTTTGTAGCCGCACATTGGTGTTTTCATATAGAGACTGTTTCTCATAAGGGTCATGTAAACACATAAGCATATCAATACAGGCTGTACTTTTGCCTCCCTGGTGGCACAGTGGTTTAAGCAATGGCTTCTGATCACTTGTCCGAGATGGGTCCGGGTTCAAATCCTGGTGAGGCATGGGTGTTGTGTTTGTCTTACGACACTGGCTCTCTCCCTTCCCTGGAGCCAGTGGCTCTAAATAAGGCATGGGCGACTGCTTTATAGCCCATTGAGTTGCTCACAGTGGTCGTTAAACCTTCAAACAAACAACAACAACAAAAAACAGGCTCTACTTCTTTTAAAGAGATTATTATTAGTCCAGAATGTCTGAGTTTTTAGCATTGGCAGTTCCAGAATTTACATTTAGAGAGTCACAACAGATTAAAAGTTTGGTTCACAACTTTGGACTACAAAATTAAGTTATCTGATGCCACAATATGGTAGGATAACAATGTATACATAACTTTGATTATGAAATGAGGAGATTTCTGTTTTTGAACCATATGGATGAAAAGGAACAAATAAAACAGTGCATATCACAGAATTAAAAGAACAACATTCATCAAGTGCACAGCTGCTTGGCTATGCATGCCCACCCCTGGTTCCTAGCGTAGGAAAACCTGAAGTAAGTTGTTACTGGCAAGTGGCTAACAGAAAATCTATCATTCAGCATTTTTAAAGCATATTATTTTGCAGATTACGGTAATTAAAAATGAGAAATGTTTGTATTAAATTAGGAGATTGTTAATTTTTAATGGTTTTTGAAAAATGTTTAAATGTCTTTTCATAAAAAATTTAAATTTAGTATTTTGTTGGCTGTTGTTTACATGCCTCTTACATAGCATTGTTCAGGCTGGTATCTAAATTATTCAATCACTTGATTTTTCTGACTGGTGTAAAAAGTCAGGTGTAATACAATGATATTTATGAGAACATCACAAAATCATTCTTAAAATTTTATTTAGGAAAAAAAATGTGCTTGCAGGCAGAAAGTTTTTTGTCTCATTAATAGTGAGCACTTCTATGTTACAAAAATGAAGGTAGGAATGCAAATTAATATATTTATTTATTACTCATATTCATGTGAACTTTTCATTTTATTCACTTATTTTCATGAACATATGCCTTTGAGTTTGTAACTGTTCATTTGTTTTTGAACATGTAGCATCATTGGAGGGTATTGCTACAGTGGTAATCCTACCTTAATTTACCATTGATGTGAAAGAAGGTTCAGATATGGTTCTTTTTTGAGGAAGATTTTATTAACATTCTTCGTAGGCTCTTCCAATGAAGACTTTCTGTAAGTTTCACACATAGAAGTATTTCCCATGAATGTTTTTCCGATGCTTAAAATAAAGTCACTGAATATACAGTTTGTGCTAATAAGGAAAATAAGAAGACTGAGAAACAATACATTTTAAAATTCTGTTCACTTGTAAAGAAAATAGCAGAAACTGATGAGTTAGGATTATGGGTTTTGAATCCATGTTACACTTGCTAATCTGGATTTTACACGACCTGATTTCTGAGAGCTGTAAATATTTTTGGTATCGAAAAGGCGTGTACGATATGCCAACCGACCTCTGCTACACTATCCTGGTGGCCAAGTCATAGAATGCTTGGGTCTCTAACTAGTGGGTGAGGCATGGGTGGTAGTACATATGTTTTGAGAGATCATCTCTGTTAGGGAACATCTCAGAGCACACAAACACATTGGTGAGGTTTACTGTCAGTGTGATGAAGTTCATGAGATGAAAGTTGAACTTTCCAACTGAAATACTTAGAGCACATCATGTTGCTAAGGTTTTTCAGCTGTAAACGAACATATGTTTTGAAAACTGACTATCCTATATGAATTCCTTAGACATACAACACATAAGTGAGACTTTTTACCTTTGTGTTGGTGGTTATGATGTGAAACATCAGATCTCCATTTGAATTGCTTGGAACATACATCATATTGGTAGGGTTTTTCACCAAGTAGTGGAGCATACATTTTGTAAAATTACCACTCCTAGTGAATTGCCTGGAACATACAGAAGACTGGTGAGGTTTCTCAGGTGTGTGAAAAACATACATCTTGAAAGTTCAGCTTTCTTAGTATACTTATGGAACACACATTGTACTGATGATGCTTCTCACCTCTGTGAAGGAGCACATGTCTTGAGATTTTAGATTTTTGTGTGAATATCTTGGAACACATATCACACTGGAAAGGTTTTTCACCAGTGTGGATCTTTACATGCTTTAAAAGACTTCTTTTGTGGGCAAATTTTTTGAAACACACATCACACTGGAAAGATTTGTTATTTGTATTCTGTTACAAAAGTCATGCAAAGCTGGAATCTTCTCTGAATTTCTGGGAGCATATTTCATACTCTCAGTAGCCTCTGGAACAATGTACGGTGATGAATCAGCTGCTTAATTCACTTAGAATTTCGTTCATCCATGACTTCCCCTGAAGGATTTTTCAGTGCAGTGATTCCATGTTCATAAACTTACAATTTTCACTTATTCAGAAGACTGTCATCTAATAATTTCCCTCAACTTCCTTTGGATCTCTTTTACTGCAAAGAAACATGAAACTTCTTGGAATACAAACACAGAAGCTCTTTTCCCACAACTTGATCTAGAAGAATTTCTCAGAAAGCATGTTAATTCATTCCATAAAACTTTGTGGTGCAATAACAATTGCAATATTGCTAAATATTCACTAGATCAAGATAACTGCTTAACTTTTATTACAGGCTATGTGCCATTTAATATCCAAAATAGCATAGCTTTTAGTGATTACAGATGCAATCTGTTTTGAATCCCACTGGCTGTCATTCTTCAATCTGCTTTGAACCTGCATGATTTTGCAGAAAGACTACAGCAAGTTTTTTTTAATAGTAAGATTTTTTTTAACCATCCCATCAGGCAGCATTTATTTGATAATCAACGGATTTCTAGTGAGTACCACAGACACAGTTTGCCACAAAGGAAGAATATAGAAACCAAATTCCTTTAAGCAGTATACATGGAGAGCTTCCACACAAAGAAGATATTTCTAAATTTCAAACATTTTGATGGATATTTAAGCCATTATGAAAATTTATTAAAAGTGACAGTGCTTAAATATTGTAGAATAAGGAGATTTCACCATGGAAAAAAGTAAAGAAAATATCATCAAATATACATCAGGTGTCTCTTCATGATACCTCTGTTTTATTTTTAACAATTTTTTGGAAATTTAACAAAACTTCGGCATTTATTGCATCAGTGAAGTTGCAGTTTATAATAATAGAATATTATCAATCAACATCTTACAGCTGGAAACAATTATTTTTATCTAATTTAATTAAACTTCATTTGCAAGAGGAAAAGAGCTTCCTGTCTATTATTTTGATCATGCTGGGCTTAATCCAATTTGTTGACTTTCAGTTCATATTATAGCTAACATATGACTAAATTATAATTGCAGGAAGAAACACAAAATTTGTATGCCACCATTTCAATCTTTCAGTGCCTACCCTTGTTATGTTCTTTTCTCAATATCATACAGCAGATAATTATATATATATATATATATATCATCATCATCATCATCAACCATTATCAATCCACTGCTGGACGAAGGTCTCCCCAAGTTTCCTCCACAACGGTCTGTCTTGTGCCAGTCTCCTCCATGTCACCCCTGCATACTTTCAAATTTCATCCACCCATCTCCCATGTGGTCTTCTTCTGGGTCTTTTCCTGTCCCTTGGAATCCAATCTAAAATTTCGACTGTCCATCGATGGTCTGTTCTTCTGGCAGTATGTCCAGCCCATTGCCATTTCAGGGATTTAACTCTGATCATGATGTCTTCCACTCTTGTCATTTTTCGGATCCACGTGTTCCTCTTCTTATCTCTCCTGGTTACACCAAGCATGCACCTCTCCATGCTGCTTTGAGTTGTCTGCAGCCTTTGTATGTCTCTTTTAGCTAAGGTCCACGTCTCTGAACCATACGTAAGCACTGGAAGGATGCATTGATCAAACACTTTTCTTTTAAGACATAATGGCATATTGCTCTTGAAAATTATGCTGTTTCTTCCAAAAGCTCTCCAGGCAAGTTTTGTACGCCGATTAATTTCTTCATCAATGTGACCCTCACTTGATATCTGCTGTCCAAGATAAACGTACGTGTCTGTTATCTCCAGCTTTTCTCCATCTATCAATAAATCTTCATTTCTTGTAAAAGCATTGTACATCACTTTTGTCTTCTGAAAGTTCATTTTTA
This sequence comes from Macrothele yani, assembly GCA_039090855.1. Lineage (NCBI taxonomy): Eukaryota > Metazoa > Arthropoda > Arachnida > Araneae > Macrothelidae > Macrothele > Macrothele yani. Next base: position 74,477,695 of record CM077032.1, on the reverse strand, counting down.
ATCCCACTTCTTTACTCTTGTCAGCAAGTTCCTGGATCATACTCTGCAGCTCTGATGGGGTAGTTGCAAAAATGACTATGTCATCAGCAAAACAAAGGTGGGTTAGATAATCTCCATTAATCTTTATCCCTTTGTTTTCCCAGTTCAGTGATTGAAAGACATTTTCCAATGTGGTATTAAAGAGCTTCGGAGATATGGTGTCACCTTGTCTCACTCCTTTTCCAATTTTTATGTGTGTTGTATTTTCAAACAGCCGAATCTTTGCACTTGCATTTTCATAGATGTTATTAATAATATTAATGTATGCATCTTCAATACCGCAGGTTTTCAGAGCCATTGTAACTGCTGATGGTTTCACAGAATCAAAGGCTTTTTCATAATCGATAAAAGCCATGCACAATGGAAGGTCATATTCCCTCGCTCTTTCAGTTAGTTCTCTCAGTACATGAATATGATCTATTGTGCTGTAGCCACTCCTGAATCCAGCTTGTTCTCTCGGTTGAGCCATGTCCAGTGTCACCTTCAAGCGGTGTGAAAGAACTTTAGTGAAGATTTTATAAACCCCTGATAGGAGGCTGATAGGTCTGTAGTTCCTGAGATCCTCAATGTCACCTTTTTTATGTAGCTAGATCATTGTAGCATTGTTCCAATCCTCAGGAATTTTCCCTTCATTAAGGCATCGAGTGAAAATTTGGGCGAGTACTGTTTCGATTTCTCCACTTGCTTCTTGTATGATGTCTACAGTAATTCCATCTTCTCCTGGAGCTTTTCCCCTCTTCATGTTCTTGATTGCATGTGCAACTTCTGCTGGAAGGACTGGAAGAACTCTGGTACTGGTACCTTTCATGATATCTGGAGTACATGTATCATCCCTTTCATATAATTTGGAGTAGAAATCTTTCACTCTTGTCAAAATGTCGCCTCTATTTCTTGTTACAGAACCATCTTCTTTTCTCAGTGCCATAATCTGTTTTTTTCCCTTACTGAGATGTCCCTTTGCTATCTTTAGGATTTGGTTGTTTTCAATTGCTTTCCTTACTAGTTCACAGTTGAATTTCCTTACGTCTTCAGTGATACTTTTTCGTACTGTCTTGCATAGCTCTATATATTCCACTTTGGAAGTCACATCTTCTTTAGTTGTCCTCATCTCTCTTCTTTTTTGCATCAACATTTTGGTTTTTCCTGATAATTTGTTCACATGCAATTTGTTCTTAGACCCAGCTAATTTTGTTGCTGTTTCCATAAGAGCTTTGGTTACTTTTCTGTTAACTTCAGAGATGTCCACTTCTTCCGATGTTAGGCCTTCTAAAGCAGAGAACCTGTTCTTCAGTTCCAATTTGAAGGTATTATGGTGTTTTTTAAGGTTGGTTATGTCAATACATTTTGTTTGTCTTATGAGCTTGCTACGTTCGAGTTTAGTGTTGAGGTGCATCTTACATCTCACCAATCTATGGTCACTGCCTGTGTTGAACTTGTTTAGCACACTGCAGTCTTCTATGACGAATTTTTTGTTACACATAATAAAATCAATTTCACTTGTCGTCCCATTTGGATGTCTCCATGTTCATTTCCTGTGTGGCTTTTTCTTGAAAAAAAAAATAAAAAAAATATATATATATATATATATCATCATCATCATTGTCAACCATTATCAATCCACTGCTGGACGAAGGTCTCCCCAAGTTTCCTCCACAACGGTCTGTCTTATGCCAGTCTCCTCCATGTCACCATTGCATACTTTCGAATTTCATCCACCCATCTCCCATGTGGTCTTCTTCTGGGTCTTTCCCTGTCCCTTGGAATCCAATCTAAAATTTTGGCTGTCCATCGATTATCTGTCCTTCTGGCAGTATGGCCAGCCCATTGCCATTTCAGGGATTTAACTCTGATCATGATATCTTCCACTCTTGTCATTTTTCTGATCCACGAGTTCTTCTTATCTCTCCTGGTTACACCAAGCATGCACTTCTTCATGCATCTTTGAGTTGTCTGCAGCCTTTGTATGTTTCTTTTAGTTAAGGTCCACGTCTCTGCACCATACGTAAGCACTGAAAGGATGCATTGATCAAACACTTTTCTTTTAAGACATAATGGCATATTGCTCTTGAAAATTATGCTGTTTCTTCCAAAAGCTCTCCAGGCAAGTTTTGTACGCCGATTAATTTCTTCATCAATGTGACCCTCACTTGATATCTGCTGTCCAAGATAAACGTACATGTCTGTTATCTCCAGCTTTTCTCCATCAATCGATAAATCTTCATTTCTTGTAAAAGTATTGAACATCACTTTTGTCTTCTGAAAGTTCATTTTTAATCCCACTTCTTTACTCTTGTCAGCAAGTTCCTGGATCATACTCTGCAGCTCTGATGGGGTAGTTGCAAAAATGACTACGTCATCAGCAAAACGAAGGTGGGTTAGATAATCTCCATTAATCTTTATCCCCTTGTTTTCCCAGCTCAGCGACTGAAAAACACCCTCCAATGTGGCATTAAAGAGCTTCGGAGATATGGTGTCACCTTGTCCCACTCCCTTTCCAATTTTTATGTGTGTTGTATTTTCAAACAGCCGAATCTTTGCACTTGCATTTTCATAGATGTTATTAATAATATTAATGTATGCATCTTCAATACCGCAGGTTTTCAGAGCCATTGTAACTGCTGATGGTTTCACAGAATCAAAGGCTTTTTCATAATCGATAAAAGCCATGCACAATGGAAGTTCATATTCCCTCGCTCTTTCAATTAGTTCTCTCAGTACGTGGATATGATCTATTGTGCTGTAGCCACTCCTGAATCCAGCTTGTTCTCTCGGTTGAGCCATGTCCAGTGTTACCTTCAAGCGGTGTGAAAGAACTTTAGTGAAGATTTTATAAACTACTGATAGGAGGCTGATAGGTCTGTAGTTTCCGAGATCCTCAATGTCACCTTTCTTATGTAGCAGGATCATTGTAGCGGTGTTCCAATCCTCAGGAATCTTTCCTTCATTAAGGCATCGAGTGAAAATTTGGGCGAGTACTGTTTCGATTTCTCCACTTGCTTCTTGTATGATGTCTACAGTAATTCCATCTTCTCCTGGAGCTTTCCCCCTCTTCATGTTCTTGATTGCATGTGCAACTTCTGCTGGAAGGACTGGAGGAACTCTGGTACAGGTATCTTTCATGATGTCTGGAGTGCATGTATCATCCCTTTCATATAATTTGGAGTAGAAATCTTTCACTCTTGTCAAAATGTCGCCTCTATTTCTTGTTACAGAACCATCTTCTTTTCTCAGTGCCATAATTTGTTTTCTTCCCTTACTGAGATGTCCCTTTGCTATCTTTAGGCTTTGGTTGTTTTCAATTGCTTTCCTCACTAGTTCACAGTTGAATTTTCATACGTCTTCAGTGATACTTTTTCTTACTGTCTTGCATAGCTCTATATATTCCACTTTGGAAGTCACATCTTCTTTAGTTGTCCTCATCTCTCTTCTTTTTTGCATCAACATTTTCGTTTTTCCTGATAATTTGTTTACATGCAACTTGTTCTTAGACCCAGCTAATTTTGTTGCTGTTTCCATAAGAGCTTTGGTTACTTTTCTGTTAACTTCAGAGATGTCCACTTCTTCGGATGTTAGGCCTTCTAAAGCAGAGAACCTGTTCTTCAGTTCCAACTTGAAGGTATTATGGTGTTTTTTAAGGTTGGTTATGTCAATAGATTTTGTTTGTCTTATGAGCTTGCCACGTTCAAGTTTAGTGTTGAGGTGCATCTTACATCTCACCAGTCTATGGTCACTACCTGTGTTGAACTTGTTTAGCACACTGCAGTCTTCTATGACGAATTTTTTGTTACACATAATAAAATAAATTTCACTTGTCGTCCCATTTGGATGTCTCCATGTCCATTTCCTGTGTAGCTTTTTCTTGAAGAAGGAGTTCAAGATGAAAAACCCTTCGGCCTCTGCAAACTCAATGAGAGTATTTCCACGCTGGTTTCTGTTGCCGTGACCGAATTTACCTACTGAAGTTTCATTCTGTTGCTGTTGCCCTATTTTTGCATTGAAATCTCCCATAATTATTTTCAAGTGCTGCTTACCTTTATTATTTAGATGACAAATTTCCTCATAAAATTCTTCAATTTCTTCTTCAGGATGACTTGTGGTGGGTGCATAAGTTTGAATAATCTGAGCCTGGTATCTTTTCGAGAGTTGAATAACAAGTCGTGCAGCTCTGTCAGAGGAACTTTCAACTTCTACCACTTTATCCTTCAGTTTCTCGTTTATTATAAATCCAACACCACTAGTTCTGCCAGTATCTGTCCCACGATAGTAGAAGAGATGTCCACTTTTCAGTTCAATGAGATTTTCTCCTTACCTCACTTAGCCCGACGATGTCCCACTTGATCCTTTGTAGTTCCTCTTCCAATTCAAGAAGCCTTGAATCAGAAGATAGGGAGCGTCCATTATACATAGCCAAGGTCAGCATCAGATGGCAGCCTAGTCCGGTCCTCCGGGGATTCTTAGCACCCTCTGCCTTCATGTCACACTGGCCGCTGCCTTGGCCAGGTACATTCCAGCTGCCGGAGACTGAGGGCCAAGATTTAAGTTGTGGAATCATTTTGGAGGGGTTTGGCTATAACTCACCACGCTGGCCAAGCGGGTTGGTGAGTGTGGGATAGAATTTCCTCTAATCCCGATGGTATAGTTATACCGCTATTGGCGGTCGTCAGAGCCCCTTTAGTGGGAACAGGATGCACCACGAGAAGGCGGGGTTGACATTTGTCAAGGAGAGGCTGTGATGTTACGCATCACCTGACCTTACATCCCATATATATATATATATATATATATAATCTTACCAACCCGCTTAGCCAGCGTGGTGAGTTATGGCCAAACCCCTCCAAAATGATTCCACAACTTAAATCTTGGCCCTCAGTCTCCGGCAGCTGGAATGTACCTGGCCAAGGCAGCGGCCAGTGCGACATGAAGGCAGAGGGTGCTAAGAATCCCCGGAGGACCGGACTAGGCTGCCATCTGATGCTGACCTTGGCTACTTACAATGGGCGCTCCCTATCTTCTGATTCAAGGCTTCTTGAATTGGAAGAGGAACTACAAAGGATCAAGTGGGACATCGTGGGGCTAAGTGAGGTAAGGAGAAAAGGAGAAGATCTCATCGAACTGAAAAGTGGACATCTCTTCTACTATCGTGGGACAGATACTGGCAGAACTAGTGGTGTTGGATTTATAATAAACAAGAAACTGAAGGATAAAGTTGTAGAAGTTGAAAGTTCCTCTGACACAGCTGCACGACTTGTTATCCAACTCTCGAAAAGATACCAGGCTCAGATTATTCAAACTTACGCACCCACCACAAGTCATCCTGAAGAAGAAATTGAAGAATTTTATGAGGAAATTTGTCGTCTAAATAATAAAGGTAAGCAGCACTTGAAAATAATCATGGGAGATTTCAATGCAAAAATAGGGCAACGGCAACAGAATGAAACTTCAGTAGGTAAATTCGGTCATGGCAACAGAAACCAGCGTGGAAATACTCTCGTTGAGTTTGCAGAGGCAGAAGGGTTTTTCATCTTGAACTCCTTCTTCAAGAAAAAGCCACACAGGAAATGGACATGGAGACATCCAAATGGGACGACAAGTGAAATTGATTTTATTATGTGTAACAAAAAATTCGTCATAGAAGACTGCAGTGTGCTAAACGAGTTCAACACAGGTAGTGACCATAGATTGGTGAGATGTAAGATGCACCTCAACACTAAACTTGAACGTGGCAAGCTCATAAGACAAACAAAATCTATTGACATAACCAACCTTAAAAAACACCATAATACCTTCAAGTTAGAACTGAAGAACAGGTTCTCTGCTTTAGAAGGCCTAACATCGGAAGAAGTGGACATCTCTGAAGTTAACAGAAAAGTAACCAAAGCTCTTATGGAAACAGCAACAATATTAGCTGGGTCTAAGAACAAGTTCCATGTGAACAAATTATCAGGAAAAACCAAAATGTTGATGCAAAAAAGAAGAGAGATGAGGACGACTAAAGAAGATGTGACTTCCAAAGTGGAATATATAGAGCTATGCAAGACAGTAAGAAAAAGTATCACTGAAGACGTAAGGAAATTCAACTGTGAACTAGTGAGGAAAGCAATTGAAAACAACCAAAGCCTAAAATTGGCAAAGGGACATCTCAGTAAGGGAAGAAAACAGATTATGGCACTGAGAAAAGAAGATGGTTCTGTAACAAGAAATAGAGGCGAAATTTTGACAAGAGTGAAAGATTTCTACTCCAAATTATATGAAAGGGATGATACATGCACTCCAGACATCATGAAAGATACCAGTACCAGAGTTCCTCCAGTCCTTCCAGCAGAAGTTGCACATGTAATCAAGAACATGAAGCGGGAAAAGCTCCAGGAGAAGATGGAATTACTGTAGACATCATACAAGAAGCAAGTGGAGAAATCGAAACAGTACTCGCCCAAATTTTCACTCGATGCCTTAATGAAGGAAAGATTCCTGAGGATTGGAACAATGCTACAATGATCCTGCTACATAAGAAAGGTGACATTGAAGATCTCGGAAACTACAGACCTATCAGCCTCCTATCAGTAGTATATAAAATCTTCACTAAAGTTCTTTCACACCGCTTGAAGGTAACACTGGACATGGCTCAACCGAGAGAACAAGCTGGATTCAGGAGTGGCTACAGCACAATAGATCATATCCACGTGCTGAGAGAACTAATTGAAAGAGCGAGGGAATATGAACTTCCATTGTGCATGGCTTTTATCGATTATGAAAAAGCCTTTGATTCGGTGAAACCATCAGCAGTTACAATGGCTCTGAAAACCTGCGGTATTGAAGATGCATACATTAATATTATTAATAACATCTATGAAAATGCAAGTGCAAAGATTCGGCTGTTTGAAAATACAACACACGTAAAAATTGGAAAGGGAGTGAGACAAGGTGACACCATATCTCCAAAGCTCTTTAATGCCACATTGGAGGGTGTTTTTCAGTCGCTGAGCTGGGAAAGCAAGTTGATAAAGATTAATGGAGATTATCTAACCCACCTTCGTTTTGCTGATGACGTAGTCATTTTTGCAACTACCCCATCAGAGCTGCAGAGTATGATCCAGGAACTTGCTGACAAGAGTAAAGAAGTGGGATTAAAAATGAACTTTCAGAAGACAAAAGTGATGTTCAATGCTTTTACAAGAAATGAAGATTTATCGATTGATGGAGAAAAGCTGGAGATAACAGACACGTACGTTTATCTTGGACAGCAGATATCAAGTGAGGGTCACATTGATGAAGAAATTAATCGGCGTACAAAACTTGCCTGGAGAGCTTTTGGAAGAAACAGCATAATTTTCAAGAGCAATATGCCATTATGTCTTAAAAGAAAAGTGTTTGATCAATGCATCCTTCCAGTGCTTACGTATGGTGCAGAGACGTGGACCTTAACTAAAAGAGACATACAAAGGCTGCAGATAACTCAAAGCAGCATGGAGAGGTGCATGCTTGGTGTAACCAAGAGAGATAAGAAGAGGAACTCGTGGATCCGAAAATGACAAGAGTGGAAGACATCATGATCAGAGTTAAATCCCTGAAATGGCAATGGGCTGGACATACTGCCAGAAGGACAGACCATCGATGGACAGCTGAAATTTTAGATTGGATTCCAAGGGACAGGAAAAGACCCAGAAAGAAGACCACATGGGAGATGGGTGGATGAAATTCGAAAGTATGCAGGGGTGACATGGAGGAGACTGGCACAAGACAGACCGTTGTGGAGGAAACTTGGGGAGACCTTCTTCCAGCAGTGGATTGATAATGGTTGACAATGATGATGATGATATAATCTTAACTTTATCAGCCAAAAAAAAAAAAAAAAACCAAAAAAAAACCACGTAAGTCTCTGGAATGATTTATGCCACCACCAGAATACAACACTGTTTATAAATGGTATTGTGACAGAATAGAATAGAATGAAATATTTCCATAAAAAATATAGAAATAGTAATATTTCCCAAGTAGAAAGATCTAAAAAAAATTATTGAACAAAAAGAACAGTGGTAAACTGATGTTGACACAAGCAACATAAACTTCTTGCTGTCATCAACTTACTTTAGGAGAGACTGTTACTTTAGAACCAATACCTTTCTTGTTATTTGCTGCTGTGGCAGCAGTCAGAATTATATTTTCTGACAACATTTCATTTCATTTCATTTATTATTTCTGCTGTTACAGATTTATGATTTATTGTTACACTATTATTTATATATTTTATAACAACAGCAAGAAAGCTCCGGGAAAAGGCCTCACAGAGTTCTGACTTAGCCTCAAGCTCCCTAAGTAAAGTCAACAATCCAGAACAGAAAGGAAATTAGTTTACTATTGGTATAACATGAAATCTTTGTGACATTATAATTACAGATCACTCCTCCCCCCCCCCCCAACTTTCTGTTACCTTCCCCTTCCCTTCTTTTCTTTTTTTTTTTTTTTTTTTTTGGTTAGTTTAATATATATGCTTTTAAGCTTTTTTTATATAATTATAGTTTTTGATTGCTATTAGTTCTCTAGGTAATGAATTCCGAAATTTTGATGCCGCCCCGGTGGCGCAGTGGTCTAAGCGATGTTCTCTGATAATTCATCCAAAAGGGGTCCGGGTTCGAACCCCGATGAGGCATGGATGTTGTGTTTGTCTTATGACACCGGCTCTTTCTCTTCCCTGGAACCAGTCACCTTAAATTAAGGATGGGCGACTGCTTATAGCCCATTGAGTTGCGCATGATGGTCGTTAAACCTCCAAACAAACAAACAAAAATTTATCCATAGTAGTGTAGACTTTGTTTTATGGGCAGAGTTTTAGGTAGAACTAGTATTAGTGTATAATGATTTCTAGTATCATATTGATGTGTACATGATTTTATTAAATCATGTTCTATGTTATTTTTTATTCTTTTATACATAATTTTACCTAAGTTGAAATCGTATTGTTGCTTAACAGTCGTTATATTATGTTTCTTAGGGAAAACTCTTGTAAATCCATGAATACCCACCTGCATGTAATTATTGCTGTTAAAGTTATATTGTAAGTCTATTAGCCTAATAAATTTATTTTGAAGTATTTGCAGTTTTTTAATATTGGATTGAGTTGTTTGACTCCATGTTAATTTGCAGTAATTAAGATGTGTATGAATTAATGTGAAATATAATAATTTTAATGCTTTAACCATAAGATTTATTAAAACAGGGATTACAATTCCTATATTTTTTTATATTTTACTCAGAAGCTTTTCTATGTGTTTATTTCATTTCAAATCGTTATTGAGTTTAATTCCAAGGTAAGTGAAGTTATTTACTATTTCAACTGATTTGTTATCCAATGATAATGGTATTTTTATATCTTGTGTTATTTTTATCTGCTTCACAGAATTTGATATATGGGTCATTTTTCAATTCCAATAGTTTTTTTTTTCATATTTTAATTTTTCTCTATATTTCATATTTTAATTTTTTCTCTATATATTCTTGTAACTTGCAGAGACTTTGGATTTATCCCCAAATTTTTTAGACTTAAGAACAAGCCAACTAGTAAGAAGGATTATTACATCCTGCATCGATGTCAACAAAAAAGACTTAGTAACGAAATTATAGCTATAAGAAAACAAATTTTCAGATTTAATGCTCAAGTTTATGAATTATGGAAGCTGATAAGCAACTCAGAATACGCACAATTTGATGGCACTTGGAAAGATCGCATTTTGGATACTATGTTCATTGAAATTAACGAAATTGCTAACAAAGAAGCTAACTCCAATAGCGTTACTGTAGATGAAAAATTAAATGCACTATTTGATGAACAAAAATTAAATAAGGAACCCATAAAGGAACATAATGTGTATAAAAATCGGTCTCATAAGAACTTAAGCTTTTCACAGAAAGCAATTTTACAAAAAGGAAAAAATTTGCCTTTCCACAAGGCCCTAAAACTGAAGAAATCATCCCTTGCCTCGAAGATATTCTCAAAAATATACCAGGCGCAGAGAATAAAACTGAAGTTGAGAACAAATTATATAGAGTTATTCCAAAAGAATATAATGCCAAAAAACAACAAAAACTTCTATATAGAGAAAAAATTAAAATATGAAAAAAAAACAACTATTGGAATTGAAAAATGACCCATATATCAAATTCTGTGCAGATAAAACCGGCCAAATCATTATTCTCAACACTGATGAATTTGAACAAAAAATGACTGCAGCAATCGATGGATTAAATTGTACCGAAATAAAGAAAGACCCAACAGATAACCAAATTAAGTTCTTAGCTGATATAAGAAATCATAGCACATTACCTGATGAAATCAAGCGCTCTTTTCTACCAATGGGAGCAGACATACCACGTATTGTTGCAAAGGTAAAAACGCACAAAGATGGTGCTCCAATGAGACTGATAGTTTCAAAAAAAAAAAAAACTCACCATTGATAACATTAGAGAAAAACATTTACAAGTTCACCATCAAGAACACGTATGAATTTATTGAGAAAATTAAAAATGTAAAAACTGGCCTAAAGGACTTAAATATGGCAAGCATGGACGTTAAAGCATTATATCCAAGCACTCCTGTTCCAGAAGCTATTGAAATTATCATTAAGAAGTTGCAAAATCTTAAAATTTTAAATAACACACAAATTCATGAATTCAAAAAAGTTTTATTCTATTTATATGAAAATAATATTTTTACATACAAGAACAAAATATTCAAGCAAAATTCAGGAGGCCCAATGGGCTCACCATTATCAACTTTATATGCTGAGGTTGTGATGAACGAAATTGAAGAAAATGTCCTGTATTGTATGGAAGAAAAACCAGAAGTGTACTGTCGATACGTGGATGATATTTTCATTCTATCAAAACTGAACGAAGAAGAATTAAGAATATTAACAAAATGTTACAGCTCTTTATATCCAACTATAGAACTCACTGTTGAAATAGAAAAAAATAATGCAATAGCCTTTTTGGACGTACAAGTTATCAAATCCACAGATAAGTTACTATACAGAGTTTATCGGAAAAGTTCATTTGTTCCGGTTCTAATCCCGTACAATTCGGCACATCCTTATCCTCAAAAATGCAATAGTCTAAAAACCTTAATTAAAAGAGCATATACGCACTCTGAAAATAGTCAGTTCATCAATGAAGAAATCAAATTCATAAAAAAAATTGCAGGTAGCTTTGGTTATCCTAACCATTTAATAAAAAAATAAAGAAAATAAAAAATAATGCTGTAGTAAATAAAAAAGAAGTCAAATATTTAGATGGTTTTCCTTACATTAAAGGTACTACCAATGAAATTAATAATATTTGTAAAAAGCATAACATTCAAATTGGAGGAAAAGTAAATACCATCAAAAATATGGTAATAAAAAATAATGAAAAAATAAAAATGTTAGAAAAAGCAGGTATTTACTCAATTCCTATTACTGAAAATCCTCCAATGGCTTATATAGGAAGTACCAAAAATAAGCTTAAACACAGATCAAAACAACACGTAAAAAATTGGCAGAAAAAAGAAGAAAAAACAGCACTTATTCAATACTGTCTGGATAACCAAAAATATCTTAAATTCGAAAATATAAAAATCATTAAAAGCTGTAAATCCGAAAAACACCTCAGAATAGCCGAGTCGGTAATGATTGAAAAAAATAGGGCAAAAGTTTGCAACCATAATGACCCTAATATTTTGAGAAACAGTTGGAGAAATTTAATTAAAATTGAGCAAAAAAATGAAAAAGTTCGAAAAATGAGATCAGTGACCAACAAGAGATGGCGCCACAATGCCCAAGAAGAAGCGATAGCCGATGACAGAAGCAGCCCGCGAGAATCACCGAAATGCCCAGCTGACACGATCCGTGCTAGTCCGAACAAAACGTCCCCTCGATGACGGTAATGGAGTATTAACGAAAGTACTCGGGTTATGAAAAATTATTGAAGTAAATGAGGAGGTAGCAAAGGAAAAAACTCATTTAGTGACGAGGCCAGATAAATACCAACGGAGAAAAAAATGAAGTGGACCCGCAACTAAATGAAAAACCCCCATGCCGCATTCACATAACGGAAATAAGAATTGAAAGCCAAGCCCCACGTGCGGCAAGTGTTAATCGAACTTTACCAACAAAAAGGGAAGTTCAAAAATGCAAAAATATCTTTTAGTTGATCTTATTTCAGAATTCAGTGTTCCTATATTTGTTTTTTATTTGTTTCTATATTGCTTAAAATTATTAAAATCTGGTTGTTGTCTGGTTTTAAGAAATCTGGAAAATAACTTATTCCTTTTTTTTTTTTTTTTTTTTTATTCAGTATTGTATTAGTAATCCATATTCCATGGTTTTCTAAAAAAATTGCCGACTTAGTACTTTGTACAGAAATAGGAAAGCTTTTATCATATATATGTCTTTTAGTTTAGTGAAAAATATTTTATATTTTATGTTCGGTGAAGAATTGGTATTTATATCACTCCAGTTTATATTTTTTAATTTTCCCCTAAATATTTCTAAGTTTTTGTTATTAATAGATCTCATTTTGTGAACCCTGCATATTTGGGTTGCATGTTGTATATGTCTATGTATTATAAATATAGGTAAATGATCACTGAAACCAAATTCCAATATTCCTGAAGTAATAGGGTCTTGTTAAATGTTAGTAAAACAAAGATCTAAAGTTGTTTTCGAATCTGGAGTGATTCTTGTTGGTGACCTGATGGTATTCAGAAATCCTTAAGAATTTAAAATATATGTTAATTGAAGAGTTATAGAATTATTTTATAAAAGTCAATGTTTAAATCCCCCATAATAAAAGCTTTTTTTTTTTTTAGTAAGGTTAGCATAGTTAAAAAATTCATTTAGTATATTTAAAATTACATTGTAGTCAGAATTAGGCGGTCTATGTTGTACATATTTTGTAATTCTCAATATTTTTACATACAATTTTGATTAACAGATGGCGCCAGATGCGCACTGCAGACATTCTGTGTATGACATAACAGCATCACTTCTGGATTAGCCGCCATAGAGAGAGGTTGTGGTGAATTGTGAAGCGAAGAGCTCGTCTTTTTATGTAATAAATTAATGTGTTTTCTAATGTGATTGCATAAGTATTTCAAGGTAGAGTAGTGCTTTAGTTATATCACAGCAAATAAGTAATAATACAATTTAATCTACTGAACCATCCCTTTAAAATACCACTGCACAACCAAACAACCAACAGTCTATAACATACTGCAATTATATAAAATTGATTTTGTATAGTTAGTACTTCTATGTTAGGGTTTGTTATAGTAAAGTTATTAACAGTTTTAAAGTCCATATGTTTATTATTAACATATATTGCAATGCCCCCTTCTTTTGAGTAATTTCTGTTTAAATTAAATATATTGTAGTTATTTAATTGTTCATTATAACTCCCCATTGGGAACCACATTTCAGTTATACACACAATATCTGTCACTGTTTTAATTGAGTGTAATAAAAATTCCAATAGTGTTATTTTGTTAGTTAGTGATCCTGTATTTACGTGTATGTTTAGTGAATTATCAGGGTTAGTTGTTAATATATCATTAAAGTTGTCAACTGAATAACAATCCATATTTTTTTCTCTTTCTTTTTCTATTACCCCATTTCCCTTTCACATCTATTATTAATGATAAAAGTGCTTCCATATATTCCTGTAGTATTTTAATAATTAATGTTTTTTTTGTTTGTTTGTTTGTTTTGAGCTTCTTTACTTTGTTTTATGTACAAAGTTCCATGTTGGTCTAATGTGAGGTAGTCCTTCCAGCAGTCACTATGATAGTTTGAGATGTAATGGGATTTTGGGTATAAGGAAGGAATGAACACAGAAAAATGCCCACTTCTCGAAAATAGGAAAAAATGTGTGGTGTGTTTTTATGTGGTTGAACATTTCCTAGCGTTGTAATTCTAGGAAATGTTCAAGCACTGAACATTCCCTAGCATTACAAGGCTATCATAGTTAATTTCCAAAATGGTGGAAGAGGTTCATTGTTTGAATGAAACACATGCTTGGCTCTTCCAAAAGAGTAACCACACTTCAGACAAAGTATTTCCAGCATTCTTTTCAGGAGGGATTTGGGAGTGGTGCATTACAGAGGAAGCTACTTCAACGAGACCCCCAAACTGAATGAATCTTAACACTTATTAAATTAAAAGAAATTCACGGCTCACAAACAATGCATCTCTAAGAACTGATACGAGGGCCCCGGGGCACCACAGTAATAAGTCTGTACCCAGAATAGTATTTTGAAAATGTTAATCCATAAATCCATGACTTTTTCAATGCCCAAATGGGGAAATTACAAAATAACTAAAGGTGTATGTAGTTTGGGCCCTTTTTAAGCATTACATGATTGATGTTTTGCCTCCGTGGTTCGGACAACTGGTCACATGGACAATTGGCCACAAAGGGGTCATTCCATGTCAAATCAACCAATGAAAAATACATTTTGGAACTTGATGCCATGGATTTAGTTAATTTTTGGTACATTTGTACCTTACCATGAGATGTTTGAAAATTGTTTTTCAAATTTTTTTGTTCACGCATTTTTCAGATATTGAATTTTTAAAATTGCCTAAAAATGCAAAATTAATTAGCCACCATAACTTCAAATGTCATTTACGAGATACCTATGATAGCTGTAGACATGGGACAGGTGATATTTTAAAGCTTATTAATAGGAATTTCATTTGATATACAACATGACACAATTGTAAATTTAAAAAAAAATTACAAATTTTCAAAAGCATTTATTTTGAGTTTTCGGAAAAACGTAATTTTTTAACATTTTCAAAAAAATCACACTTAAAGCTATATGGCTTGTAGCCAGTCAGTCCAAATTTCAAGGTGGTATCTTAATGGTATCATACAAAAATTAAATTTCCTTGTGGCAGTTCCTTGGTCTTAACTCAGCAAATTTTGAAAATCCTCTCTTTTCAGATGGGTACTTGGACTTGAAATGTTGGTAAATTTCTCTAAGATTACCAAGTATCAGATGCTTTTGAACATGAGTTCGACAACCATCTTTGTCTTTGATTGAAATATAATCTTTCTTGCTGGGCATTTGCCTGCTGACTTCTTCATTGCAGTAAAATTCCTTTACTAAGTTGACCGTGTTTTCAGGTAATAAAATTTTTCCAGGTTTGGGATTAGGTGAAGACAAAATTCCTTTTTCTTTCATAAGTTGTTTTTGCCTTCCTTGCAATGTAGTTACTTACTCCAAATTCACTTTCTATTCTTTTACAGGACCAGCTTTTTGGTAAAACTGTCAAAATCATGAACTTTTTACTTCTGTTCGTAGTTTTAAAATTCTCCTTTAGTTGCTGAATAATTTCTGAATCAGTACAGTGACATTCTTCATCTAAATCATCTTTAGAAGTAAAAAATAACTTTTTGTAGGTCCTTTTAATCTTCCCCATGTTTTCTTTGCAGTACTTCTGAGACCTATTTAATACTTCCTTCTTACCCACCAGAGACTCACCAAGGGAGGTCAAAGAGGCATTTAAGTGGCTTAAAGCTGCATCAGGGTCCAAATACTGAGACTCCGTAATATGAGTAGGACCAGGAATCTCATAATTCTCAGGAGGAATTTCCATTTCAAGTATATTGTTTTCCATCTGACAAGGCTTCTCTTTTCCTAACTTCAATCTGCATGAAATGCATACTTTCATGTGTAATTTGATTTCACTATTTTGTAAAACCATTAAATCAGATACTTTCCTCAAGTTCTTATTAACCCAGTGCCCCTCCCCCCACTTTTTAAAGGGTTGCAACAGTTTTTCGACCACTTATTCTCCTCCATATTTCAAACCAAGTAATTATCAGTCAATTAATGAAATAAACTTAATAAAAACTAATAAAGCAGCTTCACAGCAAAAATGTCTTAGAAAGCTTCACTAAAAACCCACTGTTCAAACGAACTGAAGTGCACACACAGAGAGCCAGACCACAACTAAGCTATCTGTAAGGTAACATGGTGGGGGAAGGGAACATGAATAAACAGGGACAAACATGTCAGGGCCTGTCTTGCATGTTTTGAACAGCTCTTTGCCAAGATAGCTTGCCCCATTTCTCCCTACACACACACACACACACATGCACATCTCTCTCACTCTTTGTAAAAATCCAGTTATATTTTTTTTTTTTTGGATTCATTTCAATTTACCACATAATTTTATCAATGTAAATTGTAGAAAAATGGTCTTGAGGGGTTTAATTCATTGTCACTGCCAACAAGAAAATTTAATTTTTGTATGACGCCATTGAGATACTACCTTGTAATTTGCACAGACTGGCTTCAAGAGACACACCTTTAAGTGTTAATTTTTTGAAAATTTTAAAGAATTCCGTTTTTCCCAAAACTCAAAATATATTTTTTTAATTTGTGAATTTTTTGAAAATTTACAATTTTGTCATGTTGTACATCAAATGAAAGCCCTATTCATAAGCTTTAAAATGACATCTGTCCCATGTCTGTAGGCACCATATGTATCTCGTAAATGACATTTGAATTTATGGTGGCTAACGAATTTTGGCGTGTTTAGGCAATTTTGAAAATTTAGTATTTCAAAAACGGGTGGACAAAAAATTCGAAATAAAATAATTTTTAAACATCTCATGGTAAGGTACAAATGTACCAAAAATTAACCGAATCCATGACATTAAGGTTCCATGCATTGGTTGATTTGACATGGAATGACCCAAAAGTGTTAGGGGCCACATAAAAATTTCCCTTTTTGGCCACTTCACTTACGTATGGAAATATACTAAACTGGCGGAAAGTGAAAAAAGAACACCAAAAAGGAAACGTCTGATACCAACAAAATTTATACAGCATAATAACGGAATACAGAGGATAACGTGATCAAAACCTTAGCTGTATTTGCTGGTAAACTGAAAAATAACATTTCCATGTAACATGGTTAGTACGAGGTTGAACCGCCATGAACTGCGTCACACTGTGCAATTCTGGCATGGAGTCTATCGTACAGATGTTGGATGTAAGTTTGGGGTATTGAGTTCCAAGCATCCTCAACCTGGACGCGTAAATCGAGGATGGTCGTGGCTGGCCGTGGAGACCGGATAAGTCGTTGTCCCATAAAATCACACACGTGCTCAATGGGGGACAAATCCGGGGAACGTGCAGGCCATGAAAGTTGTCTCACACCCTGAAGTGCATGGTGCGTTGCACGTGCCGTGTGTGGGTGTGCGTTATCTTGCTGGAAAATACCACGATGGACCGACCTTACAAATAGCACAACAACGGGCTGAATGATGTTGTTGATGTAGGAGGTGCTGTTTAACGTACCCGGTACAAACACTAGTTGTGTACGGAAGTGATAGCTGATTGCTCCCCACACCAGGAAACCAGGTGTAGGCCCTGTGTGTCACTGGTGGATGCAAGAAGGGTGGAGACGCTCCCCTGTGCGTCTGTGAACACGCATATGGCCATCGGAGGCTCCCAAGCAGAATCTGCTTTCATCGCTGAACACGACAGATCGCCATTGCGGTCTCCAGTGCAGACGTTGGCGCCACCACTGCCGCCGTTCCTGACGGTGGGCTGGAGTCAGAGGTACACATGCCAGAGGCACACGTGCCCGTAGTCCTGCATCCAGTAGACGGTTGCGGATTGTTCGCGCAGTCACCTCAGGTGCAACGGTAGCTCGGATTTGCGTCGCAGTGGATGTTCTGCTTGACAACGCCGCTCTTCTTATGCTTCGATCGGTCCCCTCATCAGTCCGTCTGTGACTCCCGGTTCCACGTCTTCTCGTGTGGGAATGTTCCTCGAACCATCTACGCCACCATCGTACCACCACCGATACTTCCCGTCCAATTCGCTTCGCAATACGACGATACGACCACCCGGCCTCGCGGAGTCCAACTAGACGACCTCGCTCAAAGTCCGATAACTGCCGAAATCGTACACGTCTTCCATGTCCAGGCATTGCAGCTTCTTCAGATTCTTTGTACGTGTCCGTACGCCGACGACTGATTACATTCACTTCGCCGTACTTCTTAAATATCACCGACGATAATTTGCATATGCCGTGCTGTGGCGTAAGCGCTCACCGGTTGGTCCCGAAATTAACATCACACCTACGTAAACTTGATCCCATTAACATATGCAAATTTCGTGATCGTCCGCCAATTCCTTCTTGGTGTTCTTTTTTCACTTTCCAGCAGTGTATTTTGTTAATCTGACGTGCGCAACAAATATTACTGTAACTTATAAAATGATATTGAATTAGAAACTCCACCGAATAAATAAATTCTTCTTATACCAACAGAATTGTGGCATGACTCCTGCTATGTTCGAAAAAGGACAGTAAGCTAGGATTTTTTTATTTTCTGTTTTTGGGGGGGGGGGAATTGTAAACTTTGGTAGTTTTAAAACTGTTTGTTACTTAGGGCAATCTCATATTCATAAAATTTACAGAACAAATCAAGTTAATAAAGCTACACTTTTTCTTAGGCACTAAATATTAATTATCAGGACTTAGGCCTACACCTTTTTAACAGTCTTTAATTCGTCCAATGCTTATGTTCATAACGTTTACATAACACACCAAGTTAGCAATATTGCGCTTTTATTTAGGCACCAAACATTAAATCACAGGACCTAGGCTCTACAAATTAATATTTCGTTCCTAAGTAAAAGTGCAATATTATGAACTTACCTTGTTATATTAACGTTATGAATAGGAGCACAACAGAATGATAATCAATAGTTAAAAAAGGCCTTAGCCTACGGTCTATTAACTAATATTTATTGCCCAAATAAATGTGCAGCGGTATTACCTTGTTATGTAGAATTCATGAATATCAGATTGTTGTGTTAAACATTAAATGCGGTATGGTCGAGTACAGAGAAGTGGCCACCGGAGAACTGACCACTGAGAGAACTGGAGACCTATTGTACATAAACTACTTTTTTTTTCAATATTTCATTTTCTATACGTCCCTTAAAATTTTTGGCGTTACTTCTCCTACACACACGGTGTATGAGAACTTGAATCCAAGGTTGATATAACATGTAAAGTTAATAATGTTGCGCTTTACTTCGATACAGTTCTCCTACACTCACGGTGTAGGAGAACTGGCCACCAGCATAATGGTGTCCCGCTTTTCCTTAGGTTCCGATGATGGCCGGATACGCATATGGATAAGACGTGGCGAACGGTACCATACATCAACTGCGTCGTGCGGCACACAGGACGTTATGGTCTGGAGATGGATCAGCTATGACAGCTGGTCCAATCTAGTTTTTATTGCTGGTAATTTAAAAGTTCGCCGGTATGTTGATGAAATCTTGGAACCACATATTTTGATGACATCTTTGCACTTCCCTTCGTGACCACCGCCTTATTTCAGCACGATAACGCCCGTCCTCATACGGCAAATATCTCACGAGAATGTCAACAAGTTACCAATATGCTACCATGGCCTGCCAGGTCCCCTGATCTATCCGCAATCGAAAATGTCTGAGACGTCATCTACATGCTCTGACACAACCAACGCATATTACAACAAGTCTGCTGTAACAGGTTGCGGAAGCATGGTGAGTAGTAACCTAAGACCCTATGCGAGATCTTTATGATTCCATGCTGTGACGGGTAGTGAAATGCATTGCTAGCAAAGGAAAACCTATTCCGTGCTAGGATTGCTTTGTAATTCATTTTGTGAATTATTAATGTCTTCCCTTCCTCTGAAAATTTTATCATGCCTTATTTACTACCTAACCAGTATTGCCCTAAGTTTTGGGCAAACCGCACTTCCCCTTCTTAATGTTGCAATTTCAATTTGACTGAGTGTATTTTCGAGAAGTGGGCATTTTTTCTGAGGACATTCTTTCGTACATTAAAATTTTGGATGACGTTCATAAGGATGCCTGAGGTCCTGTTTTTTTTAACTAGTACTAGAAATGAATTTTCGGTGCCGCATCCTATTGCTTCGAACCGATATGGAATTTTGTGTTGCCGATCTCACATTCGTCAACTTCTATGATCTTTCCTTTACTTCCCAAAGTTTGACTGGTTTTCTCGGCAAACTCCTTATGCATTTCATGGAAAAACGAAGACCAATCAGACATTGTTTTTGTAAATATTTCCATTTGTTTGTGGATAAAATCTGGATTCAAACCCGAATCCATAGCGGACGATTAGAAGACAGCGTCTCGTTCCACTCGGCTACTGGGACGACGAAATTTTTGTTGTACGGATTAAAACATTAATTTCCTAGTAACTGTTGGATGAAGGGGGCGCTAGCCCTACCAAAAATCTGTTATATGCCTACCAAACATTTTGTACGAAAGTGGAAATGTGTTTAAAGTTTAGGGAATATTTCCTCCTTTATTTTCCGGAGATATTATGTTAACAAGATGATTTCGTTATACTTAACTAAATTTCTAAATAAGGAAATGAAATGTCAAGGTTGTGCACGTGACAATTGGTAGCTAAATGTTGAAAAATGTAGGTTGTATCTGCTTTCCAAATTATTTTATTTGAAAAATCTACGTTACATCTGCCTTCGAACTGATTTTAGTTCTGATTGTTGCGAAATATTGAAAACGAAATTTCCCTTTTTACCCAAACCCTACGCAAAATAGTTGTTGAACGCTCTTTCCGCTCGGCTGTAATTAGAGAATGACTGATCAACTTTTACTCATCCACTGGACTTCGATTGGCAACCGGAAGTTTCAAGTAGCAGACGAGACTCTTGCAGTGAAAACAACTTTACTTGCCATTGCAAATGGCGGGTGCATGAAGCATCACGGTAGGTAGGTAACAATTTATAAAATTCATTTTCACCAATTTAAACAGCAAAAGTGTTTGCGCAGCAGACTGATTTAGTATCATGAGATCACAGACTACTGTACAAAATTCATTTCAGGAAGATATTCGGGGTAATTATATGTGGCCGCTAATCTATATTAATAACGAATTCGAACTGTGTATATTGTAAGGTAGAAGAATCCCTACAACATTTATTTGTAGAATGTAATTTCGTAAAGTACATTTGGAGTTGGTTAAAAGGATACTTAAATTATAAGCAAAACTTTACTTCACATCAAATTTTATATCATGCACCATTACAATGTTCTGATCTAAAAAAACATTGCTATACATCATGTAATTGCAATAACAAATATATATGGGAAAATAGAAATGCCCTATCATTTGAACAAATATAAAAAAATACCGAACAAATTAAACTAGCAATCAAGTGTGATCTTAGGAGATTTTGGAATTTCAAACAAGAAAATCTGGCGTGCAAAAGACTTACAAGTGGAAAACCTTAGCTCCAATCATATTTAAGAAGGGTGCAAGAGTTCTAAGCAAAATGTCGAATAGAATAAGTGCAGTCTAAAAATTATAAGAGCGGAAATGTTATCCAATACATCTTAAAAGTAATAAAAGGTTCTATCATCTTAAATGTGTTAAATCCTAGTGTTAATATAAAATAGCACATAAATCCTACAAGGAAAATTCAGAATAAGACTAATTAACATAAAACCGTTATCTTAGATTTACTGTTAGTAATTGGTTTAAAAAAATGAATATGATATAAAATTCAATTTTCCCAAATTTCTAGTTATTCCAATAATTTGCTAATAAAAAAGTGACATGTTCATCTGTGAGTCGGATAGGAACGTTAAGCCGTCGAACCCTGGGTACTGGCACCCCTGTAATACATAAGGGCGTTTTTCGACGTCACTTTCCTATCGGGCAATCTAGCCATCACCCCGTATTAGCTTAGCTATTAGGGGGTGATGCTCTAGCCCAAATCTCCTATTTCTAAGGGTTGTTTAATACCTGGGGTCAGACACTCCCTTCCCAAAATCCTCTACATATGAAAAAAAAAAAAAATTGTAGGTTTCTGTGTTTTTATTTATTTATTTTATTTTTGAAAATTGCTTTAAATATTTACCATAGATCACGAGAACCTGTCAAACCCAATACGGCTGGTAATCATGTTTTATGTCAAATGAGCAATGATAAATATGGGAAGAAAAGTTTTTTCTTATTTTGTTGATTAATATTTTTCTCGAAATAAATCCCTTTGACCTCATAAGGTTTAGCTTGATCCATTTTATAAAGAATAATACGTTTCCGTAAAGGATAAAGATGCATTTTTTGAAATAAGTACACCATACGATAGCCTGAATCTCACCTCATAAGGTTTAGCTTGATCCATTTTATAAAGAATAATACGTTTCTGTAAAGGATAAAGATGCATTTTTTGAAATAAGTACACCATACGATAGCCTGAATCTCACCTCATAAGGTTTAGCTTGATCCATTTTATAAAGAATAATACGTTTCTGTAAAGGATAAAGATGCATTTTTTGAAATCAGTACACCATACGATAGCCTGAATCTCATGGCAAAACTTTTTTTCCTATAGAAATATTTCAACTGACGCATTTCGAAAATGACATACAAAAACTAAAACTTATTTAAACAGGACGAAAATTATTGGGTGGGCACTTTCCCCCAGTGAAATTTTTGGAGGGTGCAATATTCACCTTGCCCCCGATAGTAGGTATCTATGGCACCTGTACTGCTTGTGTGGGTTTGTGAGGTCATCCGCGTGGGAGAGTAGTTGCTTGACAGAAGGAAACAGGACGAGTGCACTATAACGCGGATGGATACCATTCTTCAGCTCCATTCTTCATGGATACCATTCTTCAGCTCCATTCTTCATGGATACCATTCTTCAGTCGTCTTTAATACCAATACACTTCTAGGCTAATAGTTTATTCTGCGACAACAGCTGCAACAGAAGTTAATGAATTAAAGTCCCTGAAAAAGTTTTCACCCAGCTGGGCGTCACTTTTCTATTCATAAAATGAAATATTAGTAATAAACATTTCGTTGAGCTGTTAACTTTTTTAACGGTGGATTTTTTAATCGGGAAATTCAGCTGCTATCGGTGGCTGTTTGCAAAGAAGCCAGACTATTGTAAGGAGTTTTTTTATGCCTGCCTTTTCAAGCTGTAATCTTAAACTCGCTTCGAGCATAGCAGAAGTTTCGCAGCAAGGGCTTTAAGCGGGTAGTGAGTTTAAGTCAAAAAATGCCAAATGAGCTGATTCATCTCTGAACCAACCGTTGGAATTTCGAGTGCGTGTGTCGGCGTGGAGTACGGTGTTGGCGGCCTTTGTGAGGTGCTCGTGCCAGCCGTATGTGAGTGCCTAGACTTACCATTGCCGGAAAAGTACAAGTCGTCATGGCCACGCTATCGATTCAAGATGGCGATCAGTTTCCCTTCTTTGGTGATCGCTAGTGAACCCAATATTTGATTTTCGGCGGATTTTTTTTTCCCTTCTATATTTGTAGAAGGACTTCGCTCCGCCGATATCCCGGAGGTTCCGACTGCGGTATTTTTGGACTTAGCCTTTACCGCTTTTGTTTAGAGAGCACGTGCTCTTCACTGTTAGTGGGCACGTGGTCTTCACTGTTAGTGTTAACGAGCACGTGGTTTTCATTCTTAGTGTTGTGTTTTGTGTGCCTTTTACTTTGGATTACTTAAGAAAGAACTGTGAGTACTTTTTACATTATTTTCATTGAGTAGAACGTGTTTTCGTGCTTTTTATACATTTTTTTTATTTGTTAAAGGACAGAATTTGGTCCTAAACAATGGCTTTGAGCAAGGCCTCCGCTAAGAAGGAAAACTATCTCCTTGTTACCCATACGGGTCTTACTGCTTCCCAAGTCGGTAAAGCGATCTGGGAACACTTGGGTTCACCTGCTGAACCGCATTTTCATTTTGTGCGGGTAGTGAATCCGCGAAAATTTGAGATCGTTTTGAAGCGTATATTATTTGCAGCTCGTGGGCGTGAAAAACTCTCTACCACGAGTCGTCCGAGATTCACTGTTCTAAAGGAGACACAAACATTAAAGGTGTCTTCTGCAAGTACCTCCCATGCCAGGTAACAAATAAAGCGGTTAAAGCCGTTTTCAATGATTTTGGAAGGGTGCTTAATGTAAAGTATGAGGTTAGAAAGGAGACCGAAATATACATGAAAGGAGCCTTCTCGGGAACGAGAATTGTCACTCTTGACATGGACAAAGCCGTTCCTAATTTCATGTATGTTTCATTTCATTTCATTTATTTATTCTTTCAGTTGCCACTACAGCAACTAGGAAAAGGAGGGAAAAGGCCGTGAGGCCTGACATAGCCCTCCTCTCCCCAGAATACAAAAAAACATAAAGCTTAGCAGAAAAGGCAAGCCAACACATATATGGTAGGTACACGTACTTGCTCACAACCAACACATATAACAATGTGTTCCATCAACAATAGTCTTCATTATATCTAGACAAACAAGTATCATATGCACTTAACTGCATAATCTATATATATAAAAATGTTAAGTTGGTTTGTGTACGCTTCAAAAACTCAAAAAGTTCTGCACCGATTGAGCTCAAATTTTGACACGATATACAACCAGCTTCAAAGATTGTTTTTATCTATTTTTCGCGTCAGTAACATACTCGCGATCGCGAGAAAACAGCTTTTTCCTTCGACCATATATACTAATGGACTGCGCACTGGCATAGCTGCATCAGAGCGTAATAAATGTATTCACGAATGAAAAGTCGTAATGGAATTCTAAAAAGGAAACTCCTAAAATTCATGATGAGCACAGCACGAGTTAACCATCTTTTTGCCCGAAGTCACGTGATTTCGTGGCTTGCGATGTTGGAGCCAGAAATTTTGATGACATGCGCAGTCTATCAGTATATATGGTCGAAGGCTTTTTCAACGGTCAGCTGTGTACCAGCAAACGCGCCATCTGCCAGAAGCGAGGAGAACACTCTCCATACTAGGTGATCGTGTTGTTTTTATCTATTTTTCGCGTCAGTAACATACCCGCGACCGCGAGAAAATAGCTTTTTCAACGGTCAGCTGTGTACCAGCAAACGCGCCATCTGCCAGAAGCGAGGAGAACACTCTCCATACTAGGTGATCGTGTTGTTTTTATCTATTTTTCGCGTCAGTTACATACCCGCGACCGCGAGAAAATAGCTTTTTCAACGGTCAGCTGTGTACCAGCAAACGCGCCATCTGCTGGAAGCGAGGGGAACACTCTCCATATCAGGTGATCGTGTCGTGATTGAGCTGCGCCGTTCGCCAAATCGTAAGTAGGGGTTATGTTTTGTCTCTTATCTCTCATGGTTTTCAACCTAGAGCTGTCAGAGCCATAAGAGGTTATAATCTTATCCCTTCCTTCTGTTCCAGTGAAAACCTAAATAATGCCTTTGCAAAAAAACGAATTTGGGTCGTCGCACTCGCCACACAGAAGGATCAAGAAGACTGCTTTCGAATATGACTGAGGAAGAGCGGGCATACGTACGAGAGAAGAACAGACTATGCACCATCCAGATGCGTAACACGGAACCAGCAGAAAGACGAGCAGCCAGGCTTGAGGATGCACGATTGCGAGCACGGCAGTCGCGTTCTGCAGCAACAGATTTGGTTCGTTCTCAACGGAATGAACGCGATGCGTCGAGGATAGCTGAAACACGTACCCAAAGAACAGCAGATCTGATTCTGCAATACAATAGTCTTGCATTCCGGTACAATCCAGCTGTTGATTATAGTTCAAGTCCGCATGTTGTCATTGGCCAGATGAGTCATGTCTGTACCTACTGCCAGGCTCTAAAGTTCAATAATGAAACGAATGGGATGTGTTGCGCTGGCGGAAAAATGAAATTGCCTCAACTTGAAGCACCACCATAGCCGTTGAAAACTCTACTTGCTGGATCTACCGCTGAATCGAAGCATTTCCTATCTAACATCAGGAAATATAACTCTTGCTTCCAAATGACGTCATTTGGTGCGGAAATTGTGACTGCTCAATTCATGCCAACTTTTAAAATCAAAGGACAAATATATCACAAAGCTGGCTCCCTGCTCCAGTTCCGAGATAGTGACCATAAATTCCTTCAAATATACTTCATCGGTGATGATAGAGATGAAGTCGATGCACGTTGTGGAATACATACCTCGCTAAGAAGATCCATCATTTCGCAACTACAGGAGCTCCTTCACGAAAAGAACAATTTGGTGCGTTTGTTCAAAACGGCAATGGATATGATGCCATCAGATACCCACAAGATTGTCATTCACGTCGACAAAACGCCCGCTGGAGAACATGTCCGAAGATATAATGCTACAACTATAGACGAAGTAGCAATTGTCATAGTCGGAGATGAGTTCTAACCTAGAGACATTGTTCTCCATCGAAGAAACGATCAATTGATAAACGTCGCAGAAACTCACCGTTGTTACGATGCTTTGCAATATCCAGTTATCTTCTGGGATGGTGCCGATGGATATCATTTCAAAGTGAAGATGATAAACCCAGTGAATGGTGCAGAAATTAATAAAAAGTGCAGCGCAATGAACTTTTACGCCTACCGCTTAATGATTCGGAGGAACGAGGACAATTATATTTTGAAATGCCGTAAGTTGTTTCACCAGTACATTGTGAATATGTATGCAAAAATTGAAACGGAACGTTTGTCTATTTCTTCGTTTGAATCAGACCAACCTCCGCTCCGAAGAATATATTAATTTGCGAGATGCAGTTGTGAATGACGGTAATACAACCAACGTTGGAAAGCTTACTATTTTGCCATCTTCATACATAGGCAGTCCACGTCACATGCAGGAATATGCTCAAGATTCAATGGCATATGTTCGTCATTACGGACGTCCAGACTTATTTATCACCTTCACGTGTTACTTCCTGGGCAATCACCCGTGGATAGGCATGACATCACAGCACGTGTTTTCAGACAAAAGCTTAAGTCGCTGATGGATTTCATTGTGAAACATGAAGTGTTTGGATCTGTGCGCTGCTGGACGTATTCAGTAGAATGGCAAAAGAGAGGATTGCCACATGCGCATATACTAATCTGGCTATACGATAAAATAACTTCAGACGAAATCGACGATGTGATATGCGCTGAGATTCCACGGGCCGACGTCGATAAGGATTTGCATGCAGTTGTTATCAAAAACATGATACATGGACCATGCGGTACACTAAATCCGAATTCACCATGCATGGTAGATGGGAAATGTTCTAAGCAATATCCTCGAGCATTCGCAGCCAACACAGTAACAGGAGACGATGGATATCCTCAGTATAGGAGACGATCAACTCAAGATGGCGGGAATTCGGCAACTATACACATGCGAAATGGTGATATTGATGTAGACAACCGTTGGGTGGTCCCATATTCGCCTCTGTTGTCAAAAACATACAAAGCGCACATAAACGTAGAATATTGCAATTCGGTCAAATCGATTAAATACATCTGTAAGTATGTGAATAAAGGCAGCGATATGGCAGTTTTTGGTGTGCAACCAGAAAATAGTGACAGAAATGCAGTACGAGTTATCGATGAAATTGCACAATACCAGGCTGGAAGATACATAAGCAGCAATGAGGCTGCATGGCGAATTTTTTCATTTCCCATGCATGAACGCAATCCAGCTGTGGTTCACTTAGCAGTACATTTAGAGAATGGACAGCGTGTTTATTTCACAGATGCAAATTTTCAACAAAGAGCCCTTAATCCACCTGGTACAACTCTGACTGCTTTCTTCACCTTATGTCAGGAAGACGCTTTCGCCAGAACACTGATGTACACAGAAGTGCCCTCTTATTACACGTGGAATGTAACTAAAAAAGCATTCGTATGACGCAGACGAGGGGAGCCAGTCGACGGTCAACCTGGCATTTTCAGAGAAAATCCAATTGGTAGACTTTATACAGTGCATCCTAATCAAGATGAATGTTTTTTCCTTTGCATGCTGTTGGTAAATGTGCCTGGTCCTAGATCTTTCCAGCAATTGAAAATTGTTGACGGCATCACATATGCCACTTTCCGCAGTGCGTGTCAAGCTCTTAATTTATTAGAAAACGACCAACAGTGGGATATATGTATTAGTGACGCGTGCAACACTGCACATCCAAACCAAATTCGAGCACTATTCGCAATTATATTGACCGCTTGCTTCTCTTCATATCCCACAGAGTTATGGGAAAGATATCGATCGCATATGGCTGAGGATATTTTGCCTAGAGTACGCCTAGAAAATGCCAATATGACCATGGAATTTACAGAAGGCATTTACAACGAAACATTGATAAATATTGAAGACAAGTGCTTAGCTATTGCAAATAAAGTTCTTAGTCAATTGGGAATGCCAGCACCCAACCGAACTACGACTGCTTCATTTGATATGGATTTGCGCCGTTAACAGAGTTACAACACCGGTGATCTCCAGTCACATGTCCAATCAAACATTCCCAAATTAACGTGTGAACAGAAGGGCATTTATGATCGCATAATGCAAATGATAAATGACGGAGTTGGCGGGGGAGGGGGCTTCTTCTTGGATGCGCCAGGAGGAACTGGGAAAACATTCCTTATCAGATTGATTCCGGCAACGGTTCGATCAAAAAATGACATAGCCTTAGCTCTCGCTTCGTCTGGAATAGCTGCGACATTGTTACCAGGTGGAAGGACTGCTCATTCAGCTCTGAAGTTGCCATTAAACATGCGAATCATCGAGACTCCCACGGGCAATATTTCCAAAGCATCCGGTATGGGAAAAGTATTACAAAAATGTAAACTCATTGTTTGGGATGAATGCACGATGGCACATAAAAAATCGCTTGAAGCTCTTGATCGATCGTTGCGAGATTTGCGTGGAAACGTTCAACCATTCGGGAATGCATTGACATTGCTCGCAGGAGATTTTAGGCAAACATTGCCTGTAATTTCTCGATCGACACCAGCGGACGAAATAAATGCTTGCCTGAAATATTCAACATTGTGGCGACACGTAATTACATTGCAGTTGACTACGAATATGCGTGTCCAGCTGCAGAACGATCAATCAGCCGAGGTATTCTCACGACAGTTACTGGACATTGGGAACGGACAACTGCCAGTCGATGAGACGTCAAGACGAATATCATTTGCTGATAATTTTTGTAATTTAGTAACATCGAAAGAAGAACTGATCGAAAAAGTATTTCCTAATATTCAAATTAATTATAAGAATCACGATTGGCTCAGTGAACGAGCTATCCTTGCCGCGAAGAATAAAGATGTCTATCAAATTAATAATGTTATTCAGTCCAGCATTCAAAGTGAGGAAATTACATACAAGTCGATAGATACAGTTGTGGAAGCAGATGAAGTAGTTAATTATCCAACGGAATTTTTGAACTCACTTGATCTGCCAGGGATGCAACCACACATATTAAAATTGAAAATAGGTGTGCCAATTATCATGTTGCGGAATATTATTCAGCCAAAACTATGCAACGGCACGCGACTCGCAGTTAAAAAACTGATGAAAAATGTAGTGAAAGCAACGATTTTAACGGGGCCTTTCGAAGGTGAAGATGTCCTCATCCCTCGAATTCCCACGATCCCGACCGATACACCATTTCAATTTAAAAGATTGCAATTCCCAATTCGATTGGCGTTCGCAATCACAATCAATAAAGCTCAAAGTCAATCTTTAGAATTGTGTGGTTTAGATTTAGATGCGGATTGCTTCTCACATGGACAACTGTATGTTGCGTGTTCCCGTGTCGGAAAACCAGATAGCCTTTATATCAACGCAGAGAATGGAAAAACAAAAAATATTGTATACCCACAAGTATTGCAAAATTAAACTTCTATGAAACGTATGCTTTGTTTTGTTCCTCATTTCTCATCCATGCAACCACAATGTGCCACAGCTACGCGTGGCCGGGTACAGCTAGTCACATATATATTTTGTAAATAAACAACAAATAACGTTTGCACCTCACTCTATAATCATACTAACCCACATTTCTTCCATTTAGTCGAAATTGCCTATTGTTTACTAATTATTTCATAAGATATGCCTTTAGTTTTATTTTAAATAAGTTAAAATTATTAATTGATGTTAGTTCTTGGGGCAATGAGTTCCAGAATTTTGGGCCACTATAATTTATATTCATTTTAAGTTTCTCAGTTTGTGGGAACATTGGAATTAGTAGTGATCTATTCCTAGTATTGTGGTAATGAGTATGTATATTTAGTGTTATTATATCATTGTGTATACCATTTTTAATTCTTTTATACATTATTTTTCCCAAGTTATAATCATATAATTGCTTTATCGTTAAAATATTACATATATTGGGGTTCACTTTTGACCGAATATATAAGATTGGTTGAAAATTATTTGATGTTTTAAGATCTATTAGTCTTATAAATCTATTTTGCAGTACCTGTAGTTTATTAATATTATATTGTGTGGTTTGTCCCCAGGTTAAAATGCAATAATTAATGTGTGTTTGAATTAGAGTATGATATATAGAAATTAATATTTTTGGTGTTTAGTTTGGCAAAGCACTACTGACCATTCCGATATTTCTAGAAATTTTGTTACTTAAATTTTCAATGTGTTTGTTCCATTTCAAATCATTGTGTATAGTTGTACCTAGATAAGAGTGTGTTGAGACCGTATTAATCCTGACTCCATTCATCAGAATCGGTAAATCGTATAAATGTGAAGCTTGTGAATTAGAGAAAATCATTAATTTAGTTTTATTAATATTAAGAACTAATTCATTTGCATTCAGCCAATCTGTTATTAATTTTAGCTGAGTATTAGTTCTTAGTGTAAGCTCATTCATATCAGTTCCCTTTAAAATAATAGTTACGTCATCTGCATATAGGATTGTATCATTATCTTTTTAATACTGCAAATAAGTCGTTAATATATAAATTAAAAAATAAAGGACCAAGAACTGATCCCTGGGGTACCCCACAGTTTATGATTTGTAATATGGATCGATTCTGATTAATCTGGGTGTATTGCATTCTTTCTGACAAGTAACTTTTGAATAAATTATAGCTAGATCCCCGGAATCCTATAATATTTAACTTATGAAGTAATATATCATGATTTAGGGTATCGAATGCTTTTGATAAATCAAGAAAGACTGCTATTGTTATTTGTTTTTGTAATAGATTTTGTTGAATTATATTTTGTGTATGTAATAATGCTAGCTCAGTTGATTTATTTAGTACAAATCCGAATTGTCTGTGATGAAATATATTATGTCTTTGAATGTATGAAAATAGTCTGGTATGAATTAATTTCTCTAGTATTTTTGCGAAAATTGATAAGTTTGTGAATGGACGATAATTATTTATGTCGTTTTTTGAACCTTTCTTATATTTTGGAGTGATTTTGGAGATTTTTAAGGCATCAGGAAATATTCCGGTTTCAAGTATCAGGTTATAAATCTGCAACAATGGCTGAACTATGATATCTGCCACAAATTTTATGGCTATTGGAAAAAATTCATCGTAGCCAGGTCCGACATTTGTATTGATTTGGTTAAAGCATGAGTAAGTTCAGTCCTTGCAATTTTCAACATATGAAAAGTATTTAGTCTTGAAAGATTTTGTAGGTATTTTGTAAAGTGGATTCCTGAGAATATAAGTTGTTGCTTGGTCAATTGTGGTGACAATATAAAGTGACTGTTGATCTCATTAGCTATAGCCTGTTTATCAGTTATTTTATAAGTTGATTTGGTTAAATATTGCGGCGTAACTGGGCTGATATTTTTCCCCAGTAATAGATTCAGATGTTTCCATGTTAATTTAGGGTTATTTTGAGAGAATATATTAGTGTAGTAATTTCTTATCTGAATTCAATTTGTTTCTATATGTTTTAAAATGCTGGAAGTCGACTTGTAGTTTACTTTTAATAAATTTGGAATACAGTCTATTTTTTTTATTTATTCGATTTAAGAGATTCCTTGTTATCCATGGTTTCCTATTTTTTTTAATTTTATTACTTTTCGTTATTATTGGAAAAGCTTGATCGTATGAGTCTTTTAAAAATATTGTAAATAAGTTATATGCTATATTTGGATTTTCCGCTGGTAGGAAATTTAACCAATTTATAGTTTGAAGCAGGTTCCGAAATTTTCCAGGTTATTAGAATTTATTAATCGCATTTGTTTGTTTATTAACTGTTTCTCCACTACATGTTTATAAGTGTAAACTGTGAAGATTGGTAAATGGTCACTGATATCATAATTTATAACTCCTGATAAAACTGACTCTTGTGGAGCATTTGTGAGTGATAAATCAATAATCGTTTCTGTGTTAGGTGTAATTCTCGTTGGATGTAATATTGTATTGATAAATCCAGCAGCAGTTAATATTTGAACAAAGTCCTGAGTCTGTGAATTAGTAACAGAAATATTAATATTGAGATCTCCCAATCCCATTTTCCCGGTTAAATTCACATAATTGAATGCCTCTGTTAATTTTTCGAAGAACTGAGTTGTATTTGATCCTGGAGGGCGATAGCACACCATTATAATAGTGTGTTGATCTTCTATTGACAAAATTTCTATGGTAGAGTCAGTAAATGTTAAGTTTTTATTAATTGTATAATCATGATAGGTATCCTTAACGTAAATGGCCACTCCACCTCCTCTTGAGTGGGTTCTATTTTTGATAAAAAATCTTATAGCCATCCAAGCCAACACTATAATTTTCACTGGGAAACCATGTCTCTGTTATACATAAAATATCTATTTGCGAATTAGTGACCTGAATTAGTGCCTCAATAAGAGTTAGTTTATTTAGTAAGGATCTCGCATTAATATGAATAATTTTCAATGAATTTGTGGAACTACAAGAAAAGATATTATTTATTTGTTGTGTTGTATATAAATCATCTTGCATTAAATTTGTCTATTTGCTTGCTATTTGTTAGTAGGAATTATAATCTTAAGTTGTAAGAGTTCAAAAGCCACTCCCTGCAACATCTATAAGAACGATATGTGTGATTTCCTCTTTTTTATCAATAATAGGATAGTGTCCTTACTTCTGGGTATATAAATTAAAAATAGTTGTATATAAATTACCTTGCGTTGAATTTGTCTATTTGCTTGCTGTTTGTTAGTAGGAATTATAATCTTAAGTTGTAAGAGTTTAAGACAACTCCCTGTAACATCTATAAAATAGATATGTGTGATCTCCCTTTGTTTATCAATGATAGGATAGTATATCACAAAGTAAAGCACAGTGCAAATCATTTCACCATAAGCACAAACACTAATCATTCTAACATTTCAGGTAAGTATCATATCTCAATTTGATACACAAAAATATTCATTATATACAAAAAAAAAAAATAATAATAATAAAAGAAAATGAAAAAAGAAGGATAGTAGAAAATCTATCTACTCTGTTTTATTAAAAAAAAAAAAAACACAAATCAGAATTTTGTTGGAGACCCAAGAAAGCTACCCTCATAGCATTTTCAAGGAAAATAAATGCATATTCACAGTGTAATGTTCTGCCAAGATATTTCTAATCAGAAATGAATAGGAAACTCAAAAACCAGTTCTTGAGGCAATTACCAAAATAGAGTCGTTCCTCTATTGAAGACTGAGTGTAAATCATAGTGTTATAGGCACTATGTTAGATTTAAAGTAGGCATATATATTATTAGCACCCTACAAAAAGAACACACACACAGACACAGAAACAGTAGGTATACTTCCTTTTTAGTTTTAGTTACAGTACATTATAGACATCACACTATGAACACAATGGAAATTATTCTACCAAATATAAAAAAAAAAAATCCTACCACATTCTCAAACACAATATAAGACCTCCCATCAAGGAACCAGACCAAATTCATATAATTCTTCCAAGAAATATATTTTTTTCCTTGGGTCATGGTCACTCTTCTTTATAAAAACACTGCCATTTTTCACCCATGCATATTTAATTTTCTCTTGCTGCAGTAATTTTCTTGCACTCCAGAATAAATGTCTGTAAACTGGGATCAAATTCTCATTGATAAATATTTTAGCTGCTGGCTAAGTAGTATTTATTTCTGAGTTCAATATAACAGTCTTTTTCTTAATTAGCCAACTGTCTCTTGCTGTTCGAGATTTGAATTGTATAATTACAATTGCATTTGGCTTTCGAAAAGCATCATATTTGAGTGGGTGAATAACATCAATATCTGTTAGGTGAAAATTTGTAATCCCAAGTTTATCAGCATATTTATCAATGTAAGTCCTCAACTCAGATTCATTATTGATTAGTGTTAAGTCAAGCCCATATAATTCTAAATTCTTGTTTCGGTAATATTGACTTAGTTCATTGATTTCAGAGTTTAGTTTCTGAATTTGATGTTGTTTAATATCATTCTCCTTTAGTAAGAAATCCTGTTTTGCATTTTGTTCCTTATTATCTCTTTCAAGAGACTCACACCTATTACAAATATCTTTATATTTTACTGCAACAAGGTCAACCATTTGTTTATATTCTGCCAAATCTTGTTTGATTTCTGATAATGGTTCCAGTTTCGAATTTATCTCATCTAATGAGTGTCTGAGATCTTGTTTAACTTCATCATTTGACTGTTGAATTTTTAAAAATATATCACCCAAGGTAACCATTATGAGGTCCATGTTTATAGTTCCAGTACTATCAGAAAATGATGCAGCCGCTGTGGATTTATTCGAAGCCGCATTTCCTTTTCTACCTGCCATTATATTTAGTTATAATAATAATAATAATAATAATTAACCAGATCACAAATAAACCGCAAATAGCTATTTGAACTTACTTACTCCTCAATATGTCGGCAGGTGTCAGCACATCCTATTATAGCCAAGTTGAAGTCGTGTCAAATTATATGTCACAGTTATCAGTCAGAAAATACAAATGTAACCCAAAAGGAGTATTCAAGATAGTAGTAGTGGCATATTAACACACTTTATACACTGGCACATGCTAACAGTCTTACAAAGTCAATTGGAAATAGTACTTTAGGTCCCTAAGCTTGTGGACGTTCAACTGACACGTGTGCAAGTTATAACGACAATTGACTTAACAGAAATTTACCTTGGTTGAGCAACTGCATGTGTTACCTGGTTTATCTTCCACGTTTTCAATAGGTATCCTTCACGCATGTGTATTCACAATACTCTATTATTGAAATTTGCAGCGAGTAGCACAAACACCTTCTTACCACAACATGCTTGACTTGACATCTACCCATAACTTGACATATTCCCATTTTAGATGTATGAGTGTGTACAATGGGCAGGTCCGTGTGTGCCGGCGATGTGGACACGGGGGGCACATCGCTGTTGACTGTGCTAAATACTCTTGCGAGAATTGCAGAGCTCTGGGTCATAATATTAAGGACTGTAAAGATCCTTGCGGGAAGTGCAAGTCTCCACAACACAAGAGACCAGAATGTGGTGTCCGTACTTTTGCCCAGACGGCCGGAGCCGGACAATCCCGGATAAACCAAGATGATATTTTAGATGCGTTTGACGCCACGGAGAAGGTGGGGGAAGCTCCTGAAGCTGGGGAAAATTCCTCGAGTGGCGAGGTAGTAGAAACCCACCAACTTCGTGGCTCGGGGAGTGCCAAGGAGGAAGCCGAAGGTATTTCGAATGTGGAGCAGGTAAGTGAAAGAAATGGTGAGGCGGAGAAAGTTTCTCCAAAAAATGATAAAGATAATTCTTTTTCCACAGGTCAACTCACGGTGGACAAGAGGGTTCATTCACCAGAGGCTGGAGACGGTTACACTACGGTTATCAAAAAGTCAAGAAAATTCTCTAGTGAGGATATTAAGCAAATGGCAAATCAGTTAAATGGAGTCAGTATTATTGACGAGGATGTGAAAATGGTGGGCAAAGATAGTGAGAAAATGGAGGTTTGGTCAGGTGAAAAGGAAGGAGAAATTTGTGACTGGTGTGGATGAGAATGTGGAATTTTTCGACGG
This sequence comes from Macrothele yani, assembly GCA_039090855.1. Taxonomy (NCBI): domain Eukaryota; kingdom Metazoa; phylum Arthropoda; class Arachnida; order Araneae; family Macrothelidae; genus Macrothele; species Macrothele yani. The sequence goes on along the minus strand of CM077032.1, from coordinate 74,441,770 downwards.
TAATGATTTCCAACTTGAAGTTGATAATGGTTTTGAAAAGGTAAAAATTGATGTCACTAGTGTATGTAATGTTCCTGATAATTATATTTGTATTGTCGAGGAGATCTGCACTCCCATTTCCTCAAAAAACAACGAAGTTGACAGTTCTAGTGCAGTCGACACTACTGAAATTGATGAGATCCCGAGTTTTGATGAAGCCGAGCCAGCGACGGATCCAGTGCAGGATCTGTTCCCGGGGCAATCCGACGATGCCGGTGGTTGGATTGAGTCGGGAATAAGTGCACGGGCTCTCCTGCAAGTTGGCAAGAAGCTTGCATCGGAGCTGTGGAGATTCAGCAGCGGCGCTGGACTCCCGAAGGGGAATCTGGGACGGCTTCTCCACCCCTCCTGCGGACGCCAACGGAGTCCGAGGAGGGTCCCCGCAGTGAAGCGGTGCTTGTGACCGAGTCTTCTGCGAACGGCGACCACCGTGGTAACGAGGCGGAAGTGCCGCGGGAGGCCGCCGGGGCAGGCTGGCACTCTGTCGAAGAGAGCGCGCCTGCCGGCGTCGGGAGTTCGGAGGCCAAGCAGCACTCCGATACTATGGGCAATAGATTTTTTTGCAGGGAATCCGAGCTTTCTACGGATTCTGAGGAAGAACGGTTGGCTGAGCAGATGACCGAAGATCTGAGGGCCAAGTTCAAGCGTCAGGGAAGACGGCTGACCCAGGCCAACGTTGATGCGGCGAAGAATCTCGCCAAATTGGCAAAGTCATGATTCGACGGAATGGAGCACGCCGTTCCGACGGAGAATCAGTGTAGATACGAAGGAGACAGAGGGACGCAATAGCTCTTGAAGGTGAGTTGATTTTTTGGTTGGGTTTCTCTCCATCGGTTTTTGAACATGGGTGTTTGTTTTATGTGGTGTTTTTTGCTAACATACTACTTCCTTTTTCAGATTATGTTAAGTATGGCACATAATTACCAAGGCACCGATCTGCGTATTGACACGTTGAACGTTTACGGTCTCCGCACCGTCGAAAAGCAGAAGTGGCTCGCGGGCTACTTCAGGGAATCGGGTGTTGATTTTTTGCTGGTGCAGGAAACTCACCATAAGAACCCCGAGCAGGTTTTTGCGTCCCGTAGGAACACCGGGCTGAATTGTAGGTATTCTCTTGGAGCGAATGGTTTCACCGGGGTGGACATTGTCTACAAGCCGCAGTACGAGGGTAGCATCACGCAGATGCAGACTGATGGGGACGGTCGCGTGGTGGCTATTTCGGTTAATAGCGGATTGATGTCCATTAAGATGGTGTGTGTTTATCTTCCGGTGGAGGGTCCTCTCCGGAGCCGTTTTTATGACCAGCTGCCGTTCTTCCTTAGGGGAAGCGAAGATTTTCTGGTTGTCGGTGGGGATTTCAACTCGGTTGTGGATAACGATATCGATCGGTTGAGTACTCACAGGTGCAGGTGGTCAGAGCCGTACAGAAGGGGTCTTACGGATCTGATTAAGAACCAGCAACTTAAGGACGTGTGGAGGCAGCTGTTCCCGCAGGAGCCGGGGTTCACCTGGCACAGGAATCATTTGGCTTCAAGGATCGACATGCTGTTGGTCTCAAAGATGGACTGAGTTATGGGAGCCGAGGTTTTTAACCCTAACTCACAGCCGTTGTTTGTCTCTGATCACAGCGTTGTCGTGATGGACGTCTGTGTGCCGGCGCCGAGGGAGAGGAAAGCGACACCGTGGAGCCTAAACGTGTCAATGTTAGACGACGTTGAAGCGCTGTCGCGTGTCCGTTCGATCTTGGAGGCCGGTGCAGAAACAACCACGGATGACGAGATCGGCGAGGTCCGGAGCACCTTGGTTGCTCGGGGTAAGGAGTTGGCGAGAGCTAAGCGGGGGACTCAGGTTTTTCTGATGAAATTCCTGAACGCGGCTCTGAAGGGTAATGAAGACGGGTGTAACCTTGGGATCATTACCCAGATCAGGCAAGAGATTTCCGATTTTTATAGAGGCATCGGCTCTGAAATTCAACTTCAAAGTGCTATTAGGAGTTCTGAGCAGGAGCAGGATATTAATCACATTTACCGGAAGCTCGAGGCGGAGCGGAAGAGGGAGAACCTGGAAGTTTTTGATATTGATGGTACCGAGGTGAGGGACAATAAGCAGATCCTGCAGGAAGCTGCTAGGTATTACGGCGATCTCTTTTCCAGCGAGGAAATTGATCCTGCCGTCATGGATATGTGGTTGGAGGGTACGCCGAGGATCCCAGACGAGGACTTGGATAGTCTCGAAGAGGAGTTCTCGGTGTCCGAGGTAAGGGTGCCGATTCAGGCCCTTTCGCCAGGTAAGTCTCCGGGTTGTGATGGTCTCCCGTCGGAGTTTTACAAGAAGTTTGTTAATGTGTTTGCGCCCAGGCTTACCAGGGTGTACAACGAGATTGTGCAGGTGGGTCGTATGCCGGGGACCATGCGGAGGAGCATGGTCACTTTGCTGTGCAAGACCCCCGACGCCCCGTCGAGGGAGTTAAGCGGTTGGAGACCGGTGTCTGTCTCCACAGTGGACTATGAGATCCTTGCGAGTGTCATCAATAGCAGGCTTGCTAAGGTGGCCGTTCATCTCATTGGTGCTAACCAGACGTGTGGTATCGGGGGCGCCGGATGCAATGGAATACTAGGTGCATACGAGACGCTATCACTTACCTGGGCGAGAAGGGCATTAAGATGGGGCTCTTCTTGGCAGACCAGAGCAAGGCTTTCGATAGGGTATCGCACGAGTTTGTCGGAAGATAGTTAGAAGCCCACGGCTTCGGAGTATTTGTCCGAAGTGCGATTGGGGCGTTGTACAGAGACCTCTCCGGGAGAGTCATTATTGCCGGTCGTCTCTCCCCCTCTTTGAGGTTCAAAGAGGAGTGAGGCAGGGATGCCCTCTCTCTCCCCTTTTGTTTGTGTTGGTCTTGGAGACCCTTTTGAGAAGAGTTGCCAAGAAGGATAGTGTTAGGGGTTTTCCGGTCCCGGGGAGGAGGGAGTCGTTGAAGTACCTTGCGTATGCAGATGATGTCTCCTTCTTCGTCAACTCGGAAAGGAGCTTGAACGGGATGCGTGATGCTTTCGCTGAGTACTGCATTGCGACGGGTGCCCATCTCAATGAGGAGAAGTCGAGTATTATGCTCTGGGGCAAATGGGAGAGGTATGGGCCCGTTCGGATACTCGGTATCCAGTTTTCTAAGAAAGGGGTCCACGTGAACACCTGGGGTAAAGTTCTGGCGGAGATGAAGAAGGAGCAAGAACGGTGGAAGGAGGTGGGCATTTCAAAAGTGAATCGGGCCAAGTTAGCTAATGCGCTTCTGGTTTCGAAATGCACTGTTGCCGGGGAAATTGAGTCCCCACCCGGAAGTCTCATGAAGCAGATGGAGAGAGCGGTCTTTGGCTTCATTTGGGCCGGGAAGAAGACCGAAGAGGTGGCTTGGGCGGTCCTATACTGTCCCAGGTCGGAGGGGGTTTGGAAGTCAAGCACCTTCCGACATGGCTCAGTGCACTCCAGTTTAAGAGTGTGAAGGGAGCCCTGGTCCCCGAACACCCGTGTGGACCTTTGGCCTCCTATTTCACGGGGTGGAACTCGTCCAAATACGTTCCCGGCCACAGTTTTGTTGGCCCCCGGCGCGAGAGGATGCATAGGTCTTACCAGCTTGGAGGTCGCCTGCAGGACTTTGCGAAAGCTGACCGCGCCGGAAAGAACACGCAGCAGATGTACATTGACCTGCTCCCTAGGCCTAGGGAACACGTCGTCAAAGATTTCCACGTTCCTAGGAACTTCTGTATGAGAGAGGCTTGAATGAGCATTCACTCGACTGGTGTGGAGTGCAAGAAGAGGGACTTTAGGTGGCGGTTGGCCCACAATATCCTTCCAATCAGTAGTAGGCAGTTTCGGTTTGGTGGCATCTCTTCCGATAGATGCCTTTCGTGAGCGGGCATTGAGGACAGGTTCCATCTTTTTTGGGCCTGCCCCATGGCGCACCAGGTTTGGCAGGGAATCTAGACTTGGGCTTGGCACAAAAAGCTTGACGCCCTCCAGTTTCACCCGGCTAATGTGTTGTATCTACATCCTGCCCCGGAGGAGGGAAGGGAGGTCTGGAGGAGGATTATCACCGAGGTCTGTTATAAGATGTAGAGGGAGAGGAACAGGGTTCTGCATTTCCGAACGGCTAACTCGGGCTTCTCTCCGACAACGGTTATCCTTCAAGTCAAGTGTGAGCTCCGAGACAGGGCGAGAGTGGACGTTCGCTCTTTAACCGACCAAGCCTTTAGATATCGGTGGGGGACTTGGCCTCGGATTGTTACCGGGACCAAGAACAACTACACCTTTCATTGGGGTAACTTACCCCCTAAGTTTCGGCCCTTGAAGCCCGAGAGATCTCTCGGGGGGTGTTGGGCTTTTTCTAGTGTTATGTTTTTGTGACTTGTGTTTGATGAAGGGTGTGGAGGTTAGCCTCCGACCCTTTCATCGGTGGTTTAATTTGTCTTCTCTCCGGTCGAGGTCGGCGGTACTGGCCGCTGACCGAGACGGCAGGAGCCTGTGTGAGTCGGGGCAGTGAGTGTTTTGGTCCTGTCTCTGCTCTTTCTCTTATGATGTAGTATGAATGGATGGTATCTGGAGGGAGGGTGTTGTGTATTTGATGTTTGTGGTGTGCCGGTTCCGTGTGGAAGTAGGCCGGGGAGACACCTGCCATGGGTCGTGTGAGTGCCTTGGTGCACCCGTCGGCCCGGTGTCCTCTCTGACAGTCTCCCGTCCGGGTCGCTGTCACTTGGTCACCTCTGAAGGGGACTTTTGTCCGCCTACATGGACGTTCCGGGTGTACCTTCGGGCTGCACCCGCCGTTCTAGGTGACCTCGCCGGCTCTTTGGGTGCGGGTCCTTTCGAGTTCTTCGGAGGACCTGTATGACTCGGGGGTTTGTCTGGTGTTGCTTGTTGGGCCGTGGTGGGAGTGTGTGTAAACATCAGTGAACCATGTCCAGGTGTTTATTTTGGGCGTGGTGAACAGTGTGAAGGTGTGTTGCAACAAAGTTCGTGTATGGGGGAGGGGACGTCATGCGAGAGCACATTAGGGCGCTCCCCTCTCCCAGCCCCCATGATTTGGGGGTCTTATACGAAGACAAAAAAAAAAGCAAAATTAATCAACTCTTAAAACAGGTAAATAAAAATTGGAACCATTCATGTTTTTTACTTTACCTTTCATACTTCCTGTTCTATTGTTGTTTCACCACTATTCTGTCCTTTTAGTTTTCAAAAGAAAAAAAAAGAATTATTTTTTTTTTCTGTGTTTTTTTTTTTTTTTGAAATTCCTTTCATTTGAACCTCCGACTATGTGTGTGGAGTGTTCCAGAAGGGGTTTCTAGAGAAATTGTTCTGTTCCTGTTGCAAGCTTTAACTCTTGCGCAGGCTCCCACCCTCGCAGTTAGTTGCCTGCTCTGAATGGAAGATTGCGAAAATGGTTATCTATTAGGGTTCCATTCTTATAATTAATCTAAATTTTTCTTACAAAAGCAACTTCCCTCAGAATATTTAAATTTACTAAAACATTGTGTGAATGTCTGTTTAAATAAAATTTAAAAAGGAAAAAGATTAATAGTATCCTTATACAATTCTTGAAGAGTCCCTTATGCTTCGACCCTTCTGTAAGTGCCGGACATGATATATATATTAAAGAAACAAGAACATCTAAGAGGTTCCCATTCTAATATACTCGTACAAGTTATACAGGCTGATGCCGGAGCAGATTGGAGCAGCGGCCAGTGGGTAAAACAGAAGGTGCGCAATGCATTGTGGGAGCACATGACTGCCGAGCCGGAGCCAGGGTCATGTGTGTATTACAAATATACTTTATTAATTATTCATTTTTGATTCTGGAAAAACGTTTATTCCTGTTGCGGACAAAACTTCTACAGCATAGGGATGGGCTTAACAGTGACTTTTCGGTCACGTTCCAAAAAAAGTAACGGTGACAAAGTCACTGTTTGTGACAAGAACGAACACCTGTATGCTCAAATTAGTCACGTGGCGAAATCACAATCCAAAGAAATGTTCCATTAATCGTCACTTCGCTTCGCTGTACTCGTTCTGAGTTCTCAAGAATATTCCTGTTCGTGCTATTTCCGAGAGCACTTGTATTCTTAGTTATAAAAAATATAAATTGGAATGAGAGTGACTGAACTGGGAAAACAAAGGGATAAAAATTAATGGAGATTATCTAACCCACCTTCGTTTTGCTGATGACGTAGTCATTTTTGCAACTACCCCATCAGAGCTACAGAGTATGATCCAGGAACTTGCTGACAAGAGTAAAGAAGTTTGATTAAAAATGAACTTTCAGAAGACAAAAGTGATGTACAATGCTTTTACAAGAAATGAAGATTTATCGATTGATGGAGAAAAGCTGGAGATAACAGACACGTACGTTTATCTTGGACAGCAGATATCAATTGAGGGTCACATTGATGTAGAAATTAATCGGCGTATAAAACTTGACCAGAGCTTTTGGAAGAAACAGCATAATCTTCAAGAGCAATATGCCATTATGTCTTAAAAGATAAGTGTTTGATCAGTGCATCCTTCCAGTGCTTACGTATGGTGCAGAGAGGTGGACCTTAACTAAAAGAGACATACAAAGGCTGCAGACAACTCAAAGCAGCATGGAAAGGTGCATGCTGGGTGTAACCAGGAGAGATAAGAAGAGGAACTCGTGGATCCGAAAAATGACAAGAGTGGAAGACATCATGATCAGAGTTAAATCCCTGAAATGGCAATGGGCTGGACATACTGCCAGAAGGACAGACCATCGATGGACAGCCGAAATTTTAGATTGGATTCCAAGGGACAGGAAAATACCCAGAAGACCACATGGAAGGTTGGGTGGATGAAATTCGAAAGTATGCGGGAGTGACATGGAGGAGACTGGCACAAGACAGACTGTTGTGGAGGAAACTTGGGGAGACCTTCGTCCAGCAGTGGATTGATAATGGTTGACAATGATGATGATTCTTAGTTAGTTTTCATAGGTAAGTAACGGAGGAGCATTGAATATGAAATCTTTTAACTCCGAAGAGCAGATAGTAGTCAAGCTCGTATATGAAAATTTTTCAAGTGGAAGATAAATGAATTATTATTTATAATTCATTTATTCGATCTACTGGTCTGTAGACAGACCTAAACACAAAAAATATTCTTTTTATTCGGGTATATTTTTTCCCAATAATTGCATATTTCTGAAATTTTGTGCTCCAGCCCTAAAATAAAAATCTTGGTGTCCTAGAACTTCATTGAATGGTGGTTCGGGTGCACAATAGCATATATAAATGTCACTTAAAATTAAAAAAACCCAACACCATTAGATAAATAGCTTTAAAAGTGAGATTACTGATTGAAAAGCTGAGAAATATCTATATTTACTATCAGTGATTTTGGAGTGGTTAATAAAAGTAGCTTGATCTAAAAGTGAGATTACTGAGTGAAAAAGCTTGGAGATATCTATATTTAATATCCAGTGATTTTGGAGCGGTTAACGAAAGTAGATTGATTTGGGAACGCTTGATTTGCAACGTAGCTGTCGTACAACGAAAGTAACGTGAATTTGGAACAATTCAGGAACCAAAGTGTTCTCGTGATTTTGGAACGGTGATTTTTGCCGCTGATCACAAACCGTGACAGTGACATTTTAGTAACGTTACAAAGTAAGCGTGACGTGATTTTGTACCCACCTCTACTACAGCAACCATTGCTTCTCGAAATAAGCTCATAGGATTCAATTTGGATTCCGTACTATCACACAAGCTCCACGTGAGTTCGTCAACAATGACAAGTAACTATTACAAAAGAAATGAACACCAAAGAAACACTTGCCGATCTTTTCGCTTTGGAAAATGAAAAAAGGCTTAATTTGTACTCATCTGTAACTGAACAATCTTTAATATAATACAACGTTTTTTTTCACCATATTGATATACTAATTCACCAGATCGCATGCAAAACGTGCACTTCCTAACCAAAGATCTGTAATCTAATTTTGAAGATGACAGATTTTCCAAGTTTGCGAATTATGTGTGGCAGTTTCCCAAGGTGCCTAACGATGGGAAGTAACTCTTTTGTTTGACTGAATTTTCATGTCGGTTTCATGATCTGTAATCTGTTCATTTTGGTAGTCTGTATCAAGCAAAGTATGTCTTTGATGGGAGTAAATCAAAACTCTACAAGGTGAGTAATATACGGTTTTTTTTTTTTCATCGATAGTTTTTTGTAACTGTCGATAGTTTTACGTTTTTCAATGCTGAAAGTGCAAATCACAATGCTGTAAACTATTCAGCTTCCATCGATGGCTTTGATGACTGGAACGCTCATTTTCACCTCATTTATAATGGTGTTGAAAACACTGAGCGCAGCCATATTGACACATGATGATAATGCGAAACTAAAGCTAACTGTAATCAAAAGAGTAAACGGTGAGAGAGTGCGGTTTTTGCACTCTGTTGTTCTTCAGTAAAGCTCAAAGCGAAAGTGTACGTTTCAGTCAAATAAAGAGAAAGTCAAAAGTGTTGTTCTTTTTGTCTGTACAAGAACAACACTTTTTAAAGGTGCGTGATTACTGAAGCAGTTATTTGTTGAGAGTAAGTCATCAGTAAAAAATTGGGTAAACTTAAAATATCTTTTGTGTAACTTTATTTTTGTTGCGGTAAGAGACGCAAGTGGCTTAGTGGTTAGTGTTTCAGACTATTGATGCTGGGTCCTCAGGTTCAAGCCTGGGCTGATCTTTCAGAGATGGTGTGATTTACTAACAGTCGCTGAATATCGGACGAGCACGTTAAGTGACGGCCTCCAGGCTGGACCCACTGGTTAACCTGTGCCCCACCTGAAATTCTCTCACCCCTCTATTTTCAATATCGTACTTGTACGGTGGCGCCATCTACTGCACTCTAATCTCACTACAAACTGTTCTGTCAAAGTCGCTAGACTTGCTCTCATTCCTTCCGTTTTTGTGTCCTGCCCAAAAGGCGATCTCGCTGTAGGTGGCTGGGACCTAAACTCTACTCCCTGTGGACGGAAGTCCTACAAGAAAATGACGCTGATCCCTTATGTTTTGGTAAGAATAAGGTCAACGCAAAATGTGGCCGTTTCGGAAAGAGCTATCGGGCGATACGTTAAATATTAAGGATAATTAAAACCGACAGCATCCAGCTGCTGTCGTTTTAAATGATTCGAGCAAAAAAACAGTTTAGAAACAGCCCTACTCATAACTTTATTTACTCAGTTTCTCACGAATTATTAAAATAATTTTGCTAAACATTATAGAAAAAATTATTTTTGAATACAATCCTGCATAATTTCCTTCTTCAGCTTTTATGAACAGAAACACACACAAAAAAAAAATCTTTCAGTACAAGCAGAAAATGAGAATTAACGAGTCGCGAATTACCTCGTTCTTCAGGCTAAACATTTTTTTCCTGACTTTTGCTCACTCACTTCGGGAGAATATCGTCAAAACGTAGATTCCCCTGCTGGGTGGCGCAGTGGTCAAAGTGCTGGCTTCTGGCCTTTCGTAAGAGATGTGCCCGAATTCGAACCCCGTGAGGAATAGATGCCGTGGTTGTGTTTGTCTCACAGCACTGGCCCTCTTCCTTCCCTGGAGTCACTGGCCCTAAATCATGGATGGGCGAATCACGACATTCTGTTACATAAATTACCCAAATACGGTTTTCGTGGCAAAATTCTTTCCCTCTTAATGAGCTACCTCTCTCATTGCAAACAATATGTCACTGCAAATAAAATAAACTCCTTTCTACTTAATGTTTCATGTGGAGTGCCTCAAGGTTCGGTATTGGGACCGTTACTGTTCCTGTTATATATTAATGACCTTCCTCTGTGCCTGCAATCAACTCATGCTTTGCTATACGCTGATGACACTGTCATTTTTCAAAAATGTCATGATGTGCATAAATTACAGATAATGATCTATCAAATTTATCTCATTGGTTATACTCTAACAAATCATCACTTAATATTCTAAAAACCAACGCCGTATATTTCCGAAACGTTCATAAAAGAGAGGGCATAAATAAATTTCCAGTCAGGATTAATGATCTCCCCCTTAAAATTGTGGACAAAGTTCAGTATCTTGGTGTTTGGTTTGATGAATTCTTTAACTGGAATACGCATGTTCAGTTTGTTTTAAAAAAAGTTTCCTTACAGGTTGGCCTGCTTGGTTAAATTAAGCATCTCTTCCCTATCAATGTCCTAAAAACATTTTACTATGCTTTTATTTATACCCATCTCTCCTATTGTGTGGAATCTTGGTATTCAAATATAAACAATAAGTTATGCTTGCTCAAATTACAGAAGAAATTTGTTCGCTATATGCTGAACACAGATTACATGTCTCATTCTAAACCATTATTTCTAAAACTAAATATTCTAAAAATTCATGAAATTTTTACCTTGAAACTAGGTATCATGTTTTTTTTAAATAATGCATCTTAAACTGCCTATTTTTCAATCGGACATCAAATATCTGGATTCTTCTATTTTCACCAGATCTGTTGCTAACAACAAATTATGTCAGCCGTGTGTTAGACTTAATTATGGTTTAAATAGCAGACTGTATAAAGCCATTATCCTATGGAATAATCCCCCAGAGAGCATCAGATCCCTGGAAAATATCAAAAAGTTTTCCTTGTCTCTGCGAAATTACATTGTAAATCACCCTGATCTCCATAACGAATCTCAACCCTATCATTAAATTGTAGTTCCAAGCATGCTGCTAACAGTGGTGCTTCTGTTATAACTATCTTACTTGCTTTCATATATGCCATATGTTTTATTCTTTTTCTTACATCTGATAGGGGGAATCGCCTTACAACTAATGTGTTCAGATTCCTCCTGGTGTACTGCATTTTCATATAACTGTAAGTTTTAAATGTGTGCAATAAATAATTGTATTGTACAGCCCAACCAGTTGCTCACGGTGGTCGTTAAACCCCACAGCAAAGGGAAAAAAAAAAGTTTAGTTTCAAAGTTTATCGGAGCTTAGCTTTTTGACAATGTGGAAAAATCCATACACCAAACTCAACGCAACCTCCATCTCAAAAATAGACCCACACTCAACCACAAAAAAATACTAAATACATGCGCCAAAACAAGCGCAAACTCGAATCACCGCACCAGCTCCCCTCTCGCCAGTGACAGTTGCCCGACACCAACGGTACGAAACTCAACTACAGCGAAATGATAAACCTGCAATAAAGAACAAAACACCCCACGGGGGGGGGGGGGAATTCCGATAAACACCGCTTTTAGACCCTCGGCGTGACAGATGTGACAGGATCAGGTGTCAAAAACGAAATATGAACACAATGCTGCCAACTGTACCTCAAAATTTTCCCAAGATCATATGCCGAAATTGCCTCGTTTTCCAGAGAATTTCCGAATTTCCCTAGGAAAAAAAATCTCAATCACTCAATCACTCTCTCTCTCTCTCTCTCTCTCTCTCTCTCTCTATATATATATATATATATAGCAAAATCAAATTAGGCGAATAAACAAAAACCTTTGAACAGATTTGAAATTCCATAGCGCCAGAGGCTGCCTAAGAGAAAGAACAAAAAACAATAGTGCAAAAGAAAACAAAATTTTGAACAAGAGAAACAAAAAATAATAAAAAGATCAGCAATCACCAAATACATCATCCGAACCAGGCTAGCTTCAAACGATAAAAAATACCGAATATAAGAATGCAGGGAAGCATATTAATGACTGAACCCTTGTCGGCTTTGTCAAGGGCAAGCAACAAGAAAGTCACTCACCAAACTACTGAGACCAGAGAATTGTGGGTTTCTTCTATTTTAGTTTGCTTAAAGGACCAATTAAATTTAGTGGAATAATGTCAATAAAAGGGATTACTAATAAAAACACAAGCCCAGCAAACTAAAACTATAAATAAAAACCCAAACCCAGCAAACTTTATTTCGTTTTGCTTCAGTATACCTCCGGAACAACATACTAAAGTTTTGTCGCAACAGAAGCATTTTTACGTACGTTTTGACGCATAAGGGCGATGGAATGGATCCCGCTCCTATGTCCTGATCCTTGATCGCATTTCACCCATTTTCAATAGGATTTGTCCCCAGGTGGTCCACTACCAACTACTAAAATTTCATCGAAATCGAAACATTTTTACAGAAGTTATGACTCATAAAGGCAATGGAATGGATCCCGCTCCCATGTCCTGACCTCTGACCCCATTTTCCCATTTTCAATAGGGTTCTTTCCCAGGTGGTCCCCTACCACATATTAAAATTTTATCGAAAAGGAACCATTTTTAGCTAAGTTATGACGCATAAGGGCAATGGAATGGATCCCGCTCTTATGTCCTGACCTTTGACCCCATTTCGCTCATTTTACAACAGGATTCGTCCCCAGGTGGTCCTCTACCGCAGAGTAAAATTTCATCGAAATCGAACCATTTTAACGTGAGTTATCGTGCGGACGGACAGAGAGACGGATAAAGCTGGAGCAGAGACGGATAAAGCTGGAGCACGGTTGGAAAGCGTAAATAAAATGAATCCGTAACGTTAAATTAAAAAAAATGTATAAGTATGTTTCGTTCTTTGGAAAAAGAACATAAAACTTAAATCGCAATTTCATCATCATGAGGAATTTCCACTACTAAACTGATTTCCTCGCCCATATAGTTCAGACGGGATTTTTCTCCACATCTCTCAATCCAAGGGTATCACTTCATCATCGAGTCCATTTTTTTATTTTATCTCTTCCATCCACTTACTCCTTGGTCTTCCGTTTTCTTGGAGCCTCACACTCCGTCAAAATATTAGGAAGTCTCTCTGATGGCGTTCTCCTTACATGACGGAACCATTGCAATCTCAGTAGTTTGAAGAAAGTCTACAACGCACCGAACCACATACAGGGGTTGTACAAAGTAATGAAAACACCTTAAAACAATAGGTGTTGCACACCTAATATGGTGTGGGAGAACCCTTGGCATTTAAAACTACTTGAATCCTCCTTGGAATGGACGCATGCAAGTCTTGGATGGTGGTAAGTGAAGTGGTATGTTGTACCATTCTTCTTGCACAAACTGCACCGATTCCTTGAGAGACGCCGGAGGAGGATAACGGGATCGCACTCTGTTTTCCAACACAGAGTACAGGGGCTCAATGATGTTTAAGTCTGGTGATTGTGCAGGCCAAGGAAGGTGTGCAACTTCATCCTCATGTTCTTCAAACCATGACTGAACAGTTCGACTTCTCTGAATCGGGGCATAATCATCTTGAGAGGTGCAATCCCTTGACGGAAACAATATCTGCGCCATTGAATGCACATGGTCTGCCAAAGGAGGGACATAGTCACCTCTAGTGATCCGTCCGTGTAAGGTGATAATTGGACTTGATGCAAACCACGAGCTCATGGCCCAAACCATTACGGAACCGCCCTCATGCTTCACTGTAGGAAGGAGACAGTCTGGGTTGTAGGCTTCTGCGGGTGTTCTCCACACGTAAACCCGTCCTGTGGTGGGGAATAGTGAGGAACTTGATTCATTAGAAAACAAGACATGCTTCCATTGATCCGCAGTCCACGTTTTATGTTCCTGGCACCACTGTAGTCTCCCTTTCATATTCACCTGTGACACAACGGGTTTTGCAATCGCAGCTCTGTCGCAAATATCGTGCTTATGCAATTCTCTTCGCACGTATGGGTCAACACTGGATTTTGGAAATGTGCATTAGGCTCAGCAGTCACTTTCGTCGCCGTGGTCTCCCTCCTTGCGGTCACAATCCTCTTTAATGTCCTCCTATCTCTCGCAGTGAGTTTGGATTTCCTTCCACAGTTGTGTCTCGCAGATGATGATGTGCCCATGAACATTGTATGCTGTCATGACCTTTGACACGGTACCTCTCGATACCCCCAATACCTGTTCCACTGTGGTTACCAACGCACCAATCAGACGGGCTCCTACAATCTGCCCTCCTTGGAACTCCGACAGGTCACTCATTGTGCCTTCACCTGGAACGAAATTATGCAAACACCGATTTACAATGTGCCTTGAGACTATAAGCAACACTTTTTTACCAAAAAAAAGTCACAGACCCTTGAGACTACAAGCAACACTTTTTTACAAAAAAAGTCACAGACCCTTAAGATTTTTTACAAAAAAAAGGCACAGACCCTTGAGACTATAAGCAACACTTTTTTACAAAAAAAAAGTCACAGACCCTTGAGATTATAAGCAACACTTTTTTACAAAAAAAAGTCACAGACCCTTGAGACTATAAGCAACACTTTTTTACAAAAAAAAAGTCACAGTCCTTTGAGGCTATAAGTAACACTTTTTTAGAAAAAAAAAGCCACAGACCCTTGAGACTATAAGCAACACTTTTTTACAAAAAAAAAAAGCCACAGACCATTGAGACTATAAGCAACACTTTTTTTACAAACAAAAAAAGTCACAGACCCTTGATACTATAAGCAACACTTTTTACAAAAAAAAAAAAGTCACAGACCCTTGAGATTATAAGCAACACTTTTTTAGAAAAAAAGTCACAGACCCTTGAGACTATAAGCAACACTTTTTTACAAAAAAAAAGTCACAGACCCTTGAGACTGTAAGCAACACTTTTTTAGAAAAAAAGTCACAGACCCTTGAGGCTATAAGCAACACTTTTTTACCAAAAAAAAAAGTCACAGACCCTTGAGACTACAAGCAACACTTTTTTACAAAAAAAAGTCACAGACCCTTAAGATTTTTTACAAAAAAAAGGCACAGACCCTTGAGACTATAAGCAACACTTTTTTACAAAAAAAAGTCACAGACCCTTGAGACTATAAGCAACAGTTTTTTACAAAAAAAAAGTCACAGACCCTTGAGACTATAAGCAACAGTTTTTTACAAAAAAAAAAGGCACAGACCCTTGAGATTATAAGCAACATTTTTTTACAAAAAAGTCACAGACCCTTGAGACTATAAGCAACACTTTAAAAAAAAAAGTCACAGACCCTTGAGACTATAAGCAACACTTTTTTACAAACAAAAAAGTCACAGACCCTTGATACTATAAGCAACACTTTTTACAAAAAAAAAGTCACAGACCCTTGAGACTGTAAGCAACACTTTTTTAGAAAAAAAGTCACAGACCTTGAGACTATAAGCAACACTTTTTTACAAAAACAAAAGTAACAGACCCTTGAGACTATCAGCAACACCTTTTTACTAAAAAATTGTAGCTACATCTTCGTTTCACTGAAAAAGCAGCACATACCAAAGTCACTGTTTCCAGCGAGGTTTTTCCATTATTTTGGACAACCCCTGTATACAATAAGTTTTCTCTTTCACCCCCCTTTTTTTAAAATTAAAATTCCAGGAGCACTACCAGGTGTTGACAGTTTTCAATTCGCAGGGTCATAATATTCAAAATCCTCTACTGAACTCATAAAAGTAAAACCGTAAATTGACAAAAAGTCTTAATAAGGGAATTCCCTTCGAAATTGTACAGACATAAAAAAAAAGGACCCACCCCCTTAACTTTCGAACCGTTTGTCGCATGCAAACAAGCAAGGTACCGTTGGAAAGCACTTGAAGGGAACTATTATGTGATGTGAAGAAACATGCTAATTAAGCTAATTAACATGCTAATTAGCTATCTATCTCCGAATTTTTTCCATATAAGATGTATGTTATTTTACGCGCATTCTATTCAGCACATAATAAAACCCTTAAATTCCAAATTTCATACCAATCGACCAATAAATACGTGTACAGTGAGCTACGGAATAAAGATGCCGCTAATGTTAAATTGCAAAAAGTATTTTTGACTTGTATAATTTAATCGAGAACAGATACCGTGATTCGGTGCTGCAACAGTAAAACACAAAGAGGCCCAGGTAATATGAGCCCCTATAAAAGATCAGAACGGGTATATTTAGGGAATTATAAATTATGAAATATGATCGTGAAAAAAATGAATTATGCCCATATCTGGTTAGTAGTCCATTGAATGAGAAATATCATTAAATGCTTAAATTCAAATTTTCAGCGCGGTAGCATAAAACCTTGCTGAGATATAAGCGAAAACTCAAGCATACATCGATTAAGGGGCCGTGCTTAAAAAACATATTTTCCTCTACTTACCGTAGAACGGTTTACCCCGCAGTACTAAGAAACACTTAGGAGAAAGTCTTTCTACGTGAAGTTGGTTGAATGAATCAGTAATGATGTTATACCCTTAAATTCAGAATAGCAAATTTTAATGATGAACATCATAAATTAATAGTTTTGCACATAAATAACTTAACTTACGACATAGTTCGTGCAATTACATATTAAAATTTTTCCTATTGCTCACATAGCTGACTCTTGTATATTGTTTAATCCAAAAACGCAAAAAAACAGTACGTTTCACAAAACGAAAGCTTCATATGTGTCTTCTGTGTATTTTTTACATAAATACCTTTACAGCTTCGTTATATTATGAAACTGTGGTCATTAAAATGAAAATTCCAAATTGTTCCTTGCGCAAGTGAACCCGTGTGCCTAGTTTTTTTCGTATTGCAGATTTGATTTTATGTTGTCACCATTCCGTCTCGAATTACGGCATAATACGAATGTAATTGCATATCGTTTCGATTCATTGATATATTCCACTGTAGTTATACTGCTTAAACTGTCTGTAATATATTTAGTTGCAATACAGAAGCCGAATGAATCTACGTGTGTAACCTGGATCTGCACAAAAATTTCCTTTTCGGCATTCGTCGTTTTCGACTACCGGTTAAGAAAATAACCGTAACCAGTAGGATTTGGAGCATTAAGCTTACCTAGTGTAGTTTAATACGGTTCTAATTGCATTTTTCTTTTCTTTTTCATTTCTTCTACAAATATAAATAAAATAATAACTGGTTATACTCCGCGATAAGAAAAAATAGTTATATTCTGAGAATTTCCTAGTCTAAGAAAAAAGCTCAAGGTGTAAAAACATAAATGGATTTAATTTTTTTTATTTTATTAGTGGCAAATGTTTTATTTTTATTTTATGATGTTCCGTAATGATAAAATAATTCACTGTGTACTTTAAATAATTTTAGTAAAATGTTAAAATGTTTAAGATATAGACTAATTCGAATTTAGTATTATATTTTTATTTTTCCAATACAATACCGACAAAAAGTCGAACATGATATTGATATATGTTTTAGTTTGACACTTTATAATTTCCAGTTTTATTTAACGTTCACATTCCCAAATACGTTTTTCTTACAATAACTAATATTTACCCTTGCTCCAAAGTTGAAGCTCCCACTATCTAGGACATTTAAGTTAAACAAATTTTTTTTCTGAACATGTTAGATGCAAAAAGTGGTTATCTTTAGTTAAGAAATCATTTTGCACCGTCAGTTCAATACTTCGAAGTGTTCTCATTTTTGTCCCAACAGTGTGCCATAAATAGTAGTATCACCTTAGGGAATTGAAATTTAAAAGTAATGAAACTTAGTTTTAACACCCTGTTGGGGGAAAAAAATATATTAATCCAATTGCTATAAATAAACAAAAACACCGCTCTTTCCACGTTTTAGCAACACCCAGCAACCGAAAATTTTTTATTTGGCCACTGCTCGGGTAACAAATCCCAGATCTCTCGATATCCAGCCGAGAGATTTTGGATTCGTTTCCCGAGCAGTGGCCAAATTACAATTTTTCAGTTGCTGTGTGTTGAAAAACGTAGGAAGAGCGATGTCTTTGCTTATTTGGAGGATTTTCACCAACTGCTATAGATTTTTCATGCATGGCTTTCGAAAAATGTAACATTTACAGTTAGAAAACTATTGCGTGGCAAAAGTTTCTTTTTACTGTTAAAAAAGGATTTTTGACTTGATTAAGTGAACTTTAAGGTCAGTTCCATATACTAGAAACAATTCAGGGTTTTCACATTTTTTATTCCGTTTTGAAGGAATAAAAAAAAAATTGTGCTCCAAAATAATGTATAAAAACCAGAGTTTTCAGAATATCTTAAGGAATCAATCAGTTTGAAATTCTGAAATTCTAGTGTATAGAAAAATGTACAGCCGTAAAATTAGCAAAACCACAATTAACTTTATTAACAGTACATTACAACCTAGTTTACAGATTGGTAATCATTATATACTACGCGATTTAATGCCAGTTCAAACATCTTCAGATAAAACACTTTATTGCGGCACAGTACTAAGGTCGTTCTCTCAACTAGACTATATTTCATATTAAATACAAAACTGAGAAGGAACTGTATTATAAAGAGCTAATAAAACATACATACCCTTGAAGCTCCTGCAGGCTGGAAATCTCGAGGAATTTCACGAATCCGTTTGGAGCGTAGTTCTTCATTCCCGGGAAATTTAAACACTGGCGCTTTAGGACCTGTGTCGTAATTGCTACGGCAATTTGGTACACAGCAATGTGAAGGCATATTAGAACTAAAAAAGAATATTTTAACACCGTGAAATAAATTACAAAGAGTTGAATGATATGAATCAGTCAGCTGCAAGAATAATGAACAACCTCAGGTAGGAACGCTACAATAATCTCACAAGATCACAGACGCTAACTATGGTTACGGCCGTTCGTCAAATTTAACAGGTCTTCCTGTAGTGACGTCAGACGTCGGAGAGCAGGAGGTGTTTTATCCTTGTTTCAGAGGGCGTTGGCTGTGAGCGACAAAATGGGAAAAAGTTCATACTTTCGAACAAAGAAAATTATATTTTTTAAATTGACACGTGGAATTATTATATGACAGGTGCAATTTTAAATAAAAAGACATAGCTGTTCCCATTAATTCGTATGTTAAGCACCATAACTATGAAAGGAAACTGCGTTTTTCAGGTGGAAATTAACAAATAATTTGGAACAGATCGCACGCTTTTATAACACTTTGCTAAAGCCATTTCCAAAAAGAATAATGGCTGTGGAGTAAATCTCGATCCTGCGCCTTGACCTTCGACCCCATTTCGATGATATTAAACAGAATTGGTTTAGTATACCTCCGGAACAACATACTAAAGTTTTGTTGCAATAGAATCATTCTTAGCCAAGTTATGAGGATAATGGCTGTGGAATAAATCTGGATCCTGTGTCGTGCCCTTTTTCCCCATTTCGATAATATACAACAGAACAGATTCAGTATATCTACGAAACAATATGATAAAGTTTTATCGGAATCAAAGCATTTTTACGTAAGTTATGACGCATAAGGGCGATGGAATGGATCCCACTCCTATGTTCTGACCTTTGACCCCATTTCGACTGTTTTCTACAGAGTTCGTCCTCAGGTTGTCTCTTACCACATACTAAACTTTCATTGAAATCGAATCATTTTGACTCGAGTAATCGTGCGGGCAGGCAGACAGACGGACAAAGCTGGATGGAGCATATACGCTTCTTCAACTTACGGTTGGAAATCGTAAAGAATCGGATTTCGTAGTTCTGCTCAATTTTCTATTATGAGACAACGTTTCAGTGATACGCGAATGCTCAGTGCCTCGAGAAAATGTAAGTATCGGAAACCAGAAAATTCAAAACAAATTTAACTTGCACAGATTCAGGTTTTCCGTTATTAGAAAAATGCATACTGTTTATTCTAATAGTAATTCAAGTTATTAATACGAATAAATGAAGCTGTTATAAAAGAAATGGCAAGGGTAAATGAACTTCGTCCTTGGATGGCCCAAGTTACCGTACAAATCACTGTCAGGGCCTTTGCTCTGTACTCTGCATTCAATTTGTCTGAGGTTCGGGTAAGACTCCAACTTTCCAGCATTATCACTGTCCTTGCAAAGAAAGAAACATTCCAGGTGTGTTTCCCAGATGTAGATATATGGATGCCCCCTCTAACTTTATTTGCAAATATCTTCGCTATTAATCATCCGATTTGGATGATATTTAGAATTTAAGGGTTTTTCCGTGCGCTAAATGGAATGTGCATAAAATAACATACCCCTTATATGAAAAAATGTGGAGATAGCGAGCTAATTAACATGTTAATTAGCTTAATTAGCATTTTTCTTCGCATCACGAGATAGTTCCTTTCGAGTCCTTTCCAACGGTACCTTACTTGTCTATCTGCGGCGAGTGGTTCCAAAGTTAAAGGGGGTGGCTCGTTTTTTTTTTGTTTTTTTTTTTATGTCTGTACATAAACCCAAGGAGGTTATATTACTGGAGACACTGGCTCTGATGCCATAGGTCACAGCAGATTCGTCTCTTCCATTGCGTCTGTAAATGGTTCAGGCGGACACAGGAGTATCTTGTACAGCCGCCACATTCTTTGGATATTGGACAAGGATGTCGTTGCATCTTTGCGTTCCGCTCTCTCGATCCCATGGTCCTCTCCGCTGGTGGTGTGTCTGGATCATCCAGGGCTAGTCCGCCGTGTCTGGGTGCCTTCCCAGGTCCATTCATCCAAACACGATCGCACCGTACATTCCGGCCGGCCCAAATGGCGGCTGATTCGGCGTGCCGGCCCCTCTGCCTCTCATCCCGAGGATACGGACTCTTTCAAACTCCGTCAGTTGTCCGTACGCACATCTACGGCGGCTCCTTGGCATGTCTATCGCTCAGGGATCTCACCTGACTCTTACCGTGCACTTCGTCACACACGTGGAGTCCCCTGCGCGGCTCCATATAAACCCCAAGGATTGCGATTGATTCCAGTTCCCTGTATTAGACGCGCGGGCTTGCGGAATCGCACGAAACTTTAATCATTTGCATGTCTGTAGCTATTCGCCGAGTTTCGCGTTAATGGTACGTTTTTTTCTTGGTGCGCGGATTTTTATGACAATGAATGCCGGTTGCTTCGTCTAGCTTCGTCTAGCGAATCCTGTGATGGTTATATTCAAATTAATCGGAAACTTGAAACTTGGTCGTTCTGGGTTTTGTAGTGATCAGCATATCTCAAGAAATGTAGGGGTTATTAGTAGTGCAGTGGCCAATTTAACCCCAAAATTAATGATTTTATTATACTACATTTTAATTCAATCTCATCTAATCTATTGTATATCTGTTTGGGGATCGACTACTTTATACAATATGAAAAAACTTAAGTCGTTACAAAATAGATTCATAAGACTACTACAATTTAAACTACAAAATACTCAATTTTAAAATACAGTCTTTCAGGCTAGACTCAGTCCAAACGATTTTAATATACTAACTATTCAACAATTGCAAATCTATAGTATAGGTAAACTAATGTTTTTGAGAATTAAAAATGGTTATTACCAAGATTTAATTACAATAAGTACTCACAGTCATGATTATTCCACGAGACATAAAACAACATTAATCCCTATGTTTCCACTAACAGAACGATTTAGATAATTTATTAATTATATTGGTCCTGCATTATGGAATACATTTCCTACTGATATTATCATCATCATCATCATCATCATTGTCAACCATTATCAATCCACTGCTGGACGAAGGTCTCCCCAAGTTTTCTCCACAACGGTCTGTCTTGTGCCAGTCTCCTCCATGTCACTCCCGCATACTTCCGAATTTCATCCACCCATCTTCCATGTGGTCTTCTTCTGAGTCTTTTCCTGTCCCTTGGAATCCAATCTAAAATTTCGGCTGTCCATCGATGGTCTGTTCTTCTGGCAGTATGTCCAGCCCATTACCATTTCAGGGATTTAACTCTGATCATGATGTCTTCAACTCTTGTCATTTTTCGGATCCACGTGTTCCTCTTCTTATCTCTCCTGGTTACACCAAGCATGCACCTCTCCATGCTGCTTTGAGTTGTCTGCAGCCTTTATATGTCTCTTTTAATTAAGGTCCAAGTCTCTGCACAACACGTAAGCACTGGAAGTGTGCATTGATCAAACACTTTTCTTTTAAGACATAATGGCATATTGCTCTTGAAAATTATGCTGTTTCTTCCAAAAGCTCTCCAGGCAAGTTTTGTACGCCGATTAATTTCTTCACCAATGTGACCCTCACTTGATATCTGCTGTCCAAGATAAACGTACGTGTCTGTTATCTCCAGCTTTTCCCCATCAATCGATAAATCTTCATTTCTTGTAAAAGCATTGTACATCACTTTTGTCTTCTGAAAGTTCATTTTTAATCCCACTTCTTTACTCTTGTCAGCAAGTTCCTGGATCATACCCTGTAGCTCTGATGGGGTAGTTGCAAAAATGACTATGTCATCAGCAAAACGAAGGTGGGTTAGATAATCTCCATTAATCTTTATCCCTTTGTTTTCCCAGTTCAGTGATTGAAAGACATTTTCCAATGTGGCATTAAAGAGCTTCGGAGATATGGTGTCACCTTGTCTCACTCCTTTTCCAATTTTTATGTGTGTTGTATTTTCAAATAGCCGAATCTTTGCACTTGCATTTTCATAGATGTTATTAATAATATTAATGTATGCATCTTCAATACCGCAGGATTTCAGAGCCATTGCAACTGCTGATGGTTTCACCGAATCAAAGGCTTTTTCATAATCGATAAAAGCCATGCACAATGAAAGTTCATATTCCCTCGCTCTTTCAATTAGTTCTCTCAGTACGTGGATATGATCTATTGTGCTGTAGCCACTCCTGAATCCAGCTTGTTTTCTCGGTTGAGCCATGTCCAGTGTCACCTTCAAGCGGTGTGAAAGAACTTTAGTGAAGATTTTATAAACCACTGATAGGTCTGTAGTTCCTGAGATCCTCAATGTCACCTTTTTTATGTAGCAAAATCATTCAGGCATTTCTTACTGACCAAAAGTTAATAATGTACTGTTACCAAGAAGGTTATATTACTGTAGACACCACTAGCTCTGCCGCCATAGGTCACAGCTAATCTGTGGTGTGACGTTACAAGCAGGCAAAAACGTACTAAATTATACGGTTGATACAACAGTAAGCTTGTGTATCATTGTTAAAGATTATTGAATTACTCATTTTACCTGTTTATTCGCTTAGAAGCTGTTGTTCTCTTCTGCGGCTGCGTCGTGCCTGCTCATGACGTCATTTGCAGCACGGACGGTGACTTATGGCGGCCAATGCTGCATTGATAGGAGTGGTATCACCAGTAACATAACCTCCTTGTTTAAAACAATTAGTATCGTGGAATTCCCATGCGTGGAGACCACTGCATGAACATGTTAAACAAGCCCGCAGACTCGTACCAGAAATGGGTTTCAAGCGTTAGAATTCATAGAGCAAATAGATTTTAATAAATACATATATTTAATTATTTGCAAGAATAAGTGAAAAATAAACTGCTACTAATTAAAGCGATAATTTTATTTTTTAATAACATTTCTTCTAAAAGTTAGACTTTAGCGAACGACATTTAAGCGAGTTTCACAGTTATCACCGATGAACATCGTCTTTTTATAGTGGATAACCTCATGCTTCACGACGTGAAATGGTGGCCGAAAGTCTATCGTCGAATGTTGGCATTCGTGAGATTGGAAAGATGCTGTGTGGTGGGAAAATAAAGATTGAACCAAAGACCTTTAAGATACATAGACTAGAAAACCGTAAGTTAACCGGGCGACATTTTGAAGTTCAGTGTTGTAGGTCAAGAATCTGTCACATCTCGTTTAGGCTTCTCACCAACTTTTCTAATGTTTCCCTTAAAATATTAGAGGTACTATAGTGTTTTTTAAGTGCAGGATAATTAGCTAGTAACTTTCTGCACGTACTTGATCCCTAAACATCAACTTAAGGTACTCAGTTTTTCCTAGAACCTTGTCACATTTACCGTTACTTGCAGTTTCATCTAGGCTTCTCACCTCCTTTTCTAATCTTTCCCTTGAAATAAGAGTTGTTTTAGTATTTTAAGTGCAAGATAATTAGCTAGTAACCTTTTGCACTTACTTTATCTTTAAATATTAAGTTGAGGGACTCAGTTCTTACTAGAACCTTCTCACATTTACCGTGACTTGCAGTTTCAATCTAGGCTTCACATGTTCTTTCTAATGCTTCCCTGTAAATAATAGAGTTGTTTTAGTATTTTAAGTGCAAGATAGTTAGCTAGTAACTTTGCTCACTTATATGATATCTAAATATTAAATTGAGGGACTTAGGTTTTACTAGGTCCTTGTGTCATTTACCAGAGTATGTATGGCTTTAAAGTGAAGGTTTTCTGGTTAAACCTACAGATGGTTGCTAACTCGTGTTTCCCTTCCGAGACTTTTCATCCTCGAGATTTGTAATTGTCTAAACTGTAATTTATATGAAGAGGGAATTTCTTTCTATCATATTTAATTTTACTTATTTTTTCTCCCGTTTAGTAGCTATTACGAACTCATAATACTGCGGGAAATACTTCCAAAATTAAAAATTTTGTTCTCGGCAACTTCTCTTAAGAATAAACAAATGGCTACACTAAAATGTTTTTTGACATTACTTAAAGTGTGAAATACGAATTTCATGCAACTAGATCACGCAGTTTGCAAGCAACTGAAGCAGAAATATATTTTACACGTAGGACACGCGACGTTTCCTTTCAGTTATTTAACATCCCCCAACATTACGATAATGATGTTTTCTTTAATCGTAATTTAAAAGGCGCAATGTCTAATTTATACCCCATTGAAAAAAATTAATACCCAGTATTAAAACAAAAGTAAAATTTCTTCTTCCGCGCAGTTAAGAGACCTTAATTAACGTTGCTTACATAGGACTCACGCCGTTTTATCGTTACAAGCTCTGCGATCAAAATGTTGCCAGCTGCTGCCGCTCATTTGCACAAGAACTTCCAGTCTATGCATCTTAGGTCTTTGGATTGAACATCCGTAGTGTGTAATGAGAGTATATGGTCACATGACCATGCGCTGGGCACGCGCGTAAGATAAAACAGTCACAAAGTGTAGCAAATTTGGAATGTTGAGATACTGAGTTGCGCTGGTGAGTACGGACTGAACAGAGAACAGGCATCACTATCATCAACAACCATGGGTAGAGTAGAAGGTCACGTCCCTGCCAAGACGTACCTGAGGCATAGGCAAAACCCGCAGGGTTCAAAGGGTCAACGTATGGGGTGTGCCGATATTAGCTTCGCGTTCATGCGGCATTGGTCAGTGTGAAACTTTCAGTAGTGGTGCACGTAGCTTAGCATTTTCTTGTTTATTTTTGATTGGAGGTTTAACGACCACCGTGAGCAACCCAATGGGCTATAAGAAGTCGCCCGTCTCTAATTTAGGGTCACTGGTTCCAGGGAAGGGAGAGGAGAGAGCCAGTGCCACAAGACAAACACAACATCTATGCCTTACTGGGATTCGAACCCAGACCCCTTACAGACGAACGCTCAGATGCCATCACTTAAACCACTGCGCCACCGGGGCGGCGACTTAGCGTTTTTATACAACACTAGCTGAGAGACCCGGCGTTGCCCGGGATAGACATAAAGTTTGTTTTCAAGTAACAATGTAAATCGCACTATAATAAAAAAAATCGTACCATGATGAACAGCGCTCAAGTCGGGCCTCACGCTGTTCCAAGTTCTCTGCCGCCCTAGATACACTGGCTCTTTCCCGCTGATCCATAAGTCTTCGATCACGTTGTTCGGTTGTCTCACTCTCTCGAAGTAATTTTACTTTCTTTGCTTTCGGCTGAACTTGTACGATGGATTTGCGTTTTTTTAAAGGCATTTCACCACACTTGATGAAAATTTTATTATAAAAATCACAATTTATAATGGCCGTTCCGAGCCCTAAAAACTCGAAATAGCAAACGTGCACAATAATGCACTTCCTGCACTTCGCATTCAGCTTTCTAGAGTCTAGATATACAACCTGATCACACCCAACGTGAAAGAAAGTAGTTCACGATAACATACGGAATTTTTTTTTACTAATCTCGAAAACTAAACCGATTCGGATAATTCTTTCACCGTTGGGAAGCTTTCCACAGGACATAGGCTATTTCGTTTATTTATTATTATTTTTATCTGTACCACCGAAAAACATCGCTTTCAAGTAGTTTCCAATTTTCCATGTATCGTTCCGCATTGTTTACATACAACCTGATCACACTCAACGTGAAAGAAATTAGTTCACGATAATATACGGAATGTGTTTTACTAATCTCGAATACTAAACCCATTTCGATAATTCTTTCACCGTTGGGAAGCTTACTTCTTTCCGGTGAACATATGCTATTTCTTTTATCTATACTAATACCAATACTAATCTTGTATTTAAATTTCATGTATGAAGAAGACCGTTTGTTTTAACTTCAACTTAACCTTAATGCTATTTGAGAGGACCACGCCTATTGGTGGGAATCTGTAGCTGCACCCGTATTGGTGACTCCTGAGCAAATTGTTGGGAGTCTAATGAAACCTAATCCTTACAAAGAAAATGCCATGGTAAGATAAACAAAAAAATACTTATGACAAATTGTTCCGCATGTGCGTTGTGCTTTCAAATATCGAACTCTTCCCCATATGCCTGAACCGTGGAAGCTTGCAAGGAGTGAGGCGTCACCTGACAACCGTTGCTCTGACAGGCGGAGTAATACCACAGCAGCCGACTTGCAGCCAGTCCATGAAGTGCCCCATAAAAACACTTTTGACCCCCTTAGGGATGGAATTTCTAAAAATCGTCCAGCCTGTATTTTAATCTGGGTGATGAAGAGTATATATGACAAAGTTGGTGAAAATCCATCCAACGGTTTAGGAACGTATGCGAAACAAACATACAAACTTTCACTTTTATATATAGAGAGATTATACTGAACAAACCAGAACATCTTCCCGTTAATTTTAGGAAAATGGTAATTGGGCCTAGGACGACTGAGCGGCGACGGGGTGAAGGTGGAGTCAGCTGAATGGAAGCTTCGTTCAGAAGGGCAAATAACGGTCGGAAGAATATAGAAGGAAGCGGTTGAGCAGTACGTAGTCATAGAAACGTCTTGTAGGAATACGCTGAAGGAAAGAGGTCGGCTTTACTCAGCATTGTAGGTGGTGTTAGTAGCTCTTTCCAAAGTCGTCAGTCTTAATACTTCATTTCGGACTATGTCAGAGCTTAAAATTTCATTATCCGACACAATACGACAAGAAGCTCTTGGCCTGCCTGCCATACTACGATTTCTGAATTGAAGAAACTACTTCATTTTCAAATATATCCGTTTCAGGCCGAAAAAATATTAGCTACGATGTATTGAATAACAGCACAACTTTCCCTGTTCATCTTCGAGACCTAAAACTTGAGGTTCAACCGGAACCAAAAGATCTTACTCAACACTTCTGTCGTACATGAAGACATTTACATTCCTTCATTTCCTTCCATTCGGAGACATTGTGAAACTAATAATAACAACATTCCGCACATTTGTTTCTCAAAAATTAAGGAAACAATTTTGAACTATTTCCACTTGCGCAGGATTACAGCACGCATCACACTGTTCCGAAGATTACACCCCACTCCAATTGTATTCTTCCGCGCATCTACTTCGGTAAAATTCTTTCACATTCCTTCAAATAACTGTATTTTTGCACCTTTCCCCATTATCTTGCATGTTTACAAAATGGTACGTAGCACGGTAAATGTGTACTTTAGCGTCCTAAATTATTTTTTCCGAAAAAGCTCACTGTGTGGGAAAAGTTCTACGTACAATTTTTTAAGCATGCAAAATAATGGGGAAAGGTGCAAAAATATAGTATTTTAACATGAAAGAGAAAATATTTTCCGAAGAACTTATCTTGGAGTGCGAAGGTACGGAAGAGTACGTGCGGTAGGCCTAAGATGACGGAGCGGCGACGGCGTGAAGGTGGATTCCGGTGAATGGAAGAGTCGTTGAAAACGGCAAGTTACTCGCGGAAGAATACCAAAGGCAGCGGTTCAGCGGTAGTAGTCATCGAAGCGGGTTGTAGGAATACGCTGAAAGAAAGAGCTCGGTATAATGCCGCATTGTAATGTCATTTTTTCAAGGGTAATTTTGCAAAATGGTAAGTAACAAATTGACAAGAAGTGTTCTGTCTGTGAATAGTGTCCTGAACATAAATTCGGATTTGGTCAGGCCTTAAAATTTCATCATCCCCCACAATTCGACACGAATCTCTGGGCCTACCCGCCATAAGACGACTCCTGATTATAAGAAAATCGTTTATTTTCAACAATATCCGTTTCACGAGGAAAAAAGGAACGTACGATGGACGGAATAACAGAAGAAGTACAAATGAGGTGCTTGAAGAAATCGCCGACCCCTAAAAATCTCCGAAACCATACTCAAAACTTGGGGTTCAACCGGAACCAAAACTTCTTACTCAAAACTTCTGCCGCACATAATATCATTTACATTCCCAGACATTTTTACAATAAAAAAAACGTTTAACACATTTCTTTATTAATAATTAATGACACATTTCTGAACTACTTCTTCTTGTACACGATTACACGACGCATCACACTCCTCCCAGACACACCCATGCTTACACCCCACTCTTGTCATATTCTTCCGCGCATTCACTACCACTGTCACTGCCTTCACGTCGTGACTGTTAGCATGGCTTTAACCTCCCGCACCAACTGCTGCAAACCATCGTACTCGCAGGGAAGTTCTTCGGAACACATTTTACTTTCATGTAAAAATACTATGTTTGTGTACCTTTCCCCATTATTTTGCACGCTTACAAAATTGTACGTAGCACTTTCCCCACACAGTGAAAATTTTCCGACGAAATAATTTAGGACGCTAAATTACACATTTACTCTTTTTTCCCCTATTTCACACATACGCTCAAAAAGGTCCTTTTAAGGGCCACCCTAAATCCATATTATTGACTTACGATACATCGGTGACGTGGCGTCATCTATCGTATCTTTGAAAAACTATTTCCGGGTCGAACGAGGAAGGTTTACATGAATATAACCATCACTGGATTCGCTAGTCTAAGCAACAAGCATTCATTTTTAGCGAATCTGGAGGTTAAAATTCCTATCCCGTGATTTCCTGGAGGAGCAGATAAAGTATACAATACAAATTTTGAATATGACAATCCGTTTTTTTGGTGTAAAATACAAGTATGTATTGCCGATGTGTAATGCGTTATTTTGAAGATTTTATTAACCGATATGCCTTTTCACTGCTGAAAATGGAATAGTAGGAATTCTTTGGATTACTAGCAAAACATCGAGATTTCCAGCGATTCATAGAACGCTCTTACAAATAATATTACTTCCTCTTACATTAGTAATTAACTTGGGAGTAATCATCTTTATTCAGCAGAGATATTACCCCTTCCGTATGTGTCCTTTTGGAGCTGCAGTTGGAAAAGTAAGAATTCTTCGGCTTATGAGCAAAACATAGGTGTTTTCACTGATACGTCGAAAATTTTCCTTGATACTATGGATGCATTGAGAATGCGTAACCAATGATGTGCACACCCGATTATCGATTATCAGTGGTAAAAGTACTTCTGAACGTTTCGTTTATGTTCTGGTTTGAATTAGAAATTAAAAAAGTAGATTTTCGTAAGCATTTCTGTTTCCTACAGAAAAATGGCATTTATCATCGTTCCGGTTCCAAGAACAGATCAAATTCAAATGAAAGCTTTACAAAGTAGTTTCACATTGTTGAGTCAACACAAAATATATCGTTAAAGTATTTACTTGGTTTAAGCAATACTTTTGCCAATAACAATTTCTAGTGCTGGACAACATATTTAAAAAAAATTCACGTTTGAACTGTACATCCTAATAAATATCTTTCACCGTAAAAGGCACATATCAGAAATTTATATAATTGTTGGAGTTTAAAGCTGCTGTGGGTAACTTTTAGATTTGGCTTTGTACTAGTTTATCAGAAAATATTGAAATGCTTTAACTGGATAACAAAAAAAAAATAATTAAATTGCCAAATGCATTTTGCAAACAAAGTGAACAAAAATTTCGTCAATATAAGTAAAACACGTTCATTAAAAAATTTCATTTCACCTAAGAATGTAAAAACGATATGATCACTTTACATGTTTTTAGCTGTGAGTATTTCTTCTTTAAAAATAAATAGAAGTAAAAATGTTAAGTCTGAAGTTTCGATTATATTACTACAGATTCGTTTCTACACAGACCGCGAACGGCATCTAAAATGTTTTCCGCGTAACTAATTAATGGGGTTGAGCTGAATCCTACTGCGCATGCGTATTTCCGTTGACTTCAAATCTTTGGGTAAAGAACAGTCAGCCGAGCTAATCACAGCACGTGATTGTTACCTTCTCGGTAGCATAATCATTTCGCAAATCGGCTTAGGCTTTAGTTTGTTCTTCAGTATTTCAGTATATCCAAATACTAGGGAATGTCTGCATTTTGTACGGATCCTCAGGCCTTACTATACACCGTTTGAAGGTAACACTGGACATGGCTCAACCGTGAGAACAAGCTGGATTCAGGAGTGGCTACAGCACAATAGATCATATCCACGTACCGAGAGAACTAATTGAAAGAGCGAGGGAATATGAACTTCCATTGTGCATGGCTTTTATCGATTATAAAAAAGCTTTTGATTCGGTGAAACCATCAGCAGTTACAATGGCCCTGAAATCCATCGGTAATGAAGATGCGTACATTAATATTATTAAAAATATCTATGAAAATGCAAGTGCAAAGATTCGGCTGTTTGAAAATACAACACACATAAAAATTGGAAAGGGAGTGCTACAAGGTGACACCATATCTCCGAAGCTCTTTAATGCTACATTGGAAAATATCTTTCAATCACTGAACTGGGAAAACAAAGGGATAAAGATTAATGGAGATAATCTGCCTCATCCTCGTTTTGCTGATGACGTAGTCATTTTTGCAATTACCTCATCAGAGCTGCAGAGTATGATCCAGGAACTTGCTCGCAACAGTAAAGAAGTGGGATTGAAAATGAACTTTCAGAAGACAAAAGTGATGCACAATGCTTTTACAAGAAATAAAGATTTATCGATTGACGGAGAAAAGCTGGAGATAACAGACACGTACGTTTATCTTGGACAGCAGATATCAAGTGAGGGTCACATTGTTGAAGAAATTAATCGGCGTACAAAACTTGCCTGGAGAGCTTTTGGAAGAAACAGCATAATTTTCAAGAGCAATATGGCATTATGTCTTAAAAGAAAAGTGTTTGATCAATACATCCTTCCAGTGCTTACGTATGGTGCAGAGACGTGGACCTTAACTAAAAGAGACATACAAAGGCTGCATACAACTCAAAGCAGCATGGAGAGGTGCATGCTTGCTGTAACCAGGAGAGATAAGAAGAGGAACTCGTGGATCCAAAAAATGACAAGAGTGGAAGACATCGTGATCAGAGTTAAATCCCTGAAATGGCAATGGGCTGGGCATACTGCCACAAGGACAGACCATCGATGGACAGCCGAAATTTTAGATTGGATTCCAAGGGACAGGAAAATACCCATGAAGAAGACCACATGGGAGATGGGTGGATGAAATTCGAAAGTATGCGGGAGTGACATGGAGGAGACTGGCACAAGACAGACCGTTGTGGAGGAAACTTGGGGAGACCTTCGTCCAGCAGTGGATTGATGATGGTTGACAATGATGATGATGACTAATGTTATTGCATATTTTTCTCACCAAAATAATAGATGGTCGGGATATCAGAAAACAGCAACAACAAAACTGCTCTAAGAAAATAGTCATCATCAGATCGAAGGACACTATCGTGGATCAAAGAAAAGCTTCACTGCAGTTGTCCCCCAAACGTGTTTTGCTCCTGAATGTTTGCTTTCTCGCAGTCAAGTAGGAGCAGGGCATGTTACCTCTTAAGATGTAGTGACGCTGTTGTCGCCTGTTTTACGTTATCTCTATGAGAGTTGGCGTTCTTCAAGTTTTATATTCTTTGCCTCAGGTTTGATTCTGGCAGGCAGACACGACCTCTCGCACCACTAAAATTCCGCCGTGCGTCGGATGGGCAGGTTAAGCCGTCGGACCCTGGGAACTAGCCCCGCGGTAATAAATAAGGGCGTCTTTCTACCTCGCTTCCGTGAGCCGCGAATGGATGAGTGGTTAACAGTTCAGACTACCAATGCAGGGTCCTCAGGTTCGATCCTGGGCTGATCTTGCGGAGGTGGTGTGAATTGCTGACAATCACTGAATATTCGCCGTGCATCGGACGAGCACGTTAAGTGACGGCCCCCAGGTTTGACCCACTGGTTAAATGGGTATCCATTCCTGTGCCCCCCGGAAAATCTCTCACCCCTCTATGTGCAACATCGTACTTGTACGGGGGCGACATCTACTGTACTCTAATCTCATTATACACTGTTCTGTCAAAGTCGCTAGACTTGCTCTCATTCCTTCCGTTTCTGTGTCCTGCCCAAAAGGCGAACTCACTGTAGGTGACTGGGACCTCAAATCTACTCACTGTGGACGGAAGTCCTACAAGAAAATGACTCATACCCGAACCTCGCTTCCGTGTGACTTTCCTGTTGGGCACTCTAGTCCAAATCTCCTAGCTTCCTATTTCTAAGGGTTGTTTAAGACCTGGGGTCAAAAACTCCCTTATATGTATCCTCTACATATGATCTGATCTGATCTGAGTCGAGCACAGAAACCGAATGCAAAGTGTATTTAACGAAAACAAGAAACATGACATCGAATTTTCGGTTGTAACGGGAACGTCTTTTGAATAATTTCCGATGCGAAAAAAATATAATTTTTTAAAGTTTTTCAAAGTCAACGAGAACACCTCCAGAAATAGAAACACGTACAGTCAAAACCCCTATTTAACGGACTGCGATTTAACCAATTCCGCGATTTTACGTACATTTTTTATGGTCCCGACAGAATCACAAAGTTAGCTGCTTTAGTGATGCTGGTAACAGTATAGAATGTGTAAAAAAAGTATTTGATGTCCTTCGACATTAATCACGCACTTCATAAAATTGAAGCTGCAATTTATAAACCTAAACGTTCAGAAAGAACATAAGTAATCTTCTCTAAAGCATTTCTTTTCTACAATGTAAAAAGGCAATCAACACATATCCGTTTTTACAAGTCAATTAGTACTAATCGATGTTCTATTTCATGCAGTTTAGGATACCGAAATCCTTATTTAAGAAGCTACTAAAACGTGCAAATTAAATGGGACAAGCTATTTTATTCTCAGAATTGTAATGTGATCGCCAGTTGATGTCGGAAACCCACGTATACCGGTTTTATCATCTGTGAGGTGGTGTGACTGTTAGAACTTGATAGTTAAAATGAAGTTTGACCGGTTTTAAACAGGAAATAGGCACTTCAGCTTCAGTTGTGAGCTTTCGTGTGTGACAGGTAGTTGTTAGTTTTTGCTCTCTGTGAGTACGTGTTGCTTTCATGTATTGGAAAATGGATATTTCCCCAAGGAAGCGTGCAAAAATAATTGCTCTGAAGGATCACACTTCTATGACAGTGCGAGATATCGCTTCTGCAGTTGGTATAGGCAAATCATGTGTAACAAGACTGCTCACGCGATACAATGCATCTGGATCACCGTCTCCAAAAAAGGGAGGTAAATGTGGAAGAAAACGAAAAACAATTTCACGAACCGATAAATATCTATTCAGAAATAGTAAAATGAATCCAAAAAAAAAAAAAAAAAAACAAGCACCGATCTTCAAAGAGATTTATTGGCTAGTGGTTGTGATGTTAGGGATTCAACTGTACGCCGTAGGCTTCGGAAAGTTGGCCGGAAGGCAAGAAGACCAACGAAAAAAACAATATTTGAATGCGAAAATGAAGATACAACGTTTAGCATGGTCCAAAAAATATAAATCATGGACTGCTGACGACTGGAAAAAGGTAATTTTCAGTGATGAAACTCATTTATTTGTGCAGGGTTACCAAGCAAATGTCGTTAGACGAAGCAACTGTGAACCCTTAAAAATTGAGCATGTCAAAGAAACTGTAAAACGCCCTGTGAAACAGATGTTTGGGGTTTTTTCACATCAAATGGCACTGGAAGCTTAGTTCCTGTTCAAGGTATGATGAATTCAGTCAAGTACGTAGAAATATTACAACGTAGGATTGTTCCATTCTTGCAAACTTTTGATGGGACATTTCAACATGACTTGGCCCCATGTTACAATTCGAAATTGCTCAAGACTTTCGTGCTGGAAAATCAAATTCACCAGACTTAAATCCCATAGAAAACTTGTGGAATATTTTGAAGAGACGTTTAGGTAAAATGGACTGTACAACCGAAGAACGCATGCTACAAAAGTGTGGTTCAACGATAGTGGAGTCATTTTTGCTTGTACATTTTTTTATCAATGTATTTCAAGTAATAGAATTATAAAAGGCATAGAATTATATAAAGGCATAGTTTTGGAAAAAAGAGTGATTTTTTACTTTGTCCCAATTAATTTGCACAGTACAGTAATCCCTTAGAAAAAATCAGCTATCTAATTTTTTCGCAATTTTAAAGTACGTTTAACTTTTGATGCAACATATTGAAGTCTAATATCTACGAATTATGTATTTAATATGCAAAGTCAATGTGTACGTATTATAACATTTTTGATAATAAATTCGTAATTCAAAGTACTATACATAATTTAAATGTCACTGAAAGAAAGAGAACACAGCTGCTTACGTTAGGAACACTAGCTTTATTTGAATGTTTCATTCGATAGCCTACCTCGATTTAGCAAATTCGGCGATGTTACGTAAAAGACTCTTGGTCCCTTGAAGTTCGTTAAATCGAGGTCTGACTGTAATTTCTTCCACAAGCTGCTAGAAAGCATGTTACGAAAATTAACAAATGGCACACAAAAGTTGCTCATAGCAGAAGAAAATTGTCAGACACAATATGATTTTCAACTCGAACGTATAAGAAAACTCTATGCAAGTACGCCCATAAGGGAAGGGCGGGGGCTCCATTCCCCACAGCCTTTGGTAAAGCCAAATGAATGATAAATTCAAAACACTAAAATAGACGAAACCTTTTCTTAAAACCTTTTTTATAAAAAATGAGATATTTATGATTGATTGTATCAATTATTTTTGTTGTATTTTAGCATCTTGTACATTTACTAAAATGTTTGACAGCCTTGAAGGAGGTAAGGATTTTTCTCAGCCCCCCCCCGCCTAAAAGTACTCATATGGGTGCCACTGTCTCTATGTAGATCCCGAACCTTTAATTAGTGGTTATCAGAAGAAATTTAGAAGGAATCATGATCTACGCTTCTTGCGGAAGAATTTTGCGTAGGGGAAAAGTTAAAAGTGGCAAAAAGTATTCTTCATGTCAAAAGCTATTTGAAGGAAAATAGGTTTTCAAATGGGTCTCCGGAG
This sequence comes from Macrothele yani, assembly GCA_039090855.1. NCBI lineage: Eukaryota > Metazoa > Arthropoda > Arachnida > Araneae > Macrothelidae > Macrothele > Macrothele yani. The sequence goes on along the minus strand of CM077032.1, from coordinate 74,406,491 downwards.
ATCAGAGTTAGCCAGAAAAAGGTTTGAACCGGTTCGCCCGATTGCGGAAAAGCTGTTCGTTATTTAAAGAGGATAATACGTCCCACCTTTATTATATCGGATGGTTATAAAAATAAATTTTTCAATATCGTTTCTAGTAGCGGAGATACAAACAAAAGTGCACCACCTAGCGACAGAACTGTGAACTACAAAAGTCCTCAAATACAAACCTATAGTGTTCAGCAAGGCAAATGGTTGCGGTGTTAAAAACCAATTCTTAAAATCGCCCATCTAGAAGTAGAGATATTAAGAACAACAGATTAGATTTCAGCGCCTCCTAGTGACAAAATTGTACATTATTTTGGCAAGAAAATATCAAAATGAGTTTTCACAATTAGTAGTACCTGACTGAAATAGAATTTCTTTCAATGTGGTTTTTGGCCCCACAGATGTTGCTGTAAACGGAAACATGAATTTACGCCTTCTAGTGAGACACCTGTTTGTCAAAAATATTTTGAAATTAAATGAGAAACATTTCGCAAAGGAAACGTTCTCGAACAAAGAAAGAATTGTCAGAATCGGACACTTAGAACAAGAAATACTGACGAAAAGAAGATTTCCAATTACGTCACTGGCTCAAAAATTCTGCACTATTCTAGACTGTAGTTATATTATAAGGTACTTGGTAATAAAACATAAAAAATTAAGTTCTGAATGCACCAATTTAAAAGTACAAAATAAAGATCTGAATTATTTATCTTTAAGACCATGGTCGTTAAATTTGCAATGTTATATTTAAGACCATGGTCCCTAAATTTGGAAAGGAAAACTCGTATTATGTGCTGTATGCTATCCTTGAAACACCTGAACTACTAATTTGACATAAAATTTCGATATCTTGAACTGATATGGAAGGATCTTTTCCTGTGAATGTGGAAATAATGTACTTTCATTATATGCTTATCAGCATGCAGCAATTAATTATAATAAAAATGTACAGATAAAAATTATCCACCACGAGAATTTAGCACATTTAAATATGAGGTAACTCTCATACACGGTTAGCGATTTAGTCGCCATATATGGAGATAATGGATTACATCTGGTGACATGTATCAATACTAGAGGATCGTTTCTCATTTTTCGAGAAATCTGGAGATTTTTAGTTGTAATCACTGTTTTTGTCAAATTGCAACCCTAACCGTGAACGTCCATTTCGATTAATCCGAATACAAGTCCGCGCCCGGGTGGTTTCCATGCAGCACAGTGTTGCCAGTTCCGCGGTTTTTCCCGCGGAATTGTGCTGCCTGAGATTTTCATTGGCGATGTAACCAGTTCCAGATATGTTTTTAACAGTTACAATCAACGAATAAATGTTCAGGATTTTCCTCTGAACCACAGTAGGTGCACGAAGCATTTACTCATTCACATCAAGGAAAAGCCTCATAAATGTGATCTATGCTCCTAACAATTACCAACCCATTCTCCTTCAGACAGTTGAAAAGCCTTATCAATGTGATGTGTGCTCTAAGCAATTTGCTCAGAAAAATCATCTTTAAAGGCACTTGCTTGTTCATTTTTACCAATGTGATGCATATTCCAAGCAATTTCCTCCGAAAAGTAATCTTTCAAAGCATGTGCGTGTTCACAGGTGAAAAGGCAAAATCATAATATCTCTATGATAAAGTAATATTGGGGTATTACAGTTTGGGATGTAAGGTCAGGTGATGCGTAACATCACAGCCTCTCCTTGACAAATGTCAACCCCGCCTTCTCGTGATACATCCTGTTCCCACTAAAGGGGCTCTGACGACCGCCAATAGCGGTATAACTATACCATCGGGATTAGAGGAAATGCTATCCCACACTCACCAACCCGCTTGGCCAGCGTGGTGAGTTATGGCTAAACCCCTCCAAAATGACTCCACAACTTAAATCTTGGCCCTCAGTCTCCGGCAGCTGGAATGTACCTGGCCAAAGCAGCGGCCAGTGCGACATGAAGGCAGAGGGTGCTAAGAATCACCGGAGGACCGGACTAGGCTGCTATCTGATGCTGACCTTGGCCACGTACAACGGACGCTCCCTATCTTCTGATTCAAGGCTTCTTGAATTGGAAGAGGAACTACAAAGGATCAAGTGGGACATCGTCGGGCTAAGTGAGGTAAGGAGAAAAGGAGAAGATCTCATTGAACTGAAAAGTGGACATCTCTTCTACTATCGTGGGACAGATACTGGCAGAACTAGTGGTGTTGGATTTATAATAAACAAGAAACTGAAGGATAAAGTTGTAGAAGTTGAAAGTTCCTCTGACAGAGCTGCACGACTCGTTATCCAACTCTCGAGAAGATACCAGGCTCAGATTATTCAAACTTATGCACCCACCACAAGTCATCCTGAAGAAGAAATTGAAGAATTTTATGAGGAAATTCGTCATCTAAATAATAAAGGAAAGCAGCACTTGAAGATAATTATGGGAGATTTCAATGCAAAAATAGGGCAACGGCAACAGAATGAAACTTCAGTAGGTAAATTCGGTCACGGCAACAGAAACCAGCGTGGAAATACTCTCGTAGAGTTTGCAGAGGCAGAAGGGTTTTTCATCTTGAACTCCTTTTTCAAGAAAAAGACACACAGGAAATGGACATCGAGACATCCAAATGGGACGACAAGTGAAATTGATTTTATTATGTGTAACAAAAAATTCTTCATAGAAGACTGCAGTGTGCTGAACAAGTTCAACACAGGCAGTGACCATAGATTGGTGAGATGTAAGATGCACCTCAACACTAGACTCGAACGTAGCAAGCTCATAAGACAAACAAAATGTATTGACATAACCAACCTTAAAAAACACCATAATACCTTCAAATTGGAACTGAAGAACAGATTCTCTGCTTTAGAAGGCCTAACATCGGAAGAAGTGGATATTTCTGAAGTTAACAGAAAAGTATCCAAAGCTCTTATGGAAACAGCAACAAAATTAGCTGGGTCTAAGAACAAGTTGCATGTGAACAAATTATCAGGAAAAACCAAAATGTTGATGCAAAAAAGAAGAGAGATGAGGACATCTAAAGGAGATGTGACTTCCAAAGTGGAATATATAGAGCTATGCAAGACAGTACGAAAAAGTATTACTGAAGACGTAAGGAAATTCAACTGTGAACTAGTAAGGAAGGCAATTGAAAACAACCAAAGCCTAAAGATAGCAAAGGGACATCTCAGTAAGGGAAAAAAACAGATTATGGCACTGAGAAAAGAAGATGGTTCTGTAACAAGAAATAGAGGCGAAATTTTGAGAAGAGTGAAAGATTTCTACTCCAAATTATATGAAAGGGATGATACATGTACTCCAGACATCATGAAAGGTACCAGTACCAGAGTCCTTCCAGTCCTTCCAGCAGAAGTTGCACATGCAATCAAGAACATGAAGCGGGGAAAAGCTCTAGGAGAAGATGGAATTACTGTAGACATCATACAAGAAGCAAGTGGAGAAATCGAAACAGTACTCGCCCAAATTTTCACTCGATGCCTTAATGAAGGGAAAGTTCCTGAGGATTGGAACAACGCTACAATGATCCTGCTACATAAAAAAGGTGACATTGAGGATCTCAGGAACTACAGACCTATCAGCCTCCTATCAGTGGTTTATAAAATCTTCTCTAAAGTTCTTTCACAGTGGACATGGCTCAACCGAGAGAACAAGCTGGATTTAGGAGTGGCTACAGCACAATAGATCATATCCACGTACTGAGAAAACTAATTGAAAGAGCGAGGGAATATGAACTTCCATTGTGCATGGCTTTTATCGATTATGAAAAAGCCTTTGATTCGGTGAAACCATCAGCAGTTGCAATGGCTCTGAAATCCTGCGGTATTGAAGATGCATACATTAATATTATTAGTAACATCTATGAAAATGCAAGTGCAAAGATTCGGCTGTTTGAAAATACACCACACATAAAAATTGGAAAGGGAGTGAGACAAGGTGACACCATATCTCCGAAGCTCTTTAATGCCACATTGGAAAATGTCTTTCAATCACTGAACTGGGAAAACAAAGGGATAAAGATTAATGGAGATTATCTAACCCACCTTCGTTTTGCTGATGTCATAGTCATTTTTGCAACTACCTCATCAGAGCTACAGAGTATGATCCAGGAACTTGCTGACAAGAGTAAAACAGTGGGATTAAAAATGAACTTTCAGAAGACAAAAGTGATGTTCAATGCTTTTACAAGAAATGAAGATTTATCGATTGATGGAGAAAAGCTGGAGGTAACAGACACATACGTTTATCTTGGACAGCAGATATCAAGTGAGGGTCACATTGGTGAAGAAATTAATCGACGTACAAAACTTGCCTGGAGAGCTTTTAGAAGAAACAGCATAATTTTCAAGAGCAATATGCCATTATGTCTTAAAAGAAAAGTGTTTGATCAATGCATCCTTCCAGTGCTTACGTATGGTGCAGAGACGTGGACCTTAGCTAAGAGAGACATACAAAGGCTACAGACAACTCAAAGCAGCATGGAGAGGTGCATACTTGGTGTAACCAGGAGAGATAAGAAGAGGAACACGTGGATCCGAAGAATGACAAGAGTGAAAGACATCATGATCAGAGTTAAATCCCTGAAATGGTAATGGGCTGGACATACTGCCAGAAGAACAGACCATCGATGGACAGCCGAAATTTTAGATTGGATTCCAAGGGACAGGAAAAGACCCAGAAGAAGACCACATGGAAGATGGGTGGATGAAATTCGAAAGTATGCGGGAGTGACATGGAGGGGACTGGCACAAGACAGACCGTTGTGGAGGAAACTTGGGGAGACCTTTGTCCAGCAGTGGATTGATAATGGTTGACAATTATGATGATGATGATGATTACAGTTTAACATTAAATTGCATACACTATCATATTCTCTTCATTTTAACAGAGCAGATATCTGTAAAACGTCACTAAAATTAGGTTGAAACCCGTCACTAAACTAAGATTAGCATACACACAACTTTAAAAACTACGAAATTACACGGCGGTTTTACCTACAAAATCAGAAAAACACTGGTACTTAGCTCATTCCCCACAAGTCAGCCGAAATGTTTCCTAAATTCTAAAACTGTGGAAATAGCCGTAACGCCCTAAACATTGATAAATACTTTCACTAATAATATCGTTGAGAACAGTATATCAACGATTAATATAATAAACAAGGGCAAATTTATTAATATAAAAAGCAAATTCCCAACTTCATGCCTCGCACAGCACTAACAGCTATTGCATAGTCTGCACATGTCAGGCTAAAGATGGCTGCCGGGACGTTTCGCTGGCTTCAATTGGATTGCATTGCGCCAACGGAGAGTGCTTTCTCCCCTTATTCCTACCTCCATGAAAGATACTGACAAAAAGATTTCCCTCCACTAACCTTTATTTTTTGAAAATTTGAAGTTTCGTAAGGCGGCAAGAACTTGGCAAACAAACTTCCCATAGCCGAATAGCATGAAGCCGATGAAGCATTCTAAGGTAACTTTTGATGCCAGAGCCCTCTGTCATTTCATGATGATTCGTCACAAAATCGTGAGGGACATCTTAGGGAGCCCACTATTTCTTCTAGGCACTGTACCGGGACCAAGAACAACTACACCTTCATTGGGGTAACTTATCACCGTCGTTTCGGCCGTTGAAACCCGACGGATCTCTCCGGGGGTGTTAGGCTTTTTTCTAGTGTTATGTTTTTGTGACTTGTGTTTGTTGTTTTGATGGAGGGCGTGGAGGTTAGCCTTCGACCCTTTCATCGGTAATTTAATTTGTCTTCTCTCCGGTCGAGGTTAGCGGTGCAGGAGGCTGTGTGAGTCGGGGGAGGAGGAGTGAGTATTTTGGTGTGGTGTGAATGGATGGTGTCTGAAGGGAGGGTTTTGTGTATTTGTTGCTTGTGGTGGGCCGGGGAGGCAACTGTCCTGGGCTATGTGAGTGCCTTGGTGCACCTGTCGGCCCGGTGTCCTCTCTGACGGCCTCCCGTCCTGGTCGCTGTCACTTAGTCACCTCTGGAGGGGACTTTTGCCCGCCTTCATGGACGTTCCGGGTGTACCTTCGGGTTCCACCCACCGTTCTAGCTGACCTTGCCGCCTATTCGTGTGCGGCTCCTTTCGAGTTCTTCGGAGGATTTGAATGACTCGGGGGTTTGTCTGGTGTTGCCTGTTGGGCCGTGGTGGGAGTGTGTGTAAACATCAGTGAACCATGTCCAGGTGTTTACCTGTGGTGGGGCGAACTGTGTGAAGATATTGTGTTGCAACAAAGTTCGTGTATGGGGGAGGGAACGTCGTGCGAGAGCAGATTAGGGCTCGCACGACGTCCCTTCCCCCATACACCACCTCTCCCAGCCCACATGATTTGGGGGTCTTATACGAAGACAAAAATGCCGTGTGCTCCGTAGAAGTTGAGAAGTACCGATAGTGTGTTGAAAAAGTTAATACCTGAAGCCCAGAATGTTGACGAGCTTCCGGCTGAATTTTACAAGAAATTTGCAACATGTTCATTCCCTGGTTATATAGAATTTATAACAACAGTGTTGATAAAGGAAGTATGAATAAGTGCATGAGGACTAGTGTTGTTACTCTTCTTTCTAAAACCCCGGAAGATCCTGCTCGTGATCTTGGTGGATATGGAGACCGGAATCTCTGTCTTCCATTGACTATAAGATCATGGCGGCGATCGTCAATGCGATAATTTCGCGGGTTGCGGAGAAGTCAGTTGGCGTTGGTCCGACATGCAGTATCCGTGGTAGGCGGATAAACCATAACATTCGGTGTGTGAGGGACATGATTGCTTATATCAGAGACAGGGGCGTTAAGTTGGGAATGTTTTCCGCGGATCAGCGTAAGGCCTTTGACCGCGTTTCCCACGAGTTTATTAGAAAGCTGCTGGAAGCCCACGGTTTCGGAGAGTTTTTCCGAATAGCGGTGTACTCTTTGTATAGGAACCTCAACGGGAGAGTCATTATTTCAGGCCGTCTTTCTCACCTATTTAAGGTTAGAAGAGGTGAGAGACAAGGCTGCCCACTCTCCCCGTTGTTGTTTGTCTTGGTCATTGAGACCATTTTAAGGAAGGTTCAGGCTCATCCAAGCAGCCCCCGTTCCTGGCTGTGCCGGATCCCTGAAGTATCTTGCTTATGCTGACAACGTCCCGTTTTACGTTGACTATGAAGGGAGTATTAAGCAGGTCCAGGAAGAATTCGCGGGATACTGCGGTGCTACCGGGTCCAGGCTTAATGAGGATAAGTCGAACCTTCTTCTTTGGGGCAGGTGGGATCGCGCTGCTGTCCATGGGCTGGCGGTGACGGAAGGACCCGTCAGGATACTCAGTATCATTTTGATAGAGACGGTGTCCATTTGAAAACTTGAAGGGACATCCTCTTCCCTATTAAGGAGAAGAAGGAAAGGTGGCAAAGTGTTGACATTTCGATGATTAAACGTGCTAAGTTAGCTAACTCTCCTGGTCTCGAAATGTGCCTTTGTCGGATAACTTGGTACTCCCCCTCGGAGTCTCATGAAGCTCCTGGAAAGGGAAGTTTTTGCCTTCATTTGGGCCGGTAAGAAAGTTGAGGCTGTTGCCAGAGCGGTCCTGTGCTGCCCAAAGGAGGAGGGTGGTTTGGATGTTAAACACCTCTCCTCCTGGTTCAGTGCACTGCAGTTTTACAATGTGAAAGAAGCTCTGAACTCCTCGCAGCCTTGTAGGAACTTTGTTGCGTATTTGAAAGAATTGTCTGCGGAGAATTCTTACCTGGCTTCCGATTTATGAGGCCGCGTAGAGAGACCACTCACAAGCACTATAAGCTTGAGGGAAACCTTCAGGGTCTCGCGGTGGCTAACCGGAGTGGGCTGAATTTGAAACAAATGTATCCGCACATTCTCCCTAGGCCTAGGGAGCAGGTTATTGAGTTTGGTGTCGTGAACTGCAACAGGAAGGAGGTATGGATGAGCGTGTTGGCGGCTGGAGTTGATTGTAAGAAGCGGGATATTAAATTCCGTCTGGCTCACGATGTCCTTCCGACTAGGAAGAGGCAGTACAGGTGGGGAACTGCCATCACCGACTAGTGCGCCTCTTGCAATCTCATTGAAGACCGGTACCACTTGTTCTGGAGTTGTCCCATGGCCGTGCAGGTGTGGAAGCTTGTTTGGACCTGGGCAGGTTGTCCGCAGCGACTCAAGGCTCAGGAGGTCTTTTACCAGTACCCCGGCCCCAAGACTGGGCGGGATATCTGGAGGTTGATCATCACTGAGACCACGTACAAAATCTGGAGAGAGAGGAACAGAGTTGTGCATAGTAATTACGGAAATGCAGGATTCAACCCTTTGAAAGTGGCCTGGCACGTCAAGTGCCAGCTTAGGAATAGAGTTGAGTTGGATGCCCGCACTCTTTCGGACCGTGCCTTTAAGTTCCGGTGGATCTTCTGGCCCAAAATTGTTACTGGAACGAAGGAAAAATATTTTTTCCATTAAGGAACTTAGTCTCCCCATCTTTTCGGCCTGTAATCCTGCATTCCCGGACCCTTGTTTTCTTGTGTTTTTGTTGAACTTTGTTTTTTGTATTAATCTTTGGAATGTTTCTTTTCTAGATTTCGGGATGGAGTGAGGACATTATCCTTCTTTCTCCCTTTCGGGTGCCTGTTTGCGTACCATACCTGTATCCTCCAGCGGCGCTGGCTTTCGGGGTGGCTGGTCGACTTTGTGTGTGAATCGGGGGTCTTTGTGTTTCGCTGTGATCTTTCCTCACTTTGATTTTTCGGGTGTGTGTGTTTGCTTTTTGGGTGGGTGGTGTGTGATTGCTGTTTGTGGTGTGTCGGTTCTGCGTTATTGTGTGCAGGGTTGGGAGCCATTGTTGGGTCGAAAGCTGGTTTTTGCGCCACGCGGACAACTCGGCCACCCTTCTGGTGGTGTCTCGGTGGGGACGTCATCACAGGGTCACCCGTGAAGGAGAGCCCTATCCTTTTGAGTGTTTCGGGGTGGCCTAGGGCCTGCCTCGTCATTCTTGGTGTCCCTGTGTGCAAGCGTGAACTGTGGCCTGTTCGAATTCTTCGGCAGGCCAGCGTGAGTCGGGAGTCTGGATGTGCTGACTGTGGAACCGTGGTTGGTGCATCGGCGTGGGAGTGAAACACCGGTGGTACCGAACTCACATTTTACATGTGGTTCGGCGAAGCGAGTGTGTTGGTGTTGCTAGGCAACAAAATTTCGTGCCGGGAGAGAGGTCGTCGTTCTCCCGCACAATGGCGTCCCCCTCTCTCGGATGCCAAGTCTTGGTTCTCCATGTGTTAGTTTTCGAAGACAAAGTTTTCAGGGATGAAAAATTATTTCTGATAAAAAAATTTCTTACTTTTCCGCACTGTCAAAAAGCTAAGCTCCGATAAACTTTGAAACTAACCTTTTTTTCTTTTTCTTTGTTTGGGGTTTAAAGACCACAGTGAGCAACTCGATGGGCTGTAAGCATTCGCCCATCCCTAATTTAGGGCCATTGGTTTCAGGGAAGGGAGAAGCCAGTGCTGTAAGGCAAACACAACCATAACATCTGTTCCTCACGGGATACATATCCGTATTCATTCCAGACGAATGATCAGAAGCCACCGCTTAGACAACTGCGATACCGGGCAGGAAATCTACGTTTTGACGATTTCCTCCGGAAATGAGTGAGCAAAAGACACGAAAAAAAATGTTTTGCCGAAAGAGCGAGCTAATTCGTGCCTCCTTAATTCTAATTTTCTGTTTGTACTGTACGATTTTTTAATGTTTCGGTTCACAAAAGCTAAAGAAGAAAATTCTGCAGTTTTGTATGCAAAGGTAATTTTTTCTATTGTGTTTAGTAAAATCTTGGTAATAATTCGTGAGAAATTCAATAAATAAAGTTTTGAGTGGGCCTGTTCCTGAATAGTTTTCTACTGGAATCATTTAAAACGACAGCAGCTGGGAGCTGTCGTTTTGAATTATGCCTAAGATTTGACGTACGATCCACTAAATATCCGCCGTGCATAGGACGGGCACGTTAAGCCATCAAACCCCGGGTACTGCCCCCCCCTTTTCTACTTCGCTTCCGTGTCACTTTCCTATTGGCCCCTCTAGCACAAATCTCCTAGCTTCCTATTTCTAAGGGTTTTTAAGACCTGGGGTCAGACACTCCCTTCCTAAAATCCTCTACATATGATAATTTTTTATGATCAAAACCGTGTTGGTCACCAATACCCCGGTACTGCCCCCCTGTCTACTTCGCTTCCGTGTCACTTTCCTATTGGGCCCTTTAGCCCAAATCTCCTAGCTTCCTATTTCTAAGGGTTTTTTAAACCTGGGGTCAGACACTCCCTTCCTAAAATCCTCTACATATGATAATTTTTTATGATCAAAACCGTGTTGGTCACCAATACCCCGGTACTGCCCCCCCCCCTGTCTACTTCGCTTTCGTGTCACTTTCCTATTGGGCCCTTTAGCCCAAATCTCCTAGCTTCCTATTTCTAAGGGGGTTTTTTAAACCTGGGGTCAGACACTCCCTTCCTAAAATCCTCTACATATGATCATTTTTATGATCAAAACCGCGTTGGTCACCAATAACCGGGTACTGCTCCCCCTAATAATAAATAGGGGCGTCTTCCTCCCCCTTTTTACCTCGCTTCCGTGTCACTTTCCTAACGGGCAAATCTTCTAGCTTCCTATTTCTAAGGGTACGTTTATGCTGCAGAATCGCTGCTGGCACATAGACGCTCGCTCAGGTACCTCGTTGCTTACATGTAGCTGCGATGCTCGCCATGAAGCATTTACCCTGCAGCTGTTCACATCGCTTCTATTATTATAGGAATCACGACTGTATCTCTTATTGTCAAACAGACTTTACAAGTGTTATGGCAAGTTTTACAACCACTGCATATGAAGCCACCAACTAAAGAAGAATTCAAAGAAATCGCTGATATGTTTTACAAGAAATTGGGACTCATTTCATTTTTCATTTATTTATTGTTTCAGTTGCCACTACAGCAACTAGGAAAAGGAGGGAAAAGGCCGTGAGGCCTGACATAGCCCTCCTCTCCCCAGAATACAAAAAATATAAAGCTTAGCAGAAAGGCAAGCCAACACATATATGGTAGGTACACGTACTTGCTCACAACCGACACATATAAAAATGTGTTCCATCAACAATAGTCTTCATTATATCTAGACAAACAAGTATCATATACACTTCACTACATAATCACATATATATTTATAAATAAACAACGAATAACGTTTGCACCTTACTCTATAATTATACTAACTCACATTTCTTCCATTTAGTCGAAATTGCCTATTGTTTACTAATTATTTCATAAGATATGCCTTTAGTTTTATTTTAAATAAGTTAAAATTATTAATTGATGTTAGTTCTTGGGGCAATGAGTTCCAGAATTTTGGGCCACTATAATTTATATTCATTTTAAGTTTCTCAGTTTGTGGGAAAATTGGAATTAGTAGTGATCTATTCCTAGTACTGTGGTAATGAGTATGTATATTTAGTGTTATTATATCATTGTGTATACCATTTTTAATTCTTTTATACATTATTTTTCCCATGTTATAATCATATAATTGCTTTATCGTTAAAATATTATTTATATTGGGGTTCACTTTTGACCGAATATATAAGATTGGTTGAAAATTATTTGATGTTTTAAGATCTATTAGTCTTATAAATCTATTTTGCAGTACCTGTAGTTTATTAATATTATATTGTGTGGTTTGTCCCCAGGTCAAAATGCAATAATTAATGTGTGTTTGAATTAGAGTATGATATATAGAATTTTTTTTTTTTTTTTTTTAACCAGGAGAGATAAGAAGAGGAACTCGTGGATCCGAAAAATGACAAGAGTGGAAGACATCATGATCAGAGTTAAATCCCTGAAATGGCAATGGGCTGGACATACTGCCAGAAGGACAGACCATCGATGGACAACCGAAATTTTAGATTGGATTCCAAGGGACAGGAAAAGACCCAGAAGAAGACCACATGGGAGATGGGTGGATGAAATTCGAAAGTATGCAGGGGTGACATGGAGGAGACTGGCACAAGACAGACCGTTGTGGAGGAAACTTGGAGAGACCTTCGTCCAGCAGTGGATTGATAATCGTTGACAATGATGATGATGATGATGATATAGAAATTAATATTTTTGGTGTTAAGTTTGGCAAAGCACTACTGACCATTACGATATTTCCAGAAATGTTGTTTCTTAAATTTTCAATGTGTTTGTTCCATTTCAAATCATTGTGTATAGTTGTACCTAGATAAGAGTGTGTTGAGACAGTATTAATCCTGACTCCATTCATCAGAATCGGTAAATCGTATAAATGTGAAGCTTGTGAATTAGAGAAAATCATTAATTTAGTTTTATTAATATTAACAACTAATTCATTTGCATTCAGCCAATCTGTTATTAATTTTAGCTGAGTATTAGTTCTTAGTGTAAGCTCATTCATATCAGTTCCCTTTAAAATAATAGTTACGTCATCTGCATATAGGATTGTATCATTATCTTTTAATACTGCAAATAAGTCGTTAATATATAAATTAAAAAATAAAGGACCAAGAACTGATCCCTGGGGTACCCCGGGGATCAGTTCTTGGTCCTTTATTTTATTCCTTAACTGTTTAGGTTCTATCGATGGAAAGCACATCCGAATACTTCGCCCTCAATGGTCAGGCTCCATGTTCTTTAATTATAAGAGCTACTTTTCAATAGCTCTGCACGCCGTCAGTGATACACTGTAAATTTATTTTCATTTAGTTCGGAGCCTATGGAAGACAAAGTGATGGGGGCACTTTCAGAAAGTCTGCCTTGTATGACGAAATGAAAAAGGGTGTGCTTAACATTCCTGAAGATAACTTCCTACGAAGTACTGACATCCAAGCCCCCTTTGTGTTCATAGGTGATGAAGCCTATCCTTTACTGAGACACACGATGAAGCCTTATGCTTGGAAAACTCTTGATCAATCCAAGAAGTTCAAAAGAAAATAAAAGTTCAAATCACAGGAAATCTTCACCATTAATACTTGTTTCTATAAAAACACAACACGGTTTTTAAAGATACAAGAGAGATGACTGAGTGGTTTCACAGTCTGTTGGGAAAGTGGTTCAACGGACGGGAAGAGTGGCCCAATAACAGCGTAAGTTTGAGGATGCCTGGGGATGGTCGAGGCTCGAAAAACAAACCAATTTTAACATCATCGCTGTGGCGATAATCGCAGCGAGCAGCGCAGATAGCATCGCTACTCCACGATAAATGAGCCTGTAAAGATATTTGGTTTGTTTCATCATCGCCAGGCATTCATGTGCACAGCTCGGCAATGTGCCAGCAGCGAGGCTGCAGCATAAACGTACCCTTAGGGTTGTTTAAGACCTGGGGTCAGACACTCCCTTTCCGAAAATCCTCTACATGTGATCTGATCTGATGACCCTGTTGGTCACTTGACCTTTCGTCTCAGGACCTCTTTTCAGTGGCCTATGGAGTAGGAGGAAAAATACAGAAAATGGGGACATACAAATTATAGAGCGCTTCGGAGAAAATCTTGGGCGAAAAAGCTCATTTAGCATTAGCAGCGAACGAGGAATTATTATTTTAAAATATCCCATTGATTCCTAACAACAAAATGATACCTATTAACCGAAACCAGTTTATTCAAAGCACTATTGACAGGTTCAAACTGTGAAAATGTACAACTTCTTAAGGAGACCAGCGAATAAATATTAAAACAGACGACGCGACGGACGCTATGGACACCTAGAAACAAGGCGTTTTAATGTTAATGAAATGCAAGCTATGCAGGGACTGAGAGAATATACTGAAAACGTCCAAGTTGTACCAGAAAACTTAAAACCTCTCTTAAAAGTGATTTCAACTCTGCCTTGTTCGACAGCTGAATGCGAACGAGAATTCAGTTTAATGAACAACATTTTAAGCGATCTGAAAGCATATTTGTTAATATCCAATGTAGATAACCTGATGTTCATAAATTCAAATGGACCGCCCATTGAAAGATTTAATCCAAAAAAAATATGTAAGATCTTGGTTGATGAATCATCATTCAGCAGCTGGTAGTATTTCTTTCATGATTTATCTGTTTCTCCGGGCAATCACGGGATAGGATTATTAACCTCCAGATTCGCTAAACATGAATGCCGGTTGCTTCGACTAGCGAATCCTGTGATGCTTAAATTCAAATTGATCGGAAACTAGAAACTTGGTCGTTCCGGGTGGTGTAGTGGTTAGCATACCTAGGCGTTTTCTGGGAGACGGGGGTTCGAGTCCCTCTCCAGGACGATGAAAATTTTCAAGTTTTCGGATATTATCTGACTTACCATCCTTGTCACATTTACGCTAAAAATCGGATTGTCATCTTCAAAATTAGTATTGGGTTGTCGGAAAAGTCATGACGTATTTTGGCACCCGATGGCTGTTGGGCGGTTTTGGAAACACTAGAAGCATGCGCAGTTCTGTTATCGCTATGGCATTCGACAGGTGCCAGTTTTAGCTGCAGTCTAAAAAGAATAGTGAGCGATTTGGTTGATTTCCGGATATTTGACATCAAGTTGAAGATGGAAGACCAAACTATGCATTTTCGCCCTATTTTACTGTTTTACTTCCGTAAAGGAAAGAACGCGCGTCAAGCTTGTGAAAAGTTGCGTAAAGTGTACGGTGATAATGCTCTACAAGAACGTCACTGCCAGCAGTGGTTCGCGAAATTCCGTGCTGGTGATTTTGACCTGAACAATGCTCCTCGGTCCGGGAGGCCAAACAAGGTTGATGACGACCAAATCAAGGCATTGATCGAGTCAAACCCGCGTTACACGACACGCGAGATTGCAGACACATTGCAAATCCATCATTCCAGCATTCGCGACCACCTGAAGAAGTTGGGATACGTAAGCATGCTCGATGTGTGGGTTCCTCATGAACTCAAAGAAGCTCAATTGACGGCGCGTATAAACATCTGCGATATGCTAATTAAACGTGAGAAAAACAATCCTTTTTTGAAGCGACTGATAACTGGTGACGAAAAGTGGATTATGTACAACAATGTGCTGCGCAAACGGTCTTGGTCTCGGCGTGCTGCTTCGCCTCAAACGACATCCAAAGCAGACATTCTTCAGCGGAATGTTCTGGTCTCAGTGTGGTGGGATTTTAAAGGTGTCGTGTTTTTCGAGGTCCTACCACGGAACCAAACAATCAATTTGAATGTGTACTGTCGTCAATTGGACAGTTTGAACGAATCCATCGTCCAGAAACGTTTAGAGCTCGTTCATCGTAAAGGTGTTGTGTTCCATCACAACAACGCGAGACCACACACAAGTTTGATCACCCGCCAAAAATTATTGGAGCTTGGATGGGATGTGTTGCCACACCCAACATACTCGCCGGACCTTGCGCCCTCAGACTTCCACTTGTTTCGCTCTCTTCAGCAGTATTTGCGTGGTATAACGTTCAATTCAGATGAGGTTGTAAATCGGGAGACAGGCACAAGACAAACCGTTGTGGAGGAAACTTGGGGAGACCTTCGTCCAGCAGTGGATTGATAATGGTTGACAATGATGATGATGATCTCCGAAAAACATACTAGTTTCATGCAATCGAAGTAATTTTACGTAAGTTATGACGCATAATGGCAATTGAATGGATCCCGCTCCTATGTCCTGACCTTTGACCCCATTTCGCCCGTTTTCAAATTGTTTTGTCTCCAGCTGGTCCCCTACCACATACTACAATTTCATCGAAATCGAACCATTTTTACACGAGTTATCGTGCGGACGGACAAACAAAGCTGGAGCATATACGCTTCTTCAACCTACAGGTGGAAAGCGTAAAAAATTAAAGTATTTCTTTCTAATGTGCGTTTATGAATTTTTATTGAATTAAGATATTTTTTTCTTTGTAATGTAAGTCGCATTTTAACCAAAAACTTTAAAGAAAGAAAAACTTTGGGGGAGGCAAGGCCTATGGGCCTCTTCTCTGAATACGCCCCTGTCAGAAATGAGATATATATTTTCTTTACATACCGAAGGTGAGTTTAGAAAGTTCTGCATTACATGCAAATTTAGCATGGATGAATTCTAGGAATGCCA
Source organism: Macrothele yani (assembly GCA_039090855.1). NCBI lineage: Eukaryota > Metazoa > Arthropoda > Arachnida > Araneae > Macrothelidae > Macrothele > Macrothele yani. The sequence continues at coordinate 74,390,385 of CM077032.1, read as the reverse complement.
CATCAATTTTCACTCATGAAGAACTGAACACAATAGCAAAGGAGAGCAGGGACGAGTGTCTTCTACTTGTTACATTCTGGAATGTAGTGTTAAGAAGAGCTAAAGTTAATGATGTTAAATTTAGAGTCAGCGGGTTTCTTATTACTCTGTCATGGCATTCAATTTCCTGAAGTTATTGAAAATATCTTTCAATTGGATACGGAGAAATAATTACTGAATGTACGAAACTTTTAAAATAAAATTCGTAACAAAAGGATGGTAAAATGCATTTAACGGTAACAATGTGATTTCATGTAAGTAATAAACAAACTACCTTCTCATTACATCATGCCTAATTGCTATCTAGCAGTAATACTTTTATATAAAGATTTATAATTAACAAATATTGCAAAAGTTCCTTGTGAAGTGAACAAACCCACAAAAACTTACGCAACGGATGCACCTGTATCCGGAACTGATTTAAAATGCAATAGCGGTGTAAATACTCTGTTCAATAAAACAGTGATTACTCACCGATAACATCGGGCAAACTAATAATATTTATTAAAATTCTCTGATGCATGAGTGTAAGCCTCGATGTTATGCTAATAAACTCAAAAACTCGCACCTTTCCACTTGCACCAGTAAATGGGCACACGATTTGTAAAATCTCTCTTTAATATAACCGTAATACTCACTAGTTCAACAACAATTAACATAATATTTGCTAAAACGCTCGATGCATCGTGAAAACTTCGATGTTTTGCTAATATACTGAAGAATTCTCACTGTTCCATCTGCAGTAACGAATGGGCGATCGATTTGTAAAATCTCTCTTTAATATAACAGTAATACTCACCAGTTCAACAACAATTAACATAATATTTGCTAAAACGCTCGATGCATCGTGAAAACTTCGATGTTTTGCTAATATACTGAAGAATTCTCACTGTTCCATCTGCAGTAACGAATGGGCGATCGATTTGTAAAATCTCTGTTCAATGTAACAGTGATACTCAACAATGCGACATCCATAATAGTAACGTAATATTTGTTAAAACGCCCGTTGTATCACTGGAAACCTCGATGTGTCGGTGGAAACCGGATGTTTTTTCGATGTATCGGTGTAAACCACGATGTCTTGTTAACAAGCCGAAGATTTCACACTTTTTGATTTACAGCAGCGAATGGACATATCGGTGGGTAAAATCTCTGTGCAATATAATGGTTATTGCTTACCAATTCAACCCCAAGTAACTAATAATATTTCTTAATAGCCTCGATGTTTTTTCGATGTATCGGTGGAAACCTCGATGTTTTTTCGATGCATCGGCTCCCATGCCATCGAGGAAAAGACCTCGGTTTTCGCAAACGAATCAAGTCAAACAACCAATAGGAAGGTGATATTTCTTTCCTCTGTATAGTTATGAATGTTACAAAAAGAAATGCATTTACTTTTCGTAGAAGATATTCTCTTCCAGTTCCAAACATCGCTCACGAAACCTCGATGTTTTTTTCGATGTATCGGCTTCTGCCACATCGAGGTTAAAATATCGATCATCGGTGGCAAAACATCGATGTTTTTTAGCCCATCTCTAGTCGGAACCTCAATTTAGTGTTGGGCATAATCGATTGAATTTAAGAGTCGAAATGTTACAATGGGGATATCCGACAAATCCAGATATTCATTCGAAATAATCATTCGAACGGCTTCTAATTTTAGAATTTACCGGAAGATGGCGCGATACGCTCAGAGCCGCCGTCTGCGTTTGACAAATCGAGACATTCATTCGAAAACACTGTTCGAATGATTGGTAATGGGTGCAATACGCTCAGAACTTTCTTTCGCTGGACGGAATGACGCTAAGGACACCTGAATTTTTCTCGAATAGCATAACCTAGATTAAGAAGTTAGAAAGAACCCAAGTGATTCTCCCTGCGAGAGATAGTTCGATTACGTGAGTATCGAGTACTTCCGAACCTCTCGAGATGTTTTTTTTGAGGGTAGACGAGCGATTTTGTTCGGAACCTTATGTTCTCGAGAAGAGACGAGCGATTTCGCCTTTCGAATGCACTCGTTTGAACGAGACAACGTATGAGCAATCGAGAGTTCTCTCGAGAACATAGGTTCCGAGCAAAATCACTCGTCTATCCGAAAACTTCTCGAGAGGTATCGAGATCCGAAAGGTTCGAAAGTACTCGCTTTTCACGTGATCGAATTATCTCTCGCAGGGAGAATCACTTGGGTTCATGAAAAGGAAAACAAGAAAGATGACAGGGGACTTTCGGGTGTAATAAGCACGTCCTTTGAATCCGTTCTAATGCAAATTAATTTATGAAAGCTATTCGAAGTCAATGGAGCCGGTTTGGAAAACAATAGTATCTGACGGAAGAAAGAAGTTTTTCAATCGGGTTTTTAATCCCTCAGATATTGCTGTAAACGGAATCGTGAGCTTACGCCCTCTGGTTGCAGACTTGTGTGTTAAGAAAAACATGAATTTTTATAAGAAACATTTCGCACCGGAAACGCTCTCCAACACAGAAGGAATTTTTCAAACCGGACTATTAGAAACAGTGATATCGCAAAAATAAGATGTGACTTTACGTTCCCTGGTGGGAAAATCATGCCTTATTTTAGGAAGAAAGTATTCTCAAAAGGTGTATCCATATAAGCGGTATCGGTCCAAGAAAAAAATTAGTCGAGTTTTCAGGAGCCCAGATTTTGTTACAAATACATCAGAAGCAGAAATTAACACTTATGCCCCCTAGTGGCCAAACCATTCTTTACCAAACATTAGAAATTATGTGAAAAATATTCCCAGGTATGCTATACAGGAAAAATTTTTCAAATCGGAGTTTTTAAAGCAGAAATAGCGCAAAAACCCAATTTGCCTTTGTGCCCCTTAGCGGAAAGTCTGTTATTCACTTGAAAAATTTTGCATTTTTAGGAAAAACATTTCGCATTTAAAACACTATCCAACAAAGAAGGAATTTTTCAAATCGGACTCTTAGAAGTAGAGGTATTGACAAAAATAAGATATACGTCTACGCCCCTGGCGTAGAAACCATGCATTATTTTAAGAAGAAAATGTTTCTAAACAGGTTTTAAATTGGACAAATAGCTGCAGAGATATTGTGGGTACAGACGGACGAGCGGACAAACTGATAACACAAGCAAGATCTTTTTTTTTACAAAAGACGTGCTAAAAAAGGGGTGGTTAGAAGTGATGCCGTAGTGCACGTAAGAGAAGCAGACTGCGCATGCGTATTTCTGTTGACTTCAATTCTTTGGTTAAAGAACAGTCAGCCGAGCTACTCACAGCACGTGATTGTTACCTTCTCGGTAGCATAATCACTTCGCAAATCGGATATGTTAGTTTTGTTACGACAATCGGGTTAGTTAAGGCTTTAGTTTGTTCTTCAGTTCTTCAGAAATATTTTCAGTAATGCCAAATACTAGGGAATGTCTGCATTTTGTACGGATCCTTAGGCCTAACTGTAAAATTTGCTGAAATTTAATTTAAATAGTAATACCAATGTTATTGCATATTTTTCTCACCAAAATAAGGAATGGGAGGAATATCAGAAAATAGCAACAACAAAAAACTGGTCTATGCAAATAGTCATTAGATCGAAGGAAACCATCGTGGATCAAAGAAAAAAACTTCATGCCGTAGCAGGGCTAACGTTAGTGCTGCCGTAGTCCTCTAACGTGTTTTGCTTCTGAATGTTAACTTTCCCGCAAAACATACTTTCTCCTAAGATGTGGTGGCGCTGTTGCCGCCTGTTTCACGTTATCTCTATGTGAGTTAACCTTTTTTAAGTGTTAGATATTTTTTCTTTTGACTCCCTTCTTCTGCTCATGCTGAGGCGGTTACTTCTAAAGTTTCATCTCTTTCCTCTGTCTCTAACCTTTCTGTTTTAATTTCCTATCGAATTCACGTCAGTAACATTCACATTTCCTCAACAGCAGTTTTAAACAAGGATTGTGACTCTTTTTCTGTCAGAACAGAGATTGCATCTTTGTTCTGCCAGAACAAAAAAAAAAAAAAAAAAAAAAGGCGTCACCGACCCCATTCCGGGATTTGAAGAACCGACCCATAGAGATGTATTCAGTCATCTTCTCGTGGTGCATCCCCCCCCGCCTCCACACACACCAAAACGGGAAGGATTTTGGGCGATCTCACCTTAGGTTTGTGTAATTGTTTTCGTTTATATTTGAATATTTGGAGAAATCAAATTAAAAAAAAACTTCAAAAAACGAGGGAAAATGCTATAATAATAAAAAAAATCATTCACAAGTGCTGGGCTTAATCGATTGAATTTAAGAATCAAAAGGTTGCAATCGAGAAATATGACAAATCGAGATATTCATTCGAAATAATCATTGAATGATTTCGAATTTTAGAATTCACCGGTAGATGGCGCGATACGCTCACAGCAACCGTCTCATTGGAATTCCGTCCGATTTTGACAAATTGGACGGAATTTTTGACAATTGTCCGATTTTTGAAAAATCGAACGGAGTGACGGTAAAGACCCCTAAATTGTTTCGAACAGCATAACCTTGCCCAATAACGCAGAATGAACACAAGTGAGACTTCCTGAGCGATATAATTGGATCACGCGAAAACCAAATATACTTCCGTCCCTGTGGGATCTCAGTACCTCTCGAGATGTTTTATGGTAGACGAGTGATTTTGCTCAGAACCAGGGCTTTACAGAAAAAAGGGCCAGTCCATCCCTTTGAAAAACCGAATGCCTGAAAGGGTGGGTGGGAAACGCATTGGCCTGCTCCCTGAACTTCGTTTGTCAACTTTCCTAGAAGACCTGATTTTCCTCTGTTATGGTTTTGCATACCCGTGCCTTTTCTTGGTTTATATTTTGTAGTATTTGTTTCACGATATGTTTTATTTAAGTTGTACACTGAGTGTTGATTTTTATTTCCGTTTTTTTTAACGAAATGTCATGTGCCGATGCAACTTGCCGAAATACGCATATGAACACGAAAGGACGGGGAATTGTTTCCCACGTTCCTTTCGTGTTTATAAGAAGAATTTTTATCGCGTTCTGATATAGATCCTTCTTTAAGAACTATTTGTAAAAACTGCCCCGAAACAAATTCTGAAACTAGGACTAATATCTGATGGCTGTTTGACAGTACCATCCTGTTCTTGGGATAATATTGGATAGAAATTATCCCAAGAACATGAAAAGATTTTCTGCGCAGTTCACGGCAGGACATTTGGGATCCCTGCTGCTTATGGAATGTCTCTTTATTTACGAATATGATAAAAAGTGTTGCAACGAGGACCAACACATCACGATCCCGACTCCATGGACAACATTATTTTGGCGAAGTCAAACCCAATAAAAATACTCGCTAAGACTTTCTTTTGACTTGTTAATGTACGAGCCAATAACACTTGCAGTTGTATGATACTCAGTAACAACTCACGCGCTATTGACATCACGCGAATGATTATAAAATACGTTACCCATTTTTTGAACTGCTGTAATATAAACATAAAGTTTCCAATTTTTGTTAATCAGCTAATACCTGAAGATGAAACGCTTGGCGTTTTGAAAGATCTAGTAGTGTGTGAATGATCAAATAAAGATATTTATCTGGTTGCAGGTGGTTTTAAGATCTTTTTCGGATTTGAATATTTAGATTCAAAATCTTCATCGTGTATAGACGGTAAAATAAATATAACTAGGATCTCTGATGCACGAAATTATTACTGTTGAGATAGCAAAACGTTTTACATCTGTCAACAAAGACGCTATTCGTCTGTTGTGCAAAATCCGAACATTTATTCGAATTCGTTTTCTGAACAGAAATTCATTATTAGTGTCACGCAGGAAAACTCTGCAAATAATGAAAAAATGGATTGACTCAAACGCAGTGAGAAAAACATATCCCCCCCTCTTGGTTAATGAAGAAAAAAAATCACATTTTGGGCAATGAAGAAAGGAATTTAACATTTTGTGCCATTGAGAAAATATTTTCCTGTTTTAAGTTTAATGACATTATCAACCGTCAGGAGAGTGGGGCTCCTATGGGCTCCTCCTTCTCCTCCATTCTTGCTGAGATATTGATGCAGTCTTTGGAGGAGGACATCTTATCCGTCTACCCTCAAACTCCGTTATTATTTGTGAGATACGTGGATGATATTTTGTTGTTTTGGACATATTCCGTTTCAGAACTAGTTTTTTTATTTTTTGAGTATTTTCCTCAAAATTTCCGTCTATCAATTTCACCCTTGAAATCGAACAAAACCGGAGTTTACCGTTTTTGGATTTTATTTTGGAATGGACCCCCCTCGAATCATTTGCAGTTTTCTGTTTTCAGAAAACCGTCTTCTAGTGTTGAAATTATACCCTTCTGGTCTTATCACCCGACTAATTATAAATTTGCGTCTATTCGATTTTTATTACGTAGAGCATTTTCACACTCGTGCGACCCTAGATTACGACATTTGGAACTGGTCAAGATTAAACAAATTGCCTGTCATTATGGATACGAGTCCTCGGTGGTGGATCGCTAGCTCCGGCAAAGTAAGAAGTCTAATGTTTCGACTCTTTCTAGAGACTTTAGTAAACCCCATTTTGGGGGATCTTTTCCGTATGTGCCCAGGATTGTTGATGTACTAAGAAATGAGTGTAAACCATATAATATTGACTTTGGCCTCACGACTAGAAATATTTATTCATTAATCAAGAAGGATCGGGACAAGGCGCCTCCACATACTAGACACGGCGTATACACCATTCCTCTACAAGCCTTTTTTCCAGACACTACTGATACTGTATCTATTGGTTCTACAAAAAGGAACTTGAGTACCAGAGTCAGGGAGCATAAATATGATGTACGTAACGGCAAGTTAACAACCGCCTTGTCTCGTCTGGTTGCGACCGGTTCTTATACTCCAAAGTGGAATGAGGTATCCATTATAAACTCTCCAGGCAAGCTCTCACTGTTATTATTTATGGAGAGCCTATATATTGATTCATTCGGATCTCGTTGCTGTAATGATTATATCCGTAAAGTTATAGCGGAACCATGGACTATTTTATTTAAAAATCTTTATTATTTATTTTAAATGCACTGTGTAAGTTCATTTTAATTGCACTAGCTCATGTGGTGTGAGCTTTAAGTACATGTACTGTATCTGTGCTACATATGTGTTTAGGCGATATTTTAACTTTCAAAATATTTTCCAGTTTGTGCAATGAGCAACATATCTTCATTTCATGATGTAAATTATGTTCACCACTTTTTAAACTGTGAACTTCAGAAATCATGATGGATATAACATGCAAGTAAATAATTTTTATGTTATACATTAACAGAGTGCTTGAACTGCTTTTGCGGAGTTTGAAGAACTCAGTAACTTTTCGCATCTTAAAAGTTTTAAACAACTGATATTTGTGAGAGAAAAAAAGGTTTTAAACCACTAACCTGTTCTAGTGTTACGCCCCATGGCGCCAGATTATCGAATAAAAATAGCTTCAAGAATTTAGATGTCAGGATGTCAGGCAATGGCTGACGACCCGGAGGTACACATCAGAATTTAGAATAAATATTTGTGAGCTCTTTTATCGCCGAAATCTTAGGTACTGGTGAAAAGAATTTAGCCTGCAATTTAGCCAATTAAAACCAAGAAATTCTGACACTCATTAATAAAACCAAGAAATTCTGACACTCATTAATTATTCATTCAACTTCAAGACTGGCACGAAACAACAGACATTTAATGAATTTAAAATAAAACATGAACATAATGATAAGGCGCCTATATACACAGGATGGTGAAGGAGGGGCGTCAAATAGACTCGTCCCTTTTGGGATAGCTCTGAGGATGAATTTATCATTAAAATCAGTGATTACTTGTTCGCATGATTTTTCACGGTCCGGCTTTAAAACAGTTCTCAGCCGACGAAAGCCTATTGGCTTACCGGAGCCAATTATTTCACAACTGGCATACATGCACTGAAGAGCAATTGAATTACAGACAGCTGGCGTTATGCAAATGTGGCGCTGTGGGCGGCCCTGTAAACGGAAACGACATGACGTAAGCACCGATCCGACAATATAAGGAGTGATGCGGAGGGAATCAGTAAGAGTCGGACGCAGTATGGGTAAGACGAAGGATCTAAGCGCATTTGATCGTGGGCAAATTGTCGGGGCCCGACGAATGGGTCACTCCATCTCGGAAGTTGTGCAGGCACTGGGATTTTCACGAGCCACTGTGTCACGGGTGCACCGTGAGTACATCGAATCCGGTAAAACCATCCCTGCAAGGGCCAATTGCCGTGGACAACAGCGTGTGGATGAGCGGGTTCATCGTCGGCTAGCTCGCATTGTAACAGCGGATAGACGGTCCACGGTGCAGGAAATCACTCGGAAATTTAACGCTGGTGCACAAAAACGTGTAAGCAGCCATTACATCCAGAACCATCTCCTCGCTATGGGGCACAGAAGCCACCGTCCCACGACGGTACCGCTGCTGACCGCACATCACAGGGTGCAAAGATTAGGATGGGCACGGGAACATCGCCACTGGACCTTAGACATGTGGGAAAATGTTGCCTGGACTGATGAGCCGAGATTCACGTTCGTACATGCGGATGACAGGATACGAGTACGACACAAACCACATGAAGCGATGGATCCTTCTGGCCAGCAGAGTACTCTTCAAGCTGGTGGGGGTGGAATTCTCGTCTGGGGACTGTTTAAAGTGGACTGAAATGGGACCCCAGGTATGTGTGACATCGTCCCTCACAGGTCAACGTTACCGGGATATCCTGGATGACCACTTGCTTCCGTTTGTGCGTCTTCAATATCCCACTGGGGACCTCATCCTGCAACAAGACAATGCACCGTGCCATCGCTCCCGAATTGTATCCGAATGGTTGGATGAACACTCCACCGACGTGACCTCGCTTCCTTGGCCAGCTAGGTCCCCTGACCTCAATCCCATCGAGCAAATCTGGGATGCCATCGAGAGAGATGTTCGAGGCTCTGAACCCCTCCATCAAATCTTCGTGAAACGTGGGAGCTTGTTCAGGGGTCGTGGATCCGTATGGCTTCCCAACGCTCCCGATGTCTCGTCGAGTCCATGCGGAGACAAATCGCCGCGGTCATCAGGACGAAAGGGGGTGCTGCATGTTACTAGACAGGTATCTCTAATTCAATTGCTGTTCAGTGTAGATAAATAGTATACTTAGAGATACTCAGCTTTCCTCGCGTATCCATATATGGTGCTCTCACTAATACTTGATGTATTTATATTGGAAGCGCACCTGTGTGACGACACGTCCATTTCAGAGCGCGCACTATAACCATTGGTGAGGGGAGTCTAACCCCGTCTCCCACTTACTCTCGTGTACTTACTTTTGTTCATTCACCTGCGTGATCAGGTACGCATCTATGCGCACAAATATCGAGGTGGAACGAAGCCGTTGACGTGATAACAATTTCCTTCCATCTGTTCAACCCAGCTGATCCGTCCGTCTGTCTCAAAGGTGATTCTCCTTATATCCCCGACATCCAGTCGTGCACCTCAGTCATTCGGTGCTGCAATTCCATCACTTCATGTGACCTCCGGAATGCTGCTGTCTTTCTCCTACGTGCAATCTAGCACCAGAAAAAGAGGTATCTTCCTTCCTTCTATTTCTTTGCGGTAACATCAACCGACCGGCAGCTCTTTGAATAGCTGGCCGACTGCGGGTAGAATCTTTTCTATCCCCGCAAAATACCGCGCTGCGGGATGTCCTTGGTCCCGCACGAATCCAGCTTCCTTCAGGAGCTTGTTCCAGACTACTCTTTTTCGCTTGATCACATTTCGTCAACAAATTCCTTGCTCTGTCGTTAGGGGACTGTCAGTCTTATTGTTTGCTGAAAGCATTCGGCGCAATGAAGAGGTAAGAAAGCATGTCTCTGCATTCGGAATATGTGGTTGGTCCACTCGCCGATAAATACGGGAACACATAACTTAACTAACAGTTCTTTGTCCTGCCAAGTTTCGGATTAGCAAACGCCATAAGTTTTCCGATCTGTTGACACTCTAAATGGTTTCCCAACTTGACCGACGACGCGCACTTTGAGGGTGACGCATCGCGTTCCACACCGCGAACGACACATGTTCCTCTTCAGATTCCTCCCTTCCAAGAAAAGGGGCTCTTATCTCATTTCTTCTTTTGCAATGTGGGAAAACACTAGCTGTTAGTTTTCACACAACAATTAACATTGCTCCCGCCTCTTGCAAAACCTGCTAATCGAATTAATTACCACACCCCAAAGTCGTAACACTAGGAAATTAATTTTAAAAAAATGAAAAAAGGATAGATACACCGAGTTTTTGACATCAGACATTTGAGTGCGCCCTGCAATAGATGACACATTGCAGTTCGTTAAATGCAGTAAAAACATTGACTGAAAGTGTCTTTCCTATGCTGCTAAGTTAGAGCACAGATACAAGTGGCTCTTGGCTTCAGCTAAAGTATACCTGCGGAACAACATGATAAAGTTTTGTCTCAATCGAAGCATTTTTACGTAAGTTATGACGCATAAGGGAGATGGAATGGATCCCGCTCCTATATCCTGACATTTGACCCCATTTTGTCCATTTTCAAAAGGGTTCCTTCCCAGGTTGTCCCCCTAACACATACTAAAATTTCATCGAAATCGAACCATTATTACGGCGAGTTATCGTGCGGACAGCCAGACAGACGAAGTAAGCTGGAGCGTATACAGTTCTTTAACCTACGGTGGGAAAGCTTAAAAAAGAACTAGTTTCAGAATCAGAAGAATTTGAGAGCGGAAGTCAGAACAGGGCCTGATTTCCGCCTAGGCCCGCAAGGCCCGGACCTAGGACCCCGCATTTCAGAGGGCCCCAGAATCGCAATGCAAAAAAAAAAAAAAGTTTGTTTGTTTTATTACTTATTATGAATGGAAAAAAACATTTGTTGGAAAAATGTTTTTTTTTTTTTTCTGAAATGATCATTAAAACTGGTGTTCTTATTAGTCGTCTTCACAACCGCCTCATTTCAACTGCAGGTCAATAACGTAATGTCGGCACGAGAATAGCCCAGAAGGAGCAACCATTCTATAACCACAACCCTGCTGGTTAATGTTATTTGCTAGTTGCTACGTGTTTAAGCAATAAAATTGCTTAAACGAACCCTATTGAAACCAATTCTGTTGAATATTATCGAAATGGAGTCAAAGGTCAGGGCACAGGAGCGAGATTTATTCCACAAACATTATCCTCATAACTTGACTAACAATGCTCCTATTGCGACAAAACTTTAGTAAGTTGTTCCGGAGGTATAGTGAACCAATTCTGTTTAATATAATCCAAATATAGTCAAAGATCAGAGCACAAGGGTGAGATTAATTTCACAGCCATTATCCTCATAACTTGACTAACAATGCTTCTATTGCGACAAAACTTTAGTAAGTTGTTTCGGAGGTATAGTGAACCAATTCTGTTTAACATAATCCAAATATAGTCAAAGATCACAGCACAAGAGCGAGATCAATTTCATAGCCATTATTCTCATAACTTGACCAAAAATGCCAACAAAACTTTAGTATGTTGTTTCGGAGGCATACTGAACCAATTCATTTCAATATCATCGAAATGGGGTCAAAGGGCAGGGCACAGGAGCGAGATTTATTCCACAGCCATTATCCTCATAACTCAATTAAGAAATGTTTCTATTCCGACAAAACTTTAGTATGTTGTTCCGGAGGTATACTGAACCAGTTCTGTTCAATATCATCGAAATGGGTTCAAATGTCAGAGCACAGGAGCGAGATTTATTTCACAGCCATTATTCTCATAACTCAATTAAAGATGTTTCTATTGCGACAAAACTTTAGTATGTTGTTCCGGAGGTATAGTGAACCAGTTCTGTTTAATATCATCGAAATGGGTTCAAATGTCAGAGCACAGGAGCGAGATTTATTTCACAGCCATTATTCTCATAACTTGACTAAAAATGCTTTTATTACGACAAAACTTTAGTATGCTGTTCCGGACGTATACTGAACTAATTCTGTTTAATATCATCGAAATGGAGTCAAAGGTCAGGTCACAAGAGCAAGATTTATCCCACAGTCATTGTTCTCATAACTTGAGTAATAATTTCTGGTATGTTGGAAAGCGTATTATATAATCAATGCATTGCATGATTTTACTAACTTGTTCTTTCTTTCTGCTCTCTCTCTCTCTCTCTCTCTCTCTCTCTCTCTCTCTGATGCTAGAACAGAACATTTAATCTCCAATTATAGAGCAAATTTTAACTGTTATAGAAACCTTTGCAAAAATCTGTGCATTTGTTACTATAATTTTGCAAGAATAAACACATTAATTTTTAATGACGTTGGCCGTTTAAAATTGTTTTTTCTTTGAGGGGGATCACTCATTATGCCTTTCTGCATGCGCTTATTAGCTTTGCAAGACCAATAGATGAGGAGAGAACAGAAAATATGTGCGGAATTCACAAGAAAAACCTGAACTGCTGCTAAATAAACACAAGCTGTGATTGAAAGGAAAAAAAAATTATGAAAAATTAAGTCTGCAATTTTTAGTTGGGAAAGACTTTCATTCAAAATGAAAAAAAATCCATTATAAATACAGTTTGATATTTCAAAGTCAAAGTCTGGGATGTAAGGTCAGGTGATGCGTAACATCACAGCCTCTCCTTGACAAATGTCAACCCCGCCTTCTCGTGGTGCATCCTGTTCCCACTAAAGGGGCTCTGACGACCGCAAATAGCGGTATAACTATACCATCGGGATCAGAGGAAATGCTATCCCACACTCGCCAACCCGCTTGGCCAGCGTGGTGAGTTATGGCCAAACACCTCCAAAATGACTCTACAACTTAAATCTTGGCCCTCAGTCTCCGGCAGCTGGAATGTACCTGGCCAAGGCAGCGGCCAGTGCGACATGAAGGCAGAGGGTGCTAAGAATCCCCGGAGGACCGGACTAGGCTGCCATTTGATGCTGACCTTGGCTACCTACAACGGACGCTCCCTATCTTCTGATTCAAGGCTTCTTGAATTGGAAGAGGAACTACAAAGGATCAAGTGGGACATCGTCGGGCTAAGTGAGGTAAGGAGAAAAGGAGAAGATCTCATTGAACTGAAAAGTGGACATCTCTTCTACTATCGTGGGACAGATACTGGCAGAACTAGTGGTGTTGGATTTATAATAAACAAGAAACTGAAGGATAAAGTGGTAGAAGTTGAAAGTTCCTCTGACAGAGCTGCACGACTCGTTATCCAACTATCGAGAAGATACCAGGCTCAGATTATTCAAACTTATGCACCCACCACAAGTCATCCTGAAGAAGAAATTGAAGAATTTTATGAGGAAATTCGTCATCTAAATAATAAAGGTAAGCAGCACTTGAAGATAATTATGGGAGATTTCAATGCAAAAATAGGGCACCGGCAACAGAATGAAACTTCAGTAGGTAAATTCGGTCACGGCAACAGAAACCAGCGTGGAAATACTCTCGTTGAGTTTGCAGAGGCAGAAGGATTTTTCATCTTGAATTCCTTTTTCAAGAAAAAGCCACACAGGAAATGGACATGGAGACATCCAATTGGGACGACAAGTGAAATTGATTTTATTATGTGTAACAAAAAATTCGTCATCGAAGACTGCAGTGTGCTGAACAAGTTCAACACAGGTAGTGACCATAGATTGGTGAGATGTAAGATGCACCTCAACACTAAACTGGAACGTGGCAAGCTCATAAGACAAACAAAATGTATTGACATAACCAACCTTAAAAAACACCATAATACTTTCAAGTTGGAACTGAAGAACAGATTCACTGCTTTAGAAGGCCTAACATCGGAAGAAGTGGATATTTCGGAAGTTAACAGAAAAGTAACCAAAGCTCTTATGGAAACAGCAACAAAATTAGCTGGGTCTAAGAACAAGTTGCATGTAAACAAATTATCAGGAAAAACCAAAATGTTGATGCAAAAAAGAAGAGAGATGAGGACAACTAAAGAAGATGTGACTTCCAAAGTGGAATATATAGAGCTATGCAAGACAGCACGAAAAAGTATCACTGAAGACGTAAGGAAATTCAACTGTGAGCTAGTGAGGAAAGCAATTGAAAACAACCAAAGCCTAAAGATAGCAAAGGGACATCTCAGTAAGGGAAGAAAACAGATTATGGCTCTGAGAAAAGAAGATGGTTCTATAACAAGAAATAGAGGCGAAATTTTGACAAGAGTGAAAGATTTCTACTCCAAATTATATGAAAGGGATGATACATGTACTCCAGACATCATGAAAGGTACCAGAGTTCTTCCAGTCCTCCCAGCAGAAGTTGCTCATGCAATCAAGAACATGAAACGGAGGAAAGCTCCAGGAGAAGATGGAATTACTATAGACATCATACAAGAAGCAAGTGGAGAAATTGAAACAGTACTCGCCCAAATTTTCACTCGATGCCTTAATGAAGGGAAGATTCCTGAGTATTGGAACACCGCTACAATGATCCTGCTACATAAAAAAGGTGACATTGAGGATCTCAGGAACTACAGACCTATCAGCCTCCTATCAGTGGTTTATAAAATCTTCACTAAAGTTCTTTCACACCGTTTGAAGGTAACACTGGACATGGCTCAACCGAGAGAACAAGCTGGATTCAGGAGTGGCTACAGCACAATAGATCATATCCACGTACTGAGAGAACTAATTGAAAGAGCGAGGGAATATGAACTTCCATTGTGCATGGCTTTTATCGATTATGAAAAAAGCCTTTGATTCGGTGAAACCATCAGCAGTTACCACGGCTCTGAAATCCTGCGGTATTGAAGATGCATACATTAATATTATTAATAACATCTATGAAAATGCAAGTGCAAAGATTCGGCTGTTTGAAAATACAACACACATAAAAATTGGAAAGGGAGTGAGACAAGGTGACACCATATCTCCGAAGCTCTTTAATGCCACATTGGAAAATGTCTTTCAATCACTGAACTGGGAAAACATAGGGATAAAGATTAATGGAGATTTTCTAACCCACCTTCGTTTTGCTGATGACGTAGTCATTTTTGCAACTACCCCATCAGAGCTGCAGAGTATGATCCAGGAACTTGCTGACAAGAGTAAAGAAGTGGGATTAAAAATGAACTTTCAGAAGACAAAAGTGATGTTCAATGCTTTACAAGAAATGAAGACTTATCGATTGATGGAGAAAAACTGGAGATAACAGATACGTATGTTTATCTTGGACAGCAGATATCAAGTGAGGGTCACATTGATGAAGAAATTAATCGGCGTACAAAACTTGCCTGGAGAGCTTTTGGAAGAAACAGCATAATTTTCAAGAGCAATATGCCATTATGTCTTAAAAGAAAAGTGTTTGATCAATGCATCCTTCCAGTGCTTACGTATGGTGCAGAGACGTGGACCTTAACTAAAAGAGACATACAAAGGCTGCAGACAACTCAAAGAAGCATGGAGAGGTGCATGCTTGGTATAACCAGGAGAGATAAGAAGAGGAACTCGTGGATCCGAAAAATGACGAGAGTGGAAGACATCATGATCAGAGTTAAATCCCTGAAATGGCAATGGGCTGGACATACTGCCAGAAGGACAGACCATAGATGGACAGCCGAAATTTTGGATTGGATTCCAAGGGACAGGAAAAGACCCAGGAAAAGACCACATGGGAGATGGGTGGATGAAATTCGTAAATATGCGGGAGTGACATGGAGGAGACTGGCACAAGACAGACCGTTGTGGAGGAAACTTGGGGAGACCTTCGTCCAGCAGTGGATTGATAATGGTTGACAATGATGATGATGATGATTTCAAAGTCTATTGTGTTGATTCTTGGAATAGTCTTAGTGTGCTACACACAGTGTTTAACTAAATGACAATTGTGCCTTCAACCGAAGATGCTCACACAGCGTCGCAATTTATTTAACCTGTTCTAACGATATTACATTTTCGGATTTATTTCTAATAAAACTCGCCAGAGTTTGTTTAAGGCTTCAAGCGGTGGTTAAAATCAATTCCCCTACGCAATGTTTTCATTAAGAGGAAAAGGTTTGATCAACAATCCTATCATATTATCGCTAAGATCATCTGGTGTACGTATTCTCGATAGGGCGTCCCACGTGATCAAAGAACTATGGTACAAGTGCTCTCTAGATGGCGCTGCAGGTCAAACATTACAGCTGACCTTTCCGGGTGCGCTTGCCAAATAGAGCACCGATTGCAACCCCATGGCATCACAATTCAACGTTGTGATACGAGTTACTGTTATGTTATGTTTTTGGACAACAAAACTCACCAAAGTTTATCTTAAGGTAACTAGAAAATCCTAAGTGCGTAAATGCACCTAGTGAATAATACGTGGCTAAAGAAAATGAATCTAGCACCAAACCGAGCACAAAATGGTGAAATTCGAATGAAATGAGAACATTAAAATCGATTGAAAAGTAAAACCAACAAAACTGAAAGTTGAAAATGACAAACCCACGGAATTTATCCACCTTCTACCCATGCTACCAGCATCCATACATGTTTCGGCAAATATTATGCCTTCGTCAGTGGAAGAGTACACAAGTGCCTTGTCCTCCGCAATCGACTCAGATGTAATATGACATGCCTGAATGAAAAGACAGTATGTTAACTTCGTCGCATAAGCTATAAATGCCTATACGCTATCGCGCAGTTCTTGCATAGCGCCATCTGTGGGGATTTCGCCGACGTATTCGTCCTGGATCGACCAAGCCAAGCAAGCAGAGTTTATCTGAGTTCCGTTTAATATTACGTTGATTTTCAGAATGTAACAGGTATCTCCATGGGTGTGGAATATCGATAGGTGAATTACTGTTAGAACATTTGCCTTTATAGATTTCAATAATTAGAGCCTCAGAAATGAGAATTTGTTTCTGAGATCGAAGTGATGTTAGAATTTTGACATTTTCCCATGTGCTCGATACAATATTGAATAAGTGCTGTTTTGGGTTGTTTTCTTTTCCCAATCGTATACATGTTCTTTTAATCGAGTAATAAGGGGTCTCTTAGTACTACCTATGTACATAGGTGCCGTTTCTTTCACGTTTTATTCAATTGGTCGTTTTTACCATTCGTTGTGATACATGTCTTTTCGACCTCTGATATACGTTCATTAGCAGAGGAAGCCTTACGATAATGGATGTAGGCCAACTTTTCAAAGTTGGGGTAAGTCCTTTTGATTGTGATGCTTGTCGTTTGCTTCTAGTTAAAAATACCAGGAACCTGTTGACTTCTGCTTAAAATTGCTAGTATAAACACGTGAAGATCAGTATTTTGCTACTGTAAATAATAGTTATAGATTCGTTTATCTTAAGGTTCCGCGTGGTGGTTAAAATTAATTCCCTTATACAATGTTTTCGTAAAGGTGCGGAAAGTTCGTTGAATAAGCAAAACATAGTAGATAATATTCACATCCGCAGGTGTGCTGTTTGGCAACGAACACCCGAGGCTTGTCTAAACCACTTGAAGAGTAAGAAAGCCTCCGTACTGGTCTCTGACGTCAGAGCTAGCGGGCTGACTCAAGGTACTTAGAAGGTAGAGAGGTAGGTTCATCGTAACCGCGCCGTCTTCCCGCTTCTCTTCGCTGCGCTGTGACGTCACGGTGGCCATAAGCGAAGCTGTAACGCGCACGGAGCCATACCGAGAAAGTGTCGTGTGCTCTGTGAATTTTCAATCGAAATAACAGAGCTTGTTTTGAGTAAATAATTTTTAAGTAAAAATTGTACAAACATCCAACTATTTTTCAAAATAGAATAAAAAAAATATATATATACTGAAAACAAAACAAAACGGGAATATGACATGAATACTGTTCGATGCTTTTTTGCTGAATATCATTTTTTTTTTCCAAATGCACACTGCAATGGCTCTTTGGAGCTGGGAAATCTACATTTCATTACGTCGAATCAGTCATTTACCAATTTTATAAAATTAGCAATTTGTTTTCTTTCAGGAAAAAAATGCTCTACAGCTTTGCTTACGTTGTTAGATTGCATCCGGGGCGCTAAAACTAATTCTCTGTCTCATGGGGCCTCTTACATTTGTGTGGATGCATTTTATTTTATGAAACACCTTTAATTCTGAGTTATTACGTTCCAGCAAAAGGTCAAATATCTGGCGAGTGATGGTTCCACACTACAGCGTGTTCCACGATCAAATATATGATTTCGAAGAAGTTTAATTAGATGGAGCACATCGGCAAGCATCCATATTTTCGATTTTCATTTACTGGATTTGGAAAAGAAGACAATATTGGGGTTATTCCAAGCCGCCTCCAAACCTTGATATCCACCCCCCTTCCTCCTTAAGATCAGGTACCACTCCATGCACTAAATAACCCGATTGCTCAACTGCTTGGGAGCAGTATGTGCATTTTATTTTTGATGAAAAGATATGCTTTTCGAGAAATATCATGCAAAACAAGTGCTTGACTTATATCTTCTTCATTCCATTTTGCTGGTCTCTTTATTGACACAAGAGTTTGAATTTGCACTTCAGTGAAACAATGGCCAAGCAAATTAATGATAGCTGGCCACCTTTCACTATTGCTCAGCAAATTTCTGTAAACGTTTCATAATATTAATTTCCGTTTTCAGGCTTCTTTTCTCGAGGCAAAAGCATTGTTTTAGCATTATCAACTGTTTTTTTACGTTTGATAATTCTTCCCGTAGTGAATTATTTTCACTCTTCAGTTTCATTATATATATTTTTTTTTCAATTCGATTAAATGCATTTTTTTTTTCTGACCTCTCCGATCTTAAACCGTTCACTTCGAACAGAAGTTTGCTCCTCCATCTGCTAAGGCATATTTTTTTGTAGGCACCGCATCTTTTCTAAGTTTTTTTCTGGGAAGCAAGTTCAGGAATTCATTTCTAAGATCTCGCTCTTACTTCGACACATCAAAGTGTTTCGAACACATTCGAGCTTTCTTTGCATCGAATACATCCTTTCGACAGCATTTCGCTACCCATTGCTTCAAGAAATCTCTATCCGATGGGAAAACATGGTATGTAACATCTAACTTCCTTTCCTTTGAACTGCTATTACGACAAAGTGCAACAGCGTATCCAGATATTTTCGAGATAGTTGTACACAGAAAACAAATGAAGAAAAAACATGAATGAACGACAAAGCAGGTCTAAAATTGACAGAAATGCAGCGAGTGATCGACACTACAACACAAGCTCCGAATGCTCAAGAGATCGTTTAAGGCCCTGTGACGTCACACTCTAGCACTTCATAGCTCTGCCAGCACGTAGGGTAACAGCAAGGTATGTTGTCTCTAATCTATATACCTTGGGGTGACAGCTCGCCTGCTGCACGGAAACAAAGGCGATTGGACCTACCTCTAATCTTTCTAAGTACCTTGGGCTGACTCGCCGATGGAGTACCGCGGTGTTTACGCTGTGAAATATTTTCGCGAGTGCGATATTAAATAATTCCCGCACACGACAATAAATTGACCAGGTTTTTTTTTCTTCTATATTTTTCGTCTTTATATAACGTCAAAAGAATACATCCTTCGTTTTCATTTTGTAAACCTTCCAAATGTAGCCCAGAAATGGTTGTCTGAAGCGACGATAGATGGCGACACGTTATCGCCACATCGTAAAGTGTTGTGTTACGTAATTACGTTGTGAAAGTGGCAAAGGAAATGAATAATATGGATTAAAGGTGGCCCTTAAAAGGACCTTTATGAATGTACATTGTGGCATATGTGTGAAATATTTATTATGACGGAAGAATAAGTTTTTCTCATGAATATGAAACTGTGTACATAGCAGAATAAAAGCAAGAACATTTTTATCTGCCAGGGAAGAATTGCCTGATCGCACGAATCAGTATTTAATATGTGCGCCTGTGATGGGATCAATGAAGTTGAGGGAGTGGCTGACCGTTAAATGAGCGTAGCCACAGGTTTGGAGATTGCGATATGCAGCCCACTGGTCTGTCATAAGGGTTCCAATAAGCCGAATACCAGTCACTAACTGCAATACGAATACCAGTCACTAACTGTCTCGGTGGATGTGGCTATGTGAGGTTTCTTCAATCGCCTCATCGTAAGACAATCCTTTGGCGAAACAATACGTCAGAATCATTACTCTATCCATAGGAATGTGAGCATAAAAAACACGTAAGCGCGAGAAGAGAGGAGAGGAGAGGTGAAGTGCTTCCGAGGCACCATCTATCGGAGCGGGTCGCTTTTGGAAGGTTAGCCCCAAAGGATTTCATGTGCCGGTCTTAAAAATTAATGTTTCCGGAAAATTTTCCTTCAGTCTTCAATTTGGCTAAAGTAGCACACACATAACAGTTTTTTTTTTTACGCATAACATCAAAAGCCCAACATTTTACATTAAGCATTTTTGCAATTACGTTTTGTTTTTTATGTGCGTGAATGGCAAATTGGCAGGACTCTATGAACATAATCATTTCACTCAAAACTTTTAGAAATTCTTTTTGCGTTCGATTTATTAAAAACAAAACAAAAGGTCTCTAATTATGTAACGAACGCGAAAGCAAAATTTCTGATTTGGTGAGTATATTTCCTGAAATTGCGGTAAGATAAGTGCGCAAATCTTGTAACTACTTCCAGAAGGTAAAAACAATATACATTAAAATCACTTAGGAATATTTGGAATGTTTCTTTTCTAGATTCCGGGATGGAGTGAGGAGATTACCCTTCTTCCTCCCTGCCGGGCGCCTGTTTGTGTACCATACCAGTCTCCTCCACCGGCGCTGGCTTTGGGAGCGACTGGTCTACTTTATGTGTGAATCGGGGGGGGGTCTTTGTGTTTCGCTGTGATATTTCCTCACTTTGCCTTTCCGGGTGTGGTTTGGTTTTTGGGTGGGTGTTGTGGGATTGCTGTTTGTGGTGTGTCGGTCCTGCGTGGTTGTGTGCAGGGTTGGGAGCTGGTCTTTGTGCCACTTTTCCTTCTTGGGTGTTTCGGGGTGGCCTAGGGCCTGCCTCGTCATTCTTGGTGTCCCTGTCTACAAGCGGGAACTGAGGCATGTTCGAGTTCTTCGGCAGGCCAGCGTGATTCGGGGGTCTGGATGTGCTGACTGTGGAACCGTGGTTGGTGCATCGGGATGGGAGCCAAACACCGGTGGAACGCAACATGGATTTTTCATTTTCATGTAGGACTTCCGTCCACAGGGAGTAGAGTTTAGGTCCCAGCCACCTACAGCGAGATCGCCTTTTAGGCAGGACACAGAAACGGAAGGAATGAGAGCAAGTCTAGCGACTTTTGACAGAACAGTTTGTAGTGAGATTAGAGTACAGTATATGGCGCCACCGTACAAGTACGATATTGCACATAGATGGGTGAGAGAATTTCAGGGAGGACATAGGAAAGGATACCCATTTAACCAGTGGGTCCAGCCTGGGGGCCGTCACTTTACGTGCTCGTCCGATGCACGGCGGATATTCAGCGATTGTTAGTAAATCACACCATCTCTGAAAGATCAGCCCAGGCTAGAACCTGGGGACCCAGCATCGATATTCTGAAACACTAAGCCATCCGCGGCTCAACACCGGTGGAACCGAACTCACATTGTTTATATGTGGTTCGGCAAAGCGAGTGTGTTGGTGTTGCTAGGCAACAAAATTTCGTGCCGGGAGAGGGGTCCCCCTCTCTCGGATGCCGAGTCTTGGTTTTCGAAGACAAAAGTTTTTTGTCAAATGTACATGGAAAGTATTAATTCGGATATCTTGGAATTTATGCACATAACGTCGAAAATTTTATGCTGCAAATCTAAATGTCATATCATTTTTTTTTCCAGCTTTGTACAAAAAAAAAAAAATTACACAAAAGGTACTAATTTTCTACAGAAGTATATCAAATTTTTTTTTTCATTTTTCAACTGAAACAGATATTGAAAATATCAATTAACACATTAACAGATTCACACACACACAAAAACGATAAACCGAAGAGAGAAGTATCAACAAATGTGTTCATTCATTATATTCTCCCCGATGTGCTTCTTGCAGAAAGAAACTAAAACTTCTAAAGAACATTCACAGATAAGTGGAAAAATGCTTTTCAAATCTCCCCATTACACTTTTCTTTACAATCAAGTTGATACTTAAGTAACAAAGCAAAGTGACTCTAAAACTAAAACCTACACAGGACCCTCTGTTCCTTCTGCCTCTGCACAGAGGAATGACGATGGGTCTCCCTCTCCAGGGGGTTTTGGGCGTGTTCAGCGACTGTGATACAAAGCTCTCCAGATGGCGCTGCAGGTCCCGTTTCCATCTTCCTGCAGTTTCAACGAAGAGGCAAATAACTTCGGAAGGTGCGCGGCCGTAAAAAAAAAACATTCCTGGTGATACGTTAGCGTGTGGAGTCGTAACTACAATTTAACGTTCTGCTAGGAATTGCAGTTTTTCTGTCTTTTGGTCGCAGTGAGAATCAGGGGCGCGGATTTGCGGTCGCAAAAGGGCCCGTTCAGTTGTAGTTCTGAGGCACTATTGTATCACAACTGAAAATCCCTTTTTTTATTTAAGAAACAAAACAAAAAGTACAGTTGCTCTGGAAAAAGTGGCAAGCATAGTAACGGGGGGGGGTAAAAAAGTACACCCGTCATCCTTAACCCTTTAGGTGGCTGGAACGAATTAACTCGGGGTCAGCAAAATGGGCTGAAATCAGTTAGAATGAATGTATTCGCTGTCTAAGAAGTGGGTCAAAACACGTTCGGAATGAGTGAACATTCGCATAAGAAAGTGTTTCTCTCCCCTTAGTTTTTTTTTTCAAAGTGATAATTTAAGGGGGATGATTAACACTAATCCTTTCTTACTGATATCTTGCTAAAATAACTGAAACAATGTCTACGAATCTTAAAAAAGAGAAAGATGATGTTTCAGTCTCTTGTTTCTACCTTGTGGCATGATGTTCGTGTCAGGGGGACTTACCCTACCGCATTATGCCTTGAGTTATGAAGCAGAGAATAAAAGAGTATATAAAGGAGCAGAGAATAAAGGTCTATAGAATGGAGCAGAGAATAAAGGTCTAGAGAATGGAGCAGAGAATAGAGAATTATAGACTGGAGCAAAGAATATAGTACTATACGATGGAACAGAGATACTAGGACTAAAAGCAGGAAACGAATTTTCTTACCGTAGCTTTCATAAAAAGCTGAAGCTAAGTGAACATTTTTGTCTGAAGAGCGCAGATTTTGCTTTAGTTACGTCGACCACTGTAAGGGTTAAATTGAAGTGGGTGTTGCGGAAAAATTTCCATCAGCCCATGCCAAGATTTTACTTTAAAAAAATGTACTGCAATTTTCCTGTCGTGGACAATGACAGTTGGAAATTTCAAAATATTTAAATACCGTGGCCAACTCCCTTAATCGACGTGGAAAAAGCGAATAATCAGGTTTAAATCACTAGTTTAAAGATTCGGCTGTTTGAAATTACAACACACATAAAAATTGGAAAGGGAGTGAGACAAGGTGACACCATATCTCCGAAGCTCTTTAATGCCACATTGGAGGGTGTTTTTCAGTCGCTGAGCTGGGAAAACAAAGGGATAAAGATTAATGGAGATTATCTAATCCACCTTCGTTTTGCTGATGACGTAGTCATTTTTGCAACTACCCCATCAGAGTTGCAGAGTATGATCCAGGAACTTGCTGACAAGAGTAAAGAAGTGGGATTAAAAATGAACTTTCAGAAGACAAAAGTGATGTTCAATGCTTTTACAAGAAATGAAGATTTATTGATTGATGGAGAAAAGCTGGAGATAACAGACACGTACGTTTATCTTGGACAGCAGATATCAAGTGAGGGTCACATTGATGAAGAAATTAATCGGCGTATAAAGCTTGCCTGGAGAGCTTTTGGAAGAAACAGTACAATTTTCAAGAGCAATATGCCATTATGTCTTAAAAGAAAAGTGTTTGATCAATGCATCCTTCCAGTGCTTACGTATGGTGCAGAGACGTGGACCTTAACTAAAAGAGATATACAAAGACTGCAGACAACTCAAAGCAGCATGGAGAGGTGCATGCTTCGTGTAACCAGGAGAGATAAGAAGAGGAACTCGTGGATCCGAAAAATGACAAGAGTGGAAGACATCATGATCAGAGTTAAATCCCTGAAATGGCAATGGGCTGGACATACTGCCAGAAGGACAGATCATCGATGGACAGCCGAAATTTTAGATTGGATTCCAAGGGACAGGAAAAGACCCAGAAGAAGACCACGTGGGAGATGGGTGGATGAAATTCGAAAGTATGCGGGAGTGACATGGAGGAGACTGGCACAAGACAGACCGTTGTGGAGGAAACTTGGGGAGACCTTCGTCCAGCAGTGGATTGATAATGGTTGACAATGATGATGATGATGAACTGCGCTAGAGAAGCTTCTCATTTTGGACACACTCGATATTTATATTTGTTTAAAATTTTCTCTTAAGAACGCTGAAGTAAGAACATTAAATTAAAAAAATAATAGTAATTGCTTATATAGCCTTTTCATGTTTGACAGAACGTAAAATAATCTTGATTTTCATACCTTTGAGCTTCCAGTTCTTAAATTGTCAACGAAGTGGACTGCAATTCCAGCAAATAATTAAGAGAGAGAACTGTTACTACCAAAATTACCTTGGAGTTGTACCAAAAATCCTTTCGCATAAGTTTAATTAAATTAAAAAAAAAAAACTTTTACACTAAAATTTTCTATTTGTACTGCAATTTTTGTAATTTTTCATGTGCGAACAATCACAGTTAGAAATTTAAAGATTTTTAAATATCGTGGCGAACAGATTCTTCATTTTGTGATCATATATTCTTATGTGTTTCAATTACAAAACGTGTTTTATGCTGCGGTTATGTATTGCAAAGATACCTTACGAAATAACGTAAACAAAACATTTTGCAACTTCATGTTGACATGATATCTCCGTAAATGCCTTCATCCGCAGCATTTGCCAATTATCACAAGGAGCGTAGGTAGAACATTTCGAAGGAAAGGGATCCTATATGAACACCCCCGCTAATAATCTTACAGTTATTTCAAAATAAGTTCATATTATTTGCTTTCACTCTGAATTCTGTGTTGTCATATTGTGGATAGTATTATAAATCCCATAATGACCATTATCTAGAATTGTTCTGCAACTTTATCAAACATGGGTGAGTATTTTCACTACTTTAACTACAGTAGTGAAAAAATTAAGCCCTGTTCAGCCCCCAACCCAATGCTGTTAACATACGTAGGTTGTCGTGCCTCCCGATTTTTTCTGATGCCGAGCCCCTCGAAACATTTCAGGATGAAATGAATGGTCAAAGAAACTATAGAAGTAGATAGACATCTCCTCTTCGCTCCGCAGTTGAGAAAGACATCGGTTAATTGCACGGGGAATTTCGGGTTCGTTCGGGCCCAGGTTCTATCTTGCTATATAAAATTCGGGCTCGGGCTGATGTAACTTCAGGCTCGTGCTCTTAAAATTGAGCCCGAACTCAGCTTTTACGAGCACAGCACGAATTCCTCCTACAACCAACGGGAGTAAAACCAACTACACCCCCTCCCTTCCTTGGGGAATATATAGAACATCTGGTATACACACCCACGCCCTCTCGCACCATACCACACATACATTATCGTTCCTCAGCTATAAAGTGAGCCCAGAAGTTCGCAAACACTCATGGCCCATCTATTGTAGTAGGGATTCTAGCAGTTGCCTGGTGAGAGGGATTTTTTCCCCTTATTCAAAATAAAACTGTTTTTTTTTTCGCTTTTTATAATTGCATTATGTGTATTTTGTTAATAAAAAAAGTGCTGTAGTTCAGTTGTGAAAACAACTGAACTAAAAACATTTTTAAGAAAGTAAGAAAGAAACAGACAAAATATACGGAAGGGGCCCACTGGGAAATGTCCCGATGCTATGAGCACAGATTTAAAAACAGAATTTTAATTTTTGGTATCCATAACGGATGGGATTTCAAAAGTTCAATCTTTTTGTTTTTAAACAACGACTAAATGAAAAAAATTGCTTTCGTTAGTTCAAAAGCAATGCGTGAATTTTTCAGCTCGGGTTACATAATAAAAAATTTTCTTGTTGTTTTTCCCGACGCCACTTCCTCTAGCATTCACTTTCTACATCATTGGCAAGTTAGATTATTGTTACGACTCCACCCCGCCATTAATTTAGTAATTAATGGACGTGGTGGATGTATGAAATTAATTAAGCATTAATTATGTTCGAGGCTTGATTGGAGTCAAAGTGTAAACAGCAGAGAAAGTTTTATCGGGGGGCTTGGACAGAAAGAAGGCGAAGCATTGCCTCTGGTTGGGTGGTCTCAGAATAGCTCTGTTAAGTCATAAATCGAAGGTTGCAGCTGACGGGAAGCCTAAGCAACACGGAAAGTGAAAGAGGTACGTATCGAAGAGGGTGCACTTGAGTAGAAATGAATGAAGATAAGGGGGCAAAAGGTTTAGCGAATAATCGTAAATTCGTCGATTGTTTGGGGCATTTTCGAGAACAATTGCTCTCTCCGTGCAGAAAAATAAGATTTCGCACTTAGCGTGAAAATAAGGAAGAAAGTTTAGTCGTCTGTACGCTCTCCGATGTGAAAGGCTGGGTTGGATGCCTTGGATCTGCTATATGAATTGGGATAAATGAAGCAGCTAATCTCCCTGCATTTGGTAAGAAACTGAGACAGCTCGGGGCGGCTGGGGATGCCAGTTTGCCATTAAGACAGCGGAATGCCTAAATCCGCGTGATAAAGCAGCAATTTCTAGGCTGGGAGCCTAATGGAAATTAGCGACTGGTTGGCCCAGTGAAAGCAAAGTTACAGAGGAATTAAGAAGTATGCGAGTGGACAGTGGTCATTCCAATGAGAAGCGAAGCCAAACCGAAGCTCGGGTTCGAGTCCAACTACGGCAGTGTGCAATCACCATGAAGCGGCGAAGGAAGCGCTCTGGTCCTGTGGGGCGAAGCGAGGCCCCATGTGTGTGTGTGTGTGTTTGGCTACGTAAGAAGCGCAGCCTCTACGGGTAAGTGCGACATTCCAATGAGAAGCGAAGCCAAACGAAGCTCGGGTTCGAGTCCAAAGCGCTGTGGTCCTACGGGGCGAAGCGAGGCGCCATGTGTGTTTGGCTACGTAAGAAGCGCAGCCTCTACGGGTAAGTGCGACATTCCAATGAGAAGCGAAGCCAAACGAAGCTCGGGTTCGAGTCCAAAGCGCTGTGGTCCTACGGGGCGAAGCGAGGCGCCATGTGTGTTTGGCTACGTAAGAAGCGCAGCCTCTACGGGTAAGTGCGACATTCCAATGAGAAGCGAAGCCAAACGAAGCTCGGGTTCGAGTCCAAAGCGCTGTGGTCCTACGGGGCGAAGCGAGGCGCCATGTGTGTTTGGCTACGTAAGAAGCGCAGCCTCTACGGGTAAGTGCGACATTCCAATGAGAAGCGAAGCCAAACGAAGCTCGGGTTCGAGTCCAAAGCGCTGTGGTCCTACGGGGCGAAGCGAGGCGCCATGTGTGTTTGGCTACGTAAGAAGCGCAGCCTCTACGGGTAAGTGCGACATTCCAATGAGAAGCGAAGCCAAACGAAGCTCGGGTTCGAGTCCAAAGCGCTGTGGTCCTACGGGGCGAAGCGAGGCGCCATGTGTGTTTGGCTACGTAAGAAGCGCAGCCTCTACGGGTAAGTGCGACATTCCAATGAGAAGCGAAGCCAAACGAAGCTCGGGTTCGAGTCCAAAGCGCTGTGGTCCTGCGGGGCGAAGCGAGGCCCCATGTGTGTGTGGCTACGTAAGAAGCGCAGCCTCTACGGGTAAGTGCGACGGGATAAAGCCGACGCAAGAAAAATATGAACGTAAGAGCGGTGGCTTGGATACCTAAGCAATATACAGGTGAAAAGTTAAATCACAATTTGGATTTATTCAGGACAGCATCCATGTAAGTAGAAACATTTTGTTTTTATTATTACATCTGCTACGCAGTTAGTTGAGGAACTGAACTGATATATTGCAAGACTGAACTGAGAAATAGTAAGACTGAACTGTGGAATTTAAGTTCATTAAAACTATCTCGCGGGAACTGATTTAGGTCCAAGTTGACCCAATACTTATGTTCAGAAGACAGCTAAATTTTATTCGTATGTGTGCCATTGTTATGTTTTCATAGCCAATTAAATATTTGTTTAGGCAATCAGCGCAGTCATAGAACACATTATTTACGTGTACGCAGGTGATTGGTTCTAATTGTTTAAGTGTATGCCCATATAATACAGTTTTCGCGCCAAGAACTACGTCGAAGGAGATCAGTGAAGAAATATACTAATTGCTCGGCTACGTTTGTTAAATTGATTGACCGCGGTGGGATAACCACCCACGAGATCGCAACATTATCATTCATATCACCCAAAGGATAAGATGATCTCAATAAAAACGTTTTCAGGAGATCACAGTATATAATTGAACATTTTTTGGACATTGAATGTTCTTGAAATCATGTGGGATTCATATATGTAAGAAGGATTCTTCTACAGTATTACGTTAAATTAGTAGGTTTAAGAAACTGAGGAAAAATACTTTTATTTGTAGATGACGATCTTAAAAACACCGTAGAAATACAGGCTCCACAGAAGATTTCTGAATCAAGTAATCAATCAATCAATCGAGAATTAACATTAACACACGCATGGAGATACCTGTTACATTCTGAAAATCAACGTAATATTAAACGGAAGTCAGATAAACTTTGCTTGCTTGGTCGATCTCAATCAAAAAAGAATTTGACTTTTGTACATAATGCACTATCTACTTTGAAATAAATAAATTTATATAAGAAATGCTGAATTTAGATTCATCGGGTTGCGGTTGCCCGTTCAGTTACGACGGATGCTAAGTTTTGTGTCTGTTAAATTAAAAATGATACAGTCGAGCGAGCGATGACGGTTCCCATTCTTGCCACAGAGATGGCGGGGCGCTTCAACCTTCCTGTCCAATCGCGTTTTCCACAGTTGTTATTCATTTCGTCAGATAGAAAGCTAAGTAAAAAAATTGAAATTAGCATTTTTTTGGGGGTTAAGATTAAAACGCCCACATGTATGATACATACATCCAGCTAAAAATGTACTACTTATTACAGAATGTAATATAGTGCGTGGAATTCACAGCAAAGCTTCATAGCAAAATCTACTACTCTTCAGTTATGACTTATGACACGGTGTACTCGTACAGATTAGTAAATAGTATGTTTATCTATCTAGTACCACAATTTAAATGTTAATAAAGAAAAGTTATCACTTACTAAAAACCTTTATCAAGTTAAAGTAACTTATACAATGTTAACAACGACTAAGAAATTTCATTGCAAAATAAATCACAATTATTGACACAAAAAAAACGTAATATGTACAAAAATAAATTTATGTAATCAAAGCTTATAAAAAAAAGGGGGGGGTGAAATATCCGAACGATGATCTCATGAATACCGTTGCACTAAACCAACATTTTCCATTTTAATCACTTATGGTTGGTTGTTTTTTATTATTAACCAACATTTAAACTCAATGTTATAAGATTTTTTAATTTATTAATTTGAGGGGCGGGGGGTAGGTGTTACAATACATTGATTCAATTGGTAAAAACCAAATGCAATGAAACTTGAGGGGTTTGTTTAGCGACTCGATTTTAAGCTATTTTGATGGCTAAATAAAAACGGAAATTCCGTTTTAATTCTACCACTTGCACTGGAAAGACCCCCCCCCCCAAAAAAAAATAGTTAATAAATAAGACAACCTTGGTAAATTGAGTTTACAGATCTTGATTTATTTATTCAGCACAAATACTTTTTTCTTCTGTTTCTTTAATTTATATCTCATGTCGGACTCTAACAAAAAGCCGACGAATGAGGGACTCTTAAGGAATTTATTAATTTTTTTACCTTATTTTTCCATTTAGAAACTCAGTCAATCCTTCTTTTAGTAAGCTAAGATATTTAATAGATACCTTCTTTTAACTCTTTATTTTTTTTTTAACTTCAAGAGGGATCTTTTAAAAACTCCAGTTTCACATCCTTCCACACAGATCAGACAACCAACTGAGAGGGTGGGAGCCTGCACAAGAGTTTCCGCTTGCAACAGGAAGTATACAATTTATTTAAGAAATCATCTTTTAGAACAAAACAAAATAACATTTTTATTTATGAAAAAATAGGAAACTAGTGTAACACGCTAGTACGAAAAGACGAAGATGAAAAAACCTAAATGGATTAAATTTTTTTTAATTTACAAGTATTAGTGGCAAATGCTTGATTTTGAATTTATGACGTTCCGTAATGAATAAATAATTTGTCTTCGTATAAGACCCCCAAATCATGGGGGCTGGGAGAAGGGAGCGACCTAATGTGCTCTCGCACGACGTCCCCTCCCCATACACGAACTTTGTTGCAACACATCTTCACACTGTTCACCACGCCCAAAATAAACACCTAGACATGGTTCACTGATGTTTACACACACTCCCACCACGGCCCAACAAGCAACACCAGACAAACCCCCGAGTCATACAGGTCCTCCGAAGAACTCGAAAGGACCCGCACACAAATAGCCGGCGAGGTCACCTAGAACGGCGGGTGCAACCCGAAGGTACACCCGGAACGTCCATGTAGGCGAACAAAAGTCCCCTTCAGAGGTGACCAGGTGACAGCGACCCGGACGGGAGGCTGTCAGAGAGGACACCGGGCCAACGGGTGCACCAAGGCACTCACATGACCCATGGCAGGTGCCTTCCCGGCCCACTTCCACACAGAACCGGCACACCACAAGCAGCAAATACAGAACACCGTCCCTTCTGATACCATCCATTCACACTACATCATAAGAGAAAGAGCAGTGACAGAACCAAAACACTCACTCCCCCGACTCACACAGGCTTCTGCCGTCTCTGTCAGCGGCCAGCACCGCCGACCTCAACCGGAGAGAAGACAGATTAAAGCACCGATGAAAGGGTCGGAGGCTAACCTCCACACCCTCCATCAAACACAAGTCACAAAAACATAACACTAGAAAAAGCCCAACACTCCCCGAGAGATCCCTCGGGCTTCAAGTGCCGAAACTAAGGGGGTAAGTTACCCCAATGAAAGGTGTAGTTGTTCTTGGTGCCGGTAACAATCCGAGGCCAAGTCCCTCCCCGATACCTAAAGGCTCGGTCGGTCAAAGTGCGGGCGTCCACTCTTGCCCTGTCTCGGAGCTCACACTTGACTTGAAGGATAACCGTTGTCGGAGAGAAGCCCGAGTTAGCCGTCCGGGAATGCAGAACCCTGTTCCTCTCCCTCCACATCTTATAACACACATCGGTGATAATCCTGCTCCAGACCTCCTTTCGCGCCGCCGGAGCAGGATGTAGATACAACACATTAGCCGGGTGAAACTGGAGGGAGTCAAGCCTTTTGTGCCAAGCCCAAGTCCAGATTCCCTGCCAAATCTGGTGCGCCACGGGGCAAGCCCAAAAGAGATGGAACCTGTCCTCAATGCCCGCACACGAAAGGTACCTATCGGAAGAGATGCCACCCCACCGAAACTGCCTACTCCTGGTTGGAAAGACATTGTGGGCCAACCGCCACCTAAAGTCCCTGTTCTTGCAGTAAATTGCTGCAATCATTTCATTTTCAGTAAAACATGGTTCATGTTCTCAAATTAATAATCAGTTTGCCCTAAAATAAGTATATGAGTTCACACATAATAGCCTAGTGCTTTATAATTTCTATATACTAAATGTATTTATTTCATATATTGGAGGATTCATTCAGATTAAGAATGAACCAAGAAGAGATTACAGCAACCAGGAGCCACGTGCTCAAAATAGAATGTCGTAGTTTGGAGGAAGCTATAAGTGAAGTTAGGGCTGTTAATCCCAGATTAAGTATTCCAGGAGGTATAATTGGTATTGAGATGCTAAGTGATCTCAATCAGTTACACATTTCTCTCAAAAGGAAAGAAGATTATTTGGAATTTATCCAAATGGAGGAAATAGAGTTGGAAAATAAAGAGAAAAAGAAAATTATCAACAGTAATGCTAAATCATCCATTATGTTGAGGCACATTCCTTAGAGCGTAGAAGAGACAACCATAGATTCCCTATTTAAACCATATGGCACTGACATTGAGGTCCATTATCAAAGATTTACCGAAAGGCTTTGCCCAGAATTCAATGGTATTCTTAATGGGAATCGTATCATTAAGATGAAACTCGCTAAGAATATCCCTTCTTACATTCATTTTGGGTCCTATTTAGGCAAGGTGTCATACAGAGGGCAACCCCCTACGTGTAGGAAATGTGGAGCTGTGGATCACTTAGTATCTGAGTGCAAAAGAGCTTCTGTATTAATTGTAACCAAAAAAGACATGTATCTAGCATATGCAAACAACCCTGCAGAGGGTGTAAAAGTAAGGAACATAAGTTAAATCAGTGCCCCCAAAAAAGCAGTCAGAGAGTCAGACAAAAATGTACAAAATAAAAGATCAGAAGTCACAGAAGAAGAGATTGCAAAAGAACTAAATAGAATTGAAAGGGAATTTCCAAGTCTAGGTGCCAGTACCTCAAATTTGGAAGTACAAATACCAGTTAAGGATAGCAGTTCTTATGCAGAGGTCACTAGCAAAAACCACAAAAAGCAAACTAGAGATACTCTTAAAGTTTATAAAGATAGTAATGAAGATCAGGAAACTCTTAATTTTTCATATACTGAGGTAATCATAGATCAGGAATTTTCCAAATAAATTCAGGAAACTCAAGAAGAAACTGAGGAAAATAAAGAGGTAAATAGTGAGTTAGGTTCAATAGAACTTAGCATAGATGAGGATAGACAGGAACTTTCCGAAGAAAGTAACTCAGAGTCGTAGAGTTCATCAGATAAGAGTAACAAAACGAAAAGCAAATGTGACAGTGGTCGAGTATAAAAGATCTCACGAGCAACAGGCTCAGTTGGAGAGTACTAGAGGTTATCTCAGAACAACGAGAAATAGATCAGCAAAGGTCTAAATTGACAAAAAATATCAGAAAATGAACTTAGGAAAAATTAAGATAGCTACCCTAAACACTCAAGGCTTCAACCAAAAGCAAAAGCAAAATAGGGTTGTATCCTATATGTTAAATGAAAATATTGATATCCTCTGTTTACAGGAGATCATGTTTAGAAATATGCAGGATATCTATGGTTTCCGAAAGCACTTCAATGTGCGAGCTTAGTTTTCCTTAGGGACTAATAATGGATAAGGAGTGGCTATCATTCTCAATCCTAGGCTTAACGCTACACTAAAGAGGTTTGAACTTGATACCACTGGTAACTTTATGACAGTTGAAATCATGTACATGGGCGGTCATGTCGTGGTACATAATCTCTATGCTCCTAGTCACACAGCAACTAGAAAAGATTTTTTTATCAGGAGATGACCATCCACATGAATAACATGGGGGGAACTGAGTTTTTGTGCGGAGACTGCAACACCACCCTTCCAGCAGTTAACTTGGCTCTGAGAGGGAGGGAAGGAACAACCCACAAGACTCTTGCTAGGATTCTGGATCAAAGGAACTTAAAAGATACCTGGATATATGCTGAGAGTGATGAAAATGGGGTCACTAGGATGGGTCCTCAAGGCTCTGATTCTAGGCTAGATTATATCTTTGTTCAGGATAAAATTTGCAATAATGGCATAAAGATTAATAAAGAATTTTTAAACACTGATACTCACCACTTATCTGATCATGCCATGGTGGTGATCGAGTGTAGTATCAGAGTAAATATATTAGGTAAGAATAGTAAAAAGCCCTATTGGACCATAAATAAAGGTCTTTTTGATGATGAGGACAGCATAAAGAAAATCAATGACTTTATCAAGGAAATTTTTAAATGTGTCAGAAACGCTAAACTGTGGGATCTATTTAAAAAAATATCTAAAAACTTTTTCTAATAAACTAAGTGGGGAGCAACTCCGCAAAAAATAATAAAATTAATAAATGTAAAAGTATGGTGCAACTGTGTAAAAAATTAGATCAAAGTAAAGAGATAAACAAAAAATTACTCCAAGACTGGAGGTCTAATTCGGAAAATGTCTATGGAGAAAGATGGAGATTGAGTGCCCACATAGCCTATGAAAAAAAGAATCAGAGCTGAGAAGGATATTAATCAGGGAATAAAGGGAATTAAAAAAATTAGCAGTAGAAAGGATCAGGTGAATATACCTGAAAAAGCCACTATTCAAAAAAAATTTTTAGACTATTACAAAACTCTTCTTGCCAAGAGTGAAACTAAAGAGAATCAAATTAATTATGACTTTGAGGATAAGTTAAGTGCTCAGGAGAATAAAAGTCTCGGCAAGAAATTTAAGGCAAAGGAGGTGAAAAAAGCAAATTTTTCCCTCCCCAATGGCACTACCACTGGCATGGATGGTTTCCCATCGAGTTTTATAAAAAAAACCTGGGATACCATTGGCAACTGTCTCACTAGAGTTTTCAACAACATGTTATTTAGTGGGAAGAGCCCCCTCTCTATGAAAGAAGGAATTATTAAACTCCTGTTTAAAAATAAAGGGAGCAGTAAGGATCCCGAAGGGTGGAGACCAATTTCCATCCTTAATACTGACTACAAGATATTCACGAAACTTCTCGTGAGCAGGATTGGGGATTATCTCCCCAAGATACTCAATAAGAGTCAAGCCTGCGGCGTGAATGGACGTAATATCCAAAATAACATCATTGGTCTGAATTACGTTATTCAATATCTAAAAAAAAGGTAATCAAAGCAATTATGATCTCCCTAGATCAGAGGAAGGCATTTGATGTTATTTGTCGGAGTTTCCTCTTTGGGGTTCTTAAGGGGTATAATATTCCTAATAGAGTTATAAAAATTCTTGCCAACACTTATGACAATACCAACTGTAAGCTCATATTTCCAGAGAAACTTAGTAAGAGAATTAAAGTTGAAAGGGGAATTAGGCAAGGTTGCCCCTATCCCCTATTCTATATACCCTTTGCATAAACCTGTATCTAAATATGATGGACAAGGACGAAAGTCTTTGTGGGATACCTATCCCAGGTGGCAAAGGCAAAACTATTAAACATATGGCTTATGCTGATGACCTGGTGGTATTTGTTAAGGAACAGAAAGATGTAGACCAGGTTTTCAAATTATATAAAAAATTTAGTGACCTATCTGGCGCTGCCTTAAATCATTCAAAAACCAGGTCTCTTGTCTTTGGCCGATGGGGCAATTTAGACGAGAGACTTGGAAGCATAAATGAGGACCTTGAAGTACTGGGAATCACTTTTAATAGGGGTTGCATTAGTATGATGAAGTACTGGGAAGAAGCGATTACGCACATTAAGAACTTTGCCAATATATTCAAAGAAGAAGAGACCTATTTTGCTAAATCACAGATAGTGAATGCTATTTTCTATCCTAAATTCATGTATACTTTCTACTCAAACAGCCCTAAACAGGACTTTCTGAAAAGACTGGAGAGAATGGCATTCGGTTTTCTGTGGGATAGCAAACGTGATAAAATTAAGAGGGCTATTATGTATAATCATGTAAAGGAGGGAGGTGTTGGTATGAAAAATCTCTTCATCTTAGCTAAAATCTGTCTAATTAAGGGATTCCACAACATGATGACTGACTTTGAGCACCTGCTCACAATTTCATAAGTTATCTTGCTGGGAATCAGTACAAAAAGGTCACTGCAAAGGAGAATTGCAAGCCCTTTGACTTCTTTCTTAGTAAAGAGATTGTGGATCTTTGTAAAGAAATTGTTGAATTAAAGGGAAAAAGTAATATTACGAAAATTCACCCGGAAGATAAACTTAAAAAACTATATCATCATCATCATCATTGTCAACCATTATCAATCCATTGCTGGACGAAGGTCTCCCCAAGTTTCCTCCACAACGGTCTGTCTTGTGCCAGTCTCCTCCATGTCACCCCTGCATACTTTCGAATTTCATCCACCCATCTCCCATGTGGTCTTCTTCTGGGTCTTTTCCTGTCCCTTGGAATCCAATCTAAAATTTCGGCTGTCCATCGATGGTCTGTCCTTCTGGCAGTATGTCCAGCCCATTGCCATTTCAGGGATTTAACTCTGATCATGATGTCTTCCACTCTTGTCATTTTTCGGATCCACGAGTTCCTCTTCTTATCTCTCCTGGTTACACCAAGCATGCACCTCTCCATGCTTCTTTGAGTTGTCTGCAGTCTTTGTATATATCTTTTAGTTAAGGTCCACGTCTCTGCACCATACGTAAGCACTGGAAGGATGCATTGATCAAACACTTTTCTTTTAAGACATAATGGCATATTGCTCTTGAAAATTATGCTGTTTCTTCCAAAAGCTCTCCAGGCAAGTTTTGTACGCCGATTAATTTCTTCATCAATGTGACCCTCACTTGATATCTGCTGTCCAAGATAAACGTACGTGTCTGTTATCTCCAGCTTTTCTCCATCAATCAATAAATCTTCATTTCTTGTAAAAGCATTGAACATCACTTTTGTCTTCTGAAAGTTCATTTTAATCCCACTTCTTTACTCTTGTCAGCAAGTTCCTGGATCATACTCTGCAGCTCTGATGGGGTAGTTGCAAAAATGACTACGTCATCAGCAAAACGAAGGTGGGTTAGATAATCTCCATTAATCTTTATCCCTTTGTTTTCCCAGCTCAGCGACTGAAAAACACCCTCCAATGTGGCATTAAAGAGCTTCGGAGATATGGTGTCACCTTGTCTCACTCCCTTTCCAATTTTTATGTGTGTTGTATTTTCAAACAGCCGAATCTTTGCACTTGCATTTTCATAGATGTTATTAATAATATTAATGTATGCATCTTCAATACCGCAGGTTTTCAGAGCCATTGTAACTGCTGATGGTTTCACCGAATCAAAGGCTTTTTCATAATCGATAAAAGCCATGCACAATGGAAGTTCATATTCCCTCGCTCTTTCAATTAGTTCTCTCAGTACGTGGATGTGATCTATTGTGCTGTAGCCACTCCTGAATCCAGCTTGTTCTCTCGGTTGAGCCATGTCCAGTGTTACCTTCAAACGGTGTGAAAGAACTTTTAGTGAAGATTTTATAAACCACTGATAGGAGGCTGATAGGTCTGTAGTTTCCGAGATCCTCAATGTCACCTTTCTTATGTAGCAGGATCATTGTAGCGGTGTTCCAATCCTCAGGAATCTTTCCTTCATTAAGGCATCGAGTGAAAATTTGGGCGAGTACTGTTTCAATTTCTCCACTTGCTTCTTGTATGATGTCTACAGTAATTCCATCTTCGCCTGGAGCTTTTCCCCGCTTCATGTTCTTGATTGCATGTGCAACTTCTGCTGGAAGGACTGGAGGAACTCTGGTACTGGTATCTTTCATGATGTCTGGAGTGCATGTATCATCCCTTTCATATAATTTGGAGTAGAAATCTTTCACTCTTGTCAAAATTTCGCCTCTATTTCTTGTTACAGAACCATCTTCTTTTCTCAGTGACATAATCTGTTTTCTTCCCTTACTGAGATGTCCCTTTGCTATCTTTAGGCTTTGGTTGTTTTCAATTGCTTTCCTCACTAGTTCACAGTTGAATTTTCTTACGTCTTCAGTGATACTTTTTCTTACTGTCTTGCATAGCTCTATATATTCCACTTTGGAAGTCACATCTTCTTTAGTTGTCCTCATCTCTCTTCTTTTTGCATCAACATTTTCGTTTTTCCTGATAATTTGTTTACATGCAACTTGTTCTTAGACCCAGCTAATTTTGTTGCTGTTTCCATAAGAGCTTTGGTTACTTTTCTGTTAACTTCAGAGATGTCCACTTCTTCCGATGTTAGGCCTTCTAAAGCAGAGAACCTGTTCTTCAGTTCCAACTTGAAGGTATTATGGTGTTTTTTTAAGGTTGGTTATGTCAATAGATTTTGTTTGTCTTATGAGCTTGCCACGTTCAAGTTTGGTGTTGAGGTGCATCTTACATCTCACCAATCTATGGTCACTACCTGTGTTGAACTTGTTTAGCACACTGCAGTCTTCTATGACGAATTTTTTGTTACACATAATAAAATCAATTTCACTTGTCGTCCCATTTGGATGTCTCCATGTCCATTTCCTGTGTGGCTTTTTCTTGAAGAAGGAGTTCAAGATGAAAAACCCTTCTGCCTCTGCAAACTCAACGAGAGTATTTCCACGCTGGTTTCTGTTGCCGTGACCGAATTTACCTACTGAAGTTTCATTCTGTTGCCGTTGCCCTATTTTTGCATTGAAATCTCCCATAATTATCTTCAAGTGCTGCTTAGCTTTATTATTTAGATGACAAATTTCCTCATAAAATTCTTCAATTTCTTCTTCAGGATGACTTGTGGTGGGTGCATAAGTTTGAATAATCTGAGCCTGGTATCTTTTCGAGAGTTGGATAACAAGTCGTGCAGCTCTGTCAGAGGAACTTTCAACTTCTACAACTTTATCCTTCAGTTTCTTGTTTATTATAAATCCAACACCACTAGTTCTGCCAGTATCTGTCCCACGATAGTAGAAGAGATGTCCACTTTTCAGTTCAATGAGATCTTCTCCTTTTCTCCTTACCTCACTTAGCCCCACGATGTCCCACTTGATCCTTTGTAGTTCCTCTTCCAATTCAAGAAGCCTTGAATCAGAAGATAGGGAGCGTCCGTTGTACGTAGCCAAGGTCAGCATCAGTTGGCAGCCTAGTCCGGTCCTCCGGGGATTCTTAGCACCCTCTGCCTTCATGTCGCACTGGCCGCTGCCTTGGCCAGGTACATTCCAGCTGCCGGAGACTGAGGGCCAAGATTTAAGTTGTGGAATCATTTTGGAGGGGTTTGGCCATAACTCACCACGCTGGCCAAGCGGGTTGGTGAGTGTGGGATAGAATTTCCTCTAATCCCGATGGTATAGTTATACCGCTATTGGAGCCCAAGGTTAGAAATCTTAATTTTAAGATTGCCCATAACATAGTGCCCACTATGGAATGGTGCAAAAGATTTCTTTCTGCTCCTAGTGATAAATGTCCTCATTGTGATGAGGTTGAAACTATCACTCATCTGTTTGCGCAATGCAAGGAAAACAAGGAAATTTGGGAGTGGTTAAGCAAGTATTGGAGCTTAACCACTGTTCTTGACACAGAAAACACCTTGTACCATACCTCAGTCAAGAAAAAATATATATTGATAATGCTGTTAACGTCAGTATTGCTATGACTAAATTTCAAATTTGAAAAAAAACGAAACGCGAAGATATACGTTCAAAAAATCAAAACAATAAATGGCATCAAACTTGCCACACTATGTGAAATTAGAGATATTATAAGAAGTGACTGGCCTAGACTGAGTAAAAAATCCTTTGGGAAGAAATGGTTAGTACACAAGAGTTTGTGTTATATCAACAAAAACACTAATGAACCAAATGTTCATATGAGATTCTAAAATAGTGAAAGTCTATAATTTCATTTTCTTGAAAAA
This sequence comes from Macrothele yani, assembly GCA_039090855.1. Lineage (NCBI taxonomy): Eukaryota > Metazoa > Arthropoda > Arachnida > Araneae > Macrothelidae > Macrothele > Macrothele yani. Next base: position 74,350,884 of record CM077032.1, on the reverse strand, counting down.
AAAAATCAAAACAATAAATGGCATCAAACTTGCCACACTATGTGAAATTAGAGATATTATAAGAAGTGACTGGCGTAGACTGAGCAAAAAATCCTTTGGGAAGAAATGGTTAGTACACAAGAGTTTGTGTTATATCAACAAAAACACTAATGAACCAAATGTTCATATGAGATTCTAAAATAGTGAAAGTCTATAATTTCATTTTCTTGAAAAAAAAATCAAAACAATAAATGGCATCAAACTTGCCACACTATGTGAAATTAGAGATATTATAAGAAGTGACTGGCGTAGACTGAGCAAAAAATCCTTTGGGAAGAAATGGTTAGTACACAAGAGTTTGTGTTATATCAACAAAAACACTAATGAACCAAATGTTCATATGAGATTCTAAAATAGTGAAAGTCTATAATTTCATTTTCTTGAAAAAAAAATCAAAACAATAAATGGCATCAAACTTGCCACACTATGTGAAATTAGAGATATTATAAGAAGTGACTGGCGTAGACTGAGCAAAAAATCCTTTGGGAAGAAATGGTTAGTACACAAGAGTTTGTGTTATATCAACAAAAACACTAATGAACCAAATGTTCATATGAGATTCTAAAATAGTGAAAGTCTATAATTTCATTTTCTTGAAAAAAAAATCAAAACAATAAATGGCATCAAACTTGCCACACTATGTGAAATTAGAGATATTATAAGAAGTGACTGGCGTAGACTGAGCAAAAAATCCTTTGGGAAGAAATGGTTAGTACACAAGAGTTTGTGTTATATCAACAAAAACACTAATGAACCAAATGTTCATATGAGATTCTAAAATAGTGAAAGTCTATAATTTCATTTTCTTGAAAAAAAATCAAAACAATAAATGGCATCAAACTTGCCACACTATGTGAAATTAGAGATATTATAAGAAGTGACTGGCGTAGACTGAGCAAAAAATCCTTTGGGAAGAAATGGTTAGTACACAAGAGTTTGTGTTATATCAACAAAAACACTAATGAACCAAATGTTCATATGAGATTCTAAAATAGTGAAAGTCTATAATTTCATTTTCTTGAAAAAAAAAATCAAAACAATAAATGGCATCAAACTTGCCACACTATGTGAAATTAGAGATATTATAAGAAGTGACTGGCGTAGACTGAGCAAAAAATCCTTTGGGAAGAAATGGTTAGTACACAAGAGTTTGTGTTATATCAACAAAAACACTAATGAACCAAATGTTCATATGAGATTCTAAAATAGTGAAAGTCTATAATTTCATTTTCTTGAAAAAAAAATCAAAACAATAAATGGCATCAAACTTGCCACACTATGTGAAATTAGAGATATTATAAGAAGTGACTGGCGTAGACTGAGCAAAAATCCTTTGGGAAGAAATGGTTAGTACACAAGAGTTTGTGTTATATCAACAAAAACACTAATGAACCAAATGTTCATATGAGATTCTAAAATAGTGAAAGTCTATAATTTCATTTTCTTGAAAAAAAAATCAAAACAATAAATGGCATCAAACTTGCCACACTATGTGAAATTAGAGATATTATAAGAAGTGACTGGCGTAGACTGAGCAAAAAATCCTTTGGGAAGAAATGGTTAGTACACAAGAGTTTGTGTTATATCAACAAAAACACTAATGAACCAAATGTTCATATGAGATTCTAAAATAGTGAAAGTCTATAATTTCATTTTCTTGAAAAAAAAATCAAAACAATAAATGGCATCAAACTTGCCACACTATGTGAAATTAGAGATATTATAAGAAGTGACTGGCGTAGACTGAGCAAAAAATCCTTTGGGAAGAAATGGTTAGTACACAAGAGTTTGTGTTATATCAACAAAAACACTAATGAACCAAATGTTCATATGAGATTCTAAAATAGTGAAAGTCTATAATTTCATTTTCTTGAAAAAAAAATCAAAACAATAAATGGCATCAAACTTGCCACACTATGTGAAATTAGAGATATTATAAGAAGTGACTGGCGTAGACTGAGCAAAAAATCCTTTGGGAAGAAATGGTTAGTACACAAGAGTTTGTGTTATATCAACAAAAACACTAATGAACCAAATGTTCATATGAGATTCTAAAATAGTGAAAGTCTATAATTTCATTTTCTTGAAAAAAAAATCAAAACAATAAATGGCATCAAACTTGCCACACTATGTGAAATTAGAGATATTATAAGAAGTGACTGGCGTAGACTGAGCAAAAAATCCTTTGGGAAGAAATGGTTAGTACACAAGAGTTTGTGTTATATCAACAAAAACACTAATGAACCAAATGTTCATATGAGATTCTAAAATAGTGAAAGTCTATAATTTCATTTTCTTGAAAAAAAAATCAAAACAATAAATGGCATCAAACTTGCCACACTATGTGAAATTAGAGATATTATAAGAAGTGACTGGCGTAGACTGAGTAAAAAATCCTTTGGGAAGAAATGGTTAGTACACAAGAGTTTGTGTTATATCAACAAAAACACTAATGAACCAAATGTTCATATGAGATTCTAAAATAGTGAAAGTCTATAATTTCATTTTCTTGAAAAAAAAATCAAAACAATAAATGGCATCAAACTTGCCACACTATGTGAAATTAGAGATATTATAAGAAGTGACTGGCGTAGACTGAGTAAAAAATCCTTTGGGAAGAAATGGTTAGTACACAAGAGTTTGTGTTATATCAACAAAAACACTAATGAACCAAATGTTCATATGAGATTCTAAAATAGTGAAAGTCTATAATTTCATTTTCTTGAAAAAAAAAATCAAAACAATAAATGGCATCAAACTTGCCACACTATGTGAAATTAGAGATATTATAAGAAGTGACTGGCGTAGACTGAGCAAAAATCCTTTGGGAAGAAATGGTTAGTACACAAGAGTTTGTGTTATATCAACAAAAACACTAATGAACCAAATGTTCATATGAGATTCTAAAATAGTGAAAGTCTATAATTTCATTTTCTTGAAAAAAAAATCAAAACAATAAATGGCATCAAACTTGCCACACTATGTGAAATTAGAGATATTATAAGAAGTGACTGGCGTAGACTGAGCAAAAAATCCTTTGGGAAGAAATGGTTAGTACACAAGAGTTTGTGTTATATCAACAAAAACACTAATGAACCAAATGTTCATATGAGATTCTAAAATAGTGAAAGTCTATAATTTCATTTTCTTGAAAAAAAAATCAAAACAATAAATGGCATCAAACTTGCCACACTATGTGAAATTAGAGATATTATAAGAAGTGACTGGCGTAGACTGAGCAAAAAATCCTTTGGGAAGAAATGGTTAGTACACAAGAGTTTGTGTTATATCAACAAAAACACTAATGAACCAAATGTTCATATGAGATTCTAAAATAGTGAAAGTCTATAATTTCATTTTCTTGAAAAAAAAATCAAAACAATAAATGGCATCAAACTTGCCACACTATGTGAAATTAGAGATATTATAAGAAGTGACTGGCGTAGACTGAGCAAAAAATCCTTTGGGAAGAAATGGTTAGTACACAAGAGTTTGTGTTATATCAACAAAAACACTAATGAACCAAATGTTCATATGAGATTCTAAAATAGTGAAAGTCTATAATTTCATTTTCTTGAAAAAAAAAATCAAAACAATAAATGGCATCAAACTTGCCACACTATGTGAAATTAGAGATATTATAAGAAGTGACTGGCGTAGACTGAGCAAAAAATCCTTTGGGAAGAAATGGTTAGTACACAAGAGTTTGTGTTATATCAACAAAAACACTAATGAACCAAATGTTCATATGAGATTCTAAAATAGTGAAAGTCTATAATTTCATTTTCTTGAAAAAAAAAATCAAAACAATAAATGGCATCAAACTTGCCACACTATGTGAAATTAGAGATATTATAAGAAGTGACTGGCGTAGACTGAGCAAAAAATCCTTTGGGAAGAAATGGTTAGTACACAAGAGTTTGTGTTATATCAACAAAAACACTAATGAACCAAATGTTCATATGAGATTCTAAAATAGTGAAAGTCTATAATTTCATTTTCTTGAAAAAAAAAATCAAAACAATAAATGGCATCAAACTTGCCACACTATGTGAAATTAGAGATATTATAAGAAGTGACTGGCGTAGACTGAGTAAAAAATCCTTTGGGAAGAAATGGTTAGTACACAAGAGTTTGTGTTATATCAACAAAAACACTAATGAACCAAATGTTCATATGAGATTCTAAAATAGTGAAAGTCTATAATTTCATTTTCTTGAAAAAAAAAATCAAAACAATAAATGGCATCAAACTTGCCACACTATGTGAAATTAGAGATATTATAAGAAGTGACTGGCGTAGACTGAGCAAAAATCCTTTGGGAAGAAATGGTTAGTACACAAGAGTTTGTGTTATATCAACAAAAACACTAATGAACCAAATGTTCATATGAGATTCTAAAATAGTGAAAGTCTATAATTTCATTTTCTTGAAAAAAAAATCAAAACAATAAATGGCATCAAACTTGCCACACTATGTGAAATTAGAGATATTATAAGAAGTGACTGGCGTAGACTGAGCAAAAAATCCTTTGGGAAGAAATGGTTAGTACACAAGAGTTTGTGTTATATCAACAAAAACACTAATGAACCAAATGTTCATATGAGATTCTAAAATAGTGAAAGTCTATAATTTCATTTTCTTGAAAAAAAAAATCAAAACAATAAATGGCATCAAACTTGCCACACTATGTGAAATTAGAGATATTATAAGAAGTGACTGGCGTAGACTGAGCAAAAAATCCTTTGGGAAGAAATGGTTAGTACACAAGAGTTTGTGTTATATCAACAAAAACACTAATGAACCAAATGTTCATATGAGATTCTAAAATAGTGAAAGTCTATAATTTCATTTTCTTGAAAAAAAAATCAAAACAATAAATGGCATCAAACTTGCCACACTATGTGAAATTAGAGATATTATAAGAAGTGACTGGCGTAGACTGAGCAAAAAATCCTTTGGGAAGAAATGGTTAGTACACAAGAGTTTGTGTTATATCAACAAAAACACTAATGAACCAAATGTTCATATGAGATTCTAAAATAGTGAAAGTCTATAATTTCATTTTCTTGAAAAAAAAAAAATCAAAACAATAAATGGCATCAAACTTGCCACACTATGTGAAATTAGAGATATTATAAGAAGTGACTGGCGTAGACTGAGTAAAAAATCCTTTGGGAAGAAATGGTTAGTACACAAGAGTTTGTGTTATATCAACAAAAACACTAATGAACCAAATGTTCATATGAGATTCTAAAATAGTGAAAGTCTATAATTTCATTTTCTTGAAAAAAAAAATCAAAACAATAAATGGCATCAAACTTGCCACACTATGTGAAATTAGAGATATTATAAGAAGTGACTGGCGTAGACTGAGCAAAAAATCCTTTGGGAAGAAATGGTTAGTACACAAGAGTTTGTGTTATATCAACAAAAACACTAATGAACCAAATGTTCATATGAGATTCTAAAATAGTGAAAGTCTATAATTTCATTTTCTTGAAAAAAAAATCAAAACAATAAATGGCATCAAACTTGCCACACTATGTGAAATTAGAGATATTATAAGAAGTGACTGGCGTAGACTGAGCAAAAAATCCTTTGGGAAGAAATGGTTAGTACACAAGAGTTTGTGTTATATCAACAAAAACACTAATGAACCAAATGTTCATATGAGATTCTAAAATAGTGAAAGTCTATAATTTCATTTTCTTGAAAAAAAAAATCAAAACAATAAATGGCATCAAACTTGCCACACTATGTGAAATTAGAGATATTATAAGAAGTGACTGGCGTAGACTGAGTAAAAAATCCTTTGGGAAGAAATGGTTAGTACACAAGAGTTTGTGTTATATCAACAAAAACACTAATGAACCAAATGTTCATATGAGATTCTAAAATAGTGAAAGTCTATAATTTCATTTTCTTGAAAAAAAAAATCAAAACAATAAATGGCATCAAACTTGCCACACTATGTGAAATTAGAGATATTATAAGAAGTGACTGGCGTAGACTGAGCAAAAAATCCTTTGGGAAGAAATGGTTAGTACACAAGAGTTTGTGTTATATCAACAAAAACACTAATGAACCAAATGTTCATATGAGATTCTAAAATAGTGAAAGTCTATAATTTCATTTTCTTGAAAAAAAAAATCAAAACAATAAATGGCATCAAACTTGCCACACTATGTGAAATTAGAGATATTATAAGAAGTGACTGGCGTAGACTGAGCAAAAAATCCTTTGGGAAGAAATGGTTAGTACACAAGAGTTTGTGTTATATCAACAAAAACACTAATGAACCAAATGTTCATATGAGATTCTAAAATAGTGAAAGTCTATAATTTCATTTTCTTGAAAAAAAATCAAAACAATAAATGGCATCAAACTTGCCACACTATGTGAAATTAGAGATATTATAAGAAGTGACTGGCGTAGACTGAGCAAAAAATCCTTTGGGAAGAAATGGTTAGTACACAAGAGTTTGTGTTATATCAACAAAAACACTAATGAACCAAATGTTCATATGAGATTCTAAAATAGTGAAAGTCTATAATTTCATTTTCTTGAAAAAAAAAATCAAAACAATAAATGGCATCAAACTTGCCACACTATGTGAAATTAGAGATATTATAAGAAGTGACTGGCCTAGACTGAGCAAAAAATCCTTTGGGAAGAAATGGTTAGTACACAAGAGTTTGTGTTATATCAACAAAAACACTAATGAACCAAATGTTCATATGAGATTCTAAAATAGTGAAAGTCTATAATTTCATTTTCTTGAAAAAAAAATCAAAACAATAAATGGCATCAAACTTGCCACACTATGTGAAATTAGAGATATTATAAGAAGTGACTGGCGTAGACTGAGCAAAAAATCCTTTGGGAAGAAATGGTTAGTACACAAGAGTTTGTGTTATATCAACAAAAACACTAATGAACCAAATGTTCATATGAGATTCTAAAATAGTGAAAGTCTATAATTTCATTTTCTTGAAAAAAAAATCAAAACAATAAATGGCATCAAACTTGCCACACTATGTGAAATTAGAGATATTATAAGAAGTGACTGGCGTAGACTGAGCAAAAAATCCTTTGGGAAGAAATGGTTAGTACACAAGAGTTTGTGTTATATCAACAAAAACACTAATGAACCAAATGTTCATATGAGATTCTAAAATAGTGAAAGTCTATAATTTCATTTTCTTGAAAAAAAAAAATCAAAACAATAAATGGCATCAAACTTGCCACACTATGTGAAATTAGAGATATTATAAGAAGTGACTGGCGTAGACTGAGTAAAAAATCCTTTGGGAAGAAATGGTTAGTACACAAGAGTTTGTGTTATATCAACAAAAACACTAATGAACCAAATGTTCATATGAGATTCTAAAATAGTGAAAGTCTATAATTTCATTTTCTTGAAAAAAAAATCAAAACAATAAATGGCATCAAACTTGCCACACTATGTGAAATTAGAGATATTATAAGAAGTGACTGGCGTAGACTGAGCAAAAAATCCTTTGGGAAGAAATGGTTAGTACACAAGAGTTTGTGTTATATCAACAAAAACACTAATGAACCAAATGTTCATATGAGATTCTAAAATAGTGAAAGTCTATAATTTCATTTTCTTGAAAAAAAAATCAAAACAATAAATGGCATCAAACTTGCCACACTATGTGAAATTAGAGATATTATAAGAAGTGACTGGCGTAGACTGAGCAAAAAATCCTTTGGGAAGAAATGGTTAGTACACAAGAGTTTGTGTTATATCAACAAAAACACTAATGAACCAAATGTTCATATGAGATTCTAAAATAGTGAAAGTCTATAATTTCATTTTCTTGAAAAAAAAAATCAAAACAATAAATGGCATCAAACTTGCCACACTATGTGAAATTAGAGATATTATAAGAAGTGACTGGCGTAGACTGAGTAAAAAATCCTTTGGGAAGAAATGGTTAGTACACAAGAGTTTGTGTTATATCAACAAAAACACTAATGAACCAAATGTTCATATGAGATTCTAAAATAGTGAAAGTCTATAATTTCATTTTCTTGAAAAAAAAAATCAAAACAATAAATGGCATCAAACTTGCCACACTATGTGAAATTAGAGATATTATAAGAAGTGACTGGCCTAGACTGAGTAAAAAATCCTTTGGGAAGAAATGGTTAGTACACAAGAGTTTGTGTTATATCAACAAAAACACTAATGAACCAAATGTTCATATGAGATTCTAAAATAGTGAAAGTCTATAATTTCATTTTCTTGGGAAAAAAATAATAATCAACAAAATAAATTAAAAAAAAAAACTTATTAAAGGACCTTAAAAGAATACAGTGATGGGGAGTGTTCTCCCACTCCATTAATGATATGATGGAGGGGATTGCACTCCTCTAAGCCTAACAGGTAAGAGAAATTTTGTTAGACTTTTTCTACATTTCAATAAATGACAGGCTTTCCAATATTAACTATCCTCTTGTTTTGGTTGTCTTCAAGATGTCACGGGATTAGGCATGGCACTACACAGCGGTCTTATTGAGATTGCTAGTGTACACTATGTCTCTTTCCTCGATCCACATCTTCCAGTGCATATAGCCCAAATTGAACTGCTCGATGCAGTGAAAGCGAGGTTAGGCTTTAAGCAACTTGCAAAATAAGGACGCATGTCCCTAGTTTCCATTTAAAAAAAAATCTTTCATAACTTTGTTTTTCTCTTTGTGTTACACGTCCTTATGTCTTTGTACTCAAAATTTTATGTATTTCATCCGCCGGACCCGAGCACATTTCACCTGGAAAAACCCTTTGTAGGGATAGGCCCTTCTGATAGGTGGTGCTCGGTGAAGGGAGATTGAGACAGCATCACAAGGAGATGCACTTTGCATCACACCGTGATTAATTCTTAATACAAATTGACTATCAATGCAAGGTCCTCAGGTTCGGACCTGGGCTGATCTTTCAGAGATGGTGTGATTTACTGACAATCGCTGAATATCCGCCGTACATCGGACGAGCACCTTAAGTGACGGCCCCAAGCTGGACCCACTGGTTAAATGGGTATCCTTTCCTATGCCCCCTCCCCCTGAAATTCTCTCACCCTTCTATGTGCAACATCGTACTTGTACGGTGGCGCCATCTACTGTACTCTAATCTCAACAACAGTATTTCCACGCTGGTTTCTGTTGCCGTGACCGAATTTACCTACTGAAGTTTCATTCTGTTGCCGTTGCCGTATTTTTGCATTGAAATCATTCCTTCCGTTTCTGCGTCCTGCCCAAAAGGCGATCTCGCTGTAGGTGGCTGGGACCTAAACTCTACTCACTGTGGACGGAAGTCCTACAAGAAAATGACAAATACTGTGTGAAGATGTAAAATTAGATTTAAAGATATTCGTCCTAGCTGAAAGTCGTAACATCTTAAAATCGTGAGTGGGGTGTTTACACGCTACTCGTAAATAGGGCTGTGCACGTCGGAGAAAACCTCGATGTTTTTGCTAATAAGCCGAAAAATTCGTTGTTTTCAATCTGCAGCAGTAAATACGAAATAGATGTGCAAAATCTCTGTTTAATATAACAGTGATAACTCACCAATAACATCGGGTAACTAATAATATATATTAAAATGCTGGCACTTTTCCACCTGCACCAGTAAGTGGGCACACGATTTGTAAAATCTCTCTTTAATATAACAGTGATACTCAATTAACATAATTAACATAATATTTGTTAAAACGCTCGATGCATCGGTGGGAACCACTCGGTGTTTTGCTAATTAACTGAAGAATTCGCCCTTTTTCCATCTGCAGCAATGAATGGGCGATATATTTGTAAAATCTCCGTTCAATGTAACGGTGATACTCAACAATGCAACATCTATCAATAGTAATGTAATATTTGTTAAAACGCCCGATGTATTGGTGTAATCCACGATGTCTTGCTAACAAGCCGAAGATTTCACACTTTTTGATCTGCAGCAACGAATGGGTATATCGGTGAGTAAAATCTCTGTTCAATATAATTGTGATTGCTCACCAATTCAACCCCAAGTAACCAGTGTTTCTTTCAGGCATACATCCAGGAGGGACAACCCCCCCCCCCCAGACATTTTAGGTTACCAAGCCAACTTTCAATAAATTCAGGCTATGATGAAAAAGGAAGTATCGTTTCTTTTTATGCTACAAATATTTCTCCAATTATATTTTTTAAATATTTGTTCAAATTGTACTAAAAATAGCTTATTTTATTAAAAAGTGTATTACGACGCATGGTATTCTTCAAAATTTAATAAGTAGACTAAACATACCTAATTGTCTGGGAATCGTAATTCAGGAACAAGAGTGCGTTGAATGCATTTTAATACATAACAATTTCAAGCCTGCGGCCCCCCCCCCATAGCTGGAAAAAGTTTGTTACTCCTGAAATGTTTGAAGTAATTATTATACCAGGGATGTATATAGAGTTTTTCTTCGGTGTGTGTGGGGGAGGGGGCGAAAAAAGGAAGTTTTTGAAATCCACCATCTGGAACAAAATTAAAGTTAATGAAAAGTTCAAGAAAAATTAAAGCATTTTTTTCTAATGTAAGTTGATTCCTTTTTATTAAATTAAGGAATTTTTTTCTAATGTTAGTCGCATTTTAACCAAAAACAAAAAAAAAAATAAACATTTTCCGAGAGGGGGGTACCATCTAAATGCACCCCTGTGCTAGATATATAGTAATTACTTCTATATATATAAATATGGGATGTAAGGTCAGGTGATGCGTAACATCACAGCCTCTCATTGACAAATGTCAACCCCGCCTTCTCGTGGTGCATCCTGTTCCCACTAAAGGGGCTCTGACGACCGCCAATAGCGGTATAACTATACCATCGGGATTAGAGGAAATGCTATCTTACACTCACCAACCCGATTGGCCAGCGTGGTAAGTTATGGCCAAACCCCTCCAAAATGATTCCACAACTTAAATCTTGGTCCTCAGTCTCCTGCAGCTGGAATGTACCTGGCCAAGGCAGCGGCCAGTGCGACATGAAGGCAGAGGGTGCTAAGAATCACCGGAGGACCGGACTAGGCTGCCATCTGATGCTGACCTTGGGTACGTATAATGGACGCTCCCTATCTTCTGATTCCAGGCTTCTTGAATTGGAAGAGGAACTACAAAGGATCAAGTGGGACATCGTCGGGCTAAGTGAGGTAAGGAGAAATGCAGAAGATCTCATTGAACTGAAAAGTGGACATCTCTTCTACTATCGTGGGACTGATACTGGCAGAACTAGTGGTGTTGGATTTATAATAAACAAGAAACTGAAGGATAAAGTTGTAGAAGTTGAAAGTTCCTCTGATAGAGCTGCACGACTCGTTATCCAACTCTTGAGAAGATACAAGGCTCAGATTATTCAAACTTATGCACCCTCCACAAGTCATCCTGAAGAAGAAATTGAAGAATTTTATGAAGAAATTCGTCATCTAAATAATAAAGCTAAGCAGCACTTGAAGATAATTATGGGAGATTTCAATGCAAAAATACGGCAACTGCAACAGAATGAAACTTCAGTAGGTAAATTCGGTCACGGCAACAGAAACCAGCGTGGAAATACTGTTGTTGAGTTTGCAGAGGCAGAAGGGTTTTTCATCTTGAACTCCTTTTTCAAGAAAAAGCCACACAGGAAATGGACATGGAGACATCCAAATGGGACGACAAGTGAAATTGATTTTATTATGTGTAACAAAAAAATCGTCATAGAAGACTGCAGTGTGCTAAACAAGTTCAACACAGGTAGTGACAATAGATTGGTGAGATGTAAGATGAACCTCAACTCGAACGTGGCAAGCTCATAAGACAAACAAAATGTATTGACATAACCAACCTTAAAAAACACCATAATACCTTCAAATTGGAAGTGAAGAACAGATTCTCTGCTTTAGAAGGCCTAACATCGGAAGAAGTGGATATTTCTGAAGTTAACAGAAAAGTAACCAAAGCTCTTGTGGAAACAGCAACAAAATTAGCGGATTCTCAGAACAAGTTGCATGTGAACAAATTATCAGGAAAAACCAAAATGTTGATGCAAAAAAGAAGAGAGATGAGGACATCTAAAGAAGATGTGACTTCTAAAGTGGAATATGTAGAGCTATGCAATACAGTACGAAAAAGTATCACTGAAGACGTAAGGAAATTCACCTGTGAACTAGTGAGGAAAGCAATTGAAAACAACCAAAGCCTAAAGATAGCAAAGGGACATCTCAGTAAGGGAAGAAAACAGATTATGGCACTGAGAAAAGAAGATGGTTCTGTAACAAGAAATAGAGGCGAAATTTTGACAAGAGTGAAAGATTTCTACTCCAAATTATATAAAAGGGATGATACATGTACTCCAGACATCATGAAAGGTACCAGTACCATCGAAACAGTACTCGCCCAAATTTTCACTCGATGCCTTAATGAAGGGAAGATTCCTGAGGATTGGAACAACACTACATAAAAAAGGGGACATTGAGGATCTCAGGAACTACAGACCTATCAGTGGTTTAAAAATCTTCACTAAAGTTCTTAGACACCGTTTGAAGGTAACACTGGACATGGCTCAACCTAGAGAACAAGCTGGATTCAGGAGTGGCTACAGAACTATAGATCATATCCACGTACTGAAAAAACTAATTGAAAGAGCGAGGGAATATGAACTTCCATTGTGCATGGCTTTCATCGATTATGAATAGACCTTTGATTCAGTGAAACCATCAGCAGTTACAATGGCTCTGAAATCCTGCGGTATTGAAGATGCATGCATTAATATTATTAATAACATCTATGAAAAGGCAAGTGCAAATATTCGGTTGTTTGAAAATACAACACACATAAAAATTGGAAAGGGCGTGAGAAAAGGTGACACCATATCTCCGAAGCTCTTTAATGCCACATTGGAAAATGTCTTTCAATCACTGAACTGGGAAAACAAAGGGATAAAGATTAATGGAGATTATCTAACCCACCTTCGTTTTGCTGATGACGTAGTCATTTTTGCAACTACCCCATCAGAGCTGCAGAGTATGATCCAGGAACTTGCTGACAAGAGTAAAGAAGTGGGATTAAAAATGAACTTTCAGAAGACAAAAGTGATGTTCAATGCTTTTACAAGAAATGAAGATTTATCGATTGATGGAGAAAAGCTGGAGATAACAGACACGTACGTTTATCTTGGACAGCAGATAGCAAGTGAGGGTCACATTGGTGAAGAAATTAATCGGCGTACAAAACTTGCCTGGAGAGCTTTTGGAAGAAACAGCATAATTTTCAAGAGCAATATGCCATTATGTCTTAAAAGAAAAGTGTTGGATCAATGCATCCTTCCAGTGCTTACGTATGGTGCAGAGACGTGGACCTTAGCTAAAAGAGACATACAATGGCTGCAGACAACTCAAAGTAGCATGGAGAGGTGCATGCTTGGTGTAATCAGGAGAGATAAGAAGAGGAACTCGTGGATCCGAAAAATGACAAGAGTGGAAGACATCATGATCAGAGTTAAATCCCTGAAATGGCAATGGGCTGGACATACTGCCAGAAGGACGGACCATCGATGGACAGCCGAAATTTTAGATTGGATTCCAAGGGACAGGAAAAGACCCAGAAGAAGACCACATGGGAGATGGGTGGATGAAATTCGAAAGTATGTGGGAGTGACATGGAGGAGACTGGCACAAGAGAGACCGTTGTGGAGACCATAACCAGCAGTGGATTGATAATGATTGAAAATCGTAGGCAAACATCACGATGTAATGTAGTAATTAATTGCTGTACATCTGCAGCTTCTTTGACATTTAAGGTGGACGTCAAGTAATTTTGCTTCCTATACTTCCAATGGAAAAACTTCTGAACACATTTTCTTCACAATTAAGGCGTTCCCAAGGATGAAAATTTGAACATCGATTAAAATAGTTTCATTTTATGACTTGGAATACTTAATATTTTCTAAAACATAACCATAATTATATTAATATTCAATAACTTTTCCTTTGGTGGTGTTGAAACCAGAAAAAAGATGGCGCGACCTGTACTTTGATGACGTCAGTAGACAAACAAATGTTGGATTGCATAATTATAGTTATGTTTCAGAAAATATTAAGTATTCCAAGTTATAAAATGAGGTTTTTTAATCGATGCTCAAATTCTGACCCTTGGGAACGCATTAATAGCGAAGTAAGTATAGGAAGCAAAATTACTAGAGAGAGTAAATTACCGTTTTCAGCAAACACCACGCTAGCCTTAACGTATAAATCTAGACCTCTGTGCTTGTAATAGCACAAAGACAACAACGTGACACTATTGTATATTCTGATTTACCTTAATAAACAAATTTAATTGAAAAAAAATATATATTTAAACTTTAGAATAAATTAGTGACCACAGAAGTTCTATATACTGTATAATTCACAAGGTGGTGATATATAAACGATTTGCTGATAAATTAATCTGACTTTAAAGTGTAAAATTCTTAAACAAGATGTAGTACCGTCGGTATTTGGACCAGTATTAACATAAAACCTGAAACCAAAAATGATGCTGAAAGATATCGGTTCTCTACCTTTCATCCCTTGTGCTCTTTTGTGTATCACTTCGCTTTGATTACATAAGATATAAACACATTCACCATCACAAGATAAAAAGTACCTCCAACTCCGTATTTGATGCGAAGTAATTTTAAGCATGAAAATAATAATTCACGAACTGTCATAAAATGTCGTTTATTGATGCGAAAACTAGAGGATATATAAAATAACAACACATTTTTTGGATAAGCCCGTGAGTTCTTGTAAGGAGATCGATCCATTTTTTAGTGCTTAGCTACCCTCCCCCGCTTTTTTTTATTGTTGTCTTGTCTCCTCAACGGTAATTCCGTGTATTTGTGTATTGTGTAAGCACGACTAAACAATTATAGACTTAATAGCAGAACCGAAAGTGCACTAAGATACCAAATGAGGTGCGAATCCGGTTAAAGTGTAGAATATGGTTCAAAAATCAGGGACGAAAAATTAAGAAAACTGTAGCGTGTATTATTTTTGAAATAAAACATGGTGTAAAATGAAAAAAAAATCATTAATAAAGTCATTTTTGAAAAAGTTTTACGTAAAATTTTCCTATCTATGCGGGACTCCGAAATGCAGTCAGCGGCGAGGATGACGCTTCACCATCCGGGTGAGCCGTGTACTTTGCGTCTGGCACAAGAGGCCACGGCAAGGAATTAGTGTTTTGGTGCAGCTACCAAAGACATTGGAGAGAATAGACTGGCAAAACTACCCTTCAGCGGCAACGAGCAGCAATTGAGACAGCAGCGCATCTC
The DNA here is from genome assembly GCA_039090855.1 of Macrothele yani. Taxonomy (NCBI): domain Eukaryota; kingdom Metazoa; phylum Arthropoda; class Arachnida; order Araneae; family Macrothelidae; genus Macrothele; species Macrothele yani. The sequence continues at coordinate 74,335,507 of CM077032.1, read as the reverse complement.
TTACCTCTAGGAGTTGGTGAGCAATTCATAGCTTTTGGAAAGGTTCACACAGTGTTTGATTAAACGCATAATATATCGTATAAATAGCTCAGAAGGAATATTCGGGCGCGAATGCGAAACAACAAATTTCTAGATCAAAATTTCATTTGCAAGTTTTCAATTTCGATGAAAATCAGCTACGAAATAGAAAATACGCAGCTACATACCACGAACACCTGATAGGTGAAGTTGCAGCAATGCGAATTTGAATATAATACATTATCGTTCCTTCACATTACCCTTAATCACCCGATTTCAGTTCTCAAATTGTATTATAGAAAAATATTTTTACCACATGTGCTCATTAAAAATGAATATCACATAAAACAAAAAAGGTGGTCTACAGATATCATGTTTACAAAACTATTACGGCTTTTTCTCAGACATACAGAGCTCTTTATCTTTTTTAATAATTGCAGTGCCTTATTCATACTCAATAAACTAATTGTAAAACTATTCCTTCGTATAATTTAAAAGACAAACACAGCACTTTATCTCATCTAATTTTCTAACCAAGCACATCTATGCCTCAGTACACACTGTATGTTCTTATAAAGCAAATGAACAATTAATACTTCACTCCCTCTAACTGATACATTCATACAAAAATCCTTTTCTTACCTTAATTTTCGCGATTGCAATTTTTGTGTCACTTGGTTGGAAGTTTTGTCGCACTTCATTCCTCTCCAAGCTGGACAGCATCATCCGAAAGTGCCGGCTCTTCACTGAGTAACTTCTGATATCGAACTTATTTCTGAAAATGCTCTGACATTTCAAAAAACCTTTTTTTACATAGGAATTTTGTCCAAAAAACTGTTGACCAAAGAAAAATAGATTCTGAACAGTCTTTGTGTTGTTTTTTGCTTCTAACATTAAGGACTATTTTCTGTTGCGCACATAGCTGTTTCTGTCAGTGACAACAATAAGGAACAATGGCGTCTAGTTCAGGCATTGTCGTGGCTGTAACAAAAACATTAATCTATGACGTTATGAAAACTTGTTTTACATAGCAATTCGGTTCAAAAACTGCTGAGCAAAGAAAAATGGATTCCTAACAGTCCTTCATGATCATATGTAGAGGATTTTAGGAAGGGAGTGTCTGACCCCAGGTCTTAAATAACCCTTAGAAATAGGAATTTTTGTTACATAGGAATTTCGTCCAAAAAACTGTTGACCAAAGACTCTTCTGTACAAGCAAGAAGTACATCTCCAAACTTTATATTTGGTCTGAGGGAATCACATGCAAAACAACGAAAAAACTGTAAAATTGAAGAACTATATTCTGTTGCGTAGCACTACAATATTTTCCAGACAAGAAAGTACCAGATTGCTGTTGTAGTCCGCACTCCGGATGGTGAAGCGTTATCCTCGTCGCTGACTGGATTTCGACGTCCCGCATAGATAGGTAAATTTTACATAAAACCTTTTCAAAAATGACTTTATTTATGATTTTTCTTCCATTTTACATCATTTTTTATTTCAAAAAGAATATACATCACAGTTTTTTAATTTTTCGTGCCTGATTTTTGCACCATAAGCTACACGTTAACAGCGAATCCAAGGCCGAAGGCGTAAAGACGAGAACTAAAAATTTAAATTTCCAAATTCTCATCTAATTTCCATTGGTGAGAACTGGTGGTCTATTTTAACTCTTGTGTACAAGCAAGAAGGGCATCTCCGAACTTCATATTTGGTCTGAGGGAATCACATGCAAAGCAACGAAAAAACTGTCAGCATGTGCTTTAATAACAGTGAGAAAAAATTGAAGAACTACATTCTGTTCGTAGCACTACAATATTTTCCAGACAAGAAAGTACCAGATTGCTGTTGTAGTCCTCCGCCCGTGAATTTGCCGTCGGAGCGAACGGGATGTCTTAAACTGTTACAAATGACTGTAGAAAAAAGTCTACCCAAGTCACACCCACAAAGCTCTACAATTTTGGGTAACTTTTTCGACTAGGTATTTATTGCGAAAACACCTTTTTATCCGATTCGTTGGCCGCGGGTGTTCTAGTGATCAATTTTCGTGGCTGCCACGGAGAAGATCTCGGGTTCGATCCCAGGCAGGTACGAATGCTCGAACCACTAAATACCATCGGATAGGCACATTAAGCCGTCGGGTCCCGGGTATTGGTCCCCAGGAAATAAATAAAGGCGTCTTCCTCCCCGCTTTTACTTCGCTTCAGTGTCACTTTCATATCGGGCACTCTAGCCCATAACTCCTAACTTTTAATTTCTAAAAGTTCTTTAAGACCTGAGGGAAGACAATCCCTTCATACGATCCTTTACATATGGTCCGATCTGATCGTTTCAAGGGAGCAATGACGTCATCGTTACAGCATTGTGCAAGGCCTGCCGCAGTTTCTGTTCACAGCATCGTTCTTGCAGGTAAATATTACGGACCAAGTTGGACATTTCCTTGGGTATTTGTCATTTTCTTGCAGGACTTCCGTCCACAGTGAGTAGAGTTTAGGTCCCAGCCACCTACAGCGAGATCGCCTTTTGGGCAGGACACAGAAACGGAAGGAATGAGAGCAAGTCTAGCGACTTTGACAGAACAGTTTGTAGTGAGATTAGAGTACAGTAGATGGCGCCATCATACAAGTACGATGTTGCACATAGAGGGGTGAGAAAATTTCAGGGGGGGGGGACATAGGAAAGGATACCCATTTAACCAGTGGGTCCAGCCTGGGGGCCGTCACTTAACGTGCTCGTCTGATGCACGTCGGATATTCAGTGATTGTTAGTGAATCACACCATCTCTGAAATATCAGCCCAGATTCGAACCTGAGGACCTTGTGTCGATAGTCTGAATCACTAACCACTAAGCCATCCGCGGCTAAATATTACGGTAAAAATCTTTAAATTTTATGGAAAAATTTTTCACTATTTTCCATAAAATTTAATACTTTGGAATATGTAGGTTCTCACTTTTTTCTAAATACTACAACATTTGCTGCGAAATAATTTATGACGCTAAAATACATATTGACTCGAATGCTGTGCATCAAGTAGCTCCGTATCAAGTAGCTCAATCATCTCATCCATTAAACCAGAAACTCACATCCATCCAATTCCAAGTACGACGAGCATTTAGCCACTCATCGACAGTAACATTACAAATCAAGAAACAGCCAAAATTAAAATATCTGCATCTCATCATGGCTACTCAGATGACATCGTTAATTCTATCGTAAAGAAAATAAATCGCACATTAGAAACCACATTAATGAATTCCCAGCATCATTAATATACCATACGTTCCCAGCATCATTAATATACTCAAAAACGTTTGTCATCGTCACAATATTGGCTTCGGTGTACGAACACACAATGTACTATCAGGAATAAAAAATGATAGAGACGTTGTTCCTTTGGACAACCGATATGGAGTATATGTCATCCCAATGAAGATAATAGACATTCAAGATGAAGATCGTATATATGTTGGATCTACACTTCGCTCATTAAAAACTCGTTTAAAAGAACACCAATATTGCATAAGGACAAACTCATTAAGGACTTCCATATAAAGGCTATCATACAACGGTCCTCATTACCCATGTTGGAGCGAAGCCAACATCCTCGCCACGCCCTACTCAAAAGCATCAATCATCCTAATGGAAAGTCTATTTATTCACAAATATGGTGAAGTATGTTGCAATGATGTTACTCCTTGTCACATCCCTTTAGCTTGGAAAACGGTGCTTAATGAGTTATAACATATAGAGACTTACACCAATTATTTCCTTCATACATAGTTTTTAATACGTTGCTTGACACGTAATATATTGATCGATGTTAACAAATTATTCACGAGATATGATGTCCATCACGAGCAGGTGACAATATCAAGAAAACCACATAACATTAATGTATTTAAATCATACTCAGTTCCATTCTGCTAATAACATCTGAAGATGGGTCCGTTGTGGGCCTGAAAGTTCTAATGTTTTACTATCTGAATTTAATAATTAACTTCATCATATTGAATCATCTAAACAGTCAAATGTGTTATTTGAATCTGTTATTTGAATAATGATCGTGTAAAGACGGCGGAAATCAACATAGAAAGTAGTCGGAGAGTGATACGTGAAACCGTTACTCTTACTCAGCAATGGCACCTGGCACCTTTCCTTACTTTACTGATGCCCATCAGTTTGAGCACAACATAAACTGTTGAACGTCTTCATATGTGAATTCCTGTTGTAAGAATTGCAAAAAAAAGCTGCATTGGTCCGTTTTAAATCATTTTGGAACCACATGCGATCACAAACTCCACAAACAAAACCCAACTTGTTACCATAGAAGACTTTTTAAAGTGCTTCGTCACCAGACGCCAATGGGTTATAAACGCTAAATCTCGATTCTCAAACGTCTCATCTGCTTGTATTCCATTGCATTCCATCGGTTCTATCTCAGTGTCGACATCCATTGCCTGTGAACTGGCGTTAGGCGTTGCGGCGTCTGCTACTCACCTCAACTTGTGGAAGCTGTCTCATCCTCCGCATTCGTTCTGCTGCTGCCGTAGGGGCCTTTTCGGATTCCTCATTTATTCTTCTTTCACTTTGTAAGCGTTTACGATAGGCCCTTCTTGTTTTGGAGATATTTCGACATTTTTAAAATTTTAACGAAAATTTGTCGCAGTTCAACATTTTGTCACTGTATCTTTTTTCAAGTTCTTTCACTATTGTCACTATGAGTGTCCTGCTTTATGGTACTCGTCGAGCTCTGTTAAACGACACCTCACACAGCGTCCTACGCTTTCTCGAGCTACACTAATTTTGCCGAACGGCTAACCGGTAATTTTCCACTCCAAATTCGCAACCATCTTGTGGCGGCGTATGACGTCACGCGCTCAAGGCTAATGTCGCGTGACATTCTTTCATCCTTGCTCTTTTAAATCGTGTATTGCTCATTTCGATATGCGTTGTAGTTTTAAAGTTATTAAGATTTGACTGGTATACACAAAATCGTAACATCGACTTTCGCATAGTTTCCCCCACACCGGACCCGCGAGGTAAGACGTTTTCCGTCAAAAATCGGTAAAAAATTTGTTTATTATTGCGTCTGTGCAAACACTACAGTAATTCGTTGACTCGTGTTGAAATGGTTAATGATGATATGCCTTTAATTTCAGGTTAAGGGTACTTTGAAATTTTTTTACAAAAGTCAAATGCAAGAAACTCCGTTTCCAGCGCTGTACATGAACGCTAGACCTCAGCTGTAGACGACGCAAAGAAACGTCACATCATTGCACCGTCTTTCACACTGTTTTCTGAAACAGCACCACCTGATCCAGCCAAAGCGGTCTGTAGCCTTCAAACTCGTTCTCTGCCAAACTGCAAGTTGCTATTTGCAACCTGAAAACAGAAAAAAAAAAATGCTGTGTGTTACTTTTCGAACCTCCCTCTTACATCACCTATGAAAAAATAATTTATCTGATACCTAGTGTTAAGTTGCTTGATTGGTGTATGAACTGGAAAATGCTTTTCGATATACTTTGAATGAGTAATAAGTGAAAAATATAAGTCAACCTGTCTATTATTTCAGTATTTGAAGTATATTACATATTTCAGGTGAGCTAATCTGCTTGTGATGTGATAAATCTATCTCATGTGTATCATTTTTTTTAACTGCCTCTTAGCTTGCAGTAAATACAAAAAAACAATTTAGTATATATTAAAAAGTAAATAGTGTGATTTCCTGTGTCTCTCGTTTCGTCATATTCAGTCACTAACGCATTTTGCTTTGAACGCAAAGTGCAATCAAGCTAAATAATCTTTTGTAAACAGTCAAATGTGTGGATTCGACGGAATGGGGCACGTCGCGTCGTTCCGACGGTTGCCGGACATAAAAGCCGACGACGGAGAAACAGTGGGGATTCGAGGGAGACCGAGGGCAGCAATAGATCAAGATCTTGAAGGTGAGTTGCTTTTCTAGTTGGGGTTCCTCTCCCTCGGTTTTTGAACATGGGTGTTTGTTTTATGTGGTGTTTTTTGTTAACATACTACTTCGTTTTTCAGATTAAGGTAAGTATGGCACATAATTACCAAGGCACCGATCTGCGTATTGGCACGTTGAACGTTTACGGTCTCCGCACCGTCGAAAAGCAGAAGTGGCTCGCGGGCTACTTCAGGGAGTCGGGTGTTGATTTTTTGCTCGTGCAGGAAACTCGCCATAAGAAGCCCGAGCAGTTTTTTGCGTTCCGAGGAACACCGGGCTGAAGTGTACGTACTCGCATGGAGCGAATTGTTTCACCGGAGTGGCCATCGTCTACAAGCTGCAGTACGAGGGTAGCATGATGCAGACTGATGGGGACGGTCGCGTGGTGGCTATTTCGCTTAATAGCGGATTGATGTCAGTAGTATAAAATGACCGATTCTGGACCAAAGAGCTGGTCCTTCTAGAGAAGAAGCAGGGGGCGTGGCTTTTGACTGAAGGATGTGGGGGTCGATGCTGATGTGCTGCCCCTAGCGGTGCTTCTTGGAACTTTCGATGGATTTTTGATGGTTGCCAACGACCGAGTGCGGGAAAGGAGATGTGTACACGATGCTGCTGCCCCCTAGCGGTGCTTTTTGGAACTTTATGTTTTTCTCGGGAGATTAATTGGACTTTGACAAATTTTTGGAAAGTCTTTCCAATATGTTTTGTTTCCTCGAATTTGTTTTATTAAACTTATATTTTTTAGGAATTCCCTGAAGTGTTAGGAATTTTTTATAGACGTTGCATTATTTTTTTTATTTTCTCGGGAGATTTATTGGACTTTGTCAAATTTTTTGAAGGAATTTTTTTGTCGTTTCCAATATTTTTTGTTTCCTCGATTTTTTTTACTAAACTTATATTTTTAGAACTTCCGTGAGGTGTTAGGAATTTTTATAGACGTTGCATTATTTTTTTAATCCTTATATTTTTCCTCCCTCCAATTTTAATTTAGACGAGGAAAGGCTTTGTTTGAAAATATTTCGTTCCTGTTGATTCATGTTCCGCTATCTTTTGTCCGCCATTTTAGTTTCACCACATTGTCATTTTTGTGAGCCATGTGTTTTGGGATGACTCACAATTTTCTCTTTGTTTCAGACCATACCATTTTGTATGACACGTGCTTTGGGACGAGTCACTATGATGGGTGACGCAGTCGTGATAGCAGACAAAACCATGACGTCAGCCAACGTCGTTTTCTCCTCCGCGAAGTCGGCGGTTGACGTCATTTGAGATTTGTTAGACACATTAAGCTCCAAGACTGATTTTTTTTCAATAACTTGATCATTTTGCAACGAATTTATTCCTTATTTTTTCCCCATAATTTCCCATTTTATATTCATATTTTTCAACGTAACGATTTTTTTTAATTTTCTTTGAGGAGACTTCACGCATTTTCAATGGACGTTCCAACATAAAGACGTTTTCCAAAGTTTTGTGTTGCAGACATAATCTTAAAACACGATTGTTTATGAATGTATTTACGTGTTCATGGCATTTTCTGTTACATTTTTTAACGTTGTACCTTTTTCCACCGTACAAAGCCACAATTTTTTATGCATAGTTAAAATGTTTATTTTTTTATTTTTTCGTATTTTTTTTATGATTAATCAGTGAAATGTACCTTTTAATGCATTATCTTAATCTTTTTTTTTTTCTAAATGCTTGCGTACTCGTTAAACTTCTCGATGTACCAACATTATTTTATTTTCTAACGTTTCAAACTAACAACTACTTTTATCTACGCTTTATTTTTTCTGATTCAAACAAGCAAAGGTTTCTTCATTATTATTTCTGTTTCCTATACAAACAACTTTTCTTACTTGCTTTTAATGTATGACTTAATCTGGTTTTCTATATAGCTGTTTCATGTTTGTGCAAGAAATATACAGATCTATAGCAGCTAGCTATACATAACATTCGTTCGTAACAGTATCTTTTATTTTTTTGTTTTTCCAGATTTAAACCAACACACGCTTCTTAACGACATGATATCTGTTTTCTGGGGGCTTTTTTTTTTCTTCATGCAATTTTATTCCCTATCATGAGACGAGGAAATGCTTCTTTAGAAACGATTTCGTTCCTGTTCGCAGTAATTATTGGACTTTGACAAATTTTTTGTGAAATGACTTCACGCTATTTCTGAGTCTTTAGCCTTTGCAATATTATTTTCTCGTAATTTTTTCGTGTGTTCAAGAACTCTACACAGTTAAAATTCTGGTGAAACAATATTTTCTTACTTTATTTCGCATATCATTATAGCTTCCCAATTGTCGCTGTTTTACTTCATCTTTTTTTAAATTTCGTAAAACTTTTCAGTATGTCAGTAATTTATTTCTTACTTGGCCAAACTTATGACTACTTTTACTTAGACTATTTTTTTTTCATTTCATATTAGCAAAACGATTATTTTAGATTTAGCAAATCATTAGGTTTTGTTTCCTTATATATCATATTTTCCAACTTGCATTAAAGTATTCCTCAAAGCTGGCATGCATGTCAAATAGGCATTTTTTTAATCCTTTCCTAGTTTGCTATACTTTTTCGTGGACTGCCCCAACAGGAAAGCATTCATTGTCAAGACATGAAATCTAAAACCTTTTTTTCTTACGATAAAATTTGTATTCTTTGGGACATATTTTCTGTATTTCTATCTCGTCCAAAAAAAAAAAAACATTCATTCTGGAGGCAAAGCGAGTAATTCCGTTCTTCCACTAAACATTATTTTTTTACGTTTTACTAACTCACCACCCCCATAGCGAAAATAAAGAAATACTTACTTCTTTTCCCTACATATAGATCAATCTATTTCTTTTCGAAAATGCTGATCATAACATTTCAACTAAATTTCATACTTTCACCAAAAATCATATTCTTAAACGAGCTATTTTTTTTAAATTTATTTCATGTATAACTAAATTTTTATTGTTTACTCACCTCATCAAAGTCAGTAAGAACTCCCCTAATCTCATTCCTTTTCCTCATTTAGTTCGCTTTAAATTGAGATGTTTCAAAACTTCGCGTGTATTTCATTCACTTAATGTCCAGTTCTCTCGTGTATGTCCCTTCATTTTTAACTTCTGCGCCTGCTGCATTTTATCTTCAGACGTTTAGTTTCATTGACCTTTTCTTTCGTTTTAATTAGGTTTTCATTATCGTATTTCTTATTCATTGTCTCAGCAGGAAAAGCTTTCATTCTGGAGACATAGCGACTAAGTCCGTACTTCATCTAAACATTTTTATTTCACGTTTTACTAATTCGTCAGAAAAGCAGGTGTTTCCAAACTCCCATAGTGAAAATATCGTATTCCCCTTATTTTACTTATTATATTTTTCCTTCTGTTCAGTGTTGTATGATTCTTCAAACTTTGGTTTATTTTTATTAAACTTTTTTTTTTTCTGATTCAACCTGGCAATCTTTTCCTATCGATTTAATTGCTCTTATTTTTCCATTCGACTTTACTTTTTGAACAGAAATGTATCTAAAATCTTCAGATGTATTTTAGTCTCTAATGTCGATTCTTCCCTATTTTAAATAAAGTCATTGTAGGATTTTAGTGTAAATGCCCCTAAATCTTTAAAACTTACTTTTCATAGTTAGATACTAATTCCTCGAGGTTTACATTAAAACATGAAAGAAGAGTGTTTTTTACGCTCTCCCCAGTGTGTGAGCTTTCCTCAAGAAATTAACTTTGATTTCCCCCCTGTTTCTGTCGGAAACTGACTAACTCCTGCGACTGTTTTCACGCGTCTACTGCTTGCTGGAAAACCTCATACGGCATGAAATCACTTTTGCTTGGTAGATTAAACTAAATTCTGGTTTTGAACTTTGAACGCAAACTCAAGCTCGCAAAAGCATAGTTTTCTGAGCGAACTTAAACTGTCTAAGATGACAAAATCTAAAACTGCTGACTCAATGGGACAGAGCGTTTGAACTTTGCCGTTCATTCACCATTTAAGAGATCCATCGTGAACCACTAGAAGGGAAGTAAGCAGACCCTGATTTAGTCCACTGTCTCCAAGGTAGGTAGAAAGCTAATGCTTAGACATTGAAAAATTACTTCAGACAAATATTTTCTTACTTAAAAGTGCTTCAAGTCAGAATTTGTATTACTTAAGATTTCCTTAGTCAATATTGTTTCGATCTTAAAAACTTCTAAAGGGTTGATTTTGAAAAAAACGAGTTCTCACAAAAACGTAAAATTTCCCCAGAATTGTATGAGGAACCAAAAAACAATGATGATGCTTGAATGTTTAAGTCTTTCAACTCATTTCTTTCTCTTCATGTTTCATTCCATAAACTTTCTTCAAATTCCTATATATCCAAGAATTTTGTTAAATGTCCAAGTTCGACTCCCCAGAAATTTCCTGAAAATGATAGTTTCTCTTTAAAAAAATCCAGAATAAGAATCCCTTTACTGAAACAAGAAATTCATATTCAAAGCATTTCATCCCTCTTTCTACTTCAAATACTCTATTTGTAAATCTAAGGAAGTTTTTTTTACATTCATATATTTTCCCCTCTAACTTTAGAAGATATTGTCCCAAAATGTATGTACATATTACGATAATAAAATATCTTACTACTGTTTGATGTTCAATTCACTTCACACTGTCTTAAGGAAATTCGTTCATTTTCTCATAACACATCGACATGTTATTTTTCTTCCCATTCACTTCAAAGACTTGAGATCAACTTAATGGAGTCCTTTGAGAAAACTTTCATAGGAAAGTATAAATTTGCCCAAAAAGTACATTAAAAATAAACAAATGTTGAAAGTTCCTGTACAAGAAGGAAATTCTGTTGTAACTTCTAAACGAAAAAAGACAAATTCTAAGAAAATATGTAAAAATGTTTGTTGGATTCCACATTAAAAAAATTTAGTTAAAGAAAAGTGTCTTTTTTTCTCTCTTTTTTAAATATATTCATTTTCGAAAAAAAGTTCATTCTTTCCTAGGGCTAAAAACCGAACACTTCATTTTTCTTAGTGGACTGCTTTGATAACACACAGATTTGAAAAGCAGGTGAAAATCCTATAGAATAACATGGGAAAACTAGTATGCATAAAAAGACTGTTTTGAAACGAGTAAAAATCTGTTGAAGATCGTTTTCGAAAAAGTTGGAAATGGAATGAAGTAAAAACAGTCACAGCAAGTTTCTGAAAGTTGAAAATTGGATGTACTAAAAATGTCTAAGGAAAGAAATTTTTATAAAACACAGACTGTTTTAGTTTTCCCATGCTAGAGGGGTCTTCAGTGAGAGCGCTTCTTTTCAACACAAAGAATGAAGCGAGTCAGTTTGAAACATTTCAAACTCCCCGAAAATAAGCCGTGTACTCTGGTTTCGGCTCAATACTGTAAAGCATTGCTCTCAGACCAGTCGGAATTCCCCCGATTGGCCGCCTGATGGAAAACATCAGGCCTATTTTCCCTTAATAAATACCCAAATATCCTTAAGAAAAGTCTTTAGCAAAACAAAAAAACCACTAGTTCCCCATTAAAACAATTCATTCTGTTACTATTTTAAACATTTCAAAATTCTTGAAAGCTTAATATTTTGACACATTTCAATAAAATAATAATTTCAATAAAAAATAATTTCACTAAATTTTGGTTAATAAAAAAAATAATTTCACAAAATTTATATCTTAGAATGAAAAAAGAATTACATTTACATTTAGGCTCTAGAATTAAAAAAAAATTGCTTTAAACATTTCCAAAAAAATATTTGTATTTTTTTCAGTAATTTACCTCCCTCCCTCCCCCTTCCCGTACCCAAATTTTTAGGAGCCCTAAAAAGGACTTTTTTTAACAGCTGCTGTTTCCTGCAACTCAATACAAGTCGTATTGGGCTACGTGCATGTCATGAACCGTTTTCAACAAGTTCGTAATGTCCAGAGATTCTAACAATTATTTGGAGACGAGTCCCTTCGAAGCAGCAACGAAAGATTCCGCTACAACCACAGGCTGCAGCATAGCAACGGTGCAGGCAAAGTGAGTGCTAAACTTAATATTCATGGAATCAGAGCAGGCATGCTCCATGATGTTGTTAGGCAATTCACGATAAGGCAAGAGACATTCCGGACATCGAAACAGTAGGTTTACCTTTTTTCTATTTGTGTCGTGAGCACCTCGGTCAAGATGAAAATCAACTCTTCATCAGAAATGTTCGTTCCTGGACGACTCGTACTCTGCAGCTCTAACACAGCTTTTCTGAAAATGGATCCAAACTGCAGCTGAGTAATGCTTTTCCATGTGTCGTCGCATTTCTCCAACAGTTCATCAAATTCTTCCCACTTTAGTGTAACGGAAATGGGGTTTAAACGACGGAACCCATGAACTCTATAAGGAGATCTGTTCAAAAGAATACACACAACTGTCCCCCACTTCTCCTGCAGGAGAGGAAGAAACAATCAGTTCACTGTTGACAATCACTTCGTCAATCCTAGCTCGGAAACTATATGAACGTTCCATAAACTTTCGGAAAGTTAGAGCTGACATAGTAATTCCATTTTTGGTGGGCTGGAAAGTTTGTCCGTCATAACGATAACTCCGCAGATGGACTCTGACTGAGTTTGAAAAATCATTAACTTTCACCACAACTTTTCTTCCCTAAAGAAAATTATGGCAGGGGAGGGAGATCATTTGTAGTTGGAGAACGATTCATAATGCTGGGCTCAGCTACGTAGACTTTCTTGGCAACTGACGAGGAAGTGGTCGACGAACGCTTCATCATGATTCGGGAAATTGAATCGTTAGCACACAACAAGGAGGAAGAAGGCACAAGTGACTCGGACGAATGCACAAGACTTTTCTTTTTCAGGTGAACACACTCACACCAAGCACCGAAGCGATAATGAGTCAGGCAGGCAGGTAGGCTTGCGATAAGGCGTATGACATCAGGTTTTCGAGAAGAGCAAGCAGCTTTACCCCTTTCCCCACCTGCTTGTTCTGATCACCACGTGGTGATTGATGTGTCACCATGCGTCAGCACACTTACTTCATGGTGACTGTTTCCTTATCTGGTCATCTCGGAACGAACATGCTATTGACTCTAATCAGACAAAGCGAACTTCAGCTCAATGCTTATCTTAAGGGAAATTCTTAGTGACAGATAAACGAAAGGATTTCATTATAACTAACTTTCATATCTTGAGACAATAAACTAAAAAAAATTTCATAGAGTACATAATAAGCGTAAAGAAATTCTTCAAGGTTGATTTTCTCCTAAAATGAGAGAGGTATACGGAAAGGGATAGAATTTAATCAGACACTTTGAAAGAATTCAACTTGAAATTAATGAATTAAATAAATAATGCAACGTCTATAAAAATTCCTAACACCTCACGGAAGTTCTAAAAATAATATAAGAATTAAAAAATAATGCAACGTCTATAAAAATTCTTAACACCTCACGGAAGTTCTGAAAATATAAGTTTAATAAAAATAATTTGAGGAAACAAAAAATATTGGAAACGACAAAAAAAAACTTCCTTCAAAAATTTGACAAAGTCCAAAAAATATCCCGAGAAAATAAAAAAATAAGAAGAATGCAACGTCTATAAAAATTCCTAACACTTCAGGGAATTCCTAAAAAATATAAGTTTAATAAAACAAATTCGAGGAAACAAAACATATTGGAAAGACTTCTCAAAAATTTGTCAAAGTCCAATAAATCTCCCGAGAAAATAAAAAAATAAATAAATAATGCAACGTCTATAAAAATTCCTAACACTTCAGGGAATTCCTAAAAAATATAAGTTTAATAAAACAAATTTGAGGAAACGAAACATATTGGAAAGACTTCCCAAAAAATTGTCAAAGTCCATTAAATCTCCCGAGAAAAACATAAAGTTCCAAAAAGCACCGCTAGGCGCAGCACATTGTGTACACATCTCCTTTCCCCCACTCGGTCGCTGCCAACCCTCAAAAATCCATCGAAAGTTCCAAGAAGCACCGCTAGGGGCAGCACATCAGCATCGACCCTACACACTAGCGCCACACGTCCCGCACCCCCATTTTCTGTGCCGGACCACGCCCCCTGCTTCTTCTCTAGAAGGAACTGCTCCTTGGTCCAGAATCAGTCATTTTATACTACTGATGTCCATTAAGAAGGTGTGTGTTTATGATCCGGTGGAGGGTTCTCTCCGGAGTGGTTTCTATGAGCAGCTGCCGTTCTTTCTTAGGGGAAGCGAAGATTTTCTGGTCGTCGGTGGGGATTTCAACTCGGTTATGGATAACCATATCAATCGGTTGAGTACTCACAGGTGCAGGTGGTCAGAGCCGTACAGAAGGGGTCTTACGGATCGGATTAAGAACCAGCAACTTAAGGACGTGTGGAGGCAGCTGTTCCCGCAGGAGTCAGGGTTCACCTTGCACAGGAATCATTTGGCTTCAAGGATCGACACGCTGTTGATCTCGAAGATGGACAGGGTTATGGGGGTCAAGGTTTTTAACCCTAACTCACAGCCGTTGTTTGTCTCTGATTACAGCGATGTCGAGATGGAAGTCTGTGCGCCGGCGCTCAGAGAGAGGAAAGCAACACCGTGGCGCCTAAATGTGTCAATGTTAGACGACGTTGAAGCGCTGTCACGTGTCCGTTCGATCTTGGAGGTGGGTGCAAAGACGGCCACCGATGACAAGATCGGCGGTTGGGAGAGGGCGAAGGACGAGGTCCGGAGCGCCTTGGTTGCTCGGGGTAAGGAGTTGGCGAGAGCTAGGGGGGGGAAGCTCGAGGCGGAGCGGAAGAAGGAGAACCTGGAAGTTCTTGATATTGATGGTACTGAGGTGAGGGACAATGAGCAGATCCTGCAGGAAGCGCGCTAGGTATTACGGCGATCTCTTTTCCAGCAAGGAAATTGATCCTGCCGTCATGGATATCTGGTTGGAGGTTACGCCGAGAGTCCCAGACGAGGACTTTGATAGTCCCGAAGAGGAGTTCTCGGTGTCTGAGGTGAGGGGTGGCGATTCAAGCCCTTTCGCCAGGTAAGTCTCCGGGTTGTGATTGTTGGCGAGCCAATTGCTTTTGGCAGCCACATTTTAATTAATTATTTAAATCTACCCACATTCCCCGCAGCATCGAAATTCAAGTTAAATTCTAAAGGAAGAAGATTTCAATTAAAGGAGTTATCAAATCGGCACGGAATAATTTGGGAAACTCAGATTTCATTTTTCCCATAAGAAAAGTAGTGAGCGAGAAGATTATTCCACCCTCTTGCTCAGCGGACATGGAGGTCGTTGAAAGACGGACCCATTCGTACAACACCCCTCCCCCTCCCCCTTTCAGTCAACTGCGGAAAAAGCGCTAGCAGGCGGAGATGGCCAAGGAAG
Organism: Macrothele yani; assembly: GCA_039090855.1. Classification (NCBI taxonomy): domain Eukaryota; kingdom Metazoa; phylum Arthropoda; class Arachnida; order Araneae; family Macrothelidae; genus Macrothele; species Macrothele yani. The sequence goes on along the minus strand of CM077032.1, from coordinate 74,320,156 downwards.
GGTCAAATGAACTTTACTCCTTCTAAGACCCCCAACCTGCGGAGAACTCAAGATGCAGTACGGCGTCGTGCCTTCAGGTAGTCAAAGGTCGCCGCAAAGAGCAATTAAGCCCGCCGCATTGTGACCCTACCTTGAAGTAGCAATCAACCGAATGTTGATGACTGCGACACCCTCGATAACGTACAAAAGCAACTTCAAGTTAAAACTGTGCCACAAAGGCCAGTTGATAGGAAACAAACAAGTAAAATTCATTACCCCTACTGGCAGCTACACAGATTCTTACGGTACGCGCTTTTTAGCGATTCACCGGCACCTTTGAGTATGGTAAAAACAGGGGCTTCTAAATTGGCGAATGGGAAAGGTTCCTTTATTCAGCCGTAGCCAGTCAGCGATAAAATTTTCAGTTTTTGGATAGGAATAGGGGCGGGATTTAAAAGTGTAGAAGTTTTGGTCGGAAGGAACCCAGAGTTTAACACAAGCATTCACTAAGAATTTTTCGGAGAGATAAGTCTCTCTTCATCCTCATCCGACGGGAGACATCACTGGAGCCGAGGAAGCGGTACGTTGAGGCCAAGATGCAAAGTCTTCGGCCCTCGTAGTTAGCATTACCTCAGCTCGGAGGAGCCCGCCTCTGATGGAAAGAACTTAGAAGTAAATTCTACGGTGGCTGCGAGAATAACCAGAAACGTGTACCGTTTACGCAGGACGGAAGAGGTCCTAAATTTCCAAAGGGAAAGAGAGCGAGGCCGTGTCGAAGCCAGAAAGGGATAGCACAGGCCCCATCCCGCGAGCCCAAGAGAAATTCCGGGCCCAACTATCGTACGGAAGGACCCAGGAGCGCGAAGTACAAGCGACGGAGGAACTCATCACAGCAGTCCCCTCGTTGGAGTCTCGATTGGCGGGTTGGAAGAAGCGCGCCATCGAACCCTCAGTCTCGCAAAGCGGAGATCGGCCAGACTGGAAATTACCGATGAACTTTGACCCCCACATGCTTAGTTACCAGCCCACGTTTACGATGTCCCGTCGCTGATGTCGACAGCGGAAGTGCGAAGAAAGGTATATTCAAATTTTCCTGACAGTCACAATATCTTAATAGTAACATACGAAATTTTCTGGTATATATTATTAGGCGAATTTGGCACACTTTCTCCAGACATCTTACCTTATTTGCTTTCCAAGAATGCTTTCATAATAATTTGTATTTGATCGAATGCCAGATTAGAGGCATGAGTAAAGAAGTGTGCCTTAGCACAGTGAAATTAAGTGCCGGAGTTGGTGCTTTAACAAAGGGTGTTCCCAAGTCATAAAATTTAGTGCAGGTTTACTTAAAGTAATTGTAATAGCACGGTTGTTCACCACCTTATACATTGTTTTAGTGCAATCATAATAAACAGTTGCTAATTTTACCTTATATCTCTGTTTTCCTATAGCAGACGTTGATTTTCTTGAATTTAAGATTAAGGGTGTACGCGGGCACTAGAAGGAAGAGGGAGACTGGAATAACTTGTCCAGTCATAAGGTGGAATTTGTAGTACAATTTAATACCATTCCATCTTCTTTTATTTTTAAATTTAATCTTTAAAATAATATTGCGGCACATGAGGGCGTACGTTTCGCGTGCACTCTCATGTAAAAACACAACGCACCGTCCGGGCGAAAATTTGTGTCGCCATCCTCGGAAGGAAACACAACTCTTCGGCTCACGACGATTCCTAAAAATAATAATTTCGACGATTCCTTTTAAAGTTGTAATTTCGACGGTTCCAATTAAAGAAATAATTATATCCCTCCCTACCGCCAGCAGGGAAAGGGGTGGTAACATGATGGTCTCCCGTCCGAGTTTTACAAAAAGTTTGTTAATGTGTTAGCGCCCTGGCTTACCAGGGTGTACAAAGAGATTGTGCAGGTGGGTCGTATGCCGGGGATCATGCGGCGGAGCGCGGTCACTTTGCTGTGCAAGACCCCCGACGCCCCGTCGAGGGAGTTAAGTGGTTGGATACCGGTGTCTCTCTCCACAGTGGACTATAACTTCCTTGCGAGAGTCATCAATAGCAGGCTTGCTAAGGTGGCCGTTCATCTCATTGGCGCTAACCAGACGTGTGGTATCGGGGGGCGCCGGATGCAATGGAATACTAGGTGCATAACAGACGCTATCACTTACCGGGGCGAGAAGGGCATTAAGATGGGGCTCTTCCTGACAGACCAAAGCAAGGCATTCGATAGGGTATCGCACGAGTTTGTCGGAAGGTTGTTAGAAGCCCACGGCTTCGGAGTATTTGTCCGAAGTGAGATTGGGGCGTTGTACAGAGACCTCTCCGGGAGAGTCATTATTACCGGTCGTCTCTCCCCTCTTTGAGGTTCAAAGAGGAGTGAGGCAGGGATGTCCTCTTTCTCTCCTTTTGTTTGTTTTGGTCTTGGAGACCCCTTTGAGAAGAGTTGCCAAGAAGGATAGTGTTAGGGGTTTTCCGGTCCCGGAGAAGGAGGAGCCGTTGAAGTACCTTGCGTGCGCAGATGATGTCTCCTTCTTCGTCGACTCGGAAAGGAGCAGAACGGGATAGGGATGCTTTCGCTGAGTACTGCATTGCGACCGGTGCTCGTCTCAATGAGGAGAAGTCGGGTATTATGCTCTGGGGCAAATGGGAGAGTTCAGCGGTTACAGGTTTAGCTGTGACCGATGGGCCCGTTTGGATACTCGGTATCCTGTTTTCTAAGAAAGGGGTCCACGTGAGCACCTGGGATAAAGTTCTGGCGGAGATGAAGAAGGAGAAAGAACGGTGGCAGGAGGTGGGCATTTCTAGAGTGAATAGGGCCAAGTTAGCTAATGCGCTTCTGATTTCGAAATGCACTGTTGCCGGGGAAATTGAGTCCCCATCCGGAAGTCTCATGAAGCAGATGGAGAGAGCGGTCTTTGGCTTCATTTGGGCCGGGAAGAAGACCGAGGAGGTGGCTCGGGCGGTCCTATACTGTCCCAGGTCGGAGGGGGTTTGGAAGACAAGCACCTTCCGACATGGCTCAGTGCACTCCAGTTTAAGAGTGTGAAGGGAGCCCTGGTCGCCGAACACCCGTGTGGACCTTTGGCCTCCTACTTCACGGGGTGGGACTCGTCCAAATACGTTCCCGGCCACAGATTTTTTGGCCCCCGGCACGATAGGATGCATAGGTCTTACCGGCTTGGAGGTCGCCTACAGGACTTTGCGAAAACTGACCGCGCCGGGAAGAACACGCAGCAGATGTACATTGACCTGCTCCCTAGGCCTAGGGAACACGTCGTCAAAGATTTCCACGTTCCTAGGAACTTCTGTATGAGAGAGGCTTGTATGAGCATTCACTCGACGGGTGTGAACTGCAAGAAGAGGGACTTTAGGTGGCAGTTGGCCCACAATGTCCTTCCAACCAAGAGTAGGCAGTTTCGGTGGGGTGTCATCTCTTCCGATAGGTGCCTTTCGTATGCGGGCATTGAGGACAAGTCCCATCTCTTTTGGACCTGCCCCATGGCTTACCAGGTTTGGCAGGGAATCTGGACTTGGGCTTGGCACAAAAGGCTTGACGCCCTCCAGTTTTACCCAGCTAATGTGTTTTATCTACATCCTGCCACGGAGGTGGGTATGGAGGTCTGGATGATGATTATCAACGAGGTCTGTTATAAGATGTGGAGGGAGAGGAACAGGATTCTGCATTCCCGGACGGCTAACTCGGGTTTCTCTCCGACAACGGGTTTCCTTCAAGTCAAGTGTGAGCTACGACACAGGGCGAGAGTGGAAGCCCACACTTCGATCGACCGAGCCTTTAGGTATCGGTGGGGGACTTAGCCTGGGACTGTTACCAGGACCAAAAACAACTACACCTTTCATTGGGGTAACTTACCGCCTTAGTTTCCGCCCTTGAAACCCGAGAGATCTCTCCGAGGTGTTGGGCTTTTTCTAGTGTTATATTTTTGTGACTTGTGTTTGTTGTTTTGATGGAGGGTGTGGAGGTTAGCCTCCGACCCTTTCATCGGTTGTTTAATTTGTCTTCTCTCCGGTCAAAGTTGGCGGTGCAGGCCGCTGACTGAGACGGAAAGAGGCTGTGTGAGTCGCGGGGGGGTGATTTGGTTCTGTCTCTGCTCTTTCTTTTTTGGTGTGGTGTGAATGGATGGTGTCTGAAGGGAGGGTGTTGCGTATTTTCTACTTGTGGTGTGCCGGCTCCGTGTGGATGTGGGCCGGGGACGCACCTGCCATGGGTTATGTGAGTGTCTTGGTGTACCTGTCGGCCCGGTGCCTTTCTGACAGTCTCCTTTTCGGGTCGCAGTCACTTGGTTTCCTCTGAAGGGGATTTTTGTCCGCCTACATGGACGTTCCGGGTGTACTTTCGGGTTGCACCCGCCGTTCTAGGTGACCTGGCCACCTTTTTGTGTGTGGGTACTTTCGAGTTCTTCGGAGGATCTGTATGACTCGGGGTTTGTCTGGTGTTGCTTGTTGGGCCGTGGTGGGAGTGTGTGTAAACATCAGTGAACCATGTCCAGGAGTTTACCTGTGGCGTGGCGAACAGTGTGAAGATGTTGTGTTGCAACAAAGTTCGTGTATGGGGGAGGGGACGTCGTGTGAGAGCACATTAGGGCGCTCCCCTCTCCCAGCCCCCATGATTTGGGGGTCTTATACGAAGACAATAATTTCCGTAATCTAAAATCTGTACGTCGCAATTTTTCCACGTACTAAAGTAATTCCGACGAAATAATTTAGGACGCTGATCTACACATTTGCCCCAAAATTCCGCCTTGCCTCATCTTTCGGTACGGGAAATAGTTACCTTTTGTAACACGTTCTCAACGTTACACTTAATTACTACTACTTTTCATCACCGATCTAACACAAAAATCGCATTTTCGATCGCTATTTACGGAAGACGCCATAGAAAAGCATGCCAACGTTTAGATATCATTGCATCGAAACTCGCAGAAGCGCCATCTCGCGGTTTCATGAAAAGAGGGAACTAAAATTTAAACACTGAGATATTCACGCGCGACACACTATCTCTTCCGGACATTTTACTTTAAGATTGGGTGTTCCACCTGTCCGCTGTATCGTTAGATCATGTTACAGAGCAAAGAGAAAAATCTCAAGTATGAGCTGGACTGCAGTATCCATTTTTCTCCGCACAGGTACCCCGACGGGAATCCCAATGAAGTGATTTTAAATCCAACTTCGAAGGTCGAACCGGTCCGCTTTAGGGAGCAGGCTCGGGTAGATGTGTACTTTAGCGTCCTAAATTATTTCGTCGGAAAAATGTAACTGTGTGGGAAAAGTGCGACGTACAATTTTTTAAGCATACAAAATAATTGGGAAAGGTGCGAAGATATAGTATTTGTAGATATAGGAAATAAAAGATCTCAAGGTTCGCTACCCCTTTCGATGATAAGGATAAAAACACTTGTCTTGTTTTCCCTTTATCTAACACAAACATTTGACCGGGACCAGGGACATCAAACCGAAGTCATCGCTCTTTCCACGTCCACAAGAAAGTCACGGAAAAATTCTCACTGGCCACCACCGGGAAACGAACCCAGGGTCTTCCAGCCACGACTCCACTGCACCACAGCGGCTTCTTCCTTGTGTAATTTCATTCCGTGTAATTTTTTTCCTGTGTAATTTTATCATGTAACCGGACCCACCAAAGATGGTAAGCAGCAACTGAACAAATAACTAGAAGGCGAATGAATAATTAATACAGATATATGACGTGGATCAGGAACACCAAACAGAAATCATCGCTCTTTCCACGTCCACATGGGAGTCACGGAAAAGTTCTCACTGGCGGCCAGTGAGAATTTTTCCGATGGAGTTCAGCCATGATTATACAAAATCATGAAACTCTAACTTATATTGTAGACGGTTTTTGGAAGGGGTCGGAGCCCCGGTGGGTCCGGGGCCCCCATACAAAATTTTCGTAAAATCTACAGATTTAAATTTCGAACCACCAAATTGGTATACTATCACATAAAACTCTAACTTAGACTGTAGATGGTTTGGGGAAGGAGTCGGAGCCCGGGGGTCAGCCCCCTCCACACACACACACACGAAATTTTCGGAAAATCTACAATTTTCAATTTCGAACCATCAAATTTGATATACTATCACATGAAACTCTAACTTAGACTGTAGACGGATTTGGGAAGGGGTCGAAGTCTGGGGTCTGAGCCCACCCTCCCAAATTTTTTTCGTATAATCTACAGTTTTCAGTTTAGAACCACCAAATTTGGTATACTAACTCATGGTACTCTAACTTAGCCGGTAGACGGATTTTGAAACGGAACGGGACGGGGGTCGGAGCCCCACCCCCCACACAAAATTTTCGTAAAATCTGCAGTGTTCAATTTAGAACCACCAAATTTGGTAGCAGTTTACCAAATTTGGTGGTTATTCCTTGAAAACTGTAAATTTTACGAAAGATTTGTATGGGGGACCTGACCCCCTGGCTCTTCCCCATTCGAAAAACCGTCTAAGTTAGAGCACCATGAGATAGTATACCAAATTTGGTTATTTTAAATTGAAAACTGTAGATTTTTTTGAACATTTTGTGTTTTTTGAACATTTTGTGTGTGGCGGGGCCTTACCCCCTGGGCTCCGACCCCTTCCAAAAACCATCTGCAGTCTAAGTTAGAGTTTCATAAGGTAGTATACTAAATTTGGTGGTGAAAACTGTAGATTTTACGAACATTTTGTATGGGGGCTCTGACCCCCGGTCTCCGACCCCTTCCAAAAACCGTTAAATTAGAGTTTCATGATTTTGTATAATCATGACTACAAATTTTGTATAATCTGTTGTAAAATTCATTCTATGTGCAATTTCCGCCTTGTGTAAAATTTTTTTCGCGTGATTTCTTCTTGTGGGTACCCGGCATTGTGCGGTGCTCCGGTAGGCTGCCTGACGGTTAGTGTTTGCGGATCTCGTGAAATTCGAGGCCGCTGTGGTGCATTGGGGGCGTGGCTGGAAGACCTGGGTTCGTTTCCCGGTGGCGGCCAGTGAGAATTTTTCCGTGACTCACTTATAAACGTGGAAAGAGCGATGACTTTTCTTAGATGTTCCCTTCATCTTTTGCGCGCTTTTCTCCCTTTTTATTCTATTCCCTTCTTTTTCTTTTTTTACTGAGCCTAAATCAATGCAATAGGTATTTTAAATCCTCCGTACGAAGTTTAATTGTGAATTGGTTTTAGAAAACCTGAAACGGAATATGCAAAATTTATCATTTAAGATCTTCGCTACTTTAAACGTAAAAACTTCGTTAGGATTTGGGGAAGGGAAGGGTGGGGGTGGGGGGGTGATCGAACCAGTAGCCGCCCGATGGATCCCCCACTAATCACCTCTTACCTATTCGCACTAGCCACGCTCCGCCAAAAATGTGCTAGTTCTCTCTGTTGTGTTTCATCATCACACGTCTCGCACGCCAATTGGTGAGTTCTGTTTTCGCTCCTGGCGAATGAGGTAATGGAATGAGTGTTATAAGTTACTTTCGTCTCTATCTCCCGGGGTAAGTCCTTGTCTGTTGCTTGAACAAAGGAATTCATTTTTTCCTAATATGTATTAAACTACGCTGCTAGCCACCCAAAATGCAACACCAAGAAGAAAGCATCCGATTGGCCTAAAATTCGCAGCATGCGTCGCCCGCGAGAGGACATGCAAACGATTAGCATTGCACTGCATATGCAAATCATATGCGCCCGGCACGCCATCGAGGAGCTCTAAAAGAAGGGTGCACAAAAGGCGGGGTGTAAGTAGTGGAAGTGTGTTGTGCTGCCGGACCTGTGCGTGGGAAGCTTCCTGATGCCTCGTCGCAGAATACGGCAGTCATTCCAGCACGTTTCAGAGTTCAACAGAGGACGAATAGTGGTTTATCGCGACAGCGGATTATCGTACCGAGACATCGGCGCCCGTGTGGGACGACATCCAGCCACAGCGAGGCGAGTATGGATTCGGTGGATGCAAGAGGGACGGACGGACTGACGTGAGTGGTTGCCGCAGCCGCGGCACACCACCGGGCGGTAGGACCGGCATGTTGTGCGGCGGACATTGACGGCTCGCACTGCCACATCACGAATGTTAGCGCAGGAATTAGGGTATGTTGCGCAACAACCCGTGTCGCCACGTACCGTTCGACGTCGTCTGCATGAGCGGAGACTTGTCGCACGGCGCCCATTGCTCCAATTACCATTGACGTTACACCAAAGGCGAGTGCTGCGGCAGTGGGCCGTTGAACGTTGCACCTGGACAACGGAATGGCACGACATTGTCTTCTCCGACGAATCCCGCTTCTGCTTACAACACCACGATGGTCGGATCCGCGTGTGGCGGCACCGCGGCGAGAGACTGTATGACGCCTGCATTATGCATCGCAATACCGGTCCGTCGCCTGGCGTTATGGTTTGGGGCGCATTTGGATATGACACCCGCACCGCTCTGGTACGCATCGCCGGTACACTGAACAGCCACCGCTACATCTACGACGTTTTGGAGCCTGTAGTCCTTCCTTACCTGCAGGAATTGCCAGCTGCCACGTTTCAACAGGACAATGCGCTCCCGCACGTGGCACGCATCGTGCAACAATTCTTCACGGCATACCAGGAGTCGCTGTTGCCGTGACCCGCCTGTTCTCCCGATATGTCGCCCATCGAACACGCCTGGTCGCTGATCGGCAACCGAGTGGCCCGGCAAGCACCACCCGCGGCTCCGCCTGATGAACTGTGGCAACGTGTGGAAGCAACCTGGACCGACATAACCCAAGCCCACATCCAAAGTCTCTTTCCTTTGATGCCACGGCGTGTAGCGGCCGTTGTTGTCAGCCATGGGGGCCACACTAACTTCTTCGTGCCAGTGCCACGACTCGTATTGGGCTGTTGGTCGTCGTCATCGCCGTGTCTTTCGCACTCTTTGGACTCAATGTGTTTGAAGCCAGGTAGCCTGTTTTGTCTTTATCCATCAAAGCCTCCGTGAGTGCCAAGTAGTTGGAGAGTGGGACGTGAAACCGTTACTCTTACTCAGCAATGGCACCTTTCCTTACTTTACTGATGCCCATCAGTTTGAGCACAACATAAACTGTTGAACGTCTTCATATGTGAATTCCTGTTGTAAGAATTGCAAAAAAAGCTGCATTGGTCCGTTTTAAATCATTTTGGAACCACATGCGATCACAAACTCCACAAACAAAACCCAACTTGTTACCATAGAAGACTTTTTAAAGTGCTTCGTCACCAGACGCCAATGGGTTATAAACGCTAAATCTCGATTCTCAAACGTCTCATCTGCTTGTATTCCATTGCATTCCATCGGTTCTATCTCAGTGTCGACATCCATTGCCTGTGAACTGGCGTTAGGCGTTGCGGCGTCTGCTACTCACCTCAACTTGTGGAAGCTGTCTCATCCTCCGCATTCGTTCTGCTGCTGCCGTAGGGGCCTTTTCGGATTCCTCATTTATTCTTCTTTCACTTTGTAAGCGTTTACGATAGGCCCTTCTTGTTTTGGAGATATTTCGACATTTTTAAAATTTTAACGAAAATTTGTCGCAGTTCAACATTTTGTCACTGTATCTTTTTTCAAGTTCTTTCACTATTGTCACTATGAGTGTCCTGCTTTATGGTACTCGTCGAGCTCTGTTAAACGACACCTCACACAGCGTCCTACGCTTTCTCGAGCTACACTAATTTTGCCGAACGGCTAACCGGTAATTTTCCACTCCAAATTCGCAACCATCTTGTGGCGGCGTATGACGTCACGCGCTCAAGGCTAATGTCGCGTGACATTCTTTCATCCTTGCTCTTTTAAATCGTGTATTGCTCATTTCGATATGCGTTGTAGTTTTAAAGTTATTAAGATTTGACTGGTATACACAAAATCGTAACATCGACTTTCGCATAGTTTCCCCCCACACCGGACCCGCGAGGTAAGACGTTTTCCGTCAAAAATCGGTAAAAAATTTGTTTATTATTGCGTCTGTGCAAACACTACAGTAATTCGTTGACTCGTGTTGAAATGGTTAATGATGATATGCCTTTAATTTCAGGTTAAGGGTACTTTGAAATTTTTTTACAAAAGTCAAATGCAAGAAACTCCGTTTCCAGCGCTGTACATGAACGCTAGACCTCAGCTGTAGACGACGCAAAGAAACGTCACATCATTGCACCGTCTTTCACACTGTTTTCTGAAACAGCACCACCTGATCCAGCCAAAGCGGTCTGTAGCCTTCAAACTCGTTCTCTGCCAAACTGCAAGTTGCTATTTGCAACCTGAAAACAGAAAAAAAAATGCTGTGTGTTACTTTTCGAACCTCCCTCTTACATCACCTATGAAAAAATAATTTATCTGATACCTAGTGTTAAGTTGCTTGATTGGTGTATGAACTGGAAAATGCTTTTCGATATACTTTGAATGAGTAATAAGTGAAAAATATAAGTCAACCTGTCTATTATTTCAGTATTTGAAGTATATTACATATTTCAGGTGAGCTAATCTGCTTGTGATGTGATAAATCTATCTCATGTGTATCATTTTTTTAACTGCCTCTTAGCTTGCAGTAAATACAAAAACAATTTAGTATATATTAAAAAGTAAATAGTGTGATTTCCTGTGTCTCTCGTTTCGTCATATTCAGTCACTAAGGCATTTTGCTTTGAACGCAAAGTGCAATCAAGCTAAATAATCTTTTGTAAACAGTCAAATGTGTGGATTCGACGGAATGGGGCACGTCGCGTCGTTCCGACGGTTGCCGGACATAAAAGCCGACGACGGAGAAACAGTGGGGATTCGAGGGAGACCGAGGGCAGCAATAGATCAAGATCTTGAAGGTGAGTTGCTTTTCTAGTTGGGGTTCCTCTCCCTCGGTTTTTGAACATGGGTGTTTGTTTTATGTGGTGTTTTTTGTTAACATACTACTTCGTTTTTCAGATTAAGGTAAGTATGGCACATAATTACCAAGGCACCGATCTGCGTATTGGCACGTTGAACGTTTACGGTCTCCGCACCGTCGAAAAGCAGAAGTGGCTCGCGGGCTACTTCAGGGAGTCGGGTGTTGATTTTTTGCTCGTGCAGGAAACTCGCCATAAGAAGCCCGAGCAGTTTTTTGCGTTCCGAGGAACACCGGGCTGAAGTGTACGTACTCGCATGGAGCGAATTGTTTCACCGGAGTGGCCATCGTCTACAAGCTGCAGTACGAGGGTAGCATGATGCAGACTGATGGGGACGGTCGCGTGGTGGCTATTTCGCTTAATAGCGGATTGATGTCAGTAGTATAAAATGACCGATTCTGGACCAAAGAGCTGGTCCTTCTAGAGAAGAAGCAGGGGGCGTGGCTTTTGACTGAAGGATGTGGGGGTCGATGCTGATGTGCTGCCCCTAGCGGTGCTTCTTGGAACTTTCGATGGATTTTTGATGGTTGCCAACGACCGAGTGCGGGAAAGGAGATGTGTACACGATGTGCTGCTCTCTAGCGGTGCTTTTTGGAACTTTATGTTTTTCTCGGGAGATTAATTGGACTTTGACAAATTTTTGGAAAGTCTTTCCAATATGTTTTGTTTCCTCGAATTTGTTTTATTAAACTTATATTTTTTAGGAATTCCCTGAAGTGTTAGGAATTTTTATAGACGTTGCATTATTTTTTTTATTTTCTCGGGAGATTTATTGGACTTTGTCAAATTTTTGAAGGAATTTTTTTGTCGTTTCCAATATTTTTTGTTTCCTCGATTTTTTTTACTAAACTTATATTTTTAGAACTTCCGTGAGGTGTTAGGAATTTTTATAGACGTTGCATTATTTTTTTAATCCTTATATTTTTCCTCCCTCCAATTTTAATTTAGACGAGGAAAGGCTTTGTTTGAAAATATTTCGTTCCTGTTGATTCATGTTCCGCTATCTTTTGTCCGCCATTTTAGTTTCACCACATTGTCATTTTGTGAGCCATGTGTTTTGGGATGACTCACAATTTTCTCTTTGTTTCAGACCATACCATTTTGTATGACACGTGCTTTGGGACGAGTCACTATGATGGGTGACGCAGTCGTGATAGCAGACAAAACCATGACGTCAGCCAACGTCGTTTTCTCCTCCGCGAAGTCGGCGGTTGACGTCATTTGAGATTTGTTAGACACATTAAGCTCCAAGACTGATTTTTTTTCAATAACTTGATCATTTTGCAACGAATTTATTCCTTATTTTTTCCCCATAATTTCCCATTTTATATTCATATTTTTCAACGTAACGATTTTTTTTAATTTTCTTTGAGGAGACTTCACGCATTTTCAATGGACGTTCCAACATAAAGACGTTTTCCAAAGTTTTGTGTTGCAGACATAATCTTAAAACACGATTGTTTATGAATGTATTTACGTGTTCATGGCATTTTCTGTTACATTTTTTAACGTTGTACCTTTTTCCACCGTACAAAGCCACAATTTTTTATGCATAGTTAAAATGTTTATTTTTTTATTTTTTCGTATTTTTTTTATGATTAATCAGTGAAATGTACCTTTTAATGCATTATCTTAATCTTTTTTTTTTCTAAATGCTTGCGTACTCGTTAAACTTCTCGATGTACCAACATTATTTTATTTTCTAACGTTTCAAACTAACAACTACTTTTATCTACGCTTTATTTTTTCTGATTCAAACAAGCAAAGGTTTCTTCATTATTATTTCTGTTTCCTATACAAACAACTTTTCTTACTTGCTTTTAATGTATGACTTAATCTGGTTTTCTATATAGCTGTTTCATGTTTGTGCAAGAAATATACAGATCTATAGCAGCTAGCTATACATAACATTCGTTCGTAACAGTATCTTTTTATTTTTTTGTTTTTCCAGATTTAAACCAACACACGCTTCTTAACGACATGATATCTGTTTTCTGGGGGCTTTTTTTTTCTTCATGCAATTTTATTCCCTATCATGAGACGAGGAAATGCTTCTTTAGAAACGATTTCGTTCCTGTTCGCAGTAATTATTGGACTTTGACAAATTTTTTGTGAAATGACTTCACGCTATTTCTGAGTCTTTAGCCTTTGCAATATTATTTTCTCGTAATTTTTTCGTGTGTTCAAGAACTCTACACAGTTAAAATTCTGGTGAAACAATATTTTCTTACTTTATTTCGCATATCATTATAGCTTCCCAATTGTCGCTGTTTTACTTCATCTTTTTTTAAATTTCGTAAAACTTTTCAGTATGTCAGTAATTTATTTCTTACTTGGCCAAACTTATGACTACTTTTACTTAGACTATTTTTTTTTTCATTTCATATTAGCAAAACGATTATTTTAGATTTAGCAAATCATTAGGTTTTTGTTTCCTTATATATCATATTTTCCAACTTGCATTAAAGTATTCCTCAAAGCTGGCATGCATGTCAAATAGGCATTTTTTTAATCCTTTCCTAGTTTGCTATACTTTTTCGTGGACTGCCCCAACAGGAAAGCATTCATTGTCAAGACATGAAATCTAAAACCTTTTTTCTTACGATAAAATTTGTATTCTTTGGGACATATTTTCTGTATTTCTATCTCGTCCAAAAAAAAAAACATTCATTCTGGAGGCAAAGCGAGTAATTCCGTTCTTCCACTAAACATTATTTTTTTACGTTTTACTAACTCACCACCCCCATAGCGAAAATAAAGAAATACTTACTTCTTTTCCCTACATATAGATCAATCTATTTCTTTTCGAAATGCTGATCATAACATTTCAACTAAATTTCATACTTTCACCAAAAATCATATTCTTAAACGAGCTATTTTTTTTAAATTTATTTCATGTATAACTAAATTTTTATTGTTTACTCACCTCATCAAAGTCAGTAAGAACTCCCCTAATCTCATTCCTTTTCCTCATTTAGTTCGCTTTAAATTGAGATGTTTCAAAACTTCGCGTGTATTTCATTCACTTAATGTCCAGTTCTCTCGTGTATGTCCCTTCATTTTTAACTTCTGCGCCTGCTGCATTTTATCTTCAGACGTTTAGTTTCATTGACCTTTTCTTTCGTTTTAATTAGGTTTTCATTATCGTATTTCTTATTCATTGTCTCAGCAGGAAAAGCTTTCATTCTGGAGACATAGCGACTAAGTCCGTACTTCATCTAAACATTTTTATTTCACGTTTTACTAATTCGTCAGAAAAGCAGGTGTTTCCAAACTCCCATAGTGAAAATATCGTATTCCCCTTATTTTACTTATTATATTTTTCCTTCTGTTCAGTGTTGTATGATTCTTCAAACTTTGGTTTATTTTTATTAAACTTTTTTTTCTGATTCAACCTGGCAATCTTTTCCTATCGATTTAATTGCTCTTATTTTTCCATTCGACTTTACTTTTGAACAGAAATGTATCTAAAATCTTCAGATGTATTTTAGTCTCTAATGTCGATTCTTCCCTATTTTAAATAAAGTCATTGTAGGATTTTAGTGTAAATGCCCCTAAATCTTTAAAACTTACTTTTCATAGTTAGATACTAATTCCTCGAGGTTTACATTAAAACATGAAAGAAGAGTGTTTTTTACGCTCTCCCCAGTGTGTGAGCTTTCCTCAAGAAATTAACTTTGATTTCCCCCTGTTTCTGTCGGAAACTGACTAACTCCTGCGACTGTTTTCACGCGTCTACTGCTTGCTGGAAAACCTCATACGGCATGAAATCACTTTTGCTTGGTAGATTAAACTAAATTCTGGTTTTGAACTTTGAACGCAAACTCAAGCTCGCAAAAGCATAGTTTTCTGAGCGAACTTAAACTGTCTAAGATGACAAAATCTAAAACTGCTGACTCAATGGGACAGAGCGTTTGAACTTTGCCGTTCATTCACCATTTAAGAGATCCATCGTGAACCACTAGAAGGGAAGTAAGCAGACCCTGATTTAGTCCACTGTCTCCAAGGTAGGTAGAAAGCTAATGCTTAGACATTGAAAAATTACTTCAGACAAATATTTTCTTACTTAAAAGTGCTTCAAGTCAGAATTTGTATTACTTAAGATTTCCCTTAGTCAATATTGTTTCGATCTTAAAAACTTCTAAAGGGTTGATTTTGAAAAAACGAGTTCTCACAAAAACGTAAAATTTCCCCAGAATTGTATGAGGAACCAAAAAACAATGATGATGCTTGAATGTTTAAGTCTTTCAACTCATTTCTTTCTCTTCATGTTTCATTCCATAAACTTTCTTCAAATTCCTATATATCCAAGAATTTTGTTAAATGTCCAAGTTCGACTCCCCAGAAATTTCCTGAAAATGATAGTTTCTCTTTAAAAAAAATCCAGAATAAGAATCCCTTTACTGAAACAAGAAATTCATATTCAAAGCATTTCATCCCTCTTTCTACTTCAAATACTCTATTTGTAAATCTAAGGAAGTTTTTTTTACATTCATATATTTTCCCCTCTAACTTTAGAAGATATTGTCCCAAAATGTATGTACATATTACGATAATAAAATATCTTACTACTGTTTGATGTTCAATTCACTTCACACTGTCTTAAGGAAATTCGTTCATTTTCTCATAACACATCGACATGTTATTTTTCTTCCCATTCACTTCAAAGACTTGAGATCAACTTAATGGAGTCCTTTGAGAAAAACTTTCATAGGAAAGTATAAATTTGCCCAAAAAGTACATTAAAAATAAACAAATGTTGAAAGTTCCTGTACAAGAAGGAAATTCTGTTGTAACTTCTAAACGAAAAAAGACAAATTCTAAGAAAATATGTAAAAATGTTTGTTGGATTCCACATTAAAAAATTTAGTTAAAGAAAAGTGTCTTTTTTTCTCTCTTTTTAAATATATTCATTTTCGAAAAAAAGTTCATTCTTTCCTAGGGCTAAAAACCGAACACTTCATTTTTCTTAGTGGACTGCTTTGATAACACACAGATTTGAAAAGCAGGTGAAAATCCTATAGAATAACATGGGAAAACTAGTATGCATAAAAAGACTGTTTTGAAACGAGTAAAAATCTGTTGAAGATCGTTTTCGAAAAAGTTGGAAATGGAATGAAGTAAAAACAGTCACAGCAAGTTTCTGAAAGTTGAAAATTGGATGTACTAAAAATGTCTAAGGAAAGAAATTTTTATAAAACACAGACTGTTTTAGTTTTCCCATGCTAGAGGGGTCTTCAGTGAGAGCGCTTCTTTTCAACACAAAGAATGAAGCGAGTCAGTTTGAAACATTTCAAACTCCCCGAAAATAAGCCGTGTACTCTGGTTTCGGCTCAATACTGTAAAGCATTGCTCTCAGACCAGTCGGAATTCCCCCCGATTGGCCGCCTGATGGAAAACATCAGGCCTATTTTCCCTTAATAAATACCCAAATATCCTTAAGAAAAGTCTTTAGCAAAACAAAAAAAACCACTAGTTCCCCATTAAAACAATTCATTCTGTTACTATTTTAAACATTTCAAAATTCTTGAAAGCTTAATATTTTGACACATTTCAATAAAATAATAATTTCAATAAAAAATAATTTCACTAAATTTTGGTTAATAAAAAAAATAATTTCACAAAATTTATATCTTAGAATGAAAAAAGAATTACATTTACATTTAGGCTCTAGAATTAAAAAAATTGCTTTAAACATTTCCAAAAAAATATTTGTATTTTTTTCAGTAATTTACCTCCCTCCCTCCCCCTTCCCGTACCCAAATTTTTAGGAGCCCTAAAAAGGACTTTTTTTTAACAGCTGCTGTTTCCTGCAACTCAATACAAGTCGTATTGGGCTACGTGCATGTCATGAACCGTTTTCAACAAGTTCGTAATGTCCAGAGATTCTAACAATTATTTGGAGACGAGTCCCTTCGAAGCAGCAACGAAAGATTCCGCTACAACCACAGGCTGCAGCATAGCAACGGTGCAGGCAAAGTGAGTGCTAAACTTAATATTCATGGAATCAGAGCAGGCATGCTCCATGATGTTGTTAGGCAATTCACGATAAGGCAAGAGACATTCCGGACATCGAAACAGTAGGTTTACCTTTTTTCTATTTGTGTCGTGAGCACCTCGGTCAAGATGAAAATCAACTCTTCATCAGAAATGTTCGTTCCTGGACGACTCGTACTCTGCAGCTCTAACACAGCTTTTCTGAAAATGGATCCAAACTGCAGCTGAGTAATGCTTTTCCATGTGTCGTCGCATTTCTCCAACAGTTCATCAAATTCTTCCCACTTTAGTGTAACGGAAATGGGGTTTAAACGACGGAACCCATGAACTCTATAAGGAGATCTGTTCAAAAGAATACACACAACTGTCCCCCACTTCTCCTGCAGGAGAGGAAGAAACAATCAGTTCACTGTTGACAATCACTTCGTCAATCCTAGCTCGGAAACTATATGAACGTTCCATAAACTTTCGGAAAGTTAGAGCTGACATAGTAATTCCATTTTTGGTGGGCTGGAAAGTTTGTCCGTCATAACGATAACTCCGCAGATGGACTCTGACTGAGTTTGAAAAATCATTAACTTTCACCACAACTTTTCTTCCCTAAAGAAAATTATGGCAGGGGAGGGAGATCATTTGTAGTTGGAGAACGATTCATAATGCTGGGCTCAGCTACGTAGACTTTCTTGGCAACTGACGAGGAAGTGGTCGACGAACGCTTCATCATGATTCGGGAAATTGAATCGTTAGCACACAACAAGGAGGAAGAAGGCACAAGTGACTCGGACGAATGCACAAGACTTTTCTTTTTTCAGGTGAACACACTCACACCAAGCACCGAAGCGATAATGAGTCAGGCAGGCAGGTAGGCTTGCGATAAGGCGTATGACATCAGGTTTTCGAGAAGAGCAAGCAGCTTTACCCCTTTCCCCACCTGCTTGTTCTGATCACCACGTGGTGATTGATGTGTCACCATGCGTCAGCACACTTACTTCATGGTGACTGTTTCCTTATCTGGTCATCTCGGAACGAACATGCTATTGACTCTAATCAGACAAAGCGAACTTCAGCTCAATGCTTATCTTAAGGGAAATTCTTAGTGACAGATAAACGAAAGGATTTCATTATAACTAACTTTCATATCTTGAGACAATAAACTAAAAAAAATTTCATAGAGTACATAATAAGCGTAAAGAAATTCTTCAAGGTTGATTTTCTCCTAAAATGAGAGAGGTATACGGAAAGGGATAGAATTTAATCAGACACTTTGAAAGAATTCAACTTGAAATTAATGAATTAAATAAATAATGCAACGTCTATAAAAATTCCTAACACCTCACGGAAGTTCTAAAAATAATATAAGAATTAAAAAATAATGCAACGTCTATAAAAATTCTTAACACCTCACGGAAGTTCTGAAAATATAAGTTTAATAAAAATAATTTGAGGAAACAAAAAATATTGGAAACGACAAAAAAAAAACTTCCTTCAAAAATTTGACAAAGTCCAAAAAATATCCCGAGAAAATAAAAAAATAAGAAGAATGCAACGTCTATAAAAATTCCTAACACTTCAGGAATTCCTAAAAAATATAAGTTTAATAAAACAAATTCGAGGAAACAAAACATATTGGAAAGACTTCTCAAAAATTTGTCAAAGTCCAATAAATCTCCCGAGAAAATAAAAAAATAAATAAATAATGCAACGTCTATAAAAATTCCTAACACTTCAGGGAATTCCTAAAAATATAAGTTTAATAAAACAAATTTGAGGAAACGAAACATATTGGAAAGACTTCCCAAAAAATTGTCAAAGTCCATTAAATCTCCCGAGAAAAACATAAAGTTCCAAAAAGCACCGCTAGGCGCAGCACATTGTGTACACATCTCCTTTCCCCCACTCGGTCGCTGCCAACCCTCAAAAATCCATCGAAAGTTCCAAGAAGCACCGCTAGGGGCAGCACATCAGCATCGACCCTACACACTAGCGCCACACGTCCCGCACCCCCCATTTTCTGTGCCGGACCACGCCCCCTGCTTCTTCTCTAGAAGGAACTGCTCCTTGGTCCAGAATCAGTCATTTTATACTACTGATGTCCATTAAGAAGGTGTGTGTTTATGATCCGGTGGAGGGTTCTCTCCGGAGTGGTTTCTATGAGCAGCTGCCGTTCTTTCTTAGGGGAAGCGAAGATTTTCTGGTCGTCGGTGGGGATTTCAACTCGGTTATGGATAACCATATCAATCGGTTGAGTACTCACAGGTGCAGGTGGTCAGAGCCGTACAGAAGGGGTCTTACGGATCGGATTAAGAACCAGCAACTTAAGGACGTGTGGAGGCAGCTGTTCCCGCAGGAGTCAGGGTTCACCTTGCACAGGAATCATTTGGCTTCAAGGATCGACACGCTGTTGATCTCGAAGATGGACAGGGTTATGGGGGTCAAGGTTTTTAACCCTAACTCACAGCCGTTGTTTGTCTCTGATTACAGCGATGTCGAGATGGAAGTCTGTGCGCCGGCGCTCAGAGAGAGGAAAGCAACACCGTGGCGCCTAAATGTGTCAATGTTAGACGACGTTGAAGCGCTGTCACGTGTCCGTTCGATCTTGGAGGTGGGTGCAAAGACGGCCACCGATGACAAGATCGGCGGTTGGGAGAGGGCGAAGGACGAGGTCCGGAGCGCCTTGGTTGCTCGGGGTAAGGAGTTGGCGAGAGCTAGGGGGGGAAGCTCGAGGCGGAGCGGAAGAAGGAGAACCTGGAAGTTCTTGATATTGATGGTACTGAGGTGAGGGACAATGAGCAGATCCTGCAGGAAGCGCGCTAGGTATTACGGCGATCTCTTTTCCAGCAAGGAAATTGATCCTGCCGTCATGGATATCTGGTTGGAGGTTACGCCGAGAGTCCCAGACGAGGACTTTGATAGTCCCGAAGAGGAGTTCTCGGTGTCTGAGGTGAGGGGTGGCGATTCAAGCCCTTTCGCCAGGTAAGTCTCCGGGTTGTGATTGTTGGCGAGCCAATTGCTTTTGGCAGCCACATTTTAATTAATTATTTAAATCTACCCACATTCCCCGCAGCATCGAAATTCAAGTTAAATTCTAAAGGAAGAAGATTTCAATTAAAGGAGTTATCAAATCGGCACGGAATAATTTGGGAAACTCAGATTTCATTTTTCCCATAAGAAAAGTAGTGAGCGAGAAGATTATTCCACCCTCTTGCTCAGCGGACATGGAGGTCGTTGAAAGACGGACCCATTCGTACAACACCCCTCCCCCTCCCCCTTTCAGTCAACTGCGGAAAAAGCGCTAGCAGGCGGAGATGGCCAAGGAAGGGTCAAATGAACTTTACTCCTTCTAAGACCCCCAACCTGCGGAGAACTCAAGATGCAGTACGGCGTCGTGCCTTCAGGTAGTCAAAGGTCGCCGCAAAGAGCAATTAAGCCCGCCGCATTGTGACCCTACCTTGAAGTAGCAATCAACCGAATGTTGATGACTGCGACACCCTCGATAACGTACAAAAGCAACTTCAAGTTAAAACTGTGCCACAAAGGCCAGTTGATAGAAACAAACAAGTAAAATTCATTACCCCTACTGGCAGCTACACAGATTCTTACGGTACGCGCTTTTTAGCGATTCACCGGCACCTTTGAGTATGGTAAAAACAGGGGCTTCTAAATTGGCGAATGGGAAAGGTTCCTTTATTCAGCCGTAGCCAGTCAGCGATAAAATTTTCAGTTTTTGGATAGGAATAGGGGCGGGATTTAAAAGTGTAGAAGTTTTGGTCGGAAGGAACCCAGAGTTTAACACAAGCATTCACTAAGAATTTTTCGGAGAGATAAGTCTCTCTTCATCCTCATCCGACGGGAGACATCACTGGAGCCGAGGAAGCGGTACGTTGAGGCCAAGATGCAAAGTCTTCGGCCCTCGTAGTTAGCATTACCTCAGCTCGGAGGAGCCCGCCTCTGATGGAAAGAACTTAGAAGTAAATTCTACGGTGGCTGCGAGAATAACCAGAAACGTGTACCGTTTACGCAGGACGGAAGAGGTCCTAAATTTCCAAAGGGAAAGAGAGCGAGGCCGTGTCGAAGCCAGAAAGGGATAGCACAGGCCCCATCCCGCGAGCCCAAGAGAAATTCCGGGCCCAACTATCGTACGGAAGGACCCAGGAGCGCGAAGTACAAGCGACGGAGGAACTCATCACAGCAGTCCCCTCGTTGGAGTCTCGATTGGCGGGTTGGAAGAAGCGCGCCATCGAACCCTCAGTCTCGCAAAGCGGAGATCGGCCAGACTGGAAATTACCGATGAACTTTGACCCCCACATGCTTAGTTACCAGCCCACGTTTACGATGTCCCGTCGCTGATGTCGACAGCGGAAGTGCGAAGAAAGGTATATTCAAATTTTCCTGACAGTCACAATATCTTAATAGTAACATACGAAATTTTCTGGTATATATTATTAGGCGAATTTGGCACACTTTCTCCAGACATCTTACCTTATTTGCTTTCCAAGAATGCTTTCATAATAATTTGTATTTGATCGAATGCCAGATTAGAGGCATGAGTAAAGAAGTGTGCCTTAGCACAGTGAAATTAAGTGCCGGAGTTGGTGCTTTAACAAAGGGTGTTCCCAAGTCATAAAATTTAGTGCAGGTTTACTTAAAGTAATTGTAATAGCACGGTTGTTCACCACCTTATACATTGTTTTAGTGCAATCATAATAAACAGTTGCTAATTTTACCTTATATCTCTGTTTTCCTATAGCAGACGTTGATTTTCTTGAATTTAAGATTAAGGGTGTACGCGGGCACTAGAAGGAAGAGGGAGACTGGAATAACTTGTCCAGTCATAAGGTGGAATTTGTAGTACAATTTAATACCATTCCATCTTCTTTTATTTTTAAATTTAATCTTTAAAATAATATTGCGGCACATGAGGGCGTACGTTTCGCGTGCACTCTCATGTAAAAACACAACGCACCGTCCGGGCGAAAATTTGTGTCGCCATCCTCGGAAGGAAACACAACTCTTCGGCTCACGACGATTCCTAAAAATAATAATTTCGACGATTCCTTTTAAAGTTGTAATTTCGACGGTTCCAATTAAAGAAATAATTATATCCCTCCCTACCGCCAGCAGGGAAAGGGGTGGTAACATGATGGTCTCCCGTCCGAGTTTTACAAAAAGTTTGTTAATGTGTTAGCGCCCTGGCTTACCAGGGTGTACAAAGAGATTGTGCAGGTGGGTCGTATGCCGGGGATCATGCGGCGGAGCGCGGTCACTTTGTTGTGCAAGACCCCGACGCCCCGTCGAGGGAGTTAAGTGGTTGGATACCGGTGTCTCTCTCCACAGTGGACTATAACTTCCTTGCGAGAGTCATCAATAGCAGGCTTGCTAAGGTGGCCGTTCATCTCATTGGCGCTAACCAGACGTGTGGTATCGGGGGGCGCCGGATGCAATGGAATACTAGGTGCATAACAGACGCTATCACTTACCGGGGCGAGAAGGGCATTAAGATGGGGCTCTTCCTGACAGACCAAAGCAAGGCATTCGATAGGGTATCGCACGAGTTTGTCGGAAGGTTGTTAGAAGCCCACGGCTTCGGAGTATTTGTCCGAAGTGAGATTGGGGCGTTGTACAGAGACCTCTCCGGGAGAGTCATTATTACCGGTCGTCTCTCCCCCTCTTTGAGGTTCAAAGAGGAGTGAGGCAGGGATGTCCTCTTTCTCTCCTTTTGTTTGTTTTGGTCTTGGAGACCCCTTTGAGAAGAGTTGCCAAGAAGGATAGTGTTAGGGGTTTTCCGGTCCCGGAGAAGGAGGAGCCGTTGAAGTACCTTGCGTGCGCAGATGATGTCTCCTTCTTCGTCGACTCGGAAAGGAGCAGAACGGGATAGGGATGCTTTCGCTGAGTACTGCATTGCGACCGGTGCTCGTCTCAATGAGGAGAAGTCGGGTATTATGCTCTGGGGCAAATGGGAGAGTTCAGCGGTTACAGGTTTAGCTGTGACCGATGGGCCCGTTTGGATACTCGGTATCCTGTTTTCTAAGAAAGGGGTCCACGTGAGCACCTGGGATAAAGTTCTGGCGGAGATGAAGAAGGAGAAAGAACGGTGGCAGGAGGTGGGCATTTCTAGAGTGAATAGGGCCAAGTTAGCTAATGCGCTTCTGATTTCGAAATGCACTGTTGCCGGGGAAATTGAGTCCCCATCCGGAAGTCTCATGAAGCAGATGGAGAGAGCGGTCTTTGGCTTCATTTGGGCCGGGAAGAAGACCGAGGAGGTGGCTCGGGCGGTCCTATACTGTCCCAGGTCGGAGGGGGTTTGGAAGACAAGCACCTTCCGACATGGCTCAGTGCACTCCAGTTTAAGAGTGTGAAGGGAGCCCTGGTCGCCGAACACCCGTGTGGACCTTTGGCCTCCTACTTCACGGGGTGGGACTCCGTCCAAATACGTTCCCGGCCACAGATTTTTTGGCCCCCGGCACGATAGGATGCATAGGTCTTACCGGCTTGGAGGTCGCCTACAGGACTTTGCGAAAACTGACCGCGCCGGGAAGAACACGCAGCAGATGTACATTGACCTGCTCCCTAGGCCTAGGGAACACGTCGTCAAAGATTTCCACGTTCCTAGGAACTTCTGTATGAGAGAGGCTTGTATGAGCATTCACTCGACGGGTGTGAACTGCAAGAAGAGGGACTTTAGGTGGCAGTTGGCCCACAATGTCCTTCCAACCAAGAGTAGGCAGTTTCGGTGGGGTGTCATCTCTTCCGATAGGTGCCTTTCGTATGCGGGCATTGAGGACAAGTCCCATCTCTTTTGGACCTGCCCCATGGCTTACCAGGTTTGGCAGGGAATCTGGACTTGGGCTTGGCACAAAAGGCTTGACGCCCTCCAGTTTTACCCAGCTAATGTGTTTTATCTACATCCTGCCACGGAGGTGGGTATGGAGGTCTGGATGATGATTATCAACGAGGTCTGTTATAAGATGTGGAGGGAGAGGAACAGGATTCTGCATTCCCGGACGGCTAACTCGGGTTTCTCTCCGACAACGGGTTTCCTTCAAGTCAAGTGTGAGCTACGACACAGGGCGAGAGTGGAAGCCCACACTTCGATCGACCGAGCCTTTAGGTATCGGTGGGGGACTTAGCCTGGGACTGTTACCAGGACCAAAAACAACTACACCTTTCATTGGGGTAACTTACCGCCTTAGTTTCCGCCCTTGAAACCCGAGAGATCTCTCCGAGGTGTTGGGCTTTTTCTAGTGTTATATTTTTGTGACTTGTGTTTGTTGTTTTGATGGAGGGTGTGGAGGTTAGCCTCCGACCCTTTCATCGGTTGTTTAATTTGTCTTCTCTCCGGTCAAAGTTGGCGGTGCAGGCCGCTGACTGAGACGGAAAGAGGCTGTGTGAGTCGCGGGGGGGGGGGTGATTTGGTTCTGTCTCTGCTCTTTCTTTTTTGGTGTGGTGTGAATGGATGGTGTCTGAAGGGAGGGTGTTGCGTATTTTCTACTTGTGGTGTGCCGGCTCCGTGTGGATGTGGGCCGGGGACGCACCTGCCATGGGTTATGTGAGTGTCTTGGTGTACCTGTCGGCCCGGTGCCTTTCTGACAGTCTCCTTTTCGGGTCGCAGTCACTTGGTTTCCTCTGAAGGGGATTTTTGTCCGCCTACATGGACGTTCCGGGTGTACTTTCGGGTTGCACCCGCCGTTCTAGGTGACCTGGCCACCTTTTTGTGTGTGGGTACTTTCGAGTTCTTCGGAGGATCTGTATGACTCGGGGGTTTGTCTGGTGTTGCTTGTTGGGCCGTGGTGGGAGTGTGTGTAAACATCAGTGAACCATGTCCAGGAGTTTACCTGTGGCGTGGCGAACAGTGTGAAGATGTTGTGTTGCAACAAAGTTCGTGTATGGGGAGGGGACGTCGTGTGAGAGCACATTAGGGCGCTCCCTCTCCCAGCCCCCATGATTTGGGGGTCTTATACGAAGACAATAATTTCCGTAATCTAAAATCTGTACGTCGCAATTTTTCCACGTACTAAAGTAATTCCGACGAAATAATTTAGGACGCTGATCTACACATTTGCCCCAAAATTCCGCCTTGCCTCATCTTTCGGTACGGGAAATAGTTACCTTTTGTAACACGTTCTCAACGTTACACTTAATTACTACTACTTTTCATCACCGATCTAACACAAAAATCGCATTTTCGATCGCTATTTACGGAAGACGCCATAGAAAAGCATGCCAACGTTTAGATATCATTGCATCGAAACTCGCAGAAGCGCCATCTCGCGGTTTCATGAAAAGAGGGAACTAAAATTTAAACACTGAGATATTCACGCGCGACACACTATCTCTTCCGGACATTTTACTTTAAGATTGGGTGTTCCACCTGTCCGCTGTATCGTTAGATCATGTTACAGAGCAAAGAGAAAAATCTCAAGTATGAGCTGGACTGCAGTATCCATTTTTCTCCGCACAGGTACCCCGACGGGAATCCCAATGAAGTGATTTTAAATCCAACTTCGAAGGTCGAACCGGTCCGCTTTAGGGAGCAGGCTCGGGTAGATGTGTACTTTAGCGTCCTAAATTATTTCGTCGGAAAAATGTAACTGTGTGGGAAAAGTGCGACGTACAATTTTTTAAGCATACAAAATAATTGGGAAAGGTGCGAAGATATAGTATTTGTAGATATAGGAAATAAAAGATCTCAAGGTTCGCTACCCCTTTCGATGATAAGGATAAAAACACTTGTCTTGTTTTCCCTTTATCTAACACAAACATTTGACCGGGACCAGGGACATCAAACCGAAGTCATCGCTCTTTCCACGTCCACAAGAAAGTCACGGAAAAATTCTCACTGGCCACCACCGGGAAACGAACCCAGGGTCTTCCAGCCACGACTCCACTGCACCACAGCGGCTTCTTCCTTGTGTAATTTCATTCCGTGTAATTTTTTTCCTGTGTAATTTTATCATGTAACCGGACCCACCAAAGATGGTAAGCAGCAACTGAACAAATAACTAGAAGGCGAATGAATAATTAATACAGATATATGACGTGGATCAGGAACACCAAACAGAAATCATCGCTCTTTCCACGTCCACATGGGAGTCACGGAAAAGTTCTCACTGGCGGCCAGTGAGAATTTTTCCGATGGAGTTCAGCCATGATTATACAAAATCATGAAACTCTAACTTATATTGTAGACGGTTTTTGGAAGGGGTCGGAGCCCCGGTGGGTCCGGGGCCCCCATACAAAATTTTCGTAAAATCTACAGATTTAAATTTCGAACCACCAAATTGGTATACTATCACATAAAACTCTAACTTAGACTGTAGATGGTTTGGGGAAGGAGTCGGAGCCCGGGGGTCAGCCCCCTCCACACACACACACACGAAATTTTCGGAAAATCTACAATTTTCAATTTCGAACCATCAAATTTGATATACTATCACATGAAACTCTAACTTAGACTGTAGACGGATTTGGGAAGGGGTCGAAGTCTGGGGGTCTGAGCCCACCCTCCCAAATTTTTTTCGTATAATCTACAGTTTTCAGTTTAGAACCACCAAATTTGGTATACTAACTCATGGTACTCTAACTTAGCCGGTAGACGGATTTTGAAACGGAACGGGACGGGGTCGGAGCCCCACCCCCCACACAAAATTTTCGTAAAATCTGCAGTGTTCAATTTAGAACCACCAAATTTGGTAGCAGTTTACCAAATTTGGTGGTTATTCCTTGAAAACTGTAAATTTTACGAAAGATTTGTATGGGGGACCTGACCCCTGGCTCTTCCCCATTCGAAAAACCGTCTAAGTTAGAGCACCATGAGATAGTATACCAAATTTGGTTATTTTAAATTGAAAACTGTAGATTTTTTGAACATTTTGTGTTTTTTGAACATTTTGTGTGTGGCGGGGCCTTACCCCTGGGCTCCGACCCCTTCCAAAAACCATCTGCAGTCTAAGTTAGAGTTTCATAAGGTAGTATACTAAATTTGGTGGTGAAAACTGTAGATTTTACGAACATTTTGTATGGGGGGCTCTGACCCCCGGTCTCCGACCCCTTCCAAAAACCGTTAAATTAGAGTTTCATGATTTTGTATAATCATGACTACAAATTTTGTATAATCTGTTGTAAAATTCATTCTATGTGCAATTTCCGCCTTGTGTAAAATTTTTTTCGCGTGATTTCTTCTTGTGGGTACCCGGCATTGTGCGGTGCTCCGGTAGGCTGCCTGACGGTTAGTGTTTGCGGATCTCGTGAAATTCGAGGCCGCTGTGGTGCATTGGGGGGCGTGGCTGGAAGACCTGGGTTCGTTTCCCGGTGGCGGCCAGTGAGAATTTTTCCGTGACTCACTTATAAACGTGGAAAGAGCGATGACTTTTCTTAGATGTTCCCTTCATCTTTTGCGCGCTTTTCTCCCTTTTTATTCTATTCCCTTCTTTTTCTTTTTTTACTGAGCCTAAATCAATGCAATAGGTATTTTAAATCCTCCGTACGAAGTTTAATTGTGAATTGGTTTTAGAAAACCTGAAACGGAATATGCAAAATTTATCATTTAAGATCTTCGCTACTTTAAACGTAAAAACTTCGTTAGGATTTGGGGAAGGGAAGGGTGGGGGTGGGGGGGTGATCGAACCAGTAGCCGCCCGATGGATCCCCCACTAATCACCTCTTACCTATTCGCACTAGCCACGCTCCGCCAAAAATGTGCTAGTTCTCTCTGTTGTGTTTCATCATCACACGTCTCGCACGCCAATTGGTGAGTTCTGTTTTCGCTCCTGGCGAATGAGGTAATGGAATGAGTGTTATAAGTTACTTTCGTCTCTATCTCCCGGGGTAAGTCCTTGTCTGTTGCTTGAACAAAGGAATTCATTTTTTCCTA
This sequence comes from Macrothele yani, assembly GCA_039090855.1. Taxonomy (NCBI): domain Eukaryota; kingdom Metazoa; phylum Arthropoda; class Arachnida; order Araneae; family Macrothelidae; genus Macrothele; species Macrothele yani. The sequence continues at coordinate 74,292,418 of CM077032.1, read as the reverse complement.
ATATGTATTAAACTACGCTGCTAGCCACCCAAAATGCAACACCAAGAAGAAAGCATCCGATTGGCCTAAAATTCGCAGCATGCGTCGCCCGCGAGAGGACATGCAAACGATTAGCATTGCACTGCATATGCAAATCATATGCGCCCGGCACGCCATCGAGGAGCTCTAAAAGAAGGGTGCACAAAAGGCGGGGTGTAAGTAGTGGAAGTGTGTTGTGCTGCCGGACCTGTGCGTGGGAAGCTTCCTGATGCCTCGTCGCAGAATACGGCAGTCATTCCAGCACGTTTCAGAGTTCAACAGAGGACGAATAGTGGTTTATCGCGACAGCGGATTATCGTACCGAGACATCGGCGCCCGTGTGGGACGACATCCAGCCACAGCGAGGCGAGTATGGATTCGGTGGATGCAAGAGGGACGGACGGACTGACGTGAGTGGTTGCCGCAGCCGCGGCACACCACCGGGCGGTAGGACCGGCATGTTGTGCGGCGGACATTGACGGCTCGCACTGCCACATCACGAATGTTAGCGCAGGAATTAGGGTATGTTGCGCAACAACCCGTGTCGCCACGTACCGTTCGACGTCGTCTGCATGAGCGGAGACTTGTCGCACGGCGCCCATTGCTCCAATTACCATTGACGTTACACCAAAGGCGAGTGCTGCGGCAGTGGGCCGTTGAACGTTGCACCTGGACAACGGAATGGCACGACATTGTCTTCTCCGACGAATCCCGCTTCTGCTTACAACACCACGATGGTCGGATCCGCGTGTGGCGGCACCGCGGCGAGAGACTGTATGACGCCTGCATTATGCATCGCAATACCGGTCCGTCGCCTGGCGTTATGGTTTGGGGCGCATTTGGATATGACACCCGCACCGCTCTGGTACGCATCGCCGGTACACTGAACAGCCACCGCTACATCTACGACGTTTTGGAGCCTGTAGTCCTTCCTTACCTGCAGGAATTGCCAGCTGCCACGTTTCAACAGGACAATGCGCTCCCGCACGTGGCACGCATCGTGCAACAATTCTTCACGGCATACCAGGAGTCGCTGTTGCCGTGACCCGCCTGTTCTCCCGATATGTCGCCCATCGAACACGCCTGGTCGCTGATCGGCAACCGAGTGGCCCGGCAAGCACCACCCGCGGCTCCGCCTGATGAACTGTGGCAACGTGTGGAAGCAACCTGGACCGACATAACCCAAGCCCACATCCAAAGTCTCTTTCCTTTGATGCCACGGCGTGTAGCGGCCGTTGTTGTCAGCCATGGGGGCCACACTAACTTCTTCGTGCCAGTGCCACGACTCGTATTGGGCTGTTGGTCGTCGTCATCGCCGTGTCTTTCGCACTCTTTGGACTCAATGTGTTTGAAGCCAGGTAGCCTGTTTTGTCTTTATCCATCAAAGCCTCCGTGAGTGCCAAGTAGTTGGAGAGTGGGACGTGAAACCGTTACTCTTACTCAGCAATGGCACCTTTCCTTACTTTACTGATGCCCATCAGTTTGAGCACAACATAAACTGTTGAACGTCTTCATATGTGAATTCCTGTTGTAAGAATTGCAAAAAAGCTGCATTGGTCCGTTTTAAATCATTTTGGAACCATATGCGATCACAAACTCCACAAACAAAACCCAACTTGTTACCATAGAAGACTTTTTAAAGTGCTTCGTCACCAGACGCCAATGGGTTATAAACGCTCAATCTCGATTCTCAAACGTCTCATCTGCTTGTATTCCATTGCATTCCATCGGTTCTATCTCAGTGTCGACATCCATTGCCTGTGAACTGGCGTTAGGCGTTGCGGCGTCTGCTACTCACCTCAACTTGTAGAAGCTGTCTCATTCTCTGCATTCGTTCGGCTGCTGCCATAGGGGCCTTTTCTGATTCCTCATTTATTCTTCTTTCACTTTGTACGCGTTTACGATAGGCATTTACCTTCTTGTTTTGGAGATATTTCGACATTTTTAAAATTTTAACGAAAATTTGTCCCAGTTCAACATTTTGTCACTGTATCTTTTTTCAAGTTCTTTCACTATTGTCACTATGAGTGTCCTGCTTTATGGTACTCGTCGAGCTCTGTTAAACGACACCTCACACAGCGTCCTACGCTTTCTCGAGCTATACTAATTTTGCCGAACGGCTAACCAGCAATTTTCCACTCCAAATTCGCAACCATCTTGTGGCGGCGTATGACGTCACGCGCTCAAGGCTAATGTCGCGTGACATTCTTTCATCCTTGCTCTTTTAAATCGTGTATTGCTCATTTCGATATGCGTTGTAGTTTTAAAGTTATTAAGATTTGACTGGTATACACAAAATCGTAACATCGACTTTCGCATAGTTTCCCATACCGGACCCGCGAGGTAAGACGTTTTCCGTCAAAAATCGGTAAAAAATTTGTTTATTATTGCGTCTGTGCAAACACTACAGTAATTCGTTGACTCGTGTTGAAATGGTTAATGATGATATGCCTTTAATTTCAGGTTAAGGGTACTTTGAATTTTTTTACAAAAGTCAGCCGCAAGAAACTAATTCCAGCGCTGTACATGAATCGTTAAACCTCCGCTACGAGCGACAAGAAAGCGTTTCATTTGCATAAGGCACACGCGCTACGAGCGACAAGAAAGCGTATCATTTGCATAAGGCACACGCGCTACGAGCGACAAGAAAGCGTTTCATTTGCATAAGGCACACGCGCTACGAGCGACAAGAAAGCGTTTCATTTGCATAAGGCACACGCGCTACGAGCGACAAGAAAGCGTATCATTTGCATAAGGCACACGCGCTACGAGCGACAAGAAAGCGTATCATTTGCATAAGGCACACGCGCTACCTAGCGACAAGAAAGCGTATCATTTGCATAAGGCACAAGCGCTACGAGCGACAAGAAAGCGTATCATTTGCATAAGGCACACGCGCTACGAGCGACAAGAAAGCGTTTCATTTGCATAAGGCACACGCGCTACGAGCGACAAGAAAGCGTTTCATTTGCATAAGGCACACGCGCTACGAGCGACAAGAAAGCGTATCATTTGCATAAGGCACACGCGCTACGAGCGACAAGAAAGCGTATCATTTGCATAAGGCACACGCGCTACGAGCGACAAGAAAGCGTATCATTTGCATAAGGCACACGCGCTACGAGCGACAAGAAAGCGTATCATTTGCATAAGGCACACGCGCTACGAGCGACAAGAAAGCGTATCATTTGCATAAGGCACACGCGCTACGAGCGACAAGAAAGCGTGTCATTTGCATAAGGCACACGCGCTACGAGCGACAAGAAAGCGTGTCATTTGCATAAGGCACACGCGCTACGAGCGACAAGAAAGCGTGTCATTTGCATAAGGCACACGCGCTACCTAGCGACAAGAAAGCGTATCATTTGCATAAGGCACACGCGCTACCTAGCGACAAGAAAGCGTATCATTTGCATAAGGCACACGCGCTACCTAGCGACAAGAAAGCGTTTCATTTGCATAAGGCACACGCGCTACGAGCGACAAGAAAGCGTTTCATTTGCATAAGGCACACGCGCTACGAGCGACAAGAAAGCGTTTCATTTGCATAAGGCACACGCGCTACGAGCGACAAGAAAGCGTTTCATTTGCATAAGGCACACGCGCTACGAGCGACAAGAAAGCGTTTCATTTGCATAAGGCACACGCGCTACGAGCGACAAGAAAGCGTTTCATTTGCATAAGGCACACGCGCTACGAGCGACAAGAAAGCGTTTCATTTGCATACAGGCACACGCGCTACGAGCGACAAGAAAGCGTTTCATTTGCATAAGGCACACGCGCTACGAGCGACAAGAAAGCGTTTCATTTGCATAAGGCACACGCGCTACGAGCGACAAGAAAGCGTTTCATTTGCATAAGGCACGCGCTACGAGCGACAAGAAAGCGTTTCATTTGCATAAGGCACACGCGCTACCTAGCGACAAGAAAGCGTATCATTTGCATAAGGCACACGCGCTACCTAGCGACAAGAAAGCGTATCATTTGCATAAGGCACACGCGCTACCGAGCGACAAGAAAGCGTATCATTTGCATAAGGCACACGCGCTACCGAGCGACAAGAAAGCGTATCATTTGCATAAGGCACACGCGCTACGAGCGACAAGAAAGCGTATCATTTGCATAAGGCACACGCGCTACGAGCGACAAGAAAGCGTATCATTTGCATAAGGCACACGCGCTACGAGCGACAAGAAAGCGTATCATTTGCATAAGGCACACGCGCTACGAGCGACAAGAAAGCGTTTCATTTGCATAAGGCACACGCGCTACGAGCGACAAGAAAGCGTTTCATTTGCATAAGGCACACGCGCTACGAGCGACAAGAAAGCGTTTCATTTGCATAAGGCACACGCGCTACGAGCGACAAGAAAGCGTTTCATTTGCATAAGGCACACGCGCTACGAGCGACAAGAAAGCGTATCATTTGCATAAGGCACACGCGCTACGAGCGACAAGAAAGCGTTTCATTTGCATAAGGCACACGCGCTACGAGCGACAAGAAAGCGTATCATTTGCATAAGGCACACGCGCTACGAGCGACAAGAAAGCGTATCATTTGCATAAGGCACACGCGCTACGAGCGACAGAAAGCGTTTCATTTGCATAAGGCACACGCGCTACGAGCGACAAGAAAGCGTTTCATTTGCATAAGGCACACGCGCTACGAGCGACAGAAAGCGTTTCATTTGCATAAGGCACACGCGCTACGAGCGACAAGAAAGCGTTCATTTGCATAAGGCACACGCGCTACGAGCGACAAGAAAGCGTTTCATTTGCATAAGGCACGCGCTACGAGCGACAAGCGTTTCATTTGCATAAGGCACACGCGCTACGAGCGACAAGAAAGCGTTTCATTTGCATAAGGCACACGCGCTACGAGCGACAAGAAAGCGTTTCATTTGCATAAGGCACACGCGCTACGAGCGACAAGAAAGCGTTTCATTTGCATAAGGCACACGCGCTACGAGCGACAAGAAAGCGTTTCATTTGCATAAGGCACACGCGCTACGAGCGACAAGAAAGCGTTTCATTTGCATAAGGCACACGCGCTACGAGCGACAAGAAAGCGTTTCATTTGCATAAGGCACACGCGCTACGAGCGACAAGAAAGCGTTTCATTTGCATAAGGCACACGCGCTACGAGCGACAAGAAAGCGTATCATTTGCATAAGGCACACGCGCTACGAGCGACAAGAAAGCGTTTCATTTGCATAAGGCACACGCGCTACGAGCGACAAGAAAGCGTTTCATTTGCATAAGGCACACGCGCTACGAGCGACAAGAAAGCGTTTCATTTGCATAAGGCACACGCGCTACGAGCGACAAGAAAGCGTTTCATTTGCATAAGGCACACGCGCTACGAGCGACAAGAAAGCGTATCATTTGCATAAGGCACACGCGCTACCGAGCGACAAGAAAGCGTATCATTTGCATAAGGCACACGCGCTACGAGCGACAAGAAAGCGTATCATTTGCATAAGGCACACGCGCTACGAGCGACAAGAAAGCGTTTCATTTGCATAAGGCACACGCGCTACGAGCGACAAGAAAGCGTTTCATTTGCATAAGGCACACGCGCTACGAGCGACAAGAAAGCGTTTCATTTGCATAAGGCACACGCGCTACGAGCGACAAGAAAGCGTTTCATTTGCATAAGGCACACGCGCTACGAGCGACAAGAAAGCGTTTCATTTGCATAAGGCACACGCGCTACGAGCGACAAGAAAGCGTTTCATTTGCATAAGGCACACGCGCTACGAGCGACAAGAAAGCGTTTCATTTGCATAAGGCACACGCGCTACGAGCGACAAGAAAGCGTTTCATTTGCATAAGGCACACGCGCTACGAGCGACAAGAAAGCGTTTCATTTGCATAAGGCACACGCGCTACGAGCGACAAGAAAGCGTTTCATTTGCATAAGGCACACGCGCTACGAGCGACAAGAAAGCGTTTCATTTGCATAAGGCACACGCGCTACGAGCGACAAGAAAGCGTATCATTTGCATAAGGCACACGCGCTACGAGCGACAAGAAAGCGTATCATTTGCATAAGGCACACGCGCTACGAGCGACAAGAAAGCGTTTCATTTGCATAAGGCACACGCGCTACGAGCGACAAGAAAGCGTTTCATTTGCATAAGGCACACGCGCTACGAGCGACAAGAAAGCGTTTCATTTGCATAAGGCACACGCGCTACGAGCGACAAGAAAGCGTTTCATTTGCATAAGGCACACGCGCTACGAGCGACAAGAAAGCGTTTCATTTGCATAAGGCACACGCGCTACGAGCGACAAGAAAGCGTATCATTTGCATAAGGCACACGCGCTACGAGCGACAAGAAAGCGTATCATTTGCGCATAAGGCACACGCGCTACGAGCGACAAGAAAGCGTATCATTTGCATAAGGCACACGCGCTACGAGCGACAAGAAAGCGTATCATTTGCATAAGGCACACGCGCTACGAGCGACAAGAAAGCGTATCATTTGCATAAGGCACACGCGCTACGAGCGACAAGAAAGCGTTTCATTTGCATAAGGCACACGCGCTACGAGCGACAAGAAAGCGTTTCATTTGCATAAGGCACACGCGCTACGAGCGACAAGAAAGCGTATCATTTGCATAAGGCACACGCGCTACGAGCGACAAGAAAGCGTTTCATTTGCATAAGGCACACGCGCTACGAGCGACAAGAAAGCGTTTCATTTGCATAAGGCACACGCGCTACGAGCGACAAGAAAGCGTTTCATTTGCATAAGGCACACGCGCTACGAGCGACAAGAAAGCGTTTCATTTGCATAAGGCACACGCGCTACGAGCGACAAGAAAGCGTTTCATTTGCATAAGGCACACGCGCTACGAGCGACAAGAAAGCGTTTCATTTGCATAAGGCACACGCGCTACGAGCGACAAGAAAGCGTTTCATTTGCATAAGGCACACGCGCTACGAGCGACAAGAAAGCGTTTCATTTGCATAAGGCACACGCGCTACGAGCGACAAGAAAGCGTTTCATTTGCATAAGGCACACGCGCTACGAGCGACAAGAAAGCGTTTCATTTGCATAAGGCACACGCGCTACGAGCGACAAGAAAGCGTTTCATTTGCATAAGGCACACGCGCTACGAGCGACAAGAAAGCGTTTCATTTGCATAAGGCACACGCGCTACGAGCGACAAGAAAGCGTTTCATTTGCATAAGGCACACGCGCTACGAGCGACAAGAAAGCGTTTCATTTGCATAAGGCACACGCGCTACGAGCGACAAGAAAGCGTATCATTTGCATAAGGCACACGCGCTACGAGCGACAAGAAAGCGTATCATTTGCATAAGGCACACGCGCTACGAGCGACAAGAAAGCGTATCATTTGCATAAGGCACACGCGCTACGAGCGACAAGAAAGCGTTTCATTTGCATAAGGCACACGCGCTACGAGCGACAAGAAAGCGTTTCATTTGCATAAGGCACACGCGCTACGAGCGACAAGAAAGCGTTTCATTTGCATAAGGCACACGCGCTACGAGCGACAAGAAAGCGTTTCATTTGCATAAGGCACACGCGCTACGAGCGACAAGAAAGCGTTTCATTTGCATAAGGCACACGCGCTACGAGCGACAAGAAAGCGTTTCATTTGCATAAGGCACACGCGCTACGAGCGACAAGAAAGCGTTTCATTTGCATAAGGCACACGCGCTACGAGCGACAAGAAAGCGTTTCATTTGCATAAGGCACACGCGCTACGAGCGACAAGAAAGCGTTTCATTTGCATAAGGCACACGCGCTACGAGCGACAAGAAAGCGTTTCATTTGCATAAGGCACACGCGCTACGAGCGACAAGAAAGCGTTTCATTTGCATAAGGCACACGCGCTACGAGCGACAAGAAAGCGTTTCATTTGCATAAGGCACACGCGCTACGAGCGACAAGAAAGCGTATCATTTGCATAAGGCACACGCGCTACGAGCGACAAGAAAGCGTATCATTTGCATAAGGCACACGCGCTACGAGCGACAAGAAAGCGTATCATTTGCATAAGGCACACGCGCTACGAGCGACAAGAAAGCGTATCATTTGCATAAGGCACACGCGCTACGAGCGACAAGAAAGCGTTTCATTTGCATAAGGCACACGCGCTACGAGCGACAAGAAAGCGTTTCATTTGCATAAGGCACACGCGCTACGAGCGACAAGAAAGCGTTTCATTTGCATAAGGCACACGCGCTACGAGCGACAAGAAAGCGTTTCATTTGCATAAGGCACACGCGCTACGAGCGACAAGAAAGCGTTTCATTTGCATAAGGCACACGCGCTACGAGCGACAAGAAAGCGTTTCATTTGCATAAGGCACACGCGCTACGAGCGACAAGAAAGCGTTTCATTTGCATAAGGCACACGCGCTACGAGCGACAAGAAAGCGTTTCATTTGCATAAGGCACACGCGCTACGAGCGACAAGAAAGCGTTTCATTTGCATAAGGCACACGCGCTACGAGCGACAAGAAAGCGTATCATTTGCATAAGGCACACGCGCTACGAGCGACAAGAAAGCGTATCATTTGCATAAGGCACACGCGCTACGAGCGACAAGAAAGCGTTTCATTTGCATAAGGCACACGCGCTACGAGCGACAAGAAAGCGTTTCATTTGCATAAGGCACACGCGCTACGAGCGACAAGAAAGCGTTTCATTTGCATAAGGCACACGCGCTACGAGCGACAAGAAAGCGTTTCATTTGCATAAGGCACACGCGCTACGAGCGACAAGAAAGCGTTTCATTTGCATAAGGCACACGCGCTACGAGCGACAAGAAAGCGTTTCATTTGCATAAGGCACACGCGCTACGAGCGACAAGAAAGCGTTTCATTTGCATAAGGCACACGCGCTACGAGCGACAAGAAAGCGTTTCATTTGCATAAGGCACACGCGCTACGAGCGACAAGAAAGCGTTTCATTTGCATAAGGCACACGCGCTACGAGCGACAAGAAAGCGTTTCATTTGCATAAGGCACACGCGCTACGAGCGACAAGAAAGCGTTTCATTTGCATAAGGCACACGCGCTACGAGCGACAAGAAAGCGTTTCATTTGCATAAGGCACACGCGCTACGAGCGACAAGAAAGCGTTTCATTTGCATAAGGCACACGCGCTACGAGCGACAAGAAAGCGTTTCATTTGCATAAGGCACACGCGCTACGAGCGACAAGAAAGCGTATCATTTGCATAAGGCACACGCGCTACGAGCGACAAGAAAGCGTTTCATTTGCATAAGGCACACGCGCTACGAGCGACAAGAAAGCGTTTCATTTGCATAAGGCACACGCGCTACGAGCGACAAGAAAGCGTTTCATTTGCATAAGGCACACGCGCTACGAGCGACAAGAAAGCGTTTCATTTGCATAAGGCACACGCGCTACGAGCGACAAGAAAGCGTTTCATTTGCATAAGGCACACGCGCTACGAGCGACAAGAAAGCGTTTCATTTGCATAAGGCACACGCGCTACGAGCGACAAGAAAGCGTATCATTTGCATAAGGCACACGCGCTACGAGCGACAAGAAAGCGTTTCATTTGCATAAGGCACACGCGCTACGAGCGACAAGAAAGCGTATCATTTGCATAAGGCACACGCGCTACGAGCGACAAGAAAGCGTTTCATTTGCATAAGGCACACGCGCTACGAGCGACAAGAAAGCGTTTCATTTGCATAAGGCACACGCGCTACGAGCGACAAGAAAGCGTTTCATTTGCATAAGGCACACGCGCTACGAGCGACAAGAAAGCGTTTCATTTGCATAAGGCACACGCGCTACGAGCGACAAGAAAGCGTTTCATTTGCATAAGGCACACGCGCTACGAGCGACAAGAAAGCGTTTCATTTGCATAAGGCACACGCGCTACGAGCGACAAGAAAGCGTTTCATTTGCATAAGGCACACGCGCTACGAGCGACAAGAAAGCGTTTCATTTGCATAAGGCACACGCGCTACGAGCGACAAGAAAGCGTTTCATTTGCATAAGGCACACGCGCTACGAGCGACAAGAAAGCGTTTCATTTGCATAAGGCACACGCGCTACGAGCGACAAGAAAGCGTTTCATTTGCATAAGGCACACGCGCTACGAGCGACAAGAAAGCGTTTCATTTGCATAAGGCACACGCGCTACGAGCGACAAGAAAGCGTTTCATTTGCATAAGGCACACGCGCTACGAGCGACAAGAAAGCGTATCATTTGCATAAGGCACACGCGCTACGAGCGACAAGAAAGCGTATCATTTGCATAAGGCACACGCGCTACGAGCGACAAGAAAGCGTTTCATTTGCATAAGGCACACGCGCTACGAGCGACAAGAAAGCGTTTCATTTGCATAAGGCACACGCGCTACGAGCGACAAGAAAGCGTTTCATTTGCATAAGGCACACGCGCTACGAGCGACAAGAAAGCGTTTCATTTGCATAAGGCACACGCGCTACGAGCGACAAGAAAGCGTTTCATTTGCATAAGGCACACGCGCTACGAGCGACAAGAAAGCGTTTCATTTGCATAAGGCACACGCGCTACGAGCGACAAGAAAGCGTTTCATTTGCATAAGGCACACGCGCTACGAGCGACAAGAAAGCGTTTCATTTGCATAAGGCACACGCGCTACGAGCGACAAGAAAGCGTATCATTTGCATAAGGCACACGCGCTACGAGCGACAAGAAAGCGTTTCATTTGCATAAGGCACACGCGCTACGAGCGACAAGAAAGCGTATCATTTGCATAAGGCACACGCGCTACGAGCGACAAGAAAGCGTATCATTTGCATAAGGCACACGCGCTACGAGCGACAAGAAAGCGTATCATTTGCATAAGGCACACGCGCTACGAGCGACAAGAAAGCGTTTCATTTGCATAAGGCACACGCGCTACGAGCGACAAGAAAGCGTTTCATTTGCATAAGGCACACGCGCTACGAGCGACAAGAAAGCGTTTCATTTGCATAAGGCACACGCGCTACGAGCGACAAGAAAGCGTTTCATTTGCATAAGGCACACGCGCTACGAGCGACAAGAAAGCGTTTCATTTGCATAAGGCACACGCGCTACGAGCGACAAGAAAGCGTATCATTTGCATAAGGCACACGCGCTACGAGCGACAAGAAAGCGTATCATTTGCATAAGGCACACGCGCTACGAGCGACAAGAAAGCGTATCATTTGCATAAGGCACACGCGCTACGAGCGACAAGAAAGCGTATCATTTGCATAAGGCACACGCGCTACGAGCGACAAGAAAGCGTTTCATTTGCATAAGGCACACGCGCTACGAGCGACAAGAAAGCGTTTCATTTGCATAAGGCACACGCGCTACGAGCGACAAGAAAGCGTTTCATTTGCATAAGGCACACGCGCTACGAGCGACAAGAAAGCGTTTCATTTGCATAAGGCACACGCGCTACGAGCGACAAGAAAGCGTTTCATTTGCATAAGGCACACGCGCTACGAGCGACAAGAAAGCGTTTCATTTGCATAAGGCACACGCGCTACGAGCGACAAGAAAGCGTTTCATTTGCATAAGGCACACGCGCTACGAGCGACAAGAAAGCGTTTCATTTGCATAAGGCACACGCGCTACGAGCGACAAGAAAGCGTTTCATTTGCATAAGGCACACGCGCTACGAGCGACAAGAAAGCGTTTCATTTGCATAAGGCACACGCGCTACGAGCGACAAGAAAGCGTTTCATTTGCATAAGGCACACGCGCTACGAGCGACAAGAAAGCGTATCATTTGCATAAGGCACACGCGCTACGAGCGACAAGAAAGCGTATCATTTGCATAAGGCACACGCGCTACGAGCGACAAGAAAGCGTATCATTTGCATAAGGCACACGCGCTACGAGCGACAAGAAAGCGTATCATTTGCATAAGGCACACGCGCTACGAGCGACAAGAAAGCGTTTCATTTGCATAAGGCACACGCGCTACGAGCGACAAGAAAGCGTTTCATTTGCATAAGGCACACGCGCTACGAGCGACAAGAAAGCGTTTCATTTGCATAAGGCACACGCGCTACGAGCGACAAGAAAGCGTTTCATTTGCATAAGGCACACGCGCTACGAGCGACAAGAAAGCGTTTCATTTGCATAAGGCACACGCGCTACGAGCGACAAGAAAGCGTTTCATTTGCATAAGGCACACGCGCTACGAGCGACAAGAAAGCGTTTCATTTGCATAAGGCACACGCGCTACGAGCGACAAGAAAGCGTTTCATTTGCATAAGGCACACGCGCTACGAGCGACAAGAAAGCGTTTCATTTGCATAAGGCACACGCGCTACGAGCGACAAGAAAGCGTTTCATTTGCATAAGGCACACGCGCTACGAGCGACAAGAAAGCGTTTCATTTGCATAAGGCACACGCGCTACGAGCGACAAGAAAGCGTTTCATTTGCATAAGGCACACGCGCTACGAGCGACAAGAAAGCGTTTCATTTGCATAAGGCACACGCGCTACGAGCGACAAGAAAGCGTATCATTTGCATAAGGCACACGCGCTACGAGCGACAAGAAAGCGTTTCATTTGCATAAGGCACACGCGCTACGAGCGACAAGAAAGCGTTTCATTTGCATAAGGCACACGCGCTACGAGCGACAAGAAAGCGTTTCATTTGCATAAGGCACACGCGCTACGAGCGACAAGAAAGCGTTTCATTTGCATAAGGCACACGCGCTACGAGCGACAAGAAAGCGTTTCATTTGCATAAGGCACACGCGCTACGAGCGACAAGAAAGCGTTTCATTTGCATAAGGCACACGCGCTACGAGCGACAAGAAAGCGTTTCATTTGCATAAGGCACACGCGCTACGAGCGACGAAAGCGTTTCATTTGCATAAGGCACACGCGCTACGAGCGACAAGAAAGCGTTTCATTTGCATAAGGCACACGCGCTACGAGCGACAAGAAAGCGTTTCATTTGCATAAGGCACACGCGCTACGAGCGACAAGAAAGCGTTTCATTTGCATAAGGCACACGCGCTACGAGCGACGAGAAAGCGTATCATTTGCATAAGGCACACGCGCTAAGAGCGACGAGAAAGCGTATCATTTGCATAAGACACACGCGCTAAGAGCGACAAGAAAGCGTATCATTTGCATAAGGCACACGCGCTACGAGCGACAAGAAAGCGTTTCATTTGCATAAGGCACACGCGCTACGAGCGACAAGAAAGCGTTTCATTTGCATAAGGCACACGCGCTACGAGCGACAAGAAAGCGTTTCATTTGCATAAGGCACACGCGCTACGAGCGACAAGAAAGCGTATCATTTGCATAAGGCACACGCGGTACGAGCGACAAGAAAGCGTATCATTTGCATAAGGCACACGCGGTACGAGCGACAAGAAAGCGTATCATTTGCATAAGGCACACGCGGACGAGCGACAAGAAAGCGTATCATTTGCATAAGGCACACGCGGTACGAGCGACAAGAAAGCGTTTCATTTGCATAAGGCACACGCGGTACGAGCGACAAGAAAGCGTTTCATTTGCATAAGGCACACGCGCTAAGAGCGACAAGAAAGCGTTTCATTTGCATAAGGCACACGCGCTAAGAGCGACAAGAAAGCGTTTCATTTGCATAAGGCACACGCGCTACGAGCGACAAGAAAGCGTTTCATTTGCATAAGGCACACGCGCTACGAGCGACAAGAAAGCGTTTCATTTGCATAAGGCACACGCGCTACGAGCGACAAGAAAGCGTTTCATTTGCATAAGGCACACGCGCTACGAGCGACAAGAAAGCGTTTCATTTGCATAAGGCACACGCGCTACGAGCGACAAGAAAGCGTTTCATTTGCATAAGGCACACGCGCTACGAGCGACAAGAAAGCGTTTCATTTGCATAAGGCACACGCGCTACGAGCGACAAGAAAGCGTTTCATTTGCATAAGGCACACGCGCTACGAGCGACAAGAAAGCGTATCATTTGCATAAGGCACACCCGCTACGAGCGACAAGAAAGCGTATCATTTGCATAAGGCACACGCGCTACGAGCGACAAGAAAGCGTATCATTTGCATAAGGCACACGCGCTACGAGCGACAAGAAAGCGTTTCATTTGCATAAGGCACACGCGCTACGAGCGACAAGAAAGCGTTTCATTTGCATAAGGCACACGCGCTACGAGCGACAAGAAAGCGTTTCATTTGCATAAGGCACACGCGCTACGAGCGACAAGAAAGCGTTTCATTTGCATAAGGCACACGCGCTACGAGCGACAAGAAAGCGTTTCATTTGCATAAGGCACACGCGCTACGAGCGACAAGAAAGCGTTTCATTTGCATAAGGCACACGCGCTACGAGCGACAAGAAAGCGTTTCATTTGCATAAGGCACACGCGCTACGAGCGACAAGAAAGCGTTTCATTTGCATAAGGCACACGCGCTACGAGCGACAAGAAAGCGTTTCATTTGCATAAGGCACACGCGCTACGAGCGACAAGAAAGCGTATCATTTGCATAAGGCACACCCGCTACGAGCGACAAGAAAGCGTATCATTTGCATAAGGCACACGCGCTACGAGCGACAAGAAAGCGTATCATTTGCATAAGGCACACGCGCTACGAGCGACAAGAAAGCGTTTCATTTGCATAAGGCACACGCGCTACGAGCGACAAGAAAGCGTTTCATTTGCATAAGGCACACGCGCTACGAGCGACAAGAAAGCGTTTCATTTGCATAAGGCACACGCGCTACGAGCGACAAGAAAGCGTATCATTTGCATAAGGCACACCCGCTACGAGCGACAAGAAAGCGTATCATTTGCATAAGGCACACGCGCTACGAGCGACAAGAAAGCGTATCATTTGCATAAGGCACACGCGCTACGAGCGACAAGAAAGCGTTTCATTTGCATAAGGCACACGCGCTACGAGCGACAAGAAAGCGTTTCATTTGCATAAGGCACACGCGCTACGAGCGACAAGAAAGCGTTTCATTTGCATAAGGCACACGCGCTACGAGCGACAAGAAAGCGTTTCATTTGCATAAGGCACACGCGCTACGAGCGACAAGAAAGCGTTTCATTTGCATAAGGCACACGCGCTACGAGCGACAATAAAGCGTATCATTTGCATAAGGCACACGCGCTACGAGCGACAAGAAAGCGTATCATTTGCATAAGGCACACGCGCTACGAGCGACAAGAAAGCGTATCATTTGCATAAGGCACACGCGCTACGAGCGACAAGAAAGCGTATCATTTGCATAAGGCACACGCGCTAAGAGCGACAAGAAAGCGTATCATTTGCATAAGACACACGCGCTACGAGCGACAAGAAAGCGTATCATTTGCATAAGGCACACGCGCTACGAGCGACAAGAAAGCGTTTCATTTGCATAAGGCACACGCGCTACGAGCGACAAGAAAGCGTATCATTTGCATAAGGCACACCCGCTACGAGCGACAAGAAAGCGTATCATTTGCATAAGGCACACGCGCTACGAGCGACAAGAAAGCGTATCATTTGCATAAGGCACACGCGCTACGAGCGACAAGAAAGTGTTTCATTTGCATAAGGCACACGCGCTAAGAGCGACAAGAAAGCGTTTCATTTGCATAAGGCACACGCGCTAAGAGCGACAAGAAAGCGTTTCATTTGCATAAGGCACACGCGCTAAGAGCGACAAGAAAGCGTATCATTTGCATAAGGCACACGCGCTAAGAGCGACAAGAAAGCGTTTCATTTGCATAAGGCACACGCGCTAAGAGCGACAAGAAAGCGTTTCATTTGCATAAGGCACACTCGCTACGAGCGACAAGAAAGCGTATCATTTGCATAAGGCACACGCGCTACGAGCGACAAGAAAGCGTATCATTTGCATAAGGCACACGCGCTAAGAGCGACAAGAAAGCGTTTCATTTGCATAAGGCACACGCGCTACGAGCGACAAGAAAGCGTGTCATTTGCATAAGGCACACGCGCTAAGAGCGACAAGAAAGCGTGTCATTTGCATAAGGCACACGCGCTAAGAGCGACAAGAAAGCGTTTCATTTGCATAAGGCACACGCGCTAAGAGCGACAAGAAAGCGTTTCATTTGCATAAGGCACACGCGCTAAGAGCGACAAGAAAGCGTTTCATTTGCATAAGGCACACGCGCTACGAGCGACAAGAAAGCGTTTCATTTGCATAAGGCACACGCGCTACGAGCGACAAGAAAGCGTTTCATTTGCATAAGGCACACGCGCTACGAGCGACAAGAAAGCGTATCATTTGCATAAGGCACACGCGCTACGAGCGACAAGAAAGCGTTTCATTTGCATAAGGCACACGCGCTACGAGCGACAAGAAAGCGTTTCATTTGCATAAGGCACACGCGCTACGAGCGACAAGAAAGCGTTTCATTTGCATAAGGCACACGCGCTACGAGCGACAAGAAAGCGTATCATTTGCATAAGGCACACGCGCTACGAGCGACAAGAAAGCGTATCATTTGCATAAGGCACACGCGCTACGAGCGACAAGAAAGCGTATCATTTGCATAAGGCACACGCGCTACGAGCGACAAGAAAGCGTATCATTTGCATAAGGCACACACGCTACGAGCGACAAGAAAGCGTATCATTTGCATAAGGCACACGCGCTAAGAGCGACAAGAAAGCGTATCATTTGCATAAGGCACACGCGCTAAGAGCGACAAGAAAGCGTATCATTTGCATAAGGCACACGCGCTACGAGCGACAAGAAAGCGTATCATTTGCATAAGGCACACGCGCTACGAGCGACAAGAAAGCGTATCATTTGCATAAGGCACACGCGCTACGAGCGACAAGAAAGTGTTTCATTTGCATAAGGCACACGCGCTAAGAGCGACAAGAAAGCGTTTCATTTGCATAAGGCACACGCGCTAAGAGCGACAAGAAAGCGTTTCATTTGCATAAGGCACACGCGCTAAGAGCGACAAGAAAGCGTATCATTTGCATAAGGCACACGCGCTAAGAGCGACAAGAAAGCGTTTCATTTGCATAAGGCACACGCGCTAAGAGCGACAAGAAAGCGTTTCATTTGCATAAGGCACACTCGCTACGAGCGACAAGAAAGCGTATCATTTGCATAAGGCACACGCGCTACGAGCGACAAGAAAGCGTATCATTTGCATAAGGCACACGCGCTAAGAGCGACAAGAAAGCGTTTCATTTGCATAAGGCACACGCGCTACGAGCGACAAGAAAGCGTGTCATTTGCATAAGGCACACGCGCTAAGAGCGACAAGAAAGCGTGTCATTTGCATAAGGCACACGCGCTAAGAGCGACAAGAAAGCGTTTCATTTGCATAAGGCACACGCGCTAAGAGCGACAAGAAAGCGTTTCATTTGCATAAGGCACACGCGCTAAGAGCGACAAGAAAGCGTTTCATTTGCATAAGGCACACGCGCTACGAGCGACAAGAAAGCGTTTCATTTGCATAAGGCACACGCGCTACGAGCGACAAGAAAGCGTTTCATTTGCATAAGGCACACGCGCTACGAGCGACAAGAAAGCATTTCATTTGCATAAGGCACACGCGCTACGAGCGACAAGAAAGCGTTTCATTTGCATAAGGCACACGCGCTATGAGCGACAAGAAAGCGTTTCATTTGCATAAGGCACACGCGCTACGAGCGACAAGAAAGCGTATCATTTGCATAAGGCACACGCGCTACGAGCGACAAGAAAGCGTTTCATTTGCATAAGGCACACGCGCTAAGAGCGACAAGAAAGCGTATCATTTGCATAAGGCACACGCGCTACGAGCGACAAGAAAGCGTATCATTTGCATAAGGCACACGCGCTACGAGCGACAAGAAAGCGTATCATTTGCATAAGGCACACGCGCTACGAGCGACTCCATGGTATTAAACTGTCCTAGGCAGGGTGAATGCCATTCGTATTCCGTCAACCGCAATTAGTATCACCTTGCCAGAACGCGCTCTTCTTGTGAAGCTGTTTTATGAAAACGCTAGCGAAGCTGCCGCTGCTATTTGAGAATTCCAACGTCGTAAGAAAGGTTCATTGACTCCATGTGCTCTCAGAAGAATGAATGCTCGTTGCGAAGAGACTGGATGTCTATGTGTTCAATCAGGACGTGGGTGCAAATCTATAGTTTCAGAAGTGTTGAAGATATCACCACGGCGCTTGTGAATTGCGCCATGGATAATGTGTACGAGGTTTCAGTGACGCACGCGCAGTGTCACGGAAGCTGGATGAACACTACACCACTGTGTGGTAGGTACTGAGAAAGGTGTTGCATTTTTTTCCATACAAGATCAGCCGCACCCAACAGTTGATTGGCGGTGACAAGGACACCCGACTGACCTTTCTTGAGAGAATGGAAGTGCACGATGCGTGGCCGTGGGAGATCTTGTGGAATGACGAGGCACATTTTCACCTCAATGGAACAATCAACACGCGTAACTGTCGCTCTTGGGCATTGCAAAATCCTCATGCATTTCAACAGATTCCACTGATGAAATGAAATACTATAATCAGTTACGTTTGGCCGTCGAACACACTGCTCATCGACTTCAGGTTTTGCAATTTAACAATGGCGCCCACATTGAGCAATACCTGTTGCACCGCTAAGGTGTCTCCGGTATTTAATTGCACAATCTCTCCCTTGTGCAATTAAATACCGGGGACCATAAAACGTCTTGACCGCAACACGTGTGTTGATTTCTGCTTCGAATTTTGTGTCGTTTTCCACGTAAAGCCGAAAATTGTCTATATAACTGCAACTTGCAGCGCCAGAAGTCTCCTAGTGGTGACTTGTGGAACTTTTTTTTTTTCGGAAATCTCTATGGCATGTCCTCAATTGTCAACATACCAAATCTGTTTGCGTTTGGACCGCTGGATATCTCTCCACAGAGTGTTGACTAGGGATACTTCAATTATGATCACCCTGTACTTTGATTTAGTAATTAGTGAAAAATATAAGTCAACCTGCTATTATTTCAGTATTTGAAGTATTTCACATATTTTAGGTGAGCTAATCGGCTTGTGATGGGATAAATCTATCTCATGTGTATCATTTTTTAGACTGCCTCTTATCTTGCACTAAATACAAAGAAAAAATTTTACATATAGAAAGTAAATAATTTATTTTTGGATATTTGTAGGGTCAGCGTCATTTTCTTGTAGGACTTCCGTCCACAGGTAGTAGAGTTTAGGTCCCAGCCACCTACAGCGAGATCGCCTTTTGGAAAGGACACAGAAACGTAAGGAATGAGAGCAAGTCTAACGACTTTTGACAGAACAGTTTGTAGTGAGATTAGAGTACAGTAGATGGCGCCACCGTACAAGTACAAATACGATATTGCACTAGATGGGTGAGAGAATTTCAGGGAGGACATAGGAAAGGATACCCATTTAACCAGTGGGTCCAGCCTGGGGGCCGTCAATTTACGTGCTCGTCCGATGCACGGCGGATATTCAGCGATTGTTAGTAAATCACGCGATCTCTGAAAGATCAGCCCAGGCTTGAACCTGGGGACCCAGCATCGATAGCCTGAAACACTAACCACTAAGCCATCCGCGGCGTTTTTGGATATCAGTAGAACCTATGAATATATATCGAAAGACCTTGCAGTTGAACTTGAAGCTGACGAACAGTAACGCGTTTTGCTCGGAACGCAAAGTGCAATCAAACAAAAAAATATATTCTTTCGAAATACAACGGCATTCTAACAATCAGCGTGAGCGTCTGAAAACTGGAATTATACCTTGGAAATAAGAAAATATGTGTGGCCAATGAAATAACGGAATGGGTGTTTCTGAATTGCTTCCCTCTCTACCTTCAGAGGGAAGTCCTTGCCTGTTGCTTGAACAAAGGAACAAAGTTTTTCCTGATATTAAATTAAAATGGGAATATCTCATGCTTCGGTCCAAGAAAATATAAAAAAACGGTAAAAAGTTCGTTAATTATTGTCTCTGTGCAAGTACTGCAGTAATTCGTCGACTCGTGTTGGGATGGCGTCATGGTGGAGTCCGGTGAATGGAAGCTTCGTTCAGAAGGGCAAGTAACCGGCGGAAGAATACAGAAGGAAGCGGTTGAGGAGTACGTAGTCTTCGAAGCGTCTTGTATGAATACGCGGAAAGAAAGAGGTCGGTTTTACGCAGCATTGTAAGTTGGTTTTTTTAAAAGGATAAATTTTGAGACTAAGCGTTAGTACAAAATCGTCAGTCTCCTCACTTCATTTCGTATTTCGTCGGGGCTTAAAATTTCATTATCCGCCACAATAACAGAAGCTGTAGGCCTCCCTACCTTAGTACCATATGAGAATTGAAGGAAATCGTTTATTTCGAAAAATATCTGTTTCACGAGGGGAAAATGTGAGCTACGATGTACGGAATAACAGCTGAACTACAAATGAATTGCTTGAAGAAATCACCTACCCCTGCACATATTACAAACCATAAGCAAAACTTTGAGTTCAACCGGAACCAAAACTTTGCCCTCAAAACCTGTGTCGTACATAAATTCATTAACATTCCTTAATTTCTTTCCATAAGGAGACACTGCGAAACTAATAATAAGGACATTCCGCACATATCTTTCTTAAAAATTAATAAAACAGGTTTGAATTATTTCTATTTGCGCCCGATTACACGACGCATCACACTCTTCAGAAAAATACACCCGACTCCTGATGTATCCTTCCGCGCATTCTCTAGCAACTTGAACCTTCAAGTGGTGGCCGTTAGCATCACTTCAGCCTCCCGCAGGTTAATACTTCAGAAATAATCTTTCCTTTTATCTAAAAATACTACAATTTTGCACCTTTCCCCATTTTTTTTGTATGCATAAAAAATTGTACGTCGCACTTTTCCCACACAGTCACATTTTTCCGACGAAATAATTTAGGAAGCTAAAGTACACATACATTTACCGAGATGGTTAATGCTCATAAGCCTTTAATTTAAAATTAAGGTTACTTTGTATTTTTTTTACAAAAGTCAGCCGCAAGAAACTCCGTTTCCACGGACATACACGAATCGCCAGTCCGACGCTATCAAAGGCGACATCATTGTTCCGTCGTTCACAATGTTTTTTAAAACATGGTAACCTGATCCAGCCAGAACTGGTCTGTAGCGTAATATTGAAACTTGTTGTCTACCAAACTGCAAGCTGCTACTTCCAACCTGCAAAAACAAAATTGCTATGCGTTACTTTCGATCATCCGTCGTACATCACCAGTAAATCAATAATTTATCAAAGATCTAGTCTATGCATTTGAAACACAAGACAGTTTCGTTGTACAATTTGCCAGCGCCACCCAGTGGAGCGATTTCATGATTTTATTTAAAGGAAAGCTACTGACCCACAGATTTGTCGTAACTAATTTTCATTACATTTTCTTTGTACAGTCAACTGTTAGCGGAAGGATACATGAGAAATGGGGAACTAGTTGAAAGTGTTCTGATTCGGTAGTGCAGCCAAAAATAATGAAAAATAAGCGAAGTAGCCTGTGTCCACCGGAAAGAACTAAGCTTCCCAACGGTGAAAGAATAATCCAAATCCGTTCAATAATTTTCAAGATAAGTGAAAAAAAAATCCGTAAATTATTTTGAACTACTTTCTTTCACGTTGCGTGTGATCAGGTTGTATGTAAACAAAGCGATACGATGCAAGAGTAATCGGGAACTATTTGAAAGCGATCTGATTCGCAGTACAACCCAAAATATTATACGAAAAAGGAAATAGCCTACGTCCACCGATAGAAATAAGCTTCCCAACGGTGAAAGAATTATCCAAATCGGTTCAGTACTTTTGGAGATTGCCTCAACACGCACAAAGTTTCTCTCTTCATATAATTTTAGTATTGATAAACGAAAGAACCTATATCTACCGGGAAGAAGTAAGCTTCTAAACGGTGAAAGAATTATTCAAACCGGTTCAGTAGTTTCGAGATTAGTAAGAAACAATTCTTACCGTGAACTACTTTCTTTTTCGTTGAGTGTGATCAGGTTGTATGTAAATAAAGCGAGACGATACATGGGGAATCGGTAACTATTTGGAAACTATCTGGTACTGTAGTACGGCCAAAAATAGTAAAAAATAAACGAAAACAGCTTAAGTTAATCGGAAAGAAAGAAGCTTCCCAACGATGAAAGAATTATCTAAATCGGTTCAGTAGTTTTCAAGATTACCTGAAACACACAAAGTTTCTCTCTTTATATCATCATCAGCATTGTCAAACATTATCAATCCATTGCTGGACGGTCTCCCCAAGTTTCTTCCACAACGGTCTGTCTTGTCCAGTCTCCTCCATGTTACACCCACATACTTTAGAATTTCATCCACCCATCTACCATGTAGTCTTCTTCTGGGTCTTTTCCTGTCCCTTGGAATCCAGTCTAAAATTTTGGCTGTCCATCAATGGTCTGTCCTTCTGGCAGTATGTCCAGCCCATTGCTATTTCAGGGATTTAACTCTGATCATGTTGCCTTCCACTCTTGTCATTTTTCGGATCCACGAGTTCTTCTTCTCATCTCTCCTGGTTACACCAAGCATGCACCTCTCTCTATGCATCTTTGAGTTGTCTGCAGCCTTTGTATGTCTCTGCACCATATGTAAGAACTAGAAGGATGCATTGATCAAACACTTTTCTTTTAAGACATAATGGCATATTGCTCTTGAAAATTATACTGTTTAAACGCTCTCCAGGCACGTTTTACACGCTGATTAATTTCTTCATCAGTGTAACTCTCACTTGATATCTGCTGTCCAAGATAAACGTAGGTATTATTTCCAGCTTTTCCCCATCGATCTATAAATCTTTATTTTTTGTAAAAGCATTGTACGTCACTTTTGTCTTCTGAAAGTTCATATTTATTCCCACTTCTTTACTCTTGTCGGCATTTTATTTATTAGTATAAATATAGATTATCTATTACCAAAAAAAAAAAAAATGTTAAAACCAAACTGGCAAAATGAAACACATTTTTTGTTTCGGGTCGCTGGAAGAATGCCTCAATACTTCAATGCAAGCCGGTGAACGACGGGTAAGTACAAGTTTACGCAATAATGAAGAACATCATCCTTAAATTCTTGTTCGAGTAGATAGAAAATTTAAAAATTAATAGGGATATTACGAAAATTTTTGTTGTTGGTGACCCATCTTATACACAACCTATTAATAATTCAATCGTTTATTATAGTTATGCACTTTATTACGATTCATTTTATATGACAAGAAAAAAATTCAGACACAGCTTGTTCAATCTTGTGCATGGCACTGGTTATGGATTAGTGTTAAGTTGCTTTCTTGGGCTTGGGGAGGGGGGGGGGTGTAAGTGCGATATGCATTTCGATAGACTTTGAATAAGTAATAAGTGAAAATTTTAAGTAAACCTGTCTATTATTTTAGTATTTGAAGGATTTTACAGTTTTTCTGGTGTGCTAATCCGCTTGTGATGTGACAAATCCATCTCATGTGTATCCTTTGTTTTTAATAGTCATTTTATCTTGCAGTATATATGAAAATAAATAGTAATACATATAAAAAGTAAGAAACCGTTTAGTTTATGTGTCTGTCGGCGGAATACTTCTTTCTTACATTAACGCATTGCGCTTGTAAAAGCACAGTGCAAGTAAAAACGAAATTTTGTCTGTCGATATGGGTCGGGGAGAGATAATCGGTAGCGTACTTCTCAAGTGAACGTTGGAAATTTCCCGCGCGCCATTGGTCCAGAGCTACTATGGAGATTGCCAGTAGGCGGGACCTATGAGGAAAGTCATGTGACAGGAACACTTCTTTATAGGGGAGGTTTTTTTTGCTAAGAAATTCATTGTGATTTAACATATGTGATAAATGATCGTATTGAATTACATCGTGGAAAGATCTGCTTCCTAAGAAATTGACTGTGAGGTTACTTAACGTATGTGAGAAAGTATCATATTGAATTATATCGTGGGAAGTCCTGCAGTCCTGCTTCCTAAGGAATTCACTGTGAGGTTACTTAACATAAGTGACAAATGATCATATTGAATAATACGGTAAAGTAATTTTGTGCACGATATCATAAGGAATATATGCAGATTCTCAGATGAATACAAGTCGTAATATGTCTTAATATTAAAATTGAGGACGACTTCAATAAGTAGCTAGTTGATTACAATACTCCGTATCGGCCAATAGATGGCAGCACGTCAATCAAGTACCCACGATTCGTCCTGTTGTGCAAGTGCGTTTATAAGGATACTAAAAAGTACACTTTGAAAGGTCCTATCTATTACCCTTAAAAGGACCTTTAACAAAGAAAAGTATGTCTCCACACCGAAATATTTATTCTGACGATCAATTTTTTTCCCTCGTAAATGGGAAGAGGTCTGGCTAGAAAAAAAATTATTAAATTAGAGTGATTTCGTATCAGCAAAGAACTACTTAATGACACGAAGTAAGACCTCAAAACAGTGTCCTGTTGAAATGAGACACTTCAGTTGGAATAAATACTCCAGAATGTTTTTTCGGATATATTGTGTCTGATAAAATAGTAAGTGATCGGTCATATATATATATATATTTGTAATATTTAGGAAATTCCTCATATTTATGTCCCTCCAAACGTCATCAAAAATGCCTTCAATTCCACATTTCAACCCACCTTCTACCCGAAAATTAAAAAAAATGTTAAACAGCTCATGGGTGTCCATACAAACACATCAGTACTTATCCTGTGCAGAGCAGTGAGCGCTGACGTGCTACTATACAGATTGAAAGTACTTCGGAAGATAAGTCACAAGTCCATGAAGTCATGTTGATATAAAAACTCAAAAGTTCCCCTACCAATAAAGTACACTCTCAATTTACCTCCTGTCGTATTTCGGCTGTATGGGTAAAACAACTGAAGGTAACCATTGTCGGAATGAAAACACCCGAACATCAAAATGACTTATGGCGTGTGCAGCAAAGCTTACATGTCTCAGTCACATGACTCTCCTCACAGGCGCCGCCTATTCGCAATCTCCAAAGTAGCTGTGAATCAATCGCGTGGCAGAAATGTCTTTAATCGCAATTTCTTACATTCATTTGCGAAATACGCCACCCGGTGTCCTCTCTGAAAGGCTCCCGTCTAGGGATGGGCACATCGATGATTAACATCAGTGGTTACTCATTCCGAAAACATCGATAGTATCGGTGGAAATTTTTGATGTATCGGTGAAAACCTTGATGTACTCAATCTGGATCAGTAAATACACAATAGATGTGCAAAATCTCTGTTCAGTACAACAGTGATTACTCACAAATAAAATCGGGTAACTAATAATATATATTAAAATGCTGGATGCATTCGAAGAAACCTCTATTTTTGTTCGATGCATCGGTGTAAACCTCGATGTTTTGCTAATAAGCTGAAAAACTCGCACTATTCCACCTGCACCAGTAAATGGGCACACGATTTGTAAAATCTCTCTTTTATATAAAAGTGATACTCACCATTTCAACAACCATTAACATAATATCCTCGAGAATTCGAACTTTTCCATCTGCAGCAATGAATGTGCTATCTTATTTGTAAAATCTCCGTTCAATGTAACGGTGTAACTCAACAATGCAACATCTGGTAATGTAATATTTGTTCAAACGCCCCATGTATCGGTGGAAACCTCGATGTTTTTTCGATGTATCGGTGTAAACCACGATGTCTTGCTAACAAGCTGAAGATTTCACACTTTTTGTCTGCAGCAGCGAATGGGCATATCTGTGGGTAAAATCTCTGTTCAGTATAATGGTGATTGCTCACCAATTCAACCCCAAGTAACTAATAATATTTCTTAAAAGCCTCGATGTTTTTTCGATGTATCGTTGGAAACCTCGATGTTTTTTCGATGCATCGGCTCACATGCCTTCGAGGAAAGGATCTCGGTTTCGCCAACGAATCAAGTAAAACAACCAACAGGAAGGTGATAATTCCTTCCTCTGTATAGTTAAGATTGCAACAAAAAGGAATGCATTTACTTTTAGCAGAAGATATTTTCTTCCAGTTTCAAACATCGCTCACGAAACCTCGATGTTTTTCGATGTACCGGCTTCTGCAACATCGAGGTTAAAATATCGATGGTTTTTTTTGCCCGTCCCTAGTCATGTCCGGGTCTCTGTCACTTGGTCATCTCTGAAGGTGACTTTTGTCGCCTTACATGGACGTTCCGGATGTACTACAATTCACCCTAAAAGTGCACTACTGAGAAAGGCGGGAGAGCCTTATCACATCTCGTCGTGGAACGCAAGAACGGTATCCATCGGCGTCAATGTGTTCTACTGTTTCCTTTCTGATTCCCCCACCCACACACAGTCTAGTGCAAGCCGAACTGCTTCCCCTACTGCCTGTTTAAGTAAGATACCGTTCGAGTTTCCCCGATTGTCAATTTATTGCCTCTGTGTTCTTAATGTTGGGAGAGGTTTTCCACCCCTTCCCCCTGTCCGAGTTGTATCCCAAGTAGGCAGAAATAGTCGAAAACGCGAAGCTCCTAATTCAGCAACTTCCGAGAACAAATTTATTTCTGAAAGAGCTCTAACTTCTAGAATATTTTTTTAGATAATAATTTTGTGTGATAAACTGTTGAGCATATAAAAATGGATTCTAAGCAATAATTTTGATGCTTTTCGCTCTAAATGCTAGGGACTATTTTTTGTAACGGAGGTAGCTGTTTCGATAAATGTGTACTTTAGCGTCCTAAATTACTTCGTCGGAAAAATTTAATTGTGTGGAAAAAGTGCTACGTACAATTTTTTAAGCATGTAAAATAATGGGGAAAGGTGAAAAAATATAGTATTTTTACATGAAAGGAAAAGTATTTTCTGAAGAACTTACCTTGGTGTGCGAAGGTTCGAAGAGTACGTGCGGTAGGCCTAAGATGACGGAGCGGCGACGGCGTGTAGGTGGAGTCCGGTAAATGGAAGTTACGCGCGGAAGAATACACAACGAAGCGGTTTAGCAGTACGGAGTCATCGAAGCGGGTTGCAGGAATACGGCGAAGGAAAGAGGTGGCTTTTATGCTGCATTGTAATATCATTTTTTCAAGGGTAATTTTGCGAAAGCGTAAGTAGAAAATTGCCAAAAAGGCTTAAAATTTCATAATCCCCCACAATTCGACACGAAGCTCTGGGCCTCCCTGCTATAGTACGATTCCTGATTATAAGAAAATCGTTTATTTTCAACAATATCCGTTTCACGAGGAAAAAAAAGGAGACGAACGATGGACGGAATAACAGCAGAGCTACAAATGTGATGCTTGAAGAAATCACCGACCCCTTAACATCTCCGAAACCATAACCAAAACTTAGGGTCAACCGGAACCAAAACTTCTTACTCAAAACTACTGCGGCGGATTATATCATTTACATTCCTTCATTTAATTACATTCCCAGACATTTTTACAATAAAAACAAAAACATTTAGCACATTTCTTTATTAATAATTAATGAAACATTTCTTAACTACTACTTTTTTAACACAATTACAAGACGTATCACATAGGCTTTTGCCTCGTATATAGAAAGGAAGATTGCGGGTATGTTCGTCCGCGAATTTTTCGACAATTTCTAAATGACCTAGAGATCTGAAAATTGGCATGCTGATAGGTCTTAAGGTCCATTTGCATAGAAAAGTACGAAAAAAATAAAAATAAAATGACAGCTTTGGAACATTGTCTGCTTTAATTTTTCGCAAATTGTTTGACCACTTCTAAATGACATAGAGATCTGAAAATTGCCATGCATATATGCATATAGGAAAATTGCCATGCATATACGTACGAAAATCTCCGTATACCTAAAATCGTACGAAAATCTTTCTATATATAAAACAGACTGCGTGTGTGTGTCGGTCAGATTTCACACAGAATTAGGCGACCTAGAGCGACGAAATTTGTTATAAAGGTACCTGTGGGCATCTTCTGGTGCACCTCGAAGCGATTGTTTTTAAATTTGAATTTGATTTTTAGTTATTTAATGTTACACGTTTCTACCCGATCTGAGTGTATCTTTCCGCTTTGTTGACATCAACCAGATCACACCGAACGTTAAGGCATGCAGAAAAGTAGTTTACCAAAAATTTTAGGCGTTTCTTTTTTAGAATTCCGTTACGACTAATTTCATTCGTAAAAACATTTATTGCGCCCTTGTTTGCCGATCGTATTATGACCTTGAGGGCGGAGAAGAAAAAAAATGAAAATAGAACGTAGTTTTTCAATCTGCGTTATTAATTCAAAAGTATCATACGTCAGAAGGTCATCATACTGTGACGACGTTGTGAGCTAGAAAATAGAACGTTGTTTTAACCTAATTCTAAAAAAGGAATGGCTCAAATTTATCGTGAACTACTTTTCTTCGCGTTGGGTGTGATCTGGTTGCATGTAAAGAAAGCGGAAATGCACGTGTTTTTTGTTAAGCGTTGTTTGCCAATTGTATTATGACCTTGATGGCGGAGAAGAAAAAAAGAAAATAGAACGTTGTTTTTCAATCTCCGTTATTAAGCAACGGCACGAGATTATATGTCAAGAAACTAATGAAGAATGTTATTAAAGCTACTATAATGACTGGACATGCTGCAGGCAAAATCGTTTTTATTCCAAGGATCCCGATCATCCAATCTGATGTCCCGTTTCAATTTAAACGTCTTCAATTCCCGATTCGTTTGAGTTTCGCCATGAGCATCAATAAGGCACAAGGGCAGTCTATAAAAGTTGTTGGACTGCATCTACAAAGTCCATGTTTTTCCCATGGTCAACTGTACGTTGGTTGTTCCAGAGTCGGAAATGGGGAAAATTTTTACATCTTTGCTCCGAATTCAAGGACTGTTAATATTTTTTATCCCGAGGCTCTACAAGAATAAGGTACTTTTCATCTCAATCAATTTCATTGCATAAGCCTTCTGCTTTCAAACTTTTTGAATTATTTACATTGGACGTGACAACTACTAAATAATTCAAATACATTTTTTTTATCCAAATATTTTATTCCGGGAAGTTGTACTACAAAGTTGTATAAACTTTGATTTACCAGTCTTGATTTAATTGCCGATATAGTTTTTTCTTTATACTATCAGTACCACGTCAACGACGGGTACAACAGGTTAGTAAAATCATAAAAAAACAACAACCGCGCCTTGAAACACTGCACATCCATCATTCAAGCGTTCACGACCACCTGAAGAAGCTGGGATACGTGAGCAAGCTCGATGTGTGGGTTCCTCATGAACTCAAAGAAGCTCAATTGACGGCGCGTATAAACATCTGCGATATGCTCATTAAATGTGAGGAAAACGATCCTTTTTTGAAGCGACTGATAACTAGTGAAGAAAGTGGATTGTGTGCAATAATGTGCTGCGCAAACGGTCTTGGTCCCGACGTGCTGCTTCGCCTCATACGACATCCAAAACAGACATTCATCAGCGGAAGGTTCTGGTCTCAGTGTGGTGGGATTTTAAAGGTGTCTTGTTTTTCGAGCTCCTACCACGGAACCAAACAATCAATTCGAATGTGTACTGTCGGAAATTTGACAGTTTGAACGAATCCATCATCCAGAAACGTCCAGAGCTCGTTCATCGTAAAGGTGTTGTGTTCCATCACGACAACGCGAGACCACACACAAGTTTGATCACCCGCCAAAAATGATTGGAGCTTGGGTGGGATGTGTTTTCACACCCAGCATACTCGTCTGATTTTGCGCCGTCAGACTTCCACTTGTTTCGCTCTCTTCAACAGTCCTTGCGTGGTAAAATGTTCAATTCAGATGAGGCTGTAAATCAGCACCTTGTACAGTTTTTCGCCACGAAAGACAGGTTCTTCTATGAACGAGGCATTCTGCAGCTCACTGAAAGATGGCAAAAGGTTATTGAACAAAACGGGCATTATATCATTGATTGATCTTTGTTCTTTCTATCAATAAATGACCTTTGCAAAACATGGCTAAAATACGTCATGACTTTTCCGACAACCCAATAAAATGTGATTGTTTCCGAAAATGGGGGAAGATTAGTATGGCCTCTGTGCAAGGAACACAAACTGATTTTCTTGTTTTTGTGAATACATTGTTTTACATTGTTTCATCATTATTTGTTTACTTTTGATACTGTTTAAGTACACATATACTTACGTAACACATTGATTGTTTTCGTGAATACATTGTGTTACGTAAATACATCTTATATATAAAACACAAAACGTCCGTTTGTCTGAAGCAGCAAAAACTCTCGAACGCCGAACTGTGGCATCAGGAAATTTGCATAGTTTATTAATACTAGAATTTCTAGGTCAACGCAACTATTTTAAGATTTCTACGTTGTTCCTTTCGCGAGTTATGAATTTATTAATAAGCTAATCAATAAAGTCAGCGTCGTTTGCTACGTCAACGTTATCCACGTGACTGCATTCATCGCCGTGGCACATCCACAGGCATTTCTATTCTTTAAGAACTGTGCATAAAAAATGAAAAAACGAACTTTGAGAAATCTTAACGAAACGGGCTAAAAATTTTTTCAACACCATGAATTGGTAATAAGAAGAGTCCCTCAAAATTTCACCGGAATACGGCCAAAACTTTTTTAAATAGGCATGGAATTTCTAATCCATTCGTAAAAATATATGCAGAAACGGTTAATAAAATTTTGGCGGCTAATTTAGAAAGTTATTTACCGATTCAGGCGAAATTCGGAGGTCATGTTCCTATTAACGACTTTTGGTGTCAAATTAAAATTTCAGCCAGTTTCATAAAATATTCGCAAAGATACGTTTGTAACTTTTTTATCCCAGAGATTCACCCTCAAAGACGTCTGAAACTGAAAGCACGTGACACATTTGATCGTCGATAACAAATTGTTAACGAATTTTGTTCAGTCAGTGTTTCAATGCTAACTCTCCCCGACGCGGGAAACGCTTGGTAGTAAAGCTAGTATGTATGTACCTTTCCAATAGCTATATATTTCCCACCAACTCCTTGCGGTTACAGATGGCGCTGCTATCTCAATTGCTGCTCTTTGCATCCCAAGGGCGTTTGCCAGTCCAATCTCCTCCAAGGTCTTTGGGTCTCGTTCCGACGGCCATTTTGTTGGCGGAAGAATACGACATCAACGGGGAACGTTCTTGCCACAAAAGCGTTCCAATTTGTCGTGCTACCTGACAGGAAAGAGGTCATCGCTTCTTTCGCAGTTTTTCAAAACACACGGTGAGAATTGCTTCTATCTAACGCGTATGGTTTCGAAATAGAAAGTACGCAGATGCCTTTCTTTCTTCTAGAAAAGTGTTAAAGTGGATGTCCCGTTCTCTCCATTCTCCAATGGAAGTTACACAGGAACAAAAAATGAAAGTTTTATTCCTGCTACTGACGATGGGGTCCGCACTTTATTCAAATTGGATTAAAAACAAACCCTCGAAGAGCAAGTCAGTTCATCTAGGACGCAATAAATGTCTGTCTTCAGCACGATTACAAAGATACTCTACAACTGCACATAACCGTCCTCAATGAACAAACACTTTTATTCGAAATAAAAAACATCTATGTACAGCTAAGAGCACATTAAAAAGTTAAAAGGCGAGCACTTTCGTTCCACCCAAGTGGCCATTATCAAACTAACAAGTGAGTTCAGATTTCCTGTGAGTGGAACTATAATATATACAGGGTTAGTCACGTGTAGCTTCCATAGCAACGCAAAGTAGCAATAACATCGTGGTAAAACATATATAGTTTTTTATACCTTAAAGTCTTTAGGTTAAGTTAAATGTTCTTAGGTGGTCTAAGTGTTCGAATGTATTGTCGCCATGGGTTTGGTACATAACATGGTAAATCTTCGATACAGCATGAACTATCGTACCATAGAATAAATAAGGCTTCATTGAAAAAGGTATCAGTCTTGTTTCTAGTATATGCCAAATGTCTCATTTGTTCCCAAGCTGGAACAAAATGTTCCACTTTAACTTTCCTGGCTAAGGAGGTCGACATCGCCTTTCTAGAAATATCGTATTTATGTTCAGACGTTCTCAAACCCAACGTCCTGAGGGTGGAGCCTGTATAATAACAAGGTTAAACTTCATGTTTAGGAGACGGAAGCGGTATACAGTATATTCCATATTTGTCATTTACTTTTACTTGATCACGATCACAACGAACCATATTGAAAATATTTGTTATTCGTAATCCAAATTCTACCTGGTGTTTATTACAGAAACGCTAAAGAGAATTTTTAATGTTAGGGCAATAATCTAACGATCCAACAAATATTTCATTTACTATTTCTCTTGTTAGTGTAGTATGTTGCATGCGTTGTTGTTACCCAATCAGTTGTGAGATATATGTTTCTATAATATTTCATTTGAAGTTTATCGTAAACCAACACATCATCACCATCATCATTGTCAACCATTATCAATCCACTGCTGGACGAAGGTCTCCCCAAGTTTTCTCCACAACGGTCTGTCTTGTGCCAGTCTCCTCCATGTCACTCCCGCATACTTTAGAATTTCATCCACCCATCTTCCATGTGGTCTTCTTCTGGGTCTTTTCCTGTCCCTTGGAATCCAATCTAAAATTTCGGCTGTCCATCGATGGTCTGTCCTTCTGGCAGTATGTCCAGCTCATTGCCATTTCAGGGATTTAACTCTCATCATGATGTCTTCCACTCTCGTCATTTTTCGGATCCACGAGTTCCTCTTCTTATCTCTCCTGGTTACACCAAGCATGCACCTCTCCATGCTGCTTTGAGTTGTTTGCAGCCTTTGTATGTCTCTTTTAGTTAAGGGCCACGTCTCTGCACCATACGTAAGCACTGGAAGGATGCATTGATCAAACACTTTTCTTTTAAGACATAATGGCATATTGCTCTTGAAAATTATGCTGTTTCTTCAAAAAGTCTCCAGGCAAGTTTTGTACGCAGATTAATTTCTTCATCAATGGGACCCTCACTTGATATCTGCTGTCCAAGATAAACGTACGTGTCTGTTATCTCCAGCTTTTCTCCATCAATCGATAAATCTTCATTTTTTGCAAAAGCATTGAATATCACTTTTGTCTTCTATTCCGACTTATATTCCTTTTGCATCCAACCACCCATTACAACAGAAACTAGCAGGAGTGCGGTCACATATTGCAAGAGCGTTTACACATTCCTCATCCATACAGTCAAGACAAAAAGAACTTAATTGTATTCTGCGGACGACGAAACTGTTTGGGTGCCCAGAAACATATATCTCACAACTGATTGGGAAACAACAACGCTTGCAACATACTACACTGACAAGAGAAATAGTAAATGAAACATTTGTTGGATCGTTAGATTATTGCCCTAACATTAAAAATTCTCTTTAGCGTTTCTGTAATAAACACCAGGTACAATTTGGACTACGAACAACAAATATTTTCAGTATGGTTTGTTGTGATCGTGATCAAGTAAAAATAAATGACAAATATGGAATATACTGTATACCGCTTCAATCTCCTAACCATGTTCAACCTTGTTATTATACAGGCTCCACCCTCAGGACGTTGGGTTTGAGAACGTCTGAACATAAATACGATATTTCTAGAAAGGCGATGTCGACCTCCTTAGCCAGGAAAGTTAAAGTGGAACATTTTGTTCCAGCTTGAGAACAAATGAGACATTTGGCATATACTGGAAACAAGACTGATACCTTTTTCAATGAAGCCTTACTTATTCTATGGTACGATAATTTATGCTGTAACGAAGATTTACCATGTTATGTATCAAACCCATGGCGACAATACATTCGAACATTTAGACCACCTAAGAACATTTAACTTAACCTAAAGACTTTAAGATATAAAAAACTATATATTTAGGATGTAAGGTCAGGTGATGCGTAACATCACAGCCTCGCCTTGACAAATGTCAACCCCGCCTTCTCGTGGTACATCCTGTTCCCACTAAAGGGGCTCTGACGACCGCCAATAGCGGTATAACTATACCATCAGGATTAGAGGAAATGCTATCCCACACTCACCAACCCGCTTGGCCAGCGTGGTGAGCTATGGCCAAACCCCTCCAAAATGACTCCACAACTTAAATCTTGGCCCTCAGTCTCCGGCAGCTGGAATGTACCTGGCCATTGCAGCGGCCAGTGCGACATTAAGGCAGAGGGTGCTAAGAATCCCCGGAGGACCGGACTAGGCTGCCATCTGATGCTGACCTTGGCTACGTATAATGGACGCTCCTTATCTTCTGATTCAAGGCTTCTTGAATTGGAAGAGGAACTACAAAGGATCAAGTGGGACATCGTCGGGCTAAGTGAGGTAAGGAGAAAAGGAGGAGATCTCATTGAACTGAAAAGTGGACATCTTTTCTACTATCGTGGGATAGATACTGGCAGAACTAGTGGTGTTGGATTTAAAATAAACAAGAAACTGAAGGATAAAGTTGTAGAAGTTGAAAGTTCCTCTGACAGAGATGCACGACTCGTTATCCAACTCTTGAGAAGATACCAGGCTCAGATTATTCAAACTTATGCACCCACCACAAGTCATCCTGAAGAAGAAATTGAAGAATTTTATGAGGAAATTCGTCATCTAAATAATAAAGGTAAGCAGCACTTAAAGATAGTTATGGGAGATTTCAATTCAAAAATAGGGCAACGGCAACAGAATGAAACTTCAGTAGGTAAATTCGGTCACGGCAACAGAAACCAGCGTAGAAATACTCTCGTAGAGTTTGCAGAGGCAGAAGGGTTTTTCATCTTGAACTCCTTTTTCAAGAAAAAGCCACACAGGAAATGGACATGGAGACATCCAAATGGGACGACAAGTGAAATTGATTTTATTATGTGTAACAAAAAAATCGTCATAGAAGACTGCAGTGTGCTAAACAAGTTCAACACAGGTAGTGACCATAGATTGGTGAGATGTAAGATGCACCTCAACACTAAACTCGAACGTGGCAAGCTCATAAGACAAACGAAATGTATTGACATAACCAACCCTAAAAAATACCATAATGCCTTCAAGTTGGAACTGAAGATCAGATTCTCTGCTTTAGAAGGCCTAACATCGGAAGAAGTGGATATTTTTGAAGTTAACAGAAAAGTAACCAAAGCTCTTATGGAAACGGCAGCAAATATAGCTGGGTCTA
Organism: Macrothele yani; assembly: GCA_039090855.1. Classification (NCBI taxonomy): domain Eukaryota; kingdom Metazoa; phylum Arthropoda; class Arachnida; order Araneae; family Macrothelidae; genus Macrothele; species Macrothele yani. The sequence goes on along the minus strand of CM077032.1, from coordinate 74,257,307 downwards.
AGAACAAGTTGCATGTAAACAAATTATCAGGAAAAACCAAAATGTTGATGCAAAAAAGAAGAGAGATGAGGACAACTAAAGAAGACGTGACTTCCAAAGTGGAATATATAGAGCTATGCAAGATAGTACGAAAAAATATCACGGAAGACGTACGAAAATTCAACTGTGAACTAGTAAGGAAAACAATTGAAAACAACCAAAGCCTAAAGATAGCAAAGGGACATCTCAGTAAGGGACGAAAACAGATTATGGCACTGAGAAAAGAAGATGGTTCTGTAACAAGAAATAGAGGCGAAATTTTGACAAGAGTGAAAGATTTCTACTACAAATTACATGAAAGTTATGATACATGTACTCCAGACATCATGAAAGGTACCAGTACCAGAGTTCTTACAGTCCTCCCAGCAGAAGTTGCACATGCAATCAAGAACATGAAGCGGGGGAAAGCTCCAGGAGAAGATGGAATTACTGTAGACATCATACAAGAAGCAAGTGGAGAAATCGAAACAGTGCTCGCCCAAATTTTCACTCGATGCCTTAATGAAGGGGAGATTCCTGAGGATTGGAACAACGCTACAATGATCTTGCTACATAAAAAAGACATTGAGGATCTCAGGAACTACAGACCTATAAGCCTCTTCTCAGTGGTTTATAAAATCTTCACTAAAGTTCTTTCACACCGCTTGAAAGTGACACTGGACATGGTTCAACCGAGAGAACAAGCTGGATTCAGGAGTGGCTACAGCACAATAGATCATATCCACGTACTGAGAGAACTAATTGAAAGAGGGAGGGAATATGAACTTCCATTGTGCATGGCTTTTATCGATTATGAGAAAGCCTTTGATTCGGTGAAACCATCAGCAGTTACAATGGCCCTGAAATCCTGCGGTATTGAAGATGCATATATTAATATTATTAACAACATCTATGAAAATGCAAGTGCAAAGATTCGGCTGTTTGAAAATACAACACACATAAAAATTGGAAAAGGAGTGAGACAAGGTTACACCATATCTCCGAAGCTCTTTAATGCCACATTTGAAAATGTCTTTCAATCACTGAACTGGGAAAACAAAGGGATAAAGATTAATGGAGATTATTTAACCCACCTTCGTTTTGCTGATGACGTAGTCATTTTTGCAACTACCCCATCAGAGCTGCAGGGTATGATCCAGGAACTTCCTGACAAGAGTAAAGAAGTCGGATTAAAAATGAACTTTCAGAAGACAAAAGTGATGTTCAATGCTTTTATAAGAAATGAAGATTAATCGATTGATGGAGAAAAGCTGGAGATAACTGACACGTACGTTTATCTTGGACAGCAGATATCAAGGGAGAGTCACATTGATGAAGAAATTAATCGGCCTACAAAACTTGCCTGGAGAGCTTTTGGAAGAAACAGCATAATTTTCAAGAGCAATATGCCATTATGTCTTAAAAGAAAAGTGTTTGATCAATGCATCCTTCCAGTGCTTACGTATGGTGCAGAGACGTGGACCTTAACTAAAAGAGACATGCAAAGGCTGCAGACAACTCAATGCAGCATGGAGAGGTGCATGCTTGCTGTAACCAGGAGAGATAAGAAGAGGAACTCGTGGATCCGAAAAATGACAAGAGTGGAAGACATCATGATCAGAGTTAAATCCCTGAAATGGCAATGAGCTGGACATACTGCCAGAAGGACAGACACAGCCGAAATTTTAGATTAGATTCCAAGGGACAGGAAAAGACCCAGAAGAAGACCACATGGGAGATGGGTGGATGAAATTCGAAAGTATGCGGGAGTGACATGGAGGAAACTGGCACAAGACAGACCGTTGTGGAGGAAACTTGGGGAGACCTTCGTCTGGCAGTGGATTGATAATGGTTGACAATGATGATGATTATATGCTTTACCACATTGTTATTGCTACTTTGCGTTGCTATGGTAACTACACGTGACTAACCCTGTATGCATTATAGTCCCACTCACAGGAAATCTGAGCTCACTTGTTGGCTTGATAATGGCCACTTGGGTGGAACGAAAGTGCTCGCCTTTTAACTTTTTAATTTACTCTTAGCTGTACACAGATGTTTTTAATTTCGAATAAAAGTGTTTGTTCATTGAGGACGGGTATGTGCAGTTGTACAGTATCTTTGTAATCGTGCTTAAGACAGATATTTATTGCGTCCTAGATACATACTCTGCACGAGTAAAGTAGTAAGTTCTAAGACATGTCATGCATTCTATGTTTCATATCAGAGATTTATACGAGAAAAAACCCAGAAATTTCCAGATTGTGATGTGAAAATCTGAGACAGAAACGATGAGCTATACTCCGTAGCATTCAAAATGGAACGTTCTCCTGGCAAGACAGTTCCCCGTTGCAATCCTCAGCCGACAAAGTGGACGGCAAGACGAAACCACTGTTTCAAACTCAGCTGGGCATTTTCAAGTAGGACCAAACCACCTACTGCGGGTCCACAGAGAAGGTTTAGGGCCAAACCACCTACAGCGGGTCCGTCTTTTGGGCAGGGAACAGAAACGGAAGGAGGGCAAGTCTAGCGACTTTGACTGAACAGTCTGTGAGTGAGAGAGAGAGAACAGTAGATGGCGCCAGCATACGAGTATGATGTTGCTCAGAGAGAGTCAAGGGGGAAGGGGGGGGGGGTAGGAATGGACACCTAATATAACCGGGGGTTTCAACACGGTAGCCGTCATTTAAAGTACTCGTCCGATGTACGGCAGATATTCAGCGATTGTTAGCAAACCACTGTTTAATGACAACAGAATGAAGTGAGACATGAGACAAAACCAATGCGAAGATAGCCTCGACATTTTACCATCTGAAGTGGAACATGCTAAACAAATATCCAGACCCGGTAAAGAATGTGGACAAAACCTAATACCTATGGAACTTTGGAAACAACTGGACCACGATAATATCCTGAAAATAACCTCCAGGTTTAATCAGATCTATGACACTGGTAAAATTCCAGCTGATTGGCTGCAGTTAGTCTTCGTGACCATACCAAAGAAAGCCGCTAGCGGAAAATGTGAAGAATGCAGACTGATTAGTTTGATGAGCCACATGCTCAAAGTTTTTCTCAAGGTGATATACCAAAGTTGGCTAACCTTCCAAAAGTGGCCCGCTCCAAAAGATGATGCCACAGTAGTACTTCTCTCTCCTTTCACGTTAAATGTGTTATAGCTACTTACGTCACTTTGTTCTCTTGGTACGTGATTTTTTTGTGCTCACATCCGTATGGATATAGTAGGAAGGCTTGGTGGTGATGGAATCATCGTCGAAGTGGACGAAACCAAAGTGGAAAAACGCAAGTACAACTGCGATCGTCTCGTCGAGGGCACATGGATTCTTGGCATCTTTGAAATCACGTCGAGCCAGGAACAACTATTATGATGGACCAGTGGGCATATTATGGAATATTTATTCCGACGGAATTGCCGTCTTTCCTCAGAACATTGCTTTGAAGTCGTGCTTCGTGCGATCAGGAAGTTCTTCCCTGGCGGATAAAACTTCCCTTGCTTTTATTCTGCTAGGTAGAGTTTCATATTCAAGAGGAAAACTTATTCTTTCGTCATAATAAATATTTCACACATATGTACATTCATAAAGGTTCTTTTAAGGGCCATCTTTAATCCATATTATTCCATTCCTTTGCCACTTTCACAACGTAGCGCAACACTTTACGATGTAGCGATAACGTGTCGCCATCTATCGTCGCTTCAGAAAACTATTTCTGTGCCACAATTGGAAGGCTTACCGGAAAGATTACGACAAACGTATGAAAATGTGTTAAGAAACACACAATTTGGCTTTTGCAAAGGATTATGCACTAGAGAAGCTAATTTTTGCTTGTAAACCTTACTACAGCTCTGCTATGAACATCAAAAAGATGTATACATCTGCTTTATTGACTATGAAGGAGACTTTGATTCTGTGAATGATTATAAATTAGTTTATCAACTAAAGAAAATTGGACTAGGAAGTAAAGATGTCAATTTCATCACAACTATATATTGGAATCACACCACAATACTTAAATATAACAATCAAACGACAAAAGAAATCTCAATTAAAAAACAAGGCATCAGACAAGGATGCCGCTATCACCAATTCTATTCAACATTTACTCAGAAGCAATTTTTTATAAAATCTTGGATGAAAAGAATATTAGCATCCAAGTGAATGGACATTACATCAATAATTTGGGTTATGCAGAAAACACGGCACTAATTACCGACTCGGAACAAGATCTACAGAGAATACTGGGTGAGATAAGTGCCGAAAGCCAAAACTGGGGATTAAAAATAAACATAATCAAAGTTAGCCGAACCCCAAGTAAAATTACAATCAAGATCTTCAAATACCTCGGAGTAATAATAAGTTAATCAATGAACAACTAAAACACGAGGTACAAATAAAAAGTCGTATTGAACAAGCTAGAAGTGCATTTATGGAATGAAAGTCACTCTTAGCTGACAGGAGCTTAAGAAACGAGCTCAAGTTGAGAACACTTAAAAGCTACATATGGCCAATTCTGCTATATGGAGTAGAAGAGTGGACATAAACAGCAATCAAGAAGCTACAAGCATTTGAAATGTGGCAATACCGACGAGTGTTGAGAATCTCTTGGACTGACAAGATAACAAACATCCAAGTCCTGGGTGATATGAACACTGCTCAAGAGCTTTTAAAAATAATCATTGAACGGAAGTGTAAATACCTAGGACACATAGCAAGGGAATAACAACAAATACAACCTGATACAAATCATTTTGGAAGATAAAGTAGAAGGGAAAAGAAGACCTGGCAGGAAGAAAACTGGTCTGACATCTGCACAAATTCTATACACAGTGCACGATAGAGAGAGGTTCAAACTGATAGTCGCAAACGGCAGCATTTGAATAAAAAGAATCAAACTAAAACACCTGTAGAAGATTAGCCCACTAGCACCAACATGAGCAGTCTGACGTGTATTCCTAGCTTACGGTGAGATACCTGAACCCACAGCAAAGAATATCTAACGCTTAAAGAAGGTCAACTCTCATAGAGATAACGTAAACAGGCGACAATAGCGCCACCACATCTTAAAAGATAATATGCTCTGCGGGAAAGTTAACATTCAGGACTAAAACACGTTAGATGAGACTACGGCAGTGAAGCCAAAGAATATCTAACGCTTAAAGAAGGTGAACTCTCATAGAGATAACGTAAACAGCCGACAATAGCGCCACCACATCTTAAAAGATAATATGCTCTGCGGGAAAGTTAACATTCAGGAGCAAAACACGTTAGGGGGACTACGGCAGTGAAGCTTTTCTTTGATCCACGATATTTTCCTTTGATCTGATGACTATTTGCTCAGAGTAGTTTTTCGTTGTTGTTGTTTTCAGATATACCGTCCATCCCTTATTTTGGTGAGAAAAATATGCAATAACATAAGTATTACTATTCAAATTAAATTTCGGAAATATTACAGTTAGGCCTAAGGATCCGTACAAAATGCAGACATTCCCTAGTATTTGGCATTACTGAATCGGGTTAGTTAAGGCTTTGCCTTAAGGCAAAAGCCTTAACTAACCCGATTGGCGTAACAAAACTAGCATATCCGATTTGCGAAGTGATTATGCTACCGAGAAGGTAACAATCACGTGCTGTCAGTAGCTGCCGGCTGACTGTTCTTTATCCAAAGAATTGAAGTCAACAGAAATACGCATGCGCCGTCTGTTCCGACATCAGCCTGTATGTTGGCTTTTGTGCACTGCATCTTTTCTTTGAAGATATGGTGGCCGTAGTTACGTCTCGCCGAGCCTTAACTTCTCGTTAGATATTCTTTGCCCACAGCGCTAAGAGAGTTAGTGCCAAAAGGTTCTTTTCTCTCCGCAGAAAAGAGCCCGTACCACAAAAAAACTAGAAATTAAGAAACTAACAAACATTCCGCTGTTTTCACCCAGAATGCGTTTGTATAATTTAGAAGTGACATTCGTTATAAGCTAAAGCAAACTAACTTCATTTTTATATAATTTTACTTTTTTTCGAATAACTACCAAAAGCTAAAAGAAAGTTTCAAAAAATGACACACATGAGATAAATTTATCGTATCACAATCGATTGGTACACCAGAAATATGTAATATACTTCAAATACTAAAATGATAAGGCCAGTTTACTTAAATTTTTCACTTTTTTCTCAATCAAATTCTGTTGGAATTATTTTTTCCAGTTCAAACCTAATGAAGAAAATTAAACACTAGATATTTGACAAATTTCTAATTTACGGGTGATGTTATGTTGTAACATTTTAAATTTCAATTTGTTACATGTCTTCTGATTTTATTTTTTGTTCACATGTGCTTCTGCATATGTGAAATTTTGCTGCTCTATCGGTGAGTAAATGGAAATTCTCATGGGCTTTGAAATTTCGTTGCTCATTTGGTGGTGTCAATAAACGCAACACTCTTATAACAGCTTATATTACTTTAGTTCTGCATAGAAATTGATATAAAGTAGACATAAAACACCATAAGTTAGTAAAATCATGTAATGTATTGATTATGATACGCTTTCCAACATACCAGAAATCTTTACTCAAGTGGTGAGGATAACTGCTGTATAATAAATCTCGCTCCTGTACCCTGACCTTTGACCCCATTTTTTAGTTAAGGCTTTGCCTTAAGGCAAAAGCCTTAACTAACCCGATTGGCGTAACAAAACTAGCATATCCGATTTGCGAAGTGATTATGCTACCGAGAAGGTAACAATCACGTGCTGTCAGTAGCTGCCGGCTGACTGTTCTTTATCCAAAGAATTGAAGTCAACAGAAATACGCATGCGCCGTCTGTTCCGACATCAGCCTGTATGTTGGCTTTTGTGCACTGCATCTTTTCTTTGAAGATATGGTGGCCGTAGTTACGTCTCGCCGAGCCTTAACTTCTCGTTAGATATTCTTTGCCCACAGCGCTAAGAGAGTTAGTGCCAAAAGGTTCTTTTCTCTCCGCAGAAAAGAGCCCGTACCACAAAAAAACTAGAAATTAAGAAACTAACAAACATTCCGCTGTTTTCACCCAGAATGCGTTTGTATAATTTAGAAGTGACATTCGTTATAAGCTAAAGCAAACTAACTTCATTTTTATATAATTTTACTTTTTTCGAATAACTACCAAAAGCTAAAAGAAAGTTTCAAAAAATGACACACATGAGATAAATTTATCGTATCACAATCGATTGGTACACCAGAAATATGTAATATACTTCAAATACTAAAATGATAAGGCCAGTTTACTTAAATTTTTCACTTTTTTCTCAATCAAATTCTGTTGGAATTATTTTTTCCAGTTCAAACCTAATGAAGAAAATTAAACACTAGATATTTGACAAATTTCTAATTTACGGGTGATGTTATGTTGTAACATTTTAAATTTCAATTTGTTACATGTCTTCTGATTTTATTTTTTGTTCACATGTGCTTCTGCATATGTGAAATTTTGCTGCTCTATCGGTGAGTAAATGGAAATTCTCATGGGCTTTGAAATTTCGTTGCTCATTTGGTGGTGTCAATAAACGCAACACTCTTATAACAGCTTATATTACTTTAGTTCTGCATAGAAATTGATATAAAGTAGACATAAAACACCATAAGTTAGTAAAATCATGTAATGTATTGATTATGATACGCTTTCCAACATACCAGAAATCTTTACTCAAGTGGTGAGGATAACTGCTGTATAATAAATCTCGCTCCTGTACCCTGACCTTTGACCCCATTTCGATTATATTAAACAGAATTGGTTTTGTATACTCAAAGAATATCTAATGCTTAAAGAAGGTCAACTCTCATAGAGGTAACGTAAAACAGGCGGTGGCAGCAGCGCCAGTACATCTTAAGAGATAATATGCTCTGCGCGAAAGTTAACATTCAGGAGCAAAACACGTTAGGGGCAATACGGCAGTGAAGCATTTCTTTGATCCACGATGGGTTTTTTTTCGATCTCATGACTACTTGCTTAGAGCAGTTTTTTGTTGTTGTTGTTTTCTGATATCCCGTCCATCCCTTATTTTGGTGAGAAAAATATGCAATAACATTAGTATTACTATTTAAATTAAATATTTAAATAGTAAAAATTAAAATTGAATATTTAAATAGTATCCTTAGGCCTAACTGTAACATTAAAGCAAATGTTACAGTTAGGCCTAAGGATCCGTACAAAATGCAGACATTTCCTCGTATTTGGCGGCGTTACTGAAAATGTTTCTGAAAAACTCAAGAACAAACAAAAGCCTTAACTAACCCGGTTGGCGTAACAAAACTAACATATCCGATTTGCGAAGTGATTATGCTACCGAGAAGGTAACAATCACGTGCTGTCAGTAGCTCGGCTGACTGTTCTTTACCCAAAGAATTGAAGTCAACAAAAATACGCATGTGCAGTCTGCTCCGGGATCAGCCTGTATGTTGGCTTCTGTGCATTGCATTTTTTCCATGAAGATATGGCGGGACTAGTTACGTCTCGCTGAGCCTTAACTTCTTCTCGTTAGATATTCTTTGGTATACCTCCGGAACAACATACTAAAGTTTTGCCGCAATCGAAGTATTTAAACGTAAGTTATGAGGCATAATGGACCCCATTTCACCCATTTTCAATAGCGTTCGTCCCCAGTTGGTCCCCTACCACATACTAAAATGTCATCGAAATCGAAACATTCTTACGCGAGTTATCGTGCTGACAGGCAGACAAAGCAATAGCTTATAGATTTCTTCAAGCTACGGTTGGAAAGGGTGAAAAAATTTGCACACATTGTGTTTGTAGTGTTGCATGTAATAACCACAGTGGTGAAAATGGCCTAGAAGGATGGGGAACGGCGTTACCCTAAATAGTGGTGAACAAAAGTGCTCAATATTTGCCAGGGAAAAAAATGGTACTGCAGAACTATAGTTCGGCATATGAAGTGTTGGGCTGCAGTCAGTGGGGTACCTGAAACACTCGGATACCCCCTTATCCCCGTGAAATCCATTTTCTAGTCCCTTTTGTGAAATTTATCAGCTTTCAATTACTTAACATTTTTAATTTCCGTATTATTTGCAGGGCTTAACGGGTGTTTTAATAAATCAAATTCTTTGGAACCTGCAGGTATTTTTCATAAAACCAAAATTATTACTCTATTGCGTGAAATGCAAATGTGCACTTCGTGATTAAAATGTTTGCCGTACTTTCATACTGATACAAAGTACTCCAAAGCACTTAAACCAAAGTTAATCATATCATGCAAATTTTATTCTTTTACAGAACTATACACACAGTCGAGTAACATTACTGTGACCACCTCCTACTTTCGATGTCAACAAAGCGTATCCAATGAATTAACGTACTTGTCGTGAGCTGGCTTGGAAAGTATATAAGGTATGCTGTAGGTATTCTGAAAACATATACACTGAGTGGCCACTTTATTATGACCACCTGACAGTTTCAAGCAAATGACCATGGCTACAGTGCCTAGAAGAGATGTGTGACGATGGTCCTCACGGTTTTGTGACCAAATCATCATGAAATGATAGAGGGCGTTGGCATCGGAAGTTACGTTATCATGCTTCATGGGCTTCATGCTATTCAGTGGTGGGAAGTCTGTTTTCCAAGTTTTTGCCGTCTTACGAAACTTCAAATTTTCAAAAAATAAAGGTTAGTGGAGGGAAATCTTTATGTCAGTATCTTTCATGGAGGCACGAACAAGGGGAGGAAGCACTCTCCGTTGGCGCAAGGCAATCCAATTGAAGCCAGCGAAACGTCACGGCAGCCATCTTAAGCCTGACATGACCAGACTATGCAATAGCTGTTAGTGCTGTGGGAGGCTAGAAGATGGGAATTTGCTTTTAATATTAATAAATTTGCCCTTCTTTATTATATTAATCGTTGATATACTGTTCTCAACGATATTCTTAGTGAGTGGATTTATCAATGTTTAGGGCGTTAGGGCTACTTCCAGATTTTTAGAATTTAGGAAACATTTCGGCTGACTTCTGGGGATGAGCTAAGTACCAGTGTTTTTCTCATTTTGTAGGCAAACTCGCCGCGTAATTTCATAGTTTTTAAAGTTGTGTGTATGCTAATGTAAGTTAGTGACGTTTTACCGAGATCTACTCTGTTAAAATGAAGAGAATATGATAGTGTACGAAAATTAACGTTATGCTGTAATACCCTAATATTACTTTATCATAGAGATATTATGATTTTGCCTTTTCACCTGTGAACACGCACATGCTTTGAAAGATTACTTTTCGGAGGAAATTGCTTGGAATATACATCACATTGGTAAGGCTTTCCACCCAAATGAACAAGCAAGTGCCTTTAAAGATGATTTTTCTGAGCAAATTGCTTCGAGCACACATCACTTTGATAAGGCTTTTCACCTGTCTGAAGGAGAATGGGTTGGTAATTGTTAGGAGCATAGATCACATTGGTGAGGCTTTTCCTTGATGTGAATAAGTAAATGCTTCGTGCACCTACTGTGGTTCAGAGGAAACTCTAGAACATTTATTCGTTGATTGTAACTGTTAAAAACATATCTGCGATAGGTTACATCAATGTTTAAATTATAAAGATAAATTTTCGACTCACCAAATCTTATATCATTTTCCTCTTTCCTGCTCTGAATCTGAAAATTTAAAAACACATCATGTAAATAATTGCAATTGCAAAATATATCATTTGGAAAAACAGAAAGCTTCATCTTTTGAACAAAAATAAAAAAATACAGAGCAGAGCAAAACTGCCATAAAATGTGACCTTAGAAGATATTTGGAATTCTGAAACCAGAAATAGCGGTGCTCAAAAAACTTTTAAAAAATGGAACATTTGACTCCATTTATTTATAAGAAAGGATCAAAATTTCTTGATCAAATTATAGAATAACTAATTTTTATATGAAATATTTGTGGCTAAGATGTTAAACGATATAAAACTTAAAGATATGCCATTTTCTTAAAAACATATTATTTGGGCTCTCGATATAGTGTTAGTAATTTATTCAAAACCTAGAATATAATAATGAATTCAATTTTGACTATATTAATAACTTTGCAACAATTTACTGACAAATTGTAAAATATACAAAGTAATTCTTTCTACATACGGAATTATTATAGATAAAGAATAAACATAACTGTCACTAATAATAGTAATGTAAAGGATCTATTGATGTTTTTTTCAATCTCCTCTTTCATATTGCTTGTGCTATTGTTTTACATCACTTTCATGCACTTTCTTGTTATAAACAATTATTTTGCTTATTCTACTTTTTGTCAGTTTTTTTTCCTGAAATGTCTTTGACAAGAACCTCATATGTTTTGTAGAGTGTTGTTCAAGGGGATTCCTAGATAAATTGTATACTTCCTGTTGCAAGCGGTCACTCTTGCGCAAGCTCCCACCTCCTCAGCTGGTTGTCTGCTCAGGATGGAAATATGACGAAATGTTAGTGATTATAGGATCCACTCTTATGAATATTTCATATTTCGAAATTTAGAAAAAAATAATTAAACACAATATTTTATTCTTTACTAAAATTATGTATGAATGCGCGAATAAATGCTAAAATAAGGTAAAAAAATACAAGTCCGCATGCGCCGGACTTTTGTCCGTTTCGGACATCAGGTATAAATCAAAGAAACAGAACACTTTTTGAGTAAATTGCTTGAAACATACATCACATGTGTGAGCTTTCCCCGTGTTAATGAGTAAATACTTCGAAAGAACACTTTTTGGAGCAAATCGTTTGGAGCATACAGCACATTGGTGAGGTTTCCCCCTGCTGAATGAGTAAATGCTTCTAAAGATCACTTTTTCGAGCAAATGATTATTTTTTTTTTATTGAAGGTTTAACGACCCCCGTGAGCAACTCAATGGGCAATAAGCAGCCTCCCGTCCCTAATTTAGGGTCACTATTTCCACTGCAGGGAGAGAGAGCCAGTGCCGTAAGACAAACACAACATCCATGTATCAACGGGATTCAAACCCAGACCCTTTTCGGACGAATGATCAGCGGCCATCGCTTAGACCACTGCGCCACCGGGACGGCGCATAATATTTGGAGCATACATCACATTGGCGAGGTTTTTCACCCGTGTGAATGAGCAAATACTTCCAATGTTCACTTTTTCGAATAAATCGTTTAGAGCATACATCGCATTAATGAAACTTTTCACCCGTCTAAATGAGTTAATGCTTCGAAAGATCATTTTTTCGAGCAAATCGTTTGAAGCATAAATCACATTGGTGATTATTTCCCCCGTATGCATGAGTAAATGCTGTGAAAGATCCCTTTTTCGAGTAAATTGCTCGGAACATACAACACGTTGGTAAGGGTTTTTACCTGTGTTCATAAGCATATGATCCGAAAGATGACTTTTCCGAGTTTCTATTAGAATTTTTTCCACTGTTAGCACAACAAAATATCATACTTGTTCAGTGCATTTCTGTCAATCGAAATGGGAAATTAAGTTGGTCATATCTAAATTGACTTCATATACGCGCTTTACTACTAAATGGTCTTAAGGAATTAAAAGAGTTCATACTAAATGTTTCTCCTTTGCTTACCTGTGAAAAGTAACTGCAATTCAACAGTTGATCGCTAAAACGCAATAGGCTTATTCGGGTGTTAGTGTGCTAGTTTTATTCAACTGTGCATTGTTTATAACGAAATTTATTTCCGAAATTAGGAAGTTTTTATTCGTGAACATTAAGAAGTTGATCAAGTATTGGCTGTCACGCGTTAAACCTACTGTGTGGTTAAACTTAAGTGCAGTACTGAAATCGAATGCAACAGTTATAAGATCACAGGGAAATAATGTCAGCTATGAAAGGACTGGGAAATTCTGCATTAGCAAATAATAAGAAATATAGAAACCGGAAAAGGCAAAGCAGCTGTTTTGTACCAGGATGTAATACTGGCTATAAATCCTGCAAAAATAAAATATCACTCTTTGCTGTCCCCAAAATTCCTGATATGTTGTGCAAATGGGAGAAGGCAATTCCCAGAGCTGATAAGAAACTTGACGAAAGTTGTGTTGTACTCTATTTTCAATTCATTAAAATGCTTCTTTTCAAAGCCCCACTTTGCAACTAAATGGAAAGCATTAAGTTTCAATATTTATCTTGATCCCATGTTCTCACCAAGAAATTTAGTCACTCATTGCTGAAAAATGAAGTACATTATTTAATAATTCATAAAATTTTTAGGTCACTGAATTTCAAGACCTAAATGGATTATTGGAATGCAAATTATAAACCCGATGTCTCATTGAGAAAATATTCCCCCTTTTTTTTTCCGTTAAGGTTTTGAGGGGCAAAACATTTTCCTTTTTTTTAATATTTATTTTATACTGTAAGTTGATGTTTCAGTGATTGTAAACTGCATATTGGTCTCCAGTGTTTTTTCATAATGTAACCCATGTATGACTAAAACTTCCGAAATATCTAACATTAATGTTTACGTTAGCACAGTGCAAAGCTTAACTTAAACTACGATACGCTTATTAATGTATCTTGAGCACCCCGTTCGTTCGTTCTTTTTTGGGGAGGAGGGGGGTGAAAGAGGTGTTCCAATTATTTCGTATATACTTAAGTTATCTGCTATAAAATATCGTTCAAGAAGTATACATAATAATGACGAGCTTGGTGTGTGTCATAGAAAGATGTGCGTTTTCGTCGTCCTTCCTCCATGAAAAGCGACGTGACATCCGATGGCAGCGCCATCTACTGCTTTCATGATTCCAGGCAGCAAGTTTTTCTGCCAGCATGACTTACTATCTCTTGTAGGCATTGCACTATGGCTGCACGCTGTTGCCACCAGAGGGCGATGCTAGTATAAAAATGGAAAGCTTAGTGCTTGCGACAGTAGTAGAAGTGATTTTTGATTGACGAGATGGGTAAAAAATGCGATTTGACGGACTTTCAACGTGGGATGATTGTAGGAGCTCGGAGCCATGGAGCGAGTATCACAGAAACCGCCGCATTCGTGAAATGTTCCAGAGCAGCTGTTGTTAAAATATTTAAAGACTGGACTGTCAGCCAAAAAACTGGGTCTCTACGTGCAACGTGTGGTCGTCATCGAATAGTGACTGCTCGGGCGGAACGGAGAGTGTCCAGACTGGTAACAGACAACAGAAGGGCAACAGTGCAGCAAATTACAGACCATCTTAATCAAGGATCCCCTCAAATAATCTCTGCACGCACTGTTCGCCGTACACTGCATCGGATGGGATATGGCAGCCGAAGGCCTGTTCGAACACATTTGCTGTCTGCAGGTAACAAGAGAAAACGTCTCCAGTTCGCACAGGAGCACAAGGAATGGACAGTCGATAATTGGAAACAAGTTATGTGGTCCGATGAATCACGTTTTCAGTTGCACCATGCCGATGGCCGAATGAGAATTTGGCGGAAACAGCACGAAAGCATCGAACCCTTCAAGCTGGTGGAGGCAACGTTATGCTTTGGGCCCTTTAATTCGTGTTGACCAACGTCTGACTGACACATCATATCTAAACCTCGTTGCGAACCAAGTGCATCCTGTCATGTGGATGGTTTATCCCAATGGCGATGGCTACTTTCAACAAGATAATGCGTCCTGCCATAGCGCTCGTATTGTAACAGGACTGGTTTCAAGAAGGTGCCGGTGAGTTTACTTTGCTTAGGTGGCCCCCACAATCTCCAGATCTCAACCCCATTGAGAATTTGTGGGATGAAGTTGAACGAGCCATCAGACAGCTGGATCCACATCCCATGCAATCTCACACTACTGGAAAGTGGTATTCATCAAGCATGGTCTCAGATTTCACAAACCACCTATCTACATCCCGTGGAGTCCATGCCACGAAGAATCGACGCAGTATTAAAGGCAAAAGGTGACCCAACGAAGTACTGAGGGGGTGGTCATAATAAAGTGGCCATTCAGTGTATATCACTCGTTGCTGTCATGCATAAAAGGCGCGATTTATCAAATTTGCAAAAAGGAATGATTATCGGCTTTCGGGCCAACTGTGGCAGTATTTTTGAAACAGCGCAGTTTGTGAACTGTTTGCGTTCTGCTGTGGTTAAAGTGTATCGGGATTGGAAAAATAGCACCATTGCGAATAAGCAATGTGGAAACTGCTGAGCCCCTCATGCGATTGATGTGAGAGGTGAACGTCGGCTTCGAAGGCGCGTGAGGGCGAATCGACACGCTACACTGGAACAACTTACTGGCCGAATGATCCAGGGGGGGGAGGCTACCGAGAGTGTGTCTAATATGACAGTTCAGCGATGCCTACTGCGTATGGTGCTTCGATGCATCCGGATGGTCACTGCACCTATACTAACGAAAGTGCATCGCTGGAAAAGGCTTTCATTTGCACGGCAGTGTCGGAATTGGACCTCCGCTGATTGGCAAAGAACTGCCTTCTCCGATGAGTCACGTTTTCTGCTTTATCGAACGGATGCACGTTGGCTCGTAAGGCTAGAAACGCCGGAGAACAAACACTATTTACCCATTGCCGGAAGAACACATGCTGGTGGGGGTTGCGTTATGGTCTGGGGAATGTTTTCGTAGCATTCTCTGGGTCCATTGCCAGTGGCGTCGGGGCCCATTTAGGTTGGGCGTGCGCTGTTATGGGAAAAAACACACAAAAATTTTATTATGTATCACGAACTGCAAAATTCGCCCGTTGATTTTGAATAGACGAAAAGCATTTCTTTTATTTAGCTGTAGTCTAACAACTTACGGTAAAAAAATTTACGTACACTCCATTGTAATAAAAATATGAATTTCCTGTGCAAATACTAGAGTGATGAACGAATTTTCGGTGTCTTTTTCTTTATATATTGGGTATATAAATAAGTTTTGAGGGATTTACGTTCGGTGTCCTCAGGTTCGAACCTGGGCTGATCTTTCAGAGATGGTGTGATTTACTAACAATCGCTGAATATCCGCCGTGCATCGGACGAGCACGTTAAGTGACGGCCCCCAGGCTGGACCTGGGGGCCGTCACTTAACTGATTAAATGGGTATCCTTTCCTATGCCCCACCTGAAATTCTCTCACCCCTCTGTGTGCAACATCGTACTTGTACGGTGGCGCCATCTACTGTACTCTAATCCCACTACAAACTGTTCTGTGAAAGTCGCTAGACTTGCTCTCATTCCTTCCGTTTCTGTGTCCTGCCCAAAAGGCGATCTCGCTGTAGGTGGCTGGGACCTAAACTCTACTCACTGTGGACGGAAGTCCTACAAGAAAATGACAAATACTTTCCGTTCGGTGTCGTACTTATTACTGCTCGCATGTTTTTTAAGATGGCAACACTGCGATACCGCAGTACAAGACGTCAGAGTCAATATACGACGTTCGATTGAGGTGCGAAGAAGTATTTGTTTTACTCGATGGAAAATGGCAACTTTCGTCCCGACAAAAGAGCATTTGCGGGAAGTGTTAGTGCATTACTTTATTGTCAAGAAAAGTGCTGCCGACAGCTATCGCTTAATGTCAGAAATCTATGGTGAACATTCCCCATGCATAAAAACATGTGAGTATTGGTTTAGACGATTCAAAAGGAACGATTTCGATGCCAGTGATAAAGAACGTTCTGGACCACCCAAAAATATTGCTGATGCCGAATCGGCAGCTTTACTCGACAGGATCCATGCCAGACACAAAATGAACTAGCAGAAGCATTAAATGTTAGTCAACCAAACATTTCACAACGTTTAGCTGCCATGGGAATGGTGCAAAAAGAAGGGAATTGGTTTCCACATGCTTCGCGGGAAAGAGACCTTGAACGTCGAAAAACCATTTGCGAATTGCTTCTTCAAATGCAAAAAAGAAAGGATCTTTTCCATCGTATTATTACTGCCGACGAAAATAGGATAAGGTACAATAACCCTAAACGACAGAAAGCATGGGTGAAGCCAGGTGAACCAGGTCCTTCAACGTCAAAACGCAATATCCATGGTTCAAAGGTAATGCTGTGTATTTGGTGGGACCAGAAGGGTGTGATCCACTATGAACTGCTGAAACCGTCAGAAACTGTTATCGGCGATCGGTATCGAACCCAATTAATCCGTTTAAAACGAGCTTTAACGCAAAAACTGCCGGAATGGGAGAATAGACTCAACAAAGTCATCTTACAGCATGAAAACGCAAGACCACATGTTTCTCGACCTGTGAAAAATTGCTTAGAAGGATCCGACTCAGAAGTTCTACCCCACTCGCCATATTCGCCAGATATTGCGCCATCGGATTACCATTTGTTCCGGTCGATGCAGTCAGCACTTTCTGAAGAACGGTTTAGTTCTTATGAATTGGCTGGACAACAGGATCTCTTCCAAGGAATCGGAATTCTTCCTTCGGGGCATACGTTCACTGCCCGAAAGATGGGGTAAAGTTGTAGCTTCAGAGGGAGCATACTTCGATTAATATTAAAATATTGTTTCTGTTCTCCAACAACGTGTTTTGTTCACCTCAAATCCCTCAAAACTTATTTATATACCCACAATAACTTTTAAATACAGCACGAAGCTTACTTTCTTTAACCAGCTTTACATGATCTGCAAAATTTCTGGCAAAAAATGGGACACTTAGAACTTCGTCAACCTAAATGGATGTTAGAATTCAATTGCATCTGTGGTCATAAACACATTGATTCACACAGCGATGGAAAGATAGAAAACGCGTAGCAGACGTTGTGTGTTTATGACTCCACGCTATTCCAAACGCAGAAGAGTATGACCGCTGGTGCTTTTTTGTGCACGCACACTCTCTGATTTTAAACCTCTGCGTTGGATCTACGAGGAAATAGAAACAGGACCTGTAGCGCCATCTGGAGAGCTTTGAATTGAAATTGCTTTAAGGACTTAGGATGTCCGCTGTTCAAATAACACGCCTGCAGCTGCAAATACACTGCCGGAAAGTGAAAAAAGAACACCAAGAAGGAATTGGCGGACGATCATGAAATTTACATATGTTAATGGGGTCGAGTTTACATAGGAGTGATGTTAATTTCGGGACCAACCGGTGAGCGCTTACGCCACAGCACGGCATAATATGCAAATTATCGTCGGTGGTATTTAAGGAGTACAGCGAAGTGAATGTAATCAGTCGTCGGCGTACGGACACGTGCGAAGACCCTGAAGAAGCTGCAATGCCTGGACATGGAAGACGTGTACGATTTCAGCAGTTATCGGACTTTGAGCGAGGTCGTCTAGTCGGACTCCGCGAGGCCAGGTGGTCGTATCGTCGTATTGCGGAGCGAATTGGACGGGAAGTATCGGTGGTGGTACGATGGTGGCGTAGATGGTCCGAGGAACATTCCCACACGAGAAGACGTGGAACCGGGAGTCACAGACGGACTGATGAGCGGACCGATCGACGCATATGAAGAGCGGCGTTGTCAAGCAGAACATCCACTGCGACGCAAATCCGAGCTGCCGTTGCACCTGAGGTGACTGTGCTAACAATCCGCAACCATCTACTGGATGCAGGACTACGTGCACGTGTGCCTCTGGCATGTGTACCTCTGATTCCAGCCCACCGTCAGGAACGGCTGCAGTGGTGTCATCAACGTCTGCACTGGAGAATGCAATGGCAATCTGTGGTGTTCAGCGATGAAAGCAGATTCTGCTTGGGAGCCTCCGATGGCCGTATGTGTGTTCGCAGACGCACAGGGGAGCGTCTCCACCCTTCTTGTATCCGCCAGCGACACACAGGGCCTACACCTGGTCTCCTAGTCTGGGGAGCGATCAGCTATCACTCCCGTACACAACTAGTGTTTGTTCCGGGTACGTTAAACAGCACTTCCTACATCAACAATATGATTCAGCCCGTCGTTGTGCCATTTGTACATTTGTAAGGTCGGTCCATCGTGGTGTTTTCTAGCAAGATAACGCACGCCCACACACGGCACGTGCAAAAGAACATGCACTTTAGGGTGTGAGACAACTTCCATGGCCTGCACGTTCACCGGATTTGTCCCCCATTGAGCACGTGTGGGATTTTATGGGACAACGACTTGGCCGATCTCCACGACCATCCCCGATTTACGCGTCCAGGTTGAGGATGCTTGGAACTCAATACCCCAAACTTACATCCAACATCTGTACTACGGACTCCATGGCAGAATTGCACAGTGTGACGCAGTTCATGGCGGTTCAACCTCGTACTAACCATGTTACATGGAAATGTTATTTTTCAGTTTACCAGCAAATACAGCTGTATTTTGCCATAATGTTTTGATCACGTTATCCTCTGTATTCCGTTATTATGCTGTATAAATTTCGTTGGTATCAGACGTCTCCTTCTTGGTGTTCTTTTTCACTTTCCACCAGTGTATTACTAAGTTTTGTTTACTCCACGAAGCAGCGAACTTTCTCCTCTTCACGAAAATATTGCACAAGGGAATTAAGTTTAGCTGACAAACTTGAGGGAGTCTTACTGGAATTACATAAAAAGGAAAAAACAACAACAATATAACAGCAATTGGCTTCTCCGTGAGACTCAAGCGGTGCTGATTTTGGGTAGCACATCTTGAGAGTTCCGCTGGTACGATTGAGACCACAGGGAAATAAGAACGTGACTTACATTGCCATCTGGGGAGAGCTTGTAATACAGCTGCTTTACGGTCGTTGGGTGTGCGAACGTAGTACAGCACACCCAAGGATTCTAGCTCCAATGCGATATGCTTACTGAACAAAACTTTTCTTATTAATGAAAACATTATGTGGGGAAATTAATTTCAACCACCACTAGAAGCCTTAGGACGAATTCTGGCGAATTTTATTAGAAACAAATCCGAAAAAATAATATCGATAACGTAGGTTAAATTGCGATTCTGTGTGGGTGTGCGCCGCACACCTACCACACCCCAAATATTCGCCCCTGGTCCACTCATACCTTTTGAAAGCACTATGGATAGAATTCGTTATGAATCAATCCTTGCCGACCACGTACACCTATACATGCTGATTGTCTTCCCTGGAGCGGATAGGATCTTCCAGAGCGACAGTTCGACGTGTCACACAGCTAGAAATGTCCGAGAGTGGTTGGAAGAGCACGATGAAGAATTCAAAGTACTTCCCTAGCTCCCTAGTTCTCCAGACTCAAACCCAATTGAGCATCTGTGGGACCACTTCGATCATCGTGCTGTTTGCCCTGTGGATCCTTCACAACGCACCCTCCAGCAGCTGTCAGATGCACTGCAGTCAGCATGGCTCCACATACCTGTGAACACCTTCCAGCACCTCATTGAGTCACTCCCAGCCCGTCTAGCTGCTGTCCGCGCTGCACACGGTGGTTATTCTGGATATTAGCTGGTGGTCACAATAATGTGACTCGACCGTGTAAAATGCCAGCCTCTTTTAAATGCTTCATGATCACACACGCAAAACATATGACTGCCACGTGACAGTGCCCAATGATGTTTTCCGGTTTATACAAAAATACAGAACATAAAATAAGAAACAATTAAGAATTGTGGCACAAAACTACTTAAACGTGGAAGGTTTACCAATGATGGCTAAACTTCCACGTTCGGCCCCGCTAGTTCCAAAAGCAATAATAGATGGCGCCACGGTAGCACTTTATCTATCCTCTGCTCTTCTCGCACGTGAAATGCATTCAGCCATCTCATGACTCTATGTGTCGATGCGTCTCATCGTTTAGGACACTTCATGTGTCAGAAGAAGTACGCTTCAGGAAATGATGAGTGCTCTTCCCGCACACTTGGTACGTGTTTTTTTTTTTTGTTTGTTTTTTTTGTGCTGAGATTCCTGTTGATAGAGTGATGATTCTCACGTATTTTTTCCCCAAAGGACTGTCTTACGATGAGGCGATTGAAGAAACCTCACATGGCCACATCCACTGAGACAGTCAGCGACTGGTATTCGTATTGCGGAGAACTAGTCTCACAGTTTATGGTAGCCTCTCACAGTGGCGGCTCGTAGTTGAAAAAATAGGTGAAGAGCTACAAGAGCAATATGAAAAGATATCTACTGTCTTCAATGAAAATCACTATATGAGGACTGACCTATTTTTCGTATATTAGATCAATTCTTCTTTCTTTTAAAGCTACAAATTTATAGATTATGTCGTCATAGAGTTGTTGTTTGTTCGTAAGCATCAATAAAATATCTTTTTGAACAAAAATATTTGCCAAAGAAGCAAGTCTGTCTTGAGAAATAGTGTTTCTTGAGTAAGTTTGTATTCTTTTAAGGCAAGAAAAACTTCTTTCCACTGACACACTTGTAGATGGAATGGTTAAAATGGAGGCAACCAATTTATAAGATTCTGTAAAAATCTCTTTATCTTCATGAAGCACTCGAAGTTCTTGAGTCGATATATTCCTTAATTTTTCGTTGGCGTATACAAGACTCAGTTCATTTTTAAGGCGCTGGCGTTTAGTAAATATTTTTCCGTAAAAATGTTGTAGATTTTCAAAAGCGTGAGAGGCAAAGCTTGAATTGAATTGTTCGAATTTGGTTGTGTCAGCAAGACAAACAAATTGAAGTTTTTCACCGTCTTGAAATCTCATATCCATTTCCATAAGAATGTGGTCTAAAATTTCAAAATAAAGTTCTTTATAATTTTTAAAAATTGTTTCTTGTGTAAGAGCAGCATATTTCCATTTAGATCTGCTTATTTCTGTGATTTTGCTAGCTTTTCCCAACAGTGTTTCAAATACTTCATCGTTCCTTTTATGACTCAAAATTTCACGAGTTTTTTTAATTTGACTTACACAGTAGTTTATGTCTAGTGATTTTTTTCTGCAAAATTTCGAATAATAGATTGGTGGGGCCAAAAATTTCATTAAATACTATTGCCAAAAATGTAAATTCGAAAGTGTTCATATCATTTAAAAATCCCTTGGCAAGTTGAATTGATTTTTTGTCTGATTGCTCACTATTTGCCAGAAATTCGAATACTTCTTTCAATTTATCCCAATCTTCAACAATTACACTTACTAACTTCGAAGAGGAGGACCATCGAGTTTCTGCTATGGTTGGTATGCGTCTTGCGGTTGTAGATGTGAGTGTATAAGATCGCTTCATTGAGTGGTGAAAAACGAAGGAATTCCACTGAGGCTTGAGTAAAATATACGACACTTTGAAATTTTAGAAAAACTCTGCTGTAGTACAAGGTTCAAACGATGTGCTAAGCAATGAACAAAAACAGCTTGAGAAGCTTTATCCTTGATTTTTTCTGGAGCCCATTCAAGTGTCCAGACATTACACTTGCCCCATCGTAACATTGTCCTATTAATTTGTGTTGATAATCGAATTGTTCCAAAATTTTGTCTAACATTTTGTATAAAGCTTCGACGTTCGATTTCCACTCACGTCGTGGAAACCCAAAAATCGCTCAGCCAATACACCTTCCGAATCAACAAATCTTATTATTAAAGAGCACTGAGAAGTCTGATTTATGTCTGTGGTGTCATCTACTTGAATAGAAAAGCATTGA
The DNA here is from genome assembly GCA_039090855.1 of Macrothele yani. Lineage (NCBI taxonomy): Eukaryota > Metazoa > Arthropoda > Arachnida > Araneae > Macrothelidae > Macrothele > Macrothele yani. Next base: position 74,234,831 of record CM077032.1, on the reverse strand, counting down.
ACTTCATTTATTTCATTTTTAACGTGATCGTTTATATATTCAGAAATACATTCAATTAATTCATTTTGAATAGTTTTTGAGTCACCTGTGAAGACATTTTTTATCTTTTCGTATTGATTTTGAATTTCTAAAGGAGTTCTTGATATCAACAATGAAAGTAATTCCTTGAAATTTCCACGATTTATCGAGTTCACGCTTTCGTCATGGCCACGGAATGCTAGTTCTTGTTTGCTCAAATACAATACTGCATCAATCACTGTCTGCAGGAAAAGTCTATTTAAACGAACGTTTTCGTTGAAATGCGTTTTCAAAAGCCTAGCATTCTCTCTCAGGGCATCGGCAATGGTGTTCTGATTTTTTCAAAATTTCTTAGCGTTAACTTGCATTTCAGGTGTTTGCTAGAATCACCATGTTTATGAAGTGAGCGTGTTATATTTAATAAATCTAATAATCCGTCTTCATTCCACGCCGAATGTTGATTACTAAAAAGTAAGCAGGGCCAACAAAATAATTTTTGTAACACAGAAGTACTACAAAGCCATTTATATTCAGTAAACCAACAATTTTTTAAAATTAATATTGTAGGATTTACCGCTCTTCTTGATTTCTTTTTTTGGCAATAATTTTCAGTGAATCCGTCGGTCGTCCTTGAAGTAAAATGTCTCTTTTATCTTCATCTTTCCACCGATTAAATGGAGTTTGTAATAAATCACAAACAATGTCGTTCACACGATAGATACTTTAATTCAAACTATCACTAACTGTTAAACTGTACACGAAACTTCAGTAAAAGCTAAACTTTTTGACAAATAATCACAAAGCACGAAAAAACAAATCCCATGTATCACACAACACTGCAAGATGCCCTGGGTAAAACATAGCGTTTCACCGTGATCTCCTTCGAAGGTCATCTGCAGAGCTTCGGAGCCGAAAGATAAAACACTTCACTTGCGCGCCAGATAGGCGAGGTTGACGTCACGGTTACCATAGCAACTAGGTCGACAGCTGCGGACTTCCAAGGGTTTTAATTTCGGCTCTTCACTTGCACTGTTTTGCGTATGAGGACTTGTTTTCCGTCTTGAACGCGCTATGTGAATTGATATCTAACCAAAATTTTGAGTATTTTATAACACAATAGAGACAAAAAATAATATATTACACAAATTATTGAATAAAACTTTATTTTAAGTAAAATAGCACCTGAAAAGCCGCCACTGGCCTCTCAATGTAAATGTACTTGGCAGATCATATTCTGGAACATTTATTCCGACGCAATTGCCGTCTTTGCTCTAAACATTACTTTGAAGTTCTGATTCCTGCGATCAGACAGTTCTTCCCTAGCAGATAAAACTTTCCTTGCTTTTAATCTGCTAGCTACACAGTTTCATATTCTTCCGTTAAAATAAATATTTCACACATATGCCACAATCAACATTCAAAAAGGTCTATTTAAACTCCACCTTTCATCCATATTATTCACTTCCTTTGCCACTTTCACAACATAATGTGTCGTTATCTATCATGGCTTCATTAAACTATATTTGGGACGAATGTGGAAGGTTTACCAAATATTTCCGAAGAACTTACCTTGGAGTACAATGTTTCGGAAGAGTATGTGCTGTAGGCCTAAGGTGACGGAGCGGCGACGGCGTGACGGTTGAGTCCCGTGAATGGAAGCGACGTTGAGAACGGCAAGTTACGCGCGGAAGAATACACAAGCAAGCGGTTCACCAGTACGTAGTCATCGAAGCGGGCTGTAGGAATACGCTTAAGGAAAGAGGTCGGTTTTATGCTGCATTGTAATATCATTTTGCCAAGGGTAATTTTGCGCAATCGTAAGTAGATAATTGCCAAAAAAGCTTAAAATTTCATAATCATCCACAATTCGACACGAAGCTCTGGGCCTCCCTGCCATAGTACGATTCCTGATTATAAGAAAATCGTTTATTTTCCTCAATATCCGTTTCACAAGGGTAAAAAAGGAGACAAACGATGGACGGAATAACAGCAGAACTACAAATCAGGTGGTTGAAGAAATCACCGCCCCTACCAAATCTTAGGGTCAACCGGAACCAAAACTTCTTACTCAAAACCTGCCGCGCATTATGTTATTTACATTCCTTCATTTATTTACATTCCCAGACATTTTTACAAGAAAAACAAAAACATTTAGCACATTTATTTATTATTAATTAATTAAACATTTCTGAACTACTTCTTTTTGCCCACTATTACACGACGCGTCAGAGTCCTCCGAGACATCCACCCCACTCTTGTTGTATTCTTCCGCGCATCCACTAACTACTGCTACTGCCTTCCGACGCACTGACCCTTCACGTCGTGGCCGTTAGCACCGCTTTGGCCTCCCGCAGCAACTGCTGCAAACCATCGTATTCGCACGCAAGTTCTTCGGAAAATATTTTTCCTTTCATGTAAAAATATTATATTTTTTCACCTTTCCTTATTATTTTGCATGCTTAAAAAATTGTACGTAGCACTTTTCCCACACAGTTAAATTTTTTAAACGAAATAATTTAGGACGCTAAAGTAGACATTTACCCAAATTTTCTTCCTATGCTTAGGAAAGCCGAAAAATAATTAAAAACAAAGAAGCATTAATTGATTTTAAGAATGGACTCAACACTGAATAAAGTGTGAAAACCGAAATAGGGAAACTGATAATATACAATGCTTAAGAAACCCCTTAACAAATAGTGCTACACTATTGCAGAAACTTTCAGCATTTACATTTCGCAGAATAGAAAACAAGAAACTGAACCAAGGAAATTAATTTACATAAACAAATCGTTATAAATTACTGTATTTTCTTTATTAGATTTAAATTATTGCTAAAGATTTCGCTAACTTGCAGTTTTACATTCATTCTTTAGGAAAAAGAAAATTTCTTAATATTACACTTTAGTATACTGGAAAAAAAAAATACAAGTACTAAAGAAATTGCCTTACCTTCTGACACTAAGCAAAATTGTGTTGTATATTGTATTGCATTATCCTTCTTGAGAACTTCGTTCTCGAAGGTGGGTGTTCAGAAGGGATGGGGAAAAAAACCTCGATGTTGCGGAAGTCGATACATCGAGGTTTCGCCACCGATGTTTGACTACATTCAAATGAAGGAAAGCTATTTCATGTCAGCCTAAGTTGTTCTTCCTATTTCTGGATATTTGGCTCTACTTCATAGAATACAGGTAACTGAACAAACTTTGTTGCATTACATTCTTGATAAATTATCTTTCCATTGACATATAATTTTATGGTATTATTCCAAACAAAAGGGGTGTTACGAGCCATCAAACCTCAAAAATACACTTTTTCCAAAAGGTTTCCACAATTTTGGCCACTAGTGCATATTTGTTTGTTTGTCCACTATACCACAAAATTTGGTATGCTATCTCTTGGTACTCTAACTTAGACCGTTGAAGGGTTTTGGAAGGGAAAGGAGTCCGGGGGGTCAAGGGGACCCCTATACAAAATTTTCGTTCTTTTAGTTTAAATTCCTACAGTTTTCAATTTAGAACCACCAAATTCGGTATACTATCCCATGGTACTCTAACTTAGACCATAGACGGTTCTCGGATGGGGTCGAAGCCCGGGGTCAAAGGGCCCCCATGCTAAATTTTCATAAAAGTTCCATTTTTTAGTTTTACGCTAGCTTTCACCACCAACAGGCTGCTCCACCACTGTTCCCACTAAAGGGGCTCTGACGACCGCCAATAGCGGTATAACTATACCATCGGGATCAGAGGAAATGCTATCCCACACTCACCAACCCGCTTGGCCAGCGTGGTGAGTTATGGCCAAACACCTCCAAAATGACTCTACAACTTAAATCTTGGCCCTCAGTCTCCGGCAGCTGGAATGTACCTGGCCAAGGCAGCGGCCAGTGCGACATGAAGGCAGAGGGTGCTAAGAATCCCCGGAGGACCGGACTAGGCTGCCATTTGATGCTGACCTTGGCTACCTATAACGGACGCTCCCTATCTTCTGATTCAAGGCTTCTTGAATTGGAAGAGGAACTACAAAGGATCAAGTGGGACATCGTCGGGCTAAGTGAGGTAAGGAGAAAAGGAGAAGATCTCATTGAACTGAAAAGTGGACATCTCTTCTATTATCGTGGGACAGATACTGGCAGAACTAGTGGTGTTGGATTTATAATAAACAAGAAACTGAAGGATAAAGTGGTAGAAGTTGAAAGTTCTTCTGACAGAGCTGCACGACTCGTTATCCAACTATCGAGAAGATACCAGGCTCAGATTATTCAAACTTATGCCCACCACAAGTCATCCTGAAGAAGAAATTGAAGAATTTTATGAGGAAATTCGTCATCTAAATAATAAAGGTAAGCAGCACTTGAAGATAATTATGGGAGATTTCAATGCAAAAATAGGGCAACGGCAACAGAATGAAACTTCAGTAGGTAAATTCGGTCACGGCAACAGAAACCAGCGTGGAAATACTCTCGTTGAGTTTGCAGAGGCAGAAGGATTTTCATCTTGAACTCCTTTTTCAAGAAAAAGCCACACAGGAAATGGACATGGAGACATCCAATTGGGACGACAAGTGAAATTGATTTTATTATGTGTAACAAAAAATTCGTCATCGAAGACTGCAGTGTGCTGAACAAGTTCAACACAGGTAGTGACCATAGATTGGTGAGATGTAAGATGCACCTCAACACTAAACTGGAACGTGGCAAGCTCATAAGACAAACAAAATGTATTGACATAACCAACCTTAAAAACACCATAATACTTTCAAGTTGGAACTGAAGAACAGATTCTCTGCTTTAGAAGGCCTAACATCGGAAGAAGTGGATATTTCGGAAGTTAACAGAAAAGTAACCAAAGCTCTAATGGAAACAGCAACAAAATTAGCTGGGTCTAAGAACAAGTTGCATGTGAACAAATTATCAGGAAAAACCAAAATGTTGATGCAAAGAAGAGAGAGATGAGGACAACTAAAGTAGATGTGACTTCCAAAGTGGAATATATAGAGCTATGCAAGACAACACGAAAAAGTATCACTGAAGACGTAAGGAAATTCAACTGTGAGCTAGTGAGGAAAGCAATTGAAAACAACCAAAGCCTTAAGATAGCAAAGGGACATCTCAGTAAGGGAAGAAAACAGATTATGGCTCTGAGAAAGAAGATGGTTCTATAACAAGAAATAGAGGCGAAATTTTGACAAGAGTGAAAGATTTCTACTCCAAATTATATGAAAGGGATGATACATGTACTCCAGACATCATGAAAGGTACCAGAGTTCTTCCAGTCCTCCCAGCAGAAGTTGCTCATGCAATCAAGAACATGAAGCGAGGGAAAGCTCCAGGAGAAGATGGAATTACTATAGACATCATACAAGAAGCAAGTGGAGAAATTGAAACAGTACTCGCCCAAATTTTCACTCGATGCCTTAATGAAGGGAAGATTCCTGAGGATTGGAACAATGCTACAATGATCCTGCTACATAAAAAAGGTGACATTGAGGATCTTAGGAACTACAGACCTATCAGCCTCCTATCAGTGGTTTATAAAATCTTCACTAAAGTTCTTTCACACCGCTTGAAAGGTAACACTGGACATGGCTCCAACCGAGAGAACAAGCTGGATTCAGGAGTGGCTACAGCACAATAGATCATATCCACGTACTGAGAGAACTGATTGAAAGAGCGAGGGAATATGAACTTCCATTGTGCATGGCTTTTATCGATTATGAAAAAGCCTTTGATTCGGTGAAACCATCAGCAGTTACCACGGCTCTGAAATCCTGCGGTATTGAAGATGCATACATTAATATTATTAATAACATCTATGAAAATGCAAGTGCAAAGATTCGGCTGTTTGAAAATACAACACACATAAAAATTGGAAAGGGAGTGAGACAAGGTGACACCATATCTCCGAAGCTCTTTAATGCCACATTGGAAAATGTCTTTCAATCACTGAACTGGGAAAACAAAGGGATAAAGATTAATGGAGATTATCTAACCCACCTTCGTTTTGCTGATGACGTAGTCATTTGCAACTACCCCATCAGAGCTGCAGAGTATGATCCAAGAACTTGCTGACAAGAGTAAAGAAGTGGGATTAAAAATGAACTTTCAGAAGACAAAAGTGATGTTCAATGCTTTTACAAGAAATGAAGATTTATCGATTGATGGAGAAAAACTGGAGATAACAGATACGTATGTTTATCTTGGACAGCAGATATCAAGTGAGGGTCACATTGATGAAGAAATTAATCGGCGTACAAAACTTGCCTGGAGAGCTTTTGGAAGAAACAGCATAATTTTCAAGAGCAATATGCCATTATGTCTTAAAAGAAAAGTGTTTGATCAATGCATCCTTCCAGTGCTTACGTATGGTGCAGAGACGTGGACCTTAACTAAAAGAGACATACAAAAGCTGCAGACAACTCAAAGTAGCATGGAGAGGTGCATGCTTGGTGTAACCAGGAGAGATAAGAAGAGGAACTCGTGGATCCGAAAAATGACGAGAGTGGAAGACATCATGATCAGAGTTAAATCCCTGAAATGGCAATGGGCTGGACATACTGCCAGAAGGACAGACCATAGATGGACAGCCGAAATTTTAGATTGGATTCCAAGGGACAGGAAAAGACCCAGAAAAAGACCACATGGGAGATGGGTGGATGAAATTCGTAAATATGCGGGAGTGACATGGAGGAGACTGGCACAAGACAGACCGTTGTGGAGGAAACTTGGGGGAGACCTTCGTCCAGCAGTGGATTGATAATGGTTGACAATGATGATGATGATGAAATAGAGAGTTCTAGATATTCAGAATGATAAACAAAAGGATTATCAATGTCAAGTCGCATGCAGGTTACATGACATATAAGTTCATTGCATTTCAGTGATGCGGGGTTCTAATAAGTGCTCGGCAGATGTCTCCTCGAAGGTAAACATTTCGTTTCCTGTTACTTTATTTTTTGTTTCGTTAAAATAAATTAACTAAATCGAATTTTTTTTTCCTTTATATTTAACATTTATTTATTTTTATTTTTTCGTGTGTGTGTGTGTGTGTGTGTGTGTGGTGGGAGGCAGAAATATTACTGCATTATAACATTTTGTGTCGGCAGTGACAGTTACAGTCTTTTTTGCATTCCATTTTGTTTTATTTCTTTTTAGGATAAAAATTAAGTTAAACCGGGAAATACCAGGTACCCCTGCTAGTACTGGATACACTTGTAATCCCGCTACCGATCAAACAGTACAAAAGGGCACTATCATTCAAGGTCTATAAAAGTGATTCGATGCAGTTTGTGTATTAATAATGACAGCAAAAAATTTTACTAATCGCATCACAATCAATCCTGTCACGAAGGTTATAAATTTCGTACCTATGAAATGACACCGGACCACCCTTTACAAATCTTTCTTTACATCCGATAGCACAACATGTCCACCCCATGGTACAAATTTATTTCATAATTTCAACCGCAGAAATTAAAATCGCTCACTTAACTTCAAGTAATCTATAGCACAGTTACGAACTACGCGCCGTGAAAGCCGGTGGTTGACAAACATCACGTGACTACCCTCTGGAGATGTTTGTGTCGCCTTCTGAGCTCCTAGCACTGTTTACCTATATTCATGGTCTAAGGTTTGTACCCACGATATCTGTGCAACTATTAGTCCGATTTGAAAAATTCTTTTTTCATTGGGAAGCTTGAAATATGCGAATGATGATCCTTTATTTCGTTTTATTTCTTTACGATGTACAGTATAGCCGCTAGGGGACGTAATGGCAGATGATGTCGAATTCAAAAATACGTTTTATTCCACATATTTGCTTCTAAACATCCGATTGAAAAAAATATTTTATCTTTCGATTCCATTTATGTCGAAGAGTATTTTAGATACAGTTACTTTTTCAAATTACGCATAGATTTTCCGCTAGGGGGCGTAAAAGTAAATTGCATTTTCCCCCTATATCCCTGCCTCTAAATCTCCGATTTGAAAAATTCTTTCTGCGCCAGATACAGCTCCTGATGAGACATCCTTTGCACATAATTTCTAATTTTTATTAAAAATGATTTGGCCACCGTGTGGCGTAAGTCCTACTTTCCGCTTCTGATGTATTTGCAGCAAAATATGAGCTTCTAAAATCTCGACTGAAAAAAAAGTGGTTTGCCGAGCGATACTACTCATGTGGACAAACCTTTTAGGAACATTTTCTTCTTGAAATAATGCATGGTTTCTACGCCCCCTGGCGTAGATGTATATCTTATTTTTGTCAATATCTCTACTTCTAGGAGTCCGATTTAAAAAAACAAATTCTTTGCTGGATACTGTTTCCGATGCGAAATGTTTTTCCTATATATTCAAAATTTTCAAGTAAACCATAGACTTTCCGCTAGGGGGCACAAAATTAAATTGCGTTTTCTGCGTTATTTCTGCTTCAAATACTTCGATTTGAGAAATTCTATCTGTATCGCATACAAGACCTGATGGAAAATATTTTTCACATAATTTCTAATGTTTGGTAAAGCATGGTTTGGCCACTAGGGGCATAAGTGTTAATTTCTGCTTCTGATGTATTTGTAGCAAAATCTGGGCTCTAAAAACTCGACTAATTTTTTTTTTTTTTTTCTTGGACCGACAGTGCTCATATGGAAAAACCTTTTGAGAATACTTTCTTCCTAAAATAATGAATGGCTTTCCCACCTGGGGACGTAAAGTCACATCTTATTTTTGTCGATATCTCTGTTTCTAAGAGTCCGATTCGAAACATTCTTTCTATGTTGGAGAGCGTTTCCGGTGCGAAATGTTTCACATATAAATTCAAGTTTTTCTTAAAGCACAAGTCTGCAACCGGAGGGCGTAAGCTCACGATTCCGTTTACAGCAATATCTGAGGTATTAAAAACCTGATTGAAAAACTCCTTTCTTCCGTCAGATACTATTGTTTTCCGTACCGGTTCCATTGACTTTGAATAGCTTTGATAACTTTAATTTGCGTCAGAACGGATTCAAAGACGTGCTTATTACACCCGAAAATTCGGTGTCATCTTTCTTGTTTGAACTGCTGTTCGATTTATTTATAGCTGGTGTGAGTATTTAACTTCTATTAAATGGTGTGAAAAACTGTTGGATATGGCAAGTCACAGAACTGTTGATTGGAATAACTATTTGTGAGAAACTTGCGCAGATGTTCTCGAACATCAGTCGGACAAAAGAAAATGGTGACCCAGGATTAATTATGGAGACAGGCGAAACATTATTTTCGAAAGGAAAGTCTAATGCACGTCGTGTGCTTCCAGAGCAGTGGATTTTAACTTACTAAAATAAACTGGACTTTCTACTCGTGGAAAATAACTACATGAAAATAAACTCATCACGTCGTTCATTACCGCTAAATTCTAAAAAGAAATAACTATTCATTTGGCGCCATCTATCGATAATTACGACAGTTACTGATACATTTCTATTGGCGCCCGGGTAATGAATAAGTACCCGCTAATTTATGATAATAGCAGAAAATCTCTGAACCCTTGAAATAACTCATATAATTTCATTTTAGCATTGCCATAATTTTACCAATGCCGAACTTTTAACAGCTGTATGAAGTTACACTTTTCCTCATGATAAAATGGTTTGGATTTTCTTGCTCCTTATATGTTATCCACGTTGATGGTTATAAATTTCAAAGAATCTTCGTACAAAGCTTTTTAAAATTAAAATCTTTATTTCTGACAAAGGAAACGTGGAACTTCATATATACGCGAGAAACGAACGGAAATAATAAGGAATTTATCATTCCAAACAGACCAGCACAATCTACTGTAGTGAAATAAATGTCTTTATTTTGAAACGCGTTGTATAGAACAAGTTCCATTTCTTACATGTCAGTTTTTGGATCAATTCTGAGAGATCAGGAACCTCTCGTCTCAGCACTTTCTCATTTATCACGAAATTCCAACAATTGAAACTTGTAAAAATTCTGGTTTCCATTTTCCATGATTGGCAGTGAGTCACTGAATTCAACGATAGTGTTCAAATTTTAATTAAAACACACCCATAAACATAACATTGGATTTCAAACTATGAGAAGAAAATAATACTACAAATCTTGGGATAAGTCAAATTTTCTTCGTGTACCTGGAAAAGGAGAAGAACACTTAAAAACAAAGGAGCATTTATTAATTTTTAGAATAGACTTAGCCCTGAATAAAGTGTTAAAAATGCAATTATGAAAAGGGACAGTCAGAAAAAGAAACTTAAAGCTTACTGTATTATTTAATAGCTGTATATGATTTTTAAAATAAGAAATTTAATGAACTTGCAGTTTAAAATTCACTTTATTGCTTTAAGTTATTTACTGGAAAAAAATAATATATATAATCTAACAATTAACTGGTAATTCTGCTATTTTTTACTGTTCAGTTTTTGAAAACTCCTCCTTGAGACTTGTTCTCGAAGGTGCAGCAGAGTGGACGCTCGAACCTTTAGATATCGGAACCAAAAACAACTACACCTTTCATTGGGGTAACTAACCCCGTTAGTTTCGGCCCTTGAAACCCGAGGGATCTCTCTAGTAGTGTTCGGCTTTTTCTAGTGTTATGTTTTTGTGTTTGTTGTTTTGATGAATGGTGTGGAGGTTAGCCTCCGACCCTTTCATCGGTAGTTTAATCTGCCTTTTCTCCGATCGAGGTTGGCGGTGCTGACCAAGACGGCAGGAGGCTGTGTGAGTCGTGGTGAGTGAGTGAGTGTTTTGGTTCTGTCTCTGCTCTTTCTCTTATGTTGTGCTGAAGTTAGGGTGTTGTGTATTTGTTGCTTGTGGTGTGACGGTTCCGGGTGGATGTGGGCATCACCCCTAATAGCTGTTAGGGGGTGATGTACAGGCCCGCGCACCGAACACCGGAAGCTGCATGACGTAGGGGAGAGTAGGCTGATGCATCACCCCCTAATAGCTACTAGGGGGTGATGATGTGGGCCGGGGAGGCACCAGCCGGTCCAGTGTCCTCTCTGACAGTCTCCCGTCCGGGTTGCTGTCACCTGGTCACCTCTGAAGGGGACTTTTGTCCGCCTACATGGAGGTTCCGGGTGTACCTTCTGGTTGCACCCGCCGTTCTAGGTGACCTCGCCGGGGTCCTTTCGAGTTCTCCTCGCCGGGGTCCTTTCGAGTTCTTGAGGGTCCTTTCGAGTTCTTCGGAGGATCTGGATGACTCGGGGGTTTGTCTGGTGTTGCTTGTTGTGCCGTGGTGGGAGTGTGTGTAAACATTAGTGAACCATGTCCAGGTGTTTACCTGGGGCATGGTGAACAGTGTGAAGATGTGTTGGAAGAAATTTCGTGTATGGGGGAGGGGACGTCGTGCGGGAGCACATTAGGGCGTTCCCCTCTCCCAGCCTCACAAATAACATCGAGTATTAATAAAATTTATTGAAACAGTGGAAATCTTGATGTTTTTAGGATGCATTGGCGGAAATCTGCATGTTTTTTTCGATAAATCAGTGTGAACCTCGATGTTTTGACTAATGTTTCCACTAGCGTTATCTCATTGGAACGCGCCAAAGTGACGAAGACCAATTATAAAACAAATTGGGTGTTAGTTTGAAAATGCTGGTCGAACTTGTTGAGAAAAGAAACACTTGTAGCTGACATATTTGGAGATTTATGTGTGTGAGGATATCGCGGGGACTCCTTTGAGAAACCGTGCTTTTCTGTACGCTGGCACATTATTTAGTGGGAACTTCTGGGGTTTTTGGAGCTTTGTATCACTTCTTGGAATGGCTATCCCAAACGAAAGTACCGATGGACAGTTCTTTCTTCCCACATTTTCCCACGTAATTAATTGATTTTATAATCACGTAATCAATTTATTTATTATTCCAGACTGACAACTTCCTATTGATTAGGAAGCAAAACTTTTTCCTCCTAATAAATGCTTCGCAATAGAGACAAATTGACTTCCTAAAGGTCCTCTTGATTGTCCAAAAAAAAAAAAAAGTCAGGAAACGACTATTTTCTTTGGACTATATATACAGGGTGTCCACAATGTCTTGTCCCCCCCCTGTAATAAGAAATGTAAGTGAGCTATGTATCTGTTGTATGATGTATATGTTGAGGCACCCTTAAACATCCATTGGATCCATTTGGGCTTCGTCATTCTCTTGACAGAGAATAATTTTAGGCTATGTTCTGTGGGACATTTTCCGAAGCAGTTGCGGGGTGATACGAGAGAAAAAAACGTTTCACTACTTGTTTAAGTTCATCAGCGGTTTGGTAGCGGTGCTGTTCAACAACCTCCTTTGTGAAACCCCGAAGGGTATGATCACACGTCGAGAGATCTGGGCTTCCAGGTAGCCATTCAAGTGGAGCGGGCAGCACTGCCGATCCAACGATCCCGAAAGACCTCACCAAGGTATTCTCGAACAGCGATTGCGTAATGGGAGGGTGCTCCATCCTGTTGGAACCATACGTCACTCAGAATGCCAAGATTTCCGAGTTGTGGCATGTCCAGATAAGTTGTCTGATTCACTGGACCATCAAAGAAATACGGTCCGAACAGATATCAACTATTCATTGCAGCTCATATCATGACATGCGGAGGATGATGTTCCAATGCTTCGACATAATGTGGGTTTTCCTTGGACCAGAACACAACGTTCCGTGATCGACAGCTGCGGTATATCGCACATTCATCACTCAAAATGACCTTTCCACGTTTTGGGATTGTGGCAAATGTCTGAAGCATCACTGCACATACATCCCTGCAGTTTAAATCGATGTCTGATCACTCCTGAACGAACATCGGGCGATTTGCGTGCAAATTCAGGTCATTCTTCATGTGCTTATGCAGTGTCGATCGTGGTATTCCAAGCTACGCAGATCGTTTGCGGAGCGACTTCGTCGGTGACCTGATAACTGATTCCTCGACCGCTTGACACTGTTGCACTCTGGTTGAGGGTCTTCCCGTTCGTGGTTTATCCTTGATGTTGCCTGCTTCGAAGAGTTTATGTTCCCACCGCAGAAGATTCTGTTTTGGAGGGGCCTCTTTGTTGAATCGTTGTTGAAAATCGGCACGCACGTCACGCATTGTCTTCCCTGTGCGTGGACGTTCGTGTACCCAGACACTGACAACAATCCACTGTTCCATGGTGTATTCGCTGGTATCACACATGGTTCCGGTACCTAATCTGTAAATAAACCCAATACGGACCATAACTCAACATATACATCATACGACAGATACATAGTTCACTTACATTTCTTATTACAGGGGAGAGTAACAAGACATTGTGGACACCCTGTACACTGCCTGCCTAGTCGGTCTCATTTCAGTTGCTAAGGCATGATGACGATCTTTCAGCCATTGGCCTCGAGTGGCGCAGATATGTTGACTCCGTTCTAATGTGCAAAAGATAATCACAAGCTTGTTTGCGTATCAAATTATTACTGTTTCGAAATGAAAATACTTTGACACGGAAGCGTCATTTTCTAATTTATATTGGTGTCATTTGGTAAATTTAAAATTTCTCTCCATTGAGTGTTCGCTTAGGAAAACGAAGTTTCCGATTTAAAACTAATTATATGAAACGAGTTTTCTCAACATTTTGTTAAAGAATTGGTGCCGCCCCGGTGGCGCAGTGGTCTAAGGCGCTGGCCTCTGATCATTCGTCCGTAAGGGGTCCTGGTTCGAATCCCGGTGAGGCATGGATGTTGTGTTTGTCTTACGGCACTGGCTCTCTCCCTTCCCTGGAACCAGTGACCCTAAATTAGGGACGGGCGACTGCTTATAGCCCATTGAGTTGCTCACGGTGGTCGTTAAACCTCCAATCAAAAAAAAAAAAAAAAAAAAAAAGAATTGGTAGAGCAGACGATAATTAAATAGAAATATAGCAAAGGAGAATTAAATTAAATAAGTAAAGATCTCAGTTCAGTTTATTCATGTCGTAATTATAAACGATCGGCGACTGCCAACGATAGTGGCTAAACTTCCACGTTCGGCCAAGCTAGTTCCGAAAGCAATAAGAGATGGTGCCACGGTAGCACTTCACCTATCCTCCTCGCACGTGAAATGCATTCAGCCATCTCATGAACTCTATGTGTCGATGCATCTCATCGTTTAGTACAATTCATGTGTCGGAAGAAGTACGCTTCAGGAAATGATGAGTACTCTTCCCGCACATTTAATACGTGTTTTTATGCTGAGATTACTATTGATAATCTCAGCATAAAAACACGTATTAAATGTGCTAGAGTGATGATTCTCACGTAGTTTTCCGCTAAAGGATTGTCTTACGATGGATGAGGCAATTGAAGAAACCTCACATGGCCACATCCACTGAGACAGTTAGCGACTGGTATTCGTATTGCACACAACTAGTCTCACAGTTTATGGTAGCCTCACAATGTAAATGTACATGGTAGACCATTTTCTGAATATTTGTTCCGTCGGAATTGCCGTCTTTCCTCTGAACATTGCTTTGAAGTCCTGATTCCTGTGATCAAACAGTGCTTCCCTGGCAGATAAAACTTTCCTTGCTTTTATTCTGCTAGCTACACAGTTTCATATTCTTCCGTGAAAATAAATATTTCACACATATGCCACAATCAACATTCAAAAAGGTCCTTTTAAGCGCCACCTTTCATCCATATTATTCATTTCCTTTGCCACTTTCACAACGTAACGAAACGCTTCACATGTGGCGATAACGTGTCGCCATCTATCGTCGCTTCACAAAACTATTTTTGGGCCGAACGTGGAAGGTTTACCTTTCATCATAATGTCATTTTTAAGTGAAACTCAAAGTCAGCGTTATTTACACATACAGGCGTCTGATAAGCACAACGTCAGAAATATGATTTAATAATCACTCATAGCAAGGCTGAACTGGATCCTACCAGAAGGAAAAAACAGGGAGGACAGAAAAGATGAGTTGGGACTCAGCGCCATCTATTGACGTAGTTCGCATAAACAAACTGATTACGTATCATTATTTACATTTGAGATTTTATTTATATTCACTTTCACGTGAACAGATAAATATTTACATTCTGAATTTGTAGTACTTGGGCAAGAGAATTTTTCTATAGGAACTGGTGTAATGTATGTGTAAATCTCATTCCTCCTTTATTCTTCAACGATCTAGGGCGGAGATTTTGGTAAATGTGTACATTAGCGTCTTAAATTATTTCGTCGGAAAAATATTAGTACCTGGAAAAAGTGCGACGTACAGATTTTAAAGTATGACGATTAATGGCAAATGGTGCAGAAATTTCATGTTTTAAATTCTTTTAAAGATTTTTATCGCAATATTCACGGCATCGCACTTACACGTAAATATTACGATAAAAATCTTTAAAAGACATTTGAAACAGAAAATTTCTGCACCATTTGCCATCAATTTCCATAATCTAAAACCTGTACCTCGCACTTTTACCAGGTACTAATATTTTTGCGACGAAATAATTTAAAACGCAAATCTACACATTTACCTATTATTTTACTTAATATCAGTTTATATAGCACAGGTTTTTTCTAAAATTGAATTAGGTACGTAATTATCAGAATGAAAATGCTTACCACAAACAACAGTTGAAGGTAACTTGTCATTTGGAGCAAAACCCTGACGAGATATTGCTTTCAGCAACAGTTGCCATAGGTTCTGATCTGAGGGAAATTCATGGAATGAAATCCCACGTTTTTCTTCTCAGAAGCAAACCATTTTGAAAATGAGTTAGATTTTGTTGTGAAAACATTAGATTGGTTTTAAAACTGTAAGTTTTTTTTAAAAGAAACACGAGAAAAAACGACGAACATACACAATCCAGCAATTCAAACAACGTGAAAACTGAGTTAAAAACAACGTGAAAACTCAATACCTTGGGACGCAGTGCCATCTAACGGCTGAAATCGTCCCCAACACCCAATGGCCAATCACCAAAAGTCTTTTGCCTTCAACGTTAATGTTATAGGCTGTTCTTCATCCAGTTCAGCCTTGCTCATAGTCATAGCATTCCTATACTATACCTAAACACGTACAGTGATTTCATTTAAAATTTAGAGTACACATTAAAATGCCTACAAACCATTTTTTTTTCAGGATATTAAAAGTTAATGCTTATTTATCGTTTATCTGACGACAAGTTAGGAGACAGAAGCTTAGTGAAGCAATATATATACTATATATATTATACTAAAATCAGTTTGCATTGCTGTGATGAACAAAATGGTAAATGCGTTATAAATTACTTCGTCGGAAAAATGTTAGTGCCTGGAAAAAGTGCGACGTACAGATTTTAGAGTATGGAAATAAATGGCAAACGGCTCAGAAATTTCATATTTTTATTGTATTTTAAAGATTTTTGTCGTTATATTTACGTGTAAGTGCGATGCTGTGAAGAGACGCTGCGGTAAGCCTAACGCATCACTACGGCGACGATGTGAAACTTCGCTCCGTTGAAAGTAATCGCTGCGGCATGCAATCGTTAACGGTACAATTCACGCGCGGACGACTACAAGTTCAACCGCGTACGTTCTTGCCAGGAGAGCGAACCATGTTGTACTCATACGCTACAAAATATAGTTCGTTCATGTTTTGTCCTTGTTTTTAAAGCACATGTTAAGAAATTTTTCATTCTTTCGCGTATGCTTCCATGATTCTAAATAAAAAGTACGACTGTGCTTTTAGATGTTGCACAGAAAACTGGGGAAGTATAACTTCGGTTATGCTTTCAACGGCTTCCATTCGTAGCTGATTTGCTGTGACAGTATAGTTTTGGTTCACGTCTTAATACCTTCTTCGCAGGCCACTTTTTTTTTTTTTTTTTTTTGATTGGACGTTTAACGACCACCGTGAGCAACTCAATGGGCTATAAGCAGTCGCCCGTCCCTAATTTAGGGTCACTGGTTCCAGGGAAGGGAGAGAGCCAGTGCCGTTAGACAAACACAACATCCATGCCTCACCGGGACTCGAACCCAGACCCCGTTCGAACGAATGATCAGAGGCCATCGCTTAGACCACTGCGCCACCGGGGCGGCACTTTTTTCTCATTCATATGTATCTTTTGCAAATCAAAGAGGTTTTATCCGGTTTTTTCTGCCAACAACGGACAGGATATAACAACAAAAAGGGGGGGGGGGGTTAATGACGTGGACCTATTTTCTGAAGCGCATCACTACAATATTAATCGCTCTCCTGCTAACAGCATAACCTCTTTCTGTTGTGCGATGCGTTAGGCTTACCCACCGCCTTTTTACACTGAGCTAGGCTTACACTGCCTGCCCAATCGTGCTCAAACGTTGTTTTCGGGTAATGATCTGAATGTCCGCATGATGGCGTTACATTAGTTGACCTCTTTCGTATTTGTTTACCTGCGTAGTTTGGGGGGGGGGTTGGAGGTTTAACGACCACCGTGAGCAACTCAATGGGCTATAAGCAGTCGCCCGTCCCTAATTTAGGGTCACTGGTTCCAGGGAAGGGAGAGAGCCAGTGCCGTAAGACAAACACAACATCCATGCCTCACCGGGATTCGAACCCGGACCCCGTTCGGACGAATGATCAGAGGCCATCGCTTAGACCACTGCGCCACCGGGGCGGCTGCGTAGTTTAACATCAGTAATTTTATTTTAACTGTTAAGATAGTTTAAATTATAATAACTAAGTTTTTTACTCTCAACAAAGTTCATTGGAAGGTTGAAAACTCATTTTCCTGTGGTTTCTTCACAAATTATTCTTCTGTTTCGTTTGGGAACGATCTGTTTTGTTTAAGGTAAATGTGTAGATCAGCGTCCTAAATTATTTCTTCGATAAAATGTTAGTTCCTTGAAAAAAGTGCGACTTACAGATTCTACAGTTTGGAAATTAATGGCAATTGGTGCAGAAATTTCATATTTGAAATGCCTTTTCAAGATGTTTATCGTAATATTTACTTGCAAGTGCGATGCTGTGAAGAGACGCGGCGGTAAGCCACCGTCCATGAAGAGGAACTCAGGACCCACAGCACCTCTAAACAGACGCACGTGAGGCAGGAGAACCTCGGTACAATAGCGGACACCAGTGACCGAACCTCCTTGGAATATGTGGTCAGTACGGCTACCAAGCATGATACCGTCCCAAACGAGAACTCCGCCACCTCCAAACCGGTCCCTTTGGAAGATGTTGGAGGTGTTATTGCGTGTTCCCTGCTCTCTCCAGATGTGTATACGTCCAGAATCGCTCGTCAGACTAAATCTGCTCTCATCCGTAAAGAGAACTCGACCCCATTGCTGATGTGTCCAGTTCTTGTGTTCCTGGCACCACAGAAACCGCCGTCTCTGATGAGCAGGCGTTAATGGCACACACCGTACTGGTCGTTGTGCAACAAAAAGAGAACTCCTGTTGGCAATATCACATGGTGGCAGCAACTCGACGTCGTTCAAACCGATGTACACCGTGCAATAGCTTTCACCGAATTGCTGAGCGTATACCGCCCGTGTGCTTTATACCCTTCCGACACTCACCCCCGGTCATGCTGCATATATGCGCATGCCCTACCGTACCGGACAATAGTCTATCTCCTGAGTGGTCTTTCGGTCCTTTCTGCCTGCTCGTTCCGCTGTTATGCTAATTTCTCCTCTTCGTCCTTAATTTTTGCACGCCAGTGTATTATAACGTAAAAAAAAAGACACTTCCATTGCTTGTGAAAGCGGGGTCATGCTGTACTGCTGAATGTGTGTCACGGTTAAGTATCCTTCTGCGCTCACCACAGTTAGTCAAGCTGGCGATTGTGGGACACTACTTGGTAATCGCATATACGGTCCCTTATGCGACGTCTCCCATTCGACCAATGAGAGGTCATGTATAATGCTTTCCGATTGTGGGACACTACTTGGAAATCGCATATCCTCATCATTGTCAACCATAATCAATCCACTGCTGGACGAAGGTCTCTCCAAGCCTCTTCCACAACGGTCTGTCTTGTGCCAGTTTCCTCCATGTTACTCCCGCATACTTTCGAATTTCATCCACCCATCTCCCATGTGGTCTTCTTCTGGGTCTTTTCCTGTCCCTTGGTATCCAATCTAAAATTTCGGCTGCATATAGATGGTCTGTCCTTCTGGCAGTATGTCCAGCCCATTGCAATTTCAGGGATTTAACTCTGGTTATGATGTCTTCCACTCTTGTCATTTTTCGGATCCACGAGTTCCTCTTCTTTTCTCTCCTGAATACACCAAGCATGCAACTCTCCATGCTGCATTGAGTTGTCTGCAGCCTTTGTATGGCTCTTTTAGTTAAGGTCCACGTCTCCGCAGCATACGTAGGCACAGGAAGAATGCATTGATCAAACACTTTTCTTTTCAGACATAATGCTCTTGAAAATTATGCTGTTTCTTCCAAAAACTCTCCAGGCAAGTTTTGTACGCCGATTAATTTCTTCATCAATGTGACCCTCACTTGATATCTGCTGTCCAAGATAAATGTATGCATCTGTTATCTCCAGCTTTTCTCCATCAATCGATAAATCTTCATTTCTCGGATATACGGTCCCATATGTGACGTCTTCTATTCGACCAATGAGAAACGTTGTTAGAAAAGGTATCTACTTCCACTGTTATTTCTTCATGGAGGTAGGAAAAATGGTTTTAATGAAAGTCACATTTTAGTCCTACCTCCATGGATTTCTTGTACGATTTACTTCTGTTTTTGTTTTCAGTTAGTGCGTGCGTGGTTTGAGTTATTAATTAGCTCAATTTAGCTATTAAAAATAACAGTTAAAATGAATTTTGGTTTTAGTCATTTTATTAACTATTATTTTGGATACGGGTTTTCGTTAGAAGATGCTTTAAACGTTATCCAAACTCGATATTTCTACTGGTACACATTATATTCAAAAACGTGGTGCACTTCACAATCTTGGGCAAGCCCAGTTAAGTGATATTAAAGGTATGAAGAAGGATGTTATGTTCTTCGAAGGGAAAAAATAATTCCAATGTTGAAAACGGGATACCATTTGATGGCATGCCATTTATTTCCATTGATCACTGTACACTAGAGTGTCATCAAGGTTGTTCATTGAACAAAAGTAAGTTGAAAGCAATCCAAGATTATGACTACTCGTGTAGTAAAAGCAAAGTTCAAAAAAAAAAAAAAAAAAAAAAAAAAAGAGTTGTACAGCAGAAATCCAACTGAAAGAAATTTTAAACGGATATTTTCCCCAGCCAATCACACATTTTAGGCACTCAGGATACTTTTTATGAAGCTGTTTTCATCCACCAATGGAGGTGTTCGGATATCTGCCCAAGTGTGAAAAGCTGATGAAAAACCTGGTAAATAGAGCACAATTAAAGAAATATTGATGAATGATGCTGTAAGCCATGCAATAGCAAGCATCTTTCTGGTATAAACAACACTGAGAAATTGTTGAATCAGAATTCCTAATAGTAATCATTGAAAATAAGAAGATATTCGGAGATAAAACACTGAATAAAGCTGTAAAATTGTCAACAAACGACCACTTTCTCGTCAGCGTACAAGAAATAACAGTGGAAGGAGATAACCTTTATTTCAAATACACCAGAGTTGAATAATAATGAAACGTATATAGCGTATGAAATCCGTTTATTTTTATGGTGTAGTCAGCACAAATATTCGCCAAGCTTTTGCACCCCACTGGGAGGCTTTTTCGAGGCAATAGTAGACACAAAAATGCAGAGAATTGGAACATATAAAGAACGAAGATGATTTTTGAAAATAACGCAGGTGAAATCACTAGCATATTACATGAATTTTTACCACATAATTATATGGTACGCCGAGATGTGTTTCAGTCTTTTAATAACGCATGCCAAACCATTGGTAGTTCCGTAGAAACTATATCATTGCATGCCACTTTGCTGGATAGGATTTCCACTGTTTCCCTGGTGGCAGTCTCTTTGAAATTCGTGTAAGGGGAAATTCTTCTAATATTATTCCATACGGAGCGGCCGAGCAATGCACGACTTCTCTGGCGAGGGCTGTATTCTGCATGTCCTGCTTCACACTTCGTACGTGTCCTTTACATTTAGTGTCCAAGGATCGCTTTGTCATTCCTATATATAACTTTTCCGTATTGTCAGGATATACCAACGGTATAGCGTACAGACCCGCCTTTTCTTTCTCACACAGTTTCTCCTTGCCAGTTGACATATATTATATGTGATAATGGGGTCGGGCACTTTGTTGCTATTAATATGCTGTATTTGCGCAATCAATTCTTTAACCAATATGTAAAGCCTGGGTTATATGTTATGGATCCTGCATATCTCATTGTCCTACAAGGCGAATTTGCTATTGCTGATATTATACGATTTCTCACAGTCCTATGTACTCTGTCATCCTTCTTATATCCAGCCTTTAGACCTTTGCTATAAATATCAATGTCTTTATTATTTAGGTAGTCGGGTCTGCATACGTTTTACGCTCTATAGAACCACGCTCTAAATGCGGAAAGTTTGTACTCCTTTGGGCAGTGCGAATCGGGGGGGGGACAAGGTTCGGTACTGTGATCGGTTTATAATAAACGTTAAAATCGAAGCTGGATGTTCTATTTCTTCTGAGCGCGACGTCAAGATAATTCAATGTCCCGTCTTTTTCAAGTTCCATGGTGAACTTTATTGTATTGTGTAGGTTGTTTATCTTGCACATGAAATCATTTAATTCGTCTACTCCATGTTCCCATATGAAGAATAGGTTGTCAGCATAGCGGATCCAAACTCGGGGTTTCTCGATAAGATTTTAAATGACGAGATCTTCTAGCGGTCTAAGTACTGCTTCCGCAAAGACTGTAGATAAAGGTGAACCCATCGGCGCTCCTTTAGTTTGTTTGTAGAAGTTTCCATCCAACTTGAAATAGTTGTGGTTAGTAATAAGATTTAAGGCGGCGATAATTTTCTTTGTTTGGGTTGGTGTGAATTTACAGGAAGTGGCGATTATTTTTTCAAGGTTTGCAACAGCCTCTGGTATAGGTATAGACGAATATAAAGACAATATGTCGAAACTTCCCATTATATCATTATCAAATATATTTAACCTTCTTGCACGCTCCACAAATTCTTTTGTTGACTTGATTACGTAATCCAAGTTTTTTAAACGTTCAGCAAAGAATTTAGCTAAGGATTTTTCTAATATGTATGTAGGAGCTTTGTTTTTTGCAACTATAGGTCTAAGGGTAGATCTAGGTTTAAGATTCTTTAGTCGTCCAAAGAGTGGTGGAATTGTAGGGCCCGGTGGAAGCTTCGCTGACATTCTAATAATTTCCGGTAGATCTTTGTTCCTGGTCAGAGCTTGAACTTTCCGTATTATGCTGTTTAGAGGATTTTTTCGACTGCGAAATTGAGTCCAATTGATCAGCAAATTCCTTAAGTTTTCTAATATAATCAGACCTGTTCATAATGGCAATCTGATTCAACTTGTTGGTTAGGGTAATCGATATTCTAGGGTCATTTCTTAGATTCTCCAAAACTTTCTTAATCTGTCTGTCACTTTCCTTAAAGTTCCTTTTTTCAATATTCCTCCTGTTAAAATTCAATACACTGCTTCTTAACTTTGATACCGCTAAACACCTGGTCATATCACGATCTTCTGCTGGAACTTGAGAGATTATACTTTCTACTTCTGATATTAACTGCTTGATTTAAAGGCTTCGATGGAGGGTAATATTTTGGCCATGCTCCAAGACTTTTACTTGTTCATCCGTCATAGTTACTGTCAATTCATTTATGAAGGGGACTCGGTAATTATTAGTTTGAATCTGAGTTGATCAAAGAATCTCTAGTTTTTTTACAATGCTTATTCAGGACCTCTTTCTCTCTTGAAATCAGAACACTGACTTTTTGAAGAAGTATATCAAATAAAATGGGTGGGGCTATAATCTCCAATGCCTGGTAATGTCTGAAAGTTCTGGAATGTAATTTCGTTACCAGGATTCTCTTTTCCCTCACTACAGACCATAGTGTTCTTTCGAGAAATTCTTTCTTACGTCGCTGGAACCAGTTGTCACTCGACACCAACGTAAACTGTAGAAACTTCGGGATGATGATGTACTCTTTGCAGGACATCAAGAACTCTAGGTTTGCAGCCTCTCTCGCCAGTGCTAGACGGGACTCCCGAAATAGTTTAAAAGTCGTTGATTCCATGCCCGGATGTAGCATCAGTAACCTTTATTTCAAATACGCCACAGTTGAATAATAATGAAATGCATATAGCGTATGAAATCAGTTTATTTTTGTGGTGTAGTGATATCCGTGTGTGCAGATTGCTGTATGCTGATGACACTGTCCTGTTGGCAGAGAGCAAAAGTGAGTTGCAGAGTATGTTGTCCCAGATGTATGAAATTCAAACTGAGTATAAATAAGAGAAGCACCAAAGTTTTGGTTTTTGAGCAAGGAACTGGTAGTACTGAATGTAATATAAGTCTAAATGGCACAGTGATTGACCATGTGAGCGAGTTTGTGTATTTAGGAAGCATGTTTGACAGAGAGAACAAATTGAATGGTGAAATTAGTAGGTGAGTGAATTTTTCGTTGAAAGTCATAGCAGCCTTGGAAGGTTTTTACAGAGATGGGTTCTCAAGAGATCCGCATGGCTGTGTATGAAAGTGTAAGTGTTCCTACTCTGATGTATGAAACCTGGGTACTACAGAAGAAACATAGGAGTCGTCCGAGTGCTGGAGAAATGCATTACTTACGGGGGGGGGGGGGGCAAGACACGTTCTGATTGTGTGAGGAATGAAGATATGTTGCAGTTCTGTGATGTGAAGCAAAGTGTTGTAAGCAAGGTGGAGTCTAATATGCTTTGGTGGTTTGGCCATGTTTAAAGAATGAGTGATGAGATGCTTACTAAGAAAATCTTTTTTAGCCCAAGTGGCACGAAGGAAAGGCAGAAGAAGGCCAAGGAAGTCATGGGAGGATCAGATTTAGGAGTGTCTGCATTAGAAAAAGATCATGAGTATGAAGTATAGATCTTGTGTGTGTCTTGTGATGGATGTCAGTGAAGACCGAGTTGTGTGTCAAGATTGCTGTAAATGGAGAAGTTTGATATGGCAACAGTAAGTAAATAATCAGTTAAAAATTATCTGGTAGTTTTTTTCTTTGTGGAGCTAACCTCTGAATCCCAGAGAACACCTTAGTGATATGTATGTACGTACGAATTTTAGGTAACAATATGCATGTAATTTGAAAACAATCAAGAAAATAAGCTTTCTCAAAAGATGTTATTTAAAATGTTTATTTACAAATACAATAATTTACATATTTACAAACATTTTGAAAGACTATAAAAATAAGTTACCATTATACAAAAAGACTGAAGAGGCTTTCATTTCACGCTGCCTATTGTCTAAAATGCACCTTTCAACTAGATATGTCAAAAGGCCAAAACTAATGCACAAATTTTGACTATGCAAATATACAAAAAAAAAAAAAAAAATGTTCACTAAATCTGCAAGACACTAAATATACAAAAATGTAAAACGAGAACGCTTAGTATTTAAACTGAAGTGCTGATGGCAGTTTCTCGCAAACTACGTCATACAACAAAGCGTGAACACGAAACGTTGGCACTATTTCCATTTTACAGGTCACGAAATGGTATAAAATGTCCAAGGAATAAATAACGTCACATCTGTACGAAAGATGTAAAATGTACATATGTAAGTACATAAAATGTAAATGGTTTCACTTGCAATGACTTCACTTTCATATTGCACTACTGTTTAAGACAAAAATTGTAGTATGAGGTCATGTAATCTAATGACTTTAGAATTACTTTTCCATGAAATTTAATAACCAGAGTATCATGATGGCAAAACATATACCCAAGGACTAATAATCTGTTACAGGGCAATATTTCATTGAATAAATGTGTACTGGTTTCCTGATTGTTTGTCTCCTTTGTCCTTAAAACGGTGAAAACTTCTGCATACCCCTAATAAAATAAAAATCAAAGTTTCCAAGATTTTGCGCATCAATCAGATCGTTGTTTGCGACTGTTCTAAGAAGGCTTTGATAATCTAGCAGAAACAAAGCCTCCATTGGAGCGTGAAAACTTGGTAATAGTTTAGTGTCTTTATACACCATTAAAGGAGATTTTGGACTCACGTGAGTTGTCTTACTTTATAAAGATGGTGTAATACAGACATGTCAAACTCGTGGCCCCTGCATCTCTTCAGTGTGGCCCCCACGTGCTTGTTGTCATGAAATTTTTATTTTTGTATTTCAAGGAATTTTCTAAAATAAGGGTAACAGATCTGATAAAAGCCTAAGCTTTATTTATATCAGAGAATGATATGTTTCCTTCACAATTCTGATTCTGTACTTAGGGGAAAGTACAACAAAGTGGGAATTCCTTGATTCTTTTTCTGATTTACCATGTCAGTACAAAAATTGCTGCAAGAATGTTAGCCATGTTCAGTGGTACCTACTAGTGCGAGCAGTTGCTTTCCCGTATGAAATCAAACAAGACATCCCAAAGATCAAGAATGACCAACGTTTGTCATCCATATTGAAAATTTCATTTACTCAAAATAAACAGCCTGACATCAAAAAATTAGAGAAAAAAAAAGTGCAGACATGCCAACTTTTAATATCTGAAAATCGGAAGATTTTTACAGCTCATTAAATCACACAAGTGCTATTTTTTTATTGACATTTTCTAGAAGTAGTAGTCCACTAAAAGTTCTGGAGAGAAAAAACCCAGGGAAATTTAACCCCCTCTCATTACTGAAATTCGTTTTCAGGTACTTTGATTCCACAAAACATAAAATGGCCCGCATGTTGCTTTTTACGAATAGAACAGCAGCCAACTGTTTTTCGTTTCTTCTTTAGGTTGTGCGCGAAGGCGAAGGTGATAAAAACCAACATCACCTTTCGTTACAAGGAGAGACCAACTGTAACGACTACTTTTTTTCTTTTTTCTTAAGTGAATTTGCTGCAACTCAACTGTTTATTATCACTCACAACGCACACAGCTCTGTTGAGGTGAAGGGTTGAAAGACTGAACTGCAAGGAGAAGGCAGGGCAGCTCCCATCTGTCAATCAAAGACTGGCCCTCCCCGACATTCTAGTGCCAGATCATGGCTATGTTCAGGCGAGTGATTGAAAGACTGAACTGCAAGGAGAAGACAGGGCAGCTCCCATCCGTCAATCAAAGACTGATTCTCCCTGGCATTCTGCCATAGCATGGCTATGTTCAGGCGAGTGATTGAAAGACTGAACTGCAAGGAGAAGACAGGGCAGCTCCCATCTGTCACTCAATTACTGACCCTCCCCAGCATTCTAGTGCCAGAACATGGCTCTCTTGAGGTGAGGGGTTGAAAGACTGAACTGCAAGGAGAAGACAGGGCAGCTCCCATCTGTCACTCAATTACTGACCCTCCCCAGCATTCTAGTGCCAGAACATGGCTCTCTTGAGGTGAGGGGTTGAAAGACTGAACTGCAAGGAGAAGACAGGGCAGCTCCCATCTGTCACTCAATTACTGACCCTCCCCAGCATTCTAGTGCCAGAACATGGCTCTGTTGAGGTGAGGGTTTGAAAGACTGAACTGCAAGGAGAAGACAGGGCAGTTCCATCTGTCAATCAATTACTGACCCTCCCCAGCATTCTAGTGCCAGAACATGGCTCTCTTGAGGTGAGGGTTTGAAAGACTGAACTGCAAGGAGAAGACAGGGCAGCTCCCATCTGTCACTCAATTACTGACCCTCCCCAGCATTCTAGTGCCAGAACATGGCTCTCTTGAGGTGAGGGGTTGAAAGACTGAACTGCAAGGAGAAGACAGGGCAGCTCCCATCTGTCACTCAATTACTGACCCTCCCCAGCATTCTAAGTGCCAGAACATGGCTCTGTTGAGGTGAGGGTTTGAAAGACTGAACTGCAAGGAGAAGACAGGGCAGCTCCCATCTTCCACTCAATTACTGACCCTACCCGGCATTCTAGTGCCACAGCAAGACTCTGTTCAAGCGAGGGATTGAAAGACTGAACTGCAAGGAGAAGACAGGGCAGCTCCCATCTTTCAATCAATTACTGAACATCCCAGGCTTTCTAGTGCCGGAGCATGGCTCTGTTGAGGCCAGGGATTGAAAGACTGAACTGCAAGGAGAAAACACTATTATTTTTGAGATCATGGGGCCATTTTCACGCTTTCAAGGAAATAGGATCAATTTTTTAAATCTCAAGATAAGTTCTTTGCGAATTTACTAGCCTTATTTGTAGTATTGGTGGTTGGTAATATAAAAAATTAAACTGTTTAAATATATTCCAACATGAATATGCTGTATCTTTGAAATTCTGATAATGTTAAATATCCGCTGAGATGGATACATCGAGTCACATATACTAACATCGGTTAAAATTGTTAAGATCCAACAACTTTCTTGTCGTAATTCATAAGTCACATATAATTTTCAATAAGTTTAGGAATTTTAATTTTCAGACTTATTTTATAATTTTAACTTTAGTTTGAAGTCTTATGTCGAACACAATTTTTTCTTATTACTATAAATCAGAGGAAAGAGGGATGATCCTAAATCAGATATATTCATGCAGGTCCCCTCATCGTTGCTGCGTTACCAAAGTTGCCCCATGACAGATTTGAGTTTGACATGTCTGGTGTAATATATTTGGTAAACGGACAGGTATTCCATAGATCAGCACTGGCCAACCAACAGCCTGTGGACTTCGGGAATTTTTGTAGCTCATAGTTTTTATTCACAATTTTAAAATCATAGCTTGGACTTGTAATGTGTTTCAAAATTATTTAAAGAGCTTTGCTTCATCTTAGTGTGCTGGAAAATAATACATTTGCGCCACAGGGGCATGTATAGAATTTTTTTCAGGGGCGGAGAGGCGACGAAAAATGGAAGTTTTTGAAATCAACCAGAACCAAATAAAAGTTAATGAAAAATAAAAGAGAAAACTGAACCATTTTTTAAATGTAAGTTAATGCATTTTTGTAAGTTGCATTTTAACCAAACACACAAAATTAAATACTTGGGTTGGGGGGTTCATGTAAAAGAAAAATATCCAAATGTTCGGTAGCACATGTCTGCAAACAAGCACTTTCGGATTTTTGAAATACAGCAAATCAAATTACAGAAACTGCAGCAAGGACACTGCAGTTTAAAAGAAACTTCAAATTTCGAATTTGTACCTCAGCAGCTTTATTTACAGTGCTCCGATTAAATAATGAAACTTTTTGTGCTATGAAATTAAAAAAAAAAAGTTTTTTTTTTTGAAAAAGCGATTTTTACTTATTTAAAATGCAAATTTAACAATAAATTTTCTTGAAAAAACATTGCTACAAAATTTCTTTTCATTATATTCAGATATAATTTCCCCCTTGTTTTAGTTTGTGGTTCATTTTCAACTTATATATATAAAAAAGACCTTTTAAGCTTATGCATATTGGATAGCATTTCTCTGGCAAAATTTTTTCAGCAGGTAATAAATAAAATGATGCTATAAACCTTGGGGAAGATCAGTTTTAGAAAAGTCACATAAGTTTCTCCTGTAGGTAAAGAAATTATTTGTTGAGAACATCATTATTTATACCTTCCCAGCATTTCTAACACAAAAATGCACTGTACTAACTTATTGCTCTCTTCAAAATACAACAAGTACTCAGTGAAAAATTATTAGAATGGAATTGACTGCATACTTAGTGAAACAACTTCTCTCAATGTCATTTGGACATAAGTTAATACAATTTCAAATTTTAAATTATTTGCTGTAGCTGTAAGCATTTTGAAAACTAACAGTACATAAATTCACAGAAATTTGTAACTACAAAAATGCTTGAACTATTAACGACAGTAAAAAATCAGTCTGAATACTCTTCTTCATCCTGTAGGGCTTTTAGCGTCCTAACTTTGTACTCTGCATATGCAAACCCTTCTTTTTCTTCATCTAGAAAATAAAAGCAATCGTGAAATTTCTTAAAAAACAGTTACAGAAATTAATGAATAGAGCACAGATTACTAATAACAAATATAATAGGACCAATTGAGCTAGGTAGAGGTCTGAACGGGCCTTACCTGGTGGGCCTGGCCCAGTTCAAGCCCATATGTTTAAGGCCTGGCCTGGTCCAGCCTGGTCCAGCCTGTCTATTGTGGCTATTATTTAAAACCGAACTGGCCTGTGATGTGCCATTTTGCATTATTTTGTCTTTCTATTGTATTTTATTAAATTGTGAAAATCAAATGCTGAAACGAGACATTATTGGAAATACAGGATGATTCATAAAGAAGTACCGTATATACTCGCGTATAAGTCGACCCCCCCACTTTCAGAGGAAAAAATCGTAAGAAATCGGAAACTCGCGCATAAGTCGATCCCGGAACGAGAAAGAAAAAAATTTCAATGAATTTATTCAAAAACATTTGAAAACGAAAAAAAATTATATATATATAATACTAAATTTAATTTTCATACCCAAAAACTTCATCGGAACCCTTCAAAATCCGATTCCGAGTCAGACTCGCCAAACAGTTCAAAAAGTCTTTCTCCGTCATTGGCGCGTCATCATAAAAATCAGTATTCCCATCTATGCCTGTGGCATCAGAATCACTGTCATCATCACTCATAAAAAATCTCATCATCCTCTGTGCCATCAAGTTTGTTACTAATGCAACATTTCTTGAATGATTTCACGACCATTTCTGCAGGTATCGCATCCCAAGCATCCTTGACCCATCGCGCAATCAAAACGATATCCGGCTTCTTTATTTCCGCCCTTGGTTTCAGTCGGCAAATCGGAACTTATCCAATCTGCCCAATACCTCCGCACATTGTCCTTGAAGGGCTTATTAAGGCAGACATCTAGTGGTTGAAGAACAGATGTCAACCCACCTGGGATGACAGCAAGAGTTGTTTTTGAATTTTCTGCAGTTTTTTTCACTTCTGCACAACGGTGTGCAACAAACATATCCCACACCAAAAGAGAAGGTTTCCTCAAAAGTGCACCTGGCCTTTTGTTCCACACATTCTTTAACCAGTCAATTGTTCCGGATTCGTTCATCCATCCTTTTTCATGGGCACGAACGAGCACACCAGACGGAAAGGCAACGCTTTTCGGCAGAGTTTTGCGTTTGAAAATAATTACCGGAGGTAGCTTACTGGCGTCGGCCAAACAGGAAAGAACAACTGTGAAACTGGATTTTTCGTGGCCAGTCGTTTTGATCAAGATATTTTTTTCGCCCTTTTGGTTCACCGTCTTATTTCCAGGAGGGTTGAAATACATGGCGGTTTCATCCATGTGTTTGGGAAAGTTCAAAAGAAGTCTCTTTTCTCTTTTGAATTTGGGAAAGTTCAAAAGAAGTCTCTTTTCTCTTTTGAATTTGGGAAAGTTCAAAGAAGTCTCCTTTCTCTTTTGAATTTGGGAAAGTTCAAAAGAAGTCTCTTTTCTCTTTTGAATTACATACTTTTGAAATTCCATTATCTTTGCTTCGAGGTCACGAGGTAACTTTTGTGCAATTTTGGTGCGCTGGCATAGACACAACCCATAGCAGTTCATGAACCTTGTGCACCAACCTGGTGAGGCACAAAAAGTGTTATTTGCGGCTGCAAACTTTTCATCTTTTGTGAGCTTCATTGCTCGCAAACGTATACCAGTTCGCGTTACAATGTAACCATTTTGTCTGCAGCCCACAATCCAATCATTCAAGACACTTTCCAGCTCTGGGAAAGATGTCGTTCCACGGCGCAGCGCCTTTTGCAATTTTCACCAAGTCCGTTTTTTTTTACGCCAATCTCGAATCAGTTTTTCGTTAATGCCAAATTGACGTGAAGCAGCACAGTTGTTAGTATTTTCTGCAAAAGAAACCACTTTCAACTTGAATCCTGCGTTATAGGACATCCGTTTCTTTACACAATCCGTGTCACCCATAATAGGAGAAGCGAGACACGTGCGATTAAGAACAAGCAACACCTAACACTGGCTGTCGCATGGCTCCGTTACGTCGAAGGTCAGCGTAATCAACTGGTAGTCGGAAGGGCGGAGCTTTCTATGCGCGGCTGTGACTGCGCTGTGGATACGCAAAGCCAGGAGAGAGGAGACTTTTCAAAGCGCTGAGAAATTCGGAGGGTCCCGATTTCGTAATTAATACCGCATCAGCATTTTTATTTCTTTTGGGAAGAACTTTTGGTCTTATGATTTTTTTAGACCCCGCGTATAAGTTGACCCCATTACTCTGAAGCTCTCAATTTGTCCCAAATTTCTAAGAAAAGTGTTTGATCAATGCATCCTTCCAGTGCTTACGTATGGTGCAGAGACGTGGACCTTAACTAAAAGAGACATACAAAGGCTGCAGACAACTCAAAGAAGCATGGAGAGGTGCATACTTGGTGTAACCAGGAGAGATAAGAAGAGGAACTCGTGGATCCGAAAAATGACAAGAGTGGAAGACATCATGATCAGAGTTAAATCCCTGAAATGGCAATGGGCTGGACATACTGCCAGAAGGACAGATCATCGATGGACAGCCGAAATTTTAGATTGGATTCCAAGGGACAGGAAAAGACCCAGAAGAAGACCACATGGGAGATGGGTGGACGAAATTCGAAAGTATGCAGGGGTGACATGGAGGAGACTGGCACAAGACAGACCGTTGTGGAGGAAACTTGGGGAGACCTTCGTCCAGCAGTGGATTGATAATGGTTGACAATGATGATGATGATGATGATGATATACAGTATACAGTTTCAATGCACTATAAAACAAGAAAACGGTAAGATATTTTATGTTACCTGTAACAGAACTGTAGGGAAATGTTTCAAGTTTTTTTAGAGATAGTCGCAGATGTTTTATGTGTGCACCCTTAGTCACACGACACACATCGAGCCGGTAATCCATTTCCGCCCAAACGCGAGGTGAGATATCTGAATCAAGGGCAACGATAGTGGCTGTGATACGCTGTTTCAGCTCTGCTAAATCAATAGGAAGGGGAGGGGCGATCCTTTACGTACCCCCACAAGAAAAAGTCACAAGGTGTTAAAAGTCAGGATTTCTGGGTGGCATTGGGTCAGTGGCATGTTGTAGTCCGCGGCTCGTCCAATCCATCAGTGAGGAAGATGTTCATCGACTGACTAGTCACGTGACACGAGCGCCATTGCCTACGTCACTTCCCTCAGTAGCGGGACACAGAGTTTATGAGTACATCTACCTAAGGGTTTGCAGTTGTGGTCCGTGTCTTCAACCGTTACTGTTTTACAGCATCTGGAAACTATACTTCTTTATGAATCACCCTGTATTTAGTTGAATGTAAGCCTAAAAATATTAACTAAACTTCGGCAATCATCTGAGAATATAACCTTTAAAGAGAGAAAAATAGACTAAGTATGCTCAAAATCTCTCTTTCCCTGAACTAGCAAGTGGCAAAACTACCAAAGTCAATCCCTATATTAGTGTTCTCCCTAGAGCAATTTTACCGGGCGGAACGCTCAGCTAATTTTATCTGCCACCCAGCCACATTTCCTTTAATGTATGCTTTCATAAAGCACATAATAGTACGAGTGGAAAACTTATTCTCACACTACACCATAAATATAGATGAAAACCGGTTGAAATCTGTGTCAAATATGATTAATTAGTACTATATATACACTGGCGGAAAGTGAAAAAAGAACACCAAGAAGGAATTGGCGGACGATCATGAAATTTACATATGTTAATGGGGTAGAGTTTACGTAGGTGTGATGTTAATTTCGGGACCAACCGGTGAGCGCTTACGCCGCAGCACAATATGCAAATTATCGTCGGTGGTATTTAAGGAGTATGGCGAAGTGAATGTAATCAGTCGTCAGTGTACGGACACGTGCGAAGACCCTGAAGAAGCTGCAATGCCTGGACATGGAAGACGTGTACGATTTCAGCAGTTATCGGACTTTGAGCGAGGTAATCTACACGGACTCCGCGAGGCCGGGTGGTCGTGTCGTCGTATTGCGGAGCGAATTGGATGGGAAGTATCGGTGGTGGAACGATGGTGGCGTAGATGGTCTGAGGAACATTCCCACACGAGAAGACGTGGAACCGGGAGTCACAGAAGGACTGATGAGCGGACCGATCGACGCATAAGAAGAGCGGCGTTGTCAAGCAGAACATCCACTGCGACGCAAATCCGAGCTGCCGTCGCACCTGAGGTGACTGTGCGAACAATCCGCAACCGTCTACTGGATGCAGGACTACGTGCCCGTGTGCCTCTGGCATGTGTACCGCTGACTCCAGCCCACCGTCAGGAACGGCTGCAGTGGTGTCGCCAACGTCTGCACTGGAGAACGCAATGGCGATCTGTCGTGTTCAGCGATGAAAGCAGATTTTGCTTGGGAGCCTCCGATGGCCGTATGCGTGTTCACAGACGCACAGGGGAGCGTCTCCACATTTCTTGCATCTGCCAGCGACACACAGGGCCTACACCTGGTCTCTTGGTGTGGGGAGCGATCAGCTATCTCTCCCGTACACAACTAGTGTTTGAACCGGGTACGTTAAACAGCACCTCCTACATCAACAACATTATTCAGCCCGTTGTTGCGCCATTTGTAAGGTCGGTCCATCGTGGTGTTTTCCAGCAAGATAACGCACGCCCACACACGGCACGTGCAACACAACATGCACTTCAGGGTGTGAGACAACTTCCATGGCCTGCACGTTCACCAGATTTGTCCCCCATTGAGCACGTGTGGGATTTTATGGGACAACGACTTATCCGGTCTCCACAGCGAGCCACGACTATCCCGATTTACGCGTCCAGGTTGAGGATGCTTGGAACTCAATACCCCAAACTTACATCCAACATCTGTACGACAGACTCCATGCCAGAATTGCACAGTGTGACGCAGTTCATGGCGGTTCAACCTCGTACTAACCATGTTACATGGAAATGTTATTTTTCAGTTTACCAGCAAATACAGCTGTATTTTGCCATAATGTTTTGATTACGTTACCCTCTGTATTCCGTTATTATGCTGTATATATTTATATCCAATTTATATCCCTTTCAACTGACTGCAGGGCGCAACTTGAACTAGTTTAAACACGACATACCCGCAGCAGCAAGTGCGTTTATGCAAATATTGCAAAACTTACGACTCACTCTCTGTAATTGAAGTATTGATATTTCTCTTTATTGTGTTAGACTTACATCAGCCAGAAAATATGGCTCATCAAATATGGCTCCTTACTGATGCCAATCTGCCTTCTTAAAACAAACACAGAAGTTCAATGGAAACCCATTACGAGAGGGTATTGATAAGTTTTTGGCAGAGTTGTATAAAAATAAAATGCATCTGCGTACACAGCCACTGAAACAGAAAACTTACTGCAAACCCACAAAAAGCGAACCACGATAATAGAATAAGATAATTTAAGAAAAAATTAATAAAGCAATAAGTAATTATTAGAACATTACAGATTCCAGAGAGGGCAAAAGTACATTGCAACTGAATGTGCAGAAATGTATGTAAGATGAACCTTTAGGCCAAAACTTCTTATAAAAACAAGAGACTAATTAGAGAAACTTTTTATATCTAGAAAAACAGTTCCATTAATGAACCTTCAAAAATTATACACAACATTTTCAACAACTTAATTCATAAGCAGTAGACTTATAAAATACATAAGGAAAATATTTTGATTTAATAACTGGCAACTGCAAGTGAACCTGGTAAAAAAATTAAAACTCTTTCTGTGTAAACAAAACTTTTGATACAGTTCCTATACATTGAAAACAGACCTTAATAAAATCTAGAGGCCAGAAATGCCTGTAAAAACAAAGTAACTCAGAAGATGCGAAAAATAATTGAAAGTTCTCACGTTAAGGTAGAATTAAGTATGTATATTAATCTGAGTAAGCGTCTTAATTGCTATAAATAACATTTTTCTTTTTCTAATCTACAAGCAAAAACTATCTGCAAAATCTGCTAATAATTTGGAAACTATACACGTACAGCGTACATTTACATTCTGTGACTCTGGTCTTTGGCTTTGTAAAGAAAACAACAAGCTACGGGACTGAAAAAAATATTTACATATTCTCCCTTGAGCTCCACACACTTATGACTTCGCTGTCAGCGTTCGGACTGTGCAACGCACCCTGCACGGTATGGGCTTTGAGAGCCAACGCCCAACTCGAGTCCCCTTGATGGGTGCACAACACAGAGCTATGCGCCTCGCTTGGTCACGGAAACACCGCCACTGGACATTTGATGACTGGAAACAAGTAGCCTGGTCTGACGAGTCACGTTTCCAACTGTATCGGGCAGATGGAAGGATTCGTGTGTGGCGCAAACCCCCATGAAAGTCAAGGATCCCGCCTGTCAACAGGGAACTGGTGGGGGGTCCGTAACGGTATGGGGTGTGTTTAGCTGGACTTCACTGGGACCCCTGGTACATCTACAAACGTCTGTGACCGGCCAACGCTATGTGCGCATCCTTTCTGACGAGGTACACCCGTTCATGTCCTGCATTCATGCTGATGGGTTGGGCCTGTTCCAACAGGACAATGCACCTCCACACAAGTGTCGGGATGCCACATTAAGGTTAGAGGAGCATTCATCTGAGTTTGGGGTGTTGCCTTTTCCACCCAAATCCCCATATCTGAACATGATAGAACACGTTTGGGATGCCATGCAACGCGCTATCGAACACAGGAATCCCGGACCTCGGAATACACTCGAATTGTGGAACGCTCTGCAGGAAGTATGGTGTGCATTGCCTACAGCATATTTCCAGAAGCTAGTGGAGTCCATGCCCCGTCGTATTTCTGCAGTCCTGCGCTCCCGTGGGGGACCTACCAAGTATTAGACTGGTGTACCAGTTTTTCTGGCACTTCAGTGGTAGAAATCCGCAGGTCGGGACATCACAAAAGTTTGGAAGTCACTTTGGAGAGCCTGTTGATCGACGAAGCATTTCCCAGTGAGATGGATCATCAGACTGTGGAAGAAGTGCAAGTCTGTGGGGCTGAGATCAGGGCTATACGCCGGATATAACAGAATCTTGTAGCCAAGTGGTGCAGATTCTGGACAGTCATCCGTGTGACATCTTTTTTTTTTTTTTTTTTTTTTTTTGACTGGAGGTTAAACGACCACCATAAGCAACTCAATGGGCTATAAGCAGTCGCCCGCCCCTAATTTAGGGCCACTCGTTCCAGGGAAGAGAGAGAGCCAGTGCTCTAAGACAAACATCTCACCGGGATTTGAACCCGGACCCCTTTTGGATGAATGATCAGAGGCCATCGCTTAGACCACTGCGGATCCGCGCGACATGAGCTGTCGTGCAAAAGGATAGGCCGTTTCCTATTCACCAAGACAGGTTATTGTCTGCACAATTTTTGGCCCATGGCATCAATTTCTTGGCAGTATGACTGAGCCATAATGCTGGATCCAGGTTTCAGAAAGCTGTAGTGCACGACACCGCGAGATGTCGACCACACAGTCACCATAGTGTTTTTGGGGCGTAACGCTGGCTTTGCCATCTTCTTGGATGGTTCAGGTGCATCAACCCACTGTGCAGATCATCAACAATTCTAATACATAATACACTTTCCATCGCAGGTAACGATCCGATTCAGAAATGGCTCCCGTTTGTTACGTGTGCTAATGATGAACACACCTCCAAACATTGCTCTTTGTGTTTGTCCAGCAAGTTGTCTGGGTATAGCTGCAGACTGGAATTTCAGCTAAGTGACCAGTGGCCGGTAAGTCAACAAAAGTTAGTGGCCATAAAATAAAACTGGCTGGTAAGTTTATTAATATTGGTGGCCGGTAAGTCAACAAAAGTTAGTGGCCATAAAATAAAACTGGCTGGTAAGTTTATAAATATTGGTGGCCGGTA
This sequence comes from Macrothele yani, assembly GCA_039090855.1. Lineage (NCBI taxonomy): Eukaryota > Metazoa > Arthropoda > Arachnida > Araneae > Macrothelidae > Macrothele > Macrothele yani. Next base: position 74,198,008 of record CM077032.1, on the reverse strand, counting down.
AGTCAACAAAAGTTAGTGGCCATAAAATAAAACTGGCTGGTAAGTTTATAAATATTGGTGGCCGGTAAGTCAACAAAAGTTAGTGGCCATAAAATAAAACTGGCTGGTAAGTTTATAAATATTGGTGGCCGGTAAGTCAACAAAAGTTAGTGGCCATAAAATAAAACTGGCTGGTAAGTTTATAAATATTGGTGGCCGGTAAGTCAACAAAAGTTAGTGGCCATAAAATAAAACTGGCTGGTAAGTTTATAAATATTGGTGGCCGGTAAGTCAACAAAAGTTAGTGGCCATAAAATAAAACTGGCTGGTAAGTTTATAAATATTGGTGGCCGGTAAGTCAACAAAAGTTAGTGGCCATAAAATAAAACTGGCTGGTAAGTTTATAAATATTGGTGGCCGGTAAGTCAACAAAAGTTAGTGGCCATAAAATAAAACTGGCTGGTGAGTTTATAAATATTGGTGGCCAAAAAGAAGTCTCCAAGTCATTTAGGACTAGGGAAGGGCACATCAGTGAGAAACATCAATGCTGGACATCAGTGGTTACTCGTTCCAAAACATCGACATTTTTTATACATCGGTGAAAACCTTGATGTTTCAATGCTTTTGCCAAGCCTAAGAATTCATACTGTCCATCTGCAGCAATAAATGGGCACATCGGTGGGTAAAATATCTGCTCATTATAATGATTACACACCAATCTGAATTGAGTAACCAATAACATTTGTTAAAATTACGAAATATGCAATTCATGAGGCAACCTTAAGGGCTGTCTTATGCTATAAACGTGCTTTTGGTTAATTATACGCGAGGAGCCCTCATGTGGAAGTAGAGGACCGACGATGGTAGTATGAAATTACAGAAAGCGCTCGCCGTAATGTGTTGACGACGAACCCCTTGTGAGACGTCTCCTGACCTGATGAGTATAACTCTTTCTACTAAAATCTTTTAATTAATAGTAAATTTAAAACGTTTGATTGTGCGAATGAATGTAGAACTGAAAATATATAACAAAGTTTGTACTATTCCAAGCAAAATAAATTCAAGCACTTTTCAAGGACTATTTAAAACCAAATTAGCATGTGTGTGTGCATGTTCGCTCAGTAGGTAGGTATTTAGCAAGTTAAAACCATTGAACTTAGCTTTGAATTGCCCTTCTGTTTTAGTGTTTTCTACACTTTCCAACCACAGAGGTTGAAGAAGCGTATAAGCTCCAGCTTGTCGATCTGTCTGTTCGCACAATAACTAGCGTAAAAATGGTTCAATTTCGATGAAATTTTAGTATGTGGTAGGGAACAACCCTTTTTGAAAATGGGCGAAATGGGGTCAAAGGTCAGGTCATAGGAGCGGGATCCATTCCATCTCCCTTATGCGTCATAACTTATGTAAAAATGTTTCGATTGTGACAAAACTTTATCATGTTGTTCCGGAGGTATACTGAGCCGGTTCTGTTGAATATAATTGAAATGGGGTCAAAGGTCAGGCACAGGAGCCATATTTATTCCAAAGGCATTATCCTCGTAACTTGAATAATGATTTCTGGTATGTTGGAAAGTGTATCATAATCAATGCATTGCATGATTTTACTAACTTGTTTGAAATAGTTTTATTTTGGAAATATTTTGAAAGGGTATATTACTTTGGCATTCTCCTTCCAGGAAGAAAGCATCCTATTTCTCAGTCAACAGAAGCCCATCACGATTTACGAATACATCATTCTACTTATTTTACTTCCATGGCTGATGTTTTACTCTATTCTGATGCCATAGCCAAGGTACCAGCTGTCTACCGGCGCTCCACTGAGTTGAACGCAAGTTCTGCATCATTTGATCAGCTTGTCGTTTTTATTGGAACTACACAGAAATCTCCTATACAACTGTTTGGCTCAAACAATTATTTTACTCGCGCTCTTTCATAGCATTACTTAAAGAACAAAAATTTTTTCAAGCACTACTTAAGAGTCAAACTTTTTCAAGGACTTTTCAAGGTTTTCAAGGAGCGCACGAACCACGTATAACCTCATTGTTTTATTTCTAACAATTTTTTATAACTAACCAAAAACCCGTAACATAAAAGACCTCTCGGGCCCCTAGGGAGCACGTGCCTCACAGAGCAACAACGTGCAAAATACTTTGACAATATCAGGTAAGCAATACCTTAGATATTATGTATAATTAATTTGTTAAAATGCTCGATGTATCGGTGGAAACCTTGACGTTTTCTCAATGTATCTGTTCTTGTAGAGTCAAGGGAAAGAACTCGATTTCGCCGACGAAACAAAAAAAAAGCCAGTTCACAACATAAGAAAGACGACATTCCCTTCCTCTTTGCAAGAATGCAACAAAAAGAAATTCATTTACTACGTAGAAAAAATTATTTACCAGTTTCAAAGATCGGTCACAAAACCTTCATGTTTTTTTTCAATGTATCGGCTTCTGCAACATCGACGAGGTTTAAACTTCGATTATCAGTGGCAAAATTTTGATGTACAAAAACCTAGAGGGTTTTTTTTTTTTTTGACCATCCCTAGTTAGGACTGGTTTCACGTCCTTTTTACTTCCGAACTATTATACCTTAGCAAATTGGCACTAAAAACGACAAATTGGCAGAACTGGCGACCAATAAAATAAATTTAATAGTCATTCGGCGAGTGCTGATCTGCACCTGTCACGTGGGACCCACTGATCAATCTTTTTCACCTTCCCTATAGCAGACAGGTGGTTCGACACAGTTTTTGAGCAGACCTGCAAGCGCACAGCAAGGTCTTGCACTGTTTTTGACATGTTTTTTTTTTGGACTAGTGCCTGTAGCTCATCATTATTAGCACTAGACTTGGGGCATCCAAGCTCCTGGTCATCGAGGTTTACATCTCCATCTCTAAACTTTTGGAGCCAATGTTGTAGTGTATGCTTATCAACGGTATTTTTATTAAACGCCTCATTGATATTTCACATGGCTGCCACGTCTATTTGGTGTTGTTTCCATGCCGCGCCACCATGAACCTACTCGCACGCTGCAGTCACAGCTTATGAGCATGACAGCGGCCAATGTACTCTTTATACCCTGCCCAGCACCTACTAGTGCACCATCTACCACTGAAGACTACAGCGCCAACCGCAGCACAGAAACGACATTTTATGTTACACAATCCCATACACGCCAACACTGGCAAGCCTTGTCAGTAGTAACTAATATTATCGCATGGCATACATAGTCGCAGGGGAGTGGGAACATCGCTGGAGGAGGAGATTGATTTCAGGAGAAATCTTGGCTCCTCCCGACATCCGGGTTTGGAATCCCCCCCCCCCCGATTTTCAAGCTGAACAACAAATACTTATGCAGTAAAATGTAATTTAACAATAATACTAGGCAGAGGTAATATTGAGAAAAAATAAATTATGATTACGTACGGAAAAAAATCAACTCCATCCAGCTTACGTTTTCAAACGTTTCGTAAAGATGGAATTCCGTCCTCCGAACCCCCTTCCCAATTTCTGTTCACTCGGGCGTCAATCATGTGAATGACCAACATAATAATGAAAAAGGCGAAATTCCTCGAATTCGAAGGAGAATCTTATGCCTGAAGAATATGGGGAAATTTTCGCGGCGTCTAACTTCCGTTTTCGCAAATTGCTGCTTACAGTTTCAAGCCGACATACGTTAACAAGAATGCTAGGCACGAAGGCATACTTGCCAACATTGGGTAGAGCCTTGTCAGTAGTAATTAGTATTATTGCGCGACATACAGAGACTTTTTTTATGAAACGATTCATCTCTTTGAGAAAAAGAAATACGCACCACAACAAAACGTTACAACAAACAAGGACTCTAATGAAACAAACTTTACTCATGTGAAACGCGAAGTTGATTCCCCTGCTGGCAAGGGCAGGATAGGTAGCGTTGCGAGATTTAGGTTCTAAACTTCCGCCAATAGAAATCAGTCAGAAGCATTACGAATTCCACAACCCTCAACAGATGGGAAATCCAAGCAAGTGAATGTGCAGCGTGCAAACCTTCACTCACCATATGATCATACTGCCTCTAAAATTGCAGTTTATGACAAGATACACCAAAGAAGGGAAAAGAAAGGCTGGATGCTTTAACTGGGTGAAAAATCAAAACACACAGCAAGACTGCAGACCACTGTTAGTTTGTTTTTTATTGATCCTGCAGCTGTGCAGCATCTGATGCATTTTTTTTTGCTGATATCTTTCTCTCCTTATTTCTTTATTGTTGATTTTCTTTCTTTTCTTTTTTTATTCCTTCTGATAACAATAATTTCTTCTAGCATGCTGAAAAAACTTTCAGCCTGAGGACCATGAGCGCATGATATCAAAGCTTCAACTATTTTAGATAAATGGTGTAACTTTGAGGATAACAGTTTTGAACACTATGCATCAATTTTTACAAATTTTCGAACTTTGTCAGTTCCGTTTTCCGGAATTTACCCCTCTCTTATCAAGCTTAAATGCAAAAACTTATGGAATGGGGGATATTTAACAATGCAGAAGAGTGGAAACATCGCGCCGGGAGGGGGGTGGGGATTACGGCAAAAATCTTTGCTCCGTACGACTTCCAGTTTTGGAAAATTCTCCATATATTTTCAAGCTGAAATGCAAATATTTATGCAGTAAAATGATATTTAGCAATAATACTGGAAGAGGCAGCATTGCGAGAAAAAAGAAATTATGATTACAGAAAAAATCCAAATTCCGTCGACCTTCCGTTTTCGAAAGTTTCGTAAAGATGGAATTCCGTCCTACGACGCGGATTCCCCCCACCCCCCAAGAAAAATTATCTTCACTTGTGTATCGATCTCGTAAATGACCAAAATAATAACGAAAGGGAAATCATGCCTGAAGATTACGGGAAATTTTTTCGCGGCGTTCTAAGTTCCGTTTTCGCAAATTGTTTCCTGCAGTTTCAAGCTGAAATACAGACATTTATGCAATTAAATTATGTTTAACAAGAAAAGTGGACACAAGGGCAACATAGAGAGAAAAAAATGCGATTATGGCAAAAATTATCACTCTGTTTAACTACCGTTTCAGAAAATTTTAAAACACTAAATACTGCTTTCGAGGACGATCTACCTGATGACCTAAAAAAAAAAAAACGGAATTCTGCGAATCTGCTTATGAATCACATGTATATCATGAAATACTAGAAAAATGAAAAAAAAAATCTAAACAAAATGAAAATTCGTAGAATCCGTAGTTTCGACAGCGATGCCCGTAGTTCCGTACTCAGACAACTAAATCCGTAGAAACTATGGACATTCCGTAGTAGTTGGCGGGTATGCAAAGGCAACATCGGGAGAGAAAAAATTACGATTACAACAAAATTTTTTACTCCGTTTAACTACCATTTTTGAAAGTTTTGAAACATGAATACTGTCCCAAGACGGAAAACCACCCCCCTCCCAATTGTCTTCAATTTTGCATCGATCTTGAGAATGATCTAAATGATGACAAAAAAATAAATAAATCAGAATCTCATGTTTATCACATAAATATAGCAAAATGAGAAAATATTAAAAATGAAAATTCATAGAAACCGTAGGTTCAACAGAGAGTTCCGTAGCCAGACAACTAAATCCGTAGAAACTACGGATATTCCGTAGTAGTTGGGAGGTATGCAACCCAATAATTCAGAACATGGAAACATCCAAGTGCACCCTACATATGTACATAGCATTTTGCACACTTAAATGACAAAAAAGAATGTAGCATTAATAGCAGTTGAGGTCAATAATACTACCTACCTATGCCAAATTCTTTAAACTGGTCAAGTAGCTTGAAGTCATCAGAATCATTGAAGTTGCCATATTCATAATCCTTGCAATAATCGTATTCTGAAAAGCAAATTCAATTTTAAGAAGTTATTTTTGTATGCAAAATATACAGTACCAAAATTTACATATATTACAGTACTAAGATACTGACCTGTCCTACCCAGAGAGAGGGGAAATACATACAAAACCTTGACATTACACACCTCTCCATAACAGATTTCAGTTATAGCAGATGAAATAAGTACCTGAGGTGTTTCTCTGTACAAGGTTTACAGAAAATGAATTCAGGGGTGTCCAAGGAGTTCATAAAAGCAAAATTCCAAGAGCTTAATTTTTTGCTACTATCATAGTTAGGCTAGTAATTGTTTTGTGGCATGAATTTCTGCAATTTTTTTCTGTAATATGAATATCAGACCCCCCCCCCCATATTTTTTGCTTAATTTCTATCATAGTTTTTTTATTTTTCATATTTAGACAATTTTAATACTGCCTTAATTAGAATTTACATGAAAAATATACCACAAAAAAATTCTACTCCAAAGTTCAAACCAGAACTTTAAACCTTGAATTACCCTTCACAATTGTTCGCTACGAACAGACTTCAATGCTCGAAGATGACACGGCCTAATGTCGAAACTGGTTTGGATTGTAGTGGTGAAGTTGGATGGGGTTTTTGTGTTCTGTCTTTTGAGATTCAGGTTTTAATTGATTTTATATATTGTTCTTTGTAATTTCCTTTTAACAAGATTGTGGTAACTTGATATTACATCCTGGTGCTCTATTTGTTCTAATTCATATATGCTTTCATAGTACACAATTCGTTAACTACAGGATATTTTAACAGAAGATTTTAATAGTGATGTCTGAAAAAAGCACTGAATGCTATTTATAATCTACCCAAGGAATACTCACCTTCCAGACTGAAAGGGTAAGTCTGAACTTTTTTATCAATTACAACAATAGTATAACCCCAAAATGCGTCCTTATCTAACAGCCACTACGTTTATAATAAAACGTGGATAACAGTGATTTTGCTACACATTGAATCTAGTATATATAATTATTGTTTCAAGATATTGTTTGTTAATTTTGAGAATGAGACATGCAAGTAAAATAAGTGCATCTGAAAGATGCAAGCAGTACAGCAAGGAAACATTTCATGTGAACAAAAATGTATTGTTCTGTTCATGTTGCAACATGCCAGTGAATTTTTCAAGAAAGGACAGTTATGAAAAGCATTTAACAAGAAAGCTGTATGAAAAAAATTGTGTGGGATCAACCGAAAAAAAAAAGGAAATGTGTTGATGAATTAAGTGAGAAAAGAATTAAACAACAACAGCAACGCTAAACTGAACTTTTGAAATTGAGCAGTGATGGAAAGTTGCAAAATCCTTTTTGGAGCATCAAAAGACATTTTTGGAGCAACAAAATGCATTTTTTGGAGCAGCAAAAGGCATTTCTGGAGCAGGTGAAATACATTTTCGGAGCAACAAAATACATTTTTAGAGCAGCAAAACGCGGTTTTGAAGCAAATAAAATATATTTCTGGTGTAGGAAAATATTTTTTTAGAGCAGGTAAAATATTAGTAGATAGAACAAACTCTTAAGCAAAAAATGTTTTGGAGTTAGATGCACCCTACTCAAATTAAAAATATCAAATGCCCACACACATAAGCTAAGATTTTAATTTTCAAATAGATCAAAAAATTTGTAACCGTAACAGGATTCTGTTATTAATCATTTATTTTACAAAATAATGTTTAATTTTTTGCCGCTTTTCTGAATATAATTTTTTTAAGATAGTTAGCAATGTTTTGTTTCTTTTAATAGTACCTGCCCACTTTCTATTGCACTCATGTTTCATTTCTTGATGCCGCATTCAATGTTCATCTCAACATTGTTTAACGTTTTACGAGAGGAATCCCATTGCTGCAAAAGTTCAGCTTCTTCCCATTTCAAATCACCTTGTGAACATTCAATTTCTTCTCTTTTTCGCTTATTTTGCTGCATTTTTCCAGTACTAATCTGCTCTTGATATTTTTTCTAAGATTCTTTATCAGCTGTCAGAAGTTTTTTTTGGTTACATTAATTTTACTTACATCTCAATTTAGTCTCTTGACAGGATCTTTGTGCTTCTTGCTCTCCGCACGACGTCTACAATCATCACAGCTGCCATGCGCTAAGCTAAAAAAAAAGAAGTGGCCATTCTTTACCATATATACACTGCTGGGAACCCAAAATGCAACATCAAGAAGGAAGCATCCGATTGGACTGAAATTCGCAGCATGCGTCGCCCGCGAGAGGACATGCAAACGATTAGCATTGCAGGCCATATGCAAATCATGTGCGCCCAGCACGCCACCTAGAAGCACTATAAGAAGGGTGCACAGAAGGCGGGGTGTAAGTAGTGGAAGTGTGCTGTGCTGCCGGACCTGTGCGTAGGAAGCTTCCAGCTGCCTCGTCGCAGAATACGGCAGTCATTCCAGCACGTTTTGGAGTTCGACAGAGGACGAATAGTGGCTTATCGCGACAGCGGTTTATCATAACGAGACATCGGTGCCCGTGTGGGACGACATCCGGCCACAGTGAGGCGAGTATGGATTCAGTGGGTGCAGGAGGGCCGGACGGACCAACGTGAGCGATTGCCGCAGCCACAGCACACCACTGAACGAGAGGGCCGGAATGTTGTGCGGCGGGCATTGATGATTCGCACCACCACATCGCGAACGTTAGCGCAGGAATTAGGGTGTGTTGCGCAACAACCTGTGTCAGCACGTACCGTTCGACGTCTGCAGGAGCGGGGAGTTGTCGCACGGTGTCCATTGCTCCGATTACCATTGACGTTTCACCACCGGCGAGTGCGGCAGCAGTGGGCCGTGGAACGCTGCACCTGGACTACGGAATGGCACGACATTGTTTCTCCAACGAATTGAGTTTCTGCCTGCAACACCACAACGGTCGGATCCGTGTGACGGCACCGTGGCGAGAAACTGTACAACGCCTGCATAATGCATCGCCATACCGGCCCGTTGCCCGGCGTTATGGTTTGGGGCGCAATTGGATATAACACCCGCACCCCTCTGGTACGCATCGCCGGTACACTCAACAGCCATTGCACCATCTCAAACGTTTTGGAGCCTGTAGTCCTCCCTTACGTGCAGGACCTGCTGCGGCCACGTTTGAACAGGACAATGCGCGCCTACACGTGGCACGCATCGTGCAACAATTCTTCACGGCCCACCAGGTGTCACTGCTGCCGTGTCCCGCCTGTTCTCCCGATATGTCGTCCATGGAACACGTCTGGTTGCTGATCGGCAACCACCACCCGCGGCTACGCCCAGATGAACTGTGGCAACGTGTGGAAGCAGCCTAGACCGACGACATACCCCAAGCCGACATTCAAAGGCTCTTTCGTTCGATGCCGTGGCGTGTAGCGATGGTTATTGCCAGCCATGGGGGCCACACGAACTATTGATGCCTGCGTGTTCTGCAAGTCGCACGGGCCTGTAAGCTCAATCGTTTCATCTTTGTATCTGTTATGTGTCCAGTAAATCTGGCTTTGCTATCACGTGTCCTCCTTGGTGTTGCATTTTGGGTGGTCAGCAGTGTATATAGCAATACACTTGACGATAAGTTTTATCTGCCTTCATTCTTTTTGTTGTCATAGCTGTTTCACTGCTACATTTCATTTCATTTCAATATAAATTAACCCTTTCCATTTGAATAACTTTTCACCCATACTCACCATTCCCAACATACAAGTTATAAAGATAGCATCGGCACGGCGGGTGACACTCGACACACGAGCTATTTGGTGAAAAAGAAATGTCTCGCGAGCGCTGACATGCAAGCTACAGAGGAGTCATTGGAATGGTGGGTAATGCCAGCTATGCGAGCTTTTCGGCGATTTCATAATGTCGGGCGTCACCAGACAGTCGAGTGGAAAGGGTTAAAACGTTTGTACCAAAATTTTCACAAACCACATGTAATCAATGTAAAGAGTTTGCAAAAAGCACTGAGCTGAGCTCCCTCTTGGCTTTTGCGCACGGCACTTTCAAATGGCTGTACAGGGAATCACATGACAAAACTCCACCTGTTGGCGGGGAAGTCAGAACACCGAAGGTGTGCAGGGACTATCTGTAAAGTGCATTTTTTTTACCAAAAGACAGTAAAAAATATAAAATTGCATGCAGGGATCTTGCGTGGATTTTTCCGTAGTTTTTTTTTTTTTTTGGCGACTTCCGTAAAACCGTAAGATGGAATGAAAACGTAAAAGTTGCCATTCCATCTAATCTACGGTTTTAGTTGGCATTCCATCTACCATAAAAGTTAGCATCTCTGAACACCTATGAATCCTTTAGAAACAAAACCATCGTATCCTGTAATGGGAAAGGCATTTTCAGTCGTCCTCCGCATCGACAAAATAGCTAACTGACCTTACGCTGTACTTACGTAATTGCACACCTCGCCCGGAACGAAATAACTGCGCCATCCCAAAGAGCAGGGGACGACATATAAACAATCTCAACTGCACAACACTCTAAAAGACCACCAAACCACCTGTAAACAATCTTCATCAGGATTTCATAACGTACAGCATCGTTTCTTCTACATACCACGTGATTACAACAAAACTCCTCTTTCATAAGCTCCACCTACATCGCGAAACCCATTTGTCACTTACGCCGAAAAAATAATGAATTGGAAGGTAGGTGAGAAACATTCCGAAATGTTGGGATTGGCTGTAAGCGTTAAGTGTCATTATACGTTTAACCAAAATATGCGTAGACCTTAAAAAAGCGTCATTCGATTTGCCGTTTGAAACTGCATTTTTCGCTGTGAAAACATTTTTTTGCTCAGCAGTTTTTGTTGTGGATTGCCGTTTTGGCACAGTTGGGCACAAATATTAATTTTTTTCGTGATTTGTAGCAGTTTGGCACGAGATAATGAAATTGGTGCAGTTCGGCGCAAACTTTCCCATCACTGAATTAACTAGTGTTTTTTATGCATTTTCCAAACTGGATAACTATACGTTGAAAAATTACTTGAATAATTCGTTGAAAGATAGTGGTGGTGTTCCAAAAACAAACTAGATGCAGACATGTAATTTGCCAAAAATATATGATGTTCACAAGCAACAAGTGAAAGATTTTTTTGAAATCAGTATACGGTGTAAGCATCGTAGCAAATGAAAGAATCGATTCTGAAGATAGGTAGTAATTTTTGCGCTAAGAGCCGCGGCTCTTACGTTACTATAAGCGAAATTTTTCGGGTGTGCGACCCTTATGCCGAATCTGTTTTCAATAAGACTTTCTTCCCTCCCTTTTTTTTTTTCATGCAGATTGCTTAGTAAATTTTTTCAAACCACGTCTTTTCTTTACACAAACTCTACTGTGATCATGTTTTTTCCCCTTTCTACTCATACGTTAGACACGTCTATTTAAACGATAACTCCGCTGTCCTGATGTTGGTTTAAAAGGGAAAGTGGGGGAGTACAGGAATGCCTGACTCAAATGCCCTTTGCATGGGGGAGTGGGGGATGAAATGGGGATATAAGCACACAGACGAGTAGCGTGACGTCCGAGGCTTCTGTGGATAGCGCGCCCAGCGTATCTCTTTCATTGGCTGCAGCATACATCATGCAGGAAGGTGCGATGCAAACCAAGGGAAGGAACGTTGATTTTCACTGGGGTGGGGAGACCCCTTTTTGATGGGCACTTCCCTGAACAAAAGCTTAAGAACATGAACAATGCAAAAGCCTGCCCCAGGATGATTCCATTAGCAGAGACCTATTCCAAACAATACTGGCGGGACGGAAAGACAAATTCTGTTCACTCTTCTTGGTTAATCTGGCATGCAATACAGGTGTTTCTTGGCTCTGTGCTCCTGAGTTTTGCTTCAATTTTCATTTTTTTTTTCATTGACTGACTGTAATGGAAGTTGAAGGCTGGAAATGAAAAAAAAGGGAGAGCTTTCCCATTCATATAAAAGCGGAGCTCAACGCGAAGCAGCTGGCAAAAGGAAGCGCAACTTCCTTCTAACAAAAATATCTGTAGATGAGAAAAAAAAAAAAGCATAACATAGGAGGGACATATTATTAAAGAAAACATTAATCAAAAGCATTACAAGCGATAATTTATAAGTTAATTACTTCTAAGACGGATTCTATTGCTGTGAACAGGGAACCATCCTGTAGCAGACATCCACATTGAATGGAATTTAGACAATTGTGCGGTTTTACGAGCAATGCGATATTCTAACGGGAGTCTTAAGATTAACTGTGATTTATATTGATTACATAAATGGTTTTGAGCATTTAATAAAGGCAAACAAATAACATCATTAGCATGATAAAAAATGTATAAATAAAATTTTTTGCCAGTATGAAAAAATAAGTGCATAAAGCAGATCGACACTGAGTTTCAGAATTAAAAGTATATATATAATCATGTTGGGTGTGAGTTAATTCATGAAAATAAAGAAGATAATTTAGTTTTCTGAGCAGCATCACGACTTCACAGGTGCGGCCCTTACGGCAACTTTTGCTTCCAAGATTGCAAAATTTCTCACTTACTGCTCTTAGTCCGAAAATTACGTACACATATTCTTGCTGTTCCATCAACTAAAACGAATGTTGAAAGCTGTAATGCTGAAATCTCTTTGAACGCAATTGTGCATCACTTATACATATTCTTGCTGTTCCATCAACTAAAACGAATGTTGAAAGCTGTAATGCTGAAATCTCTTTGAACGCAATTGTGCATCACTTATACATATTCTTGCTGTTCCATCAACTAAAACGAATGTTGAAAGCTGTAATGCTGAAATCTCTTTGAACGCAATTGTGCATCACTTTGGAATCCATAAATTTTGAAGCAGTCAGCGAGGCAATACTTCAATGCATCAATAAGTATAAAATATCTTTAGCACATGTAACCACTTTTATCACAGACAACACGTCTTACATATCCAAAGTGTGGAGAAAGAGTCTGGAAGCTGAATATTTGAAGAAGTATGGTATTTTGTGAAAGGTCGCTCACTTTTCGCAAAATTCCACGATTTACCCCGTGAATTTTGCTTCCCCCACAATAAACCCCTAATCGTAATGTTTTTTGCTTTATAATATGCAAATTGAAGTGAAATGCATATGAATTCTTGCATTTCAAAATCTTATGAAGTTATATGGGTGCCCCTTTTACAGAGTGTTCTTCAGTGTGTGTGTGTTACATCTTCACAATGCGGAAAATTTTTCCCATATTTAAAAATTGCTCTTACCGCAGTAGTAAGTTGACCAACAAATTTTCCCTCAAAGCAAAAATTATTCAGTCATGAGATGACTGTACTCTCTCCACAGACAAAATAAAGCATATTTATGTTTGTCATTATTCTTACGTCTTAAAGCAACATAGGCACCAATGAGCCGTTAACATTATGATCATCCTCAGCCTACAGAAATTAGTGTTCACCCTAGAAATTGAAAAGGCCAGGGTAACTTTCCGAAAAAGAGGGGCCTGTTATGTGTGCAAAACGTAAGATCTGAAAAAAAAAAAAAAGGGCACTTTGGGATGACAACAGGTCACATCTGGAAAAAAAGGGCACATTTTTTCAAAAGGGGGCATTTTATGTATTCGTATGCTTTAGACCCTGCTATCCCCACCTCCTTGAAATCAACCTCTGACCCTGTTCTCATCCTAAGCATAATAACATTACATAAAGTGGTGAAGTAGGAATATTTTTTTAACAATGAGCTCATGGTTTTTGTAATATATACTTTTTGCATTATATTTTTTTCATGAAAACCAAAGAATGTAAATTAAAATTGACTTCAATACATATATTGAAATGGTTTGATTAACAGCATTCATTTAATAAGAATCAGATCTATTTTTTCCATAACCAGAACATCATAACATTTTTTTAGTTGTCTATTCATGGATAAAAAAGTAAACGCTTTAATGTTTATTAAATGCATGAGCATACATTAAAATTATTTGAAGATAATTTATTTGAACCAAATGACTGAAATAAAAAAACAAAAAAACTTGCTTCCATTCAGTGTTTAAAGAAGCTTAATTCGTGTATGAGTCAATATAAACAACACTTGCCGTTTTTACACGATATTATAAAAGACAATGATGGTGACTTTAAAACTTTAATCAAAAAGTTGAAATACATTAGCACTTTCGGGTCTACTATAGACCCATCTTCAAATTTGAAATAATCAAACTCTGAGATTACACATGGTTATATATCAAGAACAATGCCAGATTACAACATAAACTTTGAGAAAGATTACAACATAAACTTTGAGAAGCAAAACACATATGTGATATAATCAATCACCAAACCTGTGCACAAGAGTAAACGTCTTGTGGGAGGGGGTACAGTTTGTTCAAAATAAGGGTTTTCCAAACCCCCGGAATGTAATTAGGGAAATCGTCATTGCAACAAGAGTCAAAGTTCTTAAGTATAAATTGCTACAGAGATTTTACTAGGCTATAGGAATTCATATAAAATCTCAAAATGTAACTTTTTTTTCCATCTCGTGCTCCACTTTCCTTTGTCTCCACAAAGCGCGAGAGAAATTTCTCAGAGTCAGTTCCTCATTAGACACCAGACGCACGGTTATTTGCTAAGACGACAATTTGTCTACACGTAGTATTTGCCCTTTGTATGTTGAATGGAGATTAACTCTATCGCGCCTCTTTCGATGCTTTTTGGGTCTCAATTTCAAGGGTGCCGACTAATGCACAAGCCCTCACATTTTTACTCTGAGGCTTAAGATTTACCGAGAGCAGCGTGGTTCCTTCTAACGGGGAATTTTAGGAATGCTTAAGGGCATTTCTTGGAGACAAGGGACGGAGGCGAAGGACAGTTGTCTCTAGGTTTAGGTAGCGAGCGGTCACGAAAGTACGGCGTGGTGATTCCTCCAGGGTAGGTAGGTCTCAGGTGGGCCGCCGGGTCAGGGGAATTCACGAGAGCGCAAGAGATAATCGAAAAGCGGGAGAGTTAGGAAATGTAGCACAGCTTAACAGACAACCTTTGCAGGCAATTAAATGAAGAAAAGAATAAAAGTTTCTTTGACATATTTACAAATCGCAAGAATTATTTGCATACAATTATTATCATTTTGGTTATTACCTGTCAATCAATATAATCTTCAACTATATAAGTCTTAGCAACTCAGCCACGCAATGTTTATGAAGTTAACAACAAGAATTAAAAGATAGCAACAAACTTGTTAACAAAATAAACTTTCTGTAAATAACAAATTTGATTTACGTCACAGAGATGCAAGTATTGACATATTGTCCCAATCTGGAAAAAACTTACCACTGTTAAACTGCTCTTGCCAAGGCAGTCATTTGTGATCCGTTCCAAAAATTGTATTTGTGTTCTATAAGTCTATACCATAATATCGTGTAAAAACGGCAAGTGTTGCTTATATTTTCCATCCAGTGTTTTGTTGCTTAAAGGGGAAAAAAAAAAAAAAAAATTCAGCATTTGATAGCCAACAAATTGTCCTTATTTTCTAACTGGAGTTGAATTAACTGGTAACCAAGATAAAACCAAGAAATTAATCTTTTCTTTTGAGTCATCCAGTACTTCATCATTTAATTTGATTGCAGTTCGAAAGTGAATGTTTTAAGCGTCGGATGATTATGGTCCATGATTTTCAGAATTTCCTTACCAAGCTGTGTTTTTTTTGTCCCCCCCCCTCATTTCACTTTGTGATTATAATCTTATTGTTTGTTTTTCTGATATAATACTCCTTGTTCTTAATATCTTGCAATTAGTGATAAAGAGAGACTTGATATTTTCTAAGAATTTTTCCTAACGAAAGGCATGTTTCTAACAGTCTTTTCAAAACCAACCAATCATTATAGTAAACATTTCGCCCCTCTTCCCCTTTTTCAAAATGAAATTCAATTTTAAAATTGGTACTTAATTGGTCCGTGATGGAATCTGTCATTTCTCTGACCCATAAAATTGTTATCACGGCAGAGTAAGCAATGCAGTTTCGATTCTTTACATTTAATTCCACTTAAAAAGCATGTTTTCGAAGCCTTAAACAAACTCTGGCTAGTTTTATTAGAAATAAATCCGAAAATGTAATATCGTTAGAACAGGTTAAATATTTTTTTTTTTTTTTTTGATTGGAGGTTTAACGACCACTGTGAGCAACTCAATGGGCTATAAGCAGTCGCCCGTTCCTAATTTAGGGTCACTGGTTCCAGGGAAAGGAGAGAGCCAGTGCCGTAAGACAAACACAACATCCATGCCTGACTGGGATTTGAACCCAGACCCCTTTCGGTCAAATGATCAGAGGCCATCACTTAGACCACTGCGCCACCGGGGCGGCTGTTTTCTCAATCTGTAGTAACATTTTGTTGTGTTAAGAGCAGAGCAAAAACAATGTTCTAAAGACACTACTGTGTGCTCATCGTGCAGAGGAAACGCGACTCAATGGGAAACAAAAAAAACAGCAATGGAAAGTTAAAAATCCCATTTTGAACTTCAATTCTTTTGTTAACAAAAGTAATAATTATTGCTCTTTGTCTGTTGATAAGCAGGAAGTGACTAATCAATGCGAAATCATGTATTTTCAGAAAAACTTAATAAATGCAAGCTGCTGAAGTCTGTTTGTGATGTCAGAGCTCCAGTTCAGATGTCAATTATCGTTACTTCATGCTCAAACTTCAATGGGGGAAAAAACGACTCCCCTTTCTTGAAGAGTGAATCTATAAATAGATCGCACCCACTTATTTACTGAGCACAGCACTGTTTTTCCCCCACGTGTGAGTTGGACGATAGAAAATGCCTTGCAAATTTATAGGAGGTTTTTGAAAAATGCAAATAAATTCTTTAGTAATGAAAAAATAATTTGACCACCAGACCATATGGAGAGGCAAATTTTCAAGCCTGGTGAGTAAAGCAACTTTTCATACCTTCCACTGTGTTTTATCCAGTCGCCACGCTGCTAGTGGCGACTGCTAATTTTTATCTTTACTTGGAACCAGTGGTCCTAAATTAAGGACGGGAGACTGTTTATAGCCCTTTGAGTTAATTACAGTGGTTGTTAAACCTCCAAATGAAAAACAAATGTTGCAATTTCTACGAGATCTCGTTAATTGTAAGGCTTGTGGGTATCTACACTTAGGAAGACAGTTACACGGGTACGTTTGTGACTGACGCTGTTATTGTGGCAAGCTGCAGAACGGCAAGGGCAGGGTAAAAATTAGGGGAGGACAGCTGGCATTTTACCATCCAAAAAGGCGGACAGGACAAATTTTAGCAAGTTAAAAACGGGCAGGGTGCTTGCACCCTGCTAAAATGACCTAGGGGGAACACTAAGACATGAGCGTACTTGGAGATCAAATGTGGCGCAGGTGAAGTTCACAGAGTAGTATATATACAACCCATGGATGAGCTTTTAGTTGTTAGAGTGTTTGAAGTCAGAATGGGAAAAGCTGCCGATTTATCGGAGTTAGTTAAAGGGCAGATTGTGATGGCACGGTGCCTCAGAACTACGATCTGGGAAATGCTGTGGCTTGTTCACGTGCCACTGTAGTGAGTACGTATCAAAAGTGGTGCACAGATGGCCAAATGATGAACCGTCATCCAGCTGTGTGTCGTCCGCAGCTCGTGGATGCCAGAGGGGGAGCTGGGACGGTCAAGCATTGACCACAGGGCCACAGTGCGACAAATCACCTGCAGCTACAACAGTGGTGATTAGGGCAATGTGCCACAGCACAAAGTTTATCGGAGCCTTCTGCACATGGGCCTGTGTAGCTGAAGAGCCAGCCAGGTCACCATGCTCACCGCACGTCATCACCAACAACGCACGAAATGGGACCAAGATCATTGAGATTGGACTGTGGATAATGAGAAGAAAGTGGTCTGGTCTGATGAATCAAGATTCCTGGTGCATCATGTAGACAGCAAAGTGTGGGTGCAACTATTACAAACTGAGACTATGACACCTGGATGCACTGTTGGGCGGAAACAGGTCAGCAGCTGCAGTATTATCCTGTGGCCGATGCTTTCTTGGGCCATTTTAAACCCCATTATCCCGATAGCACAATCCCTGACAGCTGTCAGGTATCTCAACATCTTTGCAGACCAAGTTTACCCATTCATGGCAACTGTGTTCCCTGCTGGTGATGGCCATTACCAACAGGATAATGCGCCATGCCACACGGCCAGAATTGTCAAGGAGTGGTTCACGGAAAATGCTGGTGACTTTCTGTTAATGCCCTGGCCTCCAAATTCACCTGACAGGAACCCAATCGGACATTTGTGGTTCGACTTGGAAAAGCGGTTTGCGCTACCCCCCCCCTGAAATGTATGGGAACGGGAGGACGTTCGAAGAGTTCGCCATTGTCCACGATTGTATTTGCGAAAGTAACTCTGCATGCACATTCCTCAGCATTGAAAGGTGTCACACTATTGCAAGCATCAGCAACATGACGATGTAGATCCAGCAGACTTGTAGGCGATGTTGCATAACACCTGATTTTTTTCGTAGCCCCAGAAATCCAAGCTCGCCATTCTCACACAGCGTACGTAAACCTAAACTTCTTATCAGAGTACATCCTGCTACCGGTTTTTATACCGTAGGTACGGTACAACGTCACAATCTGCATTTGCATACGGCTACATTTGCGAAATGTGAATATGCAGATTCGAACAGTCGCGCGTCGATTTCGGACGTGGTAGGGTATTCATGTGACAATTTATCTTATCCGTGTGAAACAAATGTAGTTTTGTACTAATTAATTGATGCCCTACGACTTTGTAATGGGAAATTTTGCTCTATTTCTTTTCGTTTTCGATTTGCAATGGCTAATGTTTGCATTTCGCCACTAGGGGCGCTGCTATCGGTTGCCTTCGATTGGGCGTAGTCATTTTACTATACCGTTATCTCACTTGCATAACTGTACCTCTCTCCGTTCGCAAGTTATTCCAGGCTAAAGGGACTTTCCTATGCACTTGTATATGCATTGATTGTGGTGAAAGCTTATTTATCAGTCAGATTTATTTCTGACAAAAATAAAATCTTTCTTGTTTTCTTTTCAGGAAAAAAGCTAGTTTGAATATTGCAACTAAATACAGTCACATTATTCAAACTAGCTTCTAACACAGTTATCAAAATTACACATTTGCTCATTTTTTGAAACTTTGCTTTGTCACGGTGCAGAATGATAAATTTTATAGAAAAATTAATATTTAGGCTTCCCTTTATCTTGCAGACAGTTTTTAGCTTTTCCTTTCTCCGCTGCAGACTCCCAAAAAAGATTCTGCTTCAGGGACTGACACCACTTTGGACATCAGTGGAAAACTAATGTCTATGGCCTTGGGGGACTGCCATAGATATCACAGTTGACTCAGATTTAAACTTGAACTTTGAATGGGGGAAGGAGTAAATACATTTATAATCTTAACTCACCCTTTGTGAAGTGCTCTAGAATGTATGGAGGGTGGGGTGAACGTACGGAGCCAACAGGTACTGTAGGAACATACCTTAAGAAGTGAGAAAATAACATTAAAGCAGTGTGAATTGCAGACAGAATCCTAAACTATAGTTTTCACAGAACTAGACAAATCTGAGCAGAATCAAATCATATGTAGAGTATTTTAGACAGGGAGTGTCCGACTCCAGGTCTTAATCAATCCTTAGAAATAGGAAGCTAGGAGATTTGGGCTAGAGTGCCCGATAGGAAAGGGACACGGAAGCGAGATAGAAAGGGGGGGGGAGGAAGACTCCCTTATTTATTACCGGGAGGCCAGTACCCGGGGTCCAACTGTTAACGTGCCCATCCGACGCACGGCAGACATTTAGTGGTTCGAGCGTTTGTACCTGCCCCGGATCGAACCTGAGGTTCCTCTGTGTCAGTCACGAATGTTGACCACTAGGACATCCGCTGCCCTGTCTGAGCAGAATCTACTGATGAAATAGAAGTCATGGCTCTTCCCACGTTTATAAGTGAGTCACAGAAAAATTCTGATCAGCCGCCACCGGGAGTCGAACCCACGGTCTTCCAGTTAAGCGCCCGACATGCTTCCACTGCACCACAGCGGCCTCGAAATTCTCCAGACTCGCATACGACAAACTGCCAAACCACCTGGCAGGTTGCTTTCTTTGGAGCCCTACACAATGCTGGGGATTCACCAAAGATGAACAGCAGCAACTGAACAAATAACTAGAAGGCGAATGAATGATAAATACACAGTTGACGTGGACCAGGGACATCAAATAGAGGTCATCGCTCTTTCCACGTTTACAAAAAATTCTCATCGGCTGCCACCGGGAATCGAACCCAGGGTCTTCCAGTTACGAGCTGGATATGCTTCCAATACACCACAGTGGCCTCTAAATTCTCCAGACTCACATACGACAAACTGCCAAAACACCTGGCAGGTTGCTTCTTTGGAGCCCCACACAATGCTGCGGATTCACCAAAGATGAACAGCAGCAACTGAACAAATAACTAGAAGGCGAATGAATGATAAATTCACAGTTGACGTGGACCAGGGACATCAAATAGAGGTCATCGCTCTTTCCACGTTTACAAGTGAGTCACGGAAAAATTCTCATCGGCTGCCACCGGGAATCGAACCCAAGGTCTTCCAGTTAAGCGCCCGACATGCTTCCACTGCACCACAGCGGCCTCGAAATTCTCCAGACTCGCATACGACAAACTGCCAAACCACCTGGCAGGTTGCTTTCTTTGGAGCCCTACACAATGCTGGGGATTCACCAAAGATGAACAGCAGCAACTGAACAAATAACTAGAAGGCGAATGAATGATAAATACACAGTTGACGTGGACCAGGGACATCAAATAGAGGTCATCGCTCTTTCCACGTTTACAAGTGAGTCACGGAAAAATTCTCATCGGCTGCCACCGGGAATCGAACCCTGGGTCTTCCAGTTACGAGCCGGATATGCTTCCACTACACCACAGTGGCCTCTAAATTCTCCAGACTCGCATATGACAAACTGCCAAACCACCTGGCAGGTTGCTTCTTTGGAGCCCCGCACAATGCTGGGGATTCACCAAAGATGAACAGCAGCAACTGAACAAATAACTAGAAGGCGAATGGGTTGGATTCAGGGTGGCGGCCGATGAGAATTTTTCCATGACTCACTTATAAATGTGGAAAGAGCGATGGCTTCTATTTGATGTTCCTGGTCCACGTCAACTGTGTATTTATCTGCCGATGAGTTGATATTTAAACAGCTGGTACCATTTTTGCTAAGAACACTAATTTCCTTCTCGCATTTTGGATTAAGTCATCGCATTTCGCCAAAATGGCGACCGTAGCTTAATCTCTGTTTCAGGACATTTATTCTTCCCTCAAAACCAGCCTAGGGAAAACAAAACAGAAAACATGGAGATATCTAAAATATGTTGTTCCCAAAATAACCAGAAAACGAGTAGAATTTCCGTAAATTTTACGAGAAAACTGTAAAACGCGACAGGCATGAAAACACAATAACTTATATGGATAACAGTTGTCTTAAAACAATAAGATGTGTGTGTGTGTGGTGGTGGGAGGGAGGTAGGAATAAATTTGTAATCCAAATAAAGCTAAAAGAAAGCAAGAATATTAGATAACTATACTGCTCTTACATTCAGAAGAATGATTTAACCGTTAGCAAATTAGGCAAGGCTATATCGCAGGAGGTGATTTTCATTTTAAGAAAACAGTTTCTACAACTTGCCCTTTTCAAAGTCTGAGCACTCGTCATCCTCTAAGTCAGGATCTTTATCTGGGTAATCATTTCGCCAGTTGTCTTCATCATTGCTGTCATCTTCATCATCATATGTTTCCTCTGGTTCGTTTTCCAGATCATCCTCAGGAAATACGAGATCATTCAGGTCGCATGGCTTTACACTATATTAAAAAGATATAAATCATTCGACTGATTTAAAGTGTTAACTATGACAGTATCCATATAAAATATTTCTTTTGCTGCCTAAACAGAAAAAAAAAAAGTAATTGTTTCAACCAGAAATGTTGCATACTCTGATGAGCCATTACACACACGAGACTGACAACAAAGAAAAAAGCTGAACTTTTGAACCGGGTGAAAAATCAGAACAAGCGATGAAACAGTGTGAACATAATGCGGCATGAGTAAAATGGAATAGTTCACTGTAATTTATTTATGTAAACATTAAATTGCAACACATTCCTGCATTCAAATGTAAAATAATTGATATTCAACAACGCAGGTTAGAGGGAACACTGCGGGGAAAAAAAATTACGATTACGGCAAAATCTTTGCTCCATCCGACTTTCGTTTTCGGAAAATTTTCCTACATTTCCAAGCTAAAATGCAAATTTCTATAGAATAAAATGATATTTCACAAGTCACAACAATACTGCGTAGAAGAAACATTGTGGGGGAAAAATTACGATTACCGGAGGAATCTTTACTGCATCTAATTTCCGTTTTTGAAAGTTTTGAAAATAATCCTGAGACGGAAAACACCCCCCCCCACCCCAAATCTGTTAGGTTATGCTTTGATCTTGAAAACCACACAAATGGAAGAATCTCGTGCCTAAAGATTACAGCGAAATCTTCGCGCTGTCCAACTTCTGTTCTTGGAAAACTTTTCTCTATTTTCAAACGGAAGAACAAATGTTTATAGAATAAAATGATATTTAACAATACTGGGCAGAAGCATCACGAGAAAAAGAAATTAAGATCACGGGGGAATCTTCACTCCATTTAAATTCAGTTTTCGAAAATTTCGAAAGATCAAACACCGTCCGTAGAAGACAAATGACCACCTCCCAATTTCTCTTCAGTTTTGCATTGATCTTGAGAATGACCCAAATGATGATAAAAAAAAATGGAATTCCGCGAATTCGCGGAAGAATCTCACGTATGATTACATTATGACCACCTACCTAATAAGCTGTAGGAACCCCTTTTAGCCTGCAAAACAGCGACTACTTGGCAAGGAATCGATTCAATGAGGTGGCGATAGATATCCTGGGGTATATGGCACCATAAGGTCAACGGCGGGTCGTCCTCCACTTCCTGTACATTTCGAGGTGGTGGCGATTTAGCACAAACCTGCTTTTCCAAGTTGAACCACACATGTTCGATTGGGTTCATGTCAGGTGAAGTTGGAGGCCAAGGCATTAACAGAAAATCACCAGCATGTTCCTCAAAACACTCCTTGACAATTCTGGTAGTGTGGCACGGTGCATTATCCTGTTGGTAATGGCCATCACTATCAAGGAACACAGTTGCCATGAATGGGTGAACTTGGTCTGCAACGATGTTTAGATACCTGAAAGCTGTCAGGGATTGTGCTATTGGGATAACAGGGCCTAAAATGTCCCACAAAAACATCGCCCACAACATAACACCGCCGGCCTGTTTCCGCTCGACCGTCTACGTGATACATCAGGAATCTGGATTCGTCAGAGCCGGCCACTTTCTTCCAATCATCCACAGTCCAATCTCGATGATCTTGGGCCCATTTCATGCATTGTTGGCGATGGCGTGCAGTGAGCATGGGGATCTGGCTGGGTCTTCGGCTACGCAGGCCCATCTGCAGAAGGCTGCAATGAACTGTGTGCTGCGACATAGTGCCCTGATCACCACTGCTGTAGCTGCGGATTATCTGTCGCACTGCGGCCCTGCGGTTGCTACGAACAACGCGCTGCGCTCTCCGCTCCCCCTGTAGCATCAATGAGCTGCGGAAGACGCACGGATGGACAACGGTTCATTGTTTGGCCTTCTGCGCACCACTTTTGATACGTACTCACTACAGCGGCACGTGAACAACCCAACAAACCGCGCCGTTTCCGAGACCCTAGTTCCGAGGCGGTGTGCCAGCACAATTTGTCCTTTATCAAACTCCGATAAATCGGCAGCTGTTCTCATTCTGACTCCGGACACTCTACTAACCGAAAGCTGGTCCTCCAGTTGTATATATACTGGTCTGTGAACTTCACCTGCGTTACCATTTGGTCTCCCGGTGCACTCATTTCTATAAGCTGGGGGGTGGTCATAATGTAATGGCTCACTGGTGCAGTTGGTACTAATCTAACAGTTTTGTTACATAAAAAAATCAGGTATAACAGGATGAAAGGGCATAAAATGACCAAATTTCTGCACTTTTATGTGGAAGATGTTAATTACTTTCAAATGATATTATGATAATAAATCTTGCTCCTGTGCCCTGACCTTTGACCCTGTTTTGATTATATTAAACAGAATTGATTCACAGGGTACGTACCCTTTTCTGTGGAAAAAAATAAGGACTTTCTAAGGACCTACACTGCAATTGATATTTTGCGTCACTGGAATATCACCAGGTATGTGTTTATATAGTATGTATCATCATCATCATCATTGTCAACCATTATCAATCCACTGCTGGACGAAGGTCTCCCCAAGTTTCCTCCACAACGGTCTGTCTTGTGCCAGTCTCCTCCATGTCACTCCTGCATACTTTCGAATTTCATCCACCCATCTCCCATGTCATCTTCTTCTGGGTCTTTTCCTGTCCCTTGGAATCCAATCTAAAATTTCGGCTGTCCATCGATGATCTGTCCTTCTGGCACTATGTCCAGCCCATTGCCATTTCAGGGATTTAACTCTGATCATGATGTCTTCCACTCTTGTCATTTTTCGGATCCACGTGTTCCTCTTCTTATCTCTCCTGGTTACACCAAGCATGCACCTCTCCATGCTGCTTTGAGTTGTCTGCAGCCTTTGTATGTCTCTTTTAGTTAAGGTCCACGTCTCTGCACCATACGTAAGCACTGGAAGGATGCATTGATCAAACACTTTTCTTTTAAGACATAATGGCATATTGCTCTTGAAAATTATGCTGTTTCTTCCAAAAGCTCTCCAGGCAAGTTTTGTACGCCGATTAATTTCTTCATCAATGTGACTCTCACTTGATATCTGCTGTCCAAGATAAACGTACGTGTCTGTTATCTCCAGCTTTTCTCCATCAATCGATAAATCTTCATTTCTTGTAAAAGCATTGAACATCACTTTTGTCTTCTGAAAGTTCATTTTTAATCCCACTTCTTTACTCTTGTCAGCAAGTTCCTGCATCATACTCGGTAGCTCTGATGGGGTAGTTGCAAAAATGACTATGTCATCAGCAAAACGAAGCTGGGTTAGATAATCTCCATTAATCTTTATGCCTTTGTTTTCCCAGTTCAGTGATTGAAAGACATTTTCCAATGTGGCATTAAAGAGCTTCGGAGATATGGTGTCACCTTGTCTCACTCCTTTTCCAATTTTCATGTGTGTTGTATTTTCAAATAGCAGAATCTTTGCACTTGCATTTTCATAGATGTTATTAATAATATTAATGTATGCATCTTCAAATACCGCAGGATTTCAGAGCCATTGCAACTGCTGATGGTTTCACCGAATCAAAGGCTTTTTCATAATCGATAAAAGCCATGCACAATGGAAGTTCATATTCCCTCGCTCTTTCAATTAGTTCTCTCAGCACGTGGATATGATCTATTGTGCTGTAGCCACTCCTGAATCCAGCTTGTTCTCTCGGTTGAGCCATGTCCAGTGTTACCTTCAAGCGGTGTGAAAGAACTTTAGTGAAGATTTTATAAACCACTGATAGGAGGCTGATAGGTCTGTAGTTTCCGAGATCCTCAATGTCACCTTTCTTATGTAGCAAGATCATTGTAGCGTTGTTCCAATCCTCAGGAATCTTTCCTTCATTAAGGCATCGAGTGAAAATTTGGGCGAGTACTGTTTCGATTTCTCCACTTGCTTCTTGTATGATGTCTACAGTAATTCCATCTTCTCCTGGAGCTTTTCCCCGCTTCATGTTCTTGATTGCATGTGCAACTTCTGCTGGAAGGACTGGAAGAACTCTGGTACTGGTATCTTTCATGATGCCTGGAGTACATGTATCATCCCTTTCATATAATTTGGAGTAGAAATCTTTCACTCTTGTCAAAATTTTGCCTCTATTTCTTGTTACAGAACCATCTTCTTTTCTCAGTGCCATAATCTGTTTTTTTCCCTTACTGAGATGTCTCCCTTTGCTATCTTTAGGCTTTGGTTGTTTTTAATTGCTTTCCTTACTAGTTCACAGTTGAATTTCCTTACGTCTTCAGTGATACTTTTTCGTACTGTCTTGCATAGCTCTATATATTCCACTTTGGAAGTCACATCTTCTTTAGTTGTCCTCATCACTCTTCTTTTTTGCATCAACATTTTGGTTTTTCCTGATAATTTGTTCACATGCAATTTGTTCTTAGACCCAGCTAATTTTGTTGCTGTTTCCATAAGAGCTTTGGTTACTTTTCTGTTAACTTCTGAAATATCCACTTCTTCCGATGTTAGGCCTTCTAAAGCAGAGAATTTGTTCTTCAGTTCCAATTTGAAGGTATTATGGTGTTTTTTAAGGTTGGTTATGTCAATACATTTTGTTTGTCTTATGAGCTTGCTACGTTCGAGTTTAGTATTGAGGTGCATCTTACATCTCACCAATCTATGGTCACTGCCTGTGTTGAACTTGTTTAGCACACTGCAGTCTTCTATGATGAATTTTTTGTTACACATAATAAAATCAATTTCACTTGTCGTCCCATTTGGATGTCTCCATGTCCATTTCCTGTGTGGCTTTTTCTTGAAGAAGGAGTTCAAGATGAAAAACCCTTCTGCCTCTGCAAACTCTACGAGAGTATTGCCACGCTGGTTTCTGTTGCCGTGACCGAATTTACCTACTGAAGTTTCATTCTGTTGCCGTTGCCCTATTTTTGCATTGAAATCTCCCATAATTATTTTCAAGTGCTGCTTACCTTTATTATTTAGATCACAAATTTCCTCATAAAATTCTTCAATTTCTTCTTCAGCATGACTTGTGGTGGGTGCATAAGTTTGAATAATCTGAGCCTGGTATCTTCTCGAGAGTTGGATAACGAGTCGTGCAGCTCTGTCAGAGGAACTTTCAACTTCTACAACTTTATCCTTCAGTTTCTTGTTTATTATAAATCCAACACCACTAGTTCTGCCAGTATCTGTCCCACGATAGTAGAAGAGATGTCCACTTTTCAGTTCAATGAGATCTTCTCCTTTTCTCCTTACCTCACTTAGCCCCACGATGTCCCACTTGATCCTTTGTGGTTCCTCTTCCAATTCAAGAAGCCTTGAATCAGAAGATAGGGAGCGTCCATTGTTATATGTAGCCAAGGTCAGCATCAGATGGCAGCCTAGTCCGGTCCTCCGGGGATTCTTAGCACCCTCTGCCTTCATGTCGCACTGGCCGCTGCCTTGGCCAGGTACATTCCAGCTGCCTGAGACTGAGGGCCAAGATTTAAGTTGTGGAGTCATTTTGGAGGGGTTTGGCCATAACTCACCACGCTGGCCAAGCGGGTTGGTGAGTGTGGGATAGCATTTCCTCTAATCCCGATGGTATAGTTATACCGCTATTGGCGGTCTATACAGTATGTATATATATATATATATGTTGGGGATTAAACAGCGCTAGTAGCCATTTACCAGGCATTTTGCCCCAAATATAAACTACTACTTTGTCCACAAAGAACAAAAAGGACAAGCAGGAGACACAGCGACAATGAATAAAGGTGAATTGAGTAGAGCAGTAGACACTAGATAGATCAGACCACAGGACCCCATAAATCTGATGAAGTCAAACAGAACTTGACTTCTTCACAATTTATGGGGTCCTTTCTGGGGTCACAGGGTCACCTTTGCTTTGACCCTCTGACCCCTGAAAAGACACACAACACAGATGTTAATCCCACTGGTAAGGTCAGGCAAGGTAAGTCATGCAGGCTACAATGGGAAAAGTTAGGGGTGGGGGTGGAGTGTTGAAGGAAGATCATTTCTAAGAACATTCCAGGGGATTATCTCGCTTCAACAAGTTAGAAGAAAGCTTCCCTGGTGAACGGGTTAGCATATTTACAGACACACAAACAAAAATGGGGGCAGGGTTGCGATGCCCATTACTGTAGCACAAAAACAAGATGGGGAAAAATAAGGACTTTTATGGGCCTAAGAAATGGAAATAAAAAATAAGGAGTTCTTAAGGACTTTTTTTAAGACTGTACGAACCCTGATTCAGTATACCTCTGGAACAACAAACTACAGTTTTGTCAAAATAGAAGCATTTTTAGTCAAGTTATGAGGATAATGGTGTGAAATAAATCTCACTCCTGTGCCCTGACCTTTGACCCCATTTCAATGATATTCAACAGAACCGGTTTAGTGTACCTCCAGAACAACATACTAAAGTTTTGTCACAATAGAAGTATTTTTACGTAAGTTATGATGCATAAGGGCGATGGAATGGATCCCGCTCCTATGTCATGACTTTTGACCCCATTTTCAATAAAGTTCGTCCCCAGGTTGTCCCCTACCACATACTAAAATTCTATCGAAATCGAACTATTTTTGCGCGAGTTATCGTGCGGACAGACAGACTGACAAAGCTGGAGCATATACGCTTCTTCAACCTACGGTTGGAAAGCGTAAAAAAGGAACAATTACACATTTTACATACATGAGACTGACAAAGAAAAAAAAAAAGCTGAACTTTTTAACCAGGTAAAAAATCAGAATGTGCAGTAAAACAGTGTGAGCAAAATATATCACAAGCAAGACAGACAAAATTGTTCATGTTAATTTATTTACGTAAATATTGAACTGGAAAACATCAGCATTCAAAATAATTTTTTTTTTTTTTTTTTTTTTTTTTTGGATTGGAGGTTTAATGACCACTGTGAGCAACTCAATGGGCTGTAAGAAGTAGTTTGTCACTAATTTAGGGTCACTGGTTCCAGGGAAGGGAGAAAGCCAGTGCCATAAAACAAACACAACATCCATGTTTCACCGGGATTCGAACCCGGACCCCTTTCAGATGAATGATCAGAGGCTATCGCTTAGACCACTGCACCACCGGGGCGGCAAACATAAAATTACTGACATTTAACAATGCAGAATAGAGGAAACGTCACAGAGGGGGAAATAAAGATTATAGGAAAAATCTTCACTTTGTCTGACGTCCTATTTTGAACATTTTCTCCCCATTTCCATGCTGAAGTACAAGTATTTATTTAAATGATAAATTAATATCTAAGAACAATACTGAGCAGAAGAATATTGCAAGAAAAAAAAATCACGATTACATAAGAAATCTTCAGTCCATCTAACTTCCGATTTCGAAAGTCCCAATTCCAATTCTGTTCATTTATACATTGATCTCAAGAATCGCACAGATGGAAAAATCTCATGCCAGAAGATTACAGGGATATTGTTTGAGACATCTAACTTCCTTTTTCAGAAAATCTTTCTCAGTTTTTTAAGCTGAAATACAAATATTTGTGGAATAAAATGATATTGAACAATACTGGGCAGAAGGCGCATCAGTAGAAAAGAATATTATGATTATAGGGAAAAATCTTTACTCTTTTTAACTTCTGTTTATGAAAGTTTTGAAACGTGAAATATTGTTCCTGGACGGGAAACGAACCTTCCCCCCCCAACTAATCCACGCAGATTTTTCTTCAGTTTTGCATCTATCTCAAGATACCCTAAATGACGACCAAAAAAAGCGGAATTCCGCAAATTTGCAGAAGAATCTCATGTACGATTTTTGTGATTTAAAACCAAAGATATTCCCATAGACAACATTTCAATATAATTTCATGCATTTTGGTATAAAGTTAAACTAGCGAGTCTTATAGAGTGTTGCAAAAAAATATTTCAATTTACTGGAATGAGGATCTGCAATTTGGAATGCTAAAAATACACTGGTGCAAATGGAAAGTGATACACTCAGGAAGAATTGATGGAATTGCATGAAACTTGGACTAAAGTATCTCCGTAGGACGGGTATTGAATGATTAAAGTGAAAGCAGCAGATGTAGTGATATGTAAATTACGTGCGGATTTGTTATTCAAAATTGCTATATTGTTTCGTTCACAAGTCATTAACTATGTCAGGGTTCCCACTCAAAAGTAATAAAAAAATTCCCTGACTTTTCCAGGTTCTCCAGAGTGGCATGTTGCAAAGAATTGTTACATTTCATTCCATTTCATTCATTTTTCTCACCAAAGCACACACTTGTAAATTCTTTATGTAATTTGTCTATACAAAATTACCTGCTTTTCATTAATAACAACTAACTGTGCACATTATTTTCTGTACCAAAGTTCCGTGAACTTTTGTGAATACTACCCACACGGAATTTGTAAATACATTACCATAGAAACAGGTCATATGTAAGAAAAAATCTGTCAGTTGAATAGTTTCAGTTTTTCTATAACACAATGCAGCTAAGCTTAATGATGGAATGGCTCAGTTCAAAGAGACATATTTCAAAAGAACCAACAGACAAAAGGATTTTGATCCATCATTTGGTTGGTTCTCTTGTGAAGTGTTTCTTCAAGCAGGAGCCATTGTGCCTAATTGTTCCATGTTATAACTGCCTGCAGAAATTGAACAAAAGCTTAATAACTGGCAATTTTAAAAATTCAATTTTGCTTCTTTTTTTAGAGAATAAAGGAAATTCTTAATATAACTGAAAGTAAGATCTACCAAATTCTAGGCAGGCAGTAATTGCAAGCAAAAGTTTGAAATCTTGAAAAAATAAGTTTTTTTTTTTGGCAAAATAAAGTATCCATTGATTTTTACAAAAAAAAAAAAAAAAGGTGCAATTTTCCCTGAGTTTTCCCTGACTTTTACAAAAAAAAAAAAAAAAAAAGGGCAATTTTACCTGAGTTTTGGAACCATTTTCAAATTCCCTGAGAATTCCAGGTTTTCCAGGTTGAGTGGGAACCCTGCATGTGATGTCAAGAAGATCGTTTTGCCGGTAACCAGCTATGCTACGTCGTAGAGTGAGAACTACAGACACCCACATGTCGGACTTGGAGTGAGGTCGCATCATTGGCATGTCTGAAATGGAGACCTCGTATCGTGAAATCGGCCGATGAACGGGCTGTAGTGTTATGCCAGTACGGAGAGTGGTTACACAGTGGACGCAGGAAGGCGCGAGTATTCACAGATGTGGCACAAGTCCACGAAGGAGAACAACACCACGTGATGACCGCCATATTGTCCGGCTGGCATTTGCGAACGGACGGACGACCGCAGCACAGATCCGAGCAGTGGCGACAGCCAGTGTGACCCCAAGGACAACAACTGTCAACCGACTGCTTGATGCTGCGTTGCATTCTCGTACCACCATGCAGTGTATTCCATTAACCTGATTCCACTGCCAACAACGGCTCACCTGGTGTAATGCTAGACACAACTGGACACTTGAATGGCGTGCAGTTGTGTTCAGCGACGAGTCCCAATTCCGTATGGGCGAAAGTGATAATCGACAACATATCCGGCAGTGTTGTGGGGAAAGGGCCAACCCTGCTGCGATTTCAGAGCGCAACAGAGGTGCAACCCCTCGTGTCATGGTTGGCAGGCGGGG
The DNA here is from genome assembly GCA_039090855.1 of Macrothele yani. NCBI lineage: Eukaryota > Metazoa > Arthropoda > Arachnida > Araneae > Macrothelidae > Macrothele > Macrothele yani. Next base: position 74,166,747 of record CM077032.1, on the reverse strand, counting down.
GGCAATCAGTTATGACAGCAGGACTCTGTTGGTGGTTGCTGAAGGCACCATGACAGCCTGCCAATATGCGGACAAGGTGATACAACCTGCTGTCATACCCTTCATGGCCACCATCCCAAAATGGTCTCTTCCAACAGGATAACGCCCGTTCACACACTGCAGCCATCACAAGACAAGCTTTGCAAGGTGTCACAATCATGGATCGGCCTCCACACTCCCCAGATTTGTCCCCCATAGAGCATGTCTGGGATGACATGGGTAGATGCATTACGACACATCGCCACCCAGCGCAAACTGTACAAGAATTGACTAAACAGAACACGTTATGCAAGCTTGGAGAGACATAAAAAGACTACATCCACAGACTTATTGATTCCATGCCGGCAAGGATCCAAGAGAGCAGAGTTGTTCGAAACATGTGCCGAACAGCAATAAACTTCAGCTCATTCACATCATTTCGGTTTCATTTATTGTGGTTAAAAAAACCTCTGTACCAGGAAAAAAACCTCTGTACCTATCAACCAAGTTTCATGGAATTCCACCAATTCTTTCCAGGTGTATTACTTTCAATTTCCACCAGTGTATTAGACAGTTTAAAACACAAAAGGCGTGGGACTTACTAAAAGACGAACCTTACCAAACTGCACCATCTGTAAACCTCTCGTCCAAACCTTCATCAGCAACATAAACATCGTATACATAGTCATCAGAATTAGCTTTCTCTTCACCTTTTGTCACAGTTCGAACAAAAGGAACCCCATTGCATGTAATTTCTGACATGCTTTCTGACTGACATTCTGTCTAAAAAGATAGAAAAAAAAAAAAGGAAATAAGCAGAATTTAAAATAATGAAAAAAAGCTGATATACAAAGGTTACTTCATAAGTCATTGCAATCAATGTTTTTTCGGGCAAATGCGTTTCACTGAAGAAATTTCAAAATATACGTATTAAAGGACACAATATACTCCCATCGATTAACTTTAGTCAGATCAGTTATTTGTGAAGGGTTTTTAGGCAAGGAAAGTGAGTAATAATACACAATTCGAACTTATTGTTTCATGTTTCTTTATTCTACCAGCTTATTTAATAGTAGTGTTGGACACAGAATTCTACACACACATCAAATCTAAGAACCTTTAAAGTTTTCTCTGAGACTGTCAATCATTCACACTCACTTCCAATGATGAGGAAGGTAGCAAATACTGCTCAAAACAATTAGAGGATATCGTGGTTTTGATATGAACTACTGACAACTGTTTGTATGCCAAGACAAATTGAAGGAAAGTGATTAGAATGAAACTTTTGCGCACTTACTGTACACACACACACCTGAGTATGAAAATTTTTTTATGTGGCGTTTAAAAAGGGTGTGTTTCCATCAACGAATAAAAAGTGACATGTATCGTACGATCATTTAGTCCGGGAAAAAAAAATGACTCGTGCTTTGAATGTGTGTTATTGATGAATGTGATGTCCAAACGATGTGATTTCTAAACCCGAAAATGTAGCCTGAAGAGCTATCAGCTGCTTAGAAGCAGGTCAAACCCAATTGCAAGTAGCAGAAGCCATTGGAGTGTCACAAAGTGTGATTTCCAGACTTTGGCATCGGTTTTCAGATACTAGAAATGTAATGCAAAGACTAGGGCAAGGTCATAGGAGAGCAACATCAAGAAATGAGGATCGGTTTTTAACACTGACTGCCAAAAGAAACCGGAGTATGAATGCCACTCTTCTGCAAAGCGAAATCCGTACAGCTACTGGCACAAACGTTTCAATTCAAACTGGAACCGACTCTGCAGTGTTGGTCTGTACTCTCGACGATCTATGGTATGTGTTTCTTTAACCGCACGCCAGCGTGCTGCCCGCAGACTTTGGGCACAGGACCATGCTGACTGGAGAAGAAATGAATGGAGCAATGTTCTCTCCTCAGACGAGTCACGATTTACTGTACATCCTGGCAATAGGCAACTCATCATTTGGAGGGAACGAAGTACTCATGAAAGCCCGTTATTTGTGCAAGAAAGTGTTCGATTTGGGGGGAGGCGAAGTGATGGTATGGGCCGGTATCTCTATCAATGGTCGAACCGACCTGTACATCATCAGAAATGGAACAGGAACCCCATCGAGCATGTCTGGGACATTCTGGGGAGTAGGTTGTGGCTCAATTAACCCCTCTACAAACAGTCCAGCAATTGGAAAGTGCTCTTCTGCAGGAGTGGTATGGAATTCCCCAATCCCTCATTAATACTCTGACTCCATGCCTCACAGGCGTGCAACATTGCTTTCTGTCAGGGGAAACCATATTCCCTATTAAATCCAATTTTCTGGCAAAACTTTTTTTCTTTATTTTAATTTTTATGATAAGTTCATAAATATGCATTTTTACGTTCGTCTCCTCAAAAATGATTAAATTTAAATTACTAATTGTTTCGGCCATATTTTTCTTCTCACATAGTGTACTATGCCTGTAGTTCCTATTCCAACCTCCGAAGTTTTCCGTCACTCACAGTTTTTATACAGAACTGCGATATCCCCCAATTGTTTTGAGCAGTGTATATATCAACCTCACCATTGTTAAATCTTGCAATCTCGCGCCTCACCGCATTGGCAATGTTTTCTCATGTACGACGACATTTCCCCACACAATGGCTTCTTCAACTCTGGTATCACATCACAGCCACAAGGTGAAAGGCTCGGTGAATAGGGTGGATACCCCAGTACTTCCCACCTCCAGCGTAGTAAAAGGCTACACAATTTGCTGTGTTAGTGGTTGCATTATTGTGAAGAAGGAGTTTAGGATGTTTTACCCTAATTGTGCAAATGCAGTGGCTGCTCAGGCTTTTTTAAATGTTTTTACCAACCCATTTCACCAATAAATCAATAGCTGAACAACTATTATTATTACTGTTTCACACGTTATAAAGTATCTTCAAGTCGAGTGCGCTAGGTTTCGTTAATTCGCTATTTTTACAAGTTTACTGGGAGTTAAAATATAAACAATTCAATAGTTACTAATTGTTCTTAAAAAGTTGCACTTACCTAATACTGTAGCATGTTTTGGAAGACTATTGTTGGCAGATTTATTCTTCTGGTACATATCACTGAAGTTCGGGTTGAAAAGTCCTTGAGGAGCTGGTTCATAAAACTAAAGACATTTACAGGTACACCTGAGATAAAAAGATCAAAAGTATAACCAGAGATAAAAAGATTATTTATAGTATGTATGAAATCATTAGGCTTTAGATGCATTCTCATGAGTTGAAAGCCCAAACTGTAACAAGTATTTCAATTACTAATCAAAAACTATTATGGGAATTTTTACTAGGATTTTTTTTTTATTTTAATTGCAAATTTTCGGAGAAAACTCTTCTTCATCAGGCTGTCTTTCTGTTGTCACTTATTCCAGTCACTATTATTATGGGAATTTTTACTAGGATTTTTTTTTATTTTAATTGCAAATTTTCGGAGAAAACTCTTCTTCTTCAGGCTGTCTTTTTGTCGTCACTTATTCCAGTCACTATTTATTATGGGAATTTTTACTAGGATTTTTTTTTTTTTTTATTTCAATTGCAAATTTTCGGAGAAAACTCTTCTTCAGGCTGTCTTTCTGTAGTCCCTTATTCCAGTCACTATTATTATGGGAATTTTTACTAGGATTTTTTTTTTTTTTAATTGCAAATTTTCGGAGAAAACTCTTCTTCTTCAGGCTGTCTTTCTGTTGTCACTTATTCCAGTCACTATTATTATGGGAATTTTTACTAGGATTTTTTTTTTTTATTTTAATTGCAAATTTTCGGAGAAAACTCTTCTTCTTCAGGCTGTCTTTCTGTCGTCACTTATTCCAGTCACTATTATTATGGGAATTACTAGGATTTTTTTTTATTTTAATTGCAAATTTTCGGAGAAAACTCTTCTTCTTCAGGCTGTCTTTCTGTCGTCACTTATTCCAGTCACTATTATTATGGGAATTTTTACTAGGATTTTTTTATTTTTTATTTTAATTGCAAATTTTCGGAGAAAACTCTTCTTCTTCAGGCTGTCTTTCTGTCATCACTTATTCCAGTCACTATTATTATGGGAATTTTTACTAGGATTTTCTTTTATTTTAATTGCAAATTTTCGGAGAAAACTCTTCTTCAGGCTGTCTTTCTGTCGTCACTTATTCCAGTCACTATCGCGGTTACGGTTATTTTTCATCGAATCCTGCCAGATGTTAGGCAGGGAAAATCCTCTGCAGTCATTGATGATGTAATTTTGACTTTTTTTCAATCTCTATTACTTTTTTCAGCTTTCTTTTTTGAAAACTGCTTCGGAAACTAAGGACTTTAAGGAAATTCCAATCCATGCTGTGACTAGTTTCTCTAACATGCTTATCTAAACCAGTCTTGTCGGTGCAATTTTTTATAGCAACTTTATGCTCTGCTATACGAGTTTCTATTATGGGTAGTTTAGACATAGGGTCTATGTATACTCACATTAATACAGATCAACTTATAGACTTTATAGCAGAATACTTGGCAGACCTAATAGTTTTTCACAACAAAGATAGAAACATATTAGTTGGAATTTTTGAAATGCTTACCTTCTCTTTGCAGAAATATTTTCAATTTGAGAAAAAAAAAAATTCATTCAAAAATCTGGTCTAGGGATCCCCACTCTTAGCTAACTATTATGTGGGAAAACTAGAAGAAAGAATACTAGTACAACAAACATACTTCTGCCTATATAGCAGATACATGGATGACATCTTATTTATAATAGATAGCTCAGAAGTTGTTACAGAAAGAATTCCAGACTCATTCAATGAATTAGATGATTCCCTTATATTCACTATTGAACTTCAAAAGGAAAAATTAACTTCTTAGATATTACTATCTATTATGAAGATTGAAAATTTCTTACTAGTTGGTGTAAAAAAACCAATGAATACTAATAGACAATTGGATTTCGATTCCTATCATCCAGTTTCTATTAAGAATGTGGCCAGTCAGCTTTTAGAAAAAATTAATAAAATAGTTTCTACAGCAGATAAGAAAGAAGCCAATAAAGAAGAACTTAAAGTGATACTTGCAGAAAATAACTATCCTAAAGGAGAAATTGAGAAGCTTCTGAATTTTAATGGTACGAAGAACCCGCAAAAGCAACAAGTAAAATTCACTAAAAAATTTCTTATCACAAAGGTTTATTTGAGTCTTTAAACAGAATTAGTAAGAAATACAATATTATATACTCCAAGTTTAGAGAACAAGGTTAAAATTTTTTTCCCTAAAATAGTTCAAAGAGGAGAAGTTATTTTAAAAATGCAAGGTGTAGTCTATGAAGTAAAATGTAGTTGTGGACTATCTTACATAGGTGAAACAGGTTGCAGACTAGAAACTCATATAGCTGAGCATAAAGCTGCTATAAAAAATTGATCAAACAAGACTGGATTAGATAGGCATGTTAGAGAAACTAGTCACAGCATGGGTTGGAATTCCCTGAAAGTCATCAGTTTCCAAAGCAATTTTCAAAAAAGAAAGCTAAAAGAAGGAATAGAGATTGAAAAAAATCAAAATTCTATAATCAATGACCACAGAGGATTTTCCCTGCCTAACATTTGGCAGGATTTGATGAAAAATAACCGTAACCACAATAGTGACGAGAATAAGTGACAACAAAAAAACAGCCTGAAGAAGTTTTCTTTGAAAATTTGCAATTAAAACAAAAAAAATTCCTAGTAAAAATTCCCATAATAGTAGTTTTTGATTAGTAATTGAATTAAGAAACTAGGAAGCCAATTCTCAACATGAGCTTTATTCAAAGAAGTATTTGAAGTTGAAAATAGTTTGTACTTGTTATAGTTTGGGCTTTCAAATCATGACAACATCTCTATAAGTTAATGATTTTATACATACTGTAAATAACCTTTTTATCTCTGGTATACTTTTAAATCACATTCATTTTTCATACTGTGGACCCTGGTTGCATATTCTCAAACATACCTATGAATGTCTTTAGTTTTACTAACCAACTCAAGAACTTTTCAACCCACGGACATTTTGCATTCTGACGATCTCAGATATGATTACAAATGAAGTTTAATTGGAGAAGACTTCAAAAGCACTCTTAACATCAATACAGAGTTTTCTTTAGAAATGTACATTTCTCTTTGAGGGATGCATTTTTCGTGAAAAAGAACTGTGCAGATAAAGAAGGGGCTTATTTTTTAGTGGTCTTTTTTTCTTTTTCTTTTTTAACAGTTAATGTGCTATTGGAGATTTCCGATATTATGCAACAGGTTCTTCATAAAGATGCTTTGACGTTTAAATTTTCTGTTTTACACCTTATAAAGTGGGTACAGTCTGCGGTGGTGCATCAAATTATTCAATTAATATACAATTCAGTTAAAAGTCCCCAAAATGTTACTTACGGAAGTGCGTGTTCAGTCCGGCATCGGTAGTTTATTGAGAGCCTCTTGGTCAAAAGTTGTATCCTGCTTCTATATGGTCAGTTGTTTAGTTAACTCAAGAGCCCTTTGGTCCAAAGTTGTATCCTACTTCTATGAAGTCCAGTCGTTAGGGTTAACTCGGTTCTGGCTGTGTATGAAGTCAACACAGTCGTTAGGGTTAACTCGGTGCTGGCTGTGTATGAAGTCATCACAGTCGTTAGGGTTAACTCGGTTCTGGCTGTGTATGAAGTCAACACTGTCGTTAGGGTTAACTCGGTTCTGGCTGTGTATGAAGTCAACACTGTCGTTAGGGTTAACTCGGTTCTGGCTGTGTATAAAGTCAACACAGTCAGAACCGAGTTAACCTTAACGACTGGATATCATAGAAGTAGGATACAACTTTTGACCAAAAGGCTCGAGAGTTAACCCTAACAACTGACCATATTGAAGCAGGATATAACTTTTGACCAAGAGGCTCTCAAACTACCGACGTGGGGCTGAACATGCACTTTGGTAAGTAACATTTTTAGGACTTTTAACTGAATTGTATCTGAATTGAATAATTTAGTGCACCGCCCGCAGACTGTACCCACTTTATAACGTGTAAAACAGAAAACTTACAGATGTCAAAACGTCTTTATGAAGAGCCTTGTAGTCACGTAATGCTATGTGAACTTTATGATAGAATCACATGAGATACATTGTTATTATGTACCAGGTTATTTGGAAACTAAAGGCCAATTTTTTCAGGTGCCACATTCAACTTGCCCACAATGCCATTCATACGAGTTGAAGGGCAACTCAGACACTGCATACACGCCATAATCAGTCAAGCTGCAGTTGTTGCTACTCTTGTGAGAACGGCCTGTACATGTTAGGATGGAGCGAGTTGCGGGCAATTCTGCTTCAAGAGTTCAAATTGGGTCATAATGGGTCACAAACGTGCTGTAATGTGGTCGAGGCACAGGACGAGGAGGCAACACACGAGCGTACTGTTCGTCGGTGGTTTGAAAAGTTTCGTTCCGATGACACCAACCTACAAGATGAAGAGGGCTGAGGGCGACATTTGGTCATTGACAACTCTCTGAAGGCAAATTCTTGCGTCATACTCAGAGAACTTGCCAAGCAGTACAGTGTGTTGGTGTCGACCATTTCCGAACATCTCCACCAAATTGGTGTGGTCAAGAAGCTCGATACGTGGGTTCAGAGGTTAAGCTACGATCACTATTTTCGCAAAATGCGAAAGCTTGGAAACCTTGATTTTATATACACCAATAAATTCGGATAACTAGTATAGTTGTACTATCTTATACTTAATTCTATTTTATTAGGTGTGCAACTTAATTCTCAGCCCTTAACCGCAAGTGATCATAGAACGTCGGCAAATAGCTGTGGATTACGGCTGATTGCAGCGCTATCTAACAGCTTTCCAGGCAACTGTAACCGTTCACAGCTGTAGTGACAGAAGGGACGAAAGTTGACGGTGAAAGCAATGTTGTTCGAGAAGCAACATTTGAGGCACTGCCTCCTGTTCGCGTTTCAGCTGAAAAAGTGCCCAGCAAATGATTTGTGCTGCTTCGGGTGAGGCTGCTGTGTCCTACAGTACCTGTAAGATGTGGTTCCAGCGGTTTAAGTAGGGAAATTTCGATCTCTGTGATGTAGAATGTCCAGGACAGTAACAGAAAGTTGACGACTATGAACTGGAACAACTGTTGGATGCGGATCCCTGTCGCACACAGTCAGAGCTCGCCCAGGAACTCTGAGTAACACGGCAAGCCATTGCAAAGTGCCTGCACAAGCTTGGATGGATTTACAAGGAGGGCCATTGGGTGCCCCACCAACTCGCAGCTGCGAACCAGTCTAGGCGCTACGATGTTGCTGTGTCCTTGCTCTCCAGATTCAAGAAGAAGGATTTCCTCAAGATTTTGACCTGTGATGAGAAGTGGATCCTCTACAATAATCCTAAGTGGCACAAATTGTGGGTTTATCCAGGTCAGCCTACACCACCAGTACCGCCAAACCGAATATCCATGCCAGGAAGTTGTTGCTGTGCACATGGTGGGATCAGCGTTGTGTCGTACACTATGATTTGCTCAAACCTGGTGAAATTGTCAATGCTGAGCGTTGTTTTCAGCAACTCATTCATGTGAGTGACGCAATGGAGGTGAAAAGGCCATACACCGACCGGCAAGGGCAGAAGGTAGGTCCTGTTGCTTCAAGATAACGTGCTTCCTCACACCGCGAAAACGACTTTAAACATGATCACCGACCTAGGATGGGAGTTTTTGTCCCACCCGGCGTATTCTACAGACTTTGCCCCGTCGGATTATCACCCCTTTCCTCCCTGCAACATCACCGGAGTGATACGCACTTCACTTCTGTCTAGGAGGTCCACACAAGTATTGATGACTTTATCAACTCGAAACAGCCCTCTTTTTTCCATAGTGGCATTCTGCAGCTCCCTGACCGATGGCTCAAATGTATCCAACTCCACGGGGATTATTTCCCTGATTAGGTATGTATTCGATTTGCTAAAGTTTGCTGTCAACGTGTCGTGCCTGCGGCTGAGAATTAAGTTGCACACCTAATAATTCTATGTGTTTTTCTGTAGTACCCAGGTTTCACGGAACCTGGGCACTACAGAAAAAAACACAGGAGTCGTTTGTGTGCTGGAGAAACATGTTACCTACAGAGATTTTGTGGCAAGACACGTTCTGATTGTGTGAGGAATGAAGATGTGTTTCAGTTGTGTAATGTGAAACATAATGTTGTTAGCAAGGTGGAGTCTAATATGCTTCGCTGGTTTGGGAATAATGAAAGAATGAGTGAGGAGATACTAAGACATTTTTTTTTAGCCCAAGTGGCAGGAAGGAAAGGCCAAGGAAGTCATGGGAGGATCAGATTCAGGAGTGTCTGCATGAGAAAAAGATAACAAGTATGAAGTATAGAAGATCTTGTGTGTGTCGTGTGATGGATGTCAGTGAAGCCCGAGTTGTATGTCAAGATCGCTGTAAATGGAGGAGTTTGATACGGCAACAGTAAGTAAATAATCAGTTAAAAATTATCTAGTAGTTTGTTTTTTCTTTGTGGAGCTAACCTCTGAATCCCAGAGAACAGCTTAGCGATAGTTATGTATGTAATTCTATTTTAACTTTAACTTATTTTTCACATCTTCTGAGTTCCTTTGTTTTTACAGACGTTTCTGGCCTCTAGATTTTATGAAGGCTTGTTCTGAATGTACACAGTGTGGCAAAGAATTTTTAAGACTGGGTCTGTAAAATGAAATAGAAACAAGAAATTATAATTTGTTTTGGTTTGTTATTCAAAATAAGTCCCTCCGGCTTCAATACACTTGTTACAGTGATTTAATAATGATTCGAATGCCTGTTCCAGTTCACTTTGCGGAATTGCCTCCAAAGCACGCGTCGAAGCTGTTTGTATGGTCGAAATATCAAAATAACACCCTTTTAATGTCATTTTAAGTTTTGGGAATAAAGAAAAGTCGCAGGGTGCTAAATCAGGCAAATACGGTGGACGATTCAACACACAGACGTTATTTTTCACCAAAAATCTACGAACAAGAAGTGAGGTGTGACTGGGTGCATTATCGTGCAACAAACACCAACTGTTTTCATCCCGATATTCTGGACGAATGCGATGAATTCTGCCCATCAAACGCCTCAAAACATTTAAATAAAACTCACCAGTAATTGTTTGTCCACTTGGAACAAATTCTTTGTGGATAATAACCCTTACTATCGAAGAATGTAATGAGCATTGTTTTGATTTTCGATGGAACTTTTCTTGTTTTTTTGGCTCATGGTGAGTTTTTTGACTTCCATTCCGCACTTTGTTGCTTTGTTTTAGGATCATTATAGATCATATTGAAAACTCCATGTTTTATCACCTGTAACAACTCGATTTTAAGAAGTTTGGATCATTTTCAGCGGATGAAATGATGTCTCTGCAATGTGCACTTCTCCTTGATTTTTGTTCATTGGTTAACATGTGTGGAACAAATTTAGCGCAGACTTTTGTTTTGCCCAAATCTTCATGCAGGATGGTTCAAATCATTTCTTTGTTGATGTTTAAAGACTCTTCCATCATTCTTAGTGACGCACATTGATTGTTTGCCACGAAATCACGCACTTTTTCAATAATCTCAGGCGTCCTAGATGAACTTGGTCTTCCGGTATGTTTCATCTTCTAGCGCATCTCTTCCATCCAAAAAACGTTTGTGCCACAGGAAAACATTTGATCTACTTAAACAAAACTCACTGTAAACTTGTTTCATCATTTGAGTACGTTTCCGAGGCACTTTTACCAAGTTTTGTGTTAAATTTAATAACAGCCCTTTGTTCCATCTTAATAATTCAACCTGAAAAAAAATTTACTTCTCTAATGAACGGCCGTTTCGTTTGAGTTACTTTAACAACTGTGCAGTACTTTTGGCAGAAAGCAAGCAGATGGTCACGGTTTATAACGCATTCGCGATTACACTGGTGGCGCCACCGTAGGCTGAAATCTAGTGCCAGTCTTAAAAATTCTTTGACGCACTGTGTATATATAGGAACTGTATTAAACACTTTGTTCACACAGAAAGAGTTTAAATTTTATTGCCATGCTCCTCTTGCAGTTGCCAGTTATTAAATAATCCTTTCCTCACGTATTTTGCAAGTCTATTTTTGAATTAAGTTGTTAAAATGCTATTTATAAATTTTGAAGGTTCATTAGTGGAACTGTTTTTCTGGATATAAAAACTTTCTTTAATTAGTCTCTTGTTTTTATGGGGCACACGGCTTTGTCAGAAAGATCCATTACACACACACACTGCTGCACATTCAATTGTATAATGTATTTATTTTGTCCTCATTGGAATCTGTAATGTTCAAAAAGATTGTTTTATACATTTTTCTTTAAATTATCTTATTCTTTTATTATCGTGGTTCGTGAGTTTCCAGCAAGTTTTCTGTTTCAGTGGCTGTGTATGTGGATACATTTTAGTTTTATGCAACTCTGGACAGTGTGATGGGACTGTTCACACGGTGTCATACATTACAGGTTCTTAAATTCTGGTGAAAGCATTACCTGAGCCATGTACTGCGAAGAAATTGGCTGAATGCACAAGAAGTTGCGTTCCAAACAGACATCTTTGGTGAACAGGAACAGGGTGGGTTGGTTGGTTGGTTGATTAATTTTAATGGCGCAAGAAACAGAAACAGGGTTCCCACTCAAAAGTAATAAAAAAAATTCCCTGACTTTTCCAGGTTCTCCAGGTGGTTTTTAAGTTTTCCAGAGTGGCATGTTGCAAAGAATTGTTACATTTCATTCCATTCCATTCATTTTTCTCACCAAAGCACACACTTGTAAATTCTTCAAGTAACTTGTCTTTATGACGATTATGGGCAAAACACGTAACAATATTAACAAATAAAGGTAACTTGATCACGCTAGTTACTTAACTGAAACTTTTATAAAAAGTTCGTAAGTTGGAAGCTTTCGACCTTATCTTAGGTCTTCATCACGCCAATGGAGGACTAAGATTGTTGCCAGATTCTACATTTGAATTTTTCTTATTTTTGTTGCCAAAACTTAGAATTGATCTCCAGATCAACGGAATGTAGAGAGGAGATTCGGAGTTGCAAGTCATTGAGTTGAACATAATTTCTATGCTTTCACGGTAACGGAGGGCAAAACGATTGTCAAAAGAAGCAATTCCTTTTGCTTCGTTCCAGTGGGGAACTGCAGATGTGTCTTCCATTGTCAAAATAGACAAGGCAGTATTGGGATTGGCTTTCAAAACATCTTTTCTATGTTCTAAAATTCTATGGCTAATGCTCCTGTATGTGCTTCCAATGTATAAGTTATTCCCAGTAGAAGAAGAGATAGGAATGCAGTAAACTCCTGGGAGGTTCAGGCTTTCAACTTTGTCCCTATCCCTTTGTAGAAGTTTCAAGATGTTTGGGGTAGATTTAATGGCAAGATGGTAACCAAAACTTCTAAAAAGAATCTGTAACTTATAAGCATAGGAAGGATGGTAAGGAACAGAACCACAGAATTTCAGGTCTTCTTTCTTGTGAGGAAGGAGGCATTCGATTTTCGAATGGTTTTCATATTTCTTTATGAGGGAGTTGACTATAACAGCAGGGAAACCATGAGAGAGGGCTATTGTAGAAATTTTGGAGAGTTCTTCTTGAAGAGAGAGTTGGTTGTTGCAAATGATATGAGCCCTGTGGATGTAGGACTTCAATGCTGCAAGTTTGTAGAGATGCAGGGTGCAAGATTTGTAGGGAATGATGTTAGTGGCCGCAGAAGGTTTTCGATAGACGGAACGAGTAATGGAGAGATCAGCGTTTCTGCAGATAGATACATCCAGGAAATCAATTTTGTGATTTACTTCCTTAGATATAGTGAGCTTAATGGAAGGAAATTTTTCCGTAATGGAGTTGATCAGTATCTGTAGTTCAGACTCGGAATGTGGCCAGCAAATGAAAATGTCGTCTACATATCTTAACCATAGGGAAGGTTGAAAAGGGTATAGAGGAATGATGGAAACTTCAATATGTTGCATGTAGATTTCAGCAAGCAGAGGGGAAAGAGGTGAGCCCATGGGGAGACCAGATTGTTGCCTATACACAATTTTGTTGAAAACAAAACAACTGTGTTGATGAATAGTGTGGAAACAATCATAAAGATCTTTGATAAGAGGACCGGGGGGATCAAAATGAAGAATCAATTTCTTCATGAGGAGCATGTAGGAATCAAAATATGGTACAGAGGGAAACAAAGATTCTACATCAAGAGTATACAGATTATCATAAGGAGAAAAGGAATTAGGAAGGTTGTGGATGAAGTTTGAAGTAGAGACAACTGTATGAGGATGGTTGGCTGCCAGGGATTTGCATTTGAGGACCAATCTCTTTTCAAGGTTTACTGCTGGAGAAAAAGAATATTCCACTAAAGGTCTGATGGGGTTACCAGCTTTATGCAGTTTCACTTGCAGGAAGAGCCTGGGAGTTCTAAAGTAAGGAGGGTGATATATCACCAAGGAAGGATTGAAGAGTCTCTTTCTTAGCTAATCTGTCAACTGAGGTTTTGAGTGAGTTGGTGGTGTCTGACTGTAAAGGGATGCAGTTAGCAGATGTAAGAAAAGAAAGCACTTTTTGGTTTAGAGTTTCTTTACCAATGATGACTGGGCAACCAACTTTATCTGCTTTGCATACGGCTAGGTCATTTTCTTGAATAAATGACCTGAATTCTTTTAAACAAGAAGAAGAGTACTGTATAGGCAACAATCTGGTCTCCCCATGGGCTCACCTCTTTCCCCTCTGCTTGCTGAAATCTACATGCAACATATTGAAGTTTCCATCATTCCTCTATACCCTTTTCAACCTTCCCTATGGTTAAGATATGTAGACGACATTTTCATTAGCTGGCCACATTCTGAGTCTGAACTACAGATACTGATCAACTCCATTACGGAAAAATTTCCTTCCATTAAGCTCACTATATCTAAGGAAGTAAATCACAAAATTGATTTCCTGGATGTATCTATCTGCAGAAACGCTGATCTCTCCATTACTCGTTCCGTCTATCGAAAACCTTCTGCGGCCACTAACATCATTCCCTACAAATCTTGCACCCTGCATCTCTACAAACTTGCAGCATTGAAGTCCTACATCCACAGGGCTCATATCATTTGCAACAACCAACTCTCTCTTCAAGAAGAACTCTCCAAAATTTCTACAATAGCCCTCTCTCATGGTTTCCCTGCTGTTATAGTCGACTCCCTCATAAAGAAATATGAAAACCATTCGAAAATCGAATGCCTCCTTCCTCACAAGAAAGAAGACCTGAAATTCTGTGGTTCTGTTCCTTACCATCCTTCCTATGCTTATAAGTTACAGATTCTTTTCAGAAGTTTTGGTTACCATCTTGCCATTAAATCTACCCCAAAACATATTGAAACTTCTACAAAGGGATAGGGACAAAGTTGAAAGCCTGAACCTTCCCAGGAGTTTACTGCATTCCTATCTCTTCTTCTACTGGGAATAACTTATACATTGGAAGCACATACAGGAGCATTAGCCATAGAATTTTAGAACATAGAAAAGATGTTTCGAAAGCCAATCCCAATACTGCCTTGTCTATTTTGACAATGGAAGACACATCTGCAGTTCCCCACTGGAACGAAGCAAAAGGAATTGCTTATTTTGAGAATCGTTTTGCCCTCCGTTACCGTGAAAGCATAGAAATTATGTTCAACTCAATGACTTGCAACTCCGAATCTCTTCTCTACATTCCGTTGATCTGGAGATCAATTCTAAGTTTTGGCAACAAAAATAAGAAAAATTCAAATGTAGAATCTGGCAACAATCTTAGTCCTCCATTGGCGTGATGAAGACCTAAGATAAGGTCGAAAGCTTCCAACCTACGAACTTTTTATAAAAGTTTCAGTTAACGTAACTAGCGTGATCAAGTTACCTTTATTTGTTAACTTGTCTTTATAAAAATTACCTGCTTTTCATTAATAACAACTAACTGTGCACATTACTTTCTGTACCAAAGTTCCGTGAACTTTTGTGAATACAACCCACACGGAATTTGTAAATACATTCCCATAGAAACAGGTCATATGTAAGAAAAAATCTGTCAGTTGAACAGTTTCAGTTTTTCTATAACACAATGCAGCTAAGCTTAATGATGGAATGGCTCTGTTCAAAGAAACATGTTTCAAGAGAACCAACAGAGAAATGACTTTGATCCATCATTTGGTTGGTTCTCTTGTGAAGTGTTTCTTCAAGCAGGAGCCATTGTGCCTAATTGTTCCATGTTATAACAACTGCCTGCAGAAATTGAACAAAAGCTTAACTGGCAATTTTAAAAATTCAATTTTGCATCTTTTTTAAGAGAATAAAGGAAATTCTTAATATAACTGAAAGTAAGATCTACCAAATTCTAGGCAGACAGTAATTGCAAGTAAAAGTTTGAAATCTTGAAATAATATGTTTTTTTGGCAAAATAAAGTAATCATTGATTTTTACAAAAAAAGGGGGGGGGGTAATTTCCCCTGAGTTTTGGAACCATTTTCAATTTCCCTGAGAATTCCAGGTTGAGTGGGAACCCTGAGGAAGGGTGCTATGCTCCTCCTCCTTGATAACACAAGACCACACGTGTCACAAATGATGAAACAGAAACTATACTCCAATTCACCCTAAAAGTGTACTACTGGTAAATGCGAGAGAGCCTTATCACATCTCGTTGCGGAACGCAAGAACAATGTCCATCCATGTTAATGTGCTCTTCTACGGTTTCCTTTCTGATCCCCCCACCCAGGGCTCCACAAATGCGGTCACCAGGTCGGCAACGGCGACCAAAATATTTTGGCTGGCATCTATGTTTTCAGAAGTTTTAATAAGTAGTTATTTTTTTTTACTGTAATGAAGCAAATTTTGGAATGGTTGTGTTTATCTTTTACGAAAATCAGTAAACAGAGAGGAGTGTGTGCGTGCGGCCGCACGAATTGCAGTCTCTCTCTTATCTGCCTATCCCCACCACACATCACGTGACCGGTGGGAAAGGCTGGCTCCTCGTGGTTCTCTCTGTAGCAATCTAGGAAGGGTAAGGGCCCCAGAATCCTTTGCGCTGAACGAATGTTAAACTGCGAACGCATGCTTGCTGGCTGCTATGCTGCATAACACAAAATATTTGTGACAAAGGAACTTCTGTCCCAGTCGCAACTTTCTTGACCTACTTAACAGGTCAAAAACATAATTACGTTAAGAGAGTTCGATATGGAAATAAACTGTATAGATTCTCTTTTCTTTGTTTACTGTAAAGAAACAAGTGTTTTAGTGATTACGTAATTCTGCATAAAAATGTAATAGCTTTGCTTTATCACTTTAATTTCAGAGTGCATGATATTTTTGCAAAACAACTCCGTACTTTTTTTGTGCACTGTTAAAGCAAACCAAAGCTCTCTGTCTTCCGAAGTGGGATATCATCGGAACTTGTGTCATTGCTTTGTTTCGAGTTAAAAGTTTCGGCTGTAACGACATAGCCTCAGTCCGCTACGCATAGTGCAGGTAGCCATCTCAGAACACATTGTTATTTTTTTTTTACACCTTGGTGGGGATGGGGGCATGGAATGGCAAAGTAAAAGGGCAGTTTTTTTTAAA
This sequence comes from Macrothele yani, assembly GCA_039090855.1. Taxonomy (NCBI): domain Eukaryota; kingdom Metazoa; phylum Arthropoda; class Arachnida; order Araneae; family Macrothelidae; genus Macrothele; species Macrothele yani. The sequence continues at coordinate 74,150,141 of CM077032.1, read as the reverse complement.
TCATAGAGAAGCGTGCAAACTCGATTTGCTTTATGCAACTATACATTTATGGCATTATTACCCTTAGCACTTCAAAGGGAGGACGAGGTACAAGTTTTTTTTTTTTTTTTAAAGTCAATTTATGACGTTAAGATTATGTAAACCACGCGCGTTGATTTCTGGAACTCCTTTTCAGACGTTCGCATCTCGGTATACATTTATACAGCTCTGTATATATCTGTGTGTGTTAATTATTTATTTGAAAAAGCTTTTCTCCGTAATTTTTAAGTATTTATAATGCACTCATAAATTGACTTTTGCACCATATGCTGTTCTTGATTTTTGAAATATCTTCAGGATGTTTTTAAGCAGGTTTCTAGATTTTCGCTAAAATTAGTTGGCAGGCATGCAATTAGGAAATTCACTTCCTTCATCAACTATTATTTTTAAGCACTCAGACTTACGCAGATCTTTGAAGTTGAATGGTTTTTTTTTTTTTTTTTGCGTAAAACGCTGTCGTAACACAGCAGAAGGAACAAGAGATGAGAGTGTCATCATTCTTTGGTGTCATCTCACTCCCCATCACAGGTGTGCCATCTTTTGTCCCACTGAATTTCGGGTGCCAACACCCATGCCTGTGACCGGCATAGGTATTGGCTGTTTTGATACTTTGGAAGGATTGTGACTGTGATAATAAAAATTTATAACCAGCTTCATGCGACTTAAAAAAATATTTGGTACTATTTGCTTCAAATTAAAAGTGCTCGACTTCCTCAGCTCACTTTGAGGCACGGTTTTTTCATACTCAAGTTGTTTTTATGATGGAACAAAAGAGTCTATTTTCATTTTTTCAGAAGTGACCGCCATTTGGAACTCCGCAAAATGATGACAAAGGTTCAAATTGAACAGGTGCCTCAGAAAAACAAACTTGAATTATCTCAAAAAACCACAAGCGAAAATAAGACAGATGGCAAGAAAAAAATTCAGAAAAAATGGTGTGAAGAATTTCCATGGTTAGTGTTTGAAAACGATAAAGCTTCATGCAAAATATTCCAATATTTCAGATAAAAACTCAAAATTTGTTCATGGTTTCCAGTGGCTTTTCAAAATTGAGACTTTCAAGATACACCAGCTATCAAAAATGCATAGAAACTGCATTGAACATGATCGTGCTGTAGAAAAACCAGAGTGTACACCATTAGCAGTGTCACAAAAAGATGGATGAAAAAATGTGTAACCATCTTGAAAAGCTCTTTAATACTGCATATTATATATATGCAAAATATAATATGCCATTTACAGATTTTTCAAATCTGATTGTGTTATTAAATAAATTTGATGTAAATGTGAGTTTTGAACAATACGTACCAGAATGATATGAGGTGTAAAGAGTTCATATCACATATTGCAGATGAGGTTAGGCAAGCACTAATTGCAGAAGTTAAACAGTGTAACCATGCAACTATCCTTCTTGATGCATCAACTGATAAGTCCGCAGTAGAAAAGTTACTTATTTATATTCGCTATGTCAAAGACGAGAAAGTGAAAGAAGTGTTCCTGTCAGTAGTACCTCTTCAGTCATCTCCTGCTGAAGGGTACTTACTACAAGGTCTTGGATGAAGAAATGAGAAATTTGGGAATTAGTTGGTTAGAAGGACAGTGGTTGGTCGGGCTTGGTACAGATGATGCAGCAAACATGATTGGGAAAGAAAATGGGCTAGCTACAAAAATAAAGAGAAACATCCCAGATGTTGTTTCCCAACACTGTGTTGCTCACAAATTAAATTTGAGTGTTCTGAGCTCAATAAAAAATGTTAAATATCTGAATGAATTAGACACTGTTCTCAAAAAGCTGTACAAGTTTTACCGGAACTTGCCTAAACGAATGGGACAGTTAAACAGTTTTGCTAAAATTCTGGAGTCAAAGATTCTGAAATTTCAGTATCTACACAAGGTTCGGTGGGTTTCAAGCAAAGTGGGTGCTCTTACTAAATTAGTAAAGAATTATAATGTAGTTATAGCCCATTTAGAAGATGTATCAGATGAGAAGGGGGGTGATGCTGCTGTAACCAGAGGAATTGTAAAAAAAAAAAGAAAAAAATGAAAAAGGTTTCAGATTTGTTGCAATGCTGCACATTTTACTGGATTTTTTTGCTAATATTTAAAGAAGTTTCATTGATTTTTCAAAAACAGCAGTTACTTTTAAGCCAAGTTGAGCTACACATTAAAATATCACTAAATGAACTTAAGAACTTGGAATCTAGGCCTGCCTCATATGAAAGCCAGTTCACAAGTGTGACAACCATCAGTGGAAACTACTTAGGTATTCAACTTACAAACATTGGCAGTAAAACCTTTGAGCCAGACAAGAACAAAATGATCAGAGATAGGATAAGGTACCTTCAGGAACGATTTTTAGAGTATGAGACTACTTTACAAAAAGCTTCTTCAGTGTGTGACACCTCTGTCTGGCCAGAAGAAAACCTGGAAGATTTTGGGAACAGTGAAATTTAAGTTCTTGCCAAGCACTTTCAAAGACATCTTTCCTTCCATAATGAAACCTCATGGGAAACTAAAATGAAGTATCTAATGAGCGAGTGGTATGAATTTAAAGTTTTAGGGCGAGGTTTGCATATTGCAGATTTACTCCAAAAACACTATCTAAGGATACATGGATAAAACAAGACAAGTCTGGTAAGATTTTGATAAATTACGATTAACTTATTTTACATAAAAGAAATTCAATTACATGCTAATTCATGTTGACATATTTATATATAGATACAATTAGTTGTTTTTATAATAAATATTATTTAGCTAAAAATTTTATACCAATAATTGTTCATTCTCTAAAATTACTCCTTTGGAAAGAAATATACCCCTTCAAAAAATGTGAAGGGGTATTTTTACTCTTTTGAAAAAATCCTAGCACGATCTCTGCACCACCCAGGACTGTCTTTGGAAAGACCTTCAACCTCAATACTCACGAGAGCATTCAATGTTTGCAAGTTTAAACTGTCCCTCCAATCACCCTGGATTCTCTTTATGAAACTGAACACAACCTCACACGCAGAACTAGATAAGGGAAATATACTGGATATTTCTACTAGTGCCAAAATGTTTTTATAATGTTTGAACTTTTCAAGAAACATTTGTTTCCAGAAAGCAGTTATTCCTTTTTGTATGTGTCTAAAATATTCTACTCACGCAATGCAGTGGTGCTTTGCAGTTCACATTAAAACATTCAAAATTTTTCCAGTAGCAAATTTTGCTAGAACCACTTTTTATCACTAGCAAAATGCATTTGCTTGCTAGCAATTTGCTACTAACTACTGGTTGAAATCAAGCCCTGCTCATAATACATGGAAAAATTGACACAATTTTCAAGCAAAGCAAACTGAATTTGCTTGTATCACTTACTGGTCATCCATGTAATCGATTCCCGCTCCAGGACAATGCAACTTTTGCTAGAACCACTTTTTATCACTAGCAAAATGCATTTGCTTGCTAGCTATTTGTTACTAACTACCGGTCGAAATCGAGCCCTGCTCATAATACATGGAAAAATTGACAATTTTCAAGCAAAGCAAACTGAATTTGCTTGTATACTAGTCATCCATGTAATCGATTCCCTGCTCCAGGATGATGCAACTTTTGCTAGAACCACTTTTTATCACTAGCAAAATGCATTTGCTTGCTAGCTATTTGCTACTAACTACCGGTCGAAATCGAGCCCTGCTCATAATACATGGAAAAATTGACAATTTTCAAGCAAAGCAAACTGAATTTGCTTGTATACTGGTCATCCACGTAATCGATTCCCGCTCCAGGATGATGCAACTTTTGCTAGAACCACTTTTTATCACTAGCAAAATGCATTTGCTTGCTAGCTATTTGCTACTAACTACCGGTCGAAATAGAGCCCTGCTCATAATACATGGAAAAATTGACACAATTTTCAAGCAAAGTAAACTGAATTTGCTTGTATCACTTACTGGTTATCCATGTAATCGATTCCCGCTCCAGGACGATGAAATTTTCAAGATTTCTGAGAAGTGTTACATGGATGACTAGGGAGAAACCTGTGTTACATGGATGATTATGGGAGAAACCTTCACTCCATTCTAACTTCCGAGTACATACAAACATATCCCTAAGCTGCTCTCTGACATTCAGAAGTAAGCTCCACAAAGATATACAAACTACCAGATAATCTTTCCTTACTGTTGCTGTATTAAACTTCTCCATTTACACTGATCTAGACATACAGCTCAGGCTTCACTGACATCCATCACACAACATACACAAGACCAGGGGTGGAAAATTTTTCTAAAATTCTGGTGGCCAGCTAAATTTTTTAGTGGTCAGACATTGGACCAGCAGGGATATATATATAATATCAAAGTCATGTACTCATCTCATGCATGAGACTCACAAAGAAAAAAAGAGCTGAACTCTAACTGCGTAAAAAAATCAGAATGCGCGATGAAACAGTGTGAATAAAATGCAGCATGAGCAAGACAAAATTGTTCACGTTAATTCATTTATGTAAATATTGAACTAGACCACATTACTCTATTCAAAATATAAAATTAACATTTAACAACACAAGATAGAGGAAACATTACGTGAAGAGTAGGGGTAACGATTACGGGCAAAATCTTCACACCGTCGGACTTCCATTTTCAGAAATTTTTCGTACATTTTCAAGCTGAAATACACATTTATTCAATAAAATTATATTTAACAACAATACTGAGAAAAAGTATATTGCAAAGAAAAGAAAAATACGATTACAGGAGAAACCTTCACTTCATTCTAACTTCCGATTTCGAAAGTCCTACTTCCGTCCACAGACGAAAAACGACCTTGCCCAAATTCTGATCAGTTATGTATCGATCTTGAGCACCCCACAAATTATGATGAAAACGTCAAAAAACCTCGAATCCGCCAAAAAATCTCATGCCTGAAGATTAGAGGAAATTTCCACGGAAGTCCAACTTCCGTTTTCGGGAAATTTTCCTCCATTTCCAAGCTGAAATTAAAATATTTATGGAATAAAATTATACTTAACAATACTGGGACAGAAGAAACATCGCAAGAAAAGCCCATTATGATAACGGGCAAAGTCTTTTCTCCGTTTAACTTCCGTTTCCGAAAGTTTTAAAAGATGAAATATCGCTTCCTGATGGGAAAGAATCCCTCCCCCAACTAATACCCCCCCCCCCAAAATTTCTCTTCGGTCTTGCGTCGATCTTGAGAATGACCCAAATGACCACGAAAAAGCGGAATTTCGCGAATCCGCGGAAGGATCTCATGTATGACTTCTGTCCAAAAACAGATGCTTTTACCCTTAGCCATTGGCTTATCTCTTCCTAAGACAAAAAAAAAGGGGGGGGGGGGGCGGCTCGTTAATTCTTGAATTACTGTAATTTCCGTCGTATTATCTGCAGATCCTGGAATTAGCACTTTTTTTTTGTAATCCACAGACTGTGACATCCAGAAAAGAAAAACAAAAACGACATATAACCCAATCATCACAAATGTTAATCCGGAAGCGGAATTTCCGGCAGAAAAGTCGGTCACATAATGACCCAAGAGTCTGAAGAAGTACGAAAAAAAAATAAAAAATCATATGAAATAAAGAAATTAATTTTTAAAGGTTGCTTTTGTTTACATTTTTATCTCCGGACACAAACAAAGCTTAGTGGTGTGGCATTCATACCGCGCAAAATTTAAACACACCGATCCAGCTCCAGAGTATTGCATTACACCTTGCCAATGCTGGTAAAGGACAAGACATAGAAATGCCGTATGGACTCGTGTGCAAGTGGAAAGTTTTTGAAATCAATCGTGTTTACAAAGTTGGGGAGCCAGCTTACACACAAGTCAATAAAAAAGGAGGGCTGAACTTCCGTGAATTCTCGTGCGGAGTTTACCAACGGGTTTGTTTATGCTCCAGACAGCTGTTTTCTGCGTTCCACTGCGCACTCGTTTTCTGACGTCTTGAAAACTATCGCGTAGTAACACGATCATATTCTCAGCTGTGCCCCCTCCTCCCTTTACGTTTAAATTAGGCAGAGTAACTGAAACGCTTCCTTTTTGAAGACATAATTATTAATGAAGAAAAATATCAGCAGCAAAGACGATCAAAATGGCGAACTAAACACAAGGCACAGACAGAGCACACAAGATCCAGAACAAGGAACTTTGAAAGGAGGCATGCATATGTACGTTCATGCAGCAAACGCTGTGTGTACATTTTCATTGGTTGGTTCACAAAACGAGGGCACAAGCAGTAAGCGTTTTTCCTTTTTTTAATAATACGAAGACAAAATTGACTCTCGCCATTCCACCCTATAACTTTCCTGATCTTTCATTGAGGCCAGGACATCCTTTCTCCCTCCTCTCAGCTCCGTACAAACTCCTGAACTGAGAAAAAAATATTTCCGAGGGAGTTTCCTTTTAATTATACACCCACTCCTGCAAGATTCCCCTGCGGATTTTTTTTAAAATCAGACCGCAAAAACGTTTTTTTTTTTTAATCTACATAACTATCTGCATCCAATCCACAGATCCAAAATTTGTAATTTTTGCAGCAGCTAATCCGCTGATAATACGACAAAAATTACAGTACGTATTTATCAGTGATATATGGAAATTGCATATCTATACGCATTGGTAAAACTCTGCGGCGTATATATTTACGCGTTTCTCCGTGCATATTTTATCGTGTCGAGAAAAATTCCCGATGTGTATTTTTACGCGTTGGTAAAATTTCACTGCGTAAACACACTTTACAGTGCATACTAGACGTGTAATTACGGATTTTGGTGAACTCTGACACCCAGGTAATACAGAAATTTTACAAAATAAACCAACTGACAAACTCGTGGCACAAAATGTATATGTCTTACTGGCTTTGACTTGATATCCTCAGTCTCTTCAATGATGTCATACAATCTATACAAAGTTTTTATCTCCTTCAGTTCTTCTTCAGCAGCTCCTTCAGTTACAGATTTGCTATCTTGTTCTTTCTGAGGTGACGACTGAGCCAGAATAAGGCGAATGTAGTTGTGTAGGTCGTGGCGCTTCCTCTGGCTTTCGGCCAAGTGTAGGGCACGCATTCTCTGCTGGTAGGGTAGCCTGTGGCGAACTGCTTTGGGATTTTTGCCCCATTCAGCACGCTGTAATTTGTCCTTGGCAATGGCAGCTTGAATATGGTTATGAACGGAATCAGTCTGCAAAATTAAAAAAAGAAAAAGAAAAACTTGAGGAAAAAAAAACATAGGAAACAAGTAAAATAACATCTCATTGCACAACTATATCATTTAATTATGCCAAAGTCAATTATTTTCCCATTAAAAAATTATTTTAGAAATAAAAACATTGACTATTTTCAAATACAGTAGAACTTCGGAATAGCGGACATCGAAGGGAAAAGAAGAACTGTCCGTTATTTAGAAGTGTCAGCTATTGGGACAATCCTGCTTTATGACAGTATACATGTACCATGTTTATAATGTAAAACCAGTTTAAAACATAAGTAAATATAAGTATGTAAATGCCATACATAGAGCAAACTTGTACTAAGCTAGGTTCATTGTTTACTTACTAGAAAGGATATCAAAATAGCATCCACAGGGTCAGGGAAAATGCAGATGTTCTCCACTCTCTGAAATCATTTGCTCATTTGATTTGGGGGGGGGGGCAAATGAGGAGTGTGAATAGGAATTCACTGAGATTTTTTTTTTTTTTTTTGATTGGAGGTTTAACGACCACCGTGAGCAACTCAATGGGCTATAAGCAGTCGCCCGTCCCTAATTTAGGGTCACTAGTTCCAGGGAAGGGAGAGAGCCAGTGCCGTAAGACAAACACAACATCCATGCTTCACCGGGATTCGAACCCGGACCCCGTTCGGACGAATGATCAGAGGCCATCGCTTAGACCACTGCGCCACCGGGGCGGCTTCACTGAGATGGGTCATTACTAATTGCTCAACTGTTTGTTCTACTAAGTAGGGGATTTCAACACAGAAAGTGGAATCTAAAAACCCTTAGTTTAAACCTTTTTTTTTTTTTTTTTTTTTTTAATTAGAGGTTTAACGACCACCGTGAGCAACTCAATGGGCTATAAGCAGTCGCCCGTCCCTAATTTAGGGTCACTGGTTCCAGGGAAGGGAGAGAGCCAGTGCCGTAAGACAAACACAACATCCATGCCTCACCAGGATTCGAACCCGGACCCCGTTCAGACGAATGATCAGAGGCCATCGCTTAGACCACTGCCCCACCGGGGCGGCCTTTTCATGTTAGTATGGCCAGGGGTTAATGAGGAGGGTGGATAGGAATTCACTGAGAGGGGTCATTACTAATTGTTCAGCTATTTGTCCTAAGTAGGGGATTTTAACGCAGAAAGTGGAGTCTAACCCTTAGTTTAAGCCTCTTTTCATGTTAGTATGGCCAGGGACCAGTGGCGCCCATATAAGTACTTTTAGGGGGGGGGGGGCTAAGAAAAATCCTTACCTCCTTCAAGGCTGTCAAACATTATCATTAATATCTTAATATTTTTAAAAATGCTTTAAAAAAAGGTTTCGTTTATTTTAGTGTTTTAAATGTATCAAAAATTTGGCTATACCAACAGGGTGGGGGTGTCAAGTCTCCCCCCCCTTATGGGTGCCTTTGCCAGGGACAAATGAGTGTGAATAGGAATAATTCACTGAGAGGGATCATTACTAATTGCTCTGCTGTTTGTTCTAAGTAGGGGATTTCAACACAGAAGTGGAGTCTAAAAACCCTTAGTTCAAGAGTCTTTCCATGTTACAATGGCTAGGGGCGAATGAAAAGGTTGAATAGGAATTTACAGAGGGGTCATTACTAATTGCTCTGCTGTTTGTTTAGTGTAAGTAAGGGATTTCAACACAGAAAGTGGAGTCTAACCCTTAGTTTAAGCCTCTTTTCATCTTAGTATGGCCAGGGGCAAATGAGGAGGGTGAATAGGAATTCACTGAGAGGGGTCGTTACTAATTGCTCTGCTGTTTGTTCTATTAAGTTGTGGATTTCCACACAGAAAGTGAAGTATGAACCCTTATTTTAAAGCCTGTTTTCATGTTAGTATGACCTAGAGCTTTACAGAGGAAAGCGCTAGTCTGTCCCTTTGAGGAACTGAATGCCGACTCGTGTCTTAAAGGGTGGGTGGAAAACGGGTTAGCCACTTGTGCTCTACGTCATCATGCTGGCCTGCTCCTTGAGCTTCGTTTGTCAACTTTCCTACAAGAGAACATTTTCCTCTGTTATGGTTTTGCACGCCCGCACCTTTTCTTGGTTTATATATGGCATTTGTTTAACGTTGTGTTTTACTTAAGTTGTACACTCAGTGTTGACTTTTATTTCCGTTTTTTTAACGAAATGTCATCATATGCCGATGTGACATGCTGAAATACATATATAAACACGAAAGGACAGGACATTGTTTTCCACGTTCTTTCGTGTTTATAAAAAGGATCTTTATCAGGTTCCGATAAAGACCCTTCTTTAGGAACTGTTTCAAAAAAACTGCCCCGAATAAATTCTGTTCAAGATAAATGGGTAAGATTATAATATCTGTTGGCTGTTTGACAGTATCATCGTGTTCTTAGGATAATATTATTAAACAGTTTGAAAAGATTTTCTGCGCAGTTCACAACAGGACATTTAAAAAAGGGAAAGGTGTTATTAGGGAACTCATAAATGATCTAGAAAAATGTTTTCTATCTGTCAACAAAGATGCTATTTGTCGGTTTTGAAGAATATGAACATTTATTCGAATTCGTTTTCTGAACAGAAATTCGTTATTAGTGCGGCGCAGGAAGAAGGCTCTGCATAAAATGAACAGAAAAATTGGATTGACTCAAGCGCAGTGAGAAAAAAACACTAGTTTTTTTGTTTGTTTTTTCATTTGGGCAATGAAGAAAACAGTTGTACATTCTGTACAATGACAAAAACATTTTCCAGTTTGTGCAATAAGGAACATACCTTCATTTCATGATGTAAATTTTGTTCATTACTTTTTAAACGCTATGACCTTCAGAAATCATGATGGATGCAGAATGTAAGTAAATATATATTTTTTTTTATACTTTAACAGAGTGTTTGAACTACTTTTATGTAGTTTGAAGAACTCAGTAACTTTCCGTGTCTTACAAGTTTTAAACAACTAATGTTTGTGACAGAGAGGAAAAGGTTTTAAACGTTTAAACTTTTGTAGGGAATCACTACAAAAAAAAAAAAAAAAAAAGAAAGACACTGAGTTTTTTGTACATCAGAAAAATAATTAGTATAGTGAGCAAAATACTTTTTAAAGAAAAAAAAAACAAAAAAAACCTTAATGACAGAAATTGTTCATTCAAAATTATCGCATTTATACTATTATATTAATAATCTAAAGCAACTTTTATGGGAATTTTACTAGGAAATTTTTTCATTAATAGCAAATTTTCGGAGAAAACTACTCTTCTTCAGGCTGTCTTGTTGTCACTTTTAACTTGTCACTATCACGGTTACGGTTAACCTTGACGGTTTAGGTTATTTTTCAACAAATCCTGCCAGATGTTAGGACAGGGAAAATCCTTTGCAGTCATTGATGATGGAATTTTGATTTTTCTCAATCTCTATTCCTTCTTTCAGTTTTCTTTTTTGGAAATTGCTTTGGAAACTGATTACTTTAAGGGAATTCCAACCCATGCTGTGCCCAGTTTCTCTAACATGCCTATCTAATCCAGTCTTGTTGGAGCAATTTTTTATAGCTGCTTTATGCTCAGCTATACGAGTTTCTAGTCTGCGACCTGTTTCACCTATGTAAGATAGTCCACAACTACAATTTACTTCATAAACTACTCCTTGCATTTTTAAAATATCTTCTTCTCTTTGAACTATTTTAGGGAAAATTTTTTTAACTTTGTTCTCTAAACTTGGAGCTAGCCTAATATTGTATTTCTTACTAATTCTCTTTAAAGACTCAAATAAACCTTTGTGATAAGAAATTTTTCTAGTGAATTTTACTTGTTGCTTTTGTGGGTTCTTTGTACCATTAAAATTCAGAAACTTCTCAATTTCTTCTTTAGGATAGTTATTCTCTGCAAGTATGACTTTAAGCTATTCTTTATGGGCTTCTTTTTTATCTGCAGTAGAAACTATTTTATTAATTTTTTCTAAAAATTGACTTGCTGCATTTTTCTTAATAGAAACTGGATGATAGGAATTGAAATCCAGTAGTCTTTTAGTATTCATTGGTTTTTTATACCAACTAGTGAGGAATTTTTTATCTTCATAATAGATAGTAATATCTAAGAAGTTTATTCTTCTTTCTTTTTGAAGTTCAATAGTGAACTTATTGGAATCATCTAATTCATTGAATGAGTCTAGAATTCTTTCTGGAACAATTTCTGAGCTATCTATTATAAATAAGATGTCATCCATGTATCTGCTATATAAGCAGAAGTATGTGGGTTGTACTAGTATCTTTTCTTCTAGTTTTCCCACATAATAGTTAGCTAAGAGTGGGGAGCCCATAGCTAGCCCCGATTTTTGAATGAAAAATGTTTTCCCAAATTGAAAGTAGTTGTTCTGCAAAGAGAAAGTAAGCATTTCAAAAATTCCTACTAATATGTTTTTTTCCTTGTTGTGAAAAACTATTAGGTCTGCCAAGTCTTCCGCTATAAAGTCTATACGTTGATCTATATTAATGTGAGTATACATAGACAGTATATCTAAACTACCCATAATAGGAGAATCTAATTTAGGAAGAAGTTCTAGTTTTTCTTTTAGCTGCATTGAGTTTTTAATCAAGTTAGGTAACTCTTTTAAAAAATTCTGAAGGTGTGACTTTAAAAAATAGTTTAGATTTGAAAGAATAGAGTTTTTTGAGTCTATTATTGGTCTAATTGGTTGGTGTTCATTATGCAGTTTGACTATTCCATATATTTGAGGTAATCTGAACTGTAATTTTGAGAATTGTTTATAGTTTTCTGGAAGCTGGTTTTTCTTTTTTTGAAGTGAAATAAGCTTAGAGACTTTTTTAATCAAATCTGGTAGTGGGTTTTCTTTTACTTCTTCATACATAGGTTTTTTTAGTTCTTCTTCCATCTTTTCTAGATAATCTTTCTTATCCATAATAGTAATCAACTTACTTTTGTCTGTTTTCACAGCTACTACACTTTCATTTTTTCTGAAATCTTCAAGAGCTTTTAATTGACTATTATCAAAATTTTTTTGAGGTTTCCTTACTTGCTTCTGGAATTTTGTAAGGCTAGTGTAGTAATCTTTTCTGAGGAGGTCTGCTTTAATTTGGTCCTCTTTTTCTAAAGTGCTGCAGATGCTTTCCAATTCAATTACCAATTTTTCTGGATTTATTTTTTCTTTGGATAGATTGAAATTACTTCCTTTATTTATCACTTGTAATAATTCTTGGCTAACTCCAGTAGCAGTGTTGTCCTTTACATGACTAAGAACTGCAGTTTGTTTTTTTGTTTTTACTGGAATAGTTTTTCTTCAAAAATTTCTCTTCTTTAAGGTTCAGCTTTTTAACAAATTTCTTATTTTTGTTTCTTACTCCAATTTTTAGCCAGTCATCCAATTCTGCTTTTACTGTATCCCTTAAGATTCCAGAAATTTTCTTTTCATTTTCTACTTTTACTTTTTTATAATAAGCAACATTTTTATATTTTGCTTCAATACTTCTTTTTAACATTTTTTGCTCTATTTTTCTTACGAAGTTGGCTGAAAGTAAATATATTATATTATTTTAGAACCCAAAATCCTTAACTTTTGCCTTCAAAAAAAAGACAATTTATAATATTTGAGTGTGCATTGCAATAGATGACACACTGTAATATGTTAAATACGGTAAAAACATTGACTGAAAGTGCCTTTCCTATGGTGTTCTCCGTATCTCTTGGCTTCCGAGAGGCCAGCGTAGCTATGTCATCAAGCTTGGCTGCGTGTCTCAGGCCTCTGAAGCCCTGAGTATGACCAGAGGCAAATGAAGAGGGTGAATAAGAATTCACTAAGAGAGGTCATTACTAATTGCTCAGCTGTTTGTTATACTAAGTAGGGGATTTCAACACAGAAAGTGGAGTCTAACCCTTAGCTTAAGCCTCTTTTCAAATTACTATGGCCAGGAAGCAAATGAGGGTGGGTGGGTAGGAATTCATTGAGAGGGGTCATTACTAATTGTTTAGCTGCTTACTCTGCTAAGTAGGGAGTTTCAACAGGGAAAGGGGAGTATAAAGCTAAACCAGTGCTCTTAAGCCTGTACTCCTGCAGTGAGGGATGAGTTAGTGGCTGATATCTGCTTTGGAGGTGAGGAGTGCAAAAATAGGTGGCTGACCTGAAACTACCTATTTTTGCACTCCTGAAGGGAGTTCAGGAAGGGGGAAGGGGGTAGGTTTGTCGCAACATTAAAATTTGATTTAGGTAAATAACTAAAATGTTTCTTAAAAAACTGTTAAGTACACTATTTTTGTAAGAAAATTGAAAAACTTTGAAAAGCAATTAAAATAATACATTCACAGCAAGAAAGAAGTTACTGATATTCCACTAACACTTATTTATATCTTACATCACTAACCCACTGGCCATTGTCATGTTCTCTTGTTGGTTTACCAGTGACATTACTTGTCAGATCCAAGTGTGTGCGTATCTGGTCAGTGGTAGTGGGGAAAGTGCTGAATTCTTTGTTGCCAGTAGTAAAAAGCATTAAAAATTATTTCTTTCCAAGTTTAGTAAATTAAGTTGCTATCAAACTTGCCCCATAACAAACAATACTTGCCCACCCTTTGCTCATCCTGATTTCAAAGTCTAGCAACGTCCCTGGACCAATCTGCTTAGCTTTGCGATTTCCCCAGTTTGGTTCCAGTTGAAGAAATTTGCATTTAATCTTCCTTCCCTCTGAGTTCCTTTGGGTTTTTTACAGACGTCTCTGGTTTTGATTTTAGTCAATTCTTCAGAAGTAAAGCTTTTGGATCAGGGTGTGCAAGATTTAAATCAAATGATTTGTTTAAAAAAATCACTGATTAATCAAGTATTTTTTTTGTTTTTTGTTTTATGATTTAATCAAATATATATATATTTTTTTTTACTTTTTATATCACCATTTAAAACTTTGAACAAAACTGGATTTAAGCAACAGTTTTAACATGATCAGTCAAAGTGGCTGAAGTGAAAAAATAAGTTTTAAATCCTCGTGGAAGAACTTTCATGCTGGTAAACAAAACTTGAAACACGCTACATGTTGACAGGGTACAGAGGGCATATGTATCTTATTCTAGAAGTAAGGATTAGCCATGTATGGCTCTTTGAATAGGGCAAATAAAGGTAACTTGATCATGCTAGTTACGTTAAATGAAAACTTTTACAAAAAGTTCGTAAGTTGGAAGCTTTCTAACTTACAAACTTTTTGTAAAAGTTTTCATTTAACGTAACTAGCGTGATCAAGTTACCTTTATTTGTTAATATTGTTAAGTGTTTTACCCATCATCATCTTTGAATAGGGATTACGCAGTGGCCTTTTCAGCTTTAGGGCAAAAGGGGTAACTGCAATGCAAGTTGTAGGGACAGAAGGAGCAGTCCCTTTAGTTTGGGAACAGAGTTTTATCTTCTGCTCAATGACCTGTCAGATCACAAGGTTGTTGTTCTTCTAGACTAGTACAAGGGACTGTTGCTGTTCATTGTTTGCCTTTGTTTCTCTGTACTCAGCTTTATACAGAGTACACTATTTGTATTTTTTACTTAATAATAGCCAGTGCCTTGTATGTTCTCAGATACTTTACAAATATATTTGTTGGGAGAAAGAAAGCCGCAGCAACATCTGTCAAGTCTATGGGGAGGATGCAGTTGATGATAGCACATATCGCCATTCGTTTCGGAAATTCCGTGACAGAGACAGAAGCTGTAAAAGATCAACCACGTCCTGGGCATCCATTCGTGGTTTCTGACAAGGATGTTGACCAAGCCATAACAAATGACCCACATCCAACCATTGAGGAATTAGCGGAAACATTGTTGGTACACAGAACAACAGTCAAAAGACGGATGCATTGGCTTAGTTTCATCAAGTTCGATAACTGGGTTCGGCACCAGCTTTCTGCAGAGCAACAAGAGGAGAGAATCTGTACCCATTCCTTTGCTTTCCTGTCAAGAAATGAACAGTTTTTGGGGAAAATTATAATGGGGGGATGAGAAATGGGTACTGTACCATAATGTAAAGCATGGACGGACTTATCGGACTACCACCTTTTTCCATAATGTAAAGCGTCGACGAACTGTGTGCCAAGGTGCAGAGCCTGCTCCATTGACCTCAAAAGGAGGACTGCATCCCCAAAAGGTTATCTTGAGTGTTTGGTGGAATGTCTGGGGAATAATCCACTGGGAGGTGTTTGCACCTAAGTGAAGGATAAATGCTGACCTCTACTGCCAACAGTTTGACAGATTGCGAGAACAACTGTAATTGAAGTGGCCAGCATTCCCGTCGATTGCGAAGGCGTGAACCTTCATCATGATAACGCCAGACCTCATGTTGCTTTAATCACTCGGCAAAAATGACTGGACTATGGTTGGGAAGTGCAACCTCACCCTGTGTATCCCCCAGACCTGGCACCTATGGACTACCACCTTTTTCGATCATTACAGAACGCCTTCGCTCTCCAAACCATCAAGAAAATGGCATTACACGACTTTTTGAATTTAAAACACGGGAGTTTTTACAGCATGGGATTCATTTACTCACAGACAGATGGCAAGAGGTCATACAGAATTATATCAATTATGTGAAACCCTAGGTATGTTATTTGTTGTGTTCACCTCCTTTGCAGCCTACAAAAATGGGTAGAACTTAAGCACACACCCAATAGCTGTTTCTCTTATATAACAGAAAGCTGATTTGAGGGGGTTTGAAAAAAGTTGGGTGCACTGAAGCTCACACAGTGTCATCCCCGATTGGCAGGAAAGAAACAGCTTACAGCCTAGAAAAATTGTGGACCAGATTTACGAACGCCCGAAAGAGAAAAAGATACCGAGTGAAATACAAAAGGTCTTGTGTGAGAAATCTCATAGATATGAGTGAAGCTCCAGTTGTGTGTCAATATTGCCATAAATGATGCCTACATCATCAGTAAGCAGTAACTTTGGGTTGACATAACTTATGATTTTGCTTTGGGAGGCTAACCCCTGAAACTCAGAGAATTAGTGCTACGTACATACAATTTCTTGAAGATATTTCTGCTAAGCTTTAACACGTCAATAACTGCCGTTCACAAACACTTTAAAATGTCCACCACTCTGACGTTACTGCTTACTGGTTGTCCTGAATTCCATTTAGCATTCTCTCAAAGGAGAATTAGAGCATGGTACTCCTTTACTTGAAGGTTAAACAACCTCTATGAACTTATTTTTTTCCACTTTTATAGTATGTCTATCGCCCGAGTTCTGAATACGATATCGTTAGCTCATTAAGAAACTTCTGTCAGTAATACATTAATTTACGGATAATGAATATACAAGGTGAAAATAGACACCTTCATGCTATAGATATAAACCAAAAGCACATAAAAATACGGCTGTTGCTATTTCGCTGTTATTCCTTGTAGGATACTCAAACCACTCATGTACTGTAAGATATTGTAAATAAACATGACGCAACTTGGAACTAAATTTAAACATGACAGTACATCTTGAGCACTACGCAAATAAATCACAAACAGCTATCTTACTTCGCTCGAGACTGTAGCAGCAAGCTTAAAGTAGACTTCATTATTAACTGCGTCAGTCCCAACCTTCGATTTTTTTAAAGCTATCAATAAAGCTTCTGCTGGTTCATCGCATGCTTTCCTCTTTAACCGTATGACAGCAGCCATGCTGATATTTTTCTTGACAAGCAAACACGCTGAATTGCGTGAAGTGGTTGGTTAAAATCCCAAGCTCTAGTTCGCTGAGTTATTGCCACCCTCTTAATACATTTCTAATCATTGGGTGCGTTCTTAAAAACAGGTCGTCGCCAAGAACTCCTGCGGTAACTTTTATATCTTCAAATGGAAGTATACTTCATTTTTGAAATCATCCACATACTACTTCACAATATTCCTCACTTTATTTCATATTTACTGCTCTGTTGGTATTCTGGTCCTCGATAGTTCTAACACAATATGCCCGCCCAGTGGCTTTTGGTGAGTTTTTGCCTCATCCTGAAGTTAAACTACGATTTTTGATCGTTTAAATGAAAAATAATAATGGCATTTAATTATTTTAATAACCATTTTTTAAATATTTTGATGATCAATTTTTCATTAATTTCAATGAGGATTTTTCTAGCTCAGAGATATGTCAGCAGAAGAAAGTCTATTCTTGTTAACCGTAATCGCTAATCTGAAAGTCAATGAGGATGCCGCAAGTTGAAATTCACATGTGTTAGCTTGAATGTGTATTGTGTAGTGAAGTATTGTTTATTACTTACTGTATACATTTAATTATCTAGAGTCTCAAGATGGTAATTTTATCGAGGCATTTGAACGTATTACGTAAATACGGGACTAAGAGTCTTCGACCTTTTCCTTTTAAAATAAAAATTCAGGAAACTTCATGTAGCAAGGTGAGTCTTTTAGTAATAATTTTAATCATTCTAACCACATATTAAATACAGTTTGGCACAATTAATATATTTTCGCACGTGTTTGCTTTTGCTTTCGCAATTATAATTTAATTCGGATCGTTAAGTGAGCAAAGAGGATTTGAAGTATCTGTCATTCCTGAAAAAGAATAACTTCGGTGATGGAGCACGCTTAATCATTCCTCCGAGATGGGCCCGGGTTCGAATCCCAGTTAAGCACAGATATTGTGTTTGTCGTACGGCACTGGGTCTCTCACTTTCAGGGAATTAAGCCCAGTGAGTTCTCATGGTGGTCGGGAAATCCCTAAAATATTTTATGAAAAATAGAAAATCTAACACAAGACATCGGCCGTTTTCGCTGACCACATGAATCTCCGCTACAGTTGCAGAGTGGTCAGAATTCAGGGACTTCGCTAGACTATGAAATTAAAGTGGACGAGTATGTATTTTTTTTTATTTGCTCGGAAATGCAACTTTATTTATGAAATACTAAAATAATTTTTACTACAGACTGCAAAGCAATTTTCAGGGCTTGAAAAATGCCTGGGGCATGTAAATTATTGGGTAAATGTGTAGATTGGCGTCCTAAATTATTTCGTCGGAAAAATATTAGTACCTGGAAAAGTGCGACATACAGATTTTAGAGTATGGCAAATGCAGAAATTCCATATTTTAAATGCCATTTTAAAGATTTTTATAATAATAGTAACCTGTAAGTACAATGCTATAAAAAGAAGCTGCGATAGGCCGCCCCGGTGGCGCAGTGGTCTAAGCGATGGCCTCTGATCATTCGTCCGAACGGGGTCCGGGTTCGAATCCCGGTGAGGCATGGATGTTGTGTTTGTCTTACGGCACTGGCTCTCTCCCTTCCCTGGAACCAGTGACCCTAAATTAGGGACGGGCGACTGCTTATAGCCCATTGAGTTGCTCACGGTGGTCGTTAAACCTCCAAACAAAAAAAAAAAAAAAAGAAGCTGCAATAGGCCTAACCCACCACTCTGGCGACGATGTGAAGATTTGCTCTGTTGAAAGGAAGGTAAGGCTCGGTGGCGCAGTGGTCTAAGCGATGGCTTCTGATCATTTGTCTGTAAGGGTTCCAGGTTTGAATCCCAGTGAGGCATGCATGTTGTTTGTTTTACGGCACTGGCTCTGTCCCTTCCCTGGAACCAGTGGCCCTAAATTAGGGACGGGCGACTGCTTATAGCCCATTGAGTTGCTCACGATGGCTGTTAAACCTCCAATAAAAACAAAACAAAAACGATTCGTTGCTGTACCGAAATGACGTACGTAAGAGTACAAAAGAAAGTGGTTATGGCCGCCCCGGTGGCGCAGTGGTATAAGCGATAGCCTCTGATCATTCGTCCGAACAGGGTCCAGGTTCAAATCCCAGTGAGGCATGGATGTTGTATTTTGTCTTACGGCACTGATTCTCTCCCTTCCCTGGAACCAGTGAACCTAAATTAGGGACGAGCGACTGTTTATAGCCCATTGAGTTGCTCACGGTGGTCGTTAAACCTCTAATCAAAAAAAAAAAAAAAGTGGTTATGTTGGCAGGAAAGTGATAAATGTTGTAGTGATATGCTACAAAACATAGGTCCACATTATCCACCCTTTATTTTGTTGTATTCTGTACGTTGTTGGCCGGAAAAACTGAATAAAACCTCTATGATTTGCAAATGATATGTATCAGTGAGATAGAAACTGACATGCAAACAAGGTATTAACGGAAGAACCAAAAGTGCACTGGCATATCAAATCAACTACGAGTGGAAACCGTTTAAAGCAGAACCGAAAGTTATACTTCCTCAGTTTTCTGTACAGCATAGAAAGTCATGTTCGTACTTTCTCTTTCAAATCAGGGAATCATATGCAAAAAAAAAACAAAAAAAATTCTCAACATCTGCTTAAAAAACAATGATAAAACATGGATGAACTAAATTCTGTTGCATATGAGTACAACATGGTTCACCCTCCTGGCAAGAATGTACATGGTTGCACATGTAGTCATCTGCGCTTGAATTACACGCTGCAACGAATCTTCCTTTTAACAGAACAAATCTTCACATCAGCGATGCGTTAGGCATATCACAGAGTGTCTTTACAGCATTGAACTTACAGCTTAATATTACAATAAAATCTTTAAAAGACAGTTAAAAAATGAAATGTCTGCACAATTTGCCATTAATTTCCATACTCTAAAAATCTGTATGTCGCACTTTTTCCTGGTACTAACATTTTTCCGACGAAATAATTTAGGATGCTAATCTCCACATGTACCAATTATTGATAATTCAGGCCAATAATTATCTAGGCTAGCTGCAAAGCCCAGAGAATGCACAAATAAAAGTCAATTAGATTAACACAAATAAAAGTCAATTAGATATACATAAATAAAAGTCAATTAGATATACATAAATAAAAGTCAATTAGATATACATAAATAAAAGTCAATTAGATATACACAAATTAAAGTCAATTAGACATACACAAATAAAAGTCAATTAGATATACACAAATAAAAGTCAATTAGATATACACAAATAAAAGTCAAGTAGATATATGCAAATTAAAGTCAATTAGATACACAAAAGTCAATTAGATATACACAAATAAAAGTCAATTATATACACAAAAGTCAATTAGATATACACAAATAAAAGTGAATTAGATATACACAAATAAAAGTCAGATACACAAATAAAAGGCAATTAGATATACACAAATAAAAGTCAATTAGATATAACAAATAAAAGTCAATTAGATATACGCAAATAAAAGTCAATTAGATATACACAAATAAAAGTCAATTAGATATATGCAAATAAAAGTCAATTAGATATACACAAATAAAAAGTCAACTGGATACACTGATGAGCAGAGTTCACCAAAAAAATAATTTAAAGGAGTATTTTAGAAAAATTAACGAGTGAAATAAAAAAAAAAACTTGCAAAAACACTGGGATATTATAAAAAAAAATCCTGGTTTTTTTTTCATATTAAAAATATTATTTTATTACTGAATGTATTTGGACGTTTTGCTTCATTTTTTAGTTAAAAAATATATATACATAAATAACGTAAACACTACAAGCACATCGAAAGTAGTCCCTGGAAATTCTTTGTACTATTTTGGTAAAAAACAAGAATGAATTTCCAACTTTGACTTCGATGTAACACAGGAAACATAGTCTTTATCAATGCATTCTTCATTTTCTAATGAGGTGTCCACGTTTGTTCGCTGCTTTCATATTTCCAGCACTAGTTTTTTACAGCTTTCATTGTTTCCTTCCTCTGCCTTTTGCTTCTTTTCTACACCATCGAAATAATTCTTGCCGAAAAAAAAAAAAAAAGACTTTAAAGGTACACTGTTTTGACACATCATTCGATACTACAATGTCTGATAAAGCTGTTTCAATCTCTACAAATCATGACCATGTACCACCGTCATGACAAAGTACAAATCACAACTCCACGACCCGCTCCGGAAATGCAATTGCGAAAGCGTACTTCACTCAGCTGATCGAACATGAGCTGTTGTAGCAATGACAGTAGATTTGCGAGCTGTAGCCCATGCGATTTCGCGCCCAATGACGTCAAGGTAAGGAACGATGTCACCCTGACTGGCTGGTGGGACCCCGCCGCCGTAGCTCTGGTCGCGCCAAGCAAACCACAGCCAGGTATGGATCGCATACAACACGAGATCTGGCCTGAGGTAACAAAGGATGCCACTGATCATATGTTTGAAACACAAAATTAGAATAAAAATTTGAAAATAAACATTTTTCAGCTTAAAATTCTCGATTCGTATTTTTACGCGTCGGCAAAATTTCGATGCATATTTTTATGCATTGGCAAAATTTCAATGCGTAAAAACACTTTGCGATGTGTATTAGATGCGTAATTACGCATTTTGGTGAACTCTGCTGATGAGTCATTACCTTATGACCACCTACCTAATAAGCTGTAGAGCGTTCGAATTACTCAGTGGTCCGCTGGCCATTGGCCAGTAAAACTTTCACCGGATCACTGAACTAAGTGACAAAAGACTTCGTGCCAAATGGTATGATGAAGAATCTGAGGCTATCCTATGCACGATTGAACTGGGAAAACAAGTACAGAAAGGCAGTTTCCCAATCCTTGTCTTTTAACGGCAACAGCCACTTTTTGTTATCTCCGTTCCCACCATTCATAATGAGCAGAGGTAAGCACAATAAATAACCTGCTCTTCCTTGGATTTGCCCACCCTAGTTAATGCAGCAGATACTGACACCAGACTTTGTTTCTGCCCCAAGAAAACACAATAACGAAGGACATCAATTGGATGCGTGAACGCATTTTTGTAAAAGAGCAATTCACATGAGACAGTGTTCAATGGAGGACTGAAACTAACTTCATTGGAAAGTAGGAGGGATAAGCAATAAGACTAATAAAATAAGGAAAAATAAGCTAAGTCCTAAACAATAAAACAAGAAAGGTTGTGAATTTTTGTACATTTGAAGTCTTCTCGTTCCCTTCTTACTTAAAAACAGATTGAAAATGCACTCTTACCCTGCTATATCAATAACACTAACCTGCAAATGAAAACTTTTTTTCTGCGGTATGAACTTGAATATGTGACTTTTACTTATCTTTGTACGCTGAATTCAAAAATGCATTTGGTTCTGCTGTATCACATCGGGTTCCTTGGCAATATGGTATAATGTAAGTTCATCCATTTCTGTTGACCGAAGCAATACATTTCATGTCTTTGCATATATAGCATGCATATTTAACCATTTTTAAAACTAAACATAAGCAAGAACAACCTTTAAAAGTGAAAGGGAATAATCAGAACAAAACTACATAGGAATAAAATAAAAAGTATTGAAGAGTTGAAAACGTACCTAATTACATTCCTTAATGTTAGTCGGCAGTTCTTTTTCTTCTCTTGCCATGGAAGCTCAGTGTTCGCGGTGCCGTTGAGTGTTCTCTGGAAGAATCCTCGCATGCAATAGACCAACAGTAATCAGCCATCATATGCTCATCCTAACGTCCCTGATAACGTGGATCTGCCTCTTTTAAGTCCTGGTGGAACCTTTCACCTTGCTCTTCACTCAAAGCTCCCAAGGCTCATATTACAGCAAAGCAATTTTAATTTGTCCAACATATTTTGTACAATTGTCTTATATTACGGGTCCTTTACGTTTCCAAGAAAACTTTTCACCACTTCTTTGAAAGCGTTCCACGCCTCTTCTTCAGTTTGATCATTGTACAGGTGAAATTGTTATCCATCATCAGTTTACGAATTTGCGGGCCATCAAATGTTCCCTCTCTGATTTTAGCTTGTGACAATGAAGGAAATGTTGTGCATAAGTACTGGAAGCATGGACGACTTTTGTCTAGTGCCTTTACAAACTGTTTCATAATACCAAGTTTTATGTGTAACAGAGGGAGTAGAGTTTTCTCACGATCAACTAGACTTTCATTAATGACATTCTTGGAATCTGTTGTCAGTTGCTTCCTCTCAGGCCAATGTGCAGTATCCCAATGTTTGTCCCTGGCTCTGCTATCCCACTCATAAAGGAAACAGGAAAATTTTGTGTATCCTCTCTGCTGTCCTAAAAATATTCCAATGACTTTCAAGTCACCACATATTTGCCATTTATGTTAATGGAATTTAATTTTTTTCAAGCACTAACTTTAATGTTTCGTATGATTCTGACAATTTTGTGGAATGTGCAAGTGGTGGTACAGAAGTGAATTTGTTGCCGTTATGAAGTAAAAATTGCTTGTTCTTTTGGAAGAGTCAATGAAAAGGCACCAGGAACTAGGTTGAAAGATTTCCTTTCCCAACTTATGAATAAGATTACAGATGTCTGTACAAAAAACCAGATCATCTTCCTTTGAGTAGTACTTCCGAAAACACTTGTCACAATTCCTGTACCAAGAAAATGTAACTCCAGGTGCCAGCAGGTTTGTCTCATAAAGTCCTGAGCCTAGTAATTCACTCTTTTTCATCGTGAGCCCCAGTACTCTTGTCAAGTCCTTCAACTCGAGTTGAGTAAACATTTTTGGTGAATGGTCAAATTCTTCTGGTTCGAAACTTATGTCCTCAGTGTCTGAAAGTAAAGAACTACTTTCAGATTCATCACTCAAGTTAGCTTGTGGTGTAGGTACTAGTAAGTCGTCCATGAGGAACAGGCCGTATGGCTGATGGCAGATTTGGGTATTTAATTCCTTTCTTATTCTTTTTGTTATAACCAGCAACACTGCACATACAGAAATAACAGTCATCGTGGTGGTTCTTCTGTTCACGCCATATCATTAGAATTGCAAACGGCATTGCCTTCCGTTTTCCTTGATACCAGTACTGCAGTCCCTCGACACAACTGTTACAAGCAACGTGAGGCGCAAAGAACTAATCTTGGTCGCCGACTTTCACTTTGAAGTATGCAAAGTATAGTTTCTTCACGAATGAATCTAGTTTACGTACCTCACCATCAAACACGTAACATCCACAAATGTAACAAAATTGCTGAGGACTTCGCACACACTGTCTTCTACACAATCCCGACACACTAGCCATACTTACAAACTCACGTTTTACTTTCACACTTCAAATATAGGACGGGCACACGCACAGGTATGCCTGCCCTCTGCTCAACCGATAGGATATTCAGTGAGGGAATGTGAGGGTTCTTTAAACAGAAACTCCTAGGGGTACAATAAACAAGCGGAGGCGCGCCGACGGCTCTGACGCGAAGCTACGTTGTCTGAAAACATAAACAATAACGAAATGCAGCAGTACGCAGGAGCATTCGTTGACAAGGGACATTTCTCACAGTAATATAGCATTTCTTAGGTTTAAGTCAAGTTCTTTGTGGATATCATGAAAGAAATACGGGATTACGCCATATAATACAAATTTTGAAGATGACAATCCGATTTTTGGCGTAAATGTGACAAGGATGGTAAGTCAGATAATATCCGAAAACTTGAAAATTTTCATCGTCCTGGAGCGGGACTCGAACCCGCGTCTCCCAGAAAACGACTAGGTATGCTAACCACTACACCACCCAGAACGACCAAGTTTCCATTCAATTTGAATTTAACCATCACAGGATCACAGGAAACTTGGTCGCTCTGGGTGGTGTAGTGGTTAACATACCTAAGCGTTTTCTGGGAGATGCGGGTTCGAGTCCCGCTCCAGGATGATGAAAATTTTCAAGTTTTCAGGTATTATCTGACTTACCATCCTTGTCACATTTATGCCAAAAATCGGATTGTCATCTTCAAAATTTGTATTATATGGCGTAATCCCGTATTTCTTTCATGATTTATCTGCTTCTCCGGGCAATCACGGGATAGGATTATTAACCTCCAGATTCGCTAAACATAAATGCCGGTTGCTTCGACTAGCGAATCCTGTGATGGTTAAGTTCAAATTGAATGGAAACTTGAAACTTGGTCGTTCTGGGTGGTGTAGTGGTTAGCATACCTAGGCGTTTTCTGGGAGACGCGATTTCGAGTCCCGCTCCAGGACGATGAAAATTTTCAAGTTTTCAGATATTAACCATCCTTGTCACATTTACGCCAAAAATCGGATTGTCATCTTCAAAATTTCTTTGTGGATATTTAAGTGCGATTGTGGGGAGATGGCTCTACATTACATACAATGTGGATACGTCAATTCACGTATACGGGGAAAAACAATATTGCGAAACAACTAGATGTGATGGACCAAAACCAACGTTATTTTCGGATTCAGGACACAGATTTCCACAAGAATCGCCTACTTTCGCTTTTACCGCAGAGCCACTGTTGGCTAGTGTAATCTATCGGAATCTTGATCTGGAAACATTTTTTGTTCTGTGAGTTGCACTTTAAAATTAGATGTTTTAAAAACAAAACTGGAGATAATTTCTTTGAAATGATACATTATTTTCTGCATATATTGTAATTGTATTAAGTATTTTGGGAGGGGGGGTTACGAATCAATAGACATTTTGGTGGACCAGTGGTTTGCAAATTCTAGTGGTCCACTGGGCCAGTAAAAGATTTTTCTAATTCTAACACTGAGCTGTAGAACCCCTTTTAGCCCGCCAAACAGCGACCACATGTCGATGCATCGATTCAATGAGGTGGCGATAGGAATCCTGGGGTATCTGGTACCATAATGCCGACAGCAGGTCCTCCAGTTCCCGTACATTTCGGGGTGGTGGTGATTTAGCGCCAACCCGCTTTTCCAAGACGAAATGTTCGATTGAGTTCATGTCAAGTGAATTTTGAGGCCAGGGCATTAATAGAAAGTAACCAGGCATGTTCCTCAAAACATGATTCTGGCAGTGTGGCATGGCACATTTTCCTGTTGGTAATAGCCATTACCAACGGGATAGGGGTGGGGGCTGAACAGGGCTAAATTTTTTTCACTACTTTAGTAAAGCAGTGAAAATACTCACCCATATATTGAATCATCATCATCATCATTGTCAACCATTATCAATCCACTGCTGGACGAAGGTCTCCCCAAGTTTCCTCCACAACGGTCTGTCTTGTGCCAGTCTCCTCCATGTCACTCCCGCATATTTACGAATTTCATCCACCCATCTCCCATGTGGTCTTTTTCTGGGTCTTTTCCTGTCCATTGGAATCCAATCTAAAATTTCGGCTGTCCGTCGATGATCTGTCCTTCTGGCAGTATGTCCAGCCCATTGCCATTTCAGGGATTTAACTCTGATCATGATGTCTTCCACTCTTGTCATTTTTCGGATCCACGAGTTCCTCTTCTTATCTCTCCTGGTTACACCAAGCATGCACCTGTCCATGAGTTGTCTGCAGCCTTTGTATGTCTCTTTTAGTTAAGGTCCACGTCTCTGCACCATACGTAAGCACTGCAAGGATGCATTGATCAAACACTTTTCTTTTAAGACATAATGGCATATTGCTCTTGAAAATTATGCTGTTTCTTCCAAAAGCTCTCCAGGCAAGTTTTGTACGCCGATTAATTTCTTCATCAATGTGACCCTCACTTGATATCTGCTGTCCAAGATAAACGTACGTATCTGTTATCTCCAGTTTTTCTCCATCAATCGATAAATCTTCATTTCTTGTAAAAGCATTGAACATCACTTTTGTCTTCTGAAAGTTCATTTTTAATCCCACTTCTTTACTCTTGTCAGCAAGTTCCTGGATCATACTCTGCAGCTCTGATGGGGTAGTTGCAAAAATGACTACGTCATCAGCAAAACGAAGGTGGGTTAGATAATCTCCATTAATCTTTATCCCTTTGTTTTCCCAGTTCAGTGATTGAAAGACATTTTCCAATGTGGCATTAAAGAGCTTCGGAGATATGGTGTCACCTTGTCTCACTCCCTTTCCAATTTTTATGTGTGTTGTATTTTCAAACAGCCAAATCTTTGCACTTGCATTTTCATAGATGTTATTAATAATATTAATGTATGCATCTTCAATACCGCAGGATTTCAGAGCCGTGGTAACTGCTGATGGTTTCACCGAATCAAAGGCTTTTTCATAATCGATAAAAGCCATGCACAATGGAAGTTCATATTCCCTCGCTCTTTCAATCAGTTCTCTCAGTACGTGGATATGATCTATTGTGCTGTAGCCACTCCTAAATCCAGCTTGTTCTCTCGGTTGAGCCATGTCCACTGTGAAAGAACTTTAGAGAAGATTTTATAAACCACTGATAGGAGGCTGATAGGTCTGTAGTTCCTGAGATCCTCAATGTCACCTTTTTTATGTAGCAGGATCATTGTAGCATTGTTCCAATCCTCAGGAATTTTCCCTTCATTAAGGCATCGAGTGAAAATTTGGGCGAGTACTGTTTCAATTTCTCCACTTGCTTCTTGTATGATGTCTATAGTAATTCCATCTTCTCCTGGAGCTTTCCCTCGCTTCATGTTCTTGATTGCATGAGCAACTTCTGCTGGGAGGACTGGAAGAACTCTGGTACCTTTCATGATGTCTGGAGTACATGTATCATCCCTTTATATATTGAATATCTTCAATTATTTGAAAATCTTAGCGTTCGCTTTTGCCACGTTTATATTCTGGACGTCGGAAGTTAAAAATTCCTTGCATTGGAAACATGATATAACTATAAAATAGAATAAAAAAGGCTCTACTCACAATGTTTTTTTGGTGGCCCTCTTCTTTTTATTGTTTTCAATTTTTGAAGTTAGAATATCATGGTTCATGCCTAAAATTTGGTAACATGTTCACACTTGCCGGTACCCTGTGAACATGTTACCAAATTTTAGGCACGAACCATGATATTCTAACTTCAAAAATTGAAAACAATAAAAAGAAGAGGGCCACCAAAAACATTGTGAGTAGAGCCTTTTTTATTCTATTTTATAGTTATATCATGTTTCCAATGCAAGGAATTTTTAACTTCCGACGTCCAGAATATAAAGTGGCAAAAGCGAACGCTAAGATTTTTCAAATAATTGAAGATATTCAATATATTTATAAGCAACACATTTAATTTAAATTTGTTTCCCACCATAAGAAATAAATTATATGGTATACTCACCCATGTTTGATAAAGTTGCAGAACAATGCTAGATAATGGTCATTATGGGAGGTACTATCTGCTGTATGACAACACAGAACTCAAAGTGAAAGCTAATAATATCAAGAACTTATTTTGAAATAACTGCAAGATTATTTGCTGGAGTGTTCATATACAATCCCTTTCCCCCGAAATGTTCTACCTACACAGCCTAAACTCCTTGTGATAATTGACAAATGCTGCAGATGAAGGCATTTACGGAGATATCATTTTCGACATGAAGTCTCAAAATGTTTTGTTTACGTTATTTAGTAAGGTGTCTTTACAATACATAACTGCAGCAAAAAACCATGTTTTGTAATTGAAACACGTACAAATACATACATGATCACTAAATGAAGAATCTGTTCACCATGAATTTGAAAATCTTTAAATTTCTAACTGATTTTCTATAATAGAAAAATTACAAAAATTGCAGTACAAATAGAAAATTTTACAGTGTAAAAGTTCTGTATGTTTTTTTCATTTATTCAAAATTTAAAAATCATGTCTTATGCGAAAGGATTTTTAGTACAACTTCAACATAATTTTGGTAGTAGCAGTTCTCTCTCTCTCTCTCTCAAATATTTGTTGGAATTTCAGCCCACTTCGTTGAAAATTTAAGAACTGGAAGCTCAAAGGTATGAAAATTAAGATTATTTTACGATCTGTCAAACACAAAAAAGGCTATATAAGGATTTTTTTTTATTTTAATGTTCTTACTTTAGTGTTCTTAAGAGAAAATTTTGAACAAATATAAATATTAAGTGTGTCCAACATTAGAAGCTTCTCCAGCCCAATTACATGCATAACTAATTAAACTAGTGATTTAAACCTGGTTATTCGCTTTTTCCACGTCAATTAAGTGAGTTTGCCACGATATTTAAATATCTTGAAATTTCTAACTGTGATTGTCCACAATAAAAAAATTGCAGTACAATTTTTCTGTAGTAAAATCTTGGCATGGGCCGATGAAAAATTTTCCGCAACACCCACTTCAATTTAAGGGGATGACGGGTGTACTTTTTTACCCCCCTCCAGTACTATGCTTGCCACTGTTTCCAGAGCAACTGTACTTTTTGTTTTGTTTCTTAAATAAAAAAAGGGATTTTCAGTTGTGATACAATAGTACCGCAAAACTACAACTGAACAGCCCCTTTTACAAAAATTTTCCCGGGCCCTTTTGCGACTGCCAATACACCCCTGGCAGATTCATGCTACAGGGTGTCCGAGAATTATTGGACACATTACCAAATTATATAAAACAAAACATTAAACAGATAGAAAGAAACTGACTCTACTAATTTACAATGTAAGTACACAAGTTAATAAACTTCAATGTGAGATCCCTTGGTTGCTCGTAGTACGTCCAAGCGATGCTCGATTTCATGCCATGTATTGCCAAGCATCTGAGGAGTTATGGAATTAATAGCAGCTGTGATATGCTGCTTCAGTTCCTGCAAATTAGTAAAAGGCGTCTGATAGACATCATCCTGCCGCCCCGGTGGCGCAGTGGTCTAAGGCGTTGGCCTATGATCATTCGTCAGTATGGGGTCCGGGTTCGAATCCCGGTCAGGCATGGATGTTGTGTTTGTCTTACGGCACTGGCTCTCTCCCTTCCCTGGAACCAGTGACCCTAAATTAGGGACGGGCGACTGCTTATAGCCCATTGAGTTGCTCACGGTGGTCGTTAAACCTCCAATTAAGAAAAAAAAAAAAAAAAGACACCATCCTACACATAACCCCACATGAAATAATCCAGTGGAGTTAGATCTGAAGAGCGAGGAGGCCACAGAATTGGACCACCATGCCCAATTCATCTGTTGGGGAAATGCTCATTTAGGCCCTTACGTACACACGTTGACCATTGCGGTGGTGCGCCGTCTTGTTGGAAAACGACGTCATATCTTTTGATCTGGGGTATAGCAAAAATTTCTAGCATATCCAAGTAGATGTCACCATTTATGGTTTTTTCGTAGAAGAAGAAAGGGCCAATTACTTCTATTTTTGATAGGGTGCACTACACATTAACTTTTGGAGAATCACGTTCCAGTTCAATAGCAGCATGAGGTGGTTCACTGCCCCATATGCTACAGTTGTGACGATTCACAATACCTGATACATGAAATGTGGATTCATCACTAAAAATTACAGTACTGAGAAAGTTTTTGTCGTTTTCCACCGAATTCAGCATATCCACAGCGTAAACGTATCGCAGAGTGTGATAATTTACATGCATCTTTTGCACTATTTGAATTTTATAAGCATCCACTTTAATTTCTTGTGCAAGTTATCGTGAACTGTCGATTTCGGAAAGCACAGTTCTCTGCTTGCTTTACGAACGGAATTCCTGGGGTTTCGTCGAAAACTTTCATTAACTTGGTCAACCGTCTCACCGCTGACGCTAGATTAACTTGGTCAACCGTCTCACCGCTGACGCTAGATTAACTTGGTCAACCGTCTCACCGCTGACGCTAGGCCTACCGGCTCCTCCACGATGTTCCACATTGCCAGTTTTTTTAAACTGTTTCATCCACCGCTTAATTGAATTCGTTGACGGAGGATTACAACTATACTCTAAACGGTACCGTCTTTTAACTTTAATGACAGACGCAAGCCATAACACATACATCGCCTTCTGCTGCATGGATGACATGACTCCTGATTGTGCATTCCTCGTCAGGCTGCACCTAGTGCCATCTATCGGATTCTGGGAATAACAATTCTGCAAAACAAAAATATAGAAACCGTGTTAGAAATACGTGACATAAAAAAACAGACAATGCTCATAGTTTTTTTTTTTTTTTTGTACATAATTTTGTTATGTGTCCAATAATTCTCGGACACCCTGTATTTTTATACAACTTTGTTGGTCATCTACGTAACAACTCCTCAGAAAACTTGAAAATTTCATCACCCTGGAGTGGGAATCAAACCTGCATCTCCCGATTTCTGGTCGAGTAGGCTAACCCCGGGCTGGAAAAATAAGCTCCAGATCTAGTAGCCAGCTCCAAAATTTAGGAGCCAGGTGAAATGAAAGCAAATTTCAAAGTATAGTGCACAAACGTAATGCATAGTGATGATGTCGGAACAAAGAGTAATAATATAAGTGTATTAAGCTCTGCCTATTACCCAAACTACTTATTGCTAAATGAAATTCAAATTCGGTCTATAAATCTCATGGTTCTATAGTTTTGATAGAAATCTAAACATAAAAAAGAATCATATTCACACAGCATTGCAAATGTCATCTAGCTGCTTAATTATTCACGTGCTATTTAGACATAATCTATATTTTGAGGTTACTCACCTTTATTTCCCAAAAACTTTAGGGAGGTTTTCGTCTCTACACATTTCCAACACATATTTTTCTTATTAACATCGTGGTTCAAGGCCGCGAAAAAAAATATATTTTTCAACTCATGCAAACTTTGTTCCCTTCCTTTCTTTTTCCTATGACCAAATTCAGATTCAAAATAAGCTACCACAAGTATACATAATTGAACTCCCTAAAACACTTATATCTAATTAAAACTTCAATCAATAAAACTTATATTACACATTTCCTAAAATGTCAAAGTTAAAAAACTAGATCTGAAGCTTATTTTTCCAGTTTTTTAACTTTGACGTTTTAGGAATGTGTAATATAAGTTTTATTGATTGAAATTTTAATTAGATATAAGTGTTTTAGGGAGTTCAATTATGTATACTTGTGGTAGATTATTTTGAATCCGAATTTGGTCATAGGGAAAAGAAAGGAAGGGAACAAAGTTTGCGTGAGTTGAAAAAGACGTTTTTTTTTTTGTTTTGTTTTTTTGAGACCTTGAACCACGATGTTAATAAGAAAAATAAGTGTTGGAAATGTGTAGAGACAAAAACCTCCTAAAAGATTTTGGGAATAAAGGTGAATAACCTCAAAATATAGATTATAAAAAAGAATGTGAAAAAAAAATAAAAAATCTTTTAAGCTCATCAATCTGAGATGAAACTATTTGGTTGAAAATAATAGCTAAAAAAAATTGCGTCTGTCAGCTTCCGGAATATCGTGTAATATGGCTTTGGAAACTAAGCAGGGGCCGTTAAAAACATGTAGAAATATGGTTTTATAAAAAAAATATCCAAGATGAAGCCATCTGGAAGTAGAAAAGATCAATAAAATCCGACCGTCAACTTTTGAAATGCCGCGGAAACGGAAGGGAATGTTGCAAATGTTTAACAAATATGGATTTCGTAAAAAAAAAAAAAAACCCGGCAATAATCTAACAGATATGAAGCTATCTGGAAGCCAAAAAACGCAAAAATTGTAATCAATTTGCGGAATGCCTTGTAATGCTACCGTGAAAAACGGGAGACGGACGGTCAAAATGTGTAAAAATACGGTGTTAAAAATAAAGATGAAGAACAAAAAAAAAAAAAAACACCTTATGAATCTAACTGAATACTAAAGTAAAGCTATCTGGAAGCAAAAGGAAAAAAAGTTGAGACTTCAACTTACGGAATGCCGACGGCAGTGGAAATAGAGAAAACACTTTAAAAATATGGTATGGCTCTCGCAAAAAAAAAAAAAAAGAAAGAGAAATTGCCTTAATTTAATTTTCAGTTAGATTAAAATTGAGGCCTCCATGTCAAAAAAGAATAGAAAAAATGAAAATTGCTCCCATAGCTTCCGAAATGTTTTTATGCACTTTTAACCACCACACATGTCAAACGTGCGTGGTGCGTTAAAGGTGCATAAAAATATCGCTTCCGAGATTCAGAGCTCAAGAAAAGCAATTATATTTCATCAAGTTGAAGTCATTTGTTTGAAAAATATGGAAGAATGAAAGCTAAAATGAAATGGGGGGGATATGTCGATTAGAGTTGTCTGCGTGTTCTATCGATTACAGCTTTACATCTTAAACGAAAGCCAACGTTAATAATGCGTGAAAATTTTCTTTCCTTTGTTTTAAAATTTAAAGAAATCTCAAAAACAATTACTGTTAAAAAAAAAATAGAAAAACAGTCTGCACACCTTTCCGAGAATCTGCGATGGGCGCCGCCACGTCTCGCTGTTTCTGCTCGCGGGCCGGCAGCGTAAACCGAACAGTGTGATCTTCAGTGATTCCGTGATCTGACAAGTTCAGTCACGTGACTCAAGGGTTTCATCGCGTTTCTCTGCTTGAAACTCGCGGATCAGGATAAAAGCTGACAAAATTCATAAATGCAACTAAAGCAGAAATTTTCAGAGTTTGATTTTATTAAAATACAATTTGTCGAAGTTATATTTTGCATCTATGAACCGAAAGTAATGACTGCAAATTATGAAATTTGAAGTAAAAAAAAAAAGTTGGGCGCTAGGACCAAATTTCTAGGTGCCCTGTAATTTTCCAGCCCTAGGCTAACCGTTACACCACCCAGGACAGTAAAGTTCAAAGCAACCGAGACTTAGGATACTAGCTTGGCATACTCAAATGGAAATCAGATGTGGGTTTGATTCCCACTCCAACACGATGAAATTTTCAAGTTTTCTGAGAGGTGTTACGTTGATGACCAAGTAAGTCTTACAAGAAAATTAAGAATTTCTAATGTGTTTGCTATGAATATTCTATCAATTTCCCATGTATTATGAAGAATATTTCTTTCTTCACTGATTTATTTGAGAAATGTTTGGATCATTTCTTGTGAATTTTGTGATGTGTTTGTTCTCATTGGTAGCCTGTAGATGTGCAGTAAATCCATTCATTTTGAAGTTATTAATTTTTCTGTGACTCACAGTTTTATTTTTATTACAGGCACATGTGTGTGCATTTCACATTGTATCCTCAAATCACCACCAGTATTCTACACTGCAAAATGGGAGAACATCAAAGACCATCCATTTATTCAATCACAGACTGCCTGTTGCTAGTATTGTGTCTTACTATCATCTTCCTGCAGGTGGTGATATGAACAGAGTGCAGGTAACGTATATCTGATGAACGAGTTCCCAGAATTTATGAAATTTTCCCCGATTGGTGTCAGTAATTTGCATATTTAGATCTAGATTGTGTAGAATCGCACAACTGATTTTTTAAAAGCTGTGTGATACACGGCCAAGTCACATTATTGTGACCACCAGCTAATATCCAGAGTAACCGCCGTGTGCAGTGTGGACAGCAGCTAGAATTGCTGGGAGTGACTCAATTAGGTGCTGCAAGGTGCTCACAGGAATGTGGAGCCATGCTGACGACAGTGCGTCTGACAGAGGCTGCTGGAGGGTGCGTGGTGGAGGATCTATAAAGCAAACAACATGATTGAAGTGGCCCCACAGATGCTCAATTGGTTTTAAGTCTGGAGAATTAGGAGGCCAGGGAAGTACTTTGAAGTCTTCATCATGCTCTTCCAACCACTCTCAGACGTTTCTAGCTGTGTGACATGTCGCATTGTTGTGCTGGAAGATCCCATCTGCCCCAGGGAAAGACAATCAACATGTATGGGTGTACGTGGTCTGCAACGATGGATTCATAATGAATTTGGTCCATATTGCCTTCCACAGGTATGAGTGAACCCAAGGAATGCCACGAAAACATTTCCCAGACCATAATGCTGCCCTTACCAGCTTGTGTTCTGCCAGCAGTAGTTGAAGAGTGTTTGCTCTCCTATGTTTCTCGCCTTATACGCCAACTTCCATCCGTTCGAGGAAGCAGAAAACATGACTCATCGGAGGAGGCAATCCTTTGCCAATCAGTGGAGGTCCAATTCTGATACTGCCGTGCAAATGTAAGCCTTTTCTGCCAATGCACATTCGTTAGCATAGATGCAGTGACCATCTGTCTGCATCAGATCCCCATATGCAGCAGGGTTCACTGAACTGTCATTTTAGACACACTTCTGGTAGCCCCCTGGTCCATTCGGCCAGTGGTTTGCTCCAATGTAGCGTGTAGATCGGTCCTCACTCACCTTCGAAGCCGACATTCACTTCTCACCTCAACGACACGTGGTGCCCCGCAGTTTCCACATCGCTTATTCGCAGTGGTGCCATTTCTCCAATCACAAAACACTTTAACCACAGCAGCACGTGAACAAACAGTTCACAAACTGCGCTGTTTGAGAAATACTGCCACCCTTGGCCTGAAAGCCGATAAACATCCATTTTTGCAAATCTGATAAATTGCTCCTTTTATCCATGACAGCAACGAGTGATATGTTTTCAGATTGCCTACAGCTCACCTTTATATACCCTCCAAGACAGCTCACGACATGTGGCTTCTTTCATTGGCTACACGCTGTTGAGATCAAAAATAGGAGGTGGTCACAATAATGTGACTCGACTGTGTATTTATTCCAAATGTAATTGAACTGAAATTTTTTCCTAGTTGTAAATGCATTTACAACTAGGAAAAAATTTCAATTGCAGGAAGGAGTAATTTACTGCATCGACTGTAACTGCGGACTCAGCTATATAGGAGAAACAGGGAGAAGTATTAAGGTCCGAATGAAAGAACACCAAGCAGCTATTAGGAACATTGGGAACAAAACAGGGCTAGACAGACATATACAGGCAAGTGGACACTCCATAAATTGGGACTCAGTGAAAATAATTGCCCACCAGTCAAACTTAGTAAAGAGGAAACTAGAAGAAGGGATCGAAATAGCAAGAAGAAGAAGTACCACAATTAACGATAATTGCGGATGGACTCTTCCAATTGAGTGGCAGCAACTACTCCAGTGACATAGTCCTGATGACGAACTAGGCTTTAGTTCGAAAATTTGACAACCAACTTTGATGAAAAATAACCTCTATAAGACCCGTAAAAAAGTTATTTCACAATCACTGAAATTTTTTTTAAGCTAAATATGTACGTGTGTACATTTTTGAAGATTCGTGTTGGATTTTTTTCCTTGAGTTGAATGAACCAAAGCACAAGTGCTGCCATGGTAATGCAAAAGAGAATTTGCATCTCTCAATACGTATCACTAAATCTTTGTTGTTGTTTTTTTGTCAGATGAGTGCTGGAAAATACCAGTGTGAGTCAAAAGTTCATCACATTTACAGCTAAAAAGTTTAATGAAGCAAGAAAGCTGTGGGCGCTCACATTCTGCAACGGGGTGAGCGTTTTTCTACAATCAATGGACAAGACATTAGAGATACAGTGAGTAGGACCGCGATTATCCGAGCCTCGATCATCTGAGGTACCAGCGAAATTACTCACATAGCAGTGGTGGTGTACTTTTGCGAAGGTCACTGATCTACGACTCCGGCTCGTCGCGCGCACCCGCCACAGGGTACCCCATGTAGGTCAGTCAGTGTCTTCTGCTATTCGCGTGCTTCCGTTGACCGTGCAGTGTTGTGTTTCCTTTGTAAAATAAATATCTGTTTTTATTTGAGGCCTTAGTGTAAAGTTGTGTTGTTAATCTGTTTTGCAATTCAAAGCAACATGAGTGTGAAAAGAAAAAAATATTGTTTCGTTAGAGACCAAGTTTAAAGCCATTAAAAGAATCGATCAAGGGGAGACAATAAAAAAAGTTGCTTTAGATTTAGGTGTAGGCGAGGTTACTGTAGGAGACTGGAAAAGAAATCGGGATTAAATGGTGTTTTGAAAAGGCGGGCGGGAGTGGAGAAAGTGGCGGTACGAAGGACAAAAATGAAACGGCAAGGAAAACTATGAAAACGTCTGAGTTTCAGAGGTGCCAACTATTACGGATTGTCCGTAATTATTACGGTTTCGACTGTCAGATTACGGAATTACGGATAGGTTGGAAGAATTACAGATTTCAGTTTATGAAGAATTTCAATTTGTATCTCTTTTTGTTAACCCTTCTAGTGCGACGCAGCCAATTCGTCAGCCTTCGATTTTGATCCGTGTATTTCCCGAATCAGACGGCAGATATCGGTGTCGATGGTCATCATTTTGAAATGGAATCTTTTGTACGCTTCTTTTTTACGCTTTCCAACCGTAGGTTGAAGAAGCGTATATGCTTCAGCTTTTTCCATCCGTCCGTCTGTCGGCATGATAATTCATGTAAAAATGGTTTGATTTCGATGAAATTTTAGTATGTGGTAGGGGACCACCTGGGGACGCCCTATTGAAAATGGGCGAAGTGGGGTCAAAGGTCAGGACATAGGATTGCGATCCATTCCATTGCCTTATGCGTCATAACGTGCGTAAAAATGGTTTGATTTCGATGAAATTTTAGTATGTGGTAGGGGACCACCTGGGGACGCCCTATTGAAAATGGGCGAAGTGGGGTCAAAGGTCAGGACATAATATTGCGATCCATTCCATTGCCTTGTGCGTCATAACGTGCGTAAAAATGGTTTGATTTCGATGAAATTTTAGTATGTGGTAGGGGACCACCTGAAGAGGAACCCTATTGAAAATGGGACAAATGGAGTCAAAGGTCAGGACATAGGATCGGGATCCATTCCATCGCCCTTATCCCACACTATTAAGGTGGATGTCAAATAATTTTGCGTCCTATATATCCAATGGAAAACCTTTTGTACACATTTCCTTCACAATTAGTGTGTTCCCAAGGATGGAAATTTGAACATCGATTAAAATACCTTAATACTATAACTTGGAATGCTTAATATTTTCTAAAACATAACCATAATTATATTAAAAATCAATAACGTTTCATTTGGTGGTGTTGAAACCAGAAAAAGATGGCGCGACCTGTACTTTGAAGACGTCAGTAGACAAACAAATGTTGGATTGCATACTTATGGTTATGTTTTAGAAAATATTAAGTATTCCAAGTTATGAAATGAAGCTATTTTAATCAATGTTCAAATTTTCATCCTTGGGAACGCATTAATTGTGAAGAAAATATGTACAGAAGTTTTTCCATTGGAAGTATTGGAAGCAAAATTACTTGACGTCCACCTTAAAGTAGAAATTCTTGTATGTGTGTATGTACATTTTATTTTGAAAACGGCTCAAAGAATTTTGATGAAAGTCGTTAACCTACCGTTTTCTGGTACTAGAAATCAATTTAGCTTGATCTCAACTTTAGGAGAATTCGTTTAGTATGTTAAATAACCACCCCGAATTATAACGTTTTTAGTGTCATGGCGTCATTCCATTAATGCTACCAATGCTTCTTTAGAAATCTTATGACGTCACAATCTTGCGTTTGAGAATGTTGTCGCGCGGTCACGCCATCTGTCTCATTACGTCACGCGTTGTGTGTGGATCCTATTAAAGTTTTATGACGTCGCACTCTTGCGAGCAGATGGTCGCGATTCCCATCTGCCTCATTATGTCACGTGTTGTGTGCGTATGTCTGTCCGCACGATAACTTGTGTAACAATCGTTCGATTTCAATGAAATTTTAGTATCTGGTAGGGGATCACCTGGGAAGGAACCCTATTTAAAGTGAACGAAATGATTAAAGGTCAGTACATAGGAGCGGGATCCATTCCACTGCTGTTATGCATCATAACTAATGTAAAAAAGGTTTGATTTCGATGAAATTTTAGTATGTGGTATGGGACCACCTGGCGACAAATTCTATTGAAAATGGGCGAAATGGGGTCAAAGGTTAGGACACAAAAAGCGGGATCTATTCCATAGTCCTTATGCATCACATAACGTATGTAAAAATGCTTCTGTTGCGACAAAACTTTATCATGTTATTTCGGAGGTATATCGAACCGGTTCTGTTGAATATCATCGAAATAGGATCAAAGGTCAGGACACAGGACTGAGATTTATTCCACTGCAATTATTCTCATAACTTGAGTAATGATTTCTGGTATGTTGGAAAGCATATTACACTGCTGGACAATTGCTAAGGGCGGATCATAAACGGCTATATAGCGCATAAAAAAGTAAGTGTGGTTGGATGCCAAGTGAAATAAAATAATGTCAGAATGCCAGGACATTACAAGAAAGACAATTTATTGTGCTCTGAAATCCAGAAGGCTTTGGAACGTGTTCAAGGGACAAACAGGCCATTTTGTGCAGAATACAGAAGCGTGAAAAAATGCAATTACCGTCCGCTGGCGTTTCGGCGTAAGATGTCAATACGGGATATGGCCACCATGGAGGGCGATGCAAGATTCCACACGTCGTGTCATGCTTTGCACAACATGATCAAGCAGCCGTTAGGTAATTTATCCCATTCCTCTGTCAGTGCACAGATGAGGGTGTCCTTGTTTATTGGAGGGCATTGGTGACCAGCAAGACTCCTCCCCAAAGCATCCCACACATTTTCAATGGGATTCAGATCTGGAGAACGTGCTGGCCATACGAGGCGTTGAATATCCTCGCTCTCAAGACACTCCTGGACAGCGACTGTTCGATGACATGTTGCGTTGTCGTCCATGAAAATGAATCTATCACCAACAGCACCGCGGAACATGCGAACATGAGGTAGCAGAACATGATTAATGTATCGTTGGCCAGTCATAATCCCAGTTGGAAGCACATAGAGGGACGTACGGCCATTGATCATGATGCCAGCCCATACCATGACACTACATGTCGGATATCGGTCCCTTTCCTGTATGTTTGCTGGACAATATGCAGTACCACTATCACGCCAGATCAGTTGTCGTCGACAATCAGACGATAGAAGACTGTATCTACTCTCATCTGAGAAGACTAGAGGGCAGCAGACCAGTCGTTATCAGTCCAATTGCGATGTTGATGGCGCCATTGCAAACGGGCGGTATGGTGACGTCTGGACAATGGGATGCACACAACAGGACGGCGGGCGTATAGTCCTCCTTCATGCAAACGTCTGGCGACAGTTTTTCGGGAGATCCACTTGCCAGTAGCAGCCATAAACTGATTTGCTACCTCACTAGCTGTGCTGCGCCGGTGTCTTTTTGTTGATAGCACTATGTACCGATCTTCTGCAGGTGTCGTACTGCGAACATGACCTCCCCTGTGACGTTTGCTACACTCTCCATTTGTTTCAAATGATTTCCAAAACCTTGAAACAACACTGTGGCTGACGTCGAACTCCCTGGCAACATCTGTTATTTTTCGCCCTTCTTCAATCTTGCCAATAATACGGCCACGTGTAAAATCATCTAGGTGATGTCGGGAAGACATACTGAAAATTGCAAGTTCGTCAATTGATTCTTTCCCTTTCAACTTTGCGTTTGAACAACAACGGTCAATACGCGTCAAATCCTTTATATCTCTTATCAGCGCTATGACGTCCCGAACAAGTTCGGCAATCCAAAATTTGCACACGCACAACACGTCTTACTGTATCCCGCACTTATGCTAATTTCCACATTTTCCTGCCTTCCATTTTATGGTTGCTATCGTTGCTATTGTCATCCGTCCTTAGCAATTGTCCGGCAGTGTATAATCAATGTATTGCATGATTTTACAAACGTGTTTTTTCCTAAACTATTTAAGCAGTTTGTTTTCTATTATACATTTCAAATCAGTACTTATTATTGTTTAAGTGTATTTTGTAAAAAGACTGTGTGCACTGCTGGTTTTGTCTTTGTATTGGGGGGGAGTAATGTCGTTTTTGGAAAAGAAGAGAAACACTGTAACAGAAGAAATGTATTTCTTAATCAATTATATAATCGCCATCATTATCGATCACACTTGCCCATCGTGAAACCAAACTTTCAATGCCGTCTTCTTTGTAAAAAGACTCCGGCTGGGGTGCAAAGAAGTTCGAGAGCCCCGTTTTGACATTATCGATATTGTGTTATCTTTTCCCATTAAGAGAAGTGCTGCAGAGATCTGAACAAATGGTAATCGTAATATTTGCACCTTTAAGGTATTAAACTCCAGCAAAGTGTGCATATTTACGTGCAATTCATTAATGGCATATCATTAAATGGCCAATCACTTAACAGAAAGTTCTTGGTCACTTTTTCCCCTTAAACTTCAAGCACGTCAATTATCATCATGTAATGTAGTTGGCCTGCAAAGGTTGAAAAACTCCTTGCTTATGAGATTCGTTCTTCCGGTCATGAAACATCGTTTTTTTTTTGTTTTTGTTTTTTATTCACTGGACAAAAAACGCAGGTTTCATTATGCCTTCTGAGATGTAAACATAGTTCGTCATCTCCATAAAAACCACTCAAATATACACACCATACAACTCATTCAT
This sequence comes from Macrothele yani, assembly GCA_039090855.1. NCBI lineage: Eukaryota > Metazoa > Arthropoda > Arachnida > Araneae > Macrothelidae > Macrothele > Macrothele yani. The sequence continues at coordinate 74,108,923 of CM077032.1, read as the reverse complement.
ATATTAAGTTAAAACCACTATGTACATAATTACACTATTTACATTCCCAGGCAGTTAAACCTTTGTCAACTGTGACAAAAAAAGTGCTCCATCCGCTTCAAACACCGTACTAACCCTATCTCAAGTGCCAACCTCATTCAGCCCGTCACACACATTCCTCTAGCGCTTTCAACAGTACTTCTGTCGTCATCAGGAGGCCAATGTGTCTCTCTGCCCACCACAGCTCAAGTGAGCAAAGTCATCGAGGTTCCGGCTTCAGTTGCAATCTCTGCATCTCTGTGTCTCTGGCGCCATCTATTGTCAGTGCTGCTCTCTTTTCTTTTTTTCCCTCTTAGCTGTTCAATCTTTATTAAGGCCTTCCATTGTTCGTTTAAGTTGCTTGGCTCATTAATGTTACACAATCTTGATTTGTTTTTTTCAATTAATACTGATTCCGCAATTCTCAACTGCCTTTCGTTTTTACAGCTCTTAATAATTTTAATATCCTCAAACTTCGGATATTGGTGATTTTCCAGACAATATTGGGTTAATGCAGTCTTAGCATCTTTTTTATTCCAATTACTGGTAATGGTAATCAGATGGCGCAATGTCAGGGGAATAAGGGGGATGGGGCAGAACTTCCCAGTTAAAATCTGATCGCCTGCTGGGTCTGTCTCGCCATGTGAGGTCTCGCGTTGTCATGCTGGAGGATGGCTCCTTTTCTGTCGACCAGTGCTGGATGTTTTGCACTCAGAGCTTGCTTCAAACAGTCCAGTTGTTGACGATAGAGGTCTGCCGTTAGTCTGTCTGGGTTCCAAGAGCTCAAAGTGAGCTATGTCAGCGGTAATCCACCAAACACAGAGCAAAACCTTTTTTTGGGGTGTAGGCCTGGTTTTGGCATAGAAACTGGTTTCTGACATGGGGAAAGCAACTGGTTTTTGCATTTGTTGTTCATGTAAAGAACCCACTTTTCATCTCTGGTAAAAGAACCCACTTTTCATCTCCAGTGACAATTCGATGAAGAAACGGATCCTTTTCCTGTCGGCTGAGCAAAGAGTTGCAGATGGTGGAACGCTGGGCTTTGCTGTCAGGTGACACTTGGTGTGGGACCCAAACTCCTTGTCTATAGACCTTCCCTATCTGTTACAGGTGCTCTTAAACAGTAGACTATTATTCATTAAGATGTTGGGATAATTCATCAATGGTCTGACGAGGATCTGCCTCAACGGCTACACGCAGCAGGCCATTGTCCAGCTCCGTGGGACTTCCTGCACGTGGGGCATCAAAGAGGTCAAAATTGCCGGACCGGAATTAGGCAAACCAACGCTAGCCCTTGTGGTCGTTTAACGCATTCGGTTAAACAACGCAAATATTATTGGTGGCCATGGTTGCCTAGTTCCCCTTGTGAAATTCATACAGCATACAATGGCGAACATGGCTCTCCTCGGGTTTTATGTCGCTTGTTTTGGTCTGCAAATCTGGAAGACAAAATCGCCTACATAAGTTAAGGCTCTACGAGACCCACCATCTTGTATTGCTGCTTTCTCTTGTTAACCAACGGGCAAGTGTATTTCACAAATTGCTTGGGCAATTTTGCACATTTGGGAACACCGTTTGTGGCTAACGCAAGATATATGATAAATAAAGAGTTCCCTGGTTTCAGAATTTTTATTGACCTTTCCCTTCATTTTTTTTTTTTATCTGCAGCGAAGGTCGTACCAAGGCGTTTTCCATAGTTTTATTAATTAATAAAAAATACTGTCCAAAATGAAAATCTGAAACCAGGGAACTCTTCATTTATCATATATCTTGCGTTAGCCACAAACGGTGTTCCAAAATGTGCAAAATTGCCCGAGCAGTTTGTGAAATACGCTTGCCCGTGTGTTAACAAGAGAAGGCACAATACAAGATGGCGGGTCTCGTAGAGCCTTAAAGGGGAATAGTACATACACTTACTTCATTCACTTGTACACTATCTACCAACAAGTAATTGGACACCTGTGATAGCAAAGGAAAACAAAGTTTATTCACCTTCAATAGTTGGTGGAGCCTCCACGATTCGCGGTTACAGCTGCGACCCTCCGGGGCATACTCTCAATCAGGCGTTGTACGACGGCTAGTGGTATTTTCTTCCACTCGGCTTGGAGAAGACAGGTCAGTTCCTTCACCGATTTCGGACGGTGGGGGCACCCCTTAAGTCGACGCTCCAACTCGTCCCAGAGGTGCTCGATAGGGTTAAGGTCCGGGCTCTGCGCAGGCCAGTCCATTCGATTAACCCCATTGTCACCATACCAAGCCATGGTGGACCTCGCAACATGACGTGGCATCTCTTCCCTCACGATATTTAACGGCAACGGCCCTGACGTGTATCAGGACCGCAGATATCGTCGATTGCAGGGGCGTCCAATTACTTGTTGGTAGATAGTGTACGTACACTTTACATACACTGACTTTACGTTGAACATACATAACATCTCACAACTGCTCCCCAAACTTAGCCCCCCCCAATAAAACAACATTAATTTCTGGTCCCCCCAATATTTTAAAGACTTTAAGGCTTGTTTTGAGTAATGCTTTCTGGATGTTTTTCATGTCATGACAATGAATGCTTATTTGTTTTTACTATTTTTCAGGGTGTGCAATCTGAGATACAATCGCCAACAAACTTCGTAGCTCCTGGAGTTACTGATGGGTCTGCTCCTGAGCCAGTTCTTGGCGAAACAGTTGCTAGTTCTGCAACAACATCTACTTCTGACCTTGCTGAAAGCTTTGTCTCTGGTGGAAATTTTAGTGACAGTTTATCAGTTGCATCAACAGATGCATTATCAGTTGTGGACAATGTTGAACTCCCATTGTCTGCTCTTGGTCTTGCTGGGTATACACCAGTTGGATTTGTGCAAAGCTTCATTGAACTGTTACACGTAAATCTTAATTTACCATGGTGGTCTTCAATCGTGTTAGGTATCTACATGTTGATTTAATTTCTGAAATTTAAAATTTTTGCTCTTTGTATCTAGTGTGTTTTTACGAGTCCAAAAGTTCGGGGACTTCGCGTATAGTTCCTAACCTTGAATGCTTTAAAACAGCAATGTACCACCGCCTTCAAAATAATCCCCTTGGGCGACGATGCACTTTTGCCAGTGCTCGTAAAACTTCCGGAAGCGTTGCTGAGGGCCCTGTTTTTGCAACCCCTCGTAATGCCTCCTGCGTTGCTGCTTTTACTTCGTTTGTTGACAAAACGACTTCCGTGCAAATTTTGTTTCATCGGTGGACAGAGGTAAAAATTGCAGGGGGCTAAGTCGAGTGAATAGGCGTGATGTGGAGGCACATTGTCATGGAGAAGGCACCATTGTTCCCTACGCCACATCTGCGGCCGTCTCCGAGGGATCGACTCCTGTAAGTGACGTAAAATGCCCGTATAGCATTCCTTGCTAACTGTTGTGCCCTAAATTCGGAATGGGCCGTGTCGTGAGAATCAAAAAACACCTCCAGCGTGACTTTCCCTTTGCTGCGATCCTGCCTGAATTTCTTTGATCGCGGCGAAGATGGCGATTTCCACGTTGAAGAAGCATGCTTTAGCTGAATACCAAACAAAGTAAGCACCGCGTTTCACCACCTGTGACGATGTCCAAAAATGTAGGGTCGCTCGCTGTCGGCTTTGTCGATTAATTCACCCGATATCGGCATCTGTTCATCCTTTCGTTCAAAGGTCAAAAGGCGAGGGACAATGTGCTGACGCGCGCGCCGCACGTTAAGATCCCACATCGAAATGCACTAGCGTGCGGTCTCCGATAAGTTAATTGCATTAGCAATTTCCTTAACGATTCGGCGACGATCCTGACGAACACGCTGCACCACCATCATAATGTTTTCCTCACTCCGTGCAGTCACATGCCAACCACAGTGCTCATTTATCTGCAGTGGATTCTCAGGCCTCTTTGAAATGCCGATACCACTCATACACCTTTGATCTCGCCTTTGTAGAGTTCTGAGGTCTCTGCAGCTGTTTTACCTAAACACTGACAAAATTTAATGTTACAACCTTGCTCTTCAAAAACCATGTTTCTCACATTGCAGAAGACAGATGACTAACCACAGCAGCGTAACGTATGTGCGCGCATTCCAATCACTTTTCATGGGCCAAACCATTCTGACTACAAAGGGGAGTGATTGCAGGATGTATTTCAGACGCCGTAACTTTACGACATGCCTGCATTGTTACGAGTAGGCTTGGTCCTCGAACTTTTGGATCCTACTCTTTATGTTATTGGAAGGTGTCGCAACTGAATGCATGATCATTGGATATAGAGCAAAAAGCCGTAGTATGTGGAAAATGGTTAACTTTGTCAGCTGATCAATGGTTGCCGTAGTTCAAATGTAATTAAGGGTGGGTGGAAGGAAGGACTGGCAAGTTTTTGACAGTTTTTGAAATTTATAACCACGGATTAAACCGTAACATCAAAAGCCTATGTCCAAAACTCCGGCATCGAAAATGTCAAAACCTTCAAATATCCATTTTAATTTAAAAAGTAGCCTTTTAAGATAGCATGTTTGTAATACTTGATATATGTGCATACACTGCCTGACAGACAAAATGCCACAGCCGCCCCGGTGGCGCAGTGGTCTAAGCGATGGCCTCTGATCATTCGTCCGAATGGGGTCTGGGTTCGAATCCTGGTGAGGCATGGATGTTGTGTTTGTCTTACGGCACTGGCTCTCTCCCTTCCCTGGAACCAGTTACCCGGTGGCACAGTGGTCTAAGCTGCCCCGGTGGCACAGTGGTCTAAGCGATGGCCTCTGATCATTCGTCCGAACGAAGTCCGGGTTCGAATCCTGGTGAGGCATGGATGTTGTGTTTGTCTTACGGCACTGGCTCTCTCCCTTCCCTGGAACCAGTGACCCTAAATTAGGGACGGGCAACTGCTTATAGCCCATTGAGTTGCTCACGGTGGTCGTTAAACCTCCAATCCAAAAAAAAAAAAAAAAAAAAATGCCACACCACGAAGACGTGAACACAGGGCCATGCAAATTGCAGGGTGGGTGCACACGTACAAGCTATGCAAATTATTGCATTTGCGGGCCAATCGCACGAATGGTCGTGCTGGATATAAGCAGACAAGCAGCTGTGGAGCCATCAGTCGAGATGTCACAGCTGCGAGAAGTGAGTGGTTCTTCTGTAACCGTGTCTGGAGAACTTACAAGGGGTGCCACTGCCGTTAAGACGCCGCCGTCGTACGTGATTTCGTCAAAGGCATGAGTTCGTGAGAGGTGTCATCATAGGCCTTTGTACTGCCAGATAATCCTTGCGTCGTATTGCAGAGGAAACATAACATGATGCCCCAACCGTCAGTCGCATTTGGAGACAGTGGTCCCAGGGAGGATCTGTGCATCATCGTGGGGGGACCACAGCACGGAGACGGACGTCCAAGCGCACTGATCTTCACATCCGACATCATGCCATAGCGACCCACGGGCCACAACGAGCGACATTTTGCAGAGTGTAAGGGAGGCTTGGATGCTCTGACATCGACGCAGACAGTGTCGCGCCGATTGCCTGCTTCAGGTTTGTAGTCCAGCCATCCGCTGTGAAGGCTACCCTTAACAGTGAGCCATTGTCATCACCTCTAGGTGTGGTGTTGCTCCAGAGCTGTGTGGGGTGCCAAATGGAACAGTGTGGCGTTCAGACCTCCTATTTTAAGAGCAAAAAATTTGTGGGAAACCTTGACTGCATATAAGCCGACCTACTTCAAGAGCTAAAAATTTGTGGAAAGCCTTGACCCACACATAAGCCGACGCCCTTCTTCAGCAGCTAAAAATTTGCGGAAAACCTTGATCCACATATAAGCCGACCACCTACTTCAACAGCCAAAAATTTGTGGAATAAGTTGACCCGCATATAAGCCGACCTCCTACTTCAAGAGCTAGCAATTTTGTGGATAACCTTGACCCGCACATAAGCCGATCTCCTACTTCAAGAGCTAAAAATTTGTGGAATAATTTGACCCACATATAAGCCGACCTCCTACTTCAAGAGCTAGCAATTTTGTGGATAACCTTGACCCGCACATAAGCCGATCTCCTACTTCAAGAGGATAACCTTGACCCGCACATAAGCCGATCTCCTACTTCAAGAGCTAAAAATTTGTGGAATAATTTGACCCACATATAAGCCGATCTCCTACTTCAAGCTTGAGCTAAAAATTTGTGGAATAATTTGACCCACATATAAGCCGATATCCTACTTCAAGAGCTAAAAATTTGTGGAATAATTTGACCCACATATAAGCCGACCTCCTACTTCAAGAGCTAGCAATTTTGTGGATAACCTTGACCCGCACATAAGCCGATCTCCTACTTCAAGAGCTAAAAATTTGTGGAATAATTTGACCCACATATAAGCCGATCTCCTGCTTCAAGAGCTAAAAATTTGTGGAATAATTTGACCCACATATAAGCCGATCTCCTACTTCAAGAGCTAAAAATTTGTGGAATAATTTGACCCACATATAAGCCGACCTCCTACTTCAAGAGCTAGCAATTTTGTGGATAACCTTGACCCGCACATAAGCCGATCTCCTACTTCAAGAGCTAAAAATTTGTGGAATAATTTGACCCACATATAAGCCGACCTCCTACTTCAAGAGCTAGCAATTTTGTGGATAACCTTGACCCGCACATAAGCCGATCTCCTACTTCAAGAGCTAAAAATTTGTGGAATAATTTGACCCACATATAAGCCAATCTCCTACTTCAAGAGCTAAAAATTTGTGGAATAATTTGACCCACATATAAGCCAATCTCCTACTTCAAGAGCTAAAAATTTGTGGAATAATTTGACCCACATATAAGCCGACCTCCTACTTCAAGAGCTAGCAATTTTGTGGATAACCTTGACCCGCACATAAGCCGATCTCCTACTTCAAGAGCTAAAAATTTGTGGAATAATTTGACCCACATATAAGCCGACCTCCTACTTCAAGAGCTAGCAATTTTGTGGATAACCTTGACCCGCATATAAGCCAACCTCCTACTTCAAGAGCTAAAAATTTGTGGAAAACCTTTGCCCGCACATAAGCCTACCCCCTACTTCAAGAGCTAAAAATTTGTGGAAAACCTTGACCCACACATAAGCTGACCTTCTACTTCAAGAGCAAAAAATTTGTGGGAAATCTTGACTGCATGTAAGCTGACCACCAACTTCCAAGACCTAAAAATTTTGTGGAAAACGTTGACCCACATATAAGCCAACCACCTACTTCAATAGCTAAAGCTTTGTGGAAAACCTTGACCTGCACATAAGCCGACCTCCTACTTCAAGAGCTAAAAATTTGTAGAAAACCTTGACCCGCACATAAGCCGACCTTCTATTTCAGGAGCTAAACATTTGTGGAAAACCTTGACCCTCATATAAGCCAACCATCTACTTCAATAGCTAAAGCTTTGTGGAAAACCTTGACCCGCATATAAGCCGACCTCCTACTTCAAGAGCTAAAAATTTTGTGGATAACCTTGACCCGCATATAAGCCGACCTCCTACTTCAAGAGCTAAAAATTTGTAGAAAACCTTGACCCGCACATAAGCCGACCTTCTACTTTAGGAGCTAAACATTTGTGGAAAACTTTGACCCTCATATAAGCCGACCGCCTATTTCAAGAGCTAAAACTTTTTGGAAAACCTCGACCTACTTATATGCCGACCACCTTCAACAGCTAAACATTTTATTCATATTAGCAGATCATATTCCGACTTAGAAATCGTTCGGAAAAGGCTACTATTCATTTTTACGTGCATTATTTCAAAAACTTGGAAATATTCTAGTTGGATAATGCTTACCTAAGCATTCCGTTCCTAGCGATGATTCACTTTTCTCGCACGTTTTCGGGTCTTCGTTGAAGCTATTGTCCTATTGTCCATTGTATATGCAGCAACCATTCACATCAAACACACTGCTTACTTTGGGTAGATTCAGTAGATCTTCACTTTACGATTCAACAACATCAATTCTTTACCGTTATTAATGCTTTAAATTTTTCGGCCAGTCTTTGGGCATCCTCAGGAGCGTGACGACTTTTCCACCGATGTTCGTGGTTTACTTCTCGTCAATAGAGTCCGATACCCCACGTTGCCATTCGTCGGATACGCTGTATTAGATACTTTTCTTGATCAAACCTAGCTGGTGCCATCTATGTTTCACTAACTAATTCTACCTTTTTTTCCCCTCTTCAAATGGTCTTTGATGTCATCTTTCCGTATTCTTCTTTTTATTTCCTATCCCCTTGTCTTTTTTGTCGGTTTTTCTTTTGTTGTTCGTTTTCTTGTCTTATTAGCTTTTTCCAAAGGCTAGATAATGTATTAGGGTCATTCTGGTTACACACCCTTGGTTTATTTTTATAAATTAGGATCGATTTCTCCATTCTCATTTGTCTCTCTGATTTTTTATTCCTTTTTAGCATTTGAATTTCTTCGAATTTTGGGAATGTTCGGTGGTCAATACAGAATTGCACTAATGCAGTTTTTGCTTCTTTTTTTTTGCCAGTTAGATATGTGTTGTTTTAGCCTTTTTTTTTTAACCTGTTAACTTCCTATGTACGATATTGAGGGTATGTGTGCAATGGGAATTTTGTAAGACCCTGATTCCTCTAATATTTTGCTCTCAGTTTTTTTTGTTAATAGTCAGATTTTTCACTGAACTTCTTAGTTGTAAGTCAAATTTAGCACATTGTCTGTTAATTTCTTTACTGACACCTTCCGAGTAAGGGAATGCACCTATATATTTTAATTTATTTTTTCTCACCTTTCTTTGATTGTAAACTTCTTGGTCTTCATATCTCTTAGTCATATGTTTTTTACTCTCATATATCCATTTTTTAATAAGCTTATTAGGGTAACCATAATCGTGATATTTTCAAGATAAAATCAAGCTCTTGATTCTCTTTAGCCTATTATTAGAAGTGTGCGTATACGCTCATCGAATGAAGTTTACTATGCTTTTTTTTTATGGATAACAGGATGGTGCGATGAGTATGGAATGAGTACCGGAATGTACGTTGCTTTCCTGAAAACAGTGTATTCAAACTTATTTTTATTTTTTTTTAAGTAGAATGTCTAAAAATGACAGACTATTATTCACTTCAAATTCAAGCGTCAGTTCAATGGTGTTGCAGATTACGTTGAATCGATGAGCTAGATCTTGTAGCTCAGTATTGTTGAGTTTTGAAATAATGATGATGTCATCAACATATACCGAGTATATAGTAGTGGTTTCTCAGGTAGAGTTTGAATAATTTTTCTTTCGATGTACGCGATGATCACTTTTGCGTATATCGCCGATAATGGGGATCCCATAGGGTGGCCTTAAGTTTGTTTAAAAATACTTTCCTCAAATTGGAAGATATTTTTTCTCTTTAATGAAGTATAATGTATCCTTTAATTCTTTCAGTTGTGTCATATTTAGCTTTTTATTTATATTTAATTGTTGCATGATCAACTCGATGGCTAGCTCAACAGGAGTATAACGCTTTAACGTCCATAGAGGCCCTCGTGACGTTCGTAAGGTCTTGATTTATCTTCTTGATCTTTTCGATAAATTCATAGCTATTCTTTAAGGTAAATTGATTCCTCATAAAAATTGGGGATAGACAGCTGTATATCTTTTTTTCTAGATTGATGAGAGGGGAATTTTTTTCAAGAGAATCAGTCTTAATGGATTGTTTTCTTTATGGGTTTTAATTTTCGAGAAAATTTTTGGGCATCCCTGCTCCCATTGGTGGGTTTGCATTTTTTATTTCCGCAGGTAAACTACTATGGTTCCTTACTTTAGCGAGGAAAGTTACTTGTTTGTGTGTGGGATCATTGTTGGCACGTTCACACTTTAACTCAGAGATTGCTGTCTGCATTTTATAATTATATTCAACCGTGTCCAAAATAACAATTTGCCCTGTCTTGAACGCTTCGCAAAATTTAATTGCAGGGTCTTTACATAAACTTAGCAGTTGTTGTCTGTCATACTGCAACTTATTGACCTGGTAGTTTTTTTTTTTTTTTTGTGCTTATCGTTATATTCTTTGAGCATAATCCTGAATAATTTTAACCTCAGATCGATAGCATGCTCTGGAGGTACTCAATGTACAATATCTTCTAATATTGGAATGTACTCTTCTGTTCTTGGGGTTTTTGGTGGAAAAGCGTATTTCTTCCCATGTTGTAACACTGCTTTTTCGCTATATGTTAGCACTCTCGATGACTGATTAACATACACTGGATATTCTGTTCTGTCTTCATTTCTTACTTTGATTTCGTCTATTAAAGCATTAAATTTTTTAGCAATCATACTTTCCGCTGTTTTTTTGTTGGCCTTCGATGATTTCATTCATTTCTGTAAGTACATTGTCAATAATTAATCAGAGTTTTCCACGTGCCCTTAAAATTTATATATTCCGTATTTTGTATACGGTTCCACAAATTATAGCACTGAATGTGGTTTTGGTACAGTTGCTTTCTTTTATTAGTGATTTCTGCACTTAGTCTTTTCTCTTGACATGTTACTAACAACCTTTTGTCCTTTCCATGAATTGGTTTATTGGTAATCCGTAAGTATTTGGGTATTATTTTAAGGTCTCTACAATTCGTTAAGAACCCGATTTGGGTTTCTTCTTTTACCAGCTTAATTTTCTTTTCTTTTTTAAACTTCCTGATTAAGTTGAGTTCTTTAGGCGTCAGCAGGCTTCTGTACTTCATTATCTATTACGTAACGTTGTTCCACACGTGGCCGATTCAAATGCAAGTGTAACGAATCAATTCATATTAGCAGTTCATATTCCGACTTAAAAATCGATCAGAAAAGGCTACTATTCATTTTTACGTGCATTATTTCAAAACTTGGAAATATTCTAGTTGGATAATGCTTACCTAGGCATTCCATTTCTAGTGATGATTCACTTTTCTCGCACGTTTTCGGGTCTTCGTTGAAGCTATTGTCCTATTGTCCGTTGTATATGCAGCAACCATTCACATCAAACACACTGCTTACTTTGGGTAGATTCAGTAGATCTTCACTTTACGATTCAGCAACATCAATTCTTTACCGTTATTAATGCTCTAAATTTTGCGCCCAGTTTTTGGGCGTCCTTAGGAGCGTGACGATTTTTCCACCGATGCTCGTGGTTTATTTCTTGTGAGTGGAGTCCGATACCCCACGTTGCCATTCGTCGGATACGCTGTATTAGATACTTTTCTTGATCAAACCTAGCTGGTGCCATCTATGTTTCACTAACTAATTCTACCTTTTTTTCCCCTCTTCAAATGGTCTTTGATGTCATCTTTCCGTATTCTTCTTTTTATTTCCTATCCCCTTGTCTTTTTTGTCGGTTTTTCTTTTGTTGTTCGTTTTCTTGTCTTATTAGCTTTTTCCAAAGGCTAGATAATGTATTAGGGTCATTCTGGTTACACACCCTTGGTTTATTTTTATAAATTAGGATCGATTTCTCCATTCTCATTTGTCTCTCTGATTTTTTATTCCTTTTTAGCATTTGAATTTCTTCGAATTTTGGGAATGTTCGGTGGTCAATACAGAATTGCACAAATGCAGTTTTTGCTTCTTTTTTTTTGCCAATTAGATATGTGTTGCTAACAGAGGAGGGAGGTCAATAAATGTGCTGTTTGAGTGCTCTTACACCATTGTATACTGTATGGAAGTGTCAGCAACACTGTATGGAAGTGGTTCTAGTGTTTCAATGCTGGGGTCACCAGTCTTGCAAGACAAGCCAAGGTCAGGACATGCGATGACCAGCAACACTGACAATAGTTGGTGGAGCCTCCACGAGCGGCGCTTACAGCTGCGACCCTTCGGGGCATACTCTCAACGAGGCATTGTAGGCGGTTAGCGGTATTTTCTTCCACTCGGCTTGGAGAAGACAGGTCAGTTCCTTCACCGATTTCGGACAATGGGGGCACCCCTTAAATCGACGCTCCAACTCGTCCCAGAGGTGCTCGATAGGGTTAAGGTCCAGGTTCTGCGCAGGCCAGTCCGTTCGATTAACCCCATTGTCACCATACCAAGCCATGGTGGACCTCGCAACATGACAGGTGGCATTGTCATCCTGAAAGTAACATGGGTCCACCCCGTAAAACTGCCACAACATAGGAAGCGCATGGTCATCCAAAATGGTGCAGTAGGTCTCGGCGTTGAGTCTACCAGGAATTGCGACCAAGGGTCGCATGCCATACCAGGAGAAACACCCCCATAGCATAATTCCACCGCCGCCGAACTTCACAGTTGGCATAATACATTCTGGCAGGAGGCGTTTTCCAAGCAGACGCCAAACCCAGACCTTGCCATCCGAATGGTAGAGGGTGAACCTTGATTTGTCGCTCCAGAGAACCTGTTTCCACTGTTCAACGGTCCACTGTCGACGTTCTTTGCACCACGTTAGCCGAGCAGCGCTATTGGACTTGGTGATCAAAGGCTTGTGGACGGCAGCACGTCCATGATAACCGAGCAGACGGGCTTCCTTACGGATGGTATTCATCGAAAGAACACTCCCGGATGCCTGTTGAAACTCCTCGCGGATGTGGCCCATCGATTTGGTGCGGTTCTTCCGAATTTCTCTGGCCAGCACCCGTCGGTCTCTAACTCCCAGTTATGTGGGTCTGCCGGATCGGGGCACATTCCGACAGTCACCTCTCACCTTCCACTTGCCAATCACGTAGGCCACTGTCGATTTTGGGTACTTCAACTCGCTGGATATGTCATGTATGGATCGGCCATTTCTGTGATACCCAATGATTACACCTTTCTCGAAATCAGTGAGCTCCGAACTGCGTGGCATCTTGCATGCGACTGGTTGCGCTGTTGTTTCCCACACGATATTTAACGGCGGCGACCGTGACGTTTATCAGGACCGCAGATATCGTCGATTGCAGGGGTGTCCAGTTACTTGTTGGTAGATGGTGTAGATCAGCATGTAACCACATGAGAGCAATCACATCTGATGGAGTCACTGTGACTCCGAAAGTACTCATGCTTTAAACTTATATATGTAGCTTTAATTTTTTAACTGAATAAAAGTTATTGTGCAATAAGACATTAATCCTTATTACTAGTATTTATGCACAACTTTATTTAGTGTTTTTCAATTAAATCGTACTGTAAGAGATCTTAGCAGAAAGTTTCTGAACTGATATAGTGGGGTGGAAATATGGCTTGATCTTTGCAGCAGACAATTTCTCCAATATCAAACTGAGGTTGTCGCTCTTTCCACGTTTAGAAGTGAGTCATGGAAAAATTCGCATTGGCCACCACCAGGAATCGAACCCAGCGTCTTTCAGTTATGCACCGGATATGCTTCCACTGCACCACAGCGGCCTCGAATTCCCCAGACTCACATACACTAACTGCTGAGCCAATTTGGCAGGTTGCTTCTTGAAACCCCCCCTCCACACACACACACAATGCTGGGGATTCACCAAAGATGGTAAGCAGCAACAAAACAAATAATTAGAAGGCGAATGAATAATTAATACAGACAATTGCCGTGGTCTATGAACATCAAACTGAGGCCATCGCCCTTTCCACGTTTATAAGTGAGTCAAGGAAAATTCTCATTGGCCCGCCACAGGAAATTGAACCCAGTTACACGCCGATATAACTGGAAGACCCTGGTTTCGATTCCTGGTGGCTGCCAATGAAATTTTTTCGTTGACTCACTTATAAATGTGGAAAGAGCGATGACCTCTGTTTGATGTTCCTGGTCCACGTCAATTGTGTGTATTAATTATTCATTTGCCTTCTAGTTGTTTGTTCAGTTGCTGCTGTTAATCTTTGGTGAATCCTCAGCATTGTGCGGGGCTCCAAGAAGCAACCTGCCAAATTGGCTTGGCAGTTAGTGTATGTGAGTCTGGGGAATTCGAGGCCACTGTGGTGCAGTGGAAGCATATCCGGCGCGTAACTGGAAGACCCTGGGTTCAATTCCCAGTGGCGGCCAATGAGAATTTTTATGTGACTCACTTATAAATGTGGAAAGAGCGATGACCTCTGTTTGATGTTCCTGGTCCACGTCAATTGTGTGTATTAATTATTCATTTGCCTTCTAGTTGTTTGTTCAGTTGCTGCTGTTAATCTTTGGTGAATCCTCAGCATTGTGCGGGACTCCAAGAAGCAACCTGCCAAATTGGCTTGGCAGTTAGTGTATGTGAGTCTGGGGGAATTCGAGGCCACTGTGGTGCAGTGGAAGCATATCCGGCGCGTAACTGGAAGACCCTGGGTTCAATTCCCAGTGGCGGCCAATGAGAATTTTTATGTGACTCACTTATAAACGTGGAAAGAGCGATGACCTCAGTATGATGTTCCTAGACCACGTCAATTGTCTGTATTAATTTCTCCAATTTTTATTAAAATCATTGGCAGTCAGATGAATCCAGTGATTTGAGAAATGAGTTTAAATGCATGCTTGATTATCCTTGTGAGTTGATTTTCTGCTGCTTACCTGATATTCATTATCTGATAAATAATGAAATTTATAAATTGATTTAACAGCCAAAATTTTGTGAAATTAATGAAATGCAGTTTAATTGCTATAAGTTGGTAAGTTGTAGCTTAGTTGAAGCTGTGATGGATTTTTTTTTATGTTGTAATTTGATTTTGCTTTTACAATATGGCAATCAATAGTTTTCTTTATTTTTCAGCCACCTTTATTGCAAGACTGGTGTTATTTCCAGTTCTGGTGAAGGCCCAGCAAAATGCAGCCCTGCTTAGTAATTACATGCCTCAGCTTCAGTTTTTGCAAACAAAATTTAATAAGGCACGGAGGTGTGGAAATCCTGTTGAAGGTCAGTTATATTTTATTGTTATGTGAAGAGTATTTTCAGAAATAGTATTTCTTAACTTTAATAATACAGTGTAACTTGCATAATTCAAAGCTGAAGGGACCACAAAAATAATTTATTTGAATTATCGACAAATTCAAATTAGGCAAGTTTGAATATGGGCACATTCAAAAATGACTTCAAGTACTGTAAAATACAACATTTATTTATAACATAAAAAAAAAAGTACAGTATGGTAAATTTACATATTTTTTTTTGTAAAAAAAAACGTTATATTTTGCCCTGCTTCATAGAATTTATGTTATGAGTAAGTGTAAGTTCCTCAAGTTTATCGAGTGAATGAAATAGAGAGTCACTTACATTCTGCTGTTCCTCAACAAACTTCCTTAACTGTTGGAGGTGAACCAAGGTCTCTGCTGAATTTGGAAGGTGCTCTTCAGGAAATTCTGGCTGTTTCAGTTCTTCACATGAAGATACACAGCAGATGTTCTTATTCATAACATCAGCCAAGATCTCATCATCTATGAGCTCACCACAAACAGCTAAATTGTCATCAACTCTCACAAAAGCCTCATATGGTACATCACGGCCTACATCTTCCCAGTACTCCACAGTGGGTATGATCTCCTCGCCACCATTACCTTGATGTAGTTGAGACTCATCTTTGGGGTGCTGGAAGCCTGCTTTTCTGAAGCAGTTGGCTATAGTTTCAGGTTACACTTGTTGCTTCATCCGGAACTTCGAACTTCATCCAGGAACAGTATGCATACCTATTTTAAAAGGTAATTGTTGAAAATACGATATTATGAAAATTGGGTTTTCATCGAATTAAGCAAAAAAAAAAAAAAAAAAAAAGTAGAAAAGAAAAAAAAAGTTGGAGGTCAAATTTTCTAACTAAAGCCTAGTTCGTCATCAGGACTACGTCACTGGAGTAGTTGTTGCCACTCAGTTGGAAGAGTCCAACCGAAATTATCGTTAATTGTGGTACTTCTTCTTGCTGTTTCAATCCCTTCTTCTAGTTTCCTCTTTACTAAGTTTGACTGGTGGGCGATTATTCTTACTGAGTCCCAATTTATGGAGTGTCCACTTGCTTGTATATGTCTGTTTAGCCCTGTTTTGTTACTAATGTTCCTAATAGCTGCTTGGTGTGGCGATAAACAACTTCAAATGGTGAATTTGAAGTTGTTTATCGCTGTAATTTTGCTGGTGAATTTGAAGTTGTTTATCAACAGCAAAGTTACGTACCACAAGGGACTTTTCAAAAAACTGAAGAGGATCGGAGCAAAATATAATATCGGGCTTGCTCCAGATCTAAATAACAAATTAGAGAAATTCCTGCCAGCTTTAAAGCGGAAAGAAGTGGACATCCAGTTGCAAGAAGCAGTAATATATTGCATTGACTGTAACTGCGAACTCGGCTATATAGGAGAAACAGGGAGAGGTATTAAAGTCCGAATGAAGGAACACCAAGCAGCTATTAGAAACATTAGTAACAAAACAGAGCTAGACAGACATATACAAGCAAGTGGACACTCCATAAATTGGGACTCAGTAAGAATAATCGCCCACCAGTCAAACTTAGTAAAGAGGAAACTAGAAGAAGGGATCGAAATAGCAAGAAGAAGAAGTAGCACAGTTAATGATAATTGCGGTTGGACACTTCCAACTGAGTGGCAGCAACTACTCCAGTGACGTAGACCTGATGATGAACTAGGCTTTAGTTCGAAAATTTGACCACCAACTTTTTTGAATAATAATTTCTGTAAGACCTGTAAAAAAGTTAATTCCACAGTACACTATGAATAGAGGTGCCATAAATTCATTTACAACTAGGAAAAAAAAAAGTTCAAATTAAAGTTTTTTTTTTTTTTTTGTAATTATTTATATAGAAAATTCAAGGGACCAAATGAAAAATTCAAATTAACCAAGAATTCGAATTAAAAATGTTCGAATTAGACAAGTTACACTGTATTACTGATAGAAGAGAAATAAAATCCTTGAATTTAATTTATACACTCAGTGGCCACTTTATTATGACCACCCCCTCAGTTCTTCGTTCGGCCACCTTTTGCCTTTAATACTGCGTCGATTCTTCGTGGCATGGACTCCACGAGATGTTGATAGGTGGTTTGTGGAATCTGAGACCATGCTTGATGAATAGCACTTTCCAGGAGTGTGAGGTTGCAGGGTTGTGGATCCAGCTGTCTGATGGCTCGTTCAACTTCATCCTACAAATTCTCAATGGGATTGAGATCTGGAGATTGTGGGGGCCACCTAAGCAAAGTAAACTGACCGGCATGTTCTTGAAACCAATCCTGTACAATACGAGCACTATGGCAGGATGCATTATCTTGTTGAAAGTAGCCATCGCCATTGGGATAAACCATCCACATGACAGCATACACTTGGTCAGCAACGATGTTTAGATATGATGTGCCAGTCAGATGTTGATCAACACGAATTATAGGGCCCAAAGCATGCCAGGAAAACATTCCCCAAACCATAACGTTGCCTCCACCAGCTCGAAGGGTTGTAGCAATGCATTTGGGGTCCATGCTTTCGTGCTGTTTCCGCCAAATTCTCACTCGGCCATTGGCGTGGTGCAACTGAAAACATGATTCATCGGACCACATAATTTGTTTCCAATTAATGACAGTCCAATCCTTGTGCGAACTGGAGACGTTTTCTCTTGTTAACTGCAGACAGCTAAGGTGTTCGAACCGGCCTTAGGCTGTCATATCCCATCCGATGCAGTGTACGGCGAACAGTGCTTGCAGAGATCATTTGAGGGGATCCTTGATTAAGACGGTATGTAATTTGTTGCACTCTTGCCCTTCTGTTGTCTGTTACTAGTCTGGTGGACACTCCGTTTCGCTCGAGCAGTCACTAGTCGATGACGACCACACGTTGAACAAAGAGACCCAGTTTTTTGGCTGACAGTTTAGTCTTTAAACACTTTAATAACAGCTGCTCTGGAACATTTCACGAATATGGCGGTTTCGGTGATACTCGCTCCATGGCTCCAAGCTCCTACAATCATCCCACATTGAAAGTCCGTCAAATCGCATTTTTTACCCATCTCGTCAATCAAAAATCACTTCTGCTACTGTCGCAAGCACTAAGGTTTCCCTTTTTATACTAGCCTTGCCCTCTGGTGGCAACAGCGTGCAGCCATAGCTCATTTGCTTAAAACTATCAGGTGGTCATAATAAAGTGGCCACTCAGTGTATATAGCCACTGAGTGACTAGTTTATTACGAACATCTGCATAATAATGCATTGGATTACTTACGTAATAATGTTTGGACCAATAATGCATTTAACTGCCTACCTAGTAATGTGTTGGGCCACCTGCGTAATAATGTGTTGGACCATCTGCCCAGTAATATGTTGTACCACCTACCAGAGTTGTATAAAAATAAAATGTATCTGCGTACTCAACCATTGAAACAGAAAACTTGCTGCAAACCCGCAAATCACGATAAAAAAAGAATAAGGTAATTTAAAGAAAAATTAATAAAACAATAAATAATTGTTAGAACATTACAGATTCCAGTGAGTGTTGGCCACGGGGGCCGAGTGGGCAACGTTCGTGACTGCCATGGGAAGGGCCTCAGGTTCGATCCCAGGCAGGTACGAACGCTCGATTCACTAAATAGCCGCAGTGCGTCGGACGGGCACGTTAAGCCGTTGGACCCCGGGTACTGCCCCCTCCCCCGGTTCCTCTCCTTTCTACTTTGCTTCCGTGTCACTTTCCTATTGGGCGCTCTAGCTCAAATCTCCCAGTTTCCTGTTTCTAAGGGCTGTTTAAGACCTGGGGTCAGACACTCCCTTCCTGAAATCCTCTACATACAATCATCATCATGATCATCAAACAGATTCCAGTGAGGACAAAATAAGTACATTACAAATGAATGTTCAGCAATGTGTATGAAATGGACCTTTATGGTAAAATATTGGATTATGAACCTCATAAAAACAAAATTAAGTGAAGTTTTTATATTTAGAAACACAGTTCCGTTAATGAGCCTTCAAAAATTATAAATAGCATTTTCAACCACTTTATTCAAAAATAGTAGACTTAAATAATACATAATGCAATGATTTTAATTTAATAACTGGTAACTGCAAGAGGAACCTGATAATAAAATTTAAACTGGTTCTGTGTAAACAAAACTTTTGTTACAGTTCCTATGCGTTGAGAACAGTCCTTAATAAAATTTAAGATGCCAGAAACGTTTGTAAAAACAAAAGAACTCAGAAGATGTGAAAAATAATTGAAAGTTTTTGAAGTTCAAATAGAATTAAATATATTAATCTGAGTAAAGCCTAGAGTAAGTGTTTATACCAGCCTAGAGTAAGTGTTTATACCTTTTAATCTACAAGCAAAAACTATCTGCGAGATCTGCTAATAATTTGCAAACTATCCGCGTATGTGTGTACATCTACATTCTGCAACTCTGCCACCTACCTGGTAGTGTGTCAGACCACCTACCTAGTAATATGTTGAATCACCTACAGGGGTTGGCCAGAATAACATGAACACCTAGGAAAAAAAGGTTTTACGTACCTAGTTAGGGTGTGGGACCACATTCGGCATTAAAACTGCCTGAATCCCCCTTGGAATGGACCCATACAAATCCTGGATGGTGGTTAGTGGGATGTTACACCATTCTTCATGCAGAAACTGCTCCACGTCCTTGAGAGGTGCAGACGGAGGATAACAGGATCTCATTCTGTTTTCCAACTCAGACCACAGTGGCTCGATCATGTTTAAGTCTGGTAATTGGGGAGACGAAGGAAGGTGTGAAATTATATCAATTCATCAAATATTTCAATTTGTTGAATTCTTTACGTGGTTATGATTCATGTTATACATACATGTCAACAATTCTGTTGTATAATTTACTGTTTCTCGCGTTATCATTGAAATGCCCTCGGGAAACGTCAATAATATAAATATATAATAAAATTACAGAATGTTACATTTCGTCATGAAGTTTTCAGGATATTGCAGAGTTTTCTGTAGTCGAAATCTTCAAACGGATAGTTAAAATGCTGCATGAATGTGACGAAGTCTTCGAAACGATGTAACGAAGTCTTCGAATTTTAGGTAAAAAGCTGCAAATGATTATCACTATTTTGAGTCGTTATTTAAAAGATGATTTATGCACGTTAAAAGAAAATAAATATTCAGAACCTTATGTTGAAGGTGAGTCGAATTGGTAAGAAAATATCTTGGATTGATTACTGTTCAATCTTCGTTTCCCGTAGCACAAGTTCCCATACTAGTTTCAATTACCATTTTGTAATCCATCTTCAGTGAGTATAAATGAGGTATTTCTCATTCATGTTGTTTCTTGGCCACTCATCTCGAATCTACTGGCAGAGTCAAAAGTTACACGTCGGCAGAACCACCACGCATTCGGTTTTTGGTTTGATTGCACACCTCACGTCGTGCGTGCTTTTTTCGAACAATCCAATTAGAAAGTTCGTCCGCATGTTCTTCAAATCATGACTGGACATTCTGAGCTCTTATGAATTAGGGCACTATCATGATTAATGGCATCCCCTGCAGGCAGAGGTGCCAAGTGACCCGGTTTACCCGGATACCATTCGATTTCGAAAATATTTTCCGGAAATCCGATTTTTCTACAAAAAATCTGATTTTGTGGTTTTCTTATTTTTTTCTTGTATTTATTTACTATGCATGGTAATTTTTCTCCCTCATTAATGATATCAGCGATCATTTATCTCGAGCGTCAATGAAAGTTCATAACGAATGGAGACAAATGTTTATGTTTATTTTTTGTTAATCCATGGCATTTCAAGCTCCGAGGTTGTGATCCTCGTGGTGGTAGCAAGACAGTCAGTGGCTTGGAAAGTTCAAGTATTGAACAAACAAATACAGCGCTTTTTCCACGTTTTACCAACAAAACACAGCAACCGAAAAAATGAAATTCAGTCACCGTCGAGGAAACGAATCCCGAATCTCTCGATATCTAGCTGAGCGCGTTAGTTAGCCTTACACCACAGTGGCCAACAATCCACGACTATGTGTGTTTTTCAGTCAGTTTCTGACATAAATCCGTAAGATGGGCTCAGCTACTGAGACATCTCCATCTGGTGGACATTAATAGCACTGGCTATATATTAATTATAGCAGTTAAATCCAAAGGGCGAGATCCAAAGTGAAAATCCTCCAAATGCATGGCGTCAGTGAATAAACAAAGACATCGCTCTTTCCACGTTTTACCAACACACAGCAACCGAAAAATTGTTATTCGGTCATCGCTGGGGATCCGAATCCCAGATCTCTCGATATCTAGCCGAGCGCGTTAGCTTTACACCACAGTGCCAACAATCCACGGCGCTATGTGTGTTTTTCAGTCAGCTTCTGACATCATAAATCCGTAAGATGGGCTCAGCTACCGAGACGTCTCCATCTGGTGGACATTAATAGCACTGGCTATATATTAATTATAGCAATTAAATCCAAAGGGTGAGATCCAAAGTGAAAATCCTTCAAATACGTGGCGTCAGAGAATAAACAAGTACATCGCTCTTTCCACGTTTTACCAACACACAGCAACCGAAAAATTGTTATTCGGTCACCGTCGGGGAAATGAACACCGAATCTCTTGATATCTAGCCGAGCGCATTAGCTTTACACCACAGTGGCCAACAATCCACGGCGCTATGTGTGTTTTTCAGTCAGCTTCTGACATCATAAATCCGTAAGATGGGCTCAGCTGCCGAGACGTCTCCATCTGGTGGACATTAATAGCACTGGCTATATATTAATTATAGCAATTAAATCCAAAGGGTGAGATCCAAAGTGAAAATCCTCCAAATACGTGGCGTCAGTGAATAAACAAGTACGTCACTCTTTCCATGTTTTACCAACACACAGCAACCGAAAAATTGTTATTCGTGTCACTACTCCTATGTTTCTTCTGTAATACCCAGGTTTGACTGCCATACATCAGTGTAGGAACAATTACACAATTTCATACACAGCCATGCAAGATTCTCTAGAGAACTAATCATTCCTGTGAAGAATTCACTCGTGCTCTAATTTCACCATCCAATTTGTTCTCTCTGTCAAACATGCTTCCTAAATACACAAACTCATTCACCTGGTCAATCACTATGTCATTTAGACTTATAATACATTCAATACTACCAGTTCCTCTCTCAAAAACCACAACTTTGGTTTTCCCCTTATTTATACTCAGTTTGAATATCATGCAAACTTTGTACATCTGTGACAACATATTCTGCAACTCACAAAGTCATTCACCTGGTCAATCACTGTGCCATTTAGACTTATAATACATTCAATACTACCAGTTGCTCTCTCAAAAACCACAACTTAGGTTTTTCCCTTATTTATACTCAGTTTGAATATCATGCAAACTTTGTACATCTGTGACAACATATTCTGCAACTCACAAAGTCATTCACCTGGTCAATCACTGTGCCATTTAGACTTATAATACATTCAATACTACCAGTTGCTCTCTCAAAAACCACAACTTAGGTTTTTCCCTTATTTATACTCAGTTTGAATATCATGCAAAGTTCGTACATCTGTGACAACATATTCTGCAACTCACAAAGTCATTCACCTGGTCAATCACTTTGCCATTTAGACTTATAATACATTCAATACTACCAGTTGCTCTCTCAAAAACCACAACTTAGGTTTTTCCCTTATTTATACTCAGTTTGAATATCATGCAAACTTTGTACATCTGTGACAACATATTCTGCAACTCACAAAGTCATTCACCTGGTCAATCACTGTGCCATTTAGACTTATAATACATTCAATACTACCAGTTGCTCTCTCAAAAACCACAACTTAGGTTTTTCCCTTATTTATACTCAGTTTGAATATCATGCAAAGTTCGTACATCTGTGACAACATATTCTGCAACTCACAAAGTCATTCACCTGGTCAATCACTGTGCCTTTTAGACTTATAATACATTCAATACTACCAGTTCCTCTCTCAAAAACCACAATTTTGGTTTTCCCCTTATTTATACTTAGTTTGAATATCATGCAAAGTTCGTATATATGTGACAACATATTCTGCAGCTCACAAAGTCATTCACCTGGTCAATCACTGTGCCATTTAGACTTATAATACATTCAATACTACCAGTTATACTCTCTCAAAAACCACAACTTTGGTTTTCCCCTTATTTATACTCAGTTTGAATATCATGCAAAGTTCGTATATATGTGACAACATATTCTGCAACTCACAAAGTCATTCATCTGGTCAGTCACTGTGCCATTTAGTCTTATAATACATTCACAGACCTGCCAGGTTTTACGGTTTACCCGTAAAATTTACGGAAATGTAACTTGTTTTACGGTTTTACGGGCAAAATGTTAATTTTACGGATTTGGCAATTCTCCGAGATTTTTTTTCTTTTTCTGACGATTTTGCACCCACTATTAAAACTTTTTTAAAAACTTAATCCATTCAAAGTAAAGTGCCGATGTAAGTTACGAATAAGTTTTTAGTTACATGTGTTTATTTGGGAACATTTTGCTGCCGTTTTCCCACGTTTTAGGTTATTGTTTTGCCTTTTTTTAAACACTAGAACACCAACCAGCTGGGCTTATTTAACCTTCCGTTTGGTTCTCTTCCTCTCTTGTGCAAGCTGTTTCCCCCCGCCTTTCTTTTCAGATCATGCATTGTTCATCTCCCGAGTCGCAACTTCTCAGAAGGCCAGCGTGGGGTGTGTCCGCGTTGGAGCAGGTGTCTTTTATCTTTATTCCTCCCAGTTCGAAATGCTATCTCAGAACATAGTTATCGTAGAAAAAAATTCCAACGGATTTTAAATCTGTGGAATTTTTAACCCCAGATCGATACCCAACATGACGAAATTAAGCAAAAACTGCCAGTTTTGAGAAATTAAAAATGCATTGGGGCATGCATGGTTTGGCAATAAATTTGACCTAACGAAAGAATGCTACTATAAGAGGAAGTTAAAAAAAAAAGTAAGTCCAATGTTCATTCGAGCCAGTGCTGCTCCAGTAATGATTTATTTTGCTGGTCCGTTAGTCAGTAAGTTTTCTACGCTTTCGCTTTCGAACCGTGCTTTGTTCATCGCTCGGTAACGTTCGTAAAAATGTCTTGGCTTGATTCAATGAAATTAATATGTTGGGGTACATACTAATTCATCTAATCCTTATTGAAAATGGTCAAAGGTAAGGTCAAGACGTAGGAGCGGGATTCATTCTTCCGCCCTTTTGCGTGATGACTTGAGTAAAATCAAAGCATGATTGTGATGAAGTTTGGGTATACTGTTCAGCACCCATAGTGGACCTATCATATTAAAAATAGTTGCTATCAGCATTCACGGGGACAGTGTAGTAGCACATGCGCGAGATTTGTTCGCTCGCGTTTCAGAATTTTAGCACAATATCTTCCGTGGAAATTGACCTATTTGGATAGAATTTTTAATTATAAAACGACGCGTGTGTGGCAGCTTTTTAATTTAGAAATTAACGGGCACAAAAAATGTTCTATAATAAAGCAGAAACACGCAAAATATCAATTAATTCATACTTAAGGGATTCGTAAAGAAAACAGTAAAGTATCGGGGAGAACACTGTTGCTTTTGCAAACCCACACTTTTTTGTAGGTATGAAATTTTGGGCTTTTAGTAAACAACTCTGAATTTTAAAATATCCGGATTTTGACAGCACAAGTTTAATCTAGAGAGGAAGTGGATTTTTTTTTTATCTGTTTGAAAAAAAAAGCGCCATTGGCGTTGTAACTTCTATCAAACCGAATTGAATTGTGTGATATTTAGAGATTTTCATTTTCTAAAACAGTACGTGTATTCTACAGTTTGTCATGTTAGGCCATTTTTTTTTTTTTTTTTTTTTGCAGAGACATAAGATCGGAGTTAAAATCCCGGTTCAAACGTTTTATGCCGTGGTTACGCCGCCACAAAGGGAGCAGGGGACGAGATGGGGAGGATGTCACCGACGAAGTGGTTGTATCGTTCCAGTTACGCCTGATGTAAAAGACAGTTGGTTTTGTTCCGGCAAAACAATTGTGTTAGTTTACTGCAGGAGAGGAGTTGGTTCAGACGTTGATGGGCCCAGATTGTTTTTAAAAGGAATGACTAGAGAAGCTCTATTCGGTAAGATGAAGGGAGGGGGAGGACAGGAAGAGAAGACAGAACTATAAAATCAGTGCCATTTGGAAGTACAACGGATGCCGCTAAAGGGATCGGATTTAGTAAAAGACAAGGCATCGATCCGCCTGTGAGGAATGATGGGGAGGGAGGGGACGAACTCAAGGGAATGACATTCGTAACTAAAACCTAAACCTTTGTTTCAAGATGAAAGAACCTTTCAGTTGCTCTCTGCTTTCCTAGCTGACCAGCTCGAATCGGATAACTCTGTAATCAGTATTTTTTCCTCTACTATAGCAGTTTTTACTTACATTTTTTTCCCCGAGTGGTAATAAATTTAGTATTAGTGATTCACTATGAGCAGCAACATAAAAGGGGAAAAAAGTACTATAAAATATTCCGTGATTCGTATTCTGCGGAATTCCCGTGTATTGCGAAATCTTCAAGAAAGGAAAATATGCGTTTCGCGCTATGTGCCGATGCAATTTCAACATTTCGCATGGTGGAAGGAATGATATTACTAATCATATTTCTAGTGACAAGCATAAATATAACGTTGACTGCGTGGGGAAAAAAATAACGAAATTAACTTCCTTTGTTAAAAGTTATAATGAACTCTATGCGATTCGTACAAAATGTTTGTTCACTTCATTTTTAGTTGAACATAATTTACCAGTTAGTGTCTCTCAGTCACTCTTACTTATTTAATTTTTTTTATTTGACTGCCTCATCGTCCGTGTCTCCGTAAGATAAAAACCTAACATGAAAATGGTTCGTTTTTGAAAATATTTTAGTATGTTTCGTGACGGCGTGGGACACGATCCCATTGAAAGGGTAGAACATCCTTCCCTTTAGATGCAAACTTCTGTAAAAGTAAATTTTTATCACTTTATAGGTCATAATGATAGCATAGTAATGAGAAATTATGTATAGAATTTATTTTAATCGATATGAATGTGCCGATAAATTTAAACATCTGTAGACACTTCAATTAAAAGTTGATGGTTCATTTGGGTAACATCGTTTTTTAAATCGATATGTTCAGTACATTTAATCAATATGCGCAACAAGTAATTTAATCGAATATATCGATTAAATTTTTAACGGATTTCTGTTTCTGAAAGTTGGCAGGTCTGCATTCAATACTACCAGTTCCTCTCTCAAAAACCACAACTTTGGTTTTCCCCTTATTTATACTTAGTTTGAATATCATGCAAAGTTCGTACATCTGTGACAACATATTCTGCAACTCACAAAGTCATTCACCTGGTCAATCACTGTGCCATTTAGACTTATAATACATTCAATACTACCAGTTCCTCTCTCAAAAACCAGAACTTTGGTTTTCCTCTTATTTATACTTAGTTTGAATATCATGCAAAGCTCGTATATATGTGACAACATATTCTGCAACTCACAAAGTCATTCACCTGGTCAATCACTGTGCCATTTAGACTTATAATACATTCAATACTACCAGTTACTCTCTCAAAAACCACAACTTAGGTTTTTCCCTTATTTATTCTCAGTTTGAATATCATGCAAACTTTGTACATCTGTGACAACATATTCTGCAACTCACAAAGTCATTCACCTGGTCAATCACTGTGCCATTTAGACTTATAATACATTCAATACTACCAGTTACTCTCTCAAAAACCACAACTTAGGTTTTTCCCTTATTTATACTCAGTTTGAATATCATGCAAACTTTGTACATCTGTGACAACATATTCTGCAACTCACAAAGTCATTCATGGTCAATCACTGTGCCATTTAGACTTATAATACATTCAATACTACCAGTTTCTCTCTCAAAAACCACAACTTTGGTTTTTCCCTTATTTATACTCAGTTTGAATATCATGCAAAGTTCGTATATACGTGACAACATATTCTGCAATTCACAAAGTCATTCACCTGGTCAATCACTTTGCCATTTAGACTTATAATACATTCAATACTACCAGTTCTTCTCTCAAAAACCACAACTTAGGTTTTTCCCTTATTTATACTCAGTTTGAATATCATGCAAAGTTCGTATATACGTGACAACATATTCTGCAATTCACAAAGTCATTCACCTGGTCAATCACTGTGCCATTTAGACTTATAATACATTCAATACTACCAGTTCCTCTCTCAAAAACCACAACTTTGGTTTTTCCCTTATTTATACTCAGTTTGAATATCATGCAAAGTTCGTACATCTGTGACAACATATTCTGCAA
Source organism: Macrothele yani (assembly GCA_039090855.1). Taxonomy (NCBI): domain Eukaryota; kingdom Metazoa; phylum Arthropoda; class Arachnida; order Araneae; family Macrothelidae; genus Macrothele; species Macrothele yani. Next base: position 74,081,721 of record CM077032.1, on the reverse strand, counting down.
CTCACAAAGTCATTCACCTGGTGAATCACTGTGCCATTTAGACTTATAATACATTCAATACTACGAGTTCCACTCTCCAAAACCACAACTTTGGTTTTTCCCTTATTTATATTCAGTTTGAATATCATGCAAACTTCGTACATCTGTGACAACATATTCTGCAACTCACTTTTGCTCTCTGGCAACAGGAGTGTCATCAGTATACAGCAATCTACATACACGGATATCACCAAGGCATAACTAGTATTATCTACTTTTGCATCAAGTATCCATAAATATATTAAAGCAGCCATGGTGACATTACACAACCTTGTTTGACTCCTGCACCAGTAGAAAACCATTTTGATAAAACGTCATTCACTCGTACACAAGCTCCACTGCCAGCATACATTGCTTTGACACTATTAAGTAGATTCCTAACAACACCATATTCATTCAAAACCTTCTACAAAAGTGTCCTGTTTATTTGGTTGTAAGCTTTTCTCTAAATGTATGAAAGCAGCAAAAACTTTCTTACCAACAGCTAGATACTTTTCAATCATCATGAGTCATACAAACATTTGGTTAGTGCAGCCTTTACCTGGCATAAAACCACCCTGAACCTCCCACAGTTTCTCTGATGTAAGGCCCCTTACTTTTTCAATAACCTTACCAAACACTTTCGCTGGCAAACTTAGTTGGTTAATCATATTAATGCAAAGCATGATGGTAAGCCTCTCTTTAGAAGTTTTACCACCACTGCATCTTTTGCCCTTCAAACACATGGTTTTATCTGACAGAGCTGGGAAGAAAAGGTCAGTTTTGTTGCAGTCAAAAATTAAGATGGTAGTGTAGAACATGCTAAGTTACGTATAAAAGTTTTTAGGCAAATACAAGATGATTCATAAAGAAGTATACAGTTCCCAGATGCTGTAAAACAGTAACAGTTGAAGACACTGACCACGACTGCGAACTGTTAGGTAGATATAAGTTTGTGTCCTGCTACTGAGGGAAGTGACATAGGCGAAAGCGTGCGTTTAACGTGCTAGATTATCTCGAACATTTTTTTCACCGATGGATTGGACGAGCCGCGGACCACAACGTGCCACTGACCCAATGGCCACCCAGAAGTCCTGACTTAACACCTTGTGACTTTTTCCTGTGGGCGTACGTAAAGGACAAGGTATTCGCCCCTCCCCTTCCTGTTGATCTAGCGGAGCTGAAACAGAGTATCGCAGCCACTATCACGGCACTTGATTCAGATATCTTACCTCGCGTTTGGGCGGAAATGAATTACCGGCTCAATGTGTGTCGTGTGACTAAGGGTGCACACGTAGAACATCTGTGACTGTCTCTAAAAAAACTTGAAACATTACCCTACAGTTCTGTTACAGGTAACATAAAATATCTTACATTGTTCTTGTTTTATAGTGCGTTGAAACTGTATACTTCTTTATGAATCACCCTGTATATTTCAGCCATTACTATGGCCTTCATCAGTGTGCGACTATGATTGGTTTCGTTGCCAGATTGGAAAGGAAAGTTTTGTAACGGTAACTCCGGGTGACGCGATGCAATGAGGGATTTCCAGATATATGGAACAAAAATGGGGAGCTCAGAGTTGCAATTTTTGGAAAATAAAATTTCTAAACTTTCTTGAAACCTCAGAGCATACCGATTTTGGAAGGGAGTCAACTTTTTTGTGTCGGACCAAAGTGGAATAGCAGAAGTGTCAGCCAAACTAAGTAGAGACAAGGAAGAGGAAGGTTTCTCAAATTTCACATCAGATTTGTGTTCCTGAAGTCTTGAGAGAATTTCCCGGAATGAACTTCCTATGTACGCAGTTAATCCAACGTTAGTCTTGACCGGAATTTTATACACTCCAGGCGAAGAAAGCGGAGGTCTTGAGTCTCTGTCATTACAGAGGATAACAGAAATTGAAGGAGAAGAACAAATGGCAAGTCTATATCTTTTTTTTGAAGATACTGATGAGCTTGTAGGCAGAAAGTTTGTGGTAAGGGATTGAGCGAGAGAACATTAGTTCCTTTTTTGGTGAAACAGGTTGAAGAGCAAAAAAAAAAAAAAACCAGTAGTAGAGTTTAAAAATTTTATTTTCCAAAAATTGCAACTCTGAGCTACCCATTTTTGTTCCATATATCTTGAAATCCCTCATTGCATCACGTCACCTGGAGTTACCATTACAAAACTTTCCTTTCAAATCTGGCAATGACACCAATCGTAGTCGCACTCATGAAGGCCATAGTAATGGCTGAAAAATATTTGCCTTAAAACTTTTATATGTAACTTAGTGTGTTCTACACTACCATCTGCTTAATTTGTTTGTTAGTTACGTGCATTGCCTACCTCTCTTTTATGCAGTCAGAAATATTTCTTTCTTCGTAACCTTCGCACAAATGCTAGAGTTTATCTTTCCAGTCAGAAACAGAGTTCTCCTTCACTGAAGCAACTTCACCACGTATAATTTTGTAAGAGATGTTATGCCTGGCCTGGTAACTTATCAAGACAACCTCCAGACGCTTTGAAGTCATTATTCCATAATCCTCTCTCAATTTCTAGCGCCTTTTCACGAATCAAAGTCCCAGACAAGGAAATGTTATTTGTCCCAGCCCGGCAAAATCATTTGTAAGTGGTAGTATCAACAGCCAATCCTTCTGTCTTCAAAATCTTGTCTAACTGATTTCCATTCTCAGCCCATGACCTTATTCTTCAGGATTTCACTGATTTGTGTTTTGCTTACTTGCAGCCTGGCTGCCAAATCACAAACACTTATTTTTGATTTCTCATGCTGCTTTATAACGTTAACTTTTCCTTTCAACGTGAAATGCTTGCGTTTCTGGGACATTTTCATCAAATGAATTAGAGAAAACAGTTTACGCACTAAAAAGCAATGAAACCTTACTCAACAAAAGGCAAGTACGGAGAACCAGCCGTTGTTGCACAATGAACAGTTTACGTACTAAAAAGCAATGAAACCTTACTCAACAAAAGGCAAGTACGGAGAACCAGCCGGTGTTGCACAATGAACAGTTTACGTACTAAAAAGCAATGAAACCCTACTCAACAAAAGGCAAGTACGGAGAACCAGCAGGTGTTGCACAATGAGCAGTTTACGTACTAAAAAGCAATGAAACCTTACTCAACAAAAGGCAAGTACAGAGAACCAGCCGGTGTTGCACAATGAACAGTTTACGTACTAAAAAGCAGTGAAACCTTACTCAACAAAAGGCAAGTACGGAGAACCAGCAGGTGTTGCACAATGAACAGTTTACGTACTAAAAAGCAATGAAACCTTACTCAACAAAAGGCAAGTACGGAGAACCAGCCGGTGTTGCACAATGAACAGTTTACGTACTAAAAAGCAATGAAACCTTACTCAACAAAAGGCAAGTACGGAGAACCAGCAGGTGTTGCACAATGAACAGTTTACGTACTAAAAAGCAATGAAACCTTACTCAACAAAAGGCAAGTACGGAGAACCAGCCGGTGTTGCACAATGAACAGTTTACGTACTAAAAAGCAATGAAACCTTGCTCAACAAAAGGCAAGTACGGAGAACCAGCAGGTGTTGCACAATGAACAGTTTACGTACTAAAAAGCAATGAAACCTTACTCAACAAAAGGCAAGTACGGAGAACCAGCCGGTGTTGCACAATGAACAGTTTACGTACTAAAAAGCAATGAAACCTTACTCAACAAAAGGCAAGTACGGAGAACCAGCAGGTGTTGCACAATGAACAGTTTACGTACTAAAAAGCAATGAAACCTTACTCAACAAAAGGCAAGTACGGAGAACCAGCCGGTGTTGCACAATGAACAGTTTACGTACTAAAAAGCAATGAAACCTTACTCAACAAAAGGCAAGTACGGAGAACCAGCCGGTGTTGCACAATGAGCAGTTTACGTACTAAAAAGCAATGAAACCTTGCTCAACAAAAGGCAAGTACGGAGAACCAGCAGGTGTTGCACAATGAACAGTTTACGTACTAAAAAGCAATGAAACCTTACTCAACAAAAGGCAAGTACGGAGAACCAGCCGGTGTTGCACAATGAGCAGTTTACGTACTAAAAAGCGATGAAACCTTACTCAACAAAAGGCAAGTACGGAGAACCGGTAGGTGTTGCACAATGAACAGTTTACGTACTAAAAAGCAGTGAAACCTTACTCAACAAAAGGCAAGTACGGAGAACCAGCAGGTGTTGCACAATGAGCAGTTTACGTACTAAAAAGCAATGAAACCTTACTCAACAAAAGGCAAGTACGGAGAACCAGCAGGTGTTGCACAATGAACAGTTTACGTACTAAAAAGCAGTGAAACCTTACTCAACAAAAGGCAAGTACAGAGAACCAGCAGGTGTTGCACAATGAGCAGTTTACGTACGAAAAAGCAATGAAACCTTACTCAACAAAAGGCAAGTACGGAGAACCAGCAGGTGTTACACAATGAACAGTTTACGTACTAAAAAGCAATGAAACCTTACTCAACAAAAGGCAAGTATGGAGAACCAGCAGGTGTTGCACAATGAACAGTTTACGTACTAAAAAGCAATGAAACCTTACCCAACAAAAGGCAAGTACGGAGAACCAGCCGGTGTTGCACAATGAGCAGTTTACGTACTAAAAAGCGATGAAACCTTACTCAACAAAAGGCAAGTACGGAGAACCGGTAGGTGTTGCACAATGAACAGTTTACGTACTAAAAAGCAGTGGAACCTTACTCAACAAAAGGCAAGTACGGAGAACCAGCAGGTGTTGCACAATGAGCAGTTTACGTACTAAAAAGCAATGAAACCTTACTCCACAAAAGGCAAGTACGGAGAACCAGCCGGTGTTGCACAATGAACAGTTTACATACTAAAAAGCAATGAAACCTTACTCAACGAAAGGCAAGTACGGAGAACCAGCAGGTGTTGCACAATGAACAGTTTACGTATTAAAAAGCAATGAAACCTTACTCAACAAAAGGCAAGTACGGAGAACCAGCCGGTGTTGCACAATGAACAGTTTACGTACTAAAAAGCAATGAAACCTTACTCAACAAAAGGCAAGTACGGAGAACCAGCTGGTGTTGCACAATGAACAGTTTACGTACTAAAAAGCAATGAAACCTTACTCAACAAAAGGCAAGTACAGAAAACCTGAAGGTGTTGCACAATGAACAATGGCATCACGGAGTCAGAAGTTACCTGCCCTTGATCTACAGATTCCCCTAGCAACAAGAGAACCAATTAGAAGCGACACTGAGAGCAGATGGGATTACGCTTGCTCCAACCTGTCCATTATTCAGCAAATTTTTCACATGTATTGCTCTTTCGGCAGTTTTTTCAAGGTTGTTATCACTTGAGTTAGTTTGGGCTCAATTTTAGGAGCCTGGGTCCAAAGGCCTAGAGCCCGGGCCCGACCCGCTCCGCTTTCTTTGATTACATATGTTTGCTGAGCCCAGGCCTGGATTCTTGGAAAATTTTGCTTATCAAGGCTTGCATTTATGCATTATACACTGGCCAAAGATATGGCCCAAGCAAGGATTAGTTTAAAAAGTTTAGTTCAGTTAATCCACTTCACAATATTAATATGTTTTTAGAAATACTACGCATACAGCCAAATGTTCTAAAATGTGGATTTGAAAATAAATAAATAATCAGCGTGCCCTTTGACCGTATCAGGGGAATCAGTAATTTTGGTAAAAGCTGAAGAAAAGAAAATCATTTAAAACAAAAAATTGTAGGGTAATTTCCATAATTAAAAAAAAAAAAAGAACGTAAAAGCATTCAAGACCAGATTATTCTGCATTTTGTAACATTAACAAAGCTTTGTGCTTAATAGTATAATAATCACCATATTATCATTTGTGTGTGCAGTTTCCAGATCAAGTTCATCATGAAAAAAAGAGAGAGAAAATTGCATCTAATGCCTCAACGCTTCAACGTGATCTTCTTTTCTCTAAAACTCTACCTGCTGCACTAAAAACCAATGTCACCCCAAAAATCACGGGAGTGAGGAAATTTAAAAAAAATAAATAACAATACTTCTAACTGCACAATTTTGGAAATTAATACATCATTTTGAAGATAAGATTCTTGATTTTTAATTAAATACAAAAAATGAGAAAGTGATTTTTCCCAGTTTTTCAATACCAGACCTCTTTAAACTAATCCTTGCTTGGGCCATAGCTTTGGACAATGCATAATGCAAGTCTTGCTAAGCAAAATTTGTCTTGCAATGGCAGCTAGCTTGGGAAATTGAAAATCCTTCCACCATGGTAACAAATCCACAATGAAATTCAACACGTGTAATTCAACTGGGCTCAGAATTACACGTGTTGAATTAAATTCAAGACTTGTAATTCCGAGCCTGGGCCCAGGTTTTTCGGTAGTTAATGAATTCTGAGCCCGCCCAGGCTCGAGCTCATCTCTAGTGTCCACTTCCCTAACAGAAGGTCCATTATTGGCAAACATCAGCTCTATAGAACCTCCTGTTTTTCTGCCAGGGAATCTCAAACAGTCTGCTATTTGGAAGTGTCCGTTATGGGAAGTTTCACTTGTATGCATATCATCATCATTGTCAACCATTATCAATCCACTGCTGGACGAAGGTCTCCCCAAGTTTCCTCCACAACGGTCTGTCTTGTGCCAGTCTCCTCCATGTCACTCCCGCATACTTTCGAATTTCATCCACCCATCTCCCATGTGGTCTTTTTCTGGGTCTTTTCCTGTCCCTTGGAATCCAATCTAAAATTTCGGCTGTCCATCGATGGTCTGTCCTTCTGGCAGTATGTCCAGCCCATTGCCATTTTAGGGATTTAACTCTGATCATGATGTCTTCCACTCTTGTCATATATCGCTTTAAATTCGTACTCAATCCCCATAAGGGGGGTGATCTGGAACTGAAGATCACCTATTGGCAGTGCTGTGTGTAATAAGTTGTGCTTTCACTATATGATCCTTATTATGTGTACAGTGCTTTATACAGGGTGCATTGGAAAGTCCCTTTAGCCTGGAATAACTTGCGAACGGAGAGAGATACAGTTATGCAAGTGAGATAACGGTATAGTAAAGCGACTGCACCTGATCGAATGCAACCAATAGCAGCGCCCCTAGTGGCGAAATGCGGAAGTTAGCCATTGCAAATCGAAAACAAAAAGAGAGAGAGCAAGATTTCCAATTACAAAGTTGTACAGCATCAATCAATTAGTACAAAACGACATTTGTTTCACACAGATAAGATAAATTGTCGCCTGAATAACCTACAGTGTCCGAAATCGATGCGCGACGATTCAAATCTGCATGTTCACATTTCGCAAATGTAACCATATGCAAACGCAGATTGTGACGTTGTACCGTACCTACGATATAAAACCCAGTAGCAGGATGTACCCTGATCAGAAGTTTAGGTCTACGTACACTGTGTGAGAATGGCGAGCTTGGATTTCTGAGGTTACGTAAAAAATCAGGTGTATGCAACAGCACCTACAAGTCTGCTGGATCTACGTCATCATGTTACAGATGCTTGCAAGAGTGGGACACCTTCCATGCTGAGGAATGTGCATGCAGAGTTACTTTCACGAATACAAATGTGTATCGTGGGCAATGGTGAACTCTTAGAACATACTCGGCATTAACTTTTTATCACTGTGCGCCAGTTTGCCTTTTTTGTTTTTGTTTTGTCAGACGTCATCAAACTGTATTGACATAAGTACGCATTTATGCAATAAATTGTGTGTATTTGCTCATACCTATGCCTGTTCACTTCAAACGTTCACACAAAAGGTCGTGCATCGATTTCAGACATTTTAGGGCATTCAGGCGACAATTTATCTTATCTGTGTAAAACAAATATCATTTTGTACAAATTAATTGATGCTCTACAACTTTGTAATTGGAAATCTTGCTCTATCTCTTTTTGTTTTCAATTTGCAATGGCTAACTTCTGCATTTCGCCACTAGGGGCACTGCTATCGGTTGCATTCGATCGGGCGTAGTCGCTTTACTATACCGTTATCTCACTTGCATAACTGTACCTCTCTCCGTTCGCAAATTAATCCAGGCTAAAGGGACTTTCCTATGCACCCTGTATATATTTTACTATATTCTTTAAATTGCTAAAATGTATGTTGCATCCTTTTTTCTTGTAGCATCCAAATGTGCCATGGAAATACAAATGTTCATGCAAGAACACAAAATTAATCCTCTAAAAAGTTCTTTGATTCCTCTTATGCAGGTATGCTCATGTGACATTCTGTTTTGAATTTAGAATAAATGCCATGTGTGTGTATATACAAAGATTTCTAATTTGTGTATGTTGCTGATCTCTTTTATTATATTTTTTCATCACATAGAGTTGATGCATAGCATGTCTTAGTGGCTTTGTTTCTATTGAAATAATATGAGAAATTTGATTCCAGCTTATAGAGGGGTTGGGCAAAATAATGTGAACACCATGATTATAGGGTTACTGTTATTTGTGTAGAATACACCCCCCCCCCCCAAAATAATGATTTTATGTTTTGTATGCCTTTTCTTTGTATATATTGTTTAGGTTGTATGCCAGTGTAGTTCAAGTTGTGTTCTGGTTTGTACGAGCTGTCGATGAAATGGGTGACCTGTCTGTAAAGAGGACAACAAATTTTGGGAGCCCATTTAGCAAGAGCATCTGTAACCATAACAGCCATATTGTTTGATGTTCCAAGAGTGACAGTATCCGGAATTATGACTGGGTACTCAAAGCATGGCAAGACCTCATCGCCGAGGAACGATAGTGGATGAAAACTGAGATTGAATGAGAGGGACTGTTGAACACTAACAAGGACTGTGCCCAAACAACACATAGGCGCTCTTTGGCCAACCATGGCCCTTGCGCCATAAAAATCAACCAACCAACCAACCAACCAACCAAACAACACATAACTACTGCAGCAGAACTCAATATCCACCTAAAGGACCCTGTTTCCACAAGAGCTGTCCGCTGAGATTTTCTCAAAGCCAACATCCATGGAAGATTGAATGAGAGGGACTGTCGAACACTAACAAGGACTGTGTCCAAACAATACATAACTACTGCAGCAAAACTGACAGCAGAACTCAATATTCACCTGAAGGACCCTGTTTCCACAAAAGCAGTCGGCTGAGATTTTCTCAAAGCCGACATCCATGGAAGATTGAATGAGAGGGACTGTCGAACACTAACAAGGACTGTGTCCAAACAACACATAATTACTGCAGCAAAACTGACAGCAGAACTCAATATCCACCTAAAGGACCCTGTTTCCACAAAAGCAGTCTGCTGAGATTTTCTCAAAGCCGACATCCATGGAAGATTGAATGAGAGGGACTGTCGAACACTAACAAGGACTGTGTCCAAACAACACATAACTACTGCAGCAAAACTGACAGCAGAACTCAATATCCACCTAAAGGACCCTGTTTCCACAAAAGCAGTCTGCTGAGATTTTCTCAAAGCCGACATCCATGGAAGATTGAATGAGAGGGACTGTCGAACTCTAACAAGGACTGTGTCCAAACAACAAATAACTACTGCAGCAAAACTGACAGCATAACTCAATATCCACCTAAAGGACCCTGTTTCCACAAAAGCAGTCTGCTGAGATTTTCTCAAAGCCGACATCCATGGAAGATTGAATGAGAGAGGGACTGTCGAACACTAACAAGGACTGTGTCCAAACAACACATAACTATGGCAGCAAAACTGACAGCATAACTCAATATCCACCTAAAGGACCCTGTTTCCACAAAAGCAGTCTGCTGAGATTTTCTCAAAGCCGACATCCATGGAAGATTGAATGAGAGGGACTGTCGAACACTAACAAGGACTGTGTCCAAACAACACATAACTACTGCAGCAAAACTGACAGCAGAACTCAATATCCACCTAAAGGACCCTGTTTCCACAAAAGCAGTCTGCTGAGATTTTCTCAAAGCCGACATCCATGGAAGATTGAATGAGAGGGACTGTCGAACACTAACAAGGACTGTGTCCAAACTACACATAACTACTGCAGCAAAACTGACAGCAGAACTCAATATCCACCTAAAGGACCCTGTTTCCACAAGAGCAGTCTGCTGAGATTTTCTCAAAGCCGACATCCATGGAAGATTGAATGAGAGGGACTGTCGAACACTAACAAGGACTGTGTCCAAACAACACATAACTACTACAGCAAAACTGACAGCAGAACTCAATATCCACCTAAAGGACCCTGTTTCCACAAGAGCAGTCTGCTGAGATTTCCTCAAAGCCGACATCCATGGAAGATTGAATGAGAGGGACTGTCGAACACTAACAAGGACTGTGTCCAAACAACACATAACTACTGCAGCAAAACTGACAGCAGAACTCAATATCCACCTAAAGGACCCTGTTTCCACAAAAGCAGTCTGCTGAGATTTTCTCAAAGCCGACATCCATGGAAGATTGAATGAGAGGGACTGTCGAACACTAACAAGGACTGTGTCCAAACAACACATAACTACTGCAGCAAAACTGACAGCAGAAATCAATATCCACCTAAAGGACCCTGTTTCCACAAAAGCAGTCTGCTGAGATTTTCTCAAAGCCGACATCCATGGAAGATTGAATGAGAGGGACTGTCGAACACTAACAAGGACTGTGTCCAAACAACACATAACTACTGCAGCAAAACTGACAGCAGAACTCAATATCCACCTAAAGGACCCTGTTTCCACAAGAGCAGTCTGCTGAGATTTTCTCAAAGCCGACATCCATGGAAGATTGAATGAGAGGGACTGTCGAACACTAACAAGGACTGTGTCCAAACAACACATAACTACTGCAGCAAAACTGACAGCAGAACTCAATATCCACCTAAAGGACCCTGTTTCCACAAGAGCAGTCTGCTGAGATTTTCTCAAAGCCGACATCCATGGAAGATTGAATGAGAGGGACTGTCGAACACTAACAAGGACTGTGTCCAAACAACACATAACTACTGCAGCAAAACTGACAGCAGAACTCAATATCCACCTAAAGGACCCTGTTTCCACAAAAGCAGTCTGCTGAGATTTTCTCAAAGCCGACATCCATGGAAGATTGAATGAGAGGGACTGTCGAACACTAACAAGGACTGTGTCCAAACAACACATAACTACTGCAGCAAAACTGACAGCAGAACTCAATATCCACCTAAAGGACCCTGTTTCCACAAAAGCAGTCTGCTGAGATTTTCAGAAAGCCAACATCCATGGAAGATTCTTATATTCCCAAACGCGAAATGGCATATAGCGCAAAATTACATGGCTGATGACAACAACTGCTATTGAAAGCTGCGACTATACTGTTCATTACATATATTCTTGTTTAAGTATGTGCGGTGGAGTAGTTAGGTCTATATATTGACGTTCAAATATAAATTGAACATAAATGGCAAAGATTTTTTTACTTACTCATAGCAATCTAGGCCCATCATATATGTCGGCATTTTTGTCACTGTGGCAAAGCACCTGCTTAATAGAACAGATATTAGCTTATTTAGACGAAATCCAGGTTCTGCCCAAACGGAAGATTCGCAGATTAAAAAACATGAATTCAAGTTAAAATCCTATACCGTTATTGTATAGGTATTCACAAGGAATGAAGATTAAAATATGGAAGTTAAAACCCAAATGAATAAAAGGTTAAAAAAAGAATAAAAGATGGACCGAAACCTAATTCACCACTGCAACACACTTCCAAACCTGTTTCGCCAAGTATTTTGCCTTCTTCAGTGGAAACTTCAAGGTGTACGTGGGCATCAAGTCCTTGTTGGCGATCTTCGACAGACTTTTGATGCTTGTGCACGCCTAGAACTTTCCACTGAAGAAGGCAAAATACTTGGCGAAACATGTTTGGAAGTGTGTTGCAGTGGTGAATTAGGTTTTGGTCCATCTTTTATTCTTTTTTTTAACCTTTTTATTCATTTGGGTTTTAACTTCCATATTTTAATCATCATTCCTTGCAAATACCTATACAATGGTATAGGATTTTAACTTGAAGTCATGTTTCTTAATCCGTGAATCTTCCGTTTAGGCAGAACCTAGATTTCGTCTAAATAAGCTAATATCTGTTCTATTAACAGGGCTGTTTGTGTTCCGGGTTTGGGCGATCTTTCATACCCGGAATTCCGGATGTTTAGCTTTGAAGACATTTTTAAGACTGTTAAATTTCGAGTTCTAATAAGCGACAAAGCAAAAAAAAAAAAAAAAAAAAAAAAAAAAAAAAATTTAAAACGATTCATGGCAAAAGTATTTACTAAAAAAAAAAAATTGCTTTTCACTAATGAATTAATGTGCTAATAATATTGTCTTTCTCGCCGATGCAGCCGATTCGAGCTTGACGCCTGAAGTCTCGACATGAAGCCGGCAGTTCGTGCTGTGGTTGTCCACTGTCCTGTGGAAAGGCCATGCGCGCAAATTCTGTCATTTCGTCTGCGCTTCTGCTCCTCGATGCAAAATACCGGTTTTTCGCTCTGATGAGTGATGTGGGATTGGAACTTGGAGATGGCGGGAGCGAGTTAAAGCAAATAAAGTACATCACTCATGTGTCTGCACCTACACGCGGGAGCAGCCTGCCTCATTGTATTAGTAAGTCAGTGACGGAGGAGGTGTCTTTGTTTCCGTGATGAAACGTTTGTAGTTTTTTTGTTTAGGCAAAAGTGTGTGTGCGTGCGTGTGTGTGCGTGTGCGTGCGTGTGTGTGCGTGTGTGTGCGTGCGTGTGTGTGCGTGCGTGTGTGTGTGTGTGTGTGTGTGTGTGCGTGCGTGCGTGCGTGCGTGTGTGTGTGAATGTTTTTAGAGATTTGAAAGTTTACCCGATTTCAGTTTGTTAAGTTCGTCATCAACGATGAAATTTTTAACCAAAACTGACGATCTCAAGACGTTACAGGCCTCAGTCAAAAATTAATTCCGGTGGGATTGGATAGGAAAAAAAAGACACCCAGAAGGAGAAAGCTGGGATATGGCGTCAGAAAATTGATACAGCTGGGTCATGTTTCCGCATATATAAATGGAGTACGTGCTACAGTTCTGCCTCCAAAACCTGTTGAAGCAATTATGACGGCTACTTGTAATAGTAAAGGTTCTTCCTCTTCGGTACACAAGCAAGACACTGCAAATGAAGGATGTTGGAAACGTAAGCCTCAGCCTGATAGCGTCTCCGCTAAAAAACAAATCAAGATTGCACATTTTTTTAAGAAATAGTGTTATTTTATTAGTAAATATAACTTTAGATTAACACCACACCAGACTGATGTTTTTTTTTATTAATAAATGGGACTTTAGATCAACATCCAATTTGCTAAATATACTGTTATTTTATTAGTAAATAGAACTTTAGGTCAATACCACCTGACTGAAACTTAACGACTAAAATTTCTGTTAAAAAAAGATCAATATCCTATGAAAAAGAGGAGTTGCCAGTCTAGTAACATAAAAACTTGACTGCAGATTTTCTCTTATTTATTTGCCAAATGGGTAATTTTGCAATTGGAAAGAAAGGCAAAACTTTTTTTAAAAGTTATGCTATGTGTGTAATTGGTTTATTTTATACAAACGCAAAATTTTTATTAACATTCTTAGTGTGGTATATGTTAAAGACAATATCGTGTAGTTGTCGAAATCAAAGTTACTTAAATTTCACTGAAGCAATTTATTTTTTTAGCAACACATTAATACTGCAAGCTCAACCCCAAAATAATTTACTGTTGTGAGCAAAAGGTTTAGGTAGGTAGTAAGTAATTCCCAAAGTGAAACCATTTTATCTTTCGAAGTATTGGTAACAGCTTTGCGCTGATAAGTATAATAATTAGAGGTACTAATAGTAACGGAAATACTTTTGTTGTGCTGGGGGGGGGGAGTTACCCACATATGTTCATTTATGTCTCTCGTTTATGTGCATTTTCACCGTTGGGAGACGCCGATGATTTCAGGGTTTCGTGCCTTGCCTTGCAAACACCTCTGTATTAAGCAGATGCTTTGCCACGGTGACAAAAATGGCAACATATATGATGGGCCTAGATTGCTATGAGTAAGTAAAAAATTCTTTGCCATTTATGTTCATTTTATATTTGCACGTCAATGTATGGACCTAACTACTTCACCCTACATACTTAAACAAGAATATACGCGACAAACAGTATAGTCGCAGCTTTCAATAGCAGTTGTGCTCTGAAATCCATGGAAGAGCTGCAATTGCAAAACCTTCAGTCGCAGAAAACAACACTAGAATGTGAAAAGGATGGTGGCACAAGCATATAAACCTGGACAGCTGATAACTGGAAATGTGTGGTATGGTCCGATGAATCCTCATTTACATGATTTGGTCGGGTTTATGTATAGAGAAACCCCAAGGAAGTTTGATGACTAGAAACGTGTGATATGGTCGGGTGAGTCCTCAATTACATTATTCCCAATAGTAGGTTGGGTTTACAGAGATGCCAACTTGTTTCAGATATTTTCAGTAGTACTCGTACAAATTTTCTGTGGTTTTGGCCAGTTTTCAGTAGTCATGCCAAAAAGAATAATTTTAACCGAGCAAAACAACTCATTTAATTTAATTAGCATTTTTTTTTTGCTTATTCATTTATATACACGAAAATCTGTATCAAAATATTCCAAATTTTTCACATGGAAAATAATATACACCATGACTGATACATTTTTTTTTACACAACAAAAAAATTATTAAACAGCTTTCTTTAGTAATTTCGCTGTACAGTGTTTTGTAGATTTGAGTTCCTCAGCAGAAAATATTTTTTCATAACACACTTGCCCAGAGGAGAACATATTCATTTTTGCAAGAAGTGCTTCTACAGTTTCTAAAGTAACCTAAATTAGGTTGAAAACGGGCTTGATTTTTTCGCACTAAACTAAAATCTTTCTTACTCACACCATTCGAGTGTGGAACTACAAGTATTGCAAACATTACTTTCGAGAGAATAGTATACTTAACCACTCCATTACAGGCTCTTAATTTTGAGATTTCTGACCAAGTGACATCTATTCTATCTGTTACTGCTATGATCTCTAATTTGTCAGCTTGATAACAAGGAATTCCGCTTCCAGTATATCAAGTTAATTTTCAGTTATTATAAATGGAAGGTGTTTGACTATGTGTAATACAGAAGTAAATGATGTTATGGCTCTAAGTGAAGGATCTACTACTTCTGCATGTTTTAAGAATTCATCATAGACCAGTATCTTTTCTTGAATATAAGAACATTCTTTAATGTGAAATTTTCCGACAGATGTATAGAACTTAGAAAGTTCATTTTCATTTAAAATGATTTTGCTTTAATACATTCTTGTTTTTACTGCAATTGCCAGTTGTGTCCTTTCTGATTTTTCTTTTTTGAAAAACTGTTATTTGAAAAATTAAGCTCAACATCGCCATCAGCTACGACAGTAGGCTTCACAAACCCCTTGGATGCCATGACAATTTTATCCATCATGCTGAAAGAACTTTCAGTTTGAGGACCATGAATGCATGATAGCTTTCACTATTTTAGATAAAAGGTAGTGTAACTTGGAGAATATGAATGCTTTGAATTTGAATATCGTGCATCAGTTTTTACAAATTTTTCAGCTTCTTCACTTTCGTTTTCTGACTCTCGCCCCCTTTATCAAGCTGAAATGCAAACCTTTTTTGGGGGAATATGTAGGAACACAGGATACACGTTCGGAACATCGTTGGGGGAAAAAATTACAGTTACAGGAGAAACCTTTGCTACGTCCGATTTCCATTTTCGGACATTTCCCTTCCATATTCAAGGTGAAATACAAATATTTACAAAATAAAATGAAATTTAACAACAATACTAGGCAAGGGAAACATCACGTGAAAAATAAAATTACGATTACGGGAGAAATCTTTGCTTCAGATCGCCATCACTCGTTTCCTCTGTGGGCACAATTTTTCTTGGCTCATCGACAACACAGCTGAAAAGGTGGTTGCGCATGCGCGTTATATATCTACTGAAGCCATTTCGCAAAGCAGAAAGGGTAGCATTGGAGCACATGGAAAACTGGCCCGCACGTTGAGTCGTGATTGTCGTCTCCTCCTCGGTTAAACAAACAAGTAGGGAAGCAACCCTGCACTCCGTTTTATGTTTCTTTTCTGTCAAGATTTTTGTGGGTGTGGTCTGCAGTTTCATTTTGCTTATTAATTTTTATTTTGCTTATTAGTTTTATTTTGCTTATTAGTTTCGTTTTGCTTGTTAGTTTCATTTTGCTTGTTAGTTTCATTTTGCTTGTTAGTTTCATTTTGCTTATTAGTTTCATTTTGCTTATAACTTACAGGATAAAGTGATAAGTATTTATTTATGCATATCAATGAAATATAAAGTGTTACAATGCTCTCTTTTTAGACACGAATCATCATCATCATCATTGTCAACCATTATCAATCCACTGCTGGACGAAGGTCTCCCCAAGTTTCCTCCACAACGGTCTGTCTTGTGCCAGTCTCCTCCATGTCACTCCCGCATATTTACGAATTTCATCCACCCATCTCCCATGTGGTCTTTTTCTGGGTCTTTTCCTGTCCCTTGGAATCCAATCTAAAATTTCGGCTGTCCATCTATGGTCTGTCCTTCTGGCAGTATGTCCAGCCCATTGCCATTTCAGGGATTTAACTCTGATCATGATGTCTTCCACTCTCGTCATTTTTCGGATCCACGAGTTCCTCTTCTTATCTCTCCTGGTTATACCAAGCATGCACCTCTCCATGCTACTTTGAGTTGTCTGCAGCCTTTGTATGTCTCTTTTAGTTAAGGTCCACGTCTCTGCACCATACGTAAGCACTGGAAGGATGCATTGATCAAACACTTTTCTTTTAAGACATAATGGCATATTGCTCTTGAAAATTATGCTGTTTCTTCCAAAAGCTCTCCAGGCAAGTTTTGTACGCCGATTAATTTCTTCATCAATGTGACCCTCACTTGATATCTGCTGTCCAAGATAAACATACGTATCTGTTATCTCCAGTTTTTCTCCATCAATCGATAAATCTTCATTTCTTGTGAAAGCATTGAACATCACTTTTGTCTTCTGAAAGTTCATTTTTAATCCCACTTCTTTACTCTTGTCAGCAAGTTCCTGGATCATACTCTGCAGCTCTGATGGGGTAGTTGCAAAAATGACTACGTCATCAGCAAAACGAAGGTGGGTTAGATAATCTCCATTAATCTTTATCCCTTTGTTTTCCCAGTTCAGTGATTGAAAGACATTTTCCAATGTGGCATTAAAGAGCTTCGGAGATATGGTGTCACCTTGTCTCACTCCCTTTCCAATTTTTATGTGTGTTGTATTTTCAAACAGCCGAATCTTTGCACTTGCATTTTCATAGATGTTATTAATAATATTAATGTATGCATCTTCAATACCGCAGGATTTCAGAGCCGTGGTAACTGCTGATGGTTTCACCGAATCAAAGGCTTTTTCATAATCGATAAAAGCCATGCACAATGGAAGTTCATATTCCCTCGCTCTTTCAATTAGTTCTCTCAGTACGTGGATATGATCTATTGTGCTGTAGCCACTCCTGAATCCAGCTTGTTCTCTCGGTTGAGCCATGTCCAGTGTTACCTTCAAGCGGTGTGAAAGAACTTTAGTGAAGATTTTATAAACCACTGATAGGAGGCTGATAGGTCTGTAGTTCCTGAGATCCTCAATGTCACCTTTTTTATGTAGCAGGATCATTGTAGCATTGTTCCAATCCTCAGGAATCTTCCCTTCATTAAGGCATCGAGTGAAAATTTGGGCGAGTACTGTTTCAATTTCTCCACTTGCTTCTTGTATGATGTCTATAGTAATTCCATCTTCTCCTGGAGCTTTCCCCGCTTCATGTTCTTGATTGCATGAGCAACTTCTGCTGGGAGGACTGGAAGAACTCTGGTACCTTTCATGATGTCTGGAGTACATGTATCATCCCTTTCATATAATTTGGAGTAGAAATCTTTCACTCTTGTCAAAATTTCGCCTCTATTTCTTGTTATAGAACCATCTTCTTTTCTCAGAGCCATAATCTGTTTTCTTCCTTTACTGAGATGTCCCTTTGCTATCTTTAGGCTTTGGTTGTTTTCAATTGCTTTCCTCACTAGCTCACAGTTGAATTTCCTTACGTCTTCAGTGATACTTTTTCGTGCTGTCTTGCATAGCTCTATATATTCCACTTTGGAAGTCACATCTTCTTTAGTTGTCCTCATCTCTCTTCTTTTTGCATCAACATTTTGGTTTTTCCTGATAATTTGTTTACATGCAACTTGTTCTTAGACCCAGCTAATTTTGTTGCTGTTTCCATAAGAGCTTTGGTTACTTTTCTGTTAACTTCCGAAATATCCACTTCTTCCGATGTTAGGCCTTCTAAAGCAGAGAATCTGTTCTTCAGTTCCAACTTGAAAGTATTATGGTGTTTTTTAAGGTTGGTTATGTCAATACATTTTGTTTGTCTTATGAGCTTGCCACGTTCCAGTTTAGTGTTGAGGTGCATCTTACATCTCACCAATCTATGGTCACTACCTGTGTTGAACTTGTTCAGCACACTGCAGTCTTCGATGACGAATTTTTTGTTACACATAATAAAATCAATTTCACTTGTCGTCCCAATTGGATGTCTCCATGTCCATTTCCTGTGTGGCTTTTTCTTGAAAAAGGAATTCAAGATGAAAAATCCTTCTGCCTCTGCAAACTCAACGAGAGGATTTCCACGCTGGTTTCTGTTGCCGTGACCGAATTTACCTACTGAAGTTTCATTCTGTTGCCGGTGCCCTATTTTTGCATTGAAATCTCCCATAATTATCTTCAAGTGCTGCTTACCTTTATTATTCAGATGACGAATTTCCTCATAAAATTCTTCAATTTCTTCTTCAGGATGACTTGTGGTGGGTGCATAAGTTTGAATAATCTGAGCCTGGTATCTTCTCGATAGTTGGATAACGAGTCGTGCAGCTCTGTCAGAGGAACTTTCAACTTCTACCACTTTATCCTTCAGTTTCTTGTTTATTATAAATCCAACACCACTAGTTCTGCCAGTATCTGTCCCACGATAATAGAAGAGATGTCCACTTTTCAGTTCAATGAGATCTTCTCCTTTTCTCCTTACCTCACTTAGCCCGACGATGTCCCACTTGATCCTTTGTAGTTCCTCTTCCAATTCAAGAAGCCTTGAATCAGAAGATAGGGAGCGTCCGTTGTAGGTAGCCAAGGTCAGCATCAAATGGCAGCCTAGTCCGGTCCTCCGGGGATTCTTAGCACCCTCTGCCTTCATGTCGCACTGGCCGCTGCCTTGGCCAGGTACATTCCAGCTGCCGGAGACTGAGGGCCAAGATTTAAGTTGTAGAGTCATTTTGGAGGTGTTTGGCCATAACTCACCACGCTGGCCAAGCGGGTTGGTGAGTGTGGGATAGCATTTCCTCTGATCCCGATGGTATAGTTATACCGCTATTTGCGGTCGTCAGAGCCCCTTTAGTGGGAACAGGATGCACCACGAGAAGGCGGGGTTGACATTTGTCAAGGAGAGGCTGTGATGTTACGCATCACCTGACCTTACATCCCACGAATACTGTTGATTATTTACTGAAACATTCATTCGCCTCTCATTTATTGGAGCAGAAACTGGAAATTCAAAGGTTGGGTAGGCCCATTCCGGATCTTAAATTACACAACAAACTTGTGATGATAAAAATACAGAACGGACCCAAAAAGTTTAAGTTTAACTGTGAAACATATAATAAGAGTGAATGGATATGCGGCTGTGATATAAAAGATGCTGTATTTTGCTCCCGTACTTATTGTTCGCTGGTGAAACTTCATGGGCTGAAACTGGTGTTAAAGATTTACGCCATTTACCGGACAAAATTCAGAAGCAATGACGTGTCTTCTGTACACAAAAATAATGTAATGAAGTTGGCTGTGCTAGGAAGAGGGAATATAAGGACCCAACTAGATTCCTGTTACAGGCCGCAGATTCAACTTCAAAACGAAAAAGTAAAAATAAATAGAGAGGTACTATCGCTTCTCATAAATCGTATCGGATTCTGTGGTGCGTTTGAACTTGCTCCGCAAGGACATGATGAATTGAACTCTGCTTCCAATCCTTTAATATTTCGTGGTCTGGTCGATTTTAGCGCACAGTTAAACGATGCTTTAAAAACTCATTTAGACAAATCTATAGTATTCAAGGGTACTTCGAAAGCAATTCAGAATGAACTTCTGGACTGTATGCTTGAAATCTGCCACGAAGAGATTTCTAAAGAAATAATAGCTTCTGATTTTGTGGCTGTCATTGCAGATGAAACAACGGACATTTCCAATATTTTTCAGATGGTACTGGTTTACCGCTATATAGTTCACGACAAGGTTGTGGAAAGGTTTTGGCGTTGTGTAAATCCTTCTGAACACGATGCGGCATCATTGTTTTCTTGTATTCTGAAAGAGCTAGATGAGCATTTGGAGAACACCCCAAACAAATTAATTGCTCAGAGTTACGATAGAGCATTGGTCATGAGTGGGAAAGGAAAAGGAGTGCAGACTCGTGTCAGGGAACACTACCCTTTTGCTTCTTATGTGCATTGTCATGCTCATCAGCTGAACTTGGTAATGTCAAATGTTGCGTCCATAAATCGTAACATTCGTATATTCTTCACCAATCTGGGAGCAGTGTGCACATTTTTCTGGAAATCACCTCAAAGAACCGAAATACTTAATGAAATAGTTAGTCGTCGTTTGCCAAGAACATCAGACACTTGGTGGAATTTTCAAGCCAGAGCAGTCAACATTGTGTATGAGAATCGTGAAGAACTAGTCGAATGCATGGAAGCAATGGAAACGAGAGATGATATAAAGCAGCAGTCTACTATTGCTCAAGCCAGTGGTTTAAAGCATATATTAAAGGACGAGGACTTCATCTTCTGGCTTACTACAATATTTTCCATCAAATAATGCCTCATGTCTACATGCTATACAACCAAATTCAAAAAAGGACAATTGATCCAGCTCAGAGTAAATGTCATATTAACAGCTTCCAGTCGAGTGTGGAGCAAATCAGAGAAAACATTGAGACTGTGATCTCAGAATCAGAAACTCAACTAACTCGGAAGAGAAAACATCAAACTAATCATGAAAGCAGAATAAGAAAAGCCAAAGAAGTATGTGATGTCATCCTTATGCAAACGAAAGAACGATTTGATTTCGTTCGTAGGTCATCTATCTGCCGCTAATTTGTTTCTTTCAGACAAGTTTTCCGAATACGATAAAGAATTTCCTGTTGAATATCTGACATCAACAATTAAAGTTTACCCTTTTCTGTACAGTAAGAAATTGGAAACGGAACTCCAGTTAATTTATTGAAGAAATTAATTTAGGACAGTATCGGGAGCCATTCCATTATTGTCATTTTTTATTGACACAAATCTTGTCACTAATTTCTCTGAAAGTGTATTACTGCTTAATATTATTGTTACCATTCCCATGTCAACTTCTGAAGCAGAACGTCGCTTTTCAACTTTAAAAAGGATAAAAACTTTCTTGTGCAACACAATGCTCCAAGACAGACTATCTGCTCTTGCCATGCTATCTATAGAAAGAGACTTTATCATGGATATTCCTGACTTTAACAATAAGGTCACTGATAAATTTCCTCAGAGAAAAGAACGAAGAATGGACTTCGCCTACAAAACTTACTGATTTGTGCATATAGGATATCAAGGGCAGTTTCTGTTTAAATACTTTTTCCTTATGTGTACTTTAACTACCCTTCTGTGCTGCACATTTATATAGCAAAATTATGAAATATACAGTATATCACAAAAAAAAAAAAAAGCTGCTGTTTGTAAACAGAAAAAGCGCTTTCTGTTTTTTATGTTTTTAAACAGAAACTTCTCTTTGTTACTTTGTTGACGAGGAAATTTCCTTTTTTTTTTCCCAGATAAATTTGAGATGGTAATTTTCTGTTTCATAACAAAGGAGTGTTTTTGTTCATATACTGTGTACTGTTTACAAGCAGGCTGCTTTCTGGCTGTTTTTTTTTTTTTTGTTTTTTTTTAAGTTTTTCTTTTTTTTTTAATATCTAAATATATTATTTTTATTAAGCACTGGTTTGTTATGTGCTGCTTACCAAACCAAGAGCCGCCACTGAGTGCGACTATAAATAAGATACGCACATCTCCGCAAGTGAGCTCCCCCACCTTCACCGAAAGGAAGGAGATGGTGAAGCCAGTCACCATTAATTCAGAACTATGCATAAAAAAAAAAAAAAGATGCAAAAACTAACGTTGCGAAATCTTCACGAAACTGGCTGCATTTTTGATCAACACCATGAATTGGTAATAGGAGCAGACTCTCCAAATTTCGCCAGAATCGGTTACAAACTTTTTAAATTAGCCATGGAAATTTTTAATCAGTAAACAGA
This sequence comes from Macrothele yani, assembly GCA_039090855.1. Lineage (NCBI taxonomy): Eukaryota > Metazoa > Arthropoda > Arachnida > Araneae > Macrothelidae > Macrothele > Macrothele yani. The sequence goes on along the minus strand of CM077032.1, from coordinate 74,059,312 downwards.
AATAATATACACAGAAACAGTTAATAAAATTTTGAGGGCTAATTTAAAAAGTTTTTAATCGATTCAGGCAAAATTTAGAGGTTATGTTCATATTAGCGGTTTATGGTGTTCATTAAAATTTCAGTCAGTTTCATAAAATATTCACACAAAGATACGTTTTTATTTTGTTTATCCAAGTCAAATGGAAATACTGGCCCATCTGCCAGAGATCCCCGCCCTCCTAACACACACAACACGCATGCATCACTGCTTCGGTTACGAGGGCTCGAAGCATACAGTATGTATGCAAGTTGGAGAGGGAGAAATTTTGAGGATTCTTTCGTAACTCATACAAGTTGGTTTTATGGCCACAGTTGAAGAGTTTGCATTATTGGCTATAAAATAATTTTTAATGGAAAGAATCTATAAAAGTAAAAAAAAAAAAAAAAAAAAATTATTTGAGCTTTTTTTTTAATCATTTGGAACATTTAGATGCAGGAATATTCATTGGCTACAAAACACAGTCTGCTTACAACTTGCAATTTGACCTCGCCTGAGAAAAAATAATTTTTTTGTAATGTGAGGAAATTCTATGAGGAAGGGGAACAAGAGAACTTTATCATCTCTTGATAATGATGATGTTCTAAAAAGCATTACAATCCTTGATTATTGCAACAAATCATCAGAGGACTAGCAAAAAACAGAATCTTGCTAATAGATTTCCAAATGTCATTGGTGAAGATGATATGGACAAACTTAATTACTGAATTTATTGCATATTCCCCTTGGGAGCCACAAGAAAATCTAAATATTGACTCACACTGGCACAGACTATCTGAACACAGTGAGAATGGTTAACTGGTATACCCAACGCTCTCAAAACTAGTAAAGATGGTGCTAAGTCCTCCACATTGTAATGCTGCTGTAGAAAGAGTATTCAGCAAACCTGAAGATGGTGAAAACTGCACACAAATCATCATTAGAAATCTCCAGTGCTGAATGCCTTGTTGCACTGCAGAATAAGAAAAAAATTGAGGAAAATTTCAAACCAACTGATGAACTGAGGAAACAGCCGCCCCGGTGGCGCAGTGGTCTAAGGCGTTGGCCTCTGATCATTCGTCCGTAAGGGGTCCGGGTTCGAATCCCGGTCAGGCATGGATGTTGTGTTTGTCTTACGGCACTGGCTCTCTCCCTTCCCTGGAACCAGTGACCCTAAATTAGGGACGGGCGACTGCTTATAGCCCATTGAGTTGCTCACGGAGGTCGTTAAACCTCCAAACAAAAAAAAAAAAAAAAAAAAAAAAAAAAAAGAACTGAGGAAACAAAGCAAGAAATATGAAGAAATGAGTAACGTGTTAAGCGGGTAGGTACCCTGTTTTGAAAAAAATAGAGAGAGAGAAGAAGTGTCATTAATAGCTTATGTGTATTCACTGTTTTGCATAGGAAATTTGAGAAAATTACATTGCTTATTAGCTTATATATTCTACTTTTATGAAGCGATGAATTGAAGAGTGACTTCTTCCTCAGCTGACTGTTTGCACTCTGTGATTAACTTTAAAAAAATATTTTGAACTCCAATTTTACATATTGCAGAATTTTACAGGATTTTTTTTACGTATCACAGGAATTTTTTTACATATTACAAGATTTTTTACTGTTGGTGGAAGGATTTTGAAACTAATCTTGGTGGCAGCCCTGCTACAACTATTGGGTTGTCGGAAAAATCATGATGTATCTTGGCACCTGATGGTGGTTGGGCGGTTGGGCGGTTTTGGAAGTACTAGAGGCATGCACAGCTCTGTTATCGCTATGGCATTCGACAGGTGTCAGTTCTAGCTGCAGTCTAAAAGGAATAGTGAGCGATTTGGTTGATTTGCAGAGATTTGACATCAAGTTGAAGATGGAAGACCAAACTGTGCATGTTCGCCATATTTTGCTGTTTTACTTCCGTAAAGGACAGAACACGCGTCAAGCTTGTGAAAAGTTGCGTAAACTGTACGGTGATAATGCTCTACAAGAACGTCAGTGCCAGCGGTGGTTCGCAAAATTCCGTGCTAATGATTTTGACCTCAACGATGCTCCTCGGTCCGGAAGGCCCACCGAGGTTGATGACGACCAAATCATGGCATTGATCGAGTCAAACCCACGTTACACGACACGAGATATTGCAGACACATTGCACATCTATCATTCAAGCGTTCATGACCACCTGAAGAAGCTGGGATACATACGTAAGCAAGCTTGATGTGTGGGTTCCTCGCGAACTCAAAGAAGCTCAATTGACGACGCTTATAAACATCTGCAATATGCTCATTAAACGTGAGGAAAACGATCCTTTTTTGAAGCGACTGATAACTGGTGATGAAAAGTGGATTGTGTACAACAATGTGCTGCGCAAACGGCCTTGGTCCCGACGTGCTGCTTCACCTCTAACGACATCCAAAGCAGACATTCATCAGCGGAAGGTTCTGGTCTCAGTGTGGTGGGATTTTAAAGGCGTCGTGTTTTTCGAGCTCCTACCACGGAACCAAACAATCAATTCGAATGTGTACTGACGGCAATTGGACAGTTTGAATGAATCCATTATCCAGAAACGTCCAGAACTCGTTCATCGTAAAGGTGTTGTGTTCCATCACGACAACGGGAACCAGTCATAGGCGCTCTGCGGTCGGACGATGACCATCTCATCACTGCACAGCTAGAGCTACACGAGGAAGCTTCTTCCAGCTGAAAGCAAACAAAGTATTCGTAAAGTTATGAATACGTGAATTTCATTTTTTTTCACGCGTAAGCAAAATCGTATTTTCGATAAACAACGAGTTGCTTAACGGATTGAACATTTTAAAGGAAATTTAATTTTTAAACTTCGAATCGTGGTTTTGCGATTCAAATATGAGTTTGCATCGCGAACTGCGATGCGATACCGCTTATTATTTTTTTCCCTGGTTGGCTGATAGCAAAAGTGAGTTGCAGAGTATGCTGGCCGAGATGTACAAAGTTTGTATGAATTTCAAACTGAGTACAAATGAGGAATAAACAAAAGTAATGGTTTTTGAGCGAGAAACTGTTAGTACTGAATGCAGGATAAGACTAAATGTCTCTGTTATTGATCAGGTAAACAAGTTTGAATATTTGGGAAGCATGTTTGACAGAGAGAACAAATTAGATGGTGAAATTAGTAGGCGAGTGAACTCTTAATTAAAAGTCATAGCTACTTTAGGAGGATTTCTCAGAAATGATGGGTTCTCAAGAAAGTCCCGAATGCCTGTATATAAAAGTGAAAGTGTTCCTGCTCTAATGTGTGGCAATGAAACCTGGGTTCTGCAGAAAAGACATAGGAACTATTCGTGTGCTGGGGAGGGTCGTTACTTATGGGGAGTTTGTCGTTAGACACGTTCTGATTACGTGAGGAATGGAGATTTGTTGCAGATGTGTAATGTGAGGAAAAATGTTGTCAGTAAAGTGGAGAGTAATAAATATCCTTAGGTAGTTTGGCCATGTTGAAAGCATGAGTGTTGAGATACTTACTAAGAAAGAAAGGTAGAGGAAGGCAAAGGAAAGCGCGGGAGGACCAGATTCAGGAACATCTGCATGAGAAAAAAAAATTGAATATGAAGTACAAAAGGTCTTGTGTGCGCTGTGCGAGGGATGTCAATGAAACTGGAGCTGTGTGCTGAGTCGGCTGTAATTGGAGATGCCTGGTGCAGCAACAGTGAGTTCGTTCTGTGAGGAGCTAACCTCTGATGTCAAAACAGCTTGGTGATATGTATGTACTAGGGGTGTTCAAATGAAAAGGTACGAAACGTCATAAGAACGTAACCGTTAACATATTTGCCTATGCAGCTATGGGAGAACGTAGCGACACATCTAGGGATGCGATTGGAGTCGCCGGCGTGGATCGGAGCATGCGCGGGCGCCCGCATGCGCAGGAGAGAGCAGAGGCTCTTATAAAGAGCGCCGTCCAATTGACTACTTGTTGAATTCCTCCAGCACAGACGAACCATTAACTCCGATGTGTACTGTGAGACACTCCGAAGCCTACGCAGGTCCATCAAGAACAAAAGACCGGGGCTGCTCACGGAGGGTGTGGTTCTGCTCCATGATAACGCGCGTCCACACGTCTCCAGGGTCACACACGCGGAACTGGCCAAGTTCCAGTAAGAGCAGCTTGACCATCCGCTCTACAGCCCGGACATGTCGCCCTGCGATTTCCATGTGTTTGGTCCCCTGAAAAAACATCTGAAAGGGAAGCGCTTCCACTCGGACGACGAACTCAAGGACGCTGTGCAGGACTGGGTCTCGTCACAGCCACAGGAATTCTGGGAACAAGGAATCCTTCGGCTCGTTAATCAATGGGATCATTGTGCTACGGCCTATGGTGTATACTTTGAATAAAGTCTTCATTTATACCCACAGAGTCGTTTCGTACCTTTTCATTTGAACACCCCTAGTATATAATAATTTGTCTATTCAGTTTAGTACTTGCACTAGAGCCCTGCAGAGGCAATATTTTTAGGCCTGGGCCCACCTAGTTAATATCAGGTCCAGCATAGGTTTCATTTGTGTAACTGTCACTTGCTTTAACATAGACGGTATTTGTACTGTAACTTTTTGGACTAACCCGAAACTCGTGTAAAAAAAGGGCATAAGTAAGTTAACTAACCCACCAGTAACCAGAAATACGGCAAATGCAGTAAATAGTATTCAGTGAACTTAAGTAAACTGTCGTCATTTCATAATCGAGCCCTTATTAACTGGGTGGCCCGGCCCGTTCCCACCCAGTTAATATCAGGTCCAGCATAGGTTTCATTTGCGTAACTGTCACTTGCTTTAACATAGACGGTATTTGTACTTTTTGGACTAACCCGAAACTCGTGTAAAAAAAGGGCACAAGTAAGTTAACTAACCCACCAGTAACCAGAAATACGGCAAATGCAATAAATAGTATTCAGTGAACTTAAGTAAACTGTCGTCATTTCATAATCGAGCCCTTCATAGGGTCGGATCACTGTTTGTACGAGTAAAGTACTGTCTACTTTGACACTTTTGCCCAGAACATATTATAAACTGATGCTCAGTTACACACACACACACACACACACACACACACACACACACACACACACACACACACACACACACACACACACACACACACACACACACACACACTGACATGCTTAATGATTAATACAACAAACTCTCGTACGCAGAATATGATTTCGTCCTGTTGGCCTGACGTCTTTGATTTTAATTCTTCAATATTTTATTCTTTTTCAGTTAAAACCATTTAATGGTGGTTTAATTGTTGTAACTTTTTACATGTTATATTTCCTTTCTGTGAAATGCAATTTCTCAGTTGGAAGTTATTAATATTCACTGCGAACATAATATCTCGGTGATCGAACGGTAATTCAAAGAAAAATCTTTCACCTACCTCTCGGTTGTAAGTGGTCGATGTTCAAATCTTTGCTGCCACTCAGTTGGAAGAGTCCATCCGCAATTATCGTTAATTGTGGTACTTCTTCTTGCTATTTCAATTCTTTCTTCTAGTTTCTTCTTTACTAAGTTTGACTGGTGGGCGATTATTTTTACTGAGTCCCAATTTATGGGACTCAGTAAAAATAATCCATAAATTGGGACTCAGTAAAAATAATCCCCCACCAGTCAAACTTAGTAAAGAAGAAACTAGAAGAAAGAATCGAAATAGCAAGAAGAAGAAGAAGTATCACAATTAACGATAATTGCGGATGGACTCTTCCAACTGAGTGGCAACAACTCCAGTGACGTAGTCCTGATGACGAACTAGGCTTTAGTTCGAAAATTTGACCACCAACTTTTTTGAATAATAACCTCTATAGGACCTGTAAAAAAAGTTAATTCTACAGTACACTATGAATAGAGGTGCCATAAATTCATTTACAACTAGGTTCAAATCTTTGCACGGTTGTTTTCATCAGTTTCTTGGGTGTAGACTTTTTTAGAAGTTAGTCCGAATATTTTCTTGACTAGGATATACTTTTTTAGTTGAACTAGAGAGGCATGTGAAGACAAAGGAGATGTGAAAATTATGTTGGGAAACTTGAAAAAAACGGAAAAATGGATCACCCGAAAAAATATTCACATGAGAAAATGCAATCACCAAAAAAACTTCGTCATACTTTCCTGGATGTATTTTGTCTGATGCATTTTGGCAGATCTGTGTGCCGTCTTCTGGGACCTCTGGTCATCCATTCTCTCTGCAGTCCACGTTGAATATGCCACGTGCTCAGTCTGGGAATCTTTGCATGTTATACAATACATCCAGGAAGTCCGGAAGCTTTGCGTGTTGGACAACACATCCAGGAAGCCGGACGATTTTTTTTTTTTTTTTTTGTGATTGCATTTTCTCATGCGATTATTTTTTGAGTGATCAATTTTTTAGTTTTTTCAAGTTTCCCAGCATAATTTCACCTCCTTTGTCTTCAAGTGCCTCCCGTAGTTCAACTAGAAAAGTATATCCTAGTCAAGAAAACGTGCGGACTAACTTCTAAAAAATTCTACACCCAAGAACCTGATGAAAACGATCGTGCAAAGATTTGAACATCGACTACTTACAACCGAGAGGTACGTGGAGGATTTTTCCTTGAATTGCGTTCGATTACCGAGATATATGTTCGCAGTGAATATTTAATACCTTCCAACTGAGAAATTGCATTTCACACAAAGGAAATATAGCATGTGAATTAATAACAGTTAAACCACCATTAAATGGTTTTAACTAAAAAGAATAAGGTATGTAAAACATGTTTTTAAATCTCAATACATCGAGAAATACATGCGTATTCTTCAAGTTCAGGCTATAACTCCCAAATGTAACGCAAGTTTCCGATTGTTTTGCTCCTCGAACCGCTAATTTACCCAACCCAATATTCATCCATATTTAAAACAAAGCAAGTAACAAATCAAAATTATAAAGACACAGCCTAAGAATAGTTTACTAGTGCATATTGAAGCTTTAATTGATTCCTAATTCCTATGAATGCGAATCATCGTATGGAGCAAGTATTTTTCTGGTGTAAACTTCCGAAATATTGGGTTGTCAGAAAAGTCATGACGTATTTTAGCCATGTTTTTCAAAGGTCATTTATTGATAGAAAGAACAAAGATCAATCAATGATATAATGCCCGTTTTGTTCGATAACCTTTTGCCATCTGTCAGTGAGCTGCAGAATGCCTCATTCATAGAAGGGCCTATCTTTCGTGGCGTAAAACTGTACAAGGTGCTGATTTACAGCCTCATCTGAATTGAACGTTATACCACGCAAGGACTGTTGAAGAGAGCGAAGCAAGTGGAAGTCTGACAGCACAAGACCAGGCGAGTATGCTGGGTGTGGCAACACATCCCACCCAAGCTCCAATAATTTTTGGCGGGTGATCAAACTTATGTGTGGTCTCGCATTGTCGTGATGGAACACAACACCTTTACGATGAACGAGCTCTGGACATTTCTGGATGATAGATTCGTTCAAACTGTCCAATTGCGCACAGTACACATTCGAATTGATTGTTTGGTTCCGTGGTAGGAGCTCCAAAAACACGACACCTTTAAAATCCCACCACATTGAGACCAGAACCATCTGCCAATGAATGTCTGCTTTGGATATCGTTTGAGGCGAAGCAGCACGTCGGGACCAAGACCGTTTGTGCAGCACATTGTTGTACACAATCCACTTTTCGTCACCAGTTATCAGTCGCTTCAAAAAAGGATCGTGTTTTCCTCACCTTTAATGAGCATATTGCAGATGTTTATATGCATCGTCAATTGAGCTTCTTTGAGTTCACGAGGAACCCACACGCTGAGCTTGCTTACGTATCTGAGCTTCTTCAGGTGGTCGTGAACGCATGATGGATGTGCAATGTGTCTGCAATATCTTGTGTCGTGTAACGTGGGTTTGACTCGATCAATGCCTTGATTTGGTCGTGGTCAATCTTGGTATACCTCCCCGACCGAGGAGCATCGTTGAGGTTAAAATCACCAGCATGGAATTTCGCGAACCACCGCTGGCACTGATGTTCCTGTAGAGCATTATCACCGTACACTTTACGCAACTTTTCACAAGCTTGACGCGAGTTCGCCCCTTTACGGAAGTTAAACGGTAAAATATGGCGAAAATGCTGTTTGGGCTTCCATCTTCAACTTGATGTCAAATCTCTGCAAATCAACCAAATCGCTCACTGTTCCTTTTAGACTGCAGCTAGAACTGGCACCCGTCGAATGCCATAGCGATAACAGAGCTGCACATGCCTCCTAGTACTTCCAAAACCGCCCAACCGCCATCGGGTGCCGAAATACGTCATGACTTTTTTGACAACCCGATAAATGGAATGTGGATTCAAAGGAGAGAGAGATTGTCAAAGATTAAAAGACACGCACAAGATAAATAAATAAATAAAAAATAGCACAAAGCGGGGAGAGAAGAATGATTGTGAGAAACAAGAAATATGATCACAGGAAGGAAAAGACAGACTTCAAAAACAGAATGACCTAAATTTATCAACAACCTGGCTATAGGGGGTACACATGCAAGTACAGGCCCAACCGAGCCTGCTTACGGAATTGTAGGGCCCAGCTCACAAGTTTTAAAGTACTGAGCAGGCCCAGCCCATGCAGGTCTCTAATTTGCACCTTTTCAGTCATATTCATTTGAATGTTATATGGTCATGTGTATGCTTGTTTGATTAAGTGAAATGGATGATTTTGAAAGCTGCTTCATAATAATAGTTTTGCTGTTGGTACAGTTCTTTATGTATTTCTTTGTTCTAGGCACCTGTGTTCATATCCTTTTTCCTTGGACTGAGGTCAATGGCAAGTTTGCCTGTTGAATCTTTCAAAACTGGTGGCTTATTGTGGATCACGGATCTTACAGTGCCGGATCCATACTACATCACTCCCATAGTAACCTGTGCTACATTATACGTTGTGATAAAGGTTGGTTGATCGAATTCATGTAATCATTTTTGTATTGCTGTGAATTGAAAATGCCATTTACAAATTATATGTAGGCGTACCTGCCAACTACTATGGAATGTCTGTAGTTTCTACAGATTTTTTCATCTGATTACAGAACTACGGAACTCACTGTCAAAACTACAGATTGTACAAATTTTCATTTTTTTTTTTTTTTTTAGTTTGCTATTTTTCTTATGATATACATGAGATTTTTAATCAGATTTATGGAATTCCACATTTTTTGTCATCATTTAGATCATTTTCAAGATGGATGCAAAACTGAACAGAAATTGGGAAGGGGTGTCGTTTCCACCTGGCGACGATACTTTGTGTCTCAAAACTTTCGAAAACGGTAGTTGAACTTTGTAAAAAATTTTGCCATGATCATGATTTTTTTCTCTCCCGATGTTACCTTTGTGTCCAGTATTTTTGTTAAATATAATTTTATTGCATGAATGTTTGTACAAGGTTTGTCCGGAAAGTAATGAGACCACTTTTCTTGGACCAATCAGAATGGCCGGAGGGCGGTCTCCCGATGTTACCTTTGTGTCTAGTATTCTTGTTAAATATTATTTTATTGCATGAATGTTTGTACAAGGTTTGTCCGGAAAGTAATGAGACCACTTTTCTTGGACCAATCAGAAGGGCCGGAGGGCGGTCTCCCGATGTTACCTTTGTGTTCAGTATTCTTGTTAAATATTATTTTATTGCATGAATGTTTGTACAAGGTTTGTCCGGAAAGTAATGAGACCACTTTTCTTGGACCAATCAGAAGGGCCGGAGGGCGGTCTCCCGATGTTACCTTTGTGTCCAGTATTCTTGTTAAATATTATTTTATTGCATGAATGTTTGTACAAGGTTTGTCCGGAAAGTAATGAGACCACTTTTCTTGGACCAATCAGAATGGCCGGAGGGCGGAGTCTCCCGATGTTACCTTTGTGTCCAGTATTCTTGTTAAATATAATTTTATTGCATGAATGTTTGTACAAGGTTTGTCCGGAAAGTAATGAGACCACTTTTCTTGGACCAATCAGAATGGCCGGAGGGCGGAGTCTCCCGATGTTACCTTTGTGTCCAGTATTCTTGTTAAATATAATTTTATTGCATGAATGTTTGTACAAGGTTTGTCCGGAAAGTAATGAGACCACTTTTTTTGGACCAATCAGAAGGGCCGGAGGGCGGAGTCTCCATGCATGACGAGTGGCGGGGTGTGTTAGATAAACAATCGATGTCTCGTCAGTTGGCTCTGAGCTTTTACAGAGTGAGGATCGCTTGCAAAGTGGACAGCTGTGTGAGCGTCCCGTAACGGTCAAAATGCAGAAGAGTGTCGAACAGCGATACGCGGTAAAGTTTTGTGTTAAACTTGAAAAATCTGCGACCGAGACGCTTGCTATGATACAGAAAGCCTACGAGAAGGATGCTTTATCGAAAGCACAAGTGTTTCGGTGGCACAAAACAAACACAGAGGGAAGAGAGAGCGTCGAGGATGAGCCACGCCCAGTGCGCCCTTGAACGTCTCACACTTCAGACAATGTGGAAAAGGTGAAAGCGGTTTTGGACTCTGACTGACGTCTGAGTGTTAGATTGGTAGCAGAGCACATGGGACTCGCGAAATCCATTGTGCATGAAATCATCACGCAAGAATTGCAGATGCAGAAAGTTTGTGCCAAATTGGTTCCTAAGGTTTTGACCGATGAACAGAGGAACAACCGTGTGTCGATTTCTCGTGAGCTTGTGGACCGTGTGAGGAGTGAACCTGGTTTTTTTTGGAGAAAGTAATAACAGGTGATGAAACGTGGGTCTTTAAGTACGATCCGGAGATGAAAAGACAGAGCTCATAGTGGCAACTCCCGAGTATCCTCAAACAAAGAAGGCTCGAATGTGCAAATCGAAGATGAAATCGATGCTCATTGTCTTCTTTGACTGTAAAGGTGTTGTCCATAAGGAGTTCGTACCACCCGGACAAACGGTCAACGCTGCATTTTACGTGGAAGTGCTTTAACAGCTGAAGAACAGAGTTGCGCGCATCCGCCCGGAGTTCACCAACACTTGGGTTCTTCACCAGGATAATGTGCCGAGCCATGCGTCGCTGAGAGAGAGAGTTTCTGGCGAAACACAACGTGGCAACGCTGCCCTAACCCCCTACAGCCCGGACTTGGCCCCGGCTGACTTCTTTTTGTTTCCCCAGCTCAAATCCAGCCTGACAGGACACCATTTTGGGACTGGTGCAAACTGTCATGACCAGTGCTTTGAAAGCGATCCCTGTTCCCGACTTCCAGGCAAGCTACGCGGCGTGGCAGAACTGCTAGCAGCGGTGTATTGATGTTCATGGATGTTATTTCGAGGAATTTCAATGTTATGTAAGTATAACTTTAATTAAACGTCTGTTAGTGAATGAGTCTCATTACTTTCTGGACAGACCTGGTATTTCAGTTTGAAACTGTTGGCAACAATTTGCGAAAACGTAAGTTTTCCGGGGGGGGGGGTCCCATAATTTTCAGGCTCAAGATTTTTCTGCAAATTCGAGGAATTCCGCCATTTTCGTTATTATTTTGGTTATTCACCAGATCGGCGCACAAGTGAACAGAAATTTGGGGGGGGCGATGTTCGGAGGAGGATGGAATTCCATCTTTATGAAACTTTCTAAAACGGAAGTTTGATGGAGTTCAGATTTGTTCTGTAATCGTAAATTCTTTTTCTCACGATGTTGCCTCTGTCCAGTATTATTGTTAGATAGCATTTCACCAAATAAACATTTTTATTTCAGCTTGAAATTGTGCATATTTTGACGCATAAAAGAAATAGTATTAAAACACTAATTAAAAGAAGTATAACACACTCATCAAAAGAACAATATCAAAAAGAAGAATTAGAATATATTGAAAAAAATGCACATGATTTTGGCTATCCTAAACAGATAGTAAGGAAATGAATTAATGAAGTAACTCAAGCAAATAATAAAAAAGGTACAAATAGTAAAAAACCAATAATTATATTTGCACTTTTAAGGTATTAACCTCTTGCAAAGTGCGCATAGTTTACGTGCAATTCATAAATGAAAAAACCATTAGAAAGTACCACGTACTCACCAAAAAATTATGGTAACCTCCAATGACAACACACTTCCAACACGTCATTCATCGTGATGTAACTGGGCTTCCAAGGTTAACAGACTTCTTGCTTACGCTTCTTACTTCCGGGTGTGAAACATCGTTTTTTTTTTTCCCCTTAGCCTTATGAGATGTTACTCAAAAAGCTTGTCAATTCTATAAAAATCACACATACAACTCATTCATACCATTCAAGTAAAAACTATGTACATAACCTTACATTCATAGGTGATTAAACCTTGGTCAACTGTAATTATCAAACTCCTCCTTCTGTTTCACAACCTCTGCTACTCCCACTGCAAGTGTCACACCCATTCAGCCCCTCACATCCAATCCTCTAGTACTTTCAACAGGCCTCTGTCATCTTCAGGAGGCAGGTGTGTCTCACCCGCCCACCACAGCTCAAGTGAGCAGAGCCATCGAGGCATGGGCCCCAGTCGCTATCGCTGAATCATTGTGTCTCTGGCGCCATCTATTGTCCCTGCTGCTCTTTTTTCCCTCTTTCTTTTTACGCTGCTGTTCAATTTTTATTAGGGCTTTCCATTGTTCGTTTAGGTTACTTGGCTCATTAATGTTGCATAATCTTGATCTGTTTTTTTCAATTAATACTGATTCTGCTATTCTTAACTGCTTTTCGTTTTTACAGCTCTTAATAATTTTAATATCTTCAAACCTTGGACATTGTTGATTTTCCATACAGTATTGGGTCAATGCTGTCTTAGCTTCTTTTTATTCCAATTATTAATATGCTGGTTTAATCTATACTTTAATTTATTCTTGGTGCTGCCTATATATGACACAGGTGGTTGCTGGTCTATTGGGATTTCATAAATTCCTGCTCTATCTAATTGGCTAATTTTTTCATTTTTAATCACTAAATTTTTTACAGTAAGTACCTGATTTCCTACCTGTATGTCATACTTGCTACAAAGTTTATTAATTTCTGCTGATACATTTTCTATATATGGTATTGCTCCTACATATTTTACAAGTTTTTTATCAGTCTTGACCTTATTGTAACCCTGAGTTACTTCATACATCCATTTTTTTAATACCTGTTTAGGGTATCCAAAATCATATGCAATTTTTTCAATATATTCAATTTCTTCATTTCTATACTGTTCAATTGATGAGTGTGTTATACTTCTTTTAATTAGTGTTTTAATACTATTTCTTTTATGTGTTAATGGATGTGATGACTGAAATGGTATATGTACTGGGATATATGAAGATTTTCTATGCACTCTGAATTGCATATTCTCCTCTGTTTTAACAATCAAAACGTCCAAAAATGCCAAAGTATTGTCATGTTCTTGTTCTACTGTCAGTTCTATAGATGGATAAATTTCACTATACTTTTTTGTCAAGTCCTCAAGTTCATCATTTTTTAGCCTGGATAACAGAAAAATGTCATCAACATATCTGCAGTATATCAGTGGTGGATCCTCAAGTTTACTTATTATTTTTTCCTCAATGTCACTCATTATAATTTCAGCAAATAAAGTTGACAGTGGTGACCCCATAGGTCCACCATGATTTTGTTTGTACATCTTGTTGTTAAACTTAAAAATGTTGTGGAATAACTTTTTTTACGGGTCTTTAGAGGTTATTTTTAATGAAAGTTGGTTGTCAAATTTTCGAACTAAAGCCTAGTTCGTCATCAGGACTATGTCACTGGAGTAGTTGCTGCCACTCAATTGGAAGAGACCATCCGCAATTATCGTTAATTGTGGTACTTCTTCTTCTTGCTATTTCGATCCCTTCTTCTAGTTTTCTCTTTACTAAGTTTGACTGGTGGGCGATTATTTTCACTGAGTCCCAATTTATGGAGTGTCCACTTGCTTGTACATGTCTGTCTAGCCCTGTTTTGTTCCCAATGTTCCTAATAGCTGCTTGGTGTTCTTTCATTCGGACCTTAATACTTCTCCCTGTTTCTCCTATATAGCTGAGTCCGCAGTTACAGTCGATGCAGTAAATTACTCCTTCTTGCAATTGGATGTCCAATTCTTTCTGCTTTAAAGCTGGCAGGAATTTCTTTATTTTGTTATTAAGATCTGGAGCTAGCCTGATATTATATTTTGCTCCGATCCTTTTCAGTTTCTCGAAAAGTCCCTTGTGGTACGTAATTTTGCTGGTGAATTTGAAGTTGGTTTTTTCCTGCTTCTTTTTTGGCACTTGTTTAAATATTTTCTCAACATATGGGGAGGGGTAATTGTTTTCTGCCAACATTTCCTTTAATTCTTCTTTGTGAAGATCTTTTTGAGAAGCTGAAGAGACCAGGATTTCAATTTTTTCCAAAAATTGTCTCGCTGTATTCGATTTAATATAATCAGGGTGGAATGAGCAGAAGTCTAACATCCAGTTTGGAAAGAAATATTACAGGCAAACTTCAGGACTTGCAATGGGTTCTCCACTAGCACCTCTGCTAGCAAATTATTATATAAGTAAACTAGAGGCAAAAATCCTTATACAACCCTCCTTGTTTGCTCTCTATGTAAGGTACATGGATGATGTCCTAATTATAGTAGATACTGTGGACCAATCTCTACCCTCTCAGATTCTGGAAGAATTTAACTTACTAGAGAATACCTTGAAGTACACCCTGGAACAGGAAAAAGACCATAGCATCAATTACCTGGATTTAACCTTGACCTCAAGAGAAGGGAAAATATTCACCAGCTTTTTAGAAAACCCACCAACACAGGGAAGATGTTAGACTTCTGCTCATTCTACCCTGATTATATTAAATCGAATACAGCGAGACAATTTTTGGAAAAAATTGAAATCCTGGTCTCTTCAGCTTCTCAAAAAGATCTTCACAAAGAAGAATTAAAGGAAATGTTGGCAGAAAACAATTACCCCTCCCCATATGTTGAGAAAATATTTAAACAAAGTGCCAAAAAAGAAGCAGGAAAAAACCAACTTCAAATTCACCAGCAAAATTACATACCACAAGGGACTTTTCGAGAAACTGAAAAGGATCGGAGCAAAATATAATATCAGGCTAGCTCCAGATCTTAATAACAAAATAAAGAAATTCCTGCCAGCTTTAAAGCAGAAAGAATTGGACATCCAATTGCAAGAAGGAGTAATTTACTGCATCGACTGTAACTGCGGACTCAGCTATATAGGAGAAACAGGGAGAAGTATTAAGGTCCGAATGAAAGAACACCAAGCAGCTATTAGGAACATTGGGAACAAAACAGGGCTAGACAGACATGTACAAGCAAGTGGACACTCCATAAATTGGGACTCAGTGAAAATAATCGCCCACCAGTCAAACTTAGTAAAGAGAAAACTAGAAGAAGGGATCGAAATAGCAAGAAGAAGAAGTACCACAATTAACGATAATTGCGGATGGTCTCTTCCAATTGAGTGGCAGCAACTACTCCAGTGACATAGTCCTGATGACGAACTAGGCTTTAGTTCGAAAATTTGACAACCAACTTTCATTAAAAATAACCTCTAAAAGACCCGTAAAAAAAGTTATTCCACAATCACTATGAATAGAGGTGCCATAAATGCATTTACAACTAGGATTAAAAATGTTATTTTCATATCATCATCATCATCATCATTGTCAGCCATTATCAATCCACTGCTGGACGAAGGTCTCCCCAAGTTTCCTCCACAACGGTCTGTCTTGTGCCAGTCTCCTCCATGTCACCCCTGCATACTTTCAAATTTCATCCACCCATCTCCCATGTGGTCTTCTTCTGGGTCTTTTCCTGTCCCTTGGAATCCAATCTAAAATTTCGGCTGTCCATCGATGATCTGTCCTTCTGGCAGTATGTCCAGCCCATTGCCATTTCAGGGATTTAACTCTGATCATGATGTCTTCCACTCTTGTCATTTTTCGGATCCACGAGTTCCTCTTCTTATCTCTCCTGGTTACACCAAGTATGCACCTCTCCATGCTGCTTTGAGTTGTCTGCAGCCTTTGTATGTCTCTTTTAGTTAAGGTCCATGTCTCTGCACCATACGTAAGCACTGGAAGGATGCATTGATCAAACACTTTTCTTTTAAGACATAATGGCATATTGCTCTTGAAAATTATGCTGTTTCTTCCAAAAGCTCTCCAGGCAAGTTTTGTACGCCGATTAATTTCTTCATCAATGTGACCCTCACTTGATATCTGCTGTCCAAGATAAACGTACGTGTCTGTTATCTCCAGTTTTTCTCCATCAATCGATAAATCTTCATTTCTTGTAAAAGCATTGAACATCACTTTTGTCTTCTGAAAGTTCATTTTTAATCATACTTCTTTACTCTTGTCAGCAAGTTCCTGGATCATACTCTGCAGCTCTGATGGGGTAGTTGCAAAAATGACTACGTCATCAGCAAAACGAAGGTGGGTTAGATAATCTCCGTTAATCTTTATCCCCTTGTTTTCCCAGCTCAGCGACTGAAAAACACCCTCCAATGTGGCATTAAAGAGCTTCGGAGATATGGTGTCACCTTGTCTCACTCCCTTTCCAATTTTTACGTGTGTTGTATTTTCAAACAGCCTAATCTTTGCACTTGCATTTTCATAGATGTTATTAATAATATTAATGTATGCATCTTCAATACCGCAGGTTTTCAGAGCCATTGTAACTGCTGATGGTTTCACCGAATCAAAGGCGTTTTCATAATCGATAAAAGCCATGCACAATGGAAGTTCATATTCCCTCGCTCTTTCAATTAGTTCTCTCAGCACGTGGATATGATCTATTGTGCTGTAGCCACTTCTGAATCCAGCTTGTTCTCTCGGTTGAGCCATGTCCAGTGCTACCTTCAAGCGGTGTGAAAGAACTTTAGTGAAGATTTTATAAACTACTGATAGGAGGCTGATAGGTCTGTAGTTTCCGAGATCCTCAATGTCACCTTTCTTATGTAGCAGGATCATTGTAGCGGTGTTCCAATCCTCAGGAATCTTTCCTTCATTAAGGCATCGAGTGAAAATTTGGGCGAGTACTGTTTCGATTTCTCCACTTGCTTCTTGTATGATGTCTACAGTAATTCCATCTTCTCCTGGAGCTTTTCCTCGCTTCATGTTCTTGATTGCATGTGCAACTTCTGCTGGAAGGACTGGAGGAACTCTGGTACTGGTATCTTTCATGATGTCTGGAGTGCATATATCATCCCTTTCATATAATTTGGAGTAGAAATCTTTCACTCTTGTCAAAATTTCGCCTCTATTTCTTGTTACAGAACCATCTTCTTTTCTCAGTGCCATAATCTGTTTTCTTCCCTTACTGAGATGTCCCTTTGCTATCTTTAGGCTTTGGTTGTTTTCAATTGCTTTCCTCACTAGTTCACAGTTGAATTTCCTTACGTCTTCAGTGATACATTTTCTTACTGTCTTGCATAGCTCTATATATTCCACTTTGGAAGTCACATCTTCTTTAGTTGTCCTCATCTCTCTTCTTTTTTGCATCAACATTTTGGTTTTTCCTGATAATTTGTTCACATGCAACTTGTTCTTAGACCCAGCTAATTTTGTTGCTGTTTCCATAAGAGCTTTGGTTACTTTTCTGTTAACTTCAGAGATGTCCACTTCTTCCGATGTTAGGTTTTCTAAAGCAGAGAACCTGTTCTTCAGTTCTAACTTGAAGGTATTATGGTGTTTTTTAAGGTTGGTTATGTCAATAGATTTTGTTTGTCTTATGAGCTTGCCACGTTCAAGTTTAGTGTTGAGGTGCATCTTACATCTCACCAATCTATGGTCACTACCTGTGTTGAACTTGTTTAGCACACTGCAGTCTTCTATGACGAATTTTTTGTCGACCGCCAATAGCGGTATAACTATACCATCGGGATTAGAGGAAATTCTATCCCACACTCACCAACCCGCTTGGCCAGCGTGGTGAGTTATGGCCAAACCCCTCCAAAATGATTCCACAACTTAAATCTTGGCCCTCAGTCTCTGGCATCTGGAATGTACCTGGCCAAGGCAGCGGCCAGTGCGACATGAAGGCAGAGGGTGCTAAGAATCCCCGGAGGACCGGACAAGGCTGCCATCTGATGCTGACCTTGGCTACTTACAATGGACGCTCCCTATCTTCTGATTCAAGGCTTCTTGAATTGGAAGAGGAACTACAAAGGATCAAGTGGGACATCGTGGGGCTAAGTGAGGTAAGGAGAAAAGGAGAAGATCTCATCGAACTGAAAAGTGGACATCTCTTCTACTATCGTGGGACAGATACTGGCAGAACTAGTGGTGTTGGATTTATAATAAACAAGAAACTGAAGGATAAAGTTGTAGAAGTTGAAAGTTCCTCTGACAGAGCTGCACGACTTGTTATCCAACTCTCGAAAAGATACCAGGCTCAGATTATTCAAACTTATGCACCCACCACAAGTCATCCTGAAGAAGAAATTGAAGAATTTTATGAGGAAATTTGTCATCTAAATAATAAAGGTAAGCAGCACTTGAAAATAATTATGGGAGATTTCAATGCAAAAATAGGGCAACGGCAACAGAATGAAACTTCAGTAGGTAAATTCGGTCACGGCAACAGAAACCAGCGTGGAAATACTCTCGTTGAGTTTGCAGAGGCAGAAGGGTTTTTCATCTTGAACTCCTTCTTCAAGAAAAAGCCACACAGGAAATGGACATGGAGACATCCAAATGGGACGACAAGTGAAATTGATTTTATTTTATTATTTTCATATATGTACAATAAAATTTCTCTTAACTCCTCTATTTGTATTGGATTCATTGTCTGTAGCACATATAATTTTTCAACAATTATTTCTATTGCCTGAGGTACTGGTGTGCTAGGAAAAAGAGCTCTCACATCCATACTAGCCATATGATATTCACTTAAATCTTGTTTAATTAGTTTAATTTTCTCAATAAATTCGTATGTATTTTTCACAGTGAACCTTGTCTTCATGAACAAAGGTGCCAAAAATTTGTAGATATTCTTTTCCAGTTTTATTAGTGGGAATTCCCACTAATAAAACTGGAAAAGAATATCTACAAATTTTTGGCACCTTTGTTCATGAAGACAAGGTTCACTGTGAAGAATACATACGAATTTATTGAGAAAATTAAAGTAATTAAACAAGATTTAAGTGAATATCATATGGCTAGTATGGATGTGAGAGCTCTTTTTCCTAGCACACCAGTAGTACCTCAGGCAATAGAAATAATTGTTGAAAAATTATATGTGCTACAGACAATGAATGCAATACAAATAGAGGAGTTAAGAGAAATTTTATTGTACATATATGAAAATAACATTTTTAAGTTTAACAACAAGATGTACAAACAAAATCATGGTGGACCTATGGGGTCACCACTGTCAACTTTATTTGCTGAAATTATAATGAGTGACATTGAGGAAAAAATAATAAGTAAACTTGAGGATCCACCACTGATATACTGCAGATATGTTGATGACATTTTTCTGTTATCCAGGCTAAAAAATGATGAACTTGAGGACTTGACAAAAAAGTATAGTGAAATTTATCCATCTATAGAACTGACAGTAGAACAAGAACATGACAATACTTTGGCATTTTTGGACGTTTTGATTGTTAAAACAGAGGAGAATATGCAATTCAGAGTGCATAGAAAATCTTCATGTATCCCAGTACTTATACCATTTCAGTCATCACATCCATTAACACATAAAAGAAATAGTATTAAAACACTAATTAAAAGAAGTATAACACACTCATCAATTGAACAGTATAGAAATGAAGAAATTGAATATATTGAAAAAATTGCATATGATTTTGGATACCCTAAACAGGTATTAAAAAAATGGATGTATGAAGTAACTCAGGGTTACAATAAGGTCAAGACTGATAAAAAACTTGTAAAATATGTAGGAGCAATACCATATATAGAAAATGTATCAGCAAAAATTAATAAACTTTGTGGCAAGTATGACATACAGGTAGGAAATCAGGTACTTACTGTAAAAAATTTAGTGATTAAAAATGAAAAAATTAGCCAATTAGATAGAGCAGGAATTTATGATATCCCAATAGACCAGCAACCACCTGTGTCATATATAGGCAGCACCAAGAATAAATTAAAGTATAGATTAAACCAGCATATTAATAATTGGAATAAAAAAGAAGCTAAGACAGCATTGACCCAATACTGTATGGAAAATCAACAATGTCCAAGGTTTGAAGATATTAAAATTATTAAGAGCTGTAAAAACGAAAAGCAGTTAAGAATAGCAGAATCAGTATTAATTGAAAAAAACAGATCCAGATTATGCAACATTAATGAGCCAAGTAACCTAAACGAACAATGGAAAGCCCTAATAAAAATTGAACAGCAGCGTAAAAAGAAAGAGGGAAAAAAGAGCAGCAGGGACAATAGATGGCGCCAGAGACACAATGATTCAGCGATAGCGACTGGGGCCCATGCCTCGATGGCTCTGCTCACTTGAGCTGTGGTGGGCGGGTGAGACACACCTGCCTCCTGAAGATGACAGAGGCCTGTTGAAAGTACTAGAGGATTGGATGTGAGGGGCTGAATGGGTGTGACACTTGCAGTGGGAGTAGCAGAGGTTGTGAAACAGGAGGAGGAGTTTGATAATTACAGTTGACCAAGGTTTAATCACCTATGAATGTAAGGTTATGTACATAGTTTTTACTTGAATGGTATGAATGAGTTGTATGTGTGATTTTTATAGAATTGACAAGCTTTTTGAGTAACATCTCATAAGGCTAAGGGGAAAAAAAAAAACGATGTTTCACACCCGGAAGTAAGAAGCGTAAGCAAGAAGTCTGTTAACCTTGGAAGCCCAGTTACATCACGATGAATGACGTGTTGGAAGTGTGTTGTCATTGGAGGTTACCATAATTTTTTGGTGAGTACGTGGTACTTTCTAATGGTTTTTTCATAGTAAAAAACCATTAAGATATGTAGGAGCGATTCCATATTTTGAAGGTATTTCTGCTGAAATAAATAAGCTTTGTGGCAAATACAACATACAAGTAGGAAATCAAGTACATACAATAAAAAAATAGTAATAAAAAATGAAAAGATCAGCCAACTTGATAGAGCTGGTGTATATGAGATTCCTATAAATCAGAAACCACCTTTGTCATATATAGGCGCAGCACTAAGGACAAGTTAAAATATAGATTACACCAACGTATGAATAATTTGAATAAAAAAGAATCTAAAACAGCATTAACCCAGTACTGTCTAGAAAACCATCAATGTCCGAAATTCGAAGATATTAAAATCATTAAGGGCTGTAAAAATGAAAGGCTGTTTAGAGTTGCAGAATCAGTGTTAATCGAAAAAAATAGATCAAGAGTATGTAATATTAACGACCCAAACAGCTTAAATTGCCATTGGAAAGCCTTAGTTAAAGTAGAACAACAATTAAAGAAGAAGAAAAAAAAAACAGACAGCACTGACAATAGATGGGGCCAGAGATACAATGATGCGAAGTTCGCCACTGAAGCCAGAACCTCGATGAATTTGCTCACTTGATCTGCGGTTAGCAGAGCAGAGAGATACATCGACCTCCTGAGGATTTCATGACAGTGTTGCTGTTGAAAGAAAGCGCTTGGGGATTGTTGTGACTGGCCGAATAGGGTTAGGGTTTGCTCCAGGGTATTTACAAGGTATGAGGCAAATGGAGTGCTACGTAAATCACAGTTGACAGTGGTTTGACTGCCGTGAAATGTAAATAGTGTAATATAAATTATGTAGATAGTGGTTTTAAATAGAGTGTATGAATGTGTTGTATATACAGTAGCGAACAAAAGTATTTGGCGAAACAGTTTTTCGACCATAATATTTTTTCTGCTGGACCAAATCGGGTCATTTTGGGATATGATATGTGTTATTCAGTTTTAAACATGACCCATATACAGATAGATCGGAAACCTTAACACAGATCAGGTACCGAGCTTAATCGCAAAGATCATACAAATTGACCAACAAAGTAGATGTGTATCACATTCATTTAATGCAACGATAACAGAAAACAAGTACGAGAAAACGACAAAACAATAACTAATACTGAGTGGGATAACCACGAGACTTAATAACAGCTGCACAATGGGCCGGCATAGAGTCCACTAGCTTCTCGACGGTGACCTGCGGAATTCGCGCCCATTCTGCAGAGAGCTGGTTGAACTTCTGGGCCCTATTCCGGCAGGTTTTCTTCGCACATCGTCTCTCCAGCTCCTCCCACATGTACTCGAAGGGGTTGAGGTCTGGAGATTGGCTTGGCAAGTCTAGAAGTGTGACCTGTTGCTGCTGGAAGGCTGCCTTCACAACTCTGGAGGTGTGCTTCGGGTCGTTGTCTTGCTGCATGATCCATCCAGGTGGCATGTTCTGGTTTTCCCATGGGAAGACATCGTTGATGAGCATGTTCGTGTCGCTCTGGCCGGTCATTATTCCGTCAATCTTGATGATGGGGCCCATTCCATTGCGAGAGACGACGCCGTAAACCATGAGCGATCCTCCTCTGTGCTTGACAGTCGGCTGAATGAACTGGGGGTTGAATCTCTGGCCACACGGACGTCGTACGTATCGGATGCGATCACTTCCGATCAAGTTGAACTTGCTCTTGTCAGTTAAAAGCACCTTACTCCAGTCCGCTGCGGTACAGTTTCGATGACGGTGCACGCGAACGAAACTCTGGTTCATCGATTCTTGACTCCGATGGGTGGTTTCTTGGCAGGACATCTTCCATTCACTCCACCAGCAATGAGACGACGAGAGATGGTCATTCGGCTGGCGTTCAGGTCGTTGCTGTCGCAAAATTCAGTGGCGACGTTCACAGCAGTCAAGGTGGGATCAGCACGAGATCGACGGAGGATGTGTCTATCCTGACGCAACGTAGTGGAACGAGGCCTACCACATCGCGGACTGTTCTCGACGGTCCCAGTCTTCTTATAACGTTGCAGGATAGCTGAAATGGACTGGTGTCGGATCTTCAGGGCTCTCGCAATGTCGGTGACGCGCATTCCGGATTCCATCATGTTCATGGCCGCCTGGGGAGCTCCAACAGGGATCTCCGCCTTTTACCCATTTCTGAAAACCTAAGATTGACTTATTATCACACTGCACATCACAAAACCCATAAAAATCGCAAGAAAAACATTTAATACGTGCAGCAAACAAATGGGTAATAATTGGCGACTCTCGAATATGGCCCATTTCGAACGACAAATTCGCTCTGAGCGAAATACAAACTACGTGGCATTGTAACCCACGAATCAACACATATCATATCCCAAAATGACCCGATTTGGTCCAGCAGAAAAAAAATTACGGCCGAAAAAGTGTTTCGTCAAGTACTTTTGTTCGCTTTTGTATAGTACGTAACTGTGTTAGTATGAGATATGTAAACAGCATTAACCCAATGACATAGAGGGAAAAATAATAAGTAAACTCGAAGATCCACCACTGATATACTGCAGATATGTTGATGACATTTTTCTGTTGTCCAGGCTAAAAAATGATGAACTTGAGGACTTGACAAAAAAGTATAGTGAAATTTATCCATCTATTGAACTGACAGTAGAACAAGAACATGACAATACTTTGGCATTTTTGGATATTTTGATAATTAAAACAAATTATAGTATGCAATTCAGAGTGCATAGAAAATCTTCATATATCCCAGTACTTATACCATTTCAGTCATCGCATCCATTAACACATAAAAGAAATAGTGTTAAAACACTAATTAAAAGAAGTATAACACACTCATCAATGGAACAATATAAAAAAGAAGAAATTGAATATATTGAAAAAATTGCATATGATTTTGGTTACCCTAAACAGGTATTAAAAAAATGGATTTATGAAGTAACTCAAGCTAACAATAAAGCCAAGATTGATAAAAAAACTTGTAAAATATGTAGGGGCAATACCATATGTAGAAAATGTTTCAGCAGAAATTAATAAAGTTAGTGGCAAGTATGACATACAGGTAGGAAATCAAGTACTTACTGTAAAAAATTTAGTGATTAAAAATGAAAAAATCAGCCAATTAGATAGAGCAGGAATTTATGAAATCCCTATAAACCAGCAACCACCTGTGTCATATATAGGCTGCACCAAGAATAAATTAAAGTATAGATTGAACCAGCATATAAATAATTGGAATAAAAAGAACCTAAGACAGCATTAACCCAATACTGTATGGAAAATCAACAATGTCCAAGGTTTGAGGATATTAAAATTATTATGAGCTGTAAAAACGAAAGGCAGTTAAGAATTGCAGAGTCAGTGTTAATTGAAAAAAAAACAGATCAAGATTATGCAACATTAATGAGCCTAGCAACTTAAACGAACAATGGAAGGCCCTAATAAAAATTGAACAACAGCTTAGAAAGAAAAAAAGAAAAAAAGAGCAGCAATGATAATAGATGGCGCCAGAGACACAATGATTCAGATTGCGGCTGGAGCCCGTGCTTCGATGGCTCTGCTCACTTGAGCTGTGGTGGGCGGGTGAGACACACCTGCCTCCTGATGACGACAGTAATCTGTTGAAAGCGCTAGAGGATTGTGTGTGAGGGGCTGAATGAGTGTGACACTTGCATTGGGAGTGGCAGGGGTTTTGAAACAGATGGAGCATTTTGTTACTCACAGTTGACAAAGGCTTAACCAACTAGGAATGTAAGGTTGTGTAAATATGTACATGGTTTTTTAATTGAATTGTATGAATGAGTAGTATGCTTGTGTGGTTTTTATGGAATTGACAAGCTTATAGTTACATCTCATATGGCTTAAAAAAAATAAAAAATACGATGTTTCATTCCCGGAAGAAGGAATCGTAAGCAAGATGTCTGTAAACCTTTGAAGGCCAACAACATTACGATAATTGACGTGCTGGAAGTGTGTAGTCGATAGAAATTACCATGATCTTTAGGGCAAGTGATTGGTGCTTTTTAATAGTATTTCATTTATGAATTGCACGTAAATTATGCGCACTTTGCAGGGTTTTAATACCTTAAAAGTGCAAATATAATAATGTAAATAGTACGTTGTGAAATAGGTATAGAATTGAATATAGGTGTGATACATGTGAGTATTTATTTGGTGTATAAGTATGTGTTTTAGAATGCAGTACCGTTTTTGGAAATGTGAATTTTTAAAGGCAAGTTTGCTGAGGGAGGAGTGAGGGAAAGAAGGAAATAGAATAAAAAAAAAAGGTGGGGGGGAGGGGCTTAATGAAGGTCGACAACACTCGCATACTAATGAGTATGCGTCTAGTTTTGATGAGATATCACACATGTCAAACAGCAGTCAGAATTCAGCGTTTTTTAGAGTCCTGTGAATGATAATATGAATGTTTCATGACCTGAGGAATAATAACAACAACCTGCGTGCAGTTATGATGACATTTTCAACCCAAAAAAGGCCAGCTGCTGCATAACAAAAGGTTCTCGTTAACGTGCACGAAGTGTATTACATACTTGCCAACTTTTACGGATTTCTGCTTAAATTTACTGATTTTCAGATAGAAGTCTTTTTTTACGGATTTTTTTAATATTTCGATTGCTCAATCGAAATATTTCAATCCACTTAGATTTTCTACCGGACCTTACGAGCACTGTGTTACGCGATGATGGCATCTTTGACTCGTCGGCTTCGTGCGGAGCCATCAAGTATAACCAAAGAATATAGAATTCTTTGGTATAACGACGGCTCCGCTTCGTGACGTCGGCATGCAGTAGCTCCTTCTCCACGGGAGTGCTCAAGTGACCTCCCGACCAAGGTTCTCCAAAATGTGTAATTATGCGTCTAGTACGCATCGAAATTTTACCAACGCGTAAAAATACGCATCGGGAATTTTTTTCCCAACGCGTAAAAGTACGCGTTGGGAATTTTTCTCGGCGCGTAAAACTACGCATCAAAGAACTTTACCAGTTCATAAAATTACGCATCGGGACGGTATTTCGTTTTTCAGAGACGGAAGTAAACGAAATAAAGATTTTTTTCCTAATCGTAATTTCTTTTTCCTGTGTTGTTGCCTCTGTCCAGTATTGTTGTTATATATCATTTTATTCCATAAATATTTGTATTTCAGTTTGAAAATGGAGGAAAAATTTCCAAAAGCGGAGATTTGACGGTGAAAAAATTTCGCTGTAATCTTTAGGCATGAGAGTACGACGGCTTCGAGGAATTTCTCCTTTTCCGTCATTATTTCGGTTATCCTGAGATCGATGCATAACTGAACAGAAATTTTGGGGCAATTAGTAGTGGTGGAAGATGTTTTCCGCCTGAAACTTCCTTAAACTTTCCAAACAGGAAGTTTCGTCTTTCAAAACTTTAGAAAACGGAAGTTAGACGCAGTGAAGATTTCTCCCGTAATCGTAATGTTATTTTTCACCTGATGTTTCCTCTGCCTAGTACTGTTGTTAAATATCCTTTTATTTCATAAATATTTGTATTTCAACTTAAAAATGGAAGGAAAATGTCTGAAAACGGAAATCGGACGTGGCAAAGATTTCCCCCGTAACTGTAATCCCCCCAAGTTTTGCATTTCAGTTTGATAAACGGGGGGGGGTGACAGAGCGAAAAAATTTGTAAAAATTGATGCATGGTGTTCAAAAGTATTTATATTTTCAAAGTTACACTATTCATCTTTTATCTAAAATAGTGAAAGCTGTCATGGATAAAATTGTCATCGAAGGGCATTAAAAAAAATGATAATAAAGAAATGGAAAGGGAAACAAAGATATCAGCAAATGAAAATTTTAGTTTAGTATTGAAACAACACAGGTTCGCAAGGCTAACCTTGAACAAAATTAAGCTTTTACTTTATGGTTTTTTAAATTATTATTTTAAACACAGATAATACTAGTTTAGTTATTGTGGCCTATGCAGATATTTTTACTGTTTATTTATTGATATAATTATGTTTTGTTTTGTGATAAACGCCGTTCGTGCAAAAGTTTTACTGATGCACATTTTCCAAAGTTGGCAAGTATGGTATTAGAGGAATGAAGCCATGACATTTTAGGTATGTTTGGCCTTTTTGATTGTGAAGTCATTTTGAGATACATTTTCCAAGATTGCTGGAGTGACTTCTTGTACCATTTGTGTAATTGTAGTTTTCAGCTCATTTATTTTGTGGGGATTATCTGCACACACTTTGTTCTTTAAATACCCCCACAGAAAAAAGTCAGGGATGCTTAGATCTTGGAAACGAGGTGGCCAAAGATTTTGCATGATGAGGCGATCAGCAAACAATCCTCTAAGCATGTCAATTGTTTCATTACTAGTATAGCACATTACACTGTCCTATTGGAACGAAGAATCCCGTTCATCTAATTTTAACAACACAACAAATTGTTGGATGAGTTCTCTGTATACATGCTCATCAACAGTTGAAAACAGAGTGCCCACAATTGAGAATTGTGCAAGCAAAACGAACATGTACATCAGATCTAGATTTGCAGTAGGCAGGAAAAAAGTTCATTAAGTTATGTGCAATGAATTTTGTACTGTTCAACTATGAGCCACTTTCCTTTTGATGCTCTAAATGCGTCTATGGATGTGATTTAGATCAAAAATGTTTTAAAGTCTAAATATTAAACTTTCTGTTGTTGACATGTTTGTTTTTGTTCGGACTTCAAGTTACATGTTTGTTTTTGATCAGATGCCCTACTGACTTGTTGGATTTTGCTTGAACATATTCTGAATTTAATTTACCTATCTGTTCAATGATCAACCTGCCTTTAATAGAATACCTATTCTCTAACAAAATTCTCAAGGTTTGAAAGACGGCACTGGCTCTCTCCCTTCCCTGGAACCAGTGGCCCTAAATTAGGGATGGGCGACTGCTTATATCCCATTGAGTTGCTCACGGTGGTCGTTAAATTTTCAATCAAAAAAAAAAAAAAAAAAAAATCAAGGTTTGAAAGAAAAAGCTGATGGAGAAAGAGAAGCATTTTCAGTTGATGTTTTTTTATAATTTTTGTTCATTATTTACCAAAGTTGCTGTCGCATGTAGGTATGTCTTTATTTTGCTCAATTTATTACAAATTAAAAAAAAAAAAAAAAAAGGGTGGTATGAAAAATGCTTGACTGAGAAGAATGGATTTTTATGAAAATTAGAAAACAAGTACATTAATAAAAATCAAATATGTAGACCACAGTCGTCCTCCAGGCAGTCACATTGTTCCTGATGTTCACACGGACGAATTTTATAGGGCAAGAACCGAGTGTTCTGATGTTTGCAACCCATGAAAACTTTACAACCATCTGGTGCACCATAGCGTTCTTTCTTAGCTTTTTCTTTTGGTTCTTTTCCTTTGTCCTTTTGAACCTTCCTTCACCATTACTAAACCATCTCCGACATCTTCCGTATCTCTAAAACTATGACAAACGCATGAAAATAATCACCATGTTTGAACAAAATACGTCGACTGTCTGAAAATGTGAATGCCACTGCATCACTCTTATATCGGCTTCGTCACGTGACCGAATTTTGGAGCTCTGATTGGTTCACTCGATATGTTTGATTTTGCTTGAGCCCGCAACTGGGACATGTTCGTTTTTGCTTAAATCGCGCATTTTTCACCTGTAAAATGAGTAGGAGCTGTTTGGTTTGGGTCGGCTTATGATACAGACAGAGATGCCAAGTACTACGGATCCTCCGTAGTTTTTACGGATATCATGTTCGTACTACGGACCTACGGAAAAGGTGTGAAAAACTACGGATTTTCCCAAAAATCTCTGATATTTCCGGAAAACTTTTTTTTTTTTTTAATTATTAAAAAAAAAAAAAAAAGTCGAGCATAGTCAAATGTGATTTTTGCGCTAACGTCACGAAGCCGAAGCCGTCACACAGCAAGCATGTTTGGCTGTGTGGGGCAGGCGGGATATCAGGGGAAAAAAAAACTGCTCTGAGCAAATAGCATCAGATGAAAGGAATGATTTTTTTTTTCCGTCAGAGCACATAACTGAACTACCAGGATGTGTGGACGTTGTTATTGCCTGTTTTATGGTTACCTCCACGGGAGTGGGAGTTGTTTGTTCTTCGCACACAGTATATTTGCCCAGAACAAGAAAAAATCTCTCCCTGTGTCTTTGGCAACCAGCCAAAGAAAACGTCTAGCAGCTGCTGGGTGTGTGCCCAGTTGTGACCTACTTTCCCACGCTCCTCGCTCCTCGCTGTCGCTGTCAGCAAAGAGCTTAATTGTTTATGTTACTTTGACAGATTTGCAAAGTGCAGTTCTTTTTTTTTCTCTTGTAAAAATGTTCTGCTAAACAAAGGGATGTTTTATTTTATCTTGTCAAATTCACAAGAACTTTCTTTCTTCTTTATAAGATTGTTTTCTCCAGATCATTCTTCGATAGGAATCTTCTAATTTCAGTTTTAATTTTTTTTTTTTTCATTACTCACTTGCGTTTTAAGTTGTGACATTTTACTTCTCCGCATCTTAGCAGAAAACTTCTATTGTGTTAATGAAATGTTGCATGGATTTTTATTGTAATTTATTTTATTTGCATTGCCTTTTTATTTTATCCTTTTTTTCCCAGAATTGATTTATTTATGCAATTTAAAATACCTTTTTGTTTATTTTTTTCATATAAGCATTTAATGCTAATTTTCTATTTATCCGCATAATAACGCTATGAAACCTTTCAAAGTTAATTGTTCTGTGCGTCGGTCTTTGCTCCCATTGTGTTTGTCGTGTACAAATTTACTTGCAATAGCGTTGGGTAAATGACCACCTGCCTCTACTAATATTCTTGGATCTAAAAAGCAAAAAAGTTGTCAAAAATTCATGGAGAGTTATTCGCAAGAATTTCCGTGTCTAAAATCGTCTCGGGTATCCGAAAACCATGGGTTTTGTTCCCCGTGTGCTCTTGATTTTTCAATCTCACACGGCGGAAAGGACGATTGCGATCGGCATTTTCACTCTAAAAAATAGGAGGAGGAATAACCATAAGTGTGTGGCATCATACACTTATGACATAACATATTTATTAAAAGCTGGAGTTGCAATGGTATGTATTTTTTGTGTATTTACTCAAGTTTTTTTTTCCCCTCATTTTAAGGGGACTTAGGTATGTTGCAAAATTTCTCCAAGTATTGTCTCCGATCCAGATTAACATGTTGCTAAAAATGTAGCAGTGTACTCTGGGAAATGATCATGCCTGCAAATTTTAATGTGGGAACTTGACTTGACCTCACTACGAAAAACTACGGGCGCCGCGCACATGGACTACTGATGACTTCCTTCAGATGTTGGCATCTCTGTACAGAAATAGAATCAGACCATCATCGTTTATCATATCCAATGCTTACTTGGTAATTCACATTTTTGTGACATGTTTGGTTTTGCGTGCGCGCTCCTCAATTCTACTACGCGACACGGCACACCACACACCAATTTTCTGTGAGTGCAGCGGTTTTTCGTGTAACGAATGGGAATTTGTTGTAGCCCAAATACGTGCGTTTTGTGTATTTACGAAACGACTGAGATTAAACCATGCTTCATCGCAGAAGAAAGTTTTGTCCAAAACGGCAACATTGTTAGAAATGAATTTCCGTAACCGCTGACAGTAATGACGGTGCTTCTCATTGTCTGGTGGCTTTAACTCCTGTATGACGTTCACGCGGAAAGCACGTAACTGCAAAGTTTTTAGTGCCTTGTGCGTCGATCTGCGTGATTCTCCCAGTTGGTGTGACAAACTCCTCACAGATTTTTGAGGAGATTCCACTATTCGACGTTCCACGTCGTTCACAAAGTCCGTTGTCACAACGTTCGGTCATCCACGAAACCTGTATCACGAAATCATGATACAAGTTCGTACAGTGTATCTTTACTTAGCATCGGATCATCAGGATATTTCTGTCACCAGATTAGTGCACACCTTTCATACGATTTACCAGGGATGCAGAAAATGTTCACGGCCCAATATTTCCGCAGAACACATTTTTTTTTTGTCTGAAATCCCCCCAAACTGTAGCAGATTTTCATACAAGTTTACGCAATTATTAGAGTATTAGTATATGTCTGATCAAGAACTCTCCTTAAAGCCTATAATTTAAAAATTTGAGAAATAAAAGAAAAAAGCAACTAATATTTATTCCAATGAATAACTAGCTTTTTTTTTTTCACGAAAAAATTTTTCCTTTTTTTTTTTTTTTTTTTTTTTTAACGCACAAAAGATTTAGTGCTCCAGGTGAATCTCTCCCTGTAGCAGGTGAAAGTTTTAGGCAAGACATGAATACGTGAATCCAGAATTCTTTCCTTGCCTAAAATGGCGGAACCTGTTAACTTTCGACGTGCGAGAAGTACGTGAAACAAGAGTAGATGAATCAAGAAGTTTGCTCCAGGTGAATCCCTCCCCTCTAGCAGGTGAAAGTTTTAGGCGAAACAGGAATATGCAAATTAAGAATTCTTTCCTTGCTAAAATGGCGGAACCCATTAACTTTCGGCGTACGAGAAGTAGGCGAAACAAGAGTAGACGAATCAAGAAGTTTGCTCCAGGTGAATCCCTCCCCTCTAGCAGGTGAAAGTTTTAGGCGAGACAGGAATATGCAAATTAAGAATTATTTCCTTGCTAAAATGGCGGAACCCATTAACTTTCGGCGTACAAGATATAGGCGAAACAAGAGTAGACGAATCATGAAGTTTGCTCCCGGTGAATCCCTCCCCTCTAGCAGGTGAAAGTTTTAGGCGAGACAGGAATATGCAAATTAAGAATTCTTTCCTTGCTAAAATGGCAGAACCCATTAACTTTCGACGTACGAGAAGTAGGCAAAACAAGAGTAGGCGAATCAAGAAGTTTGCTCCAGGTGAATCCCTCCCCTCTAGCAGGTGAAAGTTTTAGGGGAGACAGGAATATGCAAATTAAGAATTCTTTCCTTGCCTAAAATGGCGGAACCCATTAACTTTTGCTCTACTAACTTTTGTATTATTGCAGCTGGGCCCAGTGTGTAGACTGTTCTACTCACGGGGTCCAGCTGCAATAATACTGTTGTGCAGCAATATGGAGCGTGCCCTAAGAACCATGAAACTCGCATGACCTCGAGCATCATGTGAATGGGAGAGATGCTGTAATTGCCAATAGTTCAAGATACCTATTTGTATAGACTCTATCATGCATAAGTAAGTAATAACCTGAAAATAAATATTTTATCAAAGGGAAGTATGTTATAAAGTCGATAAATACTAACAGTATTTAAAGATGAATTCATAAGTCTAATATATTTTCTCTGAAGAACAAGAATTCTGTTTACGTTACCATCCGTTGTTTGACCCTAGGCAAAAATACAATAAGACAACATAGGATAGATAAAGGAATAATATAGCATTCATCTGAGCGTGATTGTCAAAAAATCAGAAATCCTAGATATAGCACCAATAGGAGACTTAAAAATATTTGCTAAATAACTTATATGGACATCCCAACGCAAAGTCTCGTGTAGTACGACACCCAGAAATTTCACCGAAGACCCGAATGCAACAGGATCCCCCATTCAAGAAAATACCAGTAGGCGACGATGGCCAAAGACCACAGCCCGAAAATATATCATCTTAGTAATCTCTGTATTGCAAAATTTTACTGTAATTTATCACTGGGATTTAGCCATGACTCGATGAATCATGACTTCATTAATACACAGGAAAAAGAAAAATTCATGCTCCATTATGCAATGATGTGGACAAGTCTGATTCGCTTTGCTTTCAAGATACTTGTGCCAGAAACCACCCAGTTAATAGTGTGGTGATATGCAACAAAGCTTTTGATTTGGATAAATAACTTTGATATAATAATTTGCAAGTGCATATGAATTTTGTTGTAATAAAAATGCAGTCTGTTGAAAGGCTTTGTAATGTGATTGTACCTGTATATGTACAGGGGTTGTCCAAAATAATGGAAACACCTTGCTGAAAGCAGTGACTTTGGTATGTGCTGCTTTATGAGTGAAACGAACATGTAGCTACATTTTTTTTTGTTGTTGTAAAAAAGTGTTGTTTATAGTCTCAAGGGTCTGTGTGATTGCATTGTAAATTGGTGTTTGCATAATTTTGTTCCAGAATGAGTGACCTGTTGGAGTTTCAAAGAGGGCTGATTATTGTAGGAGCCCGTCTGATTGGTGTGTCGGTAACCACAGTGGTACAGGTATTGGGGGTGTCGAGGCACCGTGTCAAAGGTCATGACAGCATACAATGTTCACAGCACATCATCAGCGAGACACAACTGTGGAAGGAAAGCCAAACTCACTGCGAGAGACGGGAGGACATTAAAGAGGATTGTGACCGCAAGGAGGAAGACCACGGCGACGAAAGTGACTGCTGAACTTGATGCACATCTCCAAAACCCAGTGTCGACCCATACCGTGAGAAGGGAATTGCATAAGCACAATATTTACGGCAGAGCTGCGATTGCAAAACCCCCTGGTGTCACAGGTGAATAATGAAAGGGAGACTACAGTGGTGCCAGGAACATAAAACGTGAACTGCGGATCAATGGAAACATGTCTTGTTTTCTAATGAATCAAGTTTCTCACTATTCCCCACCACAGGACGGGTTTACGTGTGGAGAACTCTCACAGAAGCCTACAACACAGACTGTCTTCTTCCTACAGTGAAGCATGGGGGCGGTTCCATAATGGTTTGGGCCATGATCTCGTGGTTTGCAGAAGGTGGTCCCATCATCACCTCACATGGACGGATCACTAGCGGTGACTATGTCGCTCTTTTGGCCGACCATGTGCATTCAATGGCGTAGACATTGTTTCCGTCAGGGGATTGCACCTTTCAAGATGATTATTCACAGAAGTCGAACTGTTCAATCATGTATAATTTATGACTACGAAACTTGTGGTTTTAAGATAAAATAAAAATACCAACATTTACCACAATCAAAGGTTTATTATATATCTACTATAGTTTCACAAAGCTATTGGCTCGGCATCATCAGGACGAACGGAACGTAAACATTGAAATCATTGTGACATCATCAGAGTTCTGACGGTCATGGTTTTTGGCGAGTTGTTTCCACGCGCTTGAAAGAAATGGAGTTGACGTCACGTCGTTGACAAGCTGTGAAGAGTTCCGGTATATGTGGAAAGCTTCTAATACATTAAGCTTGATAGTCGAATCAGGTTTATCAATGGGCGTAGCGTTTTCAAACAAAAATTTGTGGTTATTTTCGTGACAATGTTGGGCTATAGACGACTTTTTCAGTTCACAGTTCCGTACGTAGGTCTTGTGTTCCTTCACATGGAAATTTAAAGCCCTGCGGGTCTGTCCTATATATGAAAGTCCACATTCACAGGGTATCTGATAAATTCCCCATGAATTTATGTCTTTGACGTAGTCTTTTGATCCGTAAAAATTTATCTCTGCCTTCTGCGCATACGTATATCGTGCAAATACATATATGCTCAACTGAGGATTCTTTGCAGAAAGAGCTTGATTTTATTAAATGAATTGCTGTACACAGAGGATATACCCATTCCATTATAGACAAAGCTGTCCAAAAATTTAGGAAACCGAAGCCTGTCCACTTACTCACACCAATAGACAACCCAATATGACAGAATTGGGTAGTTATCCCATTTGCTCCACAGATTTGCTTCAGAATTTCAAAAATCCTCAAGAGTTTTAATTTCAAAGTTATTTTCAAACCCATAAACAAGATAAATTTTTACGGACCAAGAGACTACTTCGAAGACATAAATTCATGGGGAATTTATCAGATACCTTGTGAATGTGGACTTTCATATATATATAGGACAGACCCGCAGGGCTTTAAATTTCCGTGTGAAGGAACACAAGACCTACGTACAGAATTGTGAACTGAAGAAGTCGTCTATAGCCCAGCATTGTCACGAAAATAACCACAAATTTTTGTTTGAAAACGCTACGCTCATTGATAAACCTGATTCGACTATCAAGCTTAATGTATTAGAAGCTTTCCACATATACCGGAACTCTTCACAGCTTGTCAACGACATGACGTTGATCGACTCCATTTCTTTCAAGCGCATGGAAACAACTCACCAAGAACCATGACCGTCAGAACTCTGATGATGTCACAATGATTTGAATGTTTACGTTCCATTCGTCCTGATGATGCCGAGCCAATAGCTTTGCGAAACTATAGTAGATATATAATAAACCTTTGATTGTGGTAAACGTTGGTATTTTTTATTTTATGTTCAATCATGGTTTGAGGAACATGAGGATGAAGTTGCACACCTTCCCTGGCCTGCACAATCACTGGACTTAAACATCATTGAGCCCCTGTGGTCTGTGTTGGAAAACAGAGTGTGATCCCGTTATCCTCCTCCGGCGTCTCCCAAGGAATTGGAGCAGGAAGAATGGTACAACATACCACTTACCACCATCCAGGACTTGTATGTGTCCATTCCAAGGAGGATTCAAGCAGTTTTAAATGCCAAGGGTGCTCCCACACCATATTAGGTGCGTAACACCT
This sequence comes from Macrothele yani, assembly GCA_039090855.1. Lineage (NCBI taxonomy): Eukaryota > Metazoa > Arthropoda > Arachnida > Araneae > Macrothelidae > Macrothele > Macrothele yani. The sequence goes on along the minus strand of CM077032.1, from coordinate 74,023,830 downwards.
ATTGTTTCAAAGTGTTTCCATTATTTTGGAGAACCCCTGTATTTGCTGTTAATATTTCAAGTGAAAAATTTCTTCCCATAGCTGTTGAGTTTTTATAATTATCTGCCTCATTTCTTTTCTTCTTTAGGTTGGCGCAGAGTCAGGTGTTAAGCTGGAGAACATGAAATTGGCCCGCTATGTATTAACAGCATTACCCATTGTAATATTGCCTTTTACTATAAACTTCCCTGCAGTAAGTATGCAAGAACTGCTTATCTCTTAGAACATTCAGTTTCAAATTGAGTCACTTTTGATCCAACTTTATTCCATCATTTTTTTTTGTATGTAATGAAATTTTGAAAGGTTTAAAAAAAAAAATCATATGCTGACCATTATATAATTTTATTAACAACATGTATGCGGTGCTTCCTAAAGGCAGAATTCTCATGTTAAAACATCACAGATAATAGTAGCTTTATCCAGAGTCATATATAAAAATAATGTATGATTGCAGCCAGTTTTCTGTATATATAAGAATCGAAGAAGCATCAATATTCCAGAGCCGCTGATGGCTTAGTGGTTAGCGAGTCAGACTATCAATGCAAGGTCCTCAGGTTCGAACCTGGGCTGATCTTTCAGAGATAGTGTGATTTACTAACAATCGCTGAATATCCGCCATGCATCGGACGAGCACGTTAAGTGACGGCCCCCAGGCTGGACCCACTGGTTAAATGGGTATCCTTTCCTATGCCCCCCCCCGAAATTCTCTCACCCCTCTGCGTGCAACATCGTACTTGCACGGTGGCGCCATCTACTGTACTCTAATCTCACTACAAACTGTTCTGTCAAAGTCGCTAGACTTGCTCTCATTCCTTCTGTTTCTGTGTCCTGCCCAAAAGGCGAACTCGCTGTAGGTGGCTGGGACCTAACTCTACTCACTGTGGACAGAAGTCCTACAAGAAAATGACAAATACTGTATGTAAACCAATATTCAACAGAATTATTTTCTTTATGTCTGAAGGTAATCTTTTATAATTTTTTCTGGTAGACATTATTTCTAATTTTTCCACTAGCAAAAAATTGTTTATTATATGAATTTTTTTTTTAAACAGTTGTTAGCAATGATTGCACTAAGCTTTTTGGACAGGGAGTATAAATATTTCTCACATGATTTTCAAAAAATATTTTGTGATTTCTAAGTGTAGCACCCTCTCAGTTTGCAAACAACTGCCATAAAAATTTTCATTTCTAAAGGGAACTGTTTTTTTTTTATTTTATTAAAAATATATGCATTACAATGAAAACAAATCTGTTCTTTGATCATGCAGATATTTTAATAAGTATAGCAAAATTTAAAAACATGCATCCTTACTTCTGCTGCAAAGATGAAAATTCTGTGATATATGTATGTACAATTCTTTCTACACATGTAATTTAGTGTATGTATTTCTCAACGTATCGATATGAAGAAACATATTTATAAACATATTCTTCTTTAGTCAAAATCCATTCGAATAATGGTTTGTCAACTGTTGAAACTTTTTATAGGTTTTAGTTTTTTTGTGTGAAATGCAATTTCTCGATTGAAAATTATTGCTATTAACTGCGAACAAAAAAACAACAACAACAAAAAAAACTTTTACGTACCTCTCGGTTGCAGCTGCCGCTGTTCAAATCATCTGTGCGTTTGTTCTTACTTGGCTCTTGAGTTTAGAAAGAAGTTTAGATGGCACATTATCCACAGAGGAGTATGTAAGCTTTGATCACGAAGCAGAAAATATTCAATACACTAAAAAAAATCCTCCAATACCCACTCTTTTGTTCGTTTTATATTTTCAACTTCGTGATCAAAGCGTACGTACTCTTCTGTGGAAAATGTGCCATCTGAACTTCTTAAAAAGTCTAAACTCAAGAACCAAGTAAGAACAGACGATCTGAACAGCGGCTGTCGCAACCGAGAGGTACGTAAAAGGATTTTTTTGTTTTGTTCGCTGTTAATAATAATAATTTTCATTTGAGAAATTGCATTTCACACAAAAGAACTAAAACATGTAAAAAGTTTCAACAGTTGAATGATTATGGATTTTGACTAAAGAAGAATAGGTATTATAATTTAGTATTGCAACAGGCCATAATTGAGAATGATCTCAGTCTCTCATATTTTAAAAAAATATACTGTCTGCTTTATTAACTATATGTCAACAAAATAGTTTCCATATCATCTACTGTTTCGCACGTTACTAGAAATTCGAGCACGGGAAAAACGTCAATATAATAATAAAAATTTTATTTCAACTTGTCACTAATATTCCTTTTTGATGTTCCTTATGATAGTTTAAAATTTTTATTATATGAAGATTACAAATTTATATGAAAAAATGTTTTTATATGTGCAGTCATATGCATCATAAGTTGTTAAAGTCCTCCAATATGTAGAGACAATATGTATTAAATGATTAACATTATTCCAGTTTTTTAACTTATGATTCACGAAATTAATACAATAGAAAATAACTTTCGAACCTCTTGATTATGATGCGTTGAATCAGCAATAAGCCATCTTGTTATCGAAGAAGGCACGATTTTTCGTTTCCTGTGGTATCAGCTTCCAAGTTGAACTTCATTCTTATAATTTCTTATTATAGATGATGGTTGCATGTTCCGTTTTCCGTGGCTCGATATCCCAAACTAGTTTCAATTCCTTCTTTTTGGAATCATCTTCAGTGGGTATTATGATCTACTTCTCATACACGTATCTCGGCCACTTACATCGATTTTACTGGCGGCGTCCGACATTCCATGGCAGTTGTACTCTTGCGCATGCTATTTTGGTATTAATGCTCATTCTTAGTCGTGTTTTAATATAATTGGATGATATGAATTTCTGATTCTAAATTATTTGGTGTTGCCATTCGTTTGTTGTAAACAATTAATAAGGTCTTTTATTATATTTTTTAGCGTTATTTTCTTTTTCGATAAAATATTTCCAAGCGTACGATAGACTCATTGGATCATTATTACAATTTATTTCTTTAGTTTTTTCAATCATTACTGCTTCTGAGGTTAATATTTGATTTTTAGTTTTATGTGAGGTTATTAATTTTGCATCATACCAATCAGGATAAAGCTTCATTTTCAATACAATGATTTATTAATGATGTTTTGTTTTCTTTTTTTATTCCAGTTGGATATATGTTCTTTTAATCTGGTCTTAAACCTTCTTTTTGTACTTCCTATGTATACTTTATTTCTTTCATTCCTTTCTGTTTCTGTATAATATTTTGTTGGTATAGAATATACTCCGGCTTTATCAAGCATTGATCTTCTTTCATTTCCTGTAGTTAATATAGTTTCATTATCTATGACGGTTTCTGCTAATATCATTTTTTCTTTAACGCATTCCTTCTTTAGGATATTTGTTATTGGAGGAATGTAGGGAATTTTACCAGCAAATTTTATTTCATTTTTTTGTTTATTTTTACTTTCATTTAAAGATTTCTTTGTATTTTCAAGTATATCATCTATGATCTTTTTCTTGTATCCAAATTTCATAGCAGTTCTTTTTATCCAGTTAAGCTCTATATTTTCTTTGTTTTTATTATGGGAATGGGTTAATGCTCTTCTTATGTCAAATTGAAGTGCTGCCCTTTTATATTTCCAAGGATGATTTGAATCAATTGGAATTATCGTTGGAGTAAAAGTTGGTTTTCGATATACTTCGTATTCAATCATATTTATTTCTCCTGAATAAAGAAATGTCTAAATAGTGTAGTTGTCTGTTAATTTCTTTTTCCATAGTAACTTGTATTGTTGGATAAAAACTATTGTATTTTTTTACAAATGTTTCAAGTTCTTTTTCAGATTGCTTCCAGAAGATAAGGATATTGTCAACGTATCTTACGTATAGTATAAGTTGTTTTTGATTGAACGAGTCCAAGAGTTTATTTTCTATGTCTCGTAATATTATTTCAGCAAGAAGTCCCGAAATTGGTGATCCCATTGGTGCACCTTGTTTTTGTCGGTATATTTCTTTATTATATGTGAAGTAGTTACTATCAGCTACTAGTTTCAATGCCTGGATAATACTAATTCTTTGTGCTTCAGGTATTTTTTCATCTTTTAACTTCTGATCTAATAATTGAATTGAGGAATGAGATATGCATTTAAACAAAAAATTCCGAAAGCCGAGATAATTATCCCATATATAGAAGACGTCATCAAGAAACTACCAAATAAAAGACAAAACCCAACAAGATTTAAAATAATAAGAGCAATCAATAACAAAGAAAAAGAAGAACAAATACCAGCTATAAAATATGAGAGACAAGAGCTAATGAACCTCAAGAACAACCCAGCAATTAAATGCGTAAGCGCTGATAAAGCCAAACAAATTATTATATTGGACAAAGATGATTATGATATAAAAATGAAAAAGGCTATAGAAGAATTGGACTTTGAAGAAACTACACTTAACCCAACAGATACAATTCTAAGAAAAATGGCTTATATAAAAAACCATGGACATTTGCCTGATAATATTAAAAACAAAGCCATTCCGCCTGTTGGAGCATCTATTCCAAGCATGTTCAGCAAAATCAAAACGCATGAAAAAGAAGAACCATTAAGACCAATAGTAAATAAAACAACGGCTCCAACTATTCTCCTTGAAAAAGAACTATTTAAACATTTAAAACAGTATTACTTTCAACATATTTATACAATTAACAACTCCATTGAAGTGATTAAAAAAGTTAAAGAACTAAAAACAACCGATGTTCTGATGATCAGTCTAGATATTGTTTCCCTATATCCAAATACTCCTGTTTATGAAGCAATTCAATTATTAGATCAGAAGTTAAAAGATGAAAAAATACCTGAAGCACAAAGAATTAGTATTATCCAGGCATTGAAACTAGTAGCTGATAATAACTACTTCACATATAATAAAAAAGTATACCGACAAAAACAAGGTGCACCAATGGGATCACCAATTTCGGGACTTCTTGCTGAAATAATATTACGAGACATAGAAAATAAACTCTTGGATTCATTCAATCAAAAACAACTAATACTATACATAAGATACGTTGACAATATCCTTATCTTCTGGAAGCAATCTGAAAAAGAACTTGAAACATTTGTAAAAAAATACAATAGTTTTTATCCAACAATACAAGTTACTATGGAAAAAGAAATTAACAGACAACTACACTATTTAGACATTTCTTTATTCAGGAGAAATAAATATGATTGAATACGAAGTATATCGAAAACCAACTTTTACTCCAACGATAATTCCAATTGATTTAAATCATCCTTGGAAATATAAAAGGGCAGCACTTCAATTTGACATAAGAAAAGCATTAACCCATTCCTGTAATAAAAACAAAGAAAATATAGAGATTAACTGGATAAAGAGAACTGCTATGAAATTTGGATACAAGAAAAAGATCATAGATGATATACTTGAAAATACAAAGAAATCTTTAAATGAAAGTAAAAATAAACAAAAAAATGAAATAAAATTTGCTGGTAAAATTCCCTACATTCCTCCAATAACAAATATCCTAAAGAAGGAATGCGTTAAAGAAAATATGATATTAGCAGAAACCGTCATAGATAACGAAACTATATTAACTACAGGAAATGAAAGAAGATCAATGCTTGATAAAGCCGGAGTATATTCTATACCAACAAAATATTATACAGAAACAGAAAGAAATGAAAGAAATAAAGTATACATAGGAAGTACAAAAAGAAGGTTTAAGACCAGATTAAAAGAACATATATCCAACTGGAATAAAAAAGAAAACAAAACATTGTTAATAAATCATTGTATTGAAAATTAAGCTTATCCTGATTGGTATGATGCAAAATTAATAACCTCACATAAAACTAAAAATCAAATATTAACCTCAGAAGCAGTAATGATTGAAAAAACTAAAGAAATAAATTGTAATAATAATGATCCAATGAGTCTATCGTACGCTTGGAAATATTTTATCGAAAAAGAAAATAACGCTAAAAAATATAATAAAATACCTTATTAATTGTTTACAACAAACGAATGGCATCACCAAATAATTTAGAGTCAGAAATTCATATCATCCAATTATATTGAAACGCGACTAAGAATGAGCATTAATACCAAAATAGCATGCGCAAGAGTACAACTGCCATGGAATGTCGGACGCCGCCAGTAAAATCGATGTAAGTGGCCGAGATACAATGTTATGAGAAGTAGATCATAATACCCACTGAAGATGATTCCAAAAAGAAGGAATTGAAACTAGTTTGGGATATCGAGCCACGGAAAACGGAACATGCAACCATCATCTATAATAAGAAATTATAAGAATGAAGTTCAACTTGGAAGCTGATACCACAGGAAACGAAAAATCGTGCCTTCTTCGATAACAAGATGGCTTATTGCTGATTCAACGCATCATAATCAAGAGGTTCGAAAGTTATTTTCTATTGTATTAATTTCGTGAATCATAAGTTAAAAAACTGGAATAATGTTAATCATTTAATACATATTGTCTCTACATATTGTGGAGGACTTTAACAACTTATGATGCATATGACTGCACATATAAAAACATTTTTTCATATAAATTTGTAATCTTCATATAATAAAATTCTAAACTATCATAAGGAACATCAAAAAGGAATATTAGTGACAAGTTGAAATAAATTTTTTTTATTATATTGACGTTTTTCCCATGCTCGAATTTCTAGTAACGTGCGAAACAGTAGATGATATGGAAACCATTTTGTTGACATATAGTTAATAATTTCTGAAACCACGTAATGATTTCGACAAATGTTGAATTAATATAATACTGTCTGCTTTGTCAAGTTCAGTTCTGTTCATTTGCTAGAAAGTCACTTATCTGTACACTGAGAATTAAAATTCATGGTATATTCACATAGTTCTTTTAATGGATATAACAGAGTGTCATCAATAGGTTTTACTTTGATTTAGCGTTGTAATTATTCGACAACGTTATTCACAAATCTTCAAAACTCTTGAAAAAAATGTTGCTTTTCCCCCATTTATTTTAGGCTCGCACGCTCCTGCATCCTACATCCCTTTTGTAGCTCTGCCGTTTGCAGGCCTCGTATAGTGGGAGGTCAGGAACAAGGGAGGAATTACGTTATGTATGTAGAGATGCCAACTTTTGCCGATTTTCCGTAGTTTGTACGGATTTTCATTCCGTCTTACGGTTTTACGGAAGTCACCCAAAAAACTACGGAAAAGTCCATGCACGCAATTTTCTATTTTTTACCATCTTTTGGTCGAAAAACCTCCCGCACATTACAGGTAGTCCCTATACGCCTTCAATATCCTGACTTCCCCCGACAACGGAGGCAGAGCTTCTCCTCGTAGGCTATTTGCCACGTGATTCCCCGTGCAGCCATTTGAGAGTGCCGTGCGCAAAAGCAGAGAAGGAGCTCTGCTCAGTACCTTTTGTGAACTCTTTACATTGATTACATGTGTTTTTGTGTGCTTGTGAAAGTTCGGTGCCAACGTTTTAACCCTTTCCGCTCGACTGTCGGGTGATACCTGACATTACGATATCGCCGAATAGGTTGGGTGTTACCCGCCACGCCGATGATGCCTCTATATTTCATATGTTGGGGCTAACGAGACATTTCTTTTTCACTGAATAGATAGAAAGAAATGTCATGGGTGTGTCAGGTGTCACCCTCCATGCCGATGACTCCTCTATAGCTCGCGTGTGTCGGTGCTCGCAACTAATTTCTTTTTCGCCGTATAGCTTGCATGTTGGATGTCATCTGACACGCCTTTTTAGCTCGCAGGTCGGCGTTCGCAAGAAAAATTTTTTTCACCGTATATCTTACGTGTCAGGTGTCATCAGACATACCAATGTTGCCTCTATAGCTCGTATGTAGAGGGGCTCATGAGACATTTCTTTTTCACCGAACAGATACATGTCATCGGTGTGTCAGGTGTCACCCTCCATGACTCCTTTATAGCTCGCGTGTGTCGGTGCTCGCAGCTAATTTCTTTTTCGCCATATAGCTTGCATGTTGGGTGTCATCTGACGCGCCTCTTTAGCTCGCAGGTCGGCGTTCGCAAGAAATTTCTTTTTCACCGTGTAACTCATGTGTCAGGTGTCATCAGACACACCGATGTCGCCTCTATAGCTCGTATATATGGGGGCTCATGAGACATTTCTTTTTCACCGAACAGATAAATGTCATCGATGTGTCAGGTGTCACCCTCCATGCCGATGACTCCTTTATAGCTCACGTGTTGGGTGTCGTCCGCCACGCCTATGATGCCTCTATAGCTCATATGTTCGCATCGCGAGACATTTTGCGCTGAATAGGTCAGGTGGCACCTGCCATGCCGAATGACGCCTATATAGCTCGCAAGAATTTCTTTTTCACTGCATAGCTCGTATGTCGGAGCTTGCGAGACATTTTTTCGCCGAATATCTTCCGTGTCGGGTGACATCTTCCATGTCGCTGACTCCTCTATAGCTCGCATGTCGATGCTCACAAAGATTTCTCTTTCGCCGAATAGGTCAGGTGTCACTCGCCATAATGATGATGCCTGTATAGCTCGCATGGCTGGCAGGCCAAAGCTGAACTTTCACTGCTTCTAAGTTGTGGCCTCTATTATTATATATATGTAATAAATATTTTTCATATACTGAAAATCTTACTGAAGGTCGAAGCAGTTTTACTGAAAATTACTGAAAACTTCGGATTTTTTTTTACTGATTTCTCAGGTTGGCATCTCTGTGTATGGTGTAACTGCTGTGTTGAACAGTTGATGGAAAAATAATAGTAACGATAATAATTAAAAAAAACAACAACTATAGGTGGCATTTTAAATCAAGATGGATGATTTTTGGAGCAGTAAAAATACGTCCAAATTGTTTTTAGGAAGTAATTTTCATTTTTGATGCGTGAAATACGCCTATCCAGGCGTTAACGTGATCTCTGGTTGTCACAACGGGAATTTGTTGCCATGTTAAATACCCAAATTCGCCACTGTGGATTGGATTACGAATTTTTTTAATTTTTTTTTTTTTTGTTACTGAAAACTAATTTTAATTTTATTGTAAATAATTGAGGTTTTTTAAGATGTGTAATACAACATTTGTGTTATACAAATTCATAAATATGGGAATCATCCTTGGGCCCATATGCCATGTATCATGTGTTTTGAAGTTAGTGTTTTTATTTATAACTTTTAGCGTTAGAATGTGTTTTTTATATTGGAGGGTAAAATTCTGAATTGTAGGAGAACATGCAGAAACTCGGATACTACACCTTACGAACACTAATGTTTTGCACATTGTTGAAGGTGAACAGGTGAGTATAGTTCTATGTGCTCCTCGTATGTCAAAAATATTGAAAGATAAGGGGTGATATTATTGCTAAAAATACACGACCGAGTCACATTATTGTGAGCACCAGCTAATATCCAGAGTAATCGCCGTGTGCAGCGCGGACAGCAGCTAGACGGGCTGGGAGTGACTCAATAAGGTGCTGGAAGGTGTTCACAGGTATGTGGAGCCATGCTGACTGCAGTGCATCTAACAGCTGCTGGAGGGTGCGTGGTGGAGGATCCATACAGCGAACAACACAATCGAGGTGGTCCCACAGATGCTCAATTGGGTTTAAGTCTGGGGAATTAGGGGGCCAGGGAAGTACTTTGAAATCTTCATCGTGCTCTTCCAACCACTCTTGAACATTTGTAGCAGTGCGACACTTCACATTGTTGTGCTGGAAGATCCCATCCACCCCAGAGAAGGCAATCAGCATGCATGGGTGTACGTGGTCTGCAGGGATGGATTCATAAAGAATTCGGTCCGTAGTGCCTTCCACAGGTATGAGTGGACCCAGGGAATGCCACGAAAACATTCCCCGGGCCATAACGCTGCCCCCACCAGCTTGTGTTCTTCCAGCAGTGGTTGAAGACTGTTCGTTCTCCGATGTTTCTCGCCGTATACGCCAGCGTCCATCCGTTCGATGAAGCAGAAAATGTGACTCGTCAGAGAAGGCAAACCTTTGCCGATCAGTGGAGGTCCAATTCCGCTACTGCCGTGCAAAATGTAATCCTTTTCTGCCGATGCACCTTCGTTAGCATAGGTGCAGTGATCATCCGTCTGCGTCGGAGCCCCCATACGCAGTAGGGTTCGCTGAACTGACACACTTCCGGTAGCCTCCTGGTTCCTTCGGCCAGTGAGTTGCTCCGCTGCAGTGTGTCGATCGGCCCTCACACAAAGCCGATGTTCACCTCTCACATTAATAGCACATTGTGCTCCGCAGTTTCCACATCGCTTATTCGCGATGGTGCCATTTCTCCAATCACAATACATTTTAACCACAGCAGCATGCAAACAGTTCACAAACTGTGCTGTTTCAGAAATACTGCCACCCTTTGCCCGAAAGCTGATAATAATCGCTTTTTGCAAATCTGATAAATCACTCTTTTTGTCCATGACAGCAACGGGTAATATGTTTTCAGAATGCCTACAGCACACCTTATATACGCTCCAAGCCAGCTCATGACATGTGGCTTCTTTTATTGGCTACACGCTGTTGATGTCAAAAGTAGGAGGTGGTCACAATACACTGAAGAGCAATTTAATAGAGACAGCTGGCGTTATGTAAATGTGGTGCTGTGGGTGGTCCTGTAAACGGAAACGACATGACGTATGCAGCGATCCGACAATATAAGGAGTGATGCGACGGGAATCAGTAAGAGTCGGACGCAGTATGGGTAAGACGAAGGATCTAAGCGCATCTGATAGTGGGCAAATTGTCGGGGCCCGACGAATGGGTCACTCCATCTCAGAAGTCGTGCAGGCACTGGGATTTTCACGAGCCACTGTGTCATGGATGCACAGTGAGTACATCGAATCCGGTAAAACTATCCATGCAAGGGCCAACTGCCGTGGACAACAGCGTGTGGATGAGCGGGGTCATCGTTGGCTAGCTCTCATTGTAACAGCGGATAGACAGGCCACATGCAAGAAATCACTGGGCAATGTAACGTTGGTGCACAAAAAAGTGTAAGCAGCCACACCATCCAGAACCGTCTCCTCGCTATGGGGTACAGAAGCCATCGTCTCACGAGGATACCGCTGCTGACCGCACATCACAGGGTGCAAAGATTAGCATGGGCACAGGAACATCACTACTGGACCCTAGACATTTGGAAAAATGTTGCCTGGACTGATGAGTCGAGATTCACGTTGGTGCATGCGGAAGGCAGGATACGAGTATGGCGCAAACCACATGAAGCGATGGATTCTTCTTGCCAGCAGGGTACTCTTCAAGCTGGTGGGGGTGGCATTCTGGTCTGGGGACTGTTTACGTGGACTGAAATGGGACCCCTGGTACGTGTGACATCGTCCCTCACAGGTCAACGTTACCGGGATTTCCTGGACGACCATTTGCTCCCGTTTGTGCGTTTTCAACATCCCACTGGGGACCTCATCCTGCAACAAGACAATGCAGCTCCCAAATTGTATCTGAATGGTTGGATGAACACTCCACCGACGTGACCTCGCTTTCTTGGCCAGCTAGGTCACCTGACCTCCATCCCATCGAGCACATCTGGGATGCCATCGAAAGAGATGTTCAGGGGTCGTGGATCCGTATGGCCTCCCAACGCTTCCGGTGTCTTGTCGAGTCCATGCCCAGGCGAATCGCCGCCGTCATCAGGGCGAAAGGTGGTGCTACACGTTACTAGACAGGTATCTCTAATTCAATTGCTCTTCAGTGTAATGTGACTCAACTGAGTATGTCGTAATGATTAATCTTCTTGGAATATTTTAACTGATATCCTGTGATCATCAATTGGCACAAGAAATTGCACCTTGTACAGCATGAACACTGACCATCGACTGGAAATCTGTCACCTGGTCAGATAAATCTCATTTGCAACTCCATTGTGCTGATATACAGTATATACTTGGAAACAGGTGGCAATGGCACCAGAATTCACTGTACATATTCAGCAGGCTGAAGGGAGAGGTATTATGGTGTTTGGGGAGTGTTTTCACTACATGGTCGTGGTGTACTGATGACTGTGAATCAGTGATTTGATGGTATAGCCTTCTGTTACCACTGACCAAGTTCACCCCTCCGTGATGACAGTATGTCCAGACCTCTCTAGCATTTATCAACAAGATTGTGTGTCACATCACTAATTCTACCAGTTTGCAAAATAGTTTTGGGAACATGACAATGAATTTGCCATTGTTCTGTGGCCACCCAGCTCACCAGATCTCAATCCAGTTGATTGTTGTTTTGAGTTTGAATACCATGCTTGCATGTCCTTCTTAATATTAAAAAGATTAATACATACTTTCTTACCAGATCCACACATACAATGGCATTGAGTTGCTCTCAGAGCTCCCTGTTCATTATATTTGGGTATTTCCTATTTCAGAAAAGTTTTAAACTTGCCTAGCTTGGTCTCTTCACAGTTTCAACCTAGCCACCTTGGCGGTGTAGTGGTCTAAGTGCTGGCTTATGACCATTCGTTCGTGTAGGGTCCGGGTTCGAATTCCGGTGAGACATGGATGTTGTGTTTGTCTTACGGCACTGGGTCTCTCCCTTCCCTGGAACCTGTAACCCTAAATTAGGGACAGGCAACTGCCTGTAACACATTGAGTTGCTTACAATGGTCGTAAACCCCCGAACTGGAAAAAAAAAAAAAAGAAGTCTTAACCTAAGAAATTAAATTTGCCATTCCTTCAAGCCTTTGTGATGACCGAAATATTTTAATTCAAATTGGGCTTTTTAAACTTTGCGAAATCGCATCAGCTACTATGAACTTTCGTTTATTTTGTCAAAAGCTACGTAGCTGAAAAAAATTTACCATTAGGGAATGTTGAAGAAATGGGATATACGGGAGATAATTTGAGGTAGGTATAGCAATTGATTATAGTGAAACATTGTGAAATAAAAAAAAAATGTTATAAGTAAAGATCCATTGTAACTAAATTGACTAATTGTTTCAGGTTATTTTAACCATTGTGTGTGTGTGTGTGTGTGTGTGTGTGTGTGTGTGTGTGTGTGTGTGTGTATTACTTGTCCTTATACCTTTTCCCTTTTTTTAGGCTGTGCTGTGTTATTGGTGTGCAAATAATTTTTTTACACTGGGTGCAGTATCCCTGTTAAGAATGGAAAAAGTGCGTGTTGCCCTAAATATTCCCAAGAAAAAGCCAATTGACCCACAGTATGTGGCAAAGAAGGGATTCATTCAAGGAGTCAAAGAAGGTGAGTTAGATTCCAGTTGCATTTTATACCACACAAAGTATTGTGCTGTTGTGATTTATGAAACATATGTGCATAAAATTTTTGGTGTCTTTATTAAAAGAATAATCCAAAGCAGCAGGTTTTTGGAAGAAATAAATCTGCCTGTCCAGAGAGGATGGAAGAATGAAAAATTTGACCCATTGCCCATATTTTTTTTTTTTCTTTTGTTGCCAGAGTACAGGCTGTCCTCCAAAAATCTTAAATAAGCATGTACTCCAGACACACAGATGCCAACTAGTACGGATTTTCCGTAATTTTACGGATTTTTGGTTGCTGTTACGGAAGTACGGAAACACCGCTGAAATTACGGAAAATCGCTATTTGATTTAATTTTCTGAGATAGAAAGCAAATTTTCATCATCAACTTAAAAATTTTTGTTGGTTCTTCAAGTTTTTCTGGGGGATTGCGCCAGCCCGCGCCAAAACGTTGTTCTTGCGCCATTCTGCTAAAAAATCGCCATTTCGACAAAATCTGCGCCAATTTTGCGCCAAAAGTTAAAATTTACCGGTCATCGATATTTTAGCGTTATCTTATGACATTCGAAATCGATTCAGCGGTGAATTCGTACGTGAGATTCTTTCGCGGAGTCCCTTCCGGTTTTTTTTTTTTTTCCGAGATCGATGCAAAAGTGAAGAAATTTTCGGGATATTAGTTGGGGGAGGGGGGGGTCGTATTCCGTCTGGGGATGTTGTTTTGTCTTTTTAAACATTCGGAAACGGAAGTTAAACGAAGTGTAGATTTTTCCCGTAATCATATTTTTTTTTTCTCGCGCGATGTTGCTTCTGTTCAGTACTGTTAAATATAATTTCATTGCATAATTTCAGCTTGAAATTGTAGGCAACGATTTCCGAAAACGGAAGTTAGGCCGCCCGAAAGTTTCCCCGTAATCTTCGGCGACGAGATTCTCACGCTGATTCGAGGAATTCCGTCTTTTTTTGTTATCATTTGGACCATGTACGAAATCGATGCATAACTGAACTTAAATTTTGGGAGGATTGGTGGCGGCAGGGGGGGTCGTTTTCTCCGTTGGAGGACGGAATTTCATCCTTCGAAAACGGAAAGTAGACGAAGATAAGATTTCTCTGGTAATCGTAATTTTTTTTTCTCGCGATGTTTCTGCTACCCAGTATTGTTAGATGTCATTTTATTCCATAAATATTTGTATTTCAGCTTGAAAATGTTGGATAAATTTCCGAATACTGAAGGCTTGAAAAACCGTTATTTCAAGCCATGTTTCCCGATTCAGCGATCGCAAAAAAATATTCGTGTGGAAGAACCAAGGCTACTGCACTAATTCAGCACATGGCCAGTGTTTCTACAAGTAACATCGTATCTGAAGTTAAAAAAATCCTTTTTCTCTATCTACGGACGGAAGTAATGATGCTCAAACAAATAAACTGTATCCCATTACAATAACATATTTTGACGAAAAAATAGGGAAAAGTTCAACTGTTTTGTTATCATTGGTAGAATCAAGTAATAATACAGGTGAAGGAATATTCAACGTTTTGAACAATGAGTTTGTTAAAAAAATATCTCATGGAGCAACTGTGTGTCATTTTCCTGTGACAATGCTAACACTATCATAGGTCAAGTAAAAGGTGTTGTTTTTCACAGAAAGAAGGTCCAGCCTGCAATCATAGTGCAGCGATGTTCATGCCATTTAGTAAATTTAGTTGCACAGAAATCTGCTACTCAACTGAAAGGATTTAATGTTGAGCAGTTTCTGATACAGTTGTATTTATTTTTTTTGGAGAAAAGTTCAAAGAGAAAACACAATCTAAAACTGAGTCAAGCTGTTTGTGGTACTAAACCACACAAAATTCTAAAGCATGTCAATACTCTCTGGTTATCACTTTTGGAATCCATTGACAGAATTTTAGAACAGTGAGAGGCTCTAGAACATTATTTTAGTGACAATGAAGAAGCTAATTCACAGTATAAGAACCTTGCAAGTATGATTGAAAATCCTTCATCCAAACTTTATTGTCTTTTTTTATCTACTACTCTTCCTTTGTTAACATCTGTTAACGTGTTCTGCAAGAACACGAAAAAGAAAACTTCATAGTCTGTTATCTGAATTGCTTGTACGATTTATCAAGCCATCGGCATTTGATGTGAGAGCAACATCTCTTGCAGATTGAAATTTTGAAAGAAGGAGAAATCAAAAAGAAAACTGTGATCTTGTAATTGGGTCAAAAGCGAGATCTTATATAGGCACAACTGCAGATCTGAGTGAAGACACAGTGGCTACTTTTTATTCCGAGGTAAGGGAATTTTACAAGGCAGGCTGCAGTTACATTTTAAGAAAATTTCCACTTAATGATGAATTTTTGAGTCATGCTGAAATTGCAGATGTAGCATTAAGGCAAAGTGTTTCTTTTGCATCAGTCCAATATATGTGTTCCCTGTTTCCAGTTTTGAAACCAGAAGAATCTGACAAGGTGGAATCTGAATTTACTCACTACCAGTTTGAAATTTTAACTGTGCTGTTACTTCTGGGAGAATGGATGAAGTGTGGCACAGAAATTCTTTAATGAAAAATGAAAGTGGCTAGTTAAAAGTATGAATCATTAAGCAAAATTATGAAAATGATTTTAATAGTCCCTCATAGCAATGCAAGTACAGAAAGAATTTTCAGTATTGTGAAAAAGACCCATGAATGATTCAGACCTAATTTAAGTAGTCATGTGCTGTCTTCTTTATTAGTAGAAAAAATAAACAGCATTGCACACAGTGAACTATGCTATAAGAAGAAGTTTTTGCAAATTGAACTAAGGAAAGCCAAAATGGCAACTACAGCCAGTTTATCATAATAATTTGGCAACATTCCAAGGAATAATTTTTCTTCATGTCTGGAGGTAATTTATTATATTTTCCTGGTAGACAATATTTTAAATTTTCCCACTAGCAAATTATTTTTTATTGTATTATTATTATTATTTTGTTAATAATTCTGACAGATTAAAATTTGTTGCAGTGTTAAATACCCAAATTTGCCACTGTAGACTAGATTACTGAAAATTACTGAAAAAAAAATTTGTTACTGAAAATTACTGAAAAATGAGCATGTTGGTTACTGAAAACTACTTTTAGAGGTTGGCATCTATGCAGACATCATGAAAGGTACCAGTACCAGAGTTCCTCCAGTCCCCCAGCAGAAGTTGCACATGCAATCAAGAACATGAAGCGGGGAAAAGCTCCAGGAGAAGATGGAATTACTGTAGAGATCATACAAGAAGCAAGTGGAGAAATCGAAACAGTACTTGCCCAAATTTTCACTCAATGCCTTAATGAAGGAAAGATTCTCGAGGATTGGAACAACGCTACAATGATCCTGCTACGTAAAGAAGGCGACATTGAGGATCTCGAGAACTACAGACCTATCAGCCTCCTATCAGTGGTTTATAAAATCTTCACTAAAGTTCTTTCACACTGCTTGAAGGTAACACTGGACATGGCACAACCGAGAGAACAAGCTGGATTCAGGAGTGGCTACAGCACAATAGATCATATCCACGTACTGAGAGAACTAATTGAAAGAGCGAGGGAATATGAACTTCCATTGTGCATGGCTTTTATCAATTATGAAAAAGACTTTGATTCGGTGAAACCATCAGCAGTTGCAATGGCTCTGAAATCCTGCGGTATTGAAGATGCATACATTAATATTATTAATAACATCTATGAAAATGCAAGTGCAAAGATTCGGCTGTTTGAAAATACAACACACATAAAAATTGGAAAGGGAGTGAGACAAGGTGACACCTTATCTCCGAAGCTCTTTAACGCCACATTGGAAAATGTCTTTCAATCACTGAACTGGGAAAACAAAGGGATAAAGATTAATGGAGATTATTTAACCCACCTTCATTTTGCTGATGACGTAGTCATTTTTGCAACTACCCCATCAGAGCTGCAGAGTATGATCCAGGAACTTGCTGACAAGAGTAAAGAAGTGGGATTAAAAATGAACTTTCAGAAGACAAAAGTGATGTTAAATGCTTTTACAAGAAATGAAGATTTATCGATTGATGGAGAGAAGCTGGAGATAACAGACATACGTTTATCTTGGACAGCAGATATCAAGTAAGGGTCACATTGATGAAGAAATTAATCGGCGTACAAAACTTGCCTGGAGAGCTTTTGGAAGAAACAGCATAATTTTCAAGAGCAATATGCCATTGTCATAAAAGAAAAGTGTTTGATCAATGCATCCTTTCAGTGCTTATGTATGGTGCAGAGACATGGACCTTAACTAAAAGAGCCATACAAAGGCTGCAGACAACTCAAAGCAGCATGGAGAGGTGCATGCTTGGTATAACCAGGAGAGATAAGAAGAGAAACTCGTGGATCCAAAAAATGACAAGAGTGGAAGACATCGTGATCAGAGTTAAATCCCTGAAATGGCAATGGGCTGGACATATTGCCAGACGGACAGACCATCGAGGGACAGCAGAAAATTTTAGATTGGACTCCAAGGGACAGGAAAAGACCCAGAAGAAGACTACATGGGAGATGGGTGGATGAAATTCGAAAGTATGCAGGAGTGACATGTAGGGGACTGGCACAAGACAGACCGTTGTGGAGGAAACTTGGGGAGACCTTCCTCCAGCAGTGGATTGATAATGGTTGACAATGATGATGATGATCATTCACATTGTCAACCATCAATCCACTATTGGATGAAGGTCTCTCCAGGTTTCTTCCACAGCTGTCTATCTTGAGCCAGTCTCCTCCATGTTACACTAGCATGTTTTCAAATTTCATCCATCTTCTGGGTCTTTTTCTGTCCCTTGATATCCAGTCTAAAATTTCATTCGTCCGTTAGTTGTCCATTCTTCCGGCAACATGTCTAGCCTATTGCCATTTCAGGGATTTTACTCTGATCTCAATGTCTTCCACTTTTGTCATTTTCCTTATCAGTGTTCCTCCTCTTATCTCTCCTGGTTACGCCAAGCATGCATCTCTCCGTGCTGCTTTCAGTTGTCTGTAGTCTGTATGTCTTTTTGTATTAAGATCGGAGTGGCTCTTCTGGTGTCAGTGAACTACAGGAAGACTGACAAATGCTTCCAAAGCCACATCAAGAAATCGAACAAAATTAGGAAACAAAAACTTGCAGACAGGCTATTGAAATAAGAAGCTTACAGACCAGTTATTAAAGTAAAAGAACAAAAACTTAACATCAATTAGCTGGAAACGTGTTGAAGGAACAAACTCTCTGAGACAGTCAACTTGGTTGAAAGGTAAACACTGAATGAATAAAATCTATGAAACAGAGGTAAGAAATATGCAACAGGGAGGAAACGTTACGGTTTCTCCCTGTTGCATATTTAAAGGTTACGGAAAGAGATGTAGATGTCTTCAGCTGCTAGGAACCCACTAAGTAGCAGTTGGTATTACCCTAAGATTTAACATTGTAGGGTGTTAAGTCTAGAGTGTGGATGTGCAATTTAAAAAAATTGGGAAGTAGAATTAAAATTTAAGAGTAGCTGATTTAGCAGGGTTCCCACTCAACCTGGAATACTGAGGGAATTTTAAAATGGTTCCAAAAATCAGGCAAAACTCAGGGAAAATTACCCCCCCCCCTTTTTTTTTTTTGGAAAAAATTAATGGATACTTTATTTTGCCAAAAAAAAAAATTATTTTCGAGATTTCAAACCTTTGCTTGCAATTACTGCCTGCCTTGAATTTGGTATATCTTACTTTCAGTTATATTAAGTATTTCCTTTATTCTCTAAAAAAAGATGCAAAATTGAATTTTTAAAATTGCCAGTTATTAAGCTTTTCTTCAATTTCTGCAGGCAGTTGTTATAACATGGAAAAATTAGGCACAATGGCTCCTGCTTGAAGAAACACTTCACAAAAGAACCAACCAAATGATGGATCAAAGTCATTTCTCTGTTGGTTCTCTTGAAACATGTTTCTTTGAACAGAGCCATTCCATCATTAAACTTAGCTGCATTGTGTTATAGAAAAACTGAAACTATTCAACTGACAGTTTTTTTCTTACATATGACTTGTTTCTATGGGAATATATTTATAAATTCCGTGTGGGTAGTATTCACAAAAGTTCACGGAACTTTGGTACAGAAAATAACGTGCACAGTTAGTTGTTATTAATGAAAAGCAGATAATTTTATAAAGACAAATTACGTAAAGAATTTACAAGTGTGTGCTTTGGTGTGAAAAATGAATGGAATGGAATGAAATGTAACAATTCTTTGCAACATGCCACTCTGAAAAACTTTAAAAACCACCTGGAGAACCTGGAAAAGTCAGGGAATTTTTTAATTACTTTTGAGTGGGAACCCTGTTTAGGAAATGAACTAAATATTTCTTAAGCTTCAATTTGGTGATATTTTCTTGTGTGGTACTTACAGTATATTAACTTAACTAACATATCACTAAGCTGTTCTCTGGGATTCAGAGGTTAGCTCCACAAAGAAAACATAAAGTACCAGATAATCTTTAACTGATTATTTACTTACTGTTGCGGTATCAAACTTCTCCATTTACAGCGATCTTGACATACAACTCGGGCTTCACTGACATCCAGCACACAAGATCTTCTATACTTCATACTCATGCAGACACTCCTCAATCTGATCCTCCCATGACTTCCTTGGCCTTCCTCTGCCTTTCCTTCCTGCCACTTGGGCTAAAAAAAAAAAAAAAAAAAAATTTTAGTATCTCCTCACACATTCTTTCAACATGCCCAAACCACCGAAGCATATTAGTGTCCACTATGCTAACAACATTTTTGCTTCACATTACACAACTGCAACACGTCTTCATTCCTCACACGATCAGAACGTGCCCCCCCCTCCGTAAGTAACACATTTCTCCAGCACACAGACGACTCCTATGTTTCTTCTGTAATACCCAGGTTTCACTATCGTACATCAGAGTGGGAACAATTGCACTTTCATACACAGCCGTGCGGGACTCTCTTGAGAACCCATCATTCCTTTGCTAACCTCCTAAGGCAGCTATGACTTTCAATGAAGATTTCACTTGCCTACTAATTTCACCATCCAATTTGTTCTCTCAGTCAAACATGCTTCCTAAATATACAAACTCATTTGCCTGGTTAATAAATGTGCCATTTAGACTTATATTACCTGCTGTACTACTAGTTCCTTGCTCAAAAACCAAAACTTTGGCTTCTCCCTTATTTATACTGTTTGAATTTCGTGCAAGCTTCATACATCCGGGACAACATACTCTGCAACTCACTTTTGCTCTCTGCCAACAGGACAATGTCATCAGCATACAGCAGTCTGCACACACGGATATCACCAAGGCATAAACCATTATCATCTATTTTGGCATCCCACATGCATGCTTCCATAAATATATTAAACAGTTATGGTGACATTACACAACCTTGCCTGACTCCTGCGGCAACAGAAAACCATTTTGATAAAACACCATTCACTCTTACACCAGCTCTACTGCCAGCATACATGGCTTTTACAGTGTTAAGTAGATTCCCAGTAACACCGTATTCATTCAAAACCTTCCACAAAAGTGTCCTATTTACTCTGTCGTAAGCTTTCTCTAAATCTAGGAAGACAGCAAAAACTTTCTTACCAACAGCCAGATACTTTGCAATCATCATGCGCAGACAATACAAAAATTTGGTTAGTGCAGCCTTTACCCGGCATGAAACTCCTGTGAACATCCCACACTTTCACTGATGTAAGACCCCATACTTTTTCAATAACAACCTTACCAAACACTTTCCCTGGCACACTCAGTAGGCTAATACCACGATAGTTCTTGCATTCAGTCTGATCACCTTTTCCCTTATACAAGGGAACAATGATAGCATCCTTCATATCCCGAAGGACCATTCCTAACTCCCAGCGCAACTTTCAAATTTCAGTTAACCAGTCAATTACAAAGTCAGCACCATATTTCAACATATCAGCAGTTATACCATCAACTCCAGGAGCCTTACCAGTATATTAACGATTCTATAAAATTGAGAAATTTTAATATTATGATGAATTTCTATGGATACATTTGAAGGCCAATGCATAAAATAATTTATTTCGAACTTGAAATCATGCCATTTGTCATACACATTGATTACACAACTGATTCATCTGACACCAAATCACCTAACCCAGAGGTGGTGAATCTTTTCATAGGCCGCATTAAGTTAGCTGTAATATAATAGGGCCACATTCAAGGAACTGCAATTAGATATACAGTGTAACTTGGATAATTCAAAGCTGAAGGGACCACAAAAATAATTCGAATTAGGCAAGTTTGAATATAGGCACATTCAAGTACTGTAAAAAACAACATATTCATAACATACAAAAAAAAGTACAGTACGGTAAAGTTACATATTTTTTTGTAAAAAAAAGTTACATTTTGGCCTGCTTCTTAGAATTTATGCTATGGGTAAGTGTAAATTGCTCAAGTTTATCAAGTGTATGAAATAGAGAATCACTTACATTCTGCTGTCCGTCAATAAACTTCCTTAACTGTTGGAGGTGAACCAAGGCCTCTACTGAATTTGGAAGACGCTCTTCAGGAAATTCTGGCCATTCCAGTTCTTCATCTGAAGATCAGATCAGATCTTCAGTAGAGGATTTTAGGGTGGGAGTGTCTGACCCCAGGTCGTAAACAACCCTTAGAAATAGGAAGCTAGAAGATTTGGGCTAGAGTGCCCGATAGGAAAGTGAACAACCCTTAGAAATAGGAAGCTAGAAGATTTGGGGAGGAAGACGCCCTTATTTATCACCTGGGGGCCAGACCGGGGCCTGACGGCTTAACGTGCCCATCCATCGGACACACAGCGGATATTTAGTGGTTCGAGCGTTTGTACCTGCCTGGGATCGAACCCGAGGTCTTCTTCGTGGCAGTCACGAACGTTGACCACTAGGCTACCCACGGCTATTCATAACATCAGCCAAGATCTCATCATCTGTGAGCTCACCACAAACAGCTAAATTGTCATCAACTCTCACAAAAGCCTCATATGGTACATCACGGCCTACATCTTCCCAGTACTCCACAGTGGGTATGGATCTCCTCACTACCATTACCTTGATGTAGTTGACTCATAATCGGGGTGCTGGAAGCCTGCTTTTCTGAAGCAGTTGGCTATAGTTTCAGGTTTAACTTGTTGCTTCATCCAGAAGAGTACGTACCTATTTTAAAAGATACGAAAATGGGGTTGTCTTCGAATTAAACAAAAAAAAAAAAAAGTTAGAATTAAAGGGGTTTTTTTTACATTATTTAAGTAGAAAATTCAAGGGACCAAATAAAAACGTTCGAATTACACAAGTTACACTGTACTTCGAAATGTATGTTATTTCGTAAAAATCTCAAGTGTACTAAATTCAAAATTTAAAATTTTTTTTTAATTCTACGATTAACTAACCTTTTAATGACTTCGTTGTGACTGCTTTTTGTTGGTATGCATTTGAATATTTGGTTGCAACATGGAGGTCCACAGTTTCAGCTGACCCTCTGGATTGGTATCCGTCATTTTTGACCTTAAGGGAATCTTGATTTTGTTTAGGTAGGAGAATGTAGATTCGCAGCGATAAGTCATTGAAAAGCAAGAAAGCCTCTTTTTGTTGCCGAAGGCATGGGTATTCTATTACATTTTTCCACATTTCAACTTGATCTTCCTTAGCTTCAAGAAAGAACTTCACAATGTCATCTTCTGAGAGCTCAATCAATTCCATCTGTAGTTCTTTAAGAGCCACAGAATGAAATCATGAGTGTAGCAGATGTCAAAACAACCCTTATGACTTGCAAATGTTTTAATTGTGGCTGTCAGTCTGGGAGCATTATTCCGTTGAATCTTTTTTTACTCTTTAGTATTTTAAATATGGTCATTTTAAGATTAAAATAAAAATAATAAAAGCCGAACAAAAACATCTATACAGTCTGCATCCCTTTAGCCTGGAATAACTTGCGAACGGAGAGAGGTACAGTTATGCAAGTGAGATAACGGTATAGTAAAGCGACTACGCCCAATCGAATGCAACCGATAGTAGTGACCCTAGCGGCGAAATGCGAAAGTTAGCCATTGCAAATCGAAAACGAAAAGAGATAGAGCAAAATTTCCAATTACAAAGTTGTAGAGCATCAATTAATTAGTACCAAACGACATTTGTTTCATATGGATAAGATAAATTGTCGCCTGTATACCCTAAAATGTCCGAAATCGATGCACGACCTTTTGTGTGAATGTTTGAAGAGAACAGGCATAGGTATGAGCAAATGCACAGAATTCATTGCATAAATGCGTACTTATGTCAATACAGTTTAATAACGTCAGACAAAAAAAAAAAAAAAAAAAAAAAAAAGGCAAACTGGCGCACAGTGATAAAAAGTTAAGGCCGAGTATGTTGGAAGAGTTCGCCATTGCCCACGATACACATTTGTATTCGTGAAAGTAACTCTGCATGCACATTCCTCAGCATGGAAGGTGTCACACTATTGCAAGCATCTGTAACACGACGACGTAGATCCAGCAGACTTGTAGGCGCTGTTGCATACACCTGATTTTTTACGCAACCCCAGAAATCCAAGCTCGCCATTCTCACCTGGTGTACGTAGACCTAAACTTCTGATCAGGGTACATCCTGCTACCGGTTTTTATATCGTAGGTACGGTACAACGTCACAATCTGCATTTGCATGCGGCTACATTTGCGAAATGTGAATCTGCAGATTCAAATCGTCGCGCATTGATTTCGGACATTGTAGGGTATTCGGGCGACAATTTATCTTATCCGAGTGGAACAAATGTCGTTTTGTACTAATTGATTGATGCTGTACAACTTTGTAATTGGAAATCTTGCTCTATCTCTATTCGTTTTCGATTTGCAATGGCTAACTTCCGCATTTCGCCACTAGGGGCGCTGCTATCGGTTGCATTCGATCGGGCGTAGTTGCTTTGCTATACCATTATCTCACTTGCATAACGTACCTCTCTCCATTCGCAAGTTATTCCAGGCTGAAGGGACTTTCTATGCACCCTGTATATTAATTATATAAGTTTTTTTTTACCGTGAGTCCTATTTTGAGAGAACAGCTGAATGTAAAGATATGGTTGAGATATCAAAATAAAGGTCTTTCCCATGTAGATGTGCCAGCCAAAGAAAAAAATGAGATTGGGGCAATAGTTTGGGCATTGTGGGGCAGCAGATTTCCCATGTAAAGTCTATGAGAGATGCGCACGATTACATTCGACCGCCTGCGGTTGACTCAGTCGCTGTTTAAAGCGGAAGCACGGAGGGACCGAGATAGTCAAAAGTCCTGTCTCTTTTCTGAGCCAACCGTTGCGCAAAACAACGCTAGCGTGAATTGGTATCAAAGTTCTTCTCTTCGGAACAGCAAACGCTCTCGAAGACCTGATTGCGTTATGCCGTTGGACTGTGTGATGTATATATGTACAATTTAATATTCATTCGATCCAGTTTATTCACGTAGGTAAGACGTTTCCCATTATGTAAAGATGTAAATAAACATTCCGTTGACCATTGGTTAGTGAAAATATTACAGGCGACTGCTTATAGCCCATTGAGTTGCTCACTGTGGTCAATTAAACTTTTAGTCAAAAGAAAAAAAAATCGCGAACCTGGACTATTGTCTTTACTGAAGTGGTTGAATGAATTTGTCAATCAACTAAAGTTTACATTTGTTGTTTCACATGAGTTTATTCGTTTCCAAAAAAAAAAAAAAAAAAAGAAGTAAACTGACTGTCGATTCCGACGGGTGAAGAGTATTCACAACGCGAATCTCGTTCCAACAACATTTACAAACACAGTTGTGACTGAAGACGAGAGTGAAGGAGCGCACCTATCCTGTTGAATTTTTGTATACGATCAAGATGAGTGGACTTTTGCATCACATTTTACAACTGAGAAAGGGTGCAGTCGTGATGCTCATCACGAACCTGGCCGCCCTGGTGGCGCAGTGGTCTAAGCGACGGCCTCTGATCATTCGTCCGAAAGGGGGTCCGGGTTCGAATCCCGGTGAGGCATGGATGTTGTGTTTTTCTTACGGCACTGGCTCTCTCCCTTCCCTGGAACCAGTGGCCCTACATTAGAGATGGGCGACTGCTTTATAGCCCATTGAGTTGCTCTGGGTGGTCATTAAACCTTCTGTCAAAATAATAATAATCACGAACCTGGACTTGTCTTTATTTTTATTGTCTTTATTGAAGTGGTTGAATGAATTCGTCAATCAAATAAAGTTTACATTTGTTGTTTCATATGAGTTCATCCTTAAAAAATAAAATAAAATAAACTAGCTGTCGATTCTGACGGGTTTCGTCTAGTATTAATAAAAATAAAAGGATTTGTTCTGGAACATTTGGATTCACTCAAAAGGCCACACTTAATGGCATAGAAGGCTGCATGTGGCCTTAAGGCCGCAGTTTCCCCACCCCTGACCAAACCCTATTTGTGGACAAGTCTCCATTTTTTTTTAAAATTAATGTTGGCACTTGTGGGTTATACTTTTGTAAATTTTTTCAAATTTTTTCGTCCATAAGTGGCTTCATTACTTGAAAAAAATAGTTTTTTGTTTTTTTTCGCTTTTTGCATTTGCGGCAGTTTGACACGATTTATTTAAATTGGCTCTATTTTTTATCAATGAAGTTGAGTTTGGTGTCAAAGTTAATTTTCTGTACTTTAAAATGTGACTATCATAATTTGTAAAACATCCCATACAAAATATTTGTGACATCTATTTATCTCCATGCTTTTTTTCAGTTATCTCTAGTCTTTAAATGTATTTTTTAATTTACAAAAATGGGTCCACAAGTGCACCCATTTATTTGGTAAAGTATTAAATATTTTTTTTTTTATTTGAGAACAAAAATGCCCTGTTGATTTTTAGTCTGAAGTAGCTTATGCTATGGTAAAATGTGAAAACTGTGAGTTGTGGTTAAAAAGTTACACCTTGTTTACTCAAAGTGTAAGAAAAGTAAAATAAAAATACCATAAATTGATGTCATTGAGCGAAGCTCTCTTTGTGGGACTCGAGACAATTAGGTAAAAGATGACACATCCGATCACCATGATTTTTTTGCATGCGGTTGGACATCATCCATGGTCAGGTTTTGACGCCTTCCGATTCCCGAAATTTCGTGTCATTGAGGAATAATCGTCCAAAAACTTGCATTTTTAGGGGTTTTCCCAGGTTTTGAGAAAGGGTTGTTTGTTACCTATCTCCTCCGAAGATCTTCAGCCGATAGCGGTGAAACTTGCCACAGAGAAAGGGAAGGACATGGTGAGTGACATGGGGTTGGTATCATGGTGACTGGTCATGTCATATAAAAATAATGACCATTAAAAGGTTGACCAATATTAATAATAATTGAAAAAATCCGCTCTCTATATGAGACTCGGGAGAATTAGTTGTTTGGGCATAGCTACAACATGACATATCCGATCGCCATGGGTTTTGGCATGCGATTGGACATCGTCCATGGTCAGGTTTTGACGCCTTCCGATTCCCGAAATTCTGTGTCATTGAGGAATTTCAATTAAAACCAGATGGCGTTTTATTTGAACCATTTAACGAAAGTCGGCTCACTAACATTATTAATTAAAAAAATTGTTTGAATTAAAAAACGAAGAAATAGAAAGACTCCATCTGCTAGCTCAAAACTTGCTTAATACATACATATCACTAAGCTGTTCTCTGAGATTCAGAGGTTAGCTCCAAAAAGAAATACAAACTTCCAGATATTTTTACTTATTGTTGACGTATCAAACTTCTCCATTTACAGCGATCTTGACCATACAACTCGTGCTTCACTAATATCCATTACACGGCGTACACAAGATCTTTTATACTTCATACTCATAATCTTTTTCTCATGCAGACACTCCTGAATCTGATCCACCCATGTCTTCCTTGGCCTTCCTCTGCCTTTCCTTCCTGCCACTTGGGCTGAAAATATTTTCTTAGTAAGCATTTCATCACTCATTCTTTCAACATGGCCAAACCACCGAAGCATATTGGTCTCCACCTTGCTAACAACATTTTGCTTTACATCACACAACTGCAATACATCTTCATTTCTCACACAATCATGTAGTGTCTTGCCACAAAACCCACGTAAGTAACGCATTTCTCCAGCACACAAATGACTCCTATGTTTCTTCTGCAGTATCCAGGTTTCACTGCCATACATCAGAGTAGGAACAATTACACTTTCATACACAGCCATGCGGGATTCTCTAGAGAACCCATCATTCCTGTAAAAACCTCCCAGAGCAGCTATGACTTTCAAAGAAGAATTCACTCACCTACTGATTTCACCATCCAACTTGTTCTCTCTGTCAAACATGCTTCCTAAATACACAAACTCACTCACCTGGTCAATCACAGTGCCATTTATATTTACATTACATTCAGTGCTACCCATTCCTCTCTCAAAAACCATAACTTTGGTTTTTCCTTTATTTATACTCAGTTTGAATTTCATGCAAACTTCGTGCATCCGAGTCAACATACTCTGCAACTCACCTTTGCTCTCTGCCAACAGGACAGTGTCATCAGCATACAGCAATCTGCACACATGGATATCACCAAGACATAAACCACTATTATCTATTTTGGCATCATGCATGCATGCATCCATAAATATATTAAACAGCCATGATGACATTACACAACCTTGTCTAACTCCTGCACCAATGGAAAACCATTAATCTATAATAATAAAGGAAGTTTGTACATGTGTGTCTGTCTTTCGCGATTCCGAGTGTGTCTTTTCGCTTTGTTTACATGCAACCTGATTGCAACCAACTTGAAGGTGTGAAGGAAAGTTGTTCATGATAGATTTTAGACATTTCCTTTTTAAAATGTTTCGTACTTTTGTTCTGGAAGTCATAAATTTTACGCGTTCATTTTTTAGAATTTGTTATAACAGACGCCTTAATGTACTTAGAGATTTTGCAATAGCTTCACTCAAAATTTGCCAACTGTACCCGAGCTATAGGTTACCGTTGGCAGCTTGTCCTAGTAATAATTGAAAAAATCCGCTCTCTATACGAGACTTGGGACAATTAGTTGTTCAAGCATAGGTATGAGATGACACATCCGATCACCATGATTTTTTGGACATCGCCTTCCGATTTTGCAATGCTTCACTCGAAATTTGCCAACTGTACCCGAGTTATCGGTTGCAGTTGGCGGCTTGTCCTAGTTAATATTTTGTGTAAGATGTTTTGGAAATGTGATGTTCATATTTTGAAGTACAGAAAATTAGCTTTAATTTGGCACCAAGTTAAATTACACTAATTGAAAAAGGGAAATTTTACAGCCAATTTACATTAATCGTGCCCGACTGCCATGAATGCTGAAAGCGCAAAGCGCCATTTTTTCAAAATTGCATTATAAAGCCATTTATAATAAAAAGTTACCCAAACGTTAATCATGGGTACTTACATAGGAAAAAATTAAAAAAAAAAAAAAGATAGATAAAAACTGAGAAACTGGGGGGGGGGGGGATTAAGGGATTTCACATTAAGCAACCCAAAGTTTTGAATTGTGAAAAGGTTCTTTCTCCTTCGTGCCGATAAATTCAGAAGACGTACCGTTAAAATGGTCTCGGCACGATTTAAATAAACACACTTACATGTGGAGAACAGCGTCAAAAGTGTACAACCAGATTGTCTGCCCCCATCAGTGCAGCATGATGATGATGATGGCTCTGTCATGTGGTCATATCGGGATTTTGAGCATGTCCGCTGATCACCTTGAAAGGACGGATGACTGTCAGGGCTTATGAAACCATTTTGGCCGACTGAGTCCATCCAATGACTCGGGCATTGTTTCCTGCAGGGGATGACATCTATCAAGATAATAACGCCCCATTTCACAGAGCTCGGAATGTCCAATCATGGTGTTTGAGGAACATGAAGACGAACTTTTGCACCTTCCTTGCCTCCCCAATCACCAGACTTTAACACCATCAAGCCACTGTGGTCTTAAGTTGGAAAACAGAGTAAGATCCTGTTTTTCTTCTCCTGCAGCCTCAAGAACCTGGAGCAGTTTCTGCATGAAGAATGGTGTGACATCTGACTAACCATCATCCAGGTTTTGTATACGTCCATTCCAAAGAGGATTCAGGTGGTTTTGAATGCCAAGGGTGGTTCCACACCCCATTAGGTATGTAAAACCGTCTTTTCCTAGGTGTTCACATTATTCTGTCTAATCCCTGTATGTTCCGGCAATCACCTCAGTAACTGCACAAAAGTTAGTTTCGTTTCTTTGATTGATGTTGTATTGTAGCAAACTCATTTCACCTCTCCTGCATGTAACATAACTGATGTATTTTTTTTTTTTTTTTTTTTTTTTTTTAATTTAGCCTATGAAGATCAAAAAGTGTTGGGTATTATGGCTGACAGAGCCAGAGTAGATGAAGTTCGTTTCAAGAAAGCAGGAACTGGCCCCATTCCCAGGACATACTCCTATGACCCAACCAAAGAACGACCTGCTGCCGCTGCTGCTGCAAGAATGGCACAAGCAAAAGAATATAAACCATAGTGTATAGAAAAAAGTAAATAAATAAATTATAGATGTCGTGTATAGTATTTTTCTGTTGAGTTGTTAAATATTGCTATCATGGCTTCTGTACTGTGACTTGAGTCTTTATATTCCACCTTCACTTTATACAGAGGGTGAGTCGAAAGTTTTGCAACATTTGGATAATTTTATGTCTTCATACGTACCTTTACGACAAAAGCTGACTGTACTATACCGTGCAAATTAATTGGAACAAGCTATTTTATTCTCAGAATTGTAATGTGATCGCCAGTTGATGTCGGAAACCCACGTAAACCGGTTTTATCATCTGTGAGGTGGTGTGACTGTTAGAACTTAATAGTTAAAATGAGGTTTGACCGGTTTTAAACAGGAAATAGGTACTTCAGCTTCAGTTGTGAGCTTTCGTGTGTGACAGGTGGATGTTAGTTTTTGCTCTCTGTGAGTACGTGTTGCTTTCGTGTATTGAAAAATGGATATTTCCCCAAGGAAGCGTGCAAAAATAATTGCTCTGAAGGATCACACTTCTATGACAGTGAGAGATATCGCTGCTACAGTTGGTGTAGGCAAACCAAGTGTATCAAGACTGCTTACGCGATACAATGCATTTGGATCATCGTCTCCAAAAAGGAGAGGTAAATGTGGAAGAAAACGAAAAACAATTCCACGATCCGATAAATATCTAATCAGAAATAGTAAAATGAATAAAAACAAAACAAGCACCAACATTCAAAGAGATTTAATGGCTAGTGGTTGTGATGTTAGTGATTCAACTGTATGCCGTAGGCTTCTGGAAGTTGGCCGGAAGGCAAGAAGACCAACAAAAAAACAATATTTGAATGTGAAAATGAAGATAAAACGTTTAGCATGGGCCAAAAAATATAAATCATTGACTGCTGACGACTGGAAAAAGGTAATTTTCAGTGATGAAACTCATTTATTTGTGCAGGGTTACCAAGCAAATGTCGTTAGACAAAGCAACTGTGAACCCTTAAGACCTGAGCATGTCAAACAAACTGTAAAACACCCTCTGAAACAGATGTTTTGGGGTTTTTTCACATCAAATGGCACTGGAAGCTTTGTTCCTGTTCAAGGTATGATGAATTCAGCCAAGTACGTAGAAATATTACAACGTAGGATTGTTCCATTCTTGCAAACTTCTGACGAGACATTTTAACATGGCTTGGCCCCATGTCACAATTCGAAATTGGTCAAGCTGGAAAAATCAAATTCATTTGCTTGATTGGCCTAGAAATCCACCAGACTTAAATCCCATAGAAAACTTGTGGAATATTTTGAAGAGACATTTAGGTAAAATGGACTGTACAACCAAAGAACGCATGATAACGAATGCTATAAAAGTGTGGTTTATAAAGTCGAAAATATGTGCACTCAATTAGTGGAGTCAATGCCAAAACGAATTCAAGAGGTCATTTCTGCTAAAGGAGGACATACAGGTATTTATCAGTGTATATCAAGGCATAGAATGTTATAAAGGCATAGTTTTGGAAAAAAGAGTGAACTTTGTCCCAATTAATTTGCACAGTATAGTACTTTGATTCACCCTAAAAAGACACTGAAAGGAAAGGTACAAAAGTCTCTGGGGATGGCCGAAAGTTATGTTCATGCATGTCACTCTCTACTGTGTCCTGCTGTTTGCAGCTGTCAATCACTTCCCCCATCAACTCATTGGCACCGTCATTGACACTCTCTCCCGTTTAATTGTTACTGATGAAAGCGTTTTAAGGGGCGCACCCACCCCACCCCCAATAATGCTTCAAATTCGTTGATATTTTAAGCAACAGTCTGAGCCTACCTTATAAATTTCGCCCGAATATGTTGGAAACTTCCAGAATTAATTTTTTTTTTCCCATCTTTTAAACTTTTATCTGTGATTCTGTTGATGCCGCTCTTATGGTTACTTTTTTTTTATTATTATTATTATTTATTAGAAGGAATCAAAGTGGGGAAATTATGGGAAAGGCGGATACCTTCATTCCATTCATATATATCACACATGAGATTCTTCCGCGGATTCGCGGAATTCTGCTTTTTCCATCATCATTTGGGTCACTCTCGAGATCAATGCAGAACCGAAGAGAAATATTTTTGGGGGGTAAGGAGGGGCCTTTTTCCCTCTGGGGACGATATTTCGTCTTTCAAAACTTCCGAAAACGGAATTTACACAGAGTGAAATTTTTTCCCTGTAATCTTATTATTATTTTTTTTTATCGCGATGTTCCTCATATCCAGTATTTTTCTTAAATATCCTTTTATTCCACAAATACTGCATTTCACCTTAAAAACAGCGGAAAAAGTTTCCGAAAAATGGAAGTCGGTCGAAGCGAAGATTTCTCCCGTAATCGTATTTTTCTCATCCCCCGATGTTCTCACTATCCTGTGTTGTTGTTGTTGTTAAATGTTCCTCCCCCCCTCCCATAAATGTCTGTACTTAATCTTGATAAGGGAAGCTAAATTTTCCAAAAACGGAAGTAACAAAATTTAAAAATTTATTAAAATTGATGCATGGTGTTCAAAAGTATTCATACTCTGAAAGTTACACCATTTATCTAAAGTAGTGAAAGCTTTGATATCATGCATTCATGGTCCTCATGCTGAAAGTTCTTTCAGCGTGATGGATAAATTATTGTCATCTGAAGTAATAAAAGGGGAGAAAAAGTGGTGAAGGAATGGGAAGGGAATGATATCAACCGAAAAAAAAATACACTGCTGGACAATTGCTGAGGACGGATCATAAACGGCTATATAGCTCATAAAAAGTAAGTGTGGTTGGATGCCAAGTGAAATAAAATAATGTCAGAATGCCAAGACATTACAAGAAAGACAATTTATTGTGCTCTGAAATCCAGAAGGCTTTGGAACGTGTTCAAGGGACAAACAGGCCATTTTGTGCAGAATACGTAAACGTGAAAAAAATGCAATTACCGTCCGCAGGCGTTCCGGCGTAAGATGTCAATACGGGATATGGCCACCATGGAGGGCGATGCAAGATTCCACACGTCGTGTCATGCTTTGCACAACATTATCAAGCAGCTGTTGGGGTAATTTATTCCCATTTCTATGTCAGTGCACGGATGAGGGTGTCCTTGTTTATTGGAGGGCATTGGCGACCAGCAAGACTCCTCCCCAAAGCATCCCACACATGTTCAATGGGATTCAGATCTGGAGAACGTGCTGGCCATACGAGGCGTTGAATATCCTCGCTCTCAAGACACTCCTGGACAGCGACTGTTCGATGACATGTTGCGTTGTCGTCCATGAAAATGAATCTATCACCGACAGCACCACAGAACATGCGAACATGAGGTAGCAGAACATCATTAATGTATTGTTGGCCAGTCATAGTCCCAGTTGGAAGCACATAGAGGGACGTATGGCTATTGATCATGATGCCAGCCCATACCATGACACTACATGTCGGATATCAGTCCCTTTTCTGTATGTTTGCTGGACAATATGCAGTACCACTATCACGCCAGATCAGTTGTCGTCGACAATCAGACTATAGACTGTATCTACTCTCATCTGAGAAGAGGACAGCAGACCAGTCGTTATCAGTCCAATTGCGATGTTGATGGCACCATTGCAAACGGGCGGTACGGTGACGTCTGGACAATGGGATGCACACAACAGCACGGCGGGCGTATAGTCCTCCTTCATGCAAACGTCTGGCGACAGTTTTTCTGGAGATCCGCTTGCCAGTAGCAGCCATAAACTGATTTGCTACCTCACTAGCTGTGCTGCGCCGGTGTCTTTTTGTTGATAGCACTATGTACCGATCTTCTGCAGGTGTCGTCTTGCGAACACGAACTCCCCCGTGACGTTTGCTAAACTCTCCATTTGTTTGAAATGATTTCCGAAGCCTTGAAACAACAGTGTGGCTGACGTCGAACTCCCTGGCAACATCTGTTATTTTTCGCCCTTCTTCAATCTTGCCAATAATATTGCCACGCGTAAAATCATCTAGGTGATGTCGGGAAGACAATACTGAAAATTGCAAGTTCGTCAATTGATTCTTTCCCTTTCAATTTTGCGTTTGAACAACAACGGTCAATACGCGTCAAATCCTTTATATCTCTTATCAGCGATATGACGTCACGAACAAGTTCGGCAATCCAAAATTTGCATACGCACAACACGTCTTACTGTATCCCGCACTTATGCTAATTTCCACATTTTCCTGCCTTCCATTTTATGGTTGCTATCGTTGCTATTGTCATCTGTCCTTAGCAATTGTCCGGCAGTGTACTAAGCAAAGATTGTATCAGCTGCAGAGACAACAAAAAACAAGGTAATGTGGCTGTGGAACTTGCTGGGAAGAAAGCAATACAAGAGGAAAATTGAGCTGATGTTCTAGAAAGCACAAAAAAAAAAAAAAAAAAAAAATTCTGTTTGGAACAATGTCTTTTAAAATAATTTTATTTTGTTCTGAATTATAATTTTACATTGCAAATGCAACGATGTGCTCCAGTTCAATATTTAAATAAATAAATTAGAGTGAACAATTCCATCTTGTTCTTGTTGCATTATATTCACACTTTCTCTTTGCATCTGTTCTGATTTTTCACCCGGTTAAAAAGTTCAGCTTTGTTTGTTCTTTGCTTGTTCTCATGTATGATATATGCCACTCGGTAATTTGCGGGCATATGAAAATGCTGCTCTCGTTGACGCCATCGCTACTGTTTCGATCACAAAATAAAAAGATAAGACAATAATTACAGAAATGACTGAAATGCGCAGTGAAACAATGAACTGCGTTTCACTTGTAGATTTTAAAATATTATAAACTACAAGCTACTGTTTCCTTCCAATAAAAAAATCCAAGAATATGAGACAAAAATACCAGTAAACGAGAACAGCGATGTGAAAGTCTGCGAAAGAATGAGTGAGTTACTGAAATGACAAGAACAACCCCTGCTTGGACAAACTGTTTTGGCACAAAAGTCACTCCTGTCTCCACCCCCAACCCCACCACCAACATTTCTTTGAAACACAGCCGCCTCCACATAACACCAGCTTGATGGATAAGGAACGATTGTCACCACTCCGTTGCAACAGCTGCTTCAAGGCATTCTTTCTCCTGCCCAGCAGCCCAGGAAGAAATAGTGGTGGCGCGGGGAGTGGTTGGGTGTGTGTGTGAGGGGGTGAAGCCTTGTCTCCCAAACACTGCATATCTACACATGTGTGGGTTAGTCTAAATTTTAAACTTCATTTCAGAAAATAGATCATTTTTATTAGATTTATGTCCAAAATAACTATATGTACTTATGAGTAAACAGCTAGGGCAATATAAAGTATGATTCGGGCAATAAATGCATTGATTTTTACGGAAAATGTTGGGAACTACTTTTAGTTGCAGAGGTAGAATGGTAAGGCTCCGGGAGTTGATGGCATAACTGCAGAGATGTTGAATATGGTGGTGACTCTATAATTGACTGGTTAACTGAAATTTGCCAGTTGTGCTGGGAGTTAGGAATGGTCCCTCGGGATTGGAAGGATGTTATCATTGTTCCCTTGTATAAGGGAAAAGGTGATCAGACTGAATGCAAAAACTATCGTGGTATTAGCCTACTGAGTCTCGTGCCAGGGAAAGTGTTTGGTAAGGTTGTTATTGAAAAAGTACGGGGTCTTACATCAGAGAAAGTGTGGGATGTTCAGAGTGGTTTTATGGCTGGTAAAGGCTGCACTAACCAGATTTTTGCATTACGCACGATGATTGAAAAGTATCTGGCTGTTGGGAAGAAAGTTTTTACTGCCTTCATAGATTTAGAGAAAGCTTACGACCGAGTCAATAGGACACTTTTGTGGAAGGTATTGAATGAATATGGTGTTACTGGGAATCTTAATAGTGTAAAAGCCATGTATGCTGGTAGTAGAGCTTGTGTACGAGTGAATGGTGTTTTATTAAAATGGTTTTCCATTGGTGCAGGAGTTAGACAAGGTTGTGTAATGTCACCATGGCTGTTTAATATATTTATGGATGCATGCATGCGTGATGCCAAAATAGATAATAGTGGTTTATGTCTTGGTGATATCTGTGTGTGCAGATTGCTGTATGCTGATGACACTGTCCTGTTGGCAGAGATCAAAAGTGAGTTGCAGAGTATGTTGACTCGGATGCACGAAGTTTGCATGAAATTCAAACTGAGTATAAATAAGGAAAAAACCAAAGTTATGGTGTTTGAGAGAGGAATGGTAGCACTGAATGTAATGTAAGTATAAATGGCACTGTGATTGACCAGGTGAGTGAGTTAGTGTATTTAGGAAGCATGTTTGACAGAGAGAACAAGTTGGATAATGAAATCAGTAGGCGAGTGAATTCTTCATTGAAAGTCATAGCTGCTCTGGGAGGTTTTCACAGGGATGATGGGTTCTCTAGAGAGTCCCGCATGGCTGTGTGTGAAACTGTAATTGTTCCTACTCTGATGTATGGCAGTGAAACCTGGATACGCCGCCCCGGTGGCGCAGTGGTCTAAGGCGCTGGCCTCTGATCATTCGTCCGTAAGGGGTCCGGGTTCGAATCCCGGTCAGGCATGGATGTTGTGTTTGTCTTACGGCACTGGCTCTCTCCCTTCCCTGGAACCAGTGACCGTAAATTAGGGACGGGCGACTGTTTATAGCCCATTGAGTTGCTCACGGTGGTCGTTAAACCTCCAATAAAAAAAAAAAAAAAAACCTGGATACTGCAGAAGAAACATAGGAGTCGTTTGTGTGCTGGAGAAATGCGCTGCTTACGTGGGGTTTGTGGCAAGACATATTCTGATTGTGTGAGGAATGAAGATGTATTGCAGTTGTGTGATGTAAAGCAAAATGTTGTTAGCAAGGTGGAGACCAATATGCTTCGGTGGTTTGGCCATGTTGAAAGAATGAGTGATGAAATGCTTACTAAGAAAATCTTTTCAGCCCAAGTGGCAGGAAGGAAAGGCAGAGAAAGGCCAAGGAAGACATGGGTGGATCAGATTCAGGAGTGTCTGCATGAGAAAAAGATTATGAGTATGAAGTATTAAAGATCTTGTGTACGCCGTGTAATGGATATTAGTGAAGCACGAGTTGTATGTCAAGATCGCTGTAAATGGAGAAGTTTGATACGACAACAATAAGTAAAAATATCTGGAGGTTTGTATTTCTTTTTGGAGCTAACCTCTGAATCTCAGAGAACAGCTTAGGGATATGTATGTATGTATGTAGGTTTCACATACCTTTCGCTTCAGTGTCTTGGGTGAATCGAAGTATAGTATAGGCCATTGTGTTGCTTGTCTGCCAGTTCTTCATTTCCATGGCAGTACCAGTTCTTGTCATTCAGTGCGAAGAACTCCTTCACCCTAGCTGCCACCTCCTCCTGGTTGTTGAAGTGCAGGAAGTGGGCCATGGAGCGGAACAACTAATAATCCGAGGGGGCAAGATCCGGACTATATGCTGGGTGTGGCATCAGTTCTATGCCCTCAAGTTCCTGGAGTTTTGCATGGGTCGTTCGCTCAGTACGAGGCCGAGCGTTTGTCCTGCTGTAGGAGAGCATGCTTTCTGTTCACCAGTGCCGGGTACTTTGTAGAGGTCTGCACGGGCCTTAATTTGGAAAGCCAGTGCCGGGTACTTTATAGAGGTCTGCACAGGCCTTAATTTGGAAAGCCGAAAGCCAGTGCCGGGTATTTTATAGAGGTCTGCACGGGCCTTAATTTGGAAAGCCAGTGCCGGGTACTTTATAGAGGTCTGCACAGGCCTTAATTTGGAAAGCCGAAAGCCAGTGCCGGGTATTTTATAGAGGTCTGCACGGGCCTTAATTTGGAAAGCCAGTGCCGGGTACTTTATAGAGGTCTGCACGGGCCTTAATTTGGAAAGCCCGGCCCATATGATTCTCCTGTTTCCAAGGCCCGGGCCGGACTGTAAAACTTCAACAATTACCAAAACACGAATTTGACACCTGGTGTACTCGGTCATTCAATTTTCGTTTTCTTAATTGCTACACGTATTCTATTACAACAAACGTTAATTCAGAATATTTCTGAGACGGTATAAGTCACGTGACGTCCGAGGGGGGGGCTGTATATTAAAAAGTATTGCATGAAAAGGGACGATTTCCATGCCTTTCAAAATGTTTTCAAATTATTTCCTACCGCCGGTCCCAGAAATATCCTTGGGGATAAGGAGGGGGGTAATTCAAAAAGCGCGAAATATTCAGAATTATGAGTCCGATCGTTTTACTGGAAGAATATTTTATGGCTTTATAAACTGCACCTATCTCTACTGGGATATATCGCTGGAACCCAATATGTCTCTCTCGTGTGTGTGTGTGGAGCACATTTGTGCCACTTAGGATGCGATGGTCCAGACTTTGTGCCATCTTAACTCAAAAAGTTTTTTGCGTTTAGTGCACTTCACGACGTTTACCGGCCGACTAGTTTCAGAACGGGACGGTCATTTTAAATATTTTCAAATATCGCTTTTCCCCTTTACATTGTCTAGAAGCACATATTCTCCGGAAGCGATTTTTTCGTGAAAATCTTTCGCTTTCTTAAACTCCATAATAAGTATGGAAGAGTATTTATCAGCTACACTGAACTGAGCATATGCTAAGGGAAAAACGACGCCAGACTGCCCAGCTAATCAGTGTCACAGAAGTTTTGAAAACAGCTGCCTGAGAGTACAAATGAGGAAAATACGGCACATGGAGAAGCTTACACAGAAGTAAGTTTCTCCCACCCTGTTTCTCCCGTGCCATTTAAGATAACTTAAAAGCTTTTCACACATCTAGAGAACAAAGTGCCACTGACCAGAACAATAAAAGACATCGTCTGCGAGCGGGTCGCTCGGTTTTAAAATGCTGCGGTTAATAGCCTGTCCTAAAGCATGAGAGGACGGTTGGAGTTAGGGAGAGAGAGAGAAGGGACCACATTCACATTGAAAAACTAAGGGAGCTGACCCACTCCAATTGTTTTGTAGGAGAGGAGGATGTTGTAAAACTTCTATTTTTTTTTTTTTGATTGGAGGTTTAACGACCACCGTGAGCAACTCAATGGGCTATAAGCAGTCGCCCGTCCCCTATTTAGGGTCACTGGTTCCAGGGAAGGGAGAGAGCCAGTGCCGTAAGACAAACACAACATCCATGCCTGACCGGGATTCGAACCCGGACCCCTTTCGGACGAATGATCAGAGGTCATCGCTTAGACCACTGCGCCACCGGGGCGGCCTATTTTTTCCATCAGCGGAAATTATTCAATCTTATCCTGCTGCTGTATGTTGCTAGTTTTCCAAACAAGAAAGGTATCGTACAGCGATTGTTTTGCTCATTAAAAAAAAACAAAACTGCTCCGCCCGGGTCGGTTTTACATTAAATATTGAAGAAATAAACAACTTAGAAATTTAGCAGCATTCAGAATTACGAGGTTACACCTTCGCCCTTATGAAATTCACGCAGTCCAGAATTGAAGTCTCCTGATCAAGGAAAACATGGAATTATGCTAAGGTGACCAATCGGAACACTGATTTGAACCCGGTGGCGCAGTGGTCTAAGCGATGGCCTCTGATCATTCGTCCGAACGGGGTCCGGGTTCGAATCCCGGTGAGGCATGGATGTTGTGTTTGTCTTACGGCACTGGCTCTCTCCCTTCCCTGGAACCAGTGACCCTAAATTAGGGACGGGCGACTGCTTATAGCCCGTTGAGTTGCTCACGGTGGTCGTTAAACCTCCAATAAAAAAAAAGTCCAGAATTGAAGTCTCCTGATCAAGGAAAACATGGAATTATGCTAAGGTGACCAATGGGAACACTGATTTGAAGACAAAATTGCATGGTGTCCCTAAATCAGCACATCATTTGGTGACACATACACACTCGAAATAAATATACAAACCTTTTTGTCACAAAACTATTGTTTTAGGGTGATATTACATATTAAAATGTATGCCTAAAAGGATATATTTTTTTAGAATTTTGGTGATTTGTACTGATAGAGCAGAACTATGATGCTGAGAACATAACGTATTTCCCCGAAAGTAAGACCTAACCGGAAAATAAGCCCTAGCATGATTTTTCAGAATGCTCGTAATATAAGCCCTAGCACAATTTTTCCGGATGCTCGTAATATAATCCCTACCCCGAAAATAAGCCCCAGTTACAATACGTAGTCAGCCAGCCTATCACTGCTTAAACAAGAAAGTTGACACCGAATTTTCGGGTGTAACAAGCACGTCTCTTGAATCCGATCTCAGGCAAATTAAATGTATCAAAGCTATTCAAAGTCAATGGAACCGGTATGGAAAACAATAGATCTGACGAAAGAAAGAAGATTTTTAATCCCTCAGATATTGCTGTAAACGGAATCGCGAGCTTACGAACTCTTAGAAACAGAGATATCGACAAAAATTAGATGTGACTTTACGTCCCCTGGTGGGAAAACCGCTCCCCTCTGGTATCAATGAGCTGTGGACGCCAAACGGTTGGACGATGGTTCGTCGTTTGGCCATTTGTGCACCACTTTCCATACGTACTCACTACAGCTGCACGTGAATAACTCAGGAGCCGCGCCGTTTTGGAGATCGTAGTTCCAAGGCGCCGTGAAATCACAATTTGTCCTTTATCAAGGACCGAAAGCCGGTCCTCGGGTTGTATATATACTACTCTGTGAACCTCACCTTCGCCACCGTGTGGTCTCTAGGCTGGGAATAGTCATAATGCCGCAGGGCTGCCAGCCCGCGCCAAAACGTTCTTGCCCCATTCAGCTAAAAAAATCGCGATTTTGACAAAATCTGCGCCAAAAATTAAAATTTACCGGTCATCGATAAATAATTTAGCGTAATCTTACGACATTCGAAATCGATTCTGAGGTTAATTCATATGTGAGATTCATTCGCGGAGTTCACTCACTCACTTTTTTTTTTTTTTTTTGTCATTTTCGAGATCGATGCAAAAGTGAAGAAATTTTCGGGGTATTAGTTCGGGGAAGGGGGTCGTATTCCGTCTGGGGACGTTGTTCTGCCTTTTTTAAACGTTTCGGAAACGGAAGTTAAACGGAGTAATTGGACATCTGTGATAGCAAAGGAAAACGAAGTTTATTCACCTTCAACAGTACGTAGAGCCTCCACGAGCGGCGATTACAGCTGCGACCCTCCGGGGCTTACTCTCAACCAGGCGTTGTACGACGGCTAGCGGAATTTTCTTCCACTCGGCTTGGAGAAGACTGGTTAGTTCCTTCACCGATTTCGGACGGTGGGGACACCCCTTAAGTCGACGCTCCAACTCGTCCCAGAGGTGTTCGATAGGGTTAAGGTCCGGGCTCTGCGCAGGCCAGTCCATTCGATTAACCCCATTCTCACCATACCAAGCCATGGTGGACCTCACAAAATGACAGGTGGCATTGTCATCCTGAAAGTAACATGGGGCCACCTAGTAAAACTGCCACAACATAGGAAGCGCATGGTCATCCAAATGGTACAGTAGGTCTCGGTTTTGAGTCTACCAGGAATTGCGACCAAGGGTCCCGTGCCATACCAGGAGAAACATCCCCATAGCATAATTCCACCGCCGCCGAACTTCACAGTTGGCACAATACATTCCGGCAGGAGGCGTTCTCCAGGCAGACGCCAAACCCAGACCCTGCCATCCGAACGGTAGAGGGTGAACCTTGATTCGTCGCTCCAGAGAACCTGGTATTCATCGAAAGAACATCCTCGGATGCCTGTTGAAACTCCTCGCGGATGTAGCCCATCGATTTGGTGCGGTTCTTCCGAATTTCTGTAGCCAGCACCCGTCGATCTCTAAGTCCCAGTTTTGTGGGTCTGCCGGGTCGGGGCACATTCCGACAGTCACCTCTCATCTTCC
Source organism: Macrothele yani (assembly GCA_039090855.1). NCBI lineage: Eukaryota > Metazoa > Arthropoda > Arachnida > Araneae > Macrothelidae > Macrothele > Macrothele yani. The sequence continues at coordinate 73,982,158 of CM077032.1, read as the reverse complement.
ACTTGCCAATCACATAGACCACTGTCGATTTTGGGTACTTCAACTCGCTGGATATGTCACGTATGGATCGGCCATTTCTGTGATACCCGACGATTACACCTTTGCCGCCCCGGTGGCGCAGTGGTCTAAGGCGTTGGCCTCTGATCATTCGTCCGTAAGGGGTCTGGGTTCGAATCCCGGTCAGGCATGGATGTTGTGTTTGTCTTACGGCACTGGCTCTCTCCCTTCCCTGGAACCAGTGACCCTAAATTAGGGACGGGCGACTGCTTATAGCCCATTGAGTTGCTCACGGTGGTCGTTAAACCTCCAATCAAAAAAAAAAAAAAAAAAAAAAATTACACCTTTCTCGAAATCAGAGAGCTCCGAACTGCGTGGCATCTTACATGCGACTGGTTGCGTTGTTGTTTCCCACACGATATTTAACGGCAACGGCCGTGACGTGTATCAGGACCGCAGATATCGTCGATTGCAGGGGCGTCCAATTACTTGTTGGTAGATAGTGTAGCCACGGGGAGGACATACATTCAAATGATTAAAATTTTGTGCGATTCCGCATGTCCGCGCCTCCAAGACCGGCGCTGCAATCGTAATCCTTGGGGCTTATAAGGCGCCGCGCAGGGGACTCCACATGCGTGACGATGTGCACGGTAAGAGTATGGTGAGATTCCTGAGCGATAGACATACCGAGCCTCCGTAGATGTGCGTAGCGGCAACTGACGGAGTTTGATCGAAACCCTATCGCCGGGATTTGGGCCTGCCGTACAGTACGGTGTGATCGCGTTGGAAGCAGTGGACACGGGAAGGCACCCAGACACACCACCAGCAGAGAGAACCCTGGGATCATGAGAGCGGCGCGCACAGATGCAACGACGTCTTTCTCCAATATCCAGAGACATGTGACGGCTGTACAAGGGACTCTTGTGTCAGCCAGAACCATTTACATACGCCTGGAAGAGATGAATCTGCACTCTTGATGGCCCTTGCGTTTTCTATCTTTAACACCTGACCATCGTCGGCGTCGGTTGCAGTGGTGTCAGCAGCGAGCAATGTGGAATGCTACGGACTGGCGACGTATAGTGTTCAGCGACGAATACCGCTTCTGTATGGGAACGGACGACCAGAGTGTGGAGGACCGCAGGTGAGCGTTACAATACCAACCTCACTGTACAGCGGCACACGTCCCGAACTGTAAGCGTTATGGTCCGTTGAGCCATCGCGTATGACAGCCGCACTTCCCTCGCAGTGATCCGAGATACGTTGACAGCCCAGCTCTAAGTACAGGAAATCCTGCGGCCTCATGTGCTGGCGGGGCGGCCCGGAGCCATTTTCCAACAAGATAACGCCCGTCCGCACACCGCTCGGGTTTCCCAGTGCCGTCTACGTCACGCTTCCGTGCTCTATCAGATCGCCTGGTCTCTCGCCCACCGAGCACGTGTGGGGCCAGATAGGACGCCGTCCCAGTGTTCGGGATTTTTTTTTGATTGGAGGTTTAACGACTACCGTGAGCAACTCAATGGGCTATAAGCAATCGCCCGTCCCTAATTTAGGGTCACTGGTTCCAGGAAAGGGAGAGAGCCACTGCCGAAAGACAAACACAACACCCATGTCTAACCGGGATTCGAACCCGGACCCCTTCGGACGAATAATCAGAAGCCATCGCTTAGACCACTGCGCCACCGGGGCGGCGTTCGGGATTTAGAGCGTCAGTTGCAAGGAGAGTGTGCCAATCTGTCCCAGGATAACATACGGCGTGTTTTTGACCATGCCAGACCGTATCACCGCATGCATCCGAGCACGAGGCGGTCGGACGCTTTGACCGTAATGTGTTCCGTATGTCCGTGGAAAATCGTCCTGCTGCTGTGCTGTTTTAATCACTTCTGCCCTTGGTATGTACCATCTCACTACTAAAATCTCATTTCAATTCGAAGCCTCCTTCTTGGTGCGCGGATTTTTATGAGAATGAGTGTATTTATATTGATATTTTACAAAAACCGTAGCACTTGGGCAGGTGCCATGGTGATAACTCTGGAACGGTGTCAGCATTGCAGTCTTTACGTCCTTCTTCATTCTTCTATCAGCAAATCTTCTTGCCTCGCGACGAGGTCTTTGACCAAGTCGATGAGACCCTGTCTTGCTTTTTGCTGACCGAAGAGGATCAAGAGATCCATCGTCTTTTCCAGTTATGGAGCGAGGAATTTTCTTTTACCTGTACGAAAAGCACATTCAAGAATCGTGTGGGTGATGTCTGCGGACTGGGAACAACACACTCACGCCCGTTCTCTCAGCGCGAAACGGCCGAAGTACTCCGGCGATAACCGGTAAGAATCTGGTTAAGGAAACCGTCTGATTCAGCTCTCCTGGTGGAGACTCGCGGAAAGATACGGTTCGTTTTTCTTTTCGTATCCCCTTCGTCACACTTTTTCTGCCACTCCACCAGCGTGGCTTTTTTTTTTTTAAGCTGTCCACAAGTCCTGAATTCTTCAGGACAGTCCTCGAATTTAGTTTACTGTCCCCCCAAAACATCTGATGCCTTTGGGGACGAAAATTGTCCTCGAATTTTGATGTTTGTCTTCGAATTCACACTTCCTCATTAGCTCGTTACATTTCTAATTAAAAATGTTTTTCAAAATAAAATACACGGTCGAGTCACATTATTGTCACCACCAGCTAATATCCGGATTAACCGCGGTGTGCTGCGCTGACGGCAGCTAGACGGGCTGGGAGTGACTCAATAAGATGCCGGAAGGTGTTCATAGGTATGTGGAGCCATGCTGACTGCAGTGCATTTGACAGCTGCTGGTGGGTGCGTAGTGGAGGATCCAACGAGCGAACAACACCATCGAAGTGGTCCCACAGATGCTCAATTGGGTTTAAGTTTGGGAAATTAGGAGGCCAGGGAAGTACTTTGAAGTCTTCATCGTGCTCTTCCAACCACTCTTGGACATTTCTAGCTGTGTGACATGTCGCATTGTGGTTCCGGAAGATCCATCCACCCCTGGGAAGACAATCAGCATATATGGGTGTACGTGGTCTGCAAGGATGGATCCATAGCGAATTCCGTCCATAGTTCCTCCCACAGATATAAGTGGACCCAGAGAATAGGGGGGGGGGGCTCAACGTGCCCAAGCCCCTCCCCTAATACACTATCTACCAACAAGCAACTGGACACCGCTACAATCGACGATATCTGCGGTCCTGATACACGTCACGGCCGCCGCCGTTAAATATCGTGTGGGAAACAACAGAGCAATCAGTCGCATGCAAGATGCCACGCAGTTCGGAGCTCTCCGATTTCGTGAAAGGTGTAATCGTCGGGTATCGCAGAAATGGCCGATCCATACGTGACATATCCAGCGAGTTGAAGTACCCAAAATTGACAGTGGCCTACGTGATTGGCAAGTGGAAGATGAGAGGTGACTGTCGGAATGTGCCCCGACCCGGCAGACCCACAAAACTGGGAGTTAGAGACCGACGGGTGCTAGCCAGAGAAATTCGGAAGAACCGCACCAAATCGATGGGCCACATCCTCCAGGAGTTTCAACAGGCATCCGGGAGTGTTCTTTCGATGAATACCATCCGTAAGGAAGCCCATCTGCTCAGTTATCATGGACGTGTTGCCGCCCACGAGCCTTTGATCACCAAGTCCAATAGCGCTGCTTGGCTAACGTGGTGCAAAGAACGTCGACAGTGGACCGTTGAACAGTGGAAACAGGTTCTCTGGAGCGACGAATCAAGGTTCAACCTCTACCGTTTCGATGGCAGGGTCTGGGTTTGGCGTCTGCTTGGAGAACGTCTCCTGCCGGAATGTATAGTGCCAACTGTGAAGTTTGGCGGCGGTGGAATTTTGCTATGGGGGTGTTTCTCCTGGTATGGCACAGGACCCTTGGTCGCAATTCCTGGTAGACTCAACGCCGAGACCTACTGCACCAATTTGGATGACCATGCGCTTCCTACGTTGTGGCAGTTTTACGGGGTGGACCCATGTTACTTTCAGGATGACAATGCCACCTGTCATGTTGTGAGGTCCACCATGGCTTGGTATGGTGACAATGGGGTTAATCGAATGGACTGGCCTGCGCAGAGCCCGGACCTTAACCCTATCAAGCACCTCTGGGACGAGTTGGAGCGTCGACTTAAGGGGTGCCCCCATCGTCCGAAATTGGTGAAGGAACTGACCTGTCTTCTCCAAGCCGAGTGGAAGAAATTACCGCTAGCCGTCGTGCAACGCCTGGTTGAGAGTATGCCCCGGAGTGTCGCAGCTGTAATCGCCGCTCGTGGAGGCTCCACCAACTATTGAAGGTGAATAAACTTCGTTTTCCTTTGCTATCACAGGTGTCCAATTACTTGTTGGTAGATAGTGTATAATATATAAGTTTTGTTTTTCAATGTTTAGTGTGGTTGTTTTTACACTTTTTTCTCCAGAGTAGACCAAAATTTGAAACTTTTTTCGTTTTGAAAATGAATGTTAATTCTAGATCATGGAGAGGGATGGTGTGCCCTTGTGTGTTAGTGGTGGTGGTGGTGGGGGGGGGGGGAGCTTCAGCTGTTTCAAGTGTCTTAAATCACAATGTCACATTACGGTCAATCGCAGCTGCAGTGTTCAATTTTCCTCGGGCAACCATGGGCTTGTGTAGGAGTGTGAACTCACAAGTACACATTAGCTTGCTGACGGGAGACGGCGCCAAATTAAGCAACCCTTCTATTCCCCACCACTGGCCTGGCCATTGTATGTAATGTCACAGCCTTTGGAATGGAATACATCCGGCCCCGAGGTGTACTGCATTTATGAATAAGAAATGTTCCCGAACTACACCACCGAGGCACCGTCCGCGAAACCGATGCAATCCATTGGGTATGTATATGTGTTGTACTTGTGTTTGTATACTGACTCTATTTCATTTAATCTTTAGACAGTTTATTTTTTGCAACATGACTTTTAAAACATTGGTTCCAAATCATGCGCTTTCGGTAGATTAAAGATTTAGATAAATAATTAAACTTTTCTTCTTCTGTGCTGTATTTTCATAATATCGTCATTGTGCTAGCCAGATATAACGCTTGCAGTGACATCTTCAAGAGCAATAAGAATAAATAAATAAATATATATATAATTTGGGATGTAAGGTCAGGTGATGCGTAACATCACAGCCTCTCCTTGACAAATGTCAACCCCGCCTTCTCGTGCTGCATCCTGTTCCCACTAAAGGGGCTCTGACGACCGCCAATAGCGGTATAACTATACCATCGGGATTAGAGGAAATGCTATTCCACACTCACCAACCCGCTTGGCCAGCGTGGTGAGTTATGGCCAAACCCCTCCAAAATGACTCCACAACTTAAATCTTGGCCCTCAGTCTCCGGCAGCTGGAATGTACCTGGCCAAGGCAGCGGCCAGTGCGACATGAAGGCAGAGGGTGCTAAGAATCCCCGGAGGACCGGACTAGGCTGCCATCTGATGCTGACCTTGGCTACGTATAATGGACGCTCCCTATCATCTGATTCAAAGCTTCTTGGATTGGAAGAGGAACTACAAAAGGCCCAGAAGAAGACCACATGGGAGATGGGTGGATGAAATTCAAAAGTATGCGGGAGTGACATGGAGGAGACTGGCACAAGACTGACCGTTGTGGGGAAAACTTGGGGAGACCTTCGTCCAGCAGTGGATTGATAATGGTTGACAAAGATGATGATATATAATTTATTTTCTTTGAGCCCCTCCCAAAAATTCCGAATTGCTAAGCCCCTTCCAGAGAATGCCACGAAAACATTCCCCAGACCATAACGCTACCCCCACCAGCTTGTGTTCTTCCAGCAATGGTTGAAGAGTGTTTGTTCTCTAATGTTTCTTGCCTTATACGCCAATGTACATCCGTTCGGTGAAGCAGAAAACGTGACTCATCGTTTTGATTCCTCTATAGCTCGCATGTCGGCACTCGCGAGGAATTTCTTTTTCGCTGTATAGCTCGCGTGTTGGGTGTCATCCGTCCTATGATGCTCTATAACTCATATGTCGGCATCGCGAGACATTTATTTTTCATTGAATAGGTCGGGTGTCACCTGCCATGCCAATGACGCCTCTATAGCTCGCATGTCGGCGCTCGCAAGGATTTCTTTTTCGCCGTATAGCTCGCATGTTGGGTGTCATCCGGCCTATGATGCCTCTATAACTCATGTGTCGGCATCGCGAGACATTTATTTTTCGTTGAATAGGTCGGGTGTCACCTGCCATGCCAATGACGCCTCTATAGCTCGCATGTCGGCGCTCGCAAGAATTTCTTTTTTCGCCGTATAGCTCGCGTGTTGGGTGTCATACGCCATGCCTATGATGCCTCTATAACTCATATGTCGGCATCGCGAGACATTTATTTTTCGTTGAATAGGTCGGGTGTCACCTGCCATGCCAATGACGCCTCTATAGCACGCATGTCGGCGCTCGCAAGAATTTATCTTTCACCGTATAGCTCGCGAGTCATCCCGCACGCCTATGACGCCTCTATAGCTCGTATGTCGCAGCTTGCGAGACATTTTTTTTTTCGCCGAATATCTTGCGTGTCGGGTGACAACTTCCGTGTCGATGACCCCTCTGTAGCTCGCATGTCGATGCTCGCGAGACATTTCTCTTTCTCCGAATAGGTCAGGTGTCACTCGGCACGCTAATGATGCCTGTATGGCTCGTATGTCATGGCTGGCGAGACAAAGCTGAACTTTCACTGCTACTAAGTTGTGGCATCTATTAAGTCCGAAATCGATGCGCGACGCTTCGAATCTGCATATTCACATTTCGCAAATGTAGCCGTATGCAAATGCAGATTGTGACGTTGTACCGTACCTACAATATAAAAACCAGTAGCAGGATGTACCCTGATCAGAAGTTTAGGTCTACGTACGCTGTGTGAGAATGGCGAGCTTGGATTTCTGGGGCTACGTAAAAAATCAGGTGTATGCAACAGCGCCTACAAGTCTGCTGGATCTACGTCGTCGTGTTACAGATGCTTGCAAGAGTGGGACACCTTCCATGCTGAGGAATGTGCATGCAGAGTTACTTTCACGAATACAAATGTGTATCGTGGGCAACGGCGAACTCTTCGAACATACTCGATATTAACTTTTTATCACTGTGCCCCAGTTTGCCTTTTTTGTTTTTGTTTTGTCTGACGTCATCAAACTGTATTGACATAAGTACGCATTTACGCAATAAATTGTGTGTATTTGCATCGATTTCGGACGTTTTAGGGTATTCATGCGACAATTTATCTTATCTGTGTGAAACAAATGTCGTTTTGTACTAATTAATTGATGCTATACAACTTTGTAATTGGGAATTTTGCTCTATCTCTTTTCGTTTTCGATTCGCAATGGCTAACTTCCGCATTTCGCCACTAGGGGCGCTGCTCTTGGTTACATTCGATCTGGCGTAGTCGCTTTACTATACCGTTATCTCACTTGCATAACTGTACCTCTCTTCGTTCGCAAGTTATTCCAGGCTAATGGGACTTTTCTATGCACCCTGTATAATAAATATTTTTGATGTACTGAAAATCTTACTGAAGGTCGAAGTGATTTTACTGAAAACTTCGGATTTTTTTTACTCATGGCCCCTTTCTCAGGTTGGCATCTATGTGTATGGCATAACTGCTGTGTTCAACAGTTGATGGAAAAAATAATAGTAATGATAATAATTAATAAAAACTATAGGTGGCATTTTAAATGAAGATGGATAATTTTAAGAGCAGTAAAAATACGTCCAAATTGTTTTTAGGAAGTAATTTTCATTTTTGATGCGTGAAATACGCCTATGCAGGCGTTAACGTGATCTCTGGTTCTCACAACTGGAATTTGTTGCCATGTTAAATACCCAAATTCGCCACTGTGGACTGGATTACGGATATTTTTTTTTTTTTTTTTTTTTGTTACTGAAAACTAATTTTAATTTATTGTAAATAATTGAGGTTTTTTAAGATGTGTAATACAACATTTATGCTATACAAATCCATAATTATGGGCCCATATGCCATGTATCATGTGTTTTAAAGTTAGTGTTTTCATTTATAACTTTTAGCGTTAGAACGTGTTTTTTATATTGGGGGGTAAAATTCTGAATTGTAGGAGAACATGCAGAAACTCTGTTACTACACCTTATGAGCACTAATGTGTTGCACATTGTTGAAGGTGAGCAGGTGAGTATAGTTCTATGTGCTCCTCGTATGTCAAAAATATTGAAGGATAAGGGGTGATATTATTGCTAAAAATACACGACCGAGTCACATTATTGTGAGCAGCAGCTGATATCTAGAGTAATCGCCGTGTGCAGCGCGGACAGCAGCTAGACGGGCTGGGAGTGACTCAATAAGGTGCTGGAAGGTGTTCACAGGTATGTGGAGCCATGCTGACTTCGGTGCATCTGACAGCTGCTGGAGGGTGCGTGGTGGAGAACCCATACAGCGAACAACACAATCGAGGTGGTCCCACAGATGCTCAATTGGGTTTAAGTCTGGGGAATTAGGGAGCCAGGAAAGTACTTTCAAGTCTTCATCGTACTCTTCCAACCACTCTCGGACATTTTTAGCTGTGTGACACGTCACATTGTTGTGCTGGAAGATCCTAGGGAAGACAAAGCAACATGTATGGGTGTACGTAGTCTGCAAGGATGGATTCATAACGAATTCGGTCCATAGTGCCTTCCACAGGTATGAGTGGACCCAGGGAATGCCACGAAAACATTCCCCAGGCCATAACGCTACCCCTACCCGCTTGTGTTCTTCCAGCAATGGTTGAAGAGTGTTTGTTCTCCGATGTTTCTCGCCTTATACGCCAACGTCCATCCGTTGGATGAAGCAGAAAACATGACTCATCGGAGAAGGCAATCCTTTGCCAATCAACGGAGGTCGAATTCCGATACTCCCCTGCAAATGTAAGCCGTTTCTGCCAATGCACCTTTGTCAGCATATAGGTGCATTGACCATCTGTCTGCATCAGAGCGCTATACGCAGCAAGGTTCGCTTAACTGTCGTTTTAGACACACTCCCGGTAGCCCCCTGGTTCATTCGGCCAGTGAGTTGCTCCACTGTAGCATGTCGATCGGCCGTCACGCACCTTCGCAGCCGATGTTCACCTCTCACATCAATGGCACGTGGTGCTCCGCAGTTTTCACGTCGCATATTCGCAGTGGTGCCATTTCTCCAGTCACGATACACTTTGACCACAGCAGCACGCTAACAGTTCACAAACTGCGCGCTGTTTCAGAAATACTTGCACCCTTGGCCCGAATGCCGATAATCATCCCTTTTTGCAAATCTGATAAATCGCTCCTTTTATCCATGACAGCAACGAGTGATATGTTTTCAGATGGCCTACAGCACACCTCATATACCCTCCAAGGCAGCTTACGACACGTGCCTTCTTTCATTGGTTACTCGCTGTTGGCGTCAAAAGTAGGAGGTGGTCATAATAATGGGACTCAGCTGTGTAGTTTTGGTTGTATTAATTTTCCTACATGCTTCTTATGAAAACAAATTTTGACTGTTTTTGTTTTTCCTTTTTCCGAGCTTAACGACCACCGTGAGCAACTCTGAAGACCAAAAGCAGTCACCTGTAATATGCAACTGATGATCCTTTATTTCGTCATCTTTAACACGTCTTTTGTAAAAAAGATCGTGCCTATGTTATCGGTTTGTCCGTCCGTCTGTACCCACGATATCTCGGCAACTATTAGTCCGATTTGAAAAATTATTTTTGCATTGGGAAGCTTGAAATATGCGAATGATGATCCTCTATTTCGTTTGCCGCTAGGGGGCGTAAATGCAGATGATGTCGAATTCAACAATACGTTTTATTCCACATATTTGCTTCTAAACATCCGATTGAAAAAATTCTTTTAACTTTCGATTCCATTTATATCGAAGAGTATTTTAGATATAGTTACTCTCTCAAATTACGCATAGATTTTCCTCTAGGGGGCGTAAAAGTAAATTATATTTTTCCCGATAACTCTTCTTCTAAAACTCCGTTTTGAATTTTTTTTTTATTCAGCTGATACATCTCCTGATGGAAAATCTTTTGCATATAATTTCAAATTTTTGGTAAAGAATACTTTAGCCACTAGGGAGCGTAAGTGTTAATTTTTGCTTCTGACGTATTTGCCATAAAATCTGAGCTTCTAAAATATCGATTGAAAAAATTCTTTCGTGGACTGATGCCACTCACACGATAAACCTTTTTGGGATATTTTTTTCCTGAAATATTCCACAGTTTCTCCGCCAAGGGGGCGTAGATGTACATCTTATTTTTGTCAATATATCTACTTCTAGGAGTCCGATTTGAAAAATTCCTTCTTTGTTGGATAATGTTTTCCGTGTGACATGTTTTTCATATAATTTCAAGTATTTCATAGACTTTATGCTAGGGGACGTAGCGGTAAACTGCGTTTCCTCCTATATCTCTGCTTCTAAATCTCCGATTTGAAAAATTCCTTCTTTGTTGGATAATGTTTTCCGTGTGACATGTTTTTCATATAATTTCAAGTATTTCATAGACTTTATGCTAGGGGACGTAGCGGTAAACTGCGTTTCCCCCTATATCTCTGCTTCTAAATCTCCGATTTGAAAAATTCTTTCTACACCGCATACAGCTCCTGATGGGAAATCGTTTGCACATAATTTCTAATTTTTGTAAGAAATGGTTTGGCCACCAGGGGGCGTAAGTCTTAATTTCCGCTTCTGATGTATTTGCAGCTAAATATGAGCTTCCAAAATCTCGATTGAAAAAAGTCATTTGTTGACCTATACTACTCATGTCGACAAACCTTTTAGGAAAAATTTCTTCTTAAAATAATGCATGGTTTCTACGCCAGGGGGCGTAGATGTATATCTTATTTTTGTCAATATCTCTACTTCTAAGAGTCCGATTTGAAAAATTCCTTCTTTGTTGGATAGTGTTTCCGATGCGAAATGTTTTCCCTATAAATTCAAAATGTTCAAGTAAATCATACACTTTCCGCTAGGGGGCACAAAGGTAAATTGCGTTTTCTACGTTATTTCTGCTCCTAAAGCTCCGATTTGAAAAATTCTTCCTGTATCGCATACAAGACCTGATGGAAACTATTTTTCACATAATTTCTAATCTTTGGTAAAGAATGGTTTGGCCACCAGGGGTCATAAGTGTTAATTTCTGCTTCTGAAGTATTTATTGCAAAATCTGGGCTCCTGAAAACTCGACTAATTTTTTTTTCTTGGACCGATACCGCTTATAGGGATAAACCTTTTGAGAATACTTTCTTCCCAAAATAATGCATGGTTTTCTCACCAGGGGACGTAAAGTCACATCTTATTTTTGTCGATATCTCTGTTTCTAAGAGTTCGTAAGCTCACGATTCCGTTTACAGCAATATCTGAGGGATTAAAAACCCGATTGAAAATCTTCTTTCTTTCGTCAGATCTATTGTTTTCCATACCGGTTCCATTGACTTTGAATAGCTTTGATAAATTTAATTTGCGTCAGAACGGATTCAAAAGACGTGCTTATTACACCCGAAAAGTCGGTGTCATCTTTCTTGGGTTTTTTTTTTATGCGATGTACAATTTTGCGTTAGAGGGTGCAAATGCAGATTATATCAAATTCAAAATACATTTCATTCCATATACAGTATTTGCTTCTAAATATCCGATCGAAAAAATTCTTTTACCTTTCGATTCCATCTATGTCGAAGAGTATTTTAGGTTTAGTCACTTTTTCAAGTTGCGCATAGATTTTCGGCTAGGGGGCGTGAAAGTAAATTGTGTTTTCCCCGATATCTCTACTTATAATACCCCGATTTGAAAATTTTCTTCTTCAGCGGATACAGCTGCTGATGGTAAATCTTTTGCATATAATTTCTAATTTTTGGTAAAGAATGGTTTGGCCCCCAGGGGGCGTAATTGTTAATTCCTGCTTCTTATGTATTTGCCATGAAATCTGAGCTTTTCAAATCTCGATTGAAAAAATTCGCTTCGTGGACTGATGCCACTCACGTGGATAAACCTTTTTGGAATATTTTCTTCTTAAAATATTGCATGGTTTCTCCGCCAAGAGGTATCTTATATTTGTCAATATCACTGCTTCTAATGGCCCGATTTGAAAAATTCCTTCTTCATTGGATACAGTTTCCGGTGTGACATGTTTTCATATAATTTTAAATAATTCGTAGACTTTCCGTTAGGGGGCGTAAAGGTAAATTGCCTTTCGCCCGGATATATTTCTGCTTCTGAAAGTCCTGTTTGAAAAATTCTTTCAGCAACGGATACAGTTCCTGAAGGGAAATCTTTTGCATACAATTTCTAATTTTTGGTAAAACACGGATTTAGCCACCAGGGGGAGTAAGCCTTAATTTCCGCTTCTGATGTATTTGCAGAAAAGTCTGAGTTTCTAAAATCTCGACTGAAAAAAAATTCGCTTGTGGATCGATACTGCTCACGTCGATAAACCTTTTCCGAATATTTTTTCTCAAAATAATGCATGGTTTCTCTACCAAGGGGCGTAGGTGTATGTTTTACTTTTGTCAATATATCTACTGCTAGGAGTCCGATTTGAAAAATTCCTTCTATGTTGGATAGAGTTTCCGGTGCAAAATGTTTTTCATATATAATTTCAAAATTTTCAAGTTACTTATAAACTTTCCGCTAGGGGGCGTAAAGGTAAATTGCGTTTCCCCGATATTTCTGCTTCGGAAACTTCGCTTTGAAAAATTCTTCCTGTATCGAATGCAGCTCCTGGTGGCAAATGTTTTTCATATAATTTCTAATATTTGGTAAAGAATGATTTGGATACAAGGGGGCATAAGTGTTAATTTCGGTTTCTGATGTATTTGCAGTAAAATCTGAAGCTCCTGGCAACTCCACTGAAAAATTCTTTCGTGGACAGATATCGCTCCCATCGAAAAACCTTTTGAGAAAACTTTCTCGTTAAAATAATGCATGTTTTTCCCTCCAGGTGGCGTAGACGCATATCTTAAATTTGCCGATATCTCTGCTTCTAAGAGTCCGATTTGAAACATCCTTTCTTTGTTGGAGAGCGTTTCCTCTGCGAAATATTCTTCATATAATTTAAAATTTTTCTTAACGCAGAAGTCTGCAACCAGAGGGAGTAAGATCACGATTCCGTTTAAAGCAATATCTGCAGGATTAAAAACCCGACTGAAAATCTTCTTTCCTCGGTGTTTTACTGTTTTTCATACCGGTTCCATTGACTTTGAATAGCTTTGACAAATTTAATTTGCGCCAGAACGGATTCAAAAGACATGCTCATTACACCCGAAAATTCAGTGTCATCTTTCTTGTTAATGATGCTTGTGAGTTTCGGAATGCGTAAGAAGATTTTCCAGAATAGGTTTTTGCATATTGCTTTTTTTTACACTTTCCAACCGTAGGTTGAAGAAACGTATATGCTTCAGCTTTGTATGTCTGTCTGTCTGTCTCTTCGTCCGTCCGCCCGCACGATAACTCGCGTAAAAATGGTTCGATTTCGATGAAATTTTAATATGTGGTAGGGGACAACCTAGGGAGGGACCCTGTTGAAAATAGGCGAAATGGGGTCAAAGGTCAGGACATAGGAGCTGGATCCATTCCATCGCCCTTATGCATCATAACTCGCGTAAAAATGGTTCGATTTCGATGAAATTTTAATATGTGGTAGGGGACAACCTAGGAAGGGACCCTGTTGAAAATAGGCGAAATGGGGTCAAAGGTCAGGACATAGGAGCTGGATCCATTCCATCGCCCTTATGCATCCTAACTCGCGTAAAAATGGTTCGATTTCGATGAAATTTTAATATGTGGTAGGGGACAACCTAGGAAGGGACCCTGTTGAAAATAGGCGAAATGGGGTCAAAGGTCAGGACATAGGAGCTGGATCCATTCCATCGCCCTTATGCATCCTAACTCGCGTAAAAATGGTTCGATTTCGATGAAATTTTAATATGTGGTAGGGGACAACCTAGGAAGGGACCCTGTTGAAAATAGGCGAAATGGGGTCAAAGGTCAGGACATAGGAGCTGGATCCATTCCATCGCCCTTATGCATCATAACTCGCGTAAAAATGGTTCGATTTCGATGAAATTTTAATATGTGGTAGGGGACAACCTAGGAAGGGACCCTGTTGAAAATAGGCGAAATGGGGTCAAAGGTCAGGACATAGGAGCTGGATCCATTCCATCGCCCTTATGCATCCTAACTCGCGTAAAAATGGTTCGATTTCGATGAAATTTTAATATGTGGTAGGGGACAACCTAGGAAGGGACCCTGTTGAAAATAGGCGAAATGGGGTCAAAGGTCAGGACATAGGAGCTGGATCCATTCCATCGCCCTTATGCATCCTAACTCGCGTAAAAATGGTTCGATTTCGATGAAATTTTAATATGTGGTAGGGGACAACCTAGGAAGGGACCCTGTTGAAAATAGGCGAAATGGGGTCAAAGGTCAGGACATAGGAGCTGGATCCATTCCATCGCCCTTATGCATCCTAACTCGCGTAAAAATGGTTCGATTTCGATGAAATTTTAATATGTGGTAGGGGACAACCTAGGAAGGGACCCTGTTGAAAATAGGCGAAATGGGGTCAAAGGTCAGGACATAGGAGCTGGATCCATTCCGTCGCCCTTATGCATCATAACTTGCGTAAAAATGGTTCGATTTCGATGAAATTTTAGTATGTGGTAGAAGACCACTGGGGACGAACATTATTGAAAATGGCCGCAATGGGGTCAAAGGTCAGGACATAGGAGTGGGATCCATTCCATTATCCTTATGCGTCATAACTTGCGTAAAAATGGTTCGATTTCAAAGAAATTTTAGTATGTGGTAGGGGACTACCTGAGAAAGAACCCTTTTGAAAATGGACGAAATGGGGTCAAAGATCAGGACACAAGAGCGGATCCATTCCATCGCCCTTATGCATCATAATTTACGTAAAAATGCTTCGATTGCGAAAAAACTTCATCAGGTTGTTCCGGAGATGTACTGAACCGGTGCTGTTTAATATCTTTGAAATGGGGTAAAAGGACACTGCACAGGAGCGAGATTCTTTCCACAGCCATTATCCTCATAACTTGACTAAAATTGCTTCGATTACGACAAAACTTTAGTATGTTGTTAACCAATTCTGTTTAATATCATGGAAATGCGGTCAAAGGTTAGGGCATTGTTTGTTTCAGGACTTTTTGGCCCGGGGGGCAAATGGAACCCTAGAAGGGACAAGTTTTCTCTGTCGAATATTATCGAAATGGGGTCAAAGGTCAGGGCACAGGAGCGAGATTTATTCCACAGTCATTTTCCTCATAACTTGAGTAATGATTTCTGGTATGTTGGAAAGCGTATCATAATCAATGCATCGCATGATTTTACTAACTTGTTATTGTTGATTTGCTGTTGTTACGTTGGAAACAATAAACGACTCAAGAGGGTTTTTTTGGAAGTAACAAATCTGGGTCTGGTACTCGTGCAAATTTAATTCAAAACGATATATTTCGCAAAACAGCGGAACACTCGCCGTGTTACGGGATGGAGGGTGAGCACCAAAATGCCATGAACATCGTCAATGAAGATGACGAGGGTCAGGAAATGCAGATAGACGTAATGGGTCTCTCCGATGAAGACAGTGCCGATGACCTCGATGACGATGATGAATTCGATTTTGGTCCGAACGGTCCTCCGGTGCGGTCTTTTCTTGAAGATAGGCACATGATTCGTTTCCACGAGATAAAGGAGATGGAAAGGGAGATTGAAAAAATGCAAGAGCCACAAGTGGACCTTGCTCAGTTCTTCGAGGATAAAGATCCCGCCATGTATATAGTCAACAATATGTGGAGCGTAGATGATTTCCATTGTGATTGGAATATCGACGAAATGAAGATATTTCTACAGGCAATCCGATGCTATCGACTGGAAGAAAATTGCAGCAATAAATTGATTGATAAGGCGCTTAAGTTCTTAGCGAGGATGTGCTTTGAACGGAGTGTGAGGGATTCGGGTTTTGTGGCCGACGTACTAACGGAACTGAATCCCCTCAGCCTACTCATCGCGGTAAGTTTCGTGAATAAATAAGGTTTTAGAACAGTGGGTTGCTACACTAAGAACATTGGGGGCCGCGGGTGGCCTAGTGGGCATCGTTCGTGACGTCCAACGAAAGGACCTCAGGTTCGATCCACTAAATATCCGCCGTGCGTCGGATGGGCACGCTAAGCCTTCGAACACCGGGTACTGACCCCCCCGGTAATAAATAAGTGCGTCTTCCTTCCCCTTTCTACTTCGCTTCCGTATCACTTTCCTATCGGGCACTCTAGCCCAAATCTCCTAGCTTCCTATTTCTAAGGGTTGTTTAACACCTGGGGTCAGACACTCCCTTCCTAAAATCCTCTACATATGATCATTTGATTACTAAGAACATTGGTAAGGGGGAGGGGGTATTTATTTAACCATCTCTTTCTCATACCATCTCTCTCTGCTGTAATTAAAAAAAACTGCAGAATTTTAAAATCGTTAGTTGTCACTTTTAACTTAATTTTGTTCCACACAAGGCGACAGTTTTTAGTAATTATTAGGGCTAGGGGGCAGCGGATGGCCTAGTGGTCAACGTTTGTGCCTGCTACGGAGAGGACCCATGCAGGTACGAACGCTCCAACCACTAAATACCCTCCGTGCGTCGGATGGGCACGTTAAGCCTTCGGGTCGCGGGTACGCCTTCCTCCGCTCCCGGTAATAAATAAGGGCGTCTTTCTCCCCCTTTCTACCTCGCTTCCGTGTCACTTTCCGATCCGGCACTCTAGCCCAAATCTCCTAGCTTCCTGTTTCTAAGGGTTGTTTAACACCTGGGGTCAGACACTCCCTTCCTAAAATCCTGTACATACGACCAGATCTGATCTTATTAAGGCTAGGATTAATATGTAATTAAATATTTTAACGTATTTTTACATCAATGAATGAAATATGGGCAATCACGGGAATTAATTCTTATCTTCCAGTTTTGCTTTATACACTCATTGTCATAAAAATCTGCGCACCAAAAAGGAGGCGTCGGATTGAAATGAGATTTTAGTAGTGAGATGGTAGATGCCAAGGACAGAAGTGATTACAATATCACAGCAGCAGGACGATTTCCCGCGGGTACACATTCAGGTCAGCGTTAGTACCGCGTCGGACCGTTCCGACATGGAGTCAAAGAGACGCTGTATGTTATCCTGGGACAGATTGGCCCACACTTCTTGCAACTGACGCTCTAAATCACGAACACTGGGACATGGAGAACGCTGGCGTTTCATCTGGTCCCACACGTGCTCGATGGGCGAGAGATCGGGCAATCTGGCAGGCCACGGAAGCGTCGAAGCATGACGTAGACAGTTCTGGGGAACCCGAGTTTTGTGCGGACGGTCGTTATCTTGTTCGACAATGGCTCCAGGACGCCCCACCACGAAATGCAGCACATGGGGCCGCAGGATCTCCTGTACGTAGCGCTGGGATCTCAACGTCCCTCGGATCACTGCGAGAGAAGTCCGGTTCTCATGCGCGATGGCTTCCGAGACCATCACGTCTGCAGTTCGGGACGTGTGCCGCTATACAGTGAGGTTGGGATTGTAGCGCTCACCTGCGGTCCTCCACACTCTGTCACGGTGGTCTTTCGTTCCCATACAGAAGCGGGATTCGTCGCTGAACACTATACGTCGCCAGTCCGTAGCATTCCACGTTGTTCGCTGCTAAAACCACTGCAATCGACGCCGACGATGGTCAGGTGTTAATGGCAGTAAACGTAAAGGCCGTTGAGAGTGCAGATTCGTCTCTTCCATTGCGTCTGTAAATGGTTCAGGCGGACACAGGAGTCCCTTGTACAGCCGCCACATTCTTTGGATATTGGACAAGGATGTCGTTGCATCTTTGCGTTCCGCTCTCTCGATCCCACGGTCCTCTCCGCTGGTGGTGTCTGGGTGCCTTCCCAGGTCCATTGCTACAAACACGATCGCACCGTACTTTCCAGCCGGCCCAAATGGCGGCTGATTCGGCGTGCCGGCCCCTCTGCCTCTCATTCCGATGATACAGACTCTTTCAAACTCCGTCAGTTGTCCGTACGCACATCTACGGCGGCTCCTCGGCATGTCTATCACTCAGGGATCTCACCTGACTCTTACCGTGCACTTCGTCACACACGTGGAGTTTCCTGCGCGGCTCCATATAAACCCCAAGGATTGCGATTGATTACAGTTCCCTGTATTGGACGCGTGGGCTTGCGGAATCGCACGAAACTTTAATCATTTGCATGTCTGTAGGTATTCGCCGAGTTTCGCGTTAATGGTACGTTTTTCTTTTCTTGGTGCGCGGATTATTATGACAATGAATGCCGGTTGCTTCGTCTAGCGAATCCTGTGATGGTTATATTCAAATTAATCGGAAACTTGAAACTTGGTCGTTCTGGGTTTTGTAGTGATCAGCATATCTCAAGAAATGTAGGGGTTATTAGTAGTGCAGTGGCCAATTTAACCCCAAAATTAATGATTTTATTATACTACACTTTAATTCAATCTCATCTAATCTATTGTATATCTGTTTGGGGATCGACTACCTTATACAATATGAAAAAACTTAAGTCGTTACAAAACAGATTCATAAGACTATTACAATTTAAACTACAAAATACTCCATTTTCAAATACAGTCTTTCAGGCTAGACTCAGTCCAAACGATTTTAATATACTAACTATTCAACAATTGCATATCTTATACACTGCTAGACAATTGCTAAGGACGTATCATAAACGGATATATAGCGCATAAAAAAGTAAGTGTGGTTGGATGCCAAGTGAAATAAAATAATGTCAGAATGCCAGGACATTACAAGAAAGACAATTTATTGTGCTCTGAAATCCAGAAGGCTTTGGAACGTGTTCAAGGGAAAAACAGGCCATTTTGTGCAGAATATGTAAACGTGAAAAAAATGCAATTACCGTCCGCAGGCGTTCCGGCGTAAGATGTCAATACGGGATATGGCCACCATGGAGGGCGATGCAAGATTCCACACGTCGTGTCATGCTTTGCACAACATTATCAAGCAGCTGTTGGGGTAATTTATCCCATTCCTCTGTCAGTGCACGGATGAGGGTGTCCTTGTTTATTGGAGGGCATTGGCGACCAGCAAGACTCCTCCCCAAAGCATCCCACACATTTTCAATGGGATTCAGATCTGGAGAACGTGCTGGCCATACGAGGCGTTGAATACCCTCGCTCTCAAGACACTCCTGGACAGCGACTGTTCGATGACATGTTGCGTTGTCGTCCGTGAAAATGAATCTATCACCGACAGCACCACGGAACATGCGAACATGAGGTAGCAGAACATCATTAATGTATCGTTGGCCAGTCATAGTCCCAGTTGGAAGCACATAGAGGGACGTACGGCCATTGATCATGATGCCAGCCCATACCATGACACTACATGTCAGATATCGGTCCCTTTCCTGTATGTTTGCTGGACAATATGCAGTTCCACTATCACGCCAGATCAGTTGTCGTCGACAATCAGACGACAGACTGTATCTACTCTCATCTGAGAAGAGGACAGCAGACCAGTCGTTATCAGTCCAATTGCGATGTTGATGGCACCATTGCAAACGGGCGGTACGGTGACGTCTGGACAATGGGATGCACACAACAGGACGGCGGGCGTATAGTCCTCCTTCATGCAAACGTCTGGCGACAGTTTTTCGGGAGATCTGCTTGCCAGTAGCAGCCATAAACTGATTTGCTACCTCACTAGCTGTGCTGCGCCGGTGTCTTTTTGTTGATAGCACTATGGACCGATCTTCTGCAGGTGTCGTACTGCGAACACGACCTCCCCCGTGACGTTTGCTACACTCTCCATTTGTTTGAAATGATTTCCAAAGCCTTGAAACAACAGTGTGGCTGACGTCGAACTCCCTGGCAACATCTGTTATTTTTCGCCCTTCTTCAATCTTGCCAATAATACGGCCACGCGTAAAATCATCTAGGTGATGTCGGGAAGACATACTGAAAATTGCAAGTTCGTCAGTTGATTCTTTCCCTTTCAACTTTGCGTTTGAACAACAACGGTCAATACGCGTCAAATCCTTTATATGTCTTATCAGCGCTATGACGTCACGAACAAGTTCGGCAATCCAAAATTTGCGTACGCACAACACGTCTTACTATATCCCGCACTTATGCTAATTTCCACATTTTCCTGCCTTCCATTTTATGGTTGCTATCGTTGCTATTGTCATCCGTCCTTAGCAATTGTCCGGCAGTGTATATATAGCCCCCGTCCCGAACTGGAATTTCTAAGTGCGTCACTGGTGTGTATAGATGATATCGTTTTATGCTATTAATGCCGTTTCTTCTCAGAGAATAGATGCTTTCTTATTTAAATTTTCGCAATTTCTCTTTTCTTTGCAAAAGGATACGTTTCAAGCAAGTGCAGATGTATATTTCCCCCGAGGCGTCATTGGATTCCACCTCAAGACTGAAGAGACTACTGCGCAGCCGCACTGCGTCTACAACAATCCGTTCGTGTTCTTCCTGCATCACGCCAATCAGGCCAAACTCCTTTTCGAGGACGGTGTGCGGTTGTTGGATTACTGGTTGATAAGCGTAAGTGAAAGCGCCCTGGCCGAAGAAGTCGCTTATTTTAACGACTGTCGATTGCTTCTAACACTCTTAAGACACGGAGCTAAGCTCGTGCCATCGCAATCTTTCTTTTATGAGCAGGAAAGTGTTACCGTTGAGAAACTGTTGAGAGATATCGTATTAGAGATTCTTTTCCTCCTAACAAAAATCAAGAAAACGCGACCGGCTAATCCTTCCGATACATCAATCTTTAACGCTCTTTTTGATGTCCGGAGGCTTGTTTCCATCATGAAGATAATTCTACGCACCGTATCTGTTCCTCGTCTGGCCAGTGATACGGGTGATTTTTCAGACATGGCAGAGTATGTCAAAATGGCGGATGATTTCGACTTCGTTCAACCGTCCTTGGGATCCTTTTTACTTACACCACCAAAACTTCTTCACTTAGCCAGATGCGTCATCCGACAGTGCCTGTATGACAACTGGTATCTTCCGGAAGGAATCTACAATCTCCCTGTTCCTTTCGCACTCAAAGAATACTTGGATTTACTAGAAGATTAAAACCTACTCCATTCTCTAATGGCGGGAACTCACTGGAGTGAAATACCCACAGTTTTTTGTAAACAGTACGGATGAAAAACGCTAATGAACAATGTTTTCTTGTATTCCAAAATCCTTGTAATATATATAAACGCCCAGAATGACTCTTTGTAATAGCGTTTACATAAAGTAAGAAAGATACAGAGTGGAAGCAATAATCGAAGACCATGGAAACTCCTCCCATAGAACGTGGCGCCCCCATCGAAGCAAAATGTAACGTGACACCGTCACATCGGCAGTGGTTGCTATGGGAACCCAGTGCTCGGGGGTGGATAAGGACCAGCTGTTCCGCAACTCTCGTTGTTGCCCCCACGACCTTTGTCCTCAATTCCTGCCCCAATCTAAGTCAAGTGAGACATCGGAAAGATGAATCAAAGGCAATAAGGTTGAGTGATGTGCAAAAATATTGCATCACGCGAAACACCCGTGCATTTTAAACTCCTTTTTTAACTAACTAATTTTCATAGTTATTTCGTCGTTTATGTCATTAGATACGAAATTTAATGGAGATTTCAAAAATGTCTTAGTTTTTCCTGTAGTCTTAAGAAATGACATAAAATGCGGGGTTTGACAAACACATTGAAATTCACGTTACCTGCG
The DNA here is from genome assembly GCA_039090855.1 of Macrothele yani. Classification (NCBI taxonomy): domain Eukaryota; kingdom Metazoa; phylum Arthropoda; class Arachnida; order Araneae; family Macrothelidae; genus Macrothele; species Macrothele yani. The sequence goes on along the minus strand of CM077032.1, from coordinate 73,960,365 downwards.
TATCAGCCAATCATAGATATTCTTTTACCTGATTGGCTACTTCCTAATGCTATCCTAATCCTACTCCAGCCTTTATAAGGGTTGAGGTACTGCAGTATTGGGGCTGTGAGCCGCGGATGGCTTAGTGGTTAGCAGTTCAGACTATCGATGCAAAATCCTCAGGTTCGAACCTGGGCTGATGTTTCAGAGATGGTTGTGATTTGCTAACAATCGCTGAATATCCGCCGTGCATCGGACGAGCACGTTAAGTGACGGCCCCCAGGCTGGACCCACTGGTTAAATGGGTATCCTTTCCTATGCCCCCCCTGAAATTCTCTCACCCCTCTATGTGCAATATCGTACTTGTACGGTGGCGCCATCTACTGTACTCTAATCTCACTACAAACTGTTCTGTCAAGTCGCTAGACTTGCTCTCATTCCTTCCGTTTCTGTGTTGTGCCCAAAAGGCGATATCGCTGTAGGTGACTGGGACCTAAACTATATTCACTGTGGACGGAAGTCCTACAAGAAAATGACAAAAGTATTGGGGCTGCGGTGGCCTAGTGGTCAGCGTTCGTGACTGCCACGGAGAAGACCTCGGGTTCGATCCCAGCAGGTACGAACGCTTGAACCACTAAATATCCGCCGTGTGTCGGATGGGCACGTTAAGCAGTCGGGCCCCGAGTACTAGTCTCCGGTAAAACTTCTTCAAATATCGTGCCCTATCGTATCGAATCAACACTATTCAACGATCGTGACTGCCACGGAGAAGACCTCTGGTTCGATCCACTGAATATTCGCCGGATACTGCCCCCCTGCCCGCCGTAATAAATAAAGGCGCCTTCCTCCCCCTTTCTACCTCGCTTCCGTGTGACTTTCCTATCGGGCACTCTAGCCCAAATCTCCTAGCTTCCTATTTCTAAGAGTTGTTTATTTAAGACTTAGGGCCACAGGTTCCAGGGAAGGGAGAGAGCCAGTGCCGGTCGACAAACACAACATCCATGTCTCACCGGGATTCGAAGCCCTTCTCGGACGAATGATCAAAAGCCGCCCGTCTCAGGAGTGGAATAGGCTTCTCATCATCCGTCAGAGACGGGGCATGGTTCGAATCCCGGCGAGGTATGGATGTCGTATTTGTCTCTTATGGTACGACTCTCTTCCCTGGAACCAGTGGCCCTAAATTTTTTTTTTTTTTTTATTGATTGGAGGTTTAACGACCACCGTGAGCAACTCAATGGGCTATAAGCAATCGCCCGTCCCTAATTTAGAGTTACTGCTTCCAGAGAAGGGAGAGAGCCAGTGCCATAAGACAAACACAACATCCATGCCTCACCGGGATTCGAACCCGGACCCCTTACGGACGAATGATCAGAGGCCATCGCGTAGACCACTGCGCGACCAGGGCGGCCCCTAAGTTAGGAACGGGCTACAACTTACAGGCCACTGAATTGCTCACGGCGGTGGTTACCCTCCCTCCCCTCAAAGGAATAGAATAAAAAATCAGATTTCTAAATAGTTCATTGTAAAAATAGAAAACTCCCCCCTCAATTTTATCAAAAGGAACTTTAAAATGGAAAATAGGTAAAAACAGAAAACATCCCCTTCCCCCCTAATTTTATCAAAAGAGACTTTTTTTTTATGAGGTTTAACGACCACCGTGAGAAACTCAATGGGCTATAAGCAGTCGCCCGTCCTTAATTTAGGGTCACTGGTTCCAGGGAAGGGAGAGAGCCAGTGCCGTAAGACAAACACAATATCCATGCCTGACCGGGATTCGAACCCGGACCCCTTACGGACGAATGATCAGAGGCCAGCGCCTTAGACCACGGCGCCACCGGGGCGGCCAAAAGAGACTTCAAAAGGGAAAATAAAAAAATCTGAATGTTTATGAGACTTGCAATCACGAACATTATTTGATTAAGAAGAAAAGTGAGGGGCAAATTTAATGTTTTGCCCTCGCCCTCATTTGCGTGAGGGGGCAGCTTCCCCCTCTGCCCCCGCGGTTCCGACGCCGCTGTCCGTGTCACTTTCCTATCGGGCACTCTAGCCCAAATCTCCTAGCTTCCTATTTCTAAGAGTTCTTTAAGACCTGGGATCAGACACTCCCTTCCTAAAATCCCCTACATATGATCTGATCTAATCTGATCTTTTCCTTCCATTCGGGCAGCGGGTGGCCTAGTGGTCAACGTTCGTGACTGCTACGGAGAAGACCTCGGGTTCAATCCCAGGCAGGTACGAACGCTCGAACCACTAAATATCCTACGTGCGTCGGATGGGCAAGTTAAGCAGTCGGGACCCGGGTACTGGCTCCCCGATAATAAATAAGGGCGTGTTCCTCCCTCTTTCTACCTAGCTTCCGTGTCACTTTCCTATCGGGCACTCTATCCCAAATCTCCTAGCATCCTATTTCTAAGGGTTGTTTAAGACCTGGGGTCAGACACTTCCTTCCTAAAAATCCTCTACATATGATCTGATCTGATCTACTGCAACATTGTCCTTGGGGTTTCAATCTCGGTTGAACCCTACCGAACTAAGTGCAGGTTACAGCAATGCCCAACTACCAAGACTTTGGTCATGCTATGTCCAACTGCAGACAGAAGCCAAAATGTGTACAGTGCGGCAAGAATCATTGCAGCTGGGAGTGCACGGCTGACAAGAAGACACAGCGTTTCTGTGTCAATTGCAGTGGAGAACATGGGGCTAACTGGCGTGGTTGTCCCATTCACAAACAGTTTGCCGACAAGTGCAGAAAAACAACAGGCAGAAACCAGAGCCGAAGCAGAAGAAGATGTGAAGAAAAAGTAGGGCACCTACTAAACCTACTGCTGTTGACCCTAAACCGGAAAAGGAGAGTCCCTTAGCTGCTTCCATGCCTTCCACCTCTGCTACGAGCTCCAAGAGGAAAAGGAAAAGCACAAAGAACCAATAACAAGACTGCTGGACGCCTGCCTCTCAGGCAGTAACAAAAGTGGCTCCCAACCCTGCCACTACCGAGGTCACGGATCAAAGGCTGCTCTCAGAGCTTGTGAAGCGCATTGATCCCGCGGTCCTCAAAAGGGTTCTGGTTGTCTGCCTGGCGGCTTAAGCCTCAGCTCCTGTGCCTAGTAGCGCATTATGGAAAGTCTTAACATAATGTTTTGGAATGCGAACGACACCAGGAATAAACTTGCAAAGTTCCTGAAAGATAGTGACATCGACATTTATCTTATATGTGAGTCCAAACTTACGCCTAAGATCAAGCGGTTGCGGTGAGTTTTGAGTCACCACGGTGACGTCGGCGGCAGGGTGGTGTTGTGGTACTCTGTAATGCTGTGCGGTGCTTGGTTCCCCTTCCCCCAGACCGGTGTCACGATTCACAGTTTAAAAGATATGTCACCCTCTCCTTTCGCTCATTTTTCTGTTTGTCTTTCCTATTGAGTTCACTTACTCAGATCTCCTAGCTTCCTATTTCTAAGGGTAGTTTTAGACCTGGAGTCAGACACTCCCTTCCTGAAACTTCTTTGTTTGTCTTTCCTGTTGAGTTCACTAACTCAGATCTCCTAGCTTCCTATTTCTAAGGGTAGTTTTAGACCTGGGGTTAGACACTCCCTTCCTGAAACTTCTTTTTTGTCATTCCTATTGAGTTCACTTACTCAGATCTCCTAGCTTCCTATTTCTAAGGGTAGTTTTAGACCTGGAGTCAGACACTCCCTTCCTGAAACTTCTTTGTTTGTCTTTCCTGTTGAGTTCACTAACTCAGATCTCCTAGCTTCCTATTTCTAAGGGTAGTTTTAGACCTGGAGTCAGACACTCCCTTCCTGAAACTTCTTTTTTTGTCATTCCTATTGAGTTCACTTACTCAGATCTCCTAGCTTCCTATTTCTAAGGGTAGTTTTAGACCTGGAGTCAGACACTCCCTTCCTGAAACTTCTTTGTTTGTCTTTCCTGTTGAGTTCACTAACTCAGATCTCCTAGCTTCCTATTTCTAAGGGTAGTTTTAGACCTGGAGTCAGACACTCCCTTCCTGAAACTTCTTTGTTTGTCTTTCCTGTTGAGTTCACTAACTCAGATCTCCTAGCTTCCTATTTCTAAGGGTAGTTTTAGACCTGGGGTTAGACACTCCCTTCCTGAAACTTCTTTTTTGTCATTCCTATTGAGTTCACTTACTCAGATCTCCTAGCTTCCTATTTCTAAGGGTAGTTTTAGACCTGGAGTCAGATACTCCCTTCCTGAAACTTCTTTGTTTGTCTTTCCTGTTGAGTTCACTAACTCAGATCTCCTAGCTTCCTATTTCTAAGGGTAGTTTTAGACCTGGAGTCAGACACTCCCTTCCTGAAACTTCTTTGTTTGTCTTTCCTGTTGAGTTCACTAACTCAGATCTCCTAGCTTCCTATTTCTAAGGGTAGTTTTAGACCTGGAGTCAGACACTCCCTTCCTGAAACTTCTTTGTTTGTCTTTCCTGTTGAGTTCACTAACTCAGATCTCCTAGCTTCCTATTTCTAAGGGTAGTTTTAGACCTGGAGTCAGACACTCCCTTCCTGAAACTTCTTTGTTTGTCTTTCCTGTTGAGTTCACTAACTCAGATCTCCTAGCTTCCTATTTCTAAGGGTAGTTTTAGACCTGGAGTCAGACACTCCCTTCCTGAAACTTCTTTTTTTTGTCTTTCCTATTGAGTCCACTTACTCAGATCTCCTAGCATCCTATTTCTAAGGGCAGTTTTAGACCTGGGGCAGAGACACTCCCTTCCTAAAGCTTTTTTGTTTGTCTTTCCCATTGAGTTCACTTACTCAGATCTCATAGCTTCCTATTTCTAAGGGTAGTTTTAGACCTGGAGTCAGACACTCCCTTCCTAAAACTTCTTTGTTTATCTTTCCTATTGAGTTCACTTACTCAGATCTCCTAGCATCCTATTTCTAAGGGTAGTTTTAGACCTGGTGTCAGACACTCCCTTCCTAAAACTTCTTTGTTTGTCTTTCCTATTGAGTTCTCTTACTCAGATCTCCTAGCTTCCTATTTCTAAGGGTAGGTTTAGACCTGGGATCAGACACTCCCTTCCTGAAACTTCTTTGTTTGTCTTTTCTATTGAGTTCACTTACTCAGATCTCCTTGCATCCTATTTCTAAGGGTAGTTTTAGACCTGGGGTCAGACACTTCCTTCCTAAAACTTCTTCAAATATTGTATTGTATCGTACTGCAGCATTGTGGGCTGGGATGGCCTAGTGGTCAACGTTCGTGACTGCCACCAAGAGACCTCAGGTTCGATCCCAGGCTGGTACGAACGCTCGATCCGCTAAATATCAGCCATGCGTCGGATGGGCACGTTAAGCCGTCGGACCCCGGGTATTGGCCCCCCGTTAATAAATAAGGGCGTCTTCTTCACCCTTTCTACTTCGCTTCCGTGTAAATTTCCTATCAGGCACTCTAGCCCAAATCTCCTAGCTTCCTATTTTTAAGGGTTGTTTAAGACCTGGGGTCAGACACTTCCTTCCTAAAATAATCTACATATGATCTCATCTAATCTACTACAGCGTTGTGGTGGTCGCTTCTTGCTGTTATTAGGGTGTAATTTGTGTACGTTCTCAATAATGATACTGCGGAATTGTCCACACCTGACAGAGTGAAAATACTTGTTGTTCTGAATGAAGAGGGATATTCTTCAAGGCAAATCGCTGAAAGAGTGGGCTGTAATCAATCTACAGTTATGACACTACCGAAGAAAGTAAAAGACACTGGTGATATTAAAAATATGCGTCGCAGTGGAAGGCCCAGATCCACTACAACCAGGCAGGACAGAGTACTCAGAAACCTAAGCTTGGCAGACAGGAGGCTCAATTCATCTGAATTGCTTCAAAGATGGTCTGAAGTGACTGATGTTAATGTTAGTGAATCTACTGTTAGGAGGAGGCTGCTTCACTATGACTTACGTGGCTGCTTCAAACATGGTCTGAAGTGATTAATGTTAATGTTAGTGCATCTACTGTTAGGAGAAGGCTGCTTCACTATGACTTACGTGGCTGCTTCAAAGATGGTCTAAAGTGATTGATGTTAATGTTAGTGAATCTACTGTTAGGAGGAGGCTGCTTCACTATGACTTACGTGGCTGCTTCAAAGATGGTCTGAAGTGATTGATGTTAATGTTAGTGAATCTACGGTTAGGAGGAGGCTGCTTCACTATGACTTACGTGGCTGCTTCAAAGATGGTCTAAAGTGATTGATGTTAATGTTAGTGAATCTACTGTTAGGAGGAGGCTGCTTCACTATGACTTACGTGGCTGCTTCAAAGATGGTCTGAAGTGATTGATGTTAATGTTAGTGAATCTACGGTTAGGAGGAGGCTGCTTCACTATGACTTACGTGGCTGCTTCAAAGATGGTCTGAAGTGATTGATGTTAATGTTAGTGAATCTACGGTTAGGAGGAGGCTGCTTCACTATGACTTACGTGGCTGCTTCAAAGATGGTCTGAAGTGATTGATGTTAATGTTAGTGCATCTACTGTTAGGAGAAAGCTGCTTCACTATGACTTACGTGGCTGCTTCAAAGATGGTCTAAAGTGATTGATGTTAGTGAATCTACGGTTAGGAGGAGGCTGCTTCACTATGACTTACGTGGCTGCTTCAAAGATGGTCTGAAGTGATTGATGATAATGTTAGTGCATCTACTGTTAGGAGGAGGCTGCTTCCCTATGACTTACGTGGCTGCTTCAAAGATGGTCTGAAGTGACTGATGTTACTGTTAGTGCATCTACTGTTAGGAGAAAGCTGCTTCACTATGACTTACGTGGCTGCTTCAAAGATGGTCTAAAGTGATTGATGTTAGTGAATCTACGGTTAGGAGGAGGCTGCTTCACTATGACTTACGTGGCTGCTTCAAAGATGGTCTGAAGTGACTGATGTTACTGTTAGTGCATCTACTGTTAGGAGGAGGCTGCTTCACTCTGACTTACGTGGCTGAAAAGGCAGGTGTAAACCATAGGCGCCGATTTCTGAAAATTTCGAGTGGTGGTGAAACTCAAAAGGCAGGTACCGTTTCCAATGTTGAAATTTTAGACGTTTAAATGGACCTAGTCTTCAGTGTAAACGCAAACAAACTGATACATGATTTCATTATAGAGATATTACATTTTTTTATAGCAGCCAAATTCTTGAACCCCGTTTTAATTCTTCCGATTTAATTTCCTGTAATGTGCGCACATAAAGTTTTTTCTTCTGGACAGAATTTGAGCATTTTGTTGGGAACTACTACCAGGAAACCAAACCTGTTGAAAAAGGCTGTGATTGGCAGTATATACAGTAGCAAACAAAAGTAATTGGCGAAACACTTTTTCGACCATAATTTTTATTTCTGCTGGACCAAATCGGGTCATTTTGGAATATGATATGTGTTATTTAGTTGTAAACATGACCCATATGCAGATAGGTCGGAAACCTTAACAGAGATCAGATACCGAGCTTAATCGCGAAGATCATACAAATTGACCAACAAAGTAGGTGTGTATCACATTTATTTAATGCAACGATAACAGGAAACAAGTACGAGAAAACGACAAAACAATAACTAGTACTTAGTGGGATAACCACGAGACTTAATAACAGCTGCACAACGGGCCGGCATCGAGTCCACTAGTTTCTCGACGGTGACCTGCGGAATTCGCACCCATTCTGCAGACAGCTGGTCGAACTTCTGGGCCCTATTCCGGCAGGTTTTCTTCGAGCATCGTCTCTCCAGCTCCTCCCACATGTGCTCGATGGGGTTGAGGTCGGGAGATTGGCTTAGACAGTCTAGAAGTGTGACCTGTTGCTGCTGGAAGGCCGCCTTCGCTACTGTGGAGGTGTGCTTCAGGTTGTTGTCTTGCTGCATGATCCATCCAGGTGGCATGTTCTGGTTTGCCCTTGGGAAAACATCGTTGATGAGCATGTTCCTGTAGCTCTGGCCGGTCATTATTCCGTCAATCTTGATGATGGGGTCCATTCCATTGCGAGAGAAGGCGCCGTAAACCATGAGCGATCCTCCTCCGTGCTTGACAGTCGGCTGAATGAACTGGGGTTGAATCTCTGGCCATCACTTCCGAACAAGTTGAACTTGCTCTCGTAGGTGAAAAGCACCTTACTCCATGCCGCCGCGGTCCAGTGTCGATGACGGCGTGCGAACGCGATTTTGCTAGTCGATTTTTGACTGCGATGAGTGGTTTCTTGGAGGGGCGTCTTCCATTCAATCCACCAGCAATGAGACGACGGGAGATGGTCATTCGGCTGACGTTCAGGTCGTCGCTGTCGCGGAATTCGGTGGCGATGTCCACAGCAGTCAAGGTGGGATCAGCACGAGATCGAAGGAGGATGCGTCTATCCTGACGCAACGTAGTGGAACGAGGCCTATCACATCGCGGACTGTTCTCGACGGTCCAAATCTTCTTATAACGTTGCGGGATAGCTGAAATGGACTGGTGTCGAATCTTCAGGGCCCTCGGAATGTCGGTGACGCGCATTCCGGATTCCATCGCGTTCAAGGCCGCCTGGCGAGCTCCAACAGGGATCTCCGCCTTTGTACCCATTTCTGAAAACCTAAGGTTGACTTATTATCACATTACACATCACAAAACCCACAAAAATCACAAGAAAAACCTTAATACATACAGCAAACAAATGGGTAATAATTGGCGACTCTTGAATATGGCCCATTTCGAACGACAAATTCGCTCTGAGCGAAATACAAATTACGCGGCATTATAACCCATCACGAATCAACACATATCAAATCCCAAAATGACCCGATTTGGTCCAGTAGAAAAAAAAAATTATGGTCGAAAAAGTGTTTCGCCAAATTCTTTTGTTCGTTACTGTATCATTAGTCAAAACAGACATTGAGCTAATACCGATACCTTTGAGAAGCTCGCTCTAGTAGTAGGAAACAAACTGACATGTTCAGTGTTGGAATGGAAGGCGCTTCAGAATCATTACACTGTATTATTTTCCTTACTTGTTATTGTTAGCATTTGGCGTATAACGCAGTGTATATCACAGTGAAATTTTTGCTTTGTTCAACAAGTGCATCTTGGAAATCTCCACCTCCACTCCGTCATCATTCATCTTGTAGTCCACGTGAACCGGTTGTTATCGATTTGGCATATTACCCCTGCGTAGATTGATTAGTGTTACTATTGGTGAATGCTTATATGTTTTATAAAACTAGGGAGAGAAAAAAAGCCTCAACAGAATTATGTCAAACAAGCAATAACTGCAACAACAGCAGCAGAAAAAAAACCCTTCAAAATCATCCTTTGAGCGAGAAAAGATGATTCTCAGTCTCGCTGTATGTCTTCTGCTCTCGAACGGTCATTCTTTACTCCCGCTCTGACATTTATGGCTTTATGACCCTACCGAAGCTTATTGCGTGCATGGTGAGCTGCTGACAACTTACTGATGCGCAAGGAACAAGATTGCGAAAAAAAAAATCGGTAACTATAAACAAGTTGGAAGGTAGGGTACAAACCACATCCCACACACCCGATTTCTTGTTTGCTTGGCTGTCTTATTTCTTAAGTGTTTATTCGGTATCGGTAGTTAAAACACGATTTTTTGAAGATAGTGATTTTTTTTCCATAGAAACCAAATATTTGCGCTATATTCCGATTATCTTTTTTAATTTTATGTAAAGTGGAACTAAATATTTAATTATGAATCCAGTACATTTAACAAAAACTCGGAGGGGTGCGGAGCACCGAAATGATTTCAAGCGGTGCTCAAGCCCCCGAGCACCCCCGTAGTTGGCGCCAGTGGTGTAAACCACTGTTAAGTGCAAATCAAAGAGAGCGTAGACTTCAGTGGGCAAAACAACATGTCTCATTGACAACCAAGCAATGAGAAAATGTTCTTTTCAGTGATGAATCAGAATTTAACCTTAATGGGAATCCGAGTAGTGCCTATGTAAGGAGATTCAAGCATGAAGAATGCCATCCAAGTTGCTTAGTGACTACTGTTAAGTATCCAGTGAAGGTCATGGTTTGGAGCTGCATGTGTGCACATGGCGTTGAGAACCTCCATATTGTCATAGACTTCAATGGGCGAAACAACATGTCTCATGGACAACCAAGCAATGAGAAAATGTTCTTTTCAGTGATGAATCAGAATTTAACCTTAATGGGAATCCGAGTAGTGCCTATGTAAGGAGATTCAAGCATGAAGAATGCCATCCAAGTTGCTTAGTGACTACTGTTAAGTATCCAGTGAAGGTCATGGTTTGGAGCTGCATGTGTGCACATGGCGTTGAGAACCTCCATATTGTCATAGACTTCAATGGGCGAAACAACATGTCTCATGGACAACCAAGCAATGAGAAAAATGTTCTTTTCAGTGATGAATCAGAATTTAACCTTAATGGGAATCCGAGTAGTGCCTATGTAAGGAGATTCAAGCATGAAGAATGCCATCCAAGTTGCTTAGTGACTACTGTTAAGTATCCAGTGAAGGTCATGGTTTGGAGCTGCATGTGTGCACATGGCGTTGAGAACCTCCATATTGTCATAGACTTCAATGGGCGAAACAACATGTCTCATGGACAACCAAGCAATGAGAAAATGTTCTTTTCAGTGATGAATCAGAATTTAACCTTAATGGGAATCCGAGTAGTGCCTATGTAAGGAGATTCAAGCATGAAGAATTCCATCCAAGTTGCTTAGTGACTACTGTTAAGTATCCAGTGAAGGTCATGGTTTGGAGCTGCATGTGTGCACATGGCGTTGAGAACCTCCATATTGTCATAGACTTCAATGGGCGAAACAACATGTCTCATGGACAACCAAGCAATGGGAAAATGTTCTTTTCAGTGATGAATCAGAATTTTGCCTTAATGGGAATCCGAGTAGTGCCTATGTAAGGAGATTCAAGCATGAAGAATTCCATCCAAGTTGCTTAGTGACTACTGTTAAGTATCCAGTGAAGGTCATGGTTTGGAGCTGCATGTGTGCACATGGCGTTGAGAACCTCCATATTGTCATAGACTTCAATGGGCAAAACAGCATGTCTCATGGACAACCAAGCAATGGGAAAATGTTCTTTTCAGTGATGAATCAGAATTTTGCCTTAATGGGAATCCGAGTAGTGCCTATGTAAGGAGATTCAAGCATGAAGAATTCCATCCAAGTTGCTTAGTGACTACTGTTAAGTATCCAGTGAAGGTCATGGTTTGGAGCTGCATGTGTGCACATGGCGTTGAGAACCTCCATATTGTCATAGACTTCAATGGGCGAAACAACATGTCTCATGGACAACCAAGCAATGAGAAAATGTTCTTTTCAGTGATGAATCAGAATTTTGCCTTAATGGGAATCCGAGTAGTGCCTATGTAAGGAGATTCAAGCATGAAGAATTCCATCGAAGTTGCTTAGTGACTACTGTTAAGTATCCAGTGAAGGTCATGGTTTGGAGCTGCATGTGTGCACATGGCGTTGAGAACCTCCATATTGTCATAGACTTCAATGGGCGAAACAACATGTCTCATGGACAACCAAGCAATGAGAAAATGTTCTTTTCAGTGATGAATCAGAATTTTGCCTTAATGGGAATCCGAGTAGTGCCTATGTAAGGAGATTCAAGCATGAAGAATTCCATCCAAGTTGCTTAGTGACTACTGTTAAGTATCCAGTGAAGGTCATGGTTTGGAGCTGCATGTGTGCACATGGCGTTGAGAACCTCCATATTGTCATAGACTTCAATGGGCAAAACAGCATGTCTCATGGACAAACAAGCAATGGGAAAATGTTCTTTTCAGTGATGAATCAGAATTTTGCCTTAATGGGAATCCGAGTAGTGCCTATGTAAGGAGATTCAAGCATGAAGAATTCCATCCAAGTTGCTTAGTGACTACTGTTAAGTATCCAGTGAAGGTCATGGTTTGGAGCTGCATGTGTGCACATGGCGTTGAGAACCTCCATATTGTCATAGACTTCAATGGGCAAAACAGCATGTCTCATGGACAACCAAGCAATGGGAAAATGTTCTTTTCAGTGATGAATCAGAATTTTGCCTTAATGGGAATCCGAGTAGTGCCTATGTAAGGAGATTCAAGCATGAAGAATTCCATCCAAGTTGCTTAGTGACTACTGTTAAGTATCCAGTGAAGGTCATGGTTTGGGGCTGCATGTGTGCACATGGCGTTGAGAACCACCATATTGTCATAGACTTCAATGGGCGAAACAACATGTCTCATGGACAACCAAGCAATGAGAAAATGTTCTTTTCAGTGATGAATCAGAATTTTGCCTTAATGGGAATCCGAGTAGTGCCTATGTAAGGAGATTCAAGCATGAAGAATTCCATCCAAGTTGCTTAGTGACTACTGTTAAGTATCCAGTGAAGGTCATGGTTTGGAGCTGCATGTGTGCACATGGCGTTGAGAACCTCCATATTGTCATAGACTTCAATGGGCGAAACAACATGTCTCATGGACAACCAAGCAATGAGAAAAATGTTCTTTTCAGTGATGAATCAGAATTTAACCTTAATGGGAATCCGAGTAGTGCCTATGTAAGGAGATTCAAGCATGAAGAATTCCATCCAAGTTGCTTAGTGACTACTGTTAAGTATCCAGTGAAGGTCATGGTTTGGAGCTGCATGTGTGCACATGGCGTTGAGAACCTCCATATTGTCATAGACTTCAATGGGCGAAACAACATGTCTCATGGACAACCAAGCAATGGGAAAATGTTCTTTTCAGTGATGAATCAGAATTTTGCCTTAATGGGAATCCGAGTAGTGCCTATGTAAGGAGATTCAAGCATGAAGAATTCCATCCAAGTTGCTTAGTGACTACTGTTAAGTATCCAGTGAAGGTCATGGTTTGGAGCTGCATGTGTGCACATGGCGTTGAGAACCTCCATATTGTCATAGACTTCAATGGGCAAAACAACATGTCTCATGGACAACCAAGCAATGGGAAAATGTTCTTTTCAGTGATGAATCAGAATTTTGCCTTAATGGGAATCCGAGTAGTGCCTATGTAAGGAGATTCAAGCATGAAGAATTCCATCCAAGTTGCTTAGTGACTACTGTTAAGTATCCAGTGAAGGTCATGGTTTGGAGCTGCATGTGTGCACATGGCGTTGAGAACCTCCATATTGTCATAGACTTCAATGGGCAAAACAGCATGTCTCATGGACAACCAAGCAATGAGAAAATGTTCTTTTCAGTGATGAATCAGAATTTTGCCTTAATGGGAATCCGAGTAGTGCCTATGTAAGGAGATTCAAGCATGAAGAATTCCATCCAAGTTGCTTAGTGACTACTGTTAAGTATCCAGTGAAGGTCATGGTTTGGAGCTGCATGTGTGCACATGGCGTTGAGAACCTCCATATTGTCATAGACTTCAATGGGCGAAACAACATGTCTCATGGACAACCAAGCAATGAGAAAATGTTCTTTTCAGTGATGAATCAGAATTTTGCCTTAATGGGAATCCGAGTAGTGCCTATGTAAGGAGATTCAAGCATGAAGAATTCCATCCAAGTTGCTTAGTGACTACTGTTAAGTATCCAGTGAAGGTCATGGTTTGGAGCTGCATGTGTGCACATGGCGTTGAGAACCTCCATATTGTCATAGACTTCAATGGGCGAAACAACATGTCTCATGGACAACCAAGCAATGAGAAAATGTTCTTTTCAGTGATGAATCAGAATTTTGCCTTAATGGGAATCCGAGTAGTGCCTATGTAAGGAGATTCAAGCATGAAGAATTCCATCCAAGTTGCTTAGTGACTACTGTTAAGTATCCAGTGAAGGTCATGGTTTGGAGCTGCATGTGTGCACATGGCGTTGAGAACCTCCATATTGTCATAGACTTCAATGGGCAAAACAACATGTCTCATGGACAACCAAGCAATGAGAAAATGTTCTTTTCAGTGATGAATCAGAATTTTGCCTTAATGGGAATCCGAGTAGTGCCTATGTAAGGAGATTCAAGCATGAAGAATTCCATCCAAGTTGCTTAGTGACTACTGTTAAGTATCCAGTGAAGGTCATGGTTTGGAGCTGCATGTGTGCACATGGCGTTGAGAACCTCCATATTGTCATAGACTTCAATGGGCGAAACAACATGTCTCATGGACAACCAAGCAATGAGAAAATGTTCTTTTCAGTGATGAATCAGAATTTTGCCTTAATGGGAATCCGAGTAGTGCCTATGTAAGGAGATTCAAGCATGAAGAATTCCATCCAAGTTGCTTAGTGACTACTGTTAAGTATCCAGTGAAGGTCATGGTTTGGAGCTGCATGTGTGCACATGGCGTTGAGAACCTCCATATTGTCATAGACTTCAATGGGCGAAACAACATGTCTCATGGACAACCAAGCAATGAGAAAATGTTCTTTTCAGTGATGAATCAGAATTTTGCCTTAATGGGAATCCGAGTAGTGCCTATGTAAGGAGATTCAAGCATGAAGAATTCCATCCAAGTTGCTTAGTGACTACTGTTAAGTATCCAGTGAAGGTCATGGTTTGGAGCTGCATGTGTGCACATGGCGTTGAGAACCTCCATATTGTCATAGACTTCAATGGGCAAAACAACATGTCTCATGGACAACCAAGCAATGGGAAAATGTTCTTTTCAGTGATGAATCAGAATTTTGCCTTAATGGGAATCCGAGTAGTGCCTATGTAAGGAGATTCAAGCATGAAGAATTCCATCCAAGTTGCTTAGTGACTACTGTTAAGTATCCAGTGAAGGTCATGGTTTGGAGCTGCATGTGTGCACATGGCGTTGAGAACCTCCATATTGTCATAGACTTCAATGGGCAAAACAACATGTCTCATGGACAACCAAGCAATGAGAAAATGTTCTTTTCAGTGATGAATCAGAATTTTGCCTTAATGGGAATCCGAGTAGTGCCTATGTAAGGAGATTCAAGCATGAAGAATTCCATCCAAGTTGCTTAGTGACTACTGTTAAGTATCCAGTGAAGGTCATGGTTTGGAGCTGCATGTGTGCACATGGCGTTGAGAACCTCCATATTGTCATAGACTTCAATGGGCGAAACAACATGTCTCATGGACAACCAAGCAATGAGAAAATGTTCTTTTCAGTGATGAATCAGAATTTTGCCTTAATGGGAATCCGAGTAGTGCCTATGTAAGGAGATTCAAGCATGAAGAATTCCATCCAAGTTGCTTAGTGACTACTGTTAAGTATCCAGTGAAGGTCATGGTTTGGAGCTGCATGTGTGCACATGGCGTTGAGAACCTCCATATTGTCATAGACTTCAATGGGCGAAACAACATGTCTCATGGACAACCAAGCAATGAGAAAATGTTCTTTTCAGTGATGAATCAGAATTTTGCCTTAATGGGAATCCGAGTAGTGCCTATGTAAGGAGATTCAAGCATGAAGAATTCCATCCAAGTTGCTTAGTGACTACTGTTAAGTATCCAGTGAAGGTCATGGTTTGGAGCTGCATGTGTGCACATGGCGTTGAGAACCTCCATATTGTCATAGACTTCAATGGGCGAAACAACATGTCTCATGGACAACCAAGCAATGAGAAAAATGTTCTTTTCAGTGATGAATCAGAATTTAACCTTAATGGGAATCCGAGTAGTGCCTATGTAAGGAGATTCAAGCATGAAGAATTCCATCCAAGTTGCTTAGTGACTACTGTTAAGTATCCAGTGAAGGTCATGGTTTGGAGCTGCATGTGTGCACATGGCGTTGAGAACCTCCATATTGTCATAGACTTCAATGGGCGAAACAACATGTCTCATGGACAACCAAGCAATGGGAAAATGTTCTGTTCAGTGATGAATCAGAATTTTGCCTTAATGGGAATCCGAGTAGTGCCTATGTAAGGAGATTCAAGCATGAAGAATTCCATCCAAGTTGCTTAGTGACTACTGTTAAGTATCCAGTGAAGGTCATGGTTTGGAGCTGCATGTGTGCACATGGCGTTGAGAACCTCCATATTGTCATAGACTTCAATGGGCAAAACAACATGTCTCATGGACAACCAAGCAATGGGAAAATGTTCTTTTCAGTGATGAATCAGAATTTTGCCTTAATGGGAATCCGAGTAGTGCCTATGTAAGGAGATTCAAGCATGAAGAATTCCATCCAAGTTGCTTAGTGACTACTGTTAAGTATCCAGTGAAGGTCATGGTTTGGAGCTGCATGTGTGCACATGGCGTTGAGAACCTCCATATTGTCATAGACTTCAATGGGCAAAACAGCATGTCTCATGGACAACCAAGCAATGGGAAAATGTTCTTTTCAGTGATGAATCAGAATTTTGCCTTAATGGGAATCCGAGTAGTGCCTATGTAAGGAGATTCAAGCATGAAGAATTCCATCCAAGTTGCTTAGTGACTACTGTTAAGTATCCAGTGAAGGTCATGGTTTGGAGCTGCATGTGTGCACATGGCGTTGAGAACCTCCATATTGTCATAGACTTCAATGGGCGAAACAACATGTCTCATGGACAACCAAGCAATGAGAAAATGTTCTTTTCAGTGATGAATCAGAATTTTGCCTTAATGGGAATCCGAGTAGTGCCTATGTAAGGAGATTCAAGCATGAAGAATTCCATCCAAGTTGCTTAGTGACTACTGTTAAGTATCCAGTGAAGGTCATGGTTTGGAGCTGCATGTGTGCACATGGCGTTGAGAACCTCCATATTGTCATAGACTTCAATGGGCGAAACAACATGTCTCATGGACAACCAAGCAATGAGAAAATGTTCTTTTCAGTGATGAATCAGAATTTTGCCTTAATGGGAATCCGAGTAGTGCCTATGTAAGGAGATTCAAGCATGAAGAATTCCATCCAAGTTGCTTAGTGACTACTGTTAAGTATCCAGTGAAGGTCATGGTTTGGAGCTGCATGTGTGCACATGGCGTTGAGAACCTCCATATTGTCATAGACTTCAATGGGCAAAACAACATGTCTCATGGACAACCAAGCAATGAGAAAATGTTCTTTTCAGTGATGAATCAGAATTTTGCCTTAATGGGAATCCGAGTAGTGCCTATGTAAGGAGATTCAAGCATGAAGAATTCCATCCAAGTTGCTTAGTGACTACTGTTAAGTATCCAGTGAAGGTCATGGTTTGGAGCTGCATGTGTGCACATGGCGTTGAGAACCTCCATATTGTCATAGACTTCAATGGGCAAAACAGCATGTCTCATGGACAACCAAGCAATGGGAAAATGTTCTTTTCAGTGATGAATCAGAATTTTGCCTTAATGGGAATCCGAGTAGTGCCTATGTAAGGAGATTCAAGCATGAAGAATTCCATCCAAGTTGCTTAGTGACTACTGTTAAGTATCCAGTGAAGGTCATGGTTTGGAGCTGCATGTGTGCACATGGCGTTGAGAACCTCCATATTGTCATAGACTTCAATGGGCGAAACAACATGTCTCATGGACAACCAAGCAATGAGAAAATGTTCTTTTCAGTGATGAATCAGAATTTTGCCTTAATGGGAATCCGAGTAGTGCCTATGTAAGGAGATTCAAGCATGAAGAATTCCATCCAAGTTGCTTAGTGACTACTGTTAAGTATCCAGTGAAGGTCATGGTTTGGAGCTGCATGTGTGCACATGGCGTTGAGAACCTCCATATTGTCATAGACTTCAATGGGCGAAACAACATGTCTCATGGACAACCAAGCAATGAGAAAATGTTCTTTTCAGTGATGAATCAGAATTTAACCTTAATGGGAATCCGAGTAGTGCCTATGTAAGGAGATTCAAGCATGAAGAATTCCATCCAAGTTGCTTAGTGACTACTGTTAAGTATCCAGTGAAGGTCATGGTTTGGAGCTGCATGTGTGCACATGGCGTTGAGAACCTCCATATTGTCATAGACTTCAATGGGCGAAACAACATGTCTCATGGACAACCAAGCAATGGGAAAATGTTCTTTTCAGTGATGAATCAGAATTTTGCCTTAATGGGAATCCGAGTAGTGCCTATGTAAGGAGATTCAAGCATGAAGAATTCCATCCAAGTTGCTTAGTGACTACTGTTAAGTATCCAGTGAAGGTCATGGTTTGGAGCTGCATGTGTGCACATGGCGTTGAGAACCTCCATATTGTCATAGACTTCAATGGGCAAAACAGCATGTCTCATGGACAACCAAGCAATGGGAAAATGTTCTTTTCAGTGATGAATCAGAATTTTGCCTTAATGGGAATCCGAGTAGTGCCTATGTAAGGAGATTCAAGCATGAAGAATTCCATCCAAGTTGCTTAGTGACTACTGTTAAGTATCCAGTGAAGGTCATGGTTTGGAGCTGCATGTGTGCACATGGCGTTGAGAACCTCCATATTGTCATAGACTTCAATGGGCGAAACAACATGTCTCATGGACAACCAAGCAATGAGAAAATGTTCTTTTCAGTGATGAATCAGAATTTTGCCTTAATGGGAATCCGAGTAGTGCCTATGTAAGGAGATTCAAGCATGAAGAATTCCATCCAAGTTGCTTAGTGACTACTGTTAAGTATCCAGTGAAGGTCATGGTTTGGAGCTGCATGTGTGCACATGGCGTTGAGAACCTCCATATTGTCATAGACTTCAATGGGCGAAACAACATGTCTCATGGACAACCAAGCAATTAGAAAATGTTCTTTTCAGTGATGAATCAGAATTTTGCCTTAATGGGAATCCGAGTAGTGCCTATGTAAGGAGATTCAAGCATGAAGAATTCCATCCAAGTTGCTTAGTGACTACTGTTAAGTATCCAGTGAAGGTCATGGTTTGGAGCTGCATGTGTGCACATGGCGTTGAGAACCTCCATATTGTCATAGACTTCAATGGGCGAAACAACATGTCTCATGGACAACCAAGCAATGAGAAAATGTTCTTTTCAGTGATGAATCAGAATTTAACCTTAATGGGAATCCGAGTAGTGCCTATGTAAGGAGATTCAAGCATGAAGAATTCCATCCAAGTTGCTTAGTGACTACTGTTAAGTATCCAGTGAAGGTCATGGTTTGGAGCTGCATGTGTGCACATGGCGTTGAGAACCTCCATATTGTCATAGACTTCAATGGGCGAAACAACATGTCTCATGGACAACCAAGCAATGGGAAAATGTTCTTTTCAGTGATGAATCAGAATTTTGCCTTAATGGGAATCCGAGTAGTGCCTATGTAAGGAGATTCAAGCATGAAGAATTCCATCCAAGTTGCTTAGTGACTACTGTTAAGTATCCAGTGAAGGTCATGGTTTGGAGCTGCATGTGTGCACATGGCGTTGAGAACCTCCATATTGTCATAGACTTCAATGGGCAAAACAGCATGTCTCATGGACAACCAAGCAATGGGAAAATGTTCTTTTCAGTAATGAATCAGAATTTTGCCTTAATGGGAATCCGAGTAGTGCCTATGTAAGGAGATTCAAGCATGAAGAATTCCATCCAAGTTGCTTAGTGACTACTGTTAAGTATCCAGTGAAGGTCATGGTTTGGAGCTGCATGTGTGCACATGGCGTTGAGAACCTCCATATTGTCATAGACTTCAATGGGCGAAACAACATGTCTCATGGACAACCAAGCAATGAGAAAATGTTCTTTTCAGTGATGAATCAGAATTTTGCCTTAATGGGAATCCGAGTAGTGCCTATGTAAGGAGATTCAAGCATGAAGAATTCCATCCAAGTTGCTTAGTGACTACTGTTAAGTATCCAGTGAAGGTCATGGTTTGGAGCTGCATGTGTGCACATGGCGTTGAGAACCTCCATATTGTCATAGACTTCAATGGGCGAAACAACATGTCTCATGGACAACCAAGCAATTAGAAAATGTTCTTTTCAGTGATGAATCAGAATTTTGCCTTAATGGGAATCCGAGTAGTGCCTATGTAAGGAGATTCAAGCATGAAGAATTCCATCCAAGTTGCTTAGTGACTACTGTTAAGTATCCAGTGAAGGTCATGGTTTGGAGCTGCATGTGTGCACATGGCGTTGAGAACCTCCATATTGTCATAGACTTCAATGGGCAAAACAGCATGTCTCATGGACAACCAAGCAATGGGAAAATGTTCTTTTCAGTGATGAATCAGAATTTTGCCTTAATGGGAATCCGAGTAGTGCCTATGTAAGGAGATTCAAGCATGAAGAATTCCATCCAAGTTGCTTAGTGACTACTGTTAAGTATCCAGTGAAGGTCATGGTTTGGGGCTGCATGTGTGCACATGGCGTTGAGAACCTCCATATTGTCATAGACTTCAATGGGCGAAACAACATGTCTCATGGACAACCAAGCAATGAGAAAATGTTCTTTTCAGTGATGAATCAGAATTTTGCCTTAATGGGAATTTGAGTAGTGCCTATGTAAGGAGATTCAAGCATGAAGAATTCCATCCAAGTTGCTTAGTGACTACTGTTAAGTATCCAGTGAAGGTCATGGTTTGGAGCTGCATGTGTGCACATGGCGTTGAGAACCTCCATATTGTCATAGACTTCAATGGGCGAAACAACATGTCTCATGGACAACCAAGCAATGAGAAAATGTTCTTTTCAGTGATGAATCAGAATTTAACCTTAATGGGAATCCGAGTAGTACCTATGTAAGGAGATTCAAGCATGAAGAATTCCATCCAAGTTGCTTAGTGACTACTGTTAAGTATCCAGTGAAGGTCATGGTTTGGAGCTGCATGTGTGCACATGGCGTTGAGAACCTCCATATTGTTATAGACTTCAATGGGCAAAACAGCATGTCTCATGGACAACCAAGCAATGGGAAAATGTTCTTTTCAGTGATGAATCAGAATTTTGCCTTAATGGGAATCCGTGTAGTGCCTATGTAAGGAGATTCAAGCATGAAGAATTCCATCCAAGTTGCTTAGTGACTACTGTTAAGTATCCAGTGAAGGTCATGGTTTGGAGCTGCATGTGTGCACATGGCGTTGAGAACCTCCATATTGTCATAGACTTCAATGGGCGAAACAACATGTCTCATGGACAACCAAGCAATGAGAAAATGTTCTTTTCAGTGATGAATCAGAATTTTGCCTTAATGGGAATCCGAGTAGTGCCTATGTAAGGAGATTCAAGCATGAAGAATTCCATCCAAGTTGCTTATTGACTACTGTTAAGTATCCAGTGAAGGTCATGGTTTGGAGCTGCATGTGTGCACATGGCGTTGAGAACCTCCGTATTGTCATAGACTTCAATGGGCAAAACAGCATGTCTCATGGACAATCAAGCAATGAGAAAATGTTCTTTTCAGTGATGAATCAGAATTTAACCTTAATGGGAATCCGAGTAGTGCCTATGTAAGGAGATTCAAGCATGAAGAATTCCATCCAAGTTGCTTAGTGACTACTGTTAAGTATCCAGTGAAGGTCATGGTTTGGAGCTGCATGTGTGCACATGGCGTTTAGAACCTCCGTATTGTCATAGACTTCAATGGGCAAAACAGCATGTCTCATGGACAACCAAGCAATGGGAAAATGTTCTTTTCAGTGATGAATCAGAATTTAACCTTAATGGGAATCCGAGTAGTGCCTATGTAAGGAGATTCAAGCATGAAGAATTCCATCCAAGTTGCTTAGTGACTACTGTTAAGTATCCAGTGAAGGTCATGGTTTGGAGCTGCATGTGTGCACATGGCGTTGAGAACCTCCGTATTGTCATAGACTTCAATGGGCAAAACAGCATGTCTCATGGACAACCAAGCAATGGGAAAATGTTCTTTTCAGTGATGAATCAGAATTTAACCTTAATGGGAATCCGAGTAGTGCCTATGTAAGGAGATTCAAGCATGAAGAATTCCATCCAAGTTGCTTAGTGACTACTGTTAAGTATCCAGTGAAGGTCATGGTTTGGAGCTGCATGTGTGCACATGGCGTTTAGAACCTCCGTATTGTCATAGACTTCAATGGGCAAAACAGCATGTCTCATGGACAACCAAGCAATGGGAAAATGTTCTTTTCAGTGATGAATCAGAATTTAACCTTAATGGGAATCCGAGTAGTGCCTATGTAAGGAGATTCAAGCATGAAGAATTCCATCCAAGTTGCTTAGTGACTACTGTTAAGTATCCAGTGAAGGTCATGGTTTGGAGCTGCATGTGTGCACATGGCGTTTAGAACCTCCGTATTGTCATAGACTTCAATGGGCAAAACAGCATGTCTCATGGACAACCAAGCAATGGGAAAATGTTCTTTTCAGTGATGAATCAGAATTTAACCTTAATGGGAATCCGAGTAGTGCCTATGTAAGGAGATTCAAGCATGAAGAATTCCATCGAAGTTGCTTAGTGACTACTGTTAAGTATCCAGTGAAGGTCATGGTTTGGAGCTGCATGTGTGCACATAGCGTTGAGAACCTCCATATTTCCGGTGGTACGGTAAATGCCGAGGAACACATCTGCATACTAGAAAATAAGATGCTACCATCATCTAGAAAACTTTATGACGACAATTTTATTTTTCTAGATAACAGTGCTCCCTGTCATCGTGCTAAAGTAGTGAAAAAGTGGTTTCAGGAAAACAATGTTCAGCTTCTTCATTGGCCACCACAGTCACCGGACTTAAACCCGATCGAAAATTTGTGGTTCAAAGTGTGGTATGAACTATCAAACAAGAAAGTTGACACCGAATTTTCGGGTGTAATAAGCACGTCTTTTGAATCCCTTCTGACGCAAATTAAATTTATCAAAGCTATTCAAAGTCAATGGAACCGGTATGGAAAACAATAGATCTGACGAAAGAAAGAAGATTTTCAATCGGGTTTTTAATCCCTCAGATATTGCTGTAAACGGAATCGTGAGCTTACGAACTCTTAGAAACAGAGATATCGACAAAAATAAGATGTGACTTTACGTCCCCTGGTGGGAAAAACATGCATTATTTTAGGAAGAAAGTATTCTCAAAAGGTTTATCCATATAAGCGGTATCGGTCGAAGAAAAAAAAATTAGTCGAGTTTTCGGTAGCCCAGATTTTGCAACAAATACTTCAGAAGCAGAAATTAACACATATGACCCCTGGTGGCCAAACCATTCTTTACCAAACATTAGAAATTATGTGAAAAATATTTTCCATCAGGTTTTGTATGCGATACAGGAAGAATTTTTCAAATCGGAGCTTTAGGAGCAGAAATAACGCAGAAAACGCTTTACCTTTGTGCCCCCTAGCGGAAAGTGTATGATTTACTTGAAAATTTTGAATTTATAGGAAAAACATTTCGCATCGGAAACACTATCCAACAAAGAAGGAATTTTTCAAATCGGACTCCTAGAAGTAGAGATATTGACAAAAATAAGATGTACATCTACGCCCCCTGGTGGAGAAGCCATGCATTATTTCAAGAAGAAAATATTCCTAAAAGGTTTATCGATGTAAGGGGCATCAGTCCACGAAATAATTTTTTAATTGATATTTTAGAAGCTACGATTTTATGGCAAATACATCAGAAGCAAAAATTAACACTTACGCCCCTTGGTGGCCAAAGTATTCTTTACCAAAAAATTTGAAATTATATGCAAAAGATTTTCCATCAGGAGATGTATCCGCTGAAGAAAAAAATTCAAATCGGAGTTTTGGAAGAAGAGTTATCGGGGAAAATGTAATTTACTTTTACGCCCCCTAGCGGAAAATCTATGCGTAATTTGGAAAAGTAACTATATCTAAAATACTCTTCGACATAAATGGAATCGAAAGATATACATTTTTTTCAATCGGTTGTTTAGAAGCAAATATGTGGAATAAAACGTATTTTTGAATTCGACAACATCTGCATTTACGCCCTCTAGCGGCGAAATTGTACATCGTAAAAAAAAAACGAAATAAAGGATCATCATTTGCATATTTCAAGCTTCCCAATTCAAAAAGAATTTTTGAAATCGGTCTAATAGTTGCTGAAATATCGTGGGTACAGGCGGACGGACGGACAAACCGATAACAGAAGCACGATCTCTTTTTACAAAAGACGTGCTAAAAAAAGACAATAACCAAAATTCAACTCATTGAAAATGTAATTCAAATTTGGAATGGTATTGTTCAATCCAATCTTTTACAAAATCTTGTTCACGGTACGCCATTAAGATGCAAAGCTGCGATTAACGCTAAAGGCTGGGCAACAGAATATTAGGTACATTTTATAATTTCGCTTCATTATACAGTATTTCTGTATTTAAATTTTATTTCATTCCTTATGAATTACAAAAGCGATTTATTGCTGTAAAGCTAAGTATTGGATAAATAAATCCTCTTCATAATAATTTTGACTTGGTCATGATTTTTGTAATGTATCTTAAGAACAAAAGTAGCTGCAGGAAAAACCATGACATTTGTGAAATCTCCATTAAATTTCGCATCTAATGACGTATAGATGATGAAATAACTATCAAAATTAGTTAGTTAAAAAATAGTTAAACTTAAAAACTCACTGTTTGCAGGTGATGCAATTAGAGGCGATCCAGAAGTATACTCTAGGGGGGGGTCGGATACAAAAAGGGGGCATATGCCATTATGAAATGTTTTTTTTTATATATAGCGTTAGTATATACACTGAAGCGCCAGAAAAACTAATACACCAGTCTAATACTTGGTAGGTCCCCCACGGGAGCGCAGGACTGCAGAAATACAACGGGGCATGGACTCAACTAGCTTCTGGAAATATGCTGTAGGCAATGCACACCATACTTCCTGCAGAGCGTTCCACAATTCGGGTGTATTTGCATGGCATGCCAAATGTGTTCTATCACGTTCAGATCTGGGGACTTGGGTGGGAATGGCAAGACCCCAAACTTAGATGAATGCTCCTCTAACCATAATGTGGACACTTGTGTGAAGGTGCATTGTTCTGTTGGAACAGGCCCAACCTATCAGCATGAATGCAGGACATGAACGGGTGTACCTCGTCACAAAGGACGCGCACAGAGCGTTGGCCGGTTACAGACGTTTGTAGACTTACCAAGGGTCCCAGTGAAGTCCAGCTAAACACACCCCACACCATTACGGACCCCCCACCAGATGGTACAGCTCCCTGTTGGCAGGCGGGATCCATGGGCTCATGGAGTTTGCGCCACACACGAATCCTTCCATCTGCCCGATACAGTTGGAAACGCGACTCGTCAGACAAGGCTATTTTGTTTCCAGTCATCAAGTGTCCAGTGGCGGTGTTGCCGTGCCCAAGCGGGGCGCATAGATCTGTGTCGTGCACCCATCAAGGGGACTCGAGTTGGGCGTCGGCTCCGAAAGCCCATATCGTGCAGGGTACGTTGCACAGTCCGGACGCTAATGCTTGTTGAGGCTCCAACATTGAATTCCGATTATACCTGCCAGAGTGTTGCACGTCTATCGCGTGAAACGATTCTTGACAGCCGACGATGGTCACGTTCACCCAATGTCATTTTACGGCCACACTGGTATCGTAGGTTGGAGATTTTGCCGGAATTCTTGTAGTCACGGTACACCCTTGCAATGGTCGTCCGTGAAAATCGGAACTTCGTTTCTACCTCCGAAATACTATGGCCCATCTCACGAGTGCCAACTATGACACGGCGTTGAAAATCGGTTAAATAGTTATTACTTGTCATTCTCATGCCGAAAACAGCTCTGACAGCTGGAAAGAATGTCTATCGCTTTATATACGCACTGACGGACTAAACCGAGTACGCGCATAGGTGACGTTGCTATGTATTTTGCATAAGCTCGTCTGTACCAGGTTTTCTGACACTTCAGTGTATACTGGACATGGCTCAACCGAGAGAACAAGCTGGATTCAGGAGTGGCTACAGCACAATAGATCATATCCACGTGCTGAGAGAACTAATTGAAAGAGCGAGGGAATATGAACTTCCATTGTGCATGGCTTTTATCGATTATGAAAAAGCCTTTGATTCGGTGAAACCATCAGCAGTTACAATGGCTCTGAAAACCTGCGGTATTGAAGATGCATACATTAATATTATTAATAACATATATGAAAATGCAAGTGCAAAGATTAGGCTGTTTGAAAATACAACACACGTAAAAATTGGAAAGGGAGTGAGACAAGGTGACACCATATCTCCGAAGCTCTTTAATGCCACATTGGAGGGTGTTTTTCAGTTGCTGAGCTGGGAAAACAAGGGGATAAAGATTAATGGAGATTATCTAACCCACCTTCGTTTTGCTGATGACGTAGTCATTTTTGCAACAACCCCATCAGAGCTGCAGAGTATGATCCAGGAACTTGCTGACAAGAGTAAAGAAGTGGGATTAAAAATGAACTTTCAGAAGACAAAAGTGATGTTCAATGCTTTTACAAAAAATGAAGATTTATCGATTGATGGAGAAAAGCTGGAGATAACAGACACGTACGTTTATCTTGGACAGCAGATATCAAGTGAGGGTCACATTGATGAAGAAATTAATCGGCGTACAAAACTTGGATGGAGAGCTTTTGGAAGAAACAGCATAATTTTCAAGAGCAATATGCCATTATGTCTTAAAAGAAAAGTGTTTGATCAATGCATCCTTCCAGTGCTTACGTATGGTGCAGAGACGTGGACCTTAACTAAAAGAGACATACAAAGGCTGCAGACAACTCAAACCAGCATGGAGAGGTGCATGCTTGGTGTAACCAGGAGAGATAAGAAGAGGAACTCGTGGATCCGAAAAATGACAAGAGTGGAAGACATCATGATCAGAGTTAAATCCCTGAAATGGCAATGGGCTGGACATACTGCCAGAAGGACAGATCATCGATGGACAGCCGAAATTTTAGATTGGATTCCAAGGGACAGGAAAAGACCCAGAAGAAGACCACATGGGAGATGGGTGGATGAAATTCGAAAGTATGCAGGGATGACATGGAGGAGACTGGCACAAGACAGACCGTTGTGGAGGAAACTTGGGGAGACCTTCGTCCAGCAGTGGATTGATAATGGTTGATGATGATGATGATAACATCATCATTGTCAACCATTATCAATCCAGTGCTGGATAAAGGTCCCCCCCCCAAGTTTTTTGCACAACGGTCTGTCTTGTACCAGTCTCCTCCATGTTACTCCCACACATATATACATAGCACGAGATGCCGAAAATTATCCCTTATTAGCCACGCTGCTTCCTCCCAGCCCACCACACCCAAGCGGAGATTGACTTCGGAGTGGGTGGAACAACGGGAAGCGCACGTGAGGCGTGAAGAAGCAGGAAAAATAAGAAAAAGAAAGAAGTCCTAAAAAAGACTATCTGGGAGGAAGCGGTGGTCACATTTTTACGAATTGTATTTACGACCCAATTAAGATACGTACGTAGATCAGATTGTTATTCATAGTTTCTCCCACTTACTCTGATTTCAGTACCAAGCCCTGCCTTAACCTGTCTCGAGACGTTACAGAAGCTAGACAATAGTAAAGAACTAAAGAATATCCGCACGTTTTCTTCCCCCGCTGTCCCTGTTTTCCCTTTATCTTTTTTGCGCTCTCTCTCTCTCTCTCTCTCTCTCTTTTATTCTATTCCGTTTTCTTTCTTTTTTTACTGAACCTAAATCAATATATTTAATACGTATTTTAAATCCTCCGTACTAAGTTTAATTGTTAATTTTTTTTAGAAAAACTGAAAACAAAATAATCAAAGTTATTCATTTACGATCTTCGCTACTTTAAACGTAGAAATTTTGTTAGGGTTTGGGGGGAGGCGATCACCCCAGACGTCCAACGCTGGATCCGCCACTGGATGCAATACTTTCGCACGCCAATGTAGATATCGAAACAGATGACAATGGAATAGAAATCAGAATTGAAAGCAAAGCCGAGTCATAGCTGATATTGTGAAGAAAACTATGACAAAATATGCGGGAATGAAATGTGCAACAAAAGACACGTAGAAACCTTAGTTGTGGAATTCGCAAAGGAAAAGTAAACGATCAGTAAGGAATAAGCAAGAATAATGTCACTTATTAGAATGCTATAGGAAACCGAAAGATACAAACCAAAACATTTCCAGAAACTGTTAGGTAAACACCGATGAACCATTACATTATGACCACACCCAGCCTAGAAAAATGAGTGCGCCTGGAGACCGAAAGGTGGGGCACGTGAAGTTCACAAAGCAGTATATATATATGTGCAACTCAAGGACCAGCTTTCGGTTAGTAGAGGGTTCGGAGTCAGAATGGGAAAAGCCGATTTATCGGAGTTTGATAAAGGACAAATTGTGATGGAACTACGATCTCGGAAACGGCGTGGTTAGTGGGTTGTTCACGTGCCGCTGTAGTGAGCATGTATCAAAATAGGTGCACAGATGGCCAAACAACGAACCGTCGTCCAGCCGTGATGTCGTCTGCGGCTTACTGTTTCCAGAGGGGAGCGGAGACTGTCGCGCGTTGTTCACAGCGACCGCGGGGCCACAGTGCGACAAATCACCCGCTGCTACAACAGTGGTGATTAGGGCAATGTGTCACAGCACACAGTTTATCACAGCCTTCTGCGCATGGACCTGCGTAGCCGAAGACCCAGCCGTGTCCCCAAGAAAGTTTGAATGAATGGAAGAATTATTGGACACAGTTTATCGCAGCCTTCTGCGCATGGACCTGCGTAGCCGAAGACCCAGCCGTGTCCCCAAGA
Source organism: Macrothele yani (assembly GCA_039090855.1). NCBI lineage: Eukaryota > Metazoa > Arthropoda > Arachnida > Araneae > Macrothelidae > Macrothele > Macrothele yani. Next base: position 73,931,871 of record CM077032.1, on the reverse strand, counting down.
AAGTTTGAATGAATGGAAGAATTATTGGACACAGTTTATCGCAGCCTTCTGCGCATGGACCTGCGTAGCCGAAGACCCAGCCGTGTCCCCAAGAAAGTTTGAATGAATGGAAGAATTATTGGACACAGTTTATCGCAGCCTTCTGCGCATGGACCTGCGTAGCCGAAGACCCAGCCGTGTCCCCAAGAAAGTTTGAATGAATGGAAGAATTATTGGACACAGTTTATCGCAGCCTTCTGCGCATGGACCTGCGTAGCCGAAGACCCAGCCGTGTCCCCAAGAAAGTTTGAATGAATGGAAGAATTATTGGACACAGTTTATCGCAGCCTTCTGCGCATGGACCTGCGTAGCCGAAGACCCAGCCGTGTCCCCAAGAAAGTTTGAATGAATGGAAGAATTATTGGACACAGTTTATCGCAGCCTTCTGCGCATGGACCTGCGTAGCCGAAGACCCAGCCGTGTCCCCAAGAAAGTTTGAATGAATGGAAGAATTATTGGACACAGTTTATCGCAGCCTTCTGCGCATGGACCTGCGTAGCCGAAGACCCAGCCGTGTCCCCAAGAAAGTTTGAATGAATGGAAGAATTATTGGACACAGTTTATCGCAGCCTTCTGCGCATGGACCTGCGTAGCCGAAGACCCAGCCGTGTCCCCAAGAAAGTTTGAATGAATGGAAGAATTATTGGACACAGTTTATCGCAGCCTTCTGCGCATGGACCTGCGTAGCCGAAGACCCAGCCGTGTCCCCAAGAAAGTTTGAATGAATGGAAGAATTATTGGACACAGTTTATCGCAGCCTTCTGCGCATGGACCTGCGTAGCCGAAGACCCAGCCGTGTCCCCAAGAAAGTTTGAATGAATGGAAGAATTATTGGACACAGTTTATCGCAGCCTTCTGCGCATGGACCTGCGTAGCCGAAGACCCAGCCGTGTCCCCAAGAAAGTTTGAATGAATGGAAGAATTATTGGACACAGTTTATCGCAGCCTTCTGCGCATGGACCTGCGTAGCCGAAGACCCAGCCGTGTCCCCAAGAAAGTTTGAATGAATGGAAGAATTATTGGACACAGTTTATCGCAGCCTTCTGCGCATGGACCTGCGTAGCCGAAGACCCAGCCGTGTCCCCAAGAAAGTTTGAATGAATGGAAGAATTATTGGACACAGTTTATCGCAGCTTTCTGCGCATGGACCTGCGTAGCCGAAGACCCAGCCGTGTACCCAAGAAAGTTTGAATGAATGGAAGAATTATTGGACACAGTTTATCGCAGCCTTCTGCGCATGGACCTGCGTAGCCAAAGACCCAGCCGTGTCCCCAAGAAAGTTTGAATGAATGGAAGAATTATTGGACACAGTTTATCGCAGCCTTCTGCGCATGGACCTGCGTAGCCGAAGACCCAGCCGTGTACCCAAGAAAGTTTGAATGAATGGAAGAATTATTGGACACAGTTTATCGCAGCCTTCTGCGCATGGACCTGCGTAGCCGAAGACCCAGCCGTGTCCCCAAGAAAGTTTGAATGAATGGAAGAATTATTGGACACAGTTTATCGCAGCCTTCTGCGCATGGACCTGCGTAGCCAAAGACCCAGCCGTGTCCCCAAGAAAGTTTGAATGAAATGAAGAATGATTGGACACAGTTTATCGCAGCTTTCTGCGCATGGACCTGCGTAGCCAAAGACCCAGCCGGGTCTCCAAGAAAGTTTAAATGAATGGAAGAATGATTGGACACAGTTTATCGCATTTTTCTGCGCATGGACCTGCGTAGCCAAAGACCCAGCCGGGTCTCCAAGAAAGTTTGGATGGATGGAAGAATGATTGGACACAGTTTATCGCAGCCTTCTGCGCATGGACCTGCGTAGCCGAAGACCCAGCTGTGTCCCCAAGAAAGTTTGAATGAATGGAAGAATTATGGGACACAGTTTATCGCAGCCTTCTGCACATGGACCTGCGTAGCCGAAGACCCAGCCGTGTCCCCAAGAAAGTTTTTTTTTTTTTTGAATTTAAACGACCACCGTGAGCAACTCAATGGGCTATAAGCAGTCGCCCGTCCCTAATTTAGGGTCACTGGCTCCAGGGAAGGGAGAGAGCCAGTGCCGTAAGACAAACACAACATCCATGCCTGACCGGGATTCGAACCCAGACCCCTTACGAACGAATGATCAGAGGCCAGCGCCTTAGACCACTGCGCCACCGGGCGGCCAAGAAAGTTTGAATGAATGGAAGAGTGATTGGACGCCGTTTATCGCAGCCTTCTGCACGTGGACCTGCATAGCTGAAGATCCAGCCGTGTCCACAAGAAAGTTTGAATGAATCGAAGAATGGTTGGACACCGTTTATCGCAGCCTTCTGCGCATGGACCTGTGTAGCAGAAGACCCAGTCGGGTCCGCAAGAAAGTTTGAATGAATGGAAGAATGATTGGACACAGTTTATCGCTGCCTTCTGCACATGAACCTACGTAGCCGAAGACCCAGCCGGGTCCCCAAGAAAGTTTGAATGAATGAAGGAATGGTTGGACGCCGTTTATCGTTGCCTTCTGCACGTGGAACTGCGTAGCTGAAGATCCAGCCGTGTCCCCAAGAAAGTTTGAATGAATGGAAGAATGGTTGGACACCGTTTATCGCAGCCTTCTGCACGTGGACCTGCGTAGCTGAAGATCCAGCCGTGTCCCCAAGAAAGTTTGAATGAATGGAAGAATGGTTGGACACCGTTTATCGCAGCCTTCTGCACGTGGACCTGCGTAGCTGAAGATCCAGCCGTGTCCCCAAGAAAACTTGAATGAATGGAAGAATGGTTGGACACCGTTTATCGCAGCCTTCTGCGCATGGACCTGCGTAGCCGAAGACCCAGCCGGGTCCCCTTGTTCACTGCACGACATCGTCAACAACGCGTGAAATGGGCACAAGGTCGTACCGTGAATGATTGAAAGAAAGTGACCTTGTCTGACGAATCAAGATTCCTAGTGCATCGCGTAAACCGCCGAGTGCGGATACGCCGATTACCAACGGAGGCTATGGCACCTGGATGCACTGTTGGGTGGAAGCAGGCCGGCGTCAGTGGCATTTTGATGTGTGGGTAATGTTTTCTTGGGACACGTTTGGCCCTACTATCCCAATAACACAATCCCTGACAGCTGTCAGGTGTCTGAACATCGTTGCGGACCAAGTTCACCCATTCATGGCAACTCTGTTCCCTGCTGGTGATGGCCATTACTAACAGAATAATGCGCCATGCCACACTACCAGAATCGTCAAGGAGTGGCTCAAGGAACATGCTGGTGACCTTCTGTCATTGCCCTGACCTCCAAATTCACCTGACATGAACCCAATCGAACATTTGTGGTTCGACTTGGAAAAGCGGGTTGCCGCCCTGGTGGCGCAGTGGTCTAAGCGATGGCCTCTTATCATTCGTCCGAACGGGGTCTGGGTTCGAATCCCTGTAAGGCATGGATGTTGTGTTTGTCTTACGGCACTGGCTATCTCCCTTCCCTGGAACCAGTGACCCTAAATTAGGGACCGGTGATTTCTTATAGCCCATTAGGTTGCTCACGGTGGTCGTTAAACCTCCAATAAAAAAAAAGCGGGTTCGCGCTGAATCGCCACCACCACCCCGAAATGTACGGGAAACTGGAGGACCTGCTGTTGACATTATGGTACCAGATACTCCAGGATACCCAGGAAAATAGTCACTCATAGCATTCCTAAATTATAACTGGTCGCATATCGTGATTTCGTTTTACGTTTACAGCACACATTAGAATGCTTACAAGTCATTCTGCCCACGTACCCAAAGTAAAACCTAATACGCAAGTTGGCAGTAGTAAAAACCATAATACATGAACTGTCCACAAATACGTTTTGACAGTCTCTATTTCTTATTCATTGACTTATTTGTTATTGATAATATTTTTCGTTTATAATTCAAAAGACGCGTTAAATATTGTCTCTAAAAAAACCTCTATACACACTGAAATATGTTTCCATTGCTAGAGTGGACAAAACAGATCGTTTCCAAGCGAAACGGAATATTTTGTGAAGAAACCACAGGAAAATGAGTTTCCAACCTTTCAATCAACTTTGTGAAGAGTACAAAACCTAGTTATTAAATTTCAATTATCTAAGCAGTTAAAATGAAATTACTGATGTTAAAATACGCGAGTAAACAAATGCGAAAGAGGTCACCATGTAACGCCACCTTGTGGACATTTAGGTCATAACCGAAAAACAACGTTTCAGCACGATTGGGCAGGCAGTGCATACATAGAAGGCGGTGGTTGTACACGTCGTCTAGACCGAGGAGGTTAGAAGAAGAGGAAGTGAAGGGACCCGTTTTAAGTGAAGCCAAAACAGATCAGCTGTTTCTGTCCTCTCTCTGAGGCGGTGGGAGTCTGCGCTGCGGAAGTTCAGGAACGTGACGTCACTTCCTGTGGCTTAAGGCTGTCTTTGAATGAGTGTAACGGAAATTCTGTCCTATATCTGCAATGCAAATTCTTTTATACACATTTTCTCGAAAACAATTACTTTGTAGAGTTTGAAATTTTGAGCACAAATAAAAACGACCCATAGCTAATACGTGTGGCAGTTATTTTTCCGAAAAATTTGTTAGATTTTTTTTTCAAAAATTCAATTTATCTGACTCGAAAGTATTCCAAAGTGGCGCTAGATTTTTTTTTTTTTTTGATTGGAGGTTTAACGACCACCGTGAGCAACTCAATGGGCTATAAGCAGTCGCCCGTCTCTAATTTAGGGCCACTGGTTCCAGGGAAGGAGAGAGCCAGTGCCGTAAGACAAACACAACATCCATGCCTCACCGGGATTCGAACCCGGACCCCTTTCGGACGAATGATCAGAAGCCATCGCTTAGACCACTGCGCCACCGGGGCGGCTGGCGCTAGATGGCGCCAGAATTTAGCTTGGCAGTGTTTCTGTGCGGAAGAAACGAAATCTCTCATTTCTGTCTGATTATTTTAATTATCTAGGCCAGATAAAAATCAAAGAATTGGCACTGAAGTGAGATTGGAATCTTTTCTGCCGCCCCGGTGGCGCAGTGGTCTAAGGCGCTGGCCTCTGATCATTCGTCCGTAAGCGGTCCGGGTTCGAATCCCGGTGAGGCATGGGTGTTGTGTTTGTCTTACGGCACTGGCTCTCTTCCTTTCCTGGAACCAGTGACCCTAAATTAGGGACGGGCGACTGCTTACAGCCCATTGAGTTGCTCACGGTGGTCATTAAACCTCCAATAAAAAAAAAAAAAAAATCTTGTCTTTTATAGATCATCTTAAATTCTACTGTACGTTCATTTTTTGAAGAGAAAATGTGTACATTACCAGAAAACACTTCAATTTGAGACAGAAACTACGCTTACCTACTAAGCTCTACCCCCAAACAATGTCATTAGCTGAAACGTAACAGCGCGTATTTTGTCTTTTCATTGTGAAGCCAACGAGAGGCCGCTTCCATTCTGAATATGGTTAGGTCTTCTAGTCATTCGCTAACGCCAACTTCTGGAACAATCCCTCAAGACGTAAAAGCCACGCCCAAGGAGAGATATTTTGCGCCATCTATCGCAGAAGATGAAGCTTAACACTCACTCAAAGGCAGCCTTAAACAGTTTTGCTTAGCGCCTGCAAACCAAAGATGGAAAGAAGGAATATTTCGGACTTCTTATTTCTTAACATTAGGCTTTTGGTTATATTTTAAACATGGTTACTTGCACATGGGCAGTATGCGAGTAACCATGCGCACTATGCACTTCCGCTCAAAAATCATTATTTTGCTCATTTTTTTAAAGAAACACCAACACATATTTTCCTGTTTTTTCTGGAATTTTTTTATTATGGGAATGAATATTTCAGCCTCAAATTTTTTCAAAGGGTCCGAAAAACCCATTCAAAATCGCGATTTCCACATAGAGATATACAGGAAATTCTCAGATTGGGCGCATTGGCGTAGTCAGCTGATAAAAAGTGACGTCACACCAGAAGCGCAGGGAGAGAGGCTGTTGCCACCTCCTCTTACTTCTAACCTCCTTGGTCTAGACACACATGTGATTAGAGAAAGACCTAATCAAATGGCAAACTGTAGCGTCTCATTATTTCTAATGTTTACGCACAAGCTTCTCACCAGAGGTCACTTATTTCCCGCACAACTCACGGCTGCCTAGAAGAATTTTGCATTGCTGTTGTGTGTTCTTAAGTGTTAATATCTCTGCAACTTAAAAATCTAAATTAATGTTTTTGCACTTTCATCATGCGATGCTGTGTACGATTCTGTGCTTCATTCTCATGTGTTAAGTACTCCTGTTTATTCTACTAATTACATATTCCGTATCTTCAAGTAAGATCTAAATACACTGCATTTATGTTTGTAAAATTATACTGTCCTAATACACTGCTGGACAATTGCTAAGGACGGATCATAAACGGCTATATAGCGCATAAAAAAGTAAGTGTGGTTGGATGCCAAGTGAAATAAAATAATGTCAGAATGCCAGGACATTACAAGAAAGACAATTTATTGTGCTCTGAAATCCAGAAGGCCTTGGAACGTGTTCAAGGGACAAACAGGCCATTTTGTGCAGAATACGTAAACGTGAAAAAAATGCAATTACCGTCCGCGGGCGTTCCGGCGTAAGATGTCAATACGGGATATGGCCACCATGGAGGGCGATGCAAGATTCCACACGTCGTGTCATGCTTTGCACAACATTATCAAGCAGCTGGTGGGGTAATTTATCCCATTCCTCTGTCAGTGCACGGATGAGGGTGTCCTTGTTTATTGGAGGGCATTGGCGACCAGCAAGACTCCTCCCCAAAGCATCCCACACATTTTCAATGGGATTCAGATCTGGAGAACGTGCTGACCATACGAGGCGTTGAATATCCTCGCTCTCAAGACACTCCTGGACAGCGACTGTTCGATGACCTGTTGCGTTGTTGTCCATGAAAATGAATCTATCACCGACAGCACCACTGAACATGCGAACATGAGGTAGCAGAACATCATTAATGTATCGTTGGCCAGTCATAGTCCCAGTTGGAAGCACATAGAGGGACGTACGGCCATTGATCATGATGCCAGCCCATACCATGACACTACATGTCGGATATCGGTCCCTTTCCTGTATGTTTGCTGGACAATATGCAGTACCACTATCACGCCAGATCAGTTGTCGTCGACAATCAGACGATAGACTGTATCTACTCTCATCTGAGAAGAGGACAGCAGACCAGTCGTTATCAGTCCAAGTGCGATGTTGATGGCACCATTGCAAACGGGCGTTACGGTGACGTCTGGACAATGGGATGCACACAACAGGACGGCGGGCGTATAGTCCTCCTTAATGCAAACATCTGACGACAGTTTTTCGGGAGATCCGCTTGCCAGTAGCAGCCATAAACTGATCTGCTACCTCACTAGCTCTGCTGTGCCGGTGTCTTTTTGTTGATAGCACTATGTACCGATCTTCTGCAGGTGTCGTACTGCGAACACGACCTCCCCCGTGACGTTTGATACACTCTCCATTTGTTTGAAATGATTTCCGAAGCCTTGAAACAACACTGTGGCTGACGTCGAACTCCCTGGCAACATCTGTTATTTTTTGCCCTTCTTCAATCTTGCCAATAATACGGCCACGCGTAAAATCATCTAGGTGATGTCGGCAAGACATACTGAAAATTGCAAGTTCGTCAATTGATTCGTTCCCTTTCAACTTTGCGTTTGAACAACAACGGTCAATACGCGTCAAATCCTTTATATCTCTTATCAGCGCTATGACGTCACGAACAAGTTCGGCAATCCAAATTTGCATACGCACAACACGTCTTACTGTATCCCGCACTTATGCTAATTTCCACATTTTCTTACCTTCCATTTTATCGTTGCTATCGTTGCTATTGTCATCCGTCCTTAGCAATTGTCCGGCAGTGTACGACTTCTATTAATTTCTTTTTTTTTCACGACTACGATACTTCAAACTGACTGATAGTCAGTTTAGCTATTTATTTTGGACCTTTCCTGTTATCTGTCCGCGGACTGTTTACTTTTATTCATTGCACAGATATCAAATAAAGTCCTTCATATGATATCTGTGGTTTCATTGTTACATAAAATGAAACTACTCATTTGACTTCCGAATAAGAACGCTTTCAAGCAGTTCCCGATTTTGAGTGTATCGGTCCGCTTTGTTTACATGAAACGTGATCACATCCAGCATGAGAGAAAGTAGTTCACGATAAATGTTATGGGAATTATTTATATTGGTATATAAAAGGATACTATAAATAGCAGGAACCTACTTATTTGCTGTTTAATAAAATTTAAACTTTAAGAAATACACTGGCGTGCAAAAAATTAAGGACGAGACGGTCTTTCGAATATAACTTCGTGCAGAAGTGTTCCACATCGACTCAAATGATACCATAAGATCCCCAAGATGTAAGAATATGGAACAAGTTAGCAAAACCGTCCTAACAAGGAATCCAAAGGATACAAAGGTACTTTATTGAAAAGGTAGCTTCGAGCACAACTGGACAGAAGACAGAAACGTCCATGCGACAGGCGGCTGCCAAGAGAAATCCAGTATTTAGTAGGCGATATGATCACCCCTGACTGCGTTGCAGGATTTACAACGTCTGTCATTGCTGAGGACGAGGTTGCCAAGGAGCTGTTGAGGCATCGCGGCCCATTCCTCTTGTAGCGCCAATCGCAGCTGCGGAATCGTTGCTGGCGGCTGGTGACGTGCTGCCAAGCGTCTCCCGTGAAGGTCACACACGTGTTCGATTGGATTTACGTCCGGGGACCTTGCGGGCCAATCCATGTGTTGAATATCTTCACTCTCCAACAGCTCTGCGACAGCCACTGTACGATGAGATGTGGCGTTGTCGTCCATGAAGAGGAACTCAGGACCCACAGCACCTCTAAACAGACGCACGTGAGGCAGGAGAACCTCGGTACAATAGCGGACCCCAGTGACTGAACCTCCTTGGATGATGTGGTGGTCAGTACGGCTACCAAGCATGATACCGCCCTAAACGAGAACTCCGCCACCTCCAAACCGATCCCTTCCGATGATGTTGGAGATGTGATTGCGTGTTCCCTGCTCTCTCCAAATGTGTATACGTCCAGAATCGCTCGTCAGACTAAGTCGGCTCTCATCCGTAAAGAGAACTCGACCCCATTGCTGATGTGTCCAGTTCTTGTGTACCTGGCACCAGAGAAACCGCCGTCTCCGATCAGCAGGCGTTAATGGCACACACCGTACTGGTCGTCGTGCAAATAGACCACCTTTGTGCAACCTCCTGGCCACGGTAAAACGCGATAACGGACGCAAAGTTGTCTGTTGCATGTGCCTTGCGATTTCTCCCGCTGTCTGCCGTCTGTTTCTTCTGGCCTGTAGGAAAATATACCGGTCGTCCGCAGCCGTGGTTGCTCGTGGACGACCACTGCTCATCTCTCGGACAGCTGTTCCTGTCGTTTGAAAAGCTGTCCAAGCTCGTGAAACGATGCTGTGAGCTATCCCGAACTCCTCGGCCACACTAGTCACACTTCGACCTTCTTCCAACTTCCCAATGACGCGACCTCGGGTAAAGTCATTCAGATGTCGTCTACTGGATTGCCTGTTGGCCATATCACACGGTGGCAGCAAACCAATGTACTCCGTGCAATAGCCTTCACCAAATTGCTGAGCGTACACCGCCCGTGTGCTTTATACAATTCTGACGCCGCCCCGGTGGCGCAGTGGTCTAAGGCGCTGGCCTCTGCTCATTCGTCCGTAAGGGGTCCGGGTTCGAATCCCGGTGAGGCATGGATGTTGTGTTTGTCTTACGGCACTGGCTCTCTCCCTTCCCTGGAACCAGTGACCCTAAATTAGGGACGTGCGACTGCTTATAGCCCATTGAGTTGCTCACGGTGGTCGTTAAACCTCCAATCAAAAAAAAAAATACCCTTCTGACACTCCCCCATACGTTATGCTGCATATATGCGCATGCCCTACCGTACCGGACCCTAGTCTATCTCCTGAGTGGTCTTTCGGTCCGTTCTGCCTGCTCGTTCCGCTGTTATGCTAATTTCTCCTCTTCGTCCTTAATTTTTGCACACCAGTGTATATAGAAAAGAAAAAATATAGAGTATAACAAAACAAATAGCTACAAATTAGGTACCGATATCACTTTGGGGGCCAATACGCTACGATATCTTTCATAATTTCTAAAAATGGATCGTCATCAGTTTTCAATCTTTTTCGGCACATAAATCCACATAGGTACGAATCCAACATACTCCTATGAGCGCACCAACGAGTTTGTGTTCTACTTTCAAGTGCAGACAAACGGGAAAGAAAGTGATTACTGCTCGTAGGTCGTATGCATAGAGAAGGATCATTGTGCATCTGTTGGCCAGGGCTCTATGTTCTACTTTCGAAATCGGAAACTACTTGAAAGCGTTCTTATTCGGAAGTCAAATAGTGGCTGGCACATAACAGGAAAGATCCTTTATTTTAAACTCTACGCAATTTCCTTTTTAAATACTTCGATATTGATACCAGACAATCTGTAAATACGAAAAGTTGATAGAATGAACTTCTGGGCATCCCCAACAAGAATAAATATTTCCCACGTCATTCATAAAATAAAAAGCTGATAAAACGATGACGTTAACTTATTTCAATGAAAATATTACTTATGCACAGAGTTGCAGGATGTAGACGTACACGCGTACGCCGTACGCGGATAGTTTCCAAATTATTAGCAGATCTTGCAGATATTTTTTACTTGTAGATTAAAAAAAAAATGTTATTTGCTGGAGGTAAAAACACTTACTCAAGGATTTTCTCAGATTAATATATTTAATTCCATTTTAACTTGAAGAACTTTCAATTATTTTTCATATCTTCTGAGTTCTTTTGTTTTTGCAGACGTTTCTGGCATCTAAATTTTGTTAAGGCTCTACGAGACCCGCCATCTTGTATTGCTGCCTTCTCTTGTTAACCAACGGGCAAGCGTATTTCACAAATTGCTAGGGGCAAGTTTGCACATTTTGGAACACCGTTTGTGACTAACGCAAGATATATGATAAATAAAGAGTTCCCAGGTTTCAGATTTTCATTTCAGACTCTTTAAGTATTTTTTATTAATTAATAAAACTATGAAAGACGCCTTGGTACGACTTTTGTTGCAAATAAAACATGAAGGGAAAGGTCAATAAAAATTCTGAAACCAGGGAACTCTTTATTTATCATATATCTTGCGTTAGCCACGAACGGTGTTCCAAAATGTGCAAAATTTCCCGAGCAATTTGTAAAATACGCTTGCCCGTTGGTTAACAAGAGAAGGCAGCAATACAAGATGGCGGGTCTCGTAGAGCCTTAAGGACTGTTCTCAATGTATAGGAACTGTCATAACGGAAGGATCTATAGAGTGGAAACAGACATAGGAGCCCATGGAAATTCCTCACATAGAAAGTGGCGCCCCCACGGACCTAAAACCGAAGCAAAATGTGACGTGACCCGTGACGTCGGCAATAGTTGCTACGGCAACCTAGCTCTCGGAGATGATCAGATGAACAACAGACACGTAAAAACCCAAAAGTTATGAATTATGTAAGGAAAAGTAAACGATCAGTAAGTAATAAGCAAAATAATACCACTTATTAGAACGCTAGAGGAATTGAAAACCAAAAAGAATCTTAAAATTAATAAAGTATTGCGTGTATTCGTCTTAAACACTGCCGGATAGCAAGCCGAAGTCAAAAGTCAAAGTAAAAACATTCGTTCGGACAAAAATCACGTGGTTCTTGGGTGTTCCCTGGGAAACCAACTGTCAATCAACTGTAGTTCTGTTTTAGGTCGCTGGTGCGCTGCAGTCGACTTTATGACGTCATGAGTTTCAGCTTTATACAGCCAGTGTCTTCTCTATATATCCTTCCTTTATGGGAACTGTATCAAAAGTTTTGTTTACGCAGAAACAGTTTAAATTTTATTGCCAGGTTCCTCTTGCAGTTGCCAGTTATCAAATTAAAATATTTTCCTTGTGTATTTTGTAAGTATACTATTTTTGAATTAAGTTATTGAAAATGCTATTGGGAGCCTCAACGAACTATAGGGGGCGCTGCGCAAACGTAAACAAACTTCTCTAGTACGGGTAACGTCGCACGTGTTTCCATAAAGTCGAATGTTAGAATGGCTGGTTTGTCGCTTTCAATCCTTGAAATAATGAAATTTGTGGACGCTTCCAAATATTCAAGATGCATTAAAGAAGGGGAAGTGATTGTTAATGTAGGCCATATAATTTCTTGTGGAATTAAGAAGGAAGATAGAAGAGAAATTCTCATAGTTTCGCACTGCATTCAGTCCACGGCAATAACGTCGTCGCCTCACTCCATCAACGGTGTTTTAGATACAAGTAACAGTGAAATTTCTATAAAGTCATTTGAGTGCTCTTGTAAAGCGGGCAGAAGTGGAACGTGTAAGCACTGTGTAGCAGTAATGCTTTACTGTAACAGGTAATTTTTATTTTTACATTTTCAGGCAAGTGATATAGTAATACCGACAGAGGTGTTCTAATCCGGATTACAATTAAAAGCTGACATTTCGTTTCACTTGACGTTTCCCAGGACCCATTTTCAATACTGTCAACAATAACATTTGTAAATTTTTAACATTCTGTTCCTAAAAGTGTGTGTGAATTGGTAATTGTTGATCATCATTGGGTTCTGCGTTTTTGAACCGATGACTGTTGACAGAACATTGCAAATCTTGTTCCATAATGAAGTTTTAATTTATATAGATAACAGCAATTATTTGTTTTCAAGATTATGTAGAAATGCAGATTTTTTAATTATAGTACTATGCAATAAAAACATACTGCCTTGTTTATTATTCATTCAAAGACGTTACTAGGTTAGTAGCATTTCACTGGAACTATTTCAAACGCAAGGCACAAACGTTTTTACTAATTTGTGAAAAACATAGCCGAAACCTTGGGAACGACATTGCGGGACACAACAATATGATTTGTTCTTCTTCAAGGAATTCTCCATTATACAACTCTCTAATTCCAGAATGAATGCAAAAATACACCAAACTACGACAACTGAACGTAATGAGCGATCTACCAACAGCCAAGCATTGAGCCAAAAAACGTTACCCGTACTACAGTAGTTCTTCCTTTTGCCGCTAGAGGGAGAGCGGACCGCTGAGATTGCCAATTTATAATTTTTGAAGGTTCATTAACGGAACTGTTTTTCTAAATATAAAAACTTTAATTAGTCTTGTTTTTATGAAGTTCATAATCCAATACAGTATTTCAATATTTTACCATAAAGGTCCATTTCATACACATTGCTGCACATTCAATTGTAATGTATTTATTTTGTCCTCACTGGAATCTGTAATGTTCTAATAATTATTTATTGTTTTATTAATGTTTCTTTAAATTACCTTATTTTGTTGTTATCGTGATTCGCGGGTTTGCAGCAAGTTTTCTGTGTCAATACGCAGATACATTTCATTTTTATACAACTCTGCTTATGCATCACTTGGTGCAACGTTTTGGACTTCAGAAAGGTAAGTTTCAACCAAGGAGGTTATATTACTGGAGACACCACTCCTATCCACGCAGCATTGCCTGCCATAAGTCACCGTCCGTGCTGCAAATGACGTCATGAGCAGGCATGACGCAGCTGCAGAAAAGAAGCTGCTTTGAAACCAATGGAACAAAAGCTTCTAAGCGTATAAACAAATAAAATGAGTAATTCAATAATCTTTATCAATGATACACAAGCTTACTGTTTCATCAACGATATAATTTAGTTCGTTTTTGCCTGCTTGTGACGTCCCACCACAGATTAGCTGTGATCCATGGCGGCAGAGCCAGTGGTGTCTCCAGTAATATAACCTCCTTGGTTTCAACGGCAAATTCTAAACAAGCCTCAATATGGCGGTGGCGTGAATTGTGATGTTTGTGCGTGTAACTAGAGCCACCATACGGTCACTTATGTCGCAACTCAGACAGAAAATGAGACGCTTTTTTGGCGTCATTTCGCGTTTTGAGCAGGTTGTATTGTAATCACATGTGGATCTAGATGTCGTCAGGAAGCCCAGCTGTCAATCAACGGCTAGTTCTGTTACAGGTCGATGGTGCGCTGCAGTCTACTTCGTGACGTCAGTTTCTTCTTAATACAGGTTCTGTCCTCTCTGTGTATCCTTACTTTATGGGTGTTTATTGAGAGCAACCGCTACATTAAAAACAAAGCAAATAAGACAAGACAAAATTTTGGATTTCTTATTTTTTATTTTACTCTTTAACTCGGTGAGTACAGCATGGCGTGAGCATATTGTCGCTTTTTTTTTCCATTTTTTTTAACGATTACAAACTTTTGTCACGTCTATTGGCAGTATACATATATTTCTCTATGGTTTATTTCATTTGATATCATAAGCACATTGACCGGCTTATATTTGAAAGTTGAGACTATTTACAAAACAGTTCGCGACCTTTTTCTCATACTCCTGCTGTGCTTTCTATCGAAATAAGCTCACAGTGTATTGTTCTAATCTAAGCTTCCATAGCATTGAATATTACACAATTATATATAAGCTCAGCCAGCCTCTGAAACCAAAGGGACTTAGCTGTGCTCTTAAGCCAGATAGTACTGTACATAAAAATATCTGTGAAATGGCAAAGGGTGTTGAAAAATACAGGGCGTAAAATGGACCCAAAACCATTGGTTGCGAACATTATTTATATTTATGTACACTCGTTTTAATGCATAAAGGCTCTCGAAATCTTTCGATTCGAAGGATATCATTCTCACTTCGCTAACTAGATCAACACTAATATCTTCAAGCTACGATCGCAAATTATGTACACTAAACATGGCTTCTTGAATAGATTAACACGTGATAAGACATGATTGAGTTTACAAATCACAGAGAAAAAGAACTCGGAGTTATCATGGGAAGCGAATCCCAGCGGCGCCATTTTGTTACTGCATAGACCGTAAGCATTGACGTCACGAAACTGCGGTTCGCGTCACTTTTTCGTCTGCTGCTTTCTTGCAGAACAACTGGTGTGCAAGTGAGATGAGAGATGCATTGCATGGGTCACATCAGTGGATTATCTGGTGATCAAAAAACAGCTTTATTCTGATAAATTAAAGTTATTGGGCAATTGTGGTGACCCATATGAAATTTGTTACTCACTTTTCCTGAACAATATTGTAGGAAAAGAAATGTTTTTGCTTGAAAGGAAATCCAAATTCTGCATTTCAGCACAGCCACCAGCTTCTGTGCTAACAAGCATATTCACACAGTTAATTAAGAGAAAAACGTCTTGTCATCTTTGGCTAATTATTTAATCTAAAAGTTTACCTTTCAATAATTTAGATATTCTCCAACCTGAAACTTAAGCTAAGGTAAAAATCCTCAGCTTTACACAGGTAAGGCTATAATAATAATTCTGGCAAGCAGCACTAAGTCTCTCTACCTTATATATAATAATGACAATAATAATAAGCTGGTGAATGTTATCATGAGATCATTTTTACAAAATCGGCCTGGGAACCTAACATATAAAGGTTCCATAAGATATTCATTCCCCTATATTAGTGGATACATTCACGATAAAGAACAGCATAATCTTACTCATAATTCTCGTCTAAAGATCTTCGTAGAGCTTTTGTAGATGATGCATCAGTAAATTTATGAACATACCTGTTACAAAATGTAAACTACACACTCTAATGTTCCTTCGTTTCCGGACATCAATGTCAACTCTGCTGATACGCGATGACCACAATTTTTAGAACTTCTGAATTAAATTTTTTTAATTCTGATCCCACTTTGTTTGTTCAGATGGTAATTTATAATAGGACACATCATTATCTTTCCCACTTCTGTTACTGCAGCCGAAATACCACATAACACCATCTTCCTCAACGCTCCGCAATGCAAATCCAAGCAGTGCTTGCACACCAGTTGATCACCTGCTAGGATGGTTACCTCGCTGTGACGTCATATGCATACGGTCTGTAATTCCTTAGAGGTAAAACTTCACCTGCGAATGCGTAGGTAGCTGAAAATTTTGAAATCTCCTGTGTAAGTTAGATTAACTGCTTTTAAAATCGATATTTGAAATACTGATCAATAGCAATTTTTATACTTCAGTTGCTATTATTTCCACTCGTTAAAATTTTGTTAATAACATTTTTTTATTCGTTTAGTTACATGACCCGAAATGCATAGACAGAGACCGATTCCCAGCTTCGCCCCATATTTTTTGGGGGCCCTTAAAATAGATGCTTTGTTGTTGTTTATTTCGTTATAGATTATGAACAAAGCAGACCTTAGTCAGCGATTCGTGACGTCACCATCAGTTTCATAACAAACGCTGCCGTGAGCCGTGAAGATTACGGCGAGGATATCAAGATTCTGATTTTTCGTAACTTTGGAATATCGATGGAAGAAAAGTTTATAATTTCGGTAAATGCTAAACTTTTGGTAAAGAATCGAAACGCAAACACTTTATGATGAGCAATGGAAGCGATGAGTTTAGTGATTATTTCATATCTGCTAACTAATTCCGATATAAAATAGCTTTAATATTTTACATCAATGGGTTGTTGTTTCGCACAAATTCACCGGTATTTCCGTAGGCGCCATGCAATTCTTTTAACAAATTATATTCTATTTCGTTCTAATAAGTTAAGGAGGGGCAGGGCCCGACTTAGGTCAGTTGAGGCCCTGTGCACATCTTATGTATGGGGTCCCCTCGATTAAAATTTTCAGTCAAACAGTCGGAAAGAATATTTACTGGTAAATATATATATATATATATTTTTGCAAACAGTTTTTGTAGCAGTAAAAACATTAAAACACATCCCACATACTAGTCAACTTTATACCAATGTGGCTTATAGAGCTGCGGAGGGCTTAGTGGTTAGCGAGTTAGACTATCATTGCAAGGTTCGAACCTGGTCTGATCTTTCAGAGGTGGTGTGATTTACTAACAATCGCCGTGCGTGCATCGGACGAGCACGTTAAGTGACGGCCCCTAGGCTGGACCCACTGGTTAAATGGGTATCCTTTCCTATGCCCCCCCCCCCTGAAATTCTCTCACCCCTCTATGTGCAAAATCGTACTTGTACGGTGACGCCATCTACTGTACTCTAATCTAACTACAAACTGTCCTGTCAAAAGTCGCTAGACTTGCACTCATTCCTTCCGTTTCTGTGTCCTGCCTAAAAGGCGATCTCGCTGTAGGTGGCTGGGACCTCAACTCTATTCACTGTGGACGGAAGTCCTACAAGAAAATGACAAACAAAGTGGCTTGTAATAGACGAGCATTCACACCACTTGTACTTCCCCGCGCCCGCAGAGCATACAGCTTCTGGAATTCTTTTTTTTTTTTTTTGTAGTATCATTTACAGAAACAAATAACTATCCTCCCAGAGATATAATTTAAAACACCTAGTTTACCATAAATTTAATGGAAATGATATACCAATGGTAGTTTAAGCTGTAAGAAGTAATCCCTCACAAAGTCTTACAGCTGACCACACACATTGTGGATAAATTATTGCAACGCTCCATTTAATTATTACAACAGTCTTTAAATAAAGTAGTGTCAACTGAACTTTTTTGTATTTTTATTTATGTAAACATAAACCCTATATAATTATGAATATTCATTAACAATTTTTGTTCTCACGAGACTAATGTCAATAATGAAAATATTTTCTAGTAAATTCTACATGTTTGCTGAAATTCTTTTCATGTATAATATACTGTATTGCTCCGAATATAGGCTGTTCCCATTGCATTTTGATTGTTACAAATAAGGGTGAGATTAAGATCTTACACTGGCCAATCACAGCTCAGAACAACACTTGAGCTTTATTATTATACGAAATAATAATAATTTGGTTTCCAAAATCTCATCCTAAATTTTGAAACCGAACCGTATACTAATTTCGTGCTACAACGGAAAATATATTTTGGTTCTGAAAATTTTTATTATTATTAAGGTAGTTTGGAGGCCTCTCCGAATTCTGAGGCCCTGTGCAGAAAT
Organism: Macrothele yani; assembly: GCA_039090855.1. Classification (NCBI taxonomy): domain Eukaryota; kingdom Metazoa; phylum Arthropoda; class Arachnida; order Araneae; family Macrothelidae; genus Macrothele; species Macrothele yani. The sequence continues at coordinate 73,913,817 of CM077032.1, read as the reverse complement.
CAGGCCCTGAGGAGGGGTAAAAAGGGAAAACTTTATCTGATAAGTTAAAGAGGAGCATTTCATGCATCACATTAAAATTGCCGTTGTTGATATGGTAATTCTATATTCTTTCAGCAACACATTGTGCGACTGATACATATTTCTTTTATTTCAGCATGACGTCGGAAAAGTACATTTCTAAATATTTTGTACAAAGTAAAAAAATTCGCAGTGGACATTTTGCTTTTACTGGAGCTTCGGCCTTCTATGTAATCTTCTGCATTTCCCCCTAGTTACGTGTTGCTGCTTTTATATACAACAAATAGGTACAAACGTTTTCGACTGTATATATGTAACATATTGTCATTCATACGAACTGCTGTTACATTAAATTACAGTCTGAAATACATATTTCAAATTTATTGTCCTATGTTTATCATTTGAGTAAATACATATGAGATTTAAGAAGTAATTTATGGAGGATTTACTAAACAAATCTTTCAAGATAAAAATTAACCTACAATATATACCTACGTTACAAACACAGAAAAAATACGCATTTCATTCCTTGACTTGTAATCTGTTCTCTCGGGATGTGCTTTAATCATACATATACTAACACATGATGGAGGAGAGACAGTCTTGAAAACCTTTGCAAGGGGCCCCAAATCTTCTGAAGTCGGTCCGTGTGTGCAATTTTGTCAAAGTGTAGCTCGCGCGTGATACCTTATTTCCTCAATGGGGGCGCCACTGTCACACGTTATTTAGCATAAAGCAGATAATCTGGAGAAAGATCTCTGAGTAGCTTTTTCTCTGTGTTACAAACTTTCAGCCGGCTGCTTTTCCAGTACGGGTTTTATTCACAACAATAAAATACAGTAACTTGAACAAGAATCAATAAAAAAACAAAGATATTTATTTTTTCGATGCACCAAAGTTTTGCCAACGAAGTTGAATCAGTTAACCGCATAATTATCAAATATTTAAAATATATTGCTTTGTGTCATTTTAAAACCAGTGCTGTCGATGTAAGTATTGCTTGAAACAATTTTTTCAGTAGTTTATTATTATTATTTGGCAACAGTTCTGTTAAGGACCTCATTCACATGTTAACGTAATCACGTGATCGGTTTGGCCGGAGAAGAATGCTCTGAGATGCGAGCTCTTCTACAGCTCACGTGAAAAGGTTAGCATTAGTGTCACGTGAATGTGTTCATAAATTTCACGAATAATGGTAAAAATACTCATAATTTCAGGAAATAAAATGATAGTCATTTATGAGTGAAACAATGAACAGACGTGGTTCGTTGTGATACATATTTCTACACACATTTTACACGCAGATCACCACAAAGAACACAATTCACGCAGTATAAACAAAGTGTAAGTAACTTTATAGCGACCATTTGATAGGTTGTTCTTGCTTGACAAGATTTCACGTAGAATAACATTCACATTAACAAGAAGTATCAACTGACAATTGCATAAACTGTCAATGAAGAGCACATTTCTATTATGGCGTCATCTGCAATCTATAAAAATCGCTCTCATAATGCACGTCCTGTGTTTTACTCTGAGCTGTGTAAAAAGTGAGAAAAAAGCTTCTAACACGTTGTTTTCGGTATTTTTCATGGTTTTTCAGCTCAATGTTAACAGCACTTATCTTAAAGTGAGGTGAAAGCTCAACGACATCAATCATTATTTGCAGAATCACAATTCCAGGAAATCGGCCAATTGAGACCGACTCTTGAAATTTTATTGGTAGTTTTTTTTTACTGATTTCTGTCTTCAGGTTATTGCCAGCCATAACACAAAATGTACAATACAGACGCACACATACAATCTCTCTCCTTCCCTTCTCCTCCCTTCCTCTAATTTTCTCTCACTCTGCTACAATCACTTAAATCTCTCTCTGTCTCATTTCTTCCTCAGTCTTACGAAACCCTCTTTCTCAGTGCTCCACTCTATCTTTCACTTAAGTGCCTTACTCTGCCTCTTCCCTTTATCCATTCCATCTTTCTCAGCCCCTCTCTCTGTTTCCCATTTCTACCCTCCCTCCATCTTGCTTTCATTACCTCTTCTCTATCACTCACCATTCTCTTGCACTAACGACTCTCATTTTCACTCTTGCTCCTTTTGACACTCTCATCTTCCTCACTTCCTTTTTCATCCCTCTCCCTCTCTCTCTCTCTCTCTCTCTCTCTCTCTCTCTCTCTCTCTCTCTCTCTCTCTCTCTCTGCTCATCTGTCACTCCCCTCTGCCACCTCTCTTCTTTTCACCCTTTTCTGTTTCTGTATCCCCTCTCATTCTGGGCTTCTGTCACTTCCCTTTCCCTGTTTTTCTCTATATCGCCATTCTCTGTCCCTCTGTCACTCCCTTCTTTTTTCACTCTTTTGTTTTCTCTATCTCATCTCATTCTGGGCTTCTGTCACTTGACTTTCCCTGTTTTTCTATATATCGCCATTCCTTGTCCCTCTGTTTCCTCTGTCACTCTCTTCTTTTTTCACTCTTTGTTTTCTCTATCCCCTCTCATTCTAGGCTTCTGTCACTTGCCTTTCCCTGTTTTTCTCTAAATCGCCATTCCCTGTGCTTCTGCCACTTCCGTCTTTTTTCACTCTTTTGTTTTCTCTATCCCCTCTCATTCTAGGCTTCTGTCAATTTTCCTTTCCGTGTTTTTTTCTGTATCACCATTCCTTGTCTATTTGTTATTTCTGCCACCCCTTTTCCCCCTTTTTTTGTTTTATCTATCCCCTCTCATTCTGGGCTTATGTCACTTGCCTTTCAATGTTTTTTTCTATATCGCCATTCCTTGTCCCTCTGTTTCCCCTGTCATTCTCTTTTTTTCACTCTTTTTGTTTTCTCTATCCCCTCTCATTCTAGGCTTCTGTCGCTTGCCTTTCTCTGTTTTTCTCTATATCGCCATTCCCTGTCCTTCTGCCACTTCCGTCTTTTTTCACTCTTTTGTTTTCTCTATCCCCTCTCATTCTAGGCTTCTGTCAATTTTCCTTTCCGTGTTTTTTTCTGTATCACCATTCCTTGTCTATTTGTACCTTCTGCCACCCCTTTTCCCCCTTTTTTTGTTTTATCTATCCCCTCTCATTCTGGGCTTATGTCACTTGCCTTTCAATGTTTTTTTCTATATCGCCATTCCTTGTCCCTCTGTTTCCCCTGTCATTCTCTTTTTTTCACTCTTTTGTTTTCTCTATCCCCTCTCATTCTAGGCTTCTGTCGCTTGCCTTTCTCTGTTTTTCTCTATATCACCGTTCCTTGTCCCTCTGTCACCCCCGTCTTTTTTAACTCTTTTGTTTTCTCTATCCCCTCTCATTCTAGGCTTCTGTCAATTTTCCTTTCCGTGTTTTTTTCTGTATCACCGTTCCTTGTCTATTTGTTCCCTCTACCACCCCTTTCCCCCCGTTTTTTGTTTTATCTATCCCCTCTCATTCTGGGCTTATGTCACTTGCCTTTCAATGTTTTTTTATATATCGCTGTTCCGTGTCTCTCTGTTTCCTCTGTCACCCCTTTTCACTCTTTTGTTTTCTCTATCCCCTCTCATTCTGGACTTCTGTCACTTGCCTTCTCTGTCACTCACATCTTCTTCACGTCTTTGCCTCATTCTTTCCTGTGTCCATCAACGTCTCTCACTCTATCACTCTGTTTCTCTCGCTAGTGTTCTAAACTTTATCACCCCAGTCTCCCTTTCATCACACCACACGCCTTTGTCACCTTCACTTACTGCTTTTATTTTCTCTCTCTCTATCTCTCTGGTTAAGGTCTTCCACTTTCTTCCCCTATCTCAGCTTCTGTCACTTGCCTTTCTGTTTCTCACTGGCGTTCTTTATTCTCTTTATCCCCATTTGCTTTTCTCTCATCTCGCTCACTCCGTTCTTCCACATTCCTTTTCTCTCCCTCCCTCTCTCTCAGCTTCAGCCACTCCCTGTTCTCCTCTTTCTCTCACTCCTATCTCCTTCCCTCCCTCTGTTTGCCATTTTCTCCTCTTACTCACCCTCCGCGCTCTGTTTCGCTTAGTTTCTGTACAACCCGTCTACCTCTCTTTCAGTTTGTATTGCTGTGACTATCTGTCTCTCTCCATTAAGAACCAAAAATTTGTTTACCCTCACGAGTTCACTCCATACATGCTTTCAGTTATTATAGCACCACTGAAGGTTTTAAGATAACAAAATCCAAATGAAATTCCCCATTCCTATTATCTTTATTTTCATCACGTATTGTTGCCAAATTCTATGTTTCGCACAATTCTTTTGCAATTAAAATTTCATGTTTATATCGTAATGGAGTTCTATATAAAACAATTTTATAAAAACGCGTGCGAAACCCAAACGATATGTTCTAATAACTGCAGTTACTTGGAAATGTCCAGTGTTCCAGAGTTAACGGATATTTCCTTCTCATATTTCTTTGCCAATGTCGATCGTGCGTGATTTTTAGCGATTTCTTGATCAGTTAATCTGCTTATTGCATACAAGACCCACAACTTTCTATGCAACCAATTCGAAATACAAATTACGTAACACAGAAACAGAATTAATAGGAGATAGATATAACATCGGAAACACAAAACAAGAAATCGTCATAGATATTTTAAACAGTAAGACAAGTTTTTAAAAAAAGTATTGGATATAAAAACTTATTAGCTTTATTGTCGTATTGGTTGTATCTTTTGAATTACTTATTCTACTATTGATTAAAATTTCTCAGTTTGCACACCTAAACGAATTTCATTTTATATTTTGCTTTATTTTATTTTTTTTCGTATGCGGAATATAAATCTTTTCCTAGATTACTACCACTGCATATAAAATACTATTTCAACAAAATTTTATATTTTATCAAGTATATAACATTTTTAATCGATTCCTTCACAACTACAGTGTACTTTATTTTCAATGTAACATAAGTTTTAATATCTATATATATAAAAGAGAAAGTTTGTATATTTGTTTGTTTCTATGTTTGTTTGTTTGTCCGCTATACAAATCTACAGTTTTCAACTTACAACCACCAAATTCGGTATACTATCTCATGGTACTCTAACTTAGACCGTAGAAGGGTTTCGGAAGGGATCGGAGCCCGGGAGGTCAAAGGGACCCCCACACAAAATTTTCGTTATTTTAGTTAAAATTTCTACAGTTTTCAATTTGGAACCACCAAATTTGGTATACTATCTCATGGTACTCTGACTTAGACCGTAGACGGTTTGGGGAAGGGGTCAGAACCCGGGGTTCAAAGGGCTGGGGGGGGATCAAAGGGCCCCATATACAATTTTGGTAAAAAGTTCTACAGTTTTCAATTTACAACCACCAAATTTAGTATATTATCTCATGATACTCTGACTTAGACCGTAGACAGTTTTTGGAAGAGGTCGGAGCCGGTGGTGGTGGTGGTGTGTGTGTGTGTGTGTGTGTGTGGGGGGGGGGGGGGTTCGATTTAGAACAACCAAATTTGGTATATTATCTCATGGTACTCTAACTTAGACCGTAGACAGTTTTTGGAAGGGGTCGGAGCCAGGGGTCAAGCCCCAAACCAAATTTTCGATAAAATTTTTACAGTTTTCAATTTAGGACCACCAAATTCGGTACACTACCTCATGGTACTCTAACTTAGACCGTAGATGGTTTTTAGAAAGGGTCGGAGATCGGGGTCAAGCGATCCCCACACAAAATTTTCGTAAAATCTACAGTTTTCATTTTAGAACCACCAAATTTGTTGTACTATATCATGGTACTAAACCGTAGACGGTTTTCGGAAGGGGTCGGAGCCCGGGGGTCAAGGGGGCACAATACAAACATTTTCATAAAAAGTTCAATTTTTAGTTTTACGCTAGCTTTCACCACCAACAGGCTGCTGCGTCAGGCAGAAATATAATGTTATGTAAAGACTTCCAGATATTCAAAATGATAAACAAAAGGATGATCAATGCCAATGTTTTTGTTCCCCATGAAAAACCAAAAATATTGTTTACCAAAAAGCAATAACCTAAACGAATTAAAATAAATTTACTGGAAAATTACAGGAATATGTTTTCCATTCATAACATTTCACCCGCTGAACTTGGTGATTCCACGAATATTTACCGGAAAAATACCGGGTAACCCTGCTAGTAATGTATAAAAACTGAAGTATTCAATTAACATTTTATCAGTAATTTATTGGTATGTTTGCACGCTAATAACACGCATTATGTAAATTAATCTACCGCTTACGGTTTTCGAGAGCTACGGGACTTTTACCTGCTTGTAAAAAGTGCCTATCGACTGGCTAAAGGGGATAGCTAGATTTCCAAAATAAATTCATAGGCTTTTTGGTAAGCTGACATTTACGCCTGAACTCAAATTTCATAGGAAATACATACCTCGAAGAAAAAATGCAAACGTGAATTAACAGTAGTTGCATTTGAGGTTGAAGTGGCACAAAACAACAGCCAGGTTGATATATTGATGTTAGCAGGAGGTTGAACCGACGTATACCATACAAGTATAAAATCTGAAGCACTCAGAGTAACGATCTCCCTACCCCAGCCGTCTAATTCCCAGTCTGTTTATGTCTAATCTTTGATTTTTTCAATAACGCACATCATATTTACCCGTGTAATTTGTGCTCTCAAAGTCCCCGATAAATGCTTAAAATACGCAGGAAATTTTTAACAAGCTACAAATTTCGATAAAGAAATTCTGTGTGAATGCCACGTAGTTTTAATTTCTTTCAGAGTAACAAAAAACAAAATATTGACGAGCTAATGTATGAAAATTACATTTACTTTTACCCTTATCCTTGATTTTCCCTGGGGTTTTAGTTTTTGTTTTCTTTAAAAGTTACTGGAATAGATATTGTGTGAAACAAATGTTTACCGTTGATGTTTCTCTTCTCTGCGATACAGAGCACTCACTATACCAGTGCTTATGTGCGTGCACAGATGTACAGCAATGTTTCACCCCTCTTTTTTGCGATGCGATATCAAATATATGATACCCTAAATTTATAATTTCTGAAATTTGACATTTTCTTATTTCCATTTTTCTCCAGAAACGTAACTAATTTCTTTTCTCTTCATGTTCTTTAAGTGTTTTTCTAGCAGTTCTTTAAATAACCCTTTTCAGAAGTAACAGAATGGGATACATAAATCGCACTTCCTAATCTTTCATTTTAAACTATATTGTTATTTTATTTTCTCCATAAGAAGACTGCACAACCGAGACGCTTGTTACTATCTTTTGAACTGCAGTGATTCTTTTGTTCATATTTTTCACAAACCTGGATTGAATTCTGGCTGATGTAGCCCCCTTTTGAGCCAAATACATTTTGAGTTCCTGATTTTATTCACCTGAAGGTATAAATTAAATTGACATAAGCAAAATTTCACTTCACTAAAAGTATGTGAGTGTTAGAGAGAATCGGGTTCACTTCATATAATAGTTTTAAAAATCTAAGATTTTTAGGAGAAAATATTTGTAGACATTCAATAATATCCATTATAAGAGAATGGTTTTTAAGACACTATTTTTAATTTTTTTTTATGTTGTTTCTCGTGAATAAAATTTATTTTAGTTTTCTTTTCAATGAGATAAATTACAAGATAGTGGGTTTTAAAATATTTACTTTTTTTTTGTATATTATTTCTCGTGGCAAAATGTTTTTTAGTTCCCTTCTCAGTGGTATGATTTTAAGATTAATGGTTTTTAAGATGCTATTTTTTTTTCTATATTATTTCACGCGGGTAAAATTTATTTTAGCTCCTTTTACAATGATATCAACAAGATAATGGTTCTTTAAGATTATTAGTAATATCATTTTTAGTGGCTAAAATTTCTTTTAGTTCCTTTCTCAATGATATAAATTGTAAGAGAATGGTTTTTAAGATACTACTTTTAATTTTTTGTGTATTGTTCCTCGTGAATAAAATATCCTTTAATTCCCATTTCAGTGATATCAGTTATAAGATAATGGTTTTTAAGATACTATTTCTTATTTTTTGTATATTATTTTTCGTGGCTGAGATTTCTCTTCGTTCCCTTTTCAATGAGATGAATCTGCATTATAATGGCTTTTATACTATTTTTTGTATATTATTTCTCGTGACAAAAATTTCTTTTAGTTCCCCTCTCAATGGTATCAATTATAAGATAATGGTTTTTACGATGCAATTTTTTTTGTATATTATTTCTCGTGAGGAAAATTTATTATAGCTACCTTCTCAATGATATCAACAAGATATTGGTTCTTTAAGATACTATTTTTTCTTTTTTTGTACATCACTTCTCGTGGCTAAAATTTCTTTTAGTTCCCTTCTCAATTATATCAATTATAAGATAATGGTTTTTTAACATACTATTTCTCTTTTGTATATTATTTCTCGTGGCTAAAATTGGTTTTAGTTCCTTTCTCAATGATATCAATATAAGATAATGTTTTTTGATATACTTTTTTCCTTTTTTGTATATCCTTTCTTGTAGATAAAATTGTTTTAGTTCCCTTCTCAATGATATCAGTAATAAGATAATGCATTTTAAGACACTCACTATTTATTATTTTTTGTATATTATTTCTCGCTGCTAAAATTACTTTTAATTCGTTTCTCATTGGTATCAATAAGATAATAGTTTTTAAGATAATAACTATTACTCTTGTATATTATTTATCGTGGCTGAAATTTCTTTTAGTTTACTTAATTCTGAGTATGTATCTTAATTTCACTTGATTAATTGGTGAATGACGTAAAAATTACTATTCGACAGTACGTAAGTAAATGGCTTCCCGATCATATTCCGTTTCATACATTTTTTTACCATTCAAAGACAAATAAAATTAGAACATAACAGAATACACGAATGACAGTTTTAAGAACTAAGAATTGAAACACTATACAGGCTTTAAACTATGAAATTAATACATAATTAGTGAATAGTATATTACCATTTGACTCTCACTGCTATAGTCTATCCTAGCAACTTGCACTGTTAAAGTATGGGTGAATAAAAAAAGCTATCTACCCTGCTAGCTACTCAAAAACAAAATCTGCTCCTGATATAGGCTTCCATTTTGCTAATTGCACGGGACCCGGACGCTCCAGCAATCAACGACTTCGTAAGAACTTGACATGCTCTCTCGCTCGTCTACATACGAACTTTTCGTAACTTTTTGTCTAACCATTTGGGCGATAAGAATCTGAGTACAATTTTTTTTTTTTAAATCAGCGTCTACTTTCTACTAGTGCTGTGTAAAGGTTGCACAGTTTTCGATGTAATCTCGACTCAGGTTTTCATGGCGTCGTGTGTTGATTGATTGGGTTTTCTACAATGTGCACCTCCTGGCGAGGATTTTGAGGCGGAGGACTGATCTGACCTTCATACGTCTTTGACAAGGAATTCTGGTACGCTTGCAATACTCTGAAGGCTAAAAAGAAAAAAGAAATCAGTATGTTAGTATCGGAGCTTACATTGACAGGAGGCATGCAATAGTTTGTAAGAAGTTGCATAAACACTTCCGATGGACGTTCTTCCCAATGGCATACCTAGAGGGGTGCAAAGGGCCATGTGCACCCCCTCCTTCCCCAATAACTTTGTCTAGTATTATTGATACAGTGTAACTGTCTAATTCGAACGTCTTTAATTCTAATTCTTGGTTAATTTGAATTTTGCATTTGGTCCCTTGAATTTTCTATTAATATATAAATAATGTTTAAAAAAACCCCTGTAATTCGAACTTTTTTTTATGTTTAATTCGAAAAAAAAAAAAAACATTTTCGTATTTTCAACAATTACAGTAACGAACAAAAGTATTTGGCGAAACACTTTTTCGACCATAATTTTTTTTCTGCTGGACCAAATCGGGTCATTTTGGAATATGATATGTGTTATTCAGTTGTAAACATGACCCATATGCAGAAGGATCGGAAATCTTAACACAGATCAGGTACCGAGCTTAATTGCAAAGATCATACAAATTGACCAACAAAGTAGGCGTGTATCACATTCATTTAATGCAACGATAACAGAAAACAAGTACGAGAAAACAATAACTAATACTTAGTGGGATAACCACGAGACTTAATAACAGCTGCACAACGGGCCGGCATCGAGTCCACTAGCTTCTCGATGGTTACCTGCAGAATTCGCGCCCATTCTCCAGACAGCTGGTCAAACTTCTGGGCCCTATTCCAGCAGGTTTTCTTCGCACATAGTCTCTCCAGCTCCTCCCACATATGGTCGATGGGGTTGAGGTCTGGAGATTGGCTTGGCCAGTCTAGAAGTGTGACCTGTTGCTCCTGGAAGGCTGCCTTCGCTACTGTGGAGGTGTGCTTCGGGTCGTTGTCTTGCTGCATGATCCATCCGGGTGGCATGTTCTGATTTGCCCATGGGTAGACATTGTTGATGAACATGTTCCTGTAGTTCTGGCCGGTCATTATTCCGTCAATCTTGATGATTGGGCCCATTTCATTGCGAGAGAAGGCGCCGTAAACCATGAGCGACCCTCCTCCGTGCTTGACAGTCGGCTGAATGAGCTGGGGTTGAATCTCTGGCCACACGGACGTCGTACGTATCGGATGCAATCACTTCCGAACAAGTTGAACTTGCTGTCGTCGGTGAAAAGCACCTTACTCCAGTCCGCCGCGGTCCAGTGTCGATGACGGCGCGTGAACGCGATTTTGCTCGTCGATTCTTGACTGCGATAAGTGGTTTCTTGGCGGGGGATCTTCCATTTAATCCACCAGCAATGAGACGACGGGAGATGGTCATTCGGCTGACGTTCAGGTCGTCACTGTCGCGGAATTCGGTGGCGATGTCCACAGCAGTCAAGGTGGGATCAGCACGAGATCGACGGAGGATGCTTCTATCCTGACGCAACGCAGTAGAACGAGGCCTACCACATCGCGGACTGTTCTCGACGGTCCAAATCTTTTTATAACGTTGCAGGATAGCTGAAATGGACTAGTGTCGGATCTTCAAAGCCCTCGGAATGTCGGTGACTCGCATTTCGGATTCCATCATGTGCACGGCCGCCTAGCGAGCTACAACAGGGATATCCGAATTTTTACCCATTTCTGAAAACCTAAGATTGACTTATTATCACACTACACATCACAAAACCTACAAAAATCGCAAGAAAAACATTAATACATACAGCAAACAAATGGGTAATAATTGGCGACTCTTGAATATGGCCCATTTCGAAAGACAAATTCGCTCTGAGCGAAATACAAACTACGCGGCATTGTAACCCACGAATCAACACATATCATATCCCAAAATGACCCGATTTGGTCCAGCAGAAAAAAAATTATGGTCGAAAAAGTGTTTCGCCAAATACTTTTGTTCGCTACTGTACCTTTTAAAATGGGTACGTGCTGTTCTGGATGAAGTTATGAGTTCTAGATGAAGCAACAAGTTAAACCTGAAACTATAGCCAACTGCTTCGGAAAAGCAGGCTTCCAGCATCCCGATGATGAGTCTCAACTACATCAATGTAATGGTGGCGAGGATATCATACCCACTGTGGAGTACTGGGAAGATGTAGGCCGTGATGTACCGCATGAGACTTTTGTGAGAGTTGATAACAATTTAGCTGTTTGTGGTGAGCTCACAGATGATGAGAACTTGGCTGATGTTTTGAATAAGAAGACCTGCTGTGTACCTTCTGATGAAGGGCCGCGGGTAGCCTAGTGGTCAACGTTCATGACCGCCACGGAGAAGACCCCGGGTTCGATCCCAAGCAGATACGAACGCTCGAACCAGTAAATATCCGCCGTACGTCGGATGGGCACGTTAAGCCGTAGGGCCCCGGGTACGCCCCCTCCCCTCGGTAATGAATAAGGGCGTCTTCCTCCCCCTTTCTACCTCGCTTCTGTGTCACTTTCCTATAGGGCACTCTATCCCAAATCTCCTAGTTTCCTATTTCTAAGGGTTGTTTAAGACCTGGGGTCAGACACTCCTTTCCTAAAATCCTCTACTGAATATCTGATCTGATCTTCAGATGAAGAACTGGGATGGCCAGAATTTCCTGAAGAGCGCCTTCCAAATTCAGTAGAGCCCTTGGTTCACCTCCAACAGTTAAGGAAGTTTGTTGAGGAACAGCAGAATGTAAGTGACTCTCTATTTCATTCACTCGATAAACTTGAGCAATTTACACTTACCCATAGCATAAATTCTAAGAAGCAGGCCAAAATTTAACGTTTTTTTACAAAAAATATGTAAATTTACCGTACTGTACTTTTTTTGTATGTTATGAATAAATATCTTGTTTTTTACAGTACTTGAATGTGCCCATATTCAAATTTGCCTAATTCGAATTTGTCGATAATTCGAATTATTTTTGTGGTCCCTTAAGCTTCGAATTATCCAAGTTACACTGTATACAAGGTGTATCAGAAATGATGGTCACAACTTTAAGGGGTGATAGAACACGGCATAAGGAACAATATTTGTTATACAAGACATGGTTGAATGTGAAAAGTTAATGCGCAAACACATGAATGACGAAGAACACGGCAAAGGAATAATCTTTATGAAAGGATCATGTATAATACAAAAAGGGATTTACGCATATTTTACAATAATTGTTCAAAGGAACTTCCACCTACCGCAAGACTTGCCTCACAGCGGTGATTTGGAGGATTCCCGGCATGGCACGTACTTCGCCAGCAGCGGCGCTAAACAGAACAGATGCTGCAAACTCTGGCTGCAGCACTGTTGCAGGTACCAGCGTGCAAATGTCACACGGCGAGGAAAATCAGGTTCTTGTAAGTCCTGGACCCCCATGGAGATGGTAAGGGTTGAGGTGTTCCTCGTGAAGTACACGCCATACCGTCATATGACTCACTCCGCGAATATGTGCCATCCATAAAGGAAGGATCTATAGAGTGGAAACAGACATAGGAGCCCATGGAAACTCCTCCCATAGAAAGTGGCGCCCCCACGGACCTAAAACAGAACCAAACTGTGACGTGAATCCATCCCGAAGGCAATGGTTGGTATGGCAACCCTAACCCAGTGCTGGGGTGGTGAGGAGCATCTGCTCTGCGCCACCCTTCCGTTGCCCCTCTCCCCATGAACTTTGTCCTCAACTGCTGTCCCAATCTAAGCGAAGTGAGGCATCGGAAAGATGACAATAACGAAATATCCATTGATATTGAAGCCAAACACGTAGATATCGAAACAGATGACAATGGAATGCAAATCAGAATTGAGCGTAAAGCTATATTGTGAAGAGAACAATGACAAAGTATGCGTGAATGAAATGTGCAACAAAAACACATAGAAACCTAAGTAATTGAATTTACAAAGGAAAAAGTTAACGATCAGTGAGGAATAAGCAAGAATAATGCCGCTTATTAGAATGCTACAGGAAACTGGAAAATGCAAACCAAAACAGAATCCGGAAAATGATAGGTATATGTCGTACACGTAGTCTTCCACTCTGCAGTGAGGTCTAAGCTCAAACAGCTGAAATGGACAAAGTCATGTGATTCGCGGTGAATCCTGGGAAGCCCATCTGTCAATCAACTGTAGTTCTGTTTTAGGCCACGGGTGCGCTGCAGTCGACTTCATGACGTCATGAGTTTCAGCTTAATACAGGCAGTGTCTTCTCTATGTATCCTTCCTTTATGGTGCCATCGCTCGAGTGCTGCCTTCCGGCCGATCTTCCGGAATCGCCTCTATCCTATTCGGTGTTCTGCCCGTCCATGAACAGCCTGCGTCCTGTCTGTGGGCGTGGAACGATCCCGTCTCACACAGTTGTCTGCGCAAGCGCTGAAAGGTTCGGCGATCGGGGCACTGGCCGATGTGGAAAACACTCTCGGTTCAGTCGTGGAGCTTCGACGGCGTTGCCGTTTGCGGCTCCGTACATGAATTGGATATCCGTCTTCTCAGCATTCGAATACCACTGCATCTCGGTGGCTGTACAGCTTGCGAATGACGATGTGTGTGTGTGTGCGAAACGCGCCGGGAAGCACCCTCTACTGGCTAACCACACGACTTCCAACCACGCCTTGTATTACACATATTGTTCCTTCTGCTGTGTTTTATCACCCCTTAAAGTTGTGACATTTCTGATACACCCTGCTGTATATTGTCGGTGACGTTATTTCGCTAGTGTAACCATTCTGGTCTTCCTTAAATTGCCCTTAGTTACTTCTGCATTTGAAATGGTCAGACGAGGTCACATGTGCCTGTTGTTAATGCCTATCCCCACTCCCCCGGGGCGCATTTCCCACTTGTGTGCCACCAAAGAAAGAAGAGAACGCACTGATGTTATAGTGGTCAGCGCGTCAGTCTAATGAATGGTGAGGGCTGGGGCTGGGGGAGGGAGTAAGCCATTTATTTTGAGTACATACCATAGCAGGAAAATAAAAACGTAGAATGAACATTACTTTGTAATTAATGGTACAGGGTGATTCATAAAGAAGTATACAGTTTCAACGCACTATAAAACAAGAACAATGTAAGATATTTTATGTTACCTGTAACAGAATTGTAGGGGAATGTTTCAAGTTTTTTTAGAGACAGTCACAGATGTTCCATGTGTGCACCCTAAGTCACACGATACACATCGAGCCAGTAATCCATTTCCGCCCAAACGCGAGGTAAGATATCTGAATCAAGTGTAGTGATAGTGGCTGTATATGGAATCATTTTCGGCTTCTTTCTCAAAATTCTCCAGACAGTGGGCTGTGAAATATGCACTTCACGACTCACCCTTCGCGTTGATTTCTCCGGGCTTCGTTGAATGGCGGCGCAAACACTATCGACGACTTCTTCCGATACGCGCGGTCGTCCAGGGCTTTTAAGTTTGCACAAACAGCCAGTAGTTTCAAATTTTTGATGCCAATCGTAGATAGATTTTCTGGTTGGAGGTTCTTTTCACGAATCGTGATCGAAAATGCCGTTGCACAACAGTTACAGATTCCGTTTTGCTCAATTCAAGAACACAAAACGCCTTCTCCACTGCAGACGCTGCCATTTTGACTGACTAGTCACGTGACACGCTTGCTACCGCCTACGTCACTACTCTCAGTAGCGGGACACAAATGTTGTGAGTGCATCTACCTAACGGTTCGCAGTTGTGGTCCGTGTCTTCAACTTTTACTGTTTTACAGCATCTGGAAACTGTATACTTCTTTATGAATCAGGGTGTATTTGAGAAAAATAAACATGGTTGGTTTCATGCACATGTTTTCAACATTTTTTTTTTTTGATTGGAGGTTTAACGACCACCGTGAGCAACTCAATGGGCTATAAGCAGTCGCCCGTCCCTAATTTAGGGTCACTGGTTCCAGGGAAGGGATAGGGCCAGTGCCGTAAGCCAAACACAACATCCATACGTCACCGGGATTCGAACCCGGACCCTTTTCGGACGAATGATCAGAGGCCATCGCTTAAACCACTGCGCCACGGCTTTCACCACTTTAGGAAGGAATGATATGAACAGTATGATGAAATTACACCGGTGATTCTTTGATTAAATTTAATGTTTAAATAGCGATAAGTCAAAGTACAAAATTTTGCATGCGTGGCTTTGGCATTGCACCGACGAAATGCACACCCAAAATTAATTTCTGGGTACACCACTGGTTCTGCTGGAAGGTCCATTGAAGGTCCGTGAGTAAAATACAGTTCATATGGCGCTGAAAAAAGTGCGTACGTATTAGAATTCAAATTGTACAGGGTGATCCCAAAAGCCCTGCCCTATTTTTTCAAAATTATTCAAAAGTAACAACGCCGCCCCGGTGGCGCAGTGGTCTAAGCGATGGCCTCTGATCATTCGTCCGAACGAGGTCCGGGTTCGAATCCCGGTGAGGCGTGGATGTTGTGTTTGTCTTACGGCACTGGCTCTCTCCCTTCCCTGGAACCAGTGACCCTAAATTAGGGACGGGCGACTGCTTATAGCCCATTGAGTTGCTCACGGTGGTCGTTAAACCTCCAATCAAAGAAAAAAGTAACAACACCACTTACTGACATAAGATATAGAGAGTGTCTCAAAAATCCACCAAAGTGGCGCAGTGGTCTAAGCGCTGGCTTGTGACTCTCCTTCCGTGGAGGTTCCGGGTTCGAATCCCAGTGAGGCATGGATGTTGCGTTTGTCTAACGGCACTGGTTCTCTCTCCCTTCCCTGAAACCAGTGACTTCTGGATATTTTTTTCCCTTGCTATCCAGTTCAATATTTCAACTCTCCGTCGGTGGTTCTTTCTTCTAGCAATATGTCCATCCCATTGCGCCGCCCCGGTGGCGCAGTGGTCTAAGGCGCTGGCCTCTGATCATTCGTCCGTAAAGGGTCCGGGTTCGAATCCCGGTCTGGCATGGATGTTGTGTTTGTCTTACGGCACTGGCTCTCTCCCTTCCCTGGAACCAGTGACCCTAAATTAGGGACGGGCGACTGCTTATAGCCCATTGAGTTGCTCACGGTGGTCGTTAAACCTGCAATCAAAAAAAAAAAAAAAAATCCCATTGCAATTTCAGGAATTTTGACCATGTCTTTCACTCTTGTCATTTTCCCGATCCACGAGTTCCTATTTGTATCATTCCAGGTAACATCAAACATGCATCTCTACGTGCTCTTTCAGTTGCTGCAACGTCTGTCTGTCTATTTTAGTTGAGGTCCATGTCTGTGCTCCATGCGTAAGGACTGGAAGGATGCACTGATTAATCAGTTTCTTTTTAAGAAATAATGTATCCGACAAAGTTTTATAGGTCGATTATTTTCTTCATAAATGTGACAATGTGGTCATCACTTAATATCTGTTGCCTAATTTAGGTATCGGTACCTTTACATTTTCCCCAGCAATCGCTAAATATAAAATCTAAATATTAATTTCTTGTAAAAAAAAGTACTTTCGATCAGTATATATATGTATTATTGTTATTGTTATTATTATTATTATTATTAAACGGACAGCGTCAGCACAGGCGCAGTAACTTAACTTTCGAAGTGGTATCGTGATATCTACAAAATTGAGATGCAGCCCCCTCCCCCCATCTCACCTTACCACGAGCCGCCACTGATGAATTGTGAAGAAAATGGCTACAGAAGTTTGACCATTGGAAATTCAAGGCATGGATTTTAAGTGGATCCACCTTAATAAACTTCAGCATGTACACCTTTTGTTGCGAGGAGTACATCAAGCAGATATTCAGCCTTTGCCCATGTATGTGCCAAAGTGGATTCTGTAACAGATGCAATTGCAGCAATTATGCGAGTTTTCAGTTTGTCAGCACTTTTGTTGAATAAACTTTGTCTTTCACGTCCCCGCAAGAAGAGGTCTAGAGGCGTGGAATCTGGAGAGAGGGGAGACAATGGGATGGGTCCATTTCGTCCAATCCACCTGGCTCGAAATTCCTAATTTTAAAAATTTCGTACAACCTTACTAAAGTGTGGCGGTGCACCATCTTTTTGCCACATTATTTCGGGATGTAAATGGTAAATTTAGCAAAAAATGAATCATGTCCAAATAAATTTATTTTGTGACTGTGGACTCCACGAAAAGAAAGGTCTGATCACATGATCAGCCATTAAGCCACACTACACGTTCACTTTAGGACTTTTCCGGACATGTTCGACGAAGTGATGTGGATTCTCATATGCCGCCCCGGTGGCGCAGTGGTCTAAGCAATGGCTACTGATCGTTCATCCAAAAGGGGTCCGGGTTCGAATCCCGGTGAGGCATGGATGTTGTGTTTGTCTTACGACACTGGCTCTCTCCCTTCCCTGGAACCAGTGGCCCTAAATTAGGGACGGGCGACTGCTTATAGCCCATTGAGTTGCTCACGGTGGTCGTTAAACCTCCAATCAAAAAAAAAAAAATTCTCATACCCCCAACTTCTGATATTGTGGTGTTTGACTTCACCTGAAACATAAAAAGTTGCTACATCTGTAAAAAAAAAAAAAATGTTTCGTAGGAAGTCATCTGCTTCTAGATGATTTATTAGGGGTATGGAAAAATTTCCGCTGCCCCGGTAGCGGGCGCTGTAGGCGTCTAACCGGCAGGCGACCTGCGCTGTCAGTTCGCACATGAAGCCAAGCATGGCGGTCGATAAAGTTCATTTGTGGCACTGTTTGTTATTCATGTTTAATTTAGGGAAAAGTGCGAGTGAAGCATACGGTTCAATACATCAGGCGTATGGCAAAACGGATAACCGGTGAACGGCCTTGTCGAGAACGATTTGCCAGGTTTAAGAAAGGTGATCTAATCTTAGAAGACAAGCCACGTGCAGGTAGACCTCAGGAACTCGCCGACGAGGAGCTTGAATCCCTGTTGCAAGGGGATGCCACACAATCGACCACGCAACTGGCGAAACGTTTGAAAGTGGCTCAATCGACGGTGGTACAGCATCTATAGGCCTTGGGGAAGATCCAGAAGATTGGTAAGTGGGTTCCGCATACTTTAACGGACCGTAATATTGGTCAACGATTGAGCATCTGCATGTCGTTGCTGAAAAGCTTTAAGGGAAGAATTTCTTGTGGAAGGTTGTCACCGGGGATGAAAAATGGGTCTATTGCGAGAACCCAGTACTCAAGCGATCCTGGGTCGACCCAGGCCAGCCATCAACATCCACTGCAAAACAGGATAGCCACGGGGAAAAAGTGCTTTTGTGTGTGCGATGGGATATGCATGGAGTGCTGTACTTCGAAGTGTTGAAACCGGACGAAACAATCACTGCACAACGATATAGCGATCAGTTGATGAAACTGAACGCCGCAATCCAGCAAAAACGCCTATGGGGAGGTAAAAGACGCCACCCAATCATCCTGTCACACGATAATGCCAAACCACATGTCGGTGCCACCACGAAATCAACCCATCGAACAGTTACACTGGGAGGTTTTACCGCACACTCCCCGGACATTGCACCCTCAGACTTTGATCTGTTTCGCTCTATGCAACACGGCCTAGCCCAACAGCGGTTCACCACAGTTCCAGATGTGGGAAACTTCGTCACTGCGTTCTTCAGCTCAAAACCCGAGTCCTTCTATCACGGGGGCATTCATTTGTTGCCTGAAAAATGGCAAAAGGTCATTGATGCTAACGGCCAATGTTTCGTTGAATAAATGTGTACTGCTTTCCTGATTGTTCCTTCTCCTTAAAACGGCAGAAACTTTTGCATACCCCCACACCAAAGTTAAAACGGCGTTGCTTGTTGCCCGGCTGTGAAGCTCGCAATATCTGCCCCTTGTAGGCATATAGACGGAGTTATTTGGTGCAAGACTCGATGTTCTGTTGCACGAGGAGTTGCCAACCCCTTTGCAGCAGTTCGTATCGGTTTAGTAGGGCTACGTGAAAAGGCTTCACTAATGCTTTCGACGTCTCCTTGACCTGTGCCTGGTCTTCCACATCTTAGCCTATCAACGACACTTCCAGTTTTCAGAAACTTCTTGTTCCAAGCCAAAATGCTAGCGCAGTGGTCTAAGCGATGGCCTCTGATCATTCGTCCGAACGGGGTCCGGGTTCGAATCCCGGTAAGGCATGGATGTTGTGTTTGTCTTACGGCACTGGCTCTCTCCCTTCCCTGGAACAAGTGACTCTAAATTAGGGACGGGCGACTGCTTATAGCCCACTGAGTTGCTCACGGTGGTCGTTAAACCTCCAAACAAAAAACAAAAAAAAATGCTACAACGACTTGGAGGATCGTTTCCAAATTCCGAACGAAAATTGCTTGCACTTGGGTAACAGACTTCGTTTCGAAAAACCAACCAACACATATCTCTTTCTTTGCTGGAGTAGACATTTTTTCAACTAATCTAGCGAATGAATCAGTAGCGCCATCTAGTGACCTATTTGGGAAACAGAAACAAAACTTTGTTAAGCAAGTTAACAAAATCTGCAAAAATTATGTTCATATCCCGAATAGTTTTTTTTTTAATAAATTTTTAAAATATGTCAAGACACCTCTTCCATCAAATGTGAGTCAGTTAAAGGACTGTCTGGTGAACGCCTGGTATGTTGTAGGCGTAGATGCACTTCAACACCTTGTGGAATCTACGCAAAACTGCATAGGTTCTGTAATTAGCTAGAAGAACAAATCCGGTAGCAAAGTTCTCTTCCATCAAATGGGAGTCAGTTAAAGGACTGCCTGGTGCACGCCTGGTGTCCTGTAGGCGTAGATGCACTCCAACACTTTGTGGAATCCATGCTAAACCACGTACGTTCTGTAATTAGCTAGAAGAACCGATCTGGTAACAAAGTTCTCTTCCATCAAATGGGAGTCAGGTAAAGGACTGACTGGTGAACGCCTGGTGTCCTGTAGACGTAAATGCGCTCCAACACCTTGTGGAATCTATGCCAAATCGCATACGTTCTGTAATTAGCTAGAAGAACAGATCCGGTAGCAAAGTTCTCTTCCATCAAATATGAGTCAGTTAAAGGACTGCCTGGTGAACGCCTAGTGTCCTGTAGGCGTAGATGCACTCCAACACCTTGTGGAATCTATGCCAAACCGCGTACTTTCTGTAATTAGCTAGAAGAACCGATCTGGTAGCAAAGTCCTCTTCCATCAAATGTGAGTCAGTTAAAGGACTGTCTGATGAACGCCTGGTATGCTGTAGACGCAGATACTCTACAAAACCTAGTGGAATTCATGTCAAAACACATACCTGGTGTAGTTAGGGCTAAATGCAGTCTAACTCGAAAATTTTTTAAAGGTTTCTAAATTGGTGGCTATTATATATACATCAACAGTAATAATTTACTGGCATGATCAATAGCTTTGATTTGTAAGGGGATCTTGATCTTCGTTTGAGGCGCCAACCTCTGAGTATGAGAGAAATGTTTGGGGATATGTTACAAGCTATAGATATCTTACCTTCATTGCTTGTAGATGCAGCAGATGACCTTCTCCTGTACTGGTTTACAGCTGCAAAGATAAGAAGATTGTAAAACAGCGAAATGTAGTAACTGAAATTACATTTAACAATAACAGAAAACAAAACTAGTTAAAATAATATACTGTTTTCACAGAGCGTTACTGAAAAGTAGACATAAATTCAGCACATAAATAAAAAACAATTATTTACAAAAATGTGCGTTGAAAATGTTGCGAACAAAAGGAAAATAATATTGGTTGTATAGAAATATTTCTTGGTTATAGAAGCGAGAGTACATATGAATAATCAAGAGGTCTCATAGAAATATTTATAGATCTGTATCGATCTTATAAAAAAATATTTGACACCTCCTGAGCTCAGTGGCGGCACCAGATTTTTTTGTCTGCGTGGGCCAACATATTTTGGGGTGGGCCACGTTTTTAAGTTACATAAAGTAGTCATGAAAATGTACATGTGCTTACCTCATACAACAAGTTAGTAAAATCATGCAACGCATTGATTATGATACGCTTTCCAACGTACCAGAAATCATTACTCAAGTTATGAGGATAATGGCTGTGGAATAAATCTCGCTGCTGTGTCCTGACCTTTGACCCCATTTCGATGATATTAAACAGAACTGGTTCAGTATACCTCCGGAACAACATACTAAAGTTTTGTCGCAATCGATGCATTTTTAGTCAACTTGTTGGGATAATGGCTGTGGAATAAATCTTGCTCCTGTGCCCTGACCTTTGACACCATTCCGATTATATTTAATAGAACCGGTTCAGTATACCTCCGGAACAACATACACTGCTGGACAATTGCTAAGGACGGATCATAAACGGCTATATAGCGCATAAAAAAGTAAGTGTGGTTGGATGCCAAGTGAAATAAAATAATGTCAGAATGCCAGGACATTACAAGAAAGACAATTTATTGTGCTCTGAAATCCAGAAGGCTTTGGAACGTGTTCAAGGGACAAACAGGCCATTTTGTGCAGAATACGTAAACGTGAAAAAAATGCAATTACCGTCCGCAGGCGTTCCGGCGTAAGATGTCAGTACGGGATATGGCCACCATGGAGGGCGATGCAAGATTCCACACGTCGTGTCATGCTTTGCACAACATTATCAAGCAGCTGTTGGGGTAATTTATCCCATTCCTCTGTCAGTACACGGATGAGGGTGTCCTTGTTTATTGGACGGCATTGGCGACCAGCAAGACTCCTCCCCAAAGCATCCCACACATTTTCAATGGGATTCAGATCTGGAGAACGTGCTGGACATACGAGGTGTTGAATATCCTCGCTCTCAAGACACTCCTGTACAGCGACTGTTCGATGACATGTTGCGTTGTCGTCCATGAAAATGAATCTATCACCGATATCACCACTGAACATGTGAACATGAGGTAGCAGAACATGATTAATGTATCGTTGGCCAGTCATAGTCCCAGTTGGAAGCACATAGAGGGACGTACGGCCATTGATCATGATGCCAGCCCATACCATGACACTACATGTCGGACATCGGTCCCTTTCCTGTATGTTTGCTGGACAACATGCAGTACCACTACCACGCCAGATCAGTTGTCGTCGACAATCAGACGATAGACTGTATCTACTCTCATCTGAGAAGAGGACAGCAGACCAGTCGTTATCAGTCCAATTGCGATGTTGATGGCACCATTGCAAACGGGCGATACGGTGACGTCTGGACAATGGGATGCACACAACAGGACGGCGGGCGTATAGTCCTCCTTCATGCAAACGTCTGGCGTCAGTTTTTCGGGAGATCCGCTTGCCAGTAGCAGCCATAAACTGATTTGCTACCTCACTAGCTGTGCTGTGCCGGTGTCTTTTTGTTGATAGCACTATGTACCGATCTTCTGCAGGTGTCGTACTGCGAACACGACCTCCCCGTGACGTTTGCTACACTCTCCATTTGTTTGAAAAGATTTCCAAAGCCTTGAAACAACACTGTGGTTGACGTGGAACTCCTTGGCAACATCTGTTATTTTTCGCCCTTCTTCAATCTTGCTAATAACACGGCCACGCGTAAAATCATCTAGGTGATGTCGGGAAGACATACTGAAACTTGCAAGTTCGTCAATTGATTCTTTCCCTTTCAACTTTGCGTTTGAACAACAACGGTCAATACGCGTCCAATCCTTTATATCTCTTATCAGCGCTATGACGTCACGAACAAGTTCGGCAATCCAAAATTTGCATACGCACAACACGTCTTACTGTATCCCGCACTTATGCTAATTTCCACATTTTCCTGCCTTCCATGTTATGGTTGCTATCGTTGCTATTGTCATCCGTCCTTAGCAATTGTCCGGCAGTGTACTAAAGTTTTGTCACAATCCAAGCATTTTTACGTAAGTTATGACGCATAAGGGCAATGGAATGGATCCCGCTTCTACGTCCTGATCTTCGATGCGATTTCGCCCATTTTCAATAGGGTTCGTCCCCAGTTAGTCCCATACCACACACTAAAATGTCATCGAAATCGAACCATTTTTACGCGAGTTATCGTGCGGACGGGCGGACAGACAGACAGTCAAAGCTGGAGCATATACGCTTCTTCAACCTACGGTTTCATTTGGTAGACTAAGACTAGTATAAAGAAGTAAATTTCTCCGTCATTTTGGGTCCACGCCGGGAATCGAACCCGAGTCCACTTATTCCGGAACAAGTCGCTCTACCAACTGAGCTACGCAGGCGTTTGTTCTTGCTGCTATCTGCCTTTATGTGTCCTACGAGGCAGGCACCCCACACTAGGTACTTAAAATTTAGTTAAACAGCACAAATGAATCAAACATTCATTTGGGTGTTAAAAACGCAGTTTGAGAATTTCAACTCGGATAAGATTATTTCAAGATTAAAAAAACTGGTAATTCGTTTCACCTTACTTGTGCTCAGAGGTTTCCGCACTTGTATCTGGTACGTTCGCTTTGAATTTCTTTCGTTTTCCTACCACATCATTCGAAAAATATGCAGAAATTGTACCTGTACGCTTTGGCAAATCAGCCATTATTTTTAAATACTTGTATAGTGAAACCTCTCTAAGGCGACTTTTGCTGGTTCTTCTGAACAACGGTCGTTCAGAAGGGTGGTTACTAAATAGGGGAAAGTTTTAGTGATATACCGAATGAACTGCTTTGTAACTGGTGTCAGGACTGAATTACACAGGAAAAAATTACACGGAATGAAATTACACAGCAAAAATTACACAAGGAAGAAATTACACGAAGAAAAAATTACACGAAGAAAAATTGCGCATAGAAAAAATTACACAAGTCGGAAATTACACATAGAACGAATTTTACAACAGATTATACAAAATTTGTTATACATGATTATACAAAATCATGAAACTCTAACTTAGACTGTAGACGGTTTTTGGAAGGGGTCGGAACCCCGGGTGGAGGGGGGGGGGAACCCCATACAAAATTTTCGTAAAATCTACAGTTTTCAATTCAGAACCACCAAATTTTGTATACTATCACATGAAACTCTAACTTAGACTGCAGGCGTTTTTGGGAAGGGGTCGGAAGTCCGGAGGGAGGTCAAACTTTTCATAAAATCTACAGTTTTCAATTTAAAACAACCAAATTTGGTATACTATCGCATTTTACTCTAACTTAGACGGTAGACGGTTTTTCGAAGCGGTCCTGACTCGCCCCCCCGTCCCGTTCCGTTCCCAAAACCGTCTAAGTTAGAGTACTATGAGATAGTATACCAAATTTGGTGGTTCTAAATTGAAAACTGTAGATTTTACGAAAATTTTGTATGGGGGCCCTGACCCCCGGGCTCCGACCCCTTCCAAAAAAACGTGTACAGTCTAAGTTAGAGTTTCATGATTTTGTATAATCTGTTGTAAAATTCATTGTATGTGTAATTTCCGACTTGTGTAAATTTTTCTATGTGTTATTTCCGACTTGTGTAATTTTTTCTTCGTGTAATTTCTTCCTTGTGTAATTTTTGCTGTGTAATTTCATTCCGTGTAATTTTTTCCGGTGTAATTTTATCATGTAACCTTTGAAACTAAACTTTTGTAAACTACTGCACAACTTTTTATAAATTACGTACTTTGAATTGCTACACTCCAAACATGATGCATTCCAGTTTATTTACAGTACAGGATGTATAAATGTGTATAAATAATGGAAAAAATACTACACTATATGTGTATACACTCATCGTCAAAAAATAGTTGCACACAGAAGGAAGCAACCGACAGAAATGAAACTTGGTGGGTAGTTTTGATATCGTGAGACATGCAAATGATTCAAGTATCACGCTCGGCCACCCATGTGACGCCAGCAAGGAGGGGTCATAGCGCTGTGCCTGACCGGATATACACTGAAGAGCAATTGAATTAGCGATACCTGTCTAGTAATGTGTAGCACCACCTTTCGTCCTGATGACGGCGGCGATTCGTCTCGGCATGGACTCGACAAGACACCGGAAGCGTTGGGAAGCCATACGGATCCACGACCCCTCAACAAGCTCCCACACTTCACGAATATTTGACGGTAGGGGGGGGTCATCTCTCTCGATGGCATCCCAGATGTGCTCGATGGGATTTAGGTCAGGTGACCTAGCTGGCCAAGGAAGCGAGGTCGCGTCGGTGGAGTGTTCATCCAACCATTCGGATATACAATTCGGGAGCGATGGCACGGTGCATTGTCTTGTTGCAGGATGAGGTCCCCAGTGGGATGTTGAAGACGCACAAACGGGGAGCAACTGGTCGTCCAGGATATCCCGGTAACGTTGACCTGTAAGGGACGATGTCACACGTACCAGGGGTCCTATTTTAGTCCACGTAAACAGTCCCCAGACGAGAATGCCACTAACACCAGCTTGAAGAGTACTCTGCTGGCAAGAAGGATCCATCGCTTCAAATGTTTTGCGCCGTACTCGTATCCTGCCATCCGCATGTACCAACGTGAATCTCGACTCATCAGTGCAGGCAACATTTTTCCACATGTCTTGGGTCCAGTGGCGATGTTCCCGCTCCCATGCTAATCTTTGCACCTTTGTGATGTGCGGTCAGCAGCGGTACCCTCGTGGGACGACGGCTTCTGTATCCAATAGCGAGGCGATGGTTCTGGATGGTGTGGCTGTTTACACGTTTTCGTGCGGCAGCGTTAAATTGCCGAGTGTTTTCCTGCACTGTGGCCCGTCTATCCGCTGTTACAATGCGAGCTAGCCGACGATGACCCCGCTCATCCACACGCTGTTGTTCACGGGAGTTGGCCCTTGCAGGGATGGTTTTACCTGATTCGATGTACTCACGACGCACCCGTGACACAGTAGCTCGTGAAAATCCCAGACTTCCGAGATGGAGTGACCCATTCGTTGGGCCCCGACAGTTTGCCCACGATCAAATGCGCTTAGATCCTTCGTCTTACCCATACTGCGTCCGACTCTTACTGATTCCCGTCGCATCACTCCTTATATTGTCGGATCGCTGCATACGTCCTGTCGTTTCCGTTTACAGGGCCGCCCTTAGCGCCACATTTGCATAACGCCAGCTGTCTCTAATTCAATTGCTCTTCAGTGTATAAGGTCGTCACGTTGCTCGTGTTTGCCACTCTGACTCGTGCTGTTTGCATCCTTTGCAAGTGAAGTATGCCTCGGAGAAAAGTTCGAAAGCAATTTGAGCTGTTAGAGGTGTTCAAGAAGGGCCGCATCGTCGGACTTCGGGGGCGGGATACCGGTCGTGTGGATATCTCCATAGTACGCTGTTGGTGGCAGTGGATAGAACACGGCACGCAGCTGCGACAGGAAGGGTCTGGGAAACCTAGATTAAACAAGGAGACACAGGACCGACGGGTTGTCCGACATGCGCGGATTTACCCAACAGCCAAGATTGCGGATACTCAGCGAGCAGCGGTGCCCTCCATGCATCGTCCGATTAGTGCCAGCACCATTGGAAGACGGCTGCACGTCGTGGGACTACACGCACGCAGACCGTTACGACGATTGCACTTAACAGCATTGCATCGTCGCCAAAGACTGCAATGGTGTCGTGCCAGACTCTCAAGAAGCCACTATAACGAAGTAAATTTCTCCGTCATTTTTGGTCTACGACGGGAATCGAACCCGAGTCCGCTTATTCCGGAACAAGCGGACTCGGGTTCGATTCCCGGCGTAGACCAAAAATGACGGAGAAATTTACTTCGTTATAATGGCGCCCGAACTATCCGGATGACCCGACCGTTCGAAATCTCGCAATGGTGTGATGTTCTTCCCACACCGCGAGATAGGAAAAACAAGAGAATCCCTTCTCCAGCGCTTCGAAAAATAAATGTGTGACGTTGCATTCCACACAGCAGATTGACTGGGAGTTCTCAAGTGCACGTTCTACAGTGGGTGGCTGCCTGCAACGTTTCATGGTCACGGCTAACCCGTGGGCCATGCCCCGGCCCTATTTCGGGGGGGGAGATGTGACGTACCTGCTAGCAGGACGCACGCGACATAAAGGCAGATAGCAGTCAGAATGAACGTAGCTCAGTTGGTAGAGCGACATATTCCTGAATAAGCGGACTCGGGTTCGATTCCCGGCGTAGACCAAAAATGACGGAGAAATTTACTTCATTATACCATTCAGAATGGCAACGGGGGATCTTCAGTGACGGATGCCACTTTCGTCTTGATTGATTGGATTGATTGGAGGTTTAACGACCACCGTGAGCAACTCAATGGGGTATAAGCAGTCGCCCGTCCCTAATTTAGGGTCACTGGTTCCAGGGAAGGGTGAGAGCCAGTGCCGTAAGACAAACACAACATCCATGCCACACCGGGATTCGAACCCGGACCCCTTTCGGACGAATGATCAGAGGCCATCGCTTAGACCACTGCGCCACAGGGGCGGCAGCTTTCGTCTTGGAGGAAATGTCCTACGAATCGGTTTGTACAGGCACCGTGGTCTGCGTCAAGATGACCGGTGTGTCGTCGAGTGTCACACGTCCAGAATGGCCGCCCCGGTGGCGCTGTGGTCTAAGCGATGGCCTCTGATCATTCGTCCGAAAGGGGTCCGGGTTCGAATCCTGGTGTGGCATGGATGTTGTGTTTGTCTTACGGCACTGGCTCTCTCCCTTCCCTGGAACCGGTGACCCTAAATTAGGGACGGGCGACTGCTTATAGCCCATTGAGTTGCTCACGGTGGTCGTTAAACCTCCAATAAAAAAAAAAAAAAACCTCCAGAATGCCTGGTGTCATGGTGTGGGATGCAATTGCGTACGATGCCAGATCATTTTTGGTGTTCATTATATTCACTTTGGCAACTCAACGTTACGTTAATGAGGTCCTGCAACCAGTGGTTCTACCTTTTCTGAACGCTCACTCCGGTGCGATTCAGAAAAAAACTGCATTCGTCTCGAGAGCTTGCCTTCAAGGCACTGACACCCTGCCATGGCCAATCCGCAATCGCCAGACCTATCGCCGATTGAAAATGTGTGGACGCGCTATCCGCAAACGACCCCTATCGCACAATCTGCAGGAACTGCGTGAGAAGATTCAAGCTGCATGGGATGGCGTATGGCAGGACGCCATCAGTAACCTGCGCAAAGTAATGCCGAGGCGTCTGGCATGCAGTGTGAGCAAACATGGCGGCCCGACGCCGTACTGTGAGACACTACTTATTGGCGTGGAGCTCAATAAATTCTGCCCATATGTTTAATCATTTATTGTTTCTGGTAACCATAACCTTAACTGTAACATCATCATCATCATCATTGTCAACCATTATCAATCCACTGCTGGACGAAGGTCTCCCCAAGTTTCCTCCACAACGGTCTGTCTTGTGCTAGTCTCCTCCATGTTACCCCTGCATACTTTCGAATTTCATCCACCCATCTCCCATGTGGTCTTCTTCTGAGTCTTTTCCTGTCCCTTGGAATCCAATCTAAAATTTCGGCTGTCCATCGATGATCTGTCCTTCTGGCACTATGTCCAGCCCATTGCCATTTCAGGGATTTAACTCTGATCATGATGTCTTCCACTCTTGTCATTTTTCGGATCCACGAGTTCCTCTTCTTATCTCTCCTGGTTACACCAAGCATGCACCTCTCCATGCATATTTGAGTTGTCTGCAGCCTTTGTATGTCTCTTTTAGTTAAGGTCCACGTCTCTGCACCATACGTAAGCACTGGAAGGATGCATTGATCAAACACTTTTCTTTTAAGACATAATGGCATATTGCTCTTGAAAATTATGCTGTTTCTTCCAAAAGCTCTCCAGGCAAGTTTTGTACGCCGATTAATTTCTTCATCAATGTGACCCTCACTTGATATCTGCTGTCCAAGATAAACGTACGTATCTGTTATCTCCAGCTTTTCTCC
This sequence comes from Macrothele yani, assembly GCA_039090855.1. Classification (NCBI taxonomy): domain Eukaryota; kingdom Metazoa; phylum Arthropoda; class Arachnida; order Araneae; family Macrothelidae; genus Macrothele; species Macrothele yani. Next base: position 73,884,672 of record CM077032.1, on the reverse strand, counting down.
ATCAATCGATAAATCTTCATTTCTTGTAAAAGCATTGAACATCACTTTTGTCTTCTGAAAGTTCATTTTTAATCCCACTTCTTTACTCTTGTCAGCAAGTTCCTGGATCATACTCTGCAGCTCTGATGGGCTAGTTGCAAAAATGACTACGTCATCAGCAAAACGAAGGTGGGTTAGATAATCTCCATTAATCTTTGTCCCCTTGTTTTCCCAGCTCAGTGACTGAAAAACACCCTCCAATGTGGCATTAAAGAGCTTCGGAGATATGGTGTCACCTTGTCTCACTCCCTTTCCAATTTTTATGTGTGTTGTATTTTCAAACAGCCTAATCTTTGCACTTGCATTTTCATAGATGTTATTAATAATATTAATGTATGCATCTTCAATACCGCAGGTTTTCAGAGCCATTGTAACTGCTGATGGTTTCACGGAATCAAAGGCTTTTTCATAATCGACAAAAGCCATGCACAATGGAAGTTCATATTCCCTCGCTCTTTCAATTAGTTCTCTCAGCACATGGATATGATCTATTGTGCTGTAGCCACTCCTGAATCCAACTTGTTCTCTCGGTTGAGCCATGTCCAGTGTTACCTTCAAGCGGTGTGAAAGAACTTTAGTGAAGATTTTATAAACTACTGATAGGAGGCTGATAGGTCTGTAGTTTCCGAGATCCTCAATGTCACCATTCTTATGTAGCAGGATCATTGTAGCGGTGTTCCAATCCTCAGGAATCTTTCCTTCGTTAAGGCATCGAGTGAAAATTTGGGCGAGTACTGTTTCTATTTCTCCACTTGCTTCTTGTATGATGTCTACAGTAATTCCATCTTCTCCTGGAGCTTTTCCCCCTTCATGTTCTTGATTGCATGTGCAACTTCTGCTGGAAGGACTGGAGGAACCCTGGTACTGGTATCTTTCATGATGTCTGGAGTGCATGTATCATCCCTTTCATATAATTTGGAGTAGAAATCTTTCACTCTTGTCAAAATTTCGCCTCTATTTCTTGTTACAGGACCACCTTCTTTTCTCAGTGCCATAATCTGTTTTTTTCCCTTACTGAGATGTCCCTTTGCTATCTTTAGGCTTTGGTTGTTTTCAATTGCTTTCCTTACTAGTTCACAGTTGAATTTCCTTACGTCTTCAGTGATACTTTTTTGTACTGTCTTGCATAGCTCTATATATTCCACTTTGGAAGTCACATCTTCTTTGGTTGTCCTCATCTCTCTTCTTTTTTGCATCAACATTTTCGTTTTTCCTGATAATTTGTTCACATGCAACTTGTTCTTAGACCCAGCTAATTTTGTTGCTGTTTCCATAAGAGCTTTGGTTACTTTTCTGTTAACTTCAGAGATGTCCACTTCTTCCGATGTTAGGCCTTCTAAAGCAGAGAACCTGTTCTTCAGTTCCAACTTGAAGGTATTATGGTGTTTTTTAAGGTTGGTTATGTCAATAGATTTTGTTTGTCTTATGAGCTTGCCACGTTCAAGTTTAGTGTTGAGGTGCATCTTACATCTCACCAATCTATGGTCACTACCTGTGTTTAACTTGTTTAGCACACTGCAGTCTGTAACATACTGTAACATACTGGTTCTAATTGTAGTAAATCTTTCACTTCATCTTGCAACTCGTGTGTTGTGGTTTTAATGTTTTATCGTGTTTTACACAGCATTACAACCTAATATATACTGGCGGAAAGTGAAAAAAAAAAAAAACAAGAAGGAGACGTCTGATACAAACGAAATTTATACAGCATAATAACGGAATACAGAGGATAACGTGATCAAAACAATATGGCAAAATACAGCTGTATTTGCTGGTAAACTGAAAAATAACATTTCCATGTAACATGGTTAGTACGAGGTTGAACCGCCATGAACTGCGTCACACTGTGCAATTCTGGCATGGAGTCTGTCGTACAGATGTTGGATGTAAGTTTGGGGTATTGAGTTCCAAGCATCCTCAACGTGGACGCGTAAATCGGGGATGGTCGTGGCTGGCTGTGGAGAACGAATAAGTCGTTGTCCCATAAAATCCCACACGTGCTCAATGGGGGACAAATCCGGTGGCCATGGAAGTTGTCTCACACCCTGAAGTGCGTGTTGCGTTGCACGTGCCGTGTGCGGGCGTGCGTTATCTTGCTTGAAAACACCACGATGGACCGACCTTACAAATGGCACAACAACGGGCTGAATGATTTTGTTGATGTAGGAGGTGCTGTTTAACGTACCCGGTACAAGCACTAGTTGTGTACGGGAGTGATAGCTGATCGCTCTCCACACCAGGAGACCAGGTGTAGGCTCTGTGTGTCGCTGGCGAATGCAAGAAGGGTGGAGACGCTCCCCTGTATGTCTGCGAACACGCATACGGCCATCGGAGGCTCCCAAGCAGAATCTGCTTTCATCGCTGAACACGACAGATCGCCATTGCGTTCTCCAATGCAGACGTTGGCGACACCACTGCAACCGTTCCTGAAGGTGGGCTGGAGTCAGAGGTACACATGCCAGAGGTACGTGTGCACGTAGTCCTGCATCCAGTAGACGGTTGTGGATTGTTCGCACAGTCACCTCAGGTGCAACGGCAGCTCGTTTTTGCGTCGCAGTGGATGTTCTGCTTGACAACGCCGCTCTTCTTATGCGTCGATCGGTCCGCTCATCAGTCCGTCTGTGACTCCCGGTTCCACGTCTTCTCGTGTGGGAATGCTCCTCGGACCATCTACGCCACCATCGTACCACCACCGATACTTCCCGTCCAATTCGCTCGGCAATACGACGATACGGCCACTCGGCTTCGCGGAGTCCGACTAGACGACCTCGCTCAAAGTCCGATAACTGCTGAAATCGTACACGTCTTCCATGTCCAGGCATTGCAGCTTCTTCAGGGTCTTCGCACGTGTCCGTACGCCGACGACTGATTACATTCACTTCGCCGTACTCCTTAAATACCACCGACGATAATTTTTATATTATGCCGTGCTGTGGCCTACTCACCTGTTGGTCCCGAAATTAACATCACACCTACGTAAACTCGACCCCATTAACATATGTAAATTTCATGATCGTCCGTCAATTCCTTCTTGGAGTTCTTTTTTCACTTTCCAATAGTGTATTTGTGAATGGTAACACGAATTCTCACACAGAACTTTGGATAACCATTACCTTCTTTTGCGTGCAGCTATTTTTTTTTTTGACGGTGAGTGTATATAGTGCAGTATTTTTTTATTATTTATGCACAAATTATTATTATTTACATACAAGTTCGGAAGATGCCTAGAGCGGTAATTTAAAAAAAAAAAAAACATGTGTAAAACGACTTATGCGGCGTTTCAGCAATCATCGCTCCCAGTTCTCACTCAAGTCTTTTTTTATTGGAGGTTTAAAGACCACCATGAGCAACTCAATGGGCTATAAGCACTCGCCCGTTCCTAATTTAGGGTCGCTTGTTCCAGGGAAGGGAGAAAGCCAGTGCAGTGCGACAAACACAACATTCATGCCTCACCGGGATTCGAACCCGAACCCCTTTCAGACGAATGATAAGAAGCCATCGCTTAGGCCACCGCGCTACCTCTCATGTCTTGACAACAAACCAAATTGTTTTCTTTCCATTACTACGTAAGCCATTGGAATTGCCTGTCATTGCCGAAAACTCCTTCCCATACACTCACGCCCCAACTCACTTCCGTGGAGGAGGAAACTTCCTAGGCAATAAAAATTGAACCCTCCATACTAATGCACATTTGTTTAATATATTGTTTCATGGTTCCAGAGTATCCGCTGCCGCCGGTGTTTCAGAAGTTTCGAGGCACTCGCGCTTTCCTAGCTCGCAGCACAAAAAGTATTGAACCGAAAAATACGAAATTTATATCGTTTGTAGACAATTGTTTGGAAAACATGCTGAAATAAACCGTTTTTCGATTCTCACGGTGGTCGTTAAACCTTTGTGATGACGTGAGAAAAATTGGGAGATTTTAGGGACGGAAAGGTGAAAAATAAATACAAGCTGGGAGATGGGACGCCATTTCTTGTCAGCGAGAGGGAGGATGGCGATGGGTCGGCCATGTTGTATGTGCCAGTGGAAGAAAAGAAAAAAATCCTTCCCTCAGGGAATTCTGCGGGAAGGAGGGGCTCGACACAGGCGCGACCGTGGGATGTCACGGGAAGTTTTGCTGGGCGCTGGACAGTGAGAGAAGCCACATGGCCCAACCAATCAGAATTCTGGCACGCCATTGGACGAGAGCAATCTCCGGGCACGAGAAAAGTTGAAGAGGCGCGAAAAGTCACAACGGACTTTCTCTCTCTTGGGTCTCAGAACGTGATCAAGGAAGACGCTTCTTTTTCTCCGTGATAGCTGTGTGAAATATGGAATCCAGCCGTTAATAATGCTGTTACACCGAGGTGGAGTAGCACTGTAGCAGAACCAACCTGAGGGTTTGGTTAGACGAATGATGTTCAAATACCTGCGGGTTATTTAGGGATATAATATTCAGGCCGCGGCCTGACGTCATTAAAAGTTCACCCTCCATCTGTGTTTCCTAAATGTTGTGTGACTGTGTATCCCAAAAGGAACTTTGACATTGTATCTCATCCTCTCATCCAGAACTGTGTTGTTAATGAAATTCAGAACTGTGTGCTGGATACTGAATCTCATCCGCTCAAACGTATGGAGCCCACAACACTGAAGATGTATTAATATTTGAATATACTTATGCACACCATAAGAGGTTGTAAATAAAACCGTGGCCGCCCCAGTGGCGCGGTGGTCTAAGGCAATGGCCTCTGATCATTCGTCCGAAAGGGGTCCGGGTTCGAATTTCGGTGAGGCATGGATGTTGTGTTTGTCTTACGGCACTGGCTCTCTCCCTTCCCTGGAACCAGTGACCCTAAATTAGGGACGGGCGACTGCTTATAGCCCATTGAGTTGCTCATGGTGGTCGTTAAACCTCCAATAAAAAAATAAAAATAAAACCGTGTACAGGTTGTAATTGTTTAGCAGCTCTGTATCATCTAACTCACAGATCCTTCACCATGGCGAAGAAAGATACGGTGATCGGTTCATATAAGGTAAGGAATCGATCTTGTGGCAGCTACTAAAAAAATATTTCGCAACGTGCAATCTACCTTGCACTACAAACGACGGACACCCGACGAAACAACAAACAAAAATCACCACAACCTCCAATCAGTAAAAACAATTTTCGGTTGGAATAGTAATCCGGACAACGCAGTTTTTGTGCAGTTGTCCTTAGGCCAAAATGGTCGGTAAGAGGGGTGAGCGGTCTTTTAATAGAAGGAAGGTTAGCATTAGCGTTATGGATTTTAAAATCAGTTCCCCAGAAAAACGGTCAGAAAAGGATGGGCGTTAAGACAGGTTTCACTGTACGTTGAACATAAGACAACACAACACCACACACAAATTGTTCATCGGACACAGGGTAACTTACTCAACAGAAAGATCTACTCGAACTCCTTCTAAAACACCAAGTACGGTGTACGGCGCCAGCCATCTTTTTTATGAGGAGCAGCGCCGGCGAAGGTGCTGCTCCTGATAAAAGATGCCGTGCCGACTGCCGTCCGACCTGCAATCTCACTTCCGCCTTTCTAACTAACAGCATTCACACGTCCCGCTCCAGCTCTGCATGAACGCAAAGGCAAATGCCGATGCTTGGTGTTGTCACCGATGAACGATGAATATTCGTAGATGTCAAATTCTCAGCATGAGTGCTCTGTGCCTTAGCTTTCTGGTTCTTAGAACACATAAAAGATCGCGTTCGTGTTAGTCTGAAACATTGACTCTATATTAGACTAGCGTACAAAGTTCAGTTTTGGGATATGTCCCACCCAGAACCATCCCTGCCTGTACTCCATTGGTCAAGTGGTCGATGTTAGTGATGGGCATAATCGAGTAGAAATAATCGATTCATTTGATTATGGAAATCTCTCGACACATTCGATTACGTCAAATTCATTCGGATGGAAAAACCTCTCGAAAGAACTCTCGATTGCAACTACAGTCTCCTTCAACCAGCGCATTCGAAAGGCGAAATCGCTCCTCTCTTCTCGAGAACATAGGTTCCGAGCAAAATTGCTCGTCTACCCGAGCGATTTTGCTCGGAAATTATGTTCTCCCGAAAACAACTCGAGAGGTAACGGGATGCGAGAGTCTCGGAAGTACTTTTTTTTATTATTGGAGGTTTAACGACCACCATGAGCAACTCAATGGGCGATAAGCAGTTGCCCGTCCCTAAATTAGGGTCACTGGTTCCAGGGAAGGGAGAGAGAGCCAGTGCCGTAAGAAAAACACAACATCCATGCCTCACCGGGATTCGAACCCGGACCCCTTTCGGACGAATGATCAGAGGCCATTGCTTAGACCACTGCGCCACCGGGGCGACGGATCGGAAGTGTACTCGCTTTTCGTGTGATTGAATTATCTCGCGCAAGAAAGATCACTCGGGTTCCTTTTAAGCTCTTGAGCTAGGTTATGCTATTTGAAACAATTTAGGCTTCCTTAGCGTCATTCCGTCCAGCGAAAGAAAGTTCTGAGCGTATAGCACCAATTAGAAATCATTCGAATCGAATTATTACTGCGAATGAATGAATCTCTATTTGTCAAACGATGATGGCGACTCTGAGCGTATCGCGTCATCTACCGGTAAATTCTAAAATTAGAAATCATTCGAATGATCATTTCGAATGAATATCTGGATTTGTCAGATCCTCGATTACAACCTTTCGATTGTTAAATTCAGTCGATTATACCTAACACTAGTCCACGGTACACTTCGGAAGAACTACACACAGTTATTTGTTCTTTCTTTGGAGCAGTCATTTCTCATTTGGGGTGCGATTACAGGACGTTGAAACGACGTTCCGTGGATATGATACTCTAAGGTGACCAGATATTAGAACACTGATTTGAGGACAAAAGGTCGTGGCGTTTCCAACTCGGCAGTTCATTTGGCGACACATACGTATTCAATATAAATATGCAAAACTTTTTGTCACAAAACTTCATTGCTTCAATAAGTGTGAGTTGCATATGAAAATGTGTGTCTTAAAAGGATACATCTCGTAGAATGTTGGTAATTTTTATTGACAAAGTAGAACTATGATGACGGGAACATATTAGCAAAAGTAAAATGCTTTACCTTAGGTATATGTGCCGAATTAAATTCAAGCTGCACACCAAACTAATTGCACGGCGAATTTTTCATTTTGCCAAAGTTCTTCGAGGAACTCAAAACAAGTACAGTCGAAATTTGACTGTGCCAGTGGTGCAGTGTCTTAGTGCTGGTCACTGACGATGATTCGTACAAGTTGGCACGGGTTCGAGTCCCGAATGAGCGTTGGGTAATGTGTTTGTCTTATAGCACTTACTCTCTCCCTAACCTAGAATGAATGTCTCTAAATTAGAGACCGGTGACTACTTATAGTCCTCTGAGTTGCTCGCGGTGGTCGTTAAACTCGGAAAGAAGAAAAACAAAAATTGGCAAAATTTGTTTTCAAAAGAAGCATGTAGGAAAACTAGTACAACAAAAATTGGCAAAATTTGTTTTCAAAAGAAGCATGTAGGAAAACTAGTACAACAAAAACTATTTTTTAAGAACATTTTTCATTAGAAATATAACGAGCTAACGAGGAAGTGTAAATTCGAGGACACTTGAGGACAAACGTCAAAATTTGAGGACAATTTGCATCCCCAAAGGCATCATGCGTTTTTGGGGACAGTAAACTAAATTCGGGGACTGTCCTCAAGAATTGGGGACTTCTGGTGAGCTTATGATACGCAAGCAAGGCGTAGTTTGCTTGTAATATTGTTCACGTTTTGTGGAATGAAAGTAACCATTTAATTGCGTTAAGCGCGAGAGCAATAACCTAGTTACGGCAAATTGTTTTGGATCGTAGTACCCAGTGACTTCAAATGATTCGTTTTTGTTACAGCTTTTGAAATTCCGTAGATGAGTGTACCGCGCTCTGTTAGTGCCTGGCGTTTTAAAAGTGCAGGCTAGTTTTCTTTCTCGCCGCATGTGTCGTTAGTGTTGTAGAGGAAAGTAAACACAAAGACATATAGCTTAGCCTCGCCGTACAACGCATGCGCGCCGCCCACGCGCGCGTTCTCTCTAAGCGCAGCCAAATTAACTTATGTAATAGGCTTGGCTACGTTTGTTCCTAACACTCTGACGTCATTAAGTACTTGGAGCGCCACCTGCTTTTATCCGGTGGCCGAAATTGAAACTAAGCTCACCGCTAGGCTACGTCTGTCCCTAACGTTATTGAGTACTTGCAGCGTCATCTGCTTTTATCCGGTGGCCGAAATGAGGATGTGGCAGACGCATGACTTTCATCATGGCAACGAGCCTTAGTAACGTAAGTGAAGGACAACCAATCCCCGTTGAAATGACTTTGAAAGTTTAACTTTCGAGTACAAAATGCGGTATTTGGAAAAAATTAATGAGATTGAAGGAAAAGGTCCCTCCCTATTTGCTGAATGTAAGTATCTTCGAAGGTGACGCGAAAAGTTTTCCAGAAGTACAAATAGTAAACGTTTTCTATTACTTCGACTTTGGTCAAAGCGCGATTACCATACAACAGTTAGAGGCATTAAAATCATATAAAATTCTCGAAGCATATAACAATTTCTCATCGGGAATATTCTTTTACATGATAACTTAGTAAGATCACTAATTAGTGAGTAATTAGCAACTCTTCATTAAAAAGTGTTTTTCTATGTTTTGGGAAGCGATTTTCAAGACTTAGAAAAATTGAGAGAAAAATCTGGTTTTTCACGCAGAATTGTGGTAAAAACACACTAATTTTTCTTTGATTTGCGCCCCAATTTATTTATCCGTTAATAAATTTAGCAGCGTAATCCCGGCATGTAAACAGACCTAGACACCAAAAAGAATTTTATTTGGAAATAATTTTATGCATTATTTGCATTTTTCCGCAAAAGTGTGCTTCAGCTCCAATTAAAAATCCAGGTGTAATAAAAATAAAATCAACGGGGGTTTGCGGAGGAAATGTCATATAGAACAAAATAGTAAAGAAAAAAACACCAACACTGAGAGCCAAATAATCTTATAAGTGAAAATATTTAATGAAACGCCGCAAATTCGCAAAAAAGTGGGTCAAGCTCTCCTAAAAAATGCACAACTGCCGAAGAGATTTGATTCTGACTAAAAGTCAGGATAGCTAACAAATTGGCTTTTAGCTCTATAAAAAGTTTCAACAGCCTGTAGATCAATCAGGAACTTTCTGAATAAAAGTCCTTGATGGTGAAAAACCCACGTGTATTGAAGTGCCGATTGGGTACCGAAGAACATTTCTGACTAAGAGACAAACTCTGAAAAGCTGTTCTACACTGGCGGAAAGTGAAAAAGAACACCAAGAAGGAATTGGCGGACGATCATGAAATTTACATATGTTAATGGGGTCGAGTTTACGTAGGTGTGATGTTGTTTTCGGGACCAACCGGTGAGCGCTTACGCCATAACATGGCACAAGATGCAAATTATCGTCGGTGGTATTTAAGGAGTACGGCGAAGTGAATGTAATCAGTCGTCGGCGTACGGACACGTGCGAAGACCCTGAAGAAGCTGCAATGCCTGGACATGGAAGACGTGTACGATTTCAGCAGTTATCGGACTTTGAGCGAGGTCGTCTAGTCGGACTCCGCGAAACCGGGTGGTCGTATCGTCGTATTGCGGAGCGAATTGGACTGGAAGTATCGGTGGTGGTACGATGGTGGCGTAGATGGTCCGAGGAACATTCCCACACGAGAAGACGTGGAACCGGGATTGACAGACGGACTGATGAGTGGACCGATCGACGCATAAGAAGAGCGGCGTTGTCAAGCAGAACATCCACTCCTACGCAAAAACGAGCTGCCGTTGCACCTGTGACTGTGCGAACAATCCACGACCGTCTACTGGATGCAGGACTACGTGCACGTGTGCCTCTGGCATGCGTACCTCTGACTTCAGCCCACCATCAAGAACGGCTGCAGTGGTGTCGCCAATGTCTGCACTGGAGAACGCAGATGGCGATCTGTCGTGTTCAGCGATGAAAGCAAATTCTGCTTGGGAGCCTCCGATGGCCGTATGCGTGTTCACAGACGCACAGGGGAGCGTCTCCACCCTTCTTGCTTCCGCCAGCCACACACAGGGCCTACACCTGGTCTCCTGGTGTGGGGAGCGATCAGCCATCACTCCCGTACACAACTAGTGTTTGTACTGAGTACGTTAAACAGCACCTACTACATCAAAAACATCATTCAGTCCGTTGTTGTGCCATTTGTAAGGTCGGTCCATCGTGGTGTTTTCCAGCAAGATAACGCACGCCCACACACGGCACGTGCAACGCAACATGCACTTCAGGGTGTGAGACAACTTCCATGGCCTGCACGTTCACCGGATTTGTTCCCCATTGAGCACGTGTGGTATTTTATGGGACAACGACTTATCCGGTCTCCACGGCCAGACACGACCACCCCCGATTTACGCGTCCAATTTGAGGATGCTTGGAACTCAATATCCCAAACTTACATCCAACATCTGTACGACAGACTCCATGCCAGAATTGCACAGTGTGACGCAGTTCATGGCGGTTCAACCTCGTACTAACCATATTACATGGAAATGTTATTTTTCAGTTTACCAGCAAATACAGCTGTATTTTGCCATAATGTTTTGATCACGTTATCCTCTGTATTCCGTTATTATGCTGTATAAATTTCGTTGGTATCAGACGTCTCCTTCTTGTTGTTCTTTTTTCACTTTGCGCCAGTGTATATGTAAATAATCAGTAGCAATAAAACCTACGCGAAAAAAAGTAGCCAACACCTTATAAATTAAAATTGAAAACTTGAAATCAACAAGTGAAACGTTTGGCCCAATAAGTGCAAGCACCGCACGCCAACAGCATTTAAACAAGTAAAAGATATGTTTTCTGCTTTACCAAAAATCACTGATTTCTGGATAAAACTAACCTTTATAAGGTTCTGTCTTTGAAGAGTCTAACTCATCAATAGTGTTTTGTAAGCTTTTGGAAGCGATCTTCCTTTGCTTGGCAGATAAGGAAATCTTTTCGTTACTGCCTTTAGAGACAGCAGCTCGCAGCCTAAAAAAGAGCTACCGGTCTCGATTTCTTCTACTGCCGCAATTAATAAAGCCACAAAATCTAGGCATTTTGGCTTCAAATTTTTATAAACACCGACCGCAAATAATCGTACTTTACACACTAACTGCAGGGCAGCCAGCTATGTTTGTCCTTCAGGAGCTTGCAGGAACTATTGCCACTTCACTTAAACTTCTGGATGACGTCACGTGCTACATCCTCATTGGAACTAATATCACAGCTAGGCTGCGTCTGTCCCTCACGCTCTGACGTCACTGAGTACTTGCAACGCCACCTGCTTTTATTCGGTGACTGAAATTGGAACTGAGCTCATCGCTATCGCACGATACGTAAAACCTAGGAGAAATGCCGGAAAATGAAATAGAGTTAGTAAGACAGACTTCATCTGTGGCAACACGCACGTGCTCGAACAACGGACCTTCTCCATGTGACGTCAGAAGTGGATTTCTGCGTACCAACATGGCTGCTGATTCAATGTTTTCGCTATTTGATTATCCCTTACTGTTGCCTAATTTTTACAATCCTAACGTAATGGATTCTGCCGAGGAATTAATAGAGCTACAGGGCGAAGAAGAAGAAATTTATTTCTTAGTAGAAGAAATCAATGTTGCAAAAATATACAAAGCAATTTTGTGTTCGATGTTTATTTCGCATAACGCAGGAGAGCATCGCCGTTAGTCATAATGAAGTTTTTAATGTAGCATTTCTCGTACAAGCTATATTAAATTTTCATGTTCTTATTGCCAGACATTGGCGAAATATCTGAAACATGAAATTTCGTACCTTGTTTTGTAAAACAAAAACATTTAAAAGCTCAGACAAATACGTAATAAGGAAACAAACTAGGGTTCGCACGCTAGGCAATCTGCTTAAAAATTAAATGAATGCGTAACATTAAATAAAAGAGAAATTATAGATACGTTTGTTTCATTCTTTGAGGAAAGTTGAACTTAATTCGTAATTTACCGATCTAAATATTCCATCAATTTTCGCCTACCTTTTTTTAAATTGAAATTCGAAGGAATACTACGAGGTTTCAACTGCCTTTGATTCGTAGCGTCATAATATCCAAAAGCTTTTTCGTTAAAATGGACAGAACATATTGGAGAGTGCACATCGGAATAGAAATCACCGCGTTTCATTTTACACAGCCATTCCCTTAATAATTTCGCCGTTTTCAGCGGAAAATTAAAGAATGTTTTTCTTTCGTCTACACAATTTATTTAAGTTGCAGGATTTATTAGCACAACCACGCGATGAGCAAAACTTATACATGGAAATAAATTTACGAAAATCGAGTTTTTCCTGAACCCTTGCAACGTAACGCCATGTTAAGCAATGGGAAAAACGCATGCAAACAAACTCCTGTTGGTCCTCGGCCATGGAAAGGCTTTCCCATGATGCAATGCGAGGTGAGTAAGGTCCACTGCCTGCGACGTTTGTTCTGTTACGTAGGTATTATGTTGTGTTTTATTTTATTTTCTTGCCAGATTAATTTCATAAAAAGGTATCAGCGTTATTTTATTTCATAAGAAGGAATTCACAAAAAGGAATCAAAAAAAGGAATTCACAAAAAAAGGAATCGGCGTTATTTTGTTGTTGGTGACCTATCTTATAGACTTCCCATTAATAATTCAACAGTTCATTATAGTTATGTATATGCATTTTACGATTCGTGCTATAAAAACTTCAGTCACGCCTTTTTCATTCATGCATGGCACGGGTTATGGCCTAGTATCAGATTAAAAGTTCATACGTATGATTTTGTATTCGATGTGATGGTCCTCTTCGGAATACAACATTTTTATCGTGATGTGAGCATAAAATGGTAAAAAGTGTATCGTCAAATAAGAGTTTGTCGTACTTACCATATCCAATACCCTGAAGGAAAAGGTAGAGTGCCTCACATACTTTATTTGGACGCTCTTCTAAAGGCATGCCGCAGTCTGAAAGCTGTAAAGAGAATTATACCATTACACAGAATTTACAATAATGATCAATGAACAGTCTTGAACAGGATACGTATTCACAATGTACACTGAAGAGCAATTGAATTAGAGATACCTGTCTAGTAATGTGTAGCACCACCTTTCGCCCTGATGACGGCGATGATTCCTCTCGGCATGGAGTCGACAAGACACTGGAAGCGTTGGGAAGCCATACGGATCCACGACCCCTGAACAAGCTCCCACAGTTCACGAAGATTTGATGGAGGGGGTCAGAGCATCGAACATCTCTCTCGATGGCATCCCAGATGTGCTGGATGGGATTGAGGTCAGGTGACCTAGCTGGCCAAAGAAGCGAGGTCACGTCGGTGGAGTGTTCATCCAACCATTCGGATATAATTCGGGAGCTGCATTGCCTTGTTGCAGGATGAGGTCCCCAGTGGGATGTTGAAGACGCACAAACGGAAGCAAATGGTCGTCCAGGATATCCCGGTAACGTTGACCTGTGAGGGACGATGTCACACGTACCAGAGGTCCCATTTCAGTCCACGTAAACAGTCCCCAGACGAGAATGCCACTTCCACCAGCTTGAAGAGTACCCTGCTGGCAAGAAGGATCCATCGCTTCATGAGGTTTGCGCCGTACTCGTATCCTGCCATCCGCATGTACCAACGTGAATCTTGACTCATCACTCCAGGCAACATTTTCCCACATGTCTAGGGTCCAGTGGCGATGTTCCCGCGCCCATGCTAATCTTTGCACCTTGTGATGTGCGGTCAGCAGCGGTACCCTCGTGGGACGATGGCTTCTGTACTCTATAGCGAGGAGATGGTTCTGGATGGTGTGGCTGCTTACACGTTTTTGTGCACCAGCGTTAAATTGCCGAGTGATTTCTTGCACTGTGGCACGTCTATCCGCTGTTACAATGCAAGCTAGCCGACGATGACTCCGCTCATCCACACGCTGTTGTCCACGGCAATTGGCCCTTGTAGGGATGGTTTTACCAGGTTCGATGTACTCAAGGTGCACCCGTGACACAGTGGTTCGTAAAAATCCCAGTGACTTCCAAGATGGAGTGGCCCATTCGTCGGGCCTTGACAGTTTGCCCACGATCAAATGCGCTTAGATCCTTCGTCTTACCCATACTGTGTCCGACTCTTACTGATTTCCGTCGCATCACTCCTTATATTGTCGGATCGCTGCATACGTCATGTCGTTTGTGTTTACAGGGCCGCCCACAGCGCCACATTTGCATAACGCCAGCTGTCTCTAATTCAATTACCCTTCAGTGTATAATTACAGAAGATAAGCATTGAGTGGACGATTTATTCCTACTTAAAAGCAGGATGAATGCCTTCGTGAATAATTCGACTAAGTTTTGGAGACGTTCCGGTGAAATATTATATGTGGAATACCATCTTCCAATTACAGCAGATGCCTGATGTTCTTTAACCCTTTTGCCGGCTGGAACGAATTAACTCGGGGTTAGGAAAATGGGCTGAATTCAGCTCCCGCGGATATATTCACTGTCTGAGAAGGGGACCGTGAGCGGTTGGAACGAATCCACTTGAGCATGAGAAAGATTTGCTTGTTCCTTTAGCTATGTCATTCAAAGTGGTGATTTAGGGGGTTGATTGACATTTAATCCTTTCTGACTGATAACACATTAAAAGGGCTGTAACAATGGTAAAGAACCTATAGTTCATGCAGTCGACGAAGGCTGAAAATGGGAAAATATAAGAAATAAGTATGAAAGTTTTTATGCTTGGCACACTTGTTTATAGGTATCTAGTGAAGATTATATCAAACGTCCTGACGAATCAGAGGTGGGCTCTAGCCGCCATCTTGAAAAATAGGTACTTTATTTGGTTGTTCGTGAATATCTCGAAAACGGTTGGTAGTAGCCCTAAAATAATATTTACAAAATTGAAGCTTACAAAATTTCCTACAAAAAAGGTTATATAAACTTTTTTTGTGTCTCTAATAGTTTCTGAGATAATCGGGTGTCAATGTTGTAGTGTTTCGCTGATCGCTAGTGATAACGTACCGATAAACGAAAGACTACAACATTGACACCCTGCAACATCGTGTATCGGACAAGGGTTCTGATGATGGTTCTATAAGAGTTGAAAAGCTTTAACGAGAGCTTAGTAGGAGTTTGATGGCGAAATGGTGGTGATCTCATGAATGCCGTGATTTTGAAATATTTTTAAACTTCAAATTTAACTGCAGGTGCAACAAGTGCAAGTGAACATCGATGGAATGGGATATTTTATCAACATGTATATAGTGATTTTAGCATTTAAGATGTTGGAACCAAAGTGCAATAATATATGTGCAATAATGTACATAATCAAAAGATTAACAAGTTAGTAAAATCATGCAATGCATTAATTATTATACGCTTTTCAACATACCATAAATCATTACTGAAGTTATGAGGATAATGGCTGTAGAATAAATCTCGCTCCTGTGCCCTGACCTTTGACCCCATTTCAATGATATTCAGCAGAACCGGTTAAGTATACTTCTGGAACAACATGATCAAGTTTTGTCTCAATCGAAGCATTTTTACGTAAGTTATAACGCATAAGAGCGATGGAATAGATCCTGATCCTATGACCCAACCTTTGACCCCATTTCATCCATTTTTAATAGGGTTCGTCCCCAGGTGGCCCCTACCACATACTAAAATATCATCGAAATCGAACCATTTTTACGCAAATTATGATGGATAATGGCTGTAGAATAAATCTCGCTCCTGTGTCCTGACCTTTGACCCCATTTCAATGATATTCAGCAGAACCGGTTAAGTATACTTCTGGTCTCCTACAACATGATCAAGTTTTGTCTCGAAATCGAAGCATTTTTACGTAAGTTATAACGCATAAGAGCGATGGAATAGATCCTGATCCTATGACCCAACCTTTGACTCCATTTGTCATCCATTTTTAATAGGGTTCATCCCCAGGTGGTCCCCTACCACATACTAAAATATCATCGAAATCGAACCATTTTTACGCAAATTATGATGCATAAGGGCAATGGAATGCATCCCTCTTCTATGTCCTGACCTTTGACCCCATTTGTCCCATTTTCAACAGGGTTCGTCCCCATGTGGTCTCCTACCACATACTAAAATATCATCGAAATCGAACCATTTTTACCCAAGTTATGATGCATAAGGGCAGTGGAATGCATCCCGCTTCTATGTCCTAACCTTTGACTCCATTTGTCCCATTTTCAAAAAGATTCGTCCCGATTGGCTCCCTACCACATACTAAAATTTTATCGAAATCGAACCATTTTTACGCAAGTTATGAGGCATAAGGGCAATGGAATGCATCCCGCTTCTATGTCCTGACCTTTGACCCCATTTGTCCCATTTTCAAAAGGGTTCGTCCCCAGGTAGTCCCCTACCACATACTAAAATATCATCGAAATCGAAACATTTTTACGCAAGTTATGATGCATAAGGGCAATGTAATGCATCCCGCTTCTATGTCCTGACCTTTGACCCCATTTGTCCCATTTTCAACAGGGTTCGTCCCCATGTAGTCCCCTACCACATACTAAAATATCATCGAAATCGAACCATTTTTACGCGAGTTATCGTGGGGACAGACGGACAAAGCTGGAGCATATACGATTGTTCAACCTACGGTTGGAAAGCTTAAAAGACCAGGTGTTTCATCTCCCAATGCAATTATAGTTGGAATAATCGCGACATGTGTTGAGAATCGTTAATGAATCCACAAACAAAGGGAATTGACACACCAATAATGTTATTCGCATCGACTAAAGATCAAGAGGTACGTAATAGTATTTAGACATATTAGTGGATATATAATTGTTACCATTGACACCCGATCATCTCAAAAACTATTAGAGATACAAAAAAAGTGAATGGAACTTTTTGTAGCTTCAATTTTGTAACTACACTGCTGGCCACCCAAAATGCAACACCAAGGAGGACACGAGATAGCAAAGCCAGATTTACTGGACACATAACAACAGATACAAAGATGAAACGATTGAGCTTACAGGCCCGTGCGACTTGCGGAACATGCAGACATCAATAGGTCGTGTGGCCCCCATGGCTGGCAATAACGGCCGCTACACGCCGCGGCATCGAACGAAAGAGGCTTTGGTTGTGGGCTTGGGGTATGTCGGTCCAGGCTGCTTCCACACGTTGCCACAGTTCATCACGGGTGGTGCTTGCCTGGTCATTTGGTTGCCGATCAGCTACCAGACGTGTTCGATGGGCGACATATCGGGAGAACAGGCGGGCCACGACAGCAGTGATACCTGGTGGGCCATGAAGAATTGCTGCACGACGCGTGCCACGTGCGGGCGCGCATTGTCATGATGAAACGTGGCCGCTGGCAGGTCCTGCAGGTAAGGGAGGACTACAGGCTCCAAAACGTGAGTGATGTAGCGGTGGCTCTTGAGTGTACCTGCGATGCGCACCAGAGGGTTGCGGGTGTCATATCCAATTGTGCCCCAAACCATAACGCCAGGCGACGGACGGGTATGGCGATGCATAATGCAGGCGTCATACAGTCTCTCGCCATGGTGCCGCCACACGCGGATCCGACCATCTTAATGTTGCAGGGATAAGCGGAATTCGTCGGAGAAGACAATGCCGTGCCATTCCGTAGTCCAGGTGCGGCGTTCAACGGCCCACTGCCACCGCCCTCGCCGGTGGTGTAACATCAATGGTAATCGGAGCAATGGGCGCCGTGCGACAAGTCCCCGCTCCTGCAGACGACGTCGAACGCTACGTGCTGACACAGGTTGTTGCGCAACACACCCTAATTCCTGCGCTAACGTTCGTGATGTCACGGTGCGAGCCGTCAATGCCCGCCGCACAACATGCCGGTCCTCTCGTACGGTGGTGTGCCGCAGCTGCGGCAATCGCTCACGTCGGTCCGTCCGTCCCTCCTGCACCCACAGAATCCATAGTCGCTTCACTGCGGCTGGATGTCGTCCCACACGGGCGCCGATGTCTCGGTACGATAAACCGCTGTCGCGATAAGCCACTATTCGTCCTCTGTCGAACTCCGAAACGTGCTGGAACGACTGCCGTATTCCGCTACGAGGCATCAGGAAACTTCCCAAGCACAGGTCCGGCAGCACAACACACTTCCACTACTTACACCCCGCCTTCTGTGCACCCTTCTTACAGTGCTTCTCGGTGGCGTACCGGGCGCACATGATTTGCATATGCCCTACAACGCTAATCGTTTGCATGTCCTCTCGCGAGCGACGCATGCTGCGAGTTTCAGGCCAATCGGATGCTTCCTTCTTGGTGTTGCATTTTGGATGGCCAGCAGTGTATAAAGGAGTCAGTCCCTCGCTAGTCCAGTGTTCGTATCGGACAAGTAATGGACAACAACACGTGAGAAGTGCGGCAAAAATGTCAAGAGTTTGCAAATTTCTGTAATATTCGGCAGTGCACTCTGAGTTGCTGAACTGTGAGTGTAGTGCTAATATGTGTTTGTGGCTATAGTGGGGTAATTACAGTGAAACGTATGTAATGGACGAGAATACTGTACTGGAGATGGACGAAATGAGTATCTCTAACCGAAACAAACATCCCATTCGTACTTACTTCATATGTATTATTTCGTTCAAATCACTTTACTTGCGGCGAAGACGGAGCAACTGCTCATGCCATACACGTACAATCTCTAATACCTACATACACGCATTTGAGATCCGAGGGGTGGAACAATTGTCAAATAACCTACACAACGTGTAAGGGTGCTGGTTTATTCACGTTGTATTGTTACCATAAGTTATTGGTTAATAAAAACATATAGTTAACCAGTATGATTATAATGGTTAACTGCTAGATGTCATTACAATTACCATGTAATTCTAATATGTAATGGTAACGGCAAGTTACTGTTCCCATTACCATTACACTGTAATGCATTACCGATTAATTCAATTACAATTTTGCCTAACTCTGGTACAGGTTGTTCCCATTACCATTACACTGTAATGCATTACCGATTAATTCAATTACGATTTTGCCTAACTCTGGTACAGGTGTACCCAATAGTCTGATCTCACTAGCTGTACATTTTCCATTCGGTGTCCTGCATGGAACGTTTCACATGAAGCCCACACACGGATTAATTCATTTACTCTGTCGCATATACACTGCCGGAAAGTGAAAAAAGAACACCAAGGAATTGGCGGACGATCATGAAATTTACATATGTTAATGGGGTTGAGTTTACGTAGGTGTGATGTTAATTTCGGGACCAACCGGTGAGCGCTTACGCCACAGCACGGCATAATATGCAAATTATCGCCGGTGGTATTTAAGGAGTACGGCGAAGTGAATGTAATCAGTCGTCGGCGTACGGACACGTGCGAAGACCCTGAAGAAGCTGCAATGCCTGGACATGGAAGACGTGTACGATTGCAGCAGTTATCGGACTTTGAACGAGGTCGTCTAGTCGGAAGCTATTTTATCGTCTTTCTTTAGCAACATACACTCATCGTAAAAAAATAGTTGCACCCAGAAGAACGTGTCTGATTACAATGCTATTAGGGAAGAAGTTAATGGTTATCGGGAACAATAAATGTTTAAACATATACACAGTTATGGGAAAAAATTATTGAGCTACAGTGGGAAAAACATTTTGTTAATACAACAAAAACTTTGTTGAATCAACAAAACATTTTGTCGATATCATCATCATTGTCAACCATTATCAATCCACTGCTGGACTAAGGTCTCCCCAAGTTTCCTCCATAACGGTCTGTCTTGTGCCAGTCTCCTCCCTGTCACTCCCGCATACTTTCGAATTTCATCCACCCATCTCCCATGTGGTCTTCTTCTGGGTCTTTTCCTGTCCCTTGGAATCCAATCTAAAATTTCGGCTGTCCATCGATGGTCTGTCCTTCTGGCAGTATGTCCAGCCCATTGCCATTTCAGGGATTTAACTCTGATCATGATGTCTTGTCATTTTTATGATCCACGAGTTCCTCTTCTTATCTCTCCTGGTTACACCAAGCATGCACCTCTCCATGCTGCTTTGAGTTGTCTGCAGCCTTTGTATGTCTCTTTTAGTTAAGGTCCACGTCTCTGCACCATACGTAAGCACTGGAAGGATGCATTGATCAAACACTTTTCTTTTAAGACATAATGGCATATTGCTCTTGAAAATTATGCTGTTTCTTCCAAAAGCTCAGGTCAAGTTTTATACGCCGATTAATTTCTTCATCAATGTGACCCTCACTTGATATCTGCTGTCCAAGATAAACGTACGCGTCTGTTATCTCCAGCTTTTCTCCATCAATCGATAATTCTTCATTTCTTGTAAAAGCATTGAACATCACTTTTGTCTTCTGAAAGTTCATTTTTAATCCTACTTCTTTACTCTTGTCAGCAAGTACCTGGATCAAACTCTGCAGCTCTGATGGGGTAGTTGCAAACATGACTACGTCATCAGCAAAACGAAGGTAGGTTAGATAAACTCCATTAATCTTTATCCCCTTGTTTTCCCAGTTCAGTGATTGAAAGACATTTTCCAATGTGGCATTAAAGAGCTTCGGAGATATGGTGTCCCCTTGTCTCACTCCCTTTCCAATTTTTATGTGTGTTGTATTTTCAAACAGCCGAATCTTTGCGATATTTGAATTTGCAAAATTATTTTGTTGAAAATTATTGTAGATTTAACAAAATTTATTGTTATCACGACAAAACGTTTTGTTCATTTAACAAAATGATCAGGTCTCATTTTTGGGAATTTGTTTGATCCAACAAAACGTATTGTTATCGTGACAAAATGGTTTGTTGCTGCAACAAAGCATATTGTTATCACGACAAAACGTTTTGTTCATTTAACAAAATGATTAAGTCGATTTTTGGGAATTTGTTTGATCCAACAAAACATACTGTTATCGTGACAAAATGGTTTGTTGCTGCAACAAAGCATATTGTTATCGTGACACAATAAGTTTTGTTGCTATAACAATATGTTTTGCTGGATGAAACAAATTCCCCAAAAATCGACCAAATCATTTTGTTAAATGAACAAAACGTTTTGTCTTGATAACAATAAATTTTGTGAAATCAACAATAATTTTCCACAAAATAATCTTGCAAATTCAACAAAAAATTTTGTTGACTGTATACAAGGAGGTTAGAAGAAGAGGAGGTAAAGGGACCCGTTTTGAGTGAAGCCAGAACAGATCTGCTGTTTCTGTCCTCTCTCTGAGGTGGTGGGAGTCTGCGCTGCGAGAGTTCGTGAACGTGACGTCACTTCCTGTGGCTTAAGCAGTTTTGCTTAGTGCATGCAAACCAAGGATGGAAAGAAGGAATATTTCGGACTTCTTATTTCTTAACATTAGGCTTTTGGTTATATTTTAAACACGGTTACTTGCACATGCGCAGTATGCATGATTACTTACACATGGGCAGTAAGTAACCATGCACACTATGCACTTCCGCTCAAAAAATCATTATTTTTTTGAAGTTTTAAAAAAAATATCAACACATATTTTCCTGTTTTTTCTGGAATTTTTTTATTATGGGAATGAATATTTCAGCCTCAATTTTTTTCATGTCTGTATGGGTAGAGTAAGGGTCCGAAAAACCCGTTCAAAATCGCGATTTCCCCATTGAGATATACAGGATATTCTCAGGTTGGGCGCATTGGCGTAGTCAGCTGATAAAAAGTGACGTCACGCCAGAAGCACAGGGAGAGGGGCTGTTGCCATCTCCTCTTACTTATAACCTCCTTGACTGTATATCGACAAAAAATTTTCTTTAATTAACAAAACGTTTTTCTCAGTGATACACGCCAATAAGCACTGTCTTTCAGGTATGACGTCGGGCCACCATGTTTGCTCACACTGCATTCCAGACGCTTCGGCATGAAGTTGCTACAGGTTCTTAATGGCGTCCTGCGATAAGCCATCCCATGCAGCTTGAATCTTCTCTCGCAGTTCCTGCAGATTGTGCGATAGGGGTGGAGTGCAGGCATGGCGTCCAGTAACATCCCACACATTTTCAACGACGATGCGGCCACGTCAGAGTGTCAGTGCCTTGAAGGCAAGCTCTCGAGAAAGCAGCAGCATATGGACGAGCGTTGTTCTGTTGGAGAATCGCATAGGAGAGAGCGTTCAGAAAAGGTAGGGCCACTGGTTGCAGGACCTCATTGAGGTAACGTTGGGCTGTCAAAGTGCCTGTAATGAACACCAAAAGGGATCTGGCATCGTAGGCAATTGCATCCCACTGCCTTCTCGACGAGTAACGCTCGACAGCAAACCGTTCATCTTATCGCTGACCACGGTGCCTCCACACTCGGATTCGTTGGTCGTTTCCTCCGAGACAAAAGCGGGACTCGTCGTTGAAGATCACCCGCTGCCATTCTGAGTGGCTCCATGATAGTCTGACCCGACATCATTGCAATCTTTAGCGACGATGCACTGTTGTTAAAGGCAGTCGTCGTAACGGTCTGCGTGCGTGTAGTCCTTCGTCATGCAGCCAATGGTGCTGGTACTAATCGGACGAAGCATGGAGGGCACCACTGCCCTATGAATATCCGCAATCGTGGCTGTTGGGTCACTCTGCGCATGTCGGACAACTCGTTGCCCCTCCCCTCTCTCTCTCTCTTCGTGGTTCGTCTAGGTCTCCCAGACCCTTCCTGTCGCTGCTGCGAGCCTTGTTCTATCCACTTCCACCAACAGCCTGCTATAGTGATATACGCATGACCGTTATGGCACGCAATACGGCCATAAAACCATCCCGCTTCCCGGAGCTCGGCGACGCGGCCACTCTCGAACTCCTCCAACTGCTTCCGAACTTTTCTCCGAGGCATACTTCACTTGCAAAGTATGGAACCAACGCAACAGCACGAGTCGGAATGGCAAGCACGCGCAACGGAAAGACCTTGTATAGCCGGTCAGGCACAGCGCTACGACCCTTCCTTGCTTGAGTCACATGCGCGGCCGATCGTGATATTTGAATCATTTGCATGTGTCACGATGTCAAAGCTTCCCACCAAGTTTCATTCGTTTCGGTTGCTTCCGTCTGGGTGCAACTATTTTATTGACGATGAGTGTACACTGCTGGCCACCCAAAATGCAGCACCACGAAGGACACGAGATAGCAAAACCAGATTTACTGGACACATAGCAACAGATACAAAGATGAAACAATTGAGCTTACAGGCCCGTATGACTTTCGGAACACGCAGACATCAATAGTTCGCGTGGTCCCCATGGCTGGCAATAACGGCCGCTACACGCCGCGGCATCGAACGAAAGAGGCTTTGGATGTGGGTTTGGGGTATGTCGGTCCAGGCTGCTTCCACACGTTGCCACAGTTCATCACGGGTGGTGCTTGCCGGGCCACTCGGTTGCCGATCAGCGACCAGACGTGTTCGATGGGCGACATATCGGGAGAACAGGCGGGCCACGGCAGCAGTGACACCTGGTGGGCCGTGAAGAATTGTTGCACGATGCGTGCCACGTCCGGGCGCGCATTGTCTTGTTGAAACGTGGCCGCTTGCAGATCCTGCAGGTAAGGGAGGACTACAGGCTCGAAAACGTCGGAGATGGTGTGGTGGCTGTTGAGTGTACCGGCGATGCGTACCAGAGGGGTGCGGGTGTCATATTTAATTGCGCCCCAAACCATAACACCAGGCGACGGACAGGTATGGCGATGCATAATGCAGGCGTCATACAGTCTGTCGCCACGGTGCCGCCATACGCGGATCCGACCATCGTGGTGTTGCAAGCAGAAGCGGGATTCGTCGGAGAAGACAATGTCGTGCCATTCCGTAGTCCAGGTGCGGCGTTCAACTGCCCATTGCCGCCGCACTCGCCGGTGGTGTAACGTCAATGGTAATCGGAGCAATGGGCGCCGTGCGACAAGTCCCCGCTCTTGCGGACGATGTCGATCGGTACGTGCTGACACAGGTTGTTGCGCAACACACCCTAATTCCTGCGCTAACGTTCGTGATGTGGCGGTGCGAGCCGTGAATGCCCGCCGCACAACATGCTGGTCCTACCATTCGGTGGTGTGCCGCGACTGCGGCGATCGCTCACGTCGGTCCGTCCGTCCCTTCTGCACCCACCGAATCCAGACTCGCCGCACTGTGGCTGGATGTCGTCCCACACGGGCGCCGATGACTCGGTACGATAGCATGCTGGAATAACCGCCGTTTTCTGCGACGAGGCATCAGGAAGCTTCCCACGCACAGGTCCGGCAGCACATCATACTTCCACTACTTACACCCCGCCTTCTGTGCACCCTTGTTATAGTGCTTCTCGGTGGCGGTGCCGGGCGCACATTATTTGCATATGACTGTCGTTTGCATGTCCTCTCGCGGGCGACGCATGCGGCGAATTTTAGGCCAATCGGATGCTTCCTTATTGGTGTTGCATTTTGGGTGGCCAGCAGTGTATATTAGTGAATAATACTTAGATTCCACAGGATGGAAGGGAATTTAATTTTCTCAGGGAAACCATTAAAGAAATAAGTGAAAAAGTTCCAAATCGGCAATTAAGAAACCATGTTACACAATCGTATCAGAATAATATGACCACCTAACTAATAATGGGAATAACCACCCTTGGCCCGGATGACAGGGGCGAGACGGCGTGGCATGGACGCCATGAGGCCCTTGAAGGTTGCCCGAGGAACACGTGCCCAACCCTAGTTATGCCTCTGTATACACAGTCGTATTAGAATCATATGACCACCTACCTAATAATGGGAATAACCACCCTTGGCCCGGTAGACAGCATCGAGACGGCGTGGCATGGACGCAATGAGGCCCTCGAAGGCTGCCCGAGGCACACGTGCCCATTCGGACAGCAGCAGAGCACGGAGGTCCCACAGATAACGTGGTTGTGGGTTCTCACGTCAAACATGTCGATCCAAATAGTCCCACAAGTGCTCTATGGGATTTATGTCGGGCGATTTCGTCGGCCAAAAGGGAACGGAGATATCGCTGATGTGTTCCTGGAACCAGTCACGCATCCCCTTAGTGACGTGGCCCGGTGCATTGTCCTGTTGGTAGACACCATCCCCACCAGAGTAAACGTCCAACATGAAGGGATGCATGTGATCAGCGAGGATGGACAGGTATCCATTGGCGTACAGGGACCCATCCAGTGGTACCAGTGGTTTCAGTTCACACCAGGAAAACATCCTCCAGACATGCACACTGCAACCGCCGTCCTGTACTTGACCGACAAGCGTGTCCTGGTGTTGGTTCTCGTGTGTCTGACGTCATATCCGCCACCGCCCGTCACTTCTGTGGAGTAGAAACCTCGATTCGTCGAAGAAGGCAACCTTTTCCTACTCTTCCGCTTTCAAGTGACGGTAGTTCCATGCGAACCGCAGGCGTCGTTGCCGACAGGCCAGGGTTGACTTGGGCGCCTGAACGCAGCGTCGACTCCGGAGAGACCCCATGCGTAACAGGTTTCGCTCTACTGCTATCAGGGACACGTACCTGGGTACCCCAGCGTTCATTTGCGGGGTCAATTGCTGCACTGTTGCGCGTCGGTTACCCTTTACCAGTCAACGGAGGCGATGTTCTCCTCTGGGGTCGATGGCCTATGGGGCTCCACAGTTATGACTTGGGGAGGTACTCGGTATGCCAGCGGTCCATTCGTGGCACACCCTTACTACAGCATCTTGCGGACAGCCCACGAAGTCTGCTGTTTCTGAGATGCTTCCACCCTTGGCGCTGTAGCCGATGGTCATTCCTTTTTGAACGTCCGTCAAATCACTACCTCTACCCATTGTGCTCAGGTGAAGCACGTGGCTGGGGGTGGTCATATCATTCTTATACGACTGAGCATAAGTGTAGAGAAACACTAATAAACGCGAACATCGGTTCTCAATTGCTAGGTAAGTCGTGGCTGTATTCTTCTGCTAATAAAAATAAAGGAAAACAAACATTTTTAGAAACACTTCATTTTTAAAGAAATGAAAATGAAATTTGATCATATCGTCGACCTTAATATGGGTGCCATGCTTGTTAAGTTTTGAAACGCAATTTTTGTTTCAAAAAATCAAAAAATGAGAAAAATGTCCCAAATGTATTAATAGTACAACCGGAGGGCTGCTGAAAAGGCAAGGAAAATGACCACATTACACGAAACCTATCTTCAGAAATACGAGTGGTCCCAGTTCGAATCATCCGAGAAAGGTCCGAGTTCGAATCCCGGTGAGGCATGGATGTCGTTTTTGACTTACGGCGCTGGCACTCTCCCTTCCCTGGAGCCAGTGGCCCTAAATTAGGGACGGGCGACTGTTTATAGCCCACTGAGTTGCTTACGGTGGTCGTTAACCCTCTAATAAAAACAAAAAAAAATACGAGTGTGGTTTTGGAGAAACTTATGAAACGCGTTCTTGCACATTTAAATGGAAGACATACCAAATGAACGCCAACATACTCACTACCAATCATTGCGTATAAAAGTGAAAAATTGAATACGTAAACTGGTGAGTTTTGCCGGACTTGTCCATTCTGAGGATTTTCTGTCACAATCCGAATGGAGAAATATCACCGTAGTTTCGGTGCAGTTGGCGTACCGTTACAATAGACTTAAATGGAAAACGAAACAAAGAAATATGATTTTTGAAAATCCAGTGTTTCTGTCTATCCATTAAAGTGGAAAACCAAGGAATACATATCGTTACAATTTCCCTGTGTTCCAGAACCGTTTACGCAAAAACCAAACAAACAATAGCATAGTTTCTGAGAAGCTCCTGCTACGAAAACCAACCAAACAATCATTGTGTTCCCTGAAAATCTCCTGCGCCATTTCTGCGAAAACCAACCAAACAATAATTGTGTTCCCTGAAAATCTCCTGTTTCGTTTCGACAAATTAAAATGAGAAAATAAACAAAGAACAGTACCCTTTCTGAAAATTTTTCTGTACCATTTCTGCGTAGACCAGCTAAACAATCATTATAATACCTGGAAATCTCCTGGCCGCCCTGGTGGCGCAGTGGTCTAAGGCGCTGGCCTCTGATGATTCGTCCGTAAGGGGTCCGAGTTCGAATCCCGGTCAGGCATGGATGTTGTGTTTGTCTTACGGCACTGGCTCTCTCCCTTCCCTGGAACCAGTGACCCTAAATTAGGGACGGGCGACTGCTTATAGCCCATTGAGTTGCTCACAGTGGTCGTTAAACCTCCAATCAAAAAAAAAAAAAAAATCTCCTGTTTCGTTTCGAGAAATTAAAATGGGGAAACAAACAATTTCTGCTCTGTTCCAGAACCGTTTCCGCAAAAACCAACCAAACAATAGCATAGTTTCTGAGAAGCTCCTGTTCTGTTTCTACGAAAACCAACCAAACAATCATTGTGTTCCCTGAAAATCTCCTGTTTCGTTTTGACAAATTAAAATGGGAAAATAAACAAAGAACAGTATCCTTTCTGAAAATCTTCTGTGACATTTCTGCGAAGATCAACCAGACAATCATTGTGATCCCTGAAAATCTCCTGTTTCGTTTCGAGAAATTAAAATGGGGAAACAAACAAAGAAAGATGAATCTCCTTTCTGAAAATCTCCTGTACCATTTCTGCGAAAACCAAAAAATAATTCTGTTCTCTGAAAATCTCCTGTTTCGTTTCGACACATTAAAATGAAAAAAACAAAAACAAAGAAAGATCAGTATCGTTTCTGAAAATCTTCTGTACCATTTCTGCGAAAACCAAAAAATAATTCTGTTCTCTGAAAATCTCCTGTTTTGTTTCGACAGATTAAAATGAAAAAACAAAAACAAAGAAAGATCAGTATCGTTTCTGAAAATCTTCTGTACCATTTCTGCGAAAACAAAAAAATAATTCTGTTCTCTGAAAATCTCCTGTTTTGTTTCGACAGATTAAAATGAAAAAAAAAAAAAACGAAAGATCAGTATCGTTTCTGAAAATCTTCTGTACCATTTCTGCGAAAACCAAAAAATAATTCTGTTCTCTGAAAATCTCCTGTTTTGTTTCGACAGATTAAAATGAAAAAAAAAAAAAGTAAGATCAGTATCGTTTCTGAAAATCTTCTGTACTATTTCTGCGAAAACCAAAAAATAATTCTGTTCTCTGAAAATCACCTGTTTTGTTTCGACAGATTAAAATGAAAAAACAAAAACAAAGAAAGATCAGTATCGTTTCTGAAAATCTTCTGTACCATTTCTGAGCAGACCAACCAAACAACCAAAATTTCCTGTTCCCTGAAAATTCTTTCGTTTCGAGAAAATAAAAATCTCCTGTTCGGTTTCGACAAATTAAAATGGGGAAAAAAACAAAGAAAGATCAGTATCGTTTCTGAAAATCTTCTGTACCATTTCTGTGAAAACCAAAAAATAATTCTGTTCTCTGAAAATCTCCTGTTTTGTTTCGACACATTAAAATGAAAAAAAAACAAAAACAAAGAAAGATCAGTATCGTTTCTGAAAATCTGTACCATTTCTGCGAAAACCAAACAATAATTCTGTTTTCTGAAAATCTCCTGTTTCGTTTCGACAGATTAAAATGAAAAAACAAAACAAAGAAAGATCAGTATCGTTTCTGAAAATCTTCTGTACCATTTCTGCGAAAACCAAAAAATAATTCTGTTCTCTGAAAATCTCCTGTTTTGTTTCGACAGATTAAATTGAAAAAAAAAAAGAAAGATCAGTATCGTTTCTGAAAATCTTCTGTACCATTTCTGCGAAAACCAAAAAATAATTCTGTTCTCTGAAAATCACCTGTTTTGTTTCGACAGATTAAAATGAAAAAACAAAAACAAAGAAAGATCAGTATCGTTTCTGAAAATCTTCTGTACCATTTCTGAGCAGACCAACCAAACAACCAAAATTTCCTGTTCCCTGAAAACTCTTTCGTTTCGAGAAAATAAAAATCTCCTGTTCGGTTTCGACAAATTAAAATGGGAAAACAAAGAAAGATGAGTATCCTTTCTGAAATTCTCCTGTACCATTTCTGCAAAAACCAACCAAACAATCATTGTGTTCCCTGAAAATCTCATGTTTCGTTTCGACAAATTAAAATTGGAAAACAAACAAAGAAAGATGAGTATCCTTTCTGAAAATCTCTTGTACCATATCTGCGAAAAACAACCAATCATTGTGTTCTCTGAAAATCTCCTGTTTCGTTTTGACAAATTAAAATGGAAAACAAACAAAGGAAGATCAGTATCCTTTCTGAAAATCTGGGCCATTTCTGCAACCAAACGAACATGTGTTTCCTGAAAAGTTCCTACTTCGTTTCGACAAATTAAAATGAGAAACCAAACGAAGGAAGGTTATTATGATTTCTTTACTCATTCAAATCGAAAAGCAAACGAGTTAACGTCAGCATGTTCTTGAAAAGTTACTTTGCTGTTTCTACAAAACCAAACAAAGTTCCGTATGGTTTCTGCAATACTCCAGCGCTGTCACCACGAAAATAAATAAATAAATAAATAAACGAGCAAGCAAACATCAGTATAATTTCTGTGAAGCCTGCACCGGTTCGGTAAAAACAAAATTGTTTCTGAAAACAGTATTGTTTCTGAAAATCCCTTGTGTCATTTCCCCCAATGCAATTTCTGCCAAAACGAAACAACCATTTTTGTTTCTTGAAATACCTCAGCATTGTTATGATGCTGGCCAATGAGAACATTTATGCCCTCAGTTTTTGAACACTAATCCTGCTGCATGACCTGTGCTTAGTCTGCCTTTTGTTGGACGGAAAAACAAAGAAGAAAAGAATATATAAATACTAAAATAGAAAAAAATTGCTTTTGTATTTCTTTCATTATGCTTTAAAAATATTAATTTTATCAAGCATACCTTCATCCAGGTAGAGCTCGAAGGATCCAGGCGACCATTCATTGTGACAGTGTCTTCGAGGTGAGGGGAAAAGGCACCAGATAACAGAAGCACGTGACACCTGAAAAAACAAAACAAAGGAACCACGTGACACTTGGTAAACAGCAAACCACATGACAAAAGAAAAGAGAAGCGCATTATGAAGGATTAAGAAAGATCAGATCAGATCATATCTAGAGGATTTTAGGAAGGACTTAAACAACCCTTAGAAATAGGAAGCTAGGAGATTTGACCCCAGGTCTTAAACAACCCTTAGAAATAGGAAGCTAGGAGATTTGACCCAAGGTCTTAAACAAACCTTAGAAATAGGAAGCTAGGAGATTTGACCCCAGGTCTTAAACAACCCTTAGAAATAAGAAGCTAGGAGATTTGACTCCAGGTCTTAAACAACCCTTAGAAATAGGAAGCTAAGAGATTTGACCACAGGTCTTAAACAACCCTTAGAAATAGGAAGCTAGGAGATTTGACTCCAGGTCTTAAACAACCCTTAGAAATAGGAAGCTAGGAGATTTGACCCCAGGTCTTAAACAACCCTTAGAAATAGGTAGCTAGGAGATTTGACCCCAGGTCTTAAACAACCCTTAGAAATAGGAAGCTAGGAGATTTGACCCCAGGTCTTAAACAACCCTTAGAAATAGGAAGCTAGGAGATTTGACTCCAGGTCTTAAACAACCCTTAGAAATGGGAAGCTAGGAGATTTGACCCCAGGTCTTAAACAACCCTTAGAAATAGGAAGCTAGGAGATTTGACCCCAGGTGTTAAACAACCCTTAGAAATAGGAAGCTAAGAGATTTGACCCCAGGTCTTAAACAACCCTTAGAAATAGGAAGCTAGGAGATTTGACCCCAGGTCTTAAACAACCCTTAGAAATAGGAAGCTAAGAGATTTGACCCCAGGTCTTAAACAACCCTTAGAAATAGGAAGCTAGGAGATTTGGGCTAGAATGCGCCGCGGGTGGCCGAGTGGGCAACGTTCGTGACTGCCACGCGAAGGGTCTCAGGTTCGAACCCAGGCAGGTACGAACGCTCGATCCACTAAATACCCGCCGTGCGTCGGATGGGCACGTTAAGTCGTCGGACCTCGAGCACTGTCCCCCCTCCCGGTAATAAATAATAACGTCTTCCTCCCCCTTTCTACTTCGCTTCCGTGTCACTTTCCTATGGAGCCCTCTAGCCCAAATCTCCTAGCTTCCTATTTCTAAGGCTTGGTTAAGACCTGGGGTCAGACACTCCCTTCCTATAATCCTCTACGTATGATCATTGATCATTGGGCTAGAATTCCCGATTGGAAAGTGACACGGAAGCGAAGTAGAAAGGAGGTGGAAGACGCCCTTATTTATTGCCGGGAGGGCCAGTACCCAGGGTCCGACGGCTTAACGTGCCCATCCGACGCACGGCGGATATTTAGTGGATCGAGCGTTCGTACCTGCCTGGGATCGAACCTGAGGTCCTTTCCGTGGCAGTCCCGAACGTTGCCCACTAGGCCACCCGCGGCCCGGATTCAGAAAGAACATGCCAGTGAGTATAAAAAGCTGCACTCAGTGTGACACCAGATATTTCATGTTTTGTTAAAACGTTTCTTGCACAGTATTCTTATACGGAGATTGAAATAGGATTGTGACAGAATTAAGTAGTTGTGCTTTAAATTGTTCATTGACCAGGAAGGTAGATAAAATTGAAATAGGATTCTGATAGAATTAAGTTTTAAATAAATAAGATAGAATTAAGTTTTTAATTTTGTTTGATCATAAAGGAGTAGTCTACCAGCATGCCATTCACCCATAACTTACTGTCAATGCTGAGTATTA
This sequence comes from Macrothele yani, assembly GCA_039090855.1. Lineage (NCBI taxonomy): Eukaryota > Metazoa > Arthropoda > Arachnida > Araneae > Macrothelidae > Macrothele > Macrothele yani. The sequence goes on along the minus strand of CM077032.1, from coordinate 73,852,937 downwards.
CATTTCTGTCTTGAAGCGTCTGCGACGACAAATATCGATTAAGCTACCGGAACTGGTGAGCAAGTGGACCTTACACCATGATAACGCCCGTCCACATGTGGCTGCTTGTGTTCAACAATTTTTTAGGAAATGCAGTATTGAAATAATGCCACAGCCTGCCTACAGTCCTGACCTCGTCCCGTGCGATTTCTGGTTGTTTCCAACAATGAAGCAGAAGTTCCGTGGCGCATCATTCAACACAGATGCTGACGTTATTCAAGCTGTACAGGGGTAGCTAAAACAGCTTCCACAAAATGCCGTCGCCACATGCTTTGAAAAGTGGACTGAACGATGGGACCGTTGCATGTCATGCGAGGGAAGATACTTTGAGAAAGAATAACATATATTTTGCTGTACCTATATTTCTTCATTTTGTGTTATTTTACTCTCAGTTTTTATGGAACGGCCGTTGTAAATACACTATCTACCAACAAGTAATTGGACACCCCTGCAATCAACGATATATGCGGTCCTGATACACGTCACGGCCGCCGCCGTTAAATATCGTGTGGGAAACAACAACGCAACCAGTCGCATGCAAGATGCCACGCAGTTCGGAGCTCTCTGATTTCGAGAAAGGTGTAATCGCCGGGTATCACAGAAATGGCCGATCCATACGTGACATATCCAGCGAGTTGAAGTACCCAAAATCGACAGTGGCCTACGTGATTGGCAAGTAAAAGATGAGAGGTGACTGTCGGAATGTGCCCCGACCCGGCAGACCCACAAAACTGGGAGTCAGAGACCGACGGGTGCTGGCCAGAGAAATTCGGAAGAACCACACAAAATTGATGGGCCACATCCGCGAGGAGTTTCAACAGGCATCCGGGAGTGTTCTTTCGATGAATACCATCCGTAAGGAAGCCCATCTGCTCTGTTATCATGGACGTGCTGCCGCCCACAAGCCTTTGATCATCAAGTCCAATAGCGCTGCTCGGCTAACGGGGTGCAAAGAACATCGACAGTGGACTGTTGAACAGTGGAAACAGGTTCTATGGAGCGACGAGTCAATGTTCACCCTCTACCGTTCGGATGGCAGGGTCTGGGTTTGGCGTCTGCCTAGAGAACGCCTCCTGCAGGAATGTATTGTGCCAACTGTAAAGTTCGGCGACGGCGGTGGAATTATGTTATGAAGGTGTTTCTCCTGGTATGGCACGGGACCCTTGGTCGCAATTCCTGGTAGACTCAACGTCGAGACCTACTGCCCCATTTTGGATGACCATGCGCTTCGTACGTTGTGGCAGTTTTACGGGGTGGACCCGTGTTACTTTCAGGATGACAATGCCACCTGTCATGTTGCGAGGTCCACCATGGCTTGGTATGGTGACAATGGGGTTAAACGAATGAACTGGCCTGCGCAGAGCCCGGACCTTAACCCTATCGAGCACCTCTGGGACGAGTTGGAGCGTCGACGTAAGGGATGCCCCCACCGTCCGAAATCGGTGAAGGAACTGACCTGTCTTCTCCAAGCCGAGTGGAAGAAAATACCGCTAGCCGTCGTACAACGCCTGGTTGAGAGTATGCCCCGGAGAGTCGCAGCTTTAATCGCCGCTGTGGAGGCTCCACCAACTATTGACGGTGAATAAACTTCGTTTTCCTTTGCTATCACAGGTGTCCAATTACTTGTTGGTAGATAAGTATGATTATTAAAACATTTAAAAGTATGATTATTTAAACATTTAATAATCATACTTGACGGTTCATAAATTTTCCGCGTAACAGAAGTAACGCGACCGCATTCAGAAAATTAAGCTACTGAATGCATTTCTGAACGCAAGAATGTTGAAACATATAAGATTTCCTTAATTTCCTGTAATTAACGATTTTTTGCAAACGCGACCACATATGTGCCTAAAACTTCTAGATCTGAACTTAGAATTTGAGCCCCAGGAGCAATTTTGTACCGGCTAATTTTTTTTATTTCACATCGTTTACATAGGATGAACTGAAGTAAGAATAATTTATTGTTTGTCGTTGTTAGAAGTTTAACGACCACCGTGAGCAACTCAGTGGGCTATAAGGCGGCACCCGTCACTAATGTAGGGACACTGGTTCCAGGAAAAGAAGAGAGCCAGCGCCGTATGCCAAACACAACATAAAAAAATCTACTTAACAATGAGAACATGAACCTACTCGTTTTTTTAAGTACAATCGTAACGTAAACGAGTACATGACATGCTCAAAAATAAGTAACCACACGTACTTACAAATAAATGCGTCAATAAATATAATCTCGTATTACTTCATTTTAGATATTATAGATTTCAAGAGAAATTGTTTAATAAATGTGTAAAGTGACAATCACTGATCACAAGTAATTTAATTATGCATAAAGTATCTTTGTGTACGTTTTTACATTAAGTGTCAATCTCATAAATAATATTGGGTATATAAATAAGTTTTGAGGGATTTCCGTTCGGTGTCGTACTTATTACTGCTCGCATGTATTTTGAGGTGGCAACAGTGCGATATCGCAGTACGAGACGCCAGCTGTCAGAGTCAGTATACGACGTTCGATTGAGGTGCGAAGACGTATTTGTTTTACTCGATGGAAAATGGCAACTTTCGTCCCGACAAAAGAGCATTTGCGGGAAGTGTTAGTGCATTACTTTATTGTCAAGAAAAGTGCTGCCGACAGCTATCGCTTAATGTCAGAAATCTATGGTGAACATTCCCCATCCATAAAAACATGTGAGTATTGGTTTAGACGATTCAAAAGGAACGATTTCGATGTCAGTGATAAAGAACGTTCTGGACCACCCAAAAAAATTGCTGATGCCGAATTGGAAGCTTTACTCGACGAGGATCCATGCCAGACCCAAGAAGAACTAGCAGCAGCATTAAATGTTAGTCAACCATGCATTTCACAACGTTTAGCTGCCATGGGAATGGTGCAAAAAGAAGGAAATTGGGTTCCACATGCTTTGCTGGAAAGAGACCTTGAACGTCGAAAAACCATTTGCGAATTGCTGCTTCAAAGGCAAAAAGGAAAATTTTTTTGCATCCTATTATTACTGAAGACGAGAAATGGATATGGTACGATAACCCTAAACGGCAGAAAGCATGGGTGAAGTCAGGTGAACCAGGTCCTTCAACGCCAAAACGCAATATCCATGGTTCAAAGGTAATGCTGTGTATCTGGTGGGACCAGAAGGGTGTGATCCACTATGAACTGCTGAAAGCATCAGAAACTATTACTAGTGATCGGTATCGAACCCAATTAATGTGTTTAAAACGAGCTCTCACGCACAAAATGGCCGGAATGGGAGAATAGACACAACAAAGTCATCTTACAGCATGACAACGCAAGACAACATGTTTCTCGACCTGTGAAAAAGTACTTAGAAGGATCCGACTGGGAAGTTCTACCAAACCCGCCATATTCGCCAGATATTGCGCCATCGGATTACCATTTGTTCCATTTGATGCAGTCAGCACTTTCTGGAAAACGGTTTAGTTCTTAGGAAGACATCAAAATTGGCTGGACAACTGGATCTCTTCCAAGGAACCGGAATTCTTCCTTAGGGGCATACGTTCACTGCCCGAAAGATGGGGTAAAGTTGTCGCTTAAGAGAGAGCATACTTCGATTAATATTAAAATATTGTTTCTGTTCTCCAACAACGTGTTTTGTTCACCTCAAATCCCTCAAAACTTATTTATATACCCAATATATTGTCAATATATTGACGCTATGCGTTGTTTAAAAAATAACGTGGAAAGAGTGATGACATCGTCCATTTAATATATTGTCGCTTCATCACTATATTTGTCATAAAATTGTGCGGTCCATTTTCCCAGCATGTGACAACGAGTATATCTATTATCCCAGATTGTGCCATCGCAGAGGCACGCCAAGGGCATTTGCCGCCCGGGTGAAAGCCTAGATTTGCCGCCCCCTTGTACGAGAATATTTTTCAATTTTTATTCATTTTTACATGAAATAAATATCTTTAGCAACATTATTTTCTATTTCCGGTAAATTGAGATTTTCCGTAAAACACTACTGTCTCATATAAAACTGAAGAAAAAAAAATCTGTAAAACTCTAGTTCGGATGACGCTACAAATAGTTCAAGAAGTCAGCTTCCTCTCTCTCTCTCTCTCTCTCTGTCAATTTACACAAAAGTCTGCATTGCCGGTAAAAAAAAATTACGTCATGTACGATGATAAACATATAACAGCTTCTCGATGGATACACACACACACATACAGTATATATATTTAAGCAAGATAAGATGAGGAGCCCGTGGGTAAGGAAAATGATAAGAGTGGAAGACATTATGATCAGAGTAAAATCCCTGAAATGGTATTGGGCTGGACATATTGCCAATAGAACGCACCATCGATGGACAACCAAAATTTTAGACTGGATTCCAAGAGACAGGAAAAGACCCAAAAGAAGACCACGTGGGAGATGGGTGGATGAAATTCGAAAGCATGCGGGAGTAAGATGGAGGAGACTGGTCCAAGACAGACCGTTGTGAAATAAACTTGGGGAGACGTTCATCCAGCAGAAAAATTGATAATGGTTGAGGAGGATGATGATATATATACATGTAATATTAAACATGACGGGCGTCTCTTTAACTATTCTAACCAATCTAATATCGTGGAATACATCGAAATTGTACTCCAGTGCCCGTTACTTGTATTGCATCGATCCTATAATATTTTCCCACATTGTTTTACGGTCAACACTGGAAGCTCTTTCTTGAAAATTTGCCAACGGTAAGGTAATTCAGAAAAGTAAGCATATACACTGACGGAAAAAAATCCCAACACCACGAAAAAATAGTTGTAGAGGAATGAAATGGCGGCAATACATTTGTATAGGTAACATATTTAATCGATTAAGGTTTCAAGATCACAGCTTATTGTAAGCGCGAGAAGAGCCATTTTAAATGTGAAATGCTGGTACATTAATAACCGGTGTAACCGCCAGAATGTTGAATGCAAGCACGCAAACGTTCATGCATCGTGTCGTACAGGTGCTGGATGTCAGTTTGTGGGATGGAGTTCCATGCCTGTTGCACTGGGTCGGTCAATACAGGGACGGTTAATGCTGGTTGGGGGTGACGCTGAAGTTGTCGTCCAATGATGTCCCATACGTGCTCGATTGGTGAAAGATCTGGTGATCTAGCAGGCCACGGCAACACGTCGACACTCTGTAGAGCATGTTGGGTTACAACAGCGGTATGCGGGCGAGCGTTATCCTGTTGGAAAACACCCCTGGAATGCTGTTCATGAATGGCAGCACAACAGGTTGAATCACCAGACCGACGTACAACTGTGCCGTCAGGGTGCGTGGGATAACCACGAGAGTGCTCCTGCTGTCATAGGAAATTGCTCCCCAGACCATAACTCCAGGTGTAGGTCCAGTGTGTCTCGGCCGCAGACAGGTTGGTTGCAGGCGCTCACCTGGTCTCCTTCTAACCAACAAACGGCCATCACTGGCACCCAGGCAGAACCGGCTTTCATCAGAAAACACAACAGATCTCCACTCCGTCCTCCAATGAGCTCTAGCTTGACACCACTGACGTCGCAAACGGCAGTGGTTTGGAGTAAGTGGAATGCACGCTACAGGGCGTCTGGCTCGGAGCTATCCTTCAAGTAACCGATTTGTAACAGTTCGTTGTGTCACTGTGGTGGCAACTGCAGCTCAAATTGCTGCCGCAGACGCGGTACGATGCGCCACGGCCATACGCCGTACATGGCGCTCTTCCCTCTCAGTAGTGCCACGTGGCCGGCCGGAACCCGGTCTTCTTGAGGCAGCACTTTCCCTTGACCACCGCTGCCAACAATCATGCACAGTGGCTACATTCCTGCCAAGTCGTTCTGCAATATTGCGGAAAGAAAATCCATCTTCTCGTAGCCCTATTACACGACCTCGTTCAAACTCCGTGAGCTGTTGATAACGACTTCTTCGTCTTCTTAAAGGTATTCTTGACTAACATCAACACCCTACGTCGAATCTCAACGATAACTAACGCTCACGAACGTTACAGCGCGTATTTACAGCAAACCTGCTTTGCATGTTCCGAAGGGTGCTACTAGCGCCACACGTATGTGCCGAGCGCGAAATTTGCATAGACGTCATCTTACAGATGTACTCTCACCGCCTACCAACTGTCGTTTCTCTAACACAACCCCTTCTTGATGTTGGGATTTTTTTTCCTTCAGTGTATTTCTTGAACAATGCTGAAAATGTTCAAAATCTGTAGGGAAATTTTTTCGTCGGCATTTACGACCAGATTTAAAGTATGAGCTGCTCAAAGTATATAAAATGCGTAAGGGTCTTAAGTCGAAAAATTATGCTTTTTGAAGTCCATTGTGTTTTTCCTACTTATTGGCCCCATTTGTCATAGCGCTGGCCACGCATTCATGAATGCTGAAATCTTTAAGATTGAAAAAAAAATTAGAAAAAGAATTTTCAATCCTTTGCCCGCTGTATCTATTACTGAACAAAACAGTAAAAAATATTCTCTGATTTCAAGACGTTTTCTGTTGAATTATAAACGAGTTATTTTTACTAAAAAAGTAAACATTCCACTTAGCATTACGATTTCTCACAGTATAACGTTTTCATAACTTCTCCTACGTCACTGATATTAATTTATCAACCGAAAAATTGATTGTGGGTCCTTGAGCCCCGGAATCTGGCACCCGCTGAACCCCGCTTGGCGCGTCCCTATGCCATCGAATATAATACTTCCAGTTGATTCTATGAAAAAATGAGTATGTATGGAGTACACGTATTCCTAAATTAAAATCGATCCGCGGATGGCTTAGTGGTTAGCGAGTCAGACTATTAATGCAAGGTCCTCAGGTTCGAACCTGGGCTGATCTTTCAGAGATGCTGTGATTTACTAACAATCGCTGAGTATGGGACGAGCACGTTAAGTGACGGCCCCCAGGCTGGACCCACTGGTTAAATGGGTATCCTTTCCTATGCCCCCTGAAATTCTCTCACCCCTCTGTGTGCAAAATCGTACTTGTACGGTGCCGCCATCTACTGTACTCTAATCTCACTACAAAACTGTTCTGTCAAAGTCGCTAGACTTGCTCTCATTCCTTCCGTTTCTGTGTCCTGCGCAAAAGGCGAACTCGTTGTAGGTGGCTGGGACCTAAAATCTACTCACTGTGGACGGAAGTCCTACAAGAAAATGACAAATACTAATGACAAATACCGGTTCCGTGCCACTTTCTTATCGGGCACTCTATCCCAAATCTCCTAGCTTCATATTTATTTTTTTGTTTTAATCTTTGGAATGTTTCTTTTGTAGATTCCGGGATGGAGTGAGGAGCTTACCCTTCTTCCTCCCTGCCGGGTGCCTGCTTGCGTACCATACCAGTCTCCCCCAGCGGCGCTGGCTTTGGGGGCGGCTGGTCGACTTTGTGTGTGAATCGGGGGTCTTTGTGTTTCGCTGTGATCTTTCCTCTCTTTGCCTTTCCGGGTGTGGTTTGCCTGTGTGTGTTTGCTTTTTGGGTTGGTGGTGTGTGATTGCTGTTTGTGGTGTGTCGGTTCTGCGTGGTTGTGTTGTTGGGTCGAAAGCTGGTCTTTGTGCCACGCGGACGGCTCGGCGACCCTTCTGGTGGTGTCTCGATTGGGACGTCATCACAGGGCACCCGTGAAAGAGAGCTTTCTCCTACTTGAGAGTTTCGGGGTGGCCCAGGGCCTGCCTCGTCATTCTTCGTGTCCCTGTCTGCAAGAGTGAACTGCGACATGTTCGAGTTCTTCGGCAGGCCAGTGTGATTCGGGGGTCTGGATGTGCTGACTGTGTAACCGTGGTTGGTGCAACGGGGTGTGAGTGAAACACCGGTGGAACCGAACTCACAATGTATATGTGGTTCGGCGAAGCGAGTGTGTTGGTGCTGCAGGGCAACAAAATTTCGTGCCGGGAGAGGGGTCGCTGTGCTCAAGCACAATGCCGTCCCCCTCTCTCGGATGCCAAGTCTTGGTTCTCCAAGTGTTGGTTTTCGAAGACGAAGGGTTGTTTAAGACATGGGAATCCCGCAATTTCTCTCTGCTTTTTATGTGTAAAATCGTATGCTTGTACGGTGGCGCCATTTGGTGTCCTCACTTACAAACTATCCTATCAGAATCACTGTAACTTGTTTCTGTGCTCTGCCTCAAAAGGGCACACAAACTGAATGAAGTTAGAGCACATATATTTGAAATATGCGGATTTTTTTTTGAGTGCATATTTGGAATACCAGATATACTCACAATTTATTCCCTGAATATTACTTAAAAATGAGTACGTGTCTTTCCCAAAAATGACACAAAAGTACTCGGAGCTATTATGAGTCCAGTTTTGCTTATTTCTAAGTACCAATTTTTAACAGTGTGCCTCACCGAGATTCAAACCCAGACCCATCTCAGACAAATTATCAGCCTCCTGGGCTGCATTGATTGATTGATAGACAGAGAGTATGGAAAGATGGAGTCGTATTTTTTGGTAAGGAACGGAGTTAGGTAAAAGCTTAAGGTTTAAAATGGGGTTAAGTTCGTAAATTGTGAAATATATTAGGAAGTAGGGATTTCTGGTGCTTAGAGGGGGGTTTAATTAGGCATTTGAGCTTCTTTAGTTACCAAATTCTGTGCGTCTGCGTGCAGAAGTGCACGAGATACGGACACTCAGTTCTTCCGGAAAATGTTGCTATTTAAATGTACGTTAGTTCTTTAAATAGCAACCATGGTTACCCGGACAACGTTGTTAAGGGAGTGCACAATAAAGTACGGTTTTCTATGTCAACTGCTTTAATTAGTGAGCAAGTGCCTAAAAAGTATGTTGGATCTGTTGATTTTAATCCACATATTGTAAACCTCCTTACCAACATATGTTCTCGTCATAAAATACAATTTGGAATACGATCATGCAATCTATATACCATTATCCGCAATGATCGTGACAAAATTGACAAAGGGAAAAAATGGGGTGTGTATGTTATTCCTATGCTTGACACTATCTCTGGTGAACTAAACAATCATTATGTGGGTTCTACCAAAAGAAATTTGGATTTGAGATTAAATGAACACAGATATGATCTAAAAATGAATCACCAAAGCACCTCTTTTGCAAGAACCATAAGTGCTGGAAATTCCATCCCAGACTGGGACAACGCTAAAATCATAAACACACCTAACTCTGTTTATTCCTTGTTATTTACAGAAAGCCTCTATATTTCGGCTTATAATACAAATTGCTGTAATGACTATTATCCTTATGTTTTACCTGAACCTTGGAGCAATCTTGTTGGGAAGGACAGCACAATAGCAATTGCTTCTGTTAAGTGATCATTGGCTAACTATGCCTTTTTTATTGTCTTGTTATCTGCTATATCATGTGACATTGACATTACCTTTCCCATGATGCATCTACTCCACGTACTTAAGACCAGCATGTAGCCACATGGTGAAATTACATCTGATGAAGGTGTCAATGTGACACCGAAAGTGTTCATGTGTTTTTAAACTGTATATAGATTTCATTTTTTAGCTGAATAAATATCATCGTGCAACAAGACGGATTTCTTTTAATACTACGTTAGTTCTTCCCGATTCTACCTCTTTTCCATATAAGTAACCGGAATGGCAATATCCCACACAGCACAGAATATTTCGCATATGTTACAAGTACGTACCACTGAAATATTGAGACTTTTCAGATGCGTTGCGCAATCTAACGGTAATGTTTCAGAAACCTTACGGTTACGTCAAAATGTCCTCTAACGTTACAAAACTTTGAAACATAACCGATATGTTTCAGTGAAAGGTCTTTGTAAGTTCAACATACCAACTTGTATTTGAAAGATATTTGTAACTTCGTTACATTGCTGTTACGTATTTGAAAGATATTTGTGACATCATTATATTACTGTTACGTATTTACTACGTTGAACATTACAGTTTTAATAACTTTTGTAAAATCACAATAAAAAATATCACACTCGACAGCTGTTTCAAAAGCAACAACTGTCGCATTACGAGTTGTCCGCTATCTATTGGGAACAATGGCGGCGTTTATATATTGATAACAAAAGAACTAAAAACCGGTCCCAAATGAGGGTGTCGAATTTCTATTATACACAGTGTGTCAAAGAATTTTTAAGACTGACGCTACATTTCAGCCTACGGTGGCGCCACCAGTGTAATCGCGAATGCGTTATAAACCGTGACCATCTGCTTGCTTTCTGCCAAGAGTACTGCGCAGTTGTTAAAGTAACTCAAACGAAACGGTCGTTCATTAGAGAAGTAACATTTTTTTCATGTTGAATTATTAAGATGGAACAAAGGGCTGTTATTAAATTTAACGCAAAACTTGGTAAAAGTGCCTCGGAAATGCACCAAATGATGAAACAAGTTTACGGTTAGTTTTGTTTAAGTAGTTCAAATGTTTTCCTGCGGCACAAACGGTTTTTGGACGCAAGAGAGACGCTACAAGATGATAAGCATACCGGAAGACCAAGTTCATCTAGGACACCTGAGATTATTGAAAAAGTGCGTGATTTCGTGGCAAACAATCGATGTGCGTCACTAACAATGATGGAAGAGTCTTTAAACATCAACAAAGAAACGATTCGAACCATCCTGCATGAAGATTTGGGCAAAACAAAAGTCTGTGCTAAATTTGTTCCACACACGTTAACCAATGAACAAAAATCAAGGAGAAGTGCACATTGCAGAGACATCATTTCAGCCGTTGAAAATGATCCAAACTTCTTAAAATCGATTGTTACTGGTGATGAAACATGGTGTTTTCAATATGATCCTAAAAAAAAAGCGACAAAGTGCGGAATGGAAGTCAAAAAACTCACCACAAGCCAAAAAACCCAGAAAAGTTCCATCGAAAATCAAAACAATGCTCCATTACATTCTTCGATAGTAAGGGTATATCCACAAAGAATTTGTTCCAAGTAGACAAACAATTACTGGTGAGTTTTAATTAAATGTTTTGAGGCGTTTGATGGGCAGAATTCGTCGCATTCGTTCAGAATATCGGAACGAAAACAGTTGGTGTTTGTTTCACGATAATGCACCCAGTCACACCTCACTTCTTGTTCGTAGTTTTTGGCGAAAAACAATGTCTGTGTGTTGAATCATCCACCGTATTCGCCTGATTTAGCACCCTGCGACTTTTCTTTATTCCCAAAACTTAAAATGACGTTAAAAGGGTGTTATTTTGATGATATTTCGACCATACAAACAGCTTCGACGCGTGCTTTGGAGGCAATTCCGCAAAGTGAATTGGAACAGGCATTCCAATCATTATTAAATCGCTGTAACAAGTGTATTGAAGCCGGAGGGACTTATTTTGAATAACAAACCAAAACAAATTATAATTTCTTGTTTCTATTTCCTTTTACAGACCCAGTCTTAAAAATTCTTTGCCACTCTGTGTACATGTGGAAGAGACTATATTTCAGCGAAACAAAGCAAGAAAATCAAATCCGTCATTTCTCAGCTTCAAGTAAAAAAAAAAAAAAAAACATGCTGTTATAGTATACTAATACAACAACACAGCCATCTACTTAGATTTTATAAAAAAACGCTTTTCAGAACTTAAAAATTACAATAATCAAAACAATTACTGACTTTCAGATGATCTTGAATCACAAAAAAAAAAAAAAAATGATGAAATATTAAATCAATTAACTGGCTAACTCGAGTACGACAGTATCACCAAAAAATATCCCAGTAGCACATGGAAATACAACTACGAGAGTGCTTCGGTGAAATGGCATAAATGCGCATGCGCCTCCTCGCCGTTGCCAAACCCAAAATCTTAAATAACGCCGGAATGTAACATGAAGGAAGGTAGCAATTACGTACAATGGAAACTATAAAACAGTAGTATCGGTGAATGCTTTTTTAACGTAACCGTAATGCATATATTGCTGAAACGTTATTGTAAGATATTTTACTAAAGGATTCCAAAATATATGTTGCTGAAACGTTATTGTAAGATATCTCTGAAAGTGTAACGAAAATGAGAGATTGTAACATTATTGATAATATATATCTGAAAGGTTTTGTGCTGTATGGGATATTATTTCAGCAACTGTGAAACAAATTTAATTTTCCTAAACATGTTCAATACATACCTAAAATTACGAACCGTCCTTCTCTTAGCTGGGTCGGTCTCCCGAACGATTTGAAGATCAGTTCGCCTACAAAAGAACAGAAAACATGAACGGTTGATAACTCGCTTAAATTCCTGCCGTATGCACAAGACAAACATTGTTTATATATGTATTAAATTTGTAACATGAATAATTAAGAGCACAATAACTTTCACATTAACTCCCTATTACATTCGTGAATACGCATTTTACTAAAAGGGAACGCATTACAGACGTAAATATGTGTGTGTGTGTGTGTGTTTTATACTCTACTTTTAGCAATACTACCAGTGTGAGTTCAAAGTTCATCCCTTTTTATGCTACGCAAAATGTTGGGCCTTCATTCCTGTTAGAAACGCGTGCCAGCTTAGACTGAGTACCGCGATGACGTGGAGCACACGAGGTTGATGACGTGCATTTAGCACGGGACCACGTTGCGATATTAGTTGAGCACAGGATGGAGGCCGATAAACTCAACGTCATAGCTGCGCACGTATAACTCAGACACGTGCCATCCTGAGTTATACGTGTGTCTGACCCAAGGTCTTAAACAACCCTTAGAAATGCCATCCTGAGTTAGGGAGTGTCTGACTCCAAGTCTTAAACAACCCTTAGAAATGCCATCCTGAGTTAGGGAGTGTCTGACTCCAAGTCTTAAACAACCCTTAGAAATGCCATCCTGAGTTAGGGAGTGTCTGACCCAGGTCTTAAACAACCCTTAGAAATAGGAAGCTAGGAGATTTGGGCTAGAGGGCCCCATAGAAAAGTGACACGGAAGCGAGGTAGAAAGGGGGAGGAAGACGCCCTTATTTCTTTCCGGAGGGTCAGTACACGGGGTCCGACTGCTTAACGTGCCCATCCGACGCACGGCGGATATTTAGTGGTTCGAGCGTTCGTACCTGTCTGGAATCGAACCCGAGGTCTTCACCGTGGCAGTCACTAACGTTGACCATTAGGCCACCCGCGGCCCAAGGTCCATTGTAGTTCAGATCAGATCATATGTAGAGGATTTTAGGAAGGGAGTGTCTGACCCCAGGTCTTAAACAATCCTTAGAAATAGGAAGCCAGGAGATTTGGGCTAGAGTGCCCGAGGAAAGTGACACGGAAGCGAGGTAGAAAGGGGAGGAAGACGCCCTTATTTCTTACCGGAGGGTCAGTACCCGGGGTCCGACTGCTGAACGAGCCCATCCGACGCACGGCGGATATTTAGTGGTTCGAGCGTTCGTACCTGCCTGGGATCGAACCCGAGGTCTTCTCCGTGGCAGTCACGAACGTTGACCGTTAAGCCACCCGCGGCCCAAGGTCCATTGTAGTTCAGATCAGATCATATGTAGAGGATTTTAGGAAGGGAGTGTGTGACCCCAGGTCTTAAACAATCCTTAGAAATAGGAAGCTAGGAGATTTGGGCTAGAGTGCCCGATAGGAAAGTGACACGGAAGCGAGGTAGAAAGGGGGAGGAAGACGCCCTTTTTTTTATTAGCGGGGGCCAGTACCCTGGGCCTGACGGCTTAACGTGTCCATCCAACACACGGCGGATATTTAGTGGTTCGTACATTCGTACCTGCCTGCGATCGAACCCGCGGTCTTCTCCGTGGTAGTCACGAACGTTGGCCACTAGGCCACTCGCGGCAATACATGTGCAGCTATGGCGTTGGGGTGACTTTATAAACAGCTCATCGCACAAAGGTTTCAAACTTGCATGAATTAAATTGATAGAAGCGATATGGGAGAGATTCTTCATTTAAGCGACTTTGCAAGAGGCATTATAATTAGGCGCAACACAGCGGTCTTCTCATGGGCAGAAACGAGTGTTCGATATGCAAGGGCAATGGAAGTTGGAGAGAATTATTCGAAGTTACAGACGTGTTCTACTGCATCAAGCTGTCCTGCAGAAAAACAGCGGCATCGAGAAGAGAATTTCACCATAGATATCCTGCCGTACATTAGTGCGAATGGGGTGTAACAGAAGACGTCCCGTCCATTCTTCATGCCTCTCCTCTCTGCTAAAAACTGATCAATTCATCTGCAGTGAATTCATCAAATCTGGACCCTTCACTTAACATTTTCGTTGCGCGTTGGACAAGTGCATTTCGATGGCACTCTTACGGACTTTGGTAGTGCATTTTAAGTTGAAGCAAACCAAAAGCGGTTTTCTTTTTGGACCTTTTTGAAATTCGCACTGTAATTGTAAATACAAACATTTGACGTGGACCAGGAACATCAAACAGAAATCATCGTTCTTTCCTCGTTTAGAAGTGAGTCACGGAAAAATTCTCAATGGCCGCCACCGGGAATCGAACCTGGGGTCTTCCAGTAACGCGCCGGATATGCTTCCGCTACACCACAGCGGCCTCGAATTCCTCCAGGCTCACTTCTAAACGTGGAAAGAGCGATGACTTCTGTATGATGTTCCTGGGCCACGTCAAATGTCTGTATTTATTATTTATTCGCCTTCTAATTATTTTTTCAGTTGCTGCTTACCATCTTTGGTGAATCCCCACCATTGTGCGGGGCTCCAAGAAGCAACCTGCCAATTAGCTTGGTAGTTACTGTACGTGAGTCGGGGAGGAATTCGTGGCCGCTGTGGTACAGTGGAAGCATATCCGGCACGTAACTGGAAGACCCTGGGTTCGATTCCCGATGGCGGCCAATGAGAATTTTTCCGTGAATCACTTATAAACGTGGAAAGAGCGATGACTTCTGTTTGATGTAATTGTAAATCTCGAGAAGGCACCTTAAAAATGTTTCACATTGTGTTGCTGCTTCACTCAGAAGTTTTCAAATGCACGGCAGATCGTTATCATTTCTGTAATAACTCATTATTTAGAATTTAAATAACAAGTTAGAAAATCATGCAATGCATTGATTATGATACGCTTTCCAACATACCAGAAATCATTACTCAAGTTATGAGAATAATGGCTGTGGAATAAATCTCGATGCTGCTCCCTGACCTTTGACCCCATTCCGATGATGTTGAACAGAATTGGTTCAGTGTACCTCCGGAACAACATACTAAAGTTTTGTCGCAATAGAAGCATTTTTAGTCAAGTCATGAGGATAATGGCTATGGAATAAATCTCGCTCCTGTGCCCTGACCTTTGACCCCATTTCGATGATATTAAAAGGAATTGGTTCAGTATACCTCCGGAACAACATACTAAAGTTTTCTCGCAATAGAAGCATTCTTAGTCAAGTTAAGAGGATAATGGCTGTGAAATAAATCTCGCTCCTGTGCCCTGACCTTTGACCCAATTTTGATGATATTAAAAGGAATTGGTTCAGTATACCTCCGGAACAACATACTAAAGTTTTGTCGCAATAGAAGCATTTTTAGTCAAGTCATGAGGATATTGGCTATGGTATAAATCTCGCTCCTCTGCCCTGACCTTTGTCCCCATTTCGATGATATTAAAAGGAATTAGTTCAGTATACCTCCGGAACAACATACTAAAGTTTTATCGCAATAGAAGCATTTTTAGTCAAGTTATGAGGATAATGGCTGTGAAATAAATCACGCTCCTGTGCCCTGACCTTTGACCCCATTTCGATGATATTAAACAGAATTGGTTCAGTATACCTCCGGAACAACATACTAAAGTTTTGTTGCAATAGAAGCATTTTTAGTCACGTTATGAGGATAATGGCTGTGAAATAAATCTCGCTCCTGTGCTCTGACCTTTGACTCCCTTTCGATGATATTAAACAGAATTGGTTCAGTATACCACCGGAACAACATACTAAAGTTTTGTCGCAATAGAAGCATTTTTAGTCACGTTATGAGGATAATGGCTGTGAAATAAATCTCGCTCCTGTGCTCTGACCTTTGACTCCCATTTCGATGATATTAAACAGAATTGGTTCAGTATAACTCCGGAACAACATACTAAAGTTTTGTCGCAATAGAAGCATTTTTAGTCACGTTATGAGGATAATGGCTGTGAAATAAATCTCGCTCCTGTGCCCTGACCTTTGACCCCATTTCGATGATATTAAACAGAATTGGTTCAGTATAACTCCGGAACAACATACTAAAGTTTTGTCGCAATAGAAGCATTTTTAGTCACGTTATGAGGATAATGGCTGTGAAATAAATCTCGCTCCTGTGCCCTGACCTTTGACCCCATTTCGATGATATTAAACAGAATTGGTTCAGTATACCTCCGGAAAAACATATTAAAGCTTTGTCCGAGTCATATCCGAGTTAAAGGAATTTTTAAATTAATAATCAAAGTCCATGCACT
This sequence comes from Macrothele yani, assembly GCA_039090855.1. Taxonomy (NCBI): domain Eukaryota; kingdom Metazoa; phylum Arthropoda; class Arachnida; order Araneae; family Macrothelidae; genus Macrothele; species Macrothele yani. The sequence continues at coordinate 73,836,531 of CM077032.1, read as the reverse complement.
TGTGCTATTCATTGGAAGATCCGATGAAACGTCTTACAATCACATCAACAAGAATTTTTTGCATATTTCTTACTTGATAAAGGAATCGATGTAAAGAGCAAGGTTGTATGGGTTGACGGATTTGTTGAAATAATGTCGGAAGAGTTGCATCAAGTCGTGATTTCTGTGTTCTGCGGTCTGAAAAACAAAAATATAGCAGTTTAATTATGATACCTTAATTTAATTTCTCTTATGCATATTTCCACAAAAGAAATTTTCTGGATATCCTTTTATAAAAATGGTTTGCTTTTAATATGAAGAAAAAAAAATAAAAACATTACAAAGCTAAAAAGTAACATCAATGCAACGAATGAGAAATTTCATTGAAAAGAATATTGAATTTCTTTATTTGTACATACACACCGGCGAATAAATTAGATTATTTTTTTCTCATTCATTGGGATGTATTAAAAAAAATGTTTTTCATTGGGTGGAATATTGAATATTTTTACCTGAACATACACATACCGTGAATTAGAAATGATTTTTTTTTTCTTTTTCATTGGGATGGATTAGAAATCGCCGTTTCGTTGTCACAGTGGTTTATATAAGCGCTGGCTTCTGATCATTCGTCCGAAAGGGATCCGGGTTCGTATCCCGGTGAGACATGGATGTTCTGTTTGTCTTATGGAACTGTATCTCTCCCTTCCCTGGAACCAGTTTCCCTAAATTAGGGACGGGCGACTGCTTATGGCCCATTGTGTTGCTCACGGTGGTCCTTAAACCTCAAATTAAAAAAAGTATAATTTTTTTTATTATTGTCTGGAGTTTTGAACGTTTTTACTTGTACATACACGTGTCGGCTAATGAATTAGAATTTTTTTTCTAATTCATTGAGGTGAATTAGAATTTTTTTCATTGGTCGCGATACTAAATTTATATACTTCTACCTACACATACCTGCAACTGAATTAGGATTTTTTTTTCTAATTCATTGGGATGAAATAGAATTTTTTTTTTCATTGGTTGGAATGTTGGATTTCTTTACTTCTGCATACACACACCGGCCAATGAATACAAAGCTTATTTTATAATTCATTGCGACGAATTCGATTTTTTTTTTGGCTTGAATCTTGAATTTCTTTACTTATATCTACATATACCCGTCAATGAATTTGATTTTTTTTTCTAATTCATTGGGATGAATTAGAATATTTTCTCATTTGTTACAATATTGAATTTCTTTACTTGTACACACACATACCGGACAATGAACTAGAATTTTTTTCATTTGCTCGAATATTGAACATTTTTACTTTTACATACACATATCGACCAATCAATTGCAATTTTTTTTCTAATTCATTGGGATGAATTATAATTTTTTCGTTGGCTGGTATATTGAATGTTTTTACTTGTACTACATGCGTATACCGGATAATGAATTAGAAATTATTTTCTAATTTACTGGGATGAATAAGATTTTTTTTTTCATTGGCTGGAATATTGAATTTCTTTACTTGTACATACACGTTTCGGCCAATGAATTTATATATTTTTTTCATTAGTATTTTCTTTCTAAATCACTGTCACGAATTAAAATATTTTCATTGGCTGGAATATTAAATTTCTTTATTTGCACATACACATACCGTCCAATTAATTAAAAAAATTTCTAATTCATTAGAATTTTTTTTTCTAATTCACTGAGATGAATTAGATTTTTTTTTCGTTGGGGGAATATTGAAAATCTTTACTTCTGCATACACATTCCGGCCACTGAAGTAGAAAATTTATTTAATACCAATTTGGACCGCTTTCATCCCGAATTACCACTCGTATGCAGTTTGGTATATATCCCACAAGGTGTTGGAGTGAATAAACGTCTACAGCACACAAGGTGCTCACCAGACAGTCCTTTAACTGACTAACATTTGATGAAAGAAGACTTTGCTACCGGATCTGTTCTTCTAGCTAATTACAGAACGTATGCAGTTTGGCATAGATTCCACAAGGTGTTGGGGTGCATCTACGTCTACAACATACCAGGCGTTCACCAGACAGTCCTTTAACTGACTCACATTTTGTGAAGAGGACTTTGCTACCGGATCTGTTCTTCTAGATGATTACAGAAGATGTGCGGTTTGGCATAGATTTTACAAGGTACAAGGCGTTGGAGTGAATCTACGTCTACAACATACCAGGCGTTCACCAGACAGTCCTTTGAATGGCTCACATTTAATGGAATAGGACTTTGCTACCGGATCTGTTCTTCTAGCTGATTACCGAACGTATGCGGTTTGGCATAGATTCCACAAGGTGTTGGGGTGCATAAACGTCTACAGCATATCAGCCGTTCACCAGACAGTCCTTTAACTGACTGACATTAGATGGAAGAGGACTTTGTACCGGATCTGTTCTTCTACCTAATTACAGAACCTATGCACTTTGGCATAGATTCCACAAGGTGTTGGGGTGCATCTACGTCTACAACATACTAGGCGTTCACCAGACAGTCCTTTAACTGACTCACATTTTGTGAAGAGGACTTTGCTACCGGATCTGTTCTTCTAGCTGATTACAGAACATATGCGGTTTGGCATAGATTTTACAAGGTACAAGGCGTTGGAGTGAATCTACGTCTACAGCATACCAGGCGGTCACCAGGCAGTAATTTGAATGACTCACATTTGATGGAAGAGGACTTTGCTACCGGATCTGTTCTTCTAGCTGATTACCGAACGTATGCGGTTTGGCATAGATTCCACAAGGTGTTGGGGTGCATAAACGTCTACAGCATATCAGGCGTTTGCCAGACAGATCTTTAACTGACTAACATTTGACGGAAGAAGATTGTGCTACCGGATCCGTTCTACTTGCTAATTACAAGACGTATGCGGTTTGGCATAGACTCCACAAGGTCTTGGAGTGCATCTACGTCTACAGAATACCGGCGTTCACCAGGCAGTCCTTTAACTGACTCACATTTGATGGAAGAGGACTTTGCTACCGGATCTGTTCTTCAAGCTAATTACAGGACGTATGCGGTTTGGCATAGACTCCACAAGGTGTTGGAGTGCATCTGCGTGTACAGCACATCAAACATTCGCCAGACAGTCTTTGAATTAGCTCAGATTTGACGGAAGAAGACTTCGCTACCGGTTCTGGGTTTATAATATGCCTCACACATCTGCGGTGGAATTCAGATCCAGACATCGTGGCAGTCAGAGAAGGTGGTAGAAGTCGTTGGTGAACACATCTTTCCCAATGGGCAGGAGCGTTGTCGCCCACGAAACAGTCCTCTCCTGCTGGATAATAAATCAGCATTGCGGGACACCAAGGCCTTCTAGCAATATCAGATCTGGTAGGTACCGACAAAACGTGCCACCACCTCCAGAACCTCCACTGTTTAGAATCTCCACTGCAGTAGCTGCGGGTGATTTGTCGCACTGCGGCCGTGCGGTCGCTATGAACAATGCGCGACAGTATCCGCTCCCCTCTGGCATCAATGAGCTGTGGGCAACACACAGCTGTACAATGCTTCGTCGTTTGGCCCTCTGTGCACCACGTTTGATACGTACTCTCTGCAATGGCACGTATACAACCCACAAGCCGCGCCGTTTGGGAGATCGTAGTTCCGAGGTGCAATGCCATCACAATTTGTCCTTTTTCAAACTCCGATAAATCGGTAGCTTTTCCGATTCTGACTCCGAACACTCTACTAACCGAAAGCCGGTCCTCGGGTTGTATATATACTGCTTTGTGACCTTCACCTGCGCCACCGTTCGGTCTCCAGGCGCACTCATTTCTCTAGGCTGGGGGTGGTCATAATGGAACGGCTCATAGGTTTATCTTACTATAGATGTTTTCCTAAGGTTCTGCGTTTTAACAAAGCTAGGGAAATTGTTGTACTCGTATAACAGACTACTTAATCATCTAGAATGAAATTTTTTTTCACAACAACCAGTACGAATTTAAAAAAAATAATAGGTAGAAGGTGTTGAATAATTTTAGTCTCGGTCAGCTTTTTCTGTTCAGCCCAGTTCTGAGGTGAGTCTTGTCCATCGGATCAGTAGATGGTCAGTACTGAAAAAATGTTGACATTCTTAGACAGCATAGTACTGAGTGTGTAGGTAGTCTTTAAACAGAGAAAAATCGAAAGAATGCGAAAATATATCAGTAGACAGGAGTCAAAATCAGTAGATCTACTGATAAATCAGTAAAATGGTAACACTGATGCAGACATTCTTAGACAGCATGTCCCTGAATGTGTAGGTGGTCTTAAAACAGAAAAATCAGTTGATTACGAAAAATTATCAGTAGACAGTGGTCAAAATTGGTATCATCATCATCATCATCATCATTGTCAACCATTATCAATCCACTGCTGGACGAAGGTCTCCCCAAGTTTCCTCCACAACTGTCTGTCTTGTGCCAGTCTCCTCCATGTCACTCCCGCATATTTACGAATTTCATCCACCCATCTCCCATGTGGTCTTTTTCTGGGTCTTTTCCTGTCCCTTGGAATCCAATCTAAAATTTCGGCTGTCCATCTATGGTCTGTCCTTCTGGCAGTATGTCCAGCCCATTGCCATTTCAGGGATTTAACTCTGATCATGATGTCTTCCACTCTCGTCATTTTTCGGATCCACGAGTTCCTCTTCTTATCTCTCCTGGTTATACCAAGCATGCACCTCTCCATGCTTCTTTGAGTTGTCTGCAGCCTTTGTATGTCTCTTTTAGTTAAGGTCCACGTCTCTGCACCATACGTAAGCACTGGAAGGATGCATTGATCAAACACTTTTCTTTTAAGACATAATGGCATATTGCTCTTGAAAATTATGCTGTTTCTTCCAAAAGCTCTCCAGGCAAGTTTTGTACGCCGATTAATTTCTTCATCAATGTGACCCTCACTTGATATCTGCTGTCCAAGATAAACATACGTATCTGTTATCTCCAGTTTTTCTCCATCAATCGATAAATCTTCATTTCTTGTAAAAGCATTGAACATCACTTTTGTCTTCTGAAAGTTCATTTTAATCCCACTTCTTTACTCTTGTCAGCAAGTTCCTGGATCACACTCTGCAGCTCTGATGGGGTAGTTGCAAAAATGACTACGTCATCAGCAAAACGAAGGTGGGTTAGATAATCTCCATTAATCTTTATCCCTTTGTTTTCCCAGTTCAGTGATTGAAAGACATTTTCCAATGTGGCATTAAAGAGCTTCGAAGATATGGTGTCACCTTGTCTCACTCCCTTTCCAATTTTTATGTGTGTTGTATTTTCAAACAGCCGAATCTTTGCACTTGCATTTTCATAGATGTTATTAATAATATTAATGTATGCATCTTCAATACCGCAGGATTTCAGAGCCGTGGTAACTGCTGATGGTTTTACCGAATCAAAGGCTTTTTCATAATCGATAAAAGCCATGCACAATGGAAGTTCATATTCCCTCGCTCTTTCAATTAGTTCTCTCAGTACGTGGATATGATCTATTGTGCTGTAGCCACTCCTGAATCCAGCTTGTTCTCTCGGTTGAGCCATGTCCAGTGTTACCTTCAAGCGGTGTGAAAGAACTTTAGTGAAGATTTTATAAACCACTGATAGGAGGCTGATAGGTCTGTAGTTCCTGAGATCCTCAATGTCACCTTTTTTATGTAGCAGGATCATTGTAGCATTGTTCCAATCCTCAGGAATCTTCCCTTCATTAAGGCATCGAGTGAAAATTTGGGCGAGTACTGTTTCAATTTCTCCACTTGCTTCTTGTATGATGTCTATAGTAATTCCATCTTCTCCTGGAGCTTTCCCCCGCTTCATGTTCTTGATTGCATGAGCAACTTCTGCTGGGAAGGACTGGAAGAACTCTGGTACCTTTCATGATGTCTGGAGTACATGTATCATCCCTTTCATATAATTTGGAGTAGAAATCTTTCACTCTTGTCAAAATTTCTGCCTCTATTTCTTGTTATAGAACCATCTTCTTTTCTCAGAGCCATAATCTGTTTTCTTCCCTTACTGAGATGTCCCTTTGCTATCTTAAGGCTTTGGTTGTTTTCAATTGCTTTCCTCACTAGCTCACAGTTGAATTTCCTTACGTCTTCAGTGATACTTTTTTCGTGTTGTCTTGCATAGCTCTATATATTCCACTTTGGAAGTCACATCTTCTTTAGTTGTCCTCATCTCTCTTCTTTTTGCATCAACATTTTGGTTTTTCCTGATAATTTGTTCACATGCAACTTGTTCTTAGACCCAGCTAATTTTGTTGCTGTTTCCATTAGAGCTTTGGTTACTTTTCTGTTAACTTCCGAAATATCCACTTCTTCCGATGTTAGGCCTTCTAAAGCAGAGAATCTGTTCTTCAGTTCCAACTTGAAAGTATTATGGTGTTTTTTAAGGTTGGTTATGTCAATACATTTTGCTTGTCTTATGAGCTTGCCACGTTCCAGTTTAGTGTTGAGGTGCATCTTACATCTCACCAATCTATGGTCACTACCTGTGTTGAACTTGTTCAGCACACTGCAGTCTTCGATGACGAATTTTTTGTTACACATAATAAAATCAATTTCACTTGTCGTCCCAATTGGATGTCTCCATGTCCATTTCCTGTGTGGCTTTTTCTTGAAAAAGGAGTTCAAGATGAAAAATCCTTCTGCCTCTGCAAACTCAACGAGAGTATTTCCACGCTGGTTTCTGTTGCCGTGACCGAATTTACCTACTGAAGTTTCATTCTGTTGCCGTTGCCCTATTTTTGCATTGAAATCTCCCATAATTATCTTCAAGTGCTGCTTACCTTTATTATTTAGATGACGAATTTCCTCATAAAATTCTTCAATTTCTTCTTCAGGATGACTTGTGGTGGGTGCATAAGTTTGAATAATCTGAGCTTGGTATCTTCTCGATAGTTGGATAACGAGTCGTGCAGCTCTGTCAGAGGAACTTTCAACTTCTACCACTTTATCCTTCAGTTTCTTGTTTATTATAAATCCAACACCACTAGTTCTGCCAGTATCTGTCCCACGATAATAGAAGAGATGTCCACTTTTCAGTTCAATGAGATCTTCTCCTTTTCTCCTTACCTCACTTAGCCCGACGATGTCCCACTTGATCCTTTGTAGTTCCTCTTCCAATTCAAGAAGCCTTGAATCAGAAGATAGGGAGCGTCCGTTATAGGTAGCCAAGGTCAGCATCAAATGGCAGCCTAGTCCGGTCCTCCGGGGATTCTTAGCACCCTCTGCCTTCATGTCGCACTGGCCGCTGCCTTGGCCAGGTACATTCCAGCTGCCGGAGACTGAGGGCCAAGATTTAAGTTGTAGAGTCATTTTGGAGGTGTTTGGCCATAACTCACCACGCTGGCCAAGCGGGTTGGTGAGTGTGGGATAGCATTTCCTCTGATCCCGATGGTATAGTTATACCGCTATTGGCGGTCGTCAGAGCCCCTTTAGTGGGAACAGGATGCACCACGATAAGGCGGGGTTGACATTTGTCAAGGAGAGGCTGTGATGTTACGCATCACCTGACCTTAGTATATCTACTGATAAATCAGTAGAATGGCAACACTGATAAGACATTCTTAGACAGCATGTGTCCTGAGTGTGTAGGTGGCCTTAAAACAGAGAAAAATAAGTAGAATACGAAAATATATCAGTAGACAGGAGTCCAAAATCAGTATTTCTACTGATAAATCAATAGAATGGCAACACTGATAAGACATTCTTAGACAGTATGTTCCTGAGTAGGTGGTCTTAAAACAGAGAAGATTCAGTAGAATCCGGAATTATATCAGTAGACAGAAATCAAAATCAGTAGAATGGCAACACTGATAATGCATTCTTAGACAGCATGTTCCTGAGTGTGTAGGTGGTCTTAAAACAGAGAAAAATAAGTAGAATACGAAAATACACTGGCGGAAAGTGAAAAAAGAACACCAAGAAGGAGACGTCTGATACTAACGAAATTTATACAGCATAATAACGGAATACAGAGGATAACGTGATCAAAACATTATGGCAAAATACAGCTGTATTTGCTGGTAAACTGAAAAATAACATTTCCATGTAACATGGTTAGTACGAGGTTGAACCGCCATGAACTGCGTCACACTGTGCAATTTTGGCATGGAGTCTGTCGTACAGATGGTGGATGTAAGTATGGGGTATTGAGTTCCAAGCATCCTCAACCAGGACGCGTAAATCGGGGATGATCGTGGCTGGCCGTGGAGACCGGATAAGTCGTTGTCCCATAAAATCCCACACGTGCTCAATGGGGGACAAATCCGGTGAACGTTCAGGTCATGGAAGTTGTCTCACACCCGGAAGTGCATGTTGCGTTGGCCCTGTGTGTCGGGTGTAGGCCCTGTGTGTCGCTGGCGGATGCAAGAAGGGTGGAGACGGTCCCCTGTGCGTCTGAGAACACGCATACGGCCATCGGAGGCTCCCAAGCATAATCTGCTTTTATCGCTGAACACGACAGATCGCCATTGCGTTCTCCAGTGCACACGTTGACGACACCACTGCAGCCGTTCCTGACGGTGGGCTGGAGTCAGAGGTACACATGCCAGAGGCACACGTGCACGTAGTCCTGCATCCAGTAGACGGTTGCGGATTGTTCGCACAGTCACCCCAGGTGCAAAGGCAGCTCGGATTTGCGTCGCAGTGGATGTTCTGCTTGACAACGCCGCTCTTCTTATGCGTAGATCGGTCCGCTCATCAGTCCATCTGCAACTCCCGGTTCCACGTCTTCTCGTGTGGGAATGTTCCTCGGGCCATCTACGCCACCATTGTACCACCACCGATACTTCCCGTCCAATTCGCTCCGCAATACGACGATACGACCACCAGGCCTCGCGGAATCTGACTAGACGCCCTCGCTCAAAGTCCGATAACTGCTGAAATCGTACACGTCTTTCCATGTCCAGGCATTGCAGCTTCTTCAGGGTCTTCGCCCGTGTCCGTACGCCGACGACTGATTACATTCACTTCGCCGTACTCCTTAAACACCACCGACGATAATTTGCATATTATGCCGTGCTGTGGCGTAAGCGCTTACCGGTTGGTCCCGAAATTAACATCACACCTACGTAAACTCGACCCCATTAACATATGTAAAATTTATGATCGTCCGCCAATTCCTTCTTGGTGTTCTTTTTTCACTTTCCGCCAGTGTATATCAGCATACAGGATTCAAAATCAATAGATCTACTGATATAAATCAGTAGAATGGCAACAATGATTTACATAAAGGTTTCTAATTCAGTAGCCGGTGTGTGTATTGAGCTGTAAAAAATGATTTACTCAGTCATGGTCAGCAGTTTAGTCATTTACTCAGTCATGCACGAGTTAACAAAGGAAATAAATAACTTGGATTTAATCTACCGCACGGACTTACAATTTTAATTCCGTTCTACATGCACTTACCTTTCCAAAATGGTGCCACATAAGATATTCTTGGGTTGATGACGTCATTCCGGAGTTCCGAAGGTACATGGTGTTTAACTTTTGATAACCCCATTCCGTCCAACCTGCTGCAGTCGACGGGCAGTTCACTAAAAATAAACCGTCCACACAGTCCGAGTGTTGTAGCTGCAACGATTAGAAAACTTTTCATTGTCTTACATCAATGTTTCAGCAAAAATTGATAAGCAGTTTACGGAATATCAAAAATTATCAGTCAGTTTATTTGTTTTTTCAGGAAACAAACTCTCATACAAGTGCCGATTTAAGCGAAGCAGCGCAAAAATTGAAGCATGCAAGCAAAACGATCAGCTGTGGCTGTGGAAACTAGAGATGAGTTCGGGCTCAATTTTAGGAGCCCGGGCCCGGCCCGCTTTCTTTGATTACATGTGTTTGCTGAGCCCGGGCCCGTTCTTGGAAAATTTTGCTTATCGAGGCTTGCATTTATGCATTATACACTGGCCAAAGATATGGCCCAAGCAAGGATTAGTTTAAAAATCATTAGTTTAAAAAGTTTAATCCACTTCACAATATTATTATGTTTTTAGAAATACTGCGCATAAAGCCAAACGTTTTAAAATGTGGATTTGAAAATAAATAAATAATCAACGTGCCCTTCGACCGTATCAGGGGAATCGGTAATTTTGGTAAAAGCTGAAGAAAAGAAAATCGTTCAGAAACAAAAAAATTCCATTCGTTATTTCTTTTTGATTTCTAAATTTACTTTTATTTTGAATTAATTGCATTATAAAACGTACAACGCCGTACAGACAGTTGCAAGTGTATGAAATTTTGACTCTATCTTTGCAATATAATTTACATATATGCTAATTGGTAAAGGTAGTTTAGAGTGATGTAGTAGAATATAAAAAAAGCATGTAGGGAAATTTCCAAAATTTAAAAAAAAAAAAAAGAACGTAAAAGCATTCCAGACCAGATTATTCTGCATTTTGTAACATTAACAAAGCGTTGCGCTTAATTGTATAATAATCACAATATTATCATATGTGTGTGCAGTTTCCAGATCAAGTTCATCATGAAAAAAGAGAGAGAGAGAGAGAATTGCATCTAATGCCTCAGCGCTTCAACGTGATCTTCTTTTCTCTAAAACTCGACCTGCTGCACTAAAATCCAACGTCACCCCAAAAATCGCGGGAGTGAGGAAATTTTAAAAAATAAATAACGATACTTCTAACTGCACAATTTTGAAAATTAGTACATCATTTTAAAGATAATATTCTTAATTTTTAAAAAAATACAAAAAATGGGAATGTGATTTTTCCCCAGTTTTTCGATACCAGACCTCTTTAAACTAATCCTTGCTTGGGCCATAGCTTTGGACAATGCATAATGCAAGTCTTGCTAAGCAAAATTTGTCTTGCAATGGCAGCTAGCTTAGGAAATTGAAAATCATTTCTCCATGGTAACAAATCCACAATGAAATTCAACACGTGTAATTCAACCGGGCTCGGAATTACACGTGTTGAATTAATTACACTAATGAAATTCAAGACATGTAATTCCAAGTCAGGGCCCGAGCTCTTCTCTAGTGGAAACGGCAATCCCCAATAGAAATACGAAAATCACTTGACACCACCAATTACATTTACTTTATCGGTTCTTTACAATAATGTCCGCGTGCACAACATTTAATGCACATGATGTGGTGTTAACACAACGATTACTGCAGATAATTACTCTAAAATCTACGAAGAAATCATCTTGTGTAGAAGTGATAGCAAAGATCTGCCTTTTACACTGAAGTCATGGGATAGCAGTATGCAAAGTTTCAACTGGCGCTATCGTCGTACACTGAGTGGCCACTTTATTATGACCAACCCCTCAGTACTTCGTTGGGCCACCTTTTGCCTTTAATACTGCGTCGATTCTTCGTCGCATGGACTCCACGAGATGTTGATAGGTGGTTTGTGGAATCTGAGACCATGCTTGATGAATAGCACTTTCCAGGAGTGTGAGATTGCAGGGTTGTGGATCCAACTGTCTGACGGCTCGGTCAACTTCATCTCACAAATTCTCAATGGGGTTGAAATCTGGAGATTGTGGGGGCCACCTAAGCAAAGTAATAAACTCACCGGCATGTTCCTGAAACCAATCCTGTACAATACGAGCACTATGGCAGGACGTATTATCATGTTGAAAGTAGCCATCGCCATTGGGATAAACCATCCACATGACAGGATGCACTTGGTCCGCAACGATGTTTAGATACGATGTGCCAGTCAGACGTTGATCAACACGAATTAAAAGTCCCAAAGCATGCCAGGAAAACATTCTCCAAACCATAACGTTGCCTCCACCAGCTTGAAGGGTTGTAGCAATGCATTTGGGGTCCATGCTTTCGTGCTGTTTCCGCCAAATTCTCACTCGGCCATCGGCATAGTGCAAACGTGATTCATCGGACCACATAATTTGTTTCCAATTATCGACTGTCCAATCCTTGTGCTCCTGTGCGAACTGGAGACGTTTTCTCTTGTTAACTGCAGACAGCAAAGGTGTTCGAACAGGCCTTCCATATCCCATCCGAAGCAGTGTACTGCGAACAGTGCGTGCAGAGATCATTTGAGGGGATCCTTGATTAAGATGGTCTGTAATTTGCTGCACTGTTGCCTGTTACCAGTCTGGACACTCTCCGTTCCGCCCGAGCAGTCACTAGTCAATGACGACCACACGTTGAACGTAGAGACTCAGTTTTTTGGCTGACAATCCAGTCTTTAAACACTTTAACAACAGCTGCTCTGGAACATTTCGCGAATGCGGCGGTTTCGGTGATACTCGCTCCATGGCTCCGAGCTCCTACAATCATTCCACGTTGAAAGTCCGTCAAATCGCATTTTTTTCCATCTCGTCACCCAAAAATCACTTCTACTACTGTCGCAAGCACTAAGATTTCTCTTTGTATACTAGCCTCGTCCTCTGGCGATAACAGAGTGCAGCCATAACTCATTTGCTTAAAAAACTGTCAGGTGGTCATAATAAAGTGGCCACTCAGTGTATAAAGGCTTCGACGCATGCCACGATTTTTATCAGTTGCCAGGTGTAATCTCGTGAGTAGGCTGAACAACCGCCAGTAGGATTATGGCAAGCCGACGCAGCCCCGGTGGCGCAGTGGTCTAAGCGATGGCCTCTGATCATTCGTCCGAACGGGGTCCGGGTTCGAATGCCGGTGAGGCGTGGATGTTGTGTTTGTCTTACGGCACTGGTTCTTTCCCTTCCCTGGAACCAGTGACCCTAAATTAGGGACTGGCGACTGCTTATAGCCCATTGAGTTGCTCACGGTGGTCGTTAAACCTCCAATCAAAAAAAAAAAAAAAAATGGCAAGCCGACGTGAATTATCGGAGTTTGAAAGAGGCATGGCTGTGGGAGCCAGACGGATGGGACATTCAGTTTCCGAAGTTGTGCGAACATTCAACAGTCCTCGATCCACAGTGTCACGTGTGCATCGAAAGTACCACGTGGAAGGCATTATCACTAACCGTGGACATCGCAGTGACCGAGAACGGGCGCTGAATGACCATGATCCACGGCGTCTGACCAGGACTGTCCATGCTAACAGACAAGCGACACTGGCTCAAATAACATCCACATTCAATGCAGGAGGTACCAGAGACATATCCATCAGGTCAGTGCTGAATGACCTTGACCAGTGGCGTCTGACCAGGACTGTCCATGCTAACAGACAAGCGACACTGGCTCAAATAACATCCACATTCAATGCAGGAGGTACCAGAGACATATCCATCAGGTCAGTGCTGAATGACCATGACCAGTGGCGTCTGACCAGGACTGTCCATGCTAACAGACAAGCGACACTGGCTCAAATAACATCCTCATTCAATGCAGGAGGTACCAGAGACATATCCATCAGGTCAGTGCTGAATGACCATGACCAGTGGCGTCTGACCATTACTGTCCATGCTAACAGACAAGCAACACTGGCTCAAATAACATCCACATTCAATGCAGGAGGTACCAGAGACATATCCATCAGGTCAGTGCTGAATGACCGTGACCAGTGGCGTCTGACCATTACTGTCCATGCTAACAGACAAGCAACACTGGCTCAAATAACATCCACATTCAATGCAGGAGGTACCAGAGACATATCCATCAGGTCAATGCTGAATGACCTTGACCAGTGGCGTCTGACCAGGACTGTCCATGCTAACAGACAAGCGACACTGGCTCAAATAACATCCACATTCAATGCAGGAGGTACCAGAGACATATCCATCAGGTCAGTGCTGAATGACCATGACCAGTGGCGTCTGACCAGGACTGTCCATGCTAACAGACAAGCGACACTGGCTCAAATAACATCTACATTCAATGCAGGAGGTACCAGAGACATATCCATCAGGTCAGTGCTGAATGACCGTGACCAGTGGCGTCTGACCATTACTGTCCATGCTAACAGACAAGCAACACTGGCTCAAATAACATCCACATTCAATGCAGGAGGTACCAGAGACATATCCATCAGGTCAGTGCTGAATGACCTTGACCAGTGGCGTCTGACCAGGACTGTCCATGCTAACAGACAAGCGACACTGGCTCAAATAACATCCACATTCAATGCAGGAGGTACCAGAGACATATCCATCAGGTCAGTGCTGAATGACCTTGACCAGTGGCGTCTGACCAGGACTGTCCATGCTAACAGACAAGCGACACTGGCTCAAATAACATCCACATTCAATGCAGGAGGTACCAGAGACATATCCATCAGGTCAGTGCTGAATGACCATGACCAGTGGCGTCTGACCAGGACTGTCCATGCTAACAGACAAGCGACACTGGCTCAAATAACATCCTCATTCAATGCAGGAGGTACCAGAGACATATCCATCAGGTCAGTGCTGAATGACCATGACCAGTGGCGTCTGACCATTACTGTCCATGCTAACAGACAAGCAACACTGGCTCAAATAACATCCACATTCAATGCAGGAGGTACCAGAGACATATCCATCAGGTCAGTGCTGAATGACCGTGACCAGTGGCGTCTGACCATTACTGTCCATGCTAACAGACAAGCAACACTGGCTCAAATAACATCCACATTCAATGCAGGAGGTACCAGAGACATATCCATCAGGTCAGTGCTGAATGACCTTGACCAGTGGCGTCTGACCAGGACTGTCCATGCTAACAGACAAGCGACACTGGCTCAAATAACATCCACATTCAATGCAGGAGGTACCAGAGACATATCCATCAGGTCAGTGCTGAATGACCATGACCAGTGGCGTCTGACCAGGACTGTCCATGCTAACAGACAAGCGACACTGGCTCAAATAACATCCTCATTCAATGCAGGAGGTACCAGAGACATATCCATCAGGTCAGTGCTGAATGACCATGACCAGTGGCGTCTGACCATTACTGTCCATGCTAACAGACAAGCGACACTGGCTCAAATAACATCCAGATTCAATGCAGGAGGTACCAGAGACATATCCATCAGGTCAGTGCAGCGTATTTTAGCCTCCATGGGGTATGGGAGCAGAAGACCCACCAGAGTGACTTTGTTAACACCACGACATCGTACACAGCGCGTCACCTGGGCCATGGTACAAACATAGAAGAGGTTGGCTCCGTACTTTATTTGGGGATTACCTTACATAGGGACCTTATATGGAACCAACATGTGGACTCTCTTCTTCTCAAACTGTCTAAAATCATTGGAGTTATATGCTTGATATTTAAAAACCTTACCTATAAAACACTAATTCATTTATATTATACCATGTTTCAGACTCATATTAATTACGCTATCTTATCGTGGGGACAGACAACTAAATATAATTTCAAGAAACTTCAAATTCTTCAAAACAAATATATAAGATTAATTGACCTAAAATTTGACAGAAATACACAACTAACACTATGTAATACCACAAGAGTTTTCCCAAACAAATGTAACATTCTTACGATTAACCGATTATATTACTTTAATATCGGGAAAAATTATGTTCAAACGCATTAAGAATAATTTACACGCCGACATCATACAAATTATACCCCAGATACACACACATGACACACGCACTAAATCACATATTCGGTCTATTCATCCGAAAACGGAGATCATGAAGCAAAGTTTAAATTACATTGGCCCACACTACTGGAACTCGTTACCTACGGAGTTAACTTCTTTAATAATTTTAACCTTTTTTTAAAAAAAACTAAAAAACTTTATAATGAATTGCAGCTCCTCAAATTAATGATTACAGTGGATGGGAACTATGACTAATATTATGACTTGTATCATCATTATCATTGTCAACCATTATCAATCCACTGCTGGACGAAGGTCTCCCCAAGTTTCCACCACAACGGTCTGTCTTGTGCCAGTCTCCACCATGTCACTCCTGCATACTTTCGAATATCATCCACCCATCTCCCATGTGGTCTTCTTCTGGGTCTTTTCCTGTCCCTTGGTATCCAATCTAAAATTTCGGCTGTCCATCGATGATCTGTCCTTCTGGCAGTATGTCCAGCCCATTGCCATTTCAGGGATTTAACTCGGATCATGATGTCTTCCACTCTTGTCATTTTTCGGATCCACGAGTTCCTCTTCTTATCTCTCCTGGTTACACCAAGCATGCACCTCTCCATGCTGGTTTGAGTTGTCTGCAGCCTTTGTATGTCTCTTTTAGTTAAGGTCCACGTCTCTGCACCATACGTAAGCACTGGAAGGATGCATTGATCAAACACTTTTCTTTTAAGACATAATGGCATATTGCTCTTGAAAATTATGCTGTTTCTTCCAAAAGCTCTCCAGGCAAGTTTTGTACGCCGATTAATTTCTTCATCAATGTGACCCTCACTTGATATCTGCTGTCCAAGATAAACGTACGCATCTGTTATCTCCAGCTTTTTTCCATCAATCGATAAAGCTTCATTTCTTGTAAAAGCATTGAACATAACTTTTGTCTTCTGAAAGTTCATTTTTAATCCCACTTCTTTATTCTTGTCAGTAAGTTCCTGGATCATACTCTGCAGCTCTGATGGGGTAGTTGCAAAAATGCCTACGTCATCAGCAAAACGAAGGTGGGTTAGATAATCTCCATTAATCTTTATCCCTTTGCTTTGCCAGTTCAGGGATTGAAAGACATTTTCCAATATGGCATTAAAGAGCTTGGGAGATATGGTGTCACCTTGTCTCACTCCCTTTCCAATTTTTATGTGTGTTGTATTCTCAAACAGCCGAATCTTTGCACTTGCATTTTCATAGATGTTATTAATAATATTAATGTATGCATCTTCAATACCGCAGGATTTCAGAGCCATTGTAACTGCTGATGGTTTCACCGAATCAAAGGCTTTTTCATAATCGATAAAAGCCATGCACAATGGAAGTTCATATTCCCTCGCTCTTTCAGTTAGTTCTCTCAGTACGTGGATATGATCTATTGTGCTGTAGCCACTCTTGAATCCAGCTTGTATATCGTGATGAAAATTGCTTTTTCACTGGTGTTATCTGTAATGTTTATTATCTGCTCTTATATCATTACCTTTTTTGTTTTGTTACTATGATACTCTCGTTTGTAATTACAACTACTCACCTCAGTGTAAACCTAGCCTAGGGAGCATGAGACCCTGTCAGGCCTGGCTGGCCTTTTTCCCCTGCTTCATTGCTGTTCACTGTTTCAACTACACTGCTGGCCACCCAAAATGCAACACCAAGAAGGAAGCATTCGATTGGGCTGAAATTCGCAGCAGGCTTCGCCCACGAAAGGACATGCAAACGATTAGCATTGTAGGGCATATGCAAATCATGTGCGCCCGGCACGCCACCGAGAAGCACTATAAGAAGGGTGCACAGAAGGCGGGGTGTAAGTAGTGGAAGTGTGTTGTGCTGCCGGACCTGTGCGTGGGAAGCTTCCTGATGCCTCGTCGCAGAATACTGCATTCATTCCAGCATGTTTCGGAGTTCCACAGAGGATGAATAGTGGCTTATTGCGACAGCGGTTTATCGTACCAAGACATCGGCGCCCGTGTGGGACGACATCCAGCCACAATGAGGCGAGTATGGATTCGGTGGGTGCATGAGGGACGGAGGGACCGACGTGAGCGATTGCCGCAGCCGCGGCCCACCACCGAACGAGAGGACCGGCATGTTGTGCGGCGGGCATTGACGGCTCGCACCGCCACATCACGAACGTTAGCGCAGGAATTAGGGTGTGTTGCGCAACAACCTGTGTCAGCACGTACCGTTCGACGTCGTCTGCAGGAGCGGGGACTTGTCGCACGGCGCCCATTGCTCCGATTACCATTGACGTTACACCACCGGCGAGTGCGGTGGCTGTAGGCTGTTGAACGCCGCACCTGGACTACGGAATGGCACGGCATTGTCTTCTCCGACGAATCCCGCTTCTGCCTGCAATACCACGATGGTCGGATCCGCGTGTGGCGGCACCACGGCGAGAGACTGTATGACGCCTGTATTATGCATCGCCATACCGGTCCGTCGCCTGACGTTATGGCTTGCGGGGCAATTGGATATGACATCCGCACCCCACTGGTACGCATCGCCGGTACACTCAACAGCCACCGCACCATCTCTGACGTTTTGGAGCCTGTTGTCCTCCCTTACTTGCAGGACCTGCCAGCGGCCACGTTTCAGCAGGACAATGATGCGTGCCACGTGCAACAATTCTTTACGGCCACCAGGTGTCACTGCTGCCGTGGCCCGCCTGTTCTCTCGATATGTCGCCCATCGAACACGTCTGGTAGCTGATCGGCAACCGAGTGGCCCGGCAAGCACCACCCGTGATGAACTGTGGCACCGTGTGGAAGCAGCCTGGACTGACATACCCCAAGCCCACATCCAAAGCCTCTTTTGTTCGATGCCGCGGCGTGTAGCGGCCGTTATTGCCAGCCATGGGGGCCACACGAACTATTGATGTCTGCGTGTTCCGCAAGTCGCACGGGCCTGTAAGCCCAATCGTTTAATCTTTGTATCTATTGATATGTGTCCAGTAAATCTGGCATCGCTATCTCGTGTCCTTCTTAGTGTTGCATTTTGGGTGGCCAGCAGTGTATTTCTGTAACACTGGTTTTTTTTTTTTGTCTCAGCAAAATGAATGAATTGAATTGAACACGGTAATTGGACACTGGAAGACTGACAACATTTAGCGTGGTCCCATGAGCCATGCTACCAGCTGTGTTATGAAAAAATTATGTTTTGAACGACCTCTGTCAGTTAATAAAAAAGTTATACCCACTTTTGCGTTACTTTCGGTACAACCCTCGTAGTTCACCAGCTCTATCTCTCTACCTTCAGGGTGATCTTCGATTAAAAGTGTCCACACTTTAAGCTTGTGTAAACTAAGAAGTTTTTGTGTGTGTTTTAATTTAATTTTAATTCTAAGAAATTTTTAAACACAGATACTCACGGCAAATCTGGCAAGGATATTTGCTCCTGCGCCAACTCCAAATCCGATAAAGTGCTTCAACCTATTATTAAAAAATATGCTTTATTATTTTAAAAGCAAAATAAGAGCATTAAAAATTTTTGGAACAATGCAATAACGATAAGGTAACTATGCTATTATGTAGGCT
Organism: Macrothele yani; assembly: GCA_039090855.1. Lineage (NCBI taxonomy): Eukaryota > Metazoa > Arthropoda > Arachnida > Araneae > Macrothelidae > Macrothele > Macrothele yani. The sequence goes on along the minus strand of CM077032.1, from coordinate 73,817,511 downwards.
GCAAAGTTAGAACTGTGTGCCATGTTTCATAATTATTGGGCTGGTGGAGATGAAATGTCTCAAATAAGAGTGTGTGATGTATACAGAGGTGAAAATATGTGTCAAGACGACAAATCTGCACGAGACATTCCGTCCGCGTAGCTCAGTTGGGAGAGCGACTTACTCCGGAGTGAGAGGACACGGGCAAACTTGTGTTTTCACAAGTGTCACCTGCAAACCGTCGTAAAAATACGACACACCTACCCGCCTGGAAAAGTAGCTCCCCTTCTCAATCGACACAGTTCTGCCATTGGGTTACTATACTGTGGATCCCACAGCTATAAATCTCTGGAGCCTGTGAGGCAAAGAAAGTGGATGACACACAGCTTGTCCGTTAGGGAAGGTCTTCTTCGCCAGGAAGTGGTCCAGATGATGGAAGCATTAGCGCCCCCACGGAGGGGGCTTTGGGGGCTTAAGCCACCTCCAAGGAGATTAAGAACGACTTACGTCACAAATTAAACATTCAAAAATATTAATTTACACGTTCAAAAAATTACATAGTGTCTTCTATTGCATGGTGTCTTCTTCCCAAATAGATTAAGAGCGATGTACGACACAAATTAAACATTAAAAATTTTTATTTCACACGTTCAAAAAATTATATAGTGTCTGACATAGTGTCTTCTATTGCATGGTGTCTTCTTCCCAAAGCCCCAAAGGCCGCCCCGGTGGCGTAGTGGTCTAAGCGATGGCCTCTGATCATTTCCCCGAAAGGGGTCCTGGTTCGAATCCCGGTGAGGCATGGATGTTGTGTTTGTCTTACGGCACTGGCTCTCTCCCTTTCTTGGAACCAGTGACCCTAAATTAGGGACGGGCGACTGCTTATAGCCCATTGAGTTACTCACGGGGGTCGTTAAACCTCCAAAAAAAAAAAGCCCCAAAGAGATCAAGAGCGACGTACGACATAAACTAAATATTTAAAAATTTTATTTTACACGTTCAAAAAATTACATAGTGTCTTTTATTGCATGGTGTCTTCTTCCCAAAGCCCCAAAGAGTTTAAGAGCGACGTACGTCACAAATTAAACATTCAAAAATATTTTTTTACACGTACAAAAATTACATAGTGTCTTCTATTACATGATGTATTATAACGAAGTAAATTTCTCCGTCATTTCTGTCCACGCCAGGATTCGAACCCGGATCCCCTCATTCCGGAACAAGTTGCTCTACCAGTTGAGCTACGCGGACGTTTTATTCTGATTCCTATCTGCCTTTATATCGTGTGCGTCCTTCTGGCAGGTACGTAACATCTCCTGGTACGTTACAGTATATATATAGCCACCTCCAATAAAAAATTTTGTTATATAAACTATAACTATATATACAGCCCTCTCCAACAAAAATTCCTGGGTGCGCCACTGTATAGAAGAGTTAATCCGTGGAAGTAAGGTACGGAAAATATGCAGGCTGCGTGCCATGTTTCATAATTATTGAGCTGGTGTAGAAGAAATGTCTGAAATAAGAGTGTGTGACATACCTCAGAGGTAAAAACATGTATCAAGACGACAAATCTGCAGCGAGACATTCTGTCCGCGTAGCTCAGTTGGGAGAGCGACTTACTCCGGAGTGAGAAGACACGGTTTTGATGTCCGTCGTGGACAAACTTGTTTTTTCACAAGTGCCACCTGCAAACCGTCGTAATAATACGGCACACCTACCCGCCTGGAAAAAGTAGCTCCCCTTGTGAATCGACACACTTTTGCCATTGGGTTACGATACTGTGAATCCCACGGCTATAAATCTCTGGAGCCTGTGAGGCAAAGAAAGTGGATGACACACAGCTTGGCCATTAGGGAGGGTCTTCTTCGCCTGGATGTGGTCCAGATGATGGAAGAGTTAATCCGTGGAAGTAAGGTATGGGAAATATGCAGGCTGCCTCAGAGTTGCGTAGTTCAGCTTGTGCATTTGTTGGACTGGACCTTCGGAAGACAGTGGAAGCGAGTTGTGATCCAATAGAAGGCTTGTTGACCAAAACTGGCTGCTTTATAAGCAACCCTTTAGCTGAAGAACTGGGTTTATATTTGAGATATGTCGATGATATTTGGGTTTTCTGGTTGGGCACCGAAGAAAAATTATTGAATTTTAGGGATTTCATGTCTTCACTACATCTGTCAGTGAATTTTACGTTGGAACTGGAAACTGAAGGAATCTTACCGTTTTTGGATATCTTGCTAACCAGAAATATTACAAATCACACTATTCAAACCTCAGTTTTCAGGAAGCCTATGTCTAACCTTAGTATCATCCCTTACAACTCTATGCACCCTCTATGTCATAAACTTGCAGCCATTCGTTTTATGATACAACGAGCCATTACACACTCCTCCAGCAACCGGCTGAAGAAACAAGAAATTGCAAAAATTAAAGAAATCGTCCGAAACCATGGCTATGAAAATCATTTGGTGGATTCGATTTACAAGAGAGTCGGAAACTCAACCAGGTCCACACCTGATAACGAAGTGAATTTCTCCGTCATTTCTGTCCACGCCAGGATTCGAACCCGGATCCCCTCATTCCGGAATAAGTCACTCTGCCAATTGAGCTACGCGGACGTTTTATTCTGATTCCTATCTGCCTTTATGTCGTGTGCGTCCTTCTGGCAGGTACGTCACATCTCCTGGTACGTTACATCATCTCCCCTTTTTTCCCCCTATCTCGCGGTGTGGAAATAACATCACACCATTGCGAGATTTTCAACGGTCGGGTCATCCGGATAGTTCGGGCGCCATTATAACGAAGTAAATTTCTCCGTCATTTCTGTCCACGCCAGGATTCGAACCCGGATCCCCTCATTCCGGAATAAGTCACTCTACCAATTGAGCTACGCGGACGTTTTATTCTGATTCCTATCTGCCTTTATGTCGTGTGCGTCCTTCTGGCAGGTACGTCACATCTCCTGGTACGTTACAACTTGTGAGGGAAACAAGAGATAAGAAATTTGTTGGGTCTATGTTCTATGACCCACACATCACTCGCATTATGAAAAACATGTGTCATCGTCACAAAATCGATTTTGGCCTCAGAACATCAAATACTTACTCCATCATTCGCAACGACCGCGATCAAATCAAACAGGGATCACGTCATGGAGTATATAACATACCTCTTTACAGTACTGAGCCTGATGACCCACCTCTCACTTACATAGGATCTACTCAGAGGACGTTGGACATCAGAATGAAGGAGCACCTTTATGACATTAAGACTCGAAACCAAAAAACTGCGTTATCACGCCTTACCAACAAGGGTTCATATTTCCCAGCTTGGCAGAAGGCTTCCATCGTTACAACACCACGGAACAAAACCTCGTTACTTTTTGGCAGAGACCTTGTTAATTTTCATCAAGGGCAATCAATGTTGTAACGACTATATACCTATGCACATCCCCAATTCTTGGAAGAAATTCTTGCCAAGGTACTCAAATAATGTTCCAAGTGACAACACCTTGAATGTCTTAACACCAGATGACACAATCACCCATTCAGCGATTCGGAATTTTCCCGTGAACAATCCCAGACATGCGCAGTGAACGTACAGTTTGATTCATGACACTTCCCCCCTTCTGTTATTTAAGGGTCGGAATCACTAATTTGAGAGCACATCTGAGGATGATCCCAAGAGGGATTGAAAGATCTCATGTTTGTTTTAACCTGTCATTTAGATCATTTTCACCACATTTGGTGTGTACAGGAGCATCAGTTCTTTTAACTTTTAGTTATGACATTTATGCATCTGCTGCATTTCAACACAATACTGGTCTGAACTGGTGGTCTCACCTGGTCAGATAAATGAATGATAGATCCTGCACATTTGATTGCAGGTAACAAGCGATGTTCGAATTTCTCGTCTGTGCCTGTAAAGAAGGGAAATACAAAGCTCAAAATGACGTGTCTTATTGGCTAATGTCAATTCATGTGAAACCCAGATATCCTTTCAAATTGTTTTTAATCTTCCGACAAGCGCCGGACATTTGTCGAATAATGCACACGAACTTTCGCTGCGATGTCACGAACGCTTTGCTGTGTTTCAGCTTGCACGACATTCTTCAACTCCTCTTCTGTTAAAAGCTACTCGTGAACGCATTTTTAGCACGTCTTTTGTAAAAAAAGATCGTGCTTCTGTTATCGGGTTGTCCGTCCGTCAGTCCGTCCGTCAGTCCGTCCGTCTGTACCCATGATATCTCTGCAACTATTAGTCCGATTTGAAAAATTCTTTTTGCATTGGGAAGCTTGAAATATACGAATGATGATACTTTAATTTTTTTTTCTTACGACGTACAATTTCGCCACTAGAGGGCGCAAATGCAGATGATGTCGAATTCAAAAATACGTCTTATTCCACATATTTGCTTCTAAACATCCGATTGAAAAAAATATTTTATCCTTCGATTCCATTTATGTCGAAGAGTATTTTAGATGTAGTTACTTTTTCAAATTACTCATAGATTTTCCGCTAGGGGGCGTAAAAGTAAATTACATTTTTCCCGATAACTCTTCTTCCAAAACTCCGATATGAATTTTTTTCTTCAGCGGATACACCTCCTGATGGAAAATCGTTTCCATATAATTTCAAATTTTTGGTAAAGAATACTTTGGCCACCAGGTGTTAATTTTTGCTTCTGATGTATTTGCCATAAAATCTGAGCTTCAAAAATATCGATTGAAAAAAATTATTTCGTGGACTGATGGCACTCAGATCGATAAACCTTTTCGGAATATTTTCTTCTTAAAATATTCCACAGTTTCTCCGCCAGGGGGCGTAGATGTATATCTTATTTTTGTCAATATCTCTACTTCTAGGAGTCCGATTTGAAATATTCTTTCTGTGTTGGAGAGCGTTTCCGGTGCGAAATGTTTCTCAAGTAAATTCATGTTTTTCTTAACTCACAAGTCTGCAACCAAAGGGCATAAGTGCACGATTCCGTTTACAGCAATATCTGAAGGATTAAAAACCCGATTGAGAAACTTCTTTCCTCCGTCAGATGCTATTGTTTTCTATGCCGGTTCCATTGACTTTGAATAGCTTTGATAAATTTAATTTGCGTCAGAACGGATTCAAAAGACATGCTTATTACACCCGAAAATTTGGTGTCATCTTTCTTGTTTATTTATTTATTTTATAAAATTTCTGCTGTATAATATTGTAGAAAAGTATTATAATGCTCAGTAAAAATACAATGTATACCACAATCATAAGCTAATTGTACAAATAAAGCAAACACATCCATCAATAAAACTCACAAAATACAAAAATCACCGAAATTTTCACAATAATTACAAATTCTGCACTACACCAAAACTCATTCCGTTGAAAATAAATATCAATAAAATACACCAATCACGTATTGTCAATATGAATCAAATATTAAATGTTAAAAATAATTAAATGTACAGCTAGGGGCCAGGGAAAAAGACTGAAGGGGTGCCTGGCATGCCGCTGATCTCCTCTAAAATAAAAATAAACTATTTCAGTCCAGTCAAGAAAACGGAAGCAATTTTACAATGCATTTCTTTTACAAATCATAAAGCAATAAATTCAAATATTCAATTTTGCCGTCAAAATCAGATCATATGTAGAGGATTTTAGGAAGGAGTGTCTGTCCCCAGGTCTTAAACAGCCCTTAGAAATAGGAAGCTAGGAGATTTGGGCTAGAGTGCACGATAGGAAAGTGACACGGAAGCGAGGTAGAAGACGCCCTTATTTACTACCGGGATCCGACGGCTTAACGTGCTCATACAATGCTATAGTAGATCAGATCAGATCATATGTAGAGGATTTTAGGAAGGGAGTGTCTGACCCCAGGTTTTAAACAACCCTTAGAAATAGGAAGCTAGGCGATTTGGGCTAGAGTGCCCGATAGGAAAGTGACACGGAAGCGAGGTAGAAGACGCCCTTATTTACTACCGGGATCCGACGGCTTAACGTGCTCATACAATGCTATAGTAGATCAGATCAGATCATATGTAGAGGATTTTAGGAAGGGAGTGTCTGACCCCAGGTTTTAAACAACCCTTAGAAATAGGAAGCTAGGCGATTTGGGCTAGAGTACCCGATAGGAAAGTGACACGGAAGCGAGGTAGAAGACGCCCTTATTTACTACCGGGATCCGACGGCTTAACGTGCTCATACAATGCTATAGTAGATCAGATCAGATCATATGTAGAGGATTTTAGGAAGGGAGTGTCTGACCCCAGGTCTTAAACAACCCTTAGAAATAGGAGGCTAGGAGATTTGGGCTAGAGTGCCCGATAGGAAAGTGACACGGAAGCGAGGTAGAAAGGGGTAGGAAGACGCCCTTATTTATTACCGGGTGGCTAGTACCCGGGGTCAGACGGCTTAACGTGCCCATCCGACGCACAGCGGATATTTAGTGGATCGAATCTGAGATCCTTTCCGTGGCAGTCACGAACATTGCCCACTAGGCCACCCGCGGCCCCTAAATGAGGTACAGAAGATGTACGCCGGAAATGTACCGACTTTGAGACGTACGCCGCGTGACGTTGTTGGATCAATCCATTCTGCCGAAGGGGTCGGACATACCTACCCACTAAAAGCAGACATTTGATCTGTATCACCACAACATATGAAGGGAACTAGTTACCTTGAGTGATTAAGCATTAATCTATAAACAGGATATTTTCAAACTACATGTTATAAATGTATAAGGATGGGACCTTCGACGATCTACCATAAATCTATGAACCGGATGACCTTGAATGAGATGCGTCATGCTTCCATAATTGCCTGGGAAAATGCGGGAAAAGTGTATAAATAGAATGACGTTAGGTTATACGTCACAAATTTACCAGAAGAAAACGTAAAACGGCTAAGCCTGAACGAATATCTATGAAAATGACTATCAGGAAATGCTACTTTCTCGTTCTATAAACGGAATCATGCAAATTATACAAACATGTACACGAAAGTTACAGCCCCATGATTCACTCTATAAGGAAAGTTCCAATTTGAAACAACTGCAAAATACAATTGACGCAATAATAAAATAGGGAGCTCTCTCGCTGTTGCATGCTTAACTTTTTGGGCATGTGTGCATGAATTTTGCTATGCACTGGTTAATTACTTTTCTGAACTAGTTCATTCTCTTGTTGAATGCTTAACCTTTTGGCATTAGTATATGAATCTTGATATGCACCAGTGATTTACTTTACGTCAATTTTTTTGCATGCTTAACTTTTGGGCATCAATGTAATCTTGCTATGCACTAGTTAATTACTTTTCTGAACTAGTACATTTTATTGTTGCATGCTTAACTTTAGGGAATCAGTGTATGAATCTTGCTATATACTGGTTAATTACTTTTCTGAACTAGTCCATTCTTTGTTGAATGCTTAACTTTTTGGCATTAATACACTGGCGGAAAGTAAAAAAAGAACACCAAGAAGGAGACGTCTGATACCAACAAAATTTATACAGCATAATAACGGAATACAGAGGATAACGTGATAAAAACATTATGGCAAAATACAGCTGTATTTGCTAGTAAACTGAAAAATAACATTTCCATGTAACATGGTTAGTACGAGGTTGAACAGCCATGAACTGCGTCACACTGTGCAATTCTGGCATGGAGTCTGTCGTACAGATGTTGGATGTAATATTGGGGTATTGAGTTCCAAGCATCCTCAACCTGGACGCGTAAATCGGGGATGATCGTGGCTTGCCGTGGAGACCGGATAAGTCGTTGTCCCATAAAATCCCACACGTGCTCAATGGGGGACCAATCCGGTGAACGTGCAGGCCATGGAAGTTGTCTCACATCCTGAAGTGCATGTTGCGTTTCACGTGCCGTGTGTGGGCGTGCGTTATCTTGCTGGAAAACACCACGATGGACCGACCTTACAAATGGCACAACAACGGGCTGAATGATGTTGTTGATGTAGGAGGTGCTGTTAACGTACCCGGTACAAACACTAGTTGTGTACGGGATTGATAGCTGATCGCTTCCCACACCAGGTGACCAGGTGTAGACACTGTGTGTCACTGGCGGATGCAAGAAGGATGGAGACGCTTTCCTGTGCGTCTGCGAACACGCATACGGCCATCGGAGGCTCCCAAGCAGAATCTGCTTTCATCGCTGAACACGACGGATCGCCATTGCGTTCTCCAGTGCAGACGTTGGCGACACCACTGCAGCCGTTCCTGACGGTGGGCTGGAGTCAGAGGTACACATGCCAGAGGCACACGTGCACGTAGTCCTGCATCCAGCAGACGGTTGCGGATTGTTCGCACAGTCACCTCAGGTGCAACGGCAGCTCGGATTTGCGTCGCAGTGGATGTTCTGCTTGACAACGTCACTCTTCTTATGCGTCGATCGGTCCGCTCATCAGTCCGTCTGTGACTCCCGGTTCCACGTCTTCTCGTGTGGGAATGTTCCTCGGACCATCTACGCCACCATCGTACCACCACCGATACTTCCCGTCCAATTCGCTCCGCAATACGACGATACGACCACCCGGCCTCGCGGAGTCCGACTAGACGATCTCGCTCAAAGTCCGATAACTGCTGAAATCGTACACGTCTTCCATGTCCAGGTATTGCAGCTTCTTCAGGGTCTTCGCACGTGTCCGTACGCCGACGACTGATTACATTCACTTCGCCGTACTTCTTAAATACCACCGACGATAATTTGCATATTATGCCGTGCTGTGGCGTATACGCTCACCAGTTGGTCCCGAAACTAACATCACACCTACGTAAACTCGACCCCATTAACATATGTAAATTTCATGATCGTCCGCCAATTCCTTCTTGACGTTCTTTTTTCACTTCCGGCAGTGTATATGAATCTTACTTTTTGGATTATGTCCATTTTATTTTTGAATGCTTAACTTTTGGGCATCAATGTATGAATCTTGATATGCACTGGGTAATAACATTTTTTGGACTACGTCCATCTCCTTGTTGCATGGTAATCTTTTTGTGATAAGTATACGAACCTTGCTATGCACTGGTTAGTTACTTTTCTGAACTAGTCGATTCTTTGTTGAATGCTTAACCTTCTGCATTAGTATATGAATCTTGATATGCATTGGTGAATTACTTTTTAGACTACGTCCATGTTCTTTTGCATGCGTAACCTTTGGGCATCATTGTATGAATCTTGATATGCACTGGCTAGTTACTTTTCTTGGACTACGTCCATCTTCCTGTTGCATGCTTAACTTTTGGACATTAGCATATGAATATTGATATGCGCTGGTTAATTATCTTTCTGAACTAGTCCGTTTTATTGTTGCATGCTTAACCTTTGGACATCAGTGTATGAATCTTGCTATGCTTGTTTTTTTTCTGAACTAGTCCACTTTCTTTTTGCATGCTTAACTTTTCAGCATCAGTGTATGAATCTTGCTATGCATTGGCGAATTACTTTTTGGACACGTCCATTTTCTTGTTGTGTGTTTAACTTTTAGGCATCAGCATATGAATTTTGATATGCGTTGGTTAATTACTTTTTAAACTTCGTTCATTTTATTGTTAAATGCTTAACTTTTGGGCATTAATGTATGAATCTTGCTATACACTAGTTAAACACTTTTTGTACTACGTCCATTTTCTTGTGTGTTACATGCTTAACTTGTTACGGGAAGTGTACATAGATGTATGTATTGTACAAACACAAGAAATCGCCGTTAAAAATTCAATATTATTCTTACCCCTTCAGTAGATATTGATTCCGTAAGTTCTTTCTTGAGTATAATCAGTAGATGCGTTCAATTTTCTGTTTTTAGTTTACGAAACAAACGTCACGGAGAAACGAAATTATTTTTAGTTATTCTCTACTTCAGACACTGCCTTATCATTTTTTCCCTTTTTAATTCGTAATCGTATACCCGGCGTGGCATCATTTTTTCTAACATTTCGCGTAATCCTCATTTCGGTGCTTATTCATCGGAAAGCGCATTGTTCGTTCTTCTAACCTCACTTGGGGGCATATTTTTATTTCTCGATCGTATTATTTCGCTTCCTTGGTTACTTAATACTGTGCCACATAATTTCTTAATTTCCTTCTACATGGATAACCTTTTATCCGCCAGACAGGCACTTTCTCTCTAGCTTGTTTTTAAGTAGATTCCTTTTTTTTCGTTACTTTGCTTCCATCTCTGTACGTTTGTTGTCACTCTGTTTTAAGAAAATGTCATTTCGCCAGAATGAGATTCCGAAAAGTGGGAGTAGCATGTTTGCACTTTCTTTTGCTCTTTATTAGAACTGTTTCTTTATTAGTAAACTAAAAAAGATAGCTTCAAAAACTGTCATTTCAGGAAACATTGTATAAGAAAACATGCATATGCCATCGCTTTACCTATGTGTCTATCCGTCCGTAAATCTGCAAACACGACAGTTTTGTTTGAAGATATTGAGCTGGAAAAGGTTTTATTGTATTTATTAGTAAATAGCGGGAAGTTATCCACAGATATAAATACACAAACGACCAAATACCAGGTTTCAATACAAGATAAACGGTTCTACAGACGTATCAGCCTCCTATCAGAGGTTTATAAAATCTTCACTAAAGTTCTTTCACACCGCTTGAAGGTGACACTGGACATGGCTCAACCGAGAGAACAAGCTGGATTCAGGAGTAGCTACAGCACAATAGATCATATCCACGTACTGAGAGAACTAATTGAAAGAGCGAGGGAATATGAACTTCCATTGTGCATGGCTTTTATCGATTATGAAAAAGCCTTTGATTCGGTGAAACCATCAGCAGTTGCCATGGCTCTGAAATCCTGCGGTATTGAAGATGCATACATTAATATTATTAATAACATCTATGAAAATGCAAGTGCAAAGATTCGGCTGTTTGAAAATACAACACACATAAAAATTGGAAAAGGAGTGAGACAAGGTGACACCATATCTCCGAAGCTCTTTAATGAGACGTTGGAAAATGTCTTTCAATCACTGAACTGGGAAAACAAAGGGATAAAGATTCGTGGAGATTATCTAACCCACCTTCGTTTTGCTGAAGACGTAGTCATTTTTGCAACTATCCCATCAGAGCTACAGAGTATGATCCAAGAACTTGCTGACAAGAGTAAAGAAGTGGGATTAAAAATGAACTTTCAGAAGACAAAAGTGATGTTCAATGCTTTTACAAGAAATGAAGATTTATCGATTGATGGAGAAAAGCTGGAGATAACAGACACGTACGTTTATCTTGGACAGCAGATATCAAGTGAGGGTCAAATTGATGAAGAAATTAACCGGCGTATAAAACTTGCCTGGAGAGCTTTTGGAAGAAACAGCATAATTTTCAAGAGCATTGTGCTATTATGTCTTAAAAGAAAAGTTTTTGATCAATGCAACCTTCCAGTGCTTACGTATGGTGCAGAGACGTGAACCTTAACTAAAAGAGACATACAAAGGCTGCAGACAACTCATGGAGAGGTGCATGCTTGGTGTAACCAAGAGAGATAAGAAGAAGAACTCGTGGATCAGAAAACTGACAAGAGTGGAAGACATCATGATCAGAGTTAAATCCCTGAAATGGCAATGGGCTGGACATACTGCCAGAAGGACAGATCATCGATGGACAGCCGAAATTTTAGATTGGATTCCAATGGACAGGAAAAGACCCAGAAGAAGACCACATGGGAGATGGGTGGATGAAATTCGAAAGTATGCGGGAGTGACATGGAGGAGACTGGCACAAGACAGACCGTTGTGGAGGAAACTTGGGGAGACCTTCGTCCAGCTGTGGATTGATAATGGTTGACAATGATGATGATGATATATATATATTATATATTAGTGCAATATATAATATATATATATATATATATATATATATATATATATATATATATATGGGATGTAAGGTCAGGTGATGCGTAACATCACAGCCTCTCCTTGACAAATGTCAACCCCGCCTTCTCGTGGTGCATCCTGTTCCCACTAAAGGGGCTCTGACGACCGCCAATAGCGGTATAACTATACCATCGGGATTAGAGGAAATTCTATCCCACACTCACCAACCCGCTTGGCCAGCGTGGTGAGTTATGGCCAAACCCTCCAAAATGACTCCACAACTTAAATCTTGGCCCTCAGTCTCCGGCAGCTGGAATGTACCTGGCCAAGGCAGCGGCCAGTGCGACATGAAGGCAGAGGGTGCTAAGAATCCCCGGAGGACCGGACTAGGCTGCCATCTGATGCTGACCTTGGCAACGTACAATGGACGCTCCCTATCTTCTGATTCAAGGCTTCTTGAATTGGAAGAGGAACTACAAAGGATCAAGTGGGACATTGTGGGGCTAAGTGAGGTAAGGAGAAAAGGAGAAGATCTCATCGAACTGAAAAGTGGACATCTCTTCTACTATCGTGGGACAGATACTGGCAGAACTAGTGGTGTTGGATTTATAATAAACAAGAAACTGAAGGATAAAGTTGTAGAAGTTGAAAGTTCCTCTGACAGAGCTGCACGACTTGTTATCCAACTATCGAGAAGATACCAGGCTCAGATTATTCAAACTTATGCACCCACCACAAGTCATGCTGAAGAAGAAATTGAAGAATTTTATGAGGAAATTTGTCGTGATCTAAATAATAAAGGTAAGCAGCACTTGAACATAATTATGGGAGATTTCAATGCAAAAATAGGGCACCGGCAACAGAATGAAACTTCAGTAGGTAAATTCGGTCATGGCAACAGAAACCAGCGTGGAAATACTCTCGTTGAGTTTGCAGAGGCAGAAGGGTTTTTCATCTTGAACTCCTTCTTCAAGAAAAAGCCACACAGGAAATGGACATGGAGACATCCAAATGGGACGACAAGTGAAATTGATTTTATTATGTGTAACAAAAAATTCGTCATAGAAGACTGCAGTGTGCTAAACAAGTTCAACACAGGTAGTGACCATAGATTGGTGAGATGTAAGATGCACCTCAACACTAAACTTGAACGTGGCAAGCTCATAAGACAAACAAAATCTATTGACATAACCAACCTTAAAAAACACCATAATACCTTCAAGTTGGTACTGAAGAACAGGTTTTCTGCTTTAGAAGGCCTAACATCGGAAGAAGTGGACATCCCTGAAGTTAACAGAAAAGTAACCAAAGCTCTTATGGAAACAGCAACAAAATTAGCTGGGTCTAAGAACAAGTTGCATGTAAATAAATTATCAGGAAAAACGAAAATGTTGATGCAAAAAAGAAGAGATATGAGGACAACTAAAGAAGATGTGACTTCCAAAGTGGAATATATAGAGCTATGCAAGACAGTACGAAAAAGTATCACTGAAGACTTAAGAAAATTCAACTGTGAACTAGTGAGGAAAGCAATTGAAAACAACCAAAGCCTAAAGATAGCAAAGGGACATCTCAGTATGGGAAGAAAACAGATTATGGCACTGAGAAAAGAAGATGGTTCTGTAACAAGAAATAGAGGCGAAATTTTGACAAGAGTGAAAGATTTCTACTCCAAATTATATGAAAGGGATGATACATGCACTCCAGACATCATGAAAGATACCAGTACCAGAGTTCCTCCAGTCCTTCCAGCAGAAGTTGCACATGCAATCAAGAACATGAAGCGGGGAAAAGCTCCAGGAGAAGATGGAATTACTGTAGACATCATACAAGAAGCAAGTGGAGAAATCGAAACAGTACTCGCCCAAATTTTCACTCGATGCCTTAATGAAGGAAAGATTCCTGAGGATTGGAACACCGCTACAATGATCCTGCTACATAAGAAAGGTGACATTGAGGATCTCGGAAACTACAGACCTATCAGCCTCCTATCAGTAGTTTATAAAATCTTCACTAAAGTTCTTTCACACCGCTTGAAGGTAACACTGGACATGGCTCAACCGAGAGAACAAGCTGGATTCAGGAGTGGCTACAGCACAATAGATCATATCCATGTGCTGAGAGAACTAATTGAAAGAGCGAGGGAATATGAACTTCCATTGTGCATGGCTTTTATCGATTATGAAAAAGCCTTTGATTCGGTGAAACCATCAGCAGTTACAATGGCTCTGAAAACCTGCGGTATTGAAGATGCATACATTAATATTATTAATAACATCTATGAAAATGCAAGTGCAAAGATTAGGCTGTTTGAAAATACAACACACATACAAATTGGAAAGGGAGTGAGACAAGGTGACACCATATCTCCGAAGCTCTTTAATGCCACATTGGAGGGTGTTTTTCAGTCACTGAGCTGGGAAAACAAGGGGATAAAGATTAATGGAGATTATCTAACCCACCTTCGTTTTGCTGATGACGTAGTCATTTTTGCAACTAGCCCATCAGAGCTGCAGAGTATGATCCAGGAACTTGCTGACAAGAGTAAAGAAGTGGGATTAAAAATGAACTTTAAGAAGACAAAAGTGATGTTCAATGCTTTTACAAGAAATGAAGATTTATCGATTGATGGAGAAAAGCTGGAGATAACAGACACGTACGTTTATCTTGGACAGCAGATATCAAGTGAGGGTCACATTGATGAAGAAATTAATCGGCGTACAAAACTTGCCTGGAGAGCTTTTGGAAGAAACAGCATAATTTTCAAGAGCAATATGCCATTATGTCTTAAAAGAAAAGTGTTTGATCAATGCATCCTTCCAGTGCTTACGTATGGTGCAGAGACGTGGACCTTAACTAAAAGAGACATACAAAGGCTGCAGACAACTCAAACAAGCATGGAGAGGTGCATGCTTGGTGTAACCAGGAGAGATAAGAAGAGGAACTCGTGGATCCGAAAAATGACAAGAGTGGAAGACATCATGATCAGAGTTAAATCCCTGAAATGGCAATGGGCTGGACATACTGCCAGAAGGACAGATCATCGATGGACAGCCGAAATTTTAGATTGGATTCCAAGGGACAGGAAAAGACCCAGAAGAAGACCACATGGGAGATGGGTGGATGAAATTCGAAAGTATGCAGGGGTGACATGGAGGAGACTGGCACAAGACAGACCGTTGTGGAGGAAACTTGGGGAGACCTTCGTCCAGCAGTGGATTGATAATGGTTGACAATTATGATGATGATGATATATATATATATATATATATATATATATATATATGTAAGGTCAGGTGATGCGTAACATCACAGCCTCTCCTTGACAAATGTCAACCCCGCCTTCTCGTGGTACATCCTGTTCCCACTAAAGGGGCTCTGACGACCGCCAATAGCGGTATAACTATACCATCGGGATTAGAGGAAATGCTATCCCACACTCACCAACCCGCTTAGCCAGCGTGGTGAGTTATGGCCAACCCCCCCCCCCCCCCCCCAAAATGACTTCACAACTTAAATCTTGGCCCTCAGTCTCCGGCAGCTGGAATGTACCTGGCCAAGGCAGCGGCCAGTGCGACATGAAGGCAGAGGGTGCTAAGAATCCCCGGAGGACCGGACTAGGCTGCCATCTGATGCTGACCTTGGCTACGTACAATGGACGCTCCGTATCTTCTGATTCAAGGCTTCTTGAATTGGAAGTGGAACTACAAAGGATCAAGTGGGACATCGTGGGGCTAAGTGAGGTAAGGAGAAAAGGAGAAGATCTCATTGAACTGAAAAGTGGACATCTCTTCTACTATCGTGGGACAGATACTGGCAGAACTAGTGGTGTTGGATTTATAATAAACAAGAAACTGAAGGATAAAGTTGTAGAAGTTGAAAGTTCCTCTGACAGAGCTGCACGACTTGTTATCCAACTCTCGAAAAGATACCAGGCTCAGATTATTCAAACTTATGCACCCACCACAAGTCATGCTGAAGAAGAAATTGAAGAATTTTATGAGGAAATTTGGTGATCTAAATAATAAAGGTAAGCAGCACTTGAAAATAATTATGGGAGATTTCAATGCAAAAATAGGGCAACAGCAACAGAATGAAACTTCAGTAGGTAAATTCGGTCACGGCAACAGAAACCAGCGTGGAAATACTCTCGTAGAGTTTGCAGAGGCAGAAGGGTTTTTCATCTTGAACTCCTTTTTCAAGAAAAAGCCACACAGGAAATGGACATGGAGACATCCAAATGGGACGACAAGTGAAATTGATTTTATTATGTGTAACAAAAAATTCGTCATAGAAGACTGCAGTGTGCTAAACAAGTTCAACACAGGTAGTGACCATAGATTGGTGAGATGTAAGATGCACCTCAACACTAAACTCGAACGTAGCAAGCTCATAAGACAAACAAAATGTATTGACATAACCAACCTTAAAAAACACCATAATACCTTCAAATTGGAACTGAAGAACAAATTCTCTGCTTTAGAAGGCCTAACATCGGAAGAAGTGGATATTTCTGAAGTTAACAGAAAAGTAACCAAAGCTCTTATGGAAACAGCAACAAAATTAGCTGGGTCTAAGAACAAATTGCATGTGAACAAATTATCAGGAAAAACCAAAATGTTGATGCAAAAAAGAAGAGTGATGAGGACAACTAAAGAAGATGTGACTTCCAAAGTGGAATATATAGAGCTATGCAAAACAGTACGAAAAAGTATCACTGAAGACGTAAGGAAATTCAACTGTGAACTAGTAAGGAAAGCAATTGAAAACAACCAAAGCCTAAAGATAGCAAAGGGACATCTCAGTAAGGGGAAAAACAGATTATGGCACTGAGAAAAGAAGATGGTTCTGTAACAAGAAATAGAGGCGAAATTTTGACAAGAGTGAAAGATTTCTACTCCAAATTATATGAAAGGGATGATACATGTACTCCAGACATCATGAAAGGTACCAGTACCAGAGTTCTTCCAGTCCTTCCAGCAGAAGTTGCACATGCAATCAAGAACATGAAGCGGGGAAAGGCTCCAGGAGAAGATGGAATTACTGTAGACATCATACAAGAAGCAAGTGGAGAAATCGAAACAGTACTCGCCCAAATTTTCACTCGATGCCTTAATGAAGGGAAAATTCCTGAGGATTGGAACAACGCTACAATGATCTTGCTACATAAAAAAGGTGACATTGAGGATCTCAGGAACTACAGACCTATCAGCCTCCTATCAGTGGTTTATAAAATCTTCACTAAAGTTCTTTCACACCGCTTGAAGGTGACACTGGACATGGCTCAACCGAGAGAACAAGCTGGATTCAGGAGTGGCTACAGCACAATAGATCATATCCACGTACTGAGAGAACTAATTGAAAGAGCGAGGGAATATGAGCTTCCATTGTGCATGGCTTTTATCGATTATGAAAAAGCCTTTGATTCGGTGAAACCATCAGCAGTTGCAATGGCTCTGAAATCCTGCGGTATTGAAGATGCATACATTAATATTATTAATAACATCTATGAAAATGCAAGTGCAAAGATTCGGCTGTTTGAAAATACAACACACATAAAAATTGGAAAAGGAGTGAGACAAGGTGACACCATATCTCCGAAGCTCTTTAATGCCACATTGGAAAATGTCTTTCAATCACTGAACTGGGAAAACAAAGGGATAAAGATTAATGGAGATTATTTAACCCACCTTCGTTTTGCTGATGACATAGTCATTTTTGCAACTACCCCATCAGAGCTACAGAGTATGATCCAGGAACTTGCTGACAAGAGTAAAGAAGTGGGATTAAAAATGAACTTTCAGAAGACAAAAGTGATGTACAATGCTTTTACAAGAAATGAAGATTTATCGATTGATGGAGAAAAGCTGGAGATAACAGACACGTACGTTTATCTTGGACAGCAGATATCAAGTGAGGGTCACATTGATGAAGAAATTAATCGGCGTACAAAACTTGCCTGGAGAGCTTTTGGAAGAAACAGCATAATTTTCAAGAGCAATATGCCATTATGTCTTAAAAGAAAAGTGTTTGATCAATGCATCCTTCCAGTGCTTACGTATGGTGCAGAGACGTGGACCTTAGCTAAAAGAGACATACAAAGGCTGCAGACAACTCAAAGCAGCATGGAGAGGTGCATGCTTGGTATAACCAGGAGAGATAAGAAGAGGAACACGTGGATCCGAAAAATGACAAGAGTGGAAGACATCATGATCAGAGTTAAATCCCTGAAATGGCAATGGGCTGGACATACTGCCAGAAGAACAGACCATCGATGGACAGCCGAAATTTTAGATTGGATTCCAAGGGACAGGAAAAGACCCAGAAGAAGACCACATGGAAGATGGGTGGATGAAATTCGAAAGTATGCGGGAGTGACATGGAGGAAACTGGCACAAGACAGACCGTTGTGGAGAAAACTTGGGAAGACCTTCGTCCAGCAGTGGATTGATAATGGTTGACAATGATGATGATGATGATATATATACCTTAATGAAGGGAAAATTCCTGAGGATTGGAACAACGCTACAATGATCTTGCTACATAAAAAAGGTGACATTGAGGATCTCAGGAACTACAGACCTATCAGCCTCCTATCAGTGGTTTATAAAATCTTCACTAAAGTTCGCATGAAGGTGACACTGGACATGGCTCAACCGAGAGAACAAGCTGGATTCAGGAGTGGCTACAGCACAATAGATCATATCCACGTACTGAGAGAACTAATTAAAAGAGCGAGGGAATATGAACTTCCATTGTGCATGGCTTTTATCGATTATGAAAAAGCCTTTGATTCGGTGAAACCATCAGCAGTTGCAATGGCTCTGAAATCCTGCGGTATTGAAGATGCATACATTAATATTATTAATAACATCTATGAAAATGCAAGTGCAAAGATTCGGCTGTTTGAAAATACAACACACATAAAAATTGGAAAAGGAGTGAGACAAGGTGACACCATATCTCCGAAGCTCTTTAATGCGACATTGGAAAATGTCTTTCAATCACTGAACTGGGAAAACAAAGGGATAAAGATTAATGGAGATTATCTAACCCACCTTCGTTTTGCTGATGACATAGTCATTTTTGCAACTACCCTATCAGAGCTACAGAGTATGATCCAGGAACTTGCTGACAAGAGTAAAGAAGTGGGATTAAAAATTAACTTTCAGAAGACAAAAGTGATGTACAATGCTTTTACAAGAAATGAAGATTTATCAATTGATGGAGAAAAGCTGGAGATAACAGACACGTACGTTTATCTTGGACAGCAGATATCAAGTGAGGGTCACATTGGTGAAGAAATTAATCGGCGTACAAAATTTGCCTGGAGAGCTTTTGGAAGAAACAGCATAATTTTCAAGAGCAATATGCCATTATGTCTTAAAAGAAAAGTGTTTGATCAATGCATCCTTCCAGTGCTTACGTATGGTGCAGAGACGTGGACCTTAGCTAAAAGAGACATACAAAGGCTGCAGACAACTCAAAGTAGCATGGAGAGGTGCATGCTTGGTGTAACCAGGAGAGATAAGAAGAGGAACACGTGGATCCGAAAAATGACCAGAGTGGAAGACATCATGATCAGAGTTAAATCCCTGAAATGGCAATGGGCTGGACATACTGCCAGAAGAACAGACCATCGATGGACAGCCGAAATTTTAGATTGGATTCCAAGGGATAGGAAAAGACCCAGAAGAAGACCACATGGAAGATGGGTGGATGAAATTCGAAAGTATGCGGGAGTGACATGGAGGAGACTGGCACAAGACAGACCGTTGTGGAGGAAACTTGGGGAGACCTTCGTCCAGCAGTAGATTGATAATGGGTGACAATGATGATGATGATGATATATATATATATATATATATATATATCGTCATCATCAGCCATTATAAATCCCCTGCTGGATGAAGGTTTCCCCAGTCTCTTCCACAACCTTCTGTCTTCAGGCCGTCTCCAGTCTCCTCCATGTCACTCCAGCTTGCTTTCGAATTTTATCCGCCCATGTCCCACGTGGTCTTCTTCTGGGTCTTTTCCTGTCCCTTGGAATCCAGTCTAGTATTTCAGTTGTCCAACGGTGGTCAGTTCTAACAAAACATCGAGCCCATTCGCATTTCAGCGATTTTACCTTGATCGTCATCAACTCTTGTCATTTTACAGATCCACGAGTTCCTTTTTTGTCTTTCGTGGTTACACCAGGCATGGGATTCTCCAGGCTTCTTTCAGTTGCCTTTAAGATCTAAATTCCTTTCCTAGTTGAGGTCCATGTCTCTGATCCATAAGTAGGAACTGGAAGAATGCACTGATTAAACACTTTTCTTTCAGAACATGATGATAAATTGCTCTTCAAAATTTTACCTTTTCTTCCAAATGCATTCCAACCATGTTTTATACATAACTCTTCATTTCTTTTTTGATATTTTCCTTCTTTGATATCTGTTGTTCAAGTCAAATGTATGCATTCGTTGTATTGTAATGTTTTTATTAATATACTAGCGACCCGGCCCGGCTTCGCACGGTAGCAATTTAGAATTTACGGCGAATCTAAAGAGAAACGATTATTACGTTCAACAGGCGACTGGTTTTCTCTTTGTAAATTCATTCTTTATCTGTCATTTGCCAATCGAGATTCTGTTTCTTGGAAAGTTTCATTATGACGGGATAAACAAAGTTTTTTAGCGTCCGATGTACTACGACCTATATTCGATTTTCGTCTCGGCATGATGTTAATACAATACTTAAATTTTAATTAAAGAGCTACTCAAAGAGATGCATACGTGTGGACGAAAACATCTACGTATTTAGTCTGTACGAGTGCCGATATACGAATTCTCTTTCAGCGTCCGATGTAACTACGCATTTAGTCTGTGCGAACTTCAATAAACCAATTCTTTCAGCATCCGATGTAACTATGCGTTTAGTCTGTGGCCTTACTTACTGTCAGACTGGCCTCCACGCATGCGCCTCGCGTCTTTTCCCCAACGGCCGCCGCGCATGCGCCTCGCGTCTTTTTCCCAATGAGCAAGAAAGTTTTGTAAACCGGTCGCCACGCATCGTTGTTTAGGCAGTGGAAGCCACGAAAGAATGCGAACGGCGGTTTTTTCTTTGACTTGTCACTAAAATCGTTACTGCTCGGCTCCCTTTTGTCATAGATTAATGTTTCATACACCTAAATCTTCCTCGACAAATGCTCTATGGAAAGGTGAAAACCGCATCAAAAATCCGTCCAGCGATTTTTGAGATTAGCCCGAACAAACCGGGACTTCACTTCATACTATGTATAGAAGATAGAAGAAAATAGAAGAATGTAAATTGTCTTGAATTGTTATACAGGGTGATCCATTTAAACCAGTACCATGTGATTTACTAATTACTTTTTTATAAATAACAACAAAATCATACAGTAAGTTGAGAATTATACATGTGGTATTGGAGAATCATTTTATCAAAGCAAATGATCGGGGTCCTCCATTTTCTTGTAAACACGGTTGAACACGCCGCACCATATTCAGTGATGTCTCATGTAGAGTACGAGCAGTAACATTGCCAATTTCAGTCGTGATTGTTTCACGCAATGCATCCAATGTTTTTGTATGGGTTTTGTTCTGTGTCCTTTAAGTATCCCCATAAAAAAGTCAGGGGAAGTTAAGTCCGGAGATCGGAGAGGCCATATGTTTACTGAAATTAATCTGTCATCAAAGAAGCTGGTTATGAGTTCCATTGAGACTTTTGATGTGTGACACGTAGCACCATCCTGCTGAAAGTACACCCCGGCAATTCAATGTCATCAAGTTGTTCCACAAATTCATTGAATATGCGGTAATAAACGTTAGTGTTGACAGTCTCAGAGGAAAAAAATGGGGCCAATAATTTCGTAGACGAAACCGCACACCATACACCAACCTTTTGCGAATGCATCGGTGTTTCACACATAACGTGTGGGTTTTCGGCAGCCCAGTGTCTGCTGTTTTGCAAATTGACGTAGCCTGACAGATGAAACCAGGCTTCATCCGTAAACCATGTCATGTAGAGAATATCAGATCGCAAATTAAGAAAATTTTGAAACCATTTGCAGTAACTTACTCTCTTTCCCTTGTCCGTTTCCTGCAGCTGATGGATTACGTGCACTTTAAATGGTCGAATATTCGCTTTTTTGCTGCCCTTTGACAAGTTCCGTATGAATATCCTGTCTGTTGGCTTAATCTGCGCAACGATTTCGTCGGAGATTGAAGTAAACGTTTTCGAACCTCGTCCACAAGCGTTTGGGACATCGGAGGGTTATGTCTACCGCTACCGCAGAGAAGAGAACCGGTTTGCTCCAGTTTTTTGCCATCGACAGAATTGTTGACTTGCTTGGCACTTTTCGAACTCCAAACTCTCTTCGAAATGTTCGTTGCATTTTGATGACAGAATTGGTTACCCAATACGATTCCACTAAAAAAACACGCTCTGGAACAGAGTACTGCTTGTTTACGAATGCACGCAAGTGAATGACAACGCAACAACAAATAAATCACGAGCTGAGTTACAGTTACGGTTAACAATCTTCTTCACGGTGGCGGTTTTCATTCTCCAGGAGTTGCTGCTTCTATTGAAAAAAGAAGTTCCTTGCGCGATCCCTTGCAAAAATGTAAGTTTTTTTCAGGGTACTGGTTTAAATGAATCATCCTGTACAACTATCGTACATCTATCGATACTGCGTTTCGTTTTCGGGTAAAAAAATCATACAGAAATTATATGAGATCAGATCTTCGTGAGCGAATATTTAGTGAGCTCGTGGGAAATATCTTTGCTCTTCATACATAGAAGAGATATTACTTTTCATTATTTTTATATTCTTCCAACTGTTCAAGTTACATAGCGTGATGAAAGTGTTAAACAGAATCAAGAAACGACTTACACTGCTTTCCAAGTCCGATGCGCACGTAATAAAACACAATAAGTTGTTCGCTGCGGCATCTGTTGACATGGTAACACTCTTCTCTTCAGAATAACAGGGAAACTCAATCACTTTTAAAAGCAGTACGCAGGGAAATATAACTGCACGCTGCCTGCCACACTTAACACGCAATGCTGTAAGTTTTCTGCGCTAACCTCGGGGAAATTGTTTTTGTGTTGCGTTTTAAGTTTGCATGGTCGATCCTTCTCGCCGACATCGTCGAATACGCTTCAGTCAGTTTTTTTGTCGATAGATAACGAATATTATTATCATATTCCAGGACGTCACAGACTTCCCTAAGCAAATGGAGACGATAGTCGAAATCTTTTAATAGAATTCCCGTATTGTAAAGGGATTTGATGATAACAAGTGTTACGAGCGCGGATCAAAAAATTACTTATACTGTTGTATTAAAAAATAATAATAAAGAAATATACTCAGGGGATGTGCACCAATGAGCTATTACGTTAGGACCACCTACCTAATAAGCTGTAGGACCCTCTTTATCCCGCAAAACAGCGGCCACTCGGCGAGGCATCGATTCGATAAGGTGGCGATAGGTATCCTGGGGTATCTGATACCATGACGTCAACAGAAGGTCCTCCAGTTCTCGTTCATTTCAGGGTGGTGGTGATTTAGCGCGAACCCGCTTTTCCAAGTCGAACCACAAATGTTCGACTGGATTCATGTCAGGTAAATTTGGAGGCCAGGGCATTAACAGAAAGTCACCAGCATGTCCTCGAACCACTTCTTGACGATTCTGGAAGTGGCGCATTATCCTGTTGGTAATGGCCATCACCAGCAGGGAACAACAGTTGCCATGAATGGGTGAACTTGGTCCGCAACGATGTTCAGATACCTGACAGATGTCAGGGATTGTGCTATTGGGATAATGGGGCCGAAAGTTGCCCGAGAAAACGTCGCCCACAGCATAATACCGCCGCCGCTGGCCTATCTCCTCCGAACAGTGCATCCAGGTGGAATTCGACGTATCCGCGCTCTGCCGTCTACGTGATGCACCAGGAATCTTGATTCGTCAAACCAGGCCACTTTCTTCCAATCATCCACGGTCCAATCTCGATGATCTTGGACCCATTTCATGCGTTGTTGGAGATGACGTGCAGTGAGCATGGGGACACGGCTGGGTCTTCGGCTGCGCAGGCCCATGCGCAGAAGGCTGCGATAAACTGTGTGCTGTGACGCGTTGCCCTGATCACCAATGTTGTAGATACTGGTGATTTATCGCACTGTGGCCCTGTGGTCTCTGTGAACAATGCGCGACAGTCTCCGCTCCCCTCTGGCACCAATGAGATGCGGACGAAGGTTCCTCGTTTGGCCATCTGTGCACCACTTTTGATACGTACTCACTACAAAGACACGTGAACAACCCACAAGCCGCGCCGTTTGCGCGATCGTAGTTCCGAGGCGCCGTGCTATTACAATTTGTCCTTTATCAAACTCCGATAAATCGGCAGCTTTTCCCATTCTGACTCCGAACACACTACTAACCGAAAGCCGGTCCTTGGGTTGTACTTATACACTGAAGAGCAATTGAATTAGAGATACCTGTCTAGTAACGTGTAGTACCACTTTTCGCCCTGATGACGGCGGCGATTCGTCTCGGCATGGATTCGACAAGACACCGGAAGCGTTGGGAAGCCATACGGATCCACGACCCCTGAACAAACTCCCACAGTTCACGAAGGTTTGATGGAGGGGGGTCAGAGCCTCGAACATCTCTCTCGATGGCATCCCAGATGTGCTGGATGGGATTGAGGTCAGGGGACCTAGCTGGCCAAAGAAGCGAGGTCACGTCGGTGGAGTGTTCATATAACCATTCGGATACAATTCGGGAGCGATGCTACGGTGCATTGTCTTGTTGTTGCCGCCCAGGTGGCACAGTGGTCTAAGCGATGGCCTCTGATCATTCGTCCGAAAGGGGTCCGGGTTCGAATCCCGGAAATGCATGGATGTTGTGTTCGTCTTATGGCACTGACTCTCTCCCTTCCCTGGAACCAGTGACTCTTAATTAGGGACGGGCGACTGCTTATAGCCCATTGAGTTGCTCACGGTGGTCGTTAAACCTCCAACCAAAAAAAAAAAAAATTGTGTTGTTGCAGGATGAGGTTCCCAGTGGGATGTTGAAGACACAAACGGAAGCAAATGGTGGTCCAGGTTATCCCGGTAACGTTGACCCGTGAGGGACGATGTCACGCGTACCAGCGGTCCCATTTCAGTCCACGTAAACAGTCCCCAGACGAGAATGCCACCCCCACCAGCTGGAAGAGTACCCTGCTGGCAAGAAGGATCCATCGCTTCATGTGGTTTGCACGGTACAAGTATCCTGCCATCCGCATGTACCAACGTGAATCTCGACTCATCAGTCCAAGCAACACTTTTTCCACATGTCTAGGGTCCAGTGGCGATGTTCCCGCGCCCATGCTAATCTTTGCACCCTGTGATGTGCGGTCAGCAGCGGTACCCTCGTGAGACGATGGCTTCTGTACCCCATAGCGAGGAGATGGTTCTAGATGGTGTGGCTGCTTACACGTTTTTGTGCACCAGCGTTAAATTGCCGAGTGATTTCTTGCACTGTGGTCCGTCTATCCGCTGTTACAATGCTAGCTAGCCGAGGATGACCCAGCTCATCCACACGCTGTTGTCCACAGCAGTTGGCCCTTGCAGTGATGGTTTTACCGGATTCGATGTACTCACGGTGCACCCGTAACACAGTGGCTCGTGAAAATCTCAGTACCTGCACGACTTCCGAGATGGAGTGACCCATTCGTCGAACCCGACAATTTGCCCACGATCAAATGCGCTTAGATCCTTCGTCTTACCCATACTGCGTCCGACTGTTACTGATTCCCGTCGCATCAGTCCTTATATTGTTGGATAGCTACACACGCCATGTCGTTTCCGTTTACAGGGCAGCCCACAGCGCCACATTTGCATAACGCCAGCTGTCTCTAATTCAATTGCTCTTCAGTGTATACTGCTGTGATCTTCACCAACGCCACTGTTCGGTCACCAGGTGCGCTGATTTCTCTAGGCTGGGGATGGTGATAATAAAATAGCTCATCGGTGTATGTTGGTTTGAAGGTCAACATTTATTTATTTTTTGGCACAGTCGCCTAAGGACTGTAAACATTTATCGGAACGTGCGATTAACTTTTCCATGCCCATATATAAAAGCCTCCTCCAGTTTGGTGCAAAAAGTTAAGGACCGCAATTTTCACAGCAGCCTCATCTGTTTGGAATCGTTGTCCACTAAGGTCGTGTTTCATTTTACTGAACAAATGTTAGTCTTACGGGGATATGTCGGCTGTACGATGGATGTCGCCGTACCTACCATTTGAATGACTGTAGCAATTCCTTTGTTTTCCGTGCTGTGTGGGGTGTGGCGTTGTCTTGCAGCTGAATGACACCTTCGCTCAACTTACCCCGGCGCCTGTCCTTAATTGCCTTTCGAAAATTTCTTAGAGTTTGGCAGTATAAGTAAGCATTGAGTCGTCCCTTTTGGCAGAAATTCTACGTAAACTACACCTTCACAGTCAAAGAAAACAGTCGCCATGACCTTTCCCGCGGACGTTTAGACTTCACTTCTTCCTTGCTTGTTGTTGAATCAGGCCTTGGGGAGAGCCAGTGAAAGAGTTTGGGTTAATGGAGAGAGAATTAAGGCCATTAAGTTTGCTAAAGACCAAGCAGTAGTTTCAGGATCCGCCAAATCCATACAGCGCATGATGTCAAAATTACACAAAGAGGCGGATATCTATGGAATGGAGATAAATAAAAACAAGAAAGATGACACCGAATTTTCGGGTGTAATAAGCTCGTCTTTTGAATCCTTTCTGACGCAAATTAAATTTATCAAAGCTATTCAAAGTCAATGGAACCGGTATGGAAAACAATAGATCTGACCAAAGAAAGGAGATTTTCAATCGGGTTTTTAATCCCTCAGATATTGCTGTAAACCGAATCGTGAGCTTACGAACTCTTAGAAACAGAGATATCGACAAAAATAAAATGTGACTTTACGTCCCCTGTTGGGAAAACCATGCATTATTTTAGGAAGAAAGTATTCTCAAAAGGTGTATCCATAAAAGCGGTATCGGTCGAAGAAAAAAAATTAGTCGAGTTTTCAGGAGCCCAGATTTTGCGACAAATACTTCAGAAGCAGAAATTTACACATATGACCCCTGGTGGCTAAACCATTCTTTACCAAGCATTAGAAATTATGTGAAAAATATTTTCCATCATGTCTTGTATGCGATACAGGAAGAATTTTTCAAATCAGATCTTTAGGAGCAGAAATAACGCAGAAAACGCAATTTACCTTTGTGCCCCCTAACGGAAAGTCTATGATTTACTTGAAAATTTTGAATTTATAGGAAAAACATTTCGCATCGGAAACACTATCCAACAAAGAAGGAATTTTTCAAATCGTCCTCTTAGAAGTAGAGATATTGACAAAAATAAGATATTCATCTACGCCCCCTGGCGTAGAAACCATGCATTTTTTCAAGAAGAAAATTTTCCTAAGCGGTTTGTCGCCATGAGGAGTAGTATCGGTCAACAAACGACTTTTTTTTCAATCGAGATTTTAGAAGCTCATATTTTGCTGCAACAGAAGCAGAAATTAAGACTTACGCCACCTGGTGGCCAAACCATTTCTTACAGAAATTAGAAAATATGTGCAAACGATTTCCCATCAGGATCTATATGCGGTGCAGAAAGAATTTTTCAAATCGGAGATTTAGAAGCAGAGATATATTGGGAAACGCAATTTACATTTACGCCACCTAGCGGAAAGTCTATGAATTACTTGAAAATTTTGAAATTATATGAACCACATGTCACACTAGAAACACTATCCAACAGAGAAGGAATTTTTCAAATCGGACTCCTAGAAGTAGAGGTATTGACAGAAATAAGATATACATCTACGCCCCCTGGCGGAGAAACCATGCAATATTTTAAAAATAAAATATTCCAAAAAGGTTTATTGACGTGAGTGGCATTGCTCCACGAAATAATTTTTACAATCGAGATTTTAGAAGCTCATATTTTATAGCAAATACATCACAAGCAAAAATTAACACTTACGTCCCCTGGTGGCCAAAGTATTCTTAACCAAAAATTAAAAATTATATGCAACAGATTTTTCATCAGGAGCTGTATTCGCTAAAGAAAACATTTTTCAAATCTGGGTTTTAGAAGAAGAGATATCGAGGGAAACGTAATTTACCTTTACGCCCCCTAGCGGAAAATCTGTGCCTCATTTGAAAAAAGTAACTACACCTTAAATGCTCTTCCACATAAATGGAATCGAAAGATAAATGAATTTTTTCAATCGGATGTTTAGAAGCAAATATGTGAAATAAAACGTATTTTTGAATTCGACATCATCTGCATTTACGCCCTCTAGAGGAGATATATAAAAAGAAACGAAATGAAGAATCATCATTCGCATATTTCAGGCTTCCCAATGCAAAAAGAGTTTTTCAAATCGGCCAAATAGTTGCAGAAATATCGTGTCTACAGACAGACCGAGGGACGGACAAACCGATGACATAAGCCATCACCCCCTAATAGCTTAACAGGCCCGCGCACCGATTTGTGACGTCACTAGAGTAGTCCGTAGTCGCGGAGAGGAGCATTATGGCGATGTGCGAAAGGAACGCATCTTTACGTACACCAACTAACCAGGTCGTGCGTTCTTTTAGAGTTTCACTGCATTTAAATAAGAACTTGTGTGTTAGTTTTTAAATAACTGCAGAGTTAACAAGTTTGTTTAATAATCTTTTAAAATACAGAAGAAAAAGAAATTACAGCGTAAAATTTAGCGTAGCAATAATTTCGACTTGAAAGGGTAAGAGAGACAGATTCGTCAACTTAATGAAAGCATCCCTGTCATTTCACTGGAAGTGATAAACCATTCCTATAATCGAAATTATAAACTGTTGCCGTAGTTTCACTTGAAGTTATAGTGTCTTTACAGTTAGCCGAACGATTCCTGTACTTGTGAACAAATCGTTCTTGTACTTGAAAGATTAGTTTGAGGGTCCATTACGAAGTATCGCCGTCGTTTCAAAAGATCTCGATTGACTAATTTAAGAAATCAGATTTTTCATTCATTGCAAACTTATGACTATGAAAATTTTAGTAATGAAATAATTCCTTTAGTGAAAATGTATTTGCCGCCCCGGTGGCGCAGTGGTCTAAGGCGCTGGCCTCTGATCGTTTGTCCGTAAGGGGTCCAGGTTCGAATCCCGGTCAGGCTTGGATGTTGTGTTTGTCTTACGGCACTGGCTCTCTCCCTTCCCTGGAACCAGTGACCCTAAATTAGGGACGGGCGACTGCTTATAGCCCATTGAGTTGCTCACGGTGGTCGTTAAACCTCCAAAAAAAAAAAAATGTATTTTCACATCAGACAGTAACTACCAATTTATATGCAATTCGTGATCACTAATATATAAAAAAAGGTCAAGAAAAACTGAATTTTTTTCTGTGTTTTTTAATTATTACCAAAGGCTCAATAAAACAGCCGCCCCGGTGGCGCAGTGGTCTAAGGCGTTGGCCTCTGATCATTCGTCCGTAAGGGGTCCGGGTTCGAATCCCGGTCAGGCATGGATGTTGTGTTTGTCTTACGGCACTGGTTCTCTCCCTTCCCTGGAACCAGTGACCCTAAATTAGGGACGGGCGACTGCTTATAGCCCATTGAGTTGCTCACGGTGGTCGTTAAACCTCCAATAAAAAAATAAAACACGTTTTAACATACATACAGTGAATTGCTGCTTGATCCACTGATTGCATCAAATAAATTAAGATTTTAAGAAAATTATGCAATTGCTACATTATTAAACGTACAATAATGACATAACAAATTTTCCTAATTTTAGTACCATCTAGTAACGTGTTTGGACAACTTCATTTTGATAAGCAAATATAAAGTTTATCATTTTTGTCTTCCATGTTACTATAACAACACAAGTAATCTATTCTTTCCATTACAAACATAAATTTCATTTTTCAAAAATCTTTTCAGTGCTTTGACTTCCCGCTGTAAGATGCATTACATTATAAAATTAGCCAAATTTAAATTTTCTAGTTCAAAATTTTTATTTTACGAGTCGTTTAAATAAGGTTAACAAAAGGTTTACTCTTACCTTAGAGTTCAGACACTTAATATCCCTTTATGAAAATAAACTTAGTTGACAATTTGACAAGAACAACCACGCACATCGACAGTCTCGCTTACACAGAGTGAGCAGCACATGCATGCTCGACCACCCACCACGGACATCAGCCTACTCTCCCCTACGTCACACAGCTTCCGGTGTTTGGTGCGCGGGCCTGTTAAGCTATTAGGGGGTGATGCATAAGCACGGTCTTTTTTTTACAAAAGACGTGTTAAAAACACTGGCAACAGTTGCGACCGAAACAATTACGGTTAAAATGGCCCTGTTACGGTTACAAATGCCATGTTGCCACTTCAGAGACAAAATATTATTACTTAAAAAATGTTGAATAAAGGAAATTATAGTTAAATACAAAATCCTAATAAAATTGTACAACTTCCGGTAAACATGAAATACCACTTCCGCTGAAAATATTGAAACAACACAACTTTCAAAAACTCATATCTTATGATCTACTCGGTCTTTTCGCATAAATTTAACATTTTTGGAAAGAAGATAAGTGGGGGATATAGAAAATGTTTTTTTTAAATTCAATTTTTTTAACAAAAAGATTTCTTCAGGGTGTACACCCACCTTAATTCTCTTGTTTGTAGTTCTCATCGTTAGTGTTTTAATCAGTTCAATGAATCTTTTCTTTACTTATTCTGCTAGCGATTAAAGCATAACCCAGTCCGGAGATTCGATTGGACTCCACGAATGACCAAAAAATAAACAAATATAAAAAAAAAATAAAAATAAAAGAAAGCTGAAACGCTCCCATGCGCTCTCGCATGAGTGCTTGACTTGATCCCGCCTTTCGAAATCGATCTCCTCAATGTCATTTCTTCCCTCTTCTAAGGTGAGGTTCCATTTTTCTACGGATCAGATTATTTCCTTCTTCATTCGTCAAGGTGTCCCGTTCAATTTGTAACCCAATTTGTCACCTAACGTTACTTCTGTGAGAACAGCAGCTGCCGGTTGTCGGTTAATTTGTGCTTCACTAAACACAAAATTTGGAAAAATAAAATTGGATCAAGAGGTGATTTATCTGTCTGGGTTAAATTGCTGTAAGTAGAATATCTTGAGAACTGTTAGATGACAGCTTCGTCTGTTCAGGCGATAAGTTTTATCCTTTTATTGAACTCTTATTTGGAGTTGAAGAAGAGGAAACTGGAATATATTTTGTTTTGACTGCGTTTCTGCTCAACGAAGGGTGTAAACGTGACTCCGGAAATCAAAGAACAGTGCAGCGATAAATAATCAAGTTATTAAGGCATATGAGAATATGATATTTGCGTAACTTCTATGAAATGTTGTAGTGAAACGTGACAGTTTCATACGAACACTAAATGCACGTAGGCTGCTCCAGAAAGAATTATCATATTTAAAAAAATGTATCTTTATTAATCAGCCACATTTTGTCGGGTTTTTTTTTCAAAATATTCCCCATGTAATACAACGCACTTATACCAGCGCTTCCGCCGCTCTTCAAAAATAAAACGGAAGTCATTTTTTAACGTGTATTTGATAACCTCCTCTGATGCCTTACCAACCAGTGTTGCCATTCCACTGATCTATCAGTAGATCTACTGATTTTGACTGGCGTCTGCTGATAGATATTCGTAATCAACTGATTTTTCTCTGTTTTATGGCCACCTACACACTCAGGGACGTGTGGCTCAGAATGTCTGCATCAGTGTTGCCATTTTTCTGATTTATCAGTAGATGTACTGATTTTGAGTTCTGTCTACTGATAGATTTTCGTAATCTACTGATTTTTCTCTGTTTTAAGACCACCTACACACTCAGGGACATGCTGTCTAAGAATGTCTGCATCAGTGTTGCCATTCTACTGATTTATCAGCAGATCTACTAATTTTGACTCCTGTCTACTAAGAGATTTTCGTAATCTACTGATTATCCTCTGTTTTAAGACCACCTACACACTCAGGGACAAGCTGTCTACAAATGTTTACATCCCTGTTGCCATTCTACTGATTTATCAGAAGACGTACTGATTTTGAGTTCTGTCTACTGATAAATTTTCGTAATCTACTGATTTTTCTCTGTTTTAAGACCACCTACACACTCAGGGACATGCTGTCTAAGAATGTCTGCATCAGTGTTGCCATTCTACTGATTTATCAGCAGATCTACTAATTTTGACTCCTGTCTACTAAGAGATTTTCGTAATCTACTGATTTTCCTCTGTTTTAAGACCACCTACACACTCAGGGACAAGCTGTCTACGAATGTCTACATCCCTATTGCCATTCTACTGATTTATCAGTAGATGTACTGATTTTGAGTTCTGTCTACTGATAGATTTTCGTAATCTACTGATTTTTCTCTGTTTTAAGACCACCTACACACTCAGGGACATGCTGTCTAAGAATGTCTGCATCAGTGTTGCCATTCTACTGATTTATCAGCAGATCTACTAATTTTGACTCCTGTCTACTAAGAGATTTTCGTAATCTACTGATTTTCCTCTGTTTTAAGACCACCTACACACTCAGGGACAAGCTGTCTACAAATGTTTACATCCCTGTTGCCATTCTACTGATTTATCAGAAGATGTACTGATTTTGAGTTCTGTCTACTGATAGATTTTCGTAATCTACTGATTTTTCTCTGTTTTAAGACCACCTACACACTCAGGGACATGCTGTCTAAGAATGTCTGCATCAGTGTTGCCATTCTACTGATTTATTAGCAGATCTACTAATTTTGACTCCTGTCTACTAAGAGATTTTCGTAATCTACTGATTTTCCTCTGTTTTAAGACCACCTACACACTCAGGGACAAGCTGTCTACAAATGTTTACATCCCTGTTGCCATTCTACTGATTTATCAGAAGATGTACTGATTTTGAGTTCTGTCTACTGATAGATTTTCGTAATCTACTGATTTTTCTCTGTTTTAAGACCACCTACACACTCAGGGACATGCTGTCTAAGAATGTCTGCATCAGTGTTGCCATTCTACTGATTTATCAGCAGATCTACTAATTTTGACTCCTGTCTACTAAGAGATTTTCGTAATCTACTGATTTTCCTCTGTTTTAAGACCACCTACACACTCAGGGACAAGCTGTCTACGAATGTCTACATCCCTATTGCCATTCTACTGATTTATCAGTAGATGTACTGATTTTGAGTTCTGTCTACTGATAGATTTTCGTAATCTACTGATTTTTCTCTGTTTTAAGACCACCTACACACTCAGGGACATGCTGTCTAAGAATGTCTGCATCAGTGTTGCCATTCTACTGATTTATCAGCAGATCTACTAATTTTGACTCCTGTCTACTAAGAGATTTTCGTAATCTACTGATTTTCCTCTGTTTTAAGACCACCTACACACTCAGGGACAAGCTGTCTACAAATGTTTACATCCCTGTTGCAATTCTACTGATTTATCAGAAGATGTACTGATTTTGAGTTCTGTCTACTGATAGATTTTCGTAATCTACTGATTTTTCTCTGTTTTAAGACCACCTACACACTCAGGGACATGCTGTCTAAGAATGTCTGCATCAGTGTTGCCATTCTACTGATTTATCAGCAGATCTACTAATTTTGACTCCTGTCTACTAAGAGATTTTCGTAATCTACTGATTTTCCTCTGTTTTAAGACCACCTACACACTCAGGGACAAGCTGTCTACGAATGTCTACATCCCTATTGCCATTCTACTGATTTATCAGTAGATGTACTGATTTTGAGTTCTGTCTACTGATAGATTTTCGTAATCTACTGATTTTTCTGTTTTAAGACCACCTACACACTCAGGGACATGCTGTCTAAGAATGTCTGCATCAGTGTTGCTATTCTACTGATTTATCAGCAGATCTACTAATTTTGACTCCTGTCTACTAAGAGATTTTCGTAATCTACTGATTTTCCTCTGTTTTAAGACCACCTACACACTCAGGGACAAGCTGTCTACGAATGTCTACATCCCTATTGCCATTCTACTGATTTATCAGTAGATGTACTGATTTTGAGTTCTGTCTACTGATAGATTTTCGTAATCTACTGATTTTTCTCTGTTTTAAGATCACCAACACATTCAGGGACATCCTGTCTAAGAATGTCTGCATCAGTGTTGCCATTCTACTGATTTATCAGCAGATCTACTAATTTTGACTCCTGTCTACTAAGAGATTTTCGTAATCTACTGATTTTCCTCTGTTTTAAGACCACCTACACACTCAGGGACAAGCTGTCTACGAATGTCTACATCCCTATTGCCATTCTACTGATTTATCAGTAGATGTACTGATTTTGAGTTCTGTCTACTGATAGATTTTCGTAATCTACTGATTTTTCTGTTTTAAGACCACCTACACACTCAGGGACATGCTGTCTAAGAATGTCTGCATCAGTGTTGCCATTCTACTGATTTATCAGCAGATCTACTAATTTTGACTCCTGTCTACTAAGAGATTTTCGTAATCTACTGATTTTCCTCTGTTTTAAGACCACCTACACACTCAGGGACAAGCTGTCTACAAATGTCTACATCCCTGTTGCCATTCTACTGATTTATCAGAAGATGTACTGATTTTGAGTTCTGTCTACTGATAGATTTTCGTAATCTACTGATTTTTCTCTGTTTTAAGACCACCTACACACTCAGGGACATGCTGTCTAAGAATGTCTGCATCAGTGTTGCCATTCTACTGATTTATCAGCAGATCTACTAATTTTGACTCCTGTCTACTAAGAGATTTTCGTAATCTACTGATTTTCCTCGGTTTTAAGACCACCTACACACTCAGGGACAAGCTGTCTACGAATGTCTACATCCCTATTGCCATTCTACTGATTTATCAGTAGATGTACTGATTTTGAGTTCTGTCTACTGATATATTTTCGTAATCTACTGATTTTTCTGTTTTAAGACCACCTACACACTCAGGGACATGCTGTCTAAGAATGTCTGCATCAGTGTTGCTATTCTACTGATTTATCAGCAGATCTACTAATTTTGACTCCTGTCTACTAAGAGATTTTCGTAATCTACTGATTTTCCTCTGTTTTAAGACCACCTACACACTCAGGGACAAGCTGTCTACGAATGTCTACATCCCTATTGCCATTCTACTGATTTATCAGTAGATGTACTGATTTTGAGTTCTGTCTACTGATAGATTTTCGTAATCTACTGATTTTTCTGTTTTAAGACCACCTACACACTCAGGGACATGCTGTCTAAGAATGTCTGCATCAGTGTTGCCATTCTACTGATTTATCAGCAGATCTACTAATTTTGACTCCTGTCTACTAAGAGATTTTCGTAATCTACTGATTTTCCTCGGCTTTAAGACCACCTACACACTCAGGGACAAGCTGTCTACGAATGTCTACATCCCTATTGCCATTCTACTGATTTATCAGTAGATGTACTGATTTTGAGTTCTGTCTACTGATAGATTTTCGTAATCTACTGATTTTTCTCTGTTTTAAGATCACCAACACATTCAGGGACATCCTGTCTAAGAATGTCTGCATCAGTGTTGCCATTCTACTGATTTATCAGCAGATCTACTAATTTTGACTCCTGTCTACTAAGAGATTTTCGTAATCTACTGATTTTCCTCTGTTTTAAGACCACCTACACACTCAGGGACAAGCTGTCTACGAATGTCTACATCCCTATTGCCATTCTACTGATTTATCAGTAGATGTACTGATTTTGAGTTCTGTCTACTGATAGATTTTCGTAATCTACTGATTTTTCTGTTTTAAGACCACCTACACACTCAGGGACATGCTGTCTAAGAATGTCTGCATCAGTGTTGCCATTCTACTGATTTATCAGCAGATCTACTAATTTTGACTCCTGTCTACTAAGAGATTTTCGTAATCTACTGATTTTCCTCGGCTTTAAGACCACCTACACACTCAGGGACAAGCTGTCTACGAATGTCTACATCCCTATTGCCATTCTACTGATTTATCAGTAGATGTACTGATTTTGAGTTCTGTCTACTGATAGATTTTCGTAATCTACTGATTTTTCTCTGTTTTAAGATCACCAACACATTCAGGGACATCCTGTCTAAGAATGTCTGCATCAGTGTTGCCATTCTACTGATTTATCAGCAGATCTACTAATTTTGACTCCTGTCTACTAAGAGATTTTCGTAATCTACTGATTTTCCTCTGTTTTAAGACCACCTACACACTCAGGGACAAGCTGTCTACGAATGTCTACATCCCTATTGCCATTCTACTGATTTATCAGTAGATGTACTGATTTTGAGTTCTGTCTACTGATAGATTTTCGTAATCTACTGAATTTTCTGTTTTAAGACCACCTACACACTCAGGGACATGCTGTCTAAGAATGTCTGCATCAGTGTTGCCATTCTACTGATTTATCAGCAGATCTACTAATTTTGACTCCTGTCTACTAAGAGATTTTCGTAATCTACTGATTTTCCTCTGTTTTAAGACCACCTACACACTCAGGGACAAGCTGTTTACGAATGTCTACATCCCTATTGCCATTCTACTGATTTATCAGTAGATGTACTGATTTTGAGTCCTGTCTACTGATAGATTTTCGTAATCCACTGATTTTTCTCTGTTTAAAGACCACCTACACACTCAGGGACATGCTGTCTAAGAATGTCTGCATCAGTGTTGCCATTCTACTGATTTATCACTAGATGTACTGATTTTGACTCCTGTCTACTAAGAGATTTTCGTAATCTACTGATTTTCCTCTGTTTTAAGACCACCTACACACTCAGGGACAAGCTGTCTACGAATGTCTACATCCCTATTGCCATTCTACTGATTTATCAGTAGATGTACTGATTTTGAGTTCTGTCTACTGATAGATTTTCGTAATCTACTGATTTTTCTCTGTTTTAAGACCACCTACACACTCAGGGACATGCTCTCTAAGAATGTCTGCATCAGTGTTGCCATTCTACTGATTTATCAGCAGATCTACTAATTTTGACTCCTGTCTACTAAGAGATTTTCGTAATCTACTGATTTTCCTCTGTTTTAAGACCACCTACACACTCAGGGACAAGCTGTCTACGAATGTCTACATCCCTATTGCCATTCTACTGATTTATCAGTAGATGTACTGATTTTGAGTTCTGTCTACTGATAGATTTTCGTAATCTACTGATTTTTCTCTGTTTTAAGACCACCTACACACTCAGGGACATGCTGTCTAAGAATGTCTGCATCAGTGTTGCCATTCTACTGATTTATCAGCAGATCTACTAATTTTGACTCCTGTCTACTAAGAGATTTTCGTAATCTACTGATTTTCCTCCGTTTTAAGACCACCTACACACTCAGGGACAAGCTGTCTACAAATGTTTACATCCCTGTTGCAATTCTACTGATTTATCAGAAGATGTACTGATTTTGAGTTCTGTCTACTGATAGATTTTCGTAATCTACTGATTTTTCTGTTTTAAGACCACCTACACACTCAGGGACATGCTGTCTAAGAATGTCTGCATCAGTGTTGCCATTCTACTGATTTATCAGCAGATCTACTAATTTTGACTCCTGTCTACTAAGAGATTTTCGTAATCTACTGATTTTCCTCTGTTTTAAGACCACCTACACACTCAGGGACAAGCTGTCTACAAATGTCTACATCCCTGTTGCCATTCTACTGATTTATCAGAAGATGTACTGATTTTGAGTTCTGTCTACTGATAGATTTTCGTAATCTACTGATTTTTCTCTGTTTTAAGACCACCTACACACTCAGGGACATGCTGTCTAAGAATGTCTGCATCAGTGTTGCCATTCTACTGATTTATCAGCAGATCTACTAATTTTGACTCCTGTCTACTAAGAGATTTTCGTAATCTACTGATTTTCCTCGGTTTTAAGACCACCTACACACTCAGGGACAAGCTGTCTACGAATGTCTACATCCCTATTGCCATTCTACTGATTTATCAGTAGATGTACTGATTTTGAGTTCTGTCTACTGATATATTTTCGTAATCTACTGATTTTTCTGTTTTAAGACCACCTACACACTCAGGGACATGCTGTCTAAGAATGTCTGCATCAGTGTTGCTATTCTACTGATTTATCAGCAGATCTACTAATTTTGACTCCTGTCTACTAAGAGATTTTCGTAATCTACTGATTTTCCTCTGTTTTAAGACCACCTACACACTCAGGGACAAGCTGTCTACGAATGTCTACATCCCTATTGCCATTCTACTGATTTATCAGTAGATGTACTGATTTTGAGTTCTGTCTACTGATAGATTTTCGTAATCTACTGATTTTTCTGTTTTAAGACCACCTACACACTCAGGGACATGCTGTCTAAGAATGTCTGCATCAGTGTTGCCATTCTACTGATTTATCAGCAGATCTACTAATTTTGACTCCTGTCTACTAAGAGATTTTCGTAATCTACTGATTTTCCTCGGCTTTAAGACCACCTACACACTCAGGGACAAGCTGTCTACGAATGTCTACATCCCTATTGCCATTCTACTGATTTATCAGTAGATGTACTGATTTTGAGTTCTGTCTACTGATAGATTTTCGTAATCTACTGATTTTTCTCTGTTTTAAGATCACCAACACATTCAGGGACATCCTGTCTAAGAATGTCTGCATCAGTGTTGCCATTCTACTGATTTATCAGCAGATCTACTAATTTTGACTCCTGTCTACTAAGAGATTTTCGTAATCTACTGATTTTCCTCTGTTTTAAGACCACCTACACACTCAGGGACAAGCTGTCTACGAATGTCTACATCCCTATTGCCATTCTACTGATTTATCAGTAGATGTACTGATTTTGAGTTCTGTCTACTGATAGATTTTCGTAATCTACTGATTTTTCTGTTTTAAGACCACCTACACACTCAGGGACATGCTGTCTAAGAATGTCTGCATCAGTGTTGCCATTCTACTGATTTATCAGCAGATCTACTAATTTTGACTCCTGTCTACTAAGAGATTTTCGTAATCTACTGATTTTCCTCGGCTTTAAGACCACCTACACACTCAGGGACAAGCTGTCTACGAATGTCTACATCCCTATTGCCATTCTACTGATTTATCAGTAGATGTACTGATTTTGAGTTCTGTCTACTGATAGATTTTCGTAATCTACTGATTTTTCTCTGTTTTAAGATCACCAACACATTCAGGGACATCCTGTCTAAGAATGTCTGCATCAGTGTTGCCATTCTACTGATTTATCAGCAGATCTACTAATTTTGACTCCTGTCTACTAAGAGATTTTCGTAATCTACTGATTTTCCTCTGTTTTAAGACCACCTACACACTCAGGGACAAGCTGTCTACGAATGTCTACATCCCTATTGCCATTCTACTGATTTATCAGTAGATGTACTGATTTTGAGTTCTGTCTACTGATAGATTTTCGTAATCTACTGATTTTTCTGTTTTAAGACCACCTACACACTCAGGGACATGCTGTCTAAGAATGTCTGCATCAGTGTTGCCATTCTACTGATTTATCAGCAGATCTACTAATTTTGACTCCTGTCTACTAAGAGATTTTCGTAATCTACTGATTTTCCTCTGTTTTAAGACCACCTACACACTCAGGGACAAGCTGTCTACAAATGTCTACATCCCTGTTGCCATTCTACTGATTTATCAGAAGATGTACTGATTTTGAGTTCTGTCTACTGATAGATTTTCGTAATCTACTGATTTTTCTCTGTTTTAAGACCACCTACACACTCAGGGACATGCTGTCTAAGAATGTCTGCATCAGTGTTGCCATTCTACTGATTTATCAGCAGATCTACTAATTTTGACTCCTGTCTACTAAGAGATTTTCGTAATCTACTGATTTTCCTCGGTTTTAAGACCACCTACACACTCAGGGACAAGCTGTCTACGAATGTCTACATCCCTATTGCCATTCTACTGATTTATCAGTAGATGTACTGATTTTGAGTTCTGTCTACTGATAGATTTTCGTAATCTACTGATTTTTCTGTTTTAAGACCACCTACACACTCAGGGACATGCTGTCTAAGAATGTCTGCATCAGTGTTGCCATTCTACTGATTTATCAGCAGATCTACTAATTTTGACTCCTGTCTACTAAGAGATTTTCGTAATCTACTGATTTTCCTCGGCTTTAAGACCACCTACACACTCAGGGACAAGCTGTCTACGAATGTCTACATCCCTATTGCCATTCTACTGATTTATCAGTAGATGTACTGATTTTGAGTTCTGTCTACTGATAGATTTTCGTAATCTACTGATTTTTCTCTGTTTTAAGATCACCAACACATTCAGGGACATCCTGTCTAAGAATGTCTGCATCAGTGTTGCCATTCTACTGATTTATCAGCAGATCTACTAATTTTGACTCCTGTCTACTAAGAGATTTTCGTAATCTACTGATTTTCCTCTGTTTTAAGACCACCTACACACTCAGGGACAAGCTGTCTACGAATGTCTACATCCCTATTGCCATTCTACTGATTTATCAGTAGATGTACTGATTTTGAGTTCTGTCTACTGATAGATTTTCGTAATCTACTGATTTTTCTGTTTTAAGACCACCTACACACTCAGGGACATGCTGTCTAAGAATGTCTGCATCAGTGTTGCCATTCTACTGATTTATCAGCAGATCTACTAATTTTGACTCCTGTCTACTAAGAGATTTTCGTAATCTACTGATTTTCCTCGGCTTTAAGACCACCTACACACTCAGGGACAAGCTGTCTACGAATGTCTACATCCCTATTGCCATTCTACTGATTTATCAGTAGATGTACTGATTTTGAGTTCTGTCTACTGATAGATTTTCGTAATCTACTGATTTTTCTCTGTTTTAAGATCACCAACACATTCAGGGACATCCTGTCTAAGAATGTCTGCATCAGTGTTGCCATTCTACTGATTTATCAGCAGATCTACTAATTTTGACTCCTGTCTACTAAGAGATTTTCGTAATCTACTGATTTTCCTCTGTTTTAAGACCACCTACACACTCAGGGACAAGCTGTCTACGAATGTCTACATCCCTATTGCCATTCTACTGATTTATCAGTAGATGTACTGATTTTGAGTTCTGTCTACTGATAGATTTTCGTAATCTACTGATTTTTTCTGTTTTAAGACCACCTACACACTCAGGGACATGCTGTCTAAGAATGTCTGCATCAGTGTTGCCATTCTACTGATTTATCAGCAGATCTACTAATTTTGACTCCTGTCTACTAAGAGATTTTCGTAATCTACTGATTTTCCTCTGTTTTAAGACCACCTACACACTCAGGGACAAGCTGTCTACGAATGTCTACATCCCTATTGCCATTCTACTGATTTATCAGTAGATGTACTGATTTTGAGTTCTGTCTACTGATAGATTTTCGTAATCTACTGATTTTTCTCTGTTTTAAGACCACCTACACACTCAGGGACATGCTGTCTAAGAATGTCTGCATCAGTGTTGCCATTCTACTGATTTATCAGCAGATCTACTAATTTTGACTCCTGTCTACTAAGAGATTTTCGTAATCTACTGATTTTCCTCTGTTTTAAGACCACCTACACACTCAGGGACAAGCTGTCTACGAATGTCTACATCCCTATTGCCATTCTACTGATTTATCAGTAGATGTACTGATTTTGAGTTCTGTCTACTGATAGATTTTCGTAATCTACTGATTTTTCTGTTTTAAGACCACCTACACACTCAGGGACATGCTGTCTAAGAATGTCTGCATCAGTGTTGCCATTCTACTGATTTATCAGCAGATCTACTAATTTTGACTCCTGTCTACTAAGAGATTTTCGTAATCTACTGATTTTCCTCTGTTTTAAGACCACCTACACACTCAGGGACAAGCTGTCTACGAATGTCTACATCCCTATTGCCATTCTACTGATTTATCAGTAGATGTACTGATTTTGAGTTCTGTCTACTGATAGATTTTCGTAATCTACTGATTTTTCTGTTTTAAGACCACCTACACACTCAGGGACATGCTGTCTAAGAATGTCTGCATCAGTGTTGCCATTCTACTGATTTATCAGCAGATCTACTAATTTTGACTCCTGTCTACTAAGAGATTTTCGTAATCTACTGATTTTCCTCTGTTTTAAGACCACCTACACACTCAGGGACAAGCTGTCTACAAATGTCTACATCCCTATTGCCATTCTACTGATTTATCAGTAGATGTACTGATTTTGAGTTCTGTCTACTGATAGATTTTCGTAATCTACTGATTTTTCTCTGTTTTAAGACCACCTACACACTCAGGGACATGCTGTCTAAGAATGTCTGCATCAGTGTTGCCATTCTACTGATTTATCAGCAGATCTACTAATTTTGACTCCTGTCTACTAAGAGATTTTCGTAATCTACTGATTTTCCTCTGTTTTAAGACCACCTACACACTCAGGGACAAGCTGTCTACGAATGTCTACATCCCTATTGCCATTCTACTGATTTATCAGTAGATGTACTGATTTTGAGTTCTGTCTACTGATAGATTTTCGTAATCTACTGATTTTTCTGTTTTAAGACCACCTACACACTCAGGGACATGCTGTCTAAGAATGTCTGCATCAGTGTTGCCATTCTACTGATTTATCAGCAGATCTACTAATTTTGACTCCTGTCTACTAAGAGATTTTCGTAATCTACTGATTTTCCTCTGTTTTAAGACCACCTACACACTCAGGGACAAGCTGTCTACGAATGTCTACATCCCTATTGCCATTCTACTGATTTATCAGTAGATGTACTGATTTTGAGTTCTGTCTACTGATAGATTTTCGTAATCTACTGATTTTTCTCTGTTTTAAGACCACCAACACATTCAGGGACATCCTGTCTAAGAATGTCTGCATCAGTGTTGCCATTCTACTGATTTATCAGCAGATCTACTAATTTTGACTCCTGTCTACTAAGAGATTTTCGTAATCTACTGATTTTCCTCTGTTTTAAGACCACCTACACACTCAGGGACAAGCTGTCTACGAATGTCTACATCCCTATTGCCATTCTACTGATTTATCAGTAGATGTACTGATTTTGAGTTCTGTCTACTGATAGATTTTCGTAATCTACTGATTTTTCTGTTTTAAGACCACCTACACACTCAGGGACATGCTGTCTAAGAATGTCTGCATCAGTGTTGCCATTCTACTGATTTATCAGCAGATCTACTAATTTTGACTCCTGTCTACTAAGAGATTTTCGTAATCTACTGATTTTCCTCTGTTTTAAGACCACCTACACACTCAGGGACAAGCTGTCTACGAATGTCTACATCCCTATTGCCATTCTACTGATTTATCAGTAGATGTACTGATTTTGAGTTCTGTCTACTGATAGATTTTCGTAATCTACTGATTTTTCTCTGTTTTAAGATCACCTACACACTCAGGGACATCCTGTCTAAGAATGTCTGCATCAGTGTTGCCATTCTACTGATTTATCAGCAGATCTACTAATTTTGACTCCTGTCTACTAAGAGATTTTCGTAATCTACTGATTTTCCTCTGTTTTAAGACCACCTACACACTCAGGGACAAGCTGTCTACGAATGTCTACATCCCTATTGCCATTCTACTGATTTATCAGTAGATGTACTGATTTTGAGTTCTGTCTACTGATAGATTTTCGTAATCTACTGATTTTTCTGTTTTAAGACCACCTACACACTCAGGGACATGCTGTCTAAGAATGTCTGCATCAGTGTTGCCATTCTACTGATTTATCAGCAGATCTACTAATTTTGACTCCTGTCTACTAAGAGATTTTCGTAATCTACTGATTTTCCTCTGTTTTAAGACCACCTACACACTCAGGGACAAGCTGTCTACGAATGTCTACATCCCTATTGCCATTCTACTGATTTATCAGTAGATGTACTGATTTTGAGTTCTGTCTACTGATAGATTTTCGTAATCTACTGATTTTTCTCTGTTTTAAGACCACCTACACACTCAGGGACATGCTGTCTAAGAATGTCTGCATCAGTGTTGCCATTCTACTGATTTATCAGCAGATCTACTAATTTTGACTCCTGTCTACTAAGAGATTTTCGTAATCTACTGATTTTCCTCTGTTTTAAGACCACCTACACACTCAGGGACAAGCTGTCTACGAATGTCTACATCCCTATTGCCATTCTACTGATTTATCAGTAGATGTACTGATTTTGAGTTCTGTCTACTGATAGATTTTCGTAATCTACTGATTTTTCTGTTTTAAGACCACCTACACACTCAGGGACATGCTGTCTAAGAATGTCTGCATCAGTGTTGCCATTCTACTGATTTATCAGCAGATCTACTAATTTTGACTCCTGTCTACTAAGAGATTTTCGTAATCTACTGATTTTCCTCTGTTTTAAGACCACCTACACACTCAGGGACAAGCTGTCTACGAATGTCTACATCCCTATTGCCATTCTACTGATT
This sequence comes from Macrothele yani, assembly GCA_039090855.1. Classification (NCBI taxonomy): domain Eukaryota; kingdom Metazoa; phylum Arthropoda; class Arachnida; order Araneae; family Macrothelidae; genus Macrothele; species Macrothele yani. The sequence continues at coordinate 73,773,120 of CM077032.1, read as the reverse complement.
TATCAGTAGATGTACTGATTTTGAGTTCTGTCTACTGATAGATTTTCGTAATCTACTGATTTTTCTCTGTTTTAAGACCACCTACACACTCAGGGACATGCTGTCTAAGAATGTCTGCATCAGTGTTGCCATTCTACTGATTTATCAGCAGATCTACTAATTTTGACTCCTGTCTACTAAGAGATTTTCGTAATCTACTGATTTTCCTCTGTTTTAAGACCACCTACACACTCAGGGACAAGCTGTCTACGAATGTCTACATCCCTATTGCCATTCTACTGATTTATCAGTAGATGTACTGATTTTGAGTTCTGTCTACTGATAGATTTTCGTAATCTACTGATTTTCTCTGTTTTAAGACCACCTACACACTCAGGGACATGCTGTCTAAGAATGTCTGCATCAGTGTTGCCATTCTACTGATTTATCAGCAGATCTACTAATTTTGACTCCTGTCTACTAAGAGATTTTCGTAATCTACTGATTTTCCTCTGTTTTAAGACCACCTACACACTCAGGGACAAGCTGTCTACGAATGTCTACATCCCTATTGCCATTCTACTGATTTATCAGTAGATGTACTGATTTTGAGTTCTGTCTACTGATAGATTTTCGTAATCTACTGATTTTTCTCTGTTTTAAGACCACCTACACACTCAGGGACATGCTGTCTAAGAATGTCTGCATCAGTGTTGCCATTCTACTGATTTATCAGCAGATCTACTAATTTTGACTCCTGTCTACTAAGAGATTTTCGTAATCTACTGATTTTCCTCTGTTTTAAGACCACCTACACACTCAGGGACAAGCTGTCTACGAATGTCTACATCCCTATTGCCATTCTACTGATTTATCAGTAGATGTACTGATTTTGAGTTCTGTCTACTGATAGATTTTCGTAATCTACTGATTTTTCTCTGTTTTAAGACCACCTACACACTCAGGGACATGCTGTCTAAGAATGTCTGCATCAGTGTTGCCATTCTACTGATTTATCAGCAGATCTACTAATTTTGACTCCTGTCTACTAAGAGATTTTCGTAATCTACTGATTTTCCTCTGTTTTAAGACCACCTACACACTCAGGGACAAGCTGTCTACGAATGTCTACATCCCTATTGCCATTCTACTGATTTATCAGTAGATGTACTGATTTTGAGTTCTGTCTACTGATAGATTTTCGTAATCTACTGATTTTTCTCTGTTTTAAGACCACCTACACACTCAGGGACATGCTGTCTAAGAATGTCTGCATCAGTGTTGCCATTCTACTGATTTATCAGCAGATCTACTAATTTTGACTCCTGTCTACTAAGAGATTTTCGTAATCTACTGATTTTCCTCTGTTTTAAGACCACCTACACACTCAGGGACAAGCTGTCTACGAATGTCTACATCCCTATTGCCATTCTACTGATTTATCAGTAGATGTACTGATTTTGAGTTCTGTCTACTGATAGATTTTCGTAATCTACTGATTTTTCTCTGTTTTAAGACCACCTACACACTCAGGGACATGCTGTCTAAGAATGTCTGCATCAGTGTTGCCATTCTACTGATTTATCAGCAGATCTACTAATTTTGACTCCTGTCTACTAAGAGATTTTCGTAATCTACTGATTTTCCTCTGTTTTAAGACCACCTACACACTCAGGGACAAGCTGTCTACAAATGTCTACATCCCTATTGCCATTCTACTGATTTATCAGAAGATGTACTGATTTTGAGTTCTGTCTACTGATAGATTTTCGTAATCTACTGATTTTTCTCTGTTTTAAGACCACCTACACACTCAGGGACATGCTGTCTAAGAATGTCTGCATCAGTGTTGCCATTCTACTGATTTATCAGCAGATCTACTAATTTTGACTCCTGTCTACTAAGAGATTTTCGTAATCTACTGATTTTCCTCGGTTTTAAGACCACCTACACACTCAGGGACAAGCTGTCTACGAATGTCTACATCCCTATTGCCATTCTACTGATTTATCAGTAGATGTACTGATTTTGAGTTCTGTCTACTGATAGATTTTCGTAATCTACTGATTTTTCTCTGTTTTAAGATCACCAACACATTCAGGGACATCCTGTCTAAGAATGTCTGCATCAGTGTTGCCATTCTACTGATTTATCAGCAGATCTACTAATTTTGACTCCTGTCTACTAAGAGATTTTCGTAATCTACTGATTTTCCTCTGTTTTAAGACCACCTACACACTCAGGGACAAGCTGTCTACGAATGTCTACATCCCTATTGCCATTCTACTGATTTATCAGTAGATGTACTGATTTTGAGTTCTGTCTACTGATAGATTTTCGTAATCTACTGATTTTTCTGTTTTAAGACCACCTACACACTCAGGGACATGCTGTCTAAGAATGTCTGCATCAGTGTTGCTATTCTACTGATTTATCAGCAGATCTACTAATTTTGACTCCTGTCTACTAAGAGATTTTCGTAATCTACTGATTTTCCTCGGCTTTAAGACCACCTACACACTCAGGGACAAGCTGTCTACGAATGTCTACATCCCTATTGCCATTCTACTGATTTATCAGTAGATGTACTGATTTTGAGTTCTGTCTACTGATAGATTTTCGTGATCTACTGATTTTTCTCTGTTTTAAGATCACCAACACATTCAGGGACATGCTGTCTAAGAATGTCTGCATCAGTGTTGCCATTCTACTGATTTATCAGCAGATCTACTAATTTTGACTCCTGTCTACTAAGAGATTTTCGTAATCTACTGATTTTCCTCTGTTTTAAGACCACCTACACACTCAGGGACAAGCTGTCTACGAATGTCTACATCCCTATTGCCATTCTACTGATTTATCAGTAGATGTACTGATTTTGAGTTCTGTCTACTGATAGATTTTCGTAATCTACTGATTTTTTCTGTTTTAAGACCACCTACACACTCAGGGACATGCTGTCTAAGAATGTCTGCATCAGTGTTGCCATTCTACTGATTTATCAGCAGATCTACTAATTTTGACTCCTGTCTACTAAGAGATTTTCGTAATCTACTGATTTTCCTCTGTTTTAAGACCACCTACACACTCAGGGACAAGCTGTCTACAAATGTCTACATCCCTGTTGCCATTCTACTGATTTATCAGAAGATGTACTGATTTTGAGTTCTGTCTACTGATAGATTTTCGTAATCTACTGATTTTTCTCTGTTTTAAGACCACCTACACACTCAGGGACATGCTGTCTAAGAATGTCTGCATCAGTGTTGCCATTCTACTGATTTATCAGCAGATCTACTAATTTTGACTCCTGTCTACTAAGAGATTTTCGTAATCTACTGATTTTCCTCTGTTTTAAGACCACCTACACACTCAGGGACAAGCTGTCTACGAATGTCTACATCCCTATTGCCATTCTACTGATTTATCAGTAGATGTACTGATTTTGAGTTCTGTCTACTGATATATTTTCGTAATCTACTGATTTTTCTGTTTTAAGACCACCTACACACTCAGGGACATGCTGTCTAAGAATGTCTGCATCAGTGTTGCTATTCTACTGATTTATCAGCAGATCTACTAATTTTGACTCCTGTCTACTAAGAGATTTTCGTAATCTACTGATTTTCCTCTGTTTTAAGACCACCTACACACTCAGGGACAAGCTGTCTACGAATGTCTACATCCCTATTGCCATTCTACTGATTTATCAGTAGATGTACTGATTTTGAGTTCTGTCTACTGATAGATTTTCGTAATCTACTGATTTTTCTGTTTTAAGACCACCTACCCACTCAGGGACATGCTGTCTAAGAATGTCTGCATCAGTGTTGCCATTCTACTGATTTATCAGCAGATCTACTAATTTTGACTCCTGTCTACTAAGAGATTTTCGTAATCTACTGATTTTCCTCGGCTTTAAGACCACCTACACACTCAGGGACAAGCTGTCTACGAATGTCTACATCCCTATTGCCATTCTACTGATTTATCAGTAGATGTACTGATTTTGAGTTCTGTCTACTGATAGATTTTCGTAATCTACTGATTTTTCTCTGTTTTAAGATCACCAACACATTCAGGGACATCCTGTCTAAGAATGTCTGCATCAGTGTTGCCATTCTACTGATTTATCAGCAGATCTACTAATTTTGACTCCTGTCTACTAAGAGATTTTCGTAATCTACTGATTTTCCTCTGTTTTAAGACCACCTACACACTCAGGGACAAGCTGTCTACGAATGTCTACATCCCTATTGCCATTCTACTGATTTATCAGTAGATGTACTGATTTTGAGTTCTGTCTACTGATAGATTTTCGTAATCTACTGATTTTTCTGTTTTAAGACCACCTACACACTCAGGGACATGCTGTCTAAGAATGTCTGCATCAGTGTTGCCATTCTACTGATTTATCAGCAGATCTACTAATTTTGACTCCTGTCTACTAAGAGATTTTCGTAATCTACTGATTTTCCTCTGTTTTAAGACCACCTACACACTCAGGGACAAGCTGTCTACGAATGTCTACATCCCTATTGCCATTCTACTGATTTATCAGTAGATGTACTGATTTTGAGTCCTGTCTACTGATAGATTTTCGTAATCCACTGATTTTTCTCTGTTTAAAGACCACCTACACACTCAGGGACATGCTGTCTAAGAATGTCTGCATCAGTGTTGCCATTCTACTGATTTATCACTAGATGTACTGATTTTGACTCCTGTCTACTAAGAGATTTTCGTAATCTACTGATTTTCCTCTGTTTTAAGACCACCTACACACTCAGGGACAAGCTGTCTACGAATGTCTACATCCCTATTGCCATTCTACTGATTTATCAGTAGATGTACTGATTTTGAGTTCTGTCTACTGATAGATTTTCGTAATCTACTGATTTTTCTCTGTTTTAAGACCACCTACACACTCAGGGACATGCTCTCTAAGAATGTCTGCATCAGTGTTGCCATTCTACTGATTTATCAGCAGATCTACTAATTTTGACTCCTGTCTACTAAGAGATTTTCGTAATCTACTGATTTTCCTCTGTTTTAAGACCACCTACACACTCAGGGACAAGCTGTCTACGAATGTCTACATCCCTATTGCCATTCTACTGATTTATCAGTAGATGTACTGATTTTGAGTTCTGTCTACTGATAGATTTTCGTAATCTACTGATTTTTCTCTGTTTTAAGACCACCTACACACTCAGGGACATGCTGTCTAAGAATGTCTGCATCAGTGTTGCCATTCTACTGATTTATCAGCAGATCTACTAATTTTGACTCCTGTCTACTAAGAGATTTTCGTAATCTACTGATTTTCCTCTGTTTTAAGACCACCTACACACTCAGGGACAAGCTGTCTACAAATGTTTACATCCCTGTTGCAATTCTACTGATTTATCAGAAGATGTACTGATTTTGAGTTCTGTCTACTGATAGATTTTCGTAATCTACTGATTTTTCTCTGTTTTAAGACCACCTACACACTCAGGGACATGCTGTCTAAGAATGTCTGCATCAGTGTTGCCATTCTACTGATTTATCAGCAGATCTACTAATTTTGACTCCTGTCTACTAAGAGATTTTCGTAATCTACTGATTTTCCTCTGTTTTAAGACCACCTACACACTCAGGGACAAGCTGTCTACAAATGTCTACATCCCTGTTGCCATTCTACTGATTTATCAGAAGATGTACTGATTTTGAGTTCTGTCTACTGATAGATTTTCGTAATCTACTGATTTTTCTCTGTTTTAAGACCACCTACACACTCAGGGACATGCTGTCTAAGAATGTCTGCATCAGTGTTGCCATTCTACTGATTTATCAGCAGATCTACTAATTTTGACTCCTGTCTACTAAGAGATTTTCGTAATCTACTGATTTTCCTCGGTTTTAAGACCACCTACACACTCAGGGACAAGCTGTCTACGAATGTCTACATCCCTATTGCCATTCTACTGATTTATCAGTAGATGTACTGATTTTGAGTTCTGTCTACTGATAGATTTTCGTAATCTACTGATTTTTTTCTGTTTTAAGATCACCAACACATTCAGGGACATCCTGTCTAAGAATGTCTGCATCAGTGTTGCCATTCTACTGATTTATCAGCAGATCTACTAATTTTGACTCCTGTCTACTAAGAGATTTTCGTAATCTTCTGATTTTCCTCTGTTTTAAGACAACCTACACACTCAGGGACAAGCTGTCTACGAATGTCTACATCCCTATTGCCATTCTACTGATTTATCAGTAGATGTACTGATTTTGAGTTCTGTCTACTGATAGATTTTCGTAATCTACTGATTTTTCTGTTTTAAGACCACCTACACACTCAGGGACATGCTGTCTAAGAATGTCTGCATCCCTATTGCCATTCTACTGATTTATCAGTAGATGAACTGATTTTGAGTTCTGTCTACTGATAGATTTTCGTAATCTACTGATTTTTCTCTGTTTTAAGATCACCAACACATTCAGGGACATCCTGTCTAAGAATGTCTGCATCAGTGTTGCCATTCTACTGATTTATCAGCAGATCTACTAATTTTGACTCCTGTCTACTAAGAGATTTTCGTAATCTACTGATTTTCCTCTGTTTTAAGACCACCTACACACTCAGGGACAAGCTGTCTACGAATGTCTACATCCCTATTGCCATTCTACTGATTTATCAGTAGATGTACTGATTTTGAGTTCTGTCTACTGATAGATTTTCGTAATCTACTGATTTTTCTGTTTTAAGACCACCTACACACTCAGGGACATGCTGTCTAAGAATGTCTGCATCAGTGTTGCCATTCTACTGATTTATCAGCAGATCTACTAATTTTGACTCCTGTCTACTAAGAGATTTTCGTAATCTACTGATTTTCCTCTGTTTTAAGACCACCTACACACTCAGGGACAAGCTGTCTACGAATGTCTACATCCCTATTGCCATTCTACTGATTTATCAGTAGATGTACTGATTTTGAGTCCTGTCTACTGATAGATTTTCGTAATCCACTGATTTTTCTCTGTTTAAAGACCACCTACACACTCAGGGACATGCTCTCTAAGAATGTCTGCATCAGTGTTGCCATTCTACTGATTTATCAGCAGATCTACTAATTTTGACTCCTGTCTACTAAGAGATTTTCGTAATCTACTGATTTTCCTCTGTTTTAAGACCACCTACACACTCAGGGACAAGCTGTCTACGAATGTCTACATCCCTATTGCCATTCTACTGATTTATCAGTAGATGTACTGATTTTGAGTTCTGTCTACTGATAGATTTTCGTAATCTACTGATTTTTCTGTTTTAAGACCACCTACACACTCAGGGACATGCTGTCTAAGAATGTCTGCATCAGTGTTGCCATTCTACTGATTTATCACTAGATGTACTGATTTTGACTCCTGTCTACTAAGAGATTTTCGTAATCTACTGATTTTCCTCTGTTTTAAGACCACCTACACACTCAGGGACAAGCTGTCTACGAATGTCTACATCCCTATTGCCATTCTACTGATTTATCAGTAGATGTACTGATTTTGAGTTCTGTCTACTGATAGATTTTCGTAATCTACTGATTTTTCTCTGTTTTAAGACCACCTACACACTCAGGGACATGCTCTCTAAGAATGTCTGCATCAGTGTTGCCATTCTACTGATTTATCAGCAGATCTACTAATTTTGACTCCTGTCTACTAAGAGATTTTCGTAATCTACTGATTTTCCTCTGTTTTAAGACCACCTACACACTCAGGGACAAGCTGTCTACGAATGTCTACATCCCTATTGCCATTCTACTGATTTATCAGTAGATGTACTGATTTTGAGTTCTGTCTACTGATAGATTTTCGTAATCTACTGATTTTTCTCTGTTTTAAGACCACCTACACACTCAGGGACATGCTGTCTAAGAATGTCTGCATCAGTGTTGCCATTCTACTGATTTATCAGCAGATCTACTAATTTTGACTCCTGTCTACTAAGAGATTTTCGTAATCTACTGATTTTCCTCTGTTTTAAGACCACCTACACACTCAGGGACAAGCTGTCTACAAATGTTTACATCCCTGTTGCAATTCTACTGATTTATCAGAAGATGTACTGATTTTGAGTTCTGTCTACTGATAGATTTTCGTAATCTACTGATTTTTCTCTGTTTTAAGACCACCTACACACTCAGGGACATGCTGTCTAAGAATGTCTGCATCAGTGTTGCCATTCTACTGATTTATCAGCAGATCTACTAATTTTGACTCCTGTCTACTAAGAGATTTTCGTAATCTACTGATTTTCCTCTGTTTTAAGACCACCTACACACTCAGGGACAAGCTGTCTACAAATGTCTACATCCCTGTTGCCATTCTACTGATTTATCAGAAGATGTACTGATTTTGAGTTCTGTCTACTGATAGATTTTCGTAATCTACTGATTTTTCTCTGTTTTAAGACCACCTACACACTCAGGGACATGCTGTCTAAGAATGTCTGCATCAGTGTTGCCATTCTACTGATTTATCAGCAGATCTACTAATTTTGACTCCTGTCTACTAAGAGATTTTCGTAATCTACTGATTTTCCTCGGTTTTAAGACCACCTACACACTCAGGGACAAGCTGTCTACGAATGTCTACATCCCTATTGCCATTCTACTGATTTATCAGTAGATGTACTGATTTTGAGTTCTGTCTACTGATAGATTTTCGTAATCTACTGATTTTTTTCTGTTTTAAGATCACCAACACATTCAGGGACATCCTGTCTAAGAATGTCTGCATCAGTGTTGCCATTCTACTGATTTATCAGCAGATCTACTAATTTTGACTCCTGTCTACTAAGAGATTTTCGTAATCTTCTGATTTTCCTCTGTTTTAAGACAACCTACACACTCAGGGACAAGCTGTCTACGAATGTCTACATCCCTATTGCCATTCTACTGATTTATCAGTAGATGTACTGATTTTGAGTTCTGTCTACTGATAGATTTTCGTAATCTACTGATTTTTCTGTTTTAAGACCACCTACACACTCAGGGACATGCTGTCTAAGAATGTCTGCATCAGTGTTGCTATTCTACTGATTTATCAGCAGATCTACTAATTTTGACTCCTGTCTACTAAGAGATTTTCGTAATCTACTGATTTTCCTCTGTTTTAAGACCACCTACACACTCAGGGACAAGCTGTCTACGAATGTCTACATCCCTATTGCCATTCTACTGATTTATCAGTAGATGTACTGATTTTGAGTTCTGTCTACTGATAGATTTTCGTAATCTACTGATTTTTCTCTGTTTTAAGACCACCTACACACTCAGGGACATGCTGTCTAAGAATGTCTGCATCAGTGTTGCCTTTCTACTGATTTATCAGCAGATCTACTAATTTTGACTCCTGTCTACTAAGAGATTTTCGTAATCTACTGATTTTCCTCGGCTTTAAGACCACCTACACACTCAGGGACAAGCTGTCTACGAATGTCTACATCCCTATTGCCATTCTACTGATTTATCAGTAGATGTACTGATTTTGAGTTCTGTCTACTGATAGATTTTCGTGATCTACTGATTTTTCTCTGTTTTAAGATCACCAACACATTCAGGGACATGCTGTCTAAGAATGTCTGCATCAGTGTTGCCATTCTACTGATTTATCAGCAGATCTACTAATTTTGACTCCTGTCTACTAAGAGATTTTCGTAATCTACTGATTTTCCTCTGTTTTAAGACCACCTACACACTCAGGGACAAGCTGTCTACGAATGTCTACATCCCTATTGCCATTCTACTGATTTATCAGTAGATGTACTGATTTTGAGTTCTGTCTACTGATAGATTTTCGTAATCTACTGATTTTTCTGTTTTAAGACCACCTACACACTCAGGGACATCCTGTCTAAGAATGTCTGCATCAGTGTTGCCATTCTACTGATTTATCAGCAGATCTACTAATTTTGACTCCTGTCTACTAAGAGATTTTCGTAATCTACTGATTTTCCTCTGTTTTAAGACCACCTACACACTCAGGGACAAGCTGTCTACGAATGTCTACATCCCTATTGCCATTCTACTGATTTATCAGTAGATGTACTGATTTTGAGTTCTGTCTACTGATAGATTTTCGTAATCTACTGATTTTTCTGTTTTAAGACCACCTACACACTCAGGGACATGCTGTCTAAGAATGTCTGCATCAGTGTTGCCATTCTACTGATTTATCAGCAGATCTACTAATTTTGACTCCTGTCTACTAAGAGATTTTCGTAATCTACTGATTTTCCTCTGTTTTAAGACCACCTACACACTCAGGGACAAGCTGTCTACGAATGTCTACATCCCTATTGCCATTCTACTGATTTATCAGTAGATGTACTGATTTTGAGTCCTGTCTACTGATAGATTTTCGTAATCCACTGATTTTTCTCTGTTTAAAGACCACCTACACACTCAGGGACATGCTCTCTAAGAATGTCTGCATCAGTGTTGCCATTCTACTGATTTATCAGCAGATCTACTAATTTTGACTCCTGTCTACTAAGAGATTTTCGTAATCTACTGATTTTCCTCTGTTTTAAGACCACCTACACACTCAGGGACAAGCTGTCTACGAATGTCTACATCCCTATTGCCATTCTACTGATTTATCAGTAGATGTACTGATTTTGAGTTCTGTCTACTGATAGATTTTCGTAATCTACTGATTTTTCTGTTTTAAGACCACCTACACACTCAGGGACATGCTGTCTAAGAATGTCTGCATCAGTGTTGCCATTCTACTGATTTATCACTAGATGTACTGATTTTGACTCCTGTCTACTAAGAGATTTTCGTAATCTACTGATTTTCCTCTGTTTTAAGACCACCTACACACTCAGGGACAAGCTGTCTACGAATGTCTACATCCCTATTGCCATTCTACTGATTTATCAGTAGATGTACTGATTTTGAGTTCTGTCTACTGATAGATTTTCGTAATCTACTGATTTTTCTCTGTTTTAAGACCACCTACACACTCAGGGACATGCTCTCTAAGAATGTCTGCATCAGTGTTGCCATTCTACTGATTTATCAGCAGATCTACTAATTTTGACTCCTGTCTACTAAGAGATTTTCGTAATCTACTGATTTTCCTCTGTTTTAAGACCACCTACACACTCAGGGACAAGCTGTCTACGAATGTCTACATCCCTATTGCCATTCTACTGATTTATCAGTAGATGTACTGATTTTGAGTTCTGTCTACTGATAGATTTTCGTAATCTACTGATTTTTCTCTGTTTTAAGACCACCTACACACTCAGGGACATGCTGTCTAAGAATGTCTGCATCAGTGTTGCCATTCTACTGATTTATCAGCAGATCTACTAATTTTGACTCCTGTCTACTAAGAGATTTTCGTAATCTACTGATTTTCCTCTGTTTTAAGACCACCTACACACTCAGGGACAAGCTGTCTACAAATGTTTACATCCCTGTTGCAATTCTACTGATTTATCAGAAGATGTACTGATTTTGAGTTCTGTCTACTGATAGATTTTCGTAATCTACTGATTTTTCTCTGTTTTAAGACCACCTACACACTCAGGGACATGCTGTCTAAGAATGTCTGCATCAGTGTTGCCATTCTACTGATTTATCAGCAGATCTACTAATTTTGACTCCTGTCTACTAAGAGATTTTCGTAATCTACTGATTTTCCTCTGTTTTAAGACCACCTACACACTCAGGGACAAGCTGTCTACAAATGTCTACATCCCTGTTGCCATTCTACTGATTTATCAGAAGATGTACTGATTTTGAGTTCTGTCTACTGATAGATTTTCGTAATCTACTGATTTTTCTCTGTTTTAAGACCACCTACACACTCAGGGACATGCTGTCTAAGAATGTCTGCATCAGTGTTGCCATTCTACTGATTTATCAGCAGATCTACTAATTTTGACTCCTGTCTACTAAGAGATTTTCGTAATCTACTGATTTTCCTCGGTTTTAAGACCACCTACACACTCAGGGACAAGCTGTCTACGAATGTCTACATCCCTATTGCCATTCTACTGATTTATCAGTAGATGTACTGATTTTGAGTTCTGTCTACTGATAGATTTTCGTAATCTACTGATTTTTTTCTGTTTTAAGATCACCAACACATTCAGGGACATCCTGTCTAAGAATGTCTGCATCAGTGTTGCCATTCTACTGATTTATCAGCAGATCTACTAATTTTGACTCCTGTCTACTAAGAGATTTTCGTAATCTTCTGATTTTCCTCTGTTTTAAGACAACCTACACACTCAGGGACAAGCTGTCTACGAATGTCTACATCCCTATTGCCATTCTACTGATTTATCAGTAGATGTACTGATTTTGAGTTCTGTCTACTGATAGATTTTCGTAATCTACTGATTTTTCTGTTTTAAGACCACCTACACACTCAGGGACATGCTGTCTAAGAATGTCTGCATCAGTGTTGCTATTCTACTGATTTATCAGCAGATCTACTAATTTTGACTCCTGTCTACTAAGAGATTTTCGTAATCTACTGATTTTCCTCTGTTTTAAGACCACCTACACACTCAGGGACAAGCTGTCTACGAATGTCTACATCCCTATTGCCATTCTACTGATTTATCAGTAGATGTACTGATTTTGAGTTCTGTCTACTGATAGATTTTCGTAATCTACTGATTTTTCTCTGTTTTAAGACCACCTACACACTCAGGGACATGCTGTCTAAGAATGTCTGCATCAGTGTTGCCTTTCTACTGATTTATCAGCAGATCTACTAATTTTGACTCCTGTCTACTAAGAGATTTTCGTAATCTACTGATTTTCCTCGGCTTTAAGACCACCTACACACTCAGGGACAAGCTGTCTACGAATGTCTACATCCCTATTGCCATTCTACTGATTTATCAGTAGATGTACTGATTTTGAGTTCTGTCTACTGATAGATTTTCGTGATCTACTGATTTTTCTCTGTTTTAAGATCACCAACACATTCAGGGACATGCTGTCTAAGAATGTCTGCATCAGTGTTGCCATTCTACTGATTTATCAGCAGATCTACTAATTTTGACTCCTGTCTACTAAGAGATTTTCGTAATCTACTGATTTTCCTCTGTTTTAAGACCACCTACACACTCAGGGACAAGCTGTCTACGAATGTCTACATCCCTATTGCCATTCTACTGATTTATCAGTAGATGTACTGATTTTGAGTTCTGTCTACTGATAGATTTTCGTAATCTACTGATTTTTCTGTTTTAAGACCACCTACACACTCAGGGACATGCTGTCTAAGAATGTCTGCATCAGTGTTGCCATTCTACTGATTTATCAGCAGATCTACTAATTTTGACTCCTGTCTACTAAGAGATTTTCGTAATCTACTGATTTTCCTCTGTTTTAAGACCACCTACACACTCAGGGACAAGCTGTCTACGAATGTCTACATCCCTATTGCCATTCTACTGATTTATCAGTAGATGTACTGATTTTGAGTCCTGTCTACTGATAGATTTTCGTAATCCACTGATTTTTCTCTGTTTAAAGACCACCTACACACTCAGGGACATGCTGTCTAAGAATGTCTGCATCAGTGTTGCCATTCTACTGATTTATCACTAGATGTACTGATTTTGACTCCTGTCTACTAAGATATTTTCGTAATCTACTGATTTTCCTCTGTTTTAAGACCACCTACACACTCAGGGACAAGCTGTCCAAGAATGCCTACATTACTATTGCCATTCTACTGATTTATCAGTAGATGTACTGATTTTGAGTTCGGTCTACTGATAGATTTTCGTAATCTACTGATTTTTCTCAGTTTAAAGACCACCTACACACTCAGGGACATGCTGTCTAAGAATGTTTGCATCGGTGTTGCCATTCTATTGATTTATCAGTAGATGTACTGATTTTGACTCCTGTCTACTAAGATATTTTCGTAATCTACTGATTTTCCTCTGTTTTAAGACCACCTACACACTCAGGGACAAGCTGTCCAAGAATGCCTACATCACTATTGCCATTCTACTGATTTATCAGTAGATGTACTGATTTTGAGTTCGGTCTACTGATAGATTTTCGTAATCTACTGATTTTTCTCAGTTTAAAGACCACCTACACACTCAGGGACATGCTGTCTAAGAATGTCTGCATCAGTGTTACCATTCTACTGATGTATCAGTAGATGCACTGATTTTGAGTCCTGTGTACTAAGAGATTTTCGTAATCTACTGATTATCCTCTGTTTTAAGATCACCTACACACTCAGAGACAAGCTGTTTAAGATTGTCTACATCACTATTGCCATTCTACTGATTTATCAGTAGATCTTCATTTGACAAATGACACCGTTGATCCATCAGCTCCTTAAGTATGAAAGCAACACAATATGGTAAGAAGCAAGATAAGGGCTGTGAGATTGATGAGAGACATATCTAATCTCAGTTTTAAATAAATAATAATCAACCACAGCATACACAGAGTGTTGATGCAGCATTTATCCGCCTCCATCTGTGATCCTTTACGAGGAATGTGGTTCCATAAAGTCTGTAATACAACTACACTCGTTTCCATAAATTAAGAAACAAATCGAAAAAAAAATTATAACTCAAAAAATATGCAGCCAATTTAAATGAAGTTTGGTGAAAATCTTCATTGTACCGTATTTTACAGAAAATCGCAAAAACATTTTATACAAAATATTTACATTTTGTATTTGCTATAAAAAAAAATATCAGTATTCCCAAAATTAAATTAATGAATATGAAGTGTGGTCACCCCGAACAGCAATACAGAACCGACAGCGATGTCCCATGCTGTTAATAATAGTGTCTATTATCAAATCAGATCATGTGTAGAGGATTTTAGGAAGGGTGTGTCTGATCCCAGGTCTTAAACAACCCTTAGAAATAGGAAGCTAGGAGATTTGGGCTAGAGTGCCCGATAGGAAAGTGACACGGAAGCGAAGTAGAAAGGGGGAGGAAGACGCCCTTATTTATTACCGGGGGCCTTACGGCTTAACGTGCCCATCCGACGCACGGTGGATATTTAGTGATCCGAGCGTCCGTAACTGCCACGGATCGAACCCGAGGTATTCTCCGTGGCAGTCACGAATGTTTACCACTAGGCCACCCGCGGCCCATGGTGTCTATGAGATCCGTAGTACCCATTCTTATAGCAAAAAAATGTTTGAAGTCTCTGCATGAGAGCCAGTGACGTAAGACAAACGCAACATCCATGCCACACCGGGATTCGAACCCGGACCCTTCACGGACGAATGATCATAAGCCAGCGATTAGACCACTGCGCCACTAGAGTGGCCGGAGATGGTTTCTACGCTTCTGCTGTAAAAATCAAATACCGAAGGAAAAAGAAACTTGCGCATTGGTAGTGATGGTAGGGAAAATTTTGACTTTATTACAAATAAATAAATAAAGAGCAAAAAAACATACAGGTGATTTAAAAAAAAATATTATTCAAAGGTTAACTCATATTTTGGAACAAATAACTGCAAATAATTTACATTGAAGTGCAATTGAATTAGAGATACCTGTCTAGTAACGTGTAGCACCACCTTTCGTCCTGATGACGGCGGCGATTCGTCTCGGCATGGACTCGACAAGACACCGGAAGCGTTGGATCCACGACCCCTGAACAAGCTCCCACAGTTCACGAACATTTGATGGAGGGGGGTCAGAGCCTCGAACATCTCTCTCGATGGCATCCCAGATGTGCTCGATGGGATTGAGGTCAGTTGACCTAGCTGGCCAAGGAAGCGAGGTCAAGTCGGTGGAGTGTTCATCCAACCATTCGGATACAATTCGGGAGCTGCATTGTCTTGTTGCAGGATGAGGTCCCCAGTGGGATGTTGAAGACGCACAAACGGGAGCAAATGGTCGTACAGGATATCCCAGTAACGTTGTCCTAGGAGGGACGATGTCACACATACCAGGGGTACCATTTCCGTCCACGTAAACAGTCCCTTGACGAGAATGCCCCCCCCTCCCACCAGCTTGAAGAGTACCCTGCTGGCAAGAAGGATCCATCGCTTCATGTGGTTTGCGCCGTATTCGTATCCTGCCATCGGCATGTACAAACGTGAATCTCGACTCATCAGTATAGGCAACATTTTCCCACATGTCTAGGGACCAGTGGCGATGTTCCCGCGCCCATGCTAATCTTTGCACCCTGTGATGTGCGGTCAGCAGCGGTACCTTCGTGGGACGATGGCTTCTGTACCCCATAGCGAGGAGATGGTTCTGGATGGTGTGGCTGCTTACACGTTTTTGTGCACCAGCGTTAAATTGCCGAGTGATTTCTTGCACTGTGGACCGTCTATCCGCTGTTACAATGCGAGCTAGCCGACGATGACCCCGCTTATTCACACGCTGTTGTCCACAGCAGTTGGCCCTTGCAGGGATGGTTTTACCGGATTCGATGTACTCACGGTGCACCCGTGACACAGTGGCTCGTGAAAATCCCAGTGCCTGCACGACTTCCGAGATGTAGTGACCCATTTGTCGGGCCCCGACAATTTGCCCACGATCAAATGCGCTTAGATCCTTCGTCTTACCCATACTGTGTCGGACTGTTAATGATTACCGTTGCATCACTCCTTATGTTGTCGGATCGCTGCATACGTCATGTCATTTGCGTTTACAGGACCGCCCACAGCGCCACATTTGCTTAACGCCAGCTGTCTCCATTCAATTGCTCTTCAGTGTATATTCTTCCACTACAATCAAGATGTAAACTAAAGTATTTAATAATATTTTTTTTACATAGGAAAAATATTCATTACAACAAACAGAAAGAAAAGGTAGTGATTATTACAAAGCTCGTAGAGAAAATAAAAGAATTTTCCATATGCTTAACCACTAAGTTATGTTACTATTATCAGATCTGAGTTTAACGAAATAAGAAAGTTGGGTGGCAACGCCGCTATGCAAATATGTTTTGGCGTACCAATTCACAGTTAAAAATGCCCTAGTACAGGGTGAGCGAAAAGTCACTGTGCACCTCTGAAGACAATACACCTACATCAACTACAAGTATATATCTCTTTCTCTCTATTCTAAAAAAGTAACTGCCGCTGTTTTAGAAATGTCGCGACACTCTTGCTTTCCTAGCTCGCAAAGCAAAACGTATTGAACACAAGAATATGAAATTTACATCGTTTGTAGAGAATTGTTTGGAAAACACGCTGAAATAAACCGTTTCTCGATTCTAGCGAAACTTTAAGAGCTATTGTATTTCAAACTTAAAGTAAGCAAAAAGTGCTATCAGGTCGCGTTCCGGACACACTAAGAGCAACAGAACCACTAAACTTTGTAGGCATGTAGTGCCATGACCGAATTTTTGCACCTCGTCGCCCTTTTTTTGAATTTCGATTTAGTTCACGAGAAATTAAACTTCTAAATTTCAAAAAATTCTCTATTTCGCGACAGGATCCATTTAAAAAAGCGGGTTTATGTTAAACTATAAATCATAACTCATTGCAATTTTTATAGCATAAACTTACAACTATCGTCCCTTTTTTACAAAATTTTTTTAAGAAAAAGTCATTTTCTGATTTTTAAGCATATTTTAAAAACGCAAAGGAAAGAAACGAACGGCTTGTCTGTCTTCACGATAACCACAGAGGAACGTTCTGGTCCCGTGACCTGCTGCCATGGTGACGCAGAGAATTTGTTATGCATATGTTTTGTTGGTAAATATATCTTAGTTGGTTAAGGTGGACGTCAAGTAATTTTGCTTGCTTCCTATAATTCTAATGGAAAAACTTCTGTACACATTTTCTTCACAATTAATGCGTTCCCAAGAAAGATTTTTTTTTTTTTTTTTTTTGGAGGTTTAACGACCACGGTGTAACTCAATCGGCTATAAGCAGTCGCCCGTCCCTAATTTAGGGTCACTGGTTGCAGGGAAGGGAGAGAGCCAGTGCCGTAAGACAAACCCAACATCCATACCTCACCGGGATTCAAACCCGGACCTGTTTCGGACGAATGATCAGAGGCCATCGCTTAGACCACTGTGCCACCAGGGCGGCGATGAAAATTCGATCATCGATTAAAATAGCTTTATTTTATAACTTGGAATACTTAATATTTTCTAAAACATAACCATAATTATGCAATCCAACATTTGTTTGTCTACTGACGTCATCAAAGTACAGGTTGCGCCATCTTTTTTCTGGTTCCAACCCCCCAAAGGAAAAGTTATTGATTTTTTATATAATTATGGTTATGTTTTAGAAAATATTAAGTATTCCAAGTTATAATATGAAGTTATTTTAATCGATGTTCAAATTTTCATCCTTGGGAACGCATTAATTGTGAAGAAAATATGTACAAAAGTTTTCCCATTGGAAGTATAGGAAGCAAAATTACTTGACGTCCATCTTAACGGTTTACGGAAATGCCTTTTGGACCGCTTTTGTTTTCCTTAGTGGTAAATCTAATAAGTGCTATAAGTTCAAACGAAAAAAGTCCGACCTTTCAAAAGTTAACGACAGTAAAAAATACTCTGAAATTTCGTAATAACAAGCCTTATTTGCTTAGACATGCAATAAAAATTGAAATTTATATGAGTTTTCCCGTTTTTATTTCATGTGATACTCTGTAAACTAGCGCAGCGAGCTTAGAAGCTCAGCCCCTAGTGCTACAAAAAAAAAAAAAATAATAATTCTAGAAATAGTCTCTCCTGTGTGTAGACAAGCATCCACGCGTCTGAATACGTTCTCAAAGACACGTAGCCGCTCCGGTGGCGCAGTGGTCTAAGGCGTTGGCCTCTGATCATTCGTCCGTAAGGGGTCCGGGTTCGAATCCCGGTCAGGCATGGATGTTGTGTTTGTCTTACGGCACTGGCTCTCTCCCTTCCCTGGAACCAGTGGCCCTAAATTAGGGACGGGCGACTGCTTATAGCCCATTGAGTTGCTCACGGTGGTCGTTAAAACTCCAATCAAAAAAAAAAAAAAAAAAAGACACGTAACAGGTTCAACAGAGAAACGTTGCTGAATATTGTCGTGATGGCTTCCTGTAGTTCCAGAAGAGAACGGGGATTGTAGTACACGGTTTTTCAGTAAACCCCACCGATAATAATAATCTGGAGGCGTGAGATCGGATGCACTGATGTCATGCAGAGTTCTGCGCAGTCTCAGTGGTAATGTGAATCATAGCTGGGCCTTCGACTACGGGTACCTCGTCATCAGTAGCGTATTTTCGAGGCCAGCTAGGCTATAGCTGCGAAAGCCAGAGAATGCATAAATAAAAGTCAATTAAATATACACAAATAAAAACAATTATCTACGATATTAAGATATGTCCATGCTTTCGGTGCGAAAACAAACACGAGCGGATTCGCTTCTTTCGATTATGAGAATCAGTCTGGCGAGCAATCCATCGGCATAACGCAAGCAGGCCTTCGAGGGTCTTCGCTGTTCTGATGCAAAGAACTTCGATACGATCGCCTGCTAGCGTTTCCATGACAACACGAGTGAGCGTATGGAGGTCAGTGGACCATTGCTTTGCGCAACGGTTCACTCAGAAAAGAGAAGACTTCGGACTAAGTCGGTCCATGCTTCCACCTTTAACAGCGCGTGTTTCGCGAGTTGTTTCAGTTTGTGTGAAGTGTCAATGAATTTAAATCAGTGATATTATATCTTAAATTCGTGGCTTTGAAAAGTTTTGATAAATTTTGTGAAAGCTCCCTGGACGTCTACTATCAGAGCTTAAAGAACTCTATGCTTGAATTGATACAACTCGATTAAAAAATGAACTCAAGGTGTTTTATTCCCTTGATGAATACAAAACAAATTAGTAAGAGGCATTACTTGTTACATAAAGTTGAATAATTGGGCATAGTGTTTATTGAGGTGTACAAATTAGCAGATCTAATATTAAACTTTCCATCAACAACTGCAAAAAGAAGTTTTTCCGTATTAAAAAGAATCAAGATATATCTTAGAGCCACACAAGGACATGCACATTCGAAAAACTTAGCTGTTTTGTCAAAAGAGAAAAACATTATTTTTAAATATAAAAAAGTACTCGAAAGAAACATTTTTCTGAAAACGTAACACTCAAATTCACACAAAAGAAAAGAAGAATCGAGTTCATGTACAAATAAAGTATTCAGACGAAGAATGGAGTTCATGTACAAATAAGTGTTCAACTCCTAATCCTCATAATTATTTGGTATCATGTTAGCAACAGCATGTACCTAAAATTTAAAATTTAGAAAAAATGTTACTTCTATTACTTAACAATTAAAAAACAAACTTCGCAATTAAAATAAAAACAGTACTGGGGGGCGGGGGGGGACCCAGGTCTCGGACCCAACATACGCCACTGCTCGTTATCATACATTAATTACTCTCTTTTCAACCCAACAGAGAGACTGTCGCCGGGAAGACAACAACCTATTCGTTTACTTTAAATAAGAGATGATGGATATTTGTGAACACTGTTTATCGAGACATAGTGAAAGATATTTGTCGTATGACCTCATTTATAGCCATACGGATCCACGACCCCTGAACAAGCTCCCACAGTTCACGAAGATTTGATGGAGGGGGTCAGAGCCTCGAACATCTCTCTCGATGGCGTCCCAGATGTGCTCGATGGGATTGAGGTCAGGTGACCTTGCTGGCCAAAGAAACGAGGTCACGTCGGTGGAGTGTTCATCCAACCATTCGGATACAATTCGAGAGCGATGGCACGGTGCATTGTCTTGTTGCAGGATGAGGTCCCCAGTGGGATGTTGAAGACACACAAACGGGAGCAAATGGTTGTTCAGGATATCCCGGTAACGTTGACCTGTGAGGCACGATGTCACACGTACCAGGGGACCCATTTCAGTCCACGTAGACAGTCCCCAGACGAGAATGCTACCCCCACCAGCTTGAAGAGTACCCTGCTGGCAAGAAGGAACCATCGCTCTATGTGGTTTGCGCCGTACTCGTATCCTGCCATCCGCACGTACCAACGTGAATCTCGACTCATCAGTCCACGCAACATTTTTCCACATGTCTAGGGTCCAGTGGCGATTTTCCCGCGCCCATACTAATCTTTGCACCCTGTGATGTGCGGTCAGCAGCGGTACCCTCGTGGGACGATGGCTTCTGTACCCCATAGCGAGGACATGGTTCTAGATGGTGTGGCTGCTTACATGTTTTTGTGCACCAGCGTTAAATTGCCGAGTGATTTCTTGCACTGTGGCCCGTCTATCCGCTGTTACAATGCGAGCTAGCCGACGATGACCCCGCTCATCCACACGCTGTTGTCCACGGCAGTTGGCCCTTGCAGGGATGGTTTTACCGGATTCGATGTACTCACGGTGCACCCGTGACACAGTGGCTCGTGAAAATCCCAGTGCCTGAACGACTTCTGAGATGGAGTGACCCATTCGTCGGGCCCGACAATTTGCCCACGATCAAATGCGCTTAGATCCTTCGTCTTACCCATACTGCGTCCAACTGTTACTGATTCCTGTCGGATCGCTGCATACGTCATGTCGTTTCCGTTTACAGGGCCTCCCACAGCGCCACATGTGCATAACGCCTGCTGTCTCTAATTCAATTGCACTTCAGAGTAAGTCTACCGGTTTTTTTTTGTTTTTTTTTGTTTTTGTTGTTGTTGTTGTTGTTTTGTTTCAAAAGAAATTCTGAAATTCCTTGTATTCTTGTGTACAACTGAAGGGTGAATTCTCCCACGGTTAATAACCAAAATTCTAGACTGGATTCCAAGGGACAGGAAAAGACCCAGAAGAAGACCACATGGGCGATGCAAGGATGAAATTCGAAAGCACGCGGAAATGACATGGAGGAGACTGATGCAAAATAAACCGTTGTAGAAGAAACTTAGGGAGACCTTCTTCCAGCAGTTAATTGACAATGGTTGACAATGATGATGAAGGATGAGGACATACAAATAACGTGTGTGTGTGTGTGTGTGGGGGGGGGGATAACGATAAATCAAAAAGTGGAATTTATAGTCTTAAATGTTTCATCAAGATACCAAAGATAACTTTTAATTAAAATCTAGTGACAATTGTATTTCTTTCTCAGGGCTTTGCGGAAATATGAATATTATCAATCCTTTATACGCACCCGTAAAATTCCATGACTGCCATAATCATTTCTGCTAGTTGGTCCATGGTAGGATATATAAACCTAGGAATAGAGAAGCAGTTTTTTGTTAATTAAGAAAATGTAATATTTCAGAAACAGCATAACTTATATTTATTACATCAAAAGCAAACTACTCAAACCACTTTTTATCAAAGAGAAGGCATAATAAAGGTCACTTCTATTACATGCAGAGTGACCATGCCGTTTACAAAGGGTTACTTCCTTCGGCACACAGTGACCATGTTGTTCGTTAAAGATTACTTCCGTTTAACAGAGGTTGACCATGCAGTTTACTAAAGCTTACTAACATTTGATACACAGTGACCGTGCAGTTCAATAAAGTTACTTCCGCTTCACACTGAGTGACCATGAAGTTTAATAAAAGAAACTTCCGTTTGATGCACAGTGACCACGCAGCTTACTAAATGTTACTTTCGTTTGACATAGAGTGACCGTGCACTTCAATAAAGCTTGACACAAGAAGACCATGCAGTTCACTAAAGTTACTTCCGTTTGACACAGTGACCATGAAGTTTAATGAAAGCCACTTCCATTTGACGCAGTTTACTAAATGTTACTTTCGTTTGACAGAGAGTGACTGTGCTGTTCAATAAAGCTTGACAAGTGGTGATCATGCAGTTCACAAAAGTTACTTCCGTTTGACACAGTGACCATAAAGTTTAATAAAAGCCACTTCCGTTTGACGCACAGGGACCACGCAGTTTACTAAATGCTACTTTCGTTTGACACAGAGTGACCGTGCAGTTCAATAAAGCTTGACACAAGAAGACCATGCAGTTCACTAAAGTTACTTCCGTTTGACACAGAGTGACCATGAAGTTTAATGAAAGCCACTTCCATTTGACGCAGTTTACTAAATGTTACTTTCGTTTGACAGAGAGTGACTGTGCTGTTCAATAAAGCTTGACAAGTGGTGATCATGCAGTTCACAAAAGTTACTTCCGTTTGACACAGTGACCATAAAGTTTAATAAAAGCCACTTCCGTTTGACGCACAGGGACCACGCAGTTTACTAAATGCTACTTTCGTTTGACACAGAGTGACCGTGCAGTTCAATAAAGCTTGACACAAGAAGACCATGCAGTTCACTAAAGTTACTTCCGTTTGACACAGAGTGACCATGAAGTTTAATGAAAGCCACTTCCATTTGACGCAGTTTACTAAATGTTACTTTCGTTTGACAGAGAGTGACTGTGCTGTTCAATAAAGCTTGACAAGTGGTGATCATGCAGTTCACAAAAGTTACTTCCGTTTGACACAGTGACCATAAAGTTTAATAAAAGCCACTTCCGTTTGACGCACAGGGACCACGCAGTTTACTAAATGCTACTTTCGTTTGACACAGAGTGACCGTGCAGTTCAATAAAGCTTGACACAAGAAGACCATGCAGTTCACTAAAGTTACTTCCGTTTGACACAGAGTGACCACGAAGTTTAATAAAAGCCACTTCCGTTTGATGCACAGTGACCACGCAGCTTACTAAATGTTACTTTCGTTTGACATAGAGTGACCGTGCACTTCAATAAAGCTTGACAAAAGGTGACCATTCAGTTCACTAAAGTTACTTCCGTTTGACACAGAGTGACCATGAAGTTCACTAAAGTTACTTCCGTTTGACACAGAGTGACCATGAAGTTCACTAAAGTTACTTCCGTTTGACACAGAGTGACCATGAAGTTTAATAAAAGCCACTTCCGTTTGATGCACAGTGACCATGCAGCTTACTAAATGTTACTTTCGTTTGACATAGAGTGACCGTGCAGTTCAATATAGCTTGACACAAGGTGACCATGCAGTTCAATAAAGTTATTTCCGTTTGACACAGAGTGACCATGAAGTTTAATTAAAGCCACTTCCGTTTGACGCACAGGGGCCACGCAGTTTACTAAATGTAGCTTTCGTTTGACATAGAGTGACCGTGCAGTTCAATAAAGCTTGACAAAAGGTGACCATGCAGTTCACTAAAGTTACTTCCGTTTGACACAGAGTGACCATGAAGTTTAATAAAAGCCACTTCCGTTTGATGCACAGTGACCACGCAGTTTACTAAATGTTACTTTCGTTTGACATAGTCACTGTGCAGTTCAATAAAGTTTGACACAAGGTGACCATGCAGTTCACTAAAGTTACTTCCGTTTGACACAGAGTGACCATAAAGTTTAATAAAAGCCACTTCCGTTTGACGCACACGGGCCACGCAGTTTACTAAATGTAGCTTTCGTTTGACATAGAGTGACCGTGCAGTTCAATAAAGCTTGACACAAGGTGATAATGCAGTTCACTAAAGTTACTTCCGTTTGACACAGAGTGACCATAAGTTTAATAAAAGCCACTTCTGTTTGACGCAGTGACCATGCAGTTTACTAAATGTTACTTTTGTTTGACATAGAGTGACCGTACAGTTCAATAAAGCTTGCCACAAGGTGACCATGCAGTTCACTAAAGTTACTTCTGTTTGACACAGTGACCATGAAGTTTAATAAAATAAACTTCTATTTGACACAGTGACCACGCAGTTTACTAAATGTTACTTCCGTTTGACATAGAGTGACCGTGCAGTTCAATAAAGCTTGACACAAGGTGATAATGCAGTTCACTAAAGTTACTTCCGTTCGACACAGAGTGACCATGAAGTTTAATAAAAGCCACTTCTGTTTGACGCAGTGACCACGCAGATGTTGCTGTCATTTGACATAGAGTGACCGTGCAGTTCATTAAAGGTTACTTCGGTTTGTCACATAGTGACGATGAAGTTAAGTTTCCTTCTGTTTGACATATAGGTTCCTTAAAGGTTACTTCCACGTGACACTTAGAGACTATTAAGTTCACTACAGATTACTTTTTACAAGGAATACTGTACATCAGCTGCCGCGAGACACTCTTTGCGCCACGCTCTTTCTCACAGCTCCGTGACGTTTACGGACGTGTTCGGTCGTATACTTAACTGTGCCGCGCAAGTTACCGCACCTTTTACAACGATTCCTTTAACACGTTATTATCGAAATTTATTGATAGACCTTTATTCAAAGTTTGCCACCTTATGAGTGGCTGACATAAATTGTCGGAATAAACAATATTTAACGAAAACGTTTCAGATCTTGTTTTGTCTTACCCGTTAGGCAGCGTGGTGGCGTCTTCTTCCTGTCCAGGCGCATTGACGTGGTAGACACAGAAACTTTGCATTAGCACCTTAGTGTCAATGTGATTGAAAAAAGCGAGGAAGTTTGACACATCTGTGGGAGAGAAAAGCATAATATATATATATATATATATTCTTGCATTTCTAATTGTTTCCAGCCACACAAACTCGGTGCATTAAAAAGATTAGCACGCGTAAAATCCATTATAGAAATTCCCTTGGTTTTTCCTTAAAGAAACGAGACTGAATTTACACTGAGGTTGAAAATTATTAGACACCTTCAGTGGTGTGCAAAAGTATTGCACCCACAAAAACCTTGAATTTTTTAAGTTTAACTCTTTGTTTAACTAACTAATTTTCATATTTATTTCATCGTTGATATGTCATTAGATGCGAAATTTAATGGAGATTTCAAAAATGTCTTAGTCTTTCCTGTAGCTACTTCTGTTCTTAAGGTATGACATAAAATATGGTGTTTGACAAACACATTGAAATTCACGTTAGCTGCGTATCAGTTGTTACAGCCAATCATAGACATCCTTTTACCTGATTGGCTACTTCCTAATGCTATCATAATCATACTCCAGCCTTTATAAGGGTTGACTCAGAGCTACTAGAGCATTGTGGCTGCGCGTGGCCTAGTGGTCAGCTTTCGTGACTGCCATGGAGATAACCTAAGGTTCGATCCTGGGCAGGTTCGAACCACTAAATACCCGCCGTGCGTCGGATGGGCACGTTAAGCCGTCGGACCTCGGGTACTGCCCCTCCCTCGGTAATAAATAAGGGCGTCTTCCTCCCCCTTTCTACCTCGCTTCCGTGTCACTTTCCTATCGGGCACTCTAGCCCAAATCTTCTAGCTTCCTATTTCTAAGGGTTGTTTACGACATGGGGTCAGACACTCCCTTCCTAAAATCCTCTATATAAGATCTGATCTACTAGAGCATTGTAGTCGCAGGTAGCCTAGTGGTCAGCGTTCGTGACTGCCATGGAGATAACTCCAGGTTCCATCCTGGGCAGGTTCGAACCACTAAATACCCGCCGTGCGTAGGATGGGCACGTTAAGCCGTCGGACCCCGGGTACTGCCCCTCCCTCGGTAATAAATAAGGGCGTCTTCCTCCCCCTTTCTACCTCGCTTCCGTGTCACTTTCCTATCGAGCACTCTAGCCCAAATCTTCTAGCTTCCTATTTCTAAGGGTTGTTTAAGACATGGGGTCAGACACTCCCTTCCTAAAATCCTCTATATAAGATCTGATCTGATCTACTAGAGCATTGTAGTCGCAGGTAGCCTAGTGGTCAGCGTTCGTGACTGCCATGGAGATAACTCCAGGTTCCATCCTGGGCAGGTTCGAACCACTAAATACCCGCCGTGCGTCGGATGGGCACGTTAAGCCGTCGGACCCTGGGTACTGGCCCCCCGGTAATAAGCAAGGGCGTCTTCCTCCCCTTTGTACCTCCCTTCCGGGTCACTTTCTTATCGGGCAATCTAACCCAAATCTCCTAGCTTCCTATTTCTAAGGATTGTTTAAGACCTGGGGTCAGACACTCCCTTCATACAATTCTCTACATCTGATCTACTAGAGCATTGTGGGACCTAGTGTTGAACTTTCTTGACTGCTACGGAGACCTCGGGCTCGAACCCAGCAGGTACGAACGCTCGAACTACTAAATATCCGCCGCGCGTCTGATGGGCACGTTAAGCCGTCGGACCCCGGGTACTACCTCCCCCATAATAAACAAGGGCGTCTTCCTTCTCCTTTCTGCCTCGCTTTCGTGTCACTTTCCTATCAGGCACTCTATACCAAATCTCCCAGCTTCTTATTTCCAAGGTTTGTTTAAGACCTGGGGTCAGACACTCCCTTCTTGAAATCCTCTATATCTGATCTGATCTTCCAGGGTGTGCGCGCCTAAAAAGCACTACTAGTCAAACGTTTTGAATCACGTGGTGTCATAAATACAATTCAACGTTCTGCCAGAAATTGCAGTTTTTCTGTTTTTTTCGTCGCAGTGCGGATCGATGTGTTTATGAGCACAGATTTAAAAACAGAATTTGAAATTCTCTTATCCATATAGGATGGGATAACAGAAATTGATTAATTTTTTTTCGTTCAACGACCGCTAAATAAACCAAGTTTGTAAAATCATGCAATGCATACCAGAAATAATTACTCAAGTTATGAGGATAATGTCTGTGGAATAAATCTCGCTGCTGTGCTCTGACCTTTGACCCCATTTCGATGATATTAAACAAAATTGGTTCAGTATACCTCCGGAACGGCATACTAAAGTTTCGTCCCAATAGAAGCATTTTAACGAAAGTTATGACGCATAAGGGCAATGGAATGGATATCCTTCCTATGTCGTGACCTTTGACCTCATTTCTCCCATTTCAATAGGTTTCGTGCCCAGGTGGTGCCCTACAACATACTAAAATGTCATCGAAATCGAACCGTTTTACGCAAGTTATGACGCATAAGGGTAATGGAATGGAACCAGCTCCTATGTCGTGACCTTTGACCCCATTTCGTCCATTTTCAATAGGGTTTGTCCCTAGGTGGTCCCCTACCACATACTAAAATGTAATTGAAATCGAACGATTTTTACGCAAGTCATAATGCATAAGGGCAATTTAATGGATCCCTCTCCTATGTCGTGACCTTTGATCCCATTTCGTCCCTTTTTTAATAGGGTTTGTCCCTAGGTGGTTTCCTACGACATACTAAAATTTCATCGAAATCGAACCATTTTTACGTGAGTTATCGTGCGGACGGACAGAAGGACAAAGCTAGTGCATATACGGTTCTTCAACCTACGGCTGCAAAGAGTAAAAAAATTCTTTCCCATGTTCAAAATCAATGCGTGAATTTTTCAGCTCGGGCTACATAGCAAATATTTTTGCGTTTTTTTCCCCCGTAACATCGCACAACCAACCTAAATAGGCACAAGATGCCACTGCTCCATACAGTTCTTCTTGCGTAGCCAAAGTAGTCTGCCCTTTCTGAGATGCTTGATCCTAACACGTATCTTTCAAAGCCGATGAAAAGTCGAAGTCTTTTCCATGTTGCCGTTGTCTACGCTTCGTACAAGTCTGAATCCGTTTCAATGAGCTGTTTTAAAAGCTATCTCAACATCACAGTCGCGTACGTACACTCTGTAAGTAAGCAGAGTACGTATCTGATTGCCATTGAGAGTTCCCAATTTTTTACTACTTCAGCGTATATTTCTCCAATAGTATCCAGATCTATGAATCTCTTTATGCACAAGTGCACTGGGCTAGTTTACGCATGAAGAAAGAAATTTTGACGTATGTACGCCTGTCCGGTTTATTAGCCTCAGTAGCAGGTGACATACATACGATTTGGTTTCGCGTTGGTTCGGGATCATCTCTCTACCTAATCTACATTCACGGGTTAGGCCGTAATGACCTCACCCCATCTCCATGAGTGGACGAGACCTGTAGCACGTGAAAGTGACGTCACCAAAACTACACTGGTGGCAAGTGAAAAAAGAACACCAAGAAGGAATTGGCGGAATGATCATGAAATTTACATATGTTAATGGGGTCGAGTTTTTTTTTTTTTTTTTTTTTTTCACTGGAGGTTTAACGACCACCGTGAGCAACTCAATGGGCTATAAGCAGTCGCCCGTCCCTAATTTAGGGTCACTGGTTCCAGGGAAGGGAGAGAGCCAGTGCCGTAAGACAAACACAACATCCATGCCTGACCGGGATTCGAACCCGGACCCTTACGGACGAATGATCAGAGGCCAACGCCTTAGACCACCGCGCCACCGGGGCGGCAGGGGTCGAGTTTACGTAGGTGTGATGTTAATTTCGGGACCAACCGGTGAGCGCTTACGCCACAGCACGGCATAATATGCAAATGATCGTCGGTGGTATTTAAGGAGTACAGCGAAGTGAATGTAATCAGTCGTCGGCGTACGGACACGTGCGAAGACCCTGAAGAAGCTGCAATGCCTGGACATGGAAGACGTGTACGATTTCAGCAGTTATCGGACTTTGAGCGAGGTCGTCTAGTCGGACTCCGCGAGGCCGGGTGGTCGTATCGTCGTATTGCGGAGCGAATTGGATGGGAAGTATCGGTGGTGGTACGATGGTGGCGTAGATGGTCCGAGGAACATTCGAACACGAGAAGACGTGGAACCGGGAGTCACAGACGGACTGATGAGCGGACCGATCGACGCATAAGAAGAGCGGCGTTGTCAAGCAGAACATCCACTGTGACGCAAAAACGAGCTGCCGTTGCACCTGAGGTGACTGTGCAAACAATCCGGAACCGTCTACTGGATGCAGGACTACGTGCGCGTGTGCCTCTGGCATGTGTACCTCTGACTCCAGCCCACCTGCAGGAACGGCTGCAGTGGTGTCGCCAACGTCTGCACTGGAGAAGACAATGGCGATCTGTCGTGTTCAGCGATGAAAGCAGATTCTGCTTGGTAGCCTCCGATAGCCGTATACGTGTTCGCAGACGCAGAGGGGAGCGTCTTCACCCTTCTTGCACTCGCCAGCGACACACAGGGCCTACACCTGGTCTCTTGGTGTGGGGAGCGATCAGCTATCACTCCCGTACACAACTAGTGTTTGTACCGGGTACGTTAAACAGCACCTCATACATCAGCAACATCATTCATCCCGTTGTTGTGCCATTTGTAAGATCGGTCCATCGTGGTGTTTTCCAGCAAGATAACGCACACCCGCACACGGCACGTGCAACGCAACATGCACTTCAGGGTGTGAGACAACTTCCATGGCCTGCACGTTCACCGGATTTCTCCCCATTGAGCACGTGTGGGATTTTATGGGATAACGACTTTTCCGGTCTCCACGGCCAGCCACGACTATTACCGATTTACGCGTCCAGGTTGAGGATGCTTGGAACTCAATACCCCAAACTTACATCCAACATCTGTACTACAGACTCCATGCCAGAATTGCACAGTGTGATGCAGTTCATGGCGGTTCAACCTCGTACTAACCATGCTACATGGAAATGTTATTTTTCAGTTTACCAGCAAATACAGCTGTATTTTGCCATAATGTTTTGATCACGTTATCCTCTGTATTCCGTTATTATGCTGTATAAATTTCGTTGGTATCAGACGTCTCCTTCTTGGTGTTCTTTTTCACTTTCCGGCAGTGTATATGCAGCAGACGGCACTGAAAGCACGTAGCAGTTCTTCAGCTCGAAAGCCCTGTAATAGGGAAAGAGAAGGACTTGTAATTTGAACGAGGAGTGATTCATTATCGTTGCGACGAAAGGCGAGGACCAGCATCTTACCGATCCCAGGCGTCTTTGGATGCTCTCGAGGCGCCGTAATGACGGATGCTATTCAGAGACGGGCATCACATAGACTCAAGGTGCCAGAAGTGTCCCTAAGACGGACAACATATCGACCCAAAGTGCCAGGAGTGGTCTGAAACACCCAACGTGCCAGACGTGGTCCTAGGTCGGACAACGTATGAACCCAAGGTTCCAGGAGTGGTCATAAACCGGCAACATATCAACCCAAGGTGCAAAGAGTAGTCATAAACTGGACAGCATATCAACCCATCGTGCTAAAAGTGGTCCGTGGAGAGGGACAACATATAGACCCAACGTGCCAGGAGTGTTCCGAAAACGAACAGCATATCAACCCAACGTGCTAAAAGTGGTCTGGAGACGGATAACATATAGACCCAACGTGCCAGGACTGTTCCGAAAACGAAAAACATATCAACCCAAGGTGCCAGGAATGATCATAAACCGGTCGACATATCGACCCAACGTGCCAGGAGTTGTTCGAAGACGTACAATACATCAACCCAAGGTTCCAGGAGTGCTCATAAACCGACATCATATCGACCCAAAGTCCCAGGAGCTGTCTGAAACCGGGCATGTCAACCCAACGTGCCAGCAGTGGTCCAAAGACGGACAATATATGTACTCAACTTGCCCGGAGTTGTCCGAAGACGGACAACGTATGAATCTAAGGTTCTAGAAGTGGTCACAAACCGGCAACATATCAACCCAAGGTGCCAGGAATGGTCATAAATTAGACAACATACAGACCCAACGTGCTAAAAGTGGTCTGGAGACGGACAACATATCGACCCAACGTGCCAGGAGTGGTCTGAAGGCAGACAGCACATCGATCCAACATTTCGGAAAAGAAATACAGCCATTGGTAAATAGTCAAAGTTGGCACATACGTTAAGTAGGCTATATATTGGCTCCAAGTTTTGTACATTATTGTTTATAACACAAAAGAAGTAACATAGCAACTACATATTGTGGCGTGGATGCTGTCACGCTGTTCTTGGACGCACTCTGTAATCCAGAATTATTGTCAATGCAAGTAGCAAGACGCCATGGCGTACAGCTTTCGTATAACATCACGCAGCACATTCCATCGTATTTCTTTGAGCTAGAGGGTTTCTTTTAGATCAAGACACCTTCTGGGAGGACGTCCCAGGATATCCTGATGTACTCAGTTGGAAAAATATCTGAGAAATGGCTGGCACCACGATAGGGTGATAGTAGCTTGCGGAAACTAGTTGGTGCAAACCACGTGAGGAAGGCATTCACTTATCGTGGTGCTGGGAGTATTTTTCAGATGAACAAAACTGAGGATTGAAACCGATGAACACCAATGTGTCACTTCTCTCACAACAGGTGTCATGACACCAGACATCCTAACTCCAATTATAGAGGCACTGTGACGTACCTGGACACACTCGGGATATTTTTTCTTCTCTTGGTCATGCCATGGATATGTATGTTAATTATTTGCATTCCAAAAGAAGTGGATCTCATCGGTGAAGACAAATGTATGCCATTCCATTTGCATTCCAAAAAAAGTGGGACTCATCTGGGAAGACAACTTGATGATATTCTATTTGCATTCCAAAAGAAGCGGGACTCATCGGTGAAGACAACTTGACGCCATTCCGTTTGCATTCGAAAAAAAGCGGGCCTCATCGGTGAAGACAACTCGATGTCATTCCATTTGCATTCCAAAAGCAGAAGGACTCATCGGCGAAGACAACTCGACGTCATTCCATTTGCATTCCAAAATAGGTGGGACTCATCATTGAATACAATTCGATGATATTTCATTTCATTCCAAAAGAAGAAAACCTCATCGGTGAAGACAACTCCATGTCATTCCATTTGCGTTCAAAAAGAAGCCGGACTCATCAGTGAAGACAACTCGATGATATTTCATTTCATTCCAAAAGAAGAAGGACTCATCGGTGAAGACAACTCGATGTTGCTCCATTTGCATTCCAAAAGAAGAAGGACCCATCGGCGAAGACAACTCAATGCCATTCCATTTGCATTCCAAAAGAAGCGGGACTCATCGGTGAAGACAACTTGATGTCATTCCATTTGCATTCCAAAAAAAGAAGGACCCATCGGTGAAGACAACTCGATGTCATTCCTTCGCCCAAGCTTTTCGCTCTCGAGTTCCTTGCGGCTGCGGGATGTGAAAGGAAACCAACTCACTGCCAAAGCGCGTAATTCAAATAACATTTAATTTACCGGTAGACCATATTGCTGTCTTAAGCACGAAGAACAAGACATAACTCATTTCAACACGAAATAAACTAAGTCGAATCATCGCAAGCTGTGAAAACATCGTTACTTACGAAAATTAAAACTTGTTTAAAAGGTTAAAATGATTAAAACAATGTGCGAGATCTTTCGGGTCCGTCTTTTACAGACCCATCCTCAGGCAGAACAAGAAAACTCACACGGGGCACGCTGGCTTATATACACGCCTCTGTGCAACAGCAAGATACAACGCGTGCGCCGTACTACAAGGTCAGGTATGCTTCACACAGAAAGTAACAAATGAAATGAAATTATGTTCAAATGCATGAAAAGAAATACAAATGGCAGTGAGTAAGTAATCAAAACTATAGCAAAGTAAATTTCTCCGTCATTTTTGGTCTACGCCGGGATTCGAACCCGAGGCCGTTTATTCCGGAACAAGTCGCTCTACCAACTGAGCTACGCAGACGTTTTATTCTGATTCCTATCTGCCTTTATGTCGTGTGCGTCCTGTTGGCAGGTGCGTCACATCCCCCCCCGAAAGAGGGCCGGGGGCATAGCCCACGGGTCAGCCGTGACCATGAATCGTTGCAGGCAGCCATCCACTGTAGAACGTGCACTTGAGAACTCCCAGTCAATCTGCTGTGTGGAATGCAACATCACACATTTTTATTTTTCGAAGCGCTGGAGAAGGAATTCTCTGATTTTTCCTGTCTCGCGGTGTGGAAATAACATCACACCATTGCGAGATTTTGAACGGTCGGGTCATCCGGATAGTTCGGGCGCCATTATAACGAAGTGAATTTCTCCGTCATTTTTGGTCTACGCCGGTATTCGAACCCGAGGCCGTTTATTCCGGAACAAGTCGCTCTACCAACTGAGCTACGCAGACGTTTTATTCTGATTCCTATCTGCCTTTATGTCGTGTGCGTCCTGTTGGCAGGTACGTCACATCTCCCCCCCCCCGAAAGAGGGCCGGGGGCATAGCCCACGGGTCAGCCGTGACCATGAATCGTTGCAGGCAGCCATCCACTGTAGAACGTGCACTTGAGAACTCCCAGTCAATCTGCTGTGTGGAATGCAACATCACACATTTTTATTTTTCGAAGCGCTGGAGAAGGAATTCTCTGATTTTTCCTGTCTCGCGGTGTGGAAATAACATCACACCAATGCGAGATTTTGAACGGCCGGGTCATCCGGATAGTTCGGGCGCCATTATAACGAAGTAAATTTCTCCGTCATTTTTGGTCTACGCCGGGATTCGAACTCGAGGCCGTTTATTCCGGAACAAGTCGCTCTACCAACTGAGCTACGCAGACGTTTTATTCTGATTCCTATCTGCCTTTATGTCGTGTGCGTCCTGTTGGCAGGTACGTCACAAAACATATTTACAGTAGAAATGGGATTCTCCAACAGGAACCTCCAGGGAGTAGGTATGATTTGCGGGGTTTCTTCATTACAACATTGTTCGGCAAAATCATAAATATATAAACTCTCCAAAAAGAGCACTGCAGTTTTAGTTCTGGCCGAGCACAATAATTCAGCATCATTCCATAGTGGGAAATAATCGCCTTTGTTGACTGTTCTAAATAAAGCCGTTGCGGATGAATGGGTGCGATATGTTTGGAGATTCTCACCCCGAGTGACCGACAAGTTGATCCGATGTAGGCTGTCATAGGGAGAGAGTCATCAACAGTGACACAGAATATACACCATTTTTTCCATGATTGAGACATGGTCACGATCAGACTTGACCAAGTTGAAAAGGCGTTCGGAAGAAATGCCGAAACAGTAGTTGAACTTACGACACGTTTTATAGAGTGTGGATACTATGGTGGGGTGGCAAGGAATAGAGCCAACAAACCTGATGACAGGCAATTCATTTAATTGTCTTTGTGAAGACCTCAGCATTTAAAAGAGATAGGTTGAATGACTTTCTTGAACTTGCAGTTATGGAGATAATTTTTTCATGGTAAAATCTGTTCATATTTAAAATACTTACATTTCAACAGCACCATAACTAATTACAGACTATTTGTGCTACAAATTGCCATAACTTACGATTGAGTCCTATATCGTGATACGAAAAAATGGCCGGTTTGTTTCTGTCACCGTGAACTGCGACCAACATCGTTCCTAGGTCTGTCTTGATTTTATCCTCCTAATAGAAAAAAACAAAATCAAGATTGTATTAACGAACCAATAATAGTTTATAAAATCACTTTTTCGTCTGTCATTAATATCATCCAAACCACCTGCATTTAAAGCAGTATGATGAAAAGACGGGTCAATTTGGAGCCATGTTGCATTTACCTTTCAAAGTTTCTTTCTGATCACGCTTTCTGTTGACCAAATTCTGAACATTCCTGGAAATTCGAACTTTCACGTTTATATAGTTATACAACAAGACTTACCTTAGAGGTATAGCAAAATACCTCGGCAAGTTTTACTGCTAAGAGTACAAGGTATGATCGGAAAGTTCGTATGGCCGCCCCGGTGGCGCTGGCCTCTGATCACTCGTCCGTAAGGGGTCCGGGTTCGAATCCCGGTGAGGCATGGATGTTGTGTTTGTCTGACGGCACTGGCTCTCTCCCTTCCCTGGAACCAGTGACCCTAAATTAGGGACGGGCGACTGCTTATAGCCCATTGAGTTGCTCACGGTGGTCGTTAAACCTCCAAAAAAAAAAAAAAAAAAAAAAAATTCGTATCGAGAAGTACTGGTGTCACATGAGCGTAAATACCGGGTATTTTTCAGTTGGCCATGGCGCTACCATTTTCCGTTTAGAGAGCAGTTTGAAGTATGTGTGGAAAATTGTTTCGAGTGCTGTTCTTCCGTCCTGAATTTCTTTCCCTGCACGTCGCGCTGATACGAAGTTCTACTTCAGATTTATTTGCACGTAAAATTTGACTTTCATCAAACGAAAAATACGAACAATTCTCATGCAACTTTCGAGACCCGAGTACTGGCAACTTAAAGCACATGCGCACACAGGACAGAGAGAACATTCTCTGGTGGAAAAGAAGCTGCGTAGTTGCTGGCTCCGATGCAAGGAAGAAGGATGACTCCTGTTGTGGGTAAATTCCAGCAATTAGTTCCTGAGATTGGATAACATTGAGCAAACTTTTTAAGCGTTGTTGCTTTTTCTGTTCTTTTTACCTTGATGTATTGCGTTGATGCAGATGAAGTAACCAAAATGAGAGTATTATCCGCAAACCCTGACAAAAATAGAACGCACCTACCCGCCTAGTAAAAGTATTGCGTTGATGCATACGTTGATGCAGTTTTTTCCCCACACTACAGGAATGTATTACATAAAAAAAACGGAATTAATCAACTATGCCCCCTCCCTCATTATTTACGATGGTGTCCAAACGCCTGGATATATCTGCAATGCCATTCTTGAAAAAACATGCAGCTTTTGCTGCGAAGAAATCATCAAGGAAATTCTAGAGATCAACATCATTGTTGAACGTTCTGCCACGGAGTGCATTCGACAGAGATCGGAACAGGTGATAGTCTGAAGGGGCGACATCTGGGGAATAGGCCGGATGTGGAACGATCTCCCATTTCATGCCCAGAATAGCCATTTTGGTCACCTTTGCACTCTAAGGACGTGCGTTATCATTTTGGAGAAGGACATCATGGCGCCGGTGAGGCAGTTTCTGCTGAATTGCTCCCTCTACACGGCGAAGTTGCTCACAATAGAGTGCAGCGTTGATGGTCCGATTCCTTGGCAGCATTTCCAGGTGAACAATGCCTTCCATGTCCCACCAGACACACAACATGGTCTTCGCAGGATGAAGGTCATGTTTTGGACGTGGTGCGGGCGTCTTGTTTAGGCTTAACCATTCCCACCGAAGCCTGAAATACCCGTACAGGCACCACTTTTCATTACCAGTAACAATACGTGACAGAAAAGGTTTGTGTTGCTGAGAACATTCGCGATAACGGGTGATCAAGGAACCACATATGGCAACACGCTGATTCTTGTTGTCCTTGGTGAGAGTGTGAAGCACCCAAGACCCCAATTTGTGGACCTTTCCCGTACAGGCAACACTTTTCATCACCAGTAACAAAACGTGACACAAAAGGTTTGTGTTGCTGAGAACATTCACTATAACGGGTGATCAAGGAACCACATATGGCAACACGCTGATTCTTGTTGTCCTTGGTGAGAGTGTGAAGCACCCAAGACCCCAATTTGTGGACCTTCCCCGTACAGGCACCACTTTTCATCACCAGTAACAATACGTGACACAAAAGGTTTGTGTTGCTGAGAACATTCACTATAACGGGTGATCAAGGAACCACATATGGCAACACGCTGATTCTTGTTGTCCTTGGTGAGAGTGTGAAGCACCCAAGACCCCCAATTTGTGGACCTTTCCCCGTTCAGGCACCACTTTTCATCACCAGTAACAATACGTGACACAAAAGGTTTGTGTTGCTGAGAACATTCACTATAACGGGTGATCAATGGAACCACATATGGCAACACGCTGATTCTTGTTGTCCTTGGTGAGAGTGTGAAGCACCCAAGACCCCCAATTTGTGGACCTTTCCCGTTCAGACACCACTTTTCATCACCAGTAACAATACGTGACAGAAAAGGTTTGTGTTGCTGAGAACATTCGCGATAACGGGTGATCAATGGAACCACATATGGCAACACGCTGATTCTTGTTGTCCTTGGTGAGAGTGTGAGGCACCCAAGACCCCAATTTCTGGAACTTTCCCGTACAGACACCACTTTTCATCACCAGTACCAATACGTGACAGAAAAGGTTTGTGTTGCTGAGAACATTCGCGATAACGGGTGATCAAGGAACCACATATGGCAACACGCTGATTCTTGTTGTCCTTGGTGAGAGTGTGAAGCACCCAAGACCCCAATTTGTGGACCTTTCCCGTACAGGCACCACTTTTCATCACCAGTAACAATACGTGACACAAAAGGTTTGTGTTGCTGAGAACATTCACTATAACGTACGATCATGGAACCACATATGGCAACACGCTGATTCATGTTGTCCTTGGTGAGAGTGTGAAGCACCCAAGACCCCCAATTTGTGGACCTTTCCCGTACAGGCACCACTTTTCATCACCAGTAACAATACGTGACAGAAAAGGTTTGTGTTGCTGAGAACATTCGCGATAACGTACGAGAATGGAACCACATATGGCAACACGCTGATTCTTGTTGTCCTTGGTGAGAGTGTGAAGCACCCAAGTCCCCAATTTCTGGACCTTTCCCGTACAGGCACCACTTTTCATCACCAGTAACAATACGTGACAGAAAAGGTTTGTGTTTCTGAGAACATTCGCGATAACGTACGAGAATGGAA
The DNA here is from genome assembly GCA_039090855.1 of Macrothele yani. Classification (NCBI taxonomy): domain Eukaryota; kingdom Metazoa; phylum Arthropoda; class Arachnida; order Araneae; family Macrothelidae; genus Macrothele; species Macrothele yani. The sequence goes on along the minus strand of CM077032.1, from coordinate 73,734,937 downwards.
CCACATATGGCAACACGCTGATTCTTGTTGTCCTTGGTGAGAGTGTGAAGCACCCAAGACCCCAATTTGTGGACGTTTCCCGTACAGGCACCAATTTTCATCACCAGTAACAATACGTGACAGAAAAAGTTTGTGCTGCTGAGAACATTCGCGATAACGTACGAGAATGGAACCACATGTGGCAACACGCTGATTCTTGTTGTCCTTGGTGAGAGTGTGAAGCACCCAAGACCCCCAATTTCTGGACCTTTCCCGTACAGGCACCACTTTTCATCACCAGTAACAATACGTGACAGAAAAGGTTCGTGTTGCTGAGAACATTCGCGATAAAGTGATCAATGGAACCACATATGGCAACACGCTGATTCTTGTTGTCCTTGGTGAGAGTGTGAAGCACCCAAGACCCCCAATTTGTGGACCTTTCCCGTACAGACACCACTTTTCATCACCAGTAACAATACGTGACAGAAAAGGTTTGTGTTGCTGAGAACATTCGCGATAACGGGTGATCAAGGAACCACATATGGCAACACGCTGATTCTTGTTGTCCTTGGTGAGAGTGTGAGGCACCCAAGACCCCAATTTCTCGACCTTTCCAATACGTTCCAGGAGTCGCACCACTGTGGTCTGATCACATTCCATCTCAGTGGCCAATTCGCGTGTGGTTTGACGCGGATCCAAGTGGATGAGATGGTTCAAACGATCCTCATCAAAGTGAGAAGGGCGTCCTGAGCGTGAAGAGTCGTTGGAGTCAAAATGGCCACCTTGGAACCGCTCAAACCATTTGCGGGCTGTCCTCGGAGCAACAGCATCCTCCCCATACGTAGCACAAATTTGTCCGGTGGCCTCGGCGGCTGGGGACCCCTTGTTAAACTTGTAGAGGAGCAGATGTGGGAAATGTTCATTCCTCTCTACTTGACACTCCGTACTTCCGGACCTGAAAACCAAAAACCATTAGCCGCCATCACACAACGCAATATGATTTAGATACACGATATTGCTGGCTACATTTTGATACACAACTGACCATCTGCGCCGTCACTACTTACCTGAGAAACACTCGTGAAATAAAACGGCGTGAATTTATTCATCAACCCAACAGTTCTCTTCATCGACACTCTTCTGGCAACGACTTACGAGACTAGATTACACAGCGATAAAACTTATGAGTATGTGAGGTAAAGAAGATGGCAACAACCTGACGCATAGATTGATATTGTTTCGGAAGATCTTCTACCTGCAGAAAGTGGTCCACTCCGGAAGCGGTGACAATCCAAGGGGAGCAAGGTCTGGGAAAAGTGTAGAGTGCGTCAGGGTTTCGTAGTCCAAATCCTGAATTTGTTGGACTGTACTTTGGAAGACGAGGCTTCTCGTGCAGCAGAAGGATCCCGTACCACTGACCAAAACTCGTTGCTTGGTGCGGAGCTGTTATTGCATAAGAGGAAGATGTTGCTGCGTGTGGTGTTTTTATCGCTTCTAGAGCAGAATTTTAATTTTTTTTTTTTTTTTTTGGATAAATACACAGTTGACGTGGACCGGGAACATCAAATAGAAGTCATCGCTCTCTCCCCGTTTATAAGTGAGTCACGGAAACATTTCTCATCGGCCACCACCGGGAATCGAACCCAGGACCTTCCAGTCACTTGCCGCATATGCTTCCACTTCACCACAGCGGCCGAAAATTCCTCCAGACCCGCATACACTAACTGCCAAGCAAATTGGCAGGTTGCTTCTTGTAGCCCCGCACAATGCTGGGGATTCACCAAAGATGGTAAGCAGCAACTGAACAAATAATTAGAAGGCGAATGAATAATTAACACAGACATTTGACGTGGATCAGGGACATCAAATAGAAGTCATCGCTCTTTCCACGTTTATAAGTGAGTCGCGGAAACATTTTTCATCGGCTGCCACCGGGAATCGAACCCAGGGTCTTCCAGTCACGCGCCGCATATGCTTCCACTTCACCATACAGGGGGCGGCCGATGAGAATTTTTCGGTGACTCACTTATAAAAGTGGAAAGAGCGACGCCTTCTATTTGATGTTCCTGGTCCACGTCAACTGCGCATTTATAATTCATTCGCTTTCTAGTTATTTGTTAAGTTGCTGCTGTTCATCTGTGGTGAATCTCCAGCATTGTTCGGGGCTGCAAAGAAACAACCCTCCCATGTTGTTTGGCAGTTTGTCGTTTGTGAGTCTAGAGAATTCCGAGGCCACTGTGGTGCAGTGGAAGCATATCCGGCGCGTAACTGGAAGACCTTGGGTTCGATTGCCGATGAGAATTTTTCCGTGACTCGCTTATAAACGTGGAAAGAGCGATGACTTCTACACTGGCGGAAAGTGAAAAAAGAGCACCAAGAAGGTGACGTCTGATACCAACGAAATTTATACAGCATAATAACGGAATACAGAGGATAACGTGATCAAAACATTATGGCGAAATACAACTGTATTTGCTGGTAAACTGAAAAATAACATTTCCATGTAACATGGTTAGTACGAGGTTGAACCGCCATGAACTGCGTCACACTGTGCAATTCTGGCATGGAGTCTGTCGTACAGATGTTGGATGTAAGTTTGGGGTATTGAGTTCCAAGCATCCTCAACCTGGACGCCTAAATTGGGGATGGTCGTGGCTGGCCGTGGAGACCGGATAAGTCGTTGTCCCATAAAATCCCACACGTGCTCAATGGCGGACTAATCCGGTGAACGTGCAGGCCATGGAAGTTGTCTTACACCCTGAAGTACATGTTGCGTTGCACGTGCCGTGTGTGGGCGTGCGTTATCTTGCTGGAAAACACCACGATGGACCGACCTTACAAATGGCACAACAACGGGCTGAATGATGTTATTGATGTAGGAGATGCTGTTTAACGTACCCGGTACAAACACTAGTTGTGTATGGGAGTGATAGCTGATCGCTCCCCACACCAGGACACCAGTTGTAGGCCCCGTGTGTTGCTGGCGAATGCAAGAAGGGTGGAGACGCTCCCCTGTGAGTCTGCGAACACGCATACGGCCATCGGAGGCTCCCAAGCAGAATCTGCTTTCATCGCTGAACACGACAGATCGCCATTGCGTTCTCCAGTGCAGACGTTGGCGACCCCACTGCAGCCGTTCCTGACGGTGGGCTGGAGACAGAGGTACACATGTCAGAGGCACACGTGCACGTAGTCCTGCATCCAGTAGACGGTTGCGGATTGTTCGCACAGTCACCTCAAGTGCAACGGCAGCTCGGATTTGCGTCGCAGTGGATGATCTGCTTGACAACGCCGCTCTTCTTATGCGTTGATCGGTCCGCTCATCAGTCCGTCAGTGACTCCCGGTTCCACGTCTTCTCGTCTGGGAATGTTCCTCGGACCATCTACGCCACCATCATACCACCGCCGATACTTCCTGTCCAATTCGCTCCGCAATACGACGATACGACCACCCGGCCTCGCGGAGTCCGACTAGACGACCTCGCACAAAGTCCGATAACTGCTGAAATCGTACACGTCTTCCATGTCCAGGCATTGCAGCTTCTTCAGGGTCTTCGCACGTGTCCGTACGCCGACGACTGATTACATTCACTTCGCCGTACTCCTTAAATACCACCGGCGATAACTTGCATATTATGCCGTGCTTTGGCGTAAGCGCTCACTGGTTGGTCCCGAAATTAACATCACACCTACGTCAACTCGACCCCATTAACATATGTAAATTTCATGATCGTCCGCCAATTCCTTCTTGGTGTTCTTTTTTCACTTTCCGCCAGTGTATTTGATGTTTTTTTTTATTTGTTCTTCGAGGTACAAGTAAATTAAGAAATGTATTGAAACGCATTTGGAGAAATTTGAATCTTACCTGCGTATACCCAGAATCGCTTCTGGACATACTGCGCATCAGCGGAAACTGAAGGTCTATGTTTTTCAGCTCGGCGTCTTCCAGATTCATTTTGTCTGATTCTAAACGAGATAAAAAGAAAAAAAAAGCAATTATTAAACTGTACACCTCATGTTCGTACAGCGTGGTGTAATATGAGAGGCAATAAAATTTCCACGCAAATCACAAAAGTCAATTAACATGCAAATACAGTGAAACCTCTGAATAGCGGACATCTTGGGACTTCCACATTTGTCCGCTATTAGGAGATTGATTTTTGTGCCCACCTAAGCACACAATACAAAAATAAAACTTCATATTAAATACGCACGTACAATGTGTAATTAAAAAGATGAGTTTTTGGTTAAATGCTTTTTTTTTATTGTTTTACAATATTACAATACGTGTGGATACACACAGTACAGGTACAATCTTTTCATTTTTTAAATAGAGTATAGGTGACACCATATCTCCGAAGCATTTTAACGCCACATTGGAAAATGTCTTTCAATCACTGAACTGGGAAAACAAAGGGATAAAGATTAATGGAGATTATCTAGCCCACCTTCGTTTTGCTGATGACGTAGTCATTTTTGCAACTACCCCATCAGAGCTGCAGAGTATGATCCAGGAACGTGCTGACAAAGGTAAAGAAGTGGGATTAAAAATGAACTTTCAGAAGACAAAAGTGATGTTCAATGCTTTTTCAAGAAATGAAGATTTATCGATTGATGGAGAAAAGCTGGAGATAACAGACACGTACGTTTATCTTGGACAGCAGATATCAAGTGAGGGTCACATTGATGAAGAAATTAATCGGCGTACAAAACTTGCCTGGAGAGCTTTTGGAAGAAACAGCATAATTTTCAAGAGCAATATGCCATTATGTCTTAAAAGAAAAGTGTTTGATCAATGCATCCTTCCAGTGCTTACGTATGGTGCAGAGACGTGGACCTTAACTAAAAGAGACATACAAAGGCTGCAGACAACTCAAAGCAGCATGGAGAGGTGCATGCTTGGTGTAACCGTGAGAGATAAGAAGAGGAACTCGTGGATCCGAAAAACGACAAGACTGGAAGATATCGTGATCAGAGTTAAATCCCTGAAATGGCAATGGGCTGGAAATACTGCCAGAAGAACAGACCATCGATGGACAGCCGAAATTTTAGATTGGATTCCAAGGGACAGGAAAAGACCCAGAAGAAGAACACATGGGAGATGGGTGGATGAAGTTCGAAAGCATGCGGGAGTGATATGGAGGAGACTGGCACAAGACAGACCGTTGTGGAGGAAACTTGGGGAGACCTTCGTCCAGCAGTGGATTGATAATGGTTGACAATGATGATGATGATATGTTGAGGAATAGGTAACGTCGTTTTTTTTTTCAAACGTTGGAAAACTTTATTTCGCAACAACAAAAAGGTACAATTTGGGCAATAATGTATTCGCCACTAGTATTTAAAATTACTTCCTATCGTACAACAAGCTGTTCAATGTCTCGGCGATAGAAATCTGCCGGTCGTGACCCGAAGAAGTCGTCCGCAATGCCACGTTATTATCGAGCGACACGCCGCGCAAATTGTTGGAAAGCGATCCAAACAGATGAAAATCGGATGGAGCCAAGTCCGGAGAATAGGGCGGATGCGGCAGAACTTCCCAATTGAGCGCTTAAATGTCAGTTTTGGTCATATTGACGATGTGGGGCGTAGCGTTGTCGTGTTGCAGCAGCACATCGTATCGCCGATCTGGTCGCTTTTGTTGCATTGCATCGTGGAGTCGATGCAGTTGTTGAACATAGAGGTCCGCGTTGACCGTCTCATTGTTCCGAAGAAGTTCGTAGTGGAAGATGCCTTGCCAATCCCACCAGACACACAACATCGTCTTCCAAGGATGCAACCCTTGTTTTGCTCGCGGCGTATCGTGTTTCGAGTGACTGAGCCGTTCTTTTCGCTGCTTCATGTTGACGTACAAACACCATTTTTTGTCGCCGGTAACGATGCGGTACAGAAAACTTTCCCCTTGTGACCACGAGTAGCCCTGTGACGAGCAAGCAAACTAGCAGCAATTGTTAAACGTTGATTACTGTTGTTGTCGTTCAAAACGTAGTACGGGGTCTTACATCATTGAAAGTGTGGGATGTTCAGAGTGGTTTTCATGCCTGGTAAAGGCGGCACTAACCAGATTTTTGCATTACGCATGATGATTGAAAAGTATCTGGCTGTTGGGAAGAAAGTGTTAACTGCCTTCATAGATTTAGAGAAAGCTTGCGACCGAGTCAATAGGACACTTTTGTGGAAGGTATTGAATCAATATGGTGTTACTGGGAATCTACTCAATAGTGTAAAAGCCATGTATGCTGGTAGCAGAGCTTGTGTACGAGTGAATGGTGTTTTATCAAAATGGTTTTCTATTGGTGCAGGAGTTAGACAAGGTTGTGTAATGTCACCATGGCTGTTTAATATATTTATGGACGCATGCATGCGTGATGCCAAAATAGATAATAGTGGTTTATGTCTTGGTGATATCCATGTGTGCACAGATTGCTGTATGCTGATGACACTGTCCTGTTGGCAGAGAACAAAAGTGATTTGCAGAGTATGTTGTCTAAGATGCACGAAGTTTGCATGAAATTCAAACTGAGTATAAATAAGGGAAAAACCAAAGTTATGGTGTTTGAGAGAGGAACTGGTAGCACTGAATGTAATGTAAGTATAAATGGCACTGTGATTGACCAGGTGAGTGAGTTTGTGTATTTAGGAAGCATGTTTGACAGAGAGAACAAGTTGGATGGTGAAATCAGTAGGTGAGTGAATTCTTCTTTGAAAGTCATAGCTGCTCTAGGAGGTTTTCACAGGAATGATGGGTTCTCTAGAGAGTCCCGCATGGCTGTGTGTGAAACTGTAATTGTTTCCTACTCTGATGTATGACAGTGAAACCTGGGTACTTCAGAAGAAACATAGGAGTCGTTTGTGTGCTGGAGAAATGCGTTACTTACGTGGGGTTCGTGGCAAGACACGATCTGATTGTGTGAGGAATGAAGATGTATTGCAGTTGTGTGATGTGAAGCAAAATGTTGTTAGTAAGGTGGAGACCAATATGCTTCGGTGGTTTGGCCATGTTGAAAGAGTGAGTGATGAAATGCTTACTAAGAAAATCTTTTCAGCCCAAGTGGCAGGAAGGAAAGGCAGAGGAAGGCCAAGGAAGACATGGGTGGATCAGATTCAGGAGTGTCTGCATGAGAAAAAGATTATGAGTGTGAAGTATAAAAGATATTGTGTGCGGCGTGTAATAGATATTAGTGAAGCACGAGTTGTATGTCAAGATCGCTGCAAATGGCGAAGTTTGGATACAACAACAATAAGTAAAAATATCTGGAAGTTTGTATTTCTTTTTGGAGCTAACCTCTGAATCTCAGAGAACAGCTTAGTGATATGTATGTATGTATGTATGTATGTATGTATGTATGTATGTCGTTCAAAACGTGCGGAACCTGTGCGCCGAGCTTTTGAACTTTTTGCATCGCATGAAGGGGATTCACGACTATCTTCTGATCACAGTTCCTTTACTCAGCCAGTACTCTGGTCGATTGACGCAGGTTTTCGTGCCGCATCTGGTTCAATTGCTCTTCATCGAACTCAGCCGGGTGATCGGGGCGATCCATGTGTCCTTAAGGTCGAAATTGCCAGATTTAAAGTGTGAAAACCACTGTTGAGCCATCCTTTCAGTCACAGCATCTTCACCGTAGACAGCACAAATCTCGCGGGCAGCTTTCGTGGCTTTGGTCCCTCGATTAAACGCGACGAGCAGCAGATGTCAGTAATGCTAATTTTTGTCCACTTGACATTCCATTTTAATGACCTGAAAACCAAATAAAATAAAATAAAATAACACACACTGGCATGTAGAGCGAACATGTACACTGAAGAGCAATTGAATTAGAAATACCTGTCTAGTAACGTGAAGCACCACCTTTCGCCCTGATGACGGCGGCGATTCGTCTCGGCGTGGACTCGACAAGACACCGGAAGCGTTGGGAAGCCATACGGATCCACGACCCCTCAACAAACTCCCACAGTTCACGAAGATTTGATGGAGGGGGTCAGAGCCTCAAACAACTCTCTCGATGGCATCCCAGATGGGCTCGATGGGATCGAGGTCAGATGACCTAGCTGGCCAAGGAAGCGAGGTCACGTCGGTGGAGTGTTCATCCAACCATTCGGATACAATTCGGGAGCTGCATTGTCTTGTTGCAGGATGAGGTCTCCAGTGAGATGTTGAAGACGCACAAACGGGAGCAAATGGTCGTCCAGGATATCCCTGTAACGTTGGCCTGTGAGGAACGATGTAACACGTACCAGAGGTCCCATTTCAGTCCACGTAAACAGTCAACAGACGAGAATGCCACCCCCACCAGCTTGAAGAGCACCCTGCTGGCAAGAAGGATCCATCGCTTCATGTGGTTTGCGCCGTACTCGTATCCTGCCATCCGCATGTACCAACGTGAATCTCGACTCATCAGTCCAGGCAACATTTCCCCACATGTCTAGGGTCCAGTGGCGATGTTCCCGCGCCCATACTAATTTTTGCACCCTGTGATGTGCGGTCAGCAGCAGTACCTTCGTGGGACGATGGCTTCTGTACCCCATAGCGAGGAGATGGTTCTGGATGGTGTGGCTGCTTACACGCTTTTGTGCACCAGCGTTAAATTGCCGAGTGATTTCTTGCACTGTAACCCGTCTATCCGCTGTTATAATGCGAGCTAGCCGACGATGACTCCGCTCATCCACACGCTGTTGTCCACGGCAGTTGGCCCTCGCAGGGATGGTTTTACCTGATTTGATGTACTCACGGTGCACCCGTGAAACAGTGGCTCGTGAAAATCCCAGTGCCTGCACGACTTCCGAGATGGAGTGACCCATTCGTCGGGCCCCGACAATTTGCCCACGATTAAATGCGCTTAGATCCTTCGTCTTACCCATACTGCGTCCGACTCTTACTGATTCCCGTCGCATCACTCCTTATATTGTCGGAGCGCGGCATACGTGATGTCGTTTCGGTTTACAAGGCAGCCCACAGCGCCACATTTGCATAACGCCAGCTGTCTCTAATTCAATTGCTCTTCAGTGTATCTATCGCATAGTATATCACATGTTGCCACAATATATTATTTTGTCACACAAATGGAACTGTGGAAAAAACTGACATTACTTATTCCTCAACCCAATTGCTTCTTTTGATGCTTTTGGAACGCCATGTTAGGGCGGGGGGGGGCTGTCCATATCTCACGACGCTGGCCAAGTGGGTTGGTGAGTGTTACAAGAGCAAAGAAGTAGGACTGAAAATAAACTTTCAGAAGACAAAACTGATGTAATGCTTTTTCAAGAAATGAAGATTTTGCGATTGATGAGAAAAAATGTGATGTAACCGATACCTGCATTTACCTTGGATAACAGATATCAAGTTAGGGTCACACTGATGAAGAAATTAATCGGCATATAAAACTTGGAAGGAGAGCTTTTGGAAGAAACAATACAATTTTTAAGAGCAGTATTCTATTATGTATTAAAAGAAAAGTGTTTAATCAATGCATCATTCCAATTCTTACATATGGAGCAGAGACATGGACCTTAACTAAATGGGACGTACAAAAGCTGGAGACAACTGAAAGAAGCATGGAGAGGTGCATGCTTGGTGTAAACAGGAAAGATAAGATTGAAGAATTTGAAAATACATGGAAGATGTATTTAAAAGAACTCGTGGATAAGGAAACTGACAAGAGTATGGAAACATCATGATCAGAGTAAAGTCTCTGAAATGGCAATGTTACAGAAGAACGGACCACCGATGGACAACCGAAATTCTAAACAGGATTCCAAGAGACAGAAAAAGACCCAGAAGAAGACCACATAGGGGATGGATGGATGAAATTCGGAAGCATGCGGGTGTGGCATGGAGGAGACTGGCGCAAGATAGCCCGCTGTGGAAGAAACCTGGGGAGTCCTTCATCCAGCAGTGAATTGATAATGCTTGATGATGATGATATACAATGTACATATTTCGATACATGTTCAAATATACGCATATAACAATAAAATGCGTTTTACCGTGAATTTTGGAACGCACGTACTTGCAGCTCGTTTATTGAAATCAGTCGGCAATTTTTGCCCGCCAAAAAATCTGATAAAAGCGGGGTGAGGGGGGGGGGGGAGATTGGTAATTCGCAGAACGTTTTTCAAAATGTATTTTTATATTCTTCAATAGTGCTAATCTCCCGTACCCCTTCCTTTTTACTTTTGCAGCTCTTCACTACATTTTACAGCGTCTTTAAAAAATATCGCACACATCTTTAGATGCTTCTTCCTCAATGAAGTCAATTTCTTCGGATGTTTTTAAAGCAACGAACTCGAGCACGTTGTTCATTGGCTCTTTGATACACAGATCCTCGTCGACTGAAAAGGAATCTTACGCATTTCCTTCACTGTTTCGACACGTAGTTAGATAAAAAATAACGTCAAACTTTTCTTCTTCTGGACTGGCAACGACCACTCGATTTTTGCGTGAAAGAAGCTGTTCTTCCCACTTCTAAGAAAAGATCGGCCATATTGATTGATACCAGTGACCAACAGTTTTTGTAATGGGTATCTGGAGGACCAAAAAGTACTCTACTTCCATCCAAAAAAAATTTTTTATAGGGGGTTTAAAGCCCACCGTGAGCAACTCAATGGGTTATAAACAGCCGCCCGTCCCTAATTTAGGGTCAGGCCGCGGGCGGCGTAGTGGTCAACGTTCGTGTCTGCCACGGAGAAGACGTCAGGTTCGATCCCAGGCAGGGACGAACGCTCGAACCACTAAATATCCGCCGTGCGTCGGATGGGCACGTTAAGCTGTCGGATCCCGGGTACTCCCCCCCCGTAATAAATAAGGGTGTGTTTCTCCCTCTCGCTTCCGTGTGACTTTCCTATCGGGCACTCTAGCCCAAATCTCCTATTCCTAAGGGTTGTTTAAGACCTGGAGTCAGACATTCCCTTCCTAAAATCCTCTACATAGGATCTGATCTAATTTAGGGTCACTCGTTCCAGGGAAGAGAAAGAGCCAGGGCCGCAAGACAAACGCAGCATCCATGCCTCACCGGGATTCGAACCTGGACCCTTCACGGACGAATGGTCAAAAGCCAGCGCTTACACCACTGCGCCACCGGGACGTCCCAAAGAAGTTAAGCAAAACCCCTGTGGCAAAAATTCTCCGATTGCTTTTCCTTCAACTTCCGTGCTTTTACCCAGCAGAAACGCAGGTGTTGGGAAACTGCTGGCCATCAACTGGCAGTGATGGGTCACCGCGGGCTGAAATCTGCCCCTCGCGGCCCGGTAGCGGTCCATTGAGCGGTCTGCAGTTCGCTCATTTCTCTAGGCTGGGGGTGATCATAATATAATTGCTCACCGGTGTATATCGATTCCCTCTTTAGGCGAGCTAGTCCGCCTGCTTTTTAAACCACAAGCCTACAACGAGTGTTATCCTCCATTTTGTTCTTTTTATTATCAAACGTACAACTCCATATCTTTTACACCAAACAGAATTCATACCTCTTTCCACGTTAATAAGTGAGTCTCGGAAAAATTCTCATCGGCCGCCACCGGGAATCGAACTCCGGGTTTTCCAATTACGCGCCGGACATGCTATCACTGCACCACAGCGGCCTCGAATTCTCCAGACTCACATTTGATTAACTGCCAAACTTTATGGCAGGTTGCTTCTTGGATCCCAGCACAATGCCTGGGGATTCACAAAAGATAGAAAGCAGCAACTGAACAAATAACTAGGAGGCGAATGGATAATTAATTCAAACGCTCGACTTGGATTGATTGATTGATTGATTGGAGGTTTAACGACCACCGTGAGCAACTCAATGGGCTATAAGCAGTCGCCCGTCCCTAATTTAGGGTCACTGGGAAGGGAGAGAGCCAGTGCCGTAAGACAAACACAACATCCATGCCTCACCGGGATTCGAACCCGGACCCCTTTCGGACGAATGATCAGAGGCCATCGCTTAGACCACTGCGCCACCGGGGCGGCCGACTTGGATCAGGAACACCAAATAGAAATCATCGTTCTTTCCACGTCAATAAGTGACACGTCTCGGAAAAATTCGCGTCGGCCGCCACAGGGAGTCGAACCCAGGGTCTTCCAGTTACGCGCCTGGATATGACATGATGATAATTTTTCCGAGATTTACTTATTAACGTGGAAAGAGAGATGATTTCTGTTTGGTGTTCCTGATCCACGTCGAGTGTTTGAATTAATTATCCATATCTTTTCCTTTTTTATACTAATTATTTCTTCTGTTGGATGGATGGGAAATAAATTTCCCTTGAAGAAATATACACTGGATGGCCACTTTATTATGACCACCCCTCAGTACTTCGTTGGGCCACCTTTTGCCTTTAATACTGCGTCGATTCTTCGTGGCATATACTCCACGAGATGTTGATAGGTGGTTTGTGGAATCTGAGACCATGCTTGATGAATAGCATTCTCCAGGAGTGTGAGATTGCAGGGTTGTGGATCCAGCTGTCTGATGGCTCGTTCAACTTCATCCCACAAATTCTCAATGGGGTTGATATCTGGAGATTGTGGGGGACACCTAAGCAAAGTAAACTCACTGGCATGTTCCTGAAACCAATCCTGTACAACACAAGCACTATGGCAGGACGCATTATCTTGTTAAAAGTAGCCATCGCCATTGGGATAAACCATCCCCATGACAGGTCCGCAAATGTTTAGATATGATGTGCCAGTCAGACATTGATCAACACGAATTAAAGGGACCAAAGCATGCCAGGAAAACATTCCCCAAACCATAACGTTGCCTCCACCAGCTTGAAGGGTTGTAGCAATGCCTTTGGGATCCATGCTTTCGTGCTATTTCCGCCAAATTCTCACTCGGCCATCGGCATGGTGCAACTGAAAATGTGATTCATGAGACCACATAATTTGTTTCCAATTATCGACTGTGCAATCCTTGTGCAAACTGGAGACGTTTTCTCTTGTTAACTGCAGACAGCAAAGGTGTTCGAACAGGCCTTCGGCTGCCATATCCCATCCGATACAGTGTACGGCGAACAGTGCGTGCAGAGATCATTTGAGGGGATCCTTGATTAAGATGGTCTGTAATTTGCTGCACTGTTGCCCTTCTGTTGTCTGTTACCAGTCTGGACACTCTCCATTCCGCCAGAGTAGTCACTAGTCGATGACCGTCACACGTTGCACGTAGAGACCCAGTTTTTTGGCTGACAGTCCAGTCTTTAAACACTTCAACAACAGCTGCTCTGGAACATTTTACGAATGCGGCGGTTTCGGTGATACTCGCTCCATGGCTCCGAGCTCCTACAATCATCCCACGTTGAAAGTCCGTCAAATCGCGTTTTTTAGCCATCTCGTCACCCAAAAATCACTGCTACTACTGTCGCAAGCACTAAGCTTTCCCTTTTTGTACTAGCCTCGCCCTCTGGTGGCAACAGCGTGCAGTCATAGCTCATTTGCTTAAAACTGCCAGGTGGTCATACTAAAGTGGCCACTTAGTGTATATACATGGTTGGATTGTATAACCTTTAATATTTAGCTCGACCGGAAGTCGGGAGGTGCGGGTTTGAATCCCGCTCCAGGACGATGAAGATTTTCAAGTTTTCTGAGCTGAAAGTTTACATGGTGTACAGTGAAAAATATTAAAGAATTTTCCTTTCCTCTCTCTTTTTTTTTTTTCCAATTTCAGTAAAATGCGCACATGTACTGTGAGCGGAGCGAATCTCTCACCCAGATTTATTTCCCAGAGAACGTTTCGCTCATAAATCTCTCGCTGAGTTCCTTACTGCATAGCTTTCCTGAATGAACTTTATGATTTAAAGCGGCGGAGAAAGCTCCGCTGCGTTCTTTAAGAGACGGAAAGTCATGAACCTGGGACATTACATGAAATGGCGGTGTTGTGTGTGTCATTTTTGTTTCTGTTACTAAACGAGCCGTGGCCACTAACTCCGTTATCTTAATTTCAGCGGAATAGTTTCTCTGATTGCCGGGTCAACTAGGCACGAACATCCAAGTGCAACTACCTTCGCCTTCGGTAATGAGTCTCGGGAAAACTCAGCGGCGCGGACAAATAGCAGAATGGCATATTTCTTCTTCGTGTTACCTTCTAGAAACGATTCAGAGCCATTAAATATTTCCGCAACATAGAAAACAACTTCCAAGAAGTCGTTGGAAACATGTGTGGTAAAAAAAAAATTACTTCTGCGTACCTTGTGAGTCCGATTATACCTCTATAAAAAAAATGGGGACATCAGTTCCTTCTTTCTGCCGTAGGAGTGTAAAAGAACACATTTCCGATAAGCGTAGTTAAAATTGAACTTTATACAGTAAAACCTCCGTAACGGAGTCTCCCCAATAGCGTACTCCTCCATTTAGCCGACATTTTTGTGATCCCCAATCTCGAAGTGCCGGGTGCTTGTAATTAAAGTGACACTACTCAAAGAACTCTGGAGGTAGTACTATGACAGATATAGCAGTGAAACTTGGAAGGAAGGCGAATTAGAACATGCGGTCAAGAATCATGAAATAAAAAAAAAAAAAATAGTTCAACTATTCATCACCAGGTGGAGGAATGGCGCTGTGAAAGAAAACAAGAGCTGGAATGGGTATAATACACAGTGCGTCAAAGAATTTTTAAGACTGGCGCTAGATTTCAGCCTACGGTGACACCACCAGTGTAATCGCGAATGCGTTATAAATCGTCACCATCTGCTTGCTTTCTGCCAAAAGTACTGCGCAGTTGTTAAAGTAACTAAAACGAAACGGCCATTCATTAGAGAAGTCAAACTTTTTCATGTTGAATTATTAAGATGAAACAAAGGGCTGTTATTAAATTTAACGCAAAACTTGGTAAAAATGCCTCGGAAACGTACCAAATGATGAAACAAGTTTACGGTGAGTGTTGTTTAAGTAGATCAAATGTTTTCCTGTGGCACCAACGTTTTTTGGACGGAAGAGATACGCTAGAAGATGATAAGCGTACCGGAAGACCAAGTTCATCTAGGACACCTGAGATCATTGAAAAAGTGCGTGATTTCGTGGCACTATCCATGTGCGTCACTAAGAATGCTGGAAGAGTCTTTAAACATCAACAAAGAAACGATTCGAACCATCCTGGATGAAGATTTGGGCAAAACAAAAGTCTGTGCTAAATTTGTTCCACACACGTTAACCAATGAACAAAAATCAAAGAGAAGTGCACATTGCAGAGACATCATTTCAGCCGCTGAAAATGATCCAAACTTCTTAAAATCGATTGTTACAGGATGATGAAACATGGTGTTTTCAATATGATCCTAAACCAAAGCGACAAAGTGCGGAATGGAAGTAAAAAAACTCACCACAAGCCAAAAAAACAAGAAAAGTTCCATCGAAAATCAAAACAATGCTCATTACATTCTTCGATAGCAAGGGTCATTATCCACATAGAATTTGTTCCAAATGGACAAACAATTACTGGTGAGTTTTATTTAAATGTTTTGAGGCGTTTGATGGGCAGAATTCGTCGCATTCGTCCAGAATATCGGGATGAAAACAGTTGGTGTTTGTTGTAGGATAATGCACCCAGTCACACCTTACTTCTTGTTCGTAGATTTTTGGCGAAAAATAACGTCTGTGTGTTTAATCATCCACCGTATTCGCCTGATTTAGCACCCTGCGATTTTTCTTTATTCCGAAAACTTAAAATGACACTAAAAGGGTGTTATTTTGATGATATTTCGACCATACAAACAGCTTCGACGCGTGCTTTGGAGGCAATTCCGCAAAGTGAACTGGAACAGGCATTCGAATCATTATTAAATCGCTGTAACAAGTGTATTGAAGAAGCCGGAGGGACTTATTTTGAATAATAAACCAAAACAAATTATAATTTCTTGTTTCTATTTCATTTTACAGACCCAGTCTTAAAAATTCTTTTCCACACTGTGTACTTATTGTTAACGTTCAGAAATTACAAAATTGGTTTAATATGTCTGCCATCCAGGTTGATTTCATGCTTAACACGCAATACAAAATTATCAACACACGCTTGTTGCATATCAGGTGGAATATTTCCAAAGCCACACAACACACTGCGAACTATGCAAATTATCTGCAAGACAGTTAGTTGTTTTGTCTGAGAGACAGGATGCAAACTATAAATCAACAAGAACTTTTTCAATGGCAATAGTTGTTGACCAAGGACGTCATTAGATTTCGAAATCTGAATAGTCGACGGGTGGGAAAGCATTATTTTTTGTGGGGCAAGCTTGAGAGTAATTTTTTTTTCTTTTACGAAATATTGAAATAACGAATTTTTAATGTTTTTTTTTTATTGGAGATTTAACGACCACCGTGAGCAACTCTGGACTATAAGCAGTCGCCCGTCCCTAACTTAGGGTCACTGATTCCAGGAAAGGGAGAGAGCCAGTACCGTAAGACAAACACAACATCCATGCCCCACCGGGAAACGAACCCGGACCCCGTTCGGACGAATGATCAGAGGCCATCGCTTAGACCACTGCTCCACCACAGCAGCTCTAATGCTTTTTACTGCCGGCTACAAAAGAATTCGTGCACTCTATTTACGAAACTTGGGAACAACGAATTTTTAATGTTTTTTCTTTTTCTTTTGTTTTCTTTTTCGTTTTTTTTTATTGAAGATTTAACGACCACCGTGAGCAACTCAATGGGCTATAAGCAGTCGCCCATCCCTAATTTAAGGTCACTGGTTCCACGGAAGGGAGGGAACCAGTGCCGTAAGACAAACACAACATCTATGCCTCACCGGGATCCGAACCCGGACTGTTCTCGGACGAATGGTTATAAGCTAGCGCATAGGCTACTTACTGCGCCACCGTGGCGGCGGCTTCAAAGCTTTTCACTACCGGCTACAAAGGAAGTCGTACACACCCGAACCCCCTCCACCCGGACACACATATTGTACACTAGATGAAAGCCCGTCAATAATGACGGGGAAAATAAAATTTGATACAAAAATTATTGACATTTATTTATTGGGTTTTTGAGTTCCACGTCAATAGATGGCGATGTTCGCTCACAGATTTCTGAAAATTTCCCGAGCAGTCGGTTATGGAATTTGATACGACGGGCTGTCTGTTTATTATGTGTTTTGTAAAACCTTTATCCCTATTTCGTCAACACTTTCTTGTACACAACATTTTTCGTATACACTGAGTGTGAACCCAGTATCTATTTCCCCTGTTCTTTTTTTTTTTTTTTTTAATTGGAGGTTTTACGACCACCGTGAGCAACTCAATGGGCTATAAGCAGTCGCCCGTCCCTAATTTAGGGTCACTGGTTCCATGGAAGGTAGAGAGCCAGTGCCGTAAGACAAACACAACATCCATGCCTCACGGGATTCGAACCCGGACCCCTTTCGGACGAATGATCAGAGGCCATCGCTTAGACCACTGCGCCACCGGGCGGCTGTGTTCTTTTCCGTGAACTATTTTTATCTTGACGTCTTTTTATCTTGACGTCGTCTCTTTACGTTGTCACATACAAATGGCTAAACACCGGTTCAGGTAGTGAACCAAAATTCCTGATGTAAAGTTTTTCGTAGCCGCCCCGGTGGCGCAGTGGTCTAAGCGATGTCCTCTGATCATTCGTCCGAACGGGGTCTGGGTTCGAATCCCGGTGAGGCATGGATTTTTTGTATGTCTTTCGGCACTGGCTCTCTCCCTTCCCTAGAATCAGTGACCCTAAATTAGGGACGGGCGACTGCTTATAGCCCATTGAGTTGCTCACAGTGGTCGTTAAACCTCCAACCAAAAAAAATTTTTTTCGTATCTCTAGAGTTGACCGTGTGACGTAACACATCTGTGACGTCTGACGTCATGTTAGAATGATTTGGATTAGATGACGTCACACCAGCAGCTGTGTTCTTTGTTGCTATGACAACAAAACAAAGCGGTATACGCGTGGACTGTGCGCGTGTCACCTACACGAAAACACAGAAAGCTAAGATGACGTCACACCAGCAGCTGTGTTCTTTGTTGCAATGACAACAAAACAAAGCGGTATACGCGTGGACTGTGATGACGTTACCTACACGAAAACACAGAAAGTTAAGCGTGACGTCACAAACATTTGTTTCTCGGTTGTTGCTATGACGACTTAAAAAGTGGCACGGAGGAGAAGGAGGTCTCTAGTAGATTATATATTAGGATACACAGATCTGACTAGTTGCGCTACTGGCGTAAGGTAGAACTGTTAGTTGAATGTTGCCTTTAACTTTTCGCTTGCTCTGAATGCATTGTCTTAAATTACTTTTCAAAATTTTCCATTTTTGCTTACTGAAATAGTACTGCACTTCAAGACTTTATTTAAAATAAAATGTCGTTTTTGTTTATCTAAATCAAATTTTAACGTTGTGCAGCGTAGACACAATACCTCCCCCATCCTTAGCTCCGTTCCTTCCAGCCAGCGACTTTACCTTGCACTCCTCTTCTTCAACGCAGTCGTCAGCCACTTTTTGCATTTTCACTATCCCGAAACAGTCTTAAGAGCGTTAGCGGAGCTTTAGACTCCACTTTCCGTGTTGGAATCCGCCATTTTGTGAAGAAAACAAACAGAGCATTTAGTAGTGACCCCGTCAGTGAATTCCTATCCACCCTCTTCATTAACCCCCTGACCATTCAAACATGAAAAAGAGGCTTAAAACTAGGGAATTTGAAGAGTGAAGAACAATTGAATTTTCATGACCTTAAGGATACTACACTGGCGGAAAGTGAAAAAGAACACCAAGAAGGAATCGGCGGACGATCATCAAATTTACATATGTTAATGGGGTCGAGTTTACGTAGGTGTGATGTTAATTTCGTGACCAACCGGTGAGCGCTTACGCCACAGCACGGCATAATATGCAAATTATCGTCGGTGGTATTTAAGGAGTACGGCGAAGTGAATGTAATCAGTCGTTGGCGTACGGACACGCGCGAAGACCCTGAAGAAGCTGCAATGCCTGGACCTAAAAGACGTGTAGGTTGTCTAGTCGGACTCCGCGAAGCCGGGTGGTCATATCGTCGTATTGCGGAGCGAATTGGACGGGAAGTATCGATGGTGGTACGATGGTGGCGTAGATGGTCCGAGGAACATCAGTGGCTCCACACTTAGGAATGTGTCTGCCACTAAGGTGCACTCCGGTTGGTTGGCGGACAACGCCGGGTCCAATGCTCTCTGGACGCAAATGGTGTCCACTTCCAGCACATATAGTGATGTCATCACATTTCACACGAAATGAGGAAAGTTCATTTGAAATTTCGTTGCAAAATCTCCATTGGTGTTAATATTATTAAAGAAATCCCGGGTCCGGTAGCGAGTGTGGCACTCTGAATTTTGAAGTTAAATGTATTGAAAAATGGCACATTTTGAACTGGGTGAATAGCGGTGCGCAAAACGAATTTCAGTGTGTGCTGAAGCTCACCCTCGCATCCTCTTGACGACGTCCCTGTTGTCGACGCTCATTATGCTGGAGCAAAAAGATCGCGCGCTCTTTGTGAAGTAGTTTTATGAGAGAAATTGGAATGCGTCATCGGCGCTAATGGTGTACCGAAGGTTTAAAGGGTTGCGACTTGCGACGAGGATCCCTGACAAGAGACGGATTAAAGAAAATGACTTTAAAATTTGAATGAACGGGTGAATTATTAATACAAAGGTTTAACGTGGACCAGGAACATCAAACAAAGATCTTCGCTCTTTCCACGTGTATAAGTGAGCCACGGAAAAATTCTCATTGGCCGCCACAGGAGTCGAACCCAGAGTCTTCCAGTTACGAGACGGATATGCTTCCGCTACACCACAGCTGCCTCGAATTCCTCCAGACTCACACACGCTAACGTCCAATCCAATTTGGCAGGTTGCTTCTTGGAGCAACCTGCCAAATTGGATTGGCAGTTAGCGTGTGTAATTACCCGGTGGCGGCCAATGAGAATTTTTCCGTGACTCACTTATAAACGTGGAAAGAGCGAAGATCTTTTTTTGATGTTCCTGGTCCACGTTAAAAGTCTGTATTAATTATTCATTCGCCTTCTAATTATTTCTTCAGTTGCTGCTTACCATCTTTGGCGAATCTCCAGCATTGTGTGGGGCTCCAAGAAGCAACCTGCCAAATTGGCTTGGCAGTTAGCGTGTGTGGGTCTGGAGGAATTCGAGGCCGCTGTGATGTAGCGGAAGCATATCCGGCGCGTAACTGGAAGATCCTGGGTTCGACTCCCGGTGGCGGCCAATGAGAATTTTTCCGTGGCTCACTTATAAACGTGGAAAGTGCGAAGATCTTTGTTTGATGCAGGTGAATTAAATGAAAGAAGTCGGCAAAGTGTCGCGGAGGAAGTCGTTGAGGAGATCGCTGTTGCGATCGCCGAAAGTTCAGCAAATGCAGAGGTTCCTGCATCATCAACAAGTGCCCGATCAGTCGCTTGACAAATGTCAATCCCATGGTTGACTGTACGCAAACTGCTACAGGACATTTTACGCTTCTACCCATGCAAAATTCAGATGGTGCACGAACTGAAACCCCAAGATCCGGGACACCGAACAAATTTTGCTTATGGTTTTTGGCGAAAATGGGTATGGAAGAAACCTTCCCTTACGACATCCTGTGGACTGATGAAGCCCATTTTACACTGGCAGGTACGGTGAACACTTATAACTGCCGTGTATGTGGTACTGCAAATCCACATGTTGACTTCCAAAAACCAGTACAGTCCATCCATGTGACTGTATGGTGCGGATTTACATCCAATTTTATTCTCGGGCCATTTTTCTTTGAGGAAAGAACCCCTGCAGGTGTAGTGCGATGAACCGTTACAAGTGAACGGTGCAGCTGACAATTTTTTTACACGTGACCTTCTGGCTCAACATATCATTCCTGCTTTGCAAGAAAGAGCGTGTTTACCGAATACTGTTTTTATGCAAGATGGGGCACCACCACATGTAGTATGTAAACAGTGAAAGAAACGCAACAGATTTGTTTAAAGCCAATGTGGATCTACACTATCTACCAACAAGTAATTGGACACCCCTGCAATCGACGATATCTGCGGTCCTGATACACGTCACGGCCGCCGCCGCTAAATATCGTGTGGGAAACAACAACGCAACCAATCGCAAGCAAGATGCCACGCAGTTCGGAGCTCTCTGATTTCGAGAAAGGTGTAATCGTCGGGTATCACAGAAATGGCCGATCCATGCGTGACATATCCAGCTAGTTGAAGTACCCAAAATCGACAGTGACCTATGTGATTGGCAAGTGGAAGATGAGAGGTGACTGTCGGAATGTGCCCCGACCCGGCAGACCCACAAAACTGGGAGTTAGAGACCGACGGGTGCTGGCCAGAGAAATTCGGAAGAACCGCACCAAATCGATGGGCCACATCCGCGAGGAGTTTCAACAGGCATCCGGGAGTGTTCTTTCGATGAATACCATCCGTAAGGAGATCCATCTGCTCGGTTATCATGGACGTGCTGCCGCCCACAAGCCTTTGATCACCAAGTCCAATAGCGCTGCTCGGCTAACGTGGTGCAAAGAACGTCGACAGTAAACCGTTGAACAGTGGAAACAGGCTCTTTGGAGCGACGAATCAAAGTTCACCCTCGACCGTTTGGATGGCAGGGTCCGGGTTTGGCGTCTGCCTGGAGAACGCCTCCTGTCGGAATGTATTGTGCCAACTGTGAAGTTCGGCGGCGGTGGAATTAT
Organism: Macrothele yani; assembly: GCA_039090855.1. Taxonomy (NCBI): domain Eukaryota; kingdom Metazoa; phylum Arthropoda; class Arachnida; order Araneae; family Macrothelidae; genus Macrothele; species Macrothele yani. The sequence continues at coordinate 73,713,296 of CM077032.1, read as the reverse complement.
GCTATGGGGGTGTTTCTCCTGGTATGGCACAGGACCCTTGGTCGCAATTCCTGGTAGACTGAATGCCGAGACCTACTGTACCATTTTTGGATGACCATGCGCTTCCTACGTTGTGGCAGTTTTACGGGGTGGATCCATGTTACTTTCAGGATGACAATGTCACCTGTTATGTTGCAAGCTCCACCCTGGCTTGGTATGGTGACAATGGTGTTAAACGAATGGACTGGCCTGCGCAGAGCACCTCTGGGACGAGTTGAAGCGTCGACTTAAGGGGTGCCCCTACCGTCCGAAATCGGTGAAGGAACTGACCTGTCTTCTCCAAGCCGAGTGGAAGAAAATACCGCTAGCCGTCGTACAACGCCTGGTTGAGAGTATGCCCCGGAGAGTCGCAGCTTTAATCGCCGCTCGTGGAGGCTCCACCAACTATTGACGGTGAATAAACTTCGTTTTCCTTTGCTATCACAGGTGTCCAATTACTTATTGGTAGATAGTGTATGTATCAAAGAGGCAACGAACGTGTGCGAGTTCTTTGCTTTGAAAACATCCGAAGAAAATTATTTTAATTCAGCTGCATAAGAGATATGCGATTTTTTTTTTGAAGAAGCTGTAAAGTGCAGGAAGAGTTATAAAATATTTTTGTAAATAAAGGGAATACTGAGGAATCACCACTATTAAAGAATTTAAAAATCCAGTTCGAAAAACATGCCACGAATTGCCGAAGAAAAAAAGACAGACGCTTATATAAGATTTTTTGCAGCCAAAAATTGTTAACTGATTCAATTAACGTTTACACGCGTTTTAAAATTCGAGGTGTAACATTTTATTGTTACGTACGTATGTCACAGTAATCATCGAAATACATAGAGTGTATGCATTCTATTTTAAAATGAAAATACTGTACACGTGCAGTATCACACGTATTGTATTGTTTGTAGATATTATGTAACCGCCAAATTCAGAAATAAATTAATTGGCCTATAAAACTTGGATGTAGAGCTTTTGGAAGAAGCAGTGCAACTTTCAAGAGCAATATGACATTATTTCTTAAAAGAGAAGTGCTTAATCAATGCATCCTTCCAGTTCTTACTTATTGATCAGAGACATGGAGCTTAACTTAAATGGACATACACTGAAGAGCAATTGAATTAGAGACAGCTGGCGTTATTCAAATGTGGCGCTGTGGGTCGCCCTGTAAACGGAAACGATATGACGTATGCAGTGATCCGACAATATAAGGAGTGATGCGACGAGAATCAGTAAGAGTCGGACGCAGTATGGGTAAGACGAAGGATCTAAGCGCATTTGATCGTGGGCAAATTGTCGGGGCCCGACGAATGGGTCACTTCATCTCGGAAGTCATGCAGGCACTGGGAGTTTCACGAGCCACTGTGTCACGGGTGCACCGTGAGTACATCGAATCCGGTAAAACCATCCCTGCAAGGGCCAACTGCCGTGGACAACAGCGTGTGGATGAGCGGGGGTCATCGTCGGCTAGCTCGCATTGAAACAGTGGATAGACGGGCCACAGTGCAAAAAATCACTCGGCAATTTAACGCTGGTGCACAAAAACGTGTAAGCAGCCACACCATCCAGAACCATCTCCTCGCTATGGGGTAGAGAAGCCATCGTCCCACGAGGGTACCGCTGCTGACCGCACATCACAGGGTGCAAAGATTAGCATGGGCGCGGGAACATCGCCACTGGACCCTAGACATGTGGGAAAATGTTGCCTGGACTGATGAATCGAGATTCACGTTGGTACATGCGGATGGCAGGATACGAGTACGGCGCAAGCCACATGAAGCGATGGATCCTTCTTGCCAGCAGGGTACCCTTCAAGCTGGTGGGGGTGGATTTCTCGTCTGGGGACTGTTTACGTGGACTGAAATGGGACCCCTGTTACGTGTGACATCGTCCCTCACAGGTCAACGTTACCGGGATATCCTGGATGACCATTTGCTCCCGTTTGTGTGTCTTCAACATCCCACTGGGGACCTCATTTTGCAACAAGACAATGCACCGTGCCATCGCTCCAGAATTGCATCCGAATGGTTGGATGAACACTCCACCGACGTGACTTCGCTTCCTTGGCCAGCTATGTCACCTGACCTCAATCCCATCGAGCACATCTGGGATGGCATCGAGAGAGATGTTTGAGGCTCTTACCTCCCTCCATCAAATCTTCGTGAACTGTGGGAGCTTTTTCAGGGGTTGTGGATCCGTATGGCTTCCCAGCGCTTTCGGTGTCTTGTCGAGTCCATGCCGAGACGAATCTCCACCGTCATCAGGGCGAAAGGTGGTGCTACACGTTACTAGACAGGTATCTCTAATTCAATTGCTCTTCAGTGTATAGAGGCTACAGACAGCTGAAGGAAGTATGTAGAGATTTTGGAAGAAACAGTACAATTTTCAAGAGCAATTCACCATTTTGTTTCAAAAGAAAAGTGTTTAATCAATGCATCCTTCCAGTTCTTACTTACGGATCAGAGAAATGGACCTTAATTAAATAGTACACACAAAGACTGCAGACAACTTAAAGAAGCATTGAGTGATGCATGCTTGGTGTAACCAGGAGAGGTAAAAAGAGGAACTCGTGGATAAGGAAAATGACGAGAGTGGATGACATCATGATCAAGATAAAATCCCTGAGATGGCAATAGGCTGGACATATTGCTAAAAAAAACTGACCATCGTTGGACAACTGAAATACTACACTAGATCATGAAAGAAATACCGGATTACACCGAATAATACAAATTTTGAAGATGACAATCTGATTTTTAGTGTAAATGTGACAAGGATGGTAAGTCAGATAACATGCGAAAACTTGAAAATTTCATCGTCCTGGAGCGGGACTCGAAACCGCGTCTCCCAGATAACGCCCGAGTATGCTAACCACTACACTACCCAAAACGACCAAGGCTCAAGTTTCCGATTCATTTGAATATTACCATCACAGGATTCGCTAGTCGAAGCAACCGGCATTCATGTTTAGCGATTCTGGAGGTTAAGAATCGTATCCCGTGATCGCCCAGAGAAGCAGATAAATCATGAAATAAGTACGGGGTTACACCATGTAATACAAATTTTGAAGATGACAATCCGATTTTTGGTGTAAATGTGACAAGGATGGTAAGCCAAATATTATCCGAAATCTTGAAAATTTCATCGTCCTGGAGCGGGACTCGAATCCGCGTCACCCAGGTAGCGCCCGGGTATGCTAACCACCACGTCACCTTAAATTCCTTAGCTAATCTGGATTCTTAACCTCCAGATTCGGTAAAAATGAATGCCGGTTGCTTCGACTAGCGAATCCTGTGATGGTTTTATTAAAATTAATCGGAAACTTGAGACTTGGTTGTTCTGGGTGGTGTAGTGGTTAGCATACCCGGGCGCTATCTGGGAGGCGCGGGTTCGATTCCTGCTCCAGGAGCACGAAATTTTCAAGTTTTCGGATATTATCTGACTTACCATCCTTGTCATAATTACACCAAAAAACGGATTGTCATCTTTAAAATTTGTACTACACTAGATTTCAAGGGGCAGGAAAGTACCCAGAAGACGACCATGTGAAAGGTCGTAAATGAAATTCGAAAGACAGCCGAAGAGACTTGGGAGACCTTCATCCAGCAGTGGATTGATAATGGTTGATGACAGTAAATCGTCATGCAAAAACTATTTCATTTTAATGGTTGGGCCTTAAATGGTAACTTAATAAATAAGTTTCATTATTAACCTTACGAAAATTTCAAAAATAATAAAATGGATGTCGAAAACATTAGTTCGAAAAAGTTTGAAAACATTTTTCCTTCTTCCTTTTCCTCCTGCCATATTTATCTCCCAACCCTTTCTCTTAAAAATAAACAATAAATATACTCCCCGCAGGGTGAAAACAACAGAGAAGAATATATTCTTCCGTGAATGAGGTTTTGTGTTTCATTTTTTTTTCTACCCTTTCTTTTCTCTCTGTCTCTCTCCTTTTTTTTTCTTTTTGTTAACTTCACAACAACCAAAACAAATTTATTGATTAAAAGTGAAGGAGTCTCAACGTGGTGAACTGCGAACACTTTATTTTTTGTTTAAACGGAGAGAACCCATTCCGGTCAGTTGTTAAAACTGCCAGTCTCAGTTTTGTCCATCAGACGTTTTCTTTTCCTACTCTTTCCATTTCTGCTCCATCTCATGTCCGTTAATAAAAGAAGTACCATTCTCTATATTTACAAGAAGTTGAACTCCGGGAAGCAATAATAAATTTTCAGCAACTCCAAAAAGAAATGCACTATTTCTCCGAGAAAAATAAGCTAAAGGCAAATATCTCATTCAAATGCACAGTACTAGTATGTTTTAACATACGAGGGCATGCTGATAAGTTCTCGGCCTCACCAAGAAGGAAATGGGCTAGAACCGTGAGACTTACAGGCTATTCCATATATTTACCCCGAATCTCAACACACTTGGCGCAGCGCTTCTGGAGTTTTTTTAACCATTCCAAAAAAAAATTCTGAATTCTGATCACTCAAATACTGCTTTGTTGCTGATATCACCTCCGAATCATTTCATAAATGTTTCCCTTTTAAACTTTTTTTAAGGTTTGGGAACAGGAAATAGTCCGATGGAGCAAGATCTGGTGAGCAGGGTGGATGGTCTATGCACTTAAAGTTGTTTCACCTAAAATCTCTACCTTATGTTTCCAATGGTAAAACTTATTTACATATTTTATCCGCAATTAACGTATTCCCAAGGATGAAAATTTGCACATCGATAAAACTAACTTTGAGTTATATAGCATGGGGTATTTGATACTTGCTAAAACATAACCATAATTGGGCAGTCCAACATATGTTTGTCTACTGACGTCATCAATGTACAGGTCGCGCCATCTATTAAGAGGTCTGAACATTACTCAAAGAAAAATGAGTGATTTTTAATACACTGAAAAGCAATTGAATTAGAGACAGCGGGCGTTATGCAAATGTGGCTCTGTGGGCTACCCTGTAAACGAAAACGACATGACGCATGCCGCGATGCGACGGGAATAAGTAACAGTCGGACGCAGTATGGGTAAGACGAAGGATCTAAACGCATTTGATCGTGGGCAAATTGTCGGGGCCCGACAAATGGGTCACTCCATCTCGGAATTCGTGCAGGCACTGGGATTTTTACGAGCCACTGTGTCACGGGTGCACCGTGAGTACATCGGATCCGATAAAACCATCCCTGCAAGGGCCAACTGCCGTGAACAACAGCGTGTGGATGAACGGGGTCATCGTCGGCTAGCTCGCATTGTAACAGCGGATAGACGGGCCACAGTGCAAGAAATTACTCGGCAATTTAACGCTGGTGCACAAAAACGTGTAAGCAGCCACACCATCCAGAACCATCTCCTCGCTATGGTGCACAGAAGCCATCGTCCCACGAGGGTACCATGGACGCGGAAACATTGCCACTGGACCCTAGACATGTGGGAAAATGTTGCTTGGACTGATGAGTCGAGATTCACGTTGGTACTTGCGGATGGCAGGATACGAGTACGGCGCAAACCACATGAAGCGATGGATCCTTCTTGCCAGCAGGGTACTCTTCAAACTGGTGGGGGTGGCACTCTCGTCTGGGGACTGTTTACGTGGACTGAAATGGGACCCCTGTTACGTGTGACATCGTCCCTCACAGGTCAACGTTACCGGGATAACCTGGACGACCATTTGCTTCCGTTTATGTGTCTTCAACATCCCACTGGGGACCTCATCCTGCAACAAGACAATGCACCATGCCATCGCTCCCGAATTGTATCCAAATGATTGGATGAACACTCCACCGACGTGACCTCGCTTCCCTGGTGAGCCAGGACACCCGACCGGAATCCCATCGAGCACATCTGGGATGCCATCGAGAGAGAGAGAGAGAGAGAGAGAGAGAGAGAGAGAGAGAGAGAGAGAGAGAGAGAGAGAGATGTTCGAGGCTCTGAACACCCTCCATCAAATCTTCGTGAACTGTGGGAGCTTGTTCAGGGGTCGTGGATCCGTATGGCTTCCCAACGCTTCCAGTATCTTGTCGAGTCCATGCCGAGACGAATCGTCGCCGTCATCAGGAAAAAGGTGGTGCTACACGTTACTAGACAGGTATCTATAATTCAATTGCTCTTCAGTGTATGATTATGGTTATAAGTTTTATTAAGTATCACATGCTAAATTAGTTTTATCGATGTGCAAATTTTCATCCTTAGGAATACATTAATTGCGAAGAAAATATGTAAAGAAGTTTTACCATTGGAAACATAAGGCAGAGAATTTAGGTGGAACCACCTTAAACACCAGATCCCTCAAAATATCCATTATCTTGCCAGCTTTGTGAGCCGGCGCGTTGTCCTGCAAAAAGAGAACACCTTTCTGCAGTTGTCCTCGCCATTTATCCTTCAACGCCTCCTTCAATTAGCACAGCAAGGTGGAATAGTATTCAGCATTTATCGTTTGGCCCTTCGGGAGATAGTCAGTCAGAAAAATGCCTTCCGAATCCCCACAAATCGTTGCCATGACCTTTGGGTTATGGATTTCTTTGGCTGTCGAAAACCGGAGTGCCTCCATTGCAAGGGTTGTTGTTTCGTCTTTTGATCGTAGTGATGTAACCACGTTCCGTCAAGAGTGACAAGTCGCTGCAAGAAATTATCACCAGATCGCTCAAAATGCTACAAAACAGATTTGGAAGTGCCCGCTCGTTTGCATTTCTCATCGGCGTTCACACACTTGGGCAACCACTTCGCTGACTCTCATTAATATTCAAACACTTGAGCACCCACTTCGCTGACTCTCATTAATATTCAAACATTTGGGCACTTACTTCGCTGACTCTCATTAATATTCAAACATTTGGGCACCCACTTCTCTGACTCTCATTAATATTCAAACATTTGGGCACCCACTTCGCTGACTCTCATTAATATTCAAACATTTGGGCACCCACTTCGCTGACTCTCATTAATATTCAAACATTTGAGAACCCACTTCGCTGACTCTCATTAATATTCAAACATTTGGGCACCCACTTCGCTGACTCTCATTAATATTCAAACATTTGGGCACCCACTTCGCTGACTCTCATTAATATTCAAACATTTGGGCACCCACTTCGCTGACTCTCATTAATATTCAAACATTTGGGCACCCACTTCGCTGACTCTCATTAATATTCAAACATTTGGGCACCCACTTCGCTGACTCTCATTAATATTCAAACATTTGGGCACCCACTTCGCTGACTCTCATTAATATTCAAACATTTGGGCACCCACTTCGCTGACTCTCATTAATATTCAAACATTTGGGCACCCACTTCGCTGACTCTCATTAATATTCAAACATTTGGGCACCCACTTCGCTGACTCTCATTAATATTCAAACATTTGGGCACCCACTTCGCTGACTCTCATTAATATTCAAACATTTGGGCACCCACTTCGCTGACTCTCATTAATATTCAAACATTTGGGCACCCACTTCGCTGACTCTCATTAATATTCAAACATTTGGGCACCCACTTCGCTGACTCTCATTAATATTCAAACATTTGGGCACCCACTTCGCTGACTCTCATTAATATTCAAACATTTGGGCACCCACTTCGCTGACTCTCATTAATATTCAAACATTTGGGCACCCACTTCGCTGACTCTCATTAATATTCAAACACTTGAGCACACACTTAGCTGACTCTCATTAATATTCAAACACTTGAGCACACACTTAGCTGACTCTCATTAATATTCAAACATTTGGGCACCCACCTCGCTGACTCTCATTAATATTCAAACATTTGGCACCCACCTCGCTGACTCTCATTAATATTCAAACATTTGGGCACCCACCTCGCTGACTCTCATTAATATTCAAACACTTGAGCACACACTTCGCTGACTCTCATTAATATTCAAACACTTGAGCACACACTTAGCTGACTCTCATTAATATTCAAACACTTGAGCACACACTTAGCTGACTCTCATTAATATTCAAACATTTGGGCACCCACTTCGCTGACTCTCATTAATATTCAAACATTTGGCACCCACCTCGCTGACTCTCATTAATATTCAAACATTTGGGCACCCACCTCGCTGACTCTCATTAATATTCAAACACTTGAGCACACACTTAGCTGACTCTCATTAATATTCAAACACTTGAGCACACACTTAGCTGACTCTCATTAATATTCAAACACTTGAGCACCCACTTCGCTGACTCTCATTAATATTCAAACATTTGGGCACCCACTTCGCTGACTCTCATTAATATTCAAACATTTGGGCACCCACCTCGCTGACTCTCATTAATATTCAAACATTTGGGCACCCACTTCGCTGACTCTCATTAATATTCAAACATTTGGGTACCCACTTCGCTGACTCTCATTAATATTCAAACACTTGAGCACACACTTCGCTGACTCTCATTAATATTCAAACATTTGGGCACCCACTTCGGTGACATCTTCTGCATATCCCAGTGTTCATGAATTATGAACCCAACACGCTCCCTTGGATATCCCCAGTGTCTCAGCTGTTGTTTTGGCCGACATTCGCCGATCTGACAAAATCAATTAATGAACACGATGAACAATTTCGGGTGTTGTCACTGTTGAAGGCCTCCCAGATCTTGCTGCACCTTTGGTCTCAAAGATTCCACGCTGAGAGTTGGCACACCATTTCTTCACAGTGGAATATGAATGGCACTTGTCGCTTAATGTTTGCGTTGTACACTCATAGATTTCCTTTGCAGTTTTCGTCTGCAGGAACAGAAATTTTATGACAGCCCGGAGTTCAACATTCGAAAATTCAACACTTTGCATTGGCATGACTTATTTCAGGGCGTCAAACATCTGGGGGGGGGAGAGCTATTAGTTTAAAAATTAGCACTTTACAATACAAACGAACACTCTTTCGACCTGCAGTAAGAAAATAATGCTACAATTACAGGAAGTGGGTTAGACGGAGAACCTTTCAGCATCTCCCCGTAAATCGTCAACTACATGGCGATTCATAAAGAAGTATACAGTTTCAACGCACTATAAAACAAGAACAATGGAAGGCCGCCCCGGTGGCGTAGTGGTCTAAGCGATGGCCTCTGATCATTCGTCCGAACGGGGTCCGGGTTCGAATCCCGGTGTGGCATGGATGTTGTGTTTGTCTTACGGCGCTGGCTCTTTCCCTTCCCTGGAACCAGTGACCCTAAATTAGGGACGGGCGACTGCTTATAGCCCATTGAGTTGCTCACGGTGGTCGTTAAACTTCCAACCACAAAAAAAAAAAAAAAAAAAAAAAAGAACAATGGAAGATATACAAATTTTGAAGATGACAATCCGATTTTTGGCGTAAATGTGACAAGGATGGTAAGTCAGATAATATTTGAAAACTTGAAAATTTTCATCGTCCTGGAGCGGGACTCGAACCTGCGTCTCCCAGAAAACGCCTAGGTATGCTAACCACTACACCACCCAGAACGACCAAGTTTCAAGTTTCCGATCAATTTGAATTTAACCATCACAGGATTCGCTTCTCCGGGCAATCACGGGATAGGATTATTAACCTCCAGATTCGCTAAACATGAATGCCGGTTGCTTCGACTAGTAACCAGTGCGGCGGTGCACCATCCAATTGGAGAATAAAGTTGTCACTGTAGTCCTGCAACTGTGGCATCAACCAAAGACTTAACATATCCGGAAAAGGGCCTCCCGTGACAGTTTTCTCGTGACAAAAGAAGGGGTGGTACACTTTGTTTTTTTAGACACAGCACATAACACATTTACCTTAGGGAACCTCACACGTGTTGCACAGTAAATCTGGGATTCTCCATTCCACAAAAGCGCTCACGTGAAATGTAGCTTCATCTGTAAAAACTAAGTGATCGGCCAAATCGTCACTTTCAAAACGGCGCTGCATTTCGGCACAAAATTCAAAGCGCTTTGTCTTGTCTAGGTCGGTGAGATTTTGCAACATCTGCACTTTGTATGGAAAGATTTTCAGCTTCTTTCTCAAAATTACCCAGACAGTGGGCTGTGAAATCTGCACTTCACGACTCACCCTCCGCGTTGATTTTCCCGGGCTTCGTTGAATGGCGGTGCAAACACTATCGACGACTTCTTCCGATACACGCGGCCGTCCAGGACTTTTAAATTTGCACAAACAGCAAGTAGTTTCAAATTTTTTATGCCAATCGTAGATAGATTTTCTTGTTGGAGGTTCTTTTCCGAATCGTGATCGAAAATGCCGTTGCACAACAGTTACGGATTCCGTTTTGCTCAATTCAAGCACACAAAACGCCTTCTCCACTGCAGACGCTACCATTTCGACTGACTAGTCACGTGGTACGCGCACTATCGCCTACGTCACTTCCTTCAGTAGCTGAACACAAACTATATGAGTACATCTACGTAACGGTTCGCAGTTGTGGTCCGTGTCTTCAACTGTTACTGTTTTACAGCATCTGGAAACTGTATACTTCTTTATGAATCAAGGTGTATAAATAAGAAAGATGACAGGGTATTTATTATCAATCGGGTGTAATGAGCTCATCATTTGAATCTGTTCTGACGCGAATTAAATTTATGAAAGCTATTCAAAGTCAATGGAACCGGTATGGAAAACCACAATATCTGACCGAAAAAGAAGTTTTTCAATCGGGTTTTTAATCTCGCAGATATTGCTGTAAACGAAATCGTGATCTTACACCCTGTGGTTGCAGACTTGTGCGTTAAAAAAATTCGAAATTACATGAGAAACATTTCGCAGCGTAAACCCTCCCCAACAAAGAAATAATTTTTCAAATTGAAAAATTCGTTATCACATGAGAAACATTTCGCAGCGTAAACCCTCTCCAACAAAGAAATAATTTTTCAAATTGAAAAATTCGAAATTACATGAGAAACACTTCGCAGCGTAAACCCTCTCCAACAAAGAAAAAAATTTTCAAATTGAAAAATTCGAAATTACATGAGAAACATTTCGCAGCGTAAACCCTCTCCAACAAAGAAAGAATTTTTCAAATTGAAAAATTCGAAATCACATGAGAAACATTTCGCAGCGTAAACCCTCTCCAACAAAGAAAGAATTTTTCAAATTGAAAAATTCGAAATTACATGAGAAACATTTCGCAGCGTAAACCCTCTCCAACAAAGAAATAATTTTTTAGATTGAAAAATTCGAAATCACATGAGATTTCGCAGCGTAAACCCTCTCCAACAAAAAAAGAATTTTTCAAATTGAAAAATTCGAAATTACATGAGAGACATTTCGCAGCGTAAACCCTCTCCAACAAAAAAAGAATTTTTCAAATGGAAAAATTCGAAATTACCTGAGAAACATTTTGTAGCGTAAACCCTATCCAACAAAGAAATACTTTTTCAAATCGAAATTTTCAAAGAACGAATTTTTCAAATCGAAAAATTCGAAATTGCGTGAGAAACATTTTGCAGCGTAAACCCTCTCCAACAAAGAAATAATTTTTCAAATTGAAAAATTCGAAATTACATGAGAAACATTTCGCAGCGTAAACCCTCTCCAACAAAAAAAGAATTTTTCAAATGGAAAAATTCGAAATTACCTGAAAAACATTTCGTAGCGTAAACCCTCTCCAACAAAGAAATACTTTTTCAAATCGAAATTTTCAAAGAAAGAATTTTTCAAATCGAAAAATTCGAAATTACATGAGAAAATTTCGCACCGTAAACCCTCTCCAACAAAAAAAAGAATTTTTCAAATCGAAATTTTCAAAGGAAAGAATTTTTTAAATCGAACTTTCCGAAGCAGAGATATCGACAAATATAGGATATGCATCTACGCCCCCTGGCGGGAAAAACATGCTTTATTTTAAGAAGAAAATATTCTCAAAAGGTTTTTCGATGTGAGTGGTATCGGCCCAGGAAAAAAAAATTTCAGTCGTGTTTTCAGCACAGATTTTGCTGCAAATACACCAGAAGTAGGAATTAACACTTATGCCTCCTGGTGGCCAAACCATTCTTTACCAAATATTAGAAATTATATGAACAACATTTCCCATCGGGAGCTGTGTGCGATACAAGAAGAATTTTTCAAATCAGAGTTTTAAAAACAGAAATATCGGGGGAAACGATATTTACCTTTGCGCCCCCTAGCGGAATGTCTATGAATTACTTGAAAATTTTGAAATTATGTGAAAAACATGTCCCACCGGAAATTCTACCGAAGAAGAAATTTTTCAAATCGGACTATTAGAAGCAGAGATGTTGAGAAAAATAAGATATACATCTGCGCCCCCTGGCGGAGAAAGCATGCAATATTATAAGAAAAAATATCCCGAAATGGTTTATCGACGTGAGTGGCATCAGTCCACGAACGAATTTTTTTAATCGAGATTTTAGAAGCTCAGATTTTGTAGCAAATACAGTACATCAGAAGCAGATGTTAACTCTTCCGCCACCTGGCGGCCAAACCATTCCTTACCAAAAATTAGAAATTATATGCAAAAGATTTCGCATCGGGAACTGTATTCCCTGAACAATTTTTTTTCTCAAATCGGAGTTTTAGAAGTAGAGATATCGAGTAAAACGCCATTTACTTTTACGCCCCCTAGAGGAAAATCTATGCGTAACTTGAAACAGTGACTATACTTAAAATAGTCTGCGGCATAAATGGAATAGAAGAGTAAAATAATTTTTTTCACTCGGATGTTTAGAAGCAAATATATGGAATATGTAGTTTGAATTCGATATCACCTGTATTTACGCCCTCTAGCGGCAACATTGTGCATCGTAAAAAAAAACGAAATGATCATCATTTGCACATACCAAGCTTCGCAATGCAATTTTTCAAATGGGACTAATAGTTGCAGAGATGTGGTGTCCACAGGCGGACGGACAAACCAATAACATAAGCATGATCTGTTTTTACAAAAGACGTGCTAAAAAGCTTTCTGGTCTGCTGCTATGGAACTCTGTTCTCCGATATTCTACCTTTGGTAGTGCTCTTCCATTTTGTTTCTAATTTCATCTATCCATCTACCGTGAGATTGTGTTCTGGATCTTTTGTCTTAGCTAAATTAATTGGTCACTTAGTAGTCATTTCATATTGATTTCACAGCCACAGAGACAGAAAAATGGAAGAGAAACAGACACATACAGAGGCCAAAGAAGCAACATCAGAGGCAAAGGCAGGCACAGGGATACAAGGGGGAAATGAGAGAAGCACGCCGAGCGAAGCAAAAGTAAGCAAGGAAGATCGGGAGAGGAAGAGGTGATGAAATAAAATGAAGCACAGAGATACAAGAAAAAGGAGAGAGAGAGAGGGGAAGAGAGAGAGAGAGAGAGAGAGAGAAGAAGAGAGAGAGGAAGGGAGAGAGAGGGAGAGGGAGAGAGGTAGGGAGAGGGAGAGAGGTAGGGAGAGGGGGAACGAGAGAGGGGAGAGAGAGGGCGAGAGAGGGAAAGGAGAGAGAGAGGGGAGAGGAGATGGGGACAGAGAGGGGGAGAGAGGGATGTAGGGGGAGGGAGAGAGAAAGAAAAAGGGAGTGAGCGGGAGAGAAGAGGAAGAAAGTGAGAGAGAAGGAGAGAGAGGGAAGGAGAGACAGAGAGGGAGAAAGGGAGATAGGGGAGAGAGAGAGAGGGAGAAAGGGTGAGAGAGAGCGAAAGAGGGAGAGGGAGAAAGAGGAAAAGCGAGGGAGGGAGAAATACAGAGAGAGAGAGGGCAGATAGAAATGGAGAGGGTGAGTGAGGGATAGGAGGAGGAGGAAGAGAGAGAGGGAGTGAGAGGGGAGAGAGGGAGAGGAGAGAGAGAGGGGAGAGGAGATGGGGACAGAGAGGGAGAGAGAGAGGGATGTAGGGGAGGGAGAGAGAGAAAAAGGGAGTGAGCGGGAGAGGAGAAAGAGGGAGAAAGTGAGAGAGAAGGAGATAGAGGGAAAGAGAGACAGAGAGGGAGAAAGGGAGATAGGGGGAGAGAAAGGGAGAGAGGAAGGGTGAGAGAGAGAGAGAGAGAGGAAAAGGATAGAGAGTGAAAAAGGGAGAGGGAGAAAGAGGAAAAGCGAGAGAGGAAGAGAGACAGAGAGAGAGAGAGGGCAGATAGAAATGGAGTGGGTGAGAGAGGGAAGCAAAATAAAAAACAGACTGTGATAGGCAGGGACGAAGACGAACAAAAAAGGTTAAGACTGGAAGAAGCAGGGGCAGGAAGAGGGAAAGACAGTACAAGCTAGACGAAGAGCCAATCGATCACCTGTAGGATGAGATCAAGAGAGCCATTCTCAACAGACTTCCAGGGAAGAACCGCTTGGCTGAGCATAAATGTTGGATGACATCAGCACCTCGCTGAATACATGCCACATACAGGGTGTTTCACTAGGTAGTCCCCTCCCAAAAGAATAAATCATATTTTGCAACACACTCTACTTAGAAACATGACATGTGGTTTACAACATACCTTAGTTCATGGGAATGTAGCACCATTCACAATAAATGCTGGAAATGTCCTCCACCGACGTCCAAACATACTCGAACGCATATAATCGAATGTCCTCAGCAGTATGTCCGCATCAGTAGTCCGGATTTCTGTACTGATTCTGCTTTGCAAGTCTTCTAACGTGCGAGGCTTATCGTTGTTAGTACAACACTTCAAATATCCCCATACGAAAAAATTGGGTGGAGCCAAATCGGGTGAACGAGATGGCCACAGTCCTTTGGAGGTCCCTTGATCACCGAAGAAAGATGAAATTTCGCACATGCTCACACTGGACGTGTGACACGTCACTCCATTCTGTTGAAAGTACCCCGTTGTCAAGTCGGTTTCGGATAATTGTTCCACGGAGTGTCTCAAAACGTTGACGCCGAGTTTACTACGCTCCTGAAGAAAATGAGTCCAAGTATTGTGGTTCGGGACAAACACCGACTTTTGCAAAATGTAATGGGGTTTCGTGTAATTCGTGTGAAATATCTGTAGTCTAGATGCTGGATTTTTGGGAATTAACACGCCCGTTCAAATAAAAACCATGCTTCGTCAATGAAATCGAAAATGTTCGGAATTGCGAGTAAAAATGTCAGGAACAAGTGACAATAAAAACTACGCTTTTTCAAGATCTGGTTCTTGCAACTCTTGCACAGCTGTCACACAGTACGGATGAAGCAATACTTTCTTCGCGGCTTTTTGCCAGCTGGAAATAGAATACCCAGTTTCTCGGGACAAACATCGTAGTAACATCATCGGTGATGTCAGCAGCGTGTGCTTCATCTCTTCGATTTTTACTTCAGCTAAAGGACGCCACTAGATCGGTTCGAAACCCTGGCCGTGGTTTGAAATTTCTTCGCTAACCTGGCGATATAACGTTTGTCTGGTGCTTTTCTTCCCCAAACTTCTCCAGGGATTAACGCTGTGTTGCCTTTATATAGAATTTGTTATCCAATAACTTTTCAGAATTAAAAAAGAACCGCTCCGTTACGGTATACACAGCCCTCCTGAACGATGTACAACGATACAGTAAAACACAGAGATCGCCTCCGGACAGAATAAGTGTGCCCTGCCATCTGGTGGGATGACATCACAATGAGTCATCGCCTTATCAGGAAAATCTCCCGCGCGCATTTCTCAAGAATCAAGGTCACTTGTAAATCAAACGTCTTGTTTCTATGTACAGTGGGATAATTGGTTATTTGGGGAGACTACCTAGTGAAACACCCTATAGCATCAATGCTGATTTAGAGGCCAAGGGAGAACCATTACGTTATGAGGTACAGGGGCTGGACAGACTGATGTGAACACCACGCTCAGAAACGTGACTTTTAATGTACGTCGCAATACGGATAGGTATCCACCACTTTTTGCCATAGAGGAAAGTTCTGCAAGGGAAAATTCAAGGCAAGAGAGGAAGAGGACGACCAAGGAATAGTTTTGTGGCACAGTTACTCCAAGACACAAATACTAGGACATACTACAGCTTGAAGAGAACGGTGGAGAATAGAGAGGAATAGAGAGACAGAGTACATCTATTGAACAACCAGTTCTTGAACTGAATAACCAAGAAGAAGAGAAGAAGCTTTGTTTAGAACCTCAACGTCCTGTTTAACAGCATTTAAAGTGTCTTATTGCAAAATTTCTTTCAGGATGACGACAAAATGGGCTACCCAACGGACTTCGAAAGAGGGCTAATTGTTGGTGAAGGGATAATTGGTGCCTCCGTGACAACAGTCGTCAGGGCAGTGGGGGTATCGAGACCTACTGCATCTGGCGTCATGGCGGCATACCACGTTCATGTCAAAACCCCGTCTGCGAAACACAAGAGCTGTTGGAAAACGACCCTGACGGATAGAGACAGGAGAGCATTAAAGAGGATTGTTACCGGTAATAAGAAGACCACGGCGCCGAAAATTAGTGCAGAGCTTAATCTGCATCGCCAGACCCCAGTATCAACTACAACAGAGCGTAGGGAACTGCATAAACAAGATATTCATGGCAGAGCTGCTATTTCAAAACATCTGGTGACCTGGGTGAATGCACAACGGCGACGGCAGCAGTGCCAGGAGCATACAATGTGGACTGCAGATGCACGGAAGCGTGTAATGTGGTCGTATGAATCCACAGAAGAACGTGTTTACATGTGGATAACACCGTCAGAAGCGTACAACGAAGACTGTCTCCTCCCAACAACGCAGCATGATGATGGTTCTGTCATGATCTGGGTGGACATATCGGGATTTTGAGCATGTCCGCTGATCACCTTGAAAGAACGGATGACTGGCAGGGCGTGTGAAACCATTTTGGACGACCAAGTCCATCCAATGGCTCAGGTATTGTTTCCTGCAGGGGATGCCATCTACCAAGATGATCCCCTGATCACTTTGAAAGGACGGATGACTGGCAGGGCGTATGAAACCATTTTGGACTACCAAGTCCATCCAATGGCTCCGGCATTATTTCCTGCAGGGGATGCCATCTACCAAGATGATCCCCTGATCACTTTGAAAGGACGGATGACTGGCAGGGCGTATGAAACCATTTTGGCCAACCAAGTCCATCCAATGGCTCAGGCATTGTTTCCTGCAGGGGATGCCATCTACCAAGATGATCCCCTGATCACTTTGAAAGGACGGATGACTGGCAGGGTGTATGAAACCATTTTGGACGACCAAGTCCATCCAATGGCTCAGGCATTATTTCCTGCAGGGGAAGCCATCTACCAAGATGATCCCCTGATCACTTTGAAAGGACGGATGACTGGCAGGACGTATGAAACCATTTTGGACGACCAAGTCCATCCAATGGCTCAGGTATTGTGTTTCTTGCAGGGGATGCCATCTACTAAGATGATCCCCTGATCACTTTGAACGGACGGATGACTGACAGGGTGTATGAAACCATTTTGGACGACCAAGTCCATCCAATGGCTCAGGCATTATTTTCTGCAGGGGATGCCATCTACCAAGATGATCCCCTGATCACTTTGAAAGGACGGATGACTGGCAGGGCATATGAAACCATTTTGGCCGACCAAGTCTATCCAATGGCTCAGGCATTATTTCCTGCAGGAGACGCCATCTACCAAGATGATTCCCTGATCACTTTGAAAGGACGGATGACTGGCAGGGTGTATGAAACCATTTTGGACGACCAAGTCCATCCAATGGCTCAGGCATTATTTCCTGCAGGGGATGCCATCTACCAAGATGATCCCCTGATCACTTTGAAAGGACGGATGACTGGCAGGGTGTATGAAACCATTTTGGACGACCAAGTCCATCCAATGGCTCAGGCATTATTTCCTGCAGGGGATGCCATCTACCAAGATGATCCCCTGATCACTTTGAAAGGACGGATGACTGGCAGGGTGTATGAAACCATTTTGGCCGACCAAGTCTATCCAATGGCTCAGGCATTATTTCCTGCAGGAGACGCCATCTACCAAGATGATCCCTGATCACTTTGAAAGGACGGATGACTGGCAGGGTGTATGAAACCATTTTGGACGACCAAGTCCATCCAATGGCTCAGGCATTATTTCCTGCAGGGGATGCCATCTACGAAGATGATCCCCTGATCACTTTGAAAGGACCGATTAATAGCAGGGTGTATGAAACTATTTTGGCAGACCAAGTCCATCTAATAGTTCAGGCATTATTTTCTGCGGGGGATGCCATCTATTAAGATGATAACGCCCCAATTCACAGAACTCTGAATGTCCAATCATGGTTTGAGGAACATGAGGAGGAAATTTCACACCTTCCTTGGCCTCCTCAATCACGAGACTTAAACATTATCGAGCCACGAGCCACTGTGCCTGTGTTGTAAAACAAAGTGAAATATCGTTACCCTCCTCCTGCATCTCTCAAGTTCCTGGAGCAGTTTCTTCATGAAGAATGGTGTAACATCGCACGAACCACTATGCAGAATTTGTATGCGTCCATCCGAAGAAGGATCCAGGCGGTTTTGAATTAAAAAGGTGGTCCCACACCTTATTAGGTACGTAAAACCTTCTTTCTGCATGAAGAATGGTGTAACATCCCACTAAACACCATCCAGGATTTGTATGCGTCCATCCGAAGAAGGATCCAGGCGGTTTTGAATGCCAAAGGTGGTTCCACACCCTATTAGGTACGTGAAACCTTCTTTCTGCATGAAGAATGGTGTAACGTCCCACTAAACACCATCCAGGATTTGTATGCGTCCATTCCAAGGAGGCTTCAGGCGGTTTTGAATGCCAAAGGTGGTTCCACACCCTATTAGGTACGTAAAACCTTCTTTCTGCATGAAGAATGGTGTAACATCCCACTAAACACCATCCAGGATTTGTATGCGTCCATTCCAAGGATGATTCAGGCGGTTTTGAATGCCAAAGGTGGTTCCACACCCTATTAGGTACGTGAAACCTTCTTTCTGCATGAAAAATGGTGTAACGTCCCACTAAACACCATCCAGGATTTGTATGCGTCCATTCCAAGGAGGCTTCAGGCGGTTTTGAATGCCAAAGGTGGTTCCACACCCTATTAGGTACGTAAAACCTTCTTTCTGCATGAAGAATGGTGTAACGTCCCACTAAACACCATCCAGGATTTGTATGCGTCCATTCCAAGGAGGCTTCAGGCGGTTTTGAATGCCAAAGGTGGTTCCACACCCTATTAGGTACGTAAAACCTTCTTTCTGCATGAAGAATGGTGTAACATCCCACTAAACACCATCCAGGATTTGTATGCGTCCATTCCAAGGAGGCTTCAGGCGGTTTTGAATGCCAAAGGTGGTTCCACACCCTATTAGGTACGTAAAACCTTCTTTCTGCATGAAGAATGGTGTAACATCCCACTAAACACCATCCAGGATTTGTATGCGTCCATCCGAAGAAGGATCCAGGCGGTTTTGAATGCCAAAGGTGGTTCCACACCCTATTAGGTACGTGAAACCTTCTTTCTGCATGAAGAATGGTGTAACGTCCCACTAAACACCATCCAGGATTTGTATGCGTCCATTCCAAGGAGGCTTCAGGCGGTTTTGAATGCCAAAGGTGGTTCCACACCCTATTAGGTACGTAAAACCTTCTTTCTGCATGAAGAATGGTGTAACATCCCACTAAACACCATCCAGGATTTGTATGCGTCCATTCCAAGGATGATTCAGGCGGTTTTGAATGCCAAAGGTGGTTCCACACCCTATTAGGTACGTGAAACCTTCTTTCTGCATGAAAAATGGTGTAACGTCCCACTAAACACCATCCAGGATTTGTATGCGTCCATTCCAAGGAGGCTTCAGGCGGTTTTGAATGCCAAAGGTGGTTCCACACCCTATTAGGTACGTAAAACCTTCTTTCTGCATGAAGAATGGTGTAACGTCCCACTAAACACCATCCAGGATTTGTATGCGTCCATTCCAAGGAGGCTTCAGGCGGTTTTGAATGCCAAAGGTGGTTCCACACCCTATTAGGTACGTAAAACCTTCTTTCTGCATGAAGAATGGTGTAACATCCCACTAAACACCATCCAGGATTTGTATGCGTCCATTCCAAGGATGATTCAGGCGGTTTTGAATGCCAAAGGTGGTTCCACACCCTATTAGGTACGTAAAACCTTCTTTCTGCATGAAGAATGGTGTAACATCCCACTAAACACCATCCAGGATTTGTATGCGTCCATTCCAAGGATGATTCAGGCGGTTTTGAATGCCAAAGGTGGTTCCACACCCTATTAGGTACGTGAAACCTTCTTTCTGCATGAAAAATGGTGTAACGTCCCACTAAACACCATCCAGGATTTGTATGCGTCCATTCCAAGGAGGCTTCAGGCGGTTTTGAATGCCAAAGGTGGTTCCACACCCTATTAGGTACGTGAAACCTTCTTTCTGCATGAAGAATGGTGTAACGTCCCACTAAACACCATCCAGGATTTGTATGCGTCCATTCCAAGGAGGCTTCAGGCGGTTTTGAATGCCAAAGGTGGTTCCACACCCTATTAGGTACGTAAAACCTTCTTTCTGCATGAAGAATGGTGTAACATCCCACTAAACACCATCCAGGATTTGTATGCGTCCATTCCAAGGATGATTCAGGCGGTTTTGAATGCCAAAGGTGGTTCCACACCCTATTAGGTACGTAAAACCTTCTTTCTGCATGAAGAATGGTGTAACATCCCACTAAACACCATCCAGGATTTGTATGCGTCCATTCCAAGGATGATTCAGGCGGTTTTGAATGCCAAAGGTGGTTCCACACCCTATTAGGTACGTGAAACCTTCTTTCTGCATGAAAAATGGTGTAACGTCCCACTAAACACCATCCAGGATTTGTATGCGTCCATTCCAAGGATGATTCAGGCGGTTTTGAATGCCAAAGGTGGTTCCACACCCTATTAGGTACGTAAAACCTTCTTTCTGCATGAAGAATGGTGTAACGTCCCACTAAACACCATCCAGGATTTGTATGCGTCCATTCCAAGGAGGCTTCAGGCGGTTTTGAATGCCAAAGGTGGTTCCACACCCTATTAGGTACGTAAAACCTTCTTTCTGCATGAAGAATGGTGTAACATCCCACTAAACACCATCCAGGATTTGTATGCGTCCATTCCAAGGATGATTCAGGCGGTTTTGAATGCCAAAGGTGGTTCCACACCCTATTAGGTACGTGAAACCTTCTTTCTGCATGAAGAATGGTGTAACGTCCCACTAAACACCATCCAGGATTTGTATGCGTCCATTCCAAGGAGGCTTCAGGCGGTTTTGAATGCCAAAGGTGGTTCCACACCCTATTAGGTACGTAAAACCTTCTTTCTGCATGAAGAATGGTGTAACATCCCACTAAACACCATCCAGGATTTGTATGCGTCCATTCCAAGGATGATTCAGGCGGTTTTGAATGCCAAAGGTGGTTCCACACCCTATTAGGTACGTAAAACCTTCTTTCTGCATGAAGAATGGTGTAACATCCCACTAAACACCATCCAGGATTTGTATGCGTCCATCCGAAGAAGGATCCAGGCGGTTTTGAATGCCAAAGGTGGTTCCACACCCTATTAGGTACGTGAAACCTTCTTTCTGCATGAAGAATGGTGTAACGTCCCACTAAACACCATCCAGGATTTGTATGCGTCCATTCCAAGGAGGCTTCAGGCGGTTTTGAATGCCAAAGGTGGTTCCACACCCTATTAGGTACGTAAAACCTTCTTTCTGCATGAAAAATGGTGTAACGTCCCACTAAACACCATCCAGGATTTGTATGCGTCCATTCCAAGGAGGCTTCAGGCGGTTTTGAATGCCAAAGGTGGTTCCACACCCTATTAGGTACGTAAAACCTTCTTTCTGCATGAAGAATGGTGTAACGTCCCACTAAACACCATCCAGGATTTGTATGCGTCCATTCCAAGGAGGCTTCAGGCGGTTTTGAATGCCAAAGGTGGTTCCACACCCTATTAGGTACGTAAAACCTTCTTTTCCTCGGTGTTCACGTTATTGTGTTCAACCCCTGTAAGTGTTCCTAATAATATGATTTTTCAACGTATTTGTATTTATTAAGAAAAAAATATTTTCATTTTCCTAAATAAGAAACTATTGTTGATGTTTGGTAAACAAGCGACTTACTTAAAAAAGCGAAAAGCTAATTCATACAGCAGTCAGACATAGAACAAAATCAAGAAGGAGCTTACTTTTCTAAAAGTTGTTCCACCGTTTTTACCAGTTTTATATTAATTAACATAAACAAATCCAGCGCAATTTCTGTCAACAGATGAAAAGGAGAAATTCCTTTGGCAAATTAAAACCTTACTTCGGAAAACATAAGATAGAATACCGTCTCAAGAGGAAATAAAATGAAAAGTTACAAGACGCAGACTTTTATAAGCAAAGGATAACGGCTGATAAAATAGGAACACGGCGCGCAGAGATATTTTCTTAAATGAGACTGGAGTTCAAAGAATACGTGGGAACGGAAACTAGAAAAATATAAAATATGAACAATGCAACAGAAGGCACGAAGGAGACTTTTGAAAGAAAATGGGAAAGTTTAGATTAAATGTTTTCGTCCCGGTGCAAGAGAAAGATGCATTGAAGACTTAGCAAGGAACATTTTTCAATTTTTCCACGTCTCCGTTTATGAAAAAAAAAGAAAGTCTTGTTATGCGCATGGAAAATTTTGCATTTTCATAGCAAAATTGCTATATAATGAAACTGAAATCTATATAAAAATAGATTTCACAGCAGTGAAGAAAGGTATTTTTCTTTTAAATTTTATAAAAGAAATACGGAGCATATAATTTGGGGCAGATTCTTTGTCTTTTTTATCGAACAAACTACAATCGTGACCAAAGGTCGTGCACCAGTAGGCCGAAAGTCAGTTTTTGATGCTTGAAGTCAACTTATACAGCGTAATGGTAAAGTCAGGAATACATATTACACCATTTTAAAGGAAATGTTATGCTGAATTCAAATATGTTTACAGAATGTTATTACCAGAATTACAAGTGAAGTTACAAGCAAAAATTTGCAAGTGAGGAAACACAAATCCAGTTATGAACAAGAAAGATGACACCGAATTTTCGGGTGTAATAAGCACGTCTTTTGAATCCGTTCTGACGCAAATTAAATTTATCAAAGCTATTCAAAGTCAATGGAACCGGTATGGAAAACAATAGTATCTGACGGAAGAAAGATTTTCAATCGGGTTTTTAATCCCTCAGATATTGCTGTAAACGGAATCGTGAGCTTACGAACTCTTAGAAACAGAGATATCGACAAAAATAAGGTGTGACTTTACGTCCCCTGGTGGGAAAACCATGCATTATTTTAGGAAGAAAGTGTTCTCAAAAAGTGTATCCATATAAGCGGTATCGGTCGAAGAAAAAAATTGGTCGAGTTTTCAGGAGCCCAGATTTTGCAAAAAATACTTCAGAAGCAGAAATTAACACTTATGACCCCTGGTGGCTAAACCATTCTTTACCAAACATTAGAAATTATGTGAAAAATATTTTCGATCAGGTCTTGTATGCGATACAGGAAGAATTTTTCAAATCAGATCTTTAGGAGCAGAAATAACGCAGAAAACGCAATTTACCTTTGTGCCCCCTAGCGGAAAGTCTATGATTTGCTTGAAATTTTGAATTTATATGAAAAAATTTCGCATCGGAAACACTATCCAACAAAAAAGGAATTTTTCAAATCGTACTCTTAGAAGTAGAGATATTGACAAAACTAAGATATACATCTACGCCCCCTGGCGTAGAAACCATGCATTTTTTCAAGAAGGAAATTTTCCTAAGAGGTTTGTCGACATGAGGAGAAGTATCGGTCAACAAACGACTTTTTTCTCAATCAAGATTTTAGCTCATATTTTGCTGCAAATACAACAGAAGCGGAAATTAAGACTTACGCCACCTGGTGGCCCATTTCTTACAAAAATTAGAAAATATGTGCAAACGATTTCCCATCAGGAGCTGTATACGATGCAGAAAGAATTTTGAAAATCGGAGATTTAGGAGCAGAGATATATTGGGAAACGCAATTTACATTTACGACCCCTAGCGGATAGTCTATGAATTACTTGAAAATTTTGAAATTATATGAACCACATGTCACGCTAGAAACACTATCCAACAAAGAAGGAATTTTTCAAATCGGACTCCTAGAAGTAGAGATACTGACAAAAATAAGATATACATCTACGCCCCCTGGCGTAGAAACCATGCACTATTTTAAGAAGAAAATGTTTCTAAAAGGTTTGTCGACATGAGTAGTATCGGTCAACAAACGACGTTTTTTTTCAATCGAGAATTTAGAACATCATATTTTGCTGCAAATACAACAGAAGCGGAAATTAAGATTTATGCCACCTGGTGGCCAAACTATTTTTTTACAAAAATTAGAAATTATGTGCAAACGATTTCCCATCAGGAGCTGTATCCGGTGCAAAAAGAATTTTTCAAATCGGAGATTTAGAAGCAGAGATATAGGTGGAAACGCAATTTACCGCTACGCCCCCTAGCGGGAAGTCTATGAATTACTGAAAAATTTTGAAATTGCATGAAAAACATGTCACACGGAAAACACTATCCAACAAAGAAGGAATTTTTCAAATCGTACTCATAGAAGTAGAGATATTGACAAAAAAAAAGATGTACATCTACGCCTCCTGGCGGAGAAACTGTGTAATATTTTAAGAAGAAAATATTCCGAAAAGGTTCATCGATGTGAGTGGCATCAGTCCACGAATGAATTTTTTCAATCGATATTTTAGAAGCTCCGATTTTATGGCAAATACATCAGAAGCAAAAATTAACACTTACGCCCCCTGGTGGCCAAAGTATTCTTTACCAAAAATTTGAAATTATATGCAAAAGATTTTGCATCAGGAGATGTATCCGCTGAGGAAAAAAAATTTTAAATCGGAGTTTTAGAAGAAGAGTTATCGAGGAAAAGGTAATTTACTTTTACGCCCTCTAGCGAAGAAATCTATGCGTAATTTGAAAAAGTAACTATATCTAAAATACTCTTCAATATAAATGGAATCGAAAGATAAAAACTGTTTTTCAATCGAATGTTTAGGAGCAAATATGTGGAATAAAACGTATATTTTAATTCGACATCATCTGCATTTACGCCCTCTACCGGCGAAATTGTACATCGTAAAAAAAACGAAATAAAGGATCATCATTTGCATGCTTCAAGTTTCCCAAAGCAAAAAGAATTTTTCAAATCGGAATAATAGTTGCAGAGATATCGTGGGTACAGACGGACGGACGGACAAACCGATAACAGAAGCACGATCTTTTTTTACCAAAGACGTGCTAAAAAGCGTCTGCGCACCTCTAATTCACTATAGCTTTCTCCGACGTCCATTGGTGAGATATAAAAGGATGTAGAATCTTCTGCGGACTTAGAACGCAGCTCCTTGTAGTCAGTTGACGGAAGTTTATGCAGAATTACTGGTAATATTTGGATTTCGGAATGTCAAAGACCCGAAAATAGGTCCTAGTAAAATCATGCAGTGCACTGATTATGACACGCTTTCCAACATACCAGAAATCACTACTCAATTAAAAAATCACAAGTGCATAACTGCACTAGCGGATACTACGTGGCTAAGGAAATGAATCAATAACTACCATTTACAGTAGCAAAATACTGTTCTGCACGTGTTTATAGTAACAATTTTTAGCAGAAGTCAACAGGTTCCTGGTAATATTAACTAAAAGCAAACGACAAGCAGCACAATCAAAAGGACTTGCCCCAGCTTTGAAAAGTAGGCCTACATCTATTGTCGTCCGGCTTCCTCTGCTAGTGAATGTATATCAGCAGTCGAAAAGACATGCACTATCTACCAACAAGTAATTGGACACCTGTGATAGCAAAGGAAAACGAAGTTTATTCACCTTCAATAGTTGGTGGAGCCTCCAGGAGCGGCGATTACAGCTGCGACCCTCCGTGGCAGACTCTCAACCAGGCATTGTACGACGGCTAGCGGTATTTTCTTCCACTCGGTTTGGAGAAGACAGGTCAGTTCTTTCACCGATTTCGGACGGTGGGGGCACCCCTTAAGTCGACGCTC
Organism: Macrothele yani; assembly: GCA_039090855.1. Taxonomy (NCBI): domain Eukaryota; kingdom Metazoa; phylum Arthropoda; class Arachnida; order Araneae; family Macrothelidae; genus Macrothele; species Macrothele yani. The sequence continues at coordinate 73,687,284 of CM077032.1, read as the reverse complement.
CAACTTGTCCCAGAGGTGTTCGATAGGGTTAAGGTCCGGGCTCTGCGCAGACCAGTCCATTCGATTAACCCCATTGTCACCATACCAAGCCATGGTGGACCACGCAACATGACAGGTGGCATTGTCATCCTGAAAGTAACATGGGTCCACCCCGTAAAACTGCCACAACGTAGGAAGCGCATGGTCATCCAAAATGGTGCAGTAGGTCTCGGCGTTGAGTCTACCAGGAATTGCGACCAAGGGTCCCGTGCCATACCAGGAGAAACACCCCCATAGCATAATTCCACCGACGCCGAACTTCACAGTTGGCAAAATACATTCCGGCCAGAGGCGTTCTCCAGGCAGACGCCAAACCCAGACCATGCCATCCGAACGGTAGAGGGTGAACCTTGATTCGTCGCTCCAGAGAACCTGTTTCCACTGTTCAACGGTCCACTTATAATGTCGACGTTCTTTGCACCACGTTAGCCGAGCAGCGCTATTGGACTTGGTGATCAAAGGCTTGTGGGCGGCAGCACGTCCATGATAACAAAGCAGATGGGCTTCCTTACGGATGATATTCATCGAAAGAACACTCCCGGATGCCTGTTGAAACTCCTCGCGGATGTGACCCATCGATTTGGTGCGGTTCTTCCGAATTTCTCTGGCCAGCACCCGTCCGTCGGTCTCTAACTCCCAGTTTTGTGGGTCTGCCGGGTCGGGGCACATTCCGACAGTCACCTCTCATCTTCCACTTGCCAATCACGTAGGCCACTGTCGATTTTAGGTACTTCAACTCGCTGGATATGTCACGTATGGATCGGCCATCTCTGTGATACCCGACGATTACACCTTTCTCGAAATGAGAGAGCTCCAAACTGCGTGGCATCTTGCATGCGACTGTTTGCGTTGTTGTTTCCCACACGATATTTAACGGCAGCGGCCGTGACATGTATCAGGACCGCAGATATCGTCGATTGCAGGGGTGTCCAATCACTTGTTGGTAGATAGTGTATATCAGCAGTCGAAAAGACATATCACAACGAACAGTAAAAACTTCCTCTGCTGGTGAACGTATATCAGAACGAATGGTAAAAACGACAAATTGAGTAAAACATGAATTGAACAGCACAAAACCGAGTACGAAATGGTGAAATTCAAATGAAATGAGAACGTTAAAATCGCTTGAAAAGTAAAACCAACAAAGTTAAAAGCTGAAAATGACAAAACCATGGAACCTATTTACACTCTACCCATGCTACCAGCATCCATACATGTTTCGGCAAATATTATGCCTTCGTCAGTGGAAGAGTTCACAAGTGCCCAGTCCTCCGCAATCGACTCAGATGTAATATGACATGCCTGAATGAAAAGACAGTATGTTAACTTCATCGCATAAGCTATGAACACCTATACCCTATCGCGCAGTTCTTGCATAGCGCCATCTGTTGGGATTTCGTCGACGTATTCGTCCTGGATCGACCAAGCCAAGCAAGCAGAGTTTTATCTGAGTTCCGTTTAATATTACGTTGATTATCAGAATGTAACAGGTATCTCCATGGGTGTGGAATATCGATAGGTGAATTACTGTTACAACATTTCCCTTTATATTTTTCAATAATTAGAGCCTTCGAAATGAGAATTTGTTTCTGAGATCGAAGTGATGTTAGAATTTTGACATTTTCCCAATCGGGTAAAGCATTGTGTTCGATGCAATATTGAATGAGCGCTGTTTTGGGTCTTTTCTTTTCCCAATCGTATACATGTTCTTTTAATCGAGTAATAAGGAGTCTCTTAGTACTGCCTATGTACATATAATCTTTCTGATTGGGGTTAGTTATTATCGGGATACAATATACGCCCGATTTATCGAAGATTGACTTGTTGTCATTGTAAGTCAATAAGGTACCATTATCGATGATAGTTTCAGAATGGGTAGAGTGTAAATAGGCTACGTGGTTTTATCATTTTCGGTTTTAACTGTGTTCGTTTTACTTTTCAATGTTCTCATTTCATTTTAATTTCACCATTTCGTACTCGGTTTTGTGCTGTTTCATTCATGTTTTACCCAATTTGTCGTTTTTACCGTTCGTTGTGATATATGACTTTTCGACTGCTGATATACATTCACTAGCAGAGGAAGCCGTACGACAATGGATGTAGGCTTACTTTTCAAAGTTGGGGTAAGTCCTTTTGATTGTTTTTTTTTTTTTTTTTTTGATTGGAGGTTTAACGACCACCGTGAGCAACTCAATGGGCTATAAGCAGTCGCCCGTCCCTAATTTAGGGTCACTGGTTCCAGGGAAGGGAGAGAGCCAGTGCCGTAAGACAAACACAACATCCATGCCTGACCGGGATTCGAACCCGGACCCCTTACGGACGAATGATCATAGTCCAGCGCCTTAGACCACTGCGCCACCGGGGCGGCCCTTTTGATTGTGCTGCTTGTCGTTTACTTCTAGTTAATATTACCAGGAACCTGTTGACTTCTGCTTAAAATTGCTACTATAAACACGTGAAGAACAGTAATTTGCTACTGTAAATAGTAGTTATTGATTCATAATCATTACTCAAGTTATGAGGATAATGGCTGTGGAATAAATCTCGCTCCTGTGCCCTGACCTTTGACCCCATTTTGATGATATTCAACAGAACCGGTTCAGTATACCTCCGCAACAAAATACCAAAGTTTTGTCGCAATAAAAACATTTTTAGTCAAGTTATGAGGATAATGGCTGTGAAATAAATCTCGGTCCTGTGTCCTGACCTTTGAATCCATTTCGATGATATGCAACAGAATCGGTTTACTATACTTCCGGAACAACATACTAAAGTTTTGTCGCAACAAAAGCATTATTAGTCAAGTTATGAGGATAATGGCTGTGGAATGAATCTCGCTCCTGTGTCCAGGTCTTTGACCCCATTTCGATGATATTCAACAGAACCGGTTCAGTGTGCCTTCGAAACAACATGATAAAGTTTTTTTGCAATCGAAACATTTTTAAGTAAGTTATGATGCATAACGGCGATTGAATGGATTCCGCTCCTACGTCCTGACCTTTCACCCCATTTCGTCCATTTTCAATAGGGTTCGTCCCCATGTTGTCCCCTTTCACATACAAAAATTTCATCGAAATCGAACCATTTTTACGCGAGTTATCGTGCGGACGGACAGACAGAAAGACAGACAGACGAACAAAGCTGGAGTATATACGCTTCTTCAACTTACTGTTGAAAAGCGTAAAAAAGGTGAATGAGGAAGTGATCTCGGCTGAGTGAATGTGAGATTGGTGTATGGAATACTAGAGGTATAAATGGCAAGATGAATGAGGTACTTGAGGAGATGAATAAGTATAGACTGGATGTGCTGTGTGTAAGTGAAACCAAAAAGAAGGAAATTGGAGTAGAAGAAGTGAATGCAACCGTGAGTGCGTGGTCTGGAGTATTGGATAATGTGGCTGGTGTAGGTGTGATTTCAAATGAAAAGATAAGAACAACTTGATTCACTATAGCTGCATAAGTGAATGAATTCTTTGGATTGGCTTGAAAGTAAAACTTCAGATAATAGTAATTGTTGTAGTATAGGCTCCTTGTGACACGGAACTTTCTGATAAGAAGGAAGATTTCTGGAATGAGTTAAAAGCTGTTTTGAGCCAGTTTGGTGCAAAAGAGAAAGTTAAAATAGCAGGGGATTTCAATGCTAGAGTAGGTACGTAGAATGCGATTTCTGATAATGTTCTGTGCAAGTTTAGTGATGCTTGTGTAAATGACAACGGTGAAAGATTAATTGAACTCTGCATTGAGAATGATTTGTGTGTATCTAATTACGAATACGTTTTTCAACCACAAGCACATGTAGTCTGAAGTGCCAGAAAAACTGGTACACCAGTCTAATACTTGACAGGTCCCCCACGGGAGCGCAGGACTGAAAAAATACGACGGGGCATGGACTCCACTAGCTTCTGGAAATATGCTGTAGGCAATGCACACCATACTTCCTGCAGAGCGTTCCACAATTCGGGTGTATTCCGAGGTCTCGGATTCCTGTGTTCGATAGCTCGTTGCATGGCATCCCAAATGTGTTTTATCACGTTCAGATCTGGTGACTTGGGTGGGAATGGCAACACCCTAAACTCAGATGAATGCTCCTCTAACCATAATTTGGCGTCCCGACACTTGTGTAGAGGTACTGTTGGAACAGGCCCAACCCAGCAGCATGAATGCAGGACATGAACGGGTCTAACTCGTCAGAAAGGATGCGCACATAGCGTTGGCCGGTCTCAGACGTTTGTAGACGTACCAGGGGTCCCAATGAAGTCCAGCTAAACACACCCCATAGCATTACAGACCCCCCCCTCACTGGGGTTTGCGCCACACACGAATCCTTCCATCTGCCCGATACAGTTGGAAATGCTACTCGTCAGACCAGGCTACTTGTTTCTAGTCATCAAGTGTCCGGTGGCGGTGTTGCTGTGCCCAAGCGAGGCGCATAGCCCTGTGTCGTGCGCCCATCAAGGGGATTCAAGTTGGGCATCGGATCCCAAAGCCCATATCGTGCAGGGTACATTGCACAGTCCGGACGCTGCTCTGGCTCCAGCATTGAATTCCGATTATACCTGCTAGAGTGTTGCACGCCTATCGCGTGGAACGATTCTTGACAGCCGACGATGGTAACGTTCACCCAATGTCTTTTTACGGCCACACTTGTATCGTAGGTTGGAGGTTTCGCCGGAATTCTTGTAGTCACGGTACACCCTTGCAAAGGTCGTCCGTGAAAATCCGAACTTCGTTTCTACCTCCGAAATACTATGGCCCATCTCACGAGCGCCAACTATGACGCCGCGTTGAAAATCGCTTAAATCGTTATTACTTTTCATTCTCATGCCGAAAACAGCTCTGGCAGCTAGCAAGGATGTCTATCGCTTTATATACGCACTGGCGGACGCAACCGAGTACGCGCGTAGGTGACGTTGCTATGTATTTTGCATAAGCTCGTCTGTACCAGTTTTTCTGGCACTTCAGTGTATATCCACACATATACTTGGAAAAATCGTACGCCTCCTAAGCGATGGCCTCTGACTATTCGTCCGAAAGGGGCTCGAGTTCGAATCCCGGTGAGGCATGGATGTTGTGTTTGTCTTACGGCACTGGCTCTCTCCCTTCCCTGGAACCAGTGACCCTAAAGTAGGGACGGGCGACTGCTTTTATCCCATTGAGTTCCTCACGGAGGTCGTTAAACCTCAAATAAAAAAATCGTGCTCTTGGTCAAAAAAGTGATGGATTTGGTTGTTTATGATCAGCGTCTGAAACACTTAGTTGTTGACACTCGTGTGATGAGAGGTGCGGATGTTGGTTCTGAGCATTACTTGGTAGTGTCACGAGTGAAACCTAATGTTGGTTGAAGGAAAAGGAATAAGAAAAGACCTAGGATGGAAAGAATAAAGGTTGAAAGGCTCCCAGAAGATCATCAGCCTTACTCTAACGTACTCAGAGAACGTCTGAACGAGCTGAAGTCATGTGAGAGGAAAGTAGAAAAGAAATGGGAATGTTTTAAGAACTGTGTTGTTACTGCTGCTGAAGAGGTCTGTGGCACCACAATGGTGGGTAACAATGGAGGTGAAGCTTGGGGGAATAGTGAGATTGAAGAAGTAGTAAAGAGAAAGCCTATTTAAGGATGTTGCAAGGTAGAGTTTCTGTGGATGAATATCGCTGTAAGAAGCGTGAAGCAGCTATGCTAGTTCGCCAGAGTAATGCAAAAGATAGGGAGGAGAAGGTGGAAAGCCATGCATTGCCTTTTACGAAAGGCAGAAAAACTTTCTGGAAGCACGTGAGACTCAGGAAAAATAGGGGAAACAAAGTTGTAAGTTGTGTGAAGAATAGGGTTGAGGAAATGATATGGGAGCCCAATGAGTTAAGAGAAATATGGGGAGAAAACTTGTGTGAGTTATTAGATCAGGAAAGCAAAGATGATTCTGAGACAGATGCAGAGGATGTCACAGTGGATGATGGAAGCACAGGAGGGATCTCAAGAGAAGAAGTGTGTAAAGCTCTAAACTCTCTTCAGAATGGTAAGGCTCCGGGAGTTGATGGCATAACTGCCGAGATATCGAAATATGGTGGTGACTTACTGACGCCACGTATTTGGAGGATTTTCACTTTCGGTCTCGCCCTTTGGATTTAATTGCTATAATATATATAGCCAGTGCCGTTGTTAATGCCCACCAAATGGAGACGTCTCAGTAGCTGAGCCCATCTTACGGATTTATGATGTCAGAAGTTGACTTAAAAATACACATAGCACCGTGGATTGTTGGCCACCGTGGTGTAAATGTAACGCGCTCGGCTAGATATCGAGAGATCCGTGGTTCGATTCCACGGCGGCGGCTGAAAACAATTTTTCGGTTGCTATGTGTTTCTAGAACGTGGAAAGAGCGATGTATTTATTAATTTACTGGCGCCACGTATTTGGAGGATTTTCACCTTGGATCTCGCCCTTTGGATTTAATTGCTATAATATATATAGCCAGTGCCGTTTTTAATACCCACCAGATGGAGACGTCTCAGTAGCTGAGCCCATCTTACGGATTTATGATGTCAGAAGCTGACTTTAAAATACACATAGCACCGTGGATTGTTGGCCACCGTGGTGTAAATGTAACGCGCTCGGTTAGATATCGAGAGATCCGTGGTTCGATTCCACGGCGGCGGCTGAAAACAAATTTTCGTTTCCTATGTGTTTCTGGAACGTGGAAAGAACGGTGTATTTATTTATTTACTGACGCCACGTATTTGGAGGATTTTCACGGTGGTGACTCTGTAATTAACAGGTTAACTGAAATTTGCCAGTTGTGCTGGGAGTTAGGAATGGTCGCCCAGAATTCGAAGGATGCTAACGTTTTTTCCTCGTGTAAAGGAAAAGGTGATCAAACTGACTGCAAGGACTATCGAGGTATTAGCCTACTGAGTGTGCCAGGGAAAGTGTTTGGTAAGGTCATTATTAAAAAAGTACGGGGTCTTATATCAGAGGAAGTATGGGATGTTCAAAGCGGTTTTATGCCTAGTAAAGGCAGAACTAACCAAAATTTTGCATTACGCATGATGATTAAAAAGTATCTGGCTGTTGGTAAGAGAGTTTTTGCAGCGTTCATAAACTTACAGAAAGTTTACGACCGAGTAAATAGGGCACTTTTGTGGAAGACATTGGATAAATATTGTGTTGCTGAGAATCTACTTAATAGTGTAAAAGCCATGTATGCTGGCAGTAGAGCTTGTGTACGAGTGAATGGTGTTTTATCAAAATGGTTTTCCATTGGTGCAGGAGTTAGACAAGGTTGTGTAATGTCACCATGGCTGTTTAATATATTTATGGACGCACGCATGCTTGATGCCAAAATAGATAATACTGGTTTATGCCTTGGTGATAGTGTGTAGACTGCTCTATGCTAATGACACTGTCCTGTTGGCAGAGGGCAAAAGTGAGTTGCAGAGTACTTTGTCCTGGCTGTACGAAGTTTGCATGAAATTCAAACTGAGTATAAATAAGGGAAAGACCAAAGTTATGTTTTTTGAGAGAGAAACTGGTAGCACTGAATGTAATATAAGTCTAAATGGCACAGTGAATGACCAGGTGAATGAGTTTGTGTATTGAGGAAGCATGTTTGACAGAGAGAACAAATCGGATGGTGAAATTAGTAGGCGAGTGAATTTTTCATTGAAAGTCATAGCGGCTTTAGGAGATGTTCACAGGAATGATGGGTTCTCAAGAGAGTCCCGCATGACTGTGTATGATAGCGTAATTGTTCCTTCTCTGGTGTATAGCAGTGAAACCTGTGTACTGCAGAATAAACATAGGAGTCGTTTGTATGCTGAAGAAATGCGTTACTTATGTGTGTGTGTGTGTGTGGAGGGGGTTGTGGCAAGACACGTTCTGGTTGTGTGAGGAATGAAGATGTGTTGCAGTTGTGTTATGTAAAGCAAAATATTGTTAGCAAGGTGGAGACTAATATCCTGTGGTGGTTTGCCCATGTTGGAAAAATGAATGTTGAGATGCTTAGTAAGAGGATCTTATTAGCCAAAGTGGCGGAAGGAAAGGCAGAGGAAGGCCAAGGAAGTCATGGGAGGATCAGATTCAGGAATGTCTGCATGAGAAAAAGATTATGAGTATGAAGTATAGAAGGTCTTGTGTATGTCGTGTGATGGATGTCAATGAAGCCCGAGTTGTGTACCAAGATCGCTGCAAATGGAGAAGTTTGATACGGCAACAGTAAGTAAATAATCAGTTAAAAATTTATGTAGTAGTTTGTATTTCTTTCTGGAGCTAACCTGTGAATCTCGGAGAGCAGCTTGGTGATATGTATGCATGTAACCTCGTTGCTAGCTAAAATGGCAGTGACGGCAGCGTTTATGACCCTAATGGTGACGTCACGAATCGAGGACTAAAACCTCCTATACTCCAATTCACCCTAAAAGTGTACTACTGGGAAAGGCGGGAGAGCCTTATCACATCTCGTCGTGGGCAAGAACGGTATCCATCCGCATTTATGTGCTCTTCTACTGTTTCCTTTCTGACCCCCCCCACCCAACCTACCCACACATCTCGCAAGCAGTGGAGATTGTGAGTGGGGGTCTGGGGAAGGCCGAAGTGCTTTTCCGTAGGTATTTGACATTTTCTTGTAGGACTTCCGTCCACAGTGAGTAGTGTTTAGTTCCCAGCCACCTACAGCGAGATCGCCTTTTGGGCAGGACACAGAAACGGAAGGAGTGTGTGCAAGTCTAGCGACTTTGACAGAACAGTTTGTAGTGAGATTAGAGTACAGTAGATGGCGCCACCGTACAAGTACGATGTTGCACACAGAGGGGTGAGAGAATTTCAGAGGGGGGGCATAGGAAAGAGCACCGATTTAGCCAGTGGGTCCAACCTGGGGGCCGTCACTTAACGTGCTCGTCCGATGCACAGCGGATATTTAGCGATTGTTAGTAAATCATACCATCTCGGATAGATCAGCTCAGGTTCGAACCTGAGGACCTTGCATCGATAGTCTGAATCGCTAACCACTAAGCCATCCGCGGCTCTAGGCCGAAGTAACACACCCTTCGAGTTTCCCCGATAGTCAGTTTATTGTCTGTGTGTTGTTAATGTTAGGAGAGGTCTTCCACCTGTCCAAGTTGTATCCCAAGTGGGTAGAAATAGCCGAAAGTGCAAAGCTCTTCATTCAGCAACTTCTCAGAATAAATTTATTTCTAAAAGCACTCTTACTTCTAGAATTTCTTGTTTTTTTAGATAGGAATTTCGTCTGATAAACTGTTGAGCAAACAAAAATGGATTCTAAGCAGTAATTCTGATGCTTTTCGCTCTAAACGGTAGGGACTATTTTTCGTAGCGGAGGTAGCTGTTCCGTTCCCTTCGTAGTGGTACACTCTTAGGTTGACTCGGAGTATAGAGTACTCGAGGCGGCTTTGACAGAACCCCAAAAAACAAAATAAAACAAAAAAAAAAAACCAGGAGCATTCGGACATGCTTAACGTGGTTCCACTTAAAATCTCTGCCTTATGTTTCCAATGGTAAAACTTCTTTACATATTTCCTTCGCAATTAATGTATTCCCAAGGATGAAAATTTACACATCGATAAAACTAACTTTAAGTTAAAGTATGGGATACTTAATACTTGCTAAAACGTAACTATGATTATATTAAAAATCAATCATTTTTCTTTGTGTGATGTTCAGACCTGTTAATAGATGGCGCGACCTGTACATTGATGACGTCAGTAGACAAACAAATGTTTGATTTCTTAATTATGATTATGTTTTAGCAAGTATCCCATGATGTAACTTAAAGTTAGTTTTATCGATGTGCAAATTTTTTGGGAATACATTAATTACGAAGGAAATACACAGTGTGGCAAAGAATTTTTAAGACTGGGTCTGTAAAATGAAATAGAAACAAGAAATTATAATTTGTTTTGGTTTGTTATTCAAAATAAGTCCCTCCGGCTTCAATACACTTGTTACAGCGATTTAATAATGATTCGAATGCCTGTTCCAGTTCACTTTGCGGAATTGCTTCCAAATCACGCGTCGAAGCTGTTTGTATGGTCGAAATATCATCAAAATAACACCCTTTTAACGTCATTTTAAGTTTTGGGAACAAAGAAAAGTCGCAGGGTGCTAAATCAGGCGAATACGGTGGATGATTCAACACACAGACGTTATTTTTTGCCAAAAATCTACGAACAAGAAATGAGGTGTGATTGGGTGCATTATCGTGCAACAAACACCAACTGTTTTCATCTCGATATTCTGGACGAATGCGACAAATTCTGCCCGTCAAACGCCTCAAAACATTTAAATAAAACTCACCAGTAATTGTTTGTCCACTTGGAACAAATTATTTCTGGATAATACCCTTACTATCGAAGAATGTAATGAGCATTGTTTTGATTTTCGATGGAACTTTTCTTGTTTTTTTGGCTTGTGGCGAGTTTTTTGACTTCCATTCCGCACTTTGTCGCTTTGTTTTAGGATCATATTGAAAACACCATGTTTCATCACCTGTAACAATCGATTTTAAGAAGTTTGGATCATTTTCAGCGGCTGAAATGATGTCTCTGCAATGTGCACTTCTTTATTTTTGTTCATTGGTGTGTGGAACAAATTTAGCACAGACTTTTGTTTTGCCCAAATCTTCAAGCAGGACGGTTCGAATCATTTCTTTGTTGATGTTTAAAGACTCTTCCATCATTCTTAGTGACGCACATCGATTGTTTGCCACGAAATCACGCACTTTTTCAATAATCTCAGGTGTCCTAGATGAACTTGGTATTCCGGTATGCTTATCATCTTCTAGCGTCTCTCTTCCGTCCAAAAAACATTTGTGCCACAGGAAAACATTTGATCTACTTAAACAAATCTCACCGTAAACTTGTTTTATCATTTGGTACGTTTCCGAGGCACTTTTACCAAGTTTTGCGTTTAACAGCCCTTTGTTCCATCTTAATAATTCAACATGAAAAAAATTTTACTTCTCTAATGAACGGCCGTTTCGTTTGAGTTACTTTAACAACTGCGCAGTATATTTGGCAGAAAGCTAGCAGATGGTCACGGTTTATAACGCATTCGCGATTACACTGGTGGCGCCACCGTAAGCTGAAATCTAGCGCCAGTCTTAAAAATTCTTTGACACACTGTGTATGTAAAGAAGTTTTACCATTGGAAATATAAGGCAGAGATTTTAGGTAGAACCACCTTATGGAAATAAGAAATGTGGCATGTTGCCAATGGGAGAAAACCTGCTGCAACGGCAATTATATAAAACACAAAGAAAGATCGAGGTGAAAGGAAGAGCAACTGTGAAACAGTGTAGGAACAACTGACGCCAGTTTTCAATTTTACCGTGAAAACAGCCGTCTTGAGAATTTCTCTCCGTAGCTTAAATAAACAGCTCCCGAAGGATCGAAGGAGCATTTAAAGAAAAACAAAAACACTTGCCCCCAGCCGGAAGCCTGACAGATAAGGTACTGGGGCAGTGTGTTAAGTCACCGATCGATGTGCTGTTGCCAGGTCTGAAAATTCTCTTCTCAAATTGCCGTCGCGCAATACTTGGGGAAAGAGCACCACGTGACCTGCCTTCCAATGAATAACTTTTCTTCATGGGACAATCAAGACAGCTGCAAAATTGACTCTTGGGGAGAACAACTGAGATTCGCTACTTGGCTGATGCGCACCGGGGACCAATGTAACGAAAGTCTACAGTTCCAGTCCGGTGAATAAGCTCCGGATCTGAAAGCGTCTCGTTATTTTATTATTTTTTCTCTAGAAAACAAGGAGTAAATACCTCTACATTCATAGGGTGTTTCTGCTTATTCTGGCATACAGAACAGTGCTGTCTTCTTCCTGATCATATTTGTCTGCTGCTTTACGAGAATTTCACTAACTCATTTTTTAACCACTCAGAATTATGACGAAGTAAATTTCTCCATTATTTTTATGGCGGTATTCGAACCCACAACTCTCGGTTCTGGAGCTCCGAGTGCTGTCCACTATACTACATGTGCTCTCAGGTCATGTATAATGTTTCGCTATTGTGGGACACTACTTGGTAATCGCATATACGGTCCCTTATGTGACGTATCCCATTCGACCAGTGAGAAGCGTTGTTAGAAAGTGTATCTCCTTCCACTGTGATTACTTATACGCTTTATGTGACGTCTCCCATTCGACCAATGAGAAGCGTTGTTAGAAAAGATATCTCCTTCCCCTGTGATTTCTTATACGCTTTATGTGAAGACTCCCATTCGACCAATGAGAAGCGTTGTTAGAAAATATATCTCCTTCCCCTGTGATTTCTTATACGCTTTATGTGACGTCTTCCATTCGACCAATGAGAAGCGTTGTTAGAAAAGGTATCTCCTTCTACTGTGATTTCTTATACGCTTTATGTGACGTCTCCCATTCGACCAATGAGAAGCGTTGTTAGAAAAGGTATCTCCTTCTACTGTGATTTCTTATACGCTTTATGTGACGTCTCCCATTCGACCAATGAGAAGCGTTGTTAGAAAAGTTATCTCCTTCTACTGTGATTTCTTATACGCTTTATGTGACGTCTCCCATTCGACCAATGAGAAGCGTTGTTAGAAAAGGTGTCTCCTTCTACTGTGATTTCTTATACGCTTTATGTGACGTCTCCCATTCGACCAATGAGAAGCGTTGTTAGAAAAGGTATCTCCGTTCACTGTGATTCCTTATACGCTTTATGTGACGTCTCCCATTCGACCAATGAGAAGCGTTGTTAGAAAAGGTATCTTCTTCTACTGTGATTTCGTACACGCTTTATGTGACGTCTCCCATTCGACCAATGAGAAGCGTTGTTAGAAAAGGTATCTCCTTCCACTGTGATTCCTTATACGCTTTATGTGACGTCTCCCATTCGACCAATGAGAAGCGTTGTTAGAAAAGGTATCTACTTCCACTGTGATTTCTTATACGCTTTATGTGACGTCTCCCATTCGACCAATGAGAAGCGTTGTTAGAAAAGGTATCTACTTGCACTGTGATTTCTTATACGCTTTATGTGACGTCTCCCATTCGACCAATGAGAAGCGTTGTTAGAAAAGGTATCTACTTCCACTGTGATTTCTTGCCCGCTTTACTGCTGAAGTTCTCTTTTTGTTGTCAGTTAGTGTGTGCGTGTTTTGAATTGATAATTAGCTCAATTCGGCTATTAAACATAACAGTTAAAATGAATTTTGGTTTTCGTCATTCTATTAATGATTATTTTGGATACGTTTTTTGTTTAGAAGATGCTTTAAACGTTATCCAAAACTTCGAGATTTCTACTAATACACATTATATTCAAAAACGTGGTGCACTTCACAATCTTAGGCAAGCCCAGTTAAGTGATATTAAAGGTATGAAGAAGGATGTTATGTTCTTCGAAGAGAAAACAAATTTGCAATGTTGAAAACAGAAGATGGCATGCCATTTATTTCCATTGCTGTTTTCATCCACCAATGGAGGTGTTCGGATATCTGCCTAAGTGCGAAAAGCTGATGACAAACCCGGTAAATAAAGCACAATGAAAGAAGTATTGATGAATGATGCTGTTAACCATGCTGTAACAAACATCTTTCTGAAATAAACAACACTGAGAAATTGTTGAGTCAGAATTCCTAACAGTAATCATTGAAAATAAGAAGACATTCGGAGATAAAACACTGAATAAAGCTGTAAAATTGTCAACAAACGACCACTTTCTCGTCAGCGTACAAAAAATCACAGTGGAAGGAGATACCTTTTCTAACAACGCTTCTCATTGGTCGAATGGGAGAGGTCACATAAGGGACCGTATATGCGATTACCAAATGGTGTCCCACAATCGCAAAACATTATACATGGTCGTGCCCTCACTGCTATCTGCCTTTATCTCATGTGTGTCCTACGGGGCGAGCACGTCACAGAATATAAATGGCATTATCAGCAGAAGTGTGACGTATTTTCACTGTTTCCCTTGCAGCCACATATTCAGAAAACTTAAAAATTACATTGCCCTGAAGCGGCGGTGTGACGTATATTCTAAATCAACTTTTAATTTTTAGTCGCTTTCTATATGTAAATTTGAGTTCATTCTCTTTTAGCGTTTTCAACCTTAACGTTTCATCTTCTCTCTCGTGGAATGATGTTGGCAAAATGGGGTTGATGTCAGAGAGCGTGACGTATGCATGTTGACAGATAAGAACTAGAGATATACACTCATCCCAAAATACGTAGGGTACAAAATGACAACGTGGTGAAAATAAAATGGCTAACAAAAGATGGTCTGAAAGAACACGTGGAAAAAAATGGCGGCGATTGACGTCGTGATTGACCACACCCACATCCATGCACGTGGGGAGCACGTGGTTGGCTGGGGGTGTGGTTTCCTTTGTCATTAAACTGTCCTTGTCCTACTACTACAGGGTGATTCATAAAGAAGTATACAGTTTCAACGCACTATAAAACAAGAACAATGTAAGATATTTTATGTTACCTGTAACAGAATTGTAGGGGAATGTTTCAAATTTTTTTAGAGACAGTCACAGATGTTCTATGTGTGCACCCTTAATCACACGACACACATCGAGCCGGTAATCCGTTTCCGCCCAAACGCGAGGTAAGATATCTGAATCAAGTGCAGTGATAGTGGCTGTGATATGTTGTTTCAGCTCCGCTAGATCAACAGGAAGGAGAGGGGCGAATACCGTGTCTTTTACGTACCCACACAGGTAAAAGTCACAAAGTGTTCAGTCAGAACTTCTGGGTGGCCATTGGGTCAGTGGCATGCTGTAGTCCGCTGCTCGTCCAATCCATCGGTGAAGAAGATGTTCAACAAAGTGCAACATCTGCACTTTGTATGGAATCATTTTCAGCTTCTTTCTCAAAATTCTCCAGACAGTGGGCTGTGAAATCTGCACTTCACGACTCACCCTCCGCGTTGATTTTCCCGGGCTTCGTTGAATGGCGGTGCAAACACTATCGACGACTTCTTCCGATACACGCGGCCGTCCAGGACCTTTAATTTTGCACAAACAGCCCGTAGTTTCACTTTTTTTATGCAAATAGTAGAGAGATTTTCTGGTTGGGGGTTCTTTTTCCGAATCGTGATCGAAAATGCCGTTGCACAACAGTTACAGATTCCGTTTTGCTCGATTCTAGCACACAAAACGCCTTCTCCACTGCAGACGCTGCCATTTCGACTGACTAGTCACGTGGTACGCGCACTATCGCCTACGTCACTTCCCTCAGTTGCGGGACACAGACTTTATGAGTACATCTACCTAACGGTGCGCAGTTGTGTACCGTGTCTTCAACTGTTACTGTTTTACAGCATCTGGAAACTGTATACTTCTTTATGAATCACCCTGTATAATGTGGAAGCACCAGTAATGTGGTGGTGTGATGCTCTAATCGTGGAAGCTACGTTACCTGAAACTGTGTGTATTTGAATGTTGCGTATTACAGTCGTGTTGTTATACAGGGTGTCTAAAAATGAAAAAGTACAACTTCAGTATGCTATTACGATAAAATACGATAGAAAAAAACTCGCTTTAAACGCCAAGAGACGTGGAAAGTGTTAAAGCTTGTTAAGTCAGATGGCGTCAGCTGTCTCGTGTAATATAAAATCTCGTCAAACACGGAATATAACAGACATGGCTTCCCCAGTGGAGAAAGCAGCGTGTATGTTTCGGTTTCAGCAATGAGTCGACATTCCATGTTTCTCGCAGAGTGAATGAACATAACTGCGCACAGAAAATCGCCGCGTGGTCGTAGCACACGAGAGAGAGACAGCCTGAAAGTTAATGTTTGGGCTGGCCTAATAGAGAACAGAGTGATAGGGCCCTTTAATTTTCAAGTTTTCTGAAAAGGTGGCTAAATGGGAAACAGTAAAACTTCGGCGACATCACACGATTCTGGTTTTGTTATTGCGAACTTGTTCAAGGTACTTCTGCATTTCGCCATACAGCTATATAGAGGTGTATAATTTAGAGTTAAGAAATGAAATACGCTGTGCGATAAAAATTTTGCTATCGTTTGGGTGAAACTACTCCAGAAGCAGTTGATTTAATGACAAAAAGCTTACAAAGGTAAATGTTTGGGTGTGTCAACGATTTTTGGAGGACACCATGATCCCCAAAAAAGAGCGTTTGTCGGCACAACTCGCTCCTAGGCCTGTTCGACCTGAAAGTGTTGTTACGGAGCGTATTTTTAACACTGTATGAGCAATCCTGCAAGAAGATCGACGAATGACGTGTGAAGACATAGCGGCGTCAACTAATATTTCAAAAACGTCGGCATTCCGCATTCTAAGCGACAAATTACTGCTGCATCGTGTGGAAACAAATGATTGCAAAGGATTCAAACTTTCTAAACACAGTAATAACTGCCGACGAAACATGGGTCCACTATTTCGACACCCTCACGAAGCGCGCAACGTATGTCTGGAAAAACACAGGCTCGACTCCTCCGAAAAAAGTCCGCGAAACCAAATCAGCTGGGAAGGTGATGATGATAATTTTCTTTGATCATAAAGGTCTAGTCTACCAGCATGCCGTTCCTCCCACAAATTACTGTCAGAGTTGAGTATTACATTTCAGTCTTGAAGCGGCTGCGACGACACATATCGATTAAGCGACCGAAACTGGTGGGCAAGTGGACCCTACACCATGATAACGCCCGCCCACATGTGGCTGCTTGTGTTTAATAGTTTCTTAAGAAATGCAGTATTGAAATCATGCCACAGTCTGCCTACAGTCCTGACCTCGCCCCGTGCGATTTCTGGTTGTTTCCAACAATGAAGGAGAAGCTTCTGTGGCGCATCATTCAACACAGATGCTGACGTTATTCAAGCTGTACAGGGGTTGCTAAAGCAGCTTCCACAAAATGCCTTCGCCACATGCTTTGAAAAGTGGACTGAACGATGGGACCGTTGCATATCATCCGAAGGGAAGATACTTTGAGAAAGAATATCATATTTTTTGCTGTACTTATATTTCTTCATTTTGTGTGATTTTACTCAGCTTTTATGTTGTAGAAACTTTTATTCAATTCCGGGCTGAACATCCTTTAGCCCAAATTACAGCACGTATTCGGTTTGGCATAGATTACACATGGTGGTGGAGTGCATTTAAGTCTACAGCACACCAGGCGTTTACCATAATGTTCTTTAACTGGTTCAGATTTGGCGATAGGTATTCTGGGGTATTTGGTACCATAATGTGAACAGCGGGTTCTCCAGTTTCCGCACATTCCGCGGTGGTGGTGATTTGGCGTGAACCCGTTTTTCCAAGTCGAACCACAAATGAATTAGATTAATAGATTCATAACCCAATCAAATGAATTTGACTGGATTCATGTCAGGTGAATTTGGTGGACTGGGCATTAACAGAAATTCACCAGCTTGTACCTCGAACCACTCCTTGACGATTCTGGCCAGTGTGGCATGGTGCATTTTCCTGTTGGCAATGGCCAGCACAAGCAGGGAACACAGTTGCCATGAATAGGGAACTTGGTCAGCAACGATTTCAGATACCTAACAGCTGACAGGGATTGTGCTGTTGGGATAGTGGGGCCTAACGTGTCCCAGGGAAACATTGCCCACAGCATAACACCACCGCCGGCCTGTTTCCGCACAACAGGAAATCCAGGTGCCATAGCCTTCGTTGGTAAACGGGGGATCCGCGCTCTGCCGTCTACGTGAAGCGCCAGAAATCTTGATTCGTCAGACCAGGCAAGTAACTTCCAATCATCCACTGTCCAATCTCGATGACCTTGGGCCCATTTCATTGGCGATGACGTGAAGTGAGCATGGCGGACCCGGCTGGGTCTTCGGCTCCGCACGCTCACGCATAGAAGGCTGCGATAAAATGTGTGCTGTGACGCATTGCCCCGATCACCGCTGTTTCACCTGCGGGTGATTTGTTGCACTGTGGCCCTGCCGTCACTTTTAACAATTCCCGACACTCTCCGCTCCCCTCTGGCATCGCTGAGCTGCGGACAACACACGGCTGGACGACGGTTAGTCGTTAGGCCATCTGTGCACCACTTTTGATACGTACTCCTTACAGCAGCACGTGAACAACCCACATGCCGCTCCGTTTTAAAACATATATAATATCATAATTTTATAATTATAAAAATAATATGTCTTTTCCCTCAAATGAGAATGATGTTGGCAATAATTATGTCTTTTCCCTCAAACGAGAATGATGTTGGCAATAATTTTATAATTATAATTATGTCTTTTCCTTATATGTCTTTTCCCTCAAACGTGAATGATGTTGGCAATAATTATGTCTTTTCCCTCAAACGAGAATGATATTGGCAATAATTTTATAATTATAATTATGTCTTTTCCTTATATGTCTTTTCCCTCAAACGTGAATGATGTTGGCAATAATTATGTCTTTTCCCTCAAACGAGAATGATGTTGGCAATAAATATGTCTTTTCCCTCAAACGAGAATGATATTGGCAATAATTTTATAATTATAATTATGTCTTTTCCTTATATGTCTTTTCCCTCAAACGAGAATGATGTTGGCAATAATTATGTCTTTTCCCTCAAACGAGAATGATGTTGGCAATAATTTTATAATTATAATTATGTCTTTTCCTTATATGTCTTTTCCCTCAAACGAGAATGATATTGGCAATAATTTTATAATTATAATTATGTCTTTTCCTTATATGTCTTTTCCCTCAAACGAGAATGATGTTGGCAATAATTTTATAATTATAATTATGTCTTTTTCCTTATATGTCTTTTCCCTCAAACGAGAATGATGTTGGCAATAGATATGTCTTTTCCCTCAAACGAGAATGATATTGGCAATAATTTTATAATTATAATTATGTCTTTTCCTTATATGTCTTTTTCCCTCAAACGAAAATGATGTTGGCAATAATTTTATAATTATAATTATGTCTTTTCCTTATATGTCTTTTCCCTCAAACGAGAATGATGTTGGCAATAAATATGTCTTTTCCCTCAAACGAGAATGATATTGGCAATAATTTTATAATTATAATTATGTCTTTTCCTTATATGTCTTTTCCCTCAAACGAGAATGATGTTGGCAATAATTATGTCTTTTCCCTCAAACGAGAATGATGTTGGCAATGATTTTATAATTATAATTATGTCTTTTCCTTATATGTCTTTTCCCTCAAACGAGAATGATATTGGCAATAATTTTATAATTATAATTATGTCTTTTCCTTATATGTCTTTTCCCTCAAACGTGAATGATGTTGGCAATAATTTTATAATTATAATTATGTCTTTTCCTTATATTTCTTTTCCTTATATGTCTTTTCCCTCAAACGTGAATGATGTTGGCAATAATTTTATAATTATAATTATGTCTTTTCCTTATATGTCTTTTCCCTCAAACGAGAATGATGTTGGCAATAATTATGTCTTTTCCCTCAAACGAGAATGATGTTGGCAATAATTTTATAATTATAATTATGTCTTTTCCTTATATGTCTTTTTATATGTCTTTTCCCTCAAACGAGAATGATGTTGGCAATAAATATGTCTTTTCCCTCAAACGAGAATGGTGTTGGCAATAATTATAATTATAGTTGTCTTATATGTCTTTTCCCTCAAACGAGAATGATGTTGGCAATAATTTTATAATTATAATTATGTCTTTTCCTTATATGTCTTTTCCCTCAAACGTGAATGATGTTGGCAATAATTATGTCTTTTCCCTCAAACGAGAATGATATTGGCAATAATTTTATAATTATAATTATGTCTTTTCCTTATATGTCTTTTCCCTCCAAACGTGAATGATGTTGGCAATAATTGTGTCTTTTCCCTCAAACGTCTTTTCATATATTTCGGCGGCAATAAATATGTCTTTTCCCTCCAAACGAGAATGATGTTGGCAATACATAGTATAGTATGTCATATGTATAATTATGTCTCAAACGAGAATGATGTTGGCAATAATTATGTCTTTTCCCTCAAACGAGAATGATGTTGGCAATAAATATGTCTTTTCCCTCAAACGAGAATGATATTGGCAATAATTTTATAATTATAATTATGTCTTTTCCTTATATGTCTTTTCCCTCAAACGAGAATGATGTTGGCAATAATTATGTCTTTTCCCTCAAACGAGAATGATGTTGGCAATGATTTTATAATTATAATTATGTCTTTTCCTTATATGTCTTTTCCCTCAAACGAGAATGATATTGGCAATAATTTTATAATTATAATTATGTCTTTTCCTTATATGTCTTTTCCCTCAAACGTGAATGATGTTGGTAATAATTTTTATAATTATAATTATGTCTTTTCCTTATATGTCTTTTCCCTCAAACGAGAATGATGTTGGCAATAATTATGTCTTTCCCTCAAACGAGAATGATGTTGGCAATAATTTTATAATTATAATTATGTCTTTTCCTTATATGTCTTTTCCTTATATGTCTTTTCCCTCAAACGAGAATGATGTTGGCAATATAATTATGTCTTATATGTCTTTTCCCTCAAACGAGAATGGTGTTGGCAATAATTATGTCTTTTCCCTCAAACGAGAATGATGTTGGCAATAATTTTATAATTATAATTATGTATATCCCTCAAACGTAATGATGTTATAATTATGTCTTTTCAAACATGATGTTGGCAATAAATTATGTCTTTTCCCTCAAACGAGAATGATATTGGCAATAATTTTATAATTATAATTATGTCTTTTCCTTATATGTCTTTTCCCTCAAACGAGAATGATGTTGGCAATAATTATGTCTTTTCCCTCAAACGAGAATGATGTTGGCAATAATTTTATAATTATAATTATGTCTTTTCCTTATATGTCTTTTCCCTCAAACGAGAATGATGTTGGCAATAATTTTATAATTATAATTATGTCTTTTCCTTATATGTCTTTTCCCTCAAACGTGAATGATGTTGGCAATAATTTTATAATTATAATTATGTCTTTTCCTTATATGTCTTTTCCCTCAAACGAGAATGATGTTGGCAATAAATATGTCTTTTCCCTCAAACGAGAATGGATGTTGGCAATAATTATGTCTTTTCCCTCAAACGAGAATGATGTTGGCAATAATTTTATAATTATAATTATGTCTTTTCCTTATATGTCTTTTCCCTCAAACGAGAATGATGTTGGCAATAATTATGTCTTTTCCCTCAAACGAGAATGATGTTGGCAATAATTTTATAATTATAATTATGTCTTTTCCTTATATGTCTTTTCCCTCAAACGAGAATGATGTTGGCAATAATTATGTCTTTTCCCTCAAACGAGAATGATGTTATAATTATATAAATGATAAAAATAATAAAATATATAGAATATTTCAATTTTATATGTATAAAAATAATATTAAATATATAGAATATTTCAATTTTATATGTATAAAAATAATATAGTTTTTATAATTATAAAAATAATATGCCTTTTCTCTCAAACGAGAATGATGTTGGCAATAGTTATGTCTTTTCCCTCAAACAAGAATGATGTTGGCAATAATTTTATAATTATAAAAATAATATTAAATATATATAATATTATAATTTTATATGTATAAAAATAATATTATGATTCTTATAATTATAAAAATAATACAAAAGTTAATGCCCTGGCTTCCAAATTCATAGTTGTGGCTGGACGACGGTTAGTCGTTAGGCCATCTGTGCACCACTTTTGATACGTACTGCTTACAGCAGCACGTGAACAACCCACATGCCGCTTCGTTTTCGAGATCGTAATTCCGAAGCGACCTGCCATCACAATAGCTTTTCCCATTCTGACTCCGAACACCCTACTAACCGAAAGCCGGTCCTCGGGTGGCATATATACTGCCCTGTGAACTTTACCTGCGCCACCGTTTGGTTTCCAGGCGCGCTCATATCTCTAGCATGGAGGTGGACATAATGTAATAACTCATCGGTGTATAAGAGAAGCTAGGTCCATTGCTTCATGGAGCTCACGCCAAACCAAGGGTGCTTCTCGGATAAAGCGGCCTTTCACATCAATGATACTGTGAATCGGCACAACTGCAGGATTTGGGGAAATGAAAATCCACATGTCACATGTGATCTAGACAGAGGCAGCGCGAAAGTTAACGTCTGGGTTTCCTTGATGCACGATAAGCTAATCGCACCTTTCTTCCTTTTGGGAAGAAGGACTCACTGTTATGCGTCTTTCAAAGTATCTTAAATAGGGGTGTTCCAAACTTTGCCGTTATCTGAATCGTCATAAGTGAGTTGTTTCTAAACATCTCTTCGTCAGAGTATGGGAGAAAAAGAGTAGCGACGTGATCTAGGGATGCTATTGGATGTTCCTAATAATTCACTACTTCAGTGTAGATTCACTTTGTACACGTCGGAATCCTTTGCAGTGAGGTGTTTATAAAGCCATCTCAACGTCATCGCTGCGTACGTAAGTGAGGATAGCACGTGTCTGATTGCTGTTGGATGTTCCTAGCATAATTCACTACTCCAGTGTAGATTCACTTCGTACACGTCGGAATCCTTTGCAGTGAGGTGTTTATAAAGAATCTCAACGTCATCGTTGCGCACGGTAAGTGAGGATAGCACGTGTCTGATTGCTATTGCGGTGTTCCATTCACGTCTTCAGTGTAGATTCACTTCGTACACGTCGGAATGGCCAAGTTCCAGTGGGAGCAGCTTGTTAATAAAGCCATCTCAACGCCACGTTGCATACGTAACTGAGGATAGCACGTGTCGATATTGCTATTATGTTTGGTTCCCCTAATAATTCACTGAATGGGAAGCGCTTCACTTCGGTACGACGAACTCAAGAATCCTGTGCAGTGACTGGTGTCTTATAAAGCCATCTCAACGTCATCGCTGGGTACGTAAGTGAGGATAGCACGTGTCGGCTCGTTAATCAATGGGATCACGTTGTGCTACGGCCTATGGTGTATACTTTCGAATAAAGTCTTCATTTATACCCACAGTGTCGTTTCGTACCTTTTCATTTGAACACCCCTAGTATCTTAAATATCGAAGGGTTTCCCACTTTGCCGTTATCTGAATCTTTCACAGTGAGTTGTTTCTAAAGCCATCTCTTCGTCAGAGTAGAGTACCTGAAAAGATAGCACGTGTCATATTGCTATTGGATGTGTTCCTAATAATTCACTACTTCAGTGTAGATTCACTTCGTACACGTCGGAATCCTTTGCAGTGAGGTGTTAATAAAGCCATCTCAACGTCACTGTTGCATACGTAACTGAGGATAGCACGTGTCATATTGCTATTATGTGTTCCTAATAATTCACTACTTCAGTGTAGATTCACTTTGTACACGTCGGAATCCTTTGCAGTGAGGTGTTAATAAAGCCATCTCAACGCCACTCGTTGCATACGTAACTGAGGATAGCACGTGCCTGATTGCTATTATGTGTTCCTAATAATTCACTACTTCAGTGTAGATTCACTTCGTACACGTCGGAATCCTTTGCAGTGAGGTGTTAATAAAGCCATCTCAACGTCATCGTTGCATACGTAACTGAGGATAGATAGCCCGTGCCTGATTGCTATTGGGTGTTCCTAATAATTCACTACTTCAGTGTAGATTCACTTCGTACACGTCGGAATCCTTTGCAGTGAGGTGTTAATAAAGCCATCTCAACGCCACTGTTGCATACGTAACTGAGGATAGCACGTGTCATATTGCTATTATGTGTTCCTAATAATTCACTACTTCAGTGTAGATTCACTTCGTACTCGTCGGAATCCTTTGCAGTGAGGTGTTAATAAAGCCATCTCAACGCCATCGTTGCATACGTAACTGAGGATAGCACGTGTCATATTGCTATTATGTGTTCCTAATAATTCACTACTTCAGTGTAGATTCACTTCGTACACGTCGGAATCCTTTGCAGTGAGGTGTTAATAAAGCCATCTCAACGCCACTGTTGCATACGTAACTGAGGATAGCACGTGTCTGATTGCTATTAGGTGTTCCTAATAATTCACTACTTCAGTGTAGATTCACTTTGTACACGTCGGAATCCTTTGCAGTGAGGTGTTAATAAAGCCATCTCAACGTCATCGTTGCATACGTAACTGAGGATAGCACGTGTCATATTGCTATTATGTGTTCCTAATAATTCACTACTTCAGTGTAGATTCACTTCGTACACGTCGGAATCCTTTGCAGTGAGGTGTTAATAAAGCCATCTCAACGTCATCGTTGCATACGTAACTGAGGATAGATAGCACGTGTCTGATTGCTATTAGGTGTTCCTAATAATTCACTACTTCAGTGTAGATTCACTTCGTACACGTCGGAATCCTTTGCAGTGAGGTGTTAATAAAGCCATCTCAACGCCACTGTTGCATACGTAACTGAGGATAGCACGTGTCTGATTGCTATTAGGTGTTCTTAATAATTCACTACTTCAGTGTAGATTCACTTCGTACACGTCGGAATCCTTTGCAGTGAGGTGTTAATAAAGCCATCTCAACGTCATTGTTGCATACGTAACTGAGGATAGCACGTGTCTGATTGCTATTATGTGTTCCTAATAATTCACTACTTCAGTGTAGATTCACTTTGTACACGTCGGAATCCTTTGCAGTGAGGTGTTAATAAAGCCATCTCAACGCCACTGTTGCATACGTAACTGAGGATAGCACGTGTCATATTGCTATTATGTGTTCCTAATAATTCACTACTTCAGTGTAGATTCACTTCGTACACGTCGGAATCCTTTGCAGTGAGGTGTTAATAAAGCCATCTCAACGCCACTGTTGCATACGTAACTGAGGATAGCACGTGTCATATTGCTATTATGTGTTCCTAATAATTCACTACTTCAGTGTAGATTCACTTTGTACACGTCGGAATCCTTTGCAGTGAGGTGTTAATAAAGCCATCTCAACGTCATCGTTGCATACGTAACTGAGGATAGATAGCCCGTGCCTGATTGCTATTGGGTGTTCCTAATAATTCACTACTTCAGTGTAGATTCACTTCGTACACGTCGGAATCCTTTGCAGTGAGGTGTTAATAAAGCCATCTCAACGTCATCGTTGCATACGTAACTGAGGATAGCCCGTGCCTGATTGCTATTGGGTGTTCCTAATAATTCACTACTTCAGTGTAGATTCACTTCGTACACGTCGGAATCCTTTGCAGTGAGGTGTTAATAAAGCCATCTCAACGTCATTGTTGCATACGTAACTGAGGATAGCACGTGTCTGATTGCTATTATGTGTTCCTAATAATTCACTACTTCAGTGTAGATTCACTTCGTACACGTCGGAATCCTTTGCAGTGAGGTGTTAATAAAGCCATCTCAACGTCATCGTTGCATACGTAACTGAGGATAGATAGCCCGTGCCTGATTGCTATTGGGTGTTCTTAATAATTCACTACTTCAGTGTAGATTCACTTCGTACACGTCGGAATCCTTTGCAGTGAGGTGTTAATAAAGCCATCTCAACGTCATCGTTGCATACGTAAGTGAGGATAGCACGTGTCTGATTGCTATTGAGTGTTCCTAATAATTCACTACTTCAGTGTAGATTCACTTCGTACACGTCGGAATCCTTTGCAGTGAGGTGTTAATAAAGCCATCTCAACGTCATTGTTGCATACGTAACTGAGGATAGCACGTGTCATATTGCTATTAGGTGTTCCTAATAATTCACTACTTCAGTGTAGATTCACTTCGTACACGTCGGAATCCTTTGCAGTGAGCTATTTATAAAGCCATCTCAACGTCATAGTTGCGTACGTAAGTGAGGATGGCACGTGTCTGATTGCTATTGGGTGTTCCTAATAATTCCCTACTTCAGTGTAGATTCACTTCGTACACGTCCGAATCTTTGCAGTGAGCGGTTTATAAAGCCATCTCAACGTCATAGGTACGTACATAAGGGAGGTTGGCATGCGTCTGATTGTTATTGAGTATTTCTAATAATTTACTACTTCAGTATAAGCATGTCCCTTTTTTTAACAAAAGGCGTGTTACTGTCGTTGATTTGTAAGATTTTAGAAGGCTTTATTTACAAGTAATTACGAAACGCAAATAACGTATTTTAATCTTTTCTGTGACAAGAACATGCTTATAGAATGTAAGACTAAAATATTGCATCGCTCCATTCTTTCTTTATGAGGTTCACATTGTTCTGAGCTTTTGCCCATAATATATGGTTATTCAATAGTTGCATTACGTTGCTTTCTTTCAATTTTTTTATTTGCTTCTGTCGGTAAAAAAAAATTCAATACATTTAGATATTAATTATCATAACAAATACTAGTTCCTTTTTATTTTGACTTGAAGATTTATTTGGTTCTAAAAGTCAATACTTTTGCTCAACAATATTTGTTCTTCATAAGAGAAATTCAAATGAAGTTCTCTCTTATGAAACTTTTCTTCGGCTCATTAATTTTAAACCACTTTTCTTTTCTTTCCTTTCACGAAGATCATCGATTACATAAAAGCACGAAGACGGTGTTCTTTCACAGCCTTTTTTTTCAAATTTTAATTTTTCCTCATTCTAATAATACCTTGCTTCTCCTGCTTTGAAATTTGCAAATGACACTGTCTGCAAGGGAAAATATTACTTAAAAAGAAAAAAAAAGAAAAAGAGCTTTTCATCTTTGCATTTCGCTAACTTTCTCCTTTTGCAACGAGTGCTTGAATCCTATTTCAATTCCGTGAAAAACAAAACTCATGAAAGAGGCAATTTTCATTGTCTTTGGAACAAATAAAAGGACTTTTACGCCTCCTGACCTAAATACGCTGTAGTTTGCTTTCATCAGGTTTTAAACTGATAATCTAAGATGGTGTTTTTAAAGATTTTGGAAGTTTTAAAACTTTCTACAGAAGGAATGGAGGATTATGTTTCCAATGGTAAAACTTCTTTACATATTTTCTTCGCAATTAATGTATTCCCAAGGATGAAAATTTGCTCATCGATAAAGCTAACTTTAAGTCATAGCATGGGATCATCATCATCATCATTGTCAACCATTATCAATCCACTGCTGGACGAAGGTCTCCCCAAGTTTCCTCCACAACGGTCTGTCTTGTGCTAGTCTCCTCCATGTCACCCCTGCATACTTTGCATACAGTTATAGCATGGGATACTTAATACTTGCTAAACCAAAACCATAATTATATTAAAAATCAATCATTTTTCATTGAGTAATGTTCAGATCTGCTAATAGATGGCGCGACCTGACGTCAGTAGACAAAAACATGTTGGATTGGAGGGCAGCCAACCTATCACATCCAAGCAAACTGTTGCTTCAGTAGTCACTAATGGTAAAAATAGTAGCCTGAATAGTAGCCTTAACAACTTATGTTAATGACTAAAACAGTTCCCGAAAACAATTTACGAGTTTCAGAATGTAAGTGCTTCACAATAAAAAAAAAAAAAAAAAATTGTTAATTTTTTTTATTTATTTGAAACTACGGTGACAAAATTAGCACATGTTCACGTTTTGGTGAGAAAAATATATGTACACTATCTATCAACAAGTAATTGGACACCCCTGCAATCGATGATATCTGTGGTCCTGGTACACGTCACGGCCGCCGCCGTTAAATATTGTGTGGGAAACAACAACGCAACCAGTCGCATGCAAGATGCCACGCACTTCGGAGCTCTCTGATTTTGAGAAAGGTGTAATCGTCGGGTATCACAGAAATGGCCGATCCATGCGTGACATATCCAGCGAGTTGAAGTACCCAAAATCGACAGTGGCCTACGTGATTGGCAAGTGGAAGATGAGAGGTGACTGTCGGAATGTGCCCCGACCCGGCAGACCCACAAAACTGGGAGTTAGAGATCGACGGGTGCTGGCCAGAGAAATTCCGAAGAACTGCACCAAATCGATGGGCCACATCCGCAAGGAGTTTCAACAGGCATCCGGGAGTGTTCTTTCGATGAATACCATCCGTAAGGAAGCCCATCTGCTCGGTTATCATGGACGTACTGCCGCCCACATGCCTTTGATCACCAAGTCCAATAGCGCTGCTCGGCTAACGTGGTGCAAAGAACGTCGACAGTGGACCGTTGAACAGTGGAAACAGGTTCTTCTCTCGAGCGACGAATCAAAGTTCACCCTCTACCGTTCGGATGGCATGGTCAGGGTTTGGCGTCTGCCTGGAGAACGCCTCTTGCCGGAATGCATTGTGCCAACTGTGAAGTTCGGCGGCGGTGGAATTATGCTATTGGGGTGTTTCTCCTGGTATGGCACGGGACCCTTAGTCGCAATTCCTGGTAGACTCAAAACCGAGACCTACTGTACCATTTTGGATTACCATGCGCTTCCTACGTTGTGGCAGTTTTACGGGGTGGACCCATGTTATTTTCAGGATGACAATGCCACCTGTCATGTTGCGAGGTCCACCATGGCTTGGTATGGTGACAATGGGGTTAATCGAATGGACTGGCCTGCGCAGAGCCCGGAACTTAACCCTATAGAGCACCTCTGGGACGAGTTGGAGCGTCGACTTAAGGGGTGCCCCCCACCATCCGAAATCGATGAAGGAACTGACCTGTCTTCTCCAAGCCGAGTGGAAGAAAATACCGCTAGCTGTCGTACAACGCCTGGTTGAGAGTGTGCCCCGGAGGGTCGCTGCTGTAATCACCGCTCGTGGAGGCTCCACCAACTATTGAAGGTGAATAAACTTCGTTTTCCTTTGCTATCACAGGTGTCCAATTACTTGATGGTAGATAGTGTATAAAGGTTATAGAAATTACACGGGAAAATGCTCTATTCAATTATACAGTATATCAAAAACTACATACATATTATACATAATCTAACCTGATACAAACTTTGGAATTACAAAACACTTCCTTCTTTGTCATTGTTCTGGAGGTCAGATGTTCTCATCTGTATCATGCCAGTAGGGAGAGCTTTCATCTGTTTTTGTGCTTGGTAAAAAAAATATAAGATTTTCCAAGTGGGCTTCATACACTGTGTCGAAAGAAATGTGTATTTCTTCTTTCAAAGGCCTAGCTGTGGTCATTCGGTGTTATGATTATCACTTGTTTTGTTCTGTAGACATAATCGTAGTTATCTGATATGAGGTATATCGATAATCTCATTCAAATAGATAATAATCAACATCTGCCATATTCCAAAGAGGAAAACGGAACATTTTTTCGGCGGAACATCTTGATTTGTGTAGATCGTTCCTCTAATCACAAGTGGGTATAGTCTATACTTGCCATTGAATTTTTCCTCCATGATACTTGCAATAGAGCAGAAAGCAATGAACTGAACAACACATATCGATATTGATTCGACATGTGCAAATCGATAGCAAAGTTGATATTCACGTGTATCGATATTAAAACTGATGTCATGCGCAACACAAATTGCGTTTTTTTTTAAATAGTATCCTTACAATTTAAATAGTTCAGGGTTTTTCTGAAAATAGTTGCTTTTGGCTATTTTTGTAGGAAATAGTAGCTGTAGTCGCCTGTCATCAAAAATAGTAGCAATAGTCGCCTATTATCGCCACTGGCAGCGCTTAATTATGGTTATGTTTTAGCAAGTAAAAAGCACAGTAAACAGAAGACATCGCTCCTTCCACGTTTATAAGTGAGTCACGGAAAATTATCATTGGCTGCCACCGGGAATCGAAACCAGGGTATTCCAGTTACGCGCAGGATATTCTTCCACTGCACACAGCGGCCTCCAATTTCTCCAGACTCACACACACTAACTGCCAAGCCAACTGGAAGATTGCTTCTTGGAGCCCCGCACAATGCTGGGGATTCACTAAAGATGGTAAGCAGCAACTGAACAAATAATTAGAAGGCGAATGAATAATTAATACAGATATTTAACGTGGACCAGGAACATCAAACAAAGATCTTCGCTCTTTCCATGTTTATAAGTGAGTCACGGAAAAATTCTCATTGGCCGATACCCGGAAAGAAGCAATCTGCCAATTGGCTTGTCAGTTAGTGTATGTGAGTCTGGAGGAATTCGAAGCCGCTGTGTGCAGTGGAAGCATATCCGGCGCGTAATTGGAAGACCCTGAGTTCGGTTCCCGGTGGCTGCCAATGAGAATTTTTCCGTGACTCACTTATAAACGTGGAAAGAACGATGACTTCTGTTTAATGTTCTTAGTCCACGTCAAATGTCTGTATTAAGCATTAAGTATCCCATGCTAAGTATCCCATGAGAGAACTAATTGAAAGAGCGAGGGAATATGAACTTCCATTGTGCATGGCTTTTATCGATTATGAAAAAGCCTTTGATTCGGTGAAACCATCAGCAGTTACCACGGCTCTGAAATCCTGCGGTATTGAAGATGCATACATTAATATTATTAATAACATCTATGAAAATGCAAGTGCAAAGATTCGGCTGTTTGAAAATACAACACACATAAAAATTGGAAAAGGAGTGAGACAAGGTGACACCATATCTCCGAAGCTCTTTAATGCCACATTGGAAAATATCTTTCAATCACTGAACTGGGAAAACAAAGGGATGAAGATTAATGGAGATTATCTAACCCACCTTCGTTTTGCTGATGACGTAGTCATTTTTGCAACTAGCCCATCAGAGCTGCGGAGTATGATCCAGGAACTTGCTGACAAGAGTAAAGAAGTGGGATTAAAAATGAACTTTCAGAAGACAAAAGTGATGTTCAATGCTTTTACAAGAAATGAAGATTTATCGATTGATGGAGAAAAACTGGAGATAACAGACACGTACGTTTATCTTGGACAGCAGATATCAAGTGAGGGTCACATTGATGAAGAAATTAATCGGCGTACAAAACTTGCCTGGAGAGCTTTTGGAAGAAACAGCATAATTTTCAAGAGCAATATGCCATTATGTCTTAAAAGAAAAGTGTTTGATCAATGCATCCTTCCAGTGCTTACGTATGGTGCAGAGACGTGGACCTTAGCTAAAAGAGACATACAAAGGCTGCAGAAAACTCAAAGCAGCATGGAGAGGTGCATGCTTGGTGTAACCAGGAAAGATAAGAAGAGGAACTCGTGGATCCGAAAAATGACAAGAGTGGAAGACATCATGATCAGAGTTAAATCCCTGAAATGGCAATGGGCTGGACATACTGCCAGAAGGACAGACCATAGATGGACAGCCGAAATTTTAGATTGGATTCCAAGGGACAGGAAAAGACCCAGAAAAAGACCACATGGGAGATGGGTGGATGAAATTCGTAAATATGCGGGAGTGACATGGAGGAGACTAGCACAAGACAGACCGTTGTGGAGGAACCTTGGGGAGACCTTCGTCCAGCAGTGGATTGATAATGGTTGACAATGATGATGATGATGATCCCATGCTATGACTTAAAGTTAGTTTTATGGATGTGCAAATTTTCATCCTAGGGAATACATTAATTGCGAAGAAAGTATGTAAAGAAGTTTTACCATTGGAAACATAAGGCAAAGGTTTTAGGTGGAAACACCTTAAATGCAGCTACATCGGTTATCGAAATAATCCTATGAAAATTCAATACGGCTACGGGAATATTCCAAGAACCAAACACAGCTACAATTCTGTAGAAGTACCGTATATACTCGTGTATAGGTCGACCCCCCGATTTTTATGTGAATATCTGCAGTTTTTGTATACCTACCTATCTTGTGTATAAATAAAAAAATTAAAAACACTTTCCGAGGATGCGCCCGCATGCGGAACTGTGAACCTACTATAAATTGTTGTAGCTGGTTCTCGCAAATGTTGCTTGTGGCAGTTTCCCGCAAAATGTGGATGGAATTGAGGCACAATTCTGGGAAAATGATAGGGCTCATCACCCTGGTTAGAGAGTTTGCAGGGGAAGGTTACACACTTTAACAATATATGAACCCACTTTTGCACATTGTCCCCCCCTACTCCCACTTTTTTGCGAGCGAGTTTTCTACAGTTACTTCATTCACGGAAAGTAAAGCATTTGCTCCCGCAGCAAACCAAACGTCGTAAGGCACATCGTTATTTAAAAAGAAAAAAAAACATTTCCTAAAAAAATAGGTTTTGATGTCTACCTGATAGTTTTTTATCCCATAAAGACTATGCATGCCGTAAAAAATAAATGTGTAACTTTTGAAGTGTTCAATGGATCTCTTCAAAATTTAAAACGAATCTTTATTTTGATGTATTGTTGCCACTGTAAAATTTGCACGCAACTATTTAAAAATTTGAAGAAAATTTGTTCTATAAAATTGTCTCCCACACCCAGTGCAACGTAGCAGCTGTCAGTCAACTGCTGAGCTGAACGGGTGTGTGATTGACAGAGAGGTCGTTTATCTACTCCCGAGTTTCATGCCCCTCTCCACCGTGTTTGTGGCAAACGATTGGCTTTAGTGACAAAACCAAACATCGCCCCATTCAGTAAAGATGCAATCCTTTTTGATCGCTCTTAGTCTTTAGAAAAGGTTACTGTTTGTTTGATTTTTAGAGCCGAAACACACTCAATTTAATAAAAAAACGTAAGTATGTTGTTAAACTAATGCACTTTTTAACTATCAGTGGCAATGTTATTCTGAGCGATTGGCCAAGTTCAAACACTTTCGTTTTCGGGATGCATTGATCAAGCTACCGCTGTTCTGTAGATCGTCACGCCTCTCTTCTCCGCCGTCTCTAAGCAAAGGCAGCGGTCTCCTTTTTCATTAAGTATCCCATGCTATAACTGTTCTTTTCCCTCTTCATCCTCCCGTCGAGACTTCAGCACAGTCGTAGGTCACGGCACGGTGCAACTTAAACTACTGGCTGACGCGTTCACCTCTTACCTCTGGGTGATTTATCAGCGGGGCAGTCAAGGCCAAAGAGGTCAAGGCTATATCGACAGATCTAAAATGGAATTTGAGACATCCTTGCGAAATGAGTTTTTCTATTAGTGAATAGAAAAAACTCGTACATATAAAATCAAGAAAATTCTTAACAATAACTTTCTTCTGTACCAGTAACACCCGGGAAATGACTAAATATACAACTGTAAATGAACTGATGGCGCAAAGGGCTAAGTATGCGCATTTCCATAAGTCATCAAAATTTTGGTTTTCAACCTATCATAAATATTTTCCGTGTATGTTCGCCCCCTAATTTCGACCTAAATATTTCTTTAAAAAAATTCGACCTATACACGAGTATCATCATCATCATCATTGTCAACCATTATCAATCCACTGCTGGATGAAGGTCTCCCCAAGTTTCCTCCACAACGGTCTGTCTTGTGCCAGTCTCCTCCATGTCACTCCCGCATATTTACGAATTTCATCCACCCATCTCCCATGTGGTCTTTTTCTGGGTCTTTTCCTGTCCCTTGGAATCCAATCTAAAATTTCGGCTGTCCATCTATGGTCTGTCCTTCTGGCAGTATGTCCAGCCCATTGCCATTTCAGGGATTTAACTCTGATCATGATGTCTTCCACTCTCGTCATTTTTCGGATCCACGAGTTCCTCTTCTTATCTCTCCTGGTTATACCAAGCATGCACCTCTCCATACTTCTTTGAGTTGTCTGCAGCCTTTGTATGTCTCTTTTAGTTAAGGTCCACGTCTCTGCACCATACGTAAGCACTGGAAGGATGCATTGATCAAACACTTTTCTTTTAAGACATAATGGCATATTGCTCTTGAAAATTATGCTGTTTCTTCCAAAAGCTCTCCAGGCAAGTTTTGTACGCCGCTTAATTTCTTCATCAATGTGACCCTCACTTGATATCTGCTGTCCAAGATAAACGTACGTATCTGTTATCTCCAGTTTTTCTCCATCAATCGATAAATCTTCATTTCTTGTAAAAGCATTGAACATCACTTTTGTCTTCTGAAAGTTCATTTTTAATCCCACTTCTTTACTCTTGTCAGCAAGTTCCTGGATCATACTCTGCAGCTCTGATGGGGTAGTTGCAAAAATGACTATGTCATCAGCAAAACGAAGGTGGGTTAGATAATCTCCATTAATCTTTATCCCTTTGTTTTCCCAGTTCAGTGATTGAAAGACATTTTCCAATGTGGCATTAAAGAGCTTCGGAGATATGGTGTCACCTTGTCTCACTCCCTTTCCAATTTTTATGTGTGTTGTATTTTCAAACAGCCGAATCTTTGCACTTGCATTTTCATAGATGTTATTAATAATATTAATGTATGCATCTTCAATACCGCAGGATTTCAGAGCCGTGGTAACTGCTGATGGTTTCACCGAATCAAAGGCTTTTTCATAATCGATAAAAGCCATGCACAATGGAAGTTCATATTCCCTCGCTCTTTCAATTAGTTCTCTCAGTACGTGGATATGATCTATTGTGCTGTAGCCACTCCTGAATCCAGCTTGTTCTCTCGGTTGAGCCATGTCCAGTGTTACCTTCAAGCGGTGTGAAAGAACTTTAGTGAAGATTTTATAAACCACTGATAGGAGGCTGATAGGTCTGTAGTTGCTGAGATCCTCAATGTCACCTTTTTTATGTAGCAGGATCATTGTAGCATTGTTCCAATCCTCAGGAATCTTCCCTTCATTAAGGCATCGAGTGAAAATTTGGGCGAGTACTGTTTCAATTTCTCCACTTGCTTCTTGTATGATGTCTATAGTAATTCCATCTTCTCCTGGAGCTTTCCCCCGCTTCATGTTCTTGATTGCATGAGCAACTTCTGCTGGGAGGACTGGAAGAACTCTGGTAACTCTGGTACCTTTCATGATGTCTGGAGTACATGTATCATCCCTTTCATATAATTTGGAGTAGAAATCTTTCACTCTTGTCAAAATTTCGCCTCTATTTCTTGTTATAGAACCATCTTCTTTTCTCAGAGCCATAATCTGTTTTCTTCCCTTACTGAGATGTCCCTTTGCTATCTTAAGGCTTTGGTTGTTTTCAATTGCTTTCCTCACTAGCTCACAGTTGAATTTCCTTACGTCTTCAGTGATACTTTTTCGTACTGTCTTGCATAGCTCTATATATTCCCCTTTGGACGTCACATCTTCTTTAGTTGTCCTCATCTCTCTTCTTTTTTGCATCAACATTTTGGTTTTTCCTGATAATTTGTTCACATGCAACTTGTTCTTAGACCCAGCTAATTTTGTTGCTGTTTCCATAAGAGCTTTGGTTACTTTCTGTTAACTTCCGAAATATCCACTTCTTCCGATGTTAGGCCTTCTAAAGCAGAGAATCTGTTCTTCAGTTCCAACTTGAAAGTATTATGGTGTTTTTTAAGGTTGGTTATGTCAATACATTTTGTTTGTCTTATGAGCTTGCCACGTTCCAGTTTAGTGTTGAGGTGCATCTTACATCTCACCAATCTATGGTCACTACCTGTGTTGAACTTGTTCAGCACACTGCAGTCTTCGATGACGAATTTTTTGTTACACATAATAAAATCACGAGTATACACGAGTATATACGGTACTAAAAGATTTAAACAGAGCTGCAGTGGTTATAGAAACATTTTAAGCATTAAGCACAGCTGTAGTGGTTATCGTACAGGGATTGGACAGAATAATGTGAACACCATACTCAGACACGTGACTATGAATTCAGCTGCGTACGCACGCAAAGGTATCCACCACCTTTGGGTTGCAATAGCCTTGTTTAGAACATCAAGGCCCTGTTTAAGTGCATTTAAAGTGTCTTTTCGCAAAATTTCTTTCAGAATGATGATAAAATGAGCGACCTAACGGACTTCGAAAAAGGGCTAATTGTTGGTGGCTAGCTAGTTAGTGCCCCAATAGCAACCGTCGTCAGGATAGTAGGAGTATCAAGAGCTCCTGTGCCTACCCTCAGAAGCAACAATCGTCAGGGTAGTAGGGGTATCGAGAGCTACTGTGCCTAGCCTCAGTAGCAACAGTCGTCAAGGTAGTAGGGGTATCGAGAGCTACTGTGCCTAGCCTCAGTAGCAACAGTCGTCAGGGTAGTGGGGGTATCGAGAGCTACTGTGCCTAGCCTCAGTAGCAATAGTCGTCAGGGTAGTAGGGGTATCAAGAACTACTGTACCTAGCCCCAGTAGCAACAATCGTAGCAACAGTCGTCAGGGTAGTAGGGGTATCGAGAGCTACTGTCCCTAGCCTCAGTAGCAACAGTCGTCAGGGTAGTAGGTGTATCGAGAGCTACTGTGCCTAGCCGCAGTAGCAACAGTCGTCAGGGTAGTAGGGGTATCGAGAGCTACTGTGCCTAGCCTCAGTAGCAACAGTCGTCAGGGTAGTGGGGGTATCGAGAGCTACTGTGCCTAGCCTCAGTAGCAACAGTCGTCAGGGTAGTGGGGGTATCGAGAGCTACTGTGCCTAGCCTCAGTAGCAACAGTCGTCAGGGTAGTGGGGGTATCGAGAGCTACTGTGCCTAGCCTCAGTAGCAACAGTCGTCAGGGTAGTGGGGGTATCGAGAGCTACTGTGCCTAGCCTCAGTAGCAACAGTCGTCAGGGTAGTTGGGTTATCGAGAGCTACTGTGCCTAGCCTCAGTAGCAACAGTCGTCAGGGTAGTGGGGGTATCGAGAGCTACTGTGCCTAGCCTCAGTAGCAACAGTCGTCAGGGTAGTGGGGGTATCGAGAGCTACTGTGCCTAGCCTCAGTAGCAACAGTCGTCAGGGTAGTGGGGTTATCGAGAGCTACTGTGCCTAGCCTCCGTAGCAATAGTCGTCAGGGTAGTAGGTGTATCAAGAGCTACTGTGCCTAGCCCCAGTAGCAACAGTCGTCAGGGTAGTAGGGGTATCAAGAGCTACTGTGCCTAGCCGCAGTAGCAACAGTCGTCAGGGTAGTAGGGGTATCGAGAGCTACTGTGTCTAGCCTCAGTAGCAACAGTCTTCAGGGTAGTGGGGATATCGAGAGCTACTGTGCCTAGCCTCAGTAGCAATAGTCGTCAGGGTAGTAGGTGTATCAAGAGCTACTGTGCCTAGCCCCAGTAGCAACAGTCGTCAGGGTAGTAGGGGTATCGAGAGCTACTGTGCCAAGCCTCAGTAGCAACAGTCGTCAGGGTAGTGGGGGTATCGAGAGCTACTGTGCCTAGCCTCAGTAGCAATAGTCGTCAGGGGTGTCAAGAGCTACTGTGCCTAGCCCCAGTAGCAACAGTCGTCAAGGTAGTAGGGGTATCGCGAGCTACTGTGCCTGGCCTTAGTAGCAACAGTCGTCAGGGTAGTGGGGGTATCGAGAGCTACTGTGCCTAGCCTCAGTAGCAATAGTCGTCAGGGTAGTAGGAGTATCAAGAGCTACTGTGCCTAGCCCCAGTAGCAACAGTCGTCAGGGTAGTAGGTGTATTGAGAGCTACTGTGCCTAGCCTCAGTAGCAACAGACGTCAGGGTAGTGGGGGTATCGAGAGCTACTGTGCCTAGCCTCAGTAGCAATGGTCGTCAGGGGTATCAAGAGCTACTGTGCCTAGCGTCGTGACAGGATACCATGTTCGTGGCAAAACATGGTCTTCGAAACACAAGAGCCGGTGGAAAACGATAGACAGGAGAGCGTTAAAGAAGATTGTTACCCGTAATAAGAAAACCACGGCGCGTAAAATTAGTGAAGAGCTCAATCTGTATCTCCAGACCCCAGTATCAACTAAAACAGTGCGCAGGGAACTCCATAAACAAGATGTTCATGGCAGAGCTACTATTGCAAAACCTCTGGTGACCCGGATGAATGCACACCTACAACGGCAGTGGTGCCAAGAGCATACAACGTGGACTGCCGATGCATGGAAGCGTGTAATGTGGTCGGATGAGTTCACATTCACACTATTCCCCACCACAGGACGTGTTTACGCGTTGAGAACACCGCCAGAAGCGTACAACCCGGACTGTCTGCTCCCAACAGTACAGCATGTTAGTGGTTCTGTCATGCTCTGGACGGTCATATCGTAGTTTTCATCGGATCCCTTGATCACCTTGATAGGACGGATGACTGGTAGGGCTTAGGAAACTATTTTGACCGACCATGTCTATCCAATTGCTCAGGCATTGTTTCCTGCAGGGGATGCCATCTATCAAGACGATAACGTTCCCCAATTCACAGAACTCGGAATGTCCAATCATGGTTTGAAGGACATGAGGACGAACTTTCACCCTTCCTTGGCCTCCCCAGTTACCAGACTTCAACATCAACGAGCCACTATGGTCTGTGTTGGAAAGCAGAATAAAATCTCGTTATCCTCCTCCTGCATCTCTCAAAAACCTGGAGCAGTTTGTGCATGAAAAATGGTGTAACATCACACTAACCAACATCCAGGATTTGTATGCGTCCACTCCAAGGAGGATTCAGGCGGTTTGAACGTCAAATATATATATATATATATATATATATATATATATATATATATATATATATATATACACTGAAGAGCAATTGAACTAGTGATACCTGCTTAGTAATGTGTAGCACCACCTTTCGCCCTGATGACGGAGGCGATTCGTCTCGGCATGGATTCGACAAGACACCGGAAGCGTTGGGAAGCCATACGGATCCACGACCCCTGAACAAGCTCTCACAGTTCACGAAGATTTGATGGAGGGGGGTCAGAGCCTCGAACATCTCTCTCGATGGCATCCCAGATGTGCTCGATGGGATTGAGCTCAGGTGACATAGCTGGCCAAGGAAGCGAGGCGAGGTCACGTCGGTGGAGTGTTCATCCAACCTTTCGGATACAATTCGGGAGCTTAATTGCCTTGTTGCATGATGAGGTCCCCAGTGGGATGTTGAAGACGCACAAACGGGAGCAAATTGTCGTCCAAGATATCCTCGTAACGTTGACCTGTGAGGGAAGATGTCACACGTACCAGTGGTCACATTTCAGTCCACGTAAACAGTCCCCAGACAAGAATGCCACCCCCAACAGATTGAAGATTACCCAGTTGGCAAGTAGGATCCATCGCTTCATGTGGTTTGCGCCGTACTCGTATCCTGTCATCCGCATGTACCAACGTGAATCTCGACTCATCAGTCCAGGCAACATTTTCCCACATGTCTAGGGTCCAGTGGCGATGTTCCCGCGCCCATGCTAATCTTTGCACCCTGTGATGTGCGGTCAGCAGTGGTAATCTCGTGGGACGATGGCTTCTGTACCCCATAGCGAGGAGATGGTTCTGGATGGTGTGGCTGCTTACACGTTTTTGTGCACCAGCGTTAAATTGCCGAGTGATTTCTTGCACTGTGGCACGTCTATCCGCTGTTACAATGCGAGCAAACCGAGGATGACCTCACTCATCCACACGTTCTGGTCCACGGCAGACGGCCTTTGCAGGGATGGTTTTACCGGATTCGATGTACTCACGGTGCAACCGTGACACAGTCGCTCATGAAAATCCCAGTGCCTGCACGTCTTTCCGAAATGGAATGACCCATTCGTCGGGCCCCGACAATTTTCCCACAATCAGATGCGGTTAGATCCTTCGTCTTACCCATACTGCGTCCGACTCTTACTGATTCCTGTCGCATCACTCCTTATATTGTGGGATTGCTGCATATGTCATGTCGTTTCCGTTTACAGGGCCGCCCACAGCGCCACACTTGCATAATGCCAGCTGTCTCTCATTCAATTGCTCTTCAGTGTATATATACCTAAAGAAGATGCTGGAAATGATCTCCACGCGGCGGCACATGTTTTTCGTAACGCATAGATGGCGTGATTTCCGCTATAGTCTGAATAATGTTTGTTTTGAAGGACTGCGGGTGGCGCAGTGGTCTAAGCGATGGCCTCTGATCCTTCGTCCGAAAGGGGTCCGGGTTCGAATCCCGGTGAGGCATGGATGTTGTGTTTCGCTTACGGCACTGGCTCTCTCCCTTCCCTGGAACCAGTGACCCTAAATTAGGGACGGGCGACTGCTTATAGCCCATTGAGTTGCTCACGGTGGTCGATAAACCTCCAATCAGTCAAACTAACAAACAAACATGCGGGTTGTTTGCATAAACACGGTCTTTTAATTTTCTCACTGGGAAAAAAGCATTATTCCGGAAATAAAACATTGTTCAATAAGCCCTTGTTGTATCGAGTAAGTTTACGAAACCAACGGCAATACATGCAGCAGGTGCTTAAACGTATCAGGTGTCTTCAGTTCTTGGACAACTTTCACTTTGTATGAATGAAGCTGCAATCTTTTAATTGCTTTCTGTACTGAGCCCTAAGAAAGTTTCACTTGTTGAGATAAGCGACGAAGCGATTTTGTAGGTGACTGTTGCAAACGTTTTTCAACATCGTGTATCACTTCCGCCGTTAACCCACCTGGCCGGCCATTTTCAGGCACATCAGCAACACTTCCAGTTTTCCGCGTACCAGTAAAGTGTGTATCGTTGATTTACTTACCACAGTATGCTGCAGAAATTTTTTTCCGGAACTCTTCTATGCACCGTTCGTAAGACTGCGTTTGCAAATAAGCTTCAAGTAAGTAATTTCTCTGCTCCTTG
The DNA here is from genome assembly GCA_039090855.1 of Macrothele yani. NCBI lineage: Eukaryota > Metazoa > Arthropoda > Arachnida > Araneae > Macrothelidae > Macrothele > Macrothele yani. The sequence goes on along the minus strand of CM077032.1, from coordinate 73,646,938 downwards.
GTCAAACCCATGTCTCTGTGCAAATGGCGCCGTTAAAGTGAGCAAACTGCGTAGCACACGTGGAACCGGTTATTCATTTCTGGCACTCTGCCAATTTCCTTCAGGCATTCAACAAGTGCATATATTTGATCTCGATGAGTTGACGACACGTGTTGCCACATCAACTGGTTGAACTTTTTCTGCTTACAGCATAACGCAATAATTTTTTATTCAGGGTTCGGGAACTTTACGATCACTCTGTATATACACTATATTGACAAAAGTCACCGGGGCCGCCCCGGTGGCGCAGTGGTCTAAGGCGCTGGCCTCTGAGCATTCGTCCGTAAGGGGCCGGGTTCGAATCCCGGTGAGGCATTGATGTTGTGTTTGTCTTACGGCACTGGCTCACTCCCTTCCCTGGAACGAGTGACCCTAAATTAGGGACGGGCGACTGCTTATAGCCCATTGAGTTGCTCACGGTGGTCGTTAAACCTCCAATCAAAAAAAAAAAAAAAAAAAAAAAAAGTCACCGGGCACCCCTTCAAAAGCAATTGGACGGATCTGCTGCATTGTTAATATGCGCGGTACAGCTGCAAACGGTATAAAAACAAGCACCGCGATCATAGCGTGAGGTTGAGTGAAACTGTCGCTGAACTGATTTTGAGAAAGGAAAGACTGTTGGGTGTTATAATACTGAGTTGTGCATAAGAGAAACCGAGAGGCGTTTAAACATATCCAAGTCAACTGTTTCAGATGTACTGAATAAGTGGAAGACACATGGCGTACCTGAAGCAGCAAAACGTACCGGCAGACCAAAGAAAATAGGTGAATAAGAACGTCGAAGCCTCAGGAGAATAGTTGCAGCTGATCGACGGAGTACTGCGCAAGACCTCAGTGTCCAGGTGAGTAAAAATGCTGGAATCTCGGTATGTACACGTACCATTCGTGGTCGTGCGGCTGCTCATAAGTCTTTCATCTTCACTCTGAATTCTACTCGTCGTTTAGCATGGTGTAAAGAAAGTTTATCGTGGACCGTAGATCAATGGAAACGGTTCATATGGACTGATGAATCCAGATACACGATCCATCAGTCTGATGGGCGTGTGTGGGTATGGCGGCAGCCAGGGGAACGCTATTTAATACAGTGTACTGTTCCTACAGTCACGTTTGGAGCTGGAAGTGTACTCGTGTGGGTGTGTTTTTCGTGGTATGGTCCCGGCCCATTGGTTATCGTGGACAAACCTGCTAACCAGCACGTCTATCTTGATATTCTGGAGAATTATGCCCTACAAACTCTGTGGCAATACTATGGAACCGAGCCTTGTTGGTACCAATGCACCAAGCCCATAAGCAAGGAGTGCTACGGCGGGTAATTACGTATCGTGTGTGGACTGGCCAGCGCAGAGCCCTGATCTTAATCCCTTAGAGAATCAATGGGATGAGTTAGAGCACCGCATAAGAAGTTTGGAAACAAGGCCTACTACTAAGCAACAGTTAGCGGCAGCATTATGTACTGAATGGAAGCGCATACCTATGACTGTGTTCCAAAATTTTGTCGAAAGCATGTCTCGAAGGGTCAGTGCATGCATTAAGGCAAAAAATGGATCGACACCGTACTAATGCATGTCTATAAATGCTGTGTTGTGTTTCTCTTCTAGGTGTCTGGTGACTTCTGTCAATAAAGTGTATACATACATACATACATGTCACTAATCTGTTCTCTGAGATTCAGAGGTTAGCTCCAAAAAGAAATACAAAAAACCAGATAATTTTACTTACTGTTGTCGTACAACTTCTCCATTTACAGCGATCCTGACATACAACTCGGGCTTCACAGATATCCATTACACGCCATACACAAGATCTTTTATACTTCATACTCATAATCTTTTTCTCATGCAGACACTCCTGAATCTGATCCACCCATCTCTTCCTTGGCCTTCCTCTGCCTTTCCTTCCTGCCACTTGGGCTGAAAAGATTTTTTTAGTAAGCATCTCATCACTCATTCTTTCAACATGGCCAAACCACCGAAGCATATTGGTCTCCACCTTGCTAACAACATTTTGCTTCACATCACACAACTGCAATACATCTTCATTCCTCACACAATCAGACCGTGTCTTGCCACAAACCCCACGTAAGTAACGAATTTCTCCAGCACACAAACGACTCCTATGTTTCTTCTGCAGTACCAAGGTTTCACTGCCATACATCAGAGTAGGAACAAATACAGTTTCATACACAGCCATGCGGGACTCTCTAGAGAACCCATCATTTCTGTGAAAACCTCCCAGAGCAGCTATGACTTTCAAAGAAGAATTCCCTCGGCTACCGATTTCACCATTCAACTTGTTCTCTGTTACTTCAAATGTCTTCGTTCTTTTTCCTTCGTCCGTTGAATATCGTTGCGGGCAAAAAATGTAGACGGTTTTTATGCAAAAGAATTTTCTGCAAGAATTTTTTCAGAATTCTGTTTAACTAGTTTGCTCAGCATTTTCCCTTCGACGTTTAGAACATTACATAGCACAGAAGAGATTTTATTTCAAAGTTTGCTGGAGGAGTTAACCAGCTAGCACATTCATTCCCCGTTCTTTACCCTTTTTTTAAAATTCCAGACTTCATTTTAAATTCTGGAGAGAATGATGCAACATGAGATTCGACGTCGGTAGATATCACAGACTGTTCCTGTCAAAGAAGAAATTCCCACAAAATACTGAACTGCTGGGAAGCTAGCTGGCTTGGGGGAAATCGTCCAGGAATTGGTTATTAGTCATCGGACCGTGATTTCCCCGTATTGATCGCTTGTCAGTCCGTTATCATTGAAAAGACAAGAAGAGAAGTAAGAATAAATGGATATAGCGTATCTCCATTCCATAGAGGCCAGCTGTTCCTCAAACTTCTGAATATTCTTTCCTTGATGTTAGCCCTCCGTTGCGGAATACGCAGATTCCTTCTGTTGAAATGTTAATATTCTAACTCCCAAAGAAAAAAACACATAAAATTCAAAAACCCTTGCGAGAAAGACAAAACATAAAAAGTTGCGCTCGATATCTCTCTTACCAAACTAAAACTAATATTAAACGAGGAATAAAAAGGCAACAGTAATTCAGTACCTAAACTAAAAACCGTAGTGCTCGGGTAACTAAGGCTTTCATGAGCTGGGGTCACACTTAGAGTTATTGTGCGTTTTCTCAGGCACGAAATATTAATTCACAGGTCCTAAGCCTAGGGCTTTTTAATAGTTTTTACTTTATCATTGTCATATTCACAACGTTTACACAACAAATGAATGTAATAATATTGCGCTTTTACTTAGGCAGGAAGTATTAATTCATAGGCCCTATGCCTAGGCCTTTGTGACAGCTTTTATTCTATCAATGCCATATTCACAACGTTTACACAGCAAATCAGGTTAATAACATTGCAGTTTACTCAGACACGAAATATTAATTCATAGGCCCTAGGCCTTTTTAGTGGTTTTTACTTCATCAATGCCATATTCACAACGTTTATACAACAAATAAATGTAATAATATTGCGTTTTTACTTAGGCAAGAAATATTAATTCATTGGCCCAAGGCCTAGGCCTTTTTGACAGTTTTTATTCTATCAATGCCATATTCACAACGTTTACACAGCAAATCAGGTTAATAATATTGCGGTTTGCTCAGGCACGAAATATTAATTCATAGGCCCTAGGCCTTTTTAGTAGTTTTTACTTCATCAATGCCATATTCACAACGTTTATACAACAAATAAATGTAATAATATTGCGTTTTTACTTAGGCAAGAAATATTAATTCATTGGCCCAAGACCTAGGCCTTTTTGACAGTTTTTTCTATCAATGCCATATTCACAACGTTTACACAGCAAATCAGGTTAATAACATTGCGGTTTACTCAGACACGAAATATTAATTCATAGGCCCTAGGCCTTTTTAGTAGTTTTTACTTCATCAATGCCATATTCACAACGTTTATACAACAAATAAATGTAATAATATTGCGTTTTTACTTAGGCAAGAAATATTAATTCATTGGCCCAAGGCCTTGTTATTAGTTTTTACTTTATCAATGCCATATTCACCACGTTTACACACAAAAAAAAATGTAATAGCATTGCTCTTTTACTGAGGCACGAAATATTCGTTCATAGGCCGTAGGTCTGGGCCTATGAATTAATATTTCGTGCCCAAGTAAAAGCGTAATATTATTAACTTGATTTGCTGTGTAAACGTTGTGAATATGGCATTGGTAGAATAAAACCTGGTAAAAGGGCCTAAGCCTAGGCCTATGGCCTGTGAATAAATATTTCGTGCCTAAATAAAAGCGCAATATTATTAACTTGATTTGATGTGTAAACGTTGTGAATATGGCATTGGTAGAATAAAAACTGGTAAAAGGGCCTAAGCCTAGGCCTATGGCCTGTGAATAAATATTTCGTGCCTAAATAACAGCGCAATATTATTAACTTGATTTGCTGTGTAAACGTTGTGAATATGGCATTGGTAGAATAAAAACTGGTAAAATGGCCTAAGCCTAGGCCTATGGCCTGTGAATAAATATTTCGTGCCTAAATAACAGCGCAATATTATTAACTTGATTTGCTGTGTAAACGTTGTGAATATGGCATTGGTAGAATAAAAACTGGTAAAAGGGCCTAAGCCTAGGCCTATGGCCTGTGAATAAATATTTCGTGCCTAAATAACAGCGCAATATTATTAACTTGATTTGATGTGTAAACGTTGTGAATATACACTGGTAGAATAAAAACTGGTAAAAGGGCCTAAGCCTAGGCCTATGGCCTGTGAATAAATATTTCGTGCCTAAATAACAGCGCAATATTATTAACTTGATTTGATGTGTAAACGTTGTGAATATACACTGGTAGAATAAAAACTGTTAAAAAGGCCTATGCTTGTGACCTATGACTATAATATTTAGTGCCTAGGTAAAAGCGCAATGCTATTGACTTGATTTGATACGTAAGCGTTATGAATATAAAGTCGGCGGATAACAATCTGTTAAAAAGGCCGAGGTGTAGAGCCTATGAATTAATTAAGTAAAATAAAAGTATTACAAATTTGATATGTTATGTAAATAATTAGTGCCTAAGTAAAAGTGCAGCGTTATTAAAAAAATCCCACCTTATCGTCCTTTCCCGAACACAGCAATTTTCGCTTGGCTTACATAGAACGTTTTCTTGAAATTTGTTTGGAGTTCCCAATTCATTTCTCAATGTAGGCCGGGAAACGGCAATCTTTATACCCCTTCCCTCGAAGTTCTGTGGCCAGTTGCCCTAAGTATGAACCGACATGAAAATTCAGACAAACAAAACAGCCCCTTCCCATCGTTAGGCACCTTGGGAAACTGCCACACATAATTCGGAAACTTGGAAAACTGCCACACATTCAAAGTGTTCCTCGGAGGAATATCAATTTGTGCCCGGCCCCTTAATGAAAAGCGTGTATCAGTTTTCCTGTGCGGCGGTTTTCCGATATGTGGCAGTTTTCTAAGTTGCTGAAAGATGTGTGGCAGTTTTCCTGTGTGACGATCTTCCGCCAACCCGGAAGTTCGACACCTTTTAGAATCTGTTTCCATGTGTCTGTGAGCCGTGATTGCAGAGAAAGGTGGAGTAACGCGGTACTAGGAAGGTGTTCATAATGCAAAGAAAACTCAGTGTATATTGTAACAGGTTGTGAAGAAAGTACTCGGAAAATAGAGAAGCATGTACACTCACTTCCAAAAGTTAAGCACGCAGAGGGAGAAGTTAATTTCCGGAAGCCAATCGGAATTGGAGAGGCTGCAATTCGCCGCAGCGGTAGATGGAAGTATGCAAATGCGGCAGGTAACAGCGAATCACGGTGTCTTGCCGAGAAATATGCAAAACAGGCAGTCGTATAAGAAGCCAGCACTCTGAAGGGGTACAGGAGTTGCATGCAAGTGCTGCTACAAGGTGTTGAGAACTGTCGGAGGATTTGTTTTGAAGACAGACTTGATTTTATGGCTTCCAGAAGACGATTGGAAGATTCTGAGCGCTGGCGTGCCGTCGGGCGCATTGAAGCAGGACAGTCAATCACAGATTTTGCTGGGTTTTTTCGACGTGAATCATTCTGTCATTTCCCGTTTATGGAAACAATTTCTAACCAGCCAAAGAGTTGTCCGCAGACCTGTGGCCGGTCGCCCAACGGAAGACCGATATATTGCTGTTGTAGCCAAGCGGAATGGAAGAGCGACGTCCACACGTGTGACATCTATGGTTACGGCGGCCATTGGTAAGACGATATCTGCCACTACTGTACGTCGAGGGCTACACATGAAGGGACTGTATGCCCGGGTACCCCGAGTTTGTGTTCCTCTATCCGTCCAATCCAGAGAGGCACGATTAAAGTGGTGTCGCCAACATGTCAATTGGACTGTGTCTGATTGAGCAACGTTATGTTAACGGATGAGTCCATATTTGCCCTGTAACCCGATGACAAGCGTGTACGGGTGTGGAGGGAAGAAGGCACACGCAATCGACCCCAGAACATCACCGAACATCATGCATTCCGAGGTGGAAGCATCATGATCTGGGCAAGAATTTCGTTGGGATATCGCACCGACCTTCACATCTACAGACGGGGTTCTGTGACGGCTGTACGGTATCGGGATGAAGTGCTAGACCCCACTGTGCGATTTTGCACTGCAGCAGTTGGTCCTGCCTTCGTTTTAATGGACGATAATGCGCGTCCCCATAGAGCTGCCATCGTCGACGACTACCTGGAGAGTGAGGGGATGGAGCGTATGGAGTGGCCGGCGTACTCTCCCGACCTTAATCCCATTGAAAATCTTTGGGATGCTCTCGGCCGTGCTGTGTGTTCACGTCTCCAGCACCCAACCACTCTCACAGCTTTGGAAACTGCTCTACAGGAGGAATGGCGATTACTGGACTCTGCGGTGGTTGATCATCTCATAAAAAGCATGGTCAGACGTTGTAAACCTTGTATGCAGATGAGGGGTGCTCACAAACCCTATTAATGTCGGGTTTTGTTGTTTGTTGTGACTTTGTTACTCACTTTGTAAATGCCTACAATTTGACGTCATCTTATAATTTCTGAAAATTCAATATCATTTTCATCTCTGTCTGTATTTCTTTGTTTTGATTCATTAATAAACACATTTCCTACGTTCCTGCCGCATTTTCGTGTCAATCCAAGCAGTACGTCTCCATTTTTGGAAGTGAGTGTATATCAAGCTTAACAGATCGTGCAAAAAACACTTAATGCAATCGTCCTGGTCGTTCCCATTTGAACTGATGGCCTTGTTCCACCGATCCACGAGTTGAAATATCGCATTGCGTTAGCAGTCTGACGAGCAGGAGTTGGAGAAGTCATCCGTGCAACGGGATTTTTAGAAAACATGGATAAATAACTTTATCCATGAAACATTTCACATCATCGTCATTAGCAAAGTTTTTCTCAGCGAGAATATATGTATGTATACACTATATTGACAAAAGTCGCCGGACACCTAGAAGAGAAGCACAACATAGTATTTATTAGTACGGTGTCGGTCCACCTTTGGCCTTAATGCATGCACTGACCCTTCGAGACATGATTTCGACAAGGTTTTGGAACACAGCGATAGGTATGCGCTTCCATTCAGTACATAATGCTGCCGCTAACTGTTGCTTAGTAGTAGGCCTTGGTAACAAACTCCTTATGCGGCGCTCTAATTCATCCCATAGGTGCTCTATGGGATTAAGATAAGGGCTATGTGACGGCCAGTCCACAGACGATAGAGAATTACACGCCGTAACAGTCACCTTCTATGTTACCTGGGCGCCGGCCGCTCCATGGTTTGCGGTTGATTCTGGACTGCTACACCTCTCAGTACCCTAGGACATTCTACACCTCCTTTGCTGAGTTCCGTGGCACCCTGGTGCCCCTCCTCCACTCTACGACTCGTGCAATCCACGCTACCGTTGAATTGTGAATGCTAATGTCATCTCAGTGTATTTTCATGCTTACTCGTGTACATTAATTACTTTCACCCCGCCTGTATTATGTTGCTTTGGTGCCCTCGTTAAATAACTTGCACAATTGTGCACGCTGTGTTTTTATCTCATGTTTGTAATGTTTTACCTTCACGGCGGTGTTTGTGCTGTTCTTTTTCTAACTGTGTACTATTGTTTCGCCTGTGTTATCCTGTAAATCATGCCCAGCCAATGTCGTGTGACACGATGTGTTTCTCTCCGTCGCTTCTGCAATTTTTATGCAATAAGCTTTGCTTGCAGCATCTGTTATTCATCCCCATTGTCATTGCAGTGTATATACCATCATGTTTTAACAGTTTGTATTATTTCCCAGTGAGACGCCCAACGCTGTACGTCTCCCTCTTATGTTTTCTTTTGATGACTATAATAAAGCGATTTTGAAACCTTGCTTTATAGCTCGGTGCATTATACTGCTGGTACCAACAAGGCTCGGTTCCATAGTATTGCCACAGAGTTGGTAGGGTATAATTGTCCAGAATATAGAGGTAGACGTACTGGTTAGCAGGTTTGTCCACGATAACTAATGGACCGGGACCATACCACGAAAAACACACCCACACGAGTACACTGCCAGCTCCAAACTTGACCGTAAAAACAGTAAACTGTGATAAATAGCGTGCCGCCATACCCACACACGGCCATCAGACTGATGGATCGTGTATCCGGATTCATCAGTCCATAGGACCTGTTTCCACTGATCTACGGTCCACGGTAAATGTTCTTTACACCCTGCTAAACGACGAGTAGCATTCCGAGTGGAGATGAAAGGCTTATGAGCGGCCGAACGATCACGGTAACCCATGAAATGAAGTTATCTGCGAATGGTATGTGTACATACCGAGGTTCCAGCATTTTTACTCACCTGTACATTGAGGTCTTGCGCAGTACTCCGTCGATCATCTGTAACTACTCTCCAGAGGCTTCGACGTTCTTATTCACCTATTTTCTTTGGTCTGCCGGTACGTTTTGCTGCTTCAGGTACGCCATGTGTCTTCCACTTATTCAGTACATCTGAAACAGTTGACTTGGATATGTTTAAACGCCTCTCGGTTTCTCTTATGGACAACTCACTAATATAACATCCAACAATCTTTCCTTTCTCAAAATCAGTTCAGCGACAGTTTCGCTCAACCTCACGCTATGATCGCGGTCAGCTGCAGGCTTGTTTTTATACCGTTTACAGCTGCACCGCACATCTCAAAAACGCAGCGGATCCGTTCATTTGCTTTTTAAGGGGTGTCCGGTGACTTTTGTCGATATAGTGTATATGTATCAGCGAGAATATATGTATATATATATATATATATATATATATATATATATATATATATAGGTCAGGTGATGCGTAACATCACAGCCTCTCCTTGACAAATGTCAACCCCGCCTTCTCGTGGTGCATCCTGTTCCCACTAAAGGGGCTCTGACGACCGCCCATAGCGGTATAACTATACCATCGGGATCAGAGGAAATGCTATCCCACACTCACCAACCCCGCTTGGCCAGCGTGGTGAGTTATGGCCAAACCCCTCAAAATGATTCCACAACTTAAATCTTGGCCCTCAGTCTCCGGCAGCTGGAATGTACCTGGCCAAGGCAGCGGCCAGTGCGACATGAAGGCAGAGGGTGCTAAGAATCCCCGGAGGACCGGACTAGGCTGCCATCTGATGCTGACCTTGGCTACTTACAATGGACGCTCCCTATCTTCTGATTCAAGGCTTCTTGAATTGGAAGAGGAACTACAAAGATCAAGTGGGACATCGTAGGGCTAAGTGAGGTAAGGAGAAAAGGAGAAGATCTCATCGAACTGAAAAGTGGACATCTCTTCTACTATCGTGGGACAGATACTGGCAGAACTAGTGGTGTTGGATTTATAATAAACAAGAAACTGAAGGACAAAGTTGTAGAAGTTGAAAGTTCCTCTGACAGAGCTGCACGACTTGTTATCCAACTCTCGAAAAGAATGCCAGGCTCAGATTATTCAAACTTATGCACCCACCACAAGTCATCCTGAAGAAGAAATTGAAGAATTTTATGAGAAATTTGTCATCTAAATAATAAAGGTAAGCAGCATTTGAAGATAATTATGGGAGATTTCAATGCAAAAATAGGGCAACAGCAACAGAATGAAACTTCAGTAGGTAAATTCGGTCATGGCAACAGAAACCAGCGTGGAAATACTCTCGTTGAGTTTGCAGAGGCAGAAGGGTTTTTCATCTTGAACTCCTTCTTCAAGAAAAAGCCACACAGGAAATGGACATGGAGACATCCAAATGGGACGACAAGTGAAATTGATTTTATTATGTGTAACAAAAAATTCGTCATAGAAGACTGCAGTGTGCTAAACAAGTTCAACACAGGTAGTGACCATAGATTGGTGAGATGTAAGATGCACCTCAACACTAAACTTGAACGTGGCAAGCTCATAAGACAAACAAAATCTATTGACATAACCAACCTTAAAAAAACACCATAATACCTTCAAGTTAGAACTGAAGAACAGGTTCTCTGCTTTAGAAGGCTAACATCGGAAGAAGTGGACATCTCTGAAGTTAACAGAAAAGTAACCAAAGCTCTTATGGAAACAGCAACAAAATTAGCTGGGTCTAAGAACAAATTGCATGTGAACAAATTATCAGGAAAAACCAAAATGTTGATGCAAAAAAGAAGAGAGATGAGGACAACTAAAGATGTGACTTCCAAAAGTGGAATATATAGAGCTATGCAAGACAGTAAAGAAAAAGTATCACTGAAGACGTAAGGAAATTCAACTGTGAACTAGTGAGGAAAGCAATTGAAAACAACCAAAGCCTAAAGATAGCAAAGGGACATCTCAGTAAGGAAGAAAACAGATTATGGCACTGAGAAAAGAAGATGGTTCTGTAACAAGAAATAGAGGCGAAATTTTGACAGAGTGAAAGATTTCTACTCCAAATTATATGAAAAGGGATGATATATGCACTCCAGACATCATGAAAGATACCAGTACAGAGTTCACTCCAGTCCTTCCAGCAGAAGTTGCACATGCAATCAAGAACATGAAGCGAGGAAAAGCTCCAGGAGAAGATGGAATTACTGTAGACATCATACAAGAAGCAAGTGGAGAAATCAAGAAACAGTACTCGCCCAAATTTTCACTCGATGCCTTAATGAAGGAAAGATTCCTGAGGATTGGAACACCGCTACAATGATCCTGCTACATAAGAAAGGTGACATTGAGGATCTCGAAACTACAGACCTATCAGCCTCCTATCAGTAGTTTATAAAATCTTCACTAAAGTTCTTTCACACCGCTTGAAGGTAACACTGGACATGGCTCAACCGAGAGAACAAGCTGGATTCAGGAGTGGCTACAGCACAATAGATCATATCCACGTGCTGAGAGAACTAATTGAAAGAGCGAGGGAATATGAACTTCCATTGTGCATGGCTTTTATCGATTATGAAAAAGCCTTTGATTCGGTGAAACCATCAGCAGTTACAATGGCTCTGAAAACCTGCGGTATTGAAGATGCATACATTAATATTATTAATAACATCTATGAAAATGCAAGTGCAAAGATTAGGCTGTTTGAAAATACAACACACGTAAAGGAATTGGAAAGGGAGTGAGACAAGGTGACACCATATCTCCGAAGCTCTTCAATGCCACATTGGAGGGTGTTTTTCAGTCGCTGAGCTGGAAAACAAGGGATAAAGATTAATGGAGATTATCTAACCCACCTTCGTTTTGCTGATGACGTAGTCATTTTTGCCACTACCCCATCAGAGCTGCAGAGTATGATCCAGGAACTTGCGGACAAGAGTAAAGAAGTGGGATTAAAAATGAACTTTCAGAAGACAAAAGTGATGTTCAATGCTTTTACAGGAAATGAAGATTTATCGATTGATGGAGAAAAGCTGGAGATAACATGAACACGTACGTTTATCTTGGACAGCAGATATCAAGTGAGGGTCACATTGATGAAGAAATTAATCGGCGTACAAAACTTGCCTGGAGAGCTTTTGGAAGAAACAGCATAATTTTCAAGAGCAATATGCCATTATGTCTTAAAAGAAAAGTGTTTGATCAATGCATCCTTCCAGTGCTTACGTATGGTGCAGAGACGTGGACCTTAACTAAAAGAGACATACAAAGGCTGCAGACAACTCAAAGAAGCATGGAGAGGTGCATGCTTGGTGTAACCAGGAGAGATAAGAAGAGGAACTCGTGGATCCGAAAAATGACAAGAGTGGAAGACATCATGATCAGAGTTAAATCCCTGAAATGGCAATGGGCTGGACATACTGCCAGAAGGACAGATCATCGATGGACAGCCAGAAATTTTAGATTGGATTCCAAGGGACAGGAAAAGACCCAGAAGAAGACCACATGGGAGATGGGTGGATGAAATTCGAAAGTATGCTGGGGTGACATGGAGGAGACTGGCACAAGACAGACCGTTGTGGAGGAAACTTGGGGAGACCTTCGTCCAGCAGTGGATCGATAATGGTTGACAATGATGATGATGATGATGATGATATGTAACAATGTTCACGGAGTGCTAGGTGTGTGGCTCACACACACACACACAGAGTCGCAATTTATTTAATCTACATTTTAGGATTCATTTCTAATAAAACTCGCCAGCGTTTGTCCTAAGGCTTCGATTGGTTGCTAAAATTAATTCCCCCACAAAATGTTTTCATTAAGAGGAGAAGGTTCGTTCAGTAATCATAATATTATATTTGTGCTGAGATCCTCGGGTGCACGGTTTCTCGGCAAGACATCAGACGATACTGAAGCAACTGTGATACAACTGTGTCCCTAGATGCTCTGTTCAGCCCAGTGTACGGAATTTTCACTACATTTCTGTACTATTGTTTGTTTGTTTGTTTGATTGGAGGTTTAACGACCACCGTGAGCAACTCAATGGGCTATAAGCAGTCGCCCGTCCCTAATTTAGGGTCACTGGTTCCAGGGAAGGGAGAGAGCCAGTGCCGTAAGACAAACACAACATCCATGCCTGACCGGGATTCGAACCCGGACCCCTTACAGACGAATGATCAGAGGCCAGCGCCTTAGACCACTGCGCCACCGGGGTGGCACATTTCTGTACTATATACACTATCTACCAACAAGTAATTGGGCACCCCTGCAATCGACGATATCTGCGGTCCTGATACACGTCACGGCCGCCGCCGTTAAATATCGTGTGGGAAACAACAACGCAACCAGTCGCATGCAAGATGCCACGCAGTTCGGAGCTCTCTGATTTCGAGAAAGGTGTAATCGTCGGGTATCACAGAAATGGCAGATCCATACGTGACATATCCAGCTAGTTGAAGCACCCAAAATCGACAGTGGCCTACGTGAATGGCAAGTGGAAGATGAGAGGTGACTGTGGGAATGTGCCCCGACCCGGCAGACCCACAAAACTTGGAGTTAGAGACCGACGGGTGCTGGCCAGAGAAATTCGGAAGAACCGCACCAAATCGATTGGCCACATCCGCGAGGAGTTTCAACAGGCATCCTGGAGTGTTCTTTCGATGAATACCATCCGTAAGGAAGCCCATCTGCTCGGTTATCATGGACGTGCTGCAGCCCACAAACCTTTGATCACCAAGTCCAATAGCGCTGTTCGGCTAACGTGGTGCAAAGAACGTCGACAGTGGACCTTTGAACAGTGGAAACAGGTTCTCTGTAGCGAAGAATCAAGGTTCAGCCTCTACCGTTTGGATGGCAGGGTCTGGGTTTGGCGTCTGCCTGGAGAACGCCTCCTGCCGGAATGCATTGTGCCAACTGTGAAGTTCGGCGGCGGTGGAATTATGCTATGGGGGTGTTTCTCTTGGTATGGCACAACCCTTGGTCGCAATTCCTAGTAGACTCAACGCCAAGACCTACTGCACCGTTCTGGATGACCATGCGCTTCATACGTTGTGGGAGTCTTACGGGGTGGACCCATGTTACTTTCAGGATGACAATGCCACCTGTCATGTTGCGAGGTCGACCATGGCTAGGTATGGTGACAATGGATTTAATCGAATGGACTGGCCTGCCCAGAGCCCGGACCTCAACCCTATCGAGCGCCTGTGGGACGAGTTTTTTTTTTTTTTTTTTTTTTTTGATTGGAGGTTTAACGACCACCGTGAGCAACTCAGATGGGCTATAAGCAGTCGCCCGTCCCTAATTTAGGGTCACTGGTTCCAGGGAAGGGAGAGAGCCAGTGCCGTAAGACAAACACAACATCCATGCCTCACCGGGATTCGAACCCCGACCCCGTTCGGACGAATGATCAGAGGCCAACGCCTTAGACCACTGCGCCACCGGGGCTGCTGGGACGAGTTGGAGCGTCGACTTAAGGAGTGCCCCCACCGTCCGAAATCGGTGAAGGAACTTGTGACGTACCTGCCAGCAGGACGCACACGACTTAAAGGCAGATAGTAGTCAGAACAAACGTCTGCGTAGCTCAGTTGGTAGAGCGACTTGTTCAGGAATAAGCGGACTCGGGTTCGAATCCCGGCGTAGACCAGAAATGACGGAGAAATTTACTTCGTTATAATGGCGCCCGAACTATCCGGATGACCCGACCGTTCAAAATCTCGCAATGGTGTGATGTTCTTTCCACACCGCGAGATAGGAAAAATCAGAGAATCCCTTCTCCAGCGCTTCGAAAAATAAATGTGTGTGACGTTGCATTCCACACACCAGATTGACTGGGAGTTCTCAAGTGCACGTTCTACAGTGGATGGCTGCCTGCAACAATTCATGGTCACGGCTGACCCGTGGGCCATGCCCCCGGCCCTCTTTGGGGGGGGGGAGATGTGACGTACCTGCCAGCAGGACGCACACGACATAAAGGCAGATAGTAGTCAGAACAAACGTCCGCGTAGCTCAATTGGTAGAGTGACTTATTCCGGAATGAGGGGATCCGGGTTCGAATCCTGGCGTGGACAGAAATGAGGGAGAAATTTACTTCGTTATAAACTGACCTGTTTTCTCCAAGCCGAGTGGAAGAATATACCGCTAGCCGTCGTACAACGCCTGTTTGAGAGTATGCCCCGGAGGGTCGCAGCTGTAATCGCCGCTCGTGGAGGCTCCACCAACTATTGAAGGTGAATAAACTTCGTTTTCTTTTACTATCACAGGTGTCCAATTACTTGTTGGTAGATAGTGTATGTTAGGTGCTTGAATTAATTCCCGCTGTTGCCCAATAGAGCGCAGCAGTGGTGTGCTGTGACCCTGGCCACAGTGACCTCCCTTGCGCTCGCACGTACCGTCCGTAGTCTGCGCGAAGCAGTGTGTGAGACGTGATCGGAGGGCACAGAACACGAGTTTGTATCGCATTCACGATGTCGAGTTTCGTACCAAAAATGGAGCATTTGCGGGAAGCATTACTCTTCTGCTTTCATCTAAAGAAATCTGCAGCGGAAAGTCATCGTTTGCTAGTGCAGGTCTATGGGGAACATGCCCTATCGGAAACAGCATGCATAGAGTGGTTCCGAAGCTTCAAAGCCAACGAATATGACGTGAAGGACAAAGAGCGCTCTGGGCAGCCGAAAATGTTCGAAGATGGGGCATTGGAGGCCTTATTGGACGAGGATTCATGTCAGACACTCCACAAGTTGTCTGAAATACTACGGGACCATAAGTCAATGGTTAACAAACGTTTAAAAGCAATGGGAATGATCCAGAAGCTTGGAAACTAGATCTCAAATGACAAGGTTATTGTTCTCCACGACAACGCTAGACTTCATGTCGCCAAATCCGTGAAGGAACTCTTGGAGGCACTTGGCTGGGACTTCTTACCCCACCCACCTTATTCTCCGGACATTGCTCCCTCGGACTTCCATTTGTTCCGGTCGCTACAACATGGCCGCCTGTCAGAGCAGCACTTCCTTTCTGCCGCGGATATCCAAAAATGGCTCAATGAATAGTTCGCCTCGAAAGAACCTGCGTTTTTCTACCGCGGAATCCATTTGTTACCCGAACGATGGGAAAGGGTCGTAGCTGACAACGGACATTACTTTGAATACACTATCCTGTACCGTTCTATGGCAACACGCAGGTGTTTGTGTGGCAAAAAACAACGGGAATTAATTCAAGCACCTAGTATACGCAGAAACGGTTAATAAAATTTTGACGGCTAAATTTAAAAAGTTATTTACCGATTCAGGCGAAATTTGGAGGTCACGTTCCTATTAACGATTTATGGTGTTCATTAAAATTTCAGCCAGTTTCATAAAATAATTGCAAAGATAAGTTTCTAACTTTTTTTATCCCAGAGATTCGCCCCTCAAAGACGTCTGAAACCGAAAGCACGTGATGCATTTGATCGTCTTTAACGAATTTCGTGCAGTCAGTGTTCTAATGCTGTGTCTCCTGGACGTGTGTTAAATAATTCGTAACGCTTTTGATCCTTTTGATTCTACAGATTCCATACATTCTGTGCCGGGAAAAGCTGAATAGTAAAGCTAGTACTCTATAAATACGGACTTGTTATAAGCGGATCCTACTGTACCTGAAATGAATTCCATATGCATTCTCTGTAAAATGTCATATGCCCTGGAGGTATTTTTTCTCGCCCAGGTATTATCACTACCCACGTCATTTTATGCAGTCATGAATTTCATCAATTTTCAGTAATTCAGTTTTCAGGAACTCCTCGCTCCATTCGAGACCGAGCGCATTTATTCACCGTGCTCTTGGAAACAGTGCATATCTTCTCGACAATCAGAAAACGCGTTATTCATGGCGCTTTCATTTTCATAAGCGCTCTCGATAATCACTTCTTTCGGAACTTTCTATCTTCATTGTTGGGAAACGACATAAATCAACGGAGCTGCCTTTCTTCCGCTGAAACACACACACACACACACACACACACACACAGACGCCTGCTGCGCTCCTCAGTTTGAAGAATGATGGATATATATGAATTATTCAGAGTTTTACAATCAGGCATTTCCTTTTGGTAGCTCGCAAACACGTTTTTTATTCAGTTTCGATGCACGAGCGAACACAATAACGACTTGTTTATATTATCCCAATATTTGGAAATCTTAACGTGATTATTCACCTGTTAATTAAATTTCTCTATAACACGTATCTTAGTAATTGTTTGACAACAACCTGTTTTGTTGTTTTTATGTAGAGGATTTTAGGAGGGGAGTGTCTGACCCCAGGTCTTAAACAACCCTTTAGAAATAGGAAGCTAGGAGATTTGGGCTAGAGTGCCCGATAGGAAAGTGACACGGAAGCGAGGTAGAAGACGCCCTTATTTACTACCGGGGTCCGACGGCTTAACGTGCTCATACAATGCTATAGTAGATCAGATCAGATCATATGTAGAGGATTTTAGGAAGGGAGTGTCTGACCCCAGGTCTTAAACAACCCTTAGAAATAGGAAGCTAGGAGATTTGGGCTAGAGTGCCCGATAGGAAAGTGACACGGAAGCGAGGTAGAAGACGCCCTTATTTACTACCGGGGTCCGACGGCTTAACGTGCTCATACAATGCTATAGTAGATCAGATCAGATCATATGTAGAGGATTTTAGGAAGGGAGTGTCTGATCCCAGGTCTTAAAAAACCCTTAGAAATAGGAAGACAGGAGATTTGGGCTAGAGTGCCCGATAGGAAAGTGACACGGAAGCGAGGTAGAAGACGCCCTTATTTACTACCGGGGTTCGACGGCTTAACGTGCTCATACAATGCTATAGTAGATCAGATCAGATCATATGTAGAGGATTTTAGGAAGGGAGTGTCTGATCCCAGGTCTTAAAAAACCCTTAGAAATAGGAACACAGGAGATTTGGGCTAGAGTGCCCGATAGGAAAGTGACACGGAAGAGAGGTAGAAGACGCCCTTATTTACTACCGGGGTCCGACGGCTTAACGTGCTCATACAATGCTATAGTAGATCAGATCAGATCATATGTAGAGGATTTTAGGAAGGGAGTGCCTGACCCCAGGTCTTAAACAACCCTTAGAAATAGGAAGCTAGGAGATTTGGGCTAGAGTGCCCGATAGGAAAGTGACACGGAAGCGAGGTAGAAGACGCCCTTATTTACTACCGGGGTCCGACGGCTTAACGTGCTCATACAATGCTATAGTAGATCAGATCAGATCATATGTAGAGGATTTTAGGAGGGGAGTGTCTGACCCCAGGTCTTAAACAACCCTTTAGAAATAGGAAGCTAGGAGATTTGGGCTAGAGTGCCCGATAGGAAAGTGACACGGAAGCGAGGTAGAAGACGCCCTTATTTACTACCGGGGTCCGACGGCTTAACGTGCTCATACAATGCTATAGTAGATCAGATCAGATCATATGTAGAGGATTTTAGGAGGGGAGTGTCTGACCCCAGGTCTTAAACAACCCTTTAGAAATAGGAAGCTAGGAGATTTGGGCTAGAGTGCCCGATAGGAAAGTGACACGGAAGTGAGGTAGAAGACGCCCTTATTTACTACCGGGGTCCGACGGCTTAACGTGCTCATACAATGCTATAGTAGATCAGATCAGATCATATGTAGAGGATTTTAGGAAGGGAGTGTCTGACCCCAGGTCTTAAACAACCCTTAGAAATAGGAAGCTAGGAGATTTGGGCTAGAGTGCCCGATAGGAAAGTGACATGGAAGCGAGGTAGAAGACGCCCTTATTTACTACCGGGGTCCGACGGCTTAACGTGCTCATACAATGCTATAGTAGATCAGATCAGATCATATGTAGAGGATTTTAGGAAGGGAGTGTCTGACCCCAGGTCTTAAACAACCCTTTAGAAATAGGAAGCTAGGAGATTTGGGCTAGAGTGCCCGATAGGAAAGTGACACGGAAGCGAGGTAGAAGACGCCCTTATTTACTACCGGGGGGCCAGTACCCGGGGTCCGACGGCTTAACGTGCTCATACAATGCTATAGTAGATCAGATCAGATCATATGTAGAGGATTTTAGGAAGGGAGTGTCTGACCCCAGGTCTTAAACAACCCTTTAGAAATAGGAAGCTAGGAGATTTGGGCTAGAGTGCCCGATAGGAAAGTGACGCGGAAGTGAGGTAGAAGACGCCCTTATTTACTACCGGGGGGCCAGTACCCGGGGTCCGACGGCTTAACGTGCTCATACAATGCTATAGTAGATCAGATCAGATCATATGTAGAGGATTTTAGGAAGGGAGTGTCTGACCCCAGGTCTTAAACAACCCTTAGAAATAGGAAGCGAGGAGATTTGGGCTAGAGTGCCCGATAGGAAAGTGACACGGAAGCGAGGTAGAAGACGCCCTTATTTACTACCGGGGGCCAGTACCCGGGGTCCGACGGCTCAACGTGCTCATACAATGCTATAGTAGATCAGATCAGATCATATGTAGAGGATTTTAGGAAGGGAGTGTCTGACCCCAGGTCTTAAACAACCCTTAGAAATAGGAAGCTAGGAGATTTGGGGTAGAGTGCCCGATAGGAGAGTGACACGACAGCGAGGTAGAAGACGCCCTTATTTACTACCGGGGGTCCGACGGCTTAACGTGCTCATACAATGCTATAGTAGATCAGATCACATCATATGTAGAGGATTTTAGGAAGGGAGTGTCTGACCCCAGGTCTTAAACAACCCTTAGAAATAGGAAGCTAGGAGATTTGGGCTAGAGTGCCCGATAGGAAAGTGACACGGAAGCGAGGTAGAAGACGCCCTTATTTACTACCGGGGTCCGACGGCTTAACGTGCTCATACAATGCTATAGTAGATCAGATCAGATCATATGTAGAGGATTTTAGGAGGGGAGTGTCTGACCCCAGGTCTTAAACAACCCTTCGAAATAGGAAGCTAGGAGATTTGGGCTAGAATGCCCGATAGGAAAGTGACACGGAAGCGAGGTAGAAGACGCCCTTATTTACTACCGGGGGTCCGACGGCTTAACGTGCTCATACAATGCTATAGTAGATCAGATCAGATCATATGTAGAGGATTTTAGGAAGGGAGTGTCTGACCCCAGGTCTTAAACAACCCTTAGAAATAGGAAGCTAGGAGATTTGGGCTAGAGTGCCCGATAGGAAAGTGACACGGAAGCGAGGTAGAAGACGCCCTTATTTACTACCGGGGGTCCGACGGCTTAACGTGCTCATACAATGCTATAGTAGATCAGATCAGATCATATGTAGAGGATTTTAGGAAGGGAGTGTCTGACCCCAGGTCTTAAACAACCCTTAGAAATAGGAAGCTAGCAGATTTGGGGTAGAGTGCCCGATAGGAGAGTGACACGGAAGCGAGGTAGAAGACGCCCTTATTTACTACCGGGGTCCGACGGCTTAACGTGCTCATACAATGCTATAGTAGATCAGATCAGATCATATGTAGAGGATTTTAGGAAGGGAGTGTCTGACCCCAGGTCTTAAACAACCCTTTAGAAATAGGAAGCTAGGAGATTTGGGCTAGAGTGCCCGATAGGAAAGTGACGCGGAAGCGAGGTAGAAGACGCCCTTATTTACTACCGGGGTCCGACGGCTTAACGTGCTCATACAATGCTATAGTAGATCAGATCAGATCATATGTAGAGGATTTTAGGAAGGGAGTGTCTGACCCCAGGTCTTAAACAACCCTTTAGAAATAGGAAGCTAGGAGATTTGGGCTAGAGTGCCCGATAGAAAAGTGACACGGAAGCGAGGTAGAAGACGCCCTTATTTACTACCGGGGTCCGACGGCTTAACGTGCTCATACAATGCTATAGTATATCAGATCAGATCATATGTAGAGGATTTTAGGAGGGAGTGTCTGACCCCAGGTCTTAAACAACCCTTTAGAAATAGGAAGCTAGGAGATTTGGGCTAGAGTGCCCGATAGGAAAATGACACGGAAGCGAGGTAGAAGACGCCCTTATTTACTACCGGGGTCCGACGGCTTAACGTGCTCATACAATGCTATAGTAGATCAGATCAGATCATATGTAGAGGATTTTAGGAGGGGAGTGTCTGACCCCAGGTCTTAAACAACCCTTTAGAAATAGGAAGCTAGGAGATTTGGGCTAGAGTGCCCGATAGGAAAGTGACACGGAAGCGAGGTAGAAGACGCCCTTATTTACTACCGGGGTCCGACGGCTTAACGTGCTCATACAATGCTATAGTAGATCAGATCAGATCATATGTAGAGGATTTTAGGAGGGGAGTGTCTGACCCCAGGTCTTAAACAACCCTTTAGAAATAAGAAGCTAGGAGATTTGGGCTAGAGTGCCCGATAGGAAAGTGACACGGAAGTGAGGTAGAAGACGCCCTTATTTACTACCGGGGTCCGACGGCTTAACGTGCTCATACAATGCTATAGTAGATCAGATCAGATCATATGTAGAGGATTTTAGGAAGGGAGTGTCTGACCCCAGGTCTTAAACAACCCTTTAGAAATAGGAAGCTAGGAGATTTGGGGTAGAGTGCCCGATAGGAGAGTGACACGGAAGCGAGGTAGAAGACGCCCTTATTTACTACCGGGGGTCCGACGGCTTAACGTGCTCATACAATGCTATAGTACATCAGATCAGATCATATGTAGAGGATTTTAGGAAGGAGTGTCTGACCCCAGGTCTTAAACAACCCTTAGAAATAGGAAGCTAGGAGATTTGGGCTAGAGTGCCCGATAGGAAAGTGACACGGAAGCGAGGTAGAAGACGCCCTTATTTACTACCGGGGTCCGACGGCTTAACGTGCTCATACAATGCTATAGTACATCAGATCAGATCATACGTAGAGGATTTTAGGAAGGGAGTGTCTGACCCCAGGTCTTAAACAACCCTTAGAAATAGGAAGCTAGGAGATTTGGGGTAGAGTGCCCGATAGGAAAGTGACACGGAAGCGAGGTAGAAGACGCCCTTATTTACTACCGGGGTCCGACGGCTTAACGTGCACATACAATGCTATAGTAGATCAGATCAGATCATATGTAGAGGATTTTAGGAAGGGGAGTGTCTGACCCCAGGTCTTAAACAACCCTTTAGAAATAGGAAGCTAGGAGATTTGGGCTAGAGTGCCCGATAGAAAAGTGACACGGAAGCGAGGTAGAAGACGCCCTTATTTACTACCGGGGTCCGACGGCTTAACGTGCTCATACAATGCTATAGTAGATCAGATCAGATCATATGTAGAGGATTTTAGGAAGGGAGTGTCTGACCCCAGGTCTTAAACAACCCTTAGAAATAGGAAGCTAGGAGATTTGGGCTAGAGTGCCCGATAGGAAAGTGACACGGAAGCGAGGTAGAAGACGCCCTTATTTACTACCGGGGGTCCGACGGCTTAACGTGCTCATACAATGCTATAGTAGATCAGATCAGATCATATGTAGAGGATTTTAGGAAGGGAGTGTCTGACCCCAGGTCTTAAACAACCCTTAGAAATAGGAAGATAGGAGATTTGGGCTAGAGTGCCCGATAGGAAAGTGACACGGAAGCGAGGTAGAAGACGCCCTTATTTACTACCGGGGGTCCGACGGCTTAACGTGCTCATACAATGCTATAGTAGATCAGATCAGATCATATGTAGAGGATTTTAGGAAGGGAGTGTCTGACCCCAGGTCTTAAACAACCCTTAGAAATAGGAAGCTAGGAGATTTGGGGTAGAGTGCCCGATAGGAAAGTGACACGGAAGCGAGGTAGAAGACGCCCTTATTTACTACCGGGGGTCCGACGGCTTAACGTGCTCATACAATGCTATAGTACATCAGATCAGATCATATGTAGAGGATTTTAGGAGGGGAGTGTCTGACCCCAGGTCTTAAACAACCCTTAGAAATAGGAAGCTAGGAGATTTGGGCTAGAGTGCCCGATAGGAAAGTGACACGGAAGCGAGGTAGAAGACGCCCTTATTTACTACCGGGGTCCGACGGCTTAACGTGCTCATACAATGCTATAGTAGATCAGATCAGATCATATGTAGAGGATTTTAAAAGGGGAGTGTCTGACCCCAGGTCTTAAACAACCCTTTAGAAATAGGAAGCTAGGAGATTTGGGCTAGAGTGCCCGATAGGAAAGTGACACGGAAGCGAGGTAGAAGACGCCCTTATTTACTACCGGGGT
Organism: Macrothele yani; assembly: GCA_039090855.1. Lineage (NCBI taxonomy): Eukaryota > Metazoa > Arthropoda > Arachnida > Araneae > Macrothelidae > Macrothele > Macrothele yani. Next base: position 73,623,903 of record CM077032.1, on the reverse strand, counting down.
CCGACGGCTTAACGTGCTCATACAATGCTATAGTAGATCAGATCAGATCATATGTAGAGGATTTTAGGAAGGGAGTGTCTGACCCCAGGTCTTAAACAACCCTTAGAAATAGGAAGCTAGGAGATTTGGGCTAGAGTGCCCGATAGGAAAGTGACACGGAAGCGAGGTAGAAGACGCCCTTATTTACTACCGGGGTCCGACGGCTTAACGTGCTCATACAATGCTATAGTAGATCAGATCAGATCATATGTAGAGGATTTTAGGAAGGGAGTGTCTGACCCCAGGTCTTAAACAACTCTTAGAAATAGGAAACTAGGAGATTTGGGCTAGAGTGCCCGATAGGAAAGTGACACGGAAGCGAGGTAGAAGACGCCCTTATTTACTACCGGGGTCCGACGGCTTAACGTGCTCATACAATGCTATAGTAGATCAGATCAGATCATATGTAGAGGATTTTAGGAGGGGAGTGTCTGACCCCAGGTCTTAAACAACCCTTTAGAAATAGGAAGCTAGGAGATTTGGGGTAGAGTGCCCGATAGGAAAGTGACACGGAAGCGAGGTAGAAGACGCCCTTATTTACTACCGGGGTCCGACGGCTTAACGTGCTCATACAATGCTATAGTAGATCAGATCAGATCATATGTAGAGGATTTTAGGAGGGAGTGTCTGACCCCAGGTCTTAAACAACCCTTTAGAAATAGGAAGCTAGGAGATTTGGGCTAGAGTGCCCGATAGGAAAGTGACGCGGAAGCGAGGTAGAAGACGCCCTTATTTACTACCGGGGTCCGACGGCTTAACGTGCTCATACAATGCTATAGTAGATCAGATCAGATCATATGTAGAGGATTTTAGGAGGGGAGTGTCTGACCCCAGGTCTTAAACAACCCTTAGAAATAGGAAGCTAGGAGATTTGGGCTAGAGTGCCCGATAGGAAAGTGACACGGAAGCGAGGTAGAAGACGCCCTTATTTACTACCGGGGGTCCGACGGCTTAACGTGCTCATACAATGCTATAGTAGATCAGATCAGATCATATGTAGAGGATTTTAGGAAGGGAGTGTCTGACCCCAGGTCTTAAACAACCCTTAGAAATAGGAAGCTAGGAGATTTGGGGTAGAGTGCCCGATAGGAAAGTGACACGGAAGCGAGGTAGAAGACGCCCTTATATACTACCGGGGGTCCGACGGCTTAACGTTCTCATACAATGCTATAGTAGATCAGATCAGATCATATGTAGAGGATTTTAGGAAGGGAGTGTCTGACCCCAGGTCTTAAACAACCCTTAGAAATAGGAAGCTAGGAGATTTGGGGTAGAGTGCCCGATAGGAGAGTGACACGGAAGCGAGGTAGAAGACGCCCTTATTTACTACCGGGGTCCGACGGCTTAACGTGCTCATACAATGCTATAGTAGATCAGATCAGATCATATGTAGAGGATTTTAGGAAGGGAGTGTCTGACCCCAGGTCTTAAACAACCCTTAGAAATAGGAAGCTAGGAGATTTGGGCTAGAGTGCCCGATAGGAAAGTGACACGGAAGCGAGGTAGAAGACGCCCTTATTTACTACCGGGGGTCCGACGGCTTAACGTGCTCATACAATGCTATAGTAGATCAGATCAGATCATATGTAGAGGATTTTAGGAAGGGAGTGTCTGACCCCAGGTCTTAAACAACCCTTAGAAATAGGAAGCTAGGAGATTTGGGCTAGAGTGCCCGATAGGAAAGTGACACGGAAGCGAGGTAGAAGACGCCCTTATATACTACCGGGGGTCCGACAGCTTAACGTTCTCATACAATGCTATAGTAGATCAGATCAGATCATATGTAGAGGATTTTAGGAAGGGAGTGTCTGACCCCAGGTCTTAAACAACCCTTAGAAATAGGAAGCTAGGAGATTTGGGCTAGAGTGCCCGATAGGAAAGTGACACGGAAGCGAGGTAGAAGACGCCCTTATATACTACCGGGGGTCCGACGGCTTAACGTTCTCATACAATGCTATAGTAGATCAGATCAGATCATATGTAGAGGATTTTAGGAAGGGAGTGTCTGATCCCAGGTCTTAAACAACCCTTAGAAATAGGAAGCTAGGAGATTTGGGCTAGAGTGCCCGATAGGAAAGTGACACGGAAGCGAGGTAGAAGACGCCCTTATATACTACCGGGGTCCGACAGCTTAACGTTCTCATACAATGCTATAGTAGATCAGATCAGATCATATGTAGAGGATTTTAGGAAGGGAGTGTCTGATCCCAGGTCTTAAACAACCCTTAGAAATAGGAAGCTAGGAGATTTGGGGTAGAGTGCCCGATAGGAAAGTGACACGGAAGCGAGGTAGAAGACGCCCTTATATACTACCGGGGGTCCGACGGCTTAACGTTCTCATACAATGCTATAGTAGATCAGATCAGATCATATGTAGAGGATTTTAGGAAGGGAGTGTCTGATCCCAGGTCTTAAACAACCCTTAGAAATAGGAAGCTAGGAGATTTGGGCTAGAGTGCCCGATAGGAAAGTGACACGGAAGCGAGGTAGAAGACGCCCTTATATACTACCGGGGTCCGACAGCTTAACGTTCTCATACAATGCTATAGTAGATCAGATCAGATCATATGTAGAGGATTTTAGGAAGGGAGTGTCTGATCCCAGGTCTTAAACAACCCTTAGAAATAGGAAGCTAGGAGATTTGGGGTAGAGTGCCCGATAGGAAAGTGACACGGAAGCGAGGTAGAAGACGCCCTTATATACTACCGGGGGTCCGACGGCTTAACGTTCTCATACAATGCTATAGTAGATCAGATCAGATCATATGTAGAGGATTTTAGGAAGGGAGTGTCTGATCCCAGGTCTTAAACAACCCTTAGAAATAGGAAGCTAGGAGATTTGGGCTAGAGTGCCCGATAGGAAAGTGACACGGAAGCGAGGTAGAAGACGCCCTTATATACTACCGGGGTCCGACAGCTTAACGTTCTCATACAATGCTATAGTAGATCAGATCAGATCATATGTAGAGGATTTTAGGAAGGGAGTGTCTGATCCCAGGTCTTAAACAACCCTTAGAAATAGGAAGCTAGGAGATTTGGGGTAGAGTGCCCGATAGGAAAGTGACACGGAAGCGAGGTAGAAGACGCCCTTATATACTACCGGGGTCCGACGGCTTAACGTTCTCATACAATGCTATAGTAGATCAGATCAGATCATATGTAGAGGATTTTAGGAAGGAGTGTCTGATCCCAGGTCTTAAACAACCCTTAGAAATAGGAAGCTAGGAGATTTGGGCTAGAGTGCCCGATAGGAAAGTGACACGGAAGCGAGGTAGAAGACGGCCTTATATACTACCGGGGGTCCGACAGCTTAACGTTCTCATACAATGCTATAGTAGATCAGATCAGATCATATGTAGAGGATTTTAGGAAGGGAGTGTCTGATCCCAGGTCTTAAACAACCCTTAAAAATAGGAAGCTAGGAGATTTGGGGTAGAGTGCCCGATAGGAAAGTGACACGGAAGCGAGGTAGAAGACGCCCTTATATACTACCGGGGTCCGACGGCTTAACGTTCTCATACAATGCTATAGTAGATCAGATCAGATCATATGTAGAGGATTTTAGGAAGGGAGTGTCTGATCCCAGGTCTTAAACAACCCTTAGAAATAGGAAGCTAGGAGATTTGGGCTAGAGTGCCCGATAGGAAAGTGACACGGAAGCGAGGTAGAAGACGCCCTTATATACTACCGGGGTCCGACAGCTTAACGTTCTCATACAATGCTATAGTAGATCAGATCAGATCATATGTAGAGGATTTTAGGAAGGGAGTGTCTGATCCCAGGTCTTAAACAACCCTTAGAAATAGGAAGCTAGGAGATTTGGGGTAGAGTGCCCGATAGGAAAGTGACACGGAAGCGAGGTAGAAGACGCCCTTATATACTACCGGGGTCCGACGGCTTAACGTTCTCATTCAATGCTATAGTAGATCAGATCAGATCATATGTAGAGGATTTTAGGAAGGGAGTGTCTGATCCCAGGTCTTAAACAACCCTTAGAAATAGGAAGCTAGGAGATTTGGGCTAGAGTGCCCGATAGGAAAGTGACACGGAAGCGAGGTAGAAGACGCCCTTATATACTACCGGGGGTCCGACAGCTTAACGTTCTCATACACTGCTATAGTAGATCAGATCAGATCATATGTAGAGGATTTTAGGAAGGGAGTGTCTGACCCCAGGTCTTAAACAACCCTTAGAAATAGGAAGCTAGGAGGTTTGGGCTAGAGTGCCCGATAGGAAAGTGACACGGAAGCGAGGTAGAAGACGCCCTTATATACTACCGGGGGTCCGACGGCTTAACGTTCTCATACAATGCTATAGTAGATCAGATCAGATCATATGTAGAGGATTTTAGGAAGGGAGTGTCTGATCCCAGGTCTTAAACAACCCTTAGAAATAGGAAGCTAGGAGGTTTGGGCTAGAGTGCCCGATAGGAAAGTGACACGGAAGCGAGGTAGAAGACGCCCTTATATACTACCGGGGGTCCGACGGCTTAACGTTCTCATACACTGCTATAGTAGATCAGATCAGATCATATGTAGAGGATTTTAGGAAGGGAGTGTCTGACCCCAGGTCTTAAACAACCCTTAGAAATAGGAAGCTAGGAGGTTTGGGCTAGAGTGCCCGATAGGAAAGTGACACGGAAGCGAGGTAGAAGACGCCCTTATTTACTACCGGGGTCCGACGGCTTAACGTGCTCATACAATGCTATAGTAGATCAGATCAGATCATATGTAGAGGATTTTAGGAAGGGAGTGTCTGACCCCAGGTCTTAAACAACCCTTAGAAATAGGAAGCTAGGAGATTTGGGCTAGAGTGCCCGATAGGAAAGTGACACGGAAGCGAGGTAGAAGACGCCCTTATTTACTACCGGGGTCCGACGGCTTAACGTGCTCATACAATGCTATAGTAGATCAGATCAGATCATATGTAGAGGATTTTAGGAAGGGAGTGTCTGACCCCAGGTCTTAAACAACCCTTAGAAATAGGAAGCTAGGAGATTTGGGCTAGAGTGCCCGATAGGAAAGTGACACGGAAGCGAGGTAGAAGACGCCCTTATTTACTACCGGGGTCCGACGGCTTAACGTGCTCATACAATGCTATAGTAGATCAGATCAGATCATATGTAGAGGATTTTAGGAAGGGAGTGTCTGACCCCAGGTCTTAAACAACCCTTAGAAATAGGAAGCTAGGAGATTTGGGCTAGAGTGCCCGATAGGAAAGTGACACGGAAGCGAGGTAGAAGACGCCCTTATATACTACCGGGGTCCGACGGCTTAACGTTCTCATACAATGCTATAGTAGATCAGATCAGATCATATGTAGAGGATTTTAGGAAGGGAGTGTCTGACCCCAGGTCTTAAACAACCCTTAGAAATAGGAAGCTAGGAGATTTGGGCTAGAGTGCCCGATAGGAAAGTGACACGGAAGCGAGGTAGAAGACGCCCTTATATACTACCGGGGTCCGACGGCTTAACGTTCTCATACAATGCTATAGTAGATCAGATCAGATCATATGTAGAGGATTTTAGGAAGGGAGTGTCTGACCCCAGGTCTTAAACAACCCTTAGAAATAGGAAGCTAGGAGATTTGGGGTAGAGTGCCCGATAGGAAAGTGACACGGAAGCGAGGTAGAAGACGCCCTTATTTACTACCGGGGTCCGACGGCTTAACGTGCTCATACAATGCTATAGTAGATCAGATCAGATCATATGTAGAGGATTTTAGGAAGGGAGTGTCTGACCCCAGGTCTTAAACAACCCTTAGAAATAGGAAGCTAGGAGATTTGGGCTAGAGTGCCCGATAGGAAAGTGACACGGAAGCGAGGTAGAAGACGCCCTTATATACTACCGGGGGTCCGACGGCTTAACGTTCTCATACAATGCTATAGTAGATCAGATCAGATCATATGTAGAGGATTTTAGGAAGGGAGTGTCTGACCCCAGGTCTTAAACAACCCTTAGAAATAGGAAGCTAGGAGATTTGGGCTAGAGTGCCCGATAGGAAAGTGACACGGAAGCGAGGTAGAAGACGCCCTTATTTACTACCGGGGTCCGACGGCTTAACGTGCTCATACAATGCTATAGTAGATCAGATCAGATCATATGTAGAGGATTTTAGGAAGGGAGTGTCTGACCCCAGGTCTTAAACAACCCTTAGAAATAGGAAGCTAGGAGATTTGGGCTAGAGTGCCCGATAGGAAAGTGACACGGAAGCGAGGTAGAAGACGCCCTTATTTACTACCGGGGGTCCGACGGCTTAACGTGCTCATACAATGCTATAGTAGATCAGATCAGATCATATGTAGAGGATTTTAGGAAGGGAGTGTCTGACCCCAGGTCTTAAACAACCCTTAGAAATAGGAAGCTAGGAGATTTGGGCTAGAGTGCCCGATAGGAAAGTGACACGGAAGCGAGGTAGAAGACGCCCTTATATACTACCGGGGGTCCGACGGCTTAACGTTCTCATACAATGCTATAGTAGATCAGATCAGATCATATGTAGAGGATTTTAGGAAGGGAGTGTCTGACCCCAGGTCTTAAACAACCCTTAGAAATAGGAAGCTAGGAGATTTGGGCTAGAGTGCCCGATAGGAAAGTGACACGGAAGCGAGGTAGAAGACGCCCTTATTTACTACCGGGGTCCGACGGCTTAACGTGCTCATACAATGCTATAGTAGATCAGATCAGATCATATGTAGAGGATTTTAGGAAGGGAGTGTCTGACCCCAGGTCTTAAACAACCCTTAGAAATAGGAAGCTAGGAGATTTGGGCTAGAGTGCCCGATAGGAAAGTGACACGGAAGCGAGGTAGAAGACGCCCTTATTTACTACCGGGGTCCGACGGCTTAACGTTCTCATACAATGCTATAGTAGATCAGATCAGATCATATGTAGAGGATTTTAGGAAGGGAGTGTCTGACCCCAGGTCTTAAACAACCCTTAGAAATAGGAAGCTAGGAGATTTGGGCTAGAGTGCCCGATAGGAAAGTGACACGGAAGCGAGGTAGAAGACGCCCTTATATACTACCGGGGTCCGACGGCTTAACGTTCTCATACAATGCTATAGTAGATCAGATCAGATCATATGTAGAGGATTTTAGGAAGGGAGTGTCTGACCCCAGGTCTTAAACAACCCTTAGAAATAGGAAGCTAGGAGATTTGGGGTAGAGTGCCCGATAGGAAAGTGACACGGAAGCGAGGTAGAAGACGCCCTTATTTACTACCGGGGGTCCGACGGCTTAACGTTCTCATACAATGCTATAGTAGATCAGATCAGATCATATGTAGAGGATTTTAGGAAGGGAGTGTCTGACCCCAGGTCTTAAACAACCCTTAGAAATAGGAAGCTAGGAGATTTGGGCTAGAGTGCCCGATAGGAAAGTGACACGGAAGCGAGGTAGAAGACGCCCTTATATACTACCGGGGTCCGACGGCTTAACGTGCTCATACAATGCTATAGTAGATCAGATCAGATCATATGTAGAGGATTTTAGGAAGGGAGTGTCTGACCCCAGGTCTTAAACAACCCTTAGAAATAGGAAGCTAGGAGATTTGGGGTAGAGTGCCCGATAGGAAAGTGACACGGAAGCGAGGTAGAAGACGCCCTTATATACTACCGGGGGTCCGACGGCTTAACGTTCTCATACAATGCTATAGTAGATCAGATCAGATCATATGTAGAGGATTTTAGGAAGGGAGTGTCTGATCCCAGGTCTTAAACAACCCTTAGAAATAGGAAGCTAGGAGATTTGGGCTAGAGTGCCCGATAGGAAAGTGACACGGAAGCGAGGTAGAAGACGCCCTTATATACTACCGGGGGTCCGACAGCTTAACGTTCTCATACAATGCTATAGTAGATCAGATCAGATCATATGTAGAGGATTTTAGGAAGGGAGTGTCTGACCCCAGGTCTTAAACAACCCTTAGAAATAGGAAGCTAGGAGATTTGGGCTAGAGTGCCCGATAGGAAAGTGACACGGAAGCGAGGTAGAAGACGCCCTTATTTACTACCGGGGTCCGACGGCTTAACGTGCTCATACAATGCTATAGTAGATCAGATCAGATCATATGTAGAGGATTTTAGGAAGGGAGTGTCTGACCCCAGGTCTTAAACAACCCTTAGAAATAGGAAGCTAGGAGATTTGGGCTAGAGTGCCCGATAGGAAAGTGACACGGAAGCGAGGTAGAAGACGCCCTTATATACTACCGGGGTCCGACAGCTTAACGTTCTCATACAATGCTATAGTAGATCAGATCAGATCATATGTAGAGGATTTTAGGAAGGGAGTGTCTGACCCCAGGTCTTAAACAACCCTTAGAAATAGGAAGCTAGGAGATTTGGGGTAGAGTGCCCGATAGGAAAGTGACACGGAAGCGAGGTAGAAGACGCCCTTATATACTACCGGGGTCCGACGGCTTAACGTGCTCATACAATGCTATAGTAGATCAGATCAGATCATATGTAGAGGATTTTAGGAAGGGAGTGTCTGATCCCAGGTCTTAAACAACCCTTAGAAATAGGAAGCTAGGAGATTTGGGCTAGAGTGCCCGATAGGAAAGTGACACGGAAGCGAGGTAGAAGACGCCCTTATTTACTACCGGGGTCCGACGGCTTAACGTGCTCATACAATGCTATAGTAGATCAGATCAGATCATATGTAGAGGATTTTAGGAAGGGAGTGTCTGACCCCAGGTCTTAAACAACCCTTAGAAATAGGAAGCTAGGAGATTTGGGCTAGAGTGCCCGATAGGAAAGTGACACGGAAGCGAGGTAGAAGACGCCCTTATATACTACCGGGGGTCCGACGGCTTAACGTTCTCATACAATGCTATAGTAGATCAGATCAGATCATATGTAGAGGATTTTAGGAAGGGAGTGTCTGATCCCAGGTCTTAAACAACCCTTAGAAATAGGAAGCTAGGAGATTTGGGCTAGAGTGCCCGATAGGAAAGTGACACGGAAGCGAGGTAGAAGACGCCCTTATATACTACCGGGGTCCGACGGCTTAACGTGCTCATACAATGCTATAGTAGATCAGATCAGATCATATGTAGAGGATTTTAGGAAGGGAGTGTCTGACCCCAGGTCTTAAACAACCCTTAGAAATAGGAAGCTAGGAGATTTGGGCTAGAGTGCCCGATAGGAAAGTGACACGGAAGCGAGGTAGAAGACGCCCTTATTTACTACCGGGGGTCCGACGGCTTAACGTTCTCATACAATGCTATAGTAGATCAGATCAGATCATATGTAGAGGATTTTAGGAAGGGAGTGTCTGACCCCAGGTCTTAAACAACCCTTAGAAATAGGAAGCTAGGAGATTTGGGCTAGAGTGCCCGATAGGAAAGTGACACGGAAGCGAGGTAGAAGACGCCCTTATATACTACCGGGGTCCGACGGCTTAACGTTCTCATACAATGCTATAGTAGATCAGATCAGATCATATGTAGAGGATTTTAGGAAGGGAGTGTCTGATCCCAGGTCTTAAACAACCCTTAGAAATAGGAAGCTAGGAGATTTGGGGTAGAGTGCCCGATAGGAAAGTGACACGGAAGCGAGGTAGAAGACGCCCTTATATACTACCGGGGTCCGACGGCTTAACGTTCTCATACAATGCTATAGTAGATCAGATCAGATCATATGTAGAGGATTTTAGGAAGGGAGTGTCTGACCCCAGGTCTTAAACAACCCTTAGAAATAGGAAGCTAGGAGATTTGGGCTAGAGTGCCCGATAGGAAAGTGACACGGAAGCGAGGTAGAAGACGCCCTTATATACTACCGGGGTCCGACGGCTTAACGTGCTCATACAATGCTATAGTAGATCAGATCAGATCATATGTAGAGGATTTTAGGAAGGGAGTGTCTGATCCCAGGTCTTAAACAACCCTTAGAAATAGGAAGCTAGGAGATTTGGGCTAGAGTGCCCGATAGGAAAGTGACACGGAAGCGAGGTAGAAGACGCCCTTATATACTACCGGGGTCCGACGGCTTAACGTTCTCATACAATGCTATAGTAGATCAGATCAGATCATATGTAGAGGATTTTAGGAAGGGAGTGTCTGACCCCAGGTCTTAAACAACCCTTAGAAATAGGAAGCTAGGAGATTTGGGCTAGAGTGCCCGATAGGAAAGTGACACGGAAGCGAGGTAGAAGACGCCCTTATATACTACCGGGGTCCGACGGCTTAACGTTCTCATACAATGCTATAGTAGATCAGATCAGATCATATGTAGAGGATTTTAGGAAGGGAGTGTCTGACCCCAGGTCTTAAACAACCCTTAGAAATAGGAAGCTAGGAGATTTGGGCTAGAGTGCCCGATAGGAAAGTGACACGGAAGCGAGGTAGAAGACGCCCTTATTTACTACCGGGGTCCGACGGCTTAACGTTCTCATACAATGCTATAGTAGATCAGATCAGATCATATGTAGAGGATTTTAGGAAGGGAGTGTCTGATCCCAGGTCTTAAACAACCCTTAGAAATAGGAAGCTAGGAGATTTGGGCTAGAGTGCCCGATAGGAAAGTGACACGGAAGCGAGGTAGAAGACGCCCTTATTTACTACCGGGGTCCGACGGCTTAACGTTCTCATACAATGCTATAGTAGATCAGATCAGATCATATGTAGAGGATTTTAGGAAGGGAGTGTCTGACCCCAGGTCTTAAACAACCCTTAGAAATAGGAAGCTAGGAGATTTGGGCTAGAGTGCCCGATAGGAAAGTGACACGGAAGCGAGGTAGAAGACGCCCTTATATACTACCGGGGGTCCGACGGCTTAACGTTCTCATACAATGCTATAGTAGATCAGATCAGATCATATGTAGAGGATTTTAGGAAGGGAGTGTCTGACCCCAGGTCTTAAACAACCCTTAGAAATAGGAAGCTAGGAGATTTGGGCTAGAGTGCCCGATAGGAAAGTGACACGGAAGCGAGGTAGAAGACGCCCTTATTTACTACCGGGGTCCGACGGCTTAACGTTCTCATACAATGCTATAGTAGATCAGATCAGATCATATGTAGAGGATTTTAGGAAGGGAGTGTCTGACCCCAGGTCTTAAACAACCCTTAGAAATAGGAAGCTAGGAGATTTGGGCTAGAGTGCCCGATAGGAAAGTGACACGGAAGCGAGGTAGAAGACGCCCTTATTTACTACCGGGGTCCGACGGCTTAACGTGCTCATACAATGCTATAGTAGATCAGATCAGATCATATGTAGAGGATTTTAGGAAGGGAGTGTCTGACCCCAGGTCTTAAACAACCCTTAGAAATAGGAAGCTAGGAGATTTGGGCTAGAGTGCCCGATAGGAAAGTGACACGGAAGCGAGGTAGAAGACGCCCTTATATACTACCGGGGTCCGACGGCTTAACGTTCTCATACAATGCTATAGTAGATCAGATCAGATCATATGTAGAGGATTTTAGGAAGGGAGTGTCTGACCCCAGGTCTTAAACAACCCTTAGAAATAGGAAGCTAGGAGATTTGGGGTAGAGTGCCTGATAGGAAAGTGACACGGAAGCGAGGTAGAAGACGCCCTTATATACTACCGGGGTCCGACGGCTTAACGTGCTCATACAATGCTATAGTAGATCAGATCAGATCATATGTAGAGGATTTTAGGAAGGGAGTGTCTGACCCCAGGTCTTAAACAACCCTTAGAAATAGGAAGCTAGGAGATTTGGGCTAGAGTGCCCGATAGGAAAGTGACACGGAAGCGAGGTAGAAGACGCCCTTATATACTACCGGGGGTCCGACGGCTTAACGTTCTCATACAATGCTATAGTAGATCAGATCAGATCATATGTAGAGGATTTTAGGAAGGGAGTGTCTGACCCCAGGTCTTAAACAACCCTTAGAAATAGGAAGCTAGGAGATTTGGGGTAGAGTGCCCGATAGGAAAGTGACACGGAAGCGAGGTAGAAGACGCCCTTATTTACTATCGGGGTCCGACGGCTTAACGTGCTCATACAATGCTATAGTAGATCAGATCAGATCATATGTAGAGGATTTTAGGAAGGGAGTGTCTGACCCCAGGTCTTAAACAACCCTTAGAAATAGGAAGCTAGGAGATTTGGGCTAGAGTGCCCGATAGGAAAGTGACACGGAAGCGAGGTAGAAGACGCCCTTATATACTACCGGGGGTCCGACGGCTTAACGTTCTCATACAATGCTATAGTAGATCAGATCAGATCATATGTAGAGGATTTTAGGAAGGAGTGTCTGACCCCAGGTCTTAAACAACCCTTAGAAATAGGAAGCTAGGAGATTTGGGCTAGAGTGCCCGATAGGAAAGTGACACGGAAGCGAGGTAGAAGACGCCCTTATATACTACCGGGGGTCCGACGGCTTAACGTTCTCATACAATGCTATAGTAGATCAGATCAGATCATATGTAGAGGATTTTAGGAAGGGAGTGTCTGACCCCAGGTCTTAAACAACCCTTAGAAATAGGAAGCTAGGAGATTTGGGCTAGAGTGCCCGATAGGAAAGTGACACGGAAGCGAGGTAGAAGACGCCCTTATTTACTACCGGGGGTCCGACGGCTTAACGTGCTCATACAATGCTATAGTAGATCAGATCAGATCATATGTAGAGGATTTTAGGAAGGGAGTGTCTGACCCCAGGTCTTAAACAACCCTTAGAAATAGGAAGCTAGGAGATTTGGGCTAGAGTGCCCGATAGGAAAGTGACACGGAAGCGAGGTAGAAGACGCCCTTATTTACTACCGGGGGTCCGACGGCTTAACGTGCTCATACAATGCTATAGTAGATCAGATCAGATCATATGTAGAGGATTTTAGGAAGGGAGTGTCTGACCCCAGGTCTTAAACAACCCTTAGAAATAGGAAGCTAGGAGATTTGGGGTAGAGTGCCCGATAGGAAAGTGACACGGAAGCGAGGTAGAAGACGCCCTTATTTACTACCGGGGTCCGACGGCTTAACGTGCTCATACAATGCTATAGTAGATCAGATCAGATCATATGTAGAGGATTTTAGGAAGGGAGTGTCTGACCCCAGGTCTTAAACAACCCTTAGAAATAGGAAGCTAGGAGATTTGGGCTAGAGTGCCCGATAGGAAAGTGACACGGAAGCGAGGTAGAAGACGCCCTTATTTACTACCGGGGGTCCGACGGCTTAACGTGCTCATACAATGCTATAGTAGATCAGATCAGATCATATGTAGAGGATTTTAGGAAGGGAGTGTCTGACCCCAGGTCTTAAACAACCCTTAGAAATAGGAAGCTAGGAGATTTGGGGTAGAGTGCCCGATAGGAAAGTGACACGGAAGCGAGGTAGAAGACGCCCTTATTTACTACCGGGGTCCGACGGCTTAACGTGCTCATACAATGCTATAGTAGATCAGATCAGATCATATGTAGAGGATTTTAGGAAGGGAGTGTCTGACCCCAGGTCTTAAACAACCCTTAGAAATAGGAAGCTAGGAGATTTGGGCTAGAGTGCCCGATAGGAAAGTGACACGGAAGCGAGGTAGAAGACGCCCTTATTTACTACCGGGGGTCCGACGGCTTAACGTGCTCATACAATGCTATAGTAGATCAGATCAGATCATATGTAGAGGATTTTAGGAAGGGAGTGTCTGACCCCAGGTCTTAAACAACCCTTAGAAATAGGAAGCTAGGAGATTTGGGGTAGAGTGCCCGATAGGAAAGTGACACGGAAGCGAGGTAGAAGACGCCCTTATTTACTACCGGGGTCCGACGGCTTAACGTGCTCATACAATGCTATAGTAGATCAGATCAGATCATATGTAGAGGATTTTAGGAAGGGAGTGTCTGACCCCAGGTCTTAAACAACCCTTAGAAATAGGAAGCTAGGAGATTTGGGCTAGAGTGCCCGATAGGAAAGTGACACGGAAGCGAGGTAGAAGACGCCCTTATTTACTACCGGGGGTCCGACGGCTTAACGTGCTCATACAATGCTATAGTAGATCAGATCAGATCATATGTAGAGGATTTTAGGAAGGGAGTGTCTGACCCCAGGTCTTAAACAACCCTTAGAAATAGGAAGCTAGGAGATTTGGGCTAGAGTGCCCGATAGGAAAGTGACACGGAAGCGAGGTAGAAGACGCCCTTATTTACTACCGGGGTCCGACGGCTTAACGTGCTCATACAATGCTATAGTAGATCAGATCAGATCATATGTAGAGGATTTTAGGAAGGGAGTGTCTGACCCCAGGTCTTAAACAACCCTTAGAAATAGGAAGCTAGGAGATTTGGGGTAGAGTGCCCGATAGGAAAGTGACACGGAAGCGAGGTAGAAGACGCCCTTATTTACTACCGGGGTCCGACGGCTTAACGTGCTCATACAATGCTATAGTACATCAGATCAGATCATATGTAGAGGATTTTAGGAAGGAGTGTCTGACCCCAGGTCTTAAACAACCCTTAGAAATAGGAAGCTAGGAGATTTGGGCTAGAGTGCCCGATAGGAAAGTGACACGGAAGCGAGGTAGAAGACGCCCTTATATACTACCGGGGGTCCGACGGCTTAACGTTCTCATACAATGCTATAGTAGATCAGATCAGATCATATGTAGAGGATTTTAGGAAGGAGTGTCTGACCCCAGGTCTTAAACAACCCTTAGAAATAGGAAGCTAGGAGATTTGGGGTAGAGTGCCCGATAGGAAAGTGACACGGAAGCGAGGTAGAAGACGCCCTTATTTACTACCGGGGTCCGACGGCTTAACGTGCTCATACAATGCTATAGTAGATCAGATCAGATCATATGTAGAGGATTTTAGGAAGGGAGTGTCTGACCCCAGGTCTTAAACAACCCTTAGAAATAGGAAGCTAGGAGATTTGGGCTAGAGTGCCCGATAGGAAAGTGACACGGAAGCGAGGTAGAAGACGCCCTTATTTACTACCGGGGTCCGACGGCTTAACGTGCTCATACAATGCTATAGTAGATCAGATCAGATCATATGTAGAGGATTTTAGGAAGGGAGTGTCTGACCCCAGGTCTTAAACAACCCTTAGAAATAGGAAGCTAGGAGATTTGGGCTAGAGTGCCCGATAGGAAAGTGACACGGAAGCGAGGTAGAAGACGCCCTTATATACTACCGGGGGTCCGACGGCTTAACGTTCTCATACAATGCTATAGTAGATCAGATCAGATCATATGTAGAGGATTTTAGGAAGGGAGTGTCTGACCCCAGGTCTTAAACAACCCTTAGAAATAGGAAGCTAGGAGATTTGGGGTAGAGTGCCCGATAGGAGAGTGACACGGAAGCGAGGTAGAAGACGCCCTTATTTACTACCGGGGTCCGACGGCTTAACGTGCTCATACAATGCTATAGTAGATCAGATCAGATCATATGTAGAGGATTTTAGGAAGGGAGTGTCTGACCCCAGGTCTTAAACAACCCTTAGAAATAGGAAGCTAGGAGATTTGCGCTAGAGTGCCCGATAGGAAAGTGACACGGAAGCGAGGTAGAAGACGCCCTTATTTACTACCGGGGTCCGACGGCTTAACGTGCTCATACAATGCTATAGTAGATCAGATCAGATCATATGTAGAGGATTTTAGGAAGGAGTGTCTGACCCCAGGTCTTAAACAACCCTTAGAAATAGGAAGCTAGGAGATTTGGGGTAGAGTGCCCGATAGGAGAGTGACACGGAAGCGAGGTAGAAGACGCCCTTATTTACTACCGGGGTCCGACGGCTTAACGTGCTCATACAATGCTATAGTAGATCAGATCAGATCATATGTAGAGGATTTTAGGAAGGAGTGTCTGACCCCAGGTCTTAAACAACCCTTAGAAATAGGAAGCTAGGAGATTTGCGCTAGAGTGCCCGATAGGAAAGTGACACGGAAGCGAGGTAGAAGACGCCCTTATTTACTACCGGGGTCCGACGGCTTAACGTGCTCATACACTGCTATAGTAGATCAGATCAGATCATATGTAGAGGATTTTAGGAAGGAGTGTCTGACCCCAGGTCTTAAACAACCCTTAGAAATAGGAAGCTAGGAGATTTGGGCTAGAGTGCCCGATAGGAAAGTGACACGGAAGCGAGGTAGAAGACGCCCTTATATACTACCGGGGGTCCGACGGCTTAACGTTCTCATACAATGCTATAGTAGATCAGATCAGATCATATGTAGAGGATTTTAGGAAGGGAGTGTCTGACCCCAGGTCTTAAACAACCCTTAGAAATAGGAAGCTAGGAGATTTGGGGTAGAGTGCCCGATAGGAGAGTGACACGGAAGCGAGGTAGAAGACGCCCTTATTTACTACCGGGGTCCGACGGCTTAACGTGCTCATACAATGCTATAGTAGATCAGATCAGATCATATGTAGAGGATTTTAGGAAGGGAGTGTCTGACCCCAGGTCTTAAACAACCCTTAGAAATAGGAAGCTAGGAGATTTGGGCTAGAGTGCCCGATAGGAAAGTGACACGGAAGCGAGGTAGAAGACGCCCTTATTTACTACCGGGGGTCCGACGGCTTAACGTGCTCATACAATGCTATAGTAGATCAGATCAGATCATATGTAGAGGATTTTAGGAAGGGAGTGTCTGACCCCAGGTCTTAAACAACCCTTAGAAATAGGAAGCTAGGAGATTTGGGCTAGAGTGCCCGATAGGAAAGTGACACGGAAGCGAGGTAGAAGACGCCCTTATATACTACCGGGGTCCGACGGCTTAACGTTCTCATACAATGCTATAGTAGATCAGATCAGATCATATGTAGAGGATTTTAGGAAGGGAGTGTCTGACCCCAGGTCTTAAACAACCCTTAGAAATAGGAAGCTAGGAGATTTGGGCTAGAGTGCCCGATAGGAAAGTGACACGGAAGCGAGGTAGAAGACGCCCTTATATACTACCGGGGGTCCGACGGCTTAACGTTCTCATACAATGCTATAGTAGATCAGATCAGATCATATGTAGAGGATTTTAGGAAGGGAGTGTCTGACCCCAGGTCTTAAACAACCCTTAGAAATAGGAAGCTAGGAGATTTGGGGTAGAGTGCCCGATAGGAGAGTGACACGGAAGCGAGGTAGAAGACGCCCTTATTTACTACCGGGGTCCGACGGCTTAACGTGCTCATACAATGCTATAGTAGATCAGATCAGATCATATGTAGAGGATTTTAGGAAGGGAGTGTCTGACCCCAGGTCTTAAACAACCCTTAGAAATAGGAAGCTAGGAGATTTGGGCTAGAGTGCCCGATAGGAAAGTGACACGGAAGCGAGGTAGAAGACGCCCTTATATACTACCGGGGGTCCGACGGCTTAACGTTCTCATACAATGCTATAGTAGATCAGATCAGATCATATGTAGAGGATTTTAGGAAGGGAGTGTCTGACCCCAGGTCTTAAACAACCCTTAGAAATAGGAAGCTAGGAGATTTGGGCTAGAGTGCCCGATAGGAAAGTGACACGGAAGCGAGGTAGAAGACGCCCTTATATACTACCGGGGTCCGACGGCTTAACGTTCTCATACAATGCTATAGTAGATCAGATCAGATCATATGTAGAGGATTTTAGGAAGGGAGTGTCTGACCCCAGGTCTTAAACAACCCTTAGAAATAGGAAGCTAGGAGATTTGGGGTAGAGTGCCCGATAGGAGAGTGACACGGAAGCGAGGTAGAAGACGCCCTTATTTACTACCGGGGTCCGACGGCTTAACGTGCTCATACAATGCCATAGTAGATCAGATCAGATCATATGTAGAGGATTTTAGGAAGGGAGTGTCTGACCCCAGGTCTTAAACAACCCTTAGAAATAGGAAGCTAGGAGATTTGGGGTAGAGTGCCCGATAGGAAAGTGACACGGAAGCGAGGTAGAAGACGCCCTTATTTACTACCGGGGGTCCGACGGCTTAACGTGCTCATACAATGCTATAGTAGATCAGATCAGATCATATGTAGAGGATTTTAGGAAGGGAGTGTCTGACCCCAGGTCTTAAACAACCCTTAGAAATAGGAAGCTAGGAGATTTGGGGTAGAGTGCCCGATAGGAGAGTGACACGGAAGCGAGGTAGAAGACGCCCTTATTTACTACCGGGGTCCGACGGCTTAACGTGCTCATACAATGCTATAGTAGATCAGATCAGATCATATGTAGAGGATTTTAGGAAGGGAGTGTCTGACCCCAGGTCTTAAACAACCCTTAGAAATAGGAAGCTAGGAGATTTGGGCTAGAGTGCCCGATAGGAAAGTGACACGGAAGCGAGGTAGAAGACGCCCTTATTTACTACCGGGGTCCGACGGCTTAACGTGCTCATACAATGCTATAGTAGATCAGATCAGATCATATGTAGAGGATTTTAGGAAGGGAGTGTCTGACCCCAGGTCTTAAACAACCCTTAGAAATAGGAAGCTAGGAGATTTGGGGTAGAGTGCCCGATAGGAAAGTGACACGGAAGCGAGGTAGAAGACGCCCTTATTTACTACCGGGGTCCGACGGCTTAACGTGCTCATACAATGCTATAGTAGATCAGATCAGATCATATGTAGAGGATTTTAGGAAGGGAGTGTCTGACCCCAGGTCTTAAACAACCCTTAGAAATAGGAAGCTAGGAGATTTGGGCTAGAGTGCCCGATAGGAAAGTGACACGGAAGCGAGGTAGAAGACGCCCTTATTTACTACCGGGGGTCCGACGGCTTAACGTTCTCATACAATGCTATAGTAGATCAGATCAGATCATATGTAGAGGATTTTAGGAAGGGAGTGTCTGACCCCAGGTCTTAAACAACCCTTAGAAATAGGAAGCTAGGAGATTTGGGGTAGAGTGCCCGATAGGAGAGTGACACGGAAGCGAGGTAGAAGACGCCCTTATTTACTACCGGGGTCCGACGGCTTAACGTGCTCATACAATGCTATAGTAGATCAGATCAGATCATATGTAGAGGATTTTAGGAAGGGAGTGTCTGACCCCAGGTCTTAAACAACCCTTAGAAATAGGAAGCTAGGAGATTTGCGCTAGAGTGCCCGATAGGAAAGTGACACGGAAGCGAGGTAGAAGACGCCCTTATTTACTACCGGGGTCCGACGGCTTAACGTGCTCATACAATGCTATAGTAGATCAGATCAGATCATATGTAGAGGATTTTAGGAAGGGAGTGTCTGACCCCAGGTCTTAAACAACCCTTAGAAATAGGAAGCTAGGAGATTTGGGGTAGAGTGCCCGATAGGAGAGTGACACGGAAGCGAGGTAGAAGACGCCCTTATTTACTACCGGGGGTCCGACGGCTTAACGTGCTCATACAATGCTATAGTAGATCAGATCAGATCATATGTAGAGGATTTTAGGAAGGGAGTGTCTGACCCCAGGTCTTAAACAACCCTTAGAAATAGGAAGCTAGGAGATTTGGGGTAGAGTGCCCGATAGGAAAGTGACACGGAAGCGAGGTAGAAGACGCCCTTATTTACTACCGGGGTCCGACGGCTTAACGTGCTCATACAATGCTATAGTAGATCAGATCAGATCATATGTAGAGGATTTTAGGAAGGGAGTGTCTGACCCCAGGTCTTAAACAACCCTTAGAAATAGGAAGCTAGGAGATTTGGGCTAGAGTGCCCGATAGGAAAGTGACACGGAAGCGAGGTAGAAGACGCCCTTATTTACTACCGGGGTCCGACGGCTTAACGTGCTCATACAATGCTATAGTAGATCAGATCAGATCATATGTAGAGGATTTTAGGAAGGGAGTGTCTGACCCCAGGTCTTAAACAACCCTTAGAAATAGGAAGCTAGGAGATTTGGGCTAGAGTGCCCGATAGGAAAGTGACACGGAAGCGAGGTAGAAGACGCCCTTATTTACTACCGGGGTCCGACGGCTTAACGTGCTCATACAATGCTATAGTAGATCAGATCAGATCATATGTAGAGGATTTTAGGAAGGGAGTGTCTGACCCCAGGTCTTAAACAACCCTTAGAAATAGGAAGCTAGGAGATTTGGGCTAGAGTGCCCGATAGGAAAGTGACACGGAAGCGAGGTAGAAGACGCCCTTATTTACTACCGGGGGTCCGACGGCTTAACGTGCTCATACAATGCTATAGTAGATCAGATCAGATCATATGTAGAGGATTTTAGGAAGGGAGTGTCTGACCCCAGGTCTTAAACAACCCTTAGAAATAGGAAGCTAGGAGATTTGGGGTAGAGTGCCCGATAGGAGAGTGACACGGAAGCGAGGTAGAAGACGCCCTTATTTACTACCGGGGTCCGACGGCTTAACGTGCTCATACAATGCTATAGTAGATCAGATCAGATCATATGTAGAGGATTTTAGGAAGGGAGTGTCTGATCCCAGGTCTTAAACAACCCTTAGAAATAGGAAGCTAGGAGATTTGGGCTAGAGTGCCCGATAGGAAAGTGACACGGAAGCGAGGTAGAAGACGCCCTTATTTACTACCGGGGTCCGACGGCTTAACGTGCTCATACAATGCTATAGTAGATCAGATCAGATCATATGTAGAGGATTTTAGGAAGGGAGTGTCTGACCCCAGGTCTTAAACAACCCTTAGAAATAGGAAGCTAGGAGATTTGGGCTAGAGTGCCCGATAGGAAAGTGACACGGAAGCGAGGTAGAAGACGCCCTTATTTACTACCGGGGGTCCGACGGCTTAACGTGCTCATACAATGCTATAGTAGATCAGATCAGATCATATGTAGAGGATTTTAGGAAGGGAGTGTCTGACCCCAGGTCTTAAACAACCCTTAGAAATAGGAAGCTAGGAGATTTGGGCTAGAGTGCCCGATAGGAAAGTGACACGGAAGCGAGGTAGAAGACGCCCTTATTTACTACCGGGGGTCCGACGGCTTAACGTGCTCATACAATGCTATAGTAGATCAGATCAGATCATATGTAGAGGATTTTAGGAAGGGAGTGTCTGACCCCAGGTCTTAAACAACCCTTAGAAATAGGAAGCTAGGAGATTTGGGCTAGAGTGCCCGATAGGAAAGTGACACGGAAGCGAGGTAGAAGACGCCCTTATTTACTACCGGGGTCCGACGGCTTAACGTGCTCATACAATGCTATAGTAGATCAGATCAGATCATATGTAGAGGATTTTAGGAAGGGAGTGTCTGATCCCAGGTCTTAAACAACCCTTAGAAATAGGAAGCTAGGAGATTTGGGCTAGAGTGCCCGATAGGAAAGTGACACGGAAGCGAGGTAGAAGACGCCCTTATTTACTACCGGGGTCCGACGGCTTAACGTGCTCATACAATGCTATAGTAGATCAGATCAGATCATATGTAGAGGATTTTAGGAAGGGAGTGTCTGACCCCAGGTCTTAAACAACCCTTAGAAATAGGAAGCTAGGAGATTTGGGCTAGAGTGCCCGATAGGAAAGTGACACGGAAGCGAGGTAGAAGACGCCCTTATTTACTACCGGGGTCCGACGGCTTAACGTGCTCATACAATGCTATAGTAGATCAGATCAGATCATATGTAGAGGATTTTAGGAAGGGAGTGTCTGATCCCAGGTCTTAAACAACCCTTAGAAATAGGAAGCTAGGAGATTTGGGCTAGAGTGCCCGATAGGAAAGTGACACGGAAGCGAGGTAGAAGACGCCCTTATTTACTACCGGGGTCCGACGGCTTAACGTGCTCATACAATGCTATAGTAGATCAGATCAGATCATATGTAGAGGATTTTAGGAAGGGAGTGTCTGACCCCAGGTCTTAAACAACCCTTAGAAATAGGAAGCTAGGAGATTTGGGCTAGAGTGCCCGATAGGAAAGTGACACGGAAGCGAGGTAGAAGACGCCCTTATTTACTACCGGGGTCCGACGGCTTAACGTGCTCATACAATGCTATAGTAGATCAGATCAGATCATATGTAGAGGATTTTAGGAAGGGAGTGTCTGACCCCAGGTCTTAAACAACCCTTAGAAATAGGAAGCTAGGAGATTTGGGCTAGAGTGCCCGATAGGAAAGTGACACGGAAGCGAGGTAGAAGACGCCCTTATTTACTACCGGGGTCCGACGGCTTAACGTGCTCATACAATGCTATAGTAGATCAGATCAGATCATATGTAGAGGATTTTAGGAAGGGAGTGTCTGACCCCAGGTCTTAAACAACCCTTAGAAATAGGAAGCTAGGAGATTTGGGCTAGAGTGCCCGATAGGAAAGTGACACGGAAGCGAGGTAGAAGACGCCCTTATTTACTACCGGGGTCCGACGGCTTAACGTGCTCATACAATGCTATAGTAGATCAGATCAGATCATATGTAGAGGATTTTAGGAAGGGAGTGTCTGACCCCAGGTCTTAAACAACCCTTAGAAATAGGAAGCTAGGAGATTTGGGCTAGAGTGCCCGATAGGAAAGTGACACGGAAGCGAGGTAGAAGACGCCCTTATTTACTACCGGGGTCCGACGGCTTAACGTGCTCATACAATGCTATAGTAGATCAGATCAGATCATATGTAGAGGATTTTAGGAAGGGAGTGTCTGACCCCAGGTCTTAAACAACCCTTAGAAATAGGAAGCTAGGAGATTTGGGCTAGAGTGCCCGATAGGAAAGTGACACGGAAGCGAGGTAGAAGACGCCCTTATTTACTACCGGGGTCCGACGGCTTAACGTGCTCATACAATGCTATAGTAGATCAGATCAGATCATATGTAGAGGATTTTAGGAAGGGAGTGTCTGACCCCAGGTCTTAAACAACCCTTAGAAATAGGAAGCTAGGAGATTTGGGCTAGAGTGCCCGATAGGAAAGTGACACGGAAGCGAGGTAGAAGACGCCCTTATTTACTACCGGGGTCCGACGGCTTAACGTGCTCATACAATGCTATAGTAGATCAGATCAGATCATATGTAGAGGATTTTAGGAAGGGAGTGTCTGACCCCAGGTCTTAAACAACCCTTAGAAATAGGAAGCTAGGAGATTTGGGCTAGAGTGCCCGATAGGAAAGTGACACGGAAGCGAGGTAGAAGACGCCCTTATTTACTACCGGGGTCCGACGGCTTAACGTGCTCATACAATGCTATAGTAGATCAGATCAGATCATATGTAGAGGATTTTAGGAAGGGAGT
The DNA here is from genome assembly GCA_039090855.1 of Macrothele yani. Lineage (NCBI taxonomy): Eukaryota > Metazoa > Arthropoda > Arachnida > Araneae > Macrothelidae > Macrothele > Macrothele yani. The sequence goes on along the minus strand of CM077032.1, from coordinate 73,600,861 downwards.
GTCTGACCCCAGGTCTTAAACAACCCTTAGAAATAGGAAGCTAGGAGATTTGGGCTAGAGTGCCCGATAGGAAAGTGACACGGAAGCGAGGTAGAAGACGCCCTTATTTACTACCGGGGTCCGACGGCTTAACGTGCTCATACAATGCTATAGTAGATCAGATCAGATCATATGTAGAGGATTTTAGGAAGGGAGTGTCTGACCCCAGGTCTTAAACAACCCTTAGAAATAGGAAGCTAGGAGATTTGGGCTAGAGTGCCCGATAGGAAAGTGACACGGAAGCGAGGTAGAAGACGCCCTTATTTACTACCGGGGTCCGACGGCTTAACGTGCTCATACAATGCTATAGTAGATCAGATCAGATCATATGTAGAGGATTTTAGGAAGGGAGTGTCTGACCCCAGGTCTTAAACAACCCTTAGAAATAGGAAGCTAGGAGATTTGGGCTAGAGTGCCCGATAGGAAAGTGACACGGAAGCGAGGTAGAAGACGCCCTTATTTACTACCGGGGGTCCGACGGCTTAACGTGCTCATACAATGCTATAGTAGATCAGATCAGATCATATGTAGAGGATTTTAGGAAGGGAGTGTCTGACCCCAGGTCTTAAACAACCCTTAGAAATAGGAAGCTAGGAGATTTGGGCTAGAGTGCCCGATAGGAAAGTGACACGGAAGCGAGGTAGAAGACGCCCTTATTTACTACCGGGGTCCGACGGCTTAACGTGCTCATACAATGCTATAGTAGATCAGATCAGATCATATGTAGAGGATTTTAGGAAGGGAGTGTCTGACCCCAGGTCTTAAACAACCCTTAGAAATAGGAAGCTAGGAGATTTGGGCTAGAGTGTCCGATAGGAAAGTGACACGGAAGCGAGGTAGAAGACGCCCTTATTTACTACCGGGGTCCGACGGCTTAACGTGCTCATACAATGCTATAGTAGATCAGATCAGATCATATGTAGAGGATTTTAGGAAGGGAGTGTCTGACCCCAGGTCTTAAACAACCCTTAGAAATAGGAAGCTAGGAGATTTGGGCTAGAGTGCCCGATAGGAAAGTGACACGGAAGCGAGGTAGAAGACGCCCTTATTTACTACCGGGGTCCGACGGCTTAACGTGCTCATACAATGCTATAGTAGATCAGATCAGATCATATGTAGAGGATTTTAGGAAGGGAGTGTCTGACCCCAGGTCTTAAACAACCCTTAGAAATAGGAAGCTAGGAGATTTGGGCTAGAGTGTCCGATAGGAAAGTGACACGGAAGCGAGGTAGAAGACGCCCTTATTTACTACCGGGGTCCGACGGCTTAACGTGCTCATACAATGCTATAGTAGATCAGATCAGATCATATGTAGAGGATTTTAGGAAGGGAGTGTCTGACCCCAGGTCTTAAACAACCCTTAGAAATAGGAAGCTAGGAGATTTGGGCTAGAGTGCCCGATAGGAAAGTGACACGGAAGCGAGGTAGAAGACGCCCTTATTTACTACCGGGGTCCGACGGCTTAACGTGCTCATACAATGCTATAGTAGATCAGATCAGATCATATGTAGAGGATTTTAGGAAGGGAGTGTCTGACCCCAGGTCTTAAACAACCCTTAGAAATAGGAAACTAGGAGATTTGGGCTAGAGTGCCCGATAGGAAAGTGACACGGAAGCGAGGTAGAAGACGCCCTTATTTACTACCGGGGTCCGACGGCTTAACGTGCTCATACAATGCTATAGTAGATCAGATCAGATCATATGTAGAGGATTTTAGGAAGGGAGTGTCTGACCCCAGGTCTTAAACAACCCTTAGAAATAGGAAGCTAGGAGATTTGGGCTAGAGTGCCCGATAGGAAAGTGACACGGAAGCGAGGTAGAAGACGCCCTTATTTACTACCGGGGTCCGACGGCTTAACGTGCTCATACAATGCTATAGTAGATCAGATCAGATCATATGTAGAGGATTTTAGGAAGGGAGTGTCTGACCCCAGGTCTTAAACAACCCTTAGAAATAGGAAGCTAGGAGATTTGGGCTAGAGTGCCCGATAGGAAAGTGACACGGAAGCGAGGTAGAAGACGCCCTTATTTACTACCGGGGTCCGACGGCTTAACGTGCTCATACAATGCTATAGTAGATCAGATCAGATCATATGTAGAGGATTTTAGGAAGGGAGTGTCTGACCCCAGGTCTTAAACAACCCTTAGAAATAGGAAGCTAGGAGATTTGGGCTAGAGTGCCCGATAGGAAAGTGACACGGAAGCGAGGTAGAAGACGCCCTTATTTACTACCGGGGTCCGACGGCTTAACGTGCTCATACAATGCTATAGTAGATCAGATCAGATCATATGTAGAGGATTTTAGGAAGGGAGTGTCTGACCCCAGGTCTTAAACAACCCTTAGAAATAGGAAGCTAGGAGATTTGGGCTAGAGTGCCCGATAGGAAAGTGACACGGAAGCGAGGTAGAAGACGCCCTTATTTACTACCGGGGTCCGACGGCTTAACGTGCTCATACAATGCTATAGTAGATCAGATCAGATCATATGTAGAGGATTTTAGGAAGGGAGTGTCTGACCCCAGGTCTTAAACAACCCTTAGAAATAGGAAGCTAGGAGATTTGGGCTAGAGTGCCCGATAGGAAAGTGACACGGAAGCGAGGTAGAAGACGCCCTTATTTACTACCGGGGTCCGACGGCTTAACGTGCTCATACAATGCTATAGTAGATCAGATCAGATCATATGTAGAGGATTTTAGGAAGGGAGTGTCTGATCCCAGGTCTTAAACAACCCTTAGAAATAGGAAGCTAGGAGATTTGGGCTAGAGTGCCCGATAGGAAAGTGACACGGAAGCGAGGTAGAAGACGCCCTTATTTACTACCGGGGTCCGACGGCTTAACGTGCTCATACAATGCTATAGTAGATCAGATCAGATCATATGTAGAGGATTTTAGGAAGGGAGTGTCTGACCCCAGGTCTTAAACAACCCTTAGAAATAGGAAGCTAGGAGATTTGGGCTAGAGTGCCCGATAGGAAAGTGACACGGAAGCGAGGTAGAAGACGCCCTTATTTACTACCGGGGTCCGACGGCTTAACGTGCTCATACAATGCTATAGTAGATCAGATCAGATCATATGTAGAGGATTTTAGGAAGGGAGTGTCTGACCCCAGGTCTTAAACAACCCTTAGAAATAGGAAGCTAGGAGATTTGGGCTAGAGTGCCCGATAGGAAAGTGACACGGAAGCGAGGTAGAAGACGCCCTTATTTACTACCGGGGTCCGACGGCTTAACGTGCTCATACAATGCTATAGTAGATCAGATCAGATCATATGTAGAGGATTTTAGGAAGGGAGTGTCTGACCCCAGGTCTTAAACAACCCTTAGAAATAGGAAGCTAGGAGATTTGGGCTAGAGTGCCCGATAGGAAAGTGACACGGAAGCGAGGTAGAAGACGCCCTTATTTACTACCGGGGTCCGACGGCTTAACGTGCTCATACAATGCTATAGTAGATCAGATCAGATCATATGTAGAGGATTTTAGGAAGGGAGTGTCTGACCCCAGGTCTTAAACAACCCTTAGAAATAGGAAGCTAGGAGATTTGGGCTAGAGTGCCCGATAGGAAAGTGACACGGAAGCGAGGTAGAAGACGCCCTTATTTACTACCGGGGTCCGACGGCTTAACGTGCTCATACAATGCTATAGTAGATCAGATCAGATCATATGTAGAGGATTTTAGGAAGGGAGTGTCTGACCCCAGGTCTTAAACAACCCTTAGAAATAGGAAGCTAGGAGATTTGGGCTAGAGTGCCCGATAGGAAAGTGACACGGAAGCGAGGTAGAAGACGCCCTTATTTACTACCGGGGTCCGACGGCTTAACGTGCTCATACAATGCTATAGTAGATCAGATCAGATCATATGTAGAGGATTTTAGGAAGGGAGTGTCTGACCCCAGGTCTTAAACAACCCTTAGAAATAGGAAGCTAGGAGATTTGGGCTAGAGTGCCCGATAGGAAAGTGACACGGAAGCGAGGTAGAAGACGCCCTTATTTACTACCGGGGTCCGACGGCTTAACGTGCTCATACAATGCTATAGTAGATCAGATCAGATCATATGTAGAGGATTTTAGGAAGGGAGTGTCTGACCCCAGGTCTTAAACAACCCTTAGAAATAGGAAGCTAGGAGATTTGGGCTAGAGTGCCCGATAGGAAAGTGACACGGAAGCGAGGTAGAAGACGCCCTTATTTACTACCGGGGTCCGACGGCTTAACGTGCTCATACAATGCTATAGTAGATCAGATCAGATCATATGTAGAGGATTTTAGGAAGGGAGTGTCTGACCCCAGGTCTTAAACAACCCTTAGAAATAGGAAGCTAGGAGATTTGGGCTAGAGTGTCCGATAGGAAAGTGACACGGAAGCGAGGTAGAAGACGCCCTTATTTACTACCGGGGTCCGACGGCTTAACGTGCTCATACAATGCTATAGTAGATCAGATCAGATCATATGTAGAGGATTTTAGGAAGGGAGTGTCTGACCCCAGGTCTTAAACAACCCTTAGAAATAGGAAACTAGGAGATTTGGGCTAGAGTGTCCGATAGGAAAGTGACACGGAAGCGAGGTAGAAGACGCCCTTATTTACTACCGGGGTCCGACGGCTTAACGTGCTCATACAATGCTATAGTAGATCAGATCAGATCATATGTAGAGGATTTTAGGAAGGGAGTGTCTGACCCCAGGTCTTAAACAACCCTTAGAAATAGGAAGCTAGGAGATTTGGGCTAGAGTGCCCGATAGGAAAGTGACACGGAAGCGAGGTAGAAGACGCCCTTATTTACTACCGGGGTCCGACGGCTTAACGTGCTCATACAATGCTATAGTAGATCAGATCAGATCATATGTAGAGGATTTTAGGAAGGGTGTGTCTGACCCCAGGTCTTAAACAACCCTTAGAAATAGGAAGCTAGGAGATTTGGGCTAGAGTGCCCGATAGGAAAGTGACACGGAAGCGAGGTAGAAGACGCCCTTATTTACTACCGGGGTCCGACGGCTTAACGTGCTCATACAATGCTATAGTAGATCAGATCAGATCATATGTAGAGGATTTTAGGAAGGGAGTGTCTGACCCCAGGTCTTAAACAACCCTTAGAAATAGGAAGCTAGGAGATTTGGGCTAGAGTGTCCGATAGGAAAGTGACACGGAAGCGAGGTAGAAGACGCCCTTATTTACTACCGGGGTCCGACGGCTTAACGTGCTCATACAATGCTATAGTAGATCAGATCAGATCATATGTAGAGGATTTTAGGAAGGGAGTGTCTGACCCCAGGTCTTAAACAACCCTTAGAAATAGGAAGCTAGGAGATTTAGGCTAGAGTGCCCGATAGGAAAGTGACACGGAAGCGAGGTAGAAGACGCCCTTATTTACTACCGGGGTCCGACGGCTTAACGTGCTCATACAATGCTATAGTAGATCAGATCAGATCATATGTAGAGGATTTTAGGAAGGGAGTGTCTGACCCCAGGTCTTAAACAACCCTTAGAAATAGGAAGCTAGGAGATTTAGGCTAGAGTGCCCGATAGGAAAGTGACATGGAAGCGAGGTAGAAGACGCCCTTATTTACTACCGGGGTCCGACGGCTTAACGTGCTCATACAATGCTATAGTAGATCAGATCAGATCATATGTAGAGGATTTTAGGAAGGGTGTGTCTGACCCCAGGTCTTAAACAACCCTTAGAAATAGGAAGCTAGGAGATTTAGGCTAGAGTGCCCGATAGGAAAGTGACATGGAAGCGAGGTAGAAGACGCCCTTATTTACTACCGGGGTCCGACGGCTTAACGTGCTCATACAATGCTATAGTAGATCAGATCAGATCATATGTAGAGGATTTTAGGAAGGGAGTGTCTGACCCCAGGTCTTAAACAACCCTTAGAAATAGGAAGCTAGGAGATTTGGGCTAGAGTGCCCGATAGGAAAGTGACATGGAAGCGAGGTAGAAGACGCCCTTATTTACTACCGGGGTCCGACGGCTTAACGTGCTCATACAATGCTATAGTAGATCAGGTCAGATCATATGTAGAGGATTTTAGGAAGGGAGTGTCTGACCCCAGGTCTTAAACAACCCTTAGAAATAGGAAGCTAGGAGATTTGGGCTAGAGTGCCCGATAGGAAAGTGACACGGAAGCGAGGTAGAAGACGCCCTTATTTACTACCGGGGTCCGACGGCTTAACGTGCTCATACAATGCTATAGTAGATCAGATCAGATCATATGTAGAGGATTTTAGGAAGGGAGTGTCTGACCCCAGGTCTTAAACAACCCTTAGAAATAGGAAGCTAGGAGATTTGGGCTAGAGTGCCCGATAGGAAAGTGACACGGAAGCGAGGTAGAAGACGCCCTTATTTACTACCGGGGTCCGACGGCTTAACGTGCTCATACAATGCTATAGTAGATCAGATCAGATCATATGTAGAGGATTTTAGGAAGGGAGTGTCTGACCCCAGGTCTTAAACAACCCTTAGAAATAGGAAGCTAGGAGATTTGGGCTAGAGTGCCCGATAGGAAAGTGACACGGAAGCGAGGTAGAAGACGCCCTTATTTACTACCGGGGTCCGACGGCTTAACGTGCTCATACAATGCTATAGTAGATCAGATCAGATCATATGTAGAGGATTTTAGGAAGGGAGTGTCTGACCCCAGGTCTTAAACAACCCTTAGAAATAGGAAGCTAGGAGATTTGGGCTAGAGTGCCCGATAGGAAAGTGACACGGAAGCGAGGTAGAAGACGCCCTTATTTACTACCGGGGTCCGACGGCTTAACGTGCTCATACAATGCTATAGTAGATCAGATCAGATCATATGTAGAGGATTTTAGGAAGGGAGTGTCTGACCCCAGGTCTTAAACAACCCTTAGAAATAGGAAGCTAGGAGATTTGGGCTAGAGTGCCCGATAGGAAAGTGACACGGAAGCGAGGTAGAAGACGCCCTTATTTACTACCGGGGTCCGACGGCTTAACGTGCTCATACAATGCTATAGTAGATCAGATCAGATCATATGTAGAGGATTTTAGGAAGGGAGTGTCTGACCCCAGGTCTTAAACAACCCTTAGAAATAGGAAGCTAGGAGATTTGGGCTAGAGTGCCCGATAGGAAAGTGACACGGAAGCGAGGTAGAAGACGCCCTTATTTACTACCGGGGTCCGACGGCTTAACGTGCTCATACAATGCTATAGTAGATCAGATCAGATCATATGTAGAGGATTTTAGGAAGGGAGTGTCTGACCCCAGGTCTTAAACAACACTTAGAAATAGGTAGCTAGGAGATTTGGGCTAGAGTGCCCGATAGGAAAGTGACACGGAAGCGAGGTAGAAGACGCCCTTATTTACTACCGGGGTCCGACGGCTTAACGTGCTCATACAATGCTATAGTAGATCAGATCAGATCATATGTAGAGGATTTTAGGAAGGGAGTGTCTGACCCCAGGTCTTAAACAACCCTTAGAAATAGGAAGCTAGGAGATTTGGGCTAGAGTGCCCGATAGGAAAGTGACACGGAAGCGAGGTAGAAGACGCCCTTATTTACTACCGGGGTCCGACGGCTTAACGTGCTCATACAATGCTATAGTAGATCAGATCAGATCATATGTAGAGGATTTTAGGAAGGGAGTGTCTGACCCCAGGTCTTAAACAACCCTTAGAAATAGGAAGCTAGGAGATTTGGGCTAGAGTGCCAGATAGGAAAGCCACACGGAACCGAGGTAGAAGACGCCCTTATTTACTACCGGGGTCCGACGGCTTAACGTGCTCATACAATGCTATAGTAGATCAGATCAGATCATATGTAGAGGATTTTAGGAAGGGAGTGTCTGACCCCAGGTCTTAAACAACCCTTAGAAATAGGAAGCTAGTAGATTTGGGCTAGAGTGCCCGATAGGAAAGTGACACGGAAGCGAGGTCGCTGGCCTCAGATCATTGGTCCGTAAGGGGTCCGGGTTCGAATCGGTCAGGCATGGTTGTTGTGTTTGCCTTACGGCACTGGCTCTCTCCCTTCCCTGGAACCAGTGACCCTAAATTAGGGACGGGTGACTGCTTATAGCCCATTGAGTTGCTCACGGTGGTCGTTAAACCTCCAATAAAAAAAAAAGCGAGGTAGAAAGGGGGAGGAAGACGCCCTTATTTATTACCGGGGGCGGGCAGTACCCTGGGTCCGACGGCTTAACGTGCCCATCCGACGCACGGCAGATATTTAGTGGTTCGAGCGTTCGTACCTGCCTGGGATCGAACCCGAGGTATTCTCCGTGGCAGTCACGACCGTTGACCACTAGGCCACCCGCGGCTGACAACAACATGAAAAATCGGAGAGTCTGAAATACAGTGTTGCCAACATTTAAAAGGGGTTGTCAGGAGCATCGTCCTGCTCGCCGTGGTATTTTTTCATGAAGAATGCTCATGTAGTTTTACTCATCAAGCTTATGAGGGGAAATAACATTTAACAACACAGCAGAGTGGAAACATCGTGGAGGGGGGATTAAGATTACCGGAGAAATTCTTCTCTCCGTCCGACTTACGTTTTTGGGCATTTTCTCCCCATTTTCAAGCTGAAATACAAATATTTATTATGGAATCAAATGATAACTGACATATACAGTGCGTCAAAGAATTTTTAAGACTAGCACTAGATTTCAGCCTACGGTGGCGCCACCAGTGTAATCGCGAATGCGTTATAAACCATGACCATCTGCTTGCTTTCTGTCAAAAGTACTGCGCAGTTGTTAAAGTAACTCAAACGAAACGGCCATTCATTAGAGAAGTAAAATTTTTTTCATGTTGAATTATTAAGATGGAACAAAGGGCTGTTATTAAATTTAACGCAAAACTTGGTAAAAGTGCCTCGGAAACGTACCAAATGATGAAACAAGTTTACGGTGAGTTTTGTTTAAGTAGATCAAATGTTTTCCTGTGGCCCAAACGTTTTTTGGACCGAATATTGAAAAAGTGTGTGATTTCGTGGCAAACAATCGATGTGTGTCACTAAGAATGATGGAAGAGTCTTTAAACTTCAACAAAGAAACGATTCGAACCATCGTGCACGAAGATTTGGGCAATACAAAAGTCTGTGCTAAATTTTTTCCACACACGTTGACCAATGAACAAAAATCGAGGAGAAGTGCACACTGCAGAGACATCATTTCAGCCGCTGAAAATGATCCAAACTTCTTAAAATCGGTTGTTACAGGTGATGAAACATGGTGTTTTCAATATGATCCTAAAACAAAACGACAAAGTGCGGAATGGAAGTCAAAAAACTCGCCACAAGCCAAAAAAACAATAAAAGTTCCATCAAAAATCAAAACAATTCTCATTACATTCTCCGATAGTAAGGTTATTATCCGCCGCCCCGGTGGCGCAGTGGTCTAAGGCGCTGGCCTCTGATCATTCGTCCGTAAGGGGTCCGGGTTCGAATCCCGTCAGGCATGGATGTGGTGTTTGTCTTACGGCACTGGCTCTCTCCCTTCCCTGGAACCAGTGACCCTAAATTAGGGACGGGCAACTGCTTATAGCCCATTGAGTTGCTCACGGTGGTCGTTAAACCTTTAATCAAAAAAAAAAAAAAAAAAAGGGGGTATTATCCACAAAGAATTTGTTCCAAGTGGACAAACAATTACTGGTGAGTTTTATTCAAATATTTTTAGGCGTTTGATGGGCAGAATTCGTCGCATTCGTCCAGAATATCGGGATGAAAACAGTCGGTGTTTGTTTCACGATAATGCACCCAGTCACACCTCACTTCTTGTTCCTAGATTTTTGGCGAAAAATAACGTCTGTGTGTTGAATTATCCACCGTATTCGCCTGATTCAGCACCCTGCAACTTTTCTTTATTCCCAAAACTTAAAATGACGTTAAAAGGGTGTTATTTTGATGATATTTCGACCATACAAACAGCTTCGACGCGTGCTTTGGAGGCAATTCCGCAAAGTGAACTAGAACAGGCATTCGAATCATTATTAAATCCCTGTAACAAGGGTATTGAAGCCGGAGGGACTTATTTTGAATAACAAACCAAAACAAATTACAATTTCTTGTTTCTATTTCATTTTACAGACCCAGTCTTAAAAATTCTTTGACGTACTGTGTAGTAGGCAGAAGAAATATTGCAAAGGAAAAAATTATGATCACGGGAGAAATCTTCACTTCGCCTACCTTCCGTTTCCGAACTCCGTCGGAAAAACCGACCCATCCCCCCCCCCCTCACACACACACACACAGACCACGACCAATCTCAAAAAACTCTGTGCTCATTTGTTGATCGATTTCGTGAATTACCGAAATCATAGCGGTAACGGCGGAATTCCTCGAGCCGCCCCGGTGGCGCAGTGGTCTAAGCGATGGCTTCTGATCATTCGCACGGAAGGGGTCTGGGTTCGAATCCCGGTGAGGCATGGATGTTGTGTTTGTCTTACGGCACTGGTTCTCTCTCCTTCCCTGGAACCAGTGACCCTAAATTAGGGACGGGCGACTGCTTATAGCCCATTGAGTTGCTCACGGTGGTCGTTAAACCTCCAATCTAAAAAAAAAAAAAAAAAAAAAAGAATTCCTCGAACCCGTGGAAAAAATCTGATGCTTGAAATTTTACAGAGAAATTTTCGGAAATTGTTGCCAACAGTTTCAAGCTTAAATGCGAAAACTTATACAACAAAATTACTGCATTAAACAGCCATAGTGACATTATAACTATACTACTAATTCGGATTTCTTGGTGTAGAATAGAAATCAAAGTTTCCAAGCTTTCGCTCATCAACCAGATGGCTTTTTCAAGGAAGGTAGACAGCTAACTGCAAGATGAATAATAGAACGCTTCAATAATTTGAAAGCAGTGACTTGACTTGACAATAAACGAACATATGGGGTAATAATTATCCATTCAAAAACACGAGGCGTAATGTTCATTTAGCACGTGAAATCATGTAAGGAAAACAAAAGGCATTTACTCTTTGAAGAACTGGTTCCAAACTCGTATCAGCCGCCCCGGTGGAGCAGTGGCCTAAGCGATGGCCTCTGATCATTCGTCCGAACGGGGTCCGGGTTCGAATCCCGGTGAGGCATGGATGTTGTATTTGTCTTACGGCACTGGTTCTCTCGCTTCCCTGGAACCAGTGACCCTAAATTAGGGACGGGCGACTGCTTATAGCCCACTGAGTTGCTCACGGTGGTCGTTAAACCTCCAACCCCCCCCCAAAATCCAAACTCGTATCAACTCCAGCGAGACGCTATCATTGCATGACTCGCTGTTGGTTATGATCTCCAAAGTTTAGCGAATGGCGGCAGATTTTGGGGTGGAGTAAGAGGCTAATTTCTTTACGTCATCCCGCGTAGGAGCAGCTGACTTGAACTTGAGTTCTATTCTACGCCAAAAAATTTGAATTACTAGTATAGGTGATGTAGAGGTTGCTTGTTATTAAGTAGCTGTAGCGGTATTTAAGATTTGTACGATTGTTTCTAACTATTATCTTAACGTTAAGCTAACTTCTAGTACAATACTAAAGATTTCAGTTAAAATACACTCATTGTCATAAAAATCCGCGAACCAAGAAAAAAACGTGCGATTAACGCGAAACTCGACGAATAGTTACGGGGAGGGCAGACATGCAAATGATTAGGGTTTCGTAAGATTCAGCATGCCCGCGCGTCTAAGGCCGGGAGCTGCGATCGCAATTCTTGAGACTTATGAGGCGCCGCGCAGGGGATTCCAAATGCGTGCCAAAGTGCACGGTAAGAGTCAGGTGAGATCCCGGAGTGATAGACATGCCGAGGAGCCGCCGTAGATGTGCGCACGGACCACTGTCGGAGTTTGAGCGAAGCTGTATCGTCGAAATGAGACATGCAGGGCGGCCGGCGCGCCGAATCGGCCACTACTAGGGCCGATCGGACTGTGCGGTGCGATCGTGTAGGGAGCAATGGACACGGGAAGGTACCCAGATACGGCGGACTGGCTCTTAACAACCCAGACACACCACCAGCAGATAGGACGGTGGGATCTTGGGAGCGGCACGCAGAGATGCAACGATGTCCTTGTCCAATACCCGAAGACATGTGACGGCTGTACAAGGGACTGCTGTGTCCGACAGAACCATTTCCAGACGCTTGGCAGAGGCCAATCTGCATTCTTGACAGCCGACTCACAGTTCCAACTGCTTCGTCGTTTGTTCTCCGCATATGCTTCATGTTCTGCAGCTGAACTGAATACGTCTAAGAGCACTGGATTGTGGTGCGGGTCGTGGTCCAATCGCTTGGATGCTCCATGGGGGGCCACATGGTCATCCACTACCCAACGCTTCCTGGGTGTGCACTTAGGCGCACCACAAGCTACATCCAGTGCAACTCGCTCGGAACTCCATCCTCGCCTCCTCCGCACAGCTGCATTCTGGTGTCGTGCGCAGTTCTGTACGTCCTACTACCAGCGTGCAAATCTCACCAGGACATACCTTCTGTCCATCTACAAGCATTCTTGGATTGCATCTACGACCCCGCTTTTCTGTCTCCAGGAGGTTACACGCTGCCTTACTCGAGTAATGTGGGCGGGTCATCACTGGATTAACGTCCACAAGCTCTGTGCTCCTCCCTCCTATGGTGGTGCTGGCCTACCTGATGTCCCGCTGTGCTACAAAGCAAGCCGAGTGATCAACTTCATTCACCTTTTCACGGCTCCAGTGGCTTCCGCAGTTCAGGTACGTGACGTTCTTGCCTCCTTGCGTAACCCACATTTTTCCTTTCTTTCTTTAGTTCTCATGGATTGCTGTCCTTTCCCCCTCCAAACTCCCACCTGCATATTCTGAAGCCCTCATTCACCTTCGCTCTCTCCCCCTCATTCGCTCCCCTCCCTCTTCAACTCTAGAGCTTCTTTCTGAACCCCTCTTCTTCAACTCCCTTGTTCATCCCCCCCATCTCCCCTGTTTTTCATTCCCCTCTTGGCTCCGAGCAGGTGTAGTAACTGTACAAGACCTCACTAACTCGGATCTATCCTGGCGCCCTCTCTCTGGCCTCCCCCCTGCTATTCTCTCGTCCCCATCCGCCCATTTGGTCTATGACTCTCTGCTAACTGCACTTCTTTCGCTTTTCCCTGATCTTGTCTCCCCAACCGGTCTCGTCTCTGTCTTTTCTGCCCCTCTTCCGCTGCCGTTTTTCCTCCGACTCACAAACTCGGTTCTACCTCTCTCCTCTCTCTCCTCTAAATCTCTTTATCGTTTTCTAGTGCACCTTGCCACCCCTTCACCGCTTTCTATTCTGGAGGTTCCCCCTGCTTCTCTTCCTCTTGTCTGGGCAGCTGCCCGCTCACCCTTATCTGCCCCTCTTGAAATTAATACCCACTGGCTCTTTTTGCATAATCGCCTCCCTGTTCCGTATTTTCTCTTTCGCATGTCTCTTCTCTCCTCCCCTCTCTGCTCCTTCTGCGCACAGGAGGCAGACGTTTCTCACGTCTACCTTTACTGTCCCATCCTGATGCCTCTCCTCCACCAGGCTTTCCGGATTGCCAGTCGCTCTTGTTCTCAAGATCTTCCGTTCACTGCCTACAGACATCTTCTTCTGCGGGCTCATCCACCTACAACTCTTCCTTCAGTATGTGCCTATCTTTTCGTGCTGGTTAAACACGTTATTTACGTATACCTTCAACAACTCCGCAGCATTTCCTCGCCGGTCTCTTTACACCAGGCCAGCGCAGCACTTTTGTGCCATTTTCAAGATCGATTGCTTTCTCGACTCCGCCTGGAGTACCAGTCGGCTTCTTCCAGTCGTCGAGAAGCCACCTTCTATGCTACCTGGGCGCCGGCCGCTCCATGGTTTGCGATTGATTCTGGACTGCTACACCTATCAGAACCCTAGGACATTCTACACCTCCTTTGCTGAGTTCCGTGGCACCCTGGTGGCCCTCCTCCACTCTACGACTCGTGCAATCCACACTACCGTTGAATTGTGAATGCTAATGCCATCTCAGTGTTTTTTCATGCTTACTCGTGTACATTACTTACTTTCACCCCGCCTGTATTATGTTGCTTTGTTGCCCTCGTTAAATAACTTGCACAATTGTGCACGCTGTGTTTTTATCTCATGTATGTAATGTTTTACCTTCACGGCGGTGTTTGTGCTGTTCTTTTTCTAATTGTGTACTATTGTTTCGCCTGTGTTATCCTGTAAATCATGCCCAGCCAATGTCATGTGACACGATGTGTTTCTCTTTGTCACTTCTGCAATTTTTTATTCAATAAGCTTTGCTTGCAGCATTTGTTATTCATCCCCATTGTCATTGCAGTGTATATACCATCATGTTTTTAACAGTTTTGTATTATTTCCCAGTGAGATGCCCAATACTGTACGTCTCCCTCTTATGTTTTCTTATGATAAATTAGAATAAAGCGATTTTGAAACCTTGCGTTTTCTGCTATTGATAACTGACCATCGTCGGCGTCGATTGCAGTGGTATCAGCAGCGAGCAACGTGGGATGCTACGGACTGGCGACGTATAGTGTTCAGCGACGAATCCCGCTTATGTATGGGAACGCACGATCATCGTGTCGGAGTGTGGATGACCCCAACCTCACTGTACAGCGGCACACGTCTCGAACTGCAGACCTGAAGGTCTGGGGAGCCACCGCGTCTGACAGCCGGACTTCCCTCGCAGTGATCCGAGGGACGTTGACAGTCTTGCGCTACGTACAGGAGATCCTGCGGCCCCATGTGCTGACTTTCCTGCACGGGCGGCCCGGAACCATTTTCCAGAAAGATAACACCCGTACGCACGTGGCTGGGGTTTTCCGGGGCTTTCTACGTCACGCTTCGATGCTTCCGTGCTCTGTCAGATCGCCTGATCTCTCACCCATCGAGCACGTGTGGGACCAGATGGGACGCCAGCTTTCTCCATATCCCAGTGTTCGTGATTTAGAGCGTAAGTTGCAAGAAAAGAAGGGTGGGCCAATCCGTCCCAGGAAGCGTATCACCGCATGTATCCCAGCACTAGGCAGTCAGACGCGGTACTAACACTGATCGGAATGTGTACCAATTGTCCGCGGGGAATCGTCCCGCTGCCGTGATATTGTAATCACTTATCTCGTCGGTACACTGCTAAAAGTTTCAGTTCAACGTTGCACCTCAATATCGTGCAGGATTGGACACTTACACCATGATCTGGTGCGATTATCACACTTGCATCGTAAAGTGGTGCATGAAAACGTCTGACTTGCACCACGTTTTCGTGCAAATTACCAAATGCGGCTAAAGCGGAGTTACCTTGTAACGTACCAGGAGATGTGACGTACCTGCCAGAAGGACGCACACGACATAAAGGCAGATAGGAATCAGAATAAAACGTCTGCGTAGCTCAATTGGTAGAGCGACTTATTCCGGAATGAGGGGATCCGGGTTCGAATCCTGGTGTGGACAGAAATGACGGAGAAATTTACTTCGTTATAACCTTGCATTACATTTTGGTGCAGTGAAGGAAACGGCGCATGCGTCTTCGTCGTCAAATCATCCGAAGAAGGCAGATGTTGTGTTGTGCCGCCATGTTTGTTTCGTCGTCACAGTGAGTGCGAGTTTAGAAAATTTTAAAGAAGTGTTCACTCAAGTTAATAACGTAAGTGATAAAAATAATTTTTGCAGTACGGTTACATCTGGTGTTTCTTACATAATTATTTTCACGTAGAACTTTCTGATGTTTTATATCTACCTAGCCACGTGTAGGACAATAGAATTTTAGTTTTCTGAGAAGGTTGTTCCCATGAAAGTAGCTTCAAATGTTATATAACAAGCTCAAACTGCGGCATTAATTGCCCCATTGATCTTCAAATTGTACGTAGAAATTCTGTTTTCAAAATATTTTATCCATAAAGCAGTGATATAAAAAGACTGCACTAAATTTTGGTGATCTGTTGCACCAATAAGTGGAACTATACCAGCTGCACCACATTTGAGGAAAGCTACACCTACAAGTGGTGCAACGTTGCACTATATTAGAGTAAGGTTCCACTATAAAATGATGCAACCTTACATTTCTATAAAATGGTACAACCTTAAATTTGATGGTGTCAAATTGCACCATATTCTGGTGCAACCTTACCTCATAAAGTGGTGCAACCTTACCCCATAAAGTGGTGTGGGGTTGCACCGTATTGTTGGGTTTTCGTTGCACCACTTAGTGGTGCATCTTTTCTCACAAAGTGGTGCAGCTGGTGTAGCACCACTTTTTGGTGCAACCTATCCCCAACTTTTTAATAGTGTACGCATCACCTCTCAACTAAAATCTCATTTCAATACAACGCCTCCTTCTTAGTGCGCATATTTTTATGACAATGAGTGTATTTAGGTATTGGCGATTATACACTGAGTGGCCACTTTATTATGACCAACCCCTCAGTACTTCATTGGGCCACCTTTTGCCTTTAATACTGCGTCAATTCTTAATGGCACGGACTCCAAGAGATGTTGATAGGTGGTTTGTGGAATCTGAGACCATGCTTGATGAATAGCACTTTCCAAGAGTGTGAGATTGCAGATTTGTGGATCCAGCTGTCTGATGGCTCGATCAACTTCATCCCACAAATTCTCAATGGGGTTGAGATCTGGAGATTGTGGGGGCCACCTAAGCAAAGTAAACTCACCAGCATGTTCCTGAAACCAATCCTGTACAATAAGAGCACCCTGGCAGGACGCATTATCTTGTTGAAAGTAGCCATCGCCATTGGGATAAACCATCCACATGACACGATGCACTTGGTCGGCAACGATGTTTAGATATGATGTGCCAGTCGGACGTTGATCAACACGAATTAAAGGGCCCAAAGCATGCCAGGAAAACATTCCCCAAACCATAACGTTGCCTCCACCAGCTTGAAGGGTTGTAGCAATGCATTTGGGGTCCATGCTTGCGTGCTGTTTCCGCCAAATTCTCACTCGGCCATCGGCATGGGGCAACTGAGAACGTGATTCATCGGACCACATAATTTGTTTCCAATTATCGAATGTCCAATCCTTTTGCTCCTGTGCGAACTGGAGACGTTTTCTCTTGTTAACTGCAGACAGCAACGGTGTTCGAACAGGCCTTCGGCTGCCATATCCCATCCGATGCAGCGTACGGCAAACAGTGCGTGCAGAGATCATTTGAGGGGATCCTTGATTAAGATGGTGTGTAATTTGCTGCACTGTTGCCCTTCTGTTGTCTGTTACCAGTCTGGACACTCTCCTTCCGCCCGAGCAGTCACTAGTCGATTACGACCACACGTTGCACGTAGAGACCCAGTTTTTTGGCTGACAGTCCAGTCTTGAAACATTTTAACAACAGCTGCTCTGGAACATTTCACGAATGCGGCGGTTTCGGTGATAGTCGCTCCATGGCTCCGAGCTCCTGCAATCATCCCACTTTGAAAGTCCGTCAAATCGCATTTTTTACCCATCTCGTCACCCAACAATCACTTCTGCTACTGTCACAAGCACTAAGCTTTCCCTTTTTATACTAGCCTCGCCCTGTGGCGGCAACAGCGTGCAGCCATAGCTCATTTGCTTAAAACTGTCAGGTGGTCATAATAAAGTGGCCACTCAGTGTATTCTGCTCTGTTACTGTGAAAAAAACCTTGTGAATATTCAATTGTAGCCAAATCTTCGTCGAAGAGAAACTTCCTTCGACATATTCACAAGCTGATTCTGAAAAATATCTCAGATGGCTTTTCTAAACACAAACACTGTTCTTTGAATTTTCCATTGGCTGTCAATAGGTTATGCAAAAGTGAAATCATTATAGACTGCCGCGATAACTGGAGAGATATAAAGCCTTTGTGATGTGACAACCATCTGCGGAAAATCACATAAGTTCAGCATTGCTTTCGATCGGAATTTTCTCCCTAATTGAATTCGCGTGTGATGGCTCGTCTACATCTAAATGCTAATTACACGCAGAACACTTCGCGAGAGCTTATTCCCGCTTTCATATATGACAGCGGCTTAATTAAATTGTTCATCGGCAAGCAAATATTTGCCGCCGGCAAACTCTACTACTTCACGGACACATCTGAAAACACTTGACTTAAACACCATCGCAGCATTCATCGTGGTTGCTCAATTATGCCTGCAGAGATGTTATCCCCCCCCCGAGTATAATGCTCTAACATACAAGGATTTATAATTGCGAACTTAATTTTTATTGCCACTCATCGCATTTTTTGAGAAAGAAAGAAAAAATCTGATTTTCCTAACCAGCGCCAGGAGCAAATAATTTCCCAAGATAAAGCATGTGAACGGTGATGCATACATCCATGTTTGCCCTAATTAATGAAGTTCTGATGAAGTAAATTAGAACTACAAACATTTTTACTTGCGGTTTTTCTTAACACATCTGCTAACGAACGTCAAAAAAAAAAATGGCGGACTTACGCTATTGATCTTTCTGTCTTGTAATCTGTCCAGGGACCACAATTACCTCCGCTAGGAAAAATAGCATTTAAAACATCAATGTCAGCTGAGAGGCACGTGACCTTGAAAAAGGTTCTTGTAAGTGGAATGCCACAATTGAAGCTTGAGTTGGACTGTTAGTGGCAGAATGGGTCCGCACCGTCGCTTAGAAGACTCTTTACGGTGGAGAGCGTTCGGTAAATTGGGATCAGTCCAACTCAAGGACTAATTCCAATCTAGTCCTTGAGTTGGTCTGATTCCAATCTAGTCTTCCAAGTGGACTTATTCCAATCTAGTCATTAATACAGACATTTAACGTGGACCAGGAAATTCAAACAAAGGTCTTCGCTCTTTCCACGTTCTTAAGTGAGTCACGGAAAAATTCTCATTGGCCGCCACCGGAGTCGAACCCAGGGTCTTCCAGTTACGCGCCGGATATGCTTCCGCTATACTTGTGTAGCGGAAGCATATCCGGCGCGTAACTGGAAGACCCTGGGTTCGACTCCGGTGGCGGCCAATGAGAATTTTTCCGTGACTCACTTAAGAACGTGGAAAGAGCGAAGACCTTTGTTTGAATTTTCAATCTAGTCTTTCAAGTGGACTGAATCCAATCTAGTCTTTCAAATGAACTTATTCCAATCTAGTCTTTCAAGTGGACGACTGATTCCAATCTAATCCTTCAGTTAGACTGATTCCAATCTACCGGAATCAGTTCAAATGAAGGAATTGGACTGATTACGGTCTCGCAAGCTGTTGTAGCAAGACGGATGAATGAATCGAGCTAAGAGGTCTCCATACTCTAAATATTTCAGTCTAGTCCTTGAATTGGACTGATTCCAATCTAGTCCTTCAGTTGAACTTATTGCAATCTACCGATATAAGTCGAGCTCAAGGACTTGGACTGATTTCCATCTCGCAAGCTGAGGTAGCAAGATAGTTCAGAAGACTACGGCGGAGAGTGATCAGTACATTGGAATCAATCCAACTCAAGAACTGATTCCAATCGAGTCCTTGAGTTACCGTAATGCCAATCTAGTCCTTTAGGTGGACTGGATCTAATCTAGTCCTTAGGTTGGACAGATTCCAATCTAGTTCTAGGGTTGGACTGATTCCAATCTATTCCTTGAGTTGGACTGATTCCATTATAATCCTTCAATTAGACTGATTCCAATCTACCGGAATAAATCCAACTCGCGGAATTGAGCTGATTCCGATACAGCAAGCAAAGGTAGCAAGATGGCTGAATGTGTCGAGGGAAGTGGTCTCCATTCTCTAGAGACATTTCCAGGAATGGGTTTGCACCATCGCTTAGAAGACTACGGTGGAGAGCGATCAGTACATTGGAATCAATCCAACTCAAATACTGACTCCAATGTAGTACTTCAGTTGGACTGATTCCAATTTATTCCTTGAGTTGGACTGATTCCAATCTATTCCTTGAGTTGGACTGATTCCAATCTATTCCTTGAGTTGGACTGATTCCATTCTAGTCTTTCAGTTGCACTGATTCCAATCTAATCCTTCAATTAGACTGATTCCAATCTTCCGGAATCAGTCCAACTCGAGGAATTGGACTGATTCCAAACCAGCAAGCTAAGGTAGCAAGATGGCTGAATGTGTCGAGAGAAGTGGTCTCCATTCTCTAGAGCATTTGCAGGAATGGGTCCGCACCATCGCTTAGAAGACTACGGTGGAGAGCGATCAGTACATTGGAATTAATCCAACTCAAAGACTGACTCCAATGTAGTACTTCAGTTGGACTGATTCCAATCTAGTCCTTGAGTTGGACTGATTCCAATCTAGTCCTTCAGTGGGACTGATTCTAATCTAGTCCTTGAATTGGACTGATTTTAATCTAGTCCTTGAGTTGGACCGAGTCCAATCGAGTCCCTGACGTGTGTCCGTAACAACTGTCGTGTGGATTTTGTATTATTCATGATTTTGTGCTTGTCACGTTAGTTTTGGACACCACTGCATTTGTCATCATCATCATGTCTCTTGACAGGTCCTACGGTAACTCAGCAAGTTCTCTTCCTCCAGTTTCCTCTCTCCCTTGCTTCCTCCTTCAATTCTTGATAGCTTCCTGTGCCCTTTACATCATCAAGCATTATTAGTCGTCTCCTTCCCCTTGGTCACTTTCCTTCCATTTTCCCTTCTAACATTCTTCTCAGTAGACTGTCTCCTCTTACCACATGTCCTATCCAGTTATTTTTTCTTTTTCGTATGGTCTTTAGTAAATTTCTTTCTTCTTCAACTCTTTACAATCCTTCATCGTCTTTGATATCTTCATTTGTATTGGGTATCTGTATTTCTATTGGGTTGAAAAGAAAGTAATGTCTGGCAACAGAAAAGTATTAATTACCGTATATTCAAGTACAAATCAGTTCAAAATGTAGTCACCATCGCTTTCTGCTCCCATCGTGTGGGCAGTTGTTGGATACCGTCCCTGTAGAATTATGGCATCTTGGTCGCAAAGATTTGAGTTGGTGCGTGTCATCGTCCCGCATGATGAACCGCTGTCCGTCCAGGAAATACTGCAATGATCGGAAAACGTGGTAGTCGTTTGAGGCAAAATCCGGGGAATAGTTTGGGTGCGGCAACAACTTCCAGCCCCGGACCCTGTTCTCATGACAGGTCACCCGTGCTGCGTGAGGTGTCGCTCCATCCTGATGTAGAAGGACGCCCTTGCGGTTCAGCAGTGCTGGTCGTTTCTACGTGAGCTATGCGTGCAGATCGTCGAGCTGACTGCAGTACACATCGGCGATGATAATGGTTTTGTCCAGCAGCAGCTTAAAAAACACACCCGAATTATCCTCCCCAAACAGGCAGCTGACAGAAAAAACACGCATAGTTCCGTGCAATGTTGGCCACCGTGGTGTAAGGCTAACGCGCTCTGCTAGATATCGAGAGATCTGGGATTCGATTCCCCGGCGGTGACCGAATAACGATTTTTCGGTTGCTGTGTGTTGCTAAAACGTGGAAAGAGCGATGTCTTTGTTTATTCACTGAAGCCACGTATTTGGAGGATTTTCACTGTGGACCTCGCCCTTTGGATTTAACTGCTGTAATTAATATATAGCCAGTGCCGTTAATGCCCACCAGATGGAGACATCTCAGTAGCTGAGCCCATCTTACGGATTTATGATGTCAGAAGCTGACAGAAAAACACAGATAACACCGTGCATTGTTGGCCACCGTGGTGTAAGGCTAACGCGCTGGGCTAGATATCGAGAGATCTGGGCTTCGATTCCCCAGCGGTGGCCGAATAACAATTTTTCGGTTGCTGTGTGTTGCTAAAACGTGGAAAGAGCGATGTCTTTGTTTATTCCCGAACAGGCAGCAGGACCTTACGTGGGTGTAAGCCATCTTCAGTAGCCATCACAAGCTTCTGTTTCGGATTCAACCACTGCTTCCCGGCGCTGACATCATCATACAGGAACCATTTCTCGTCACCTGTTACAATGCGGTTCAAGAACGGCCTTGGCCACGTGGAAGAAGGGAAACGCATGCACTCATGCGATTTGCTTTCTGCTCAACTGTGAGTTGATGGGGTACCCAAACTTCCTCTTATACACATCAAGTTGACGCAGGCGAGTGATAATGCTCGTGTAGGCAGCCCTTAGCTGTTCGGCGTGGTCACACATGTTTCTGTCTCCACTAAAGACTTCAGCATATCCATATCCACTATTGTGAGTCTTCCGGCTTTGGAACGGTCAGGCAGGTCTAAATTTCCCTCTCGAAATCCTTCGAACCAACAACAGCGCCGACGATGTGATATGGCATTAAGGTACTGTGACGTGCCTGCAACACAAGACGCACATGAGAAAAAGGCAGATAGCAGCGAGAGTATACGTCTGCGTAGCTCAGTTGGGAAAGCGACTTATTCCGGAATGAGGGGACCCGGGTTCAATGCCCGGCGTGGACAACAATGACGGAGAAATCACTTCGTTGTAGTATAGACAAGTAATGTTCCTTACATCCTAGGATCCTAACCGGTGAGGCGCGCCTCCCTTGGTAGGCTCGAGGCGGTACGCGCAATGTTATTCATTGTGCGTGGATGAAAATGGACCCGCCGCCTCGATGGCGCAGTGGTCTAAGCAATGGTCTCTGATCATTCGTTCGAAAGGGGTTCGGGTTCGAATCCCGGTGAGGCATGGATGTTGTGTTTCTCTTAGGGTACTGGCTCTCTCCCTTCCCTGGAACCAGTAACCTTAAATTAGAAACGGGCGACTGCTTATAGCCCATTGAGTTGCTCACGGTGGCCGTTAAACCTCCAATAAAAAACAAAACAAAACAAGTTAGTAAAATCATGCAATGCATTGATTATGATACGCTTTCCAACATACCAGAAATCATTACTCAAGTTATGAGGATAATGGCTGTGGAATAAATCTCGGTCATGTGCCCTGAACTTTGATCCCATTTCGATGATATTCTGCAGAACCTGTTCAGTATACCTCCGAAATAACATGATAAAGTTTTGTCGCAATCGAAGCATTTTTACGTAAGTTATGATGCAAAAGGGCTATGGAATAGATTCCGCTCCTGTGTCCTAACCTTTGACCCCATTTCGCCCACTTTCAATAGGATTCGTTGACCTCATTTCGCCCATTTAATAGGCAGGACCCTACAACATACTAACATTTCATCCAGATCGAAGAATTTTTACGTAAGTTATGACCCATAATGGCGGTGGAAGTGATTCCGCTCCTATGTCCTGACCTTTGACCCCATTTCGCCCATTTTCAATAGGGTTTGTCCGCAGGTGGTCCCTTACCACATACTAAAATTTAACCGAAATCGAACCTTTTTTACGTTAGTTATGACGCATAAGAGCAGTGAAATGGATCCCGTTTCTATGTGCTAACCTTTGACCCCATTTCGTTCACGTTCAATAGGGTTCCTTCCCAGGTGATCCCCTTCCACATACTAAAAGTTCATCGAAATCGAACGATTTTTACGCGAGTTATCGTGCAGACGAACATACGCACACAAAGCGTGACGTAATGAGGCAGATGGGAATCGCAAATATCTGCTCGCAAGAGTGTGACGTCATAAAACTTTAATAGGATCCACACACAACGCGTGACGTAATGAGACAGATGGCGTGACCGCGCGCCAAAATATCAAGCGCGAGATTGTGACGTCATAAGATCGTCCCCAGGTGGTCCCCTACCACATAATAAAATTTCATCGAAATCGAACCATTTTTACGTGAGTTATCGTGCCGACAGACAGACAGACGGACGGAAAAAGCTGGAGCATATACGCTTCTTCAACCTACGGTTAGAAAGCGTAAAAAATATGAAAAACATTTTTTTCATTTAGATTGTTATTACTTTATTCAGGAGTAATAAACTTGTATACTAAGTACAGATACCCTATCTACCAACAAGTAATTGGACGCTGTGATAGCAAAGGAAAAGGAAGTTTATTCACCTTCAATAGTTGGTGGAGCCTCCACGAGCGGCGATTACAGCTGTGACCCTCCGGGGCATACTCTCAACCAGGCGTTGTACGACGGCTAGCGGTATTTTCTTCCATTCGGCTTGGAGAAGACTGGTCAGTTCCTTCACCGATTTCAGACGGTGGGGGCACCCCTTAAGTCGATGCTCCAACTCGTCCCAGAGGTGTTCCATAGGGTTAAGGTCCGGGCTCTGCGCAGACCAGTCCATTCGATTAACCCCATTGTCACCATACCAAGCCATGGTGGACCTCGCAACATGACAGGTGGCATTGTCATCCTGAAAGTAACATGGGTCCACCCCGTAAAACTGCCACAACGTAAGAAGCGCATGTCCATCCAAAATGGTGCAGTAGGTCTCGGCGTTGAGTCTACCAGGAATTGCGACCAAGGGTCCCGTGCCATACCAGGAGAAACACCCCCATAGCATAATTCCACCACCGCCGAACTTCACAGTTGGCACAATGCATTCCGGCAAGAGGCGTTCTCCAGGCAGACGCCAAACCCAGACCCTGCCATCCGAACGGTAGAGGGTGAACCTTGATTCGTCGCTCCAGAGAACCTGTTTCCACTGTTCAACGGTCCACTGTCTATGTTCTTTGCACCACGTTAGCCGAGCAGCGCTATTGGACTTGGTGATCAAAGGCTTGTGGGCGGCAACACGTCCATGATAACTGAGCAGATGGGCTTCCTTACGGATGGTATTCATCGAAAGAACACTTCCGGATGCCCGTTGAAACTCCTCGCGGATGTGACCCATCGATTTGGTGCGGTTCTTCCGAATTTCTCTGGCCAGCACCCGTCGGTCTCTAACTCCCAGTTTTGTGGGTCTGCCGGGTCGGGGCACATTCCCACAGTCACCTCTCATCTTCCACTTGTCAATCACGTAGGCTACTGTCGATTTTAGGTACTTCAACTCGCTGGATATGTCGCGTATGGACCGGCCATTTCTGTGATACCCGACGATTACACCTTTCTCGAAATCAGAGAGCTCCGAACTGCGTGGCATCTTGCATGCGACTGGTTGCGTTGTTGTTTCCCACACGATATTTAACGGCTGCGGCCGTGACGTGTATCAGGACCGCAGGTATCGTCCATTGCAGGGGTGCCCAATTATTTGTTGGTAGATAGTGTATTACCCACTTTATTTGTGCAAAGTGCTGTAGGTGTATCGTATATTTGTATTTTTTAAAGTGCTGTGTATTTGTATTTTTAGTAGTGCAGTTGCATTTTTGCTTAATATTTTCAATCAAGCATTACCGGTATCATTGAATTTGTAATAAAACAAAATAAATACTGATGATAGAGCAATGAACAATTGGGCGTATGTTGGGGGGAGGGGGCGTTATTGCTAGCTAGCCCCGATAAGGGAGGAGGAATACTGCAGAAAAGGTTGAGAACCGCTTTCTTACAGTACTTTTTAGCACGTCTTTTGTAAAAAAAGATCGTGCTTCTGTTATCGGTTTGTCCGTCCGTCTGTACCCACGATATCTCTGCAACTATTAGTCCGATTTGAAAAATTCTTTTGCATTCGGAAGCTTGGAATATGCAAATGATGATCCTTCATTTCGTTTTTTTTTAGGATGTACAATTCGCCGCTAGAGGGCGTAAATCAGATGATGTCGAATTCAAAAATACGTTTTATTCCACATATTTGCTTCTAAACATCCGATTGAAAAAAAAAATTATCTTTCGATTCCATTTATGTCAAAGAGTATTTTAGATATAGTTACTTTTTCAAATTACCCATAGATTTTCCGCTAGGAGGCGTAAAATAAATTACAATTTTCCCGATAACCCTTCTTCTAAAACTCCGATTTGAAAATTTTTTCTTCAGCGGATACATCTTCTGATGGAAAATCTTTTGCATATAATTTCAAATTTTTGGTAAAGAATATTTTGGCCACCAGGGGACGTAAGCGTTAATTTTTGCTTCTGATGTATTTGCCATAAAATCGGAGCTTCTAAAATATCGATTGAAAAAATTCTTACGTGGACTGATGCCACTCACATCGATGAACCTTTTCGGAATAATTTCTTCTTAAAATATTACACAGTTTCTCCGCCAGGGGCGTAGATGTACATCTTATTTTTGTCAATATATGTACTTCTAAGAGTCCGATTTGAAAAATTCCTTCTTTGTTGGATAGTGTTTTCCGTGTGACATGTTTTTCATATAATTTCAAAATTTTGAAGTAATTCATAGACTTTCCGCTAGGGGGCGTAGCGGTAAATCGCGTTTCCCCCTATATCTCTGCTTCTAAATCTCCGATTTGAAAAATTCTTCCTCCACCGGATACAGGTCCTGATGGGAAATCGTTTGCACATATTTCTAATTTTTGTAAAAAAATAGTTTGGTCACCAGGGGGCGTAAATCTTAATTTCCGCTTCTGTTGTATTTGCAACAAAATATGAGCTTCTAAATACTCGAATGAAAAAAAAAGTCTGTTGTTGTCCTATACTAGTCATGTCGACAAACCTTTTAGAAACATTTTCTTTTAAAATAGTGAATGGTTTCTACGCCAGGGGGCGTAGATGTATATCTCATTTTTCTCAATATCTCTACTTGTAGGAGTCCGATTTGAAAAATTCCTTCTTTGTTGGATATTGTTTCTAGTGTGACATGTGAATCATATAATTTCAAAATTTTCAAGTAATTCATAGACTTTCCGCTAGGCGGCGTAAATTTAAATTGCGTTTCCCCCTATATCTCTGCTTCTAAATCTCCGATTTGAAACATTATTTCTGCACTGCATACAGCTCCTGATGGGAAATTGTCTGCACATAATTTCTAATTTTTGTAAGAAATGGTGTGGCCACCAGGTGGCGTAAGTCTTAATTTTCGCTTCTGTTGTATTTGCAGCAAAATATGAGCTTCTAAAATCTCGATTGAAAAAAAGTCGTTTGTTGACCGATACTACTCATGTCGACAAACCTTTTAGGAAATTTTTCTTCTTGAAAAAATGCATGGTTTCTACGCCAGGGGCGTAGATGTATATCTTATTTTTGTCAATATCTCTACTTCTAAGAGTACGATTTAAAAAATTCCTTCTTTGTTGGATAGTGTTTCCGATGCGAAATGTTTTTCCTATAAATTCAAAATTTTCAAGTATATCATAGATTTTCCGCTAGAAGGCGCAAAGGTAAATTGCGTTTCCTGCGTTATTTCTGCTCCTAAAGCTCTGATTTGAAAATTTCTTCCTGTATCGCATACAAAACCTGATGGAAAATATTTTTCACATAATTTCTAATGTTTGGTAAAGAATGGTTTGGCCACCAGGGGTCATAAGTGTTAATTTCTGCTTCTGAAGTATTTGTTGCAAAATCTGGGCTCCTGAAAACTCTACAAATTTTTTTTTCTTGGACCGATACCGCTTATATGGATAAACCTTTTAAGAATACTTTCTTCCTAAAATAATGCATGGTTTTCCCACCAGGGGACGTAAAGTCACATCTTATTTTTGTCGATATCTCTGTTTCTAAGAGTTCGTAAGCTCACGATTCCGTTTACAGCAATATCTGAGGGATTAAAAACCCGATTGAAAATTTTCTTTCTTTGGTCAGATCTATTGTTTTCCATACCGGTTCCATTGACTTTGAATAGCTTTGATAAATTTAATTTGCTTCAGAACAGATTCAAAAGACGTGCTTATTACACCCGAAAATTCGGTGTCATCTTTCTTGTTTTTTTTTTTTTTTTTTTGTTTTTTTTTTTTTTTTTTTTGACTGAAGGTTTAACGACCACCGTGAGCAATTCAATGGGCTATAAGCAGTCGCCCGTCCCTAATTTAGGATCACTGGTTCCAGGGAAGGGAGAGAGCCAGCGCCGTAAGACAAACACAACATCCATGCGTCACCGGGATTCGAATCCGGACCCTTCACGGACGAATGGTTATATGCCAGCGGGACGGGAATGGCGGATGTGCTCCGAGTCCACTTCTACTTTGGCTGGTGTTTACACTCTTCCCTTTCTTCCGGCTAACTGCCACTTTCTTAAGGCATCTACCTACTGATGTCATGCCGGTGTGCTACGCAATCTTATTGGCCAATGTGCGCCGTGAGCCAGGGCTTCGACTTCGGTTACCTCCTCGTCGGACATTATTTCCTTTCCAACCCAATATAGCTTTCGTCACCATTGGTGATATCAAGAACACAAAAAGTGCAATGGCAAATGTTTAACGTCAACAGACGGAGGCTGTGGTGAAAGAAGGCAGATGGGGAGTGCATCAGTTTGTTGCATTTGCAAGTTTTTTTTATACCAAGCGTCACATAATTGAACGTAAGTACAGCAAAAAGTTCTCCAGCACGTTGCCTTTTTATTTACGCTTTTCAACCGTAGGTTGAAGAGGCGTATGTGCTCCAGCTTTTTTCGTCTGTCTGGCTGTCCGTCCGCACGATAACTCGCGTAAAAATGGTTCGATTTCGATGAGATCTTAGCATGCGGTAGGGGACCACCTGGGGACGAAATCTATTGAAAACGGGTGAAGTGGGGACAAAGGTCAGGACATAGGAGAAGGATGCATTGCCGCCCCGGTGGTGCAGTGGTCTAAGGCGCTGGCCTTTGATCATTCGTCCGTAAGGGGTCCGGGTTCGAATACCGGTCAGGCATGGATGTTGTGTTTGTCTTACGGCACTGGCTCTCTCCCTTCCCTGGAACCAGTGACCCTAAATTAGGGACGGGCGACTGCTTATAGCCCATTGAGTTGCTCACGGTGGTCGTTAAACCTCCAATCCAAATAAAAAAAAAGGATGCGTTCCATTGCCCTTATGCGTCATAACTTGCGTAAATATAGTTCGATTTCGATGAAATTTTAGTATGTCGTAGAGGACCACCTGGGGACGAACCTTATTGAAAATGGGTGAAGTGGGGTCAAAGGTCAGGACATAGGAACGGGATGCATTCCATTGCCCTTATGCGTTATAACTTACGTAAAAATGCTTCGATTGAGACAAAACTTTATCATGTTGTTCCGGAAGTACACTTTACGAGTTCTGTTGAATATCATCGTAATAGGGTCAAAGGTCAAGTCATAGGAGCGAGATTTATTCTACAGCCATTATCCTCATAACTTGAGTAATAACTTGATAACTTGAGTAATGATTTCTGGTATGTTGGAAAGCGTATCATAATCAATGCATTGCATGATTTTACTAACTTGTTTATCTACATCCACCTGGGGGGCTCACTGAAGTTCATTGTAGACACAAATAAGAAAAAAATCAATAAAACTGCTTTGAATTTACACGGAAACATTACAACGTAATTTTCTCGCGCAATTCAGTTGACGGAACTCTCTACCACCATTATAAAAATACAGTTTCATGTATATCCGCAAGAGAAAAAAAGTGCCTTACAGCTTATAATACTAATGAAGGGTAAAAGAAAGTCATTTGTAAAACACATGCAACCGGAACATGCGAAAAGTAATTTTGTTTCTTCAAATTACGTTTTTTGTAATTGCTGGACATTAAAGCGGGAAAGAAAAAGAAGTGTTTCTTTATAATTAACTTTGATACACTTCCGTGCGTCGTAAATGACCGATTGGTGCCTTCGCGTCGAGAAATGCGTGGAAGTTCTTGCGATACTTCGCCTTCCACGATGCAAATGTTGCATGCGGGATGACGTCACGGCAAGCTGTTAACTCGTTAAGTGACGTCACAAAAAGGCAGTAAGGAAACCCGAGGGGGAAAAAAGAAAAAAACGGCGGAAGAAATGCCCCTGGCATCGATCTACGCAGCTTCAGTAGCAGGAAATGTTTTTTTCTTTTTTTTTTTCTATCACGCTCGTATTGTGAAAATGCTTCCCCGCGTCTCAGGGGAAAGAATTCGATATTGACTCAACAGAATTCCATAAGTTCGCGCCGCGTGAGAGTAATAATGTAAATTTAAGCTTGTGATTTTGCCAGGAAAGATATTTTTCCTTCCCTCTACCTTCCGTAATGTGTCTTTTAATTTCCAAAGGAACACGAAATTTGGCAATATTCCCGGATTTGTTTTTACTAGTAGTGGAGCTAATATGCGTCGTAATTAAATGGCATTTATCACAGTTTATTCTAATGAGAACTTGTAATAATACAGTACATTAATTAGCAATGATGTATACAGCCATGAAAGAAAAAACTGAAACACAATTTAACGGGGCTTCATCCTTCAGTAGCGATCTTCAGAAAAGTAATTTTTGAAATTTCCTAATGTTATCGCTCCTAGTTATCAAACTCACATCCACAGACAGAAAATGCACATATTATAAAATAATACAAACAATTGACGTGGATGAGGAACATCAAACAGAAGTCATCGCTCTTTCCTCGTTTATAAATGAGTCACGGAAACATTCTCATCGGCCGCCACCGGGAATCGAACCCAGTCTTCCAGTTACGCGCCGGACATGCTACCACTGTACCACAGCGGCCTCGGTTTGGCAGTTAGTTGTATGTAAGTCTGTAGAATTCGAGGCAGCTGTGGTCCAGTGGTAGCATGACCGGCGCGTAGCTGGAAGGCCCTGGGTTCGATTCCCGGTGGCGGCCGATGATAATGTTTCCGTGACTCACTTAGAAACGTCGAAAGAGCGATGCCTTCTGTTTGTTTAAAAAATAAGTGTTAAAAATCTTTGAAAAATCATTTCTCCGTGATGCTTATATTTATATATGTATTATCAACATCATCATGCACAACAATTATCACCAGCTTACAAACGAAAACTTTTTTCATCTTGTTTTTAAATTTTCAGGTACATACATACATCATCATCATCATTGTCAATCATTATCAATCCACTGCTGGACGAAGGTCTCCCCAAGTTTCCTCCACAACGGTCTGTCTTGTACCAGTCTCCTCCAAGTCACTCCCGCATACTTTCGAATTTCATCCACCCATCTCCCATGTGGTCTTCTTCTGGGTCTTTCCCTGTCCCTTGGAATCCAATCTAAAATTTCGGCTGTGTCTGTCCTTCTGGCAGTATGTCCAGCCCATTGCCATTACAGGGACTTAACTCTGTTAATGATGTCTTGTCATTTTTCTGATCCACGAGTTCCTTTTCTTATCTCTCTTGGTTACACCAAGCATGCACCTCTCCATGCTGCTTTGAGTTGTCTGCAGCCTTTGTATGTCTCTTTTAGTTAAGGTCCACGTCTCTGCACTATACGTAAGCACTGGAAGGATGCACTGATCAAACACTTTTCTTTTAAGACATAATGGCATATTGCTCTTGAAAATTATGCTGTTTCTTCCAAAAGCTCTCCAGGCAAGTTTTGTACACCGATTAATTTCTTCATCAATGTGACCCTCACTTGATATCTGTTGTCCAAGATAAACGTACGTGTCTGTTATCTCCAGGTTTTCTCCATCAATCGATAAATTTTCATTTCTTGTAAAAGCATTGTACATCACTTTTGTCTTCTGAAAGTTCATTTTTAATCCCACTTCTTTACTCTTGTCAGCAAGTTCCTGGATCATACTCTGCAGCTCTGACAGGGTAGTTGCAAAAATGCCTACGTCATCAGCAAAACGAAGGTGGGTTAGATGATCTCCATTAATCTTTATCCCTTTGTTTTCCCAGTTCAGTGATTGAAAGACATTTTCCAAAGTGGCATTAAAGAGCTTCGGAGATATGGTGTCACCTTGTCTCACTCCGTTTCCAATTTTTATGTGTGTTGTATTTTCAAATAGCCGAATTTTTGCACTTGCATTTTCATAGATGTTATTAATAATATTAATGTATGCATCTTCAATACCGCAGGATTTCAGAGCCATTGTAACTGCTGATGGTTTCACCGAATCAAAGGCCTTTTCATAATCGATAAAAGCCATGCACAATGGAAGTTCATATTCCCTCGCTCTTTCAATTAGTTCTCTCAGTACGTGGTTACATACATACATACATATCACTAAACTGTTCTCTGAGTTTCAGAGGTTAACTCCACAAGGAAATACAAACCATTAGATAAATTTCAAACTGATTATTTACTTACTGTTGCCGTATGAAACCTCCATTTACACCGATCATGACGCACAACACGGGCTTCACTGACATCCATCACACGACGCACACAAGACCATCTATACTTCATATTCCTAATATTTTTCTCATGCAGACACTCCTGAATCTGATCCTCCCGTGAGTTCCTTGGCCTTCCTCTGCCTTTCCGTCCTGCTACTAGGCTACCAAAAATCTCTTAGTAAGCATCTCATCACTTATTCTTTCAACATGGCCAAACCAACGAAGAATATTAGTCTCCACATTGCTAACAACATTTTGTTTTGCATTACACAACTGCAACACATCTGTATTCCCCACACGATCAGAACATGTCTTGCTACAAACCCCCTGTAAGTAACGCATTTCTCCAGCACACAAACGACTCCTATGTATCTTCTGTAGCAACCAGGTATAACGAAGTGAATTTCTCCGTCATTTTTGGTCTACGCCGGGATTCGAACCCGAGGCCGCTTATTCCGGAACAAGTCGCTCTACCAACTGAGCTACGCAGACGTTTATTCTGATTCCTATCTGCCTTTATGTCGTGTGCGTCCTGCTGGGAAGGAACCCTATTGAAAATGAGCGAAATGGGTCAAAGGTCAGAACATAGGAGCGGGATCCATTCCATTGCCCTTATGCGTCATAATTTGCGTAAAATGGTTTGATGTCGATGAAATTTTATTATGTGGTAGGGGACGACCTGGGGACGAACCCTATTGAAAATGGGCGAAATGGTGTCAAAGGTCAGGACATAGGAGCGGGATCCATTCCATTGCCCTTATGCGTCATAATTTGCGTAAAATTGTTCTAATTTGCGTAAAAATGGTCTCTACTTCAAAACGCCCGATTTTAAAAATTCCTTTTTTATTGGATAGTTTCCGGTGCAACATGTTTTTCATATAATTTCAAAATGTTCAAACAATTCATAGAATTTCCGCTAGCGGTGTAAAAGTAAATTGTGTTTACCCCGATATCTGTACTTCTGAAACTCCAGTTTGAGAAATTCTTCCTGCACCAGATACAGCTCCTGATGGGAAATTTTTTGCATATAATTTCCAATTTTTGGGGAAAGAATGGTTTCAGCAAAATCTGATCTTCTAAAATCTCGATTGAAAAAACAACTTTTTCGGACCGATATTATTCACGTCGATATACCTTTTCGGAATATTTTCTTCTTGAAATAATGCGTGGTTTCTCCGCCATGGGTGTAAATGTATCTATATCTCATTTTCGTCAAAAAATAAGATACACGCTGAAGTGCCAGAAAAACTGGTACGCCAGTCAAATACTTGGTAGGTCCCCCACAGGAACGCAGGATAGAAGAAATACGACGGGGCATGGACTCCACTAGCTTCTGAAAATGTGCTGTAGGCAGTGCACACCATACTTCCTGCAGAGCGTTCCACAATTCGGGTGTATTCCGAGGTCTCGGATTCCTGTGTTCGATAGCGCGTTGCATGGCATCCCAAATGTGTTCTATCACGTTCAGATCTGGGGATTTGGGTGGGAATGGCAACACTCCAAACTCAGATGAATGCTCCTCTTACCAAAATGTGGCGTCCCGACACTTGTGTGGTGATGCATTGTCCTGTTGGAACAGGCCCAACCCATCAGCATGAATGCAGGACATGAACGGGTGTACCTCGTCAGAAAGGATGCGCACATAGCGTTGGCCGGTCACAGACGTTTGTAGACGTACCAGGGGTCCCAGTGAAGTTCAGCTAAACACACCCCATATCATTACGGACCCCCACCAGCCGGTACAGTTTCCTGTTGACAGGCGGGATTCGTGGCTTCATGAGGTTTGCGCCACACACGAATCCTTCCATCTGCCCGATACAGTTGGAAACGCGACTCGTCAGACCAGGCAACTTGTTTCCAGTCATCAAGTATCCAGTGGCGGTGTTGCCGTGCCCAAGCGAGGCGCATAGCCCTGTGTCGTGCACCCATCAAGGGGACTCGAGTTGAGCGTCGGCTCCCAAAGCCCATATCGTGCAGGGTACGTTGCACAGCCCGGACGCTGATGCTTGTTGAGGCTTCAGCATTGAATTCCGATGATACCTGCGAGAGTGTTGCGTGAAACGATTCTTGACAGCCGACGATGGTCACGTTCACCCAATGTCCTTTTACGGCCACACTGGTATCGTAGGTTGGAGGTTTTGCCGGAATTCTTGTAGTCACGGTACACCCTTGCAATGGTCTTCCGTGAAAATCCGAACTTCGTTTCTACCTCCGAAATACCATGGCCCATCTCACGAGCGCCAACTATGACACCGCGTTGAAAATCGCTTAAATCGTTATTACTTGTCATTCTCATGCCGAAAACAGCTCTGACAACTGGCAAGGATGTCCATCGCTTTATAAACGCACTGGTGGACGCAACCGTGTACGCGCATAGGTGACGTTGCTATATATTTTGCATAAGCTCGTCTGTACCAGTTTTTCTGGCACTTGAAAAATTCCTTCTTTTGGATAGCGTTTTCGGTGCGAAATGTTATTCATATAATTTCTAAATTTTCAAATAATTCATAGACTTTCCACTAGGGGCGTAAAGGTAAATTGCGTTTCCCCCGATATTTCTGCTTCTATAACTCCGATTTGAAAAATTCTTCCTGTATCGCATACAGCTCCTGATGGAAAATGTCTTTCATATAATTTCTAATATTTGGTAAAGAATGACCCCATTTTGCTCATTTTCAATAGAGCCACCAGGGGGCGTAAGTGTTAATTTCTGCTTCTGATGTATTTGCAGCAAAATCTGAGCTCCTGGAAACTCGAGTGAAAAAACTATTTCCAGGACCGATCCCGCCCACGTCGATAAACCTTTTGAGAATACTTTCTTCTTTAAATAATTCATGTTTTTTTCGCTAGGGGGCGTAGATGCATATCATATTTGTTGATATCTCTGCATCTCTGCTTCTAAGAGTCAGATTTGAGAAATCCTTTCTTTCTTGGAGAGCGTTTCTGCAGCGAAATGTTTCTCATATACATATTTTGAAGACGACAATCCGTTTTTTGGAGTAAAAAATGACAGGATGGTAAGCCAAATAATATCACAAAACTTGAAAATTTCTAGTCTTGGAGCGGGAATCGAAACCGCGTCCCGAAGATGGAGCCCGGCTATGCTAACCACTACACCACCCAGAACGACCAAGTCTCAAGTTTACGATTTACACCAAACAAGTTTGTAAAATCATGCAATGCGTTGATTATGATACGCTTTCCCACATACCAGAAATCATTACTAAAGTTATTACTCCAGTTATGAGTATAATGGCTGTGGAATAAATCTTGCGCCTGTGCCTTGACCTTTGACCCCATTTCGATTATATTAAACAGAATTGGTTAAGTATATCTCCGGAACAACATACTAAGGTTTTTTTTCGCAATCGAAGCATTTTTTCGTAAGTTATGACACATAAGGGCAATGGAATGGATCCCGCTCCTATTTCCTGACCTTTGACCCCCATTTCACCCATTTTCAATAGGGTTCGTCCCTAGGTAGTCCCATATACCAGAGAGTAAAATTTCATCGAAATCGAACCATTTTTACGTAAGTTACGACTTATAAGAGCAACGTAATGGATCCCGCTCCTATGTCCTGACCTTTGACCCCATTTCGTCCATTTTCAATAGGGTTCGTCTCGATGTGGTCGCCTACCACATATTAAAATTTTGTCGAAATAGAACCATTTTTACGCCAGTTCTGATGCATCAGGGCAATGGAATGGATCCCACTCCTATGTCCTGACCTTTGACCCCATTTCGCTCATTTTCAATAGGGTTCCTTCCCAGGTTGTCCCTTACCACATATTAAAATTTCATCGGAATCGAACCATTTTTACTCGGGTTATCGTGCGAACAAAGCTGAAGCATATACGGTTCTTCAACCTACGGTTGGAAAGCGTTAAAAAACGTATTGTCATCTTCAAAAAAAAAAATTGTACAAATTTGTATTATATAGTGTAATTCCGTATTTCATTCATGAGTTTCTCATATAATTTCAAATTTTTCTTAAAGCGTAAGTCTGCAACCAGAGGGCGTAAGTTCACGATTACGTTTACAGCAATATCTGCGGGATTAAAAAACCCGATTGAAAAACTTTTTTTTTTTTTTTCGTTCAGATGCTACTGTTTTCCATACCGGTTCCATTGACTTTGAATAGCTTTGATAAATTTAATTGGCACCACAACGGATTCAAAAGACGTGCTTGTTACACCCAAAATTCTGTGCCATCTTTTTCGTTTAGTATCACATCACTTATGGGCTGTTGTTTTTTATTTTCTTTATTTTTTTTGAGAATTTCACAGCATCTTTATCGACACTGTCAGATCTAGAAGAGACAGTGCTGAAATGTTTCCACAGTGGACAGTTTTTGAAGGGCATTTCATATTAAAAGCTAGGATTCGCCAGCTGAAATCGTTTTCCCGCATCTACGTCAACAATAAACAAGTTAGTAAAATCATGCAATGCATTGATTATGATACGCTTTCCAATATACCAGAAATCATTACTCAAGTTATGACGCTAACGGCTGTCGAATAAATTTCGGTCCTGTGCCCTGACCTTTGACCCCATTTCCTTGATATTAAACAGAATTGGTTCAGTATACCTCCGGAACAACACACTAAAGTGTTGTCGCAATCGAAGCATTTTTACGTAAGTTATGAGGATAATGGCTGTGGAATAAAGCTTGCTTCTGCGCCATGACCTTTGACGCCATTTGGATGATATTCAACAGAACAAGTTCAGTATACCTCCGGAACAACATGCAAACGTTTTGTCGCAATAGAAGCATTTTAGTCAAGTTATGAGGATAATGGTTGTGGAATAAATCTCGCTCCTGTGCTCTGACCTTTGACCCCATTTGGTATATATTGAACAGAACCAGTTCAGTATACCTCCGGAACAACATTATGTATTTTTGTCGCAATAGAAGCATTTTTAGTCATGTTATGAGGATAATGGCTGTGGAAAAAATTTCGCTCCTGTGCTCTGACCCTTTGACCCCATTTCAATTATATTTAACAGAACCGGTTCAGTGTACCTCTGGAACAACATGACAACGTTTTGTCGCAACGGAAGCATTTTTAGTCAAGTTATGAGGATAATAGCTGTGGAATAAATCTCGCTCTTATGCCCTGACCTTTGGCCCCATTTCGATTATATTAAACAGAATTGGTTCAGTATACCTCCGGAACAACATGATAAAGTTTTGTCGCAATAGAAGCATTTTTAGTCAAGTTATGAGGATAATGGCTGTGGAATAAATCTCGCTCCTGTGCCCTTACCTTTGACCCCATTTCGATGGTATTTAACAGAACCGGTTCAGTATACCTCCGGAACAACATGACAAAGTTTTGTCGCAACGGAGGCATTTTTTGTCAAGTTATGAGGATAATGGCTCTGGAATAAATCTCGCTCCTGTGCTCTGACCCTTTGAATCCATTTCAATGATATTTAACACAACTGGTTCAGTATACCTCCGAACAACATGACAAAGTTTTGTCGCAACGGAGGCATTTTTAGTCAAGTTATGAGGATAATGGCTGTGGAATAAATCTCGCTCCTGTGCCCTTACCTTTGACCCCATTTCGATGGCATTTAACAGAACTGGTTCAGTATACCTCCGGAACAACATGACAAAGTTTTGTCGCAACGGAGGCATTTTTTGTCAAGTTATGAGGATAATGGCTCTGGAATAAATCTCGCTCCTGTGCTCTGACCCTTTGAATCCATTTCAATGATATTTAACAGAACCGGTTCAGTATACCTCTGGAACAACATGACAACGTTTTGTCGCAACGGAAGCATTTTTAGTGAAGTTATGAGGATAATAGCTGTGGAATAAATCTCGCTCTTATGCCCTGACCTTTGGCCCCATTTCGATTATATTAAACAGAATTGGTTCAGTATACCTCCGGAACAACATGATAAAGTTTTGTCGCAATAGAAGCATTTTTAGTCAAGTTATGAGGATAATGGCTGTGGAATAAATCTCGCTCCTGTGCCCTTACCTTTGACCCCATTTCGATGGCATTTAACAGAACCGGTTCAGTATACCTCCTGAACAACATGACAAAGTTTTGTCGCAACGGAGGCATTTTTTGTCAAGTTATGAGGATAATGGCTCTGGAATAAATCTCGCTCCTGTGCTCTGACCCTTTGAATCCATTTCAATGATATTTAACAGAACCGGTTCAGTATACCTCTGGAACAACATGACAACGTTTTGTCGCAACGGAAGCATTTTTAGTCAAGTTATGAGGATAATAGCTGTGGAATAAATCTCGCTCTTATGCCTTGACCTTTGGCCCCATTTCGATTATATTAAACAGAATTGGTTCAGTATACCTCCGGAACAACATGATAAAGTTTTGTCGCAATAGAAGCATTTTTAGTCAAGTTATGAGGATAATGGCTGTGGAATAAATCTCGCTCCTGTGCCCTTACCTTTGACCCCATTTCGATGGTATTTAACAGAACCGGTTCAGTATACCTCCGGAACAACATGACAAAGTTTTGTCGCAACGGAGGCATTTTTTGTCAAGTTATGAGGATAATGGCTCTGGAATAAATCTCGCTCCTGTGCTCTGACCCTTTGAATCCATTTCAATGATATTTAACAGAACCGGTTCAGTATACCTCCGGAACAACATGACAAAGTTTTGTCGCAACGGAGGCATTTTTAGTCAAGTTATGAGGATAATGGCTGTGGAATAAATCTCGCTCCTGTGCCCTTACCTTTGACCCCATTTCGATGGCATTTAACAGAACCGGTTCAGTATATCTCCGGAACAACATGACAAAGTTTTGTCGCAACGGAGGCATTTTTTGTCAAGTTATGAGGATAATGGCTCTGGAATAAATCTCGCTCCTGTGCTCTGACCCTTTGAATCCATTTCAATGATATTTAACAGAACCGGTTCAGTATACCTCTGGAACAACATGACAACGTTTTGTCGCAACGGAAGCATTTTTAGTGAAGTTATGAGGATAATAGCTGTGGAATAAATCTCGCTCTTATGCCCTGACCTTTGGCCCCATTTCGATTATATTAAACAGAATTGGTTCAGTATACCTCCGGAACAACATGATAACGTTTTTCGCAATAGAAGCATTTTTAGTCAAGTTATGAGGATAATGGCTGTGGAATAAATCTCGCTCCTGTGCCCTTACCTTTGACCCCATTTCGATGGCATTTAACAGAACCGGTTCAGTATACCTCCTGAACAACATGACAAAGTTTTGTCGCAACGGAGGCATTTTTTGTCAAGTTATGAGGATAATGGCTCTGGAATAAATCTCGCTCCTGTGCTCTGACCCTTTGAATCCATTTCAATGATATTTAACAGAACCGGTTCAGTATACCTCTGGAACAACATGACAACGTTTTGTCGCAACGGAAGCATTTTTAGTCAAGTTATGAGGATAATAGCTGTGGAATAAATCTCGCTCTTATGCCCTGACCTTTGGCCCCATTTCGATTATATTTAACAGAATTGGTTCAGTATACCTCCGGAACAACATGACAAAGTTTTGTCGCAACGGAGGCATTTTTAGTCAAGTTATGAGGATAATGGCTGTGGAATAAATCTCGCTCCTGTGCCCTTACCTTTGGCCCCATTTCGATTATATTTAACAGAACCTGGTTCAGTATACCTCCGGAACAACATGACAAAGTTTTGTCGCAACGGAGGCATTTTTAGTCAAGTTATGAGGATAATGGCTGTGGAATAAATCTCGCTCCTGTGCCCTTACCTTTGACCCCATTTCGATGGTATTTAACAGAACCGGTTCAGTATACCTCTGGAACAACATGACAAAGTTTTGTCGCAACGGAGGCATTTTTAGTCAAGTTATGAGGATAATGGCTGTGGAATAAATCTCGCTCCTGTGCCCTTACCTTTGACCCCATTTCGATGGTATTAAACAGAATTGGTTCAGTATACCTCCGGAACAACATACTAAAGTTTTGTCGCAATCGA
This sequence comes from Macrothele yani, assembly GCA_039090855.1. NCBI lineage: Eukaryota > Metazoa > Arthropoda > Arachnida > Araneae > Macrothelidae > Macrothele > Macrothele yani. Next base: position 73,561,020 of record CM077032.1, on the reverse strand, counting down.
AGCTATTTTACGTAAATTATGACGCATAAGGGAGATGGAATGGATCCCTCTCCTATGTTCTGACCTTTAATCCCATTTCGTCCATTTTGAATAGGGTTCGTCCCCAGGTTGTCCCCTACGACATACTAAAATGTCATTGAAATCCAACCATTTTTACGCGAGTTATCGTGCGGACGGACAGATAGATGTACAAAGCTGGAGCATATACGCTTCCTAAACCTACGGTAGGAAAGCGTAAAAAAGCGAACAGGAATCGGAGGAAAAAGTTCAACATGTCTCTGTCGTCCTGTCCTTTCTTTTTTTTTTTTTTTTTTTTTTTCCCTTTGATTTAGCAAATTTTTGTCGTTTCTTGTTTAAGAACGTTGACATTGAGAAAAACGGAAGTAAAATATCGTTGCGTTTCAAGAAAACGGCGAAGCAGCTAGCTGCCATTAAAGAAACTGAGTTACTTACAGATAACGAAAAGGAAAAAAATTGGCTCAAGTATTTTACTTTTTCCTTCTTTTATGATGTGAAGAAACCCTAGTCACGTTATACTTCTGGGAATACTACATCTTCTCTTCCCAATTTCTTTCACGTTATTTTGTTCAAGAAAAGTTCTGTTATTTTTCATCGCAGAGAGAGAGACGGCGTTGTGCCGAAGTTCTGAAACTGGATGATCAGATTTTGAAACCGTTTTATGCCTTTCCGCTGGAGAATTGTCTTGAATTAGTTTCCAGAATCGAGTAATACTTTCTTTATTTCCGTTCAGGGGCAGATAAAAATGAACTAAAAAGCAATCGTAGATTTAATTAAGCAACAGGAAGAAGTGATTAACAAGGATTTCGTGAACAATCGAAGGAGTTTTTTTAAATGACGTTTGAATGTATCACCAAAGAAAAAATTTGATTAAGCTGCTGTTTACTCTGAAAATAAAGATTTGTACAAAACCCTAACAAGGAGGAAAACACGGGAAAAGGGAAAGCAAATAATTTGCAATCAGAAAATGGAAAGGGAATTGCGCTAAAAAAAATTTAAGCTGTAATACTTAAGGAAAAAAAAGATCGCAATTGCGATGGCAGTGAGAAAGGAAATATTTATAAAGACCTGGAAAAATACTGAAAAATTAATAGACTAACAATGCCTTGGGACCAAAAATGAGTTAATTAAATCTCTCTCGAATAATGTTTTATCATCAAAACAAACGCCATTGTTTTTTATTCACAAACACACTGGCCCGAAGAAGCACAAAATTAATAACACCAATACGATTCCCAAATATACGGCTCAGCATAGATGCAGTCATGAAAATGCAGGGTGATCCATTTAAACCAGTACCCTGAAGAAACCTTACATTTTTGCAAGGGATCGCGCAAGGAACTTCTTCTTTTTTCAATAGAAGCTGAATGAAAACCGCCACCGTGAAGAAGATTGTTAACCGTCACTGTAACTCAGCTCGTGATTTGTTTGTTGTTGCGTTGTCATTCACTTGCGTGCATTCGGAAACATGCAGTACTCTGTTCCAGAGCGTGTTTTTTTAGTGAAATCGTATTGGGTAACCAATTCTGTCATCAAAACGCAACGAGCATTTCGAAGAGAGTTTGGAGTTCGAAAAGTGCCAAGCAAGTCAACAATTCTGTCGATGGCAAAAAAACTGGAGCAAACCGGTTCTCTTCTCAGTGGTAGCGGTTGACATCACCCTCCGATGCCCCAAACGCGTGTGGACGATGTTCGGCAACGTTTACTTCAATCTCCGACGAAATCGTTGCGCAGATTAAGCCAACAGACAGGGTATTTATACGGAACTTGTCAAAGGGCAGCAAAAAAAGCGAATATTCGACTATTTAAAGAACACGTAATCCATCAGCTGCAGGAACCGGACAAGGGAAGGAGAGTAAGTTACTGCAAATGGTTTCAAAATTTTCTTAATTTGCGATCTGATATTCTCTCCATCACATGGTTTACGGATGAAGCCTGGTTTCATCTGTCAGGCTACGTCAATTCGCAAAACAGCAGATACTGGGCTGCCGAAAACCCACACGTTATGTGTGAAACGCCGATGCATTCACAAAAGGTTGATGTATGGTGTGCGGTTTCGTCTACGAAAATTATTGGCCCCATTTTTTTCTCTGAGACTGTCAACACTAATGTTTATTGCCGCATATTCAATGCATTTGTGGAACAACTTGATGACATTGAATTGACAGAGGGCTACTTTCAGCAGGATGGTGCTACGTGTCGCACATCGAAAGTCTCAATGGAACTCATAACCAGCTTCTTTGATGACAGATTAATTTCAAAAAACATATGGCCTTCCCAATCTCCGGACTTAACTTCCCTTGACTTTTTTTATGGGGCTACTTAAATGATAGAGTATACAAAACCCATCCAGAAACGTTGGATGCATTGCGTGAAACAATCACGACTGAAATTAGCAATATTACTGCTCGTACTCTACATGGTGCGGCGTGTTCAACTGTATTTACAAGAAAATGGAGGACCCCGATCATTTGCTTTGATAAAATGATTCTCCAATACCACATGTATAATTCTCAACTTACTGTATGATTTTGTTGTTATTTATAAAAAAGTTATAAGTAAATCACATGGTACTGGTTTAAATGGATCACCCTGTACGAGGCTGTGCCAAAAGTATTGCAAAAGTGGGCATAAGGGCATAATTTTTTTAACTGCCAGAGGTCGTTCAAATTGCACATGTTGGTAGACTAACTCTTTCTCTATACAAAGGCACTACTCAACATAGTTTCCATCATAAGCGATGCATTTGCGACATCGTTGAACCCAACTCTCGAATCCACTTTGAAAAAATTCAGATGTGGACTGTTGTACCTACTTCTTCACTGCCACTTTCACCTCATCTGTGTCATCAAATCGTTGTCCCCGAGGACTGTCTTTCATTGGACCGTACAGGTGGAAGTCGGAGGGCGTCATATCTGGGATATACGGTGGATGGGGGGGACCAACGACCAGCCTAATTTGCTAATCGCCTCCAAAGATGTGTGTGGTCTCCCATTTTCATGGTGAATGCGGATCTTTTTTAGATTCTTGTTCGGTCTCTTCCCTCCTATGGTTTCTCTAAGCTTCTTGAGTGTCGCAATGTACCGCTCGCAGGTCGCGGTACCGCTACGTTCCAGGAAATCAAGGACAATGACATCCCAAAAAACAGTCACCATGACTTTCTGTGTTGGTCGTTGGCTTTTGAACTTCTTAGGCCTTGGTGAAGAGGTGTGACGCCATTCCATCGATTGATTCTTCATTTCCAGATCGTAAAGGTACGTCCACGTTTCATCCCCTGTTACCAGATCGAAAAAACGTGTCTCCATTGGCTTCAAACGCTTCCAACAGATCAGAGCAGACTTCCATCCTTCTCACCTTCAAATCGGGTGTCACCTGCCGAAGTATCCACTTTGCACACACTTTCCGATACCCTTAGTCTTCCACCATTTTCTGTATGGCATTATGACCACAGTCCAGTTGTGCAACAAGCTCACGGATTGTGAATCGTCTCTCTGCGCGAATCAGTTCATCCACTCGCTGACGATTACTGTCAGTGGTCGCAGATGACGGTTTCCCACTGCGTGGTTTGCCTTCGATGCTGGTTTCTCCTTCTTTAAACTTCTTCATCCATCTGTGCACATTGGTCTTGTCAATGGTGTCATCTCCGTAAACATTCTGTATTCTTCTGTAGACGCCGGACAGCCTGCACTCTTTCTCCGTCAAGAACTCAATGACGGCACGTTGCTTCTGCTTGGAATCCATTACTTACTTGCAGTGAAGGAGAAGGGTTTCTATAGAGGAAGAGTTACTCTACCAACATGTGCAATTTTAACGACCGCTGTCACTTAATAAAAAGGTTATGCCAACTTTTGCATTATTTTCGGTACAACCTTCGTAACAAGATGCAAAGAAACGCTGAAAATGTCCCCTAATTTATTATGTACATCTATCTTTGTCACATACACCTAATAGACAAAACATCATGATCACCTGCTGATATAATGTTTGTCCTCCCCGTACCACTAAAATAGCTCTTACCCTGCGAGGCATAGACGCTACAAAATTTCTGAAGGTGTTTTGGTAAATTTTAACACTTCCTTTAATGGCGTAAAATTAGTACACAATTTAAGCCGAGCTTTCGCGTCCCATTAAGAGGCGTCGTCTAGGTTATGCTATCAAAGCCTTCTTAAAAATAGCAACTTGCAATGCTGTTATAATTCAAAAATTTTGATATTATCAAAACATGCCATACACGACAACAGTTTAAGATATCGTGGGTCCATTACATATTACCCTAAGTTCTCTTTCAAGTTCAAAAACGTCGGTGAAATTCTTCCAAATACGTGGAGACAATGTAAATATACAAAGTAACCGTTCTTTCCACGTTTTCCTTTAATTAACACACAGCAACCAAAAAATTGGATTTCGACACCGCTGGGATTGGATCCCAAATCTCTCGATAACTAGCCGAGTCCGTTCTCTTTACGCTACGGGGCCAACAATTTACAGTTCTGAGGTGAGTCTTGTAGATTGGATCAGTTGATGGTGAGTACTGAAAGAATGCAGACATTCTTAAACAGCATGTCCCTCAGTGTGTAGGTGTTCTTAAAACAGAGGAAAATCAGTAGATTACGAAAATCTATCAGTAGACAGGAGTCAAGATGAGTAGATGTACTGATAAATGAGTAGAATGACAACACTGATGCCGACATTCTTAGACAGCATGTCCCTGAGTGTGTAGGTGGTTTTAAAACAGAAAAATCAGTAGATTACGAAAATCTATCAGTAGACAGGAGTCAAGATCAGTAGATCTACTGATGTAGACAGGAGTCAAGATCAGTAGATCTACTGATGTAGACAGGAGTCAAGATCAGTAGATCTACTGATAAATGAGTAGAATGACAACACTGATGCTGACATTCTTAGACAGCATGTCTCTGAGTGTGTAGATGGTCTTAAAACAGAGAAAAATCAGTAGATTACGAAAATCTATCAGTAGACAGGAGTCAAAATCAGTAGATCTACTGATAAATCAATAGAACGACAACACTGATGCAGACATTCTTAGACAACATGTCACTGAGTGTGTAGGTGGTCTAAAAACAGAGAAAAATCAGTAGATTACGAAAATCTATCAGTAGACTTTCGTCTACTGATAGATTTTCGTAAAATACTGATTTTTGACACGAGAATCAGCAGATCTAGTAAAAGACGAGAATCAACAGATCTACTGATACATCAGTAGAATGGCAGCACTGATGTAGACATTTTTAGGCAGCATGTCCATGAGTGTGTAGGTGATCTTAAAACCGAAAAAAATCAGTAGATTACGAAAATCTATCAGTAGACAGGAGTCACGATCAGTATATCTACTGATACATCAGTAGAATGGCAACACTGATGTTGACATGTTTAGGCAGCATGTCCCTGAGTACACTAGGTAGTCCTAAAACGGAGAAAAATCAGTAGATTACGAAAATCTATCGGTAGACAGGGGTCAAGTTCAGTAGATCTACTGATACATCAGTAGAATGGCAACACTGATGTTCAGATGTTTAGGCAGCATGTCTCTGAGTGTGTAGGAGATCTTAAAACGCAGAAAAATCAGTAGATTACGAAAATCTTTCAGTAGACAGAAGTCAAGATCAGTAGAATGGCAACACTGATGTTCACATGTTTAGGCAGCAAGTCTCTGAGCGTGTAGGTGATCTTAAAACGCAGAAAAATAAGTAGATTACGAAAATCTTTCAGTAGGCAGAAGTCAAGATCAGTGGAATGGCAACACTGATGTTCACATGTTTAGACAGCATGTCCCTGAGTGTGTAGGTGGTCCTAAAACCGAGAAAAATCAATAGATTAAGAAAATCTATCAGTAGAAAGGAGTCAAGATCAGTAGATCTACTAATACATCAGTAGAATGGCAACACTGATGTTCACATGTTTAGGCAGCATGTCTCTGAGTGTGTAGGTGATCTTAAAACGCAGAAAAATCAGTAGATTACGAAAATCTGACAGTAGAAAGGAGTCAAGATCAGTAGATCTACTGATACATCAGTAGAATGGCAACACTGATGTTCACATGTTTAGGCAGAATGTTCCTCAGTGTGTAGGTGGTCCTAAAACCGAGAAAAATCAATAGATTAAGAAAATTTATCAGTAGAAAGGAGTCAAGATCAGTAGATCTATTGATACATCAATAGAATGGCAACACTGATGTTCACATGTTTGGGCAGCATGTCCCTGAGTGTGTAGGTGGTCCTAAAACCGAGAAAATCAATGGATTAAGAAAATCTATCAGTAGAAAGGAGTCAAGATCAGTAGATCTATTGATACATAAGTAGAATGGCAACACTGATGTTCACATGTTTAGGCAGCATGTCTCTGAGTGTGTAGGTGATCTTAAAACGCAGAAAAATCAGTAGATTACGAAAATCTATCAGTAGAGTGCAGTCAATAAAATCTATCAGTGATTGCACTCAGTGTTGGCATTCTACTAATAAATCAGTAGAATGACAACACTGCTTCAGTGTGTGTGTCGTAGTGTGGCGTATTTAATGACCATTTCAGGGGCGACAATGAATCATTCACGAATAACCAGCAGCTGTGCACGAATCGTTCATGAATGGTGCCTTAGTACTGCAAAGACTGATGAAAGTTCTGGAAAAGTTACAATTAACGAACATCGCATTTATATTAGAAAACTTTTAAAGGATATGTGCGGATATTGAAATTTAAGAAATTAGTAACTAATTTTTGGTCAGCTGGTGGAAGGGGGCAGACAACGAGATAATGAGAAAGATAATAAAGGAAAGGGGGTAGGCAAAATGGCGCCAGTTCTAACAAATCTCGTGGATGACATCAATAATTCGATGCAAGGGATTATTCTAGTACATTTCGTGGAACGATCGATAGCAAGTACACCCCCGGGAGTAATTACCTCCGTGGATGAGAGAATGATGACAAAAGAGCGACTGAGAGCAACAATTAGAGCACATACCCGTAGAAAATCTCATCGGTCGCCCACTACACGAACATTTTATCAACATCAGGTAGCGTGTTGCTCAAAGAATTAACCGAAGGCTTAGCGTGTACTTAGTGTAACATTTCCCTACAAAGAAAGAACTGCTCCACATATCGATGAAATTCACAAATTGAAAATTTTGGAAGGCTTAGAGTTATATGAAACGTCTTTCCGCAATTTGGCAGCAGATGCCGTTGGTATTAATTTTGAAGGTTAACTTGTATTGCAAAGACACGATATTTATGTACAGTAGAACTTGCATATAACGAACCCGCATTTAAAACAAGACAGATGACACCGAATTTTCGGGTGTAATAAGCACGTCTTTTGAATCCGTTCTGACGCAAATTAAATTTATCAAAGCTATTCAAAGTCAATGGAACCGGTATGGAAAACAATAGATCTGACGAAAGAAAGAAGATTTTCAATCGGGTTTTTAATCCCTCAGATATTGCTGTAAACGGAATCGTGAGCTTACGAACTCTTAGAAACAGAGATATCGACAAAAATAAGATGTGACTTTACGTCCCCTGGTGGGAAAACCATGCATTATTTTAGGAAGAAAGTATTCTTAAAAGGTATATCCATATAAGCGGTATCAGTCGAAGAAAAAATTAGTCGAGTTTTCAGAAGCCCAGATTTTGCAACAAATACTTCAGAAGCAGAAATTAACACTTATGGCCCCTGGTGGCTAAACCATTCTTTACCAAACATTAGAAATTATGTGAAAAATATTTTCGATCAGGTCTTGTATGCGATACAGGAAGAATTTTTCAAATCCGATCTTTTGGAACAGAAATAACGCAGAAAACGCAATTTACCTTTGTGCCCCCTAGCGGAAAGTCTATAATTTACTTGAAAATTTTCAATTTATAGGAAAACCATTTCGCATCGGAAACACTATCCAATATCCAACAAAGAAGGAATTTTTCAAATCGTACTCTTAGAAGTAGAGATGTTGACAAAAATAAGATGTACGTCTACGCCCCTGGCGGAGAAACTGTGTAATATTTTAAGAAGAAAATATTCCGAAAAGGTTTATCGATGTGAGTGGCATCAGTCCACGAAAGAATTTTTTCAATCGATATTTTAGAAGCTCCGGTTTTATGACAAATACATCAGAAGCAAAAATTAACACTTACGCCCCCTGGTGGCCAAAGTATTCTTTACCAAAAATTTGAAATTATATGCAAAAGATTTTCCATCAGGAGATGTATCCGCTGAAGAAAGAATTGTTCAAATCAGAGTTTTAGAAGAAGAGTTATCGAGGAAAAGGAAATTTTCTTTTACGCCCCCTAGCGGAAAATCTATGCGTAATTTGAAAAAGTAACTATATCTAAAATATTCTTCAATATAAATGGAATCGGAAGATAAAAAAAATTTCAAACGTATTTTTGAATTCGACATCATCTGCATTTACGCCCTAAACCGGCGAAATTGTACATCGTGAAAAAAAAAACGAAATAAAGGATCATCATTTGCATATTTCATGCTTCCCAATGCAAAAAGAATTTTTCAAATCAGACTAATAGTTGCAGAGATATCGTGGGTACAGACGGACTGACGGACGGACGGACAAACCGATAACAGAAGCACGATATTTTTTTACAAAACATGTGCTAAAAATCCAGGATTTCATTAGCAAAACAGGAACTTTTTTTCTTATAATGTTAACGAAGAAAACAGGAACTTTTTTTTCTTATAATGTTAACGAGGAAATCAGGAACTTTTGTTCCTTATAATCTGAACGAGCCCTACAGAAACATTTGTTTCTCATAATGTTAACGAGCAAAGAGAAACTTTTGTTTCTCATAATGTTAACGAGCAAAGAGAAACTTTTGTTTCTCATAATGTTAACGAGCAAACCAGGAACTTTTGTTTCTTATCAGGTCATTCCAGAAGTAATGTCGTTTTACGCAAGCCCAACAGTAATGATACCCCTGGTGTCCAGACTATGACGTCGACCACGGTGAGTATAAAAGGGATCACGCGAGCAGACCTTCAAGACACTTGAGACCGCAAACGGGCATTCTAGGTGCAGTCGTTGTGTACTTAAACCGCACAGGAAATGGCAGTATCAGAAGACCACATTAGGCACATTTCGCTGTATGAGTTCCCCCATCGACATTCAGCGACGGTAGCAACACGAAACATCAATGCCGGATATGGGCCTGGAGGTCAGAAAATGTCAACGCTGGTTCCAGAAATTTCGATGGAGGGGGTGGGGGACACACCAGCCTAAAGGATATGCAGCGACTGGGATGGCTTGTTGAACTGAATAGCGGTTTGCTGAAAGCTGCTGTTGAGGGAAATCCTCAGGCAACAGTCGATGAATTTGGCCCCACTTGTTCATTCAACCCATTCCACTGTTCGCCGGCACCTGCAGGACCTTGATTATGTGTCGAAACTGGATAAATGGGTACCCCATTATCTCACTCCACAACAGCGTGTGGACATTTGCACTTCTTTGCTCTCCCGTGAAAAAAGGGAGCCGGTTTCGCACAGAATTTTCACGGGCGATGAAAAATGGATTGTTTATTACAATATTAAGCGTAAACGGCAGTACCGCGCATCTTAACAACGCAGAGAATCTGTTCATTTGAATTTGAAGGGGTGTCTGATAACTTTTATCAATATAGTGTATATCAGCTAAAACCACCAGCCGGAAATATGGCTTCTTTACCATTAGTGAACTCTTCACAGAAGCTTTGACTGCGCAGAATTTTGTGTTTCCATTGTTACAACACTCTCACTTTTTTTATTTTAACTAAATGACAAATCGCTGAATCCTGAAGTAAGCCATTGTCATGTTTTTTCTAAATATTTACAAATTAAATTTCTACTTACGAAATACCTCCGTCCATATCTAGATGACAGGACTCACTTCATGCGATTTCAAGGACGTTATATTACTGGAGACACCACTCTTATCCACGCAGCATTGGCCGCCATAAGTCACCGTCTGTGCTGCAAATGACGTCATGAGCAGGCACGATGCAGCCGCAGAAGAGAAGCTGCTTGGAAACCAATGGAACAAAAGCTTCTAAGCGTATAAACAGATAAAATTGAGTAATTCAATAATTTTTATCAATGATACACAAGCTTTCTGTTTCATCAACGGTATAATTTAGTTCATTTTGCCTGCTTGTGACGTCACACCACAGATTAGCTGTGACCTATGGCGGCAGAGCCAGTGGTGTCTCCAGTAATACGTATAACCTCCTTGTGCGATTTATAACACAATTAACTGCGTCACACTAAATGAAAATTCCGTCTGCCTGTGCGTGTGTTGCCACTCAGGTAATCTCTAATACTTGGTAGCTGTTTCGCATAATATCTGTGGTGACAGAGGGTTAGAGAACAGCTCAATGTCATTCGGAAACGTCACAAAAAAGATCTGCTGGTAATGGGAGTCCGTTGGCTGAGATTTGCGCACAACACGATCTGACTGCATTAATAATTCCATCATTTTGCTTTTTCTAGTTGTACGTATATGCATGTTAAAAACAAACCTTCGTAGTTGTCTATTGTACATGCTGTTTCATTTCCTTATTCTTACCTCGGAATGGCTCATTAGCTTTTGACGAAACACTTTAAAATATGTAATAATATCCTTTGGTCGAAAGAGGGCGCAGGTAGCAAAGGAAATGAGTTTCTCGTTCCATAAATAGGAATAGCAGAAACCACTTTATTCTTTTTTTTTTTTTCTTTCTTTGCTTTTTTTTTCCCGATTTTTTTTTCTGTTTTTTTTATTGCTTTTTGTGTCTGAGGTTAGAACTCCTCTGTGCGGGAAAATATGTAATACAAGGTTTCACATTTTCGAGAGATGACAGTGGAAGGACCATCGACATCTTGCTACAGATAATAGGAAATCCCTACACTGTAGCAATTAAGTGGAGTAAATTCACGGAAAGTTTCTGAAAATAACGTGCAGCAAAGTTACAGGTACAGTAGGTGTCCGTCGTTTTCAGAAATTTCCGTTTTTGACAGTGCCCGTTTATTTTACCTTCCGTATTTTCACAGATTTTCCTAGTCACAAAATCCGTTTATTTCAGAAAAAATCCATTACAGGGTTTTCCGTATTTAAACTGAAATTCCGCAAAATCGACAACCCTCCATTTTTCAGCCCTTACTCCTTCCGCTGCAGTTAGCTTCGAACCCTCGACGTTCGGGTTGGTTCAACAAGTAACGCACGCTTTAACCACTGACATCGTAAAATAAATTACGCGACGATGAAATTCCTCCCTCCCCCCATTAATGCGAGTAATTTAGCCATTTACACTTTCCAACCGTATAGGATGAAGAAGCGTATATGCTTAAGCTTTGCCTGTCTGTCTGTCCGCACGATAACTCGCGTAAAAATAGTTCGATTTCGATGAAATTTTAGTATGTGGTAGGGGACCACCTGGGGACGAAGTCTATTGAAAATGGGCGAAATAGGATCAAAGGTAAGGACATAGCAGGAAGATATATTCCATCGCCCTTATGCGTCATAACTTAAGTAAAAATGCTTCTATTCCGACAAAACTTTACTATGTTGTTCCGGAGGTATACTGAAGCAATTTTGTTTAACATCATCGAAATGGGGGCAAAGGTCAAGGTACAGGAGCGAGATTTATTCCACAGCCATTATCATCATAACTTGACTAAAAATGCTTTTATTGCGACAAAACTTTAGTATGTTCTTCCGGAGAAACACTGTACAAATTCTGTTGAATATCATCGAAATGGGGTCAAATGTCAGGGCACAGGACCGAGATTTATTTCACAGCCATTATCCTCATAACTTGAGTAATAACTTGACTAATGATTTCTAGTATGTTGGAAAGCGTATCATAATCAATGCATCGCATGATTTTACTAACTTGTTTTACTTTCTGTTAGGGCTTATTATTTTTTCTGAATAAGTTTGTAATTATTTTTCTTTGTGTGTGTGTGTGTGAGAGAGAGAGAGAGTGAGAGAGAGAGAGAGAGAGAGAGAGAGAGAGAGAGAGAGAGAGAGAACGTTTCACAAATAAAGCATTTTTCATCGTGATATTTCGCAACAACAAAACGATTTGCAACTTGATTTTTAAACTGACAAAAACTTTCACTCATCTTTAAAAAAAGTGAAATGTCGTTTTTTATGGTATTATTTCACAAAAAAGATAACTCCTAAATATAAAATTTACTCTTGATAGCTATAATAGCTTTTGTCTTAAGTTGTCCAAAGACTGATCCATGGGCATCGTATAGCCATGTGAACAATAAGTTTAGTACCCGATTTCTTACAGTAGCGCAATACACTGAAGAGCAATTGAATTAGAGATACCTGTCTAGTAACGTGTAGCACCACCTTTCGCCCTGATGACGGCGGCGATTCGTCTCGGCATGGACTCGACAAGACACCGGAAGCGTTGGGAAGCCATACGGATCCACGACCCCTGAACAAGCTCCCACAGTTCACGAAGGTTTGATGGAGGGGGTCAGAGCCTCGAACATCTCTCTCGATGGCATCCCAGATGTGCTCGATGGGATTGAGGTTAGGTGACCTAGCTGGCCAAGGAAGCGAGGTCACGTCGGTGGAGTGTTCACCCAGGGATACAATTCGGGAGCGATGGCACGGTGTATTATCTTGTTGCAGGATGAGTTCCCCAGTGTGATGTTGAAGACGCACAAACGAGAGCAAATGGTCGTCCAGGATATCCCGGTAACGTTGACCTGTGAGGGACGATGTCACACGTACCAGGGGTCCCATTTCAGTCCACGTAAACAGTCCCCAAACGAGAATGCCACCCCCACCAGCTTGAAGAGTACCATGCTGGCAAGAAGGATCCATCGCTTCATGCGGTTTGTGCCTTACTCGTGTACCAACGTGAATCTCGACCCATCAGTCCAGGCAACATTTTTCCACATGTCTTGGGTCCAGTGGTGATGTTCCCGCGCCCATGCTAATCTTTGCACCCTGTGATGTGCGGTCAGCAGCGGTACCCTCGTGAGACGATGGCTTCTGTACCCCATAACGAGGAGATGGTTCTGGATGGTGTGGCTGCTTACACGTTTTTGTGCACCAGCGTTAAATTGCCGAGAGATTTTTGCACTGTGGCCCGTCTGTCGGCTATTACAATGGGAGCTAGCTGACGATGACCCCGCTCATCCAGACGCTGTTGTCCACGGCAGTTGGCCCTTGCAGGGATGGTTTTACCGGATTCGATGAACTCACGGTGCACCCGTGACACAGTGGCTCGTGAAAATCACAGTGCCTGCACGAATTCCGGGATGGAGTGACCCATTCGTCGGGCCCCGACAATTTGCCCACGGTCAAATGCGCTTAGATCCTTCATCTTACCCATACTGCGTCCGACTCTCACTGACTCCCGTCGCATCACTCCTTATATTGTCGAATCCCTGCATCCGTCATGTCGTTTCCGTTTACAGGGCAGCCCACAGCGCCACATTTGCATAACGCCAGCTGTCTCTAATTCAATTGCTCTTCAGTGTATATAATAAAAAGCCGGTACACAAAATAGGGAGAGGAGAAGAAATAACCTGTGCCACAATAAACAAAATCCATGTGATATGCTATCCACAATGTCAGATCTCGCTACGGAACTTCAAAATTCGACAGACGATTGAAATTTAAAAGTTAATCAAACCTCTTATATTTTCAACAATCGCTTCTATTACTGGTGATTTCTCCTCATTCGAATTCGGAAAAAGTGAGAAGGGAGTTTTGTCCGTTAATACACGAAAGGAATTGCGGTAAGGTTTCTGAAAATTTAGAGTTTTCCGTTAACACATATCTAAAACGGTACTTTACCGTCTGTATAAGAAAGAAACTGCGGAAAGGTTTCTGAAAATTCAGAATTTTCCGTTAACACATCTCTAAAACGGTACTTTACCGTCTGTATAAGAAAGAAACTGCGGAAAGGTATCAGAAAATTCAGAATTTTCCGTTAACACATTTCTGAAACGTTACTTTACCGTCTATATAAGAAAGAAACTGCGGAAAGGTTTCTGAAAATTCAGAATTTTCCTTTAACAAATCTCTAAAACGGCACTTCACCATCAATACAAGAAAGAAACTGCTGAAAGGTTTCTAAAAGTTCAGAATTTTCCATTAACACACCTCTAAAACTGTAATTTACCGTCAATATAAGAAAAAAACTGCTGAAAGGTTTCTGAAAATTCAGAATTTTCCGTTAACACATCTCTAAAACGTTACTTTACCGTCTATATAAGAAAGAAACTGCGGAAAGGTTTCTGAAAATTCAGAATTTTCCTTTAACAAATCTCTAAAACGGCACTTCACCATCAATACAAGAAAGAAACTGCTGAAAGGTTTCTAAAAATTCAGAATTTTCCATTAACACACCTCTAAAACTGTAATTTACCGTCAATATACGAAAGAAACTGCTGAAAGGTTTCTGAAAATTCAGAATTTTCCGTTAACACATCTCTAAAACGTTACTTTACCGTCTATATAAGAAAGAAACTGCGGAAAGGTTTCTGAAAATTCAGAATTTTCCTTTAACAAATCTCTAAAACGGCACTTCACCATCAATACAAGAAAGAAACTGCTGAAAGGTTTCTAAAAATTCAGAATTTTCCATTAACACACCTCTAAAACTGTAATTTACCGTCAATATAAGAAAGAAACTGCTGAAAGGTTTCTGAAAATTCAGAATTTTCCGTTAACACATCTCTAAAACGGTACTTTACCGTCAATATAACCAAGAAACTGCGGAAAGGTTTCTAAAAATTCAGAATTTTCCGTTAACACATCTCTAAAACAGTAATTTACCGTCAATATAAGAAAGAAACTGCGGAAAGGTTTTTTAAAGTTCAGAATTTTTCCATGATACGAAAGATTCGTGAAATTCAGTTTTCTTTCCGTCATTTCACGGAAAAGGTTGTATCAGAATCATGCGTCGTTAATTCACGAAAGAAATGACCGAAAGAGGCTCGTGAATCTTAGAATTTTTTTTTTTTTTTTTTTTTAGTGTATGGACGGGCGACTACTTATAGCTCATTGAATTGCTCACGGTGGTAGTTAAACCCTCAACCAAAAGGGAAAAAATGCTCTCCAAACCATCACAGAGTCACCACAGCCTTGAATTAAGTAGATTTGGGATGACGGGGGAATGGCCTCATGCTGTCGACGCCACAAACGCGCCCTCCGGCCAACTTGGTACACCTGAAAACGGGATTCATCTGACCATCATGCCTTAGCTCGAGCCCTTCCCCACCGTGCCTTAGGTCATGGAGCAGAGAACAGAGTACTAGGAAGGAGTGCTTATCACCAGTGACAAGATTAAACCTAAGAAAGGAGAGAGAAGGTGTTTGAGTCACTTGTTTGTACCCAGTGGCATGATGTCCGTGTCAGGGGGACTAGCCCTTGTCATGCCTTGGGTCATGGAGCAGAGAATAAAGGACTTGAAGGGAGTGCTTATTACCAGTGACAGGATTAAACCTAAGAAAGGAGAGAGAATATGTTTGAGTCACTTGTTTGTACCCAGTGGCATGATGTCCGTGTCAGGGGGACTAGCCCTTCCCCATCATGCCTTGGGTCATGGAGCAGAGAATAAAGGACTAGAAGGGAGTGCTTATTACCAGTGACAGAATTAAACCTAAGAAAGGAGAGTGATGTTTGAGTCACTTGTTTCTACCCAGTGGCATGATGTCCGTGTCAGGGGGACTAGCCCTTCCCCATTATGCCTTGGGTCATGGAGCAGAGAATAAAGGACTAGAAGGGAGTGCTCATCACCAGTGATAGGATTAAACCTAAGAAAGGAGAGAGAAGATGTTTGAGTCACTTGTTTCTACCCAGTGGCATGATGTCCGTGTCAGGGGGACTAGCCCTTCCCCATCATGCCTTGGGTCATGGAGCAGAGAATAAAGGACTAGAAGGGAGTGCTTATCACCAGTGACCTAAGAAAGGAGAGAGAAGATGTTTGAGTCACTTGTTCGTACCCAGTGGCATGATGTCTGTGACAGGGGACTATCCCTTCCCCATCATGCCTTGGGTCATGGAGCAGAGAATAAAGGACTAGAAGGGAGTGCTTATCACCAGTGAAGGGATTAAACCTAAGAAAGTAGAGAGAAGATGTTTGAGTCACTTGTTCGTACCCAGTGGCATGATGTCTGTGACAGGGGACTATCCCTTCCCCATCATGCCTTGGGTCATGGAGCAGAGAATAAAGGACTAGAAGGGAGTGCTTATCACCAGTGAAGGGATTAAACCTAAGAAAGTAGAGAGAAGATGTTTGAGTCCCTTGTTTCTACATAGTAGCATGATGACCGTGTCAGGGGGACTATCCCTTCCCTATCATGCCTTGGGTCATGGAGCAGAGAATAAAGGACTAGAAGGGAGTGCTTATCACCAGTGAAGGGATTAAACCTAAGAAAGGAGAGAGTGATGTTTGAGTCACTTGTTTCTACCCAGTGGCATGATGTCCATGTCAGGGGGACTATCCCTTCCTCATCATGCCTTGGGTCATGGAGCAGAGAATAAAGGACTAGAAGGGAGTGCTTATCACCAGTGACAGGATTGAACCTAAGAAAGGAGAGAGAAGATGTTTGAGTCACTTGTTTCTACCCAGTGGCATGAGGTCCGTGTCAGGGGGACTATCCCTTCCCCATCATGCCTTGGGTCATGGAGCAGAGAATAAAGGACTAGAAGGGAGTGCTTATCATCAGTGACCTAAGAAAGGAGAGTGATGTTTGAGTCACTTGTTCGTACCCAGTGGCATGATGTCTGTGTCAGGGGGACTGTCCCTTCCCCATCATGCCTTGGGTCATGGAGCAGAGAATAAAGGACTAGAATGGAGTGCTCATCACCAGTGAAAGGATTAAACCTAAGAAAGGAGAGAGAAGATGTTTGAGTTACTTGTTTCTACCCAGTGGCATGATGTCCGTGTCAGGGGGACTATCCCTTCCCCATCATGCCTTGGGTCATGGAGCAGAGAATAAAGGACTAGAAGGGAGTGCTCATCACCAGTGATAGGATTAAACCTAAGAAAGGAGAGAGTGATGTTTGAGTCACTTGTTTCTACCCAGTGGCATGATGTCCGTGTCAGGGGGACTATCCCTTCCCCATCATGCCTTGGGTCATGGAGCAGAGAATAAAGGACTAGAAGGGAGTGCTCATCACCAGTGAAGGGATTAAACCTAAGAAAGGAGAGAGTGATGTTTGAGTCACTTGTTTCTACCCAGTGGCATGATGTCCGTGTCAGGGGGACTATCCCTTCCCCATCATGCCTTGGGTCATGGAGCAGAGAATAAAGGACTAGGAGGAAGTGCTTATCCCCAGTGACAGGATTAAACCTAAGAAAGTAGAGAGAAGATGTTTGAGTCACTTGTTTCTACATAGTGGCATGATGTCCGTGTCAGGAGGACTATCGCTTCCCTATCATGCCTTGGGTCATGGAGCAGAGAATAAAGGACTAGAAGGGAGTGCTGATCGTCAGCGACAGGATTAACCCTAAGAAAGGAGAGAGAAAATGTTTGAGTCACTTGTTTCTACCCAGTGGCATGATGTCCGTGTCAGTGGGACTGTGTCTTCCTCATCATGTCTTGGGTCATGGAACAGAGAATAAAGCACTAGAAGCAAGAGCTTATCCCCTGTGAAAGATTTATGGTCAGTACTTCTGAGATGAGACGGGGAAGGAATTGTTTTATCACAGCTCTCGTAAAACCCGGCAACTATGAGAACCTCTCTGGTTGAGGAGTCCCGGAAATTTTGGGAGCCATTTGGTTTCAGGTACATCTATCGCTTAGAGGGTTAGAGAGCTCTATATTTCATCTTCAGGCTACTCTCTCTTCCCCACCTGCACTTTTTTTCTCCTATTAAATGCTATAGTGAAACATTGTATTTAGCGCTTATACAAATATATACGAAGATAATGTATGAAATAATAACGAGATTCAAGTGTATAAAGGGTATAATTATACTCAAAATAGTATAACTACATTAATAATCCGAAATCACTTGGCGTAGAATAGAAATAAAACTTTCCAAGCTTTCCCACATCAACCAGATGGCTTTTTCAAGGAAGGTAGACCACTAACTGGATAATAGAACGTTTCAACAATTTGAACATGGTGGCTTGACTAGACAACAAATGAATAGGCGCAAACGTGATAATTCGAAGAAGCGAGGTCACGTTGGTTGGGCACGCGGTACTATGGTAGAAAACACAGCATTATTTGAAGCATTGATTCCAAATACGCGGCAACTCCAGAGAAACGCTATCCTTGCAAGCCTCGCTGCTGGTCAAGATTTCCAAAATTTCGAGAATAGCAGTAGATTTGGGTGTGGAGTGTGAAGCTAATTTCTTTACATCACTCCACATAGGATCGGCGAACTTAAACTTGACCCCTCTTGGTAAGGCAGTGGTTATTTTTTCCGTCTTTTGCATCCCTTTTATGTTCGCTGATTCTCATTCCAAACGAACGTTTGGTCATTCCGATGTAGTATCGCCTGGAGCCGTCCGGATATCGTAGCTGATGGCATTATTTTGATAACGAAATCCAAGTAGCTCATTATTCAACAACGCGACAATATCGGCAGTTTCGACGTAGTTTCTCTTTATCCTTCGATCTCCGTAGCGGAAGTCATCAGAACATTGAAATAGGCTATATCTAATTCATCAGTTTATTCGCAATAGTCTTGCCTCAGCATCTTCAAATTAATGGACTTGGGCTCAAATTCCAGCTACGTCAGTTTCCGAGGGCAAATTTATAAACAGGTAAATGGCGCTCCGATGGGATCTCCGCTTTAAGCCGTCTTCGCGGAAGCAATACTTCGCCCGATTGAGCAACATGCACTGAAGTGCCAGAGAAACTGGTACAGACGAGCTTATGCAAAATACATAGCAACGTCACCTATGCGCGTACTCGGTTGCGTCCGCCAGTGCGTATGTAAAGCGATAGACATCCTTGCCAGCTGTCGGAGCTGTTTTCGGCATGAGAATGACAACTAATAACGATTTAAGCGATGCACAACGCGGTGTCATAGTTGGCGCTCGTGAGATGGGCCATAGTATTTCGGAGGTAGAAACGAAGTTCGGATTTTCACGGACGACCATTGCAAGGGTGTACCGTGACTACAAGAATTCCGGCAAAACCTCCAACCTACGATACCAGTGTGGCCGTAAAAAGACATTGGGTGAACGTGACCATCGTCGGCTGTCAAGAATCGTTTCACGCGACATTCTCGCAGGTATAATCGGAATTCAATGCTGGAGCCTCAACAAGCATCAGCGTCCGGACTGTGCAACGTACTCTGCACGATATCGGCTTTGGGAGCCGACGCCCAACTCGAGTCCCCTTGATGGGTGCACGACACAGGGCTATGCGTCTCGCTTTGGCGCGGCAACACCGCCACTGGACACTTGATGACTGGAAACAAGTAGCCTGGTCTGACGAGTCGCGTTTCCAACTGTATCAGGCAGATGGAAGGATTCGTGTGTAGCACAAACCTCATGAAGCCATGAATCCCGCCTGTCAACAGGGAACTGGGGCTGGTGGGGGTTCCGTAATGGTGTGGGGTGTGTTTAGCTGGACTTCACTGGGACCCCTGGTACGTCTACAAACGTCTGTGATCGGCCGATGCTATGTGCGCACCCTTTCTGACGAGGTACACCCGTTCATGTCCTGCATTCATGCTGATCGGGTTGGACCTGTTCCAACAGACAATGCACCTCCACACAAGTGTCGGGACGCCACATTATGGTTAAAGGGGCATTCATGTGAGTTTGGGGTGTTGCCATTTCCACCCAAGTCCCCAGATCTGAACGTGATAGAACACATTTGTAATGTCATGCAAGGCGCTATCGAACACAGGAATCCGAGACCTCGGAATACACCCGAACTGTGGAACGCTCTGCAGGAAGTATGGTGTGCATTGCTTACAGCATATTTCCAGAAGCTAGTGGAGTCCATGCTCTGTCGTATTTCTGCAGTCCTGAGCTCCCGTGGGGGACCTACCATGTATTAGACTGGTGTACCAGTTTTTCTGGCACTTCAGTGTAGGAGCCGCGGACTTGAACTTGGCTTCTCTAGATAGGGCCGTGGTTACTTTGCCGTTCTTTATGTCCCTTTTATGTTCGTTGACTCTTATTTTAAATGAACGTTTAGTCATTCCAATGTAATATCGTTTGGAGAAGTCCGGATTGTAGTCTGGAAACTGATTTCTATTCTACACCAAGAAATTTCGGATCACTAGTACAGTTATACTATTTAAGTGTAGTTGGTGTATAGTTCCTATTTATTTAATTAGAGATTAAAGTGCTTGGACTCCAGTTGATGCCCATCAAAACATGTTGCATATAATGGCTGACACTTAGCGTAAAAAATGAACCAATTTTGACATGACGCCTAGGACGGGACTGCAATCAATCTGTAACACAAGATCAGGCACAATTAAGAAGGTAGCAAAACTTGCGATGACCCGAATTTTTATCGCTTGAACATTAACTTATTAAATATATCTGATTAATTAAAACCTGACAAACAAAACTTTTCAATAAAATGTTTTCAATAAAGCTTATGCTTAAAACTGGTTTCCTAGTTAATTTGAGATGGGATGCACATGTTAGTGAAATTGCGGTTGGGCTCAGATCCCGCATTGGGGTCATTTATAGGATTTCAAGTTTGTTATCTGCCAGGGTTAAGTTGCTAATGTAGTTTTCATTTATTTATCCATTTCTACACTGACGGAAAAAAAAATCCCAACACCAAGAAAGGGTTGTGTTAGATAAACGACAGTTGGTAGGCGGTGAGAGTACATCTGTAAGATGACGTCTATGCAAATTTCGCGCTCGGCGCATACGTGTGGCGCAAGTAGCGCTCCTCGGAACATGCAAAGCAGGTTTGCTGTAAATACGCGCTGTAACGTTCGTGAGCGTTGGTTATCGTTGAGATTCGACGTAGTGTGTTGATGTTAGTCAAGAATGCCTTTAAGAAGACGAAGAAGCCATTATCAACAGCTCACGGAGTTTGAAGGAGGTCGTGTAATAGGGCTACGAGTACGTGGATTTTCTTTCCGCAATATTGCAGAACGACTTGGCAGGAATATAGCCACTGTGCATGATTGTTGGCAGTGGTGGTCAAGGGAAGGTACTGCCTCAAGAAGACCGGGTTCCGGCCGGCCACGTGGCACTACTGAGAGGGAAGACCGCCGTGTACGGCGTATGGCCGTGGCGCATCGTACCGCGTTTGCGGCAGCAATTCGAGCTGCAGTTGCCACCACAGTGACACAACTAACTGTTACAAATCGGTTACTTGAAGGACAGCTCCGAGCCAGAAGCCCTGTAGCGTGCATTCCACTTACTCCAAACCACTGCCGTTTGCGACGTCAGTGGTGTCAAGCTGGAGCTCATTGGAGGACGGAGTGGAGATTTGTTGTGTTTTCTGATGAAAGCCGGTTCTGCCTGAGTGCCAGTGATGGCCGTGTGTTGGTTAGAAGGCGGCCAGGTGAGCGCCTGCAACCAACCTGTATGCGGCCGAGACACACTGGACCTACACCTGGAGTTATGGTCTGGGGAGCAATTTCCTATGACAGCAGGAGCACTCTCGTGGTTATCCCACGCACCCTGACGGCGCAGTTGTACGTCGGTCTGGTGATTGAACCTGTTGTGCTGCCATTCATGAATAGCATTGCATGGGGTGTTTTCCAACAGGATAACGCTCGTCCGCATACCGCTGTTGTAACCCAACATGCTCTACAGAGTGTCGACATGTTGCCGTGGCCTGCTAGATCACCAGATCTTTCACCAATCGAGCACGTATGGGACATCATTGGACGACAACTCCAGCGTCACCGCCAACCAGCATTAACCGTCCCTGTATTGACCGACCAAGTGCAACAAGCATTGAACTCCATCCCACAAACTGACATCCAGCACTTGTACGACACAATGCATGAACGTTTGCGTGCTTGCATTCAACATTCTGGCGGTTACACCGGTTATTAATGTACCAGCATTTCACATTTAAAATGGCTCTTCTCGCGCTTACAATAAGCTGTGATCTTGAAACCTTAATCGATTAAATATGTTACATATACAAATGTATTGCCGCCATTTCATTCCTCTACAACTTTTTTTTCGTGGTGTTGGAATTTTTTTCCGTCAGTGTATCTTATTGTCTCTTGGCTTGGGGTCGCACAACTATTGGGAATGTTAATAGATTATCGTTTGTTGGTGTTAGTTGTCGAAGCACGATACTACAGGATACACGTGCCTTAGTTGAAATACTTTAAAATTTAATGATTAAAATATATACAAAGCTAAAAACACACAAGATCTTTCGCACGGGCATCATCAGGTGAAGAAAACTGGCGGAACAAAGAGTCTACTTGCTTTATATATATATAGGATGGATCCATGATGTGCATTTCGAATGCAGCGATCCTGGTGGACAGGGTAACAGTCGGTATAGCTCAAGATAAGGTGTAGTACCTACATAACTATACAACATGGCATAAGGTTGTTGAGAAACTCATAATGCAAAATATAAAAAATATAAAATGGGACTCTGGAAGGGTTAAATGTGAAAAATTACGGATTATTTACCATAGTGAAACGTGGGTGGCGGGAGGGTTATGTGAAGTGGAAGAGGGATTGTTTATATAAGATAAATTATTCAATAATTGTTTCCAAGGGGGTGAACAAATACAGGAGTTTTTTTCATTACAACATCTGTTAATAGAATTTATGTTTTACAAATACGTTTGGTGAATCCGTCTTTACAGGTACATTCTCTTTTTCTCAGTTATCAGATAATGTCATTTGATAAATTATACAGTTTTCGATTATTACTGTTCATGCATGAACGTATATATGCTAATAAATATTTAGATCTAATTACCTTGCATTTCCGTCTCCATTATCATGACACTCCTGGAAATACTAGTTTTTTTAATACCTAGAGCGCGTACTAATTTATTATTTAATAATATTAACTTGACCTGCCCTAGGTACTGGAATGGGTTGCCGCTTCGAATCAAGACGATGACACATTTTTCGGTATTCAAAAGATAGGTAAAGACTTTCAAAATTAAAGGTTGACTAACGTTTGTTTACATATTACATATTATTACTTTAATTTACTGCATAATGGTTAAATTGTTCTTTGGGTTGACTATTTAGATTCTTTGGGGGGGGGGACTAGGGGCTCGTCAGGCTATTGGTAGCCTTTTTCCCTAGTTCCCTTGCCACACTGCGTCGCACTGAATTGTTTTTAAGAACCTGTTGAAGTGCTTCAATTTAATTAAACTAAAACTAAAAGCAAAATTATTCATATCATCATACGTGTTTTTGTATTTCCCATTACTTCATTTATACTTTTCAATATATGTATAATATTATTGTATAATATTTGTATTTGCGTGTTTGATGTTTTATGTGTTTGTATTCGTTGTATTATTATTCATACTTCTGCATTTATCTGTTGTATTAATTCTGTTTTTGCATATATCCACTGTATTTTTTTTGGGGTTTGCATATGGTGCGAGTTGTATTGGTTCCATATTTTTTTTTTTTTTTGGAACAGAAATTGTATCTGAGTTTATTGTGTGGTGAATAGTGTAATGTGGCAAAAATTAAAATTAAATTCAATTAAATTCAAAAGAAGAAATAGAAATTGAGAAAAATCAGAATTCCATCATCAATGACTGCAGAGGTTTGTCCTTGCCTAACATCTGGCAAGATTTGGTAAAAAAATAACCGTAACCGTTATAATGACTGGAAATATTGACAACAAAACACTACCAGAAGGAGAAGAGCTTTCTCCGAAAATTTGCGGTTTAAAATAAATATTTCATAGAAGAAAAAACCCATGTTAGAAGTTTAAATTTTCAATCTTTTTTTTTCTTAGTAAACACTAAAAGGAATCTTAGTAACACTAAAAGGAATATTTTTACCATATTCCGTGGAATAAATTAAACAATACCGGTATTGTCACTGCGGGATTCCCCTTAGTTTTGTTATTCGATGTAATAATTGAAAACGCAGTTCAAAAGTTTACAGTACATGTCGAATGGTTATTGGTACCGCATTCCGTGGAATAATCAAGAATACCGGTACTGTGGTTACGGGGTCCACCTTAGCTTTGCTATTCAAACTACTCATTTAAAAGGGAGTTTAAACATTTCTAATAGATGTCGGATGCGTATTGGTACAATATTCTGTGGAAAAAATCAAGAATACCATTATATACATTACGTACCATAAATCAAGATATCATTATTTCCCCACCCTTAGCGTTGTTATTCAAACTACTCATTTAAAAGGGAGTTTAAACATTTCTAATAGATGTCGGATGCGTATTGGTACAATATTCTGTGGAAAAAATCAAGAATACCATTATATACATTACGTACCATAAATCAAGATATCATTATTCCCCCACCCTTAGCGTTGTTATTCAAACTAGTCATTTAAAAGGGAGTTTAAACATTTCTAATAGATGTCGGATGCGTATTGGTACAATATTCTGTGGAAAAAATCAAGAATACCATTATATACATTACGTACCATAAATCAAGATATCATTATTCCCCCACCCTTAGCGTTGTTATTCAAACTAGTCATTTAAAAGGGAGTTTAAACATTTCTAATAGATGTCGGATGCGTATTGGTACAATATTCTGTGGAAAAAATCAAGAATACCATTATATACATTACGTACCATAAATCAAGATATCATTATTCCCCCACCCTTAGCGTTGTTATTCAAACTAGTCATTTAAAAGGGAGTTTAAACATTTCTAATAGATGTCGGATGCGTATTGGTACAATATTCTGTGGAAAAAATCAAGAATACCATTATATACATTACGTACCATAAATCAAGATATCATTATTCCCCCACCCTTAGCGTTGTTATTCAAACTAGTCATTTAAAAGGGAGTTTAAACATTTCTAATAGATGTCGGATGCGTATTGGTACAATATTCTGTGGAAAAAATCAAGAATACCATTATATACATTACGTACCATAAATCAAGATACCATTATTCCCCCACCCTTAGCGTTGTTATTCAAACTAGTCATTTAAAAGGGAGTTTAAACATTTCTAATAGATGTCGGATGCGTATTGGTACAATATTCTGTGGAAAAAATCAAGAATACCATTATATACATTACGTACCATAAATCAAGATATCATTATTCCCCCCATCCTTAGCGTTGTTATTCAAACTAGTCATTTAAAACGGAGTTTAAACATTTATAATACATGTCTTGGGTATTGGTAAAATATTCCGAGGAATAAATCAATAATACCAGTATTGTAGTTACGGGGTGCACTCCTTAGCGTTGTTATTCAAACTAGTCTTTTTAAAGGGAGTATAAGCTTTTATAATACATGTCGAATGTGTATTGGTAACATATTCCGAGGAATAAATCAAGAAAACCGGTACTGTAATTATGGGGTGCTCCCCTTAGAGTTGTTATTCAAGCTAGTCACTTAAAAAGGAAAATTCTCCAAATACGGGGCGTTAGTGAATAAACAAATACATCGCTCCTTCCACGTTTTAGCAACACATAGCAACCGAAAAATTGTTATTTGGTCACCGCCGGAGAATCGAAGCCCAGATCTCTTGATATCTAGCCGAGCGCGTTAACCTTACACCACGTTGGCCAACGTTCCACGGCGCTATGTGTGTTTTTCAGTCAGCTTCTGATATCATAAATCCGTAAGATGGGCACAGCTACTGAGACGTCTCCATCTGGTGGGCATGAACGGCACTGGCTATATATTAATTATAGCAGTTAAATCCCAAGGGCGAGATCCAAAGTGAAAATCCTCCAAATATGTGCCGTCAGTGAATCAACATAGACATCGATCTTTCCACGGATTCCATCGCTCTTTGCCGTGGATTGTTGGCCACCGTGGTGTAAGGCTAACGCGCTCGGCTAGATATCGAGAGATCTGGGATTTGGATCCCCAGCGATGAAAAAATAACAATTTTTCGGTAGCTGTGTGTTGCTAAAACGTGGAAAGAGTGATGTCTTTGTTTAGTCACTGACGTCACGTATTTGGAGGATTTTCACTTTGGATCTCGCCGTTTGGAATAAACTGCTATAATTAATATATAGCCAGTGCCGTTAATGTCCATCAGATGGAGACGTCTCAGTAGCTGAGCCCATCTTACGGATTTGTGATGTCAGAAGCTGACAGAAAAACACACATAGCGCCGTGGATTGTTGGCTACCGTGGTGTAAGGCTAACGCGCTCGGCTAGATATCGAGAAATCTGGGATTCGGACCCCCAGCGGTGACCGAAAAAAAAATTCGTTTGTTGTATGTTGCTAAAACGTGGAAAGAGCGATGACTTTGTTTATTCACTGAAAAGGGAGTTTAAGCGTTTATAATAAATATATAACATATTCCGCGGAATAAATCAGGAATACCGGTATCTTAATTATGCCCTTCCCCCCGGATTTTTGTTATTAAAACTAGTCATTTAAAAGAGAGTTTAAGCATTAATAAAACATATGGATGGTGACATATTCTGTGGAATAAATCAAAAGTACCGGTATTGTAATTATGTTGTCCCCTTTAACTTTGTGATTCGAACTAGCATTCATAAGGGAGTTTAAACATTTATAATACATATCGAATGAGTACTAGTAACATGTTCCGTAGTATAAATCAAGAATACCGGTATTGTAATTATGTGGCCCCCTTAGCTTTATTATTCAAACTAGTCATTTAAAACCGAGTTTAAACATTTATAATACATGTCGAACGGGTATCGGTAACATAATCCGTGGAGAAAATCAAGAATGCCGGTATTGTAATCATAGGGTTTGCTATTCCAATCACCAATAGAAATTAAGAAGCCGAGACCGATGATAAATGCTCTTCGAAAAGCGCTCTATTTTGAAAGTGAAGGAAATTTTGGAATTTATTAATTTCCGAAAAATTAGTGACTGACAAAGCAGAAATAAGAAGCGAGAAGATATATTCCCCACTCATAAATCTATGTACAGTTTCTTATAATATTGAATGTGGATTTGGTTTTAAGACGAATGGGTATTTATACTAATGTCTAATTTAATACATCCTAAATAAAAATTGTACAAGAGATGCCAGACTTCACTGCTGTTTAACAAAAATTCGTTTCAGAAAATATTTTTGGCGCAATACAAAAAAAAGTCAGAGATAAAAACTTTTACTTACCGGCGAGGACGATATTAACCTCTTTTATCCAGTGAACTGTGTCAAGCGATTTAATGCGAGCAAAATACTTTTCCTTCAGCTAAGCAAACAGTTCTTTTCACTTAAAGCCGGTGAAACGATAAAAATATGTTAGAAAAAGTGATAGTTGGAGTTACGAGGACCCCACGAGTTGTCAATGTCAAAAAGGTGAAGGTGATAGAAAATTTCTTCGGTTGGTTGAAGGGGGCAGGCCGTCAAACGGTGTCGCGTTCGGAAATATCAGTTGAATCTTCGCCTCAAAGAAGGCATGCTCGCAGCAGAACTCTAAGAGAACGAACTATGCTATGATGTACAAACTGATGAGTGACTTAAGAAGAAGCAGGTCTTACCTGGATGCCACTTGGAACGGAATCTTCGAGCTCGAAAACCCTCGCTTCACGACCACTGGGTGTGGGAAATGGACGGCAGTGCGCATGCGCACTCGTCCTTGCATCATCAGGCCTGCGTCCCCATAGCAACCATCTGTGAACACAATGACTCGGAAGAATTATTCCACTGTCCAGGTCACCTGAAACAAGGAACTAAATGGGGTAAAATGAAATGACTTCTTTTTTTTTTTAACTTGCCACATTCAGGAAATTTTCTCATACAACTAACTGCAAGTCATACATTTTTTAAATAGAAAAATGGCCAAATTAAGGCATATAACGTTCAACACCAAGAAGAATTTTCTTTTAAAAATTCCGTACATTATTAATTTGCCCACCCCTCATACAGGGACAAAGCCACGGGGAATGATGCTAGGGTGTGTGTGCACCAGCCCTTCGACCCTTTCTCTGAATGTGCACCCTTTAGTACTCTCAACTCTAAAAAAAAGGGAGCGGGGGGGGGGGAACACTAAAAATGCATGTAGAACGCACTATTTTGAATTTCAACACAGTTAGAGAAATACGCATAACTTTTTATAGGTTATGATGTACAGAGTTGGAAACGGGCCAAAAATTATAGATCCGGACCCAGGCCGGATTGACCCGGACAAATCTGCTTTAAACTATAAATTCAAAACTCAATTTGTATACCATATATATATCATCATCATCATTGTCAACCATTATCAATTCACTGCTGGACGAAGGTCTCTCCAAGCCTCTTCCACAACGCTATGTCTTGTGCCAGTCTCCTCCATGTTACTCCCGCATGCTTTCGAATTTCATCCACCCATCTCCCATGTGGTCTTCTTCTGGATCTTTTCCTGTCCCTTGGAATCAAATCTAAAATTTCGACTGTCCATCAATGGTCTGTTATTCTGGCAGAATGTCCAGCCCATTGCCATTTCAGGGATTTTATTCTGATCTTTATGTCTTCCACTCTTGTCATCTTTCTGATAAACGAGTTCCTCTTCTTATCTCTCCTGGTTACACCAAGCATGCATCTCTGCATGCTGCTTTCAGTTGTCTGCAGCCTTTGTATGTCTCTTTTAGTTAAGGTCCACGTCTCTGCACCATACGTAAGCACTGGAAGGATGCATTGATCAAACACTTTTCTTTTAAGACATAATGGCATATTGCTCTTGAAAATTATGCTGTTTCTTCCAAAAGCTCTCCAGGCAAGTTTTGTACGCCGATTAATTTCATTATCAATGTGATCCTCGCTTGATATCTGCTGTCCAAGATAAACGTACGCATCTGTTATCTCCAGCTTTTCTCCATCAATCGATAAATCTTGTAAACGCATTGTACATCACTTTTGTCTTCTGAAAGTGCATTTTTAATCCCACTTCTTTACTCTTGTCAGCAAGTTCCTGGATCATACACTGCAGATCAGATGTGGTAGTTGCAAAAATGACTACCTCATCAGCAAAACGAAGGTGAGTTAAATAATATCCATTAATCTTTATCCCTTTGTTTTCCCAGTTCAGTGATTGAAAGACATTTTCCAATGTGGCATTAAAGAGCTTCGGAGATATGGTGTCACCTTGTCTCACTCCCTTTCCAATTTTTATGTGTGTTGTATTTTCAAACAGCCGAATCTTTGCACTTGCATTTTCACAGATGTTATTAATAATATTACTGTATGCATCTTCAACACTGCAGTATTTTAAAGCCATTGTAACTGCTGATGGTTTCACTGAATCAAAGGCATTTTCATAATCGATAAAAGCCATGCACAATGGAAGTATATATATATATATATATATTCGAAACTAAACTATACACACACACACACACACACACAGAAAGAGAGACATTCGAAACTCAATTACATATTCACATATATTTGTATATGTTCGAGTTCAGTGTTGAGGTGCATCTTATCTTACATCTCACCAATCTATGGTCACTACCTGTGTTGAACTGGTTTAGCACACTGCAGTCTTCTATGATGAATTTTTTGTTACACATAATAAAATCAATTTCACTTGTCGTCCCATTTGGATGTCTCCATGTACATTTCTGTGGCTTTAAAAGCCACACAGCAAATGGATGTGTAACAAAAAATTCGTCATAGAAGACTGCAGTGTGCTAAACAAGTTCAACACAGGCAGTGACCATAGATTGGTGAGATGTAAGATGCACCTCAACACTAAACTCGAACGTGACAAGCTCATACGACAAACAAAATGTATTGACATAACCAACATTAAAAAACACCATGATACCTTCAAGTTGGAACTGAAGAACAGATTCTCTGCTTTAGAAGGCCAAACATCGGAAGAAGTGGATATTTCTGAAGTTAACAGAAAAGTAACCAAAGCTCTTATGGAAATAGCAACAAAATTAGCTGGGTCTAAGAACAAATTGCATGTGAACAAATTATCAGGAAAAACCAAAATGTTGATGAAAAAAGAAGAGAGATGAGGACAACTAAAGAAGATGTGACTTCCAAAGTGGAATATATAGAGCTATGCAAGACAGTACGAAAAAGTATCACTGAAGACGTAAGGAAATTCAATTGTGAACTAGTGAGGAAAGCAATTGAAAACAACCAAAGCCTAAAGATAGCAAAGGGACATCTCAGTAAGGGAAGAAAACATATTATGGCTCTGAGAAAAGAAGATGGTTCTGTAACAAGAAATAGAGACGAAATTTTGACCAGAGTGAAAGATTTCAACTCCAAATTATATGAAAGGGATGATACATGTACTCCAGACATCGTGAAAGGTACCAGTACCAGAGTTCTTCCAGTCCTTCCAGCAGACGTTGCACATGCAATCAAGAACATGAAGCGGGGAAAAGCTCCAGGAGAAGATGGAATTACTGTAGACATCATACAAGAAGCAAGTGGAGAAATCGAAACAGTACTCGCCCAAATTTTCACTCGATGCGTTAATGAAGGGAAGATTCCTGAGGATTGTAACAACGCTACAATGATCCTGCTACATAAAAAAGGTGACATTGAGGATCTCAGGAACTACAGACCTATCAGCCT
This sequence comes from Macrothele yani, assembly GCA_039090855.1. Taxonomy (NCBI): domain Eukaryota; kingdom Metazoa; phylum Arthropoda; class Arachnida; order Araneae; family Macrothelidae; genus Macrothele; species Macrothele yani. The sequence continues at coordinate 73,530,423 of CM077032.1, read as the reverse complement.
CCTATCAGTGGTTTATAAAATCTTCACTAAAGTTCTTTCACACCGTTTGAAGATAACACTGGACATGGCTCAACCGAGAGAACAAGCTGGATTCAGGAGTGGCTACAGCACAATATATCATATCCACGTACTGAGAGAACTAATTGAAAGAGCGAGGGAATATGAACTTCCATTGTGCATGGGTTTTATCGATTATGAAAAAGCCTTTGAATCGGTGAAACCATCAACAGTTACAAAGGCTCTGAAATCCTGCGGTATTAAAGATGCATACATTAATATTATTAATAACATCTATGAAAATGCAAGTGCAAAGATTCGGCTGTTTGAAAATACAACACACATAAAAATTGGAAAGGGAGTGAGACAAAGTGACACCATATCTCCGAAGCTCTTTAATGCCACATTGGAAAAATGTCTTTCAATCACTGAACTGGGAAAACAAAGGGATAAAGATTAATGGATATTATTTAACCCACCTTCGTTTTGCTGATGATGTAGTGATTTTTGCAATTACCCCATCAGAGCTGCAGAGTATGATCCAGGAACTTGCTGACAAGGTGGGATTAAAATGAACTTTCAGAAGACAAAACTGATGTTCAATGCTTTTACAAGATATGAAGATTTATCAATTGATGGAGAAAAGCTGGAGATAACAGGCACGTACGTTTATCTTGGACAGCAGATATCAAGTGAGGGTCACATTGATGAAGAAATTCATCGGCGTACAAAACTTGCCTGGAGAGCTTTTGGAAGAAACAGCCTAATTTTCAAGAGCAATATGCCATTATGTCTTAAAAGAAAAGTGTTTGATCAATGCATCCTTCCAGTGCTTACGTAAGGTGCAGAGACGTGGACCTTAACTAAAATAGACATACAAAGGCTGCAGACAACTCAAAAAAGCATGGAGAGGTGCATGCTTGGTGTAACCAGGAGAGATAAGAAGAGGAACTCGTGGATCCGAAAAATGACAAGAGTGGAAGACATCATGATCAGAGTTAAATCCCTGAAATGGCAATGGGCTGGACATGTTGCGAGAACAATGGATCACCGATGGACAACCGAAATTCTAAACTGGATTCCAAGGGACAGGAAAAGACCACGTAGGAGATAGGCGGATGAAATTCGAAAGCATGTGGGAGTGAGATGGAGGAGATTGCTGCAAGATGGACCGTTGTGGATAAAACTTGCGGAGACCATCATCCAGTAGAGTGGAATCATAATGGTTGTTGATGATGATGATGATATGTATATAAACGGTTGAGTCACATTATTGTGGCCACTAGCTAATATCCAGAGTAACCGCCGTGTACAGCGCGGACAGCAGCTAGACGGGCTGGGAGTGACTCAATAAGGTGCTGGATGGTGTTCACAGGTATGTGGAGCCATGCTGACTGCAGTGCATCTGACAGCTGCTGGGGGTGCGTGGTGGACGATCCATAGAGCAAACAACAGGATGGAGGTGATCCTGCACATGCTCAGTTGGGTTCATGTCTAGGGAATTGGGGAGCCAGGGAAGCACTTTGAAGTCTTCATCGTGCTCTTCCAACCACTGACGGACATTTTCAGCTGTGCGACACGTCGCACTGTCGTGCTGGAAGATCCCATCCGCCCTAGGGAAGACAATCAGCATGTATGGGTATGCATTAATCTGCAAGGATGGATTCATAACGAATTCGGTCTACAGTGTCTTCCACTGGTATGAGTGGACCAACGGAATGCCACGAAAATATTCCCCAGACCATAACGCTGCCCCTACCAACTTGTGTTCTTCCAACAATGGTTGAAGAGTGTTTGTTCTTCGATGTTTCTCGCCTTATATGCCAATGTCCATCCGTTCGATAAAGCAAAAAACGTGACTGATCGTTGAAGTCAATCTTTTGCCAATCAGCGGAGGTCCAATTCTGATACTACCGTGCAAAAGGTAAGCCTTTCCTGCCGATGCACCTTCGTTAGCATAGGTGCAGTGACCATCTGTCTGCATCGGGGCCCCATACGCAGCAGGGTTCGCTGAACTGGCGTTTTATACACACTTCCGGTAGCCCACTGGTTCATTCTGCCAGTGAGTTTCTCCACTGCACCGTTTCGATCGGCCCTCACGCACCTTCGACGCCGACGTTCACCTCTCACATCAATGGCACGTGGTGCTCCGCAGTTTGCACGTCGCTTATTCGGAATTGCGCTATTTTTCCAATCACGATACACTTTAACCACAGCAGCACGCGAACAGCTCACAAACTGCGCTGTTTCAGAAATACTGCCACCCTTAGCCCGAAAGTCGATAATCATCCCTTTTTGTAAATCCGATAGATCGCTTCTTTTATATATGACGGCAACGAGTGATATGTTTTCAGATCAGATCAGATCATATGTAGAGGATTGTAGGAAGGGAGTGCCTGACCCCAGGTCTTAAACAACCCTTAGAAATAGGAAACTATTTGATTTGGGCTAGAGTGCCCGATAGGAAAGTGACACGGAAGCGAAGAAGAAAGGGAAAGGAAGACGCCCTTATTTTATCACCGGGAGGTCAGTACCCGGGGTCCGACGGCTTAACGTGCCCATCCGACGCACGGCGGATACTTAGTGGATTGAGCGTTCGTACCTGCCTGGGATCGAACCTGATGCCTTACCCGTGGCGGTCACGAACGTTGCCCACTAGGCCATCCGCGGCCATATGCTTTCAGAATGCCTACAGCACATTTTATATATCCTCCTAGCCAGCTTATGACACATGCCTTGTTTCATTGGCTACGCATTGTTGGCGTCAAAAGTAGGAGGTGGTGACAATAATGTGACTCGATTGTGAATTTAGTAGATATTTTTCCATTTTACGTTGTGTTTTTTGCAATTGGTCTAAGATGTGTTTCTATATATAGCCCAGGTTTCAGCACAATACGTGTAATGGGTATTATATATTAATTGAAAAGCTTTGCTCTGTTTTCCGGCTTTATTTTACAACATAGAATCTTCTTTAACTTCCCAAAAGCTCTCCACCCCATTTTTATTCTTCTGTCAATTTCTTCGATAATTCCTACTTTCTTTATGGCAAATAATTTTCCTAGGTAAATGTACACTAAAGAGCAATTGAACTAGAGACAGCTGGTGTAATGCAAATGTGGCGCTGTGGGCGGCCCTGTAAACGGAAACGACATGACGTATGCAGCGATCCGGTAACATAAGGAGTGATACGACGGGAATCAGCAAGAGTCGGACGCAGTACGGGTAAGACGAAGGATCTAAGCGCATTTGATTGTGGGCAAATTGTCGGGGTCCGACGAATGGGTTACTCCATCTTGGAAGTCGTGCAGGCACTGGGATTCTCACGAGCCACTGTGTCACGGGTGCACTGTGAGTACATCGAATCCGGTAAAACCATCCCTGCAATGGCCAACTACCGTGGACAACAGCGTGTGGATGAGCGGGCTCATCGTCGGCTAGCTCGCATTGTAACAGCGGATAGACGGGCCACAGTGAAAGAAATCACTCGGCAATTTAACGCTGGTGCACAAAAATGTGGAAGCAGCCACATCATCCAGAAACATCTCCTCGCTATGGGGTACAGAAGTCATCGTCCCACGAGGGTACCGCTGCTGACCGCACATCACAGGGTGCAAAAATTAGCATGGGCTCGGGAACATCGCCACTGGACCCTAGACATGTGGGAAAATGTTGCCTGGACTGATGAGTCGAGATTCGCGTTGGTACATGCGGATGGCAGGATACGAGTACGGCGCAAACCCCATGAAGCGATGGATCCTTCTTGCCAGCAGGGTACTCTTCAAGCTGGTGGGGGTGGCATTCTCGTCTATGGACTGTTTGCGTAAATAGAAATGGGACCCCTGGTACGTGTGGTATCGTCTCTCACAGGTCAACGTTACCGGGATATCCTGGACGACCATTTGCTCTCGTTTGTGCGTCTTCAACATCCCACTGGGGACCTCATCCTGCAACAAGGCAATGCAGCTCCCGAGTTGTATTCGAATGGTTGGATGAACACTCCAGCGACGTGACCTCGCTTCCTTGGCCAGCTAGGTCACCTGACCTCAATCCCATCGAGCGCATCTGGGATGTCATCGAGAGAGAGATGTTCGAGGCTCTGACCCCCCCCCCCCTCCATCAAATCTTCGTGAACTGTGGGAGCTTGTTCAGGGGTCGTGGATCCGTATGGCTTCCCAACGCTTCCGGTGTCTTGTCGAGTCCATGTCGAGACGAATCGCCCGCGTCATCAGGGCGAAAGGTGGTGCCACCGGTTACTAGACAGGTATCTCTAATTCAATTGCTCTTTAGTGTATTCTTCGACACCCATTCAATTTCTTTATCATTTTTTCTAATATTTTCTTGTGCTTCGCTACTATTAAGTTGGTTTGACATTATTTTCATTTTATCAATACTGTTTTCGAATCCAATTTCTTTTGATAAATCCGTTTGTTCCTCTATCATTTCTTTTAAATTATATTTTAGCTTCTGAAATTAGAACTGCAAATCTTATATTGTTCAACCTTACTCCATTTAGATTGATCCCTTTTTCTAACCATTTCATAGTGTATATTGACTCAAAAATACACTATATTGACAAAAGTCACGAGACACCTAGATGAGAAACGCAACATAGCATTTATTGACATACATTAGTACGGTGTAGGTCCACCTTTGGCCTTAATGCATCCACTGACCCTTCGAGACATGCTTTCGACAAGGTTTTGGAACACAGCGATAGGTATGCGCTTCCATTCATTACATAATGCTGCCGCTAATCTGTTGCTTAGTAGTACCTTGGTTCCGAACTTCTTATGCAGCGCACTCCAATTTAACCCATAGGTGCTCTATGGGATTAAGATCAGGACTCTGTGCTGGCCAGTCCACACACGATACGGAATTATCATCAAACTACCCTGTAACACTCCTTCCTTTATGGCTCGGTGCATTATCCTGCTGGTACCAACAAGGCTCAGTTCCATTTTATATTGCCACAGAGTTTGTATGTCATAAGTGTCCAGAATATCAAGGTAGACGTGCTGGTTAACAGGTTTGTCCACGATAACCAATGGGCCGGGACCATACCACGAAAAACACCCACACACGAGTACACTCCCAGCTCCAAACTTGACAGTAGGAACAGTACACTGCGATAAATAGCGTTCCCCCGGCTGCCGCCATACCCACACACGGCCATCAGACTGATGGATCGTGTATCTGAATTCATCAGTCCATAGGACCTGTTTCCATTGACCTACGTCCAGGGTAAATGTTATTTACACCATGCTAAACGACGAGTAGCATTCCGAGTGGAGATGAAAGGCTTATGAGCAGCCGCACGACCACGGTAATCCATAGAATCATGTTCTCTGCGAATGCTAGGTGTACATACCGCGGTTCCAGCATTTTTACTCACCTGTACACTGAGGTCATGTGCAGTACTCCGTCGATTAGCTGTAACGACTCTCCTGAGGTTTAGACGTCCTCTATCGCTGATTTTCTTTGGTCTGCCGGTACGTTTTGGCTGCTTCAGCTACGGCATGTGTCTTCCACTTATTCAGTACATCCAAAATAGTTGACTTGGGTATGTTTAAACGCCTCTCGGTTTCAAATCAGATCAGATCATATGTAGAGGATTTTACGAAGGGAGTGTCTGACCCCAGGTCTTAAACAACCCTTAGAAATAGGAAGCTAGGAGATTTGGGGCTAGAGCGCCCGATAGGAAAGTGACACGGAAGCGAAACAGAAAGGAGGAGAAAGACGCCCTTATTTATTACCGGGGGCCAGTACCCGGGGTCTGACGGCTTAACGTGCCCATCTGACGCACGGCGGGTATTTAGTGGATCTAGCGTTCGTACCTTCTGGGATCGAACCCGAGGTCTTCTCCGTGGCAGTCACGAACGTTGCCCACTAGGCCACCCGCGGACCGTCGCCTCACGGTTTCTCTTATGGACAACCCACTAATATAGCATCCAACAATCTTTCCTTTCTCAAAGTCAGTTCTGCGACTTTTTAACTGAACCTCACAGTGCGATGTGTTCGCGGTCAGCAGCAGGCTTGTTTTTATACCGTTTGCAGCTGTACGGCGCATCTTAAAAACGCACCGGATCCGTTCATTTGCTTTTAAAGGGAGGTCCTGTGACTTTTATCAATATAGTGTATGTATAAAACGTTGAAACTGCAACAAATGACGACGTTTGTTCATCAGAATCTCTTTGAATAAAGAGGCGTAAGAAATTGTCAAAAAAAATCCGGTTTTTTTTTATTGGATATATAACGTCCACCGTGAGCAACTCATTGGCTGTAAACAGTCACCCGTCCCTAACTTACGGCCACTGGTTCCGGGGAAGAGAAAGAGGCAATGCCGTAAGCCAAATACAAAAACCATGCCTCACTGGGATTTCAACCCGGACCCATCTCGGACGAATGATCAGAAACCATCCGTCAGACTACTGCGACACTGCACTGTAAAAAATAAGTGGTGCGATTTCACGGAAAATTTCTGAAAATGTCGTGCAGCAAAGTTGTCGGTAGATGACCATATTTTTCAGAAATTTCGGTTTTTAAATGTGCCCGTTTATTTTAACTTCCGTATTTTCACAGATTTTCCGTAGACAGAAATTACGTTTGTTTCACAAAAGTCCATTTCAGGTTTTTCCGTATTTAAACTGAAATTCCGCATAATTGACGACAGCGTACTCTTGAGCCGGTAGCCCAGATAATCTTTCCATTGAGGTCAGGATCGAACCCCCCGACGTTTGTTCTGGATCAATAGGAAACTCGTGCCGTTAACCACTGAGCACAAACGCTCGGCAACTCTCCTCACGTGCATTGTAAAACAAATTCCGAGACGATGAGATTTTGTTTTTTGTCTTTAATGCGAGTGATTGAGTCATTTTATTTTATTTTGGAGCTTATTATTTTTCTGAATCGGTTTGTAATATTTTTTTTATCTGTAGGAGGGCTTTTCACAAATTAAGCATTTTTCATCGTGATTTTTCGAAGCAACAAATTGTTTTGCAACTTTGTTTTTTAAACTCAAATTTTTTTTCATTGCAGGTTTAACGACTACCGTGAGCAATTCAATGGGCTATAAGCAGTCGCCCGTCCCTAATTTAGGGTTACTGGTTCCAGGGAAGGGACAGAGCCAGTGCCGTAAGACAAACACAACATCCATGCGTCACCGGGATTCGAACCCGGACCCCTTTCGGACGAATGCTCAGAGGCCATAGCTTAGACCACTGCGTCACCGGGACGGCTAAGCTGACAATGACTTTCAGTTATCTTTAAACAATTTAGTAAAATCATGCAATGCATTGATTTTGATACGCTTTCCAATATACCAGAAATCATTACTCAAGTTATGAGGATAATGGCTGTGGAATAAATATAGCTCCTGTGTCCTGAACTTTAACCCCATTTGATGATATTAAACAGAATTGGTTCGGAGTACCTCCGGAACAGCATACTAAAGTTTTGTCGCAATAGTTGTATTTTTACTCAAGTTATGAGGATAATGGCTGTGAAACAAATCTCGCTCCTCTGACCTAACCTTTGACCCCATTTCAATGATATTAAACAGAATTGGTTCAGTATACCTCCGGAACAACATGCTAAAGTTTTGTCGCAATAGAAGCAGTTCTAGTGAAGTTATGAGGATAATGGCTGTGGAATAAATCTCGCTCCTGTGTCCTAACCTTTGACCCTATTTCGATAATATTCAACCGAATCGGTTCAGTGTACTTCCGGAACAACATGTTAAAGTTTTGTCACAATCGAAGAATTTTTACACAAGTTATTACGCATAAGGGCAATGGAATGGATCCCGCTTCTATGTCCTGACCTTTGACCCCATTTCGCCCATTTTCAATAAGGTTCGTCCCCAAATGGATCCCTTCCACGTGCTAACCTTTTAGCGAAATCAAATAGTTTTTACGCGAGTTATCGTACGAAAGGGCAGGCAGACAGACGGACAGACCTGGAGCACATACGTTTCTTCAACCTACGGTTGGAAAGCGTGAAGAATGTGAAATGTACTTTTTTATAGTAATTTCACATAAAAAAACAATATGTAGCTATCAAAAGATGGCTACACTGCTGGCCACCCAAAATGCACCAACAAGAAGGACACAAGATAGCAAAGCCAGATTTACTGGACACATAACAACAGATACAAAGATGAAACGATTGAGCTTACAGGCCCGTGCGACTTGCGGAACATGCAGACATCAATAGTTCGTGTGGCCCCCATGGCTGGCAATAACGGCCGCTACACGCCGCGGCATCGAACGAAAGAGGCTTTGGATGTGGGCTTAGGGTATGTTGGTCCAGGCTGCTTCCACATGTTGCCACAGTTCATCAGGCGTAGCCGCGGGTGGTGCTTGCCGGGCCACTCGGTTGCCGATCAGCGACCAGACATGTTCGATGGGCGACATATCAGGAGAACAGGCGGGACTTGGCAGCAGTGGCGCCTGGTGGGCCGTGAAGAATTGTTGCACGATGCGTGCCACGTGTGGACGCGCGTCCTGTTTAAACGTGGCCGCTGGCAGGTCCTGCAGGTAAGGAAGCACAACAGGCTCCAAACCGTCGGAGATGTAGCGGTGGCTGTTGAATGTACAGGCGATGCGTACTAGAGGGGTGCGGGTGTCTTATCCAATTGCGCCCCAAACCATAACGCTAGGCGACGGACCGGAATGGCGATGCATACTGCAGGCGTCATACAGTCTCTCGCCGTGGTGCCGCCACACGCGAATCCGGCCATCGTGGTGTTGCAGGCAGAAGCGGGATTCGTCGGAGAAGACAATGTCGTGCCATTCCGTAGTCCAGGTGCGGCGTTCAACGGCCCACTGCCGCCGCACTCGCCAGTGGTGTAACGTCAATGGTAATCGGAGCAATGGGCGCCGTGCGACAAGTCTCCGCTCCTGCAGACGACGTCGAACCCTAATTCCTGCGCCAACGGTCGTGATGTGGCGGTGCGAGCCGTCAATTCCCGCCGCACAACATGTCGCTCCTCTCGTTCGGTGGTGTGGCGCGGCTGCAGCAATCGCTCACGTCGGTCCGTCCGTTAGTCCCTCCTGCACCCACCGCTTCGATACTCGCCTCACTGTGGCTGGATGTCGTCCCACACGGGCGCCGATGTCTCGGTACGATAAACCGCTGTCGCGATAAGCCACTATTCGTCCTCTGTCAAACTCCAAAACGTGCTGGAATGACGGCCGTATTCTGCGACGAGGCATCAGGAAGCTTCCCATGCACAGGTCCGGCAGCACAACACACTTCCACTACTTACACCTCGCCCTCTGTGCACCCTACTTATAGTGCTTCTCGGTGTCATGCCGGGCACAATTTACCGTCAATATAAGAAAGAAACTGCGGAAAGGTGTCTAAAAATTCAGGATTTTCAGTTAACACATCTCTAAAGCGGTATTTCACCGTCAATATAAGAAAGAAACTGCGGAAAGGTTTGTAAAAATTCAGAATTTTCCGTTAAGACATCTCCAAAACGGTATTTCACCGTCAATATAACAAAGAAACTGCGGAAAGGTTTGTGAAAATTCAGAATTTTTCGTTAACACATCTCTAAAACGGTATTTCACCGTCAATGTAACAAAGAAACGGCGGAAAGGTTTGTGAAAATTCAGAATTTTTCGTTAACACATCTCTAAAAAGGTAATTTACCTTCAATATAAGAAAGAAACTGCGGAAAGATTTGTGAAAATTCAGAATTTTCCATTAAGACATCTCTAAAACGGTATTTCACCGTCAATATAACAAAGAAACTGCGGAAAGGTTTGTGAAAATTCAGGATTTTCCGTTAACACATCTCTGAAAAGGTAATTTACCATCAATATGAGAAAGAAACTGCGGAAAGGTTTCTGAAAATTCAGAATTTTCAATTAAGACATCTCTAAAACTGTAATTTACGATCAATGTAAGAAAGAAGCTGCGGAAAGGTTTCTGAAAATTCAGAATTTTCCGTTAAGACATGTCTGACACTGTAATTTACCGTCAATATAAGAAAGAAACTGCGGAAAGGTTTTTGAAAATTCAGAATTTTCCGTTAAGACATCTCTAAAACTGTAATTTACCGTCAATATAAGAAAGAAACTGCGGAAAGGTTTCTGAAAATTCAGAATTTTCCATTAAGATATCTCTAAAACTGTAATTTACCGTCAATGTAAGAAAGAAACGGCGGAAAGGTTTCTGAAAGTTCAGAATTTTCTGTTAAGACATCTCTAAAACTGTAATTTACCGTCAATGTAAGAAAAAAACTGCGGAAAGGTTTGTGAAAGTTCAGAATTTTCCGTTAAGACATCTCTAGAACTGTAATTTACCGTCAATGTAAGAAAAAAACAGCGGAAAGGTTTCTGAAAATTCAGAATTTTCCGTTAAGACATCTCTAAAACTGTAATTTACCGTCATTTGAAGAAAGAAACTGCTGAAAGGTTTGTGGAAATTCAGAATTTTCCCGTGGTACGAAAAATCCGTGAAATTCAGGTTTCTTTCCTTCATTTGAAGGAAAGAATTGTATCAGAAATGTGCTTCGTTAATTCATGAAAGAAATGGCGGAAAGTTTTCCGTGAATTTTAGAATTTGATTTACAGTGTGGGACGGCAAAAAAAAAAAAAAAAAAAAAAAAAGAAAACCCTATTACAACCCAACTACGCCACTGAGAATTCATTCTTTAATTTATGCCTCCGTATTTTCATCTTTCCACGTGCGAAACCCTGTCGGAGTTCGAATTCTCACGATTGAGCGGAAATTCTGAGCCTTTTAAGACACGTCATTTCATACGCTGCTGGTGAGAATTGTCATTGAGCAAATTGTTCCCTGTGCAACTCAGCGTCGGGAAGTTTTAGATCCCTCCGGTCATTTATTTTAAGATCGTGTAGTTGGAATGACCGTTCCCAGCTCCAATATACGGTAGCCATTTAAGTCCGCGGTAATTTGATTAATCTTGATACGGATTCACATTTAAATTTTATTATTTTCCCGAAGACTTCCAATTAGTCGCGCATGATATATTCTCCGTGCTTTCCTCGAACTCGGTATTGTTCGAGGGTTCAATTAATTTATTGTCTTGCCAAACTCCCGAAAAACAAAGCAACAAATCATTCGATTGTTTCTATCAAGCGCTACCGCTTTTGAGAGACGTCGCCGCTTTGCTTTCCACGCTGTCTTCTTCTACGTTAGCTGCTGACAAAACTCTTTTATTTTAAAAATTCTAATCGGATTAAATTTCTTTTCTCACTAGCGTCAGTTGACAGCGACAAAATGTGCACAGCTCCAAACAATATCAGTCTGCGAAACACTTCAAAAATGGAGTGCTGAGATTATCAAGCGACACGGAATTTTTTTTTTTTTTCATGCATTCAAAATATTATCTCAAAAGGTAAGACTAAAAAAGTGGAAGTAGCTTAAAAACATCAGCAGTGTTGAAAAATTAATGTAGCACAAAATTCTTAAGAGCCTCAAAAAATATATATATTCTACTGAGGCACAAATAAAAAAAAGAAGTGCGGACGAGAATACTCAGGAGAAAATATTGTTTTAAGCAGATATTGCATGCAAGTAAAAATTGAATCGCTTCAATTTCCTCGGCGAGTTTGTAAAAAGAAAAAAGAAATGAAAAGGCTTTCTATTGCTCCAAAATATCCGAAAACATTATGGAAATATCACACTTGCTTCCAGACTGCGATACATTCGGGAGACTGTGATACATTCGGGAGAATGTGATTCATTCGGGAGACTCAGTGGCGGCTTTTCAGGTGAAGTAGGTGAAGTGCCTCTTCACCTATTTTATTTGAAATAAGATTTTATTTAATAGTTTCGTATAATATATTCTTTTTTTGGCTTTATTGAGTGCCAAAATACCCAAAATTTTGATTAGATATCACTTCACAATGCGCGTTCAATACGGAAAACAAGTCCTTATACGCAAAACAGTTCAAGTGAAGAGCTGAAATGAGAATGCTTGGAAGTCTGCAGTTTTCGTCTGAGTTGCCATGGTAACTGTGACGTCACCCACCCCTATCTGCCGGGCAAGTGAAGTGTTTTATCATGAGACGTCAAGGATCTGCACCTGGAGTCGTGACCTTACGAAGAGATCGCGGTGGTACGGGACGGATTGCCAAGGGTTCTTTGCAATCCACTAGGGATGTTTTTCTTGCGGTGTTTGGGTACATACTTTCTGAAAGAGATATGTTTTTTCGTGTTTTGTGATTGTTTGTTTGAAACTTCATTAGTTACTATAGTTTCGTGTACAGTTTTTTTTTTTTTTTTTTATTGGAGGTTTAACGACCACCGTGAGCAACTCAATGGGCTATAAGCAGTCGCCCGTCCCTAATTTAGGGTCACTGGTTCCAGGGAAGGGAGAGAGCCAGTGCCGTAAGACAAACACAACATCCATGCCTCACCGGGATTCGAACCCGGACCCCTTCGGACGAATGATCATAGGCCAACGCCTTAGACCACTGCGCCACCGGGGCGGCCGTGTACAGTTTAACTGATAGTGATAGTTTTAGTTTTCAGTATGCATCCTGTGAACGACATTTTCTGCAATTTGTTGCAAACTCCGTTCAATCGGTGGAAAGTTGAAACTAAAAGAGACATTTTACTTCAAGGACGACCGACGGATTCACTGACAATTGTCGCCAAAAAAGAAATCAAGAAGAGCGGTAAATCTTACAATATTAATTTTAAAAAATGTTGGTTTACTGAATATAAATGGTTTTGTAGCCCTTCTGTGTTACAAAAATTAGTTTGTTGTCCCTGCTTATATTTTAGTAATAAAATTCAGCGTGGAACAAAGACAATTTTCAGGTTTCTTAAATATAAAACGGTCACTTTACAAACGTGGTGATTCTAGCAAACACCTGAAATGCGAATTAATGCTAAATAATTTTGAAAAAATCAGAACACCATTGCCGATGCCCTTATGGAGAATGCTAGGCTTTTGAAAATGCATTTCAACGAAAGCGTTCGTTTAAATAGACTTTTCCTGCGGACAATGATTGATGCAGTAGTGTATTTGAGTAAACAAGAACTAGCATTCCGTGACCATGACGAAGCACTGACTCTGTGACGTACCTGCCAGCAGGACGCACACGACATAAAGGCAGATAGGAATCAGAATAATCGTCTGCGTAGCTCAGTTGGTAGAGCGACTTGTTCCGGAATAAGCGGCCTCGGGTTCGAATCCCGGCGTAGACCAAAAATGACGGAGAAATTTACTTCGTTATAATGGCGCCCGAACTATCCGGATGACCCGACCGTTCAAAATCTCGTAATGGTGTGATGTTATTTCCACGCCGCGAGACAGGAAAAATCAGAGAATCCATTCTCCAGCGCTTCGAAAAATAAAAATGTGTGATGTTGCATTCCACACAGCAGATTGACTGGGAGTTCTCAAGTGCACGTTCTACAGTGGATGGCTGCCTGCAACGATTCATGGTCACGGCTGACCCGTGGGCCATGCCCCCGGCCCTCTTTCGGGGGGAGATGTGACGTACCTGCCAGCAGGACGCACACGACATAAAGGCAGATAGGAATCAGAATAATAGTCTGCGTAGCTCAGTTGGTAGAGCGACTTGTTCCGGAATAAGCGGCCTTGGGTTCGAATCCCGGCGTAGACCAAAAATGACGGATAAATTTACTTCGTTATAACTCGATAAATCGTTAAAACGCGCGGTACGGCTGCAAATGGTATAAATACAAGCCTGCAGCTGACCGCGATCATATCGCACTGTGAGGCTTAGTGAAAATGTCGCCAAACTGACTTTGAGAACGGAAAGATTGTTGGGTATTATATTAGTGGGTCATCCATAAGAGATACCGAGAGGCTTTCAAACATACCCAAGTCAACTGTTTTGGATGTACTGAATAAATGGAAGACACACGAAGCAGCAAAATGTACCGGCAGACCAAAGAAAATCAGTGATAGAGGACGTCGAAGCCTCAGAAGAGTCGTTATAGCTAATGGACGGAGTACTGCACAAGACCTCAGTGTACAGGTGAGTACAAATGCTGGAACCTCGGTATGTACACGTACCATTCGCATAGAACTTCATTCCATGGTTACCGTGGTCGTGCGGCTGCTCATAAGCCTTTCATCTCCCCTGGGAATGTTACTCGTCGTTTAGCATGGTGTAAAGAACATTTATCATGGACCGTAGATCAATGGAAACGGGTCCTATGGACTGATGAATCCAGATACGCGATCCATCAGTCTGATGGCCGTGTGTGGATATGGCGACAGCCGGGGTAACGCTATTTACCATAGTATACTGTTCCTACGGTCAAGTTTGGAGCTGGCAGTGTACTCGTGTCCGGGTGTTTTTCGTGGTATGATCCCAGCCCATTGGTTATCGTGGACAAACCTGTTAACCAGCACGTCTACCTCGATATTCTGGGCAATTATGCCCTACCAACTCTGTGGCAATACTATGGAACCGAGCCTTGTTGGTACCAGCAGGATAATGCACCAAGCCACAAAGCAAGAACTGTTGCGGCTTGGTTTGACGATGATTCTGTATCGTGTATGGACATATGGACTGGCCAGCACAGAGCCCCGATTTTAATCCCATAGAGCAGCTGTGGGATGAATTAAAACGCCGCATAAGAAGTTTGGAACAAAGGCCTACTACTAAGCAACAGTTAGCGGCAGCATTATGTAATGAATGGAAGCGCATACCTATCGCTGTGTTCCAAAACCTTGTCGAAAGCCTGTCTCAAAGGGTCAGTTTTCACACCGTATTTATTAGAAGAAAGATACAGGAGATGTGCTTGAATAAATCATCTCAAATGATGTATGACAAAAAGAATATTTACAGATGCTTGTAGCTTACGCTACTGCTTATTTACACGGTTCTGTACATTGATGATAGTAAAAAAACAGTTAATTACACTCGAGTGTCTGGTGAGGCAACAAAAGTCTCTGACAAAGCAAAGAATAGGAACAATTCAGCTTGAAGAGCGTTATACAATATTAATTTTGCACAGTATTGATGCAAGGAATAATACAGAATTCGAGCTTGCAGACATAGATTCAAAAGACAATTGATGAGAAATTAATAGAATGTGCAGCTTGCGCTACGTTAATTACAGGATTCGGTGCAACGTTTGCATGACAACAGTTAAGTGCAGTAGAAATCTGGCGAGGCAATATGAATCTCTGGTAATACAGAGAGTAAAATCAATCCAGAATGATGAGCACTATAGAGTATAAATTTTACACAATATTGATGAAAAAAAGTTCTAACCGAAAGGTGATACATTGTGGGTGACCTGGAAAACCAGGAGGTTACAGGTGATCAAGGGACAAACATGAAATCGAAAGTTCGAAAGACAGATGATGAAAAATTTACAGATGAATGTGGCTCGCGGTACTACATGTTACATACAACGGTGATATGAAAAATAGTTATATACAATAATTTTCCTGAGAATACAAAAGAAAAAATAATCTCTGAAAATACAGAGAGAAGACACAACTCATCACAGTGAGTATTGGAGAACACAAATTTACACAGTTGAAAAGTAAAATTACACTGTTGAATCAGGAATTGAAGATAAGAATATACTGTAAAAACGACAAAGTTTACAGATGTCTGTGGTTCGTGAAACGACCTATATACATGATTCTGTACAATGAGAAGTTACAATTTATATATATATTGGTTTGTCAGAGGTGGTAAAGAAATAGTCTCTGACATCGCAGAGAGAATACATAATTCAGCAAGATGAGTAATGAAAAACAAAAAAATTTACACATGAGTTATACACGAAATGATACATGTGAAGAGGATGAGAACAGAGGCTTAAAAAAAGCGTGAAAAGAAATTGACAATTATAAGTAGCTCGTGCTTCGAACAATTCATAGGATTCTATACAATAATTGATCTACTAAAAGTGATGTACAATAGTGAGACAAACAAAAAATTCTGATAAAATAGAGAGTACAAATAATATAGTACAGTGAATGTTGAGGAACAAGATTGCACTCAGTTGCGAAGCAAGAAAAAAACAGGAAATGTGTATAGAAAAATCGTCTCAAAATGA
Organism: Macrothele yani; assembly: GCA_039090855.1. Lineage (NCBI taxonomy): Eukaryota > Metazoa > Arthropoda > Arachnida > Araneae > Macrothelidae > Macrothele > Macrothele yani. The sequence goes on along the minus strand of CM077032.1, from coordinate 73,514,391 downwards.
CAAATGAAAAGAAGATTTACAGGTGCTTGTAGCTGACGCAACGACCTATTCACAAAGCTCAATATAGTGGTGAGAGAATACAGTTTATGTATGATAATTTGTCGGAAAAGACAAAAAATAGTCTCTGATGAAGCAGAGATTGAAGACAAATCAGCATGGCAAAAATTGTATCTATCAGGAGGTAGGTGAAACAAAAGTTCCGACTGTAAGGTGAAGCGTTGTGGGCGACCCTGCAAACCAAGTGGTTGCTGGTGACCAAGTTGATAGGAACTGTGGTTCACTGCAGCGTGCAACTGCAGTGGTAAGTTCTAGTCGAAGGCGGGAGAGTAGGCGATTACGAAAATGGCAAAGTAACGCAGTACTGACTTTATTTATGTCAGTAGAAGCTTCGGGGGGACGCTGAAGATGATACACGTGAATTATATGTTTTACAAGCACGAAGATGTAGGAGCAGACTGCCGGAAGGTGAATAGGGCGAGAAGAGTTCAGAAGTAGTGTTCGGTAGGCGCTGAAGGTGAGGACGGTCTCACAGGATCGTTGCGCTAGCGTGAAAGCGAGATGGAGTATTGGCAATAATACTGTGCAATACATGAAGACATGCTGGACGTCAGCCTCCTCGCCACAATACGGACAGGAGGGTGAAGATAAAATGGTCATGCGATGTAAAATCGACGGCACAGGGAGGCGGTTGTGTAAGAAAAGCCAATGTGAATTGACTTCAAGGGGTGCTGAAAGTGGGGAAAGCGCAGCGGACCACACTGCGGAGGTAGAAGAAAGTGGAATTCCAGAAATGGGAAGAGGTGCGGAAGAGCGAGAGAGAAAACGGTAGAGATCAGCTGTTGAGAAAGAGACAAGAGGAAGAGGTGGACCAATGGACGACAGAAAAAATGGGAGAAGGAGAGAGGCAGAGTGAACAGAAATGAGACCTGAGGGAGTAGCAAGCTCGGGGAACAGGGAGATTATAGTAGAAATAAGAGAGTTGTGAACAAAGTGAGCGTTGGCATTGAAACGGAGAGCAGAGGGTAGAGAAGAGAAGGGGAGCCAGGAAAGATCGGTGTTAACAAGATCGCTGACAGTAACGATTCCAGCTCGGAGCCATGAAGGAAAAGCAAAACATGGGAGATGGGGAGGGTGTAGCAGAGAAGAAAAAAAAAGAGGTTCGGAAAGTAGGTCATTTGTGGAGGCAGGGAGAGAGCGAGAAAGAGGGAGGGAACGAAGAAAGGAGATAGCCTCTTTGTAGACAGGAGGAAAAAGTGTGAGAAGGGGACAGTGGTCCATGAGTAAGAACGAAAGGAGAGTAAAGCGTGGGTTATGCGGAGAGACTATGACACCACGAGCAGCAACTGCAGAGGGAGCAGGTGCCGCAAGTGATCGTAAAAACGTAGACACACGATAAGCCTTGTAATAGGATCTGACGTCGGGTAGACTAATGCCTCCGTTGGAAGGAGACAGGCTGAGTTGAGGTGCTCCGACCCAGTGATGGCCGGGCCAGATAACCTGAGTTTGACAGCGGGTGAGTTCAAGAAGACGTAGTGCTGGTTGCTTCGAAGCCAACCAGGAATACGTGCACATTGAAAGCAGGTAAGTGTGCGTTAGACGTGCTCTTTGAAAGACGGAGGTGCAGAATTGTGCGCGCCGCCAGATTGCAACCGAGCGATGTAGGCGTGGCCGGAGAGTCATCCAGGTGACGAGTGAAGCAGTTGCTGGTTTTCCAAGGTGGACTCCTAGGAATCGTTGAGAGGTGTTGGACCACTCTGCTCCCCAAGGAGAGTCAGTGCGGTTAGCCCACGAACCGGTCCATAGGCCTGTGCTTTTCGTTGTGTTTAGCGCTGCTCCGGAACATGAGGCGTAAGTATTGTAGAGATTGTGGAGATCGTGAAATTGTGAGTCTTGCCGAATGCAGAATGTAATATCGTCGGCGTAGGCAACATAGGTAGCAACATGATGACGTGTGTTGGCTACCACCGGTGGTAGTGAAGCAAAGAAGGATCGATGGACTGCGCGTAAAAAAGGTTCTATTGCGAGGGCGAAGAGCTGCCCGGATAAGGGGCAACCCTGACGCACGCCGCGACGAAAGGGTATGGGAGCTGTGAGAAGGTTGAGCAGCTTGACGTGGAAAACTGCGTCCCGGTAGAGGGAGATGAGAAGAGAAGCAAAGGAAGGAGGAAAGCCGAAATTTAGTAATGTAGCAAGAAGGTAATCATGAGAAATATTATCGAACGCTGAGCGTTGATCGAGGGAAAGAAGAGCAAGGGGTTCTGAGCGAGAGCGGGCGAGGTGAATTAGATCATTAAGAAGCTGAATATTATGGGAGATGGAGCACCCGGGTACAGTATAGGTTTGATTAGTGGAGAGAATATGAGGGAGTATGGGGTTAAGCCAGCGGGACAGAAATTTAGTATAGAGTTTATAATCAGTATTTAAGAGTGAGATGGGACGCCAATTCCCCAAGTCAAGCGGATCACCCTTCTTGGGGAAAAGTACAACATGTGCGAGCGTGAAACTCCTTGGAAGAGATGTAAGATGCATGGCAGTAGAAAAGGCACAGAGGAGAAATGGACGGAGGGCAGGAAGAAAAGCCTTATAGAAAGAAACAGGGAGACCGTCCGGGCCGGGTGAAGCCCAGGGGTTGAGGGACGAGAAAGTATCAGAGAGCTCAGTTAAAGTGGGAGGATGGAGGAGGCTGGCTGAAAGATGAGAAGGGACCTGAGGCAAAGAAGAGAACAGAAGAGCAGAAGCCGTAGGGGAGGGAGGAGGAGTTTCACAAAATTTTGAAATGTAGTAATTACGTACCATAGAACAAATTGGAACTGGTTCGGATGAAACTACTCCAGTTGGAAGACGAAGGTGCTGTAGAACAGAAGAGGATCGGCGAGTTGACTCAAGTGACGTAAGGAATTCGTACGAACAAGCATCAGGTTTCAGGTGTTGTAGTTTAAGGCGTTGAAGGGCTTGTTTTGCAAGTGGCACCAAAAGTGAATGTAATTCTGCCTGGTAGACTTGAAATAGGGGATCAGCAAGATTGAGCAAAGAAAGCATTTGCCTAGTATGATCAAGTCGCATCCTCCGTTGTGTCATGATCGAGTATGACAGGTTTCGCACCAGTAGTATGAGGTGGCGTTTTACTTCCAACCAAACGTTGAGGGGGCACGGTGCAGAATGAAGCCTTGTACGCCAATCCGCAAGAAAATCTCGCACCGATGAGCAGAAGGCTGAGTCATCTAAAAGAGTGTCGTCAAAAGTCCAAGGCCGGATTGTACGCGGCTGTGTTGAAGTAGCAAAAACTGTTATGGCAATGGCGCAATGATCCGAGGAAGCTGTGGGTGTACAGCATGAATCTGATATTACTGGTAGAAGAAGAGAAGTTGCATAAAAGCGATCCAATCTTGCTGTAGGAGGATCAATGGCTCTTGGTGCACGCCATGTATGTGTAGTCTGGGTTGGTGACAAATGGCGTTGAACATCTACGAGTGAGAAGTCTGAAGTGATAGACTGTAAGAGATGTACTACTTCCGTACGGTGTTCTCTGGAAGAAGAAGAGCGATCAGTTAGGGGATGTAGAGTGCAATTGTAGTCACCTCCGATAAGTACCCGGTCGGTGATGGGAATACGTGACAGAGCCCGTCGAAGTTTTGCAAACAGCTCTGGCACGTGAGTAGGAGTGCAAGGAACATAAATGTTGAATACATGAAATTTTTCAGCTGCGACGGTGAAAGAGACTCGTTGTAATAAGTCTCGACATAAGTTTTTCACCGAGAAGGAGGAAAGAGTTGAACGAAAACGTGAGTGAACACCAACTGCCATGCCACCACGCGACAGTTGGCTGTAGGCGTGATGGAAAGTATGATCCCACTGACGCCATTGATGAAATTGAGTGGTGGAAGTACAGTTTGTTTCCTGCAGAAGTAATATATCAGCATTCAGCGGACCAAGATCCTCTCGTACCAGCGCATTCGCAAGAGGTGTTGTAAAACCGCGACAATTAAGTGACACCACCTTGAATGTCTAGGTTAGTTGTGGGATGCAGTAGGAATCGACTGGCTGTAGTGATGGAGTGGAGTCGACGGAGAAAACAAGCACTCCACGGGACCTCGTCCGCAGTGCGCCGAAGAGTGTTTTCAAGTGAGTGTAATTGAACCAGCACTTGTGGAAGAGCTGCTTCATACTGCTGAATGGAAGTGCGTGCTGAGAAAGGGCTAGAGGACCCTAAAAGGCAATCCAGCACGTCCTCGTATGGCAGAGGCTCAGCAGGGAAAGCATTTTCAGCAAGAAAAGTTGTGAATTCTTCTAGTGAGGGAAAGGCACCCTCACATGCTGTCTCAGAGGAAGTGTGTAGAGGCGACCTGGAGAACGGTCGTCGAGAGCTGACGGAGCGAGTGGATGAGCGGGTAGAAGAGCGAGATGATCTTCGGGACGCCAGAGTCTTTGACTTCTTCGTCTTGGGCCGAGTAGCACCACTGCGTTTTCCAGCAACCACTAAAGCTTCATGATCGTCTGGAGAGTCTGAACCCGAAGCGTTACCTGTGACTCGTGTCATGGAGCCAACGGTAAAAGCTGAGGAGTGGTCAACATGTACATCAGCAGTGGTTGTAAAAGTACAAGGGGGAGTCGATTTTGGAAGCCTGGGAAAATTCTTAGGATCAGCAGGAGGTGGAGGCATCAAAGTCGTTTGTTGACCAATGGCAGTAAGCTGACTTTTGGAAGATCTTAATTCCGCGACTTTCCTCGAATAGGAAGAAGTCTGTGAAGCGTTAGTGGACAAAGTAGAAGAAGATGTTGTGTGTGGAACTGTTTGCAGGGAGGCACGTGGGCACTGAGCCCTTATGTGACTTTCGCTCTGACATATAGTGCAATACTGTGAAGTGATTATCTCAACTCTTCGGCGTTGCTGTACACAGCGGATGTGCAAAACATTCGGAACCGCTTTCAGCTGAGCATCAGATGAAAAGAGGACTCGAGCAGTGCGGCGAAAACCTCGAATCGATTTGTCTTCAGGGTCTCTGGGAGCCGCAGAGAGAGTTGTTATGGAGCCAACAACTCTGCCGTACCTGCTGAGCAAGGTGCAAAGTGCAGCGTCGGATACTTCTGGTGGTACGGGGTAGAAGGTCACCTGCACCGGGCGGTGCGCAACAGGTTGTGCTAACAGATGCACATCATTGATGGTTAGACCTTCCGTAAGGACCTGGTCAGCATGCGCTTTATCCTTAAAATAGACCAAGACAGATCTGGGTTTTCGAGCTATAAAGTCTATTGCACCCTTTGGTAAGATAGTTTTGAGGGCTCGGCTATATTGCCACAGCTTAGTGTCGGGAAGCGCATCAAAATAGACGCCCCGTTCCATAGTGGAGGGAAAAAGGTGACCAGCTCGGGAATCCTCTGGTATGTCAATTGTAGCAGTAGAACCGACGACAGTGACATAGGACTCAGGAAAAGGCATAGCAGATGAAACTGGGGGTGTGAGGACCCCAGAAGTTGCAGAAGCATAGGACGCTTGGGCAGACATGGGTCGAGAATTCGATGAAGCGGCTCCTAGCAGTGAGGGCGAATCAGAAAGTTGGTGAGAAGTAGAAGCTATGAGCTCAGTATTGCTGATAACGGATACGTCATCATCTGCTGAGATGTAGATAGGAGACTTGGCACCACCGCACTTGGTGGGAGTAATAGCTGGAGAAGAAGAGGTGTCCATGACGTCGCAATGACGCTCGGGAGCCACCTCATTAAGCTGAGTGGTAGAAGAAGAAGAGGAAGCTGGCTGATGTGCCAAGATAAGGATGTGGGCGTCACCCTTGTCTGCCTCCGCCATCGAAGCAATGGCGAGACTTTAACGAAAAAAGACCAGCTTGGTTGAAAAATAAAACAGTGAATAATGAAAAAATATGGCACTCACCAACCTGGGAGATACACGAACGTAAAGCGTAGAACTTCAACTTGAAGATACACGCAACCACAGAAACTAAAGCACTCAATAAACACCTTATAGCAACGAAAATCACGGAGCTCAAAACCCAACCACTTCGAGCTTCGAAGGGTCAGTGCATGCATTGAGGCCAAAGGTGGACCGACACCGTACTAATGTATGTCAATAAATGCTATGTTGTGTTTCTCTTCTAGGTGTCCGGTGACTTTTGTCAATGTAGTGTATATGGCTATGTGAACTTCACCTGCTCCACCGTTCGGTCTCCAGGCAAGCTCATTTTCTTGGCTGGGGAAGTGGTCATAATGTAAATGGCTCATTGGCGTATGCAGGGTGTTTCAAAATTAATGGAACAAACTTTAAGTGGTGATAGAACACACCGAAACAAGCACCTTTCGGCTGAGAATGCATGGTCGCAAGTGAGGCGTTGGAGGGCGCTTTGCGTTTCCCCAAACACGCTCTGTCTTTCGCAACGCAAAGACAGGAATGGCTTAACAAATCAAAACAAAGCTTTATTGCAGACAAAATAAAAAACAAAACGTGACATCACAAAAGTACATCAAATCTGCGAACATTAATAAGTAAATACTGAAATTAATTACATTTACAAAATAAATAAATACATCGCTCTTTCCACGTTCCAAAAACACATAGCACCCGAAAAACTGTTTTTCAGCCGCCGCCGTGGAATTGAATCACGGAACTCTCTATAACCAGCCGAGCGCGTTAACTTTACACCACGGTGGCCAACAATCCACGGAGCTATGTGTATTTTTAAGTCAGCTTCTGACATCATAAATTCGTAAGATGGGCTTAGCTACTGAGACGTCTCCATTTGGTTATCGAGAGTTCCGTGGTTCAATTCCACGGCGGCGGCTGGAAAACAATTTTTCGAGTGGTGTTTCTGAAACGTGGAAAGAGCGATGTATTTATTTATTTACTGACGCGACGTATTTGGAGGATTTTCACCTTGGATCTCGCCCTTTGGATTTAACTGCTATAAGATATACACTATCTACCAACCAGTAATTGGACACCCCTGCAATCGACGATATCTGCGGTCCTGATACACGTCACGGCCGCCGCCGTTAAATATCGTGTGGGAAACAACAACGCAACCAGTCGCATGCAAGATGCCACGCAGTTCGGAGCTCTCTGATTTCGAGAAAGGTGTAATCGTCGGGTATCACAGAAATGGCCGGTCCATACGTGACATATCCGGCGAGTTGAAGTACCCAAAATCGACAGTGGCCTACGTGATTGGCAAGTGAAAGATGAGAGGTGATTGTCGGAACGTGCCCTCACCCGGCAGACCCACAAAACTGGGAGTTAGAGAAGGACGAGTGCTGGCCAGAGAAATTCGGAAGAACCGCACCAAATCGATGGGCCACATCCGCGAGGAGTTTCAACAGGCATCCGGGAGTGTTCTTTCGATGAATACCATCCGTAAGGAAGCCCTTCTGCTTGGTATCATGGACGTGCTGCAGCCCACAAGCCTTTGATCACCAAGTCCAATAGCGCTGCTCGGCTAACGTGGTGCAAAGAACGTCGACAGTGGACCGTTGAACAGTGGAAACAGGTTCTCTGGAGCGACGAATCAAGGTTCACCCTCTACCGTTCGGATGGCAGGGTCTGGGTTTGGCGTCTGCCTGGAGGACGCCTCCTACTGGAATGTATTGTGCCAACTGTGAAGTTCGGCGGTAGTGGAATCATGCTATGGGGGTGTTTCTCCTGGTATGGCACGGAACCCTTGGTCGCAATTCCTGGTAGACTCAACGCCGAGACCTACTGCACCATTCTGGGTGACCAAGCGCTTTCTACGTTGTTGCAGTTTTACGAGGTAGACCCATGTTACTTTCAGGATGACAATGCCACTTGTCATGTTGCGAGGTCCACCATGGTTTGGTATGGTGACAATGAGGTTAATCGAATGGACTGGCCTGCGCAGAGCCCGGACGTTAACCCTATCAAGCACCTCTGGGACGAGTTGGAGCGTTGACTTAAGGGGTGCCCCCACTGTCCGAAATCGGTGAAGGAACTGACCTGTCTTCTCCAAGCCGAGTGGAAGAAAATACTGCTAGCCGTCGTACAACGCCTGGCTGAGAGTATGCCCCGGAGGGTCGCAGCTGTAATCGCCGCTCGTGGAGGCTCCATCAACTGTTGAAGGTGAATAAACTTCGTTTTCCTTTGCTATCACAGGTGTCCAATTACTTGTTGGTAGATAGTGTATATAGCCAGTGCCGTTAATGCCCACCAGATGCAGACGTCTTAGTAGCTGAGCCCATCTTACGGATTTATGATGTGAGAAGCTGACTTAAAAATGCACAAAGCATCGTGGATTGTTGGCCACCGTGGTGTAAAGTTAACGCGCTCGGCTAGTTAATCGAGAGTTCCGTGGTTCAATTCCACGGCGGCGGCTGAAAAACAATTTTTCGAGTGCTATGTGTTTCTGGAACGTGGAAAGAGCGATGTATTTATTTATTTACTGACGCCACGTATTTGGAGGATTTTTACATTTACAAAAGCTTCTCAAAAGGGCGACCGCCACGTCAACGTAAAGATTCCCGTATGTTGTGGAAAATACCAGGCATTTCCCGGACTGCTGCAGCAGTGACTGAAAATCTGGCGATTAGTTCCTTATTGAAATCAATGGGAGTGTCGTGCATTATGAACATAAAATGTCCCCATAAAAAGAAATCCAGAGGGAACAGATCTGGTGATCATGGGAGCCAAGCGATAAGCTCACCTCGGCCAATCCATAGGTCTAGAAATGTGGCGTTCAAGTAATCATGCACCTGGGTGCTGAAATGAGCTGGCGCTCCATCATGCTGGAACCACATTTTACGGCGGACGACTGCTGGTACATGTTGGATCAATTCAGGCAAGACTTGTTGAAGGAAAATAAGGTACGTCGTCCCATCCAGACGTTCCGGTAAAAGATATCGGTCTTTGCGTTGCGAAAGACGGCGTGTGTGGCAAAACGGAAAGAGCCTTCCAGCGCCTAACTTGCGACCATGCATTGTATGACGGAAAGTGCTTGTATTGGTGTGTTCTATCAACCCTTAAAGTTCGTCCCGTTAGTTTTGAAATATCCTCTATAGGGCTCCAAATTTACACTCGTCAAATCGTCCATGACGGTTCTACGTCAATTCGTCGCGTGCGTCAATTCGTCGACTGCGTCAATTCGTCGACTGCGACGATTCGTCGCGCGTCAATTCGTCGCCTACGTCAATTCGTCGCGCGTCAATTCGTCGCCTACGTCAATTCGTCGCGCGTCAATTCGTCGACTGCGTCAATTCGTCGCGCGTTAATTCGTCGCGCGTCAATTCGTCGACTGCGTCAATTCGTCGCGGACAAATTCGTCGACTACTTTAATTCGTCGACTACGTCAATTCGTCGCGTTTACAGATTTTGGTTCCATACAAAACGAATGCAGGAAAACGTACGATTTCGAACGTCTTGCTCCCTGATCAAATTTATAAAGTTTGGACACGCAGACAGGATAGGAATATTACGTTTTTCTTTGGCACTAAAAATATTAGACGGTAAACGGTTTTTGGAAAGGGGCAGGGCCCGGTTGGTCAGAGCCCCCCATATACAAAATTTTCGTAAAATCTAGTTTTCAATTCAGAACCACCAAATCTGGTATACTATCTTATGGTACTCGAACTTACACGGCAGACCGTTTTTGGAACGGGTCAAGGCCCGGGGGTGAAGCCCCCACATACAAAATTTTCTTAAAAACTACAGTTTTCAATTCAGAACCACCTAATCTGGTATACTATCTCATGGTACTCTAACTTAGACGCTAGACGGTTTTTGGAAGGGGTTGGAGCCCGGGGGTCAGACCCCCCCGAATAAACACTTTTTCAAAAAATCTACAGTTTTCAATTTAGAACCACCAAATTTGGTATACTACCTCATGGTACTCTATCTTAGACGCTAGAAGGTTTTTGAAGGGGTTGCAGCCCGGGGGTCGGCCCCCTCATAAAAATTTCGTAAAATCGACAGTTTTCATCTTAGAACCACCAAATTTGGTATACTATCTTATGGTACTCTAACTTAGACGGCAGACCGTTTTTGGAACGGGTCAAGGCCCGGGGGTGAAGCCCCCCCCCACATACAAAATTTTCTTAAAAACTACAGTTTTCAATTCAGAACCACCTAATCTGGTATACTATCTCATGGTACTCTAACTTAGACGCTAGACGGTTTTTGGAAGGGGTTGGAGCCCGGGGGTCAGACCCCTTCCCGAATAAACACTTTTTCGAAAAATCTACAGTTTTCAATTTAGAACCACCAAATTTGGTATACTATCTCATGGTACTCTATCTTAGACGCTAGAAGGTTTTTTGAAGGGGTTGCAGCCCGGGGGTCGGCCCCCCTCATAAAATTTTGTAAAATCTACAGTTTTCATATTAGAACCACCAAATTTGGTATACTATCTTATGGTACTCTAACTTAGACGGCAGACCGTTTTTGGAACGGGTCAAGCCCCGGGGGTCAAGCGCCGGGGGGTCACAGCCCTCCACATACAAAAAGAACAAAAACATAACAAAAACACCCATACAAAGTAAAATGCCCAAAACATAAAAAGAAGTAACCACACAAAATGAAATGCCCAAAACATTAAAAAAACTGCAACCACACGAAACAAAATACCGAAAACATGGTAAGAAATTCTGTTTAAAGCACAATCAAGGTATACGATAGCAGAAATATATGTTTTTAAAACTTAATACAAGTGTCAAAACTGAAATAAAAAGAAAGAAAAAAGAAATATCCCAAATTTCATTGTTACTTTAGATATTTTGACCTGTTGACATTTCGTAAACTGTACTTGCACTCGGTCAAAAAATATTACTTACAAGGACTCTTTAGTAACTTTTAATCGCTGTGGTCGTATTTATAAGGTTTGCATAACAAATCAAGTTAATAATGTTGCGCTTTCACTTACCGTCTCCCGCTAAGTTAGAGTTTGATGACACAAAATTTGGCGGTTCTGAATTGAAAAATAAAGATTTTAAGAAAATTTTGTATGTGGGGGGTCTTACCCCCGGGCCTTGATCCGTTCCAAAACCTTCTACCGTCTAAGTTAGAGTACCATGAGATAATATACAAAATTTGGTGGTTCTAAATTGAAAACTATAGATTTTACGAAAAAGTTTTTATTCGGGGGTCGGACCCCCGGGCTCCAACCCCTTCCAAAAACCGTCTAGCATCTAAGTTAGAGTACCATGAGATAGTATACCAGATTAGGTGGTTCTGAATTGAAAACTGTAGTTTTTAAGAAAATTTTGTATGTGGGGGCTCTGACCCCCGGGCCTTCATCCGTCCCAAAAACGGTCTACTGTCTAAGTTAGATTACCATGAGATAGTATACCAAATTTGGTGGTTCTAAATTGAAAACTGTAGATTTTACGAAAAAGTTTTTATTCGGGGGGGGTCTGACCCCCGGGCTCCAACCCCTTCCAAAAACCGTCTAGCGTCTAAGTTAGAGTGCCATGAGATAGTATACCAGATTAGGTGGTTCTGAATTGAAAACTGTAGTTTTTAAGAAAATTTTTTATGTGGGGGCTCTGTCCCCCGGGCCTTGACCCGTTCCAAAAACGGTCTGCCGACTAAGTTAGAGTACCATAAGATAGTATACCAAATTTGGTGGTTCTAAGATAAAAACTGTAGATTTTACGAAATTTTTTATGAGGGGGGGGGCCGACCCCGCGGGCTCCAATCCCTTCCAAAAACCATCTAGCGTCTAAGTTAGAGTACCATGAGATAGTATACGAAATTTGGTGGTTCTAAGATGGAAACTGTAGATTTTACGAAATTTTTTATGAGGGGGGGGGGGGGGCTCCGAACCCGCGGGCACCAACCCCTACCAAAAACCGTTTAGCTTCTAAGTTAGAGTTTCATGATAGCAAATTTGATGGTTCTGAAATGAAAACGAGTTTTTACGAAAATTTTGTATGTAGGGGGGGGGGGGGGCCTGACTCCCCGGGCCTTGACCCGTTCCAAAAACTGACAACCGTGTAAGTTAGAGTACCATGAGATAGTGATGTGATGTGTGTTTTTTGAGCTCTGTCTTTTACGTGCTTTCGAGTAGTTAATCGAGTGGTGTACTTTTTCTTTTCGAGTGCATCTTCCAGTTGAAGATCAGTGCTTTCGTTTCGTTTGTCTCACGAGGTGGTGAGTGAATTACTTTATTCTTTATCGTTAGTTATATTTTTCGAACGAGTTGGTCTTGTTCTTCGGTAAGCCTCGCCGTTGACATGGCGGCATTAGATAAGGGTGAAGCTCACGCCCTTATCTTGGAAGAGAAGCCATCTTCCTCCTCTTCTTCCAACCCAGCTGCTGACACAGCTTCGTTGGTCGCAGAGATCTCTAACTGCCTTACTGACGTCATGAGTTCCTCCGCCTTGCCTGCGCCTACGGCCTGCCTTCCCACTGAGGAGTACTGCCGTTACAGGTCTACTCTCTGTCCCTGTCGCGGATGCTATGGAGGTGTCGGGTGCCGTCGCTTCTACGGCCACCACTTCATCTCAACTACCAGATTCCCCTATAACAGCTGGAGTTTCGCTCTCTACATCTAGTAAAAGTACTGTTCCTCCATCATATGCGACTGCCATGTCTAGTGGCTCTACGTCACTCCTATCGTCTGATACTCTCCTTCCCGATTCGTATCTTCATGTCGTGGGATCCACAGCAACGATAGATATTCCCGAAGATTCACCAGCCGGCCGTCAACTGCAATCAACGATGGACCTCGGCGTATGTTTTGATGCTCTGCCGGATACAAAGCTTCAGCTCTATAGCCGAGCTCTTAAATCCATTTTACCGGCGGATGCAATAGATTATGTTGCCCGAAAACCACGATCAGTGCTGGTTTACTTCAAGAAAAAGGAACATGCTGACCTTGTCTTGACAGCAGGACTGACCATTAATGATGTACATCTACTACCACAACCAGTCGCGCACCGCCCCGTGCAGGTGACTTTCTACCCTGTCCCGCCAGAGGTATCTGATACAATTCTTTGCACGTTACTCAGTAAGTTCGGCCGAGTAGTCGGTCCCATAACAACCCTCTCGGCGGCACCCAGAGACCCAGAAGACAAAGCCATTCGTGGCTTCCGTCGCACCGCTCGTGTGCTCTTTCCGTCTGATACTCATCTTCAGGCCTGTCCAACTGTCCTTCACGTGCGCTGTGGGCAACAGCGACGTCGTATCGAGATCATCACTTCTCAGCATTGCACCCTTTGTCAAAGTGAGAGTCATGTGCGAGCCAATTGCACTCGTGCTGTTTCCATAACCGTGCCAAGTGCTGTGGCACCTTCTGTCCCTCCTGTTACTGCTGTGTCAACGTCTCCACACGAGTGGAAGGTTGCTGGACCCAGATCTTCCCGACGTCGGCCTGCAGACGTTGGTCGACAAACGTCTTTGGCAGACTCACTTTCAGTTACAGATCGGAATTTTCCCACGCTTCCTACGGCACCCCCGCAGCGTATACTTTCTGCTCCTACAGATTTACCTGCTGATATGTCGTCGGTGTTTACCGTTGGCGCTGCAGATCCAGCAGCCGAAACCCTTTCCAGCACAGAAACTTCTATACCAGCTGGTTCCTCCACGATTTTTGGCAAACGCAGTGTCTCCTCACGGAAGAAGTTGAAGAAGTCTAAAACATCCTCATCCCCGCACTTGTTCACTAGGCGGTCTAATCGCCCGGTTACTCGCGCAATCTTCTCTCGACGTGGCATTTCGTCTTCTCAAGTACAAGCCTGGACTGAACTAGAGACGGAGGATGTTTCTCCCTCGTTAGAGGACTTCACTAATCTCCTTCAAGAGAATGCTTTCCCCGCTGAGCCGCTGCCTTACGTAGATCTTCTTGAATATTTAGTGAGTCCCACCAGCACGGCCACTGCCCGTGCTTTTTTACTAAAGTATGAAGCTGCCCTACCTCGGGTTCTCAGTCAACTTGATTCTCTTTTGCACACTCTTCGGCGGAACGTCGATGACATTCCGTGGGGTCTGGGTTTTATCCAGCGCCTACATGTTCTCGCTACTGCAAGTCAACACATCTTACATCCGCCGACGGACCTAAAAGTTCAAGGTCACGTCACTTAATTGTCGCGGTTTTGCGACACCACTTGCGAACGCCTTAGCCTATGAGGACCTTTCCCCACTGAGTGCGGACGTGCTACTTTTACAAGAGACGAACTGTCATCCTACAACTTTGTTTACCCGCTGGCGATCATGGAATTTTGCTTTCCACCACGCATTCAGCTGTTCATCATATGGTGGTATTGCCGTCGGAGTACGCTCGACTTTTCGCTCTACGATGACTCTCTTCTCTGTAAAAAAATCTCTGTCGTGATCTCTTGCAACAAGTCACGTTCACTATTCAAACGGAGAGGTTTCATATCTTTAACATCTACGTGCCAAACACCTCCACTTATGTGTCGGAGCTTTTTCTGTGCTTTCGCGGTGCTCTCTCTGGTATACCTGCCACCGACCGAGTTCTCGTTGGTGGCGACTTTAATTGTACTCTACACCCTCAACTTGATCGTTCCCCGCCTTCACGCGAACATCGTGCAGACCTTGTACAGCAGCTGCAGTCCCTCGTTTTTGATTTCTCACTGATAGATGTCCATCGACACTTATATCCGACTACACCCTTCCATACCTGGCGTGCATCTGGTGCAATAAACCCGGCCACGGCCAGACTTGACAGATTTTATACCACGCCCGTACTTCTTCCAGCGATCTCTGCATCCTGTTGCAAGCCCACTGCGTCGTCCGACCATTGCGCCATCACTCTCACAGTATTCCACACTCATGCACAGCACAGGACAACCCGGCCGTGGACATTTGATGCCGCTCTTTTGGATGACGCCGGTTTTTGCTCTTCAGTCCACCATTTCCTCTCCGAATGGCGCACGCAACTGCAGTCTGCGCCGTGTGCCCTGACTTTCTGGCTAGAGGTAAAACATCGCCTCTTGCTTCATGTGCGAAATCAGGCTTTTACGATCACGACGCTACAGAGGATGCGTTTGGATCACATCCGTACGATGCTTTCCCTTATAAATATGGCTGACCCTCTTTTTGCTGTGTATAAGGCTGAACTGAATTCTCTCCTAGTCCCACTCGCGCAACAGGTCATTCGGCGGCTGAGATTACAGCATCTCGCGCCCGATGCCTGCACTTATAAGTTTCTTTCCAATCTTGAATCTAAGCGTCATGCCTCTGCTTCAATTCGCCATCTCCGCCTCTCTACTGGCGAGGTATCCTCTGACCCAGTTATTCTTTGCTCTGTTGCCCGCAGCTATTTTACAACGAAGTTTTGTGAGACTCCTCCTCCTTCCAGCACTGCCTTATCTGGTCTACACTCTGCTTTACCTCAAGTCCCCTCTTATTTTTCTGATTCTCTCCTCCGGCCTCCCACGCTAACGGAGATTTCCGAGACGTTTTCTTCTCTAAACTCCAAGGCTGCACCTGGCCCAGATGGACTTCCTTTCTGTTTCTACAAAGCTTTCCTCCCAGCCCTCCTTCCTTTTCTGCTTAGTGCTTTCTCCGCTGCTTTCCACCTATCCACCCTTCCGAGGAGTTTCACAATTGCCCATATAGTCCTCTTCCCAAAGAAGGGTGATCTCCTAGACTTGGGGAACTGGCGTCCCATCTCACTTCTGAATCTTGATTACAAGCTTTATTCTAAACTACTCTCGCGCCGTATTAATCCAATCCTCCCCCACATCCTGTCCTCTAACCAGACCTACACTGTCCCAGGGCGCTCCATCTCGCATAACATTCAACTTCTCAGTGACCTAATCCATCTCGCTCGATCTCGCTCTGAACCTCTTGCTCTGCTGTCTCTCGATCAACAATCCGCCTTTGATAATATTTCTCACGCTTACCTCTCGTCTACACTTTATAGTTTCGGGTTTCCACCTCCTTTTGTTTCTGTTCTCCTCTCCCTCTATCAAGACGCCACTTTCCACGTCAGGTTGCCCACCCTTCTCACAGCGCCAATTCCTTTCCGTCGCGGCGTCCGGCAAGGCTGCCCCTTGTCCGGACAGCTCTTTGCTCTTGCGATCGAACCTTTTCTCCGCTCCGTTCACAGATCCTTCTATGCTTCTCTGCCTCCAGTGGTCGCCAGCACTCGCCATCATATTGTCACCTATGTTGCCTATGCTGATGACGTGACTTTTTGTGTTCGACAAGATGCACAATTCTGCAAACTTCGCCACCTCTACGCTCGGTATGCCTCTTGTTCTAGTGCCACGCTAAACGAGTCAAAAAGCACTGGCTTGTGGTGTGGGTCGTGGGCTAGTCGAACCGACTCTCCATGGGGAGCCGAATGGTCCACATCCTCACAGCGTTTTCTAGGAGTGCACCTGGGCAAACCTCCTACAGCCTCGACGATAACGTGGAATGCACTGCACCCCCGCCTGCTGCGTACGGCTGCCAACTGGAGACAAGCACAGTTCTGCACTTCTCTGTACCAGCGTGCCCAGATCACTCGAACATATTTGTTATCCATGTGCACGTTCTCTTGGCTTGCGTCCAAACAACCTGTCTATCGTCTTCTTGCAATCACCCAGTGCCAAACCAATATCGTGTGGGCTGGTCATCATTGGGTTAACGCTTCACTTCTCAGCTTGTCTCCTCAGAATGGCGGTATTGGACTGCTTGACGTGCGGTTATACTATCAGGCATTCCGAGTGTCTGCATTTCTTCGCCTTCTTGCTTCACCTGTTCTGCCTGCGGAGACAACCCGGGACGTCACTGTCTTCCCGCGTAATCCCCACCTTACTTTTCTTTCCTATCTATTAATGGATCACTGCCCCCTCCTTTCCAACTTACCTCCTGTCTATCGGGAGGCTATCACCTTGCTTCGCTCTTTCCCTCTGTCTCGCTCTCCACCAGCTACAACCTCCGAACTACTCTCCGAACCTCTATTTTTCTCCTCCGTCATTCATCCTCCGCACCTCCCCTGTTTTGCTTTCCCCACCTGACTCCGCGCCGGAGTAGTCACAGTCCGAGACCTTGTCACCCCTGATTTTCTTTGGCGCTCCTTCTCCGACTTTCCTCCTGCTATTCGTGCTCTACCCCATGCTCTTCAGGTTCACAGCTCCTTACTCTCATCCCTTATTTCTCTCTTTCCCGATCTTGCTTCCCCCGCCGGTCTCGTTCCCGTTCTATCCGCGTCTCTCCCCCTCCCCTTTTTCTTGTCGGCTCACGGCATAGATCTTCCGATTTTCTCCTTCTCCACATCCGCTCTTTACAGATTTCTCTCTCTCTCCCGCTCTTCTACGCCTACACCTATCCCTGATATCCCGTCTTCCGCTCTCTCTGCTGTGTGGTCTGCCACCCTCTCTAATCTATCTACACCCCCAGAGATCAACACCCACTGGTTCTTCTTACATAACCGTCTTCCCGTACCCTCAATCTTGCACCGGATGACCCTTCTTTCCTCCCCACTCTGCCCTTTCTGCGCCGGGGAGGCAGCTGTGAGTCATGTCTATCAATATTGCACTATACTGCTACCAATGCTGAATCTTGCCTTTTCGATTGCGCAAAGATCCTGTACAACTGATCTTTCCTTCAGTGCTTACCGAACGCTGTTGCTCAACCTTGTGCCTCCAATCAGACTCCCTGTAGTCTGCACCTACATTTTTGTGCTAGTGAAACACGTTATATACGTCTATCATCAACAGTGTCGTGCTCGGGAGGTGCCTCCTACGGTACTTCACGCAAGTGCCGCGTTGCTCAGTTTTTTCGGGAATGTCTCCTTTCTCGATTACGCCTTGAGTACCACACCGCCGTTGCTCGACAAAGTGAACCAAGCTTCTTCTCTACATGGTCCCCAGCGGCCCCATGGTTCGCTGGGACACCGACTTCATTGCATCTTACAGTTGGTGCTTGTATGACTATTTAACAGTTAACTCAGTGACTCTTTATCCGAACCTTCGTCACACCTGCTCATCAAGGTATGTCTTATCTCCACGAGATTCCTGAACATCTATCCACTATAATGTCTCTTTGTTTCTACAGTCATCTGTACATATCCCATTTCTATGTCACAATTATCGGTCATTCTACTTTTGCTCGTCTCATGTACATGTACTTATCTTGTTTTCATAACGGTGCCGTTGCGTCTTCAAGTGAACCCAGCTTCTTCTCTCCATGGTCCCCTGAGGCCTTGGGGTTGTTGGGACTCCACCTTCGCTGCACAGTACAGTTAGTGCTCATAAGACTATATTATAACATTTTACTCTGTGCTGCTCTACCTGAACCCTTGCCATATCTGCTCAACCTAGTGTGTACGATCTCCTCAAGATTTGTTTACATCTAAATGTCATGTATATATTGTAAATAGGTATCTACTGTCATCTGTAAATAGTGCATTCATGTGTCACTGTTTTTTTTTTGAGACGTTTTTCTCTTGCTCGTCTCATGTACATTCCTTGAATAAATACTTTGTGAACACCACGAGATAGTATATCAGATTAGGTGGTTCTGAATTGAAAACTGTAGATTTTACGAAAATTTTGTATATGGGGGGCTCTGTCCAACCGGGCCCTGCCCCGTTCCAAAAACCGTCTACCGTATAATATTTTTAGTGCCAAAGAAAAACGTAATATTCCTATCCTGTCTGCGTGTCCAAACTTTATAAATTTGATCAGGGAGGAAGACGTTCGAAATCGTACGTTTTCCTGGATTCGTTTTGTATGTAACCAAAATCTGTAAACGCGACGAATTGACGTAGTCGACGAATTGAGGTAGTCGACGAATTTGTCCGCGACGAATTGACGCGCGACGAATTGACGTGGTCGACGAATTGACGCGCGACGAATTGACGCATGCGACGAATTGACGCGAGACGAATTGTCGTAGTCGACGAATTGACGCACGACGAATTGACGCAGGCGACGAATTGACGTAGTCGACGAATTGACGCACGCGACGAATTGACGTGACACCGTCCATCCATGACGAGTCAAAAATTATAGATGACGAGTGACGTTTCAAAAGGAACATTTTGTTTTTCCCAACCGAGTTAAACCCACTGGTTTTAATCGTTGTCATCATTTTTCTTTTTATTTCCTGCTTTTTTCCATAGCATACGCAAAAAATCTGACTAATTACGCTCTTGTTCTGCATTTGTGAGTTAGACTACTGTCTTGCTTTAAAGAAAAACATAAGAGCGGCAGCTCTGTTCCGCAAATGCTAAGTTGTGCCAGGACCGGCACGAGTTGCCCGGTGTCCTGAGCTATGCAGGTGGGGATGGAGACGATCCTGAAACGGTGAGGCCAGTCCTAGCATATAGAACAAAGAGCGCGCACGTGAGACATTAAGGTGGGGAGATGAGATGTCAAGGAAAGATTGCGGAATGCAAGAGGTTGATGGGGAGGGCAGTGTACACACACACACACACACACACACACACACACACACACACACACACACACACACTTATGTATATATATACACTGCTGGCCACCCAAAATGCAACACCAAGAAGGACACGAGACAGCAAAGCCAGATTTACTGGACACATAACAACAGCTACAAAGATGAAACGATTGAGCTAACAGGCCCGTGCGACTTGCGGAACACGCAGACATCAATTGTTCGTGTATCCCCCATGGCTGGCAATAACGGCCGCGACGTCGAACGAAAGCGGTTTTGGTTGTTGGCTTGGGGTATGTCGGTCCAGGCTATTTCCACACGGTGCCACAGTTCATCACGGGTGGTGCTTGCCGGGCCACTCGTTTGCCGATCAGCGACCAGACGTGTTCGATGGGCGACATATCGGGAGAACAGGCGAGCCACGGCAGCAGTGACACCTGGTGGGCCGTGAGGAATTGTTGCGTGATGCGTGCCACGGGCGGGCGCGCATTGTTCTGTTGAAACGTGGCCGCTCGCAGGTCCTGCAGGTAAGGGAGGACTACAGGCTCCAGAACGTCGCAAATGTAGCGGTGGCTTTTGAGTGTGCAGGTGATGCGTACCAGAGGGGTGCGGGTGTCATATCCAATTGCGCCCCACATCATAACAACAGGCGACGGACCGGTATGGCGATGCATAATGCGGGCGTCATACAGTCTCTCGCCGCAGTGCCACCACACGCGGATCCGACCATCGTGGTGTTGCAGGCAGAAGCGGGATTCGTCGGAGAAGAAAATGTTGTGCCATTCCGTAGTCCAGGTGCGGCGTTCAACGGCCCACTGCCACCGCTCTCGCCGGTGGTGTAACGCCAATGGTAATTGGAGCAATTAGCGCCGTTCGACAAGTCCCCTGCCCTGCAGACGACGTCGAACGGTGCGTGCTCACACCGGTTGCTGCGCAACACACCCTAATCCCTGCGCTAACGTTCGTGATGTGGCGGTGAGAGCCGTCAATGCCCGCCGCACAACATGCCGGTCCTCTCGTTCGGTGGTGTGGCGCGGCTGCGGCAATCGCTCACGTCGGTCCGTCCGTCCCTCCTGCACCCACCAAATCCATACTCGCCTCACTGTGACTGGATGTCGTCCCACACGGGCGCCGATGTCTCGGTACGATGAACCGCTGTCGCGATAAGCCACTGTTCGTCCTCTGTCGGACTCCGAAACGTGCTGGAATGCCTGCCGTATTCTGCGACGAGGTATCAGGACGCTTCCCACGCACAGGTCCCGCAGCACAACACACTTCCACTACTTACACCCCGCCTTCTGTGCACACTTCTTATAGTGCTTCTCAGTGGCGTGCCGGGCGCACATCATTTGCATATGCCCTGCAATGCTAATCGTTTGCATGTCCTCCAGCGGGCGACGCGTGCTACGAATTTCAGGCCAATCGGATGCTTCCTTTTTGGTGTTGCATTTTGGGTGGCCAGCAGTGTATATATATAGAGAGAGAGGTCGGGGTTGTCGGTCTGTTCAGGGTGTAATTTATTATTATATTATCTTCTTCTAGTGTAGGTAGCTACAAAGCGCAGCACTGAAATAGATAATGTACATATGAATACCATTTTATTTAATTCATTTCATAATTATATATATATATATATATAACACACATAAAAATTGGAAAGGGAGTGAGACAAGGTGACACCATATCTCCGAAGCTCTTTAATGCCACATTGGAAAATGTCTTTCAATCACTGAACTGGGAAAACAAAGGGATAAAGATTAATGGAGATTATCTAACCCACCTTCGTTTTGCTGATGACGTAGTCATTTTTGCAACTACTCCATCAGAGCTGCAGAGTATGATCCAGGAACTTGCTGACAAGAGTAAAGAAGTGGGATTAAAAGTGAACTTTCAGAAGACAAAAGTGATGTTCAATGCTTTTAAAAGAAATGAAGATTTATCAATTGATGGAGAAAAGCTGGAGATAACAGACACGTACGTTTATCTTGGACAGCAGATATCAAGTGAGGGTCACATTGATGAAGAAATTAATCGGCGTACAAAACTTGCCTGGAGAGCTTTTGGAAGAAACAGCATAATTTTCAAGAGCAATATGCCATTATGTCTTAAAAGAAAAGTGTTTGATCAATGCATCCTTCCAGTGCTTACGTATGGTGCAAAGACGTGGACCTTAACTAAAAGAGACATACAAAGACTGCAGACAACTCAAAGAAGCATGGAGAGGTGCATGCTTGGTATAACCAGGAGAGATAAGAAGAGGAACTCGTGGATCCGAAAAATAACGAGAGTGGAAGACATCATGATCAGAGTTAAATCCCTGAAATGGCAATGGGCTGGACATACTGCCAGAAGGACAGACCATAGATGGACAGCCGAAATTTTAGATTGGATTCCAAGGGACAGGAAAAGACCCAGAAAAAGACCACATGGGAGATGGGTGGATGAAATTCGTAAATATGCGGGAGTGACATGGAGGAGACTGGCACAAGACAGACCGTTGTGGAGGAAACTTGGGGAGACCTTCGTCCAGCAGTGGATTGATAATGGTTGACAATGATGATGATGATGATATATATATATATATATTCTTAAAAGAAAAGTGTTTGATCAATGCATCCTTCCAGTGCTTACGTATGGTGCAGAGAGGTGGACCTTAACTAAAAGAGACATACAAAGGCTGCAGACAACTGAAAGCAACATGGAGAGGTGCATACTTGGTGTAACCAGGAGAGATAAGAAGAGGAACTCGTGGATCCGAAAAATGACAAGAGTGGAAGACATCATGATCAGAGTTAAATCCCTGAAATGGCAATGGGCTGGACATACTGCCAGAAGGACAGATCATCGATGGACAGCCGAAATTTTAGATTGGATTCCAAGGGACAGGAAAAGACCCAGAAGAAGACCACATGGGAGATGGGTGGATGAAATTCGAAAGTATGCGGGAGTGACATGGAGGAGACTGGCACAAGACAGACCGTTGTGGAGGAAACTTGGGGAGACCTTCGTCCAGCAGTGGATTGATAATGGTTGACAATGATGATGATGATGAATATATATATATATATACACACACTGAGTGACCACTTTATTATGACCACCCTCTCAGTACTTCGTTGGGCCACCTTTTGCCTTTAATACTGCGTCGATTCTTCGTGGCATGGACTCCACGAAATGTTGATAGGTGGTTTGTGGAATCTGAGAACATGCTTGACGAATAGCACTTTCCAGGAGTGTGAGATTGCAGGGTTGTGAATCCAGCTGTCTGATGGCTCGTTCAACTTCATCCCACAAATTCTCAATGGGGTTGAGATCTGGAGATTGTGGGGGACACCTAAGCAAAGTAAACTCATCGGCATGTTCCTGAAACCAATCCTATACAATACGAGCACTATGGCAGGACGCATTATCTTGTTGAAAGTAGTTGGGATAAACCATCCACATGAAAGGATGGACTTGATCCGCAACGATGTTTAGATATGATGTGCCAGTCAGACACGAATTAAAGGGCCCAAAGCATGCCAGGAAAACATTCCCCAAACCATAACGTTGCCTCCACCAGCTTGAAGGGTTGTAGCAATGCATTTGGGGTCCATGCTTGCGTGCTGTTTCCGCCAAATTCTCACTCGGCCATCGGCATGGTGCAACAGAAAACGTGATTCATCGGACCACATAATTTGTTTCCATTTATCGACTGTCCAATCCTTGTGCTCCTGTGCAAACTGGATACATTTTCTCTTGTTAACTGCAGACAGCAAAGTTGTTCGAACAGGCCTTCGGCTGCCACACCCCATCCGATGCAGTGTACGGCGAACAGTGCGTGCAGAGATTATTTGAGGGGATCCTTGATTAAGATGGTCTGTAATTTGCTGCACTGTTGCCCTTCTGTTGTCTGTTACCAGTCTGGACACTCTCCGTTCCGCCCCAGCAGTCACTAGTCGATGACGACCACACGTTGTACGTAGAGACCCAGTTTTTTGGCTGACAGTCCAGTGTTTAAACACTTTAACAACAGCTGCTCTGGAACATTTCAGGAATGCGGCGGTTTCGGTGATAGTCGCTCCATGGCTCCGAACTCCTACAATCATCCCACGTTGAAAGTCCGTCAAATCGCATTTTTTACCCATCTCGTCACCCAAAAATCACTTGTACTACTGTCGCAAGCACTAAGCTTTCCCTTTTGGTACTAGCGTCGCCCTCTGGCGACAACAGAGTGCAGCCATAGCACATTTGCTTAAAACTGTCAGGTGGTCATAATAAAGTGGCCACTCAGTGTGTATATATATATATCATCATCATCATCATCATTGTCAGCCATTATCAATCCACTGCTGGACGAAGGTCTCCCCAAGTTTCCTCCACAACGGTCTGTCTTGTGCCAGTCTCCTCCATGTCACCCCTGCATACTTTCGAATTTCATCCACCCATCTCCCATGTGGTCTTCTTCTGGGTCTTTTCCTGTCCCTTGGAATCCAATCTAAAATTTCGGCTGTCCATCGATGGTCTGTCCTTCTGGCAGTATGTCCAGCCCATTGCCATTTCAGGGATTTAACTCTGATCATGATGTCTTCCACTCTTGTCATTTTTCGGATCCACGAGTTCCTCTTCTTATCTCTCCTGGTTACACCAAGTATGCACCTCTCCATGCTACTTTGAGTTGTCTGCAGCCTTTGTATGTCTCTTTTAGTTAAGGTCCACGTCTCTGCACCATACGTAAGCACTGGAAGGATGCATTGATCAAACACTTTTCTTTTAAGACATAATGGCATATTGCTCTTGAAAATTATGCTGTTTCTCCCAAAAGCTCTCCAGGCAAGTTTTATACGCCGGTTAATTTCTTCATCAATTTGACCCTCACTTGATATCTGTTGTCCAAGATAAACGTACGTGTCTGTTATCTCCAGCTTTTCTCCATCAATCGATAAATCTTCATTTCTTGTAAAAGCATTGTACATCACTTTTGTCTTCTGAAAGTTCATTTTTAATCTCACTTCTTTACTCTTTCTTGTCAGCAAGTTCCTGGATCATACTCTGTAGCTCTGATGGGGTAGTTGCAAAAATGACTATGTCATCAGCAAAACGAAGGTGGGTTATTTAATCTCCATTAATCTTTATCCCTTTGTTTTCCCAGTTCAGTGATTGAAAGACATTTTCCAATGTGGCATTAAAGAGCTTCGGAGATATGGTGTCACCTTGTCTCACTCCTTTTCCAATTTTTATGTGTGTTGTATTTTCAAACAGCCGAATCTTTGCACTCGCATTTTCATAGATGTTATTAATAATATTAATGTATGCATCTTCAATACCGCAGGATTTCAGAGCCATTGTGTAACGTACCAGGAGATGTGACGTACCTGCCAGAAGGACGCACACGACATAAAGGCAGATAGCAATTAGAATTAATGTCCGCGTAGCTTAATTGGTAGAGCAACTTATTCCGGAATGAGTGGACCCGGGTTCGAATCCTGGCGCGGATAAAAATGACGGAGAAATTCACTTCGTTATAATTGCAACTGCTGATGGTTTCACCGAATCAAAGGCTTTTTCATAATCGATAAAAGCCATGCGCACTGGAAGTTCATATTCCCTCGCTCTTTAAATTAGTTCTCTCAGTACGTGGATATGATCTATTGTGCTGTAGCCACTCCTGAATCCAGCTTGTTCTCTCGGTTGAGCCATGTCCAGTGTCACCTTCAAGCGGTGTGAAAGAACTTTAGTGAAGATTTTATAAACCACTGATAGGAGGCTGATAGGTCTGTAGTTCCTGAGATCCTCAATGTCACCTTTTTTATGTAGCAAGATCATTGTAGCGGTGTTCCAATCCTCAGGAATCTTTCCTTCATTAAGGCATCGAGTGAAAATTTGGGCGAGTACTGTTTCGATTTCTCCACTTGCTTCTTGTATGATGTTTACAGTAATTCCATCTTCTCCTGGAGCTTTTCCCCGCTTCATGTTCTTGATTGCATGTGCAACTTCTGCTGGAAGGACTGGAAGAACTCTGGTACTGGTACCTTTCATGATGTCTGGAGTACATGTATCATCCCTTTCATATAATTTGGAGTAGAAATCTTTCACTCTTGTCAAAATTTCGCCTCTATTTCTTGTTACAGAACCATCTTCTTTTCTCAGTGCCATAACCTGTTTTCTTCCCTTACTGAGATGCCCCTTTGCTATCTTTAGGCTTTGGTTGTTTTTAATTGCTTTCCTTACTAGTTCACAGTTGAATTTCCTTACGTCTTCAGTGATACTTTTTCGTACTGTCTTGCATAGCTCTATGTATTCCACTTTGGAAGTCACATCTTCTTTAGTTGTCCTCATCTCTCTTCTTTTTTGCATCAACATTTTGGTTTTTCCTGATAATTTGTTCACATGCAACTTGTTCTTAGACCCAGCTACTTTTGTTGCTGTTTCCATAAGAGCTTTGGTTACTTTTCTGTTAACTTCAGAGATGTCCACTTCTTCCGATGTTAGGCCTTCTAAAGCAGAGAATCTGTTCTTCAGTTCCAACTTGAAGGTATTATGGTGTTTTTTAAGGTTGGTTATGTCAATACATTTTGTTTGTCTTATGAGCTTGCCACGTTCGAGTTTAGTGTTGAGGTGCATCTTACATCTCACCAATCTATGGTCACTGCCTGTGTTGAACTTGTTTAGCAGACTGCAGTCTTCTATGACGAATTTTTTGTTACACATAATAAAATCAATTTCACTTGTCGTCCCGTTTGGATGTCTCCATGTCCATTTCCTGTGTGGCTTTTTCTTGAAAAAGGAGTTCAAGATGAAAAACCCTTCTGCCTCTGCAAACTCAATGAGAGTATTTCCACGCTGGTTTCTGTTGCCGTGACCGAATTTACCTACTGAAGTTTCATTCTGTTGCCGTTGCCCTATTTTTGCATTGAAATCTCCCATAATTATTTTCAAGTGCTGCTTACCTTTATTATTGAGATCACGAATTTCCTCATAAAATTCTTCAATTTCTTTTTCAGCATGACTTGTGGTGGGTGCATAAGTTTGAATAATCTGAGCCTGGTATCTTTTCGAGAGTTGGATAACAAGTCGTGCAGCTCTGTCAGAGGAACTTTCAACTTCTTCAACTTTATCCTTCAGTTTCTTGTTTATTATAAATCCAACACCACTAGTTCTGCCAGTATCTGTCCCACGATAGTAGAAGAGATGTCCACTTTTCAGTTCAATGAGATCTTCTCCTTTTCTCCTTACCTCACTTAGCCCCACGATGTCCCACTTGATCCTTTGTAGTTCCTCTTCCAATTCAAGAAACCTTGAATCAGAAGATAGGGAGCGTCCGTTATATGTAGCCAAGGTCAGCATCAGATAGCAGCCTAGTCCGGTCCTCCGGGGATTCTTAGCACCCTCTGCCTTCATGTCGCACTGGCCGCTGCCTTGGCCAGGTACATTCCAGCTGCCGGAGACTGAGGGCCAAGATTTAAGTTGTGGAGTCATTTGGGGGGGGGCATAACTCACCACGCTGGCCAAGCGGGTTGGTGAGTGTGGGATAGCATTTCCTCTAATCCCGATGGTATAGTTATACCGCTATTGGCGGTCGTCAGAGCCCCTTTAGTGGGAACAGGATGTACCACGAGAAGGCGGGGTTGACATTTGTCAAGGAGAGGCTGTGATGTTACGCATCACCTGACCTTACATCCCATATATATATATATATAGAGAGAGAGAGAGAGGGGGGGGGGGGGTTACAAGGAAATTCCGTAATCAGGCCAAAATCTCACGAACTATGGAAGTTAGCGATTTACTTCTTGTGCAATTCTATAGGAAACCTTCTATGGCGCACACAATAACACGACGAGGGATCCCATAGCCCCCTTTGTGGGGGTTGAGGGGGGCTGTCGCGCACCCTTTTGCAAATAGGGCAAAAAAGTCAACTACAAACTTGTTCAGCGAGGCAAAAATAGTACAAAAATGGTTTTGTCCCATAACAAAATACGCAAGGGGACTCTCCAAATGCCAAAATAGCGGAAACCTACCTGAATTGCTGTGTCCGAAACATATTGGCATGGAGTTCAAATGTGCTTTCTTCTCCGTCGTCAAAATACAAAAATGATATGCGTGGTCAGTATGCCAACACTTCGTGAACCAGTAATGGGAAGTCGAAAGCTTTGCCACATACGCAAAACAATTAGATGTGCATACAGTTTTCCTATTAGATGAGTGCTGAATATGTCAAGGAACTGCGTTTTATTTCAGAACAATAACGGTTGATAAGATTTATAGGGAAAATTTTCCTTTGTGCTTTCATTTACTTAGAACTTACCAGTTTAGATAAGTTCTGAGTAATAAGTTCTTGTCTAAATACTCTGTTGTTGCTTCCGGATGTTGTGAATTTTTTTGGGCCACATTCCCGGTCCCCTTCCATCTTCTGCTATGGGACAAAAACATTTATGTGCTATTTTTGCCTCGCTGAACAAGTTTGTAATTGACTTTTGTGCCCTATCTGCAAACGAGGGCGCGATAGCCGCCTCAACACCCCCCCCTTCCCCGAAGAGGGCTAGGCGATCTCTCGTGGTGCTATTGTGCACTCCGTAGGAGGTTTCCTGCACAACTGCACAAGAAGTAAATCGCTAACTGCCATAGTTCGTGAGATATTGGCTGATCAAAGACTTTCCTTGTAACCCTCTATGTATATATCATCATCATCATCATCATTCTCAACCATATCAATCCACTGCTGGACGAAGGTCTCTCCAAGCCTCTTCCACAACGGTCTGTATTGTGCCAGTCTCCTTCTGGGTCTTTTCCTGTCCCATGGAATCCAATCTAAAATTTCGGCTGTCCATCGATGGTCTGTCCTTCTGGCAGTATGTCCAGCCCATTGCCATTTCAGGGATTTAACTCTAATCATGATGTCTTCCACTCTTGTCATTTTTCTGATCCACGAGTTCTTCTTCTTATCTCTCTTGGTTACCCCAAGCATGCACCTCTCCATGAGTTGTCTGCAGCCTTTGTATGTCTCTTTTAGTTAAGGTCCACGTCTCTGCACCATACGTAAGCACTGGTAGGATGCATTGATCAAACACTTTTCTTTTAAGACATAATGGCATATTGCTCTTGAAAATTATGCTGTTTCTTCCAAAAGCTCTCCAGGCAAGTTTTGTACGCCAATTAATTTCTTCATCAATGTGACCCTCACTTGACATCTACTGTCCAAGATAAACGTACGTGTCTGTTATCTCCAGCTTTTCTCCATCAATCGATAAATCTTCATTTCTTGTAAAAGCATTGTACATCACTTTTGTCTTCTGAAAGTTCATTTTTAATCCCACTTCTTTACTCTTGTCAGCAAGTTCCTGGATCATACTCTGCAGCTCTGATGGGGTAGTTGCAAAAATGACTATGTCATCAGCAAAACAAAGGTGGGTTAGATAATCTCCATTAATCTTTATCCCTTTGTTTTCCCAGTTCAGTGATTGAAAGACATTTTCCAATGTGGCATTAAAGAGCTTCAGAGATATGGTGTCACCTTGTCTCACTCCTTTTCCACTTTTTATGTGTTTGGTATTTTCAAACAGCCGAATCTTTGCACTTGCATTTTCATAGATGTTATTAATATTAATGTATGCATCTTCAATACCGCAGGTTTTCAGAGCCATTGTAACTGCTGATGGTTTCACTGAATCAAAGGCTTTTTCATAATCGATAAAAGCCATGCACAATGGAAGTTCATATTCCCTCGCTCTTTCAATTAGTTCTCTCAGTACGTGGATATGATCTATTGTGCTGTAGCCACTCCTGAATCCAGCTTGTTATCTCGGTTGAGCCATGTCTAGTGTTACCTTCAATTGGTGTGAAAGAACTTTAGTGAATATTTTACAAACCACTGATAGGAGGCTGATAGGTCTGTAGTTCCTGAGATCCTCAATGTCACCTTTTTTGTGTAGCAGGATCATTGTAGCGTTGTTCCAATCCTCAGGAATCTTCCTTTCATTAAGGCATCGAGTAAAAACTTGGGGGAGTTCTGTTTCGATTTCTCCACTTGCTTCTTGTATAATGTCTACAGTAATTCCATCTTCTCCTGGAGCTTTTCCCAGCTTCATGTTCTTGATTGCATGTGCAACTTCTGCTGGGAGGACTGGAAGAACTCTGGTACTGGTACCTTTCATGATGTCTGGAGTAAATGTATCATCCCTTTCATATAATTTGGAGTAGAAATCTTTCACTCTTGTCAAAATTTCGCCTCTATTTCTTGTTACAGAACCATCTTCTTTTCTCAGTGCCATAATCTGTTTTCTTCCCTTACTGAGATGTCCCTTTGCTATCTTTAGGCTTTGGTTGCTTTCAATTGCTTTCCTCACTAGTTCACAGTTGAATTTCCTTACGTCTTCAGTGATAGTTTTTCGTACTGTCTTGCATAGTTCTATATATTCCACTTTGGAAGTTACAGCTCTTTAGTTGTCCTCATCTCTCTTCTTTTTTGCATCAACATTTTGGTTTTCCTGGTAATTTGTTCACATGCAACTTGTTCTTAGACCCAGCTCATTTTGTTGCTGTTTCCATAAGAGCTTTGGTTACTTTTCTGTTAACTTCTGAGATGTCCACTTCTTCTGATGTTAGACCTTCTAGAATAGAGAATCTGTTCCTCAGTTCTAATTTGAAAGTATTATTATTTTTTTTAGATTGGTAACATCAATGCACTTTGTTTGTTTTATGAGCTTGCCACGCTCGAGTTTAGCATTGAGGTCCATCTTACATCTTACTATTCTATGGCCACTACCTGTGTTGAACTTGTTCATCACATTGCAGTCTTCCATGACAAATTTCTTGTTACACATAATAAAATCAAATTCACTAGTCAATCAATTGGGATGCCTCGATGTCCATTTCCTTTGCGGCTTTTTCTTGAAAAAGGAGTTCATGGTGAAAAACCCTTCTGCCTCTGCAAACTCTACGAGAGTATTTCCACGCTGGTTTCTGTTGCCATGACCGAATTTACCTACTGAAGTTTCATTCTGTTACCGTTGCCCTATTTTCCATAATTATCTTCAAGTGCTGCTTACCTTTATTATTTAGATGACGAATTTCCTCATAAAATTCTTCTATTTCTTCTTCAGGATGACTTGTGGTGGGTGCTTAAGTTTGAATAATCTGTGCCTGGTACCTTCTCGAGAGCTGGATAACGAGTCGTGCAGCTCTGTCAGAGGAACTTTCAACTTCTACAACTTTATCCTTCAGTTTCTGTATGCACTTACCCTTCATGACATGCTTTCGACAAGGTTTTGGAAAACAGCGATAGGTATGTGCTTTCACTCAGTACATAATGCTGCCGCTAACTATTGCTCAGTAGTAGGCCATGGTTCCACATTTCTTATGCGGCGTTCTAATTCATTCCATAGCTTCTCTATGGGATTAAGATCGGGGTTCTGTGCTGGCCAGTCCACACACGATACGGAATTACCGTCAAATCAAGCCGCAACAGTCCTTGCTTCATGGCTCGGTGCATTAACCTGTTGGTACCAACAAGGCTCGGTTCCATAGTATTGCCACAGAGTTGGTAGGGCATAATTGTTCAGAATATCGTAGACGTGCTGGTTAACAGGTTTGTCCACGGTAAGCAATGGGCTGGGACCATACCACAAAAACACACCCACATGAGCACACTGCCAGCTCCAAACTGGACTGTAGGAACAGTACACTGTAATAAATAGCGTTCCCCTGGCTGCCGTCATACCCACACACGGCCATCAGACTGATGGATCGTGTATCTGGATTCATAAGTCCACAGGACCCGTTTCCATTGATCTACGGTCCACGATAAATGTTCTTTACACCATGCTAAACGACGAGTAGCATTCCGAGTGGAGATGAAAGGCTTATGAACAGTCGCACGACTACGGTAACCAATGGAATGAAGTTCTCTGCGGATGGTACGTGTACATACCGAAGTTCCAGACATCATTAGTAAACACGAGATCCCTGCAATGAATGATTTACTCAGTGAGCGTGGTGATAACCTGGGAATTGAATGGTAATCCGTGAATGGCTCTTTTGTGTGAATGATGAATGAACTCCAAAGAAGGAATGATTTATGCCATCACTAGTAAACACGAGATCCCAGCAATGAATGGTTTATTCAATGAGCGTAGTGACAACCTGAAAATTGAATGATCATTCGTGAATGACACTGTTGAGTGAATGGTGAATGAAATCCCAAGAAGGAATGATTTATGCCATCATCAGTAAATACGAGATTTCTGCAGCGAATGATACAGACATAAAACAACCTACAATTTAATAGCCCATTCTTTTGAATAATCACTCGTGAATGACTCTTTTGCGCGAATGACGAATGAACTCCCAAGAAGGAATGATTTTTGCCATCACTAGCAAACACGAAATCCTGTAAATGAATGATTTACTCAGTGAGCATAATGACAAACTGGAAATAGAATGGTCATTCTTTTGAATGATCATCGTGAATAACACTTTTGCGTGAGTGATGAATGAACTTCCAAGAAGGGATGATTTATGCCATTATTAGTAAACACGTGATTCCTGCAACGAATGATTTACTCAGTGCGTGCAGTGGCAACCTAGGAATTTGATCATTCGTTTGAGTGATCATTCGTGAATGACTCTTTTGGGTGAATGAGGAATCAACTCTCAAGAAGGAATGATTCATTCCATCACTTGTAAACACGTGATGTAGAAGACAGGTCAGTTCCTTCACCGATTTCGGACGGTGGGGGCACCCTTTAAGTCGACGCTCCAACTCGTCCCAGAGGTGCTCGATAGGGTTGAGGTCCGGGCTCTGCGCAGGCCAGTCCATTTGATTAACCCCATTGTCACCATACCAAGCCATTGTGGACCTCGCAACATGAGAGGTAGCATTGTCATCCTGAAAGTAACATGGGTCCACCCCGTAAAACTGCCACAACGTAGGAAGCGCATGGTCATCCAAAATGGTGCAGTAGGTCTCGGCGTTGAGTCTACCAGGAATTGCGCCCAAGTGTCCCGTGCCATACCAGGAGAAACACCCCCATAGCGTAATTCCACCGCCGCCAAACCTCACAGTTGGCACAATACATTTCCGGCAGGAGGCGTTCTCCAGGCAGACGCCAAACCCAGACCCTGCCATCCGAATGGTAGAGGGTGAACCTTGATTCGTCGCTCCAGAGAACCTGTTTCCACTGTTCAACGGTCCACTGTCGGCGTTCTTTGGACTCCGAAACGCCAAGTCCAATAGCAGCGCTATTGGACTTGGTAATCAAAGGCTTGTGGGCGGCAGCACGTCCATGATAACCGAGCAGATGGGCTTCCTTACGGATGGTATTCATCGAAAGAACACTTCCGGATGGCTGTTGAAACTCCTGGCGGATGTGGCCTATCGATTTGGTGCGGTTCTTCCGAATTTCTCTGGCCAGAACTCCTCGGTCTCTAACTCCCAGTTTTGTGGGTCTGCCGGGTCGGGGCACATTCCGACAGTCACCTCTCATCTTCCACTTGACAATCACGTAGGCCACTGTCGATTTTGGGTACTTCAACTCGCTGGATATGTCACGTATGTATCTGCCATTTCTGTGATACCCGACGATTACACCTTTCTCGAAATCAGAGAGCTCCGAACTGCGTGGCATCTTGCATGCGACTGGTTGCGTTGTTGTTTCCTACACGATATTTAACGGCGGAGGCCGTGACGTGTATCAGGACCGCAGATATCGTCGATTGCAGGGGTGTCCAATTACTTGTTGGTAGATAGTGTATATCACATAATAACTCCCTTCTCCCCTGATGAAACTGGTAAGCCATCAGCATTTCGTGGATAAATATTGTGTTACACCGATAGCATATGTCACTGTAGCCTAATGAATGTAGATTGATTACAGCCCACTCTTTCAGCGATTTGCCTTGAAGATTATCCCTCTTCATGCAGAACAACTACTTTTACTGTGTCTGCTGTGCACAATTTCGCAATTTCAAATATTATTGAGAATGTATACAACTTATACCCTAATAACAACAAGAAGCAACCACTACAATGCTCTAGTACCTCTGCGTCAAGCCTTATAAAGGCTGGAGTAGGATTAGGATAGCATTAGGAAGCAGCCAATCAGGTAAAAGAATGTCTATGATTGGCTGTAATAACTGATATGCAACTAACATGAATTTCAATATAATGAAGCCGCCACAATCTTCACTTCCACAG
The DNA here is from genome assembly GCA_039090855.1 of Macrothele yani. Classification (NCBI taxonomy): domain Eukaryota; kingdom Metazoa; phylum Arthropoda; class Arachnida; order Araneae; family Macrothelidae; genus Macrothele; species Macrothele yani. The sequence continues at coordinate 73,480,903 of CM077032.1, read as the reverse complement.
TATAGCAATATGCCGATTCGATATCTCACCACAATTGCGTCAGTAAAGAAAGAACGAAGAATTTAGGAAACCTCGGACGAACGGTGAGATATATCGATCGGGAATGTCACCGCCGGCAACATTCATCGATTGGATACCTTATCGGAGTATCGTTGCCAGTAATAATGAAGTTCAAGACTGATCGACCAAACGATGCGAAAAATCAAATCTCTCTTTAGAATCGCCTCATTAATTAAGGCGCATTTGCTCAGACAACGTATGAACTGATCAGTGATGAAAATGAAGCTAGTTAATCGTCGAATGCTGTGATGATTCGATTAAATGTACGAGTACTTTCGGAATCGATAAAGGGACACCCGAAACACACGTGCTTCTGGATATTAGAGCAGTAATATTTTTTTATCATAAACCGACCATTATTCAAATGCAGCAGCGTTGCGTAAGCCCCCCCCCTCCCCGAAGGAAGCAACGGTCAGGAGACTCATTTAGCGGTTCGGGCGCCAATACAGCGTAAACGCCATTTGCCAGTGGCTTATATTGAATCCTTCTGCTCCGGAGCCGAATGCTTCACTAGACGTCTGCACGGGCCTAATTTGGCGAGCCCGGCCCTGCCCTAGCCCGTGCTTTTAAGGCCTAGCCCGGCCCGGCCCGTTTCAAATATTAGACACTCGGCCCGTTCCAGCCCGGGCCCGTCAATTGCAGCTCTTATTTAGGCCCGTCCCGACCCATGATGTGCTACTTGGTATTATTTTGTCGTTCTACTGTATTTTTATTAAAATGTGAAAATTAAATAATGTAATGAGCTATAATTGAAAATATTTAGTTGAATGTAAGCCTAAAAATATTAACTAAACTTTTATAGTTATCGAAAAATATAACCTTTAAAAAGAGAGACAAGTTAGTAAAATCATGCAATGCATTGATTATGATACGCTTTCCAACATACCAGAAATCAATACTCAAGTTATGAGGATGATGGCTGTGGAATAAATCTTGCTCTTGTGCCCTGACGTTTGACCCCATTTTGATGATGTCCAACATAACCGGTTCGGTATACCTTCAGAATAACATGATTAAGTTTTGTCGCAATCGAAGCATTTTTACGTAAGTTATGATGCAAATGGGCAATGGAATATATCCCGCTCCTATGTCCTGACCTTTGACCCGTTTCGCCCATTTTCAATAGGGTTCACTCCGAGGTGGTCCCTTACCACATACTAAAATTTCATCGAAATCGAACCAATTTTACGCAAGTTATGACGCATAAGGGCAATGGAATGGATCCCGCTCCTATGTGACCTAGTTTCGCCCATTTTAAACAGGGTTCGTCTCCAGGTAGTCCCCTACCACATAGTAAAATTCCATCGAAATCGAACTATTTTTACTCAAGTTATGACGCATAAGGACAATGGAATTTATCCCACTCCTATGTCCTGACCTTTGGACCCATTTTCAACAGGATTCGTCCCCAAGTGGTCCCCTACTACATACTAAAATTTCATCGAAATCGAATCATATTTACGCGAGTTATGACGCATAAGGGCAATAGAATGCATCCCACTCTAATATCCTGACCTTTGACCTTATTTCTTCCATTTTCAATGGGGTTCATTGCCAGGTGGTCCCCTACCACATACTAAAATTTCATCGAAATCGAACCATTTTTACGCAAGTTATGTCGCATAAGGCCAATGGAATGGATCCCGCTCCTATATCCTGACCTTTGACCCCATTTCGTCCATTTTCAATAGGTTTCATCCCCAGGTGCATGGTCCCCTAACACATACTAAAATTTGATGGAAATCGAACCTTTTTTACGCAAGTTATGCCGCATACGGACAATGGAATGGATCCCGCTCCTATGTCCTGACCTTTGACCCCATTTCGTCCATTTTCAATAGGGTTCCTCCCCAGGTGGTCCCCTACCACACACTGAAATTTTATCGAATTCGAACGATTTTTACGCGAGTTATCGTGCGGACGGACAGACAGACAGACAGACGGATAAAGACGGTTGGAAAGCGTAAAAAACGTCCGACCCGGCCCTCGCAGACCTTTGTGCTTTCCCAATAAAGCTACACCGACAAAGTTTGTTCCTGCAACTTTGCCGTCTTAACATGTGCGTCTACTCTAAGATAAGTACGTCACAAGTTTTATTCCGAAGAAAATTCACTTTTACGTACGGGAGGCTCGTGATAACTAATTGAGCGAAGCGAGGCCGAAGGCCGAGCGGAGCTCTCTTTACGAGACTCGAGACAACTAGTTGTTCGGGCATAGGTACGACATGACCCATCCGATCACCGTGATTTTTGGCATGCGATTGGACATCGTCCATGGTCAGGTTTTCACACTTTCCGATTCCCGAAATTCAGTGTCGTTGAGGAATAATCGTCCAAAAACTTACGTTTTTAGAGGTTTTGAGAAGGTTCGTTTGTTACCTATTTCCTCCAAAGATCTTCAGCCGATCGCGGTGACACTTGCCACAGAAAAGGGGAAAGGTATGGTGAGTGGCATGGGGGTTAGTATAATGGTGATTGGTCGTGTCGTATAGAAATAATGACCATTAAAAACTGACCAATTTTAATAATAATTGAAAAAATCCGCTCTCTATACGAGACTCGGAACAATTAGTTGTTCGGACATAGGTACGACATGACACATCTGATCACCGTGGTTTTTGGCATACGATTGTACATCGTCCATGGTCAGGTTTTGACGCCTTCCAATTCCCGAAATTCAGTGTCATTGAGGAATTTAAATTAAAATTAGCTCCCTAACATTTATTAAAAAAAATCGTTTGAATTGAAAAACGAAGAAATGGAAAGACTCTTTCTGGTAGCTAAACACTTGCTTAATCTATAACAATAAACGGAAGTTTGTGTATATATGTGTGTGTGTGTCTGTCCTTCGCGATGCAAAATGAGAAACGTGGTTTTCGATCTGAGTGTGTCTTTCCGCTTTGTTTACATGCATCCTGATCACAAGGCGTGAAAGAAAGTACACTGGTGCGCAAAAATTAAGCACGAGGCAGTTTTTCAAATGTAACGGGGTGCAGAAGTGCTCCATGTCGACTCAAATCATACCATAAGATCCCCAAGATGTAAGAATATCGGACAAGTGAGCAAAACCGTCCAAACATGGAATCCAAAGGATACAAAGGCACTTTATTAAAAAAAGTAGCTTCGAGCACAACCGCACAGAAGACAGAAACGTCCATGTGACAGGCGGCTGTCAAGAAAAATCCAGTCTTCAGTAGTGGATATGATCACTCCTGACTGCGTTGCAGGATTTACAATGTCTGTCCATGCTGAGGACGAGGTTGTCAAGGAGCTGTTGAGGCATCGCGACCCATTCCTCTTGTAGCGCCATTCGCAGCTGCGGAATCGTTGCTGGCGGCTGATGACGTGCTGCCACGCGTCTCCCGAGAAAACCCCACACGTGTTTGATTGGATTAAGGTCCAGGGACTTTGCGGGCCAATCCATGCGTTGAATATCTTCACTCTCCAACAGCTCTGCGACAGCCACTGTACGATGAGGTGTAGCGATGTCGTCCATGAAGAGGAACTCAGGACCCACAGCACCCCTAAACAAACGCACGTGACGCAGAAGAATCTCGGTACAATAGCGGACACCAGTGACTGAACCTCCTTGGAAGATGTTGAGGTCAGTACGGCTACCAAGCATGATACCGCCCCAAACGAGAACTCCACCACCTCCAAACCGGTCCCTTCCGATGATGTTGGAGATGTGATTGCGTGTTCCCTGCTCTCTCCAAATATGTATACGTCCAGAATCGCTCGTCAGACTAAATTGGCTCTCATCCGTAAAGAGAACTTGACCCCATTGCTGATGTGTCCAGTTCTTGTGTTCCTGGCTCAACAGAAACCGCCGTCTCCGATGAGCAGGCGTTAATGGCACACACCGTACTGGTCGTGGTGCAAATAAACCACCTTTGTGCAGCCTCCTGGCCACGGTAAAACGCGATAACGGACGTCCAGTTGTCTGTTGCATGTGCCTTTCGATTTTTCCCGCTGTCTGCCGTCTGTCTCTTCTCGTCAGTAGGACAATATACCGGTCGTCCGCCGCCGTGGTTGCTCGTGGACGACCACTGCTAAACTCTCAGACAGCTGTTCCTGTCGTTTGAAATGCTTTCCAAGCTCGTGAAACGATGCTGTGAGCGATCCCGAAATCCTCGGCCACACTAGTCACACTTCGACATTCTTCCAACTTCCCAATGACGCGACCTCGGGTAAAGTCATCCAGATGTCGTCTACTGGATTGCCTGTTGAACATATCACAACAGTGGCAGCAACTCAACGCCGTGCAAACCGATGTACTCCGTGCAATAGATTTCACCGAATTACTGAGCGTACACCGCCCGTGTGCTTTATACCCTTCCGACACCCCCCCCCCCCCCGGTGATGCTGCATATATGCGCATGCCCTACCGTACCGGACCCTAGTCTATCTCCTGAGTGGTCTTTCGGTCCGTTCTGCCTGCTCGTTCCGCTGTTATGCTAATTTCTCCTCTTCGTCCTCAATGTTTGCACACCAGTGTAGTAAAACTCCCCTACCGCACCAGATATTTCCCATTTGACAATTAGCTCTTAAATCGTTTTCGCCGCGTGACTTTCCGCCTGTCCGAGATTTTTTGTTTTTATGTAGTTTACAGAATTCAGTCTACTCTCAATAAGTCGAATCCGGAGGGAAATGCGAAAGAAATTCGATTTACTGAGAAAATATTATCCGTATATGTATGGAATTATACTTTTTTCGAGTTATCAAGAATTTTGGTTTTATCGAAGTTCGAGTTATCAAGCGGCGACTGTAGTAATATGCACTATATTAACAAAAGTCACCGGACATCCCTTCAAAAGCAAATGAACAGATTCGCAGCGTTGTTAAGATGCGCGGTACAGTTGCAAACGGTATAAAAACACGCCTGCATCTGACCGCGATCATATCGCACTGTGAGGTTGAGTGAAACTGTCGCTGAACTGACTTTGGGAAAGCAAAGATTGTTGGGTGTTATGAGGAACCGAGAGGCATTTAAACATACCCAAGTCAACTTTTTTGGATGCACTGAATAAGTGGAAGACGCATGGCGTGCCTGAAGCAGCACCGCCAGACCAAAGAAAATCAGTGATACAGGACGTCGAAGCCTCAGGAGAGTCGTTACAGCTAATCGACGGAGTACTGCACAAGACCTCAGTATACAGGTGAGCAAAAATGCTGGAACCTCGGTATGTACACGTACCATTCGCAGAGAACTTCATTCCATTGGTTACTGTAGTCGTTCGGCTACTCATAAGCCTTTCATCTCCACTCAGAATGAAACCAAACGGCAGGAGAATGGTTTACACCAATGTTTTCAGGTAACCCTGTAATGATTCCTTAGTAATCAGAAACACGCTTGTAGTAAGTCCATAACATTTTTACCACTCCTAATGTTGCGAATGAGGGATTTTCTCCAGCACAGCATTATCTTACTAGCATCGTCAATATTTTATACCACCCCATGGTCAAATCCGCGGTGCGTTACTAAATTAAAGCAAAGGTACACTGGTTTCCGTAAATTAAGGAAAAATCACAAAAATAGCGATAACTCAAAAAGTTACAAGTTGATTTTCATGAAACTCAGAAAAAGTATACAACACATAGTAAGGTGTAGAATAACAAAACAAGTTAGTAAAATCATGCAATGCATTGATTATAATACGCTTTCCAACATACCAGAAATCATTACTCAAGTTATGAGGATAATGGCTGTGGAATAAATCTCGATCCTGTGCCCTGACCTTTGATCCCATTTCGATTATATTTAACAGAACTGGTTCAGTATACCTCCGAAATAACATGATAAAGGTTTGTCGCAATCGAAGCATTTTTACGTAAGTTATGATGCATAAGGGCTATGGAATAGATTTCACTCCTGTGTCCTAACCTTTGACCCCGTTTATCCCATTTTCAATAGGATTCGTCCCCAGGCAGGCCCCTACAACATACTAAAATTTCATCCAAATCGAAGAATTTTTACGTAAGTTATGACGCATAATGGCGATGGAAGTGATTCGCTCTTATGTCCTGACCTTTGACCCTATTTCGCCCATTATCAATAGGGTTTGTCCCCAGGTGGTCCCCTACCAGATTCTAAAATTTAATCGAAATCGAACCTTTTTTAGCCGCTCCAGTGGCACAGTGGTCTAAGCGATGGCTTCTGATCATTCGTCCGGAAGGGGTCCGGGTTCGAATCCCGGTGAAGCATGGATGTTGTGTTTGTCTTACGGCACTGGTTCTCTCCCTTCCCTGGAACCAGTAACCCTAAATTAGGGACGGGCGACTGCTTATAGCCCATTGAGTTGCTCACGGTGGTCGTTAAACCTCCAATCAAAAAAAAAAAAAAAGAACCTTTTTTACGTTAGTTATGACGCATAAGAGGAGTGGAATGAATTCCGCTCCTATGTCCTACCCTTTGACCTCATTTTGTTCACTTTCAATAGGGTTCCTTCCCAGGTGATCCCCTTCCACATACTAAAAATTCAGCGAAATCGAACGATTTTTACGCGAGTTATCGTGTGGACGGACATACGCACACAACCCGTGACGTAATGAGGCAGATGGGAATCGCAACCATCTGCACCATCTGCTCGCAAGAGTGTGACGTCATAAAACTTTAATAGGATCCACACACAATGCGTGTCGTAATTAGACAGATGGCGTGGTCGCGCGCCAACATCGCAAGCGCAAGATTGTGACGTCATAAGATCGTCCCCAGGTGGTCCCCTACCACATAATAAAATTTCATCGAAATCAAACCATTTTTACGGACGTTATAACGCATAAAGGCAATGGAATGCATTCCGCTCCTCTGTCCTGACCTTTGACCCCACCACCCATTTATAACAGAGTTCATTCCCAGGATCCCGCTCCTATGCCATAACCTTTGAACCCACTTCACCCATTTTCAATAGGGTTCATCCCCAGGTATATATGCGGACAAAGCTGGAGCATATATGCTTCTTTAACCTATGGTTGGAAAGCGTAAAAAACAAAGTACCAGACAATTATGATGTTTTAGAAATTAGCACATGTATGAAATTGACAAATTGTATGTGTCAGTTTGGTATAGGAAAGTTATGGAGTATGATCACCCCGAGCAGCAATACAGCACATACAGCGATGTGTGATGCTATCGATTATGTGGTCTATGAGGTCAGTAGGATGCGAGAGCAATTGTTCTTGCAAAGCTGCTCTAACCGTGGCAAGTGTCTCAGGAGTAGGATTGAGAGCAGCAACCCGTCTTCCTAGAGCATCCCAAACATGCTCGATGGGATTCAGGTCTGGAGATCGAGCTGGCCACTCCACGCGCTGAATTGTTTGCCGCTGAAGATAATCTTCCACGATACGAGCCCTGTGTGGTCTAGCGTTGTCGTCTTGTAGGATGAAATTATCACCTATTGCATCGGCATAAGGCCGCACATAAGCATCAAGGATGTTATCTCTATAGACTTGAGCAGTCACGGTTTCACGTGGAAAGACATAGAGGTATGTGCGTCCACCCAAAGAGATACCAGCCCACACGCAGATACTGCCTCCTCCGTATGAATCTCTTTCACGGATGTTTGATGGATGATAACGGGTTCCAGGTTCTCTCCAAATCAAGCAACGTCTGCTATCGCTTTGCAAGCTAAACCTGGACTCATCTGTGAAGAGAACAGCCCTCCATTGATCTGCGGTCCAGTGGACATGTTGTCGTTGCTAAAGTCAATGAACCACAGAAGGACTCACATTTAACCATCTGACCACCTCTGTCTGCTTCTAATCTCCTAACGGCCCGTCAAATGATGCCTCGAAGTTATTGTAAGGAATTGGCTATTCCAGATTTCTTATCTCACTATCACAGCGAAACTGACAGTCTTACTCTCACACAGGCATTTATATGGTACTTGCAGCTGACGCATTCCGATTGCAGCGCCACTATTTTGCATATTTCAGATTTATTCAGCACCTTTTACATAACAACATACTCATCTCAAACTTCGTATCGATTGGTTTCTTTTTGAAGGCGTTATTGCTAGTATGTTATGCACTGGTATGTTATACCAGTGTATAACATTTTTACATTTTTAATCATTTGTACTGTATGTGTAGACTTCTTGGAATTCGCATTTGCAATGCACGAGCATAAGAAAAATAATTTTATACTGTATTTAAAATTTTTTTATGACTTAATGTATATATAAATAACAAATTGTAATTATACGTATATAAATCAGACAACAAGTTTTAAACCCCCAGAAATTTGTAATCTTACCCCCAGAAAAATCTCTTTGTGTGAAGACAAAAATGCTGAAGCTCTTTTCTAAAATAAATGATATTACCTGAAAAATGTAACTGATCCATACCACATTTCAAGTTTAGCGGTCCAACTCGATCTTTAGTGGCCTTAAAACTAATAGACCACCAAATATTTCGAAGGCTATTCTACTGGAATATAATTGCATATATTTTTAGATTTCTTAAATCGCAGTTTAACAAATTGTTTTCTTCTTACGTGGAAAACATGCCTGTTGATTCATGCTTATTTAAAGACTTTCAGAAGAGTTAAAGAAAAGAAACTGCTTCGCGATTCACATGCACGTGTGCTCGTATTTCGTAATCGTTTCCTTTTTATTTGTCTTGTCCAGACTGTTATTTCAATGCAAGTCACTTCAGCATAAAAATACTAATGAGGTTTGCGTGTGAAAGCCTCTGAAACAGAATGTCACCTTGCGTTAAAATACATTCGTGCTTGTGAATATACAGTTCGGTTAATGAATCCTGTGCGCGTGTGCGTCTTTCATTTCGAAAGCAAAGGCTTGTTTGCGTAGCTGATGAAGCGAGTATTTATTTTAACGGAGGTAAAAAATTCATTGCGGTGGTTTGGTCACGCTTAAATTTGTGGCGACTCACGAATAGAATTGCACTGCTATTTTTTTCATTGGCATCCTGCTAAATTCTAAAAGAGACACGTACATATACACAGGACATATACGCAGACATACTGCACCGATGTACTGCATTTTGAGGGCAACTTTTCTATTTGTCTTATCTCTAAAACAAATGTTAGTTCATTCTAATGCACCTGGGAGGGGGCAAAACTCTCTCTCTCTCTCTCTCTCTCTCTCTCTCTCTCTCTCTCTCTCTCTCTCTCTCTCTCACTAACTGCCTCTCTTCTTTCTCCCTCTTGCTCACTCCATACTCCATTCTACCTCTCATTTTTCTCTCTCTTGATCACTCCATTCTACTGCTTCTCGTCTCTCTCTCTCTCTCTCTCTCTAACTGCCTCTCGTCTTTCTCTCCCACTAACTGCCTCTCGTCTTTCTCTCTCTCGCTCTCACTCACTAACTGCATCTCATCTTTCTCTCACTACCTGCATCTCATCTTTCTCTCACTAACTACATCTCATCTTTCTCTCACTAACTGCATCTCGTCTTTCTCTCTCACTTACGAGAGGCAGTTCTCAAAAGGTTCTATGCGGCAGTTCTCAAACGTTTCTATGAGGCAGTTCTCAAAAGTTTCTATGAGGCAGTTCTCGACTTTCTCTCTCTAAAGACAAGAGGCAGTTAACTCTTTCTCTCTTAATATGGCTGCCTTTAGTTTTTCTCTCTCGCTCACTAACTGCATCTCGTCCTTCTCTCTCACTCGCTCACTAACTGCATCTCGTCCTTCTCTCTCACTAATCGCCACCTTTCGTCTTTCTCTCTCTCTCTCGCTCTCACTAACTGCTTCTCGTCTTTCTCTCCCTGTTTCTCACTGCCTCTCGACTTCTCTCTAACTTATTTATTCTTTCCTTCTGCCTCTTCCTCTCTCTCTCTCTCTCTCTCTCACTGCTTATCGTCTTTCTCTCTCTCTCTCTCTTACTGCTTATCGTCTTTCTCTCTCTCTCTACGTTATTTACTCTTTCTTTCTGCCACTCCCTGTCCCTCACTGTCTATCGTCTTTCTCTCTAACTTATTTACACTCTTTCTTTCAGTCTCTCCCTCTCTCACTGCCTCTCGTCCTTCTCTTTCTCTCCCTAAGTTATTTACTTTTTCTTTCTGTCTCTCCCTCTCTCATCACTGCCTCTCGTCTTTCTCCCTCTCCCGTAACTTACGACTATTTTTTTCTCTCTCTCTCTCTCTCTCTCTCTCTCTCTCTCTCTCTCTCTCTCTCTCTCTCTCTCTTGTTCAGTTTCTCTACTGTTCACTCCCTGTATCGCGCATTCTTCCCTCACCCGGTCTCTCTAATTTTGTTTCCCATTCTGGATCTTACTTTCTGCTGTCTCGCTCTCATTCTCTCACTCACTTTACTTATCTCACCCTCTGTCACAACATCCTTAAATTTTCTCTCACTATATATTTATCTCCTTCTCTTCATCCCTCATTGCTGCATTCTTATAGAGATAGTCTAACACTATCTCTGTATGGTTAAATTCATTCCACATCTCTCTCTCCCTCTCTCCCCCCCCCACCTCTCTCTCTCTCTCTCTCTCTCTGTCTTTCTTTCTCTGAGGTTTTCTCTTTGACTGTCTGACGCTTTCTCATTTTATGTCTTACTTTATAACTCTCACCATTCTCTCTGCCTCGGTCTCTTTAACTTTTTCTCTCTTAATATGGCTCATTCTCTACTCACTCTATATCGTTCTCTCTAGTTTTGTCCCTCATTCACAATATAACTTCCTTTCTTTACCTCTCTCTCTCTCTCTCTCTTTCTCACTACATTAATCTCATTCTACCCTAATTCTTCGCCTCCTCTCGCTTTATCTCTCACACTCTGTCTCCCTTTTCTACTTTATCTCTCGTCATTTGTCTCAATTCATCGCTCTTTTTCTCTCATTCATTCCCGCTCATTTTTCTCTCCCCCTCTCTCTCTCTCTTTCTCTATCTCATTTATTAATTCTTCCTTTTTCTCTCCCTCTTGATCTGATCTGTATTTTTTTTATTCTTTTCTCCGACGCATAGCTTTTTTGAAAGTTGTGTTCACTATTAAACGCCTCGAATTCCCTCTACCACCTGAAACTGAAAATCTAATTTTTTCGGTCATTTTATTGATTCGTGAATTACTTTCATTCTTTTCAGTTTCACCTCTGACTTTACGAGCATTAATGCCTGTAAATATAACACTTCCTTGTCTACTCTATGAGAAACAGTTACAAGTTTTTTTGTCTGGCCAAATGGTATTGGTCAGACGACTGCGTCAGAGCATTTCTGGCATAACAAGGCTTGTGGATTGCTCACGCTCAGTAGGGTGGTTCGAATTTCGGAAAATTTCGCAGATCGAAATGTAATATAAGCCCGCAAAAGTGTTGCTACTCGACAATACAAATATAACGCAAGAAAACTTTTTGAAAGTAAACAACCTTTAGAAATAGGAAGCTAGGAGATTTGGGCTAGAGTGCCCGATAGGAAAGTGACACGGAAGCGAGGTAGAAGACGCCCTTATTTACTACCGGGGTCCGACGGCTTAACGTGCTCATACAATGCTATAGTAGATCAGATCAGATCATATGTAGAGGATTTTAGGAAGGGAGTGTCTGACCCCAGATCTTAAACAACCCTTAGGAATAGGAAGCTAGGAGATTTGGGCTAGAGTGCCCGATAGGAAAGTGACACGGAAGCGAGGTAGAAGACGCCCTTATTTACTACCGGGGTCCGACGGCTTAACGTGCTCATACAATGCTATAGTAGATCAGATCAGATCATATGTAGAGGATTTTAGGAAGGGAGTGTCTGACCCCAGATCTTAAACAACCCTTAGGAATAGGAAGCTAGGAGATTTGGGCTAGAGTGCCCGATAGGAAAGTGACACGGAAGCGAGGTAGAAGACGCCCTTATTTACTACCGGGGTCCGACGGCTTAACGTGCTCATACAATGCTATAGTAGATCAGATCAGATCATATGTAGAGGATTTTAGGAAGGGAGTGTCTGACCCCAGATCTTAAACAACCCTTAGGAATAGGAAGCTAGGAGATTTGGGCTAGAGTGCCCGATAGGAAAGTGACACGGAAGCGAGGTAGAAGACGCCCTTATTTACTACCGGGGTCCGACGGCTTAACGTGCTCATACAATGCTATAGTAGATCAGATCAGATCATATGTAGAGGATTTTAGGAAGGGAGTGTCTGACCCCAGGTCTTAAACAACCCTTAGAAATAGGAAGCTAGGAGATTTGGGCTAGAGTGCCCGATAGGAAAGTGACACGGAAGCGAGGTAGAAGACGCCCTTATTTACTACCGGGGTCCGACGGCTTAACGTGCTCATACAATGCTATAGTAGATCAGATCAGATCATATGTAGAGGATTTTAGGAAGGGAGTGTCTGACCCCAGGTCTTAAACAACCCTTAGAAATAGGAAGCTAGAAGATTTGGGCTAGAGTGCCCGATAGGAAAGTGACACGGAAGCGAGGTAGAAGACGCCCTTATTTACTACCGGGGTCCGACGGCTTAACGTGCTCATACAATGCTATAGTAGATCAGATCAGATCATATGTAGAGGATTGTAGGAAGGGAGTGTCTGACCCCAGATCTTAAACAACCCTTAGAAATAGGAAGCTAGGAGATTTGGGCTAGAGTGCCCGATAGGAAAGTGACACGGAAGCGAGGTAGAAGACGCCCTTATTTACTACCGGGGTCCGACGGCTTAACGTGCTCATACAATGCTATAGTAGATCAGATCAGATCATATGTAGAGGATTTTAGGAAGGAGTGTCTGACCCCAGGTCTTAAACAACCCTTAGAAATAGGAAGCTAGGAGATTTGGGCTAGAGTGCCCGATAGGAAAGTGACACGGAAGCGAGGTAGAAGACGCCCTTATTTACTACCGGGGTCCGACGGCTTAACGTGCTCATACAATGCTATAGTAGATCAGATCAGATCATATGTAGAGGATTTTAGGAAGGGAGTGTCTGACCCCAGGTCTTAAACAACCCTTAGAAATAGGAAGCTAGGAGATTTGGGCTAGAGTGCATGATAGGAAAGTGACACGGAAGCGAGGTAGAAGACGCCCTTATTTACTACCGGGGTCCGACGGCTTAACGTGCTCATACAATGCTATAGTAGATCAGATCAGATCATATGTAGAGGATTTTAGGAAGGGAGTGTCTGACCCCAGGTCTTAAACAACCCTTAGAAATAGGAAGCTAGGAGATTTGGGCTAGAGTGCCCGATAGGAAAGTGACACGGAAGCGAGGTAGAAGACGCCCTTATTTACTACCGGGGTCCGACGGCTTAACGTGCTCATACAATGCTATAGTAGATCAGATCAGATCATATGTAGAGGATTTTAGGAAGGGAGTGTCTGACCCCAGATCTTAAACAACCCTTAGGAATAGGAAGCTAGGAGATTTGGGCTAGAGTGCCCGATAGGAAAGTGACACGGAAGCGAGGTAGAAGACGCCCTTATTTACTACCGGGGTCCGACGGCTTAACGTGCTCATACAATGCTATAGTAGATCAGATCAGATCATATGTAGAGGATTTTAGGAAGGGAGTGTCTGACCCCAGATCTTAAACAACCCTTAGGAATAGGAAGCTAGGAGATTTGGGCTAGAGTGCCCGATAGGAAAGTGACACGGAAGCGAGGTAGAAGACGCCCTTATTTACTACCGGGGTCCGACGGCTTAACGTGCTCATACAATGCTATAGTAGATCAGATCAGATCATATGTAGAGGATTTTAGGAAGGGAGTGTCTGACCCCAGATCTTAAACAACCCTTAGGAATAGGAAGCTAGGAGATTTGGGCTAGAGTGCCCGATAGGAAAGTGACACGGAAGCGAGGTAGAAGACGCCCTTATTTACTACCGGGGTCCGACGGCTTAACGTGCTCATACAATGCTATAGTAGATCAGATCAGATCATATGTAGAGGATTTTAGGAAGGGAGTGTCTGACCCCAGGTCTTAAACAACCCTTAGAAATAGGAAGCTAGGAGATTTGGGCTAGAGTGCCCGATAGGAAAGTGACACGGAAGCGAGGTAGAAGACGCCCTTATTTACTACCGGGGTCCGACGGCTTAACGTGCTCATACAATGCTATAGTAGATCAGATCAGATCATATGTAGAGGATTTTAGGAAGGGAGTGTCTGACCCCAGGTCTTAAACAACCCTTAGAAATAGGAAGCTAGGAGATTTGGGCTAGAGTGCCCGATAGGAAAGTGACACGGAAGCGAGGTAGAAGACGCCCTTATTTACTACCGGGGTCCGACGGCTTAACGTGCTCATACAATGCTATAGTAGATCAGATCAGATCATATGTAGAGGATTTTAGGAAGGGAGTGTCTGACCCCAGATCTTAAACAACCCTTAGGAATAGGAAGCTAGGAGATTTGGGCTAGAGTGCCCGATAGGAAAGTGACACGGAAGCGAGGTAGAAGACGCCCTTATTTACTACCGGGGTCCGACGGCTTAACGTGCTCATACAATGCTATAGTAGATCAGATCAGATCATATGTAGAGGATTTTAGGAAGGGAGTGTCTGACCCCAGATCTTAAACAACCCTTAGGAATAGGAAGCTAGGAGATTTGGGCTAGAGTGCCCGATAGGAAAGTGACACGGAAGCGAGGTAGAAGACGCCCTTATTTACTACCGGGGTCCGACGGCTTAACGTGCTCATACAATGCTATAGTAGATCAGATCAGATCATATGTAGAGGATTTTAGGAAGGGAGTGTCTGACCCCAGATCTTAAACAACCCTTAGGAATAGGAAGCTAGGAGATTTGGGCTAGAGTGCCCGATAGGAAAGTGACACGGAAGCGAGGTAGAAGACGCCCTTATTTACTACCGGGGTCCGACGGCTTAACGTGCTCATACAATGCTATAGTAGATCAGATCAGATCATATGTAGAGGATTTTAGGAAGGAGTGTCTGACCCCAGGTCTTAAACAACCCTTAGAAATAGGAAGCTAGGAGATTTGGGCTAGAGTGCCCGATAGGAAAGTGACACGGAAGCGAGGTAGAAGACGCCCTTATTTACTACCGGGGTCCGACGGCTTAACGTGCTCATACAATGCTATAGTAGATCAGATCAGATCATATGTAGAGGATTTTAGGAAGGGAGTGTCTGACCCCAGATCTTAAACAACCCTTAGGAATAGGAAGCTAGGAGATTTGGGCTAGAGTGCCCGATAGGAAAGTGACACGGAAGCGAGGTAGAAGACGCCCTTATTTACTACCGGGGTCCGACGGCTTAACGTGCTCATACAATGCTATAGTAGATCAGATCAGATCATATGTAGAGGATTTTAGGAAGGGAGTGTCTGACCCCAGGTCTTAAACAACCCTTAGAAATAGGAAGCTAGGAGATTTGGGCTAGAGTGCCCGATAGGAAAGTGACACGGAAGCGAGGTAGAAGACGCCCTTATTTACTACCGGGGTCCGACGGCTTAACGTGCTCATACAATGCTATAGTAGATCAGATCAGATCATATGTAGAGGATTGTAGGAAGGGAGTGTCTGACCCCAGATCTTAAACAACCCTTAGAAATAGGAAGCTAGGAGATTTGGGCTAGAGTGCCCGATAGGAAAGTGACACGGAAGCGAGGTAGAAGACGCCCTTATTTACTACCGGGGTCCGACGGCTTAACGTGCTCATACAATGCTATAGTAGATCAGATCAGATCATATGTAGAGGATTTTAGGAAGGGAGTGTCTGACCCCAGATCTTAAACAACCCTTAGGAATAGGAAGCTAGGAGATTTGGGCTAGAGTGCCCGATAGGAAAGTGACACGGAAGCGAGGTAGAAGACGCCCTTATTTACTACCGGGGTCCGACGGCTTAACGTGCTCATACAATGCTATAGTAGATCAGATCAGATCATATGTAGAGGATTTTAGGAAGGGAGTGTCTGACCCCAGATCTTAAACAACCCTTAGGAATAGGAAGCTAGGAGATATGGGCTAGAGTGCCCGATAGGAAAGTGACACGGAAGCGAGGTAGAAGACGCCCTTATTTACTACCGGGGTCCGACGGCTTAACGTGCTCATACAATGCTATAGTAGATCAGATAAGATCATATGTAGAGGATTTTAGGAAGGGAGTGTCTGACCCCAGGTCTTAAACAACCCTTAGAAATAGGAAGCTAGGAGATTTGGGCTAGAGTGCCCGATAGGAAAGTGACATGGAAGCGAGGTAGAAGACGCCCTTATTTACTACCGGGGTCCGACGGCTTAACGTGCTCATACAATGCTATAGTAGATCAGATCAGATCATATGTAGAGGATTGTAGGAAGGGAGTGTCTGACCCCAGATCTTAAACAACCCTTAGAAATAGGAAGCTAGGAGATTTGGGCTAGAGTGCCCGATAGGAAAGTGACACGGAAGCGAGGTAGAAGACGCCCTTATTTACTACCGGGGTCCGACGGCTTAACGTGCTCATACAATGCTATAGTAGATCAGATCAGATCATATGTAGAGGATTTTAGGAAGGGAGTGTCTGACCCCAGATCTTAAACAACCCTTAGGAATAGGAAGCTAGGAGATTTGGGCTAGAGTGCCCGATAGGAAAGTGACACGGAAGCGAGGTAGAAGACGCCCTTATTTACTACCGGGGTCCGACGGCTTAACGTGCTCATACAATGCTATAGTAGATCAGATCAGATCATATGTAGAGGATTTTAGGAAGGGAGTGTCTGACCCCAGATCTTAAACAACCCTTAGGAATAGGAAGCTAGGAGATTTGGGCTAGAGTGCCCGATAGGAAAGTGACACGGAAGCGAGGTAGAAGACGCCCTTATTTACTACCGGGGTCCGACGGCTTAACGTGCTCATACAATGCTATAGTAGATCAGATCAGATCATATGTAGAGGATTTTAGGAAGGGAGTGTCTGACCCCAGATCTTAAACAACCCTTAGGAATAGGAAGCTAGGAGATTTGGGCTAGAGTGCCCGATAGGAAAGTGACACGGAAGCGAGGTAGAAGACGCCCTTATTTACTACCGGGGTCCGACGGCTTAACGTGCTCATACAATGCTATAGTAGATCAGATCAGATCATATGTAGAGGATTTTAGGAAGGGAGTGTCTGACCCCAGGTCTTAAACAACCCTTAGAAATAGGAAGCTAGGAGATTTGGGCTAGAGTGCCCGATAGGAAAGTGACACGGAAGCGAGGTAGAAGACGCCCTTATTTACTACCGGGGTCCGACGGCTTAACGTGCTCATACAATGCTATAGTAGATCAGATCAGATCATATGTAGAGGATTTTAGGAAGGGAGTGTCTGACCCCAGATCTTAAACAACCCTTAGGAATAGGAAGCTAGGAGATTTGGGCTAGAGTGCCCGATAGGAAAGTGACACGGAAGCGAGGTAGAAGACGCCCTTATTTACTACCGGGGTCCGACGGCTTAACGTGCTCATACAATGCTATAGTAGATCAGATCAGATCATATGTAGAGGATTTTAGGAAGGGAGTGTCTGACCCCAGGTCTTAAACAACCCTTAGAAATAGGAAGCTAGGAGATTTGGGCTAGAGTGCCCGATAGGAAAGTGACACGGAAGCGAGGTAGAAGACGCCCTTATTTACTACCGGGATCCGACGGCTTAACGTGCTCATACAATGCTATAGTAGATCAGATCAGATCATATGTAGAGGATTGTAGGAAGGGAGTGTCTGACCCCAGATCTTAAACAACCCTTAGAAATAGGAAGCTAGGAGATTTGGGCTAGAGTGCCCGATAGGAAAGTGACACGGAAGCGAGGTAGAAGACGCCCTTATTTACTACCGGGGGTCCGACGGCTTAACGTGCTCATACAATGCTATAGTAGATCAGATCAGATCATATGTAGAGGATTGTAGGAAGGGAGTGTCTGACCCCAGATCTTAAACAACCCTTAGAAATAGGAAGCTAGGAGATTTGGGCTAGAGTGCCCGATAGGAAAGTGACACGGAAGCGAGGTAGAAGACGCCCTTATTTACTACCGGGGGTCCGACGGCTTAACGTGCTCATACAATGCTATAGTAGATCAGATCAGATCATATGTAGAGGATTTGAGGAAGGGAGTGTCTGACCCCAGGTCTTGAACAACCCTTAGAAATAGGAAGCTAGGAGATTTGGGCTAGAGTCCCCGATAGGAAAGTGACACGGAAGCGAGATACAAGACGCCTTTATTTACTACCGGGGTCCGACGGCTTAACGTGCTCATACAATGCTATAGTAGATCAGATCAGATCATATGTAGAGGATTTTAGGAAGGGAGTGTCTGACCCCAGGTCTTAAACAACCCTTAGAAATAGGAAGCTAGGAGATTTGGGCTAGAGTCCCCGATAGGAAAGTGACACGGAAGCGAGATAGAAGACGCCCTTATTTACTACCGGGGTCCGACGGCTTAACGTGCTCATACAATGCTATAGTAGATCAGATCAGATCATATGTAGAGGATTTTAGGAAGGGAGTGTCTGACCCCAGGTCTTAAACAACCCTTAGAAATAGGAAGCTAGGAGATTTGGGCTAGAGTGCCCGATAGGAAAGTGACACGGAAGCGAGGTAGAAGACGCCCTTATTTACTACCGGGGTCCGACGGCTTAACGTGCTCATACAATGCTATAGTAGATCAGATCAGATCATATGTAGAGGATTTTAGGAAGGGAGTGTCTGACCCCAGGTCTTAAACAACCCTTAGAAATAGGAAGCTAGGAGATTTGGGCTAGAGTCCCCGATAGGAAAGTGACACGGAAGCGAGATAGAAGACGCCCTTATTTACTACCGGGGTCCGACGGCTTAACGTGCTCATACAATGCTATAGTAGATCAGATCAGATCATATGTAGAGGATTTTAGGAAGGGAGTGTCTGACCCCAGGTCTTAAACAACCCTTAGAAATAGGAAGCTAGGATATTTGGGCTAGAGTGCTCGATAGGAAAGCCACACGGAAGCGAGGTAGAAAACGCCCTTATTTACTACCGGGGTCCGACGGCTTAACGTGCTCATACAATGCTATAGTAGATCAGATCACATCATATGTAGAGGATTTGAGGAAGGAGTGTCTGACCCCAGGTCTTGAACAACCCTTAGAAATAGGAAGCTAGGAGATTTGGGCTAGAGTGCCCGATAGGAAAGTGACACGGAAGCGAGGTAGAAGATGCCCTTATTTACTACCAGGGTCCGACGGCTTAATGTGCTCATACAATGCTATAGTAGATCAGATCAGATCATATGTAGAGGATTTTAGGAAGGGAGTGTCTGATCCCAGGTCTTAAACAACCCTTAGAAATAGGAAGCTAGGAGATTTGGGCTAGAGTGCCCGATAGGAAAGTGACACGGAAGCGAGGTAGAAGACGCCCTTATTTACTACCAGGGTCCGACGGCTTAACGTGCTCATACAATGCTATAGTAGATCAGATCAGATCATATGTAGAGGATTTTAGGAAGGGAGTGTCTGATCCCAGGTCTTAAACAACCCTTAGAAATAGGAAGCTAGGAGATCTGGGCTAGAGTGCCCGATAGGAAAGTGACACGGAAGCGAGGTAGAAGACGCCCTTATTTACTACCAGGGTCCGACGGCTTAACGTGCTCATACAATGCTATAGTAGATCAGATCAGATCATATGTAGAGGATTTTAGGAAGGGAGTGTCTGATCCCAGGTCTTAAACAACCCTTAGAAATAGGAAGCTAGGAGATTTGGGCTAGAGTGCCCGATAGGAAAGTGACACGGAAGCGAGGTAGAAGACGCCCTTATTTACTACCAGGGTCCGACAGCTTAACGTGCTCATACAATGCTATAGTAGATCAGATCAGATCATATGTAGAGGATTTTAGGAAGGGAGTGTCTGATCCCAGGTCTTAAACAACCCTTAGAAATAGGAAGCTAGGAGATTTGGGCTAGAGTGCCCGATAGGAAAGTGACACGGAAGCGAGGTAGAAGACGCCCTTATTTACTACCGGGGTCCGACGGCTTAACGTGCTCATACAATGCTATAGTAGATCAGATCAGATCATATGTAGAGGATTTTAGGAAGGGAGTGTCTGACCCCAGGTCTTAAACAACCCTTAGAAATAGGAAGCTAGGAGATTTGGGCTAGAGTGCCCGATAGGAAAGTGACACGGAAGCGAGGTAGAAGACGCCCTTATTTACTACCAGGGTCCGACGGCTTAACGTGCTCATACAATGCTATAGTAGATCAGATCAGATCATATGTAGAGGATTTTAGGAAGGGAGTGTCTGATCCCAGGTCTTAAACAACCCTTAGAAATAGGAAGCTAGGAGATTTGGGCTAGAGTGCCCGATAGGAAAGTGACACGGAAGCGAGGTAGAAGACGCCCTTATTTACTACCAGGGTCCGACGGCTTAACGTGCTCATACAATGCTATAGTAGATCAGATCAGATCATATGTAGAGGATTTGAGGAAGGGAGTGTCTGACCCCAGGTCTTGAACAACCCTTAGAAATAGGAAGCTAGGAGATTTGGGCTAGAGTCCCCGATAGGAAAGTGACACGGAAGCGAGATACAAGACGCCCTTATTTACTACCGGGGTCCGACGGCTTAACGTGCTCATACAATGCTATAGTAGATCAGATCAGATCATATGTAGAGGATTTTAGGAAGGGAGTGTCTGACCCCAGGTCTTAAACAACCCTTAGAAATAGGAAGCTAGGAGATTTGGGCTAGAGTCCCCGATAGGAAAGTGACACGGAAGCGAGATAGAAGACGCCCTTATTTACTACCGGGGTCCGACGGCTTAACGTGCTCATACAATGCTATAGTAGATCAGATCAGATCATATGTAGAGGATTTTAGGAAGGGAGTGTCTGACCCCAGGTCTTAAACAACCCTTAGAAATAGGAAGCTAGGAGATTTGGGCTAGAGTGCCCGATAGGAAAGTGACACGGAAGCGAGGTAGAAGACGCCCTTATTTTTCCGACGGCTTAACGTGCTCATACAATGCTATAGTAGATCAGATCAGATCATATGTAGAGGATTTTAGGAAGGGAGTGTCTGACCCCAGGTCTTAAACAACCCTTAGAAATAGGAAGCTAGGAGATTTGGGCTAGAGTCCCCGATAGGAAAGTGACACGGAAGCGAGATAGAAGACGCCCTTATTTACTACCGGGGTCCGACGGCTTAACGTGCTCATACAATGCTATAGTAGATCAGATCAGATCATATGTAGAGGATTTTAGGAAGGGAGTGTCTGACCCCAGGTCTTAAACAACCCTTAGAAATAGGAAGCTAGGATATTTGGGCTAGAGTGCTCGATAGGAAAGCCACACGGAAGCGAGGTAGAAAACGCCCTTATTTACTACCGGGGTCCGACGGCTTAACGTGCTCATACAATGCTATAGTAGATCAGATCAGATCATATGTAGAGGATTTGAGGAAGGGAGTGTCTGACCCCAGGTCTTGAACAACCCTTAGAAATAGGAAGCTAGGAGATTTGGGCTAGAGTGCCCGATAGGAAAGTGACACGGAAGCAAAGTAGAAGACGCCCTTATTTACTACCAGGGTCCGACGGCTTAACGTGCTCATACAATGCTATAGTAGATCAGATCAGATCATATGTAGAGGATTTTAGGAAGGGAGTGTCTGATCCCAGGTCTTAAACAACCCTTAGAAATAGGAAGCTAGGAGATTTGGGCTAGAGTGCCCGATAGGAAAGTGACACGGAAGCGAGGTAGAAGACGCCCTTATTTACTACCAGGGTCCGACGGCTTAACGTGCTCATACAATGCTATAGTAGATCAGATCAGATCATATGTAGAGGATTTTAGGAAGGGAGTGTCTGATCCCAGGTCTTAAACAACCCTTAGAAATAGGAAGCTAGGAGATCTGGGCTAGAGTGCCCGATAGGAAAGTGACACGGAAGCGAGGTAGAAGACGCCCTTATTTACTACCAGGGTCCGACGGCTTAACGTGCTCATACAATGCTATAGTAGATCAGATCAGATCATATGTAGAGGATTTTAGGAAGGGAGTGTCTGATCCCAGGTCTTAAACAACCCTTAGAAATAGGAAGCTAGGAGATTTGGGCTAGAGTGCCCGATAGGAAAGTGACACGGAAGCGAGGTAGAAGACGCCCTTATTTACTACCAGGGTCCGACGGCTTAACGTGCTCATACAATGCTATAGTAGATCAGATCAGATCATATGTAGAGGATTTTAGGAAGGGAGTGTCTGATCCCAGGTCTTAAACAACCCTTAGAAATAGGAAGCTAGGAGATTTGGGCTAGAGTGCCCGATTGGAAAGCGACACGGAAGCGAGGTAGGAGACGCCCTTATTTACTACCAGGGTCCGACGGCTTAACGTGCTCATACAATGCTATAGTAGATCAGATCAGATCATATGTAGAGGATTTTAGGAAGGGAGTGTCTAATCCCAGGTCTTAAACAACCCTTAGAAATAGGAAGCTAGGAGATTTGGGCTAGAGTGCCCGATAGGAAAGTGACACGGAAGCGAGGTAGAAGACGCCCTTATTTACTACCAGGGTCCGACGGCTTAACGTGCTCATACAATGCTATAGTAGGTCAGATCAGATCATATGTAGAGGATTTTAGGAAGGGAGTGTCTGATCCCAGGTCTTAAACAACCCTTAGAAATAGGAAGCTAGGCGATTTGGGCTAGAGTGCCCGATAGGAAAGTGACACTGAAGCGAGGTAGAAGACGCCCTTATTTACTACCAGGGTCCGACGGCTTAACGTGCTCATACAATGCTATAGTAGATCAGATCAGATCATATGTAGAGGATTTTAGGAAGGGAGTGTCTGACCCCAGATCTTAAACAACCCTTAGAAATAGGAAGCTAGGAGATTTGGGCTAGAGTGCCCGATAGGAAAGTGACACGGAAGCGAGGTAGAAGACGCCCTTATTTACTACCGGGGTCCGACGGCTTAACGTGCTAATACAATGCTACAGTAGATCAGATCAGATCATATGTAGAGGATTTTAGGAAGGAGTGTCTGATCCCAGGTCTTAAACAACCCTTAGAAATAGGAAGCTAGGAGATTTGGGCTAGAGTGCCCGATAGGAAAATGACACGGAAGCGAGGTAGAAGACGCCCTTATTTACTACCGGGGTCCGACGGCTTAACGTGCTCATACAATGCTATAGTAGATCAGATCAGATCATATGTAGAGGATTTTAGGAAGGGAGTGTCTGATCCCAGGTCTTAAACAACCCTTAGAAATAGGAAGCTAGGAGATTTGGGCTAGAGTGCCCGATAGGAAAGTGACACGGAAGCGAGGTAGAAGACGCCCTTATTTACTACCGGGGTCCGACGGCTTAACGTGCTCATACAATGCTATAGTAGATCAGATCAGATCATATGTAGAGGATTTTAGGAAGGGAGTGTCTGATCCCAGGTCTTAAACAACCCTTAGAAATATGAAGCTAGGAGATTTGGGCTAGAGTGCCCGATAGGAAAGTGACACGGAAGCGAGGTAGAAGACGCCCTTATTTACTACCGGGGTCCGACGGCTTAACGTGCTCATACAATGCTATAGTAGATCAGATCAGATCACATGTAGAGGATTTTAGGAAGGGAGTGTCTGACCCCAGGTCTTAAACAACCCTTAGAAATAGGAAGCTAGGAGATTTGGGCTAGAGTGCCCGATAGGAAAGTGACACGAAAGCGATGTAGAAGACGCCCTTATTTACTACCGGGGTCCGACGGCTTAACGTGCTCATACAATGCTATAGTAGATCAGATCAGATCATATGTAGAGGTTTTTAGGAAGGGAGTGTCTGACCCCAGGTCTTAAACAACCCTTAGAAATAGGAAGCTAGGAGATTTGGGCTAGAGTGCCCGATAGGAAAGTGACACGGAAGCGAGGTAGAAGACGCCATTATTTACTACCGGGGTCCGACGGCTTAACGTGCTCATACAATGCTATAGTAGATCAGATCAGATCATATGTAGAGGATTTTAGGAAGGGAGTGTCTGACCCTAGGTCTTAAACAACCCTTAGAAATAGGAAGCTAGGAGATTTGGGCTAGAGTGCCCGATAGGAAAGTCACACGGATGCGAAATAGAAAGGGGGAGGAAGACGCCCTTATATGTTACCGGGGGTCCGGTACCCGGGGGCCGACGGCTTAACGTGCCTATCCGACGCACGGCGGATATTTAGTGGATCGAGCGTTCGTACCTGCCTGGAATCGAACCTGAGGTCCTTTCCGCGGCAGTCACGAACGTTGCCCACTAGGCCACCCGCGGCCCTTTATTACTTATAAAAATTCAATGATAGCCTTATAGTTCTGGTGGACCCCTCTTTGTCTCCTGGAAACCAATATTTTTAGACCCAGTCCGCCACTGATCGTGGTACCAAAACAAGCTAGTGAAAGAAGTGTAATGCTTTGGTCAATGTTCTTCCGGGAATACGTGTTTCATGCGCAGTGGTCGAAATGGAAATTTTGAAGTGCCGGTACGCACATATTTAGCTAAAAATCCTCCGAAAAAAAATACCTTCTCCAGAAAATATCCAAAACCTAAAAAAAAAAAAAAAAGACAGTATAACGAAGTTAATTTCTCCGTCATTTTTGTCAACGCCGGGGCTCGAACCCGGATCCCCTCATTCCAGAATAAGTCGGTCTACCAATTGAGCTACGCGGACGTTCGTTATCGCTGCTATCTGCCTTTATATCGTGCACGTACTGCTGGGCAGACACGTCACATCTCCCCCCTTCCCCGAAAGACGGCCGGGAGCATTGCCTACGAGTCAGCCGAGACCGTGAATCGTCGCAAGCAGCCATCCTTTGTAGAACGTGCACTTGAGAACTCCCAGCCAATCTTGTGTGTGGAATGCAACGTCACACACATATATTTTTCGAAGCGCCGGAGAAGGGATTCTCTGATTTTTCCTATCTCGCGGTGTGGAAAGAACACCACACCATTGCGAGATCTTGAACGGTCGGGTCATCCGGAAAGTTCGGGCGCCATTATAACGAAGTAAATTTCTCCGTCATTTTTGTCCACGCCGGGGCTCGAACCCGGGTCCCCTCATTCCGGAATAAGTCGCTCTACCAATTGAGCTACGCGGACGTTCGTAATCGCTGCTATCTGCCTTTTATCGTGTGCGTCCTGCTGGGCAGGCACGTCACAACAGGTAGGCTCAGTACTGATTGAGTCGTCAGTTAGGAACATAGGACTACGACTTCCAGATTAGAGAGTTGACATGAGCTAGTCGAGTAGTGTTTCAAAGCGTTTATTTAATTTCTTATAGCTATGAAAAGTAACGTACATAATTGCGAACACAAAGCAGATCGATACACAAATTACCCAACGTGGTGCTTCGCGTGGGATCGGTTGCAACATCCATGCCGAGATCTCGGGACATAAACTGTTTGAATCTCTCGTAAGTGGCTCTGTCGTTAATGTTCAAGTCGAAATCGCCCAACATAATGTTAATTGAAAGTGTAACATTATGTTGGGCGATTTCAACTTGAAGAACAACGTATGTTGCCGTATCCCTTTCTGCCCAGTTGAGGGAAATCTTCTGAAAACTTTGCTGTGTATAATACAAGGTGCTTTCAGGCGTTCTCTATACTTTCTAATTCGTCAGGCTTCTGTCTTCTTGGGCTTTTTACATTCCTTATCACTTGCTCATGCCTTTCGTTCTGATTTTCTGTACTTTTGCTAGCGTTCATTCTGCGAATTCCGAGGCATTGTCGAAAATGTTCACACGAAAACAATTTTTACGAATTTTAGTGTAAGCCACAGCAATATGTTCTTTATACGTTTGAATAGATCTCGTCGAGAGCTTTAAAACGGTATCACGCAGAGTCGTGTTGCGCACACGGTTGCCGAGATACTCTGATTCAAACGCGGTGGCGCACTCGGATATATTGCATCATCTCCCCGGCGCACAGGGAGAGAGGAGAGCGTCGCGTGCACGATGTACCTCGCAGTACGCGAATTAGACTCCATGCTATTAACGAATATGCTAACACAATTAGTGTGCGGCACATATTTTTAGCGCTATAATGACTTCAATTGGATCATATTGTTATCACAAGCGGTCGTATAACGAAGTAAATTTCTCCGTCATTTTTGGTCTACGCCGGGATTCGAACCCGAGGCCGCTTATTCCGGAACAAGTCGCTCTACCAACTGAGCTACGCAGACATGTATTCTGATTCCTATCTGCCTTTATGTCATGTGCGTCCTGCTGGCAGGTACGTCACATCTCCCCCCCTCGAAAGAGGGCCGGGGGCATGGCCCACGGATCAGCCGTGACCATGAATCGTTGCAGGCAGACAACCACTGTAGAACGTGCACTTGAGAACTCCCAGTCAATCTGGTGTGTGGAATGCAACGTCACACACATTTATTTTTCGAAGCACTGGAGAAGGGATTCTCTGATTTTTCCTGTCTCGCGGTGTGGAAATAACATCACACCAATGCGAGATTTTGAACGGTCGGGTCATCCGGGTAGTTCGGGCGCCATTATAACGAAGTAAATTTCTCCGTCATTTTTGGTCTACGCCGGGATTCGAACCCGAGGCCGCTTATTCCGGAACAAGTCGCTCTACCAACTGAGCTACGCAGACATGTATTCTGATTCCTATCTGCCTTTATGTCATGTGCGTCCTGCTGGCAGGTACGTCACAGTCGGACGTAGGTCTACCCATACTAGCAACGGAGTTAGACGTAGTCCTACGCTAAAATGAGTCTTGTTACATCATTGCCGTATAACGCATATTTCAACACTTCTCTTTCATCAAGAATGAAACAGAATGTTTTCCATGATGAACTTTATGACATATCTCCCTGTAGGTACGTGTTCTTTGTAGTCAGTGTTGCATTCAGAGAGTTTTTTTTTCCGGGGAGGGCAATTACAAATTTTGAGGGAGCTGAAACTTGTTGACCGATTATATTCATATAATCCAAAATTTTGTTATACATATACACTACCTACCAACAAGTAATTGGACACCCGTGCAACCGACGATATCTGCGATCCTGATACCCGTCACGGCCGCCGTCGTTAAATATCATGTGGGAAACAACAACGTAACCAGTCGCATGCAAGATGCCATGCAGTTCGGAGCTCTCTGATTTCGAGAAAGGTGTAATCGTCGGGTATCACAGAAATGGCCGATCCATACGTGACATATTCAGCGAGTTGAAGTACGCAAAATCGACAGTGGCCTACGTGATTGGCAAGTGGAAGATGAGAGGTGACTGTCGGAATGTGTCCCGATCCGGCAGACCCACAAAATTGGGAGTTAGAAACCGACGGGTGCTGGCCAGAGAAATTCGGAAGAACCACACCAAATCGATGGGCCACATCCGCGATGAGTTTGAACAGGCATCCGGGAGTGTTCTTTCGATGAATACCATCCGTAAGGAAGCCCATCTGCTCGGTTATCATGGACGTGCTGCCGCCCACAAGCCTTTGATCACCAAGTCCAATAGCGCTGCTCGGCTAACGTGGTGCAAAGAACATCGACAGTGGACTGTTGAACAGTGGAAACAGGTTCTCTGGAGCGACGAATCAAGGTTCACCCTCTACCGTTCGGATGCCAGGGTCTGGGTTTGACGTCTGCCTGGAAACGCCTCCTGCCGGAATGTAGTGTGTCAACTGTGAAGTTCGGCGGCGGTGGAATTATGCTATGGGGGTGTTTCTCCTGGTATGGCACAGGACCCTTGGTCGCAATTCCTGGTAGACTCAACGCCGAGACCTACTGCACCATTTTGGATGACCATGCGCTTCCTACGTTGTGGCAGTTTTACGGGGTGGATCCATGTTACTTTCAGGATGACAATGCCACCTGTCATGTTGCGAGGTCCACCATGGCTTGGTATGGTGACAATGGGGTTAATCGAATGGACTGGCCTGCGCAGAGCCCGGACCTTAACCCTATCGAGCACCTCTGGGACGAGTTGGAGCGTCGACTTAAGGGGTGCCCCCACCGTCCGAAGTCGGTGAAGGAACTGACCTGTCTTCTCCAAGCCGAGTGGAAGAAAATACCGCTAGCCGTCGTAAAACGCCTGGTTGAGAGTATGCCCCGGAGGGTCGCAGCTGTAATCGCCGCTCGTGGAGGCTCCACCAAACTATTGAAGGTGAATAAACTTCGTTTTCCTTTGCTATCACAGGTGTCCAATTACTGGTTGGTAGATAGTGTATATGGAAAGTCGGCATTCAGAAGACTGAAACAAAGCTAAATGCCAGCTTTCAAAATAGGATGATGTATTTCAGTGCAAACATCCTTACCCTTTGGAATTAGGTTTTTATTACGGAATAGTCCGAGTTGTCAGTGCTTGACCAATTGCTCCTTTAGTGAGGACTGTTTAAGGTTTTATTGAAGGATGATAGAAATTTAGAAGTCCATGTAGATGGGGTTTTTTTATTGTTTTTATTTTATATAATATTTTCTCTCATTTTCTTTTTTTAAAATTAATTTCTCTAAATATTCAGTTATAACCCCCGTCCACCACCACCAAAAAAAAAAACACTAAATATAAGGCAATATCGTCCAAAAACCTACAGAAGGGCGTTTATTGATTTTCGGGGGGGGGGCTAAGCACCCCCGAGAAGATGCCTGAATACATATCAGTGTTTGTAATGAACAGCAGACTAAGATTCCCTGGCTATTTTGGTCGTCGCAATCCGTCCCTGTTGTAGCTCAGAATCGGGAAAAGCAGGAAAATGCTTTTCAATGAACTTCAGCTCGTAGTTATACACGGAGAATCTTTATTACGCTTCAAGAGAAATTGGAAATAAATTATTGCGATAATTAAGATCAAAGCGCAATCAACGGAAATGAAGTGTAAAACATCAATTAAATGAGTTCAGCTAATGAGAAGGTAATGGGGAGAAAAGAGTTGCAGGTGTTCAGGAATGCAAATAAATACGCTCGGCTTTACTTCGATATTCCGTCTTCGAACTGCAAAGTGAGAAAATTTTTTCGTTTTTTTTTTTTTTTACCAGAGATAAGAACGACAAGAAAGATGCCACCGAATTTTCGGTTGTGCTGAACACGTCTTTTGAATCCTTTCAGACGTGAACAAATATACAAAAAAAAAAATCAACCCCATTTCTACAATCGGTAAAAGCATCTACAATCAAAAGCAGTTACTTTTCCCCACCAGTGATTGAAAAGACTGTTACGAAAATTAAATAAAGTGTGTTTCGTGCGTTCTACTAACTGAGTAGACACTTAATCCGTAATTAACCAAAAGGCAGAATGCAGCTAACAGCATCCACAAAGCTAAGAGGTTTTCAATTAAAATACTGTTACAATACAATTAAACTCCCATAATCGACTTTCTTATACAGGGGGGGCGCACACAGAATTTCCTCAAGCGGGGAGGGGTCCGACAAAAAAAATGCACGGGACAAATGAAACTAGAAATTGGGCACGCACACATACATATGGATTATATATATATATATATATATATATGGGATGTAAGGTCAGGTGATGCGTAACATCACAGCCTCTCCTTGACAAATGTCAACCCCGCCTTCTCGTGGTGCATCCTGTTCCCACTAAAGGGGCTCTGACGACCGCCAATAGCGGTATAACTATACCATCGGGATCAGAGGAAATGCTATCCCACACTCACCAACCCGCTTGGCCAGCGTGGTGAGTTATGGCCAAACACCTCCAAAATGACTCTACAACTTAAATCTTGGCCCTCAGTCTCCGGCAGCTGAAATGTACCTGGCCAAGGCAGCGGCCAGTGCGACATGAAGGCAGAGGGTGCTAAGAATCCCCGGAGGACCGGACTAGGCTGCCATTTGATGCTGACCTTGGCTACCTATAACGGACGCTCCCTATCTTCTGATTCAAGGCTTCTTGAATTGGAAGAGGAACTACAAAGGATCAAGTGGGACATCGTGGGGCTAAGTGAGGTAAGGAGAAAAGGAGAAGATCTCATTGAACTGAAAAGTGGACATCTCTTCTATTATCGTGGGACAGATACTGGCAGGACTAGTGGTGTTGGATTTATAATAAACAAGAAACTGAAGGATAAAGTGGTAGAAGTTGAAAGTTCCTCTGACAGAGCTGCACGACTCGTTATCCAACTATCGAGAAGATACCAGGCTCAGATTATTCAAACTTATGCACCCACCACAAGTCATCCTGAAGAAGAAATTGAAGAATTTTATGAGGAAATTCGTCATCTAAATAATAAAGGTAAGCAGCACTTGAAGATAATTATGGGAGATTTCAATGCAAAAATAGGGCACCGACAACAGAATGAAACTTCAGTAGGTAAATTCGGTCACGGCAACAGAAACCAGCGTGGAAATACTCTCGTTGAGTTTGCAGAGGCAGAAGGGTTTTCATCTTGAACTCCTTTTTCAAGAAAAAGCCACATAGGAAATGGACATGGAGACATCCAATTGGGGCGACTAGTGAAATTGATTTTATTATGTGTAACAAAAAATTCGTCGTCGAAGACTGCAGTGTGCTGAACAAGTTCAACACAGGTAGTGACCATAGATTGGTGAGATGTAAGATGCACCTCAACACTAAACTGGAACGTGGCAAGCTCATAAGACAAACAAAATGTATTGACATAACCAACCTTAAAAAACACCATAATACTTTCAAGTTGGAACTGAAGAACAGATTCTCTGCTTTAGAAGGCCTAACATCGGAAGAAGTGGATATTTCGGAAGTTAACAGAAAAGTAACCAACGCTCTTATGGAAACAGCAACAAAATTAGCTGGGTCTAAGAACAAGTTGCATGTGAACAAATTATCAGGAAAAACCAAAATGTTGATGCAAAAGAAGAGAGATGAGGACAACTAAAGAAGATGTGACTTCCAAAGTGGAATATATAGAGCTATGCAAGACAGCACGAAAAAGTATCACTGAAGACGTAAGGAAATTCAACTGTGAGCTAGTGAGGAAAGCAATTGAAAACAACCAAAGCCTTAAGATAGCAAAGGGACATCTCAGTAAGGGAAGAAAACAGATTATGGCTCTGAGAAAGAAGATGGTTCTATAACAAGAAATAGAGGCGAAATTTTGACAAGAGTGAAAGATTTCTACTCCAAATTATATGAAAGGGATGATACATGTACTCCAGACATCATGAAAGGTACCAGAGTTCTTCCAGTACTCCCAGCAGAAGTTGCTCATGCAATCAAGAACATGAAGCGGGGGAAAGCTCCAGGAGAAGATGGAATTACTATAGACATCATACAAGAAGCAAGTGGAGAAATTGAAACAGTACTCGCCCAAATTTTCACTCGATGCCTTAATGAAGGGAAGATTCCTGAGGATTGGAACAATGCTACAATGATCCTGCTACATAAAAAAAGGTGACATTGAGGATCTCAGGAACTACAGACCTATCAGCCTCCTATCAGTGGTTTATAAAATCTTCACTAAAGTTCTTTCACACCGCTTGAAGGTAACACTGGACATGGCTCAACCGAGAGAACAAGCTGGATTCAGGAGTGGCTACAGCACAATAGATCATATCCACGTACTGAGAGAACTAATTGAAAGAGCGAGGAATATGAACTTCCATTGTGCATAGCTTTTATCGATTATGAAAAAGCCTTTGATTCGGTGAAACCATCCGCAGTTACCACGGCTCTGAAATCCTGCGGTATTGAAGATGCATACATTAATATTATTAATAACATCTATAAAAATGCAAGTGCAAAGATTCGGCTGTTTGAAAATACAACACACATAAAAATTGGAAAGGGAGTGAGACAAGGTGACACCATATCTCCGAAGCTCTTTAATGCCACATTGGAGGGTGTTTTTCAGTTGCTGAGCTGGGAAAACAAGGGGATAAAGATTAATGGAGATTATCTAACCCACCTTCGTTTTGCTGATGACGTAGTCATTTTTGCAACTACCCCATCAGAGCTGCAGAGTATGATCCAGGAACTTGCTGACAAGAGTAAAGAAGTGGGATTAAAAATGAACTTTCAGAAGACAAAAGTGATGTTCAATGCTTTTACAAGAAATGAAGATTTATCGATTGATGGAGAAAAACTGGAGATAACAGATACGTATGTTTATCTTGGACAGCAGATATCAAGTGAGGGTCACATTGATGAAGAAATTAATAGGCGTACAAAACTTGCCTGGAGAGCTTTTGGAAGAAACAGCATAATTTTCAAGAGCAATATGCCATTATGTCTTAAAAGAAAAGTGTTTGATCAATGCATCCTTCCAGTGCTTACGTATGGTGCAGAGACGTGGACCTTAACTAAAAGAGACATACAAAGGCTGCAAACAACTCAAAGCAGCATGGAGAGGTGCATGCTTGGTATAACCAGGAGAGATAAGAAGAGAAACTCGTGGATCCGAAAAATGACGAGAGTGGAAGACATCATGATCAGAGTTAAATCCCTGAAATGGCAATGGGCTGGACATACTGCCAGAAGGACAGACCATAGATGGACAGCCGAAATTTTAGATTGGATTCCAAGGGACAGGAAAAGACCCAGAAAAAGACCACATGGGAGATGGGTGGATGAAATTCGTAAATATGCGGGAGTGACATGGAGGAGACTGGCACAAGACAGACCGTTGTGGAGGAAACTTGGGGAGACCTTCGTCCAGCAGTGGATTGATAATGGTTGAAATGATGATGATGATGATATATATATATATATATATATATATATATATATCATCATCATCATCATTGTCAACCATTATCAATCCACTGCTGGACGAAGGTCTCCCCAAGTTTCCTCCACAACGGTCTGTCTTGTGCCAGTCTCCTCCATGTCACTCCCGCATATTTACGAATTTCATCCATCCATCTCCCATGTGGTCTTCTTCTGGGCCTTTTCCTGTCCCTTGGAATCCAATCTAAAATTTCAGCTGTCCAACTGGCAATATGTCCAGCCCATTGCCATTTCAGGGATTTAACTCTGATCATGATGTCTTCCACTCTTGTCATTTTTCGGATCCACGTGTTCCTCTTCTTATCTCTCCTGGTTATACCAAGCATGCACCTCTCCATGCTTCTTTGAGTTGTCTGCAGCCTTTGTATGTCTCTTTAGTTAAGGTCCACGTCTCTGCACCATACGTAAGCACTGGAAGGATGCATTGATCAAACACTTTTCTTTTAAGACATAATGGCATATTGCTCTTGAAAATTATGCTGTTTCTTCCAAAAGCTCTCCAGGCAAGTTTTGTACGCCGATTAATTTCTTCATCAATGTGACCCTCACTTGATATCTGCTGTCCAAGATAAACATACGTATCTGTTATCTCCAGTTTTTCTCCATCAATCGATAAATCTTCATTTCTTGTAAAAGCATTGAACATCACTTTTGTCTTCTGAAAGTTCATTTTTAATCCCACTTCTTTACTCTTGTCAGCCAGTTCCTGGATCATACTCTGTAGCTCTGATGGGGTAGTTGCAAAAATGACTACGTCATCAGCAAAACGAAGGTGGGTTAGATAATCTCCATTAATCTTTATCCCTTTGTTTTCCCAGTTCAGTGATTGAAAGACATTTTCCAATGTGGCATTAAAGAGCTTCGGAGATATGGTGTCACCTTGTCTCACTCCCTTTCCAATTTTTATGTGTGTTGTATTTTCAAACAGCCGAATCTTTGCACTTGCATTTTCATAGATGTTATTAATAATATTAATGTATGCATCTTCAATACCGCAGGATTTCAGAGCCGTGGTAACTGCTGATGGTTTCACCGAATCAAAGGCTTTTTCATAATCGATAAAAGCCATGCACAATGGAAGTTCATATTCCCTCGCTCTTTCAATTAGTTCTCTCAGTACGTGGATATGATCTATTGTGCTGTAGCCACTCCTGAATCCAGCTTGTTCTCTCGGTTGAGCCATGTCCAGTGTTACCTTCAAGCGGTGTGAAAGAACTTTAGTGAAGATTTTATAAACCACTGATAGGAGGCTGATAGGTCTGTAGTTCCTGAGATCCTCAATGTCACCTTTTTTATGTAGCAGGATCATTGTAGCATTGTTCCAATCCTCAGGAATCTTCCCTTCATTAAGGCATCGAGTGAAAATTTGGGCGAGTACTGTTTCAATTTCTCCACTTGCTTCTTGTATGATGTCTATAGTAATTCCATCTTCTCCTGGAGCTTTCCCCCGCTTCATGTTCTTGATTGCATGTGCAACTTCTGCTGGGAGGACTGGAAGAACTCTGGTACCTTTCATGATGTCTGGAGTACATGTATCATCCCTTTCATATAATTTGGAGTAGAAATCTTTCACTCTTGTCAAAATTTCGCCTTTATTTCTTGTTATAGAACCATCTTCTTTTCTCAGAGCCATAATCTGTTTTCTTCCCTTACTGAGATGTCCCTTTGCTATCTTTAGGCTTTGGTTGTTTTCAATTGCTTTCCTCACTAGCTCACAGTTGAATTTCCTTACGTCTTCAGTGATACTTTTTCGTGCTGTCTTGCATAGCTCTATATATTCCACTTTGGAAGTCACATCTTCTTTAGTTGTCCTCATCTCTCTTCTTTTGCATCAACATTTTGGTTTTTCCTGATAATTTGTTTACATGCAACTTGTTCTTAGACCCAGCTAATTTTGTTGCTGTTTCCATAAGAGCTTTGGTTACTTGTCTGTTAACTTCCGAAATATCCACTTCTTCCGATGGTAAGCCTTCTAAAGCAGAGAATCTGTTCTTCAGTTCCAACTTGAAAGTATTATGGTGTTTTTTAAGGTTGGTTATGTCAATACATTTTGTTTGTCTTATGAGCTTGCCACGTTCCAGTTTAGTGTTGAGGTGCATCTTACATCTCACCAATCTATGGTCACTACCTGTGTTGAACTTGTTTAGCACACTGCAGTCTTCGATGACGAATTTTTTGTTACACATAATAAAATCAATTTCACTTGTCGTCCCAATTGGATGTCTCCATGTCCATTTCCTGTGTGGCTTTTTCTTGAAAAAGGAATTCAAGATGAAAATCCTTCTGCCTCTGCAAACTCAACGAGAGTATTTCCACGCTGGTTTCTGTTGCCGTGACCGAATTTACCTACTGAAGTTTCATTCTGTTGCCGGTGCCCTATTTTTGCATTGAAATCTCCCATAATTATCTTCAAGTGCTGCTTACCTTTATTATTTAGATGACGAATTTCCTCATAAAATTCTTCAATTTCTTCTTCAGGATGACTTGTGGTGGGTGCATAAGTTTGAATAATCTGAGCCTGGTATCTTCTCGATAGTTGGATAACAAGTCGTGCAGCTCTGTCCGAGGAACTTTCAACTTCTACCACTTTATCCTTCAGTTTCTTGTTTATTATAAATCCAACACCACTAGTTCTGCCAGTATCTGTCCCACGATAATAGAAGAGATGTCCACTTTTCAGTTCAATATATATATATATATATATAGAGAGAGAGATAAGAAGAGGAACTCGTGGATCCGAAAAATGACAAGAGTGGAAGACATCATGATCAGAGTTAAATCCCTGAAATGGCAATGGGCTGGACATACTGCCAGAAGGACAGACCATAGATGGACAGCCGAAATTTTAGATTGGATTCCAAGGGACAGGAAAAGACCCAGAAAAAGACCACATGGGAGATGGGTGGATGAAATTCGTAAATATGCGGGAGTGACATGGAGGAGACTGGCACAAGACAGACCGTTGTGGAGGAAACTTGGGGAGACCTTCGTCCAGCAGTGGATTGATAATGGTTGACAATGATGATGATGATGATGATATATATATATGTGAGTGGATTCTTTTTGTTAGCATAAATCAGCACTGATGTGTTCACAGGTTAAAAAAACCTTACTCTTTTGAATAAGTCTACTAAATTTAATGTGCATTAATATATCCATTAATATTTATGTAAGACCTTAAGACGTACAGAAAAATAAAGTTTAAATTGCTTCTCTTACTGTAATGCAGAAACATTTTCATCTAAGCTCACTTTAAATAATATATATAAATTATATGCTCGCCCTGACAGCACTGTTCATTACACTGTTAAAGAGTAGACATTATTAATGGAAAACGAAAAAGTTAAGTAAACAATAATATTTAACTCACCTAAGTATTCCTCATCGAACTTTGAAATCTATTAGTTGTCGAACTACCTTTTCAGAGAGGACTCTGAAAATTTGTGATTTGTATTCAATCACAGAAATCAGAGCACTGTGATTTCTGTGATTGATACAATCACACCACATCCAGCTCGTTTCTATAAACATGTGCAGAAAGATTTTTTTTTTTAATTTCGCCGTAGTCGGAATAAGGTATTTTAAACCGGACCCGACGGACCCACCCCGTGTGTGCGCCCATATTCTTTATGGTGGACGCCTATACCCCGAATCAACCTAAGAGTGAACCACTATGAACAGTGTTTCTTTCAGGCATACATCCAGGGGGCGAAGCCCTCCCGGAAACGATCATTCGCCTCCCCGGAGACATTTTAGGATACCGAGCCAAATTTTAATAAATTCAGGCTTGATGTAAAAGGAAGTTTCGTTTCTTTTTATGCTACAAATATTTCTCCAATTATATGTTTTTAAATATTTGTTCAAATGGCACTAGTTATAGTTTATTTTATTAAAAAGTGTATTACGACGCATGGTATTCTTCAAAATATAATAAGTAGACTAATTATGCCTGATTGTCTGGGAATCATAATTCAGGATCAAGAGTGCCTTGAATGCATTTTAATATATGAAAATTTCAAGCTTGCGGAAGCGCCCCCCCCCCCCTTGAATATGCAAGTGCAGAGATTCGGCTGTTTGAAAATACAACACACATAAAAATTGGAAAGGGAGTCACACAAGGTGACACCATATCTCCGAAGCTCTTTAACGCCACATTAGAAAATGTCTTTCAATCACTGAACTGGGAAAACAAAGGGATAAAGATTAATGGAGATTATCTAACCCACCTTCGTTTTGCTGATGACGTAGTCATTTTTGTAACTACCCCATCAGAGTTGCAGAGTATGATCCAGGAACTTGCTGACAAGAGTAAAGAAGTGGGATTAAAAATGAACTTTCAGAAGACAAAAGTGATGTTCAATGCTTTTACAAGAAATGAAGATTTGTTGATTGATGGAAAAAAGCTGGAGATAACAGACACGTACGTTTATCTTGGACAGCAGATATCAAGTGAGGGTCACATTGATGAAGAAATTAATCGGCGTACAAAACTTGCCTGGAGAGCTTTTGGAAGAAACAGCATAATTTTCAAGAGCAATATGCCATTATGTCTTAAAAGAAAAGTGTTTGATCAATGCATCCTTCCGGTGCTTACGTATGGTGCAGAGACGTGGACCTTAACTAAAAGAGACATACAAAGGCTGCAGACAACTCAAAGTAGCATGGAGGGGTGCATGCTTGGTGTAACCGGGAGAGATAAAAAGAGGAACTCGTGGATCCGAAAATTGACAAGAGTGGAAGACATCATGATCAGAGTTAAGTCCCTGAAATGGCAATGGGCAGGACATACTGTCAGAAAGACAGACCATCGATGGACAATCGAAATTTTAGATTGAATTCCAAGGGACAGGAAAAGACCCAGAAAAAGACCACATGGGAGATGGGTGGATTAAATTCGAAAGAATGTGGGAGTGACATGGAAGAGACTGGCACAAGACAGACCGTTGTGGAGGAAACTTGGGGAGACCTTCGTCCAGCAGTGGATTGATAATGGTTGACAATGATGATGATGATGATGATTATATAAATATAGTACACTGCCGGACAATTGCTAAGGACGGATGACAATAGCAACGATAGAAACCATAAAATGGAAGGCAGGAAAATGTGGAAATTAGCATAAGTGCGGGATACAGTAAGACGTGTTGTGCGTATGCAAATTTTGGATTGCCGAACTTGTTCGTGACGTCATAGCGCTGAAAAGAGATATAAAGGATTTGACACGTATTGACCGTTGTTGTTCAAACGCAAAGTTGAAAGGGAAAGAATCAATTGACGAACTTGCAATTTTCAGTATGTCTTCCCGACATCACCTAGATGATTTTACGCGTGGCCGTATTATTGGCAAGATTGAAGAAGGGCGAAAAATAACAGATGTTGCCAGGGAGTTCGACGTCAGCCACAGTGTTGTTTCAAGGCTTTGGAAATCATTTCAAGCAAATGGAGAGTGTAGCAAACGTTACGGGGAGGTCGTGTTCGCAGTACGACACCTGCAGAAGATCGGTACATAGTGCTATCACCAAAAAGACACCGGCGCAGCACAGCTAGTGAGGTAGCAAATCAGTTTATGGCTGCTACTGGCAAGCGGATCTCCCGAAAAACTGTCGCCAGACGTTTGCATGAAAGAGGACTATACGCCCGCCGTCTTGTTGTGTGCATCCCATTGTCCAGACGTCACCGTATCGCCCGTTTGCAATGGTGCCATCAACATCGCAATTGGAATGATAACGACTGGTCTGCTGTCCTCTTCTCAGATGAGAGTAGACACAGTCTATCGTCTGATTGTCGACGACAACTGATCTGGCGTGATAGTGGTACTGCATATTGAACATCAAACATACAGGAGAGGGACCGATATCCGACATGTAGTGTCATGGTATGGGCTGGCATCATGATCAATGGCCGTACGTCCCTCTATGTGCTTCCAATTGGGACTATGACTGGCCAACGATACATTAATGATGTTCTGCTACCTCATGTTCGCATGTTCCGTGGTGCTGTCGGTGATAGATTCATTTTCATGGACGACAACGCAACATGTCATCGGGATAAATTACCCCAACAGCTGCTTGATAATGTTGTGCAAAGCATGACACGACGTGTGGAATCTTGCATCGCCCTCCATGGTGGCCATATCCCGTATTGACATCTTACGCCGGAACGCCTGCGGACGGTAATTGCATTTTTTTCACGTTTACGTATTCTGCACAAAATGGCCTGTTTGTCCCTTGAACACGTTCCAAAGCCTTCTGGATTTCAGAGCACAATAAATTGTCTTTCTTGTAATGTCCTGGCATTCTGACATTATTTTATTTCACTTGGCATCCAACCACACTTACTTTTTTATGCGCTATATAGCCGTTTATGATCCGTCCTTAGCAATTGTCCAGCAGTGTAGTTAAAATCATTATAGTGTATATAAAGCAAATGGAAAACTTGCTCCCTCTAGGGTTCCATTTGCCCCGCCGGCCCAAAAGTCCTGAAAGAAACACTGACTATAAAGGATACGAAACATCTACCTCCGCTACGAAAACTTGTCCCTACAGTTTAGAGCGAAAAGCATCAGAATTATTGCTTAGAATCCATTTTTGTTTGCTCAACAGTTTATCACACAAAATTGCTATCTAAAAAAAATTCTAGAAGTTAGAGTGCTTTTTGAAATAAATTTGTTCTGAGAGGTTGCTGAATCAAGAGCTTCGCACTTTCGGCTATTTCTGTCTACTTGGGATACAACTCGGACATGGGGAAGGGTGGAAGACCTCTCCCAACATTAGCAACACAGAGACAATAAATTGACAATCGGGGAAACTCTAAGGCAGTAGGAGGAGCAGTTCCGCCTCCGCCAGACCCCCACTCACAATCCCCACTGCTTGTGAAATGTGTGGGTGGGTTGGGGGAAGGGGGTCAGAAAGGAAACAGTAGAAGAGGACATTAATCACACAGAGACAATAAATTGACAATCGGGGAAACTCGAATGATGCGTTACTTAAACAGGCAGTAGGAGGAGGAGTTCGGCCTCCACCAGACCCCCACTCACAATACCCACTGCTTGTGAGATGTGTGAGTGGGGGGGGGGGTCAGAAAGGAAACAGTAGCAGAAGACATAAATGACAAAGAGACAATAAATTGACAATCGGGGAAACTCGAATGCGTTTCTTAAACAGGCAGTAGGAGAAGCAGTTCGGCCTCCACCAGACCCCCACTCACAATCCCCACAGCTTGTGAGATGTGTGAGAGGGGGGGGGTTCAGAAAGGAAACAGTAGAAGACGACATTAATGACACAGAGACAATAAATTGACAATCGGGGAAACTCGAATGACGCGTTACTTAAACAGGCAGTAGGAGGACCAGTTCGGCCTCAACCAGACCTCTACTCACAATCCCCACTGCTTGTGAGATGTGTAAGTGGGGGCGGGGGGGGTTCAGAAAAGAAACAGTAGAAGAGGACATTAATGACACAGAGACAATAAATTGACAATCGGGGAAACTCGAATGATGCGTTACTTAAACAGGCAGTAGGAGGAGGAGTTCGGCCTCCACCAGACCCCCACTCACAATACCCACTGCTTGTGAGATGTGTGAGTGGGGGGGGTCAGAAAGGAAACAGTAGAAGAAGACATAAATGACAAAGAGACAATAAATTGACAATCGGGGAAACTCGAAGGATTCGTTACTTAAACATGCAGTAAGGGAAGCAGTTCGGCCTTCACCAGACCCCCACTCACAAGCCCCACTGCTTGTGAGATGTGTGGGTAAGTTCGGAGGTCAGAGAGAAAACAGTAGAAGAGGACATTAATGACACAGAGACAATAAATTGACAATCGGGGGACCTCGAATGATGCGTTACTTAAACAGGCACTAGGAGAAGCAGTTCGGCCTCCACCAGACCCCCACTCACAATCCCCACTGCTTGTGAGATGTGTAAGTGGGGGCGGGGGGGGGTTCAGAAAGGAAACAGTAGAAGAGGACATTAATGACACAGAGACAATAAATTGACAATCGGGGAAACTCGAATGATGCGTTACTTAAACAGGCAGTAGGAGGAGGAGTTCGGCCTCCACCAGACCCCCACTCACAATACCCACTGCTTGTGAGATGTGTGAGTGGGGGGGTCAGAAAGTAAACAGTAGAAGAAGACATAAATGACAAAGAGACAATAAATTGACAATCGGGGAAACTCGAAGGATTCGTTACTTAAACATGCAGTAAGGGAAGCAGTTCGGCCTTCACCAGACCCCCACTCACAACCCCCACTGCTTGTGAGATGTGTGGGTGAGTACGGAGGTCAGAGAGAAAACAGTAGAAGAGGACATTAATGACACAGAGACAATAAATTGACAATCGGGGAAACTCGAATGATGCGTTACTTAAACAGGCAGTAGGAGGAGCAGTTCCACCTCCATCAGACCCCCATTCACAATCCCCACTGCTTGTGAGATGTGTGAGTGGGAGGGGGTCAGAAAGGAAACAGTACAAGAGGACATTAATGACACAGAGACAATAAATTGACAATCGGGGAAACTCGAAGGATTCGTTACTTAAACAGGCAGTAGGGGAAGAAGTTCCGCCTCAACCAGACCCCCACTCACAATCTCTAGTGCTTGTGAGATGTGTGGGTGGGTTGGGAGGTCAGAGAGGAAACAGTAAAAGAGGACATTAATGACACAGAGACAATAAATTGACAATCGGGGAAACTCGAAGGATGCGTTACTTAAACATGCAGGAGGGGAAGCAGTTCGGCCTCCACCCGACCCCCACTCACAACCCCCACTGCTTGTGAGATGTGTGAGTGGGGGAGTCAGAAACGAAACAGTAGAAGAGGACATTAATGACACAGAGACAATTAATTGACAATCGGGGAAACTCGAATGATACGTTACTTAAACAGGCAGTAGGAGAAGCAGTTCGGCCTCCACCTGACACCACTCACAATCCCCACTGCTTGAGAGATGTGTGTGTGAGTGGGGGGGTTCAGAAAGGAAACAGTAGAAGAGGACATTAATGACACAGAGACAATAAATTGACAATCGGGGAAACTCGAATGATGCGTTACTTGAACAAGCAGTAGGAGGAGCAGTTCGGCCTCAACCAGGCCCCTACTCACAATCTCCACAGCTTGTGAGATGTGTAAGTGGGGGGGGGTCAGAAAGCGAACAGTAGAAGAGGACATTAATGACACAGAGACATTAAATTGACAATCGGGGAAATTCTAATGATGCGTTACTTAAACAGGCAGTAGGAGGAGCAGTTCGACCTCCATCAGACTCACAATCCCCACTGCTTGTGAGATGTGTGAGTGGGAGGGGGTCAGAAAGGAAACAGTACAAGAGGACATTAATGACACAGAGACAATAAATTGACAATCGGGGAAACTCGAAGGATTCGTTACTTAAACAGGCAGTAGGGGAAGCAGTTCCGCCTCCACCAGACCCCCACGCACAATCTCTAGTGCTTGTGAGATGTGTGGGTGGGTTGGGAGGTCAGAGAAGAAACAGTAAAAGAGGACATTAATGACACAGAGACAATAAATTGACAATCGGGGAAACTCGAAGGATGCGTTGCTTAAACATGCAGTAGGGGAAGCAGTTCGGCCTCCACCAGACCCCCACTCACAACCCCCACTGCTTGTGAGATGTGTGGGTGGGTTGGGAGGTCAGAGATGAAACAGTAGAAGAGGACATTAATGACACAGAGACAATAAATTGACAATCGGGGAAACTCGAATGATGCGTTACTTAAACATGCAGTAGGGGCAGCAGTTCGGCCTTCACCAGATCCCCACTCACAACCCCCACTGCATGTGAGATTTGTGGGTGGGTTCGGAGGTCAGAGAGGAAACAGTAGAAGAGGACATTAATGACACAGAGACAATAAATTGACAATCGGGGAAACTCGAATGATGCGTTACTTAAACAGGCAGTAGGAGGAGGAGTTCGGCCTCCACTACACCGCCAATCACAATACCCACTGCTTGTGAGATGTGTGAGTAGGGTGGGGGTCAGAAAGGAAACAGTAGAAGAAGACAAAAATGACAAAGAGACAATAAATTGACAATCGGGGAAACTCGAATGATGCGTTACTTAAACAGGCAGTAGGAGAAGCAGTTCGGCCACCACCAGACCTCCACTCACAATCCCCACTGCTTGTGAGATGTGTGAGAGGGGGATTCAGAAAGGAAACAGTAGAAGAGGACATTAATGACACAGAGACAATAAATTGACATTCGGGGAAACTCGAACGATGCGTTACTTAAACAGGCAGTAGGAGAAGCAGCTCGGCCTCCACCACACCCCCACTCACAACCCCCACTGCTTGTGAGATGTGTGAGTGGGGGTCAGAAAGGAAACAGTAGAAGAGGACATTAATGACACAGAGACAATAAATTGACAATCGGTGAAACTCGAATGATGCGTTACCTAAACAGGCAGTAGGAGAAGCAGCTCGGCCTCCACCAGACCCCCACTCACAATCCCCACTGCTTGTGAGATGTGTGAGTGGGGGTCAGAAAGGAAACAGTAGAAGAGGACATTAATGACACAGAGACAATTAATTGACAATCGGGGAAACTCGAATGATGCGTTACTTAAACAGGCAGTAGGAGAAGCAGTTCGGCCTCCACCAGACCCCACTCACAATCCCCACTGCTTAAGAGATGTGTGTGTGAGTGGGGGGGGGGGGTTCAGAAAGGAAACAGTAGAAGAGGACATTAATGACACAGAGACAATAAATTGACAATCGGGGAAACTCGAATGATGCGTTACTTGAACAGGCAGTAGGAGGAGCAGTTCGACCTCCATCAGACCCCCACTCACAATCCCCACTGCTTGTGAGATGTGTGAGTGGGTGGGGGTCAGAAAGGAAACAGTACAAGAGGACATTAATGACACAGAGACAATAAATTGACA
This sequence comes from Macrothele yani, assembly GCA_039090855.1. NCBI lineage: Eukaryota > Metazoa > Arthropoda > Arachnida > Araneae > Macrothelidae > Macrothele > Macrothele yani. Next base: position 73,437,433 of record CM077032.1, on the reverse strand, counting down.
ATCGGGGAAACTCGAACGATGCGTTACTTAAACAGGCAGTAGGAGAAGCAGCTCGGCCTTAACCAGACCCCCACTCACAATCCCCACTGCTTGTGAGATGTGTGAGTGGGGGGTTCAGAAAGGAAACAGTAGAAGAGGACATTAATGACACAGAGACAATTAATTGACAATCGGGGAAACTCGATTGATGCGTTACTTAAACAGGCAGTAGGAGAAGCAGTTCGGCCTATACCAGACCCCACTCACAATCCCCACTGCTTGTGAGATGTGTAAGTGGGGGCGGGGGGGGGTTCAGAAAGGAAACAGTAGAAGAGGACATTAATGACACAGAGACAATAAATTGACAATCGGGGAAACTCGAATGATGCGTTACTTGAACAGGCAGTAGGAGGAGCCGTTCGGCCTCAACCAGGCCCCTACTCACAATCTCCACTGCTTGTGAGATGTGTAAGTGGGGGGATCAGAAAGGAAACAGTAGAAGAGGACATTAATGACACAGAGACAATGAATTGACAATCGGGGAAACTCGAATGATGCGTTACTTAAAACAGGCAGTAGGAGGAGCAGTTCGGCCTCCACCAAACCCCCACTCACAATACCCACTGCTTGTGAGATGTGTGAAGGGGGGATCAGAAAGGAAACAGTAGAAGAGGACATTAATGACACAGAGACATTAAATTGACAATCGGGGAAATTCTAATGATGCGTTACTTAAACAGGCAGTAGGAGGAGCAGTTCGACCTCCATCAGACCCCCACTCACAATCCCCACTGCTTGTGAGATGTGTGAGTGGGTGGGGGTCAGAAAGGAAACAGTACAAGAGGACATTAATGACACAGAGACAATAAATTGACAATCGGGGAAACTCGAACGATTCGTTACTAAAACAGGCAGTAGGGGAAGCAGTTCCGCCTCCACCAGACCCTCACTCACAATCTCTAGTGCTTGTGAGATGTGTGGGTGGGTTGGGAGGTCAGAGAGGAAACAGTAAAAGATAACATTAATGACACAGAGACAATAAATTGACAATCGGGGAAACTCGAAGGATGCGTTACTTAAACATGCAGTAGGGGAAGCAGTTCGGCCTCCACCAGATCCCCACTCACAACCCCCACTGCTTGTGAGACTTGTGGGTGGGTTCGGAGTTCAGAGAGGAAACAGTAGAAGAGGACATTAATGACACAGAGACAATAAATTGACAATCGGGGAAACTCGAATGATGCGTTACTTAAACAGGCAGTAGGAGAAACAGTTCGGCCTCCACCAGACCCCCACTCACAATCCCCACTGCTAGTGAGATGGGTGAGTGGGGGGTTCAGAAAGGAAACAGTAGAAGAGGACATTAATGACACAGAGACAATAAATTGACAATCGGGGAAACTCGAAGGATTCGTTACTTAAACATGCAGTACGGGAAGCAGTTCGGCCTCCACCAGACCCCCACTCACAATCTCCAGTGCTTGTGAGATGTGTGGGTGGGTTGGGAGGTCAGAGAGGAAACAGTAGAAGAGGACATTGACACAGAGAAAATAAATAGACAATCGGGGAAACTCAAATGATGCGTTACTTAAACAGGCAGTAGGAGAAGCAGTTCGGCCTCCACCAGACCCCCACTCACAATCCCCACTGCTTGTGAGATGTGTGAGTGGGTCAGAAAGGAAACAGTTGAAGAGGACATTAATGACACAGAGACAATAAATTGACAATCGGGGAAACTCGAAGGATTCGTTACTTAAACAGGCAGTACGGGAAGCAGTTCGGCCTCCACCAGACCCCCACTCACAATCTCCAGTGCTTGTGAGATGTGTGGGTGGGTTGGGAGGTCAGAGAGGAAACAGTAGAAGAGGACATTAATGATACAGAGAAAATAAACAGACAATCGGGGAAACTCGAATGATGCGTTACTTAAACAGGCAGTAGGAGAAGCAGTTCGGCCTCCACCAGACCCCCACTCACAATCTCCAGTGCTTGTGAGATATGTGGGTGGGTTGGGAGGTCAGACAAGAAACAGTGGAAGAGGTCATTAATGACACAGAGACAATAAATTGACGATCGGGGAAACTCGAAGGATTCGTTACTTAAACAGGCAGTAGGGGAAGCAGTTCGGCTCTCCACCAGACCCCCTCTCACAATCTCAAGTGCTTGTGAGATGTGTGGGTGGTTTGGGAGGTCAGAGAGGAAACAGTAGAAGAGGACATTAATGACACAGAGACAATAAATTGACAATCGGGGAAACTCGAATGAAGCGTTACTTAAACAGGCAGTAGGAGGAGCAGTTCGGCCTTCACCAGATCCCCCTCACTCACAATCTCCACTGCTTGTGAGATGTGTGAGTGGGGGGAATCAGAAAGGAAACAGCAGAAGAGGACATTAATGACACAGAGACATTAAATTGACAATAGGGGAAACTCGAATGAAGCGTTACTTAAACAGGCAGTAGGAGGAGCAGTTCGACCTCCGTCAGACCCACACTCAAAATCTCCACTGCTTGTGAGATGTGTGAGTGGGTCAGAAAGGAAAGAGTTGAAGAGGACATTAATGACACAGAGACAATAAATTGACAATCGGGAAAACTCGAAGGATTCGTTACTTAAACAGGCAGTACGGGAAGCAGTTCGGCTCTCCACCAGACCCCCACTCACAATCTCCAGTGCTTGTGAGATGTGTGGGTGGGTTGGGAGGTTAGAGAGGAAACAGTAGAAGAGGACATTAATGACACAGAGAAAATAAATAGACAATCGGGGAAACTCGAAGGATGCGTTACTTAAACAAGCAGTAGGGGAAGGAGTTCGGTATTCACCAGACCCCCACTCACAACCCCCACTGCTTGTGAGATGTGTGGGTGGGTTCGGAGGTCAGAGAGGAAACAGTAGAAGAGGACATTAATGACACAGAGACAATAAATTGACAATCGGGGAAACTCGAATGATGCGTTACTTAAACAGGCAATAGTAGAAGCAGTTCGGCCTCCACCAGACCCCCACTCACAATCCCCACTGCTTGTGAGATGTGTGAGTGGGGGGGGGGGTAGAAAGGAAACAGTAGAAGAGGACATTAATGACACAGAGACAATAAATTGACAATCGGGGAAACTCGAATGACGCGTTACTTAAACAGGCAGTAGGAGGAGCAGTTCGGCCTTTCACCAGACCCCCACTCACAATCCCGTGCTTGTGAGATGTGTGGGTGGGTTGGGAGGTCAGAGATGAAACAGTAGAAGAGGACATTAACGACAGAGAGACAATAAATTGACAATCGGGGAAACTCGAAGGATGCGTTACTTAAACATGCAGTAGGGGAAGGAGTTCGGCCTTCACCAGACCCTCACTCACAACCCCAACTGCTTGTGAGATGTGTGGGTGGGGTGGGTTCGGAGGTCAGAGAGGAAACAGTAGAAGAGGACATTAATGACACACAGAAAATAAATTGACAATCGGGGAAACTCGAATGATGCGTTACTTAAACAGGCAGTAGGAGAAGCAGTTCGGCCTCAACCAGACCCCCTACTCACAATCCCTACTGCTTGTGACATGTGTGAGGGGGGGGGTCAGAAAGGAAACAGTAGAAGAGGACATTAATGACACAGAGCCAATAAATTGACAATCAGGGAAACTCGAATGATGCGTTACTTAAACAGGCAGTAGGAGCAGCATTTCGGCCTCAACCAGACCCCCCATTCACAATCCCCACTGCTTGTGAGACGTGTGAGTGGGAGGGGGTCAGAAAGGAAACAGTAGAAGAGGACATTAATGACACAGAGACAATAAATAGACAATCGGGGAAACTCGAAGGATGCGTTACTTAAACAGGCAGTAGGGGAAGCAGTTCGGCTCTCCACCAGACCCCCACTCACAATCTCCAGTGCTTGTGAGATGTGTGGGTGTTTTGGGAGGTCAGAGAGGAAACAGTAGAAGAGGACATTATTGACACAGAGACAATAAATAGACAATCGGGGAAACTCGAAGGATGCGTTACTTAAACAGGCAGTAGGGGAAGCAGTTCGGCCTCCACCAGACCCCCACTCACAATCTCCAGTGCTTGTGAGATGTGTGGATGGGTTGGGAGGTCAGAGAGGAAACAGTAGAAGAGGACATGAATGACACAGAGACAATAAATTGACAATCGGGGAAACTCGAAGGATGCGTTACTTAAACAGGCAGTAGGGGAAGCAGTTCGGCCTCCACCAGACCCCCACTCACAATCCCCAGTGCTTGTGAGATGTGTGGGTGGGTTGGGAAGTCAGAGAGGAAACAGTAGAAGAGGACATTAATGACACAGAGAAAATAAATAGCCAATCGGGGAAACTCGAATGATGCGTTACTTAAACAGGCAGTAGGGGAAGCAGTTCGGCCTCCACCAGACTCCCACTCACAATCTCCAGTGCTTGTGAGATGTGTGGGTGGGTTGGGAGGTCAGAGAGGAAACAGTAGAAGAGGACATTAATGACACAGAGACAATAAATTGACAATCGGGGAAACTCGAATGAAGCGTTACTTAAACAGGCAGTAGGAGGAGCAGTTCGGCTCACCAGACCCTCACTCACAATCTCCACTGCTTGTGAGATGTGTGAGTGGGGGGGTCAGAAAGGAAACAGTAGAAGAGGACATTAATGACACAGAGACATTAAATTGACAATCCGGGATACTCGAATGATGCGTTACTTAAACATGCAGTAGAGGAAGGAGTTCGGCCTTCACCAGACCCTCACTCACAACCCCCACTGCTTGTGAGATGTGTGGGTGGGTGGGTTCGGAGGTCAGAGAGGAAACAGTACAAGAGGACATTAATGACACAGAGACAATAAATTGACAATCGGGGAAACTCGAAGGATACGTTACTTAAACATGCAGTAGAGGAAGGAGTTCGGCCTTCACCAGACCCTCACTCACAACCCCCACTGCTTGTGAGATGTGTGGGTGGGTGGGTTCGGAGGTCAGAGAGGAAACAGTAGAAGAGGACATTAATGACACAGAGACAATAAATTGACAATCGGGGAAACTCGAATGATGCGTTACTTAAACAGGCAGTAGGAGAAGTAGTTCGGCCTCAACCAGACCACTACTCACAATCCCTACTGCTTGTGAGATGTGTGAGGGGGGGTCAGAAATTAAACAGTAGAAGAGGACATTAATGACACAGAGCCAATAAATTGACAATCAGGGAAACTCGAATGATGCGTTACTTAAACAGGCAGTAGGAGCAGCAGTTCGGCTCAACCAGACCCCCATTCACAATCCCCACTGCTTGTGAGATGTGTGAGTGGGAGGGGGTCAGAAAGGAAACAGTAGAAGAGGACATTAATGACACAGAGACAATAAATAGACAATCGGGGAAACTCGAAGGATGCGTTACTTAAACAGGCAGTAGGGGAAGCAGTTCGGCCTCCACCAGACCCCCACTCACAATCTCCAGTGCTTGTGAGATGTGTGGGTGGTTTGGGAGGTCAGAGAGGAAACAGTAGAAGAGGACATTATTGACACAGAGACAATAAATAGACAATCGGGGAAACTCGAAGGATGCGTTACTTAAACAGGCAGTAGGGGAAGCAGTTCGGCCTCCACCAGACCTCCACTCACAATCTCCAGTGCTTGTGAGATGTGTGGGTGGGTTGGGAGGTCAGAGAGGAAACAGTAGAAGAGGACATTAATGACACAGAGACAATAAATTGACATTTGGGGAAACTCGAATGATGCGTTACTTAAACAGGCAGTAGGAGAAGCAGTTCGGCCTCAACCAGACCCCTACTCACAATCCCTACTGCTTGTGAGGTGTGTGAGGGGGGGGTCAGAAAGGAAACAGTAGAAGAGGACATTAATGACACAGAGCCAATAAATTGACAATCAGGGAAACTCGAATGATGCGTTACTTAAACAGGCAGTAGGAGCAGCAGTTCAGCCGCAACCAGACCCCCATTCACAATCCCCACTGCTTGTGAGACGTGTGAGTGGGAGGGGGTCAGAAAGGAAACAGTAGAAGAGGACATTAATGACACAGAGACAATAAATAGACAATCGGGGAAACTCGAAGGATGTGTTACTTAAACAGGCAGTAGGGGAAGCATTTCGGCCTCCACCAGTCCCCCACTCACAATCTCCAGTGCTTGTGAGATGTGTGGGTGGTTTGGGAGGTCAGAGAGGAAGTAGTAGAAGAGGACATTATTGACACAGAGACAATAAATAGACAATCGGGGAAACTCGAAGGATGCGTTACTTAAACAGGCAGTAGGGGAAGCAGTTCGGCCTCCACCAGACCCCCACTCACAATCCCCACTGCTTGTGAGATGTGTGAGTGGGGGGGATAGAAAGTCAACAGTAGAAGAGGACATTAATGACACAGAGACGATAAATTGACAATCGGGGAAACTCGAATGATGCGTTACTTAAACAGGCAGTAGGAGGAGCAGTTCAGCCTCAAGCAGACCCCTACTCACAATCCCTACTGCTTGTGAGATGTGTGAGGGGGGGGGTCAGAAAGGAAACAGTAGAAGAGGACATTAATGACACAGAGACAATAAATTGACAATCGGGGAAACTCGAAAGATTCGTTACTTAAACAGGCAGTACGGGAAGCAGTTCGGCCTCCACCAGACCCCCACTCACAATCTCCAGTGCTTGTGAGATGTGTGGGTGGGTTGGGAGGTCAGAGAGGAAACAGTAGAAGAGGACATTAATGATACAGAGAAAATAAACAGACAATCGGGGAAACTCGAATGATGCGTTACTTAAACAGGCAGTAGGAGAAGCAGTTCGGCCTCCACCAGACCCCCACTCACAATCTCCAGTGCTTGTGAGATATGTGGGTGGGTTGGGAGGTCAGACAAGAAACAGTGGAAGAGGTCATTAATGACACAGAGACAATAAATTGACGATCGGGGAAACTCGAAGGATTCGTTACTTAAACAGGCAGTAGGGGAAGCAGTTCGGCCTCCACCAGACCCCCTCTCACAATCTCAAGTGCTTGTGAGATGTGTGGGTGGTTTGGGAGGTCAGAGAGGAAACAGTAGAAGAGGACATTAATGACACAGAGACAATAAATTGACAATCGGGGAAACTCGAATGAAGCGTTACTTAAACAGGCAGTAGGAGGAGCAGTTCGGCCTTCACCAGACCCTCACTCACAATCTCCACTGCTTGTGAGATGTGTGAGTGGGGGGAATCAGAAAGGAAACAGCAGAAGAGGACATTAATGACACAGAGACATTAAATTGACAATAGGGGAAACTCGAATGAAGCGTTACTTAAACAGGCAGTAGGAGGAGCAGTTCGACCTCCGTCAGACCCACACTCACAATCCCCACTGCTTGTGAGATGTGTGAGTGGGTCAGAAAGGAAAGAGTTGAAGAGGACATTAATGACACAGAGACAATAAATTGACAATCGGGAAAACTCGAAGGATTCGTTACTTAAACAGGCAGTACGGGAAGCAGTTCGGCCTCCACCAGACCCCCACTCACAATCTCCAGTGCTTGTGAGATGTGTATGTGGGTTGGGAGGTTAGAGAGGAAACAGTAGAAGAGGACATTAATGACACAGAGAAAATAAATAGACAATCGGGGAAACTCGAAGGATGCGTTACTTAAACATGCAGTAGGGGAAGGAGTTCGGTATTCACCAGACCCCCACTCACAACCCCCACTGCTTGTGAGATGTGTGGGTGGGTTCGGAGGTCAGAGAGGAAACAGTAGAAGAGGACATTAATGACACAGAGACAATAAATTGACAATCGGGGAAACTCGAATGATGCGTTACTTAAACAGGCAATAGTAGAAGCAGTTCGGCCTCCACCAGACCCCCACTCACAATCCCCACTGCTTGTGAGATGTGTGAGTGGGGGGGGGGGGGTAGAAAGGAAACAGTAGAAGAGGACATTAATGACACAGAGACAATAAATTGACAATCGGGGAAACTCGAATGATGCGTTACTTAAACAGGCAGTAGGAGGAGCAGTTCGGCTTCAAGCAGACACCTACTCACAATCCCTACTGCTTGTGAGATGTGTGAGGGGGGGTCAGAAAGGAAACAGTAGAAGAGGACATTATTGACACAGAGACAATAAATAGACAATCGAGGAAACTCGAATGATGCGTTACTTAAAACAGGCAGTAGGAGGAGCAGTTCGGCCTCCACCAAACCCCCCACTCACAATACCCACTGCTTGTGAGATGTGTGAAGGGGGGATCAGAAAGGAAACAGTAGAAGAGGACATTAATGACACAGAGACATTAAATTGACAATCGGGGAAATTCTAATGATGCGTTACTTAAACAGGCAGTAGGAGGAGCAGTTCGACCTCCATCAGACCCCCACTCACAATCCCCACTGCTTGTGAGATGTGTGAGTGGGTGGGGGTCAGAAAGGAAACAGTACAAGAGGACATTAATGACACAGAGACAATAAATTGACAATCGGGGAAACTCGAACGATTCGTTACTAAAACAGGCAGTAGGGGAAGCAGTTCCGCCTCCACCAGACCCTCACTCACAATCTCTAGTGCTTGTGAGATGTGTGGGTGGGTTGGGAGGTCAGAGAGGAAACAGTAAAAGATAACATTAATGACACAGAGACAATAAATTGACAATCGGGGAAACTCGAAGGATGCGTTACTTAAACATGCAGTAGGGGAAGCAGTTCGGCCTCCACCAGATCCCCACTCACAACCCCCACTGCTTGTGAGATTTGTGGGTGGGTTCGGAGTTCAGAGAGGAAACAGTAGAAGAGGACATTAATGACACAGAGACAATAAATTGACAATCGGGGAAACTCGAATGATGCGTTACTTAAACAGGCAGTAGGAGAAACAGTTCGGCCTCCACCAGACCCCCACTCACAATCCCCACTGCTAGTGAGATGTGTGAGTGGGGGGTTCAGAAAGGAAACAGTAGAAGAGGACATTAATGACACAGAGACAATAAATTGACAATCGGGGAAACTCGAAGGATTCGTTACTTAAACATGCAGTACGGGAAGCAGTTCGGCCTCCACCAGACCCCCACTCACAATCTCCAGTGCTTGTGAGATGTGTGGGTGGGTTGGGAGGTCAGAGAGGAAACAGTAGAAGAGGACATTGACACAGAGAAAATAAATAGACAATCGGGGAAACTCAAATGATGCGTTACTTAAACAGGCAGTAGGAGAAGCAGTTCGGCCTCCACCAGACCCCCACTCACAATCCCCACTGCTTGTGAGATGTGTGAGTGGGTCAGAAAGGAAACAGTTGAAGAGGACATTAATGACACAGAGACAATAAATTGACAATCGGGGAAACTCGAAGGATTCGTTACTTAAACAGGCAGTACGGGAAGCAGTTCGGCCTCCACCAGACCCCACTCACAATCTCCAGTGCTTGTGAGATGTGTGGGTGGGTTGGGAGGTCAGAGAGGAAACAGTAGAAGAGGACATTAATGATACAGAGAAAATAAACAGACAATCGGGGAAACTCGAATGATGCGTTACTTAAACAGGCAGTAGGAGAAGCAGTTCGGCCTCCACCAGACCCCCACTCACAATCTCCAGTGCTTGTGAGATATGTGGGTGGGTTGGGAGGTCAGACAAGAAACAGTGGAAGAGGTCATTAATGACACAGAGACAATAAATTGACGATCGGGGAAACTCGAAGGATTCGTTACTTAAACAGGCAGTAGGGGAAGCAGTTCGGCCTCCACCAGACTCCCCTCTCACAATCTCAAGTGCTTGTGAGATGTGTGGGTGGTTTGGGAGGTCAGAGAGGAAACAGTAGAAGAGGACATTAATGACACAGAGACAATAAATTGACAATCGGGGAAACTCGAATGAAGCGTTACTTAAACAGGCAGTAGGAGGAGCAGTTCGGCCTTCACCAGACCCTCACTCACAATCTCCACTGCTTGTGAGATGTGTGAGTGGGGGGAATCAGAAAGGAAACAGCAGAAGAGGACATTAATGACACAGAGACATTAAATTGACAATAGGGGAAACTCGAATGAAGCGTTACTTAAACAGGCAGTAGGAGGAGCAGTTCGACCTCCGTCAGACCCACACTCACAATCCCCACTGCTTGTGAGATGTGTGAGTGGGTCAGAAAGGAAAGAGTTGAAGAGGACATTAATGACACAGAGACAATAAATTGACAATCGGGAAAACTCGAAGGATTCGTTACTTAAACAGGCAGTACGGGAAGCAGTTCGGCCTCCACCAGACCCCCACTCACAATCTCCAGTGCTTGTGAGATGTGTGGGTGGGTTGGGAGGTTAGAGAGGAAACAGTAGAAGAGGACATTAATGACACAGAGAAAATAAATAGACAATCGGGGAAACTCGAAGGATGCGTTACTTAAACATGCAGTAGGGGAAGGAGTTCGGTATTCACCAGACCCCCACTCACAACCCCCACTGCTTGTGAGATGTGTGGGTGGGTTCGGAGGTCAGAGAGGAAACAGTAGAAGAGGACATTAATGACACAGAGACAATAAATTGACAATCGGGGAAACTCGAATGATGCGTTACTTAAACAGGCAATAGTAGAAGCAGTTCGGCCTCCACCAGACCCCCACTCACAATCCCCACTGCTTGTGAGATGTGTGAGTGGGGGGTAGAAAGGAAACAGTAGAAGAGGACATTAATGACACAGAGACAATAAATTGACAATCGGGGAAACTCGAATGATGCGTTACTTAAACAGGCAGTAGGAGGAGCAGTTCGGCTTCAAGCAGACACCTACTCACAATCCCTACTGCTTGTGAGATGTGTGAGGGGGGGGTCAGAAAGGAAACAGTAGAAGAGGACATTAATGCCACAGAGACAATAAATAGACAATCGGGGAAACTCGAAGGATGCGTTACTTAAACAGGCAGTAGGGGAAGCAGTTCGGCTCTTCACCAGACCCCCACTCACAATCCCGTGCTTGTGAGATGTGTGGGTGGGTTGGGAGGTCAGAGATGAAACAGTAGAAGAGGACATTAACGACAGAGAGACAATAAATTGACAATCGGGGAAACTCGAAGGATGCGTTACTTAAACATGCAGTAGGTGAAGGAGTTCGGCCTTCACCAGACCCTCACTCACAACCCCAACTGCTTGTGAGATGTGTGGGTGTGTGGGTTCGGAGGTCAGAGAGGAAACAGTAGAAGAGGACATTAATGACACAGAGAAAATAAATTGACAATCGGGGAAACTCGAATGATGCGTTACTTAAACAGGCAGTAGGAGAAGCAGTTCGGCCTCAACCAGACCCCTACTCACAATCCCTACTGCTTGTGACATGTGTGAGGGGGGTCAGAAAGGAAACAGTAGAAGAGGACATTAATGACACAGAGCCAATAAATTGACAATCAGGGAAACTCGAATGATGCGTTACTTAAACAGGCAGTAGGAGCAGCATTTCGGCCTCAACCAGACCCCCATTCACAATCCCCACTGCTTGTGAGACGTGTGAGTGGGAGGGGGTCAGAAAGGAAACAGTAGAAGAGTACATTAATGACACAGAGACAATAAATAGACAATCGGGGAAACTCGAAGGATGCGTTACTTAAACAGGCAGTAGGGGAAGCAGTTCGGCCTCCACCAGACCCCCACTCACAATCTCCAGTGCTTGTGAGATGTGTGGGTGTTTTGGGAGGTCAGAGAGGAAACAGTAGAAGAGGACATTATTGACACAGAGACAATAAATAGACAATCGGGGAAACTCGAAGGATGCGTTACTTAAACAGGCAGTAGGGGAAGCAGTTCGGCCTCCACCAGACCCCCACTCACAATCTCCAGTGCTTGTGAGATGTGTGGATGGGTTGGGAGGTCAGAGAGGAAACAGTAGAAGAGGACATGAATGACACAGAGACAATAAATTGACAATCGGGGAAACTCGAAGGATGCGTTACTTAAACAGGCAGTAGGGGAAGCAGTTCGGCCTCCACCAGACCCCCACTCACAATCCCCAGTGCTTGTGAGATGTGTGGGTGGGTTGGGGAAGTCAGAGAGGAAACAGTAGAAGAGGACATTAATGACACAGAGAAAATAAATAGCCAATCGGGGAAACTCGAATGATGCGTTACTTAAACAGGCAGTAGGGGAAGCAGTTCGGCCTCCACCAGACTCCCACTCACAATCTCCAGTGCTTGTGAGATGTGTGGGTGGGTTGGGAGGTCAGAGAGGAAACAGTAGAAGAGGACATTAATGACACAGAGACAATAAATTGACAATCGGGGAAACTCGAATGAAGCGTTACTTAAACAGGCAGTAGGAGGAGCAGTTCGGCCTTCACCAGACCCTCACTCACAATCTCCACTGCTTGTGAGATGTGTGAGTGGGGGGGGGTCAGAAAGGAAACAGTAGAAGAGGACATTAATGACACAGAGACATTAAATTGACAATCCGGGATACTCGAATGATGCGTTACTTAAACATGCAGTAGAGGAAGGAGTTCGGCCTTCACTCAGACCCTCACTCACAACCCCCACTGCTTGTGAGATGTGTGGGTGGGTGGGTTCGGAGGTCAGAGAGGAAACAGTACAAGAGGACATTAATGACACAGAGACAATAAATTGACAATCGGGGAAACTCGAAGGATACGTTACTTAAACATGCAGTAGAGGAAGGAGTTCGGCCTTCACCAGACCCTCACTCACAACCCCCACTGCTTGTGAGATGTGTGGGTGGGTGGGTTCGGAGGTCAGAGAGGAAACAGTAGAAGAGGACATTAATGACACAGAGACAATAAATTGACAATCGGGGAAACTCGAATGATGCGTTACTTAAACAGGCAGTAGGAGAAGTAGTTCGGCCTCAACCAGACCACTACTCACAATCCCTACTGCTTGTGAGATGTGTGAGGGGGGTCAGAAATTAAACAGTAGAAGAGGACATTAATGACACAGAGCCAATAAATTGACAATCAGGGAAACTCGAATGATGCGTTACTTAAACAGGCAGTAGGAGCAGCAGTTCGGCTCAACCAGACCCCCATTCACAATCCCCACTGCTTGTGAGATGTGTGAGTGGGAGGGGGTCAGAAAGGAAACAGTAGAAGAGGACATTAATGACACAGAGACAATAAATAGACAATCGGGGAAACTCGAAGGATGCGTTACTTAAACAGGCAGTAGGGGAAGCAGTTCGGCCTCCACCAGACCCCCACTCACAATCTCCAGTGCTTGTGAGATGTGTGGGTGGTTTGGGAGGTCAGAGAGGAAACAGTAGAAGAGGACATTATTGACACAGAGACAATAAATAGACAATCGGGGAAACTCGAAGGATGCGTTACTTAAACAGGCAGTAGGGGAAGCAGTTCGGCCTCCACCAGACCTCCACTCACAATCTCCAGTGCTTGTGAGATGTGTGGGTGGGTTGGGAGGTCAGAGAGGAAACAGTAGAAGAGGACATTAATGACACAGAGACAATGAATTGACATTTGGGGAAACTCGAATGATGCGTTACTTAAACAGGCAGTAGGAGAAGCAGTTCGGCCTCAACCAGACCCCTACTCACAATCCCTACTGCTTGTGAGGTGTGTGAGGGGGGGGGGTCAGAAAGGAAACAGTAGAAGAGGACATTAATGACACAGAGCCAATAAATTGACAATCAGGGAAACTCGAATGATGCGTTACTTAAACAGGCAGTAGGAGCAGCAGTTCAGCCGCAACCAGACCCCCATTCACAATCCCCACTGCTTGTGAGACGTGTGAGTGGGAGGGGGTCAGAAAGGAAACAGTAGAAGAGGACATTAATGACACAGAGACAATAAATAGACAATCGGGGAAACTCGAAGGATGTGTTACTTAAACAGGCAGTAGGGGAAGCATTTCGGCCTCCACCAGTCCCCCACTCACAATCTCCAGTGCTTGTGAGATGTGTGGGTGGTTTGGGAGGTCAGAGAGGAAGTAGTAGAAGAGGACATTATTGACACAGAGACAATAAATAGACAATCGGGGAAACTCGAAGGATGCGTTACTTAAACAGGCAGTAGGGGAAGCAGTTCGGCCTCCACCAGACCCCCACTCACAATCCCCACTGCTTGTGAGATGTGTGAGTGGGGGGGATAGAAAGTCAACAGTAGAAGAGGACATTAATGACACAGAGACGATAAATTGACAATCGGGGAAACTCGAATGATGCGTTACTTAAACAGGCAGTAGGAGGAGCAGTTCAGCCTCAAGCAGACCCCTACTCACAATCCCTACTGCTTGTGAGATGTGTGAGGGGGGGGGGTCAGAAAGGAAACAGTAGAAGAGGACATTAATGACACAGAGACAATAAATTGACAATCGGGGAAACTCGAAGGATTCGTTACTTAAACAGGCAGTACGGGAAGCAGTTCGGCCTCCAACAGACCCCCACTCACAACCTCCAGTGCTTGTGAGATGTGTGGGTGGGTTGGGAGGTCAGAGAGGAAACAGTAGAAGAGGACATTAATGATACAGAGAAAATAAACAGACAATCGGGGAAACTCGAATGATGCGTTACTTAAACAGGCAGTAGGAGAAGCAGTTCGGCTCTCCACCAGACTCCCCACTCACAATCTCCAGTGCTTGTGAGATATGTGGGTGGGTTGGGAGGTCAGACAAGAAACAGTGGAAGAGGTCATTAATGACACAGAGACAATAAATTGACGATCGGGGAAACTCGAAGGATTCGTTACTTAAACAGGCAGTAGGGGAAGCAGTTCGGCCTCCACCAGACTCCCCTCTCACAATCTCAAGTGCTTGTGAGATGTGTGGGTGGTTTGGGAGGTCAGAGAGGAAACAGTAGAAGAGGACATTAATGACACAGAGACAATAAATTGACAATCGGGGAAACGCGAATGAAGCGTTACTTAAACAGGCAGTAGGAGGAGCAGTTCGGCCTTCACCAGACCCTCACTCACAATCTCCACTGCTTGTGACATGTGTGAGTGGGGGGGAATCAGAAAGGAAACAGCAGAAGAGGACATTAATGACACAGAGACATTAAATTGACAATAGGGGAAACTCGAATGAAGCGTTACTTAAACAGGCAGTAGGAGGAGCAGTTCGACCTCCGTCAGACCCACACTCACAATCCCCACTGCTTGTGAGATGTGTGAGTGGGTCAGAAAGGAAAGAGTTGAAGAGGACATTAATGACACAGAGACAATAAATTGACAATCGGGAAAACTCGAAGGATTCGTTACTTAAACAGGCAGTACGGGAAGCAGTTCGGCTCTCCACCAGACCCCCACTCACAATCTCCAGTGCTTGTGAGATGTGTGGAGTGGGGTTGGGAGGTTAGAGAGGAAACAGTAGAAGAGGACATTAATGACACAGAGAAAATAAATAGACAATCGGGGAAACTCGAAGGATGCGTTACTTAAACATGCAGTAGGGGAAGGAGTTCGGTATTCACCAGACCCCCACTCACAACCCCCACTGCTTGTGAGATGTGTGGGTGGGTTCGGAGGTCAGAGAGGAAACAGTAGAAGAGGACATTAATGACACAGAGACAATAAATTGACAATCGGGGAAACTCGAATCATGCGTTACTTAAACAGGCAATAGTAGAAGCAGTTCGGCCTCCACCAGACCCCCACTCACAATCCCCACTGCTTGTGAGATGTGTGAGTGGGGGGGGGGGTAGAAAGGAAACAGTAGAAGAGGACATTAATGACACAGAGACAATAAATTGACAATCGGGGAAACTCGAATGATGCGTTACTTAAACAGGCAGTAGGAGGAGCAGTTCGGCTTCAAGCAGACACCTACTCACAATCCCTACTGCTTGTGAGATGTGTGAGGGGGGGTCAGAAAGGAAACAGTAGAAGAGGACATTATTGACACAGAGACAATAAATAGACAATCGGGGAAACTCGAAGGATGCGTTACTTAAACAGGCAGTAGGGGAAGCAGTTCGGCCTTCACCAGACCCCCACTCACAATCCCGTGCTTGTGAGATGTGTGGGTGGGTTGGGAGGTCAGAGATGAAACAGTAGAAGAGGACATTAACGACAGAGAGACAATAAATTGACAATCGGGGAAACTCGAAGGATGCGTTACTTAAACATGCAGTAGGGGAAGGAGTTCGGCCTTCACCAGACCCTCACTCACAACCCCAACTGCTTGTGAGATGTGTGGGTGGGTGGGTTCGGAGGTCAGAGAGGAAACAGTAGAAGAGGACATTAATGACACAGAGAAAATAAATTGACAATCGGGGAAACTCGAATGATGCGTTACTTAAACAGGCAGTAGGAGAAGCAATTCGGCCTCAACCAGACCCCTACTCACAATCCCTACTGCTTGTGACATGTGTGAGGGGGGGGTCAGAAAGGAAACAGTAGAAGAGGACATTAATGACACAGAGCCAATAAATTGACAATCAGGGAAACTCGAATGATGCGTTACTTAAACAGGCAGTAGGAGCAGCATTTCGGCCTCAACCAGACCCCCATTCACAATCCCCACTGCTTGTGAGACGTGTGAGTGGGAGGGGGTCAGAAAGGAAACAGTAGAAGAGGACATTAATGACACAGAGACAATAAATAGACAATCGGGGAAACTCGAAGGATGCGTTACTTAAACAGGCAGTAGGGGAAGCAGTTCGGCCTCCACCAGACCCCCACTCACAATCTCCAGTGCTTGTGAGATGTGTGGGTGTTTTGGGAGGTCAGAGAGGAAACAGTAGAAGAGGACATTATTGACACAGAGACAATAAATAGACAATCGGGGAAACTCGAAGGATGCGTTACTTAAACAGGCAGTAGGGGAAGCAGTTCGGCTCTCCACCAGACCCCCACTCACAATCTCCAGTGCTTGTGAGATGTGTGGATGGGTTGGGAGGTCAGAGAGGAAACAGTAGAAGAGGACATGAATGCCACAGAGACAATAAATTGACAATCGGGGAAACTCGAAGGATGCGTTACTTAAACAGGCAGTAGGGGAAGCAGTTCGGCCTCCACCAGACCCCCACTCACAATCCCCAGTGCTTGTGAGATGTGTGGGTGGGTTGGGAAGTCAGAGAGGAAACAGTAGAAGAGGACATTAATGACACAGAGAAAATAAATAGCCAATCGGGGAAACTCGAATGATGCGTTACTTAAACAGGCAGTAGGGGAAGCAGTTCGGCCTCCACCAGACTCCCACTCACAATCTCCAGTGCTTGTGAGATGTGTGGGTGGGTTGGGAGGTCAGAGAGGAAACAGTAGAAGAGGACATTAATGACACAGAGACAATAAATTGACAATCGGGGAAACTCGAATGAAGCGTTACTTAAACAGGCAGTAGGAGGAGCAGTTCGGCCTTCACCAGACCCTCACTCACAATCTCCACTGCTTGTGAGATGTGTGAGTGGGGGGGTCAGAAAGGAAACAGTAGAAGAGGACATTAATGACACAGAGACATTAAATTGACAATCCGGGATACTCGAATGATGCGTTACTTAAACATGCAGTAGAGGAAGGAGTTCGGCCTTCACCAGACCCTCACTCACAACCCCCACTGCTTGTGAGATGTGTGGGTGGGTGGGTTCGGAGGTCAGAGAGGAAACAGTAGAAGAGGACATTAATGACACAGAGACAATAAATTGACAATCGGGGAAACTCGAAGGATACGTTACTTAAACATGCAGTAGAGGAAGGAGTTCGGCCTTCACTCAGACCCTCACTCACAACCCCCACTGCTTGTGAGATGTGTGGGTGGGTGGGTTCGGAGGTCAGAGAGGAAACAGTAGAAGAGGACATTAATGACACAGAGACAATAAATTGACAATCGGGGAAACTCGAATGATGCGTTACTTAAACAGGCAGTAGGAGAAGTAGTTCGGCCTCAACCAGACCACTACTCACAATCCCTACTGCTTGTGAGATGTGTGAGGGGGGGTCAGAAATTAAACAGTAGAAAAGGACATTAATGACACAGAGCCAATAAATTGACAATCAGGGAAACTCGAATGATGCGTTACTTAAACAGGCAGTAGGAGCAGCAGTTCGGCCTCAACCAGACCCCCATTCACAATCCCCACTGCTTGTGAGATGTGTGAGTGGGAGGGGGTCAGAAAGGAAACAGTAGAAGAGGACATTAATGACACAGAGACAATAAATAGACAATCGGGGAAACTCGAAGGATGCGTTACTTAAACAGGCAGTAGGGGAAGCAGTTCGGCCTCCACCAGACCCCCACTCACAATCTCCAGTGCTTGTGAGATGTGTGGGTGGTTTGGGAGGTCAGAGAGGAAACAGTAGAAGAGGACATTATTGACACAGAGACAATAAATAGACAATCGGGGAAACTCGAAGGATGCGTTACTTAAACAGGCAGTAGGGGAAGCAGTTCGGCCTCCACCAGACCTCCACTCACAATCTCCAGTGCTTGTGAGATGTGTGGGTGGGTTGGGAGGTCAGAGAGGAAACAGTAGAAGAGGACATTAATGACACAGAGACAATAAATTGACATTTGGGGAAACTCGAATGATGCGTTACTTAAACAGGCAGTAGGAGAAGCAGTTCGGCCTCAACCAGACCCCTACTCACAATCCCTACTGCTTGTGAGGTGTGTGAGGGGGGGGTCAGAAAGGAAACAGTAGAAGAGGACATTAATGACACAGAGCCAATAAATTGACAATCAGGGAAACTCGAATGATGCGTTACTTAAACAGGCAGTAGGAGCAGCAGTTCAGCCGCAACCAGACCCCCATTCACAATCCCCACTGCTTGTGAGACGTGTGAGTGGGAGGGGGTCAGAAAGGAAACAGTAGAAGAGGACATTAATGACACAGAGACAATAAATAGACAATCGGGGAAACTCGAAGGATGTGTTACTTAAACAGGCAGTAGGGGAAGCATTTCGGCCTCCACCAGTCCCCCACTCACAATCTCCAGTGCTTGTGAGATGTGTGGGTGGTTTGGGAGGTCAGAGAGGAAGTAGTAGAAGAGGACATTATTGACACAGAGACAATAAATAGACAATCGGGGAAACTCGAAGGATGCGTTACTTAAACAGGCAGTAGGGGAAGCAGTTCGGCCTCCACCAGACCCCCACTCACAATCCCCACTGCTTGTGAGATGTGTGAGTGGGGGGGGGATAGAAAGTCAACAGTAGAAGAGGACATTAATGACACAGAGACGATAAATTGACAATCGGGGAAACTCGAATGATGCGTTACTTAAACAGGCAGTAGGAGGAGCAGTTCAGCTCAAGCAGACCCCTACTCACAATCCCTACTGCTTGTGAGATGTGTGAGGGGGGGGGTCAGAAAGGAAACAGTAGAAGAGGACATTAATGACACAGAGACAATAAATAGACAATCGGGGAAACTCGAAGGATGCGTTACTTAAACAGGCAGTAGGGGAAGCAGTTCGGCCTTCACCAGACCCCCACTCACAATCCCGTGCTTGTGAGATGTGTGGGTGGGTTGGGAGGTCAGAGATGAAACACTAGAAGAGGACATTAACGACAGAGAGACAATAAATTGACAATCGGGGAAACTCGAAGGATACGTTACTTAAACATGCAGTAGAGGAAGGAGTTCGGCCTTCACCAGACCCTCACTCACAACCCCCACTGCTTGTGAGATGTGTGGGTGGGTGGGTTCGGAGGTCAGAGAGGAAACAGTAGAAGAGGACATTAATGACACAGAGACAATAAATTGACAATCGGGGAAACTCGAATGATGCGTTACTTAAACAGGCAGTAGGAGAAGTAGTTCGGCCTCAACCAGACCACTACTCACAATCCCTACTGCTTGTGAGATGTGTGAGGGGGGTCAGAAATTAAACAGTAGAAGAGGACATTAATGACACAGAGCCAATAAATTGACAATCAGGGAAACTCGAATGATGCGTTACTTAAACAGGCAGTAGGAGCAGCAGTTCGGCCTCAACCAGACCCCCATTCACAATCTCCACTGCTTGTGAGATGTGTGAGTCGGAGGGGGTCAGAAAGGAAACAGTAGAAGAGGACATTAATGACACAGAGACAATAAATAGACAATCGGGGAAACTCGAAGGATGCGTTACTTAAACAGGCAGTAGGGGAAGCAGTTCGGCCTCCACCAGACCCCCACTCACAATCTCCAGTGCTTGTGAGATGTGTGGGTGGTTTGGGAGGTCAGAGAGGAAACAGTAGAAGAGGACATTATTGACACAGAGACAATAAATAGACAATCGGGGAAACTCGAAGGATGCGTTACTTAAACAGGCAGTAGGGGAAGCAGTTCGGCCTCCACCAGACCTCCACTCACAATCTCCAGTGCTTGTGAGATGTGTGGGTGGGTTGGGAGGTCAGAGAGGAAACAGTAGAAGAGGACATTAATGACACAGAGACAATAAATTGACATTTGGGGAAACTCGAATGATGCGTTACTTAAACAGGCAGTAGGAGAAGCAGTTCGGCCTCAACCAGACCCCTACTCACAATCCCTACTGCTTGTGAGGTGTGTGAGGGGGGGTCAGAAAGGAAACAGTAGAAGAGGACATTAATGACACAGAGCCAATAAATTGACAATCAGGGAAACTCGAATGATGCGTTACTTAAACAGGCAGTAGGAGCAGCAGTTCAGCCGCAACCAGACCCCCATTCACAATCCCCACTGCTTGTGAGACGTGTGAGTGGGAGGGGGTCAGAAAGGAAACAGTAGAAGAGGACATTAATGACACAGAGACAATAAATAGACAATCGGGGAAACTCGAAGGATGTGTTACTTAAACAGGCAGTAGGGGAAACATTTCGGCCTCCACCAGTCCCCCACTCACAATCTCCAGTGCTTGTGAGATGTGTGGGTGGTTTGGGAGGTCAGAGAGGAAGTAGTAGAAGAGGACATTATTGACACAGAGACAATAAATAGACAATCGGGGAAACTCGAAGGATGCGTTACTTAAACAGGCAGTAGGGGAAGCAGTTCGGCCTCCACCAGACCCCCACTCACAATCTCCAGTGCTTGTGAGATGTGTGGGTGGGTTGGGAGGTCAGAGAGGAAACAGTAGAAGAGGACATTAATGACACAGAGACAATAAATTGACAATCGGGGAAACTCGAAGGATGCGTTACTTAAACAGGCAGTAGGGGAAGCAGTTCGGCCTCCACCAGACCCCCACTCACAATCCCCAGTGCTTGTGAGATGTGTGGGTGGGTTGGGAAGTCAGAGAGGAAACAGTAGAAGAGGACATTAATGACACAGAGAAAATAAATAGACAATCGGGGAAACTCGAATGATGCGTTACTTAAACAGGCAGTAGGGGAAGCAGTTCGGCCTCCACCAGACCCCCACTCACAATCTCCAGTGCTTGTGAGATGTGTGGGTGGGTTGGGAGGTCAGAGAGGAAACAGTAGAAGAGGACATTAATGACACAGTGACAATAAATTGACAATCGGGGAAACTCGAATGAAGCGTTACTTAAACAGGGAGTAGGAGGAGCAGTTCGGCCTTCACCAGACCCTCACTCACAATCTCCACTGCTTGTGAGATGTGTGAGTGGGGGTCAGAAAGGAAACAGTAGAAGAGGACATTAATGACACAGAGACATTAAATTGACAATCCGGGATACTCGAATGATGCGTTACTTAAACAGGCAGTAGGAGGAGCAGTTCGACCTCCGTCAGACCCCCACTCACAATCCCTACTGCTTGTGAGATGTGTGAGTGGGTCAGAAAGGAAACAGTTGAAGAGGACATTAATGACACAGAGGCAATAAATTGACAATCGGGGAAACTCGAAGGATTCGTTACTTAAACAGGCAGTACGGGAAGCAGTTCAGCCTCCACCAGACCCCCACTCACAATCTCCAGTGCTTGTGAGATGTGTGGGTGGGTTGGGATATCAGAGAGGAAACAGTAGAAGAGGACATTAATGACACAGAGAAAATAAATAGACAATCGGGGAAACTCGAATGATGCGTTACTTAAACAGGCAGTAGAAGCAGTTCGGCCTCCACCAGACCCCCACTCACAATCTCCAGTGCTTGTGAGATATGTGGGTGGGTTGGGAGGTCAGAGAGGAAACAGTAGAAGAGGACATTAATGACACAGAGACAATAAATTGACGATCGGGGAAACTCGAAGGATTCGTTACTTAAACAGGCAGTAGGGGAAGCAGTTCGGCCTCCACCAGATCCCCACTCACAATCCCCAGTGCTTGTGAGATGTGTGGGTGGGTTGGGAGGTCAGAGATGAAACAGTAGAAGAGGACATTAACGACAGAGAGACAATAAATTGACAATCGGGGAAACTCGAATGAAGCGTTACTTAAGCAGGCAGTAGGAGGAGCAGTTCGGCCTTCACCAGACCCTCACTCAATCTCCACTGCTTGTGAGATGTGTGTGGGGGTGGGGTCAGAAAGGAAAATGTAGAAGAGCACATTAACGCGAATGGATACTGTTCTTGCGTTCCACGACGAGATGTGATAAGTAGTAGCCTTTCCCAGCAGTACACTTTGAAAGTGAATTGGAGTATAGTGATTTTGCTTCGTATACTTCTAATGGGCAAACTTCCGTACACATTTTCTTCATAATCAATGCATTCCCAATGATGAAAATTTTAACATCGATTAAAATAACTTCATATTATAACTTGGAATACTTAATATTTTCTAAAACATAACCATAATTAAGCAATCCAGCATTTTTTTGTCTACTGACGTCATCAATGTACAGGTCGCGCCATCTTTTTTCTGGTCTCAACAGCACTAAAGGAAAAGTAATTTATTTTTAATATAATTATGGTTATATTTTTAAAAATATTAAGTATTCCAAGTTATATTATGAAGTTATTTTAATCGGTGTTCAAATTTTCGTTCTTGGGAACACATCAATTGTGAAAAAAATGTGTACAGAAGTTTGTCCATTGGAAGTATTAGGTGTGCAACTTAATTCTTGGCCCCTAACTGCAAGCGATCATAGAACGTCGGCAAATGCAAACTGCTGTGTGCGATAATGGCTGATTGCAGCGACATCCAACAGCTTTCCACGCAACCGCTCACAGCTGTAGGGACAGAAGGGACGAAAGTTGACGGTGAAAGCAATGTCGCTCGAGAAGCAACAATTGAGGCACTGCCTCCTGTTCGCGTTTCAGCTAAAAAAAAAGTGCCGCGGAAGCCCAGCAAATGATCTGTGCTGCTTTGGGTGAGGCTGCTGTGTCCTATAGTACGCGTAAAAACTGGTTCCAGCGGTTTAAGCAGGGAAATTTCAATCTCCGTGATGCAGAACGTCCGGGACAGCCACAGAAAGTTGACGATGACGAACTGGAACAACTGTTGGATGCAGATCCCTGTCGCACACGGTCAGAGCTCGCCGAGGAACTCGGAGTAACACGGTAAGCCATTGTAAAGCGCCTGCACAAGCTTGGACGGATTCACAAGGAGAGCCGTTGGGTGCCCCACCAACTCACAGCTGCGAACAGGTCTAGGCGCGACGATGTTGCTGTGTCCTTGCTCCCCAGATTTAAGAAGAAGGATTTCCTCCACAAGATTTTGACCTGTGATGAGAAGTGGATCCTCTACGATAATCCTGAGGGGCGCAAATCGTGGGTTTATCCAGCTCAGCCTACCACCAGTACCGCCAAACCGAATATCCATGCCAGGAAGTTGTTGCTGTGCATATGGTGGGATCATCGCAGTGTCATACACTATGAGTTGCTCAAACCTGGTGAAACGGTCAATGCTGAGCGTTATTCTCAGCAACTCATTCGTGTGAGTGACGCAACGGAAGCGAAAAGGCCATACACTGACAAGGGCAGAAGGTCGGCCCTGTTGCTTTGGGATAACGCGCGTCATCATACCGCGAAAACGACTTTAACACCTACCCTGGATGGGAGATTTTGTCCCACCCGGCGTATTCTCCAGACTTCGCCCCGTCTGATTATCACCCCTTTCGCTCCCTGCAACATCACCTGAGTGTTATGCGCTTCACTTCTGTCGAGGAGGTCTACACAAGTATTGATGACTTAATCAACTCGTAACAGCCCCCTTTTTTCCGCAGTTGCATCCGATAGCTCCCTGATCGATAGCCCAAATGTATCAAACACGACGGGGATTATTTCCCTGATTAGATACTTATTCAATTTGCTATAATTTGCTGTCAACGTGTCGTGCCTGTGGCCGAGAATTAAGTTGCACACCTAATCATCATCATTGTCAACCATTATCAATCCACTGCTGGACGAAGGTCTCCCCAAGTTTCCTCCACAACGGTCTGTCTTGTGCCAGTCTCTTCCATGTCATTCCTGCATACTTTCGAATTTTATCCACCCATCTCCCATGTGGTCTTCTTCTGGGTCTTTTCCTGTCCCTTGGAATCCAATCTAAAATTTCGGCTGTCCATCATGGTCTGTCCTTCTGGCAGTATGTCCAGCCCATTGCCATTTCAGGGATTTAACTCTGATCATGATGTCTTCCACTCTTGTCATTTTTCGGATTCACGAGTTCCTCTTCTTCTCTCTCCCGGTTACACCAAGCATGCACCTCTCCATGCTGCTTTGAGTTGTCTGCAGCCTTTGTATGTCTCTTTTAGTTAAGGTCCACGTCTTTGCACCATACGTAAGCACTGGAAGGATGCATTGATCAAACACTTTTCTTTTAAGACATAATGGCATATTGCTCTTGAAAATTATGCTGTTTCTTCCAAAAGCTCTCCAGGCAAGTTTTGTACGCCGATTAATTTCTTCATCAATGTGACCCTCACTTGATATCTGCTGTCCAAGATAAACGTACGTGTCTGTTATCTCTAGCTTTTTTCCATCAATCGATAAATCTTCATTTCTTGTAAAAGCATTGAACATCACTTTTGTCTTCTGAAAGTTCATTTTTAATCCCACTTCTTTACTCTTGTCAGCAAATTCCTGCATCATACTCTGTAGCTCTGATGGGGTAGTTGCAAAAATGACTATGTCATCAGCAAAACGAAGGTGGGTTAGATAATCTCCATTAATCTTTATCCCTTTGTTTTCCCAGTTCATTGATTGAAAGACATTTTCCAAAGTTGCATTAAAGAGCTTGGGAGATATGGTGTCACCTTTTCTCACTCCCTTTCCAATTTTTATGTGTGTTGTATTTTCAAACAGCCGAATCTTTGCACTTGCATTTTCATAGATGTTATTAATAATATTAATGTATGCATCTTCAATATCGCAGGATTTCAGAGCCATTGTAACTGCTGATGGTTTCACCGAATCAAAGGCTTTTTCATAATCGATAAAAGCCATGCACAACGGAAGTTCATATTCCCTCGCTCTTTAAATTAGTTCTCTCAGTACGTGGATATGATCTATTGTGCTGTAGCCACTCCTGAATCCAGCTTGTTCTCTCGGTTGAGCCATGTCCAGTGTCAATTTCAAGCGGTGTGAAAGAACTTTAGTGAAGATTTTATAAACCACTGATAGGAGGCTGATAGGTCTGTAGTTCCTGAGATCCTCAATGTCACCTTTTTATGTAGCAAGATCATTGCAGCGTTGTTCCAATCCTCAGGAATTTTCCCTTCATTAAGGCATCGAGTGAAAATTTGGGCGAGTACTGTTTCGATTTCTCCACTTGCTTCTTGTATGATGTCTACAGTAATTCCATCTTCTCCTGGAGCTTTTCCCCGCTTCATGTTCTTGATTGCATGTGCAACTTCTGCTGGAAGGACTGGAAGGACTCTGGTACTGGTACCTTTCACCATGTCTGGAGTACATGTATCATCCCTTTCATATAATTTGGAGAATAATATAGGAAGTAAAATCACTGGACGTCCACCTTATGATTCGGCACAACCAATGAGCTATAAATTGTCTGTCAGAAGGGCTACTGCACACACCTCCAACCAAAAACTTAGAAGAGAGGAAATGAACGAGATCACTGCAATTGCACACGAGTATGGATATCCTGATGGAGTGGTTAGACAAGCGTGCAGCGGAAGATTGGATGAGCTGTACTCACTACGTTGAGGAGAGAAACAGTGAAACCGAAGCTCACTGGGTCCATGAAGCATATTCAAGGAATGACCAACATTCTCAAGAATCATTGCAAAAAATACCAAATGGACTTCGGATTACAAACTACTACCATCAAGACCTTTATTAAACAAGTTAGTAAAGTCATGCGATGCATTGATTATGATACGTTTTCCAACATACCAGAAATCATTACTCAAGTTATTACTCACGTTATGAGGATAATGGCTGTTTAATAAATTTCGCTCCTGACCTTTGACCCCATTTCGATTATACTAAACAGCATTGGTTCAGTATACCTCCGGTACAGCATACTAAAGTTTTGTCGCAATAGAAGCATTTTTAGTCAAGTTATGAGGATAATGGCTGTGGAATAAATCTGGCTCCTGACCTTTGAACCCATTCCGATTATATTAAACAGGACCAGTTCAGTGTACCTGCGGAACAACATACTAAAGTTGTGTCGCAATAGAAGCCTTTTTACGTAAGTTATGACGCATAAGGGAAATGGAATGGATCCTGCTCCTATGTCGTGACCTTTGACCTCATTTCGCCCATTTTCAATAGGCTTCGTCTTCAGGTGGTCCCCTACCACGTACTAAAATTTCATCGAAATCGAACGATTTTTACGCCAGTTATGACGCATAAGGGCAATGGAATGGACATTCTTCCTATGCCGTGACCTTTGATCTCATTTCTCTCATTTCAATAGGTTTTGTCCCCAGGTGGTCTCCTACCACATACTAAAATTTAATCGAAATCGAGCCATTTTTACGCAAGTTATGAAGCATAAGGGCAATGAAATGAATCCCGCTCCTATGTCCTGACCTTTGACCCCATTTCGTCCATTTTCAATAAGGTTCGTCTCCAGGTGATCTCCAACCACATACTAAAATTTCATCGAAATCGAATCATTTCTATGCAAGTTATGACGCATAAGGGCAATGGAGGGTCGCGGGTGGCCTAGCGGGCAACGTTGGTGACTGCCACGGAAAAGGTCTCAGGTTCGATCCCAGGCAGGTACGAACGCTCAATCCACTAAATACCCGCCGTGCGTCGGATGGGCACGTTAAGCCGTCGGACCCCGGGTGCTGCCCCCTCCCCGGTAATAAATAAGGGCGTCTTCCTCCCCCTTTCTACTTTGCTTCCATATCACTTTCCTATCGGACGCTCTAGCCCAAATCCCCCCTAGCTTGCTATTTCTAAGGGTTGTTTAAGACCTGGGGTCAGACACTCCCTTCCTAAAATCTTCTACATATGATCATTTGATCATAAGGGAAATGGAATGGATCCCGTCCTATGTAGTGACCTTTGACCCCATTTCGTCTGTTTTCAACAGGGTTCGTCCCCAGGTGGTCCCCTGCCACATACTAAAATTTCATTGAAATCGAACCATTTTTACACAAGTTATAACGCATAAAGGCAATGGAATTGATCCCGCTCCTATGTCGTGACCTTTGACCCCATTTCGTCAATTTTCAATAGGGTTTGTCCCCAGGTGGTCTCCTACCACATACTAAAATTTCATCTAAATCGAACCATTTTTACGTGAGTTATCGTGCGGACGGACAAAGTTGGAGCATATACGCTTCTTCAACCTACGGTTGGAAAGCGTAAAAAATACAGGGACAGTATTCCCATGGGACACAGACAGGGCGTGTATCAGATCCCACTGAAAGCTATTGATCCAGAGGATGTTGACAAATTATATATCGGATCGAACACCAGGACCTTAAATCAAAGGCTAAGTGAACACGAATATGATATTAGGTCACATTCATTTAACACGGCACTTGCGAGAACTGTAAACAAGAGCACGTATGTGCCTGTGTGGGAAGAGGCCCGGATCCTAACTAGTACACGGACAAAAAGCGCTACACTTTTTTCTGAAAGTCTCCATATCTTTCATAAACGATCTTTATGTTGTAACGATGAACTTCCGAGCTACATAAATTTGCCCTGGAGAAATGTGGTTACGAAGAAGGGAACCCGTTATGGAAGACTATAATGACATTACTTAAAATTATAATTTCATGTCATGGATTCCATTCGATTGACCACGTAAACTAACTATACCAATCAGATTCACGTATGCGACAAACACGACAATATAAGACAGACGTCCTCGGCTGCTTGCTCCAGGCCAGAAGACGGACCAATAGTTGGTCTGAAAGCACTTGCATTTTAATTAATACCTTTTAGCTTTATGGATGCTGTGAGTTCCATTTTGCCTTTTGGTTAATTATCGTGCTTGGACGGATTAAGTGTCTACTCTGTTACGAAAATTAACAAATTGTGCTCAAAACGTTTCTCTCAGCTGAAGGAACATATCAGGGACAAAGCAATTTTTATATCAAACAGTTGGAACAGATATACACTGTAGAGCAATTGAATTAGAGACAGCTGGCGTTATGCAAATGTGGCGCTGTGGGCGGCCCTGTAAACGGAAACGACATGACGTATGCAGCGATCCGACAATATAAGGAGTGATGCGACGGTAATCAGTAAGAGTCGAAAGCAGTATGGGTAAGACGAAGGATGTAAGCGCATTTCATCGTGGGCAAATTGTCGGGGCCCGACGAATGGGTCACTCCATCTCGGAAGTCGTGCAGACACTGGGATTTTCACGAGCCACTATGTCACGGGTGCACCGTGAGTACATAGAATCCGGTAAAACCATCCCTGTAAGGGCCAACTGCCGTGGGCAACAGCGTGTGGATGACCGGGGTCATCGTCGGCTAGCTCGCCTTGTAACAGCGGATAGACGGACCACAATGCAATAAATCACTCGGCAGGTTTCTTGCATTATCACCCAGTTCGGACCAGAAATTCCTTATATTTTAAATTGTTGGTATTAAGCCCAACCCCATCCCCCAGTTTGTTGCATTTGCACATGCCCACAGAGAATTTGTGGAGCTGTAATTTATAAACCCTGAAATTCTTTTGTTAAGTTGCAGCAGATTATAAACACTTTTTATAAAGAATTACGTTAAATATAGCAATTAAGAAAATACGAAATTATGGAAACTTTATATGATTCAGATAACCAATCTGTGGGGACGTGGCCACAAAGTCAAAAAAGCAATTTTTATACGGTCCCTTAAAAATTTTGTGGCCAGTTTTCCTCTATGCCTTTGGCCCAAAAATCATGAAAATGTTTAAATTTCTTATTGAAAATAAAATATTTAAAAAAAATTCTTTGTGAACAATAGTTGCTCAAGTAGTGGGAAATATAACCACGTGATATTCGTTTATTCAGAACATTTTTTTTTTTTTTTTGGTTGGAGGTTTAACGACCACCGTGAGCAACTCAATGGGCTATAAGCAGTCGCCCGTCCCTAATTTAGGGTCACTGTTTCTAGGGAAGGGAAGGAGCCAGTGCCGTAAGACAAACATAACATCCATGCCTCGCCGGGATTCGAACCCGGACCCCGTTCGGACGAATGATCAGAGGCCATCGCTTAGACCACTGCGCCACGGGGGCGGCCAGAACAATTTCATGACACTGAAATTGCAATGTGGCTAGTTCTCCGATGGCCAGTGTCCGTACCCGGAAATTCTCACACTGCGAAGGCCAGCCCAAGGAGGTTATATTACTGATTTTTTTTTTTTTTTTTTTTTTTTTGATTGGAGGTTTAACGACCACCGTGAGCAACTCAAATGGGCTATAAGCAGTCGCCCGTCCCTAATTTTGGGTCACTGGTTCCAGGGAAGGGAGAGAGCCAGTGCCGTAAGACAAATACAACATCCATGCCTGACCGGGATTCGAACCCGGACCCCTTACGGACGAATGATCAGAGGCCAACGCCTTAGACCACTGCGCCACCGGGGCGGCGTTATATTACTGGAGACACCACTCCTATCCATGCAGCATTGGCCGCCATAAGTCACTGTCCGTGCTGCAAATGACGTCATGGGCAGGCACGACGCAGCTGTAGAAAAGAAGTTGCTTTGAAACCAATGGAACAAAAGCTTTAAGCGTATATTCAGATAAAACGAGTACTTCAATAATCTTTATCAATGATACACAAGCTTACTGTTTTATCAACGGTATAATTTAGTTCGTTTTTGCGTGCTTGTGACGTCACACCACAGATTAGCTGTGACCTATGGCAGCAGAGCCAGTGGTGTTTCCAGTAATATAACCTGCTTGGGCCAGCCCACCACTGGCATAACAACGGCTGCTCACATGTTGTTGCAAATCGTTGGTGCATGAATCATCCCTGACTGTGGCTAAGCACATATACTAGATTTTTGTCAACTGTTTTGACAGAAGTAGAGGGGTGATAGTACCCATCAAGACGAACAACATTTACAATGGAACCTGGGGTCGCATTCCACCCAGAGTGTCAGAAAAGAGTAAAGTTAGATGTCCAAGTTGAACTTTCAACAGTGCAAAGAAAGAGAATTAACGACATCATAAGTTGCACAATCCCATTTATGGAGATCAGGGACAGACTCAAAGTAGATGCTCAAAGTGGCGGCCACGGGTGCCGCTGCACTATTCACACCGGCGAATGAAAGACTGGCGCACCCTCTCGAAGACTCCTGGTGTCGTGTTTATCCTGTCCGCTGCAACAACGATTCTCGCGACGAGATCTTCCACGGAGTTCAGAGGCGTCTCGTACACCAATGATTCCATAAGAAGAAGTCCAATGATTCCCCAGAAGAAGAAGTCCAGTGGGCGTGGAGGTCATGCCACAGGTCCACCACGTCCAATCCATCGTGCGGGATATGTGGCATTAAGGAAGTGTCTACTGCACCTTGATAAGCCAATCAGCTGCAACTGTCGATGCTGCGTCTTTTCTCTGGCAATTTGCGTACGGTAAATGCTTGACGTTGATGTTCTGGCGATGTGGTACTTCTTCGGCACGAAAGAAATGACGTCTGCGGTGACGACTTGTGCTTGTTGGACGTATTTCGAAGTTACTCTTTTCTGACACTCAGAGTGGAATGCGCCCCTAGGTTCCATTGTAAATATTGTTCGTCTTGATGGGTACTATCAACCCTCTTCTTTTGTCAAAACAGTTTACGAACACCCTGTATACTAGTGCCTTCATAATGATAGATTGCTCTTTTCCCACACTATATTAGAAATAAAACACAACAAACAATAATTTAAAAAAATGTTTTATATACATTAATTCGATTGATGTAATATAAATAACCAATACTGAAGAAAACATTGTTACACAAAAATTACGGGTGACAGAAAATTTCTAAATTTGAAGGCCTGCGTGAAGGAAAAGGGAGGCAATTTTGAAATATTTTGTGCTCCATACGTTCCTCATAAAGTGACAAAATATTTGGTTGGAATGAAAGTAATGTCCAATGACGAGTTGCGCAGCACGTCCACCATTCAGTGGCATCAATACCACACCCGGAGCTGCGGGGGGCAGGTAACAAAGGAGTGTACTGCAGCTGGCAGTTATAGTTTTATGAAAATATTCGAAACCCACAATAATTAGCCCAAAGATTCAAATTTTGCTTTAAGATATACAGTATTTAGCTTTGCCTAAATAAATGCCAAGTTTTACTTTTAAAAACACAATGTCCTACAGATTGAAAGTGTTCGGCTTTTTGACTTCGGGTTGTAATACAATTGCTCTACAATGGGCTGTAAATAATATGATCACTCTCAAATCGCCCCGTCTCTCCCTCTCTACACTGCTGAAGAGAAGCGTGAGGCCACAGTGGGATTCCCCATGGAGGATGTGGAAAAACAGTCAGTTACTTAGGATGGCGTGCACGACAGGCGTCAACATTTACACAGCAGCCGCAGATCTTCCATGTGTAAGAGGGTGATTTCTTCAAATGGTTTATTTTAGTTTTGGACAAAGCAGGTACACGTATTGTCAAATCTATTACTTAAAACGTTAAAACTACAGGGTTCTAGGTACCATCATTACTTTTGCAGATACTCTCCCTGACTTCCTAACCCCTCTGCCCCCCCTCCCCCACCACAAAAATGCATCCTTCCTCGTGTTCGATATCCTGGGAAAATTACTGTGCTTAGGGGTACTGAAGTAAATCTTGCTGGGGGACGCACATTGTGCTAGTTACGCCACTGCCACCATTGCATGCTGTATGAGTTTCGTTGTGACAGCACTCCCTCAAGTGCTGTTTGCCGCCCCGGTGGCGCAGTGGTCTAAGCGATGGCCTCTGATCATTCGTCCGAACGGGGTCCGGGTTCGAATCCCGGTGAGGCATGGATGTTGTGTTTGTCTTACGGCACTGGCTCTCTCCTTCCCTGGAACCAGTGACCCTAAATTAGGGACGGGCGACTGCTTATAGCCCATTGAGTTGCTCACAGTGGTCGTTAAACCTCCAATCAATCAATCAATCAAGTGCTGTAACGAACACTGCCAGTGTGTACCCCAATGCCATATCACATTGTCAGTGCTGCCATTGATTTGGTTCCATTCAAAAGGAAACTTTTCACCAGTAGACTGTACCTAAGCCAGAAGACCCAAAACAGTGGATTGAGACATCCTGACGACCTTGGTGAAGACAGTCCCAGAGTGAAATTTTGACCCACAGGTCAAAATTTAGTCCCCAGCTGTTTGGCTAAGTTGGCACAACAGCTAGGGACTACCCAACACGATCATTATCATGAACCTGTGTCAACTCTGGAAGGTTCACAAGAGGGGAATTAGGTGACCCCATCAACTCACAGTTGAGCAGAAAGCAAATCGCACAAGTGCGTGCGCTTCCCTGCTTGCACATGACCAAGTTGAACTGTCCCTGGACTATTCAAGAACAGTAATAATAGTAATAGTAACCTATTAGTATCAGTTTCCCTGCTAGCACGTGACCAGGTTGAACTGTTCCTGGACTATTCAAGGACAGTAATAACAGCAATAGTAACCTATTGGTAGAATAAGATGAGTTTCCCTGCTTGCATGTGGCCAAGTTGAACCATTCCTGGACTATTCAAGGACAGTAATATTAGCAATAGTAACCTATTGTTAGATAAGGTGAGTTTCCCAGCTTGCACATGACCAAGTTGAACTGTTCCTGGATTATTCAAGGACAGTAATATTAGAAATAGTAACCTATTGTTAGAATAAGATGAGTTCCCCTGCTTGCACATGGCCAAGTTGAACTGTTCCTGGACTATTCAAGGACAGTAATAATAGCAACAGTAACCTAATGTTAGAATAAGACGAGTTTCCCTGCTTGCACATGACCAAATCGAACTGTTCCTGGACTATTCAAGGATAGTAATAACAGCAACAGTAACCTATTGTTAGAATAAGATGAGTTTTCCTGCTTGCACGTGACCAAGTTGAACTGTTCCTGGACTATTCAAGGACAGTAATAATAGCAACAGTAACCTAATGTTAGAATAAGACGAGTTTCCCTGCTTGCACATGACCAAATCGAACTGTTCCTGGACTATTCAAGGATAGTAATAACAGCAACAGTAACCTATTGTTAGAATAAGATGAGTTTTCCTGCTTGCACGTGACCAAGTTGAACTGTTCCTGGACTATTCAAGGACAGTAATAATAGCAACAGTAACCTAATGTTAGAATAAGACGAGTTTTCCCTGCTTGCACATGACCAAATCGAACTGTTCCTGGACTATTCAAGGATAGTAATAACAGCAACAGTAACCTATTGTTAGAATAAGATGAGTTTTCCTGCTTGCACGTGACCAAGTTGAACTGTTCCTGGACTATTCAAGGACAGTAATAATAGCAACAGTAACCTAATGTTAGAATAAGACGAGTTTCCCTGCTTGCACATGACCAAATCGAACTGTTCCTGGACTATTCAAGGATAGTAATAACAGCAACAGTAACCTATTGTTAGAATAAGATGAGTTTTCCTGCTTGCACGTGACCAAGTTGAACTGTTCCTGGACTATTCAAGGACAGTAATAATAGCAACAGTAACCTAATGTTAGAATAAGACGAGTTTCCCTGCTTGCACATGACCAAATCGAACTGTTCCTGGACTATTCAAGGATAGTAATAACAGCAACAGTAACCTATTGTTAGAATAAGATGAGTTTTCCTGCTTGCACGTGACCAAGTTGAACTGTTCCTGGACTATTCAAGGACAGTAATAATAGCAACAGTAACCTATTGTTAGAATAATGTGAGTTTTCCTGCTTGTACGTGACAAAGTTGAACCGTTCTTGGACCGCATTGTGACAGGTGACGAGAAATGGGTCCTGTATGACAATGTCAGTGTCTGGAAACAGGTTTGACCGAAAACAGAAGCCCATGTCAACCCCCAAAACCAGCTAACACCCATGTGAAGCCTGCTGTGTTTGGTTGGATTAGCGGTCTGCCATGTTTTTTGAGCTGCTGCCGAACATCACTATTACCACCAATATGCACAGTAGCAGAATGCAGACGCACGTGGATAGTTTACAAATTATTAGTGCATTTTACAGATAGTTTTTGCTTGTAGACTAAAAAAATAAAAATGTTATTTACAGCAATTAAAACATTTACTCAAGGCTTTACTGAGATTGATATACTTAATTCCATTTTAACTTGAAGAACTTTACATTATTTTTCACATTTTCTAAGTTCTTTTTTTTTTACAGACGTTTCCGGCATTTAAATTTTATCGAGGCCTGTTCTCAATGTATAAGAACTGTATCAAAAGTTTTGTTTATGCAGAAACAGTTTTAATTTTATTGCCAGGTTCCTCTTGCAGTGGCCAGTTATTAAATTAAAATCTTTTTCTTATGTACTTTGTAATTCTATTATTTTTGAATTAAGTTGTTTTTAAAAATGCTACTTATCATTTTTGAAGGTTTATTAATGAAACTGTTTTGCTGGATATAAAAACTTTCTTTAATTAGTTGCTTGTTTTTATGAGGTCCAATATTTTAATATTTCGCCATAAAGGTCCGACATTGCTGCCACTCCTAGTTCATGGTTCATGGGCTCCACTCTTCATAATTTAGGAGTTAGAGTAACTGAACGTCAGTACACTGTAAAGACTGGATCTACTACTACTGCTCTTGCACGCTTGGTTAAGTCTGGAACTCATCTGCCCTCTTCGTCAGAGACTTATTTGTTACTTAAGACCAGAGGTAGATAATTGACTCTCTTCGCCGAAAGTTTGTACATTGACGTTTTTAAGGAGGTATGCTTTAATGATGACTTACCTGCGCCATGGATTCGCTTATTTAACTTTTTGTGTCGTGCGAAGTACCCTACTGCGGGGGTTGATAACGGACTTTGTGTTTACTTATCACTCCAGTGAGTACGTATTGGTCACCTATTAAGTGTTATTTTCTTTCTCAGCTTTGTTTCTCGCTGTAACCGAGTTGTGACGCGGATATCTTCGGGACTACCTATATATTAAGTGTGTGTGTTCTCCTAGCACCAGTTCTTTTAACTTGATGACGCAGAGGGTGCCTGTTGCAAAAGATATAGTTTTTACCTAATATGTCTTTCTAGTAGTAAAATTCTAATTGTAGGTTTTGGGTTGGTTTTCTACATGCTTAGACAGCTGCCTTTTTATTCTTATTTATAAAGGTCCATTTTACACATTGCTGCACATTCAATTGTAATGCACACTGAAGTGCCAGAAAAACTGCTACAGACAAGCTTATGCAAAATACATAGCAACGTCACCTATGCGCGCACTCGGTTACGTCCGCCAGTGTGTACATAAAGCGTTAGACATCCTTGCCAGCTGTCTGAGCTGTTTTCGGCATGAGAATGACATGTAATAACGATTTAAGCGATTTTCAACGCGGTGTCATAGTTGGTGCTCGTGAGATAGGCCATAGTACACTGGCGTGCAAAAATTAAGGACGAGACGGTTTTTCGAATGTAACGTCGTGCATAAGATCCCCAAGATGTAAGAATATGGGACAAGTGAGCAAAACCGTCCAAACACGGAATCCAAAGGATACAAAGGCACTCTATTGAAAAGGTAGCTTCGAGCACAACTGGACAGAAGAAAGAAACGTCCATTTGACAGGCGGCTGCCAAGGAAAATCCAGTCTTTAGTAGGGCATATGATCACCCCTTACTGCAATGTAGGATTTACAACGTCTGTCCATGCTGAAGACGAGGTTCTCAAGGAGCTGCTGAGGCACCGCATCCCATTCCTCTTGTAGTGCCAATCGCAGCTGCGGAATCGTTGCTGGCGGCTGGTGACGTGCTGCTAAGCATCTCCCGAGAAGGTCCACACGTGTTTGATTGGATTTAGGTCCGGGGACCTTGCGGGCCCATCCATGGGTTGAATATCTTCACTCTCCAACAACTCAGCGACAGCCACTGTGCGATGAGGTGTAGCGTTGTCTTCCATGAAGAGGAACTCAGGACCCACAGCACCTCATAACAGACGCACGTGAGGCAGAAGAACTTCGGTACAATAGCGGACACCAGTGACTGAACCTCCTTGGAAGATGTGGAGGTCAGTACGGCTACCAAGCATGATACCGTCCCAAACGAGAACTCCACCACCTCCAAAGTGGTCCCTTTCGATTATGTTGGAGGTGTGATTGCGTGTTCCCTGTTCTCTCCAGATGTGTATACGTCCAGAATCACTCTTAAGACTAAATCGGCTCTCATCCGTAAAGAGAACTCGACCCCATGGCTGATGTGTCCAGTTCTTGTGTTCCTGGCACCACAGAAACCGCCCTCTCCGATAAGCAGGCGTGAATGGCACACACCGTACTGGTCATCGTGCAAATAAACCACCTTTGTGCAGCCTCCTGGCCACGGTAAAACGCGATAACGGACGTCCAGTTGTCTGTTGCATGTGCATTTCGATTTTTCCCGCTGTCTGCCGTCTGTCTCTTCTCGTCTGTAGGACAATATACCGGTCGTTTGCCGCCGTGGTTGCTCGTGGACGACCACTGCTAAACTCTCAGACAGCTGTTCCTGTCGTTTGAAATACTCTCCAAGCTCGTGAAACGACGCTGTGAGCGATCCCGAACTCCTCGGCCACACTAGTCAAACTTCGACCTTCTTCCAACTTCCCAATGACGTGACCTCGGGTAAAGTCATCCAGATGTCGTCTATTGGATTGTCTGTTGGCCATATCACACGGTGGCAGAAACTCGACGTCGTTCAAACCGATGTACACCGTGCAATAGCTTTCACCGAATTGCTGAGCATACACCGCCCCCCCGCTACGTCATGCTGCATATATGCGCATGCCCTACCATACCGGACCCTAGTCTTTATCCTGAGTGGTCTTTCGTTCCGTTCTGCTTGCTCCTTCCGCTGTTATGCTAATTTCTTCTCTTCTTCTTTAAAAGACATTGGGTGAACGTGACCATCGTCAGCTGTCAAGAATTGTTTCACGCGATAGGCGTGCAACACTCTCGCAGGTATCATGGGAATTCAATGCTGGAGCCTCAACAAGCATTGGCGTCCGGACTGTGGAATGTACCCTGCACGATATGGGCTTTGGGAGCCGACGCCCAACTCGAATCCCCTTGATGGGTGCACGACACAAAGCTATGCGCCTCGCTTGGGCACGGCAACACCGCCACTGGACACTTGATGACTAGAAACAAGTAGCCTGGTCTGACGAGTAGCGTTTACAACTGTATCGGGCAGATGGAAGGATTTGTATGTGGCGCAAACCCCATGAAGCCATGGATTCCGCCTGTCAAGAGGGAACTGGCGGGGAGTCCGTAATGCTATGGGGTGTGTTCAGCTGGACTTCACTGGGACCCCTGGTACGTCTATAAACGTCAGCGACCGGCCAACGCTATGTGCGCATGCTTTCTGACGAGGTACACCCGTTCATGTCCTGCATTCATGCTGATAGGTTGGGCCTTTTCCAACAGAACAATGCACCTCCACACAAGTGTCCACATTATGGTTAGAGGAGCATTCATCTGAGTTTAGGTTGTTGCCATTCCCACCCAAGTACCCAGATCTGAACGTGATAGAAGAACACATTTGGGATGCCATGCAACGCGCTATCGAACACAGAAATCCGAGACCTCGGAATACACCCGACTTGTGGAACGCTCTGGAGGATGTATGGAGTGCATTGCCTACAGCATATTTCTAGAAGCTACGCCCCGTCGTATTTCTGCACTCCTGTGGGGGACCTACCAAGTATTAGACTGGTGTACAGTTTTTTTGGCACTTCAGTGTACTTATTTTGTTCTCATTGGAATCAATAATGTTCCAAATATTAGTTTATTGCTTTAATATATATTTTTTTAAATTATCTTATTCTATTGTTATTGTGGTTCCCTCTTCGTGGGTTTGTAGCAAGTTTTCTGTTTTAATGTTTGTGTACGCAGATACATTTCATTTTTATACAAACCTGACAATGTGTACTGCCGTCAGCTCAACAATCTGTACAGATAACTTACGCTGGAACGACCACCACTGTCGAACCTACAGCAAGACCTCTCACATCACGGGCGACCTGTCACAAGATCAGGGACTTTGGCTGGGAGCTGCTGTCACACGAGGCCCATTCCTTGGATGGACAGTGGTTCAACAACAGGAACAATGTCGAACGCACATATAAGGGTCGCCTGCAATCAAACAGTCAATTAAGAATTTATTTAATTTTAATGTTGTGATGAACACGTGCGTACGGACGCTTCATTCCGCCATTTTGTTCTTTCAACTAATAACTGACATTCTTCACCACCCATGTGGTACAATTTTAATCCTATGTGAGGATTAAGGGAGTGGTGCATGAACACCTGGGGCACCTGACCTTGAAGGGTCGGCTGCTCTAGTGCTTCTGTTAAACAAGTTTTCACACCGCGTTTGTACACGTGCAAGGTTGTGATCGCCTGCGGGTATCCGACGGCATTCCTCAGTTCAGGTATTTCACGTGCTGACAGGGGTAACGAGTTTTTCTTGCGCGTGCGTGGTAGAGGACCAAAAGAATTTAGAGAGACAGTTGAGCTTCGGTCGTCAAGGAGAGAGGGTCCTAGTTTGGACACCGGTTTTTGACGGAAGTGCTGCGGGTATCGCAGAAGTACAATGTGGTGAACGGAAGGAGGATTCCTTCGTCCACCGGGTATCGCGGAAAGAATTGTGAAAAAGTAGCACGTGGTCAGCACCCTGAGCGGGAAGCCATCGGAAACCCGTGAAGCAAATGTTATTGGAATAATAAAATCTTGCTGTTTTTTTAATTTCCGTGTACTGGACTGAGTTTCCTCGAGTCGAGGTAATTATTGTTCTACGCGACGACGCCTTGATAGCCAGATCGTACAGTACAGGCGAGGCGGTAGCTCTCTATACGGCGGGAAACAAAAGGTATTATCTAAGAATTGATATGTCTGGCCCTACAGCACACTTACACACTTCACTGCATCCAAGCCGCCACAATTTGGCACGGACAGTCTCCAACAGCTGTCCAGATGAAGGGAGCAGATTGTGGCAAATTATGGTGACCACATTTTGGACTGATTTGTACTTCTATTGTAACGTATACTTTAGATTCAGTTTCCTTTTGATTTTACTATCACTCGTTATTTTATTTTCCTATGTAAATTATCTTCTTACTTAACGAGATGTTATTTCTCCCGCTGAATGATATGTGGCAACGAGTATAGTCATGACGTGGTGGTAGGCAGTATAAATAGGCGCGTTCAACGATACCTAGGAGAGCTTTTGTTTATGTGCATAGAGAGCTTTTGTTTATGTGCATAGAGAGCTTTGTTTTATGTGTAAAGAGATCTTCGTTTGATGTAAAGAGAGCTCCGTTCTATGTGATTAGGTTCTTCGTCATTATTGTGCTCTGTGAAGTGTGTGTTGGATAATACCAGGTTTCCCTAATAAAAGGTTTTTTTTTAGTAAGTACGTTTTTCTCAGTTCATAGTTTTGTCAGACCTCTGTCTGGCTGTTAGGTCTCTTTCATTAACTGTTACTATTAACAACCAGCATAAGACTTTATTCATTAACAATTACTACAACAACAAACCAGATAAGAAAGTTTATTCATTATACACACACTTTCCGATACCCTACGTCTTCCACCATCTTCTGTATGTGTCTTCATTGGCTTCAAACGCTTCCAGCAGATCAGAGCAGACTTCCACCCTTCTATCCTTCAAATCGGATGTCAACTGCCACTTTGCACACCCTTTCCGATACCCTAAGTCTTCCACCATCTTCTGTATGTGTCTTCATTGGCTTCAAACGCTTCCAGCAGATCAGAGCAGACTTCCACTCTTCTCTCCTTGAAATCGGGTGTCAACTGCCACTTTGCACACACTTTCCGATACCCTAAGTCTTCCACCATCTTCTGTATGTGTCTTCATTGGCTTCAAACGCTTCCGGCAGACCAGAGCAGACTTCCACCCTTCTATCCTTCAAATCGGGTGTAAACTGCCACTTTGCACACACTTTCCGATACCCTAAGTCTTCCACCATCTTCTGTATGTGTCTTCACTGGCTTCAAACGCTTCCAGCAGATCAGAGCAACTTCCACCCTTCTCTCCTTCAATTCGGTGTCAACTGCCACTTTGCACACACTTTCCGTTACCCTAAGTCTTCCACCATCTTCTGTATGTGTCTTCATTAGCTTCAAACGCTTCCAGCAGATCAGAGCAGACTTCCACCCTTCTATCCTTCAAATCGGGTGTCAACTGCCACTTTGCACACACTTTCCGATACCCTAAGTCTTCCACCATCTTCTGTATGTGTCTTCATTGGCTTCAAACGCTTCCGGCAGACCAGAGCAGACTTCCACCCTTCTATCCTTCAAATCGGGTGTAAACTGCCACTTTGCACACACTTTCCGATACCCTAAGTCTTCCACCATCTTCTGTATGTGTCTTCACTGGCTTCAAACGCTTCCAGCAGATCAGAGCAACTTCCACCCTTCTCTCCTTCAAATCGGTGTCAACTGCCACTTTGCACACACTTTCCGTTACCCTAAGTCTTCCACCATCTTCTGTATGTGTCTTCATTAGCTTCAAACGCTTCCAGCAGACCAGAGCAGACTTCCACCCTTCTATCCTTCAAATCGGGTGTCAACTGCCACTTTGCACACACTTTCCGTTACCCTAAGTCTTCCACCATCTTCTGTATGTGTCTTCATTGGCTTCAAACGCTTCCAGAAGATCAGAGCAGACTTCCACCCTTGTCTCCTTGAAATCGGGTGTAAACTGCCACTCTGCACACACTTTCCGATACCCTAAGTCTTCCACCATCTTCTGTATGTGTCTTCATTGGCTTCAAACGCTTCCAGCAGATCAGAGCAAACTTCCACCCTTGTCTCCTTGAAATCGGGTGTCAACTGCCACTTTGCACACACTTTCCGTTACCCTAAGTCTTCCACCATCTTCTGTATGTGCCTTCACTGGCTTCAAACGCTTCCAGCAGATCAGAGCAACTTCCATCCTTCTCTCCTTCAAATCGGGTGTCAACTGCCACTTTGCACACACTTTCCGATACCCTAAGTCTTCCAGCATCTTCTGTATGTGTCTTCATTAGCTTCAAACGCTTCCAGCAGACCAGAGCAGACTTCCACCCTTCCAATCGGTGTCAACTGCCACTTTGCGCACACTTTCCGTTACCCTAAGTCTTCCACCATCTTCTGTATGTGTCTTCATTAGCTTCAAATGCTTCCAGCAGACAAGAGCAGACTTCCACCCTTCTCTCCTTCAAATCGGGTGTCAACTGCCACTTTGCACACAATTTCCGATACCCTAAGTCTTCCACCATCTTCTGTATGTGTCTTCATTGGCTTCAAACGCTTCCAGAAGATCAGAGCAGACTTCCACCCTTGTCTCCTTCAAATCAGGTGTCAACTGCCACTTTGCACACAATTTCCGTTACCCTAAGTCTTCCACCATCTTCTTATGTGTCTTCATTGGCTTCAAACACTTCCAGAAGATCAGAGCAGACTTCCACCCTTCTCTCCTTCAAATCGGGTGTCAACTGCCACTTTGCACACACTTTCCGATACCCTAAGTCTTCCACCATCTTCTGTATGTGTCTTCATTGGCTTCAAACGCTTCCAGAAGATCAGAGCAGACTTCCACCCTTGTCTCCTTGAAATCGGGTGTTAACTGCCACTTTGCACACACTTTCCAATACCCTAAGTCTTTCACCATCTTCTGTATGTGTCTTCATTAGCTTCAAACGCTTCCAGCATACCAGAGCAGACTTCCACCCTTCTATCCTTCAAATCGGGTGTAAACTGCCACTTTGCACACACTTTCCGTTACCGTAAGTCTTGCACTATCTTCTGTATGTGTCTTCATTAGCTTCAATTGCTTCTAGCAGACCAGAGCAGACTTCCACCCTTCTATCCTTCAAATCGGGTGTAAACTGCCACTTTGCACACACTTTCCGATACCCTAAGTCTTCCACCATCTTCTGTATGTGTCTTCACTGGCTTCAAACGCTTCCAGCAGATCAGAGCAACTTCCACCCTTCTCTCCTTCAAATCGGTGTCAACTGCCACTTTGCACACACTTTCCGTTACCCTAAGTCTTCCACCATCTTCTGTATGTGTCTTCATTAGCTTCAAACGCTTCCAGCAGACCAGAGCAGACTTCCACCCTTCTATCCTTCAAATCGGGTGTCAACTGCCACTTTGCACACACTTTCCGTTACCCTAAGTCTTCCACCATCTTCTGTATGTGTCTTCATTGGCTTCCAACGCTTCCAGAAGATCAGAGCAGACTTCCACCCTTGTCTCCTTGAAATCGGGTGTAAACTGCCACTCTGCACACACTTTCCGATACCCTAAGTCTTCCACCATCTTCTGTATGTGTCTTCATTGGCTTCAAATGCTTCCAGCAGATCAGAGCAAACTTCCACCCTTGTCTCCTTGAAATCGGGTGTCAACTGCCACTTTGCACACACTTTCCGTTACCCTAAGTCTTCCACCATCTTCTGTATGTGTCTTCATTAGCTTCAAACGCTTCCAGCAGACCAGAGCAGACTTCCACCCTTCCATCCTTCAAATCGGTGTCAACTGCCACTTTGCACACACTTTCCGTTACCCTAAGTTTTCCACCACCTTCTGTATGTGTCTTCATTAGCTTCAAATGCTTCCAGCAGACCAGAGCAGACTTCCACCCTTCTATCCTTCAAATCGGGTGTCAACTGCCACTTTGCACACACTTTCCGTTACCCTAAGTCTTCCACCATCTTCTGTATGTGTCTTCATTGGCTTCAAACGCTTCCAGAAGATCAGAGCTGACTTCCACCCTTGTCTCCTTGAAATCGGGTGTAAACTGCCACTTTGCACACACTTTCCGATACCCTAAGTCTTCCACCATCTTCTGTATGTGTCTTCATTGGCTTCAAACGCTTCCAGCAGATCAGAGCAGACTTCCACCTTTGTCTCCTTGAAATCGGGTGTCAACTGCCACTTTGCACACACTTTCCGTTACCCTAAGTCTTCCACTATCTTCTGTATGTGTCTTCATTAGCTTCAATTGCTTCTAGCAGACCAGAGCAGACTTCCACCCTTCTATCCTTCAAATCGGGTGTAAACTGCCACTTTGCACACACTTTCCGATACCCTAAGTCTTCCACCATCTTCTGTATGTGCCTTCACTGGCTTCAAACGCTTCCAGCAGATCAGAGCAACTTCCACCCTTCTCTCCTTCAAATCGGTGTCAACTGCCACTTTGCACACACTTTCCGTTACCCTAAGTCTTCCA
This sequence comes from Macrothele yani, assembly GCA_039090855.1. Lineage (NCBI taxonomy): Eukaryota > Metazoa > Arthropoda > Arachnida > Araneae > Macrothelidae > Macrothele > Macrothele yani. The sequence continues at coordinate 73,394,010 of CM077032.1, read as the reverse complement.
CCATCTTCTGTATGTGTCTTCATTAGCTTCAAACGTTTCCAGCAGACCAGAGCAGACTTCCACCCTTCTATCCTTCAAATCGGGTGTCAACTGCCACTTTGCACACACTTTCCGTTACCCTAAGTCTTCCACCATCTTCTGTATGTGTCTTCATTGGCTTCAAACGCTTCCAGAAGATCAGAGCAGACTTCCACCCTTGTCTCCTTGAAATCGGGTGTAAACTGCCACTCTGCACACACTTTCCGATACCCTAAGTCTTCCACCATCTTCTGTATGTGTCTTCATTGGCTTCAAACGCTTCCAGCAGATCAGAGCAAACTTCCACCCTTGTCTCCTTGAAATCGGGTGTCAACTGCCACTTTGCACACACTTTCCGTTACCCTAAGTCTTCCACCATCTTCTGTATGTGTCTTCACTGGCTTCAAACGCTTCCAGCAGATCAGAGCAACTTCCATCCTTCTCTCCTTCAAATCGGGTGTCAACTGCCACTTTGCACACACTTTCCGATACCCTAAGTCTTCCAGCATCTTCTGTATGTGTCTTCATTAGCTTCAAACGCTTCCAGCAGACCAGAGCAGACTTCCACCCTTCCATCCTTCAAATCGGTGTCAACTGCCACTTTGCACACACTTTCCGTTACCCTAAGTCTTCCACCATCTTCTGTATGTGTCTTCATTAGCTTCAAATGCTTCCAGCAGACCAGAGCAGACTTCCACCCTTCTATCCTTCAAATCGGGTGTCAACTGCCACTTTGCACACACTTTCCGTTACCCTAAGTCTTCCACCATCTTCTGTATGTGTCTTCATTGGCTTCAAACGCTTCCAGAAGATCAGAGCTGACTTCCACCCTTGTCTCCTTGAAATCGGGTGTAAACTGCCACTTTGCACACACTTTCCGATACCCTAAGTCTTCCACCATCTTCTGTATGTGTCTTCATTGGCTTCAAACGCTTCCAGCAGATCAGAGCAGACTTCCACCTTTGTCTCCTTGAAATCGGGTGTCAACTGCCACTTTGCACACACTTTCCGTTACCCTAAGTCTTCCACCATCTTCTGTATGTGTCTTCATTAGCTTCAAACGCTTCCAGCAGACCAGAGCAGACTTCCACCCTTCTATCCTTGAAATCGGGTGTCAACTGCCACTTTGCACACACTTTCTGATACCCTAAGTCTTCTAGCATCTTCTGTATGTGTCTTCATTGGCTTCAAACGCTTCCAGCAGATCAGAACAGACTTCCACCATTTTCTCCTTCAAATCGGGTGTCAACTGCCACTTTGCACACACTTTCCGTTACCCTAAGTCTTCCAGCATCTTCTGTATGTGTCTTCATTGGCTTCAAACGCTTCCAGCAGATCAGAGCAGACTTCCACCTTTGTCTCCTTGAAATCGGGTGTCAACTGCCACTTTGCACACACTTTCCGCTACCCTAAGTCTTCCACTATCTTCTGTATGTGTCTTCATTAGCTTCAATTGCTTCTAGCAGACCAGAGCAGACTTCCACCCTTCTATCCTTCAAATCGGGTGTAAACTGCCACTTTGCACACACTTTCCGATACCCTAAGTCTTCCACCATCTTCTGTATGTGCCTTCACTGGCTTCAAACGCTTCCAGCAGATCAGAGCAACTTCCACCCTTCTCTCCTTCAAATCGGTGTCAACTGCCACTTTGCACACACTTTCCGATACCCTAAGTCTTCCACCATCTTCTGTATGTGTCTTCATTGGCTTCAAACGCTTCCAGCAGATCAGAGCAAACTTCCACCCTTGTCTCCTTGAAATCGGGTGTCAACTGCCACTTTGCACACACTTTCCGTTACCCTAAGTCTTCCACCATCTTCTGTATGTGTCTTCACTGGCTTCAAACGCTTCCAGCAGATCAGAGCAACTTCCATCCTTCTCTCCTTCAAATCGGGTGTCAACTGCCACTTTGCACACACTTTCCGATACCCTAAGTCTTCCAGCATCTTCTGTATGTGTCTTCATTAGCTTCAAACGCTTCCAGCAGACCAGAGCAGACTTCCACCCTTCCATCCTTCAAATCGGTGTCAACTGCCACTTTGCACACACTTTCCGTTACCCTAAGTCTTCCACCATCTTCTGTATGTGTCTTCATTAGCTTCAAATGCTTCCAGCAGACCAGAGCAGACTTCCACCCTTCTATCCTTCAAATCGGGTGTCAACTGCCACTTTGCACACACTTTCCGTTACCCTAAGTCTTCCACCATCTTCTGTATGTGTCTTCATTGGCTTCAAACGCTTCCAGAAGATCAGAGCTGACTTCCACCCTTGTCTCCTTGAAATCGGGTGTAAACTGCCACTTTGCACACACTTTCCGATACCCTAAGTCTTCCACCATCTTCTGTATGTGTCTTCATTGGCTTCAAACGCTTCCAGCAGATCAGAGCAGACTTCCACCTTTGTCTCCTTGAAATCGGGTGTCAACTGCCACTTTGCACACACTTTCCGTTACCCTAAGTCTTCCACCATCTTCTGTATGTGTCTTCATTAGCTTCAAACGCTTCCAGCAGACCAGAGCAGACTTCCACCCTTCTATCCTTGAAATCGGGTGTCAACTGCCACTTTGCACACACTTTCTGATACCCTAAGTCTTCTAGCATCTTCTGTATGTGTCTTCATTGGCTTCAAACGCTTCCAGCAGATCAGAACAGACTTCCACCATTTTCTCCTTCAAATCGGGTGTCAACTGCCACTTTGCACACACTTTCCGTTACCCTAAGTCTTCCACCATCTTCTGTATGCGTCTTCATTAGCTTCAAACGCTTCCAGCAGACCAGAGCAGACTTCCACCGTTCTATCCTTCAAATCGGGTGTCAACTGCCACTTTGCACACACTTTCCGATACCCTAAGTCTTCCACCATCTTCTGTATGTGTCTTCACTGGCTTCAAACGCTTCCAGCAGATCAGAGCAACTTCCACCCTTCTCTCCTTCAAATCGGGTGTCAACTGCCACTTTGCACACACTTTCCGATACCCTAAGTCTTCCACCATCTTCTGTATGTGTCTTCATTGGCTTCAAACGCTTCCAGCAGATCAGAGCAACTTCCACCCTTCTCTCCTTCAAATTGAGTGTTAAATGCCACTTTGCACACACTTTCCGATACCCTAAGTCTTCCAGCATCTTCTGTATGTGTCTTCATTAGCTTCAAACGCTTCCAGCAGACCAGAGCAGACTTCCACCCTTCTATCCTTGAAATCGGGTGTCAACTGCCACTTTGCACACACTTTCTGATACCCTAAGTCTTCTAGCATCTTCTGTATGTGTCTTCATTGGCTTCAAACGCTTCCAGCAGATCAGAACAGACTTCCACCATTTTCTCCTTCAAATCGGGTGTCAACTGCCACTTTGCACACACTTTCCGTTACCCTAAGTCTTCCACCATCTTCTGTATGTGTCTTCATTGGCTTCAAACGCTTCCAGAAGATCAGAGCAGACTTCCACCCTTCTCTCCTTCAAATCGGGTGTCAACTGCCACTTTGCACATGTAACGTATACTCTAGATTCAGTTTCCTTTTGATTTTACTATCTCTCGTTATTTTATTTTCCTATGTAAATTATCTTCTTACTTAACGAGATGTTATTTCTCCCGCTGAATGATATGTGGCAACGAGTGTAGTCATGACGTGGTGGTAGGCAGTATAAATAGGCGCGTTCAACGATACCTAGGGAGAGCTTTTGTTTATGTGCGAGGAGAGCTTTTTGTTATATGCGGAGAGGTTTTGTTCGATGTGAAAAGAGCTACGTTATTTTGTGCCGAGAGCTTCGTTCTATGTGATTAGGTTCTTCTTCATTATTGTGACTAGTAGTGTGTGTGTGTGTTGGATGATACCAGGAGTTTCCAAATAAAAGGTTTTTAAGTAAGCACGTTTTTCTCAGTTCATAGTACTGTCAGACCTCTGTCTGGCCGTTGGGTCTCTTTTCTTTAAGTGTTACTATTAACAACCAGCATAAGACTTTATTCATGATATAATAATTACCACACAAACAGTAAAAAACTACTCCGTTATAATGGCACCCGAACTATCCTGATGACCCGACCGTTCAAAATCGCGCCATGGTGTGATGTTCTTACCACACCGCGAGATAGGAAAAATCAGAAAATCCCTTCTCCAGCGCTTCGAAAAATTAAAAAAAAAAAATGTGTGATGTAGCATTTCACACACCAGATTGACTGGGAGTTCTCAAGTGCACGTTCTACAGTGGATGGCTGCCTGCAACGATTCATGGTCACAGCTGACCCGTGAGCCATGCCCCCGGCCCTCTTTGGGGGGGGAGATGTGACGTACCTGCCAGCAGGACGCACACGACATAAAGGCAGATAGTAGTCAGAACAAACGTCCGCGTAGCTCAATTGGTAGAGTGACTTATTCCGGGAATGAGGGGATCCGGGTTCGAATCCTGGCGTGGACAGAAATGACGGAGAAATTTACTTCGTTATACTATATATGGCAATAAGCACTTTTTTGTTGCCTTGCATTTGCGGATATTACTTTCTTTCCAACCCAATATATCGTTTAACAGGTGAGCTCCGATCTTTTCAAGTTTTTCCACCACCCATATCATCGTGACAAAACTTATGAGTAGTTAAAGACGGATTCTGTCAACACATTCCTACCAAAGTCATTTATTGCACTGCACAACATCAGCTAAGCTGATATGCTTATGTAAACACTTTAATACAGGGTGTCTCACTCGCTACCGAACCCAGCATTTCTTTAATAATACACTGCTGGACAATTGCTAAGGACGGATCACAAACGGCTATATAGCGCGTAAAAAAGTAAGTGTGGTTGGATGCCAAGTGAAATAAAATAATGTCAGAATGCCAGGACATTACAAGAAAGACAATTTATTGTGCTCTGAAATCCAGAAGGCTTTGGAACATGTTCAAGGGACAAACAGGCCATTTTGTGCAGAATACGTAAACGTGAAAAAATGAAATTACCGTCCGCAGGCGTTCCGGCGTGAGATGTCAATACGGGATATGGTCACCATGGAGGGCGATGCAAGATTTCACACGTCGTGTCATGCTTTGCACAACATTATCAAGCAGCCGTTTCGGTAATTTATCCCATTCCTCTGTCAGTGCACGGATGAGGATGTCCTTGTTTATTGGAGGGCATTGGCGACCAGCAAGACTCCTCCCCAAAGCGTCCCACACATTTTCAATGGGATTCAGATCTGGAGAACGTGCTGGCCATACGAGGCGTTGAATATCCTCGCTCTCAAGACACTCCTGGACAGCGACTGTTCGATGACATGTTGCGTTGTCGTCCATGAAAATGAATCTATCACCGACAGCACCACGGAACATGCGAACATGAGGTAGCAGAACATCATTAATGTATCGTTGGCCAGTCATAGTCCCAGTTGGAAGCACATAGAGAGACGTACGGCCATTGATCATGATGCCAGCCCATACCATGATACTACATGTCGGATATCGGTCCCTTTCCTGTATGTTTGCTGGACAATATGCAGTACCAATATCACGCCAGATCAGTTGTCGTCGACAATCAGACGATAGAGTGTATCTACTCTCATCTGAGAAGAGGACAGCAGACCAGTCGTTATCAGTCCAATTGCGATGTTGATTACAGCATTGCAAACGGGCGGTACGGTGACGTCTGGACAATGGGATGCACACAACAGGACGGCGGGCGTATAGTACTCCTTCATGCAGACGTCTGGCGACAGATTTTCGGGAGATCCGCTTGCCAGTAGCAGCCATAAACTCATTTGCTACCTCACTAGCTGTGCTGCGCCGGTGTCTTTTTGTTGATAGCACTATGTACCGATCTTCTGCAGGTGTCGTACTGCGAACACGACCTCCCCCGTGACGTTTGCTACACTCTCCATTTGTTTGAAATGATTTCCAAAACCTTGGAACAACACTGTGGCTGACGTCGAACTCTCTGGCAACATCTGTTATTTTTCACCCTTCTTCAATCTTGCCAATAATACGGCCACGCGTAAAATCATCTAGGTGATGTCGGGAAGACATACTGAAAATTGCAAGTTCGTCAATTGATTCTTTCCCTTTCAACTTTGCTTTTGAACAACACCGGTCAATACGCGTCAAATCCTTTATATCTCTTATCAGCGCTATGACGTCACGAACAAGTTCGGCAATCCAAAATTTGCATACGCATAACACGTCTTACTGTATCCCGCACTTATGCTAATTTCCACATTTTCCTGCTTTCCATTTTATGGTTGCTATCGTTGCTATTGTCATCCGTCCTTAGCAATTGTCCGGCAGTGTATTAGCACCAATGAGGATATTGCAACAAAATTTGAAGTGGACTTACCTCATTTCGTGAGAAATCTGATACAACATGTGCTGGAAGTGGCCACCATTTGCATCCAGACAGCATTGAACCTGGCGCCGTCCACCAGCCAGCCGGATGCGTCTCTCTGCTGCTTTGTTATGCCGTTTCGATGAGCGTGTTTACACAATACGGTTGTTGACCGTGAGTGCTCGTGCTCGTGGCTGTTCGCGTACGTGTGAAAATGCATCGGTATGCACAGTGCGTCAAAGAATTTTTAAGACTGGGTCTGTAAAATGAAATAGAAACAAGAAATTATAATTTGTTTTGGTTTGTTATTCAAAATAAGTCCCTCCGGCTTCAATACACTTGTTACAGCGATTTAATAATGCTTTGCGGAATTGCCTCCAAAGCAAGCGTCGAAGTTGTTTGTATGGTCGAAATATCATCAGAATAACACCCTTTTAACGTCATTTTAAGTTTTGGGAACAAAGAAAACTCGCAGGGTGCTAAATCAGGCAAATGCGGTGGATGATTCAACACACAGACGTTATTTTTCGCCAAAAATCTACGAACAAGAAGTTAGGTGTGACTGGGTGCATTATCGTGCAACAAACATCAACTGTTTTCATCTCGACATCCTGGACAAATGCAACAAATTCTGCCCATCAAACGCCTCAAAACATTTAAATAAAACTCACCAGTAATTGTTTGTCCACTTGGAACAAATTCTTTGCGGATAATAACCTTACTATCGAAGAATGTAATGAGCATTGTTTTGATTTTTGATGGAACTTTTCTTGTTTTTTTGGCTTGTGCTAGGTTTTTGACTTCCATTCCGCACTTTGTCGCTTTGTTTTAGGATCATATTGAAAACACCATGTTTGATCACCAGTAACAATGTGCACTTCTCCTTGATTTTTGTTCATTGGTTAACGTGTGTGGAACAAATTCAGCACAGACTTTTGTTTTGCCCAAATCTTCATGCAGGATGGTTTGAATCGTATCTTTGTTCATGTTTAAAGACTCTTCCATCATTCTTCGTGACGCACATCGATTGTTTGCCACAAAATCACGCACTTTTTCAATAATCTCAGGTGTCGTAGATGAACTTGGTCTTCTGGAATGCTTATCATCTTCTAGCGTCTCTCTTCCATCCAAAAACATTTGTGCCACAGGAAAACATTTGATCTACTTAAAGGAAACTCGCCGTAAACTTGTTTCATCATTTGGTATGTTTCCGAGGCACCTTTACCAAGTTTTGCGTTAAATTTAATAACAGCCCTTTGTTCCATCTTAATAATTCAACATGAAAAAATTTGTACTTCTCTAATGAACGCCCGTTTCGTTTGAGTTACTTTAACAACTGCGCAGTACTTTTGGCAGAAAGCAAGCAGATGGTCACGGTTTATAACGCATTCGTGATTACACTGGTGGCGCCACTGTAGGCTGAAATCTAGCGCCAGTCTTCAAAATTCTTTGACGCACTGTGTACTCTGGAAAAGCAGGTGTTTATTGTTCTCACTTATTGGAAAAGAGAATCGATAAAGTCTCGTCAACAGCAATTCCTGGGGAGGTTTGCCGGCAGACATCCGCCGAGCAAGTCCACCATTTGGGCATTGTCGAAGAAATTGGAAACCAAGGGGACTTTATTAGACGACCATGCAGCAGGTCGTCCACATATGTCCGAGGAAACGATCCAGAATGTAAGGACCGACTACTTGCGTCTCCCAGGAAGTCACTTTGCCGACTGTCACAGGAAACAGGGTTGTCCAAAAGCACTTGTCAACGTGCTGTGACAAAAAGCGAAGCTTCGTGCGTACCGTATCTCCGTGGTCTACGAACTGAAAGCGCCTGACCACGTGAAACGAGTGACATACTGACGATGGTTTCACACATTTCTTCAGCAAAATCCGGGCATTCTAGACTACATGTGGCTCTCGGACGAGGCGTAGTTTTACCTGTCCGGATACCTCAATTCTCAAAATTCCCGTATTTGGGCCAGTGAGAATCCCAATGCGATAAATGAAAAAACCCTTAATTCACAGAAAATTGGTGTTTGTTTTGGGATGACCTGACACCGCATAATTGGTCCCATCTTCTTCGATACAACCATCACAACAGCTGCAGATATGGAAATCTTCAACACCTTTGTAAATCAATTGGACGGCGAAGAACTCTCCATTGGATATTACCAGCATGATGGAGCGACATAAAACACATCACACACCAGTATGGCCGAAATTCAGTTCTTTTTCTACGACCACGTCATTTTGAAGGGTCTATGGTCACTGCGCTCGTCAGAAATGGCACCTCCTGATTACTTTTTATGGGGACATCTAAAAGGGAGAGTTTACCAAACGAAACCGCGAACTATAGATGCCTCGAAAGCAAACATCACCGAAGAAATTCAGGCAGTGACGGCTGGCGTACTGGCAAGGACTTTCCACAATATGGTGTGCTGGGTTCAAATGCTTTTCTGGACGCAAATGGTAGCCACCCAGGTAGCAATATTATGTTGGACCAACTGTGGGCTTTCAACGGTCGGCCCAGCGACGAGGCGACTTGGCGGCCAACAATTGGATATGTGTTGGTTCAACGGTTGGACCCACATTGGAAAATTGTTGCAAACAGTTTTCCAATGTGATCATGTGTTCTTGGACAACCATGGTTGGTCATGTGTTGTTGGACAACCATCGGACAACCGCTAAGTGGTCATTTGTTGATAAATGGTTGGTCATGTGTGGTTGGAAAAACCGTTGGCCAATCTTCGATAAGCAACGCAACCTTCGCCCAACGCTGCCAACGCAAAAATATCATTGGGCCAACCGTTGGCCAATGTCAGTGTGCTACTTGGGCACTTCCAGCACATGTTGTGATGTCATTACATTTTGCAGGAAATGAGGTAAGTCCACTTCAAATTTCGTTACAATATCTTCATTGGTGTTAATATTATTAAAGAAATGCCAGGTTCAATGCTGTCTGGACGCAAATGGTGGCCACTTCCAGCACATGTTGTGATGTTATCACATTTCGCACGAAATGAGGTAAGTCCACTTCAAATTTCGCTGCAATATCTTCATATTATTAAAGAAATGCAGGGTTCTGAAACGAGTGGTACACCTTGTACTATTAAATTAAACTGTATCGAAACACTCAAAAATCAATATGATTTATCAGTATAAAAATACTTTGGGATTTCAAAATATACTCTGAAATTTTCTTTTAAAATAGTGATCCTTTGTGTACATATAAAGCACTGAACTATGATCCATTGAACAGTAACATTATTAAAGACCACATCAACTAAAAATATTATATTAAATAATAATAATAAACTTTAGCAAAATAAATTACAGTAGAACACCATTTATACATTCCTCACATATGTTTTTCTCATTTAAACATAATATGTTGCCGGTCAAAAATATTTATTGCTGTAAGTATTAAATTTTATGAATTGTGCATTAATCAAATCAGCTTTCTTTGCATGCATTTATGCGTTAAATTGTGGTGGTGTGAATTAGAAATTAAGGTGGTTCCACCTAAAACCTTTGCCCTATGCTTCCAATGGTAAAAACTTCTGTCGACATTTTCTTCGCAATTAATGCATTCCCAAAGATGAAAGCTGAACCAGTGGCGCAGTGGTCTAGGCAATGGCTTCTGATCATTCATCTGAAAGGGGTCCGGGTTCGAATCCCAGTGAGGCGTGCATGTTGTGTTTGTCTTACGCACTGTCTCTCTCCCTTCCCTGGAATCAGTGGCCCTAAATTAGGGATGTGCGACTGCTCATAGCCCATTGAGTTGCTCACAGTGGTCGTCAAACCTCCAATAAAAAAATAAAAAAAAAGATGAAAATTTACAAACTTTAAATTATAGCATGGCATACTTAATATTTGCTAAAACTTATCCATAATTATATTTAAAATCAATCATTTTTCCTTGGCTAATGTTGAAAACAGCTAATAGATGGCGCAACCTGTACATTGATGACGCCAGTGCAAAAAAAAAATGTTTGATGGCTTATTTCAGAATCAGCCGTCAAACATTGATTTCTAATTCTGAAATAAGCTATAAAACAATTACTTTTTTGACTCATGTCATCACCGTACAGGTCACGACATCTATAAGCAGGTCTCAACATAACCCAAAGAAAAATTATTGATTTTTATTTTAATTACATTTAAGTTTTAGCAAATATCAAGTACACCATATTTTAATTTAAACTTATTGATGTGCACACTTTCATCCATTAATTGCAAAGAAAATGCCTACAGAAGTTTCTACTGTTGGTAACATAGGGTAGAGTTTTTAGGCGAAACCACCTTAAAACCATTTGAATGCAGTTTACCAAACCCTCTTTCCATCCACCCACTTTGCCACAGATTACATTTTCCAACCCCCTACCTTTAGCTCTTCCTATTTTCCATCATCTACCTGCTCAATGTCTCATTCTGTGGAATGTACACATTCTCCCTGAGCAACTATTGGTCAGCTAGTTGACACCTGCTCCTAATGGCTACACCACTTGTTACAACAGAATAATGTGCTGCCTTCTAGGAAAGGAAACCAGCCATTTCATTTACAGAGTTCGTACTCATTTTTAAGAACAAAAATTAAGTAAGTTTTTCAGGAATTCCACGAATCTTGATTTCCAGTCCCCATATACATAGTAGGATCCAAAAGTTCCCAGACTGTGCCTGTATGGTAAAGTATTTACACTATATTGACAAAAGTCACCCATCCCTTTAAAAGCAAATGAACAGATCCGCTGTGTTGTTAAGCAGCACAGTACAGCTCCAAATGGTATAAAAACAAGCCTGCAGCTGACCACGATCATATCGCACTGTGAGGTTCGGTGAAAATGTCATGGCGGGAGAGAACTGACTTTGAGAAAGGAAAGATTGTTGGGTGTTATATTAGTGGGTTGTCCATAAGAGAATAATACAAGCCTGCAGCTGACCGCAATCATATCGCACTGTGAGGTTGAGTGAAAATGTCGCTGAACTGACTTTGAGAAAGGAAAGATTGTTAGGTGTTATATTAGTGGGCTGTCCATAAGAGAATAATACAAGCCTGCAGCTGACCACGATCATATCGCACTGTGAGGTTGGGTGGAAATGTCGTGGCGGGAGAGAACTGACTTTGAGAAAGGAAAGATTGTTGGGTGTTATATTAGTGGGTTGTCCATAAGAGAATAATACAAGCCTGCAGCTGACCGCGATCATATCGCACTGTGAGGTTGAGTGAAAATGTCGCTGAACTGACTTTGAGAAAGGAAAGATTGTTGGGTGTTATATTAGTGGGTTGTCCATAAGAGAATAATACAAGCCTGCAGCTGAACGCGATCATATTGCACTGTGAGGTTGAGTGAAAATGTCGCTGAACTGACTTTGAGAAAGGAAAGATTGTTGGGTGTTATATTAGTGGGTTGTCCATAAGAGAATATTACAAGCCTGCAGCTGACCGCGATCATATCGCACTGTGAGGTTGAGTGAAAATGTCGCTGAACTGACTTTGAGAAAGGAAAGATTGTTGGGTGTTATATTAGTGGGTTGTCCATAAGAGAATAATACAAGCCTGCAGCTGACCGCGATCATATCGCACTGTGAGGTTGAGTGAAAATGTCGCTGAACTGACTTTGAGAAAGGAAAGATTGTTGGGTGTTATATTAGTGGGCTGTCCATAAGAGAATAATACAAGCCTGCAGCTGACCGCGATCATATCGCACTGTGAGGTTGAGTGAAAATGTCGCTGAACTGACTTTGAGAAAGGAAAGATTGTTGGGTGTTATATTAGTGGGCTGTCCATAAGAGAATATTACAAGCCTGCAGCTGACCGCGATCATATCGCACTGTGAGGTTGAGTGAAAATGTCGCTGAACTGACTTTGAGAAAGGAAAGATTGTTGGGTGTTATATTAGTGGGTTGTCCATAAGAGAATAATACAAGCCTGCAGCTGACCGCGATCATATCGCACTGTGAGGTTGAGTGAAAATGTCGCTGAACTGACTTTGAGAAAGGAAAGATTGTTGGGTGTTATATTAGTGGGCTGTCCATAAGAGAATAATACAAGCCTGCAGCTGACCGCGATCATATCGCACTGTGAGGTTGAGTGAAAATGTCGCTGAACTGACTTTGAGAAAGGAAAGATTGTTGGGTGTTATATTAGTGGGTTGTCCATAAGAGAATAATACAAGCCTGCAGCTGACCGCGATCATATCGCACTGTGAGGTTGAGTGAAAATGTCGCTGAACTGAATTTGAGAAAGGAAAGATTGTTGGGTGTTATATTAGTGGGTTATCCATAAAAGAAACCAAGAGGCATTTAAACATACCCAAGTCAACTGTTTTAGATGTACTGAATAAGCGGAAGACACATGGCATGCCTGAAGCAGCAAAACGTACCGGCAGACCAAAGAAAATCAGTGATAGAAGACATCGAAGCCTCAGGAGAGTCGTTACAGCTAATCGACAGAGTACTGCACAAGACCTCAGTGTACAAATGAGTAGAAATGCTGGAACTTCGGTATGTACATGTACCATTCGCGGAGAACTTCATTCCATGGGTTACTGTGGCCATGCGGCTGCTCATAAGCCTTTCATCTCCACTCTGAATGCTACTCGTCGTTTAGCATGGTGTAAAGAACATTTATCGTGGACCGTAGATCAATAGAAACGGGTCCTATGGACTGATGGATCCAGATACATTATGCATTCATCGGTCTGATGGGCATGTGTGGGTATGGTGGCAGCCGGGGCAACACTATTTACCACAGTGTACTGTTCCTACGATTAAGTTTGGAGCTGGCAGTGTACTAGGGGGTGGTGTCGTGGTTTGGTCCCAGCCCATTGGTTATCATGGACAATCCTGTTAATGAGCATGTCTACCTCGATATTCTGGCTATTATGCCCTACCAACTCTGTGGCAATACCATGGAACCTAGCCTTGTTGGTACCAGCAGGATAATGCACCAAGCCATAAAAGCAAGGACTGTTATTTCCCACCTAGTGTATATTACGTTCCGCTTCAAAACCTGTTTTGATGTTCACATGCAAAGCTCGGGTGTCACAATTCAACTGCAGGCAAACATGGCAAATTTAAACACATTTATGCACAGAACTGAGTAAACTGATAAAACCTGAGCACCTGCTTTAAATACTAAGGAATTGTTAAAACACTTTTAAGGGCCTTACAATGCAAATCTAAAATAGAGAGTTTTTAAGGATTTCTAAGCACCATACGAACCCTGATTTATATGTTTTTTTGAATTATACGCTCATTTTACTTGGTCCCTTGAGAAAAATATAAACGAGGTTCCACTGTATTTATTAAAGATCACAGCAACAGGAAATGTCAGAAGTACTACAGAATTTAGTGAATGTACTATAACTAGTCACAAACAAAATAGACTTGTCCATTCTTGTCTTAAGTTACCATGTTATAAAAACATGCAAATTATCAGACATATTGCCTTAGATACGCACATTACTTTAAAAAATCATGAAACAAAAATTTAAACATCTGAACACATAAATCAAAATAACTAGCTCCCATTTCTTCTTATCACTGCATAACATGACATAACAACTGAGGGAAATGCTGATGTGGTGATGGATATTCAAATTTTTGAAAGGAACCATTTCTTTTTCCTAAAGACAAAATACATTTCATCAAAACATAGATAACAAACTCATCTGAGTTTCAATGTTCAAGCAGAACAAATGGATTCACCTCTTTAAAATTTGAAAGCTATGAAATAAACATGCTAAACATTCAAACTACCATCGCAACACATACTAAGGTAACTGGAACATTCTGAGCCCCACAAGAAAAATAATTATAATAAAAAAAATATTTATACACTATCTACCAACAAGTAATTGGACACCTGTGATAGCAAAGGAAAACAAAGTTTATTCACCTTCAATAGTTGGTGGAGCCTCCAAGAGCGGCGATTACAGCTGCGACCCTCCGGGGCATACTCTCAACCATGCATTGTACGACGGCTAGCGGTATTTTCTTCCACTCGGCTTGGAGAAGACAGGTCAGTTCCTTCAACGATTTCGGACAGTGGGGGCACCCCTTAAGTCGATGCTCCAACTTGTCCCACAGGGCTCGATAGGGTTAAGGTCCGGGCTCTGCGCAGGTCGGTCCATTCGATTAACCCCATTGTCACCATACCAAGCCATGGTGGACCTCGCAACATGACAGGCGGCATTTTCATTCTGAAAGTAACATGGGTCCACCCTGTAAAACTGCCACAACATAGGAAGTGCATGGTCATTCAAAATGGTGCAGTAGGTCTCGGCATTGAGTCTACCAGGAATTGCGACCAAGGGTCCCGTGCCATACCAGGAGAAACACCCCCATAGCATAATTTCACCACCGCCGAACTTCACAGTTGGCACAATACATTCCAACAGGAGGCGTTCTCCAGGCAGACGCTAAACCCAGACCCTGCCATCCGAACGGTAGAGGGTGAACCTTGACTCCAGAGAACCTGTTTCCACTGTTCAATGGTCCACTGTCAATGTTCTTTGCACCACGTTAGCCGAGCAGCGCTATTGGACTTGGTGATCAAAGGCTTGTGGGCGGCAGCACATCCATAATAACCGAGCAGATGGGCTTCCTTACGGATGGTATTCATCGAAAGAACACTCCCGGATGCCTGTTGAAACTCTTCACGGATGTGGCCCATCGATTTGCTGCAGTTCTTCCGAATTTCTCTGGCCAGCACCCGTCGGTCTCTAACTCCCAGTTTTGTGGGTCTGCCGGGTCGGGGCACATTCCGACAGTCACCTCTCATCTTCCACTTGCCAATCACGTAGGCCACTGTCGATTTTGGATATTTCAACTCGCTGGATATGTCACGTATGGATCGGGAATTTCTGAGATATCCAACGATTACACCTTTCTGGAAATCAGAGAGCTCCGAACTGCGTGGCATCTTGCATGCGACTGGTTGCGTTGTTGCTTCCCACACGATATTTAACGGCGGCGGCCGTGACATGTATCAGGACCGCAGATATCGTCCATTGCAGGGGTGTCCAATTACTTGTTGGTAGATAGTGTATATACTAAATTATTTCTATGCTTTCTAAGGAATAACATATTTGGAAGTGCAATTTACTGTATGTTACTACGTTCAAAAAGTTCCGGAACTTTTTATAATAAAAAGAATGAGTACAGATAATACCTGTTTATGCGGTGTTTCCTTCGAAGTAGTTATCCCGTGTAACTATACATTTTTTCCAGCGCTCATACAAAGATTTAAATGCAGATTGCGAGCCTTCTTTTGCCACATCCTCCAGTGCCTCCGTCGCAGCTTGTTGCGTTGCTCCTTAAGTAAATTCTTCATCCGGGGAAAAAGGAAAAAGTCACACAGAGCAAGATCAAGGGAATAAGCTGGTTGTGGAAGAACAGGAATGTGATGTTTGGACAGGTAATCAAACACCAGGAGGGATCTGTGAGCCAGCGCATTATCGTGATGGAGCACCCACGAGTTGGACTTCCAAAGATTGGGTTGCTCGAGTCTCACTGATTCTCGGAGACGTTTCAGGATGTTGACGTACACTTCTCTAGTGACCGTACGGCCATGTTGAAGGAATTCCTTGTGTGCAACCCCCTTGCAATCAAAGAAAACTGTTAACAAGGCCTTTCCTTTGGAGCGGTCAGCCTTGAACTTTTTTGGTTGTGGTGACGACAGTGATTTCCACACTTTTGACTTATAACGAAGTAAATTTCTTCGTCATTTTTATCCGCGCCGGGGTTCGAACCCGGGTCCCCTCATTCCGGAATAAGTTGCTCTACCAGTTGAGCTACGCGGACATTTTATTCTGATTCCTATTTGCCTTTATGTCGTGTGCATCCTTCTGGCAGGTACGTCACATCTCCTGGTACGTTACATCATCTCCCCCTTATTTTTTTTTTTTTTTTTTTTTTTTGGAAGTGCTGGAGAAGGGATTCTCTTATTTTTCCTATCTCGCGGTGTGGAAATAACATCACACCATTGTGAGATTTTGAACGGTCGGGTCATCCGGATAGTTCGGGCGCCATTATAACGAAGTGAATTTCTCCGTCATTTTTGGTCTACGCCGGGATTCGAACCCGAGGCCGCTTATTCCGGAACAAGTCGCTCTACCAACTGAGCTACGCAGACATTTGTTCTGATTCCTATCTGCCTTTATGTCGTGTGCGTCCTGCTGGCAGGAACGTCACATCTCCTCTCCTGGTACGTTACATCATCTCCCCCTTATTTTATTTATTTATTTTTTTTTTCGAAGTGCTGCTCTTATTTTTCCTATCTCGCGGTGTGGAAATAACATCACACCAATGCGAGATTTTGAACGGTCGGGTCATCCGGATAGTTCGGGCGCCATTATAACGAAGTAAATTTCTTCGTCATTTTTATCCGCGCCGGGGTTCGAACGCGGGTCCCCTCATTCCGGAATAAGTTGCTCTACCAGTTGAGCTACGCGGACATTTTATTCTGATTCCTATTTGCCTTTATGTCGTGTGCATCCTTCTGGCAGGTACGTCACATCTCCTGGTACGTTACATCATCTCCCCTTATTTTTTTTTTTTTTTTTTTTTTTTTGAAGTGCTGGAGAAGGGATTCTCTTATTTTTCCTATCTCGCGGTGTGGAAATAACATCACACCATTGCGAGATTTTGAACGGTCGGGTCATCCGGATAGTTCGGGCGCCATTATAACGAAGTAAATTTCTCCGTCATTTTTGGTCTACGCCGGGATTCGAACCCGAGGCCGCTTATTCCGGAACAAGTCGCTCTACCAACTGAGCTACGCAGACGTTTGTTCTGACTACTATCTGCCTTTATGTCGTGTGCGTCCTGCTGGCAGGTACGTCACATCTCCTCTCCTGGTACGTTACATCATCTCCCCCTTATTTTTTTTTTTTTTTTTTTTTTGAAGTGCTGGAGAAGGGATTCTCTTATTTTTCCTATCTTGCGGTGTGGAAATAACATCACACCAATGCGAGATTTTGAACGGTCGGGTCATCCGGATAGTTCGGGCGCCATTATAACGAAGTAAATTTCTTCGTCATTTTTATCCGCGCCGGGGTTCGAACCCGGGTCCCCACATTCCGGAATAAGTTGCTCTACCAGTTGAGCTACGCGGACATTTTATTCTGATTCCTATCTGCCTTTATGTCGTGTGCGTCCTTCTGGCAGGTACGTCACATCCCCTGGTACGTTACATCATCTCCCCCTTATTTATTTTTTTATTTTTTCATAGTGCTGGAGAAGGGATTCTCTTATTTTTCCTATCTCGCGGTGTGGAAATAACATCACACCATTGCGAGATTTTGAACGGTCGGGTCATCCGGATAGTTCGGGCGCCATTATAACGAAGTAAATTTCTCCGTCATTTTTATCCGCGCCGGGGTTCGAACCCGGGTCCCCACATTCCGGAATAAGTTGCTCTACCAGTTGAGCTACGCGGACATTTTATTCTGATTCCTATCTGCCTTTATGTCGTGTGCGTCCTTCTGGCAGGTACGTCACATCTCCTGGTACGTTACAGACTGTCGGTTGGATTGGGGGTCGTAGAGAAAGCGCCAAGTCTCAATCACCAGTGATCAATCGATTCAAGAGATCGGGATCTGAATCCACCGCATCAATGTTATCCCCGCAAACTCGCATGCTCTCATCCACTTTTGTTTGTGTGTTGGCACACATGATGTATGCCCAGTTTCTCTATTAAAATGGCATGGCAACTTCTGCAATTGCTGCTACAGTTTTTCGACGGCCATTTTTCGCAATTTCTTAGACAATGGCGATTTGTTCATCCGTTGTGGATGTTGAAGGTCGTCCTGACCTCTCATCGTCCCCGATACTCTGTCGCTCCTTTTCGAATCGTCGATGCCACTCGTAAACTCTAGTTTGACTCATTGCACTCTCACCGTACACTGACTTAATCATTTGAAAAGTCTCAGCGAAAGATTTTCCGAGCAGAACACAAAATTTTACACCTGAGTGCTGTTCGAAATTCGTCATCATTGTCCTCACGACAGAGAGCCTCGAATGCCTGTAATCACAAACTACGCACATATGCTGTACATGTTGGATCTGGATGAAACCGGTTCTGGCTGGTCAGTCACACTTGCTCAGTAGGGAATGATGTAATTCACTGACATTTGGCAAATATTCAAAAAGTTGCAGAACTTTTTGAGCGTAGTAGTATACTCACATATAAGCCAAAGGTTTTACAAAAAATCCTGATTTCAAAGTGGGGGTTGACTCTATGCTGGTCAGTAAAAAATAGAGCTGGAACTCCGAAGCATTATGTGAACTCTCCCGTTGCATTTGCAGGAAGGTTTGTTTACATGTTTGACTGTGGCTCTCTGTGCGTCACTATGCGATAGTTTTCTGACCTTTTGCCTGTTATATCATCAGCCATGACCCCACTTTGGGTGGCCGGGGCATAGTTATGAACAGCAACTTGCAGATATGATTATTCTGCTCTAAAGACATTGCAGAGAAATGCCACTTCTTCCATCAGCAATGGCATACACACAATACAGAAGGAGACTAAACAAAGACACCGCTCTTTCCACATTTTATCAACACATAGCAACCAAAAAACTGTTATCTGGTCACTGCTGGGGATCCGAATCCCAGATCCCTCGACATCTAGCCGAGCATGTTAGCCTTATGCTGCGGTGGCCAACAATCAATGGCGCTATGTGTGTTTTTCTGTCAGCTGCTGACATCATAGATCCAGAAGATGGGCTCAGCTACTGAGACGTCTCCATCTGCTGGGCACTAACAACACTGGCTATATTGCAGCAGTTAAATCCAAAGGGAGAGATCCAAAATGAAAACCCAAAGGGAGAGACCAAAGTTAAATCCAAAGGGAGAGATCCAAAGTTAAATCCAAAGGGAGAGACCAAAATTAAATCCAAAGGGAGAGATCCGAAAGTTAAATCCAAAGGGAGAGATCGAAAGTGAAAATCCTCCAAGTACCTGACGCCACATATTTGGAGGATTTTCACAGAAGGAGACATTGATTTCATACCGAAGTAACAAGAAAATTACGATTTCAGAGATTTTTCACATTCCATTCTACATATTTATTTGTGTCCATTAAAAAAAAAATATATATATATATACAGGGTGATTCAGCTAAGCGTGCACAAACTTCTGGGAGGGGTAGTTGCACAAAGACAAATCAGAATTACATAGAAATGCAGGGTCGGAAACATCATCTTCACGTGCTAGTGTACAGAGAGGACGAGAAGTGAAAGAGCAGCATGTGTGAGAACAAAATGCTCTTTATTACTCACAAGACACTTGCGAAATGCATTGAGGTTACAGAAGGTGTACAAAGTTGCGACCATGAGCTGTAACGCACACTTGACATCGTCGGAACATGGAATAACGTACATTTTGGAAAATTTCTGGCGTGTCTTGGACATCCGAAGAAGCTACAGAGATGCGTGCTATAAGGCCCTCATCACTTTCACCGGGGGTGTCGTACACCAGTCTTTTGATGTAACCCCAGAAGAAGTAATCAAGGCATGCTAAGTCCGGCGATCTTGCAGGCCAATGAACAGGACCACCACGCCCGATCCACTGATGTCCAAAGGTCATGTTTAAGTGACGATGAACGTCATTGCTCAAATGGGCGTGGGCCCTATCGTGCTGGAACCACATTGCACGGTGCAGCGACTGAGGGACCTATTGTTCCTTCAATAGCTCTGGCAAGACGTCCTCCAGAAATATCCGGTAACTCCTTCCATCCAGACAAGGGGGTATGAGGTATGGGACAATTAAGTGGTCCCCAACGATGTCGGCCTAAACATTAACAGCAAAACGGTTTTGTGCTGCACGTGTTCGTACAGCATGGGGGTTATCCACCACCCATACATGTGCGTTATGTGCATTGAAGCAACCTTCCCATGTACAGCATGCTTTATCTGTGAAGAGCACAGAAGCAGGAAATTGGAGTTCTGCCGCACTCTTCTGCAGGTACCATTGCACAAATGCAATGAGCTGAGGGTAATCTTTGGGGCTTAGGGTCTGAATGTGCTGCACATGATATGGATGCAATTGGTCTTTGTGCAGAACCCTCCATATGGTGTATTGGGACAGACTGAGCCGATGAGTAATTGCTCATGTGGTGGCACTTGGATTGTCTGCTGTATGACCTAACACATTCTGTTTGCTGGCAGGAGTGCGTACAGAATGTTCCCAACACATGGCAGGCCCCTGGAAAGAACTAGTGTCGCATAACCTCCGATGCAGTCGTGGAAACACATGGTGTGTTTGGCACTCGTCTCATCGGGTACTGTTCCTAGTACGGTCGCACGGTGGCTCGTCCGTTGCAGTCGCTCCTCCGTATGCGAGATGCATATCAGCCATTTCCGCGTTCATGAACTCAGTCGTCCTACGTGCTTTTAGTCTACCCGACAGTTGAGAGTGCGCCCTCAGAGGACACTAAGAAAACCCTGAAAACTGCAGTAAACCCAACTAAACTGCAGATAGGGGTCAAAAGCTTTCGGAGCATAAGGAAAGGAGGGGTCGCGGTGGATTGTTCCCATCCCGGGGAGCTCGACCGCCTAGCCCCCAGGAGTTGAGAAGCAATCCGCTGACCAAGGATTGCACACTCCCCACGGCCCCACGGAAGAGACACCCCCGGTTGATAGTCTATGGGGTCGACGGGGATCTCTCAGGAAAAGAGTTCGAGCAGGTGGTTTGCGGGCAGAACCCAGAGCTCGAGAACGGATTCAAAGCCTGTTTCCCCATCAAGGGCAAGGGAGGTAGGGTCCACTGGGTGGCAGATGTGGAGCCCAAGGCCTTCAAGCACTTGGTGAGGCGGAAGACACTGAACTTGGGTTGGTGCTTTCGGTGTAATGGCTTCGGTCATTTCCGAGGCAACTGCCCCGAGTCAGAAGCAAGGTGCGGCAATTGCGGTGAAGTTGGGCACCAGCACCACCAGTGTGCAGCCGCACCAAAGTGCAGCAACTGCACCGCTGCGAATGCCAAGTTCCGGCTGAAGTTGGACGTTGCTCACTCCAGCTTCAGTAAGACATGCCCTAGTCTCATCAGGGAACTTGAGCAAAGGAAAAGCCGAGTCAACTATGGTCGACAGAGGGAAGTACCCTCGGAGGTACGTCGCTCTTGATATTGAGCTTTTGGGTCTATTGACCAAGGCACTTTTAAAGACCCTGGCCTGGGGTCATCACCACAGCACGGACCCTAGCACTGTG
This sequence comes from Macrothele yani, assembly GCA_039090855.1. Classification (NCBI taxonomy): domain Eukaryota; kingdom Metazoa; phylum Arthropoda; class Arachnida; order Araneae; family Macrothelidae; genus Macrothele; species Macrothele yani. Next base: position 73,372,486 of record CM077032.1, on the reverse strand, counting down.
GATGTTGTTGTTGTCATTCGTTTCTAATATTTTCTCAGTGTTTGAATATTGTGAGAGGGGTGCATGAAACCCTCATAGTGAAATGTGCATGTGTTTTGTAATCTACTCAGATACCTAATAAAGGACATTTGTCTCAAAAAAACTCGCGTTGGCGGGCGATCTCCCGGCCACGAGATGGGAATTTTTTTGAAAAGTTGCTTGCCCCAACTGCCCATAGCACGTCGCACACACGGGTTGTGACAGAAGGGTGTAAGGTACCGGTCCTGTGGGGGAGGCAGATCCCCACAGGTCTCTAGACCGAATCTGTCCGAGTGGAAGACTGTGGTTTCCGGTGACTGACGGGCTAGCTATTGCAGCGCCGTCAGGGATCCTTTGAATCCCAAAACTTTCGAGAGAGTTCCGCATTTCCCTGCGAAGTCAGCACTTTGACAGTGCAGGTAAAGTCATCAGCTAGTGTTACCTCTGTGTGCAGTTTACAAATGAGGGTTTTCGGAAAGAACGTATGAGCAGTCTTGTGGCTGAATAATGCCATCTACCGCATGAAGATGGCGTCTCTGACCCTGCATTGCTCTGTGATTCCGATTCGACCCTGTTTTACATTTCACTATTTATACTGTATCATATAATGTCACATGTACAGACATGGCCTCAAAGTAAACAAATTGCCATCAACTACACAAGGAGGATACACGTAACACTTTGGAAGTACTTCCAAGAATAGAAAAAAGTTAGGACATATTTTTTTGACCTAGAGTAGAACAGGATCAGTGTAAATGTTAGGGAGATGATCCACTCAGCTTGGTGAGGGCATCCCTAGCAGTGAATTCACGAACTTCGCTCTTCAAGCTCTGAGCATATAACAGAGCAAAAATGTCAATTACTAAGTTTGAGAGCATGATTCATTTGCTACAAATCTGCCACAAAAAATGGGGGTTAAAGGGTGAAATTAGGCTTGCACACTGAAGCAAAAGCATCCCACGGCATTTCTAAGTAATGCAATATCACAAGCGAGAGGCGTCCTATAACAATGTGGAATCAATGAGACTGGCGTAGGTATCACAGCAGCAATCCCATGAGATCAATAACAGCGCCCCTAGCGGCAAATTCGCTAACTTAGCTCCTTAAACTCTGAAAATATGGTGGAGCAAAAATGTTAATAACAAAGTTCAAGTGCAACTTTTATTTGCTACGAATTGTGCGTATGAAATGCGGGTCTCGGAGAGAGAATTTGGGCTGTATACTAAGGAGAGAAAAGTACCCAAGTTCATTTCCAAGAGTTGCGATACCATTGGATTACTATCTACATACAACAAGACCCCCTAAACGAAGGATAGGAGACATTGTGACACCGGAAAATCCTCGATTGCCATTCATACAGAACTGCTGGCTTGCTTTCGTCAGTTGCAATTCCATCTACTTGCATGTTGTAATCACAGTTTTGTATGAATAGGGAGAAGGGATGCCCACAGTGCATACTATCCTCCATTTTGGAGCCCTGCCATCTTTAGACAGCAACCAAGCAGTGGTGTAACTATCACTCCTACAGCTCCAGGGTGATGCGGGGAATTTAGGTGTGTACTGCAGCCGCCAGTTATACACTGCTGACCACCCAAAATGCAACACCAAGAAGGACACAAGATAGCAAAGCCAGATTTACTGGACGCATAACAACAGATACAAAGATGAAACGATTGAGCTTACAGGCCCGTGCGACTTGCGGAACACGCAGACATCAATAGTTTGTGTGGCCCTCATGGCTGGCAATAACGGCCGCTATACGCCGCAGCATCGAACGAAAGAGGCTTGGGGTGTGTCGGTCCAGGCTGCTTCCACACATTGCCACAGTTCATCAGATGTAGCCGCGGGTGGTGCTTGCCGAACCACTCGGTTGCCGATCAGCGACCATACGTGTTCAGTGGGTGACATATCTGGAGAACAGGCGGGCCACGGCAGCAGTGACACCTGGTGGGCCGTGAAGAATTGTCGCACGATGTGTGCCACGTGTGGGCGCGCATTGTCCTGTTGAAACGTGGCTGCTGGCAGGTCCTGCAGGTAAGGGAGGACTACAGGCTTCAAAATGTTGGAGATGTAGCAGTGGCTGTTGAGTGTACCGGCGATGCGTACCAGAGGGGTGCTAGTGTCATATCCAACTACGCCCCAAACCATAACGCCAGGCGACGGACCGGCATGGTGATGCATAATGCAGGCGTCATACAGTCTCTCGCCGCGGTGCCGCCACACGCGGATCCGACCATCGTGGTGCTGCAGGGCAGAAGCGGGATTCGTCAGAGGAGACAATGTCGCACCATTCCGTAATCCAGGTGTGGCGTTCAACAGCCCACTGCCGCCGCACTCGCCGGTGGTGTAACGTCAATGGTAATCGGAGCAATGGGCGCCGTGCGACAAGTCCCCACTCCTGCAGACGATGTCGAACGGTGCGTGCTGACACAGGTTGTTGCACAACACACCCTAATTCCTGCGCTAACGTTCCTGATGTGGCGGTGCGAGCCGTCAATGCCTGCCGCACAACATGCCTGTCCTCTCGTTTGGTGGTGTGCTGCGGCTGCGGCAATCACTCATGTCAGTCCGTCCATCCCTCCTGCCCCCACCGAATCCATACTCACCTCACTGTGGCTGATGTCGTCCCACACGGGCAGCGATGTCTCGGTACGATAAACCGCTGTCGTGATAAGCCCCTATTCGTCCTCTGTCGAACTCCGAAACGTGCTGCAATGACTGTCGTATTCTGCGACGAGGCATCAGGAAGCTTCCCACGCACAGGTCCGGCAGCACAACACACTTCCACTACTTACACCCCGCCTTCTGTGCGCCCTTCTTATAGTGCTTCTTGGTGGCATGCCGGGCACACATGATTTGCATATGCCCTGCAATGCTAATCGTTTGCATGTCCTCTCGCGGGCGACGCATGCTGCGAATTTCAGACCAATCGGGTGCTTCCTTCTTGGTGTCACATTTTGGGTGTCCAGCAGTGTAGTTTTACGAAAAAAACATGAACAAGTACAAAAACAAACAAATAACTAACCAAAACATTCATATTTTTTTCCTTTAAGACATACAGTCAACTCTAGATATAGTGAACATTCGGCTATAGTGAAACTAAATCATTGTTCCCGACCCACGACATTGGAAATGAACATTAAAATTTTTGTTTATAGTGAACCCTCAACTTCGGTTATAGTAAACCTAAAAAATAAAACTATAAAGAAAAGAATGCACTTGTAACATGAAATTGCAACTTGTTGCAAAACAAACCTTCTTGTAAAAACTTGAAAGAATGTGTTGAGAACAATATTGTAGGCCTACTACTTCTTAAGTGCATTGAAGTACAAAATCCTCAGCAACATCAAGCTGGTGTTCCTGCCTGTTAACACCACGTTATCCTCTAACCCATGGATCAAGGTGTGATTCACAGCTTTAAAACCTATTACAGAAGGGAATTATGCTTCATTTAATCCAAGCCTTGGAAACAAAGCATGAAGAAGTGCATCAACTATCACTAAACAGAACTGTTTCGGAAGATCTGGTTTGGCTACTGGACGTGTGGCATTCGAAGAAGACGATGATGTGCCTCTTAAGGACCTGCTTCAGCATATTGGTGCGAATTCCACTGAAGCTGAAGATTTTATCGATGCTGACTGTGAAGTTATAACGAATGAAATCCCGTCGGATGGAACTATTCTTGAGGCTGTGAAAGGCCACGGACCTGCCTGCTTCAGCATATCGGTACGAATTCCGCTGAAGCTGAAGATTTTATCGATGCTGACTGTGAAGTTATAACGATCCCGTCGGATGGAACTATTCTTGAGGCTGTGAAAGGCTATGGACCTGCTTCAGCATATTATCGGTACGAATTCCACTGAAGCTGAAGATTTTATCGATGCTGACTGTGAAGTTGTAACGAATGAAGAATGAAATCCCGTCGGATGGAAGTATTGTTGAGGCTGTGAAAGGCCACCGACCTGCTTCAGCATATCAGTGCGAATTCCACTGAAGCTGAAGATTTTATCGATGCTGACTGTGAAGTTATAACGAATGAAATCCCGTCGGATGGAACTTTGGTTGAGGCTGTGAAAGGCCACAGACCTGCTTCAGCATATTGGTGCGAATTCCACTGAAGCTGAAGATTTTATGGATGCTGACTGTGAAGTTATAATGAATGAAATCCCGTCGGATGGAACTATTATCGAGGCTGTTAAGGCGTTTTCAGCAAGGAAGAAAACGAAGCTAAAGATGACGAGGACAATAATGAAGAACATGTTCCAAAAGTGAAAGACATGTTGGGTGTCATGACTGTGCTAAAGTTCTTAGAACGAATGGAAAATGTAGAATCGAGTGTAGCAAAAGCAAAGACTCTAGAAAAGCACATAGGGTAAATATTTATTAAAACTTTTTGCAGCAAACAGCGGCACCTAACAGACTATTTTCATGTTAATTAAAGTAATGCAAAATTAATTTTGTTTACTTAATTTAATGAATATGTACCATGTACAGAAAAATATTTTTTAGATACATATGTACATATTTTAGTTTCTTGCTCACCATTCTACTCAATTCAGGTTAAGGGAAGACACTTCGGTTTTAGTGAACCTCTGACATAGTGAACGAAATGTGTGAGTCCGCAGAGGTTCACTATAAGTGGAGTTCACTCAATTCAGGTTAAGGGAAAAACTTCGGTGATAGCGAACCTCAGACATAGTGAACGAAATATGCGAGTCAGCAGAGGTGCACTATAAGCGAAGTTCACTCAATTCAGGTTAAGGGAAGACACTTCAGTTTTAGTGAATCTACGACATAGTGAACGAAATATGCGAGTCTGCAGAGGTTCACTATAAGCAGAGTTCACTCAATTCAGGTTAAGGGAAGACACTTCGGTTTTAGTGAACCGCTGACATAGTGAACGAAATGTGCGAGTCCGCAGAGGTTCACTATAAGTGGAGTTCACTCAATTCAGGTTAAGGGAAGACACTTCGGTTTTAGTGAACCTCAAACATAGTGAACGAAATGTGCGAGTCCGCAGAGGTTCACTATAAGCGGAGTTCACTCAATTCAGGTTAAGGGAAGACACTTCGGTTTTAGTGAACCTCAAACATAGTGAACGAAATGTGCGAGTCCGCAGAGGTTCACTATAAGCGGAGTTCACTCAATTCAGGTTAAGGGAAGACACTTCGGTTTTAGTGAACCTCAAACATAGTGAACGAAATGTGAATGTGCGAGTCCGCAGAGGTTCACTATAAGCGGAGTTCACTCAATTCAGGTTAAAGGAAGACACTTCGGTTTTAGTGAACCTCAGACATAGTGAACGAAATATGCGAGTCCGCAGAGGTTCACTATAAGCGGAGTTCACTCAATTCAGGTTAAGGGAAGACACCGGTTTTAGTGAACCTCGGACATAGTGAACGATATATGCGAGTCCGCAGAGGTTCATTATAAGCGGAGTTCACTCAATTTAAGGAAGACACTTCGGTTTTAGTGAACCTCAGACATACTGAACGAAATATGCGAGTCCGCAGAGGTTCACTATAAGCAGAGTTCACTCAATTCAGGTTAAGGGAAGACACTTCGGTTTTAGTGAACCTCGGACATAGTGAACGAAATATGCGAGTCCACAGAGGTTCATTATAAGCGGAGTTCACTCAATTTAAGGAAGACACTTCGGTTTTAGTGAACCTCAGACATACTGAACGAAATATGCGAGTCCGCAGAGGTTTACTATAAGCGGAGTTCACTCAATTCAGGTTAAGGGAAGACACTTCGGTTTTAGTGAACCTCGGACATAGTGAACGAAATATGCGAGTCCGCAGAGGTTCACTATAAGCGGAGTTCACTCAATTCAGGTTAAGGGAAGACACTTCGGTTTTAGTGAACCTCTGACATAGCGAACGAAATGTGTGAGTCCGCAGAGGTTCACTATAAGTGGAGTTCACTCAATTCAGGTTAAGGGAAGACACTTCTGTGTTAGTGAACCTCAGACATAGTGAACTAAATATGCGAGTCAGCAGAGGTGCACTATAAGTGAAGTTCACTCAATTCAGGTTAAGGGAAGACACTTCAGTTTTAGTGAATCTACGACATAGTGAACGAAATATGCGAGTCTGCAGAGGTTCACTATAAGCAGAGTTCACTCAATTCAGGTTAAGGGAAGACACTTCGGTTTTAGTGAACCTCGGACATAGTGAACGAAATATGCGAGTCCGCAGAGGTTCACTATAAGCAGAGTTCACTCAATTCAGGTTAAGGGAAGACACTTCGGTTTTAGTGAACCTCGGACATAGTGAACGAAATATGCGAGTCCGCAGAGGTTCACTATAAGCGCAGTTCACTCAATTCAGGTTCAGGGAAGACACTTCGGTTTTAGTGAACCTCGGACATAGTGAACGAAATATGCGAGTCCGCAGAGGTTCACTATAAGCAGAGTTCACTCAATTCAGGTTAAGGGAAGACACTTCGGTTTTAGTGAACCTCGGACATAGTGAACGAAATATGCGAGTCCGCAGAGGTTCACTATAAGCGCAGTTCACTCAATTCAGGTTCAGGGAAGACACTTCGGTTTTAGTGAACCTCTGACATAGTGAACGAAATGTGCGAGTCCGCAGAGGTTCACTATAAGTGGAGTTCACTCAATTCAGGTTAAGGGAAGACACTTCGGTTTTAGTGAACCTCGGACATAGTGAACGAAATATGCGAGTCCGCAGAGGTTCACTATAAGCGGAGTTCACTTAATTCAGGTTAAAGGAAGACACTTCGGTCTTAGTGAACCTCAGACATAGTGAAAGAAATATGCGAGTCCGCAGAGGTTCATTATAAGCGGAGTTCACTCAATTCAGGTTAAGGGAAGACACTTCGGTTTTAGTGAACCTCGGACATAGGGAACGCAATATGCGAGTCCGCAGAGGTTCACTATAAGCGGAGTTCACTGTATTTAGCATTGCTAAAATAAACATCAAGTTTCACTTTTAAAACACTAGATGTCCTACAGGTTGAAGCTATTCGGCCTTTTGGCACTGGGTTGTAATACACTGCCGGACAATTGCTAAGGACGGATGACAATAGCAACGATAGCAACCATAAAATGGAAGGCAGGAAAATGTGGAAATTAGCATAAGTGTGGGATACAGTAAGACATGTTGTGCGTATGCAAATTTTGGATTGCCGAACTTGTTCGCGACGTCATAGCGCTGATAAGAGATATAAAGGATTTGACGCGTATTGACCGTTGTTGTTCTAACGCAAAGTTGAAAGGGAAAGAATCAATTGACGAACTTGCAATTTTCAGTATGTCTTCCCGACATCACCTAGATGATTTTAAGCGTGGCCGTATTATTGGCAAGATTGAAGAAGGGCGGAAAATAACAGATGTTGCCAGGGAGTTCGACGTCAGCCATAGTGTTGTTTCAAGGCTTTGGAAATCATTTCAAACAAATGGAGAGTGTAGCAAACGTCACGGGGAGGTCGTGCTCGCAGTACGACACCTGCAGAAGATCGGTACATAGTGCTATCAACAGAAAGACACCTGCGCAGCACAGCTAGTGAGGTAGCAAATCAGTTTATGGCTGCTACTGGCAAGCAGATCTCTCAAAAAACTGTCGCCAGACGTTTTCATGGAGGAGGACTATACGCCCGCCGTCCTGTTGTGTGCATCCCAGTGTCCAGACGTCACCGTACCGCCCGTTTGCAATGGTGCCATCAACATCGCAATTGGACTGATAACGACTGGTCTGCTGTCTTCTTCTCAGATGAGAGTAGATACAGTCTATCGTCTGGTTGTCGACGACAACTGATCTGGCGTGATAGTGGTACTGCATATTGTCCAGCAAACATACAGGAAAGGGACCGATATCCGACATGTAGTGTCATGGTATGGGCTGGCATCATGATCAATGGCCGTACGTCCCTCTATGTGCTTCCAACTGGGACTATGACTGGCCAACGATACATTAATGATGTTCTGCTACCTCATGTTCGCATGTTCCATGGTGCTGTCGGTGATAGATTCATTTTCATGGACGACAACGCAACATGTCATCGAACAGTTGCTGTCCAGGAGTGTCTGGAGTGCGAGGATATTCAACGCCTCGTATGGCCAGCACGTTCTCTTGATCTGAATCCCATTGAAAATGTGTGGGATGCTTTGGGGAGGAGTCTTGCTGGTCGTCAATGCCCTCCAATAAACAAGGACACCCTCATACGTGCACTGACAGAGGAATGCAATAAATTACCCCAACAGCTGCTTGATAATGTTGTGCAAAGCATGACACGACGTGTGGAATCTTGCATCGCCCTCCATGGTGGCCATATCCCGTATTGGCATCTTACGCCGGAACGCCTCCAGAGGGTAATTGCATTTTTTTCACGTTTACGTATTCTGCACAGAATGGCCTGTTTGTCCCTTGAACACGTTCCAAAGCCTTCTGGATTTCAGAGCACAATAAATTGTCTTTCTTGTAATGTCCTGGCATTCTGACATTATTTTATTTCACTTGGCATCCAACCACACTTACTTTTTTATGCGCTATATAGCCGTTTATGATCCGTCCTTAGCAATTGTCTAGCAGTGTACAATCATTCTCCCAAAGCCCTTTCTCTCCACTGCTGTGCAAAAGTACGAGGCCACATGGGAATTGCCTGCAGAGGATGTGAGAAAACAGTCAGTCACCTAGGATTACGTACACGATATGTGCCAGCATTTATTCACAGCAGCCACAGATCTACAATGTATAAGGGGTGATTTATTTTAGTTTTGGAAAAAATAATTAAGCTTAGCTATTGCTTTGTTATTCCTTTTAGTAAGTACTTCAATTTCATTCACTGTATGGAAACTTTAAAATACAAACGAACAACATCCATTTGCAAAATGTCACAAAAGCATCCAAATGGAGCACAGTATCACCAAAAGGAAAAAGAAGGGGAGCCTGCAAAGAAACTTCCAAAACTCAGCCAGTTCTTTTTGCTGCAGAGGCAATCGTGCTCAAGTGCCGTTTCTGATGAAAAGAGTGGTGATCTGTTTAGCACAGCAACTGTTCATAGATTTTTTCTTTTTTCATTAGTTCAAATTCATAATATTGAACAGTTTTTTATGTGGCCAAAGAATTCTATCACATGCGAGTGAAGGACATCGTATCTCATGAAAAGATATGATACTGCGCATGCTATGCTATCACGAATTTACTTCTCATATTATTTGTATTTAAATGTCATCATTCTGTTTCAATTTGCTACTTACATCTGAGGATGGGTCCGTTGCAGACCTGAATATTAAATTAAATTACTTTAACATCTCCACTGTTTATTTTGGACTCCATTAAATTCGAGTATAGACAGCATAGATTTACTTCGAGATTCATATTTTCAACAGACAGATTCCAAGTGGATTTGTGAGTGTGGGACAGAATTTCCTCTAATCCCAGAGGTATAGTTTATAACGCTATTTGTCAGTTGTCTGTAAATATTAAACTGATAAAACAATCATCCAATAAAAATACAAACTCACACCAAAACCTTTTCCCTCTCGGCTTGCGATCTTTTCTCAAAATTTCCACCTGCAAGAAGCAGTAAAAAAAAACAAAAAAAAATGATTAAAACGTTACTCGCATTTTTGAAATTAAAATCAGTTCTTAACAGAATGGAGGTCACAAACACTACACAGGTCACAAACACTACACATCAAGTGAAAACATGCTACAGTACCAAAATATAAGAAACTGTTACAATTTTTAACTTTCATGTGCACTACTGTAAGTGAAAATTGCAACATCAATAAAGAATTGTGCAATTTAAATGGAATTTATATTACAGATTCCTCATGCGGACAGGTTAACCTTCAAAATCTAAAAATCAGAATTTTACAGCTCATAAAATCACACGAGCGCTATTTTCTATCGTCATTTTCCAGACGTAGGAATAATTTTCCAGAAGTAGTATTATTGGTCTACTAAAAGTTCCAGAGGGAAAAAAAAAACAGTGCAAAAATCAACCACCTCCCCTCCCCTACTGAAATCTGTTTTCAAGTATGTCGATTCCGCAAGATAATGAAAACGTAAAATGGTCCACATGTTGTTTTTCACGAAAGCAGCCAACTGTTTTTAATTATTTTTCTTTAGGTCATACACAAGGGCGAAGATGACAAAAAGCACCATACTAACATCGCCTTTCATTACAAGGCAAGGCCAACTGTAAACTACTCCCTTTTGTCATTAAGTGAATTTGACGCAATTCAACTGTTTATCATAACTTAGAATGTACGTGGCTTTGTTGAGGCAAAGGGTTGAAAGCCTGAACTCCAAGGAGAAGGCTGGGCAGCTCCCATCCGTCAATCAATTACTGACGCTCCCCGGCATTCTAGTGCCAGAGCATGACTCTGTTGAGGCGAGGGGTTCAAAGACTGAACTGCTAGGAGAAGGCAGGGCAGCTCCCATCCGTCAATCAATTACTGACGCTCCCCGGCATTCTAGTGCCAGAGCATGACTCTGTTGAGGCGAGGGGTTCAAAGACTGAACTGCTAGGAGAAGGCAGGGCAGCTCCCATCTGTCAATCAATTACTGATCCTCCCCGGCATTCTAGTTCCAGAGCATGGCTCTGTTGAGGCGAGGGTTCAAAGACTAAACTGCAAGGAGAAGGCAGGGCAGCTCCCATCTGTCAATCAATTACTGATGCTCCCCGGCATTCTAGTTCCAGAGCATGGCTCTGTTGAGGCCAGGGGTTGAAAGACGGAACTGCAAGGAGAAGGCAGGGCAGCTCCCATTTGTCATTCAATTACTGACCCGCCCCGGCATTCTAGTGCCAGAGCATGGCTTTGTTGAGGCGAGGGTTTCAAAGACTGAACTGCAAGGAGAAGGCAGGGCAGCTCCCATCTGTCAATCAATTACTGACCCTCCCAGACATTCTAGTGCCAGAGCATGGCTCTGTTGAGGCGAGGGTTGAAAGACCGAACTACAAGGAGAAGGCAGTGCACCTCCCATCTGTCAATGAATTACTGACCCTCCCCGGCATTCTTGTGCCAGAGCAAGGCTCTGTTGAAGCGAGGGGTTGAAAGACTCAACTGCAAGGAGAAGGCAGGGCAGCTCCCATCTGTCAATCAATTACTGACCCTCCCCGACATTCTAGTGCCAGAGCATGGCTCTGTTGAGGCGAGGGGTTGAAAGACCAAACTGCAAGGAGAAGGCAGCGCAGCTCTCATCTGTCAATGAATTACTGACCCTCCCCGGCATTCTTGTGCCAGAGCAAGGCTCTGTTGAGGCGAGGGGTTGAAAGACTCAACTGCAAGGAGAAGGCAGGGCAGCTCCCATCTGTCAATCAATTACTGACCCTCCCCGGCATTCTAGTACCAGAGCCTGGCTTTGTTGAGGTGAGGGGTTCAAAGACTGAACTGCAAGGAGAAGGCAGGGCAGCTCCCATCTGTCAATCAATTACTGACCCTCCCCTGCATTCTAGTGCCAGAGCATGGCTTTGTTGAGGCGAGGGGTTCAAAGACTGAACTGCAAGGAGAAGGCAGGGCAGCTCCCATCTGTCAATCAATTACTGACCCTCCCCGGCATTCTGGTGCCAGAGTATGGCTCTGTTGAGGCGAGGGGTTCAAAAACTGAACTGCAGGAGAAGGCAGGGCAGCTCCCATCTGTCAATCAATTACTGACCCTCCCCGGCATTCTAGTGCCAGAGCATGGCTTTGTTGAGGTGAGGGGTTGAAAGACTGAACTGCAAGGAGAAGGCAGAGCAGCTCCCATCTGTCAATCAATTACTGACCCTCCCCGGAATTCTAGAGCCAGAGCATGGCTCTGTTGAGGCGAGGGGTTCAAAGACTGAACTGCAAGGAGAAGGTAGGGCATCTCCCATCTATCAACCAATTTCTGATCCTTCCCTACGTTCTAGTGCCAGAGCGGGTGAGCTCTTTGCAAAAGGCGTCGTATGACAATCGGACTGGGAGAAAAAAATTTTAAGGCATATTTCTTCCGACCCCACTCTCGGACAATTGTTCAGAAGCCAGTGCTTAAACCTTCCTTAACCTTGTGCAGGGATGTCTCCATGGGGAAGCAAGAGTGGGCTGGAGCCCACCTTGAAATTTTCTTTGCTCACCCTACCACCCACCTGGTTCAAGATGTGCCAGTTTTCAGTTTTTTTAAACTTTAAAATCAGGACTTTTCCAAGAAATAATAAGTTCTCATGTTTTCTTCATATAGCCCTGCTTATTTTTCTCCTTTGAGGAAGTGTGTTATTTATTTCTCCATGTGAAAAGTTATCAAAATCACATTCTCAGGGTCATGAAAATTCAGTGTTCTTCATCGAAATCCTTAGTGTAAGATCCTTTTGTCACGCTAGTAGTATGGCCAGGGGCAAATGAGGAGGGTGCACAAGAATTCACTGAGGGATGTCATTACCAGAGCTGCCAACTTTTCAAAATCCAAAACCAGGACATCAACGTGCATTCAGTAATGTGTGTATTTACAATTTATAAATAATAAAATATTATATTATAGGTTTACCCCCCCCCCCCCAAACAGTTTCTCCTTAGTTTTGCATTGATCTCGAGAATTACCCAAATGATGACAGGAAAAGTGGAATTCATGGAAGAATCTCATGTATGAGTAAGAAGAGACTATTGAAAAACACAAATTTTATGAAAAATTAAATGTGAAAAATCGACAGTGCATTGCTCATTCTGCCATGAAACAATTTTACAGGCACGGAAATGGCGTGGATTCCGCCACAGACAGATTAAATACTGATCTAGAAATTTAATTTCGTTTAATAAAAGGGAAAGGGTGAAAACGATTGGTCTCTATTGATTAGTTTTAAAGAAATATCTATTAGAAATAGGGGAACATGCATTATATTAGAAAAAAATCTTAAAAAATACGAAGTCGCTCCTTTTCACTATTACAGAAGATATTAAAAATGAAAAAAATTATCACACACACTCAAAAAATAAAAATATAATGAGGCAGAAGAAAAGAAAGTCTGAAAAATTTAATATGCGGAAACAGAAAACGACACAATATTCTCATAGCTGCTACGGCGGTCCTTTTAGGTGTGATTACGATGATTTGTAAGATTCACCGACTTTCATCCGGTTTTTTCAATCAAAACATCTTGAAAATACGAAAATAAACTTTATATAGATGTTTAATAATTATTTCACTGAGATTTTTGGTTTCCATAGCATACTCGATGTTTTCTGTAGTCCGTAGCGGACTGACACTTTCCATAGTAACTACACTGCTGGCCACCCAAAATGCAACACCAAGAAGGACACGAGATAGCAAAGCCAGATTTACTGGACACATAACAACAGATACAAAGATGAAACGATTGAGTTTACAGGCCCGTGCAACTTGCGGAACACACAGACATCAATAGTTCGTGTGGTCCCCATGGCTGGCAATAACGACCACTACACGGCGCGGCATCGAACGAAAGAGGCTTTGGATGTGGGCTTGGGGTATGAGGCGTAGCCGTGGGTGGTGCTTGCCGGGCCACTCGGTTGCTGATCAGCGACCAGACGTGCTTGGTGGCCGATACACAGGGAGAACAGGCGGGCTACGGCAGCAGTGACACCTGTTGGCCATAAAGAATTGTTGCACGATGCATGCCACGTGCGGGCACGCATTGTCCTGTTGAAACCTGGCCGCTGGCAGGTCCTGCAGGTAAGGGAGGACTACAGGCTCCAAAACGTCGGAGATGCAGCGGTGGCTGTTGAGGGTACTGGTGATGCGTACCAGAGGTGTGCGGGTGTCATATCCAATTGCGCCCCAAACCATAACTCCAGGCGACGGACCTGTATGGTGATGCATAATTCAGGCGTCATACAGTCTCTCGCCGCGGTGCCGTCACACGCTAATCTGGCCATCGTGGTGTTGCAGGCAGAAGCGGGATTCGTCGGAGAAGACAACGTCGTGCTATTCCGTAGTCCAGGTGCGGCGTTCAATGGCCCACTGCTGCCGCACTTGCCGGTGGTGTAACGTCAATGGTAATCGGAGCAATGGCCGTCGTGAATTCCCCGCTCCTGCAGACGACATCGAACGGTACGTGCTGACACAGGTTGTTGCGCAACACACCCTAATTCCTGTGCTAACGTTCTTTATGTGGCGGTGCGAGCAGTCAATGCCCGCAGCACGACATGCCGGTCCTCTCGTTCGGTGGTGTGCCGTGGCTGCGGCAATCGCTCATGTCGGTCCGTCCGTCCCTCCTGCACCCACCGAATCCATACTCGCCTCACTGTGGCTGGATGTCTTCCCACATGGGCGCCGATGTCTCGGTACGATAAACTGCTGTCGCGATAAGCCACTATTCGTCCTCTGTCGAACTCCGAAACGTGCTGGAATGACTGCCGTATTCTGCGACGAGGCATCAGGAAGCTTCCCACGCACAGGTCCGGCAGCACTAAACTCTTCCACTACTTAGCCTTCTGTGCACCCTTCTGCTTCTGATAGTGCTTCTCGGTGATGTGCCGGGCGCACATGATTTGCATATGGCCTGCAATGCTAATTGTTTGCTGTCCTCTCACGGGTGACGCATGTTGTGAATTTCCGGCTGATCGGATGCTTCCTTCTTGGTGTTGCATTTTGGGTAGCCAGCAGTGTATGTAAAATCTGTAGTACTTGGGAGTCTCTTAATCTTTCTTCCCACCACATGGTTTCACTCAGTGTCAAACAGAATGGTGTGTACGGAGAATGTACTGTTTCCCATCCTGAGTGAGGCGCCGCACACAAGCTGTGGATGTGACGTCATAAACCAGTACTTCAACTTTTTAAACCACTGACCGACCATCTTGCTACCATAACGGGCTCACGACCTTGGCACTTGAAGAAGTGCTGGGTATTAACGAAAAAAGATTTGTCTCCCTTCCTTACCGACTACCACAACCAGCGTTGACAATGGAGAAAAATAACAGCTGATATCATTAATGAAGGAAAAAACCATGCATAATAAAGAGAAGAAAAAATTTTTAAAAAACCACAAAACCAGATTTTTTGTAGAAAAATCGGATTTGGGGAAAATATTTTCGAAATCGGATAGAATCAGGGTAAACCGAGACACTTTGCAGCTCTGCTATTTGTTTTAGCTACTAAATAGGGAATTCCAACGTGGAAAGTGGAGTCTAAAGCCACAATAGCGCTCTTAAAACTGCCCCAGGTGAGTGAGGAAGCAAGTGGCTGACGACGGCTTTGGAGGAGAGGAGTGCAAGGCCAGGTCACTGGTTTGAAGGGAGGGAGTTAGGGAAGGGTAAGGTATTGTGTCTACATGTCACGATGCTAAAATTTGATTTAGGTATGCAAGAAGAATGTTTTTTCTGGTGTCGCACGATTGGTCGACAGTAACGATTTGTCGGCAGCATGATTGGTCGACATAACGACTAGTTGACAATAACGATTGGTCGACAGCACGATTGGTCAACACAATGATTGGTCCAGATAACCATTGGTTCAGAGGATTATGGTTTACATTCGCAGCAGTACCTTTCAGAATGTACTGACCTCTCAAAACGTAATGTTCCTTTTTGGAAATAATATCTTTTAGAATGTAGTCCTCAGAACATACAGCATTATAAAATATTATTTCCAAATAGGCCCCTCGTGTCATCTTTTGTACTCTAAGTGAAATCTATATAGAGGGCCTTCTGAGCGATGTTATTTCTGAAAGGGCCCCGTGGCACTTTAGGTATAGGCACCTTGGGGAAACTGCCACACATAATTCGGAGACTCGGAAAATTGACCCACCGGAAAATTGACACACATTCAAAGCGTTTCTCGGACGAACAGCGGTTTGTGCCCGTCCCCTTAAAGAAAACCATGTGGCAATTTTCCGGTGGGGCAATTTTTCTGTGTGTGGCAATTTTCCGGGTTGCTGAAAGATGTGCGGCAATCATCCGATGGGGCAATTTGCCGCCAAACTGTTTGCACTTGTTCAATTTTTTTGTTCCCCGAGTTCCGTTGACCATTTTATGTCGACCAATGTGGACTAATCGTTATGTCGACCAGTTGTTGCTGTCGACCAATCGTTATGTCGACTAAAAATTTCTGTCGCCCAATCGTTATGCCGACCAATCGTTACTGTCGCCCAATCATTATGTCAACCAACCGTTATGTCGATCCATCGTCACATACCGGTTTTTTCTTTAAAGATATTGCTCAAGTGCAGTACTATTTTCATAAGAAAAAATGCAAAATTTTGAAAAGCAATTAAGATAATGTATTCACAGCAACATAAGAGTTGAAGGCAACATTTTATCAGCACTTGCATCTTACATCACTGACTAGTCATTGTCATCTTGTTGGTTTATCAGCCACATAACTAATCAGATCCAGGTGTGTGTGTGTGTGTGTGTGTATCCAAGGAAAGACTGCACAAATTCCTTTGTACAATGATTGTCAATAAAGCTCAAGTTGTGTGTTGAGATTGTGGTAAATGGATGCTTGATACACCAACAATGAGTAAAATCTCATACTTGATACACCAACAATGAGTAAAATCTCATACTTGATACACCAACAATGAGTAAAATCTCATACTTGATACGCCAACAATGAGTAAAATCTCATACTTGATAAACCAACAATGAGTAAATCTAATAACATGTTGTGAAAACACAAGTTTGTGCGTGATGGACATCAAATCCATGTCTCCTCACTCCGGAGTAAATCACTCTCCCAACTGAGCTACGCAAACAGAATGTCTTGCTGCAGATTTGTCTTCTTGACACACGTTTTCACCTCTGTAGTACGTCACATCATCACCCTCTTAATTTTTTTTTTTTTTTTTTTTTTTTGAAAGCGAAGTTAAAATTTTTCATTGATTCCAAACAATGTGTGGAACAAACATCACACATTTTTCGAAGAACCCAACGACCAGTGGATCTATTTTCCACAATCGGGTGCCAATGTGAAAACACAAGTTTGCCTGCAATGTAGTAAGTCGCTCTCCCAGATGAGCTACGCGGACAGAACGTCTTGCTGCAGATTTGTTGTCTTGGCACATGCTTTCACCTCTGTAGTAGCCTACATCACAATGTATGTATGTAATATGAGGTGGTTCAGAAAATAATGGCCATTTTTCCCAGATGCCATAATCAACTTGCCCACAATACTTGCAGACTGACACACTCACAGCGCCATTCGTATGAGTTAAACGGCAACTCAGACACCACATACATGCCATAATCGGTTGAGCTGCAATCTTTGCTCCTCATGTGAGAGTGGTCTGTACAACATGTTCGGAAGGAGTGAGTTGCCGGTGATTCTACTTCATGAGTTCGAATTGGGTTGTAATGCGGTGCAAATCTACCGTAATGTGGTCAAGGCATGGGGCAAGGAGGCAACATCTGAACGTACTGTTCACCAGTGGTTTGAAAAGTTTCATTCCGGTGACATGAGCCTACACGATGAGGATAGCTGAGGACGACATTCAGTCATTGATAACGACGCTTTGAAAGCAAATATGGAGGCAAATCGCCACGTCACAGTCACAGAACTCGCCAAACAGTGCAATGTGTCGGTGTCAACCATGTTCGAACATCTTCACCAAATTGATAAGGTCAAGACGCTCGATACAGGGGTTCCACACAAACTGATGGAGCATCAGAAACAATAACTGTTTGAGATGTGCAGTTACCTTCGGCTTCACAACAGAAAGGAGCTCCTACTTGATCGCATTGTAACCTATGATGAATAGTGGGTGCTATATGACAACTGTAAGCAATTTGGACAGTGGCTGGACCAACAAAACAACATCCTAAATAAAGGTTGATGCCAAAGAAGGTTTTGTTGACAATGTGGTGGACTGTACATGGTGTCATACACTACAGGCTTTTGAATGCTGGTGAAAGCATTGCCTCAGTCACATACTGTGAAGAAATTGACCGAATGCACCACAAGTTGTGTTCCAAACAGCCATCTTTGGTGAACATAAGGGTGCTATCCTCCTAAATGATAACTTGAGACCACACATGTCACAAATGATGAAACAGAAACTACACGAACTGATGTTCGAAACCCACCCACAACCAGTCTTCTCGCCTGACTAGGCACCTACCAATTTCCACCTGTTCATGCATTTTAGACCACAGGTTCCTGAATGCTGGTGAAAGCATTACATCAGTCACGTACTGTGAAGAAATTGACCGAATGCACCACAAGTTGTGTTCCAAACAGCCATCTTTGGTGAACAGGAAGGGTGCTATCCTCCTAAATCATAACTGGAGACCACACGTCACAAATGATGAAACAGAAACTACACGAACTGAGGTTCGAAACCCACCCACAACCAGTCTTCTCGCCTGACTTGGCACCTACCGATTTCCACCTGTTCATGCATTTTAGACCACAGGTTCCTGAATGCTGGTGAAAGCATTACATCAGTCACATACTGTGAAGAAATTGACCGAATGCACCACAAGTTGTGTTCCAAACAGCCATCTTTGGTGAACATAAGGGTGCTATCCTCCTAAATGATAACTTGAGACCACACATGTCACAAATGATGAAACAGAAACTACACGAACTGATGTTCGAAACCCACCCACAACCAGTCTTCTCGCCTGACTAGGCACCTACCAATTTCCACCTGTTCATGCATTTTAGACCACAGGTTCCTGAATGCTGGTGAAAGCATTACATCAGTCACATACTGTGAAGAAATTGACCAAATGCACCACAAGTTGTGTTCCAAACAGCTATCATTGGTGAACATAAGGGTGCTATCCTCCTTAATGATAACTTGAGACCACACATATCACAAATGATGAAACAGAAACTACACGAACTGAGGTTCGAAACCCACCCACAACCAGTCTTCTCGCCTGACTTGGCACCTACCGATTTCCACATGTTCATGCATTTTAGACTACAGGCTCCTGAATGCTGGTAAAAGCATTACATCAGTCACATACTGTGAAGAAATTGACCGAATGCACCACAAGTTGTGTTCCAAACAGCCATCTTTGGTGAACAGGAAGGGTGCTATCCTCCTAAATCATAACTGGAGACCACACATGTCACAAATGATGAAACAGAAACTACACGAACTGAGGTTCGAAACCCACCCACAACCAGTCTTCTCGCCTGACTTGGCACCTACCGATTTCCACATGTTCATGCATTTTAGACTACAGGCTCCTGAATGCTGGTAAAAGCATTACATCAGTCACATACTGTGAAGAAATTGACCGAATGCACCACAAGTTGTGTTCCAAACAGCCATCTTTGGTGAACAGGAAGGGTGCTATCCTCCTAAATCATAACTGGAGACCACACGTCACAAATGATGAAACAGAAACTACACGAACTGAGGTTCGAAACCCACCCACAACCAGTCTTCTCGCCTGACTTGGCACCTACCGATTTCCACCTGTTCATGCATTTTAGACCACAGGTTCCTGAATGCTGGTGAAAGCATTACATCAGTCACATACTGTGAAGAAATTGACCAAATGCACCACAAGTTGTGTTCCAAACAGCCATCTTTGGTGAACATAAGGGTGCTATCCTCCTTAATGATAACTTGAGACCACACATATCACAAATGATGAAACCGAAACTACACGAACTGAGGTTCGAAACCCACCCACAACCAGTCTTCTCGCCTGACTTGGCACCTACCGATTTCCACATGTTCATGCATTTTAGACTACAGGCTCCTGAATGCTGGTAAAAGCATTACATCAGTCACATACTGTGAAGAAATTGACCGAATGCACCACAAGTTGTGTTCCAAACAGCCATCTTTGGTGAACAGGAAGGGTGCTATCCTCCTAAATCATAACTGGAGACCACACATGTCACAAATGATGAAACAGAAACTACACCGAACTGAGGTTCGAAACCCACCCACAACCAGTCTTCTCGCCTGACTTGGCACCTACCGATTTCCACCTGTTCATGCATTTTAGACCACAGGTTCCTGAATGCTGGTGAAAGCATTACATCAGTCACATACTGTGAAGAAATTGACCAAATGCACCACAAGTTGTGTTCCAAACAGCTATCATTGGTGAACATAAGGGTGCTATCCTCCTTAATGATAACTTGAGACCACACATATCACAAATGATGAAACAGAAACTACACGAACTGAGGTTCGAAACCCACCCACAACCAGTCTTCTCGCCTGACTTGGCACCTACCGATTTCCACATGTTCATGCATTTTAGACTACAGGCTCCTGAATGCTGGTAAAAGCATTACATCAGTCACATACTGTGAAGAAATTGACCGAATGCACCACAAGTTGTGTTCCAAACAGCCATCTTTGGTGAACAGGAAGGGTGCTATCCTCCTAAATCATAACTGGAGACCACACATGTCACAAATGATGAAACAGAAACTACACGAACTGAGGTTCGAAACCCACCCACAACCAGTCTTCTCGCCTGACTTGGCACCTACCGATTTCCACCTGTTCATGCATTTTAGACTACAGGCTCCTGAATGCTGGTGAAAGCATTACATCAGACACATACTCAGACCTGCCATTTCAGAAACAGAAATCTGTAAAAAAAATTAATCGATATATTCGATGACATTTTTAATCGATATATTAGATTAAATTACTTGTCGCGTATATTGATTAAATGTATCGAACATATCGATTTAAAAAACGATGTTACCCAAATGAACCATCAACTTTTAATTGAAGTGTCTACAGATGTTTAAATTTATCGGCACATTCATATCGATTAAAATAAATTCTATACATAATTTCTCATTACTATGCTATCAGTATGATCTATAAAGTGATAAAAATTTACTTTTACAGAAGTTTGCATCTAAAGGGAAGGATGTTCTACCCTTTCAATCGGATCGTGTCCCACGCCGTCATGAAACATACTAAAATATTTTCAAAAACGAACCATTTTCATGTTAGGTTTTTATCTTACGGAGACACGGACGATGAGACAGTCAAATAAAAAAAATTAAATAAGTAAGAGTGACTGAGAGACACTAACTGGTAAATTATGTTCAACCAAAAATGAAGTGAACAAACATTTTGTACGAATCGCATAGTTCATTATAACTTTTAACAAAGGAAGTTAATTTCGTTATTTTTTTTCCCACGCAGTCAACGTTATATTTATGCTTTGTCACTAGAAATATGATTTTTAATATCATTCCTTCCACCATGCGAAATGTTGAAATTGCATCGGCACGTAGCGCAAAACGCATATTTTCCTTTCTTGAAGATTTCGCAATACACGGGAATCCGCAGAATACGAATCACGGAATATTTTATAGTACTTTTTTTCCCCTTTTATGTTGCTGCTCATAGTGAATCACTAATACTAAATTTATTACCACTCGGGGGAAAAAATGTAAGTAAAAACTGCTATAATAGACGAAAAATACCGATTACAGAGTTATCCAATTCGAGCTGGTCAGCTAGGAAAGCAGAGAGCAACTGAAAGGTTCTTTCATCTAGAAACAAAGGTTTAGGTTTTAGTTACGAATGTCATTCCCTTGAGTTCGTCCCCTCCCTCCCCATCATTCCTCACAGGCGGATCGATGCCTTGTCTTTTACTAAATCCGATCCCTTTAGCGGCATCCGTTGTACTTCCAAATGGCACTGATTTTATAGTTCTGTCTTCTCTTCCTGTCCTCCCCCCTCCCTTCATCTTACCGAATAGAGCTTCTCTAGTCATTCCTTTTAAAAACAATCTGGGCCCATCAACGTCTGAACCAATTCCTCTCCTGCAATAAACTGACACAATTGTTTTGCCGGAACAAAACCAACTGTCTTTTACATCAGACGTAACTGGAACGATACAGCCACTTCGTCCGTGACATCCTCCCCATCTAGTCCCCTGCTCCCTTTGTGGCATCGTAACCACGGCATAAAACGTTTGAACCGGGATTTTAACTCTGATCTTATATCTGCAAAAAAAAAAAAAAAAAAAAAAAAAAAAGGCCTAACATGACAAACTGTAGAATACACATACTGTTTCACAAAAATGAAAATCTCTAAATATCACACAATTCAATTCGGTTTGATAGAAGTTACAAAGCCAATGGCGCTTATTTTATCAAACAGATTAAAAAAAAATCCACTTCCTCTCTAGATTAAACTCGTGCTGTCAAAATCCGGATATTTTAAAATTCAGAGTTGTTTACTAAAAGCCCAAAATTTCATACCTACAAAAAAGTGTGGGTTTGCAAAAGCAACAGTGTTCTCCCCGATACTTTACTGTTTTCTTTACGAATCCCTTAGTATGAATTAATTGATATTTTGCGTGTTTTTGCTTTATTATAGAACATTTTTGTGCCCGTTAATTTCTAAATTAAAAAGCTGCCACACACGCGTCGTTTTATAATTAAAAATTCTATCCAAATTGGTCAATTTTCACGGAAGATATTGTGCTAAAATTCTGAAACACGAGCGAACAAATCTTGCGCATGTGCTACTACACTGTCCCCGTGAATGCTGATAGCAACTATTTTCAATAGGATAGGTCCACTATGGGTGCTGAACAGCATACCCAAACTTCATCACAATCATGCAAGTCATCACGCAAAAGGGCGAAAGAATGAATCCCGCTCCTACGTCTTGACCTTACCTTTGACCATTTTCAATAAGGATTAGATGAATTAGTATGTACCCCAACATATTAATTTCATTGAATCAAGCCAAGACATTTTTATGAACGTTACGGAGCGATGAACAAAGCACAGTTGGAAAGCGAAAGCGTAGAAAACTTACTGACTAATGAACCAGCAAAATAAATCTTTGCTGGAGCAGCACTGGATCGAATGAACATTGGACTTACTTCTTTTTTTTTAACTTCCTCTTATAGTAGCATTCTTTCGTTAGGTCAAATTTATTGCCAGAGAAGAAGTTACGAAACCCTGCATGCCCCAATGCATTTTTAATTTCACAAAACTGGCAGTTTTTGCTTAATTTCGTCATGTTGGGTATCGATCTGGGGTTAAAAATTCCACAGATTTAAAATCCGTTGGAATTTTTTTCTACGATAACTACGTTCTGAGATAGAATTTCTAACTGGGAGGAATAAAGATAAAAGACACCTGCTCCAACGCGGACACACCCCACGCTGGCCTTCTGAGAAGTTGCGACTTGGGAGATGAACTACGCATGATCTGAAAAGAAAGGCGGGGGGAAACAGCGTGCACAAGAGAGGAAGAGAACCAAACGGAAGGTTAAATAAGCCCAGCTGGTTGGTGTTCTAGTGTTTAAAAAAAGGCAAAACAATAACCTAAAACGTGGGAAAACTGCAGCAAAATGTTCCCAAATAAACACATGTAACTAAAAACTTATTCGTAACTTACATTGGCACTTTACTTTGAATGGATTAAGTTTAAAAAAAAGTTTTAATAGTGGGTGCCAAAATCGTCAGAAAAAGAAAAAAATCTCGGAGAATCGCCAAATCCGTAAAATTAACATTTTGCCCGTAAAACCGTAAAACAAGTTACATTTTCGTAAATGTTACGGGTAAACCGTAAAACCTGGCAGGTCTGCATACTGTGAAGAAATTCACCGAATGCACCACAAGTTGTGTTCCAAACAGAAATCTTTGGTGAACAGGAAGGGTGCTATCCTCCTAAATCATAACTGGAGACCACACATGTCACAAATGATGAAACAGAAACTACACGAACTGAGGTTCAAAACCCACCCACAACCAGTCTTCTCGCCTGACTTGGTACCTACCGATTTCCACTTGTTCATGCATTTTAGACTACAGGTTCCTGAATGCTGGTGAAAGCATTACATCAGTCACATACTGTGAAGAAATTGACCGAATGCACCACAAGTTGTGTTCCAAACAGCCATCTTTGGTGAACATAAGGGTGCTATCCTCCTTAATGATAACTTGAGACCACACATATCACAAATGATGAAACCGAAACTACACGAACTGAGGTTCGAAACCCACCCACAACCAGTCTTCTCGCCTGACTTGGCACTTACTGTTTTCCATGTGTTCATGCATTTTATCAATTACCTCAAGGACAGGACCTTCAGAAACTGAAGGAGGTGGAAACTGTATTCCGGTTTCGATATAGCTCAAGCTATTAAGCGTGTTGATGGACTATGTGGTAAAAATTGTTAATAGCAATTTTGAAGAATATATTTCATTCTTCCATTCTTCTTATATTTTCTGTTTCACACATTAAAATTCTTCATTTGTGACTATGGAAGGCAGTGTGCACAATCATGTAAGAGAGATACTTAAAAAATCACTTCGTGGACTTCGTGGTAGCTGCTTGATGTTATAAGCTAGACAAACATATATCCCTTATTCAATGAATTAGTATGAACCAGAATGAAGTATGATAAAAACCCAAACCCGAAAAAATGGCAATGACGAATCCTCCAAAAAACTTTCAGATATGCTTATGTTGTTCACACCCACCTTCCCAGACATTCCATACGTGTTTCGACTGCAGAAGTCGCGGTCTTCGTCAGTGGTCGGCGATGTTCTTGCCCCATTCTTGCCAAGACGTGCTCTACTGCAGTGTTATGCATCCAGTGAGCCCCCACAAGGTGAAAGGTGTGTCGTGAACTTTTACCTATTATCCTATTGTAAGAAATTAATTGTCAAGTTTTTTTGTTTTATTTTATCCCAGTTACTGTGTTTTATATGCTTGTATTTCATTCTCTGCTGCTGCCCTGATTAAATAAGATGATGCTTGTTTATTCTTTATTACATGCCACAAATTTTTATGAATTCTAAGAAATTAAATGTAAATTATTTACTCACAGTTGTTTTTATATCATAGTTTTGCTTATTGATATACTTGTATTTCTTGCCTATACCGCAGCACTATTCGGCTTCTTTGTTACCCTTGCCACATGTTCTGTGTACACTTTTTCCCTAAAAGTGTGGAGATTAGCAAAACTTTCCTTCTCTTTTATTGTTTTATTACGCTGTTTTAGTATTTGTCCCTGTTTGTTAGTGTTTCTTCAAATTTATTTCCTTTTTCCTGTACCGATGCACCCATCCATTGTTAGACTTTATTTTTAATAAGCCGGTATATGTGTCCCTTCTTCTCTTTGAAAAGTATATGTCCTGTGTCTTACAATTATTTCAGTTCGATCACAGCAGTGCTCTGAAGTAGTCCGAAAATTGTGATTGCTAGTCAGTCTTGTTATTTTCTACTACTATTAAACTATTTTATTTTTTCAAGATGGATAAGTTCCTTGTACGGAGTGTTTTGTCCTAATAATAATAGGTTGATTACATTACGTATTTATATTAATAGTGTTATATCATCGTTTTTGAGGGGATTAACATTTTGGTGTGCCATGCTGAGTCATGGATAATTTATGGTGTGCTGCGAGTGGGAAAAGGTTGCGGAACACTGCTTTACTGCAATGACGACTACAATTTCTTGCCAAGACATGCTCTACTGCAATGACGACTGCGATTTATTGCCAAGACATGCTCTACTGCAATGACGACTATGATTTCTTGCCAAGACATGCTCTACTGCAATGATGACTACGATTTCTTGCCAAGACATGCTCTACCACAATGATGACTACGATTTCTTGCCAAGACATGCTCTACTGCAATGATGACTACGATTTCTTGCCAAGACATGCTCTACTGCAATGACGATTACGATTTCTTGCCAAGACATGCTCTACTACTTGATTTCTTGCCAAGACAGGCTCTACTGCAATGATGACTACGATTTCTTGCCAAGACATGCTCTACTACTCGATTTCTTGCCAAGGCATGCTCTACTGCAATGATGACTACGATTTCTTGCCAAGACATGCTCTACTGCAACGATGACTACGATTTCTTGCCAAGACATGCTCTACTGCAATGATGACTACGATTTCTTGCCAAGACATGCTCTACTGCAACGATGACTACGATTTCTTGCCAAGACATGCTCTACTGCAATAATGACTACGATTTCTTGCCAAGACATGCTCTACTACTCGATTTCTTGCCAAGACATGCTCTACTGCAATGATGACTACAATTTCTTGCCAAGACATGCTCTACTACTCGATTTCTTGCCAAGACATGCTCTACTGCAATGACGACTACGATTTCTTGCCAAGACATGCTCTACTACTGGATTTCTTGCCGAGACATGCTCTACTACTAGATTTCTTGCCAAGACATGCTCTACTACTCGATTTCTTGCTAAGACATGCTCTACTTCTTGATTTCTTGCCAAGACATCCTCTACTACTCGATTTCTTGCCAAGACATGCTCTACTGCAATGACAACTACGATTTCTTAAAAAGACATACTCTATTACTCGATTTCTTGCCAAGACATGCTCTACTACTGGATTTCTTGCCAAGACATGCTCTACTACTCGATTTCTTGCCAAGACATGCTCTACTGCAATGACGACTACGATTTCTTGCCAAGAAATGCTCTACTGTAATGACGACTACGGCAATGGTTGAAGTCATTGCCATTGCCGTGTTGACGGCAATGTCTTTGCATTATGACCGCAGTAGCTGTAGTCATTTGCCGTTTATGACGGCAATCGTTGACTGTCAGCAACGTCATTGCCATGTTGGCAATGATGACTAAGACGTGGAAGTAGAGCATATTTTGTCAGCAATTATGTCGTAATTGTCGTGGCATAGATGACTAGGCAGTTGGGGCAAGAACATCACCAACCACTGACGAAGAGTACGACTTCGGCAGTTGAAACGCATATGGAATAGCTGGGAAAGTGTGTGTGAAAAACATAAGCATATCTGAAAGTTTTTTGGAGGATTCGTCATTGCCTTTTTTTGGTTTGGCTTTTTATCGTACTTTATTCTGGTTCATACTAATTCATTGAATAAGGGATATAGGTTCGTCTAGCTTATAACATCAAGCAGCTAGCACGGAGTCCACAAAGTGATTTTTTAAGAAACTCCCTTACATAATTGTGCACACTGTATTCCATAGTCACAAGCGAAGAATTTTAAAGTGTGAAATAGGAAATTTAAGAAGAACGAAATATATTCTTCAAAATTACTATTAACAGTATTCCGGGACTTTCTTGCATCCAGATTTCTTCTAGACTGGCATTGAAGTACTTATCACTCAGCAGAGGTGTGTAGCTCCTGAAGGCACCTATTTTGAATAAAACAAAGTTGTGATATGTTGCTGAAAATCTGTGGACACCTGATCAATGTTTTCAGATTTTCATCAACATTATCCACGTTTTTCTTGAAAGAAAAAAAAAAATAATCGAAGGGGTAATAGTGATCAGTTCAGGAAAGGGTGACGATTCTTCCCTGGAGTGATTTGCTGTTAAACTTTTCGTAAACTTAGATTTCACCTCCCCTGGGTTCAATCTTTGGATCCAGAGAGAGAAAGTCAAGAAAAAGTTACAGAAATTCTATTTCTCATTTGTTTTTTTTTTTCTTCTTTGTTCTGTGGGGCCTGCGAGAAAGGTGTTCGCTTTATTCACGAAAGAAAAAATTTATATAGTGTGAACTGGCAGTCACAATGCTGTTCCTTTTGTTTTGGTATTACTCAGCCCAGCAGGAGGGAAAGGAAAAACATACTCAGCAGAATTAAAGTAAGAGCAGTGTAAATAATTTTATTTTTCTATGTGTATGAACAAAATGTAGCATTTATACGACGCAGTACCAAAAAAGTGCGATGTCGCAACATTCAAGAGAATAAACCTGGAGTATGCTCATAAAAAAAAATTAATAATAATAATAATTATGAAAAAAAAAAATATTTTGTATTTCTTGCTTTATTCAGTATATGAAGTAACATGTTAAAACATTTTGTAAGCCAGCCGCAGTCTCTCTCCTTTAACAAATAGCAGTCATTGCTCTGGGTTTTCCCGAAAAGGGGATTAAAGCAGCAAATTCTTTTGACCCTATTGGAGATTTTCTTTCTTAGAAAAGACCACCGGGAGGGCAAACATTCTTTTTTTTTTTTGAGGTCTGACAAATCTCACTAGCTGAGAAGGGGCTTAGGAACTGAAAGAGATAGATACCCTTGTAAAGCACTATGAAAGGGGATGTGTTGGCCGGTTGAATGTGGGAAGCAGCAGTCCCTCGCGCCAAAATTTATGAGGTTGTTTACGAAAAGTGGACTCAGAGAAGCATGCAGGTGTCTAACACGCGATCCCCACGTGTTCTTGGCTGGAAGCAGCCAATGGGATGGCTGGCGTCCTCTCTGCCTGATCCGATTGGTCGCTTGACCCTTCCAAGGGGAGAGGAGTTCTGAGCGTCCATTTTGATTTTCGAGAAAAGCTCGGAAAAATGAACTGCTAGAGGGAGGAGAAAAAAAGGTGGCTGGCTGTTGAGTCAAGAAAAATGGCTTAGAAAGTTTTGAGCCTGAGAGACTCAGTCTTGGTGGTTATCCGCCACCTTGGGAGCCACAATTTGCCGGAAACGTGCAGAATAGCTGCTGATGATACCATCACCGAGCATACTGCCAAAACATTCTCACCAGAATGCTGATGACCCCCACCACCGAGAACGCTGGGGTTTGTGCGGCTTTTTGTTCGATCACACCTATTGCAGCCGATGCTCTGCGAAGCTGAAGTCCTCCGGAGTGCCCATGCCAGAATATTTTCCGAGAGAAGCACCTAATCCTAATGCTGCGCTGCATGCTTTTACCATTGGAACTCGCGATATCAGAAGAAAAGGCGGAGGAGCATTGTCATCAAATACAATCGCACAGAAAAGTCGACCTAACGACAGCTGGAGGAACCAGCAGCGAAACCGACAGGCCGGCCAAAATTTTGGGTGAAAACCAGCATTCCGGACTGCAACTACTCCCTGCGAGCTGACTGTATGGACTGTGCTAATAATAACAATAAGGAACAACTGGACATAACGATGGATGTCTCCCTTGATTACGTATGTAAGTTGTATTTTTATTGGCTTGTATCATCATAATATGGTTTAAAGTTTTTTTGGATAGGGGGTATAAATTTGTTAAAAAAAATAAAATTTAAGAGCGAGGCACTATGGAAGGGGAGAGGCTGTAGCTGACCGTACGAGTCTAACATTTAACTAGTGTCTAAAATGACTCTACAACTTAAATCTTGGCCCTCAGTCTCCGGCAGCTGGAATGTACCTGGCCAAGGCAGCGACCAGTGCGACATGAAGGCAGAGGGTGCTAAGAATCCCCGGAGGACCGGACTAGGCTGCCATTTGATGCTGACCTTGGCTACCTACAACGGACGCTCCCTATCTTCTGATACAAGGCTTCTTGAATTGGAAGAGGAACTACAAAGGATCAAGTGGGACATCGTCGGGCTAAGTGAGGTAAGGAGAAAAGGAGAAGATCTCATTGAACTGAAAAGTGGACATCTCTTCTACTATCGTGGGACAGATACTGGCAGAACTAGTGGTGTTGGATTTATAATAAACAAGAAACTGAAGGATAAAGTGGTAGAAGTTGAAAGTTCCTCTGACAGAGCTGCACGACTCGTTATCCAACTATCGAGAAGATACCAGGCTCAGATTATTCAAACTTATGCACCCACCACAAGTCATCCTGAAGAAGAAATTGAAGAATTTTATGAGGAAATTCGTCATCTCAATAATAAAGGTAAGCAGCACTTGAAGATAATTATGGGAGATTTCAATGCAAAAATAGGGCACCGGCAACAGAATGAAACTTCAGTAGGTAAATTCGGTCACGGCAACAGAAACCAGCGTGGAAATACTCTCGTTGAGTTTGCAGAGGCAGAAGGATTTTTCATCTTGAATTCCTTTTTCAAGAAAAAGCCACACAGGAAATGGACATGGAGACATCCAATTGGGACGACAAGTGAAATTGATTTTATTATGTGTAACAAAAAATTCGTCATCGAAGACTGCAGTGTGCTGAACAACTTCAACACAGGTAGTGACCATAGATTGGTGAGATGTAAGATGCACCTCAACACTAAACTGGAACGTGGCAAGCTCATAAGACAAACAGAATGTATTGACATAACCAACCTTAAAAAACACCATAATACTTTCAAGTTGGAACTGAAGAACAGATTCTCTGCTTTAGAAGGCCTAACATCGGAAGAAGTGGATATTTCGGAAGTTAACAGAAAAGTAACCAAAGCTCTTATGGAAACAGCAACAAAATTAGCTGGGTCTAAGAACAAGTTGCATGTAAACAAATTATCAGGAAAAACCAAAATGTTGATGCAAAAAAGAAGAGAGATGAGGACAACTAAAGAAGATGTGACTTCCAAAGTGGAATATATAGAGCTGTGCAAGACAGCACGAAAAAGTATCACTGAAGACGTAAGGAAATTCAACTGTGAGCTAGTGAGGAAAGCAATTGAAAACAACCAAAGCCTAAAGATAGCAAAGGGACATCTCAGTAAGGGAAGAAAACAGATTATGGCTCTGAGAAAAGAAGATGGTTCTATAACAAGAAATAGAGGCGAAATTTTGACAAGAGTAAAAGATTTCAACTCCAAATTATATGAAAGGGATGATACATGTACTCCAGACATCATGAAAGGTACCAGAGTTCTTCCAGTCCTCCCAGTAGAAGTTGCTCATGCAATCAAGAACATGAAGCGGGGGAAAGCTCCAGGAGAAGATGGAATTACTATAGACATCATACAAGAAGCAAGTGGAGAAATTGAAACAGTACTCGCCCAAATTTTCACTCGATGCCTTAATGAAGGGAAGATTCCTGAGGATTGGAACAATGCTACAATGATCCTGCTACATAAAAAAGGTGACATTGAGGATCTCAGGAACTACAGACCTATCAGCCTCCTATCAGTGGTTTATAAAATCTTCACTAAAGTTCTTTCACACCGCTTGAAGGTAACACTGGACATGGCTCAACCGAGAGAACAAGCTGGATTCAGGAGTGGCTACAGCACAATAGATCATATCCACGTACTGAGAGAACTAATTGAAAGAGCGAGGGAATATGAACTTCCATTGTGCATGGCTTTTATCGATTATGAAAAAGCCTTTGATTCGGTGAAACCATCAGCAGTTACCACGGCTCTGAAATCCTGCGGTATTGAAGATGCATACATTAATATTATTAATAACATCTATGAAAATGCAAGTGCAAAGATTCGGCTGTTTGAAAATACAACACACATAAAAATTGGAAAGGGAGTGAGACAAGGTGACACCATATCTCCGAAGCTCTTTAATGCCACATTGGAAAATGTCTTTCAATCACTGAACTGGGAAAACAAAGGGATAAAGATTAATGGAGATTATCTAACCCACCTTCGTTTTGCTGATGACGTAGTCATTTTTGCAACTACCCCATCAGAGCTGCAGAGTATGATCCAGGAACTTGCTGACAAGAGTAAAGAAGTGGGATTAAAAATGAACTTTCAGAAGACAAAAGTGATGTTCAATGCTTTTACAAGAAATGAAGATTTATCGATTGATGGAGAACAACTGGAGATAACAGATACGTATGTTTATCTTGGACAGCAGATATCAAGTGAGGGTCACATTGATGAAGAAATTAATCGGCGTACAAAACTTGCCTGGAGAGCTTTTGGAAGAAACAGCATAATTTTCAAGAGCAATATGCCATTATGTCTTAAAAGAAAAGTGTTTGATCAATGCATCCTTCCAGTGCTTACGTATGGTGCAGAGACGTGGACCTTAACTAAAAGAGACATACAAAGGCTGCAGACAACTCAAAGTAGAATGGAGAGGTGCATGCTTGGTATAACCAGGAGAGATAAGAAGAGGAACTCGTGGATCCGAAAAATGACGAGAGTGGAAGACATCATGATCAGAGTTAAATCCCTGAAATGGCAATGGGCTGGACATACTGCCAGAAGGACAGACCATAGATGGACAGCCGAAATTTTAGATTGGATTCCAAGGGACAGGAAAAGACCCAGAAAAAGACCACATGGGAGATGGGTGGATGAAATTCGTAAATATGCGGGAGTGACATGGAGGAGACTGGCACAAGACAGACCGTTGTGGAGGAAACTTGGGGAGACCTTCGTCCAGCAGTGGATTGATAATGGTTGACAATGATGATGATGATGATAGTTCAAAAGAAAAAAATATTTTCTTCAGAATAAGAAACTAAAAATCATTAAAATCACTCATGATGTTTTGTAATGGCCTCAAAAATCCTGAAAATGGGAGAGGCATGTGAAACCGAATCTACAAGAACAGGCAAAAATGTATCAACAGGAATTGCTATGACATAAGAAAAAGGTTGTAATCTCGAAACACTATCAGTACAGTTTTGTTCTTCTATTATTCTTTTTGATACCATATTGTTATTGTTTTAAAAATATATATATAGGCATTAGCCTTTCAAAAACCTAATTTTGGTACGAATTGGCAATTCAGTTTCTTGATGTCTCCTAAATTTCTGAGCAATGGCACTCATCACCCAACGCTCTGACGTTGGCTAGGAAGTCCCTTGGGTGTTATTTAAATAATGATAATGTCCTAGTAATTAAAATAATTACGGTCTGATAATTTTTTTCCATGCTTACTAACACGAGTTCATAAATATGGTTTCTGTGAGTTGACACATACGTTACACATGTACCAAAAACACAGTGCTATAGTTATTCCTCAGGTGTGAAAAATAAGAAAAAACATGTTCAGTATTCACAGAAACAATATCACCAGTGAAAACTCATGTGTGCTATAACAAATATGACATCTCAAAGTTTCTTTTTATAAATTTTATGTTTTGGTCGTTTCAAAAATGCATCTACCCATCTCCCAAAGTTAAATTTTAGTCTAAATTCAAAATTTTCCTTCAAGTTTACTTTTGGCTGTCTATTATAATCACCTTACTATAACGTGGCTGAGATATCCGCCGCAACAGTTGTATGCTATGAGGTACGTCTCTCTCATTTTTACCCCCAAATTGGCCATTATTTTCCAAACGACCTGGTATCACTGAGGAAGGGAAGAGAATGAGATGTTTACATTTCTAATATTAATGTCATAAAAATTGCACAAAACTGCTGTTAAACCTGTGCTTTCAGGGCAGGAATTTGCTCAACATCTCTTTCCAGCCTGTTGATTTCCATCTTCAGCAAATGAGCCTTATGTTCTTCAACTGCCAGCTGATCCTGCGCACATAGTAATTTTGCAGTCAGATTATCAAGTTTCTCCTGATGTAACTGATGTTCTTTTTGCCTTGCTTCGTCAAATTTGGCACTCTGAAAGGGAAAAAAAAGCACATTTAACCCTTAATCACAGAACTGCTCAAAATGCAACACAGACTGTACATAGTTCTATTTTTAAATGTAATGATTGTAGAATATCAAAGTATTTACATGATAGTACATTTATAGGAATGTACACTATGAAGAGTAATTTGGGAAAGAATTTGAGGGGTAACAAGGCATGTAATATTTTAAGACAATATTTTACTTTCATCCTGTGGTGAATAAAAGATTATTAAAATGAGGCAAAATGAAGTGAAAAATATTAAAACAAAATGCCTGTTTTTACAATTTCACCACATTTCAGAATATACAGAGTAAGATCCAAAAGTTCGGGGACAGCACCTACCCGTGACAACGCAAGAATGTAGTTAAAGTTACAGCATCTGAAATACATCCCGCCATTCCACCCCTCTGTGGTCAGAATGGTTTGGCCCATGGAAAGTGATTGGAGTGGGTGTGCAGACATTTGCTGCTTTGGTTAGTCATCTGTTTTCTGCAGTGTGAGAAACGAGGCTTTTGAAGAGCAACATTGTAACATTAAATTTTGTCAGTGTTTGGGTAAAACAGCTGCAGAGACCTTTGAAAACGCTTTCGAAGGTGTATGGTCACTCTACGATGGTGAGATCGAAGATGTACGAGTAGTATCGGCATTTCAAAGAGGGCCGAGAATCCATCGCAGACATTGAGCGCTGTGGTAAACCTGTGACTCCACAGAATGAGGAAAACATTACGATGGTGATGCAGTGTGTTCGTCAGTATTGTCACCAAATCATTGAGAAAATCGCTAACGTAACTAAAAAGAGTCTAGACAAAACATCCCAAAAAAGAAATACAAATTTTCAGGTTCTTTCCCTTTTTATTAGAGGACTGAGTGGAAATTTTTTTAAGATTAATGAAGAAACACAACATAATTTTTGGGCATTCAGTTCAGAATATTGGTGACTTAATTATAAAGAAAAAAACGTAACAATAATATACTACAATCAGCAGGCGTATATGAAATCCCTATTGTTTCACAGAGTTCTGAAGATAACATTTCATACATTGGCAGCACAAAAAATAGATTAATAAAAAGATTACATCAACATATAAAAAAACTGGAACAAAAAAGAAGAAAAAACTGCACTTATCCAACACTGCATTAAACATAACCAATATCCTGAAATACTATTAAAAAGCACCAATCACTTACCCTAAAGATCATGGTAATTTCCATCGACAACACACTTCCAGCACGTCAATTATCGTAATGTAGTTGGCCTTCAAAGGTTTACAGACATCTTGCTTACGATTCCTTCTTCCGGGATGAAACATGGTATTTTTTTCTTTTAAGCCATATGAGATGTAACTATAAGCTTGTCAATTCCATAAAAACCACACAAGCATACTACTCATTCATACAATTCAATTAAAAAACTATGTACATATTTACACAACCTTACATTCCTAGGTGGCTAAGCCTTTGTCAACTGTGAGTAACAAAATGCTCCATCTGTTTCAAAACTCCTGCCACTCTCAATGCAAGTGTCACACTAATTCAGCCCCTCACACACAATCCTCTAGCGCTTTCAACAGACTACTGTCGTCATCAGGAGGCAGGTGTGTCTCACCCGCCCACCACAGCTCAAGTGAGCTGAGCCATCGAGGCACGGGCTCCAGTTGCAATCTCTGAATCATTGTGTCTCTGGCGCCATCAATTATCATTGCTGCTCTTTTTCCTTTTTTCTTTCTAAGCTGTTGTTCAATTTTTATTAGGGCCTTCCACTGTTCGTTTAAGTTGCTAGGCTCATTAATGTTGCATAATCTTGATCTGTTTTTTTCAATTAACACTGACTCTGCAATTCTTAACTGCCTTTCGTTTTTACAGCTCTTAATAATTTTGATATCCTCAAACCTTGGACATTGTTGATTAACCCAATACTGTATGGAAAAACAACAATGTCCAAGGTTTGAGGATATTAAAATTATTAAGAGCTGTAAAAACGAAAGGCAGTTAAGAATTGCAGAGTCAGTGTTAATTGAAAAAACAGATCAAGATTATGCAACATTAATGAGCCTAGCAACTTAAACGAACAATGGAAGGCCCTAATAAAAATTGAACAACAGCTTAGAAAGAAAAAAGAAAAAAGAGCAGCAATGATAATTGATGGCGCCAGAGACACAATGATTCAGAGATTGCAACTGGAGCCCGTGCCTCGATGGCTCTGCTCACTTGAGCTGTGGTGGGCGGGTGAGACACACCTGCCTCCTGATGACGACAGTAATCTGTTGAAAGCGCTAGAGGATTGTGTGAGGGGCTGAATGAGTGTGACACTTGCATTGGGAGTGGCAGGGGTTTTGAAACAGATGGAGCATTTTGTTACTCACAGTTGACAAAGGCTTAACCACCTAGGAATGTAAGGTTGTGTAAATATGTACATAGTTTTTTAATTGAATTGTATGAATGAGTAGTATGCTTGTGTGGTTTTTATGGAATTGACAAGCTTATAATTACATCTCATATGGCTTAAAAAGAAAAAAAAATACGATGTTTCATCCCGGAAGAAGGAATCGTAAGCAAGATGTCTGTAAACCTTTGAAGGCCAACTACATTACGATAATTGACATGCTGGAAGTGTGTTGTCGATGGAAATTACCATGATCTTTAGGGTAAGTGATTGGTGCTTTTTAATAAGTATTTCATTTATGAATTGCACATAAACTATGCACACTTTGCAGAGGTTTAATACCTTAAAAGTGCAAATATAATAATAAACAATATCCTGATTTTGAAAATATTAAATTACTAACCACCCACACAACACTTCCTTCTTTG
Source organism: Macrothele yani (assembly GCA_039090855.1). Classification (NCBI taxonomy): domain Eukaryota; kingdom Metazoa; phylum Arthropoda; class Arachnida; order Araneae; family Macrothelidae; genus Macrothele; species Macrothele yani. Next base: position 73,336,566 of record CM077032.1, on the reverse strand, counting down.
TCGTTGTTCTGGAGGTCAGATGTTCTCATCTGTATCAAGCCAGTACGGAGAGCTTTCTTTGGCGTTGTGGTTGGTAAAAAAATAAAAGATTTTCCAAGTGGGCTTCATGCACTGTGTTGAAAAAATTGTTGTGTATGTCTTCTTTCAAGAGCCATAGCTGTGGTCATTCAGTGTTATGATGATCACTTATTTTGTTCTGTACACATAATAATCGTGGTTATCTGATATGAGGTATATCAAGAATATCATTCGAATAGATGAACATTTGGAAATATTCCAAACTTGTCTTTTGTACAGCTATGACAATAAATATCAAACACTGTGAATGTGTTTAGTATGGAACAAAAACACGAAGCCTAGAACTAAAAAATGAAAACTTGCAATTTATTATCATCAGGAATTGAATGGGTATAGTGTAATCTCCCTCTTCAATAATGGAAACTCTTTAACTCATAAGTAATAATAATAATAATGGTGCTTAACAACATGATTTTGAATTATGTTGTAAAAGAGTACATTTTATTTTGCTTCCCATATTTGAAAGGTAAACGTGAAAAACCTGTCTGAAACGTCTTCATTTCATTAGGGCATGGACAACTGTCTTATGATTCAAGCTCAAATCTGTGTAGGTCAGGTATAATTGATATGAAGCATTATACTGATATACACCTGCCTTTATAATGGTATAGTCATTCTTCACAGTGTCCTTGATGCTTTTGAGACAAATATAAAGAAATTACTTTATCCTGTAAAATTATTACAACTCATAATTACAGAAATAAGAAAATAAAAAACTTTACTTTCTTCTAATTTGTGTTACTCTTATAACAGCAGACAGTTTAAATCCCTATATGTTAACCATGATTGATTATCAAGGCCCTAACAACAGTAAAACTAAGATTATCCTTACACCTACTGATGACAATAATACACTGCTGGAAAGTGAAAAAAGAACACCAAGAAGGAATTGGCGGACGATCATGAAATTTACATATGTTAATGGGGTCGAGTTTACGTAGGTGTGATGTTAACTTCGGGACCAACCGGTGAACACTTATGCCACAGCACGGCATATTATGCAAATTATCGTCGGTGGTATTTAAGGAGTACGGCGAAGTGAATGTAATCAGTCGCCGGCGTACGGACACGTGCGAAGACCCTGAAGAAGCTGCAATGACTGGACATGGAAGATGTGTACAATTTCAGCAGTTATCAGACTTTGAGTGAGGTCGTCTAGTCGGACTCCGCGAGGCCGGGTGGTCGTATTGTCGTATTGCGGAGCGGAATTGGACGGGAAGTATCGGTGGTGGTACAATGGTAGCGTAGATGGTCCGAGGAACATTCCCACACGAGAAGACGTGGAACCGGGAGTCACAGACGAACTGATGAGCGGACCGATCGACGCATAAGAAGAGCGGCGTTGTCAAGCAGAACATCCACTGCGATGCAAATCCGAGCTGCTGTTGCACCTGAGGTGACTGTGCGAACACTCCGCAACCGTCTACTGGATGCTGGACTACGTGCACGTGTGCCTCTGGCATGTGTACCTCTGACTCCAGCCCACCGTCAGGAATGGCTGCAGTGGTGTCGCCAACGTCTGCACTGGAGAATGCAATGGCGATCTGTCGTGTTCAGCGATGAAAGCAGATTCTGCTTGGGAGCCTCCGATGGCCGTATGCGTGCTTGAAGACGCACAGGGGAGCGTCTCCACCTTTTTTGCATCCACCAGCGACACACAGGGCCTACACCTGGTCTTCTGGTGTGGGGAGCGATCAGCTATCACTCCCGTACACAACTAGTGTTTGTACCGGGTACGTTAAACAGCACCTCCTACATCAACAACATCATTCAGCCCATTGTTGTGCCATTTGTAAGGTCGGTCCATCGTGGTGTTTTCCAGCAAGATAACGCACGCCCACACACGGCACGTGCAACGCAACATGCACTTCAGGGTGTGAGACAACTTGCATGGCCTGCATGTTCACCGGATTTGTCCCCCACTGAGCACGTGTGGGATTTTATGGGACAACGACTTATCCTGTCTCCACGGCCAGCCACGACCATCCCACGATTTACACGTCCAGGTTGAGGATGCTTGGAATTCAATACCCCAAACTTACATCCAACATCTGTACGACAGACTCCATGTAAGAATTGCACAGTGTGACGCAGTTCATGGCGGTTCAACCTTGTACTAACCATGTTACATGGAAATGTTATTTTTCAGTTTACCAGCAAATACAGCTGTATTTTGTCATAATGTTTTGATCACGTTATCCTCTCTATTCCGCTATGATGCTGTATAAATTCCGTTGGTATCAGACGTCTCCTTCTTGGTGTTCTTTTTTCACTTTCCGCCAGTGTAAAACGAAAGCTCAATTTTTTACATGATTGTTGTATAACTCTTCTGAAAATTACTGTCACGGGACATCAAAAACTTTTACATGATGCACACCCCCTCCCCCTCCCCAAATATGTATAAACAACTGTTTTTTATCATTTAGCAATTGCTACCATGGTAGTATAAGAATAATAATGAAGTTTACATTATTCTTATACTACCATGGTAGCAATTTGGAGCAGCAGTAAATTATTTAAAAAAATTGAGTGAATTTATACCACTGTCATCAGTGCATATTAGGGTAGGCTTAACAAAAAGCTTCTTCATTAACCTTAGAATTGAGGTTTTCTGCATAAATGCATCAGTTAGGGAGGATTTTCTTTTATGAACTACCCTATTCATTTTTAATGCTTCAAATTCATATTGTCTTTCCTTTTGTCAGAGTTTCTCTGCTCCTTCTAGAATGCCATGTGCAACTCGTATTGCAGATATGTTTTTTTTAATGCTTGCTTTAGTCTCTCATTGGCTTCTTTAAGCACAGTCTGATGATTCTTGTACTTCTCTTTTTTCTTGAAAAAGAATTTTTATCTTACTTTCCATGTTTTCTATAGTTTGCTTTCTGCTCTTTAAATCCTTTATTTGGCTATTCTTGTTTCAACCTCTCAGCACTTTCTTTCTCTGCTTTCACTTGCTGTTCCTTTAATCTCTTTGTCCCTTTTCCAAATGGTTGCTATATGACCTATGTGCATTAAGTGCTAATTTTATTAGTTTTTTGGTTATTGGCACCTTTGCAACTCGGCTGTTATACATTTTTAATGCATCTCGAATTGTTAGTCTCTCATTCAACATCTTCTCAGACATAGATGCCTTCTCATCTGAAAGAACTCTTCGTGATACAGAAGAGCCTCTTTCTACATTGAAGTTGCCATGTGATAAAGCAAGGCATGCTTTCACAACTTTAGCCAAAGATGGATATTTCCAGTCTCCAACTGTCTTTTGATACAATATGTCTCTCCAAAAATGATCAATCCTAATTTCGCTGTTTGGAATAAATTCTTATACATACAAGTACATCTATACCTAGACTACCCATGTGATTAGAGGAACAACCTAGTCAAATGACAAAAAGCATCGTCTTGTTATTTTTCACAGATACGCAGAAATGTCTCACCAGGTGTTTTTTCGATTACCACTTAATTTTTTCATTATGAATAATTCCTAATTTATATTAAATAGTTTGTGGAATAACTTTTTTACGGGTCTTATAGAGGTTATTTTTCATGAAAGTTGGTTGTCAAATTTTCGAACTAAAGCCTAGTTCGTCATCAGGACTACGTCACTGGAGTAGTTGCTGCCACTCAGTTGGAAGAGTCCAACCGCAATTATCGTTAATTGTGGTACTTCTTCTTCTTGCTATTTTGATCCCTTCTTCTAGTTTCCTCTTTACTAAGTTTGACTGGTGGGCGATTATTTTCACTGAGTTCCACTTTATGGAGTGTCCACTTGCTTGTATATGTCTGTCTAGCCCTGTTTTGTTACTAATGTTCCTAATAGCTGCTTGGTGTTCTTTCATTCGGACCTTAATACTTCTCCCTGTTTCTCCTATATAGCTGAGTCCACAGTTACAGTCGATGCAATAAATTACTCCTTCTTGCAATTGGATGTCCAATTCTTTCTGCTTTAAAGCTGGCAGGAATTTCTTTATTTTGTTATTAAGATCTGGAGCTAGCCTGATATTATATTTTGCTCTGATCCTTTTCAGGTTCTCGAAAAGTCCCTTGTGGTACATAATTTTGCTGGTGAATTTGAAGTTGGTTTTCTCCTGCTTCTTTTTTGGCACTTAACTAAATATTTTCTCAACATATGGGGAGGGTAATTACCCCTCCCCATATGGAACTCAGTGAAAATAATCGCCCACCAGTCAAACTTAGTAAAGAGGAAACTAGAAGAAGGGATCGAAATAGCAAGAAGAAGAAGTACCACAATTAACGATAATTGCGGTTGGACTCTTCCAACTGAGTGGCAGCAACTACTCCAGTGACGTAGTCCCTGATGACGAACTAGGCTTTAGTTCAAAAATTTGACAACCAACTTTCACGAAAAATAACCTCTATAAGACCCGTAAAAAAGTTAATTTCACAATCACTATGAATAGAGGTGCCATAAATTCATTTACAACTAGGATTAAATAGTTTGTATATAATGTAAAGTGAGTTTAAGTGTCTGTTGTCAAAAAACATGCATTTTCCGTGTCATTCTGAAAATACAGCTATAAAAACAATCACGCAAATTTATTTCAATGAACATATCATTCATGAAATTCTAGGTACAAAATTTTCTACTTGAAATTGATACATTTAACTGCAAATAAACTTCAGTAAGCACAGAAAACATAATATGGCGAAGGCAAGATACGTGCTCGCTACTGGCACTGCCGTATTCCAAACAGAAAAACAGGACACTTTTTCAGTGGAATATCTTGATTTGAGTAGGTCGTTCCTTTAATCACATGTGGGTCTAGTCTATACTTGCCACTGACTTTCCTCCATGATATTTGCAATAAAGCAGAAAGCAATAAACTGAACAAAACATATCGATAACGATTTTCATGGTTCATACGCTTTTTCAATCACAAAATTCCAGGACTTTTGGATTTTTTTCCAGGACATGCGATCCAAATGCTCTTACTTAAAATATAATGAAACAATACGTGTGTTCAATTTGTAGCCTACAACAAACAACTTCCTACACACTTGGGCAAACTTAATACAAGATGCAGAATGTTAAAAATGATGCCTGCTGCAGCTAATCAGAAACTTAGAATCGCAGATAAATACTGAAATACCGAAACTGTAATGTGACCAGGTTTAATATCTACTAAACTTTTATATACACTGATTTTGAGAAAACTTTATTTTTCTACTTTAGCTTCAGTTCAATTATTGAAGCAAAATTACAGAATTAAAAAAAAAACCCATAAAACTCAAAAATACATAGGTATGTGGCATGTCTCTTGAAATGCTTTTATATACCACACAATCAATACATAAAATAATATTTATATTTAATTATTTTAAAATAATGCTTACATTGGAAATTTAAGGGTAAGGAAAGGTGAAATATCTAGAACTTTTTCAAATGACCAAAGGGATTGTTATTTCTTAAACATAATAATGGGAGCAAGTATTTGTGTTACATTTTATTTAGGGAAGGAATTTTCAACATAATATCGATGCTGTAGCTATGTTTTAAATTTTTACTCGCCAGCAAACAAAGTATGCACAAAAATTTCCAATGTGAAATGAAAGAGAATAATGGGAAAACCTTATGTCCAAGGGCCTTGGAAAACCTTATGTCCAATTGCATTCATTAGTGATCATGGCAGTTTAATTGGGCATGATCAAAAAATTAATTATAGAAGCTCAGAAAATACCAAGAAACAATTAGATTTAAGTTTCTGATATTAGAAAGCAATCTAATTTTATAACAAATTTTTATATAAAGTATACAAAAATTAACAAATGGAAAAAAAAACGTTTCCCATAGCAAAAGGAAGGTATTAGAGACAATAAGATTTTTCAAATTGATCAGTTAAAAGTAGAGATATAGAAGGAAACATGATATAACTATGCGTCACAGCGGAAGAGTTTTGCCTAATGGAAAAGTTGAAGACAAGGGAAAAGCATTCTTCATAGCAAATCCTGTGCTAAGGAAAAATAACTTTTCAAATACGTCTCCCCCGGAAGCAGAGATAGCAAGAAAAACGTTTTGACCTTTACAACCCCTAGGGGAAAGTTGTACATTATTTGAAGAGGATCTTCTTATTGTAGCAAAAATATTATTCACTCTCCATCTTTATTATAGTGAATGGCATACAGTAAAAAAGAACTTTCTCAATAGGGTTTTTACAGGTACAGATAGCCTGCAAACAGAAGTACACAAACACCACCTAGTGGCAGAATTATGAACCACAAACATCCTCAAACACAAACCTAAAGTGTTCCATAAGGTAAATGATATCTGGTGTTAAAAGAATGTTTTAAATCGAACATTTAGAAGTACGGATATTAAGAAATATAGATTAAATATTTGCGCCCCCTAGCGGCGAAATTGTGCATTATTTTGTGAAGAAAATACAAATAAGGAGTTTTCATAGCTAGTAGTATCTGACTGAAAGAGGATATTTTTCAGTCGGGTTTTTAGTCCGCAGATATTGCTGTAAACGGAAATTTGAGCTTACGCCCTCCAGTGGCACACTTGTGCATTAAGAAATATTTGAAATTTTATAAGAAAAATTTCGCACCAAAAATGTTCTCCAACAAAGAAAGAATTTTTCAAATCAGACTTTTAGAAGCCGAGATATTGGGAAAATCGCGATTTACCTTTACACCCGCTAGCGGAAAATTTATGCATTATTTGAAAAAGGGACTGTAACTAAAATAGTCTTCAATATAAATGTCATCAAAAGGAAAAAGAATTTTTTTAATTGGATATTTAGAAGCAAACATATGAAATGAAATGCATTTCAAATTCGATATGATCTCCATTTGCGCCCTCTAGCAGTCAAATTGCGCATTGAAAAAACCCGGAACGAATGGATCATCATTCTCACATTTTAAGCTTTCCAATACAAAAAGATTTTTACAAATCAAACTAATAATTGCGGAGATATGGTCTCCCCGGTGGGACAGACAAAGTGATAACATAAGCATGACGCAAAAGATGCTTCAGTCCTGCTAAACAAGAAAACCGATAGCTCTCCCCCCACCCACACACACACACATTTTGCAGGGGGTGGGGAGGGAAATTTGTCAGACATAAGCTACGTCAGTAGAAAAATCCTCAACTACAAAACATTGTGCAGGAACAAAAAGGCAGGAATGGATAAAATTCTAGGACATGTAACAGAATTTTAGGTTATTTCCAGGACTTTTCCAGGACAAAATGGAATTCCAGGATGCGTATAAACCATGGATTTGACATATAGATATCTATATCGAAGTTGATATTCGCGTGTATCAATATTAAAAACAAGTACATCGATATACGCAACACAAATTACGTTTCTTAAAAAATAGTAGCCTTACAATTAAAATAGTTCAAGGTTTTTCTGAAAAAAGTTGCTTTTGGCTATTTTTTGTAAGAAATAGTAGCCATAGTCACCTGTAATAACAAATAGTAGCAATAGTCACTGCTGGCAGCCCTGAGTCATCTATTCCCATGCACACTGGCAGCATGGAAGCCAGATATCAATCTCCTTTTATATGAAGCAATCTGGAACTTAGCACAATGATAATAATACAAAACAATTTTGCCATGGCACTGAAGATTCCCTATTCCATAGTCATCTATTCCCATGCACACTGGCAGCAAGGAGGCCTGATATCAATCTCCTTTTATATGAAGCAATCTGGAACTTAGCACAATGATAATAATACAAAACAATTTTGCCATGGCACTGAAGATTCCCTATTCCATAGTCATCTATTCCCATGCACACTGGCAGCAAGGAGGCCTGATATCAATCTCCTTTTATATGAAGCAATCTGGAACTTAGCACAATGATAATAATACAAAACAATTTTGCCATGGCACTGAAGATTCCCTATTCCATAGTCATCTATTCCCATGCACACTGGCAGCAAGGAGGCCTGATATCAATCTCCTTTTATATGAAGCAATCTGGAACTTAGCACAATGATAATAATACAAAATAATTTTGCCATGGCACTGAAGATTCCCTATTCCATAGTCATCTATTCCCATGCACACGGAAAGCACAGAGGCCAGACATCAATCTCCTTTTATATGAAGCAATCTGGAACTTAGCACAATGATAATAATACAAAACAATTTTGCCATGGCACTGAAGATTCCCTATTCCATAGTCATCTATTCCCATGCACACGGATAGCATTGAGGCCAGACGTCAATCTCCTTTTATATGAAGCAATCTGGAACTTAGCACAATGATAATAATACAAAACAATTTTGTCATGGCACTGAAGATTCCCTATTCCATAGTAATCTATTCCCATGCACACGGATAGCATAGAGGCCAGACGTCAATCTCCTTTTATATGACGCAAACTGGAACTTAGCACAATGATAATAATACAAAACAATTTTGCCATGGCACTGAAGATTCCCTATTCCATAGCCATCTATTCCCATGCACACTGGCAGCAAGGAGGCCTGATATCAATCTCCTTTTATATGAAGCAATCTGGAACTTAGCACAATGATAATAATACAAAACAATTTTGCCATGGCACTGAAGATTCCCTATTCCATAGTCATCTATTCCCATGCACACTGGCAGCAAGGAGACCTGATATCAATCTCCTTTTATATGAAGCAATCTGGAACTTAGCACAATGATAATAATACAAAACAATTTTGCCATGGCACTGAAGACTCCCTATTCCATAGTCATCTATTCCCATGCACACTGGCAGCAAGGAGGCCTGATATCAATCTCCTTTTATATGAAGCAATCTGGAACTTAGCACAATGATAATAATACAAAACAATTTTGCCATGGCACTGAAGATTCCCTATTCCATAGTCATCTATTCCCATGCACACTGGCAGCAAGGAGGCGTGATATCAATCTCCTTTTATATGAAGCAATCTGGAACTTAGCAGAATGATAATAATACAAAACAATTTTGCCATGGCACTGAAGATTCCCTATTCCATAGTCATCTATTCCCATGCACACTTGCAGCAAGGAGGCCTGATATCAATCTCCTTTTATATGAAGCAATCTGGAACTTAGCACAATGATAATAATACAAAATAATTTTGCCATGGCACTGAAGATTCCCTATTCCATAGTCATCTATTCCCATGCACACGGATAGCATAGAGGCCAGACGTCAATCTCCTTTTATATGAAGCAATCTGGAACTTAGCACAATGATAATAATACAAAACAATTTTGCCATGGCACTGAAGATTCCCTATTCCATAGTCATCTATTCCCATGCACACGGATAGCATAGAGGCCAGACGTCAATCTCCTTTTATATGAAGCAATCTGGAACTTAGCACAATGATAATAATACAAAACAATTTTGTCATGGCACTGAAGATTCCCAATTCCATAGTCATCTATCCCCATGCACACTGGCAGCAGGGAGGCAAAATGTCAATCTCCTTTTATATGACGCAAACTGGAACTTAGCACAATGATAATAATAAAAAACAATTTTACCATGGCACTGAAGATTCCCTATTCCATAGTCACCTATTCCCATGCACACTGGCAGCAAAGGAGGCCTGATATCAATCTAATTTTATATGAAGCAATCTGGAACTGAGCACAATGATAATAATACAAAACAATTTTGCCATGGCACTGAAGATTCCCTATTCCATAGTCATCTATTCCCATGCACACTGGCAGCAAGGAGGCCTGATATCAATCTCCTTTTATATGAAGCAATCTGGAACTTAGCACAATGATAATAATACAAAACAATTTTCCCTTGGCACTGAAGATTCCCTATTCCATAGTCATCTATTCCCATGCACACTGGCAGCAAGGAGGCCTGATATCAATCTCCTTTTATATGAAGCAATCTGGAACTTAGCACAATGATAATAATACAAAACAATTTTGCCATGGCACTGAAGATTCCCTATTCCATAGTCATCTATTCCCATGCACACGGATAGCATAGAGGCCAGACGTCAATCTCCTTTTATATGAAGCAATCTGGAACTTAGCACAATGATAATAATACAAAACAATTTTGCCATGGCACTGAAGATTCCCTATTCCATAGTCATCTATTCCCATGCACACTGGCAGCAAGGAGGCCTGATATCAATCTCCTTTTATATGAAGCAATCTGGAACTTAGCACAATGATAATAATACAAAACAATTTTGCCATGGCACTGAAGATTCCCTATTCCATAGTCATCTATTCCCATGCACACGGATAGCATTGAGGCCAGACGTCAATCTCCTTTTATATGAAGCAATCTGGAACTTAGCACAATGATAATAATACAAAACAATTTTGTCATGGCACTGAAGATTCCCTATTCCATAGTCATCTATTCCCATGCACACTGGCAGCAAGGAGGCCTGATATCAATCTCCTTTTATATGAAGCAATCTGGAACTTAGCACAATGATAATAATACAAAACAATTTTGCCATGGCACTGAAGATTCCCTATTCCATAGTCATCTCTTCCCATGCACACTGGCAGCAAGGAGGCCTGATATCAATCTCCTTTTATATGAAGCAATCTGGAACTTAGCACAATGATAATAATACAAAAAAATTTTGCCATGGCACTGAAGATTCCCTATTCCATAGTCATCTATTCCCATGCACACTGGCAGCAAGGAGACCTGATATCAATCTCCTTTTATATGAAGCAATCTGGAACTTAGCACAATGATAATAATACAAAACAATTTTGCCATGGCACTGAAGACTCCCTATTCCATAGTCATCTATTCCCATGCACACTGGCAGCAAGGAGGCCTGATATCGATCTCCTTTTATACGAAGCAATCTGGAACTTAGCACAATGATAATAATACAAAACAATTTTGTCATGGCACTGAAGATTCCCTATTCCATAGTCATCTATTCCCATGCACACGGATAGCATAGAGGCCAGACGTCAATCTCCTTTTATATGAAGCAATCTGGAACTTAGCACAATGATAATAATACAAAACAATTTTGCCATGGCACTGAAGATTCCCTATTCCATAGTCATCTATTCCCATGCACACGGATAGCATAGAGGCCAGACGTCAATCTCCTTTTATATGAAGCAATCTGGAACTTAGCACAATGATAATAATACAAAACAATTTTGTCATGGCACTGAAGATTCCCAATTCCATAGTCATCTATTCCCATGCACACTGGCAGCAGGGAGGCAAAATGTCAATCTCCTTTTATATGACGCAAACTGGAACTTAGCACAATGATAATAATAAAAAACAATTTTACCATGGCACTGAAGATTCCCTATTCCATAGTCACCTATTCCCATGCACACTGGCAGCAAGGAGGCCTGATATCAATCTAATTTTATATGAAGCAATCTGGAACTGAGCACAATGATAATAATACAAAACAAATTTGCCATGGCACTGAAGATTCCCTATTCCATAGTCATCTATTCCCATGCACACTGGCAGCAAGGAGGCCTGATATCAATCTCCTTTCATATGAAGCAATCTGGAACTTAGCACAATGATAATAATACAAAACAATTTTGCCATGGCACTGAAGATTCCCTATTCCATAGTCATCTATTCCCATGCACACTGGCAGCAAGGAGGCCTGATATCAATCTCCTTTTATATGAAGCAATCTGGAACTTAGCACAATGATAATAATACAAAACAATTTTGCCATGGCACTGAAGATTCCCTATTCCATAGTCATCTATTCCCATGCACACTTGCAGCAAGGAGGCCTGATATCAATCTCCTTTTATATGAAGCAATCTGGAACTTAGCACAATGATAATAATGCAAAACAATTTTGCCATGGCACTGAAGATTCCTATTCCATAGTCATCTATTCCCATGCACACGGATAGCATAGAGGCCAGACGTCAATCTCCTTTTATATGAAGCAATCTGGAACTTAGCACAATGATAATAATACAAAACAATTTTGTCATGGCACTGAAGATTCCCAATTCCATAGTCATCTATTCCCATGCACACTGGCAGCAGGGAGGCCAGACGTCAATCTCCTTTTATATGAAGCAATCTGGAACTTAGCACAATGATAATAATACAAAACAATTTTGTCATGGCACTGAAGATTCCCTATTCCATAGTCACCTATTCCCATGCACACTGGCAGCAAGGAGGCCTGATATCAATCTAAGTTTATATGAAGCAATCTGGAAATGAGCACAATGATAATAATACAAAACAATTTTGCCATGGCACTGAAGATTCCCTATTCCATAGTCATCTATTCCCATGCACACTGGCAGCAAGGGAGGCCTGATATCAATCTCCTTTTATACGAAGCAATCTGGAACTTAGCACAATGATAATAATACAAAACAATTTTGCCATGGCACTATAGATTCCCTATTCCATAGTCATCTATTCCCATGCACACTGGCAGCAAGGAGGCCTAATATCAATCTCCTTTTATATGAAGCAATCTGGAACTTAGCACAATGATAATAATACAAAACAATTTTGCTATGGCACTGAAGATTCCCTATTCCATAGTCATCTATTCCCATGCACACAGATAGCATAGAGGCCAGACGTCAATCTCCTTTTATATGAAGCAATCTGGAACTTAGCACAATGATAATAATACAAAACAATTTTGCCATGGCACTGAAGATTCCCTATTCCATAGTCATCTATTCCCATGCACACTGGCAGCAAGGAGGCCTGATATCAATCTCCTTTTATATGAAGCAATCTGGAACTTAGCACAATGATAATAATACAAAACAATTTTGCCGTGGCACTGAAGATTCCCTATTCCATAGTCATCTATTCCCATGCACACTGGCAGCAAGGAGGCCTGATATCAATCTCCTTTTATATGAAGCAATCTGGAACTTAGCACAATGATAATAATACAAAACAATTTTGCCATGGCACTGAAGATTCCCTATTCCATAGTCATCTATTCCCATGCACACTGGCAGCAAGGAGACCTGATATCAATCACCTTTTATTGAAGCAATCTGGAACTTAGCACAATGATAATAATACAAAACAATTTTGCCATGGCACTGAAGATTCCCTATTCCATAGTCATCTATTCCCATGCACACTGGCAGCAAGGAGGCCTGATATCAATCTCCTTTTATATGAAGCAATCTGGAACTTAGCACAATGATAATAATACAAAACAATTTTGCCATGGCACTGAAGATTCCCTATTCCATAGTCATCTATTCCCATGCACACTGGCAGCAAGGAGGCCTGATATCAATCTCCTTTTATATGAAGCAATCTGGAACTTAGCACAATGATAATAATACAAAACAATTTTGCCATGGCACTGAAGATTCCCTATTCCATAGTCATCTATTCCCATGCACACTGGCAGCAAGGAGGCCTGATATCAATCTCCTTTTATATGAAGCAATCTGGAACTTAGCACAATGATAATAATACAAAACAATTTTGCCATGGCACTGAAGTTTCCCTATTCCATAGTCATCTATTCCCATGCACACTGGCAGCAGGGAGGCCAGACGTCAATCTCCTTTTATATGAAGCAATCTGGAACTTAGCACAATGATAATAATACAAAAACAATTTTGTCATGGCACTGAAGATTCCCTATTCCATAGTCACCTATTCCCATGCACACTGGCAGCAGGGAGGCCTGATATCAATCTCCTTATATATGACGCAATCTGGAACTGAGCAAAAGGATAATAATGCAAAACAATTTTGACATGGCACTAAAGATTCCCTATTCCATAGTCATCTATTCCCATGCACACTGGCAGCAAGGAGGCCTGATATCAATCTCCTTTTATACGAAGCAATCTGGAACTTAGCACAATGATAATAATACAAAACAATTTTGCCATGGCACTGAAGATTCATTATTCCATAGTCATCTATTCCCATGCACACTGGCAGCAAGGAGGCCTGATATCAATCTCCTTTTATATGAAGCAATCTGGAACTTAGCACAATGATAATAATACAAAACAATTTTGCCATGGCACTGAAGATTCCCTATTCCATAGTCATCTATTCCCATGCACACAGATAGCATAGAGGCCAGACGTCAATCTCCTTTTATATGAAGCAATCTGGAACTTAGCACAATGATAATAATACAAAACAATTTTGCCATGGCACTGAAGATTCCCTATTCCATAGTCATCTATTCCCATGCACACTGGCAGCAAGGAGGCCTGATATCAATCTCCTTTTATATGAAGCAATCTGGAACTTAGCACAATGATAATAATACAAAACAATTTTGCCGTGGCACTGAAGATTCCCTATTCCATAGTCATCTATTCCCATGCACACTGGCAGCAAGGAGGCCTGATATCAATCTCCTTTTATATGAAGCAATCTGGAACTTAGCACAATGATAATAATACAAAACAATTTTGCCATGGCACTGAAGATTCCCTATTCCATAGTCATCTATTCCCATGCACACTGGCAGCAAGGAGACCTGATATCAATCTCCTTTTATTGAAGCAATCTGGAACTTAGCACAATTATAATAATACAAAACAATTTTGCCATGGCACTGAAGATTCCCTATTCCATAGTCATCTATTCCCATGCACACTGGCAGCAAGGAGGCCTGATATCAATCTCCTTTTATATGAAGCAATCTGGAACTTAGCACAATGATAATAATACAAAACAATTTTGCCATGGCACTGAAGATTCCCTATTCCATAGTCATCTATTCCCATGCACACTGGCAGCAAGGAGGCCTGATATCAATCTCCTTTTATATGAAGCAATCTGGAACTTAGCACAATGATAATAATACAAAACAATTTTGCCATGGCACTGAAGATTCCCTATTCCATAGTCATCTATTCCCATGCACACTGGCAGCAAGGAGGCCTGATATCAATCTCCTTTTATATGAAGCAATCTGGAACTTAGCACAATGATAATAATACAAAACAATTTTGCCATGGCACTGAAGATTCCCTATTCCATAGTTATCTATTCCCATGCACACTTGCAGCAAGGAGGCCTGATATCAATCTCCTTTTATATGAAGCAATCTGGAACTTAGCACAATGATAATAATGCAAAACAATTTTGCCATGGCACTGAAGATTCCCTATTCCATAGTCATCTATTCCCATGCACACGGATAGCATAGAGGCCAGACGTCAATCTCCTTATATATGAAGCAATCTGGAACTTAGCACAATGATAATAATACAAAACAATTTTGCCATGGCATTGAAGATTCCCTATTCCATAGTCATCTATTCCCATGCACACGGATAGCATAGAGGCCAGACGTCAATCTCCTTTTATATGAAGCAATCTGGAACTTAGCACAATGATAATAATACAAAACAATTTTGTCATGGCACTGAAGATTCCCAATTCCATAGTCATCTATTCCCATGCACACTGGCAGCAGGGAGGCAAAATGTCAATCTCCTTTTATATGACGCAAACTGGAACTTAGCACAATGATAATAATAAAAAACAATTTTACCATGGCACTGAAGATTCCCTATTCCATAGTCACCTATTCCCATGCACACTGGCAGCAAGGAGGCCTGATATCAATCTAATTTTATATTAAACAATCTGGAACTGAGCACAATGATAATAATACAAAACAAATTTGCCATGGCACTGAAGGTTCCCTATTCCATAGTCATCTATTCCCATGCACACTGGCAGCAAGGAGGCCTGATATCAATCTCCTTTCATATGAAGCAATCTGGAACTTAGCACAATGATAATAATACAAAACAATTTTGCCATGGCACTGAAGATTCCCTATTCCATAGTCATCTATTCCCATGCACACTGGCAGCAAGGAGGCCTGATATCAATCTCCTTTTATATGAAGCAATCTGGAACTTAGCACAATGATAATAATACAAAACAATTTTGCCATGGCACTGAAGATTCCCTATTCCATAGTCATCTATTCCCATGCACACTTGCAGCAAGGAGGCCTGATATCAATCTCCTTTTATATGAAGCAATCTGGAACTTAGCACAATGATAATAATGCAAAACAATTTTGCCATGGCACTGAAGATTCCCTATTCCATAGTCATCTATTCCCATCCACACGGATAGCATAGAGGCCAGACGTCAATCTCCTTTTATATGAAGCAATCTGGAACTTAGCACAATGATAATAATACAAAACAATTTTGCCATGGCACTGAAGATTCCCTATTCTATAGTCATCTATTCCCATGCACACGGATAGCATAGAGGCCAGACGTCAATCTCCTTTTATATGAAGCAATCTGGAACTTAGCACAATGATAATAATACAAAACAATTTTGTCATGGCACTGAAGATTCCCAAATCCATAGTCATCTATTCCCATGCACACTGGCAGCAGGGAGGCAAAATGTCAATCTCCTTTTATATGACGCAAACTGGAACTTAGCACAATGATAATAATAAAAAACAATTTTACCATGGCACTGAAGATTCCCTATTCCATAGTCACCTATTCCCATGCACACTGGCAGCAAGGAGGCCTGATATCAATCTAATTTTATATGAAGCAATCTGGAACTGAGCACAATGATAATAATACAAAACAAATTTGCCATGGCACTGAAGATTCCCTATTCCATAGTCACCTATTCCCATGCACACTGGCAGCAGGGAGGCAAAATGTCAATCTCCTTTTATATGACACAATCTGGAACTGAGGAAAAGGATAATAATACAAAACAATTTTGCCATGGCACTAAAGATTCCCTATTCCATAGTCACCTATTCCTGTGCACACTAGCAGCAGGGAGGCCACATATCAATCTAATTTATATGAAGCAATCTGGAACTGAGCACAATGATAATAATACAAAACAATTTTGCCATGGCACTGAAGATTCCCTATTCCATAGTCATCTATTCCCATGCACACTGGCAGCAAGGAGGCCTGATATCAATCTCCTTTTATATGAAGCAATCTGGAACTTAGCACAATGATAATAATACAAAACAATTTTGCCATGGCACTGAAGATTCCCTATTCCATAGTCATCTATTCCCATGCACACTGGCAGCAAGGAGGCCTGATATCAATCTCCTTTTATATGAAGCAATCTGGAACTTAGCACAATGATAATAATACAAAACAATTTTGCCATGGCACTGAAGATTCCCTATTCCATAGTCATCTATTCCCATGCACACTGGCAGCAAGGAGGCCTGATATCAATCTCCTTTTATATGAAGCAATCTGGAACTTAGCACAATGGCCATGGCACTGAAGATTCCCTATTCCATAGTCATCTATTCCCATGCACACTTGCAGCAAGGAGGCCTGATATCAATCTCCTTTTATATGAAGCAATCTGGAACTTAGCACAATGATAATAATACAAAACAATTTTGCCATGGCACTGAAGATTCCCTATTCCATAGTCATCTATTCCCATGCACACTGGCAGCAAGGAGGCCTGATATCAATCTCCTTTTATATGAAGCAATCTGGAACTTAGCACAATGATAATAATACAAAACAATTTTGCCATGGCACTGAAGATTCCCTATTCCATAGTCATCTATTCCCATGCACACTTGCAGCAAGGAGGCCTGATATCAATCTCCTTTTATATGAAGCAATCTGGAACTTAGCACAATGATAATAATACAAAACAATTTTGCCATGGCACTGAAGATTCCCTATTCCATAGTCATCTATTCCCATGCACACGGATAGCATAGAGGCCAGACGTCAATCTCCTTTTATATGAAGCAATCTGGAACTTAGCACAATGATAATAATACAAAACAATTTTGCCATGGCATTGAAGATTCCCTATTCCATAGTCATCTATTCCCATGCACACGGATAGCATAGAGGCCAGACGTCAATCTCCTTTTATATGAAGCAATCTGGAACTGAGCACAATGATAATAATACAAAACAATTTTGCCATGGCACTGAAGGAGTCCCTATTCCATAGTCACCTATTCCCATGCACACTGGCAGCATAGAGGCAAAATGTCAATCTCCTTATATATGACGCAATCTGGAACTGAGCAAAAGGATAATAATACAAAACAATTTTGCCATGGCACTGAAGGATTCCCTATTCCATAGTCATCTATTCCCATGCACACGGATAGCATAGAGGCCAGACGTCAATCTCCTTTTATATGAAGCAATCTGGAACTTAGCACAATGATAATAATACAAAACAATTTTGCCATGGCACTGAAGATTCCCTATTCCATAGTCATCTATTCCCATGCACACTGGCAGCAAGGAGACCTGATATCAATCTCCTTTTATATGAAGCAATCTGGAACTTAGCACAATGATAATAATACAAAACAATTTTGCCATGGCACTGAAGATTCCCTATTCCATAGTCATCTATTCCCATGCACACTGGCAGCAGGGAGGCAAAATGTCAATCTCCTTTTATATGACGCAAACTGGAACTTAGCACAATGATAATAATAAAAAACAATTTTACCATGGCACTGAAGATTCCCTATTCCATAGTCACCTATTCCCATGCACACTGGCAGCAAGGAGGCCTGATATCAATCTAATTTTATATGAAGCAATCTGGAACTGAGCACAATGATAATAATACAAAACAAATTTGCCATGGCACTGAAGATTCCCTATTCCATAGTCATCTATTCCCATGCACACTGGCAGCAAGGAGGCCTGATATCAATCTCCTTTCATATGAAGCAATCTGGAACTTAGCACAATGATAATAATACAAAACAATTTTGCCATGGCACTGAAGATTCCCTATTCCATAGTCATCTATTCCCATGCACACTGGCAGCAAGGAGGCCTGATATCAATCTCCTTTTATATGAAGCAATCTGGAACTTAGCACAATGATAATAATACAAAACAATTTTGCCATGGCACTGAATATTCCCTATTCCATAGTCATCTATTCCCATGCACACTTGCAGCAAGGAGGCCTGATATCAATCTCCTTTTATATGAAGCAATCTGGAACTTAGCACAATGATAATAATGCAAAACAATTTTGCCATGGCACTGAAGATTCCCTATTCCATAGTCATCTATTCCCATGCACACGGATAGCATAGAGGCCAGACGTCAATCTCCTTTTATATGAAGCAATCTGGAACTTAGCACAATGATAATAATACAAAACAATTTTGTCATGGCACTGAAGATTCCCAATTCCATAGTCATCTATTCCCATGCACACTGGCAGCAGGGAGGCCAGACGTCAATCTCCTTTTATATGAAGCAATCTGGAACTTAGCACAATGATAATAATACAAAACAATTTTGTCATGGCACTGAAGATTCCCTATTCCATAGTCACCTATTCCCATGCACACTGGCAGCAAGGAGGCCTGATATCAATCTAAGTTTATATGAAGCAATCTGGAACTGAGCACAATGATAATAATACAAAACAATTTTGCCATGGCACTGAAGATTCCCTATTCCATAGTCATCAATTCCCATGCACACTGGCAGCAAGGAGGCCTGATATCAATCTCCTTTTATACGAAGCAATCTGGAACTTAGCACAATGATAATAATACAAAACAATTTTGCCATGGCACTATAGATTCCCTATTCCATAGTCATCTATTCCCATGCACACTGGCAGCAAGGAGGCCTAATATCAATCTCCTTTTATATGAAGCAATCTGGAACTTAGCACAATGATAATAATACAAAACAATTTTGCTATGGCACTGAAGATTCCCTATTCCATAGTCATCTATTCCCATGCACACAGATAGCATAGAGGCCAGACGTCAATCTCCTTTTATATGAAGCAATCTGGAACTTAGCACAATGATAATAATACAAAACAATTTTGCCATGGCACTGAAGATTCCCTATTCCATAGTCATCTATTCCCATGCACACTGGCAGCAAGGAGGCCTGATATCAATCTCCTTTTATATGAAGCAATCTGGAACTTAGCACAATGATAATAATACAAAACAATTTTGCCGTGGCACTGAAGATTCCCTATTCCATAGTCATCTATTCCCATGCACACTGGCAGCAAGGAGGCCTGATATCAATCTCCTTTTATATGAAGCAATCTGGAACTTAGCACAATGATAATAATACAAAACAATTTTGCCATGGCACTGAAGATTCCCTATTCCATAGTCATCTATTCCCATGCACACTGGCAGCAGGGAGGCAAAATGTCAATCTCCTTTTATATGACGCAAACTGGAACTTAGCACAATGATAATAATAAAAAACAATTTTACCATGGCACTGAAGATTCCCTATTCCATAGTCACCTATTCCCATGCACACTGGCAGCAAGGAGGCCTGATATCAATCTAATTTTATATGAAGCAATCTGGAACTGAGCACAATGATAATAATACAAAACAAATTTGCCATGGCACTGAAGATTCCCTATTCCATAGTCATCTATTCCCATGCACACTGGCAGCAAGGAGGCCTGATATCAATCTCCTTTCATATGAAGCAATCTGGAACTTAGCACAATGATAATAATACAAAACAATTTTGCCATGGCACTGAAGATTCCCTATTCCATAGTCATCTATTCCCATGCACACTGGCAGCAAGGAGGCCTGATATCAATCTCCTTTTATATGAAGCAATCTGGAACTTAGCACAATGATAATAATACAAAACAATTTTGCCATGGCACTGAATATTCCCTATTCCATAGTCATCTATTCCCATGCACACTTGCAGCAAGGAGGCCTGATATCAATCTCCTTTTATATGAAGCAATCTGGAACTTAGCACAATGATAATAATGCAAAACAATTTTGCCATGGCACTGAAGATTCCCTATTCCATAGTCATCTATTCCCATGCACACGGATAGCATAGAGGCCAGACGTCAATCTCCTTTTATATGAAGCAATCTGGAACTTAGCACAATGATAATAATACAAAACAATTTTGTCATGGCACTGAAGATTCCCAATTCCATAGTCATCTATTCCCATGCACACTGGCAGCAGGGAGGCCAGACGTCAATCTCCTTTTATATGAAGCAATCTGGAACTTAGCACAATGATAATAATACAAAACAATTTTGTCATGGCACTGAAGATTCCCTATTCCATAGTCACCTATTCCCATGCACACTGGCAGCAAGGAGGCCTGATATCAATCTAAGTTTATATGAAGCAATCTGGAACTGAGCACAATGATAATAATACAAAACAATTTTGCCATGGCACTGAAGATTCCCTATTCCATAGTCATCAATTCCCATGCACACTGGCAGCAAGGAGGCCTGATATCAATCTCCTTTTATACGAAGCAATCTGGAACTTAGCACAATGATAATAATACAAAACAATTTTGCCATGGCACTATAGATTCCCTATTCCATAGTCATCTATTCCCATGCACACTGGCAGCAAGGAGGCCTAATATCAATCTCCTTTTATATGAAGCAATCTGGAACTTAGCACAATGATAATAATACAAAACAATTTTGCTATGGCACTGAAGATTCCCTATTCCATAGTCATCTATTCCCATGCACACAGATAGCATAGAGGCCAGACGTCAATCTCCTTTTATATGAAGCAATCTGGAACTTAGCACAATGATAATAATACAAAACAATTTTGCCATGGCACTGAAGATTCCCTATTCCATAGTCATCTATTCCCATGCACACTGGCAGCAAGGAGGCCTGATATCAATCTCCTTTTATATGAAGCAATCTGGAACTTAGCACAATGATAATAATATAAAACAATTTTGCCGTGGCACTGAAGATTCCCTATTCCATAGTCATCTATTCCCATGCACACTGGCAGCAAGGAGGCCTGATATCAATCTCCTTTTATATGAAGCAATCTGGAACTTAGCACAATGATAATAATACAAAACAATTTTGCCATGGCACTGAAGATTCCCTATTCCATAGTCATCTATTCCCATGCACACTGGCAGCAAGGAGACCTGATATCAATCTCCTTTTATTGAAGCAATCTGGAACTTAGCACAATGATAATAATACAAAACAATTTTGCCATGGCACTGAAGATTCCCTATTCCATAGTCATCTATTCCCATGCACACTGGCAGCAAGGAGGCCTGATATCAATCTCCTTTTATATGAAGCAATCTGGAACTTAGCACAATGATAATAATACAAAACAATTTTGCCATGGCACTGAAGATTCCCTATTCCATAGTCATCTATTCCCATGCACACTGGCAGCAAGGAGGCCTGATATCAATCTCCTTTTATATGAAGCAATCTGGAACTTAGCACAATGATAATAATACAAAACAATTTTGCCATGGCACTGAAGATTCCCTATTCCATAGTCATCTATTCCCATGCACACTGGCAGCAAGGAGGCCTGATATCAATCTCCTTTTATATGAAGCAATCTGGAACTTAGCACAATGATAATAATACAAAACAATTTTGCCATGGCACTGAAGTTTCCCTATTCCATAGTCATCTATTCCCATGCACACTGGCAGCAGGGAGGCCAGACGTCAATCTCCTTTTATATGAAGCAATCTGGAACTTAGCACAATGATAATAATACAAAACAATTTTGTCATGGCACTGAAGATTCCCTATTCCATAGTCACCTATTCCCATGCACACTGGCAGCAGGGAGGCCTGATATCAATCTCCTTATATATGACGCAATCTGGAACTGAGCAAAAGGATAATAATGCAAAACAATTTTGACATGGCACTAAAGATTCCCTATTCCATAGTCATCTATTCCCATGCACACTGGCAGCAAGGAGGCCTGATATCAATCTCCTTTTATACGAAGCAATCTGGAACTTAGCACAATGATAATAATACAAAACAATTTTGCCATGGCACTGAAGATTCCCTATTCCATAGTCATCTATTCCCATGCACACTGGCAGCAAGGAGGCCTGATATCAATCTCCTTTTATATGAAGCAATCTGGAACTTAGCACAATGATAATAATACAAAACAATTTTGCCATGGCACTGAAGATTCCCTATTCCATAGTCATCTATTCCCATGCACACAGATAGCATAGAGGCCAGACGTCAATCTCCTTTTATATGAAGCAATCTGGAACTTAGCACAATGATAATAATACAAAACAATTTTGCCATGGCACTGAAGATTCCCTATTCCATAGTCATCTATTCCCATGCACACTGGCAGCAAGGAGGCCTGATATCAATCTCCTTTTATATGAAGCAATCTGGAACTTAGCACAATGATAATAATACAAAACAATTTTGCCGTGGCACTGAAGATTCCCTATTCCATAGTCATCTATTCCCATGCACACTGGCAGCAAGGAGGCCTGATATCAATCTCCTTTTATATGAAGCAATCTGGAACTTAGCACAATGATAATAATACAAAACTATTTTGCCATGGCACTGAAGATTCCCTATTCCATAGTCATCTATTCCCATGCACACTGGCAGCAAGGAGACCTGATATCAATCTCCTTTTATTGAAGCAATCTGGAACTTAGCACAATGATAATAATACAAAACAATTTTGCCATGGCACTGAAGATTCCCTATTCCATAGTCATCTATTCCCATGCACACTGGCAGCAAGGAGGCCTGATATCAATCTCCTTTTATATGAAGCAATCTGGAACTTAGCACAATGATAATAATACAAAACAATTTTGCCATGGCACTGAAGATTCCCTATTCCATAGTCATCTATTCCCATGCACACTGGCAGCAAGGAGGCCTGATATCAATCTCCTTTTATATGAAGCAATCTGGAACTTAGCACAATGATAATAATACAAAACAATTTTGCCATGGCACTGAAGATTCCCTATTCCATAGTCATCTATTCCCATGCACACTGGCAGCAAGGAGGCCTGATATCAATCTCATTTTATATGAAGCAATCTGGAACTTAGCACAATGATAATAATACAAAACAATTTTGCCATGGCACTGAAGATTCCCTATTCCATAGTCATCTATTCCCATGCACACTTGCAGCAAGGAGGCCTGATATCAATCTCCTTTTATATGAAGCAATCTGGAACTTAGCACAATGATAATAATGCAAAACAATTTTGCCATGGCACTGAAGATTCCCTATTCCATAGTCATCTATTCCCATGCACACGGATAGCATAGAGGCCAGACGTCAATCTCCTTTTATATGAAGCAATCTGGAACTTAGCACAATGATAATAATACAAAACAATTTTGCCATGGCATTGAAGATTCCCTATTCCATAGTCATCTATTCCCATGCACACGGATAGCATAGAGGCCAGACGTCAATCTCCTTTTATATGAAGCAATCTGGAACTTAGCACAATGATAATAATACAAAACAATTTTGTCATGGCACTGAAGATTCCCAATTCCATAGTCATCTATTCCCATGCACACTGGCAGCAGGGAGGCAAAATGTCAATCTCCTTTTATATGACGCAAACTGGAACTTAGCACAATGATAATAATAAAAAACAATTTTACCATGGCACTGAAGATTCCCTATTCCATAGTCACCTATTCCCATGCACACTGGCAGCAAGGAGGCCTGATATCAATCTAATTTTATATTAAACAATCTGGAACTGAGCACAATGATAATAATACAAAACAAATTTGCCATGGCACTGAAGGTTCCCTATTCCATAGTCATCTATTCCCATGCACACTGGCAGCAAGGAGGCCTGATATCAATCTCCTTTCATATGAAGCAATCTGGAACTTAGCACAATGATGATAATACAAAACAATTTTGCCATGGCACTGAAGATTCCCTATTCCATAGTCATCTATTCCCATGCACACTGGCAGCAAGGAGGCCTGATATCAATCTCCTTTTATATGAAGCAATCTGGAACTTAGCACAATGATAATAATACAAAACAATTTTGCCATGGCACTGAAGATTCCCTATTCCATAGTCATCTATTCCCATGCACACTTGCAGCAAGGAGGCCTGATATCAATCTCCTTTTATATGAAGCAATCTGGAACTTAGCACAATGATAATAATGCAAAACAATTTTGCCATGGCACTGAAGATTCCCTATTCCATAGTCATCTATTCCCATGCACACGGATAGCATAGAGGCCAGACGTCAATCTCCTTTTATATGAAGCAATCTGGAACTTAGCACAATGATAATAATACAAAACAATTTTGCCATGGCACTGAAGATTCCCTATTCCATAGTCATCTATTCCCATGCACACGGATAGCATAGAGGCCAGACGTCAATCTCCTTTTATATGAAGCAATCTGGAACTTAGCACAATGATAATAATACAAAACAATTTTGTCATGGCACTGAAGATTCCCAAATCCATAGTCATCTATTCCCATGCACACTGGCAGCAGGGAGGCAAAATGTCAATCTCCTTTTATATGACGCAAACTGGAACTTAGCACAATGATAATAATAAAAAACAATTTTACCATGGCACTGAAGATTCCCTATTCCATAGTCACCTATTCCCATGCACACTGGCAGCAAGGAGGCCTGATATCAATCTAATTTTATATGAAGCAATCTGGAACTGAGCACAATGATAATAATACAAAACAAATTTGCCATGGCACTGAAGATTCCCTATTCCATAGTCACCTATTCCCATGCACACTGGCAGCAGGGAGGCAAAATGTCAATCTCCTTTTATATGACACAATCTGGAACTGAGGAAAAGGATAATAATACAAAACAATTTTGCCATGGCACTAAAGATTCCCTATTCCATAGTCACCTATTCCTGTGCACACTAGCAGCAGGGAGGCCACATATCAATCTAATTTATATGAAGCAATCTGGAACTGAGCACAATGATAATAATACAAAACAATTTTGCCATGGCACTGAAGATTCCCTATTCCATAGTCATCTATTCCCATGCACACTGGCAGCAAGGAGGCCTGATATCAATCTCCTTTTATATGAAGCAATCTGGAACTTAGCACAATGATAATAATACAAAACAATTTTGCCATGGCACTGAAGATTCCCTATTCCATAGTCATCTATTCCCATGCACACTGGCAGCAAGGAGGCCTGATATCAATCTCCTTTTATATGAAGCAATCTGGAACTTAGCACAATGATAATAATACAAAACAATTTTGCCATGGCACTGAAGATTCCCTATTCCATAGTCATCTATTCCCATGCACACTGGCAGCAAGGAGGCCTGATATCAATCTCCTTTTATATGAAGCAATCTGGAACTTAGCACAATGATAATAATACAAAACAATTTTGCCATGGCACTGAAGATTCCCTATTCCATAGTCATCTATTCATATGCACACTTGCAGCAAGGAGGCCTGATATCAATCTCCTTTTATATGAAGCAATCTGGAACTTAGCACAATGATAATAATGCAAAACAATTTTGCCATGGCACTGAAGATTCCCTATTCCATAGTCATCTATTCCCATGCACACGGATAGCATAGAGGCCAGACGTCAATCTCCTTTTATATGAAGCAATCTGGAACTTAGCACAATGATAATAATACAAAACAATTTTGCCATGGCATTGAAGATTCCCTATTCCATAGTCATCTATTCCCATGCACACGGATAGCATAGAGGCCAGACGTCAATCTCCTTTTATATGAAGCAATCTGGAACTGAGCACAATGATAATAATACAAAACAATTTTGCCATGGCACTGAAGAGTCCCTATTCCATAGTCACCTATTCCCATGCACACTGGCAGCAGGGAGGCAAAATGTCAATCTCCTTATATATGACGCAATCTGGAACTGAGCAAAAGGATAATAATACAAAACAATTTTGCCATGGCACTGAAGGATTCCCTATTCCATAGTCATCTATTCCCATGCACACGGATAGCATAGAGGCCAGACGTCAATCTCCTTTTATATGAAGCAATCTGGAACTTAGCACAATGATAATAATACAAAACAATTTTGCCATGGCACTGAAGATTCCCTATTCCATAGTCATCTATTCCCATGCACACTGGCAGCAAGGAGGCCTGATATCAATCTCCTTTCATATGAAGCAATCTGGAACTTAGCACAATGATAATAATACAAAACAATTTTGCCATGGCACTGAAGATTCCCTATTCCATAGTCATCTATTCCCATGCACACTGTCAGCAAGGAGGCCTGATATCAATCTCCTTTTATATGAAGCAATCTGGAACTTAGCACAATGATAATAATACAAAACAATTTTGCCATGGCACTGAAGATTCCCTATTCCATAGTCATCTATTCCCATGCACACTGGCAGCAAGGAGGCCTGATATCAATCTTCTTTTATATGAAGCAATCTGGAACTTAGCACAATGATAATAATACAAAACAATTTTGCCATGGCACTGAAGATTCCCTATTCCATAGTCATCTATTCCCATGCACACTTGCAGCAAGGAGGCCTGATATCAATCTCCTTTTATATGAAGCAATCTGGAACTTAGCACAATGATAATAATGCAAAACAATTTTGCCATGGCACTGAAGATTCCCTATTCCATAGTCATCTATTCCCATGCACACGGATAGCATAGAGGCCAGACGTCAATCTCCTTTTATATGAAGCAATCTGGAACTTAGCACAATGATAATAATACAAAACAATTTTGTCATGGCACTGAAGATTCCCAATTCCATAGTCATCTATTCCCATGCACACTGGCAGCAGGGAGGCAAAATGTCAATCTCCTTTTATATGACGCAAACTGGAACTTAGCACAATGATAATAATAAAAAACAATTTTACCATGGCACTGAAGATTCCCTATTCCATAGTCACCTATTCCCATGCACACTGGCAGCAAGGAGGCCTGATATCAATCTAATTTTATATGAAGCAATCTGGAACTGAGCACAATGATAATAATACAAAACAAATTTGCCATGGCACTGAAGGTTCCCTATTCCATAGTCATCTATTCCCATGCACACTGGCAGCAAGGAGGCCTGATATCAATCTCCTTTCATATGAAGCAATCTGGAACTTAGCACAATGATAATAATACAAAACAATTTTGCCATGGCACTGAAGATTCCCTATTCCATAGTCATCTATTCCCATGCACACTGGCAGCAAGGAGGCCTGATATCAATCTCCTTTTATATGAAGCAATCTGGAACTTAGCACAATGATAATAATACAAAACAATTTTGCCATGGCACTGAAGATTCCCTATTCCATAGTCATCTATTCCCATGCACACTTGCAGCAAGGAGGCCTGATATCAATCTCCTTTTATATGAAGCAATCTGGAACTTAGCACAATGATAATAATGCAAAACAATTTTGCCATGGCACTGAAGATTCCCTATTCCATAGTCATCTATTCCCATGCACACGGATAGCATAGAGGCCAGACGTCAATCTCCTTTTATATGAAGCAATCTGGAACTTAGCACAATGATAATAATACAAAACAATTTTGCCATGGCACTGAAGATTCCCTATTCTATAGTCATCTATTCCCATGCACACGGATAGCATAGAGGCCAGACGTCAATCTCCTTTTATATGAAGCAATCTGGAACTTAGCACAATGATAATAATACAAAACAATTTTGTCATGGCACTGAAGATTCCCAAATCCATAGTCATCTATTCCCATGCACACTGGCAGCAGGGAGGCAAAATGTCAATCTCCTTTTATATGACGCAAACTGGAACTTAGCACAATGATAATAATAAAAAACAATTTTACCATGGCACTGAAGATTCCCTATTCCATAGTCACCTATTCCCATGCACACTGGCAGCAAGGAGGCCTGATATCAATCTAATTTTATATGAAGCAATCTGGAACTGAGCACAATGATAATAATACAAAACAAATTTGCCATGGCACTGAAGATTCCCTATTCCATAGTCACCTATTCCCATGCACACTGGCAGCAGGGAGGCAAAATGTCAATCTCCTTTTATATGACACAATCTGGAACTGAGGAAAAGGATAATAATACAAAACAATTTTGCCATGGCACTAAAGATTCCCTATTCCATAGTCACCTATTCCTGTGCACACTAGCAGCAGGGAGGCCACATATCAATCTAATTTATATGAAGCAATCTGGAACTGAGCACAATGATAATAATACAAAACAATTTTGCCATGGCACTGAAGATTCCCTATTCCATAGTCATCTATTCCCATGCACACTGGCAGCAAGGAGGCCTGATATCAATCTCCTTTTATATGAAGCAATCTGGAACTTAGCACAATGATAATAATACAAAACAATTTTGCCATGGCACTGAAGATTCCCTATTCCATAGTCATCTATTCCCATGCACACTGGCAGCAAGGAGGCCTGATATCAATCTCCTTTTATATGAAGCAATCTGGAACTTAGCACAATGATAATAATACAAAACAATTTTGCCATGGCACTGAAGATTCCCTATTCCATAGTCATCTATTCCCATGCACACTGGCAGCAAGGAGGCCTGATATCAATCTCCTTTTATATGAAGCAATCTGGAACTTAGCACAATGATAATAATACAAAACAATTTTGCCATGGCACTGAAGATTCCCTATTCCATAGTCATCTATTCCCATGCACACTTGCAGCAAGGAGGCCTGATATCAATCTCCTTTTATATGAAGCAATCTGGAACTTAGCACAATGATAATAATGCAAAACAATTTTGCCATGGCACTGAAGATTCCCTATTCCATAGTCATCTATTCCCATGCACACGGATAGCATAGAGGCCAGACGTCAATCTCCTTTTATATGAAGCAATCTGGAACTTAGCACAATGATAATAATACAAAACAATTTTGCCATGGCATTGAAGATTCCCTATTCCATAGTCATCTATTCCCATGCACACGGATAGCATAGAGGCCAGACGTCAATCTCCTTTTATATGAAGCAATCTGGAACTGAGCACAATGATAATAATACAAAACAATTTTGCCATGGCACTGAAGAGTCCCTATTCCATAGTCACCTATTCCCATGCACACTGGCAGCAGGGAGGCAAAATGTCAATCTCCTTATATATGACGCAATCTGGAACTGAGCAAAAGGATAATAATACAAAACAATTTTGCCATGGCACTGAAGGATTCCCTATTCCATAGTCATCTATTCCCATGCACACGGATAGCATAGAGGCCAGACGTCAATCTCCTTTTATATGAAGCAATCTGGAACTTAGCACAATGATAATAATACAAAACAATTTTGCCATGGCACTGAAGATTCCCTATTCCATAGTCATCTATTCCCATGCACACTGGCAGCAAGGAGACCTGATATCAATCTCCTTTTATATGAAGCAATCTGGAACTTAGCACAATGATAATAATACAAAACAATTTTGCCATGGCACTGAAGATTCCCTATTCCATAGTCATCTATTCCCATGCACACTGGCAGCAGGGAGGCAAAATGTCAATCTCCTTTTATATGACGCAAACTGGAACTTAGCACAATGATAATAATAAAAAACAATTTTACCATGGCACTGAAGATTCCCTATTCCATAGTCACCTATTCCCATGCACACTGGCAGCAAGGAGGCCTGATATCAATCTAATTTTATATGAAGCAATCTGGAACTGAGCACAATGATAATAATACAAAACAAATTTGCCATGGCACTGAAGATTCCCTATTCCATAGTCATCTATTCCCATGCACACTGGCAGCAAGGAGGCCTGATATCAATCTCCTTTCATATGAAGCAATCTGGAACTTAGCACAATGATAATAATACAAAACAATTTTGCCATGGCACTGAAGATTCCCTATTCCATAGTCATCTATTCCCATGCACACTGGCAGCAAGGAGGCCTGATATCAATCTCCTTTTATATGAAGCAATCTGGAACTTAGCACAATGATAATAATACAAAACAATTTTGCCATGGCACTGAAGATTCCCTATTCCATAGTCATCTATTCCCATGCACACTTGCAGCAAGGAGGCCTGATATCAATCTCCTTTTATATGAAGCAATCTGGAACTTAGCACAATGATAATAATGCAAAACAATTTTGCCATGGCACTGAAGATTCCCTATTCCATAGTCATCTATTCCCATGCACACGGATAGCATAGAGGCCAGACGTCAATCTCCTTTTATATGAAGCAATCTGGAACTTAGCACAATGATAATAATACAAAACAATTTTGTCATGGCACTGAAGATTCCCAATTCCATAGTCATCTATTCCCATGCACACTGGCAGCAGGGAGGCCAGACGTCAATCTCCTTTTATATGAAGCAATCTGGAACTTAGCACAATGATAATAATACAAAACAATTTTGTCATGGCACTGAAGATTCCCTATTCCATAGTCACCTATTCCCATGCACACTGGCAGCAAGGAGGCCTGATATCAATCTAAGTTTATATGAAGCAATCTGGAACTGAGCACAATGATAATAATACAAAACAATTTTGCCATGGCACTGAAGATTCCCTATTCCATAGTCATCTATTCCCATGCACACTGGCAGCAAGGAGGCCTGATATCAATCTCCTTTTATACGAAGCAATCTGGAACTTAGCACAATGATAATAATACAAAACAATTTTGCCATGGCACTATAGATTCCCTATTCCATAGTCATCTATTCCCATGCACACTGGCAGCAAGGAGGCCTAATATCAATCTCCTTTTATATGAAGCAATCTGGAACTTAGCACAATGATAATAATACAAAACAATTTTGCTATGGCACTGAAGATTCCCTATTCCATAGTCATCTATTCCCATGCACACAGATAGCATAGAGGCCAGACGTCAATCTCCTTTTATATGAAGCAATCTGGAACTTAGCACAATGATAATAATACAAAACAATTTTGCCATGGCACTGAAGATTCCCTATTCCATAGTCATCTATTCCCATGCACACTGGCAGCAAGGAGGCCTGATATCAATCTCCTTTTATATGAAGCAATCTGGAACTTAGCACAATGATAATAATACAAAACAATTTTGCCGTGGCACTGAAGATTCCCTATTCCATAGTCATCTATTCCCATGCACACTGGCAGCAAGGAGGCCTGATATCAATCTCCTTTTATATGAAGCAATCTGGAACTTAGCACAATGATAATAATACAAAACAATTTTGCCATGGCACTGAAGATTCCCTATTCCATAGTCATCTATTCCCATGCACACTGGCAGCAAGGAGACCTGATATCAATCTCCTTTTATTGAAGCAATCTGGAACTTAGCACAATGATAATAATACAAAACAATTTTGCCATGGCACTGAAGATTCCCTATTCCATAGTCATCTATTCCCATGCACACTGGCAGCAAGGAGGCCTGATATCAATCTCCTTTTATATGAAGCAATCTGGAACTTAGCACAATGATAATAATACAAAACAATTTTGCCATGGCACTGAAGATTCCCTATTCCATAGTCATCTATTCCCATGCACACTGGCAGCAAGGAGGCCTGATATCAATCTCCTTTTATATGAAGCAATCTGGAACTTAGCACAATGATAATAATACAAAACAATTTTGCCATGGCACTGAAGATTCCCTATTCCATAGTCATCTATTCCCATGCACACTGGCAGCAAGGAGGCCTGATATCAATCTCCTTTTATATGAAGCAATCTGGAACTTAGCACAATGATAATAATACAAAACAATTTTGCCATGGCACTGAAGTTTCCCTATTCCATAGTCATCTATTCCCATGCACACTGGCAGCAGGGAGGCCAGACGTCAATCTCCTTTTATATGAAGCAATCTGGAACTTAGCACAATGATAATAATACAAAACAATTTTGTCATGGCACTGAAGATTCCCTATTCCATAGTCACCTATTCCCATGCACACTGGCAGCAGGGAGGCCTGATATCAATCTCCTTATATATGACGCAATCTGGAACTGAGCAAAAGGATAATAATGCAAAACAATTTTGACATGGCACTAAAGATTCCCTATTCCATAGTCATCTATTCCCATGCACACTGGCAGCAAGGAGGCCTGATATCAATCTCCTTTTATACGAAGCAATCTGGAACTTAGCACAATGATAATAATACAAAACAATTTTGCCATGGCACTGAAGATTCCCTATTCCATAGTCATCTATTCCCATGCACACTGGCAGCAAGGAGGCCTGATATCAATCTCCTTTTATATGAAGCAATCTGGAACTTAGCACAATGATAATAATACAAAACAATTTTGCCATGGCACTGAAGATGCCCTATTCCATAGTCATCTATTCCCATGCACACAGATAGCATAGAGGCCAGACGTCAATCTCCTTTTATATGAAGCAATCTGGAACTTAGCACAATGATAATAATACAAAACAATTTTGCCATGGCACTGAAGATTCCCTATTCCATAGTCATCTATTCCCATGCACACTGGCAGCAAGGAGGCCTGATATCAATCTCCTTTTATATGAAGCAATCTGGAACTTAGCACAATGATAATAATACAAAACAATTTTGCCGTGGCACTAAAGATTCCCTATTCCATAGTCATCTATTCCCATGCACACTGGCAGCAAGGAGGCCTGATATCAATCTCCTTTTATATGAAGCAATCTGGAACTTAGCACAATGATAATAATACAAAACAATTTTGCCATGGCACTGAAGATTCCCTATTCCATAGTCATCTATTCCCATGCACACTGGCAGCAAGGAGACCTGATATCAATCTCCTTTTATTGAAGCAATCTGGAACTTAGCACAATGATAATAATACAAAACAATTTTGCCATGGCACTGAAGATTCCCTATTCCATAGTCATCTATTCCCATGCACACTGGCAGCAAGGAGGCCTGATATCAATCTCCTTTTATATGAAGCAATCTGGAACTTAGCACAATGATAATAATACAAAACAATTTTGCCATGGCACTGAAGATTCCCTATTCCATAGTCATCTATTCCCATGCACACTGGCAGCAAGGAGGCCTGATATCAATCTCCTTTTATATGAAGCAATCTGGAACTTAGCACAATGATAATAATACAAAACAATTTTGCCATGGCACTGAAGATTCCCTATTCCATAGTCATCTATTCCCATGCACACTGGCAGCAAGGAGGCCTGATATCAATCTCCTTTTATATGAAGCAATCTGGAACTTAGCACAATGATAATAATACAAAACAATTTTGCCATGGCACTGAAGATTCCCTATTCCATAGTCATCTATTCCCATGCACACTTGCAGCAAGGAGGCCTGATATCAATCTCCTTTTATATGAAGCAATCTGGAACTTAGCACAATGATAATAATGCAAAACAATTTTGCCATGGCACTGAAGATTCCCTATTCCATAGTCATCTATTCCCATGCACACGGATAGCATAGAGGCCAGACGTCAATCTCCTTTTATATGAAGCAATCTGGAACTTAGCACAATGATAATAATACAAAACAATTTTGCCATGGCATTGAAGATTCCCTATTCCATAGTCATCTATTCCCATGCACACGGATAGCAAGGAGGCCTGATATCAATCTAATTTTATATTAAACAATCTGGAACTGAGCACAATGATAATAATACAAAACAAATTTGCCATGGCACTGAAGGTTCCCTATTCCATAGTCATCTATTCCCATGCACACTGGCAGCAAGGAGGCCTGATATCAATCTCCTTTCATATGAAGCAATCTGGAACTTAGCACAATGATGATAATACAAAACAATTTTGCCATGGCACTGAAGATTCCCTATTCCATAGTCATCTATTCCCATGCACACTGGCAGCAAGGAGGCCTGATATCAATCTCCTTTTATATGAAGCAATCTGGAACTTAGCACAATGATAATAATACAAAACAATTTTGCCATGGCACTGAAGATTCCCTATTCCATAGTCATCTATTCCCATGCACACTTGCAGCAAGGAGGCCTGATATCAATCTCCTTTTATATGAAGCAATCTGGAACTTAGCACAATGATAATAATGCAAAACAATTTTGCCATGGCACTGAAGATTCCCTATTCCATAGTCATCTATTCCCATGCACACGGATAGCATAGAGGCCAGACGTCAATCTCCTTTTATATGAAGCAATCTGGAACTTAGCACAATGATAATAATACAAAACAATTTTGCCATGGCACTGAAGATTCCCTATTCCATAGTCATCTATTCCCATGCACACGGATAGCATAGAGGCCAGACGTCAATCTCCTTTTATATGAAGCAATCTGGAACTTAGCACAATGATAATAATACAAAACAATTTTGTCATGGCACTGAAGATTCCCAAATCCATAGTCATCTATTCCCATGCACACTGGCAGCAGGGAGGCAAAATGTCAATCTCCTTTTATATGACGCAAACTGGAACTTAGCACAATGATAATAATAAAAAACAATTTTACCATGGCACTGAAGATTCCCTATTCCATAGTCACCTATTCCCATGCACACTGGCAGCAAGGAGGCCTGATATCAATCTAATTTTATATGAAGCAATCTGGAACTGAGCACAATGATAATAATACAAAACAAATTTGCCATGGCACTGAAGATTCCCTATTCCATAGTCACCTATTCCCATGCACACTGGCAGCAGGGAGGCAAAATGTCAATCTCCTTTTATATGACACAATCTGGAACTGAGGAAAAGGATAATAATACAAAACAATTTTGCCATGGCACTAAAGATTCCCTATTCCATAGTCACCTATTCCTGTGCACACTAGCAGCAGGGAGGCCACATATCAATCTAATTTATATGAAGCAATCTGGAACTGAGCACAATGATAATAATACAAAACAATTTTGCCATGGCACTGAAGATTCCCTATTCCATAGTCATCTATTCCCATGCACACTGGCAGCAAGGAGGCCTGATATCAATCTCCTTTTATATGAAGCAATCTGGAACTTAGCACAATGATAATAATACAAAACAATTTTGCCATGGCACTGAAGATTCCCTATTCCATAGTCATCTATTCCCATGCACACTGGCAGCAAGGAGGCCTGATATCAATCTCCTTTTATATGAAGCAATCTGGAACTTAGCACAATGATAATAATACAAAACAATTTTGCCATGGCACTGAAGATTCCCTATTCCATAGTCATCTATTCCCATGCACACTGGCAGCAAGGAGGCCTGATATCAATCTCCTTTTATATGAAGCAATCTGGAACTTAGCACAATGATAATAATACAAAACAATTTTGCCATGGCACTGAAGATTCCCTATTCCATAGTCATCTATTCCCATGCACACTTGCAGCAAGGAGGCCTGATATCAATCTCCTTTTATATGAAGCAATCTGGAACTTAGCACAATGATAATAATGCAAAACAATTTTGCCATGGCACTGAAGATTCCCTATTCCATAGTCATCTATTCCCATGCACACGGATAGCATAGAGGCCAGACGTCAATCTCCTTTTATATGAAGCAATCTGGAACTTAGCACAATGATAATAATACAAAACAATTTTGCCATGGCATTGAAGATTCCCTATTCCATAGTCATCTATTCCCATGCACACGGATAGCATAGAGGCCAGACGTCAATCTCCTTTTATATGAAGCAATCTGGAACTGAGCACAATGATAATAATACAAAACAATTTTGCCATGGCACTGAAGAGTCCCTATTCCATAGTCACCTATTCCCATGCACACTGGCAGCAGGGAGGCAAAATGTCAATCTCCTTATATATGACGCAATCTGGAACTGAGCAAAAGGATAATAATACAAAACAATTTTGCCATGGCACTGAAGGATTCCCTATTCCATAGTCATCTATTCCCATGCACACGGATAGCATAGAGGCCAGACGTCAATCTCCTTTTATATGAAGCAATCTGGAACTTAGCACAATGATAATAATACAAAACAATTTTGCCATGGCACTGAAGATTCCCTATTCCATAGTCATCTATTCCCATGCACACTGGCAGCAAGGGGACCTGATATCAATCTCCTTTTATATGAAGCAATCTGGAACTTAGCACAATGATAATAATACAAAACAATTTTGCCATGGCACTGAAGATTCCCTATTCCATAGTCATCTATTCCCATGCACACTGTCAGCAAGGAGGCCTGATATCAATCTCCTTTTATATGAAGCAATCTGGAACTTAGCACAATGATAATAATACAAAACAATTTTGCCATGGCACTGAAGATTCCCTATTCCATAGTCATCTATTCCCATGCACACTGGCAGCAAGGAGGCCTGATATCAATCTCCTTTTATACGAAGCAATCTGGAACTTAGCACAATGATAATAATACAAAACAATTTTGCCATGGCACTGAAGATTCCCTATTCCATAGTCATCTATTCCCATGCACACTGGCAGCAAGGAGGCCTGATATCAATCTCCTTTTATATGAAGCAATCTGGAACTTAGCACAATGATAATAATACAAAACAATTTTGCCATGGCACTGAAGATGCCCTATTCCATAGTCATCTATTCCCATGCACACAGATAGCATAGAGGCCAGACGTCAATCTCCTTTTATATGAAGCAATCTGGAACTTAGCACAATGATAATAATACAAAACAATTTTGCCATGGCACTGAAGATTCCCTATTCCATAGTCATCTATTCCCATGCACACTGGCAGCAAGGAGGCCTGATATCAATCTCCTTTTATATGAAGCAATCTGGAACTTAGCACAATGATAATAATACAAAACAATTTTGCCGTGGCACTAAAGATTCCCTATTCCATAGTCATCTATTCCCATGCACACTGGCAGCAAGGAGGCCTGATATCAATCTCCTTTTATATGAAGCAATCTGGAACTTAGCACAATGATAATAATACAAAACAATTTTGCCATGGCACTGAAGATTCCCTATTCCATAGTCATCTATTCCCATGCACACTGGCAGCAAGGAGACCTGATATCAATCTCCTTTTATTGAAGCAATCTGGAACTTAGCACAATGATAATAATACAAAACAATTTTGCCATGGCACTGAAGATTCCCTATTCCATAGTCATCTATTCCCATGCACACTGGCAGCAAGGAGGCCTGATATCAATCTCCTTTTATATGAAGCAATCTGGAACTTAGCACAATGATAATAATACAAAACAATTTTGCCATGGCACTGAAGATTCCCTATTCCATAGTCATCTATTCCCATGCACACTGGCAGCAAGGAGGCCTGATATCAATCTCCTTTTATATGAAGCAATCTGGAACTTAGCACAATGATAATAATACAAAACAATTTTGCCATGGCACTGAAGATTCCCTATTCCATAGTCATCTATTCCCATGCACACTGGCAGCAAGGAGGCCTGATATCAATCTCCTTTTATATGAAGCAATCTGGAACTTAGCACAATGATAATAATACAAAACAATTTTGCCATGGCACTGAAGATTCCCTATTCCATAGTCATCTATTCCCATGCACACTTGCAGCAAGGAGGCCTGATATCAATCTCCTTTTATATGAAGCAATCTGGAACTTAGCACAATGATAATAATGCAAAACAATTTTGCCATGGCACTGAAGATTCCCTATTCCATAGTCATCTATTCCCATGCACACGGATAGCATAGAGGCCAGACGTCAATCTCCTTTTATATGAAGCAATCTGGAACTTAGCACAATGATAATAATACAAAACAATTTTGCCATGGCATTGAAGATTCCCTATTCCATAGTCATCTATTCCCATGCACACGGATAGCAAGGAGGCCTGATATCAATCTAATTTTATATTAAACAATCTGGAACTGAGCACAATGATAATAATACAAAACAAATTTGCCATGGCACTGAAGGTTCCCTATTCCATAGTCATCTATTCCCATGCACACTGGCAGCAAGGAGGCCTGATATCAATCTCCTTTCATATGAAGCAATCTGGAACTTAGCACAATGATGATAATACAAAACAATTTTGCCATGGCACTGAAGATTCCCTATTCCATAGTCATCTATTCCCATGCACACTGGCAGCAAGGAGGCCTGATATCAATCTCCTTTTATATGAAGCAATCTGGAACTTAGCACAATGATAATAATACAAAACAATTTTGCCATGGCACTGAAGATTCCCTATTCCATAGTCATCTATTCCCATGCACACTTGCAGCAAGGAGGCCTGATATCAATCTCCTTTTATATGAAGCAATCTGGAACTTAGCACAATGATAATAATGCAAAACAATTTTGCCATGGCACTGAAGATTCCCTATTCCATAGTCATCTATTCCCATGCACACGGATAGCATAGAGGCCAGACGTCAATCTCCTTTTATATGAAGCAATCTGGAACTTAGCACAATGATAATAATACAAAACAATTTTGCCATGGCACTGAAGATTCCCTATTCCATAGTCATCTATTCCCATGCACACGGATAGCATAGAGGCCAGACGTC
Source organism: Macrothele yani (assembly GCA_039090855.1). NCBI lineage: Eukaryota > Metazoa > Arthropoda > Arachnida > Araneae > Macrothelidae > Macrothele > Macrothele yani. Next base: position 73,297,175 of record CM077032.1, on the reverse strand, counting down.
AATCTCCTTTTATATGAAGCAATCTGGAACTTAGCACAATGATAATAATACAAAACAATTTTGTCATGGCACTGAAGATTCCCAAATCCATAGTCATCTATTCCCATGCACACTGGCAGCAGGGAGGCAAAATGTCAATCTCCTTTTATATGACGCAAACTGGAACTTAGCACAATGATAATAATAAAAAACAATTTTACCATGGCACTGAAGATTCCCTATTCCATAGTCACCTATTCCCATGCACACTGGCAGCAAGGAGGCCTGATATCAATCTAATTTTATATGAAGCAATCTGGAACTGAGCACAATGATAATAATACAAAACAAATTTGCCATGGCACTGAAGATTCCCTATTCCATAGTCACCTATTCCCATGCACACTGGCAGCAGGGAGGCAAAATGTCAATCTCCTTTTATATGACACAATCTGGAACTGAGGAAAAGGATAATAATACAAAACAATTTTGCCATGGCACTAAAGATTCCCTATTCCATAGTCACCTATTCCTGTGCACACTAGCAGCAGGGAGGCCACATATCAATCTAATTTATATGAAGCAATCTGGAACTGAGCACAATGATAATAATACAAAACAATTTTGCCATGGCACTGAAGATTCCCTATTCCATAGTCATCTATTCCCATGCACACTGGCAGCAAGGAGGCCTGATATCAATCTCCTTTTATATGAAGCAATCTGGAACTTAGCACAATGATAATAATACAAAACAATTTTGCCATGGCACTGAAGATTCCCTATTCCATAGTCATCTATTCCCATGCACACTGGCAGCAAGGAGGCCTGATATCAATCTCCTTTTATATGAAGCAATCTGGAACTTAGCACAATGATAATAATACAAAACAATTTTGCCATGGCACTGAAGATTCCCTATTCCATAGTCATCTATTCCCATGCACACTGGCAGCAAGGAGGCCTGATATCAATCTCCTTTTATATGAAGCAATCTGGAACTTAGCACAATGATAATAATACAAAACAATTTTGCCATGGCACTGAAGATTCCCTATTCCATAGTCATCTATTCCCATGCACACTTGCAGCAAGGAGGCCTGATATCAATCTCCTTTTATATGAAGCAATCTGGAACTTAGCACAATGATAATAATGCAAAACAATTTTGCCATGGCACTGAAGATTCCCTATTCCATAGTCATCTATTCCCATGCACACGGATAGCATAGAGGCCAGACGTCAATCTCCTTTTATATGAAGCAATCTGGAACTTAGCACAATGATAATAATACAAAACAATTTTGCCATGGCATTGAAGATTCCCTATTCCATAGTCATCTATTCCCATGCACACGGATAGCATAGAGGCCAGACGTCAATCTCCTTTTATATGAAGCAATCTGGAACTGAGCACAATGATAATAATACAAAACAATTTTGCCATGGCACTGAAGAGTCCCTATTCCATAGTCACCTATTCCCATGCACACTGGCAGCAGGGAGGCAAAATGTCAATCTCCTTATATATGACGCAATCTGGAACTGAGCAAAAGGATAATAATACAAAACAATTTTGCCATGGCACTGAAGGATTCCCTATTCCATAGTCATCTATTCCCATGCACACGGATAGCATAGAGGCCAGACGTCAATCTCCTTTTATATGAAGCAATCTGGAACTTAGCACAATGATAATAATACAAAACAATTTTGCCATGGCACTGAAGATTCCCTATTCCATAGTCATCTATTCCCATGCACACTGGCAGCAAGGGGACCTGATATCAATCTCCTTTTATATGAAGCAATCTGGAACTTAGCACAATGATAATAATACAAAACAATTTTGCCATGGCACTGAAGATTCCCTATTCCATAGTCATCTATTCCCATGCACACTGTCAGCAAGGAGGCCTGATATCAATCTCCTTTTATATGAAGCAATCTGGAACTTAGCACAATGATAATAATACAAAACAATTTTGCCATGGCACTGAAGATTCCCTATTCCATAGTCATCTATTCCCATGCACACTGGCAGCAAGGAGGCCTGATATCAATCTTCTTTTATATGAAGCAATCTGGAACTTAGCACAATGATAATAATACAAAACAATTTTGCCATGGCACTGAAGATTCCCTATTCCATAGTCATCTATTCCCATGCACACTTGCAGCAAGGAGGCCTGATATCAATCTCCTTTTATATGAAGCAATCTGGAACTTAGCACAATGATAATAATGCAAAACAATTTTGCCATGGCACTGAAGATTCCCTATTCCATAGTCATCTATTCCCATGCACACGGATAGCATAGAGGCCAGACGTCAATCTCCTTTTATATGAAGCAATCTGGAACTTAGCACAATGATAATAATACAAAACAATTTTGTCATGGCACTGAAGATTCCCAATTCCATAGTCATCTATTCCCATGCACACTGGCAGCAGGGAGGCAAAATGTCAATCTCCTTTTATATGACGCAAACTGGAACTTAGCACAATGATAATAATAAAAAACAATTTTACCATGGCACTGAAGATTCCCTATTCCATAGTCACCTATTCCCATGCACACTGGCAGCAAGGAGGCCTGATATCAATCTAATTTTATATGAAGCAATCTGGAACTGAGCACAATGATAATAATACAAAACAAATTTGCCATGGCACTGAAGATTCCCTATTCCATAGTCACCTATTCCCATGCACACTGGCAGCAGGGAGGCAAAATGTCAATCTCCTTTTATATGACGCAATATGGAATTGAGGAAAAGGATAATAATACAAAACAATTTTGCCATGGCACTAAAGATTCCCTATTCCATAGTCACCTATTCCTGTGCACACTAGCAGCAGGGAGGCCACATATCAATCTAATTTATATGAAGCAATCTGGAACAGAGCACAATGATAATAATACAAAACAATTTTGCCATGGCACTGAAGGTTCCCTATTCCATAGTCACCTATTCCCATGCACGCTGGCAGCAGGGAGGCCAGATATCAATCTAATTTTATATGAAGCAATCTGGAAATGAGCACAATGATAATAATACAAAACAACTTTGCCATGGCACTGAAGATTCCCTATTCCTTAGTCACCTATTCCCATGCACAGTGGCAGCAGGGAGGCCAGATATCAATCTAATTTTATATGAAGCAATCTGGAAGTGAGCACAATGATAATAATACAAAACAATTTTGCCATGCCATTAAAGATTCCCTATTCCATAGTCATCTATTTACGTGCACACTGGCAGCAGGGAGGCCAGATATCAATCTAATTTTATATGAAGCAATCTGGAACTGAGCACAATGATAATAATACAAAACAATTTTGCCATGGCATTAAAGATTCCCTATTCCATAATCATCTATTCCCATGCACACTGGCAGCAGGGAGGCCAGATATCAATCTAATTTTATACAAAGCAATCTGGAACTTAGCACAATGATAATAATACAAAACAATTTTGCCATGGCACTGAAGATTCCCTATTCCATAGTCACCTATTCCCATGCACACTGGCAGCAGGGAAGCCAGATATCAATCTAATTTTATACGAAGCAATCTGGAACTGAGCGCAATAATAATGCAAAACAACTTTGCCATGGCATTAAAGATTCCCTATTCCATAGTCATCTATTCCCATGCACACTGGCAGCAGGGAGGCCAGATATCAATCTAATTTTATATGAAGCAATCTGGAACTGAGCACAATGATAATAATACAAAACAATTTTGCCATGGCACTGAAGATTCCCTATTCCATAGTCACCTATTCCCATGCACACTGGCAGCAGGGAGGCAAAATGTCAATCTCCTTTTATATGAAGCAATCTGGAACTTAGCACAATGATAATAATACAAAACAATTTTGCCATGGCACTGAAGATTCCCTATTCCATAGTCATCTCTTCCCATGCACACTGGCAGCAAGGAGGCCTGATATCAATCTCCTTTTATATGAAGCAATCTGGAACTTAGCACAATGATAATAATACAAAACAATTTTGCCATGGCACTGAAGATTCCCTATTCCATAGTCATCTATTCCCATGCACACTGGCAGCAAGGAGACCTGATATCAATCTCCTTTTATATGAAGCAATCTGGAACTTAGCACAATGATAATAATACAAAACAATTTTGCCATGGCACTGAAGACTCCCTATTCCATAGTCATCTATTCCCATGCACACTGGCAGCAAGGAGGCCTGATATCAATCTCCTTTTATATGAAGCAATCTGGAACTTAGCACAATGATAATAATACAAAACAATTTTGTCATGGCACTGAAGATTCCCTATTCCATAGTCATCTATTCCCATGCACACGGATAGCATAGAGGCCAGACGTCAATCTCCTTTTATATGAAGCAATCTGGAACTTAGCACAATGATAATAATACAAAACAATTTTGCCATGGCACTGAAGATTCCCTATTCCATAGTCATCTATTCCCATGCACACGGATAGCATAGAGGCCAGACGTCAATCTCCTTTTATATGAAGCAATCTGGAACTTAGCACAATGATAATAATACAAAACAATTTTGTCATGGCACTGAAGATTCCCAATTCCATAGTCATCTATTCCCATGCACACTGGCAGCAGGGAGGCCAAAATGTCAATCTCCTTTTATATGACGCAAACTGGAACTTAGCACAATGATAATAATAAAAAACAATTTTACCATGGCACTGAAGATTCCCTATTCCATAGTCACCTATTCCCATGCACACTGGCAGCAAGGAGGCCTGATATCAATCTAATTTTATATGAAGCAATCTGGAACTGAGCACAATGATAATAATACAAAACAAATTTGCCATGGCACTGAAGATTCCCTATTCCATAGTCATCTATTCCCATGCACACTGGCAGCAAGGAGGCCTGATATCAATCTCCTTTCATATGAAGCAATCTGGAACTTAGCACAATGATAATAATACAAAACAATTTTGCCATGGCACTGAAGATTCCCTATTCCATAGTCATCTATTCCCATGCACACTGGCAGCAAGGAGGCCTGATATCAATCTCCTTTTATATGAAGCAATCTAGAACTTAGCACAATGATAATAATACAAAACAATTTTGCCATGGCACTGAAGATTCCCTATTCCATAGTCATCTATTCCCATGCACACTTGCAGCAAGGAGGCCTGATATCAATCTCCTTTTATATGAAGCAATCTAGAACTTAGCACAATGATAATAATGCAAAACAATTTTGCCATGGCACTGAAGATTCCCTATTCCATAGTCATCTATTCCCATGCACACGGATAGCATAGAGGCCAGACGTCAATCTCCTTTTATATGAAGCAATCTGGAACTTAGCACAATGATAATAATACAAAACAATTTTGTCATGGCACTGAAGATTCCCTATTCCATAGTCACCTATTCCCATGCACACTGGCAGCAAGGAGGCCTGATATCAATCTAATTTTATATGAAGCAATCTGGAACTGAGCACAATGATAATAATACAAAACAATTTTGCCATGGCACTGAAGATTCCCTATTCCATAGTCATCTATTCCCATGCACACTGGCAGCAAGGAGGCCTGATATCAATCTCCTTTTATACGAAGCAATCTGGAACTTAGCACAATGATAATAATACAAAACAATTTTGCCATGGCACTATAGATTCCCTATTCCATAGTCATCTATTCCCATGCACACTGGCAGCAAGGAGGCCTAATATCAATCTCCTTTTATATGAAGCAATCTGGAACTTAGCACAATGATAATAATACAAAACAATTTTGCTATGGCACTGAAGATTCCCTATTCCATAGTCATCTATTCCCATGCACACAGATAGCAAGGAGGCCAGATATCAATCTCCTTTTATATGAAGCAATCTGGAACTTAGCACAATGATAATAATACAAAACAATTTTGCCATGGCACTGAAGATTCCCTATTCCATAGTCATCTATTCCCATGCACACTGGCAGCAAGGAGGCCTGATATCAATCTCCTTTTATATGAAGCAATCTGGAACTTAGCACAATGATAATAATACAAAACAATTTTGCCATGGCACTGAAGATTCCCTATTCCATAGTCATCTATTCCCATGCACACTGGCAGCAAGGAGGCCTGATATCAATCTCCTTTTATATGAAGCAATCTGGAACTTAGCACAATGATAATAATACAAAACAATTTTGCCATGGCACTGAAGATTCCCTATTCCATAGTCATCTATTCCCATGCACACTGGCAGCAAGGAGACCTGATATCAATCTCCTTTTATTGAAGCAATCTGGAACTTAGCACAATGATAATAATACAAAACAATTTTGCCATGGCACTGAAGATTTCCTATTCCATAGTCATCTATTCCCATGCACACTGGCAGCAAGGAGGCCTGATATCAATCTCCTTTTATATGAAGCAATCTGGAACTTAGCACAATGATAATAATACAAAACAATTTTGCCATGGCACTGAAGATTCCCTATTCCATAGTCATCTATTCCCATGCACACTGGCAGCAAGGAGGCCTGATATCAATCTCCTTTTATATGAAGCAATCTGGAACTTAGCACAATGATAATAATACAAAACAATTTTGCCATGGCACTGAAGATTCCCTATTCCATAGTCATCTATTCCCATGCACACTGGCAGCAAGGAGGCCTGATATCAATCTCCTTTTATATGAAGCAATCTGGAACTTAGCACAATGATAATAATACAAAACAATTTTGCCATGGCACTGAAGATTCCCTATTCCATAGTCATCTATTCCCATGCACACTGGCAGCATAGAGGCCAGACGTCAATCTCCTTTTATATGAAGCAATCTGGAACTTAGCACAATGATAATAATACAAAACAATTTTGTCATGGCACTGAAGATTCCCTATTCCATAGTCATCTATTCCCATGCACACTGGCAGCAGGGAGGCCTGATATCAATCTCCTTTTATATGAAGCAATCTGGAACTTAGCACAATGATAATAATACAAAACAATTTTGCCATGGCACTGAAGATTCCCTATTCCATAGTCATCTATTCCCATGCACACTGGCAGCAAGGAGGCCTGATATCAATCTCCTTTTATATGAAGCAATCTGGAACTTAGCACAATGATAATAATACAAAACAATTTTGCCATGGCACTGAAGATTCCCTATTCCATAGTCATCTATTCCCATGCACACTGGCAGCATAGAGGCCAGACGTCAATCTCCTTTTATATGAAGCAATCTGGAACTTAGCACAATGATAATAATACAAAACAATTTTGCCATGGCACTGAAGATTCCCTATTCCATAGTCATCTATTCCCATGCACACTGGCAGCAAGGAGGCCTGATATCAATCTCCTTTTATATGAAGCAATCTGGAACTTAGCACAATGATAATAATACAAAACAATTTTGCCATGGCACTGAAGATTCCCTATTCCATAGTCATCTATTCCCATGCACACTGGCAGCAAGGAGGCCTGATATCAATCTCCTTTTATATGAAGCAATCTGGAACTTAGCACAATGATAATAATACAAAACAATTTTGCCATGGCACTGAAGATTCCCTATTCCATAGTCATCTATTCCCATGCACACTGGCAGCAAAGGAGACCTGATATCAATCTCCTTTTATATGAAGCAATCTGGAACTTAGCACAATGATAATAATACAAAACAATTTTGCCATGGCACTGAAGATTCCCTATTCCATAGTCATCTATTCCCATGCACACTGGCAGCAAGGAGGCCTGATATCAATCTCCTTTTATATGAAGCAATCTGGAACTTAGCACAATGATAATAATACAAAACAATTTTGCCATGGCACTGAAGATTCCCTATTCCATAGTCATCTATTCCCATGCACACTGGCAGCAAGGAGGCCTGATATCAATCTCCTTTTATATGAAGCAATCTGGAACTTAGCACAATGATAATAATACAAAACAATTTTGCCATGGCACTGAAGATTCCCTATTCCATAGTCATCTATTCCCATGCACACTGGCAGCAAGGAGGCCTGATATCAATCTCCTTTTATATGAAGCAATCTGGAACTTAGCACAATGATAATAATACAAAACAATTTTGCCATGGCACTGAAGATTCCCTATTCCATAGTCATCTATTCCCATGCACACTTGCAGCAAGGAGGCCTGATATCAATCTCCTTTTATATGAAGCAATCTGGAACTTAGCACAATGATAATAATGCAAAACAATTTTGCCATGGCACTGAAGATTCCCTATTCCATAGTCATCTATTCCCATGCACACGGATAGCATAGAGGCCAGACGTCAATCTCCTTTTATATGAAGCAATCTGGAACTTAGCACAATGATAATAATACAAAACAATTTTGCCATGGCACTGAAGATTCCCTATTCCATAGTCATCTATTCCCATGCACACTGGCAGCAAGGAGGCCTGATATCAATCTCCTTTTATATGAAGCAATCTGGAACTTAGCACAATGATAATAATACAAAACAATTTTGCCATGGCACTGAAGATTCCCTATTCCATAGTCATCTATTCCCATGCACACTGGCAGCAGGGAGGCAAAATGTCAATCTCCTTTTATATGAAGCAATCTGGAACTTAGCACAATGATAATAATACAAAACAATTTTGCCATGGCACTGAAGATTCCCTATTCCATAGTCATCTATTCCCATGCACACTGGCAGCAAGGAGGCCTGATATCAATCTCCTTTTATATGAAGCAATCTGGAACTTAGCACAATGATAATAATACAAAACAATTTTGCCATGGCACTGAAGATTCCCTATTCCATAGTCATCTATTCCCATGCACACTGGCAGCAAGGAGGCCTGATATCAATCTCCTTTTATATGAAGCAATCTGGAACTTAGCACAATGATAATAATACAAAACAATTTTGCCATGGCACTGAAGATTCCCTATTCCATAGTCATCTATTCCCATGCACACTGGCAGCAAGGAGGCCTGATATCAATCTCCTTTTATATGAAGCAATCTGGAACTTAGCACAATGATAATAATACAAAACAATTTTGCCATGGCACTGAAGATTCCCTATTCCATAGTCATCTATTCCCATGCACACTGGCAGCAAGGAGGCCTGATATCAATCTCCTTTTATATGAAGCAATCTGGAACTTAGCACAATGATAATAATACAAAACAATTTTGCCATGGCACTGAAGATTCCCTATTCCATAGTCATCTATTCCCATGCACACTGGCAGCAAGGAGGCCTGATATCAATCTCCTTTTATATGAAGCAATCTGGAACTTAGCACAATGATAATAATACAAAACAATTTTGCCATGGCACTGAAGATTCCCTATTCCATAGTCATCTATTCCCATGCACACTGGCAGCAAGGAGGCCTGATATCAATCTCCTTTTATATGAAGCAATCTGGAACTTAGCACAATGATAATAATACAAAACAATTTTGCCATGGCACTGAAGATTCCCTATTCCATAGTCATCTATTCCCATGCACACTGGCAGCAAGGAGGCCTGATATCAATCTCCTTTTATATGAAGCAATCTGGAACTTAGCACAATGATAATAATACAAAACAATTTTGCCATGGCACTGAAGATTCCCTATTCCATAGTCATCTATTCCCATGCACACTGGCAGCAAGGAGGCCTGATATCAATCTCCTTTTATATGAAGCAATCTGGAACTTAGCACAATGATAATAATACAAAACAATTTTGCCATGGCACTGAAGATTCCCTATTCCATAGTCATCTATTCCCATGCACACTGGCAGCAAGGAGGCCTGATATCAATCTCCTTTTATATGAAGCAATCTGGAACTTAGCACAATGATAATAATACAAAACAATTTTGCCATGGCACTGAAGATTCCCTATTCCATAGTCATCTATTCCCATGCACACTGGCAGCAAGGAGGCCTGATATCAATCTCCTTTTATATGAAGCAATCTGGAACTTAGCACAATGATAATAATACAAAACAATTTTGCCATGGCACTGAAGATTCCCTATTCCATAGTCATCTATTCCCATGCACACTGGCAGCAAGGAGGCCAGATATCAATCTCCTTTTATATGAAGCAATCTGGAACTTAGCACAATGATAATAATACAAAACAATTTTGCCATGGCACTGAAGATTCCCTATTCCATAGTCATCTATTCCCATGCACACTGGATAGCAGAGGCAGAAATGTCAATCTCCTTTTATATGAAGCAATCTGGAACTTAGCACAATGATAATAATACAAAACAATTTTGCCATGGCACTGAAGATTCCCTATTCCATAGTCACCTATTCCCATGCACACTGGCAAGGAGGCCTGATATCAATCTAATCTCCTTTTATATGAAGCAATCTGGAACTTAGCACAATGATAATAATACAAAACAATTTTGCCATGGCACTGAAGATTCCCTATTCCATAGTCATCTATTCCCATGCACACTGGCAGCAAGGAGGCCTGATATCAATGTCAATCTCCTTTTATATGAAGCAATCTGGAACTGAGCACAATGATAATAATACAAAACAAATTTTGCCATGGCACTGAAGATTCCCTATTCCATAGTCACCTATTCCATGCACACTGGCAGCAGGGAGGCAAAATGTCAATCTCCTTTTATATGACACAATCTGGAACTGAGGAAAAGGATAATAATACAAAACAATTTTGCCATGGCACTAAAGATTCCCTATTCCATAGTCACCTATTCCTGTGCACACTAGCAGCAGGGAGGCCACATATCAATCTAATTTATATGAAGCAATCTGGAACTGAGCACAATGATAATAATACAAAACAATTTTGCCATGGCACTGAAGATTCCCTATTCCATAGTCATCTATTCCCATGCACACTGGCAGCAAGGAGGCCTGATATCAATCTCCTTTTATATGAAGCAATCTGGAACTTAGCACAATGATAATAATACAAAACAATTTTGCCATGGCACTGAAGATTCCCTATTCCATAGTCATCTATTCCCATGCACACTGGCAGCAAGGAGGCCTGATATCAATCTCCTTTTATATGAAGCAATCTGGAACTTAGCACAATGATAATAATACAAAACAATTTTGCCATGGCACTGAAGATTCCCTATTCCATAGTCATCTATTCCCATGCACACTGGCAGCAAGGAGGCCTGATATCAATCTCCTTTTATATGAAGCAATCTGGAACTTAGCACAATGATAATAATACAAAACAATTTTGCCATGGCACTGAAGATTCCCTATTCCATAGTCATCTATTCCCATGCACACGGATAGCAAGGGAGGCCTGATATCAATCTCCTTTTATATGAAGCAATACAAAACAATTTTGCCATGGCACTGAAGATTCCTATTCCATAGTCATCTATTCCCATGCACACGGATAGCATAGAGGCCTGACGTCAATCTCCTTTTATATGAAGCAATCTGGAACTTAGCACAATGATAATAATACAAAACAATTTTGCCATGGCACTGAAGATTCCCTATTCCATAGTCATCTATTCCCATGCACACTGGCAGCATAGAGGCCTGATATCAATCTCCTTTTATATGAAGCAATCTGGAACTGAGCACAATGATAATAATACAAAACAATTTTGCCATGGCACTGAAGATTCCCTATTCCATAGTCATCTATTCCCATGCACACTGGCAGCATAGGAGGCCAGAAATGTCAATCTCCTTTTATATGAAGCAATCTGGAACTTAGCACAATGATAATAATACAAAACAATTTTGCCATGGCACTGAAGGATTCCCTATTCCATAGTCATCTATTCCCATGCACACGGATAGCATAGAGGCCAGACGTCAATCTCCTTTTATATGAAGCAATCTGGAACTTAGCACAATGATAATAATACAAAACAATTTTGCCATGGCACTGAAGATTCCCTATTCCATAGTCATCTATTCCCATGCACACTGGCAGCAAGGAGGACCTGATATCAATCTCCTTTTATATGAAGCAATCTGGAACTTAGCACAATGATAATAATACAAAACAATTTTGCCATGGCACTGAAGATTCCCTATTCCATAGTCATCTATTCCCATGCACACTGGCAGCAAGGAGGCCTGATATCAATCTCCTTTTATATGAAGCAATCTGGAACTTAGCACAATGATAATAATACAAAACAATTTTGCCATGGCACTGAAGATTCCCTATTCCATAGTCATCTATTCCCATGCACACTGGCAGCAAGGAGGCCTGATATCAATCTCCTTTTATATGAAGCAATCTGGAACTTAGCACAATGATAATAATACAAAACAATTTTGCCATGGCACTGAAGATTCCCTATTCCATAGTCATCTATTCCCATGCACACTTGCAGCAAGGAGGCCTGATATCAATCTCCTTTTATATGAAGCAATCTGGAACTTAGCACAATGATAATAATACAAAACAATTTTGCCATGGCACTGAAGATTCCCTATTCCATAGTCATCTATTCCCATGCACACTGGCAGCATAGAGGCCAGACGTCAATCTCCTTTTATATGAAGCAATCTGGAACTTAGCACAATGATAATAATACAAAACAATTTTGCCATGGCACTGAAGATTCCCTATTCCATAGTCATCTATTCCCATGCACACTGGCAGCAAGGAGGCCTGATATCAATCTCCTTTTATATGAAGCAATCTGGAACTTAGCACAATGATAATAATACAAAACAATTTTGCCATGGCACTGAAGATTCCCTATTCCATAGTCACCTATTCCCATGCACACTGGCAGCAAGGAGGCCTGATGTCAATCTCCTTTTATATGAAGCAATCTGGAACTGAGCACAATGATAATAATACAAAACAATTTTGCCATGGCACTGAAGATTCCCTATTCCATAGTCACCTATTCCCATGCACACTGGCAGCAGGGAGGCCACATATCAATCTCCTTTTATATGAAGCAATCTGGAACAGAGCACAATGATAATAATACAAAACAATTTTGCCATGGCACTGAAGATTCCCTATTCCATAGTCACCTATTCCCATGCACACTGGCAGCAGGGAGGCCAGATATCAATCTAAATTTATATGAAGCAATCTGGAACTGAGCACAATGATAATAATACAAAACAATTTTGCCATGGCACTGAAGATTCCCTATTCCATAGTCACCTATTCCCATGCACAGTGGCAGCAGGGAGGCCAGATATCAATCTAATTTTATATGAAGCAATCTGGAAGTGAGCACAATGATAATAATACAAAACAATTTTGCCATGGCACTGAAGATTCCCTATTCCATAGTCATCTATTCCCGTGCACACTGGCAGCAGGGAGGCCAGATATCAATCTAATTTTATATGAAGCAATCTGGAACTGAGCACAATGATAATAATACAAAACAATTTTGCCATGGCATTAAAGATTCCCTATTCCATAATCATCTATTCCCATGCACACTGGCAGCAGGGAGGCCAGATATCAATCTAATTTTATACAAAGCAATCTGGAACTTAGCACAATGATAATAATACAAAACAATTTTGCCATGGCACTGAAGATTCCCTATTCCATAGTCACCTATTCCCATGCACACTGGCAGCAGGGAAGCCAGATATCAATCTAATTTTATACGAAGCAATCTGGAACTGAGCGCAATAATAATGCAAAACAACTTTGCCATGGCATTAAAGATTCCCTATTCCATAGTCATCTATTCCCATGCACACTGGCAGCAGGGAGGCCAGATATCAATCTAATTTTATATGAAGCAATCTGGAACTGAGCACAATGATAATAATACAAAACAATTTTGCCATGGCACTGAAGATTCCCTATTCCATAGTCACCTATTCCCATGCACACTGGCAGCAGGGAGGCAAAATGTCAATCTCCTTATATATGACGCAATCTGGAACTGAGCAAAAGGATAATAATACAAAACAATTTTGCCATGGCACTGAAGATTCCCTATTCCATAGTCACCTATTCCCATGCACACTGGCAGCAAGGAGGCAAAATGTCAATCTTCTTATATATGACGCAATCTGGAACTGAGCAAAAGGATAATAATACAAAACAATTTTGCCATGGCACTGAAGATTCCCTATTCCATAGTCATCCATTCCCATGCACAATAATAGCAGGGAGTGCTAGAAGAAACAACCGTCTTGGACTCACAGGAAGGTTTCCACACAATGTTGTAACTCCAATTGCACACAACTGCTATACCACAAACAAAGGTCACTGGAAATATGGCACTCAAATTTTATCTTGCACTGCGGCATCATGTCTTCACACCCCATGGAAGGATGTGATGTCACTGAATGGAGTTGGAGCAAAGTGATACAATCAGGCAAACATTTTAACCAATACTTTTTTCCCTTGCAAGAAAAAAATTCCAGGACTATTCCAGGACCTTTCATAAAAATATGAAAATGAAGGACTTTCCAGGTTTTAAAAACATCAATTTTGGGACTTTTCCGGGATTCCAGGGGCTGTGCAAACCCTGTAAATAAGCATATCATATGCTAATTTTAAAACAGAATAAACTATAGAAGAATGAAATATTTAGATTACCAAAGCACAAAACAGAAGATTTTCTTTAAAATTTACCTGAGATTCCATCTCAGCAGTTTGGGCTTCATGACATGTCAGAAGTTCATTGTAATTCTGTACAATGCCTTTGAGTTTCTGACTGGTTTCCATAACAATTGCCCTGAGGAGAGAAAAAAATTATTATAAGCATAATCACTGGAGATCAGCTTGTTCAAGATATGTTGAGTTTTTTTCACCACAGAAAAATTAAATTCATTAAGATTCCTGGTGTTTTCTCACTTACATGGCAAATCCTTTTTGTAGAAGCAGGAAATCTTGGAATGAACTCTGACAGATGGAGAAAGTGTGCGCAGGAATTGCACTGCTGGTCACATTGTTTACAATTTGCGAAAAAAAAAATTGTTTTGCAGATAGAAATAAAAGTTTTGGCAAAAATATTGGTGATTACCTTTTTGTACTGTTATAACACTTTGGTGAAAAAAATTGAATTTGGCAAAATCTATATATTAATTCTATAAGGTTTTTTACTGTGAGCCCTATTTTGAAAGAACAGCTGAACGTAAAGATATGCTTGAGGTATCAAAATAAAGGTCTTACCATGTAGATGTGCCAGTCGAAGAGAAAAACTAGATTGGGGCAATCGTTCGGGTGTTGTGGGGCGGCAAAGTTCCCATGTAAAGTCTATGGGAGAAGCGTGCAGTTGACATTTGATCGCCTGCAGTTGACTCACACGCTGTTGAAGTTGAAGCATGGAGGGACTGAGATAGTCCAAAGTCCAGAGTCTTCTCTTTTCTGAGTGAACCGTTATGCAAAGCAACGCTAGCAGGCATTCGAATAAAAGTTCTTCTCATCGGAACAGCGAACACTCTCGAAGACCTGATTGCATTATGCCATTGGACTGTGTGATGTACATACATAATCTAATATTCATTCGATCCAGTTTATTCATGTAGGTAAGATGTTTCCCATCATGTAAAGATGTAAATAAACATTCCAGTGACCATTGTTAGAGAAAATATTTTGAATGTACATATTGAGTTGCGCCATCTATATCTTCCTTCTATAAGGTTTTTTACTGTGAGACCTATTTTGAGAGAACGACTGAACGTAAAAATATGATTCAGGTATCAAAATAAAGGTCTTACCATGTAGATGTGCCAGTCGAAGAGAAAACTGAAATTGGGGCAACGGTTCGGGAGTGGCAGGGTGGCAGAGTTCCCATGTAAAGTCTATGGAAGAAGCGTGCAGCTCTTATCTACATCAGGCGCTCAGTTCAGTGTCGGACTTGGTGTGTGCATGGTGTTCTATGATCAGTCCTAAAGTAAATACCTTATTGCATACTTAACCTTAACAGAATGTCTCCCCCGCAGAAAAAACAAAAACAAAAGAAAACGTAAGAGCCTTACTGGAAGGCATGAGTGATCAATGGGCAGCAACTATATGTCTCAGACAAGAGAGAACGAAGAGTATTCGCAACACGAATCTCATTCCAACAACATTTACGAACACAGTTGTGACTGAGTATGAGAGTGAAAGAGTGCGTTATCAAGTTGAATTTTTGCACACGATCGAGATGAGTGGACTTCCGCCTCCCATTTTACGAGTGAAAAAGGGTGAAGTCATGATGCTCATCATGAACCTGGCCGCCCCAGTGGCACAGTCGTCTAAGCGAGGCTTATGATGATTTGTTCATAAAGGGCCCGGGTTCGAATCCCGGTGAGGCATGGATTCGAACCCAGAACCTTCATGAACGAATCATCATAAGTGTTTGCCTTACGGCACTGGCTCTCTCCCTTCCTCGGAACCAGTGACCCTAAAATAAGGACGAGCGACTGCTTATAGCCCCTTGAGTTGCTCCCAGTGGTCGTTAAACCTTCAGTCAAAAAAAAAAAAAAAAATCACGAACCTGGACTATTGTCTTTACTAAAGTGGTTGAATGAATTTGTCAATCAAATAAAGTTTACATTTGTTGTTTCATATGAGTTTATTCTTTAAAAAAAAATATACTAATCGTCAATTCCAACAGGTCTCGTCTAGTCTTTAAAAAAGCCAGAGCAACCACTGAGTGTACAGGTAATTAACATCTAGCTTTTTGTTATGAAAGATCTTATAGAAAATCCAGTGTTTCAATTATTAATAGTTCATACATGAAACTGCCGAAGGAAAAAAAGCTGAACTTTTTTAACCCCATGGGTGAAAAATAAGAACGAACTGTGAAACAGCATGAATATAACGCAGCGTGAGCAAGATCAAATTGTGCACTGAAATTTATTATGTAAATATTAAGCTAGAGCACATCACTGTATTCAAAATACATAATTTTCTTCTTTTTTTTTTTTTTTCCATTTAACAGCAACACAAGATAAATGTAACATTGCGGAGAAAAAAATTATGATTACCAGCAAAATATACGCTCTATCCAACTTCCATTTTAGGAAAGTTTTCCTCCATTTTGAAGCAGCAAAACAAGTATTTATGGAATAAAATTATATTTAACAACACCTCTGGGTAGGAGAAACATCGCCATGAAAAAAAGATTACGATTACGGGAGAAACCTTTACTCTGTTTAACTTACGTTTCCGAAAGCAGCTTTGAAAGTCGGAATTTCGCCCACCGACAGAAAACGACCCCACCACCAATCTCTCGAAAATTTCTGTTCAGTTCTGCATCGATCTCGAGCACCATCGAAATGACAATGCAAAATGCGGAATTATTCGAACCCACTAAAGAATCTTGTGCCTGAAGATCACAGAAACTTTTGCACCAACTTCTGTTTTCGGAATTTTTCTTCCATTTTCAAGCTGAAATGCAAATATTTATGCAATAAAATTAGATTTAACAATAATACTGCGCAGAAGAAACCTCGCGAGAAAAAGAAATCAAGATTACGGGGAAATGTTAATTTCTTTAACTTCCGTTTTCGTAAGTTTTGAAAAACGAAATACCATCTCCAGACCAAACCCCCTCCCCCGACTAATCCTTAGAAATTTCTCTTCAGTTTTGCATTGATCTCAAGAATACCCTAAATGATGACAAAAAAAAAAAAAAAAAAACGGAATGCCGCGATTTCGCGGAAGAATCTCATGTATGATAGTTGCACAAAGCTTTTCCTTGGGTTTTTATTAGTTCTTTTGTTTTTCAAACTTTGACAACTGTAACTATCGCTTACTGTTAACTGTTATGAGTGCGGATAACAAATAGGACCTGAAGTGGAATCCAATTTGAAAATTTTTACAAATTATTTTTTTTAATTCTAGTAAATTTTCATATTTAAAACTTTATGTGCAAACTACAAGGGGTGCCCAAGAAGTATCCACATTTTTATTCCTATCGATACAAAACCACGTGTTATGATCGTATGTATATGTGAAACTATTACAACTACTTTCAGTGAAGAGCCGTAAAAGCGGAGTTGTTTGAAGTAAGTGGAATGCACGCTACAGGGCGTCTGGCTCAGAGCTGTCCTTCAAGTAACCGATTTGTAACAGTTCGTTGTGTCACTGTGGTGGCAACTGCAGCTCGAATTGCTGCCGCAGACGCGGTACGATGCGCCGCGGCCATACGCCGTACACGGCGGTCTTCCCTCTCAGTAGTGCCACGTGGCCGGCCGGAACCCGGTCTTCTTGAGGCAGCACTTTCCCTTGACCACCGCTGCCAACAATCATGCACAGTGGCTACATTCCTGCCAAGTCGTTCTGCAATATTGCGGAAAGAAAATCCTCCTTCTCGTAGCCCTATTAAACGACCTCGTTCAAACTCCGTGAGCTGTTGATAATGGCTTCTTCATCTTCTTAAAGGCATTCTTGACTAACAACAACACTCTACGTCGAATCTCAACGATAACTAAAGCTCACAAACGTTATAGCGCGTATTTACAGCAAACCTGCTTTGCATGTTCCGAGGCGCTACTAGCACCACACGTATGCGACGAGCGCGAAATTTGCATAGACGTCATCTTACAGATGTACTCTCACCACCTACCAACTGTCGTTTATCTAACACAACCCCTTCTTGGTGTTGGGGTTTTTTTCAGTCAGTGTATTATTCATGAACATCTCAACTATACGAATAACATTTCAACAATTATTCATGAACGAATATCTTTCATCTCAAAAATTATTCATGAATAATTATCGAATATCTCAACTATACGAATAACATCTTAACAATTATTCATGAACATCTCAACTATTATTCATGAACATCTCAACTATACGAATATCAAGTATTCTCAACTATACGAATAACATCTCAGCAATTATTCATGAACAAATATCTCTCATCTCAACAATTATTCATGAATTAATATCGAATATCTCAACTATATGAATAACATCTCAACAATTATTCATGAACATCTCAACTATAGGAAGATCTGTGCCAGATGGGTACCCCAAATGCTTACAGCGGTGCATAAATGCCAAACGCTAGTCATTTGCAATGAACTGGTACAGTGCTGCGATGAGAAGGGTGATGCATTCCTGAAATGCATCGTCACAGGAAATGAAACGTGGATTCATCAGTTCAAACCGGAGAGAAAACAGTAAAGTATGCAATGGCGTCATCCAAATTCGCCCCCATAAAAGAAGTTCAAAGTTAATTTGTCGGCGTCCAAGGTCATGGCTACTGTCTTCTAGGACAAACACGGTATCCATCTGGTTGAGTACTTGGCAAAAAATGAAACAATAAATGCGAAGACCTGTGTGAAGACACTGAGAAAACTTGAGCAGTGTATCTGGACAGCCAACATTGGAAAACAATCAAGTGTTGCTTCAGTATGATAACGCTTGCCTGCATATTGCTGAACCAGTGTAAGCAGAAATCGCAAAACAGAGGTGGACGGTTTTTCTACACCGTGCTTACAGTCTGGACTTGGCACCTTTCGATTTTAAAGTTTTCAGTCTCTTGAAGGACAGTCTTTATGGTCACCTCTATGACAGCATGAACGATCTGTGAGTGGCTGTCCATCAATGGATTCACAACACCCTTGCTGATTTCATCGTTACCGGAAAGAATCAACTTGTTGATTGGTGTAGGAAATGCATTGTGCTGAATGGAGAATACGTGGAAAAGTGACTTTGACTGTTTGTACCACTGAATTACATATGTGAGTATCATATTTATGCATCTTGCAATTTTTATTTTTCTCCTGTGATTTATAGGAATAAAAATCCGGATACTTATCGGACACCCCTCGTAATTATAATTATTATTACAGTTAAACCTCGATTGAACGAACTGCAAGGGACCAATAGTATTGTACATAAAATCAAGGAATTTGCTAAATTGAGGGTCTTTCGAATGAAACGTTCAAATTAAAGTAGTGTTTATAACAGAACACATCAGAAGCCAAGTTCTCTTTCTTTCAGTGAAATTTAAATTATGTATATTACTGTTATTTATGAAATTTATTATCAAAAAGGTTATGATATGTACACTTTTACTTTGCATATTAAATACTACATAATTCGTAGATATTAGACTTCAACATGCAGCATAAAAATCTAAGCGTACTTTAAAATTGCGAGAAAAATATGATAGTTGATTTTTCTACCGAGCATTTGCCTTCTTAAATAACGACTTCAGTATTATAAACTGCACGAAACAGAACATTGATTAGTACTAATTAACTTGTAAAAACAAAATATGTGGTTGATTACCTTTTTACACTGTAGAAAAGAAATGCTTTAGAGAAGATTGCTCATTATTTTTTTCTGAATGTTTAGCTTCATAAATTGCAGCTTCAATTTCATGAAGTGCATGAAAAACACCATCATTAATATTGAAGCACATCAAGTAGTTTTTAGCACATTCTATATAGTTAGCAGCATCCCTAAAGCAGCTAACTTTCAGTTCTGCTTCATCTTCTTCATCAGAATCTGACGCATTTAGTCCTATCTGTTTATCCAAGACATCACTAAGGGATTACCTTTGGCAGATATGCACATTTACGTCACAATCTACATAATCAGAAAACACAATACCTGATGAGGCAACTTCATTCCATTCTACAAGATCGTCATCCACAAAATTATCAGAAGGATTTTCGGTATTGGACCCACTTTCTTCTTGTTCACAACCTGAGAAGTTCGTACTCTTCCAAGCAAAATCAAGCACTTTTCAAGGACTTTTTAAAACCAAACTATCACATGTGTGTGCCGTCAGTCAATCAGTAAGTAGGTATTTTAGCAAGTTCAAACCATTAAACTTAGCTGGGACGAGCACGCCTTCAATGATCTACCCGTTACGCCCTGCCCCCTATCGACTTACTTTATTAACTTTGTATTGCCTCTCTGTTTTGGTGTTTTCTGAAATAATTTTATTTTGTGGAATATTTTGAAAGGGTACATTATTTTCATATTCACCCTACGCAGGGGTAGGAGCGATAAAAAAAAAAATTCACGACTCAATTTTTCTTAAATTTCAGGACAATTTCAGGACATAAACTGCCGGAAAATGAAAACAGAACACCAAGAAGAAATTGGCGGACAATCATGAAATTTACATATGTTAATGGGGTTGAGTTTGTGTAGGTGTGATGTTAATTTCGGGACCAACCGGTGAGCGTTTACGCCCCAGCACGGCATAATATGCAAATTATCGTCGGTGGTATTTAAGGAGTACGGCGAAGTGAATGTAATCAGTCGTCGGCGTATGGACACGTGCGAAGACCCTGAAGAAGCTGCAATGGCCTGGACATGGAAGACGTGTAAATTTCAGCAGTTATTGGACTTTGAGCGAGGTCGTCTAGTCGGACTCCGCGAGGCCTGGTGGTTGCATCGTCGTATTGCGGAGCAAATTGGACGGGAAGTATCAGTGGTGGTACCATGGTGGCGTAGATGGTCTGAGGAACATTCCCACATTAGAAGATGTGGAACCGGGAGTCACAGACAGACTAATGAGCGGACCGATCGGCGCATCAGAAGAGCGGTGTTGTCAAGCAGAACATCCACTGCGACGCAAATCCGAGCTGCCATTGCACCTGAGGTGACTGTGCAAACAATCCGCAACTGTCTACTGGGTGCAGGACTACATTCACGTGTGCCTCTGGCAAGTGTACCTCTGACTCCAGCCCACCGTCAGGAACGGCTGCAGTGGTGTCACCAATGTCTGCACTGGAGAATGCAATGGCGATCTGTCGTGTTCAGCGATGAAAGCAGATTCTGCTTGGGAGCCTCCGATGGCCGTATGCGTGTTTGAAGACGCACAGGGGAGCGTCTCCACCCTTTTTGCATCCACCAGTGACACACAGGGCCTACACCTGGTCTCCTGGTGTGGGGAGCGATCAGCTATCACTTCCGTACACAACTAGTGTTTGTACCGGGTATGTTAAACAGCACCTCCTACATCAACAACATCATTCAGCCCATTGTTGTGCCATTTATAAGGTCGGTCCATCGTGGTGTTTTTCAGCAAGATAACGCATGCCCACACACGGCACATGCAACGCAACATGCACTTCAGGGTGTGAGACAACTTCCATGGCCTGCACGTTCACCGGATTTGTCCCCCATTGAGCACGTGTGGGATTTTATGGGACAACGACTTATCCGGTCTCCACGGCCAGCCACGACCATCCCGGATTTACGTGTCCAGGTTGAGGATGCTTGGAACTCAATACCCCAAACTTACATCCAACATCTGTACGACAGACTCCATGCCAGAATTGCACAGTGTGACGCAGTTCATGGCGGTTCAACCTCGTACTAACCATGTTACATGGAAATGTTATTTTTCAGTTTACCAGCAAATACAGCTGTATTTTGCCATAATGTTTTGATCACGTTATCCTCTGTATTCCGTTATTATGCTGTATAAATTTCGTTGGTATCAGACGTCTCCTTCTTGGTGTTCTTTTTTCACTTTCCGCCAGTGTATTTTGGCAGACTGGCAGGTAAATTAAATCAAATATTGGTACAAATGCGGAAATGTTATTCTTTTACTAAAAAGCTACCTAAATTATTGCCCAGTTGTTAGCAGAACTTTTTTTCACTTTTAAGGCTAACAACACCCCTAAAGTTTCAGTGGCTAGGTTTGGCCTAAATTCTGTTTGACTCTTACGGACAATGCTAAAACTTCTTTCCGCAGTTGCTTTACTGTGTGGCCCAACAAGAATAGCATGCATAATTAGGTGCAGTAAAACTTCATTCTTTTTAGCACCAGTCATTTTCAAAATGTTTGACCATGCGGTATCAATTGTAGGACTATTCGAAACACCTTCTTCCAATTCATCAATTTGATATAAGGCAAACTCCAATTCCAACTTGTCCAGATCACTGTCACTAACAACAGCAGCTGGGAAAATATTTACCAAGTACATTACTGAAAAAAAGGAAACTTCTTCCATCCTAATTTCTATATCAGCAACTTCTACGTGCAGCAGAAATTCACTTTTCAGTCAGAATTTCTTCAAAATATAGTCATATGTAACACTTAACAACAACACAAGATAGTCAGAACATAGTGGGAAAAAGAAATTGTGATTACAGGAGAAACCTTCGCTTCGAACGTCTTCCATTTTGGGAAACTCTTTCTTCCATTTTTAAGCTGAAATGTAAGTATTTATGGAATAAATGGATATTTAAGAAAAATATTGGGCAGAAGGAACATCATGAGAAAATATTACGATTACGGGAGAAATCTTCACTCTCTTCCGTTTCCGGAAGATGGAATTCTGTCCTCAAACGGAATCCCCCCCCCCCCAAGATTTCTGCTCAGTTTGTGCATTGATCACTTAGGAAGCCCAAAAACATAAATAAAGAAACAGAAAGCAGCATCACAAACTTTGTTAAGAGGCTTCGGGTCGACATAATACTGGCCCGAAGCCAAGCTTTATTTTCACTTAGCTTTCAAACAAGCAAAACATATTCTTCCTCCTCAGAAAAGAAAACATAGAAAGGAAAGAAGGAGTTGTGTCATGAACTTTGCTCAGAGGCTTTGGGCCGATGTTATCCTGGTCCGGCGCCATGCTTTCTTTCCACTTAGTTTTCAAACAGGCAAAACACATGTCTCCTCCTCAGAAAAGAAAAAGAAAAGAAACAAAGAGGTGCGTCACGAACTTGGTTCAGAGGCATCGGGCCGAAGCAATCCC
This sequence comes from Macrothele yani, assembly GCA_039090855.1. Classification (NCBI taxonomy): domain Eukaryota; kingdom Metazoa; phylum Arthropoda; class Arachnida; order Araneae; family Macrothelidae; genus Macrothele; species Macrothele yani. Next base: position 73,273,561 of record CM077032.1, on the reverse strand, counting down.
GAGCCACAGTGAAAGAAGCACGTCCAGGCCAACATAATCCTGGTTCATGGCGAAAGAAGCACGCCAGGCCTACGTAATCTTGGCCTGGGGTCATGCTTTCTTTCCACTTAGCTTTCAAAGAAGCAAAACAAATTCGTTCTTTCTTCATGGAAAAAAAAAAAAGGAAAAGAAAGAAAGAGCTGCGTCACGAACTTTATTAAGAGGCTTCGGGTCAACGTAATCCCAGGCCACAGCGAAAAAAGTTAGCTGGGCCGACGTAATCCCGGGTCACAGCGAAAAAAGCACACCGGGCCTACGTAATTTTGGCCCAGCACTGTGCTTTGCACTCTTTCAGACAAGCAAAACAAATTCCTCCTCCTAAGAAAGAAAAAACAACAGAGCTGTGTTACGAACTTTGTTCAGAGGCTTTTACATTGAATAATTACAAAACCATTAAAATTTTTTTTTTAATAACAGTGAAAATCTAAATATCCAAAATTTTTCGTTAGTCATCCGTAATTTCGGAAGAAATTCGTAATAATTATGGACATTCCATATTGGTTGGCATCTCTGTGCGGCCTCCGTAAGAAGCGACTTCAGGGTAGCTTCGATTCTTGAACGATCTCACAAATGCGGGAACGGATTCGCATACATCGCAAATTCAAGAGTGATAGTTCTCAGCGATGACATCAGAATGATAGAGTACTCTCTCTCTCATTCCAGTTTTTTAATTTACATGGTACTTGTAAACGCAAGATGATGAATCACTATACATAGTTTACCATTTATTCTTAAAATTTCAGGATTACATACAAATTTTCATGATATAGAACAAAAATAAGGACATTTCAGGACAACTCTGAGCCCTGCCATATGGCAAGAAGGCATCCCTAACCTCATTTGCAAATACATCATTCCACTTATTTTACTCCCATGGCTGACATTTTAATCTGTAGTGATGTCACAGCCAAGGTACCAGCTGTCCACACTCTCCCCAAGTTGACCACAAGTTCTGCGCTATTTCATCAGCTCGGTGCTTTTATTGTAACTACACAGAAATCTCCTATACAACACACAAAACAAATACCACCATCTATGTACGATATTTAATAAAAGATGAAAACTATTTACAAATTAAAACCTCCACTAGCATTTTCGGGGTAACATTTACCCCATCATCAGGTAGAACAGAGAGGTTAATGCAGTACTCACATAGACCCTTTAGGAAAGCAGCAATGCACCAAGGTATAGTTCTCAAGTGTCACAAGGTTAAGGTGTTGCCATCGCAGCCAAGCAATACGTACAATTTCCAATTTTAATTACACATGATAATACAAATTGTGTTGCACTGTTAAAATTATTGTCGAATTCACATGTTATTGTTTTATAACATTTATTTTATGATTATAATTTAAAGTTCAAACCGACAACGTGGTTTTTCCAAACTTTCAGTATGTCCACTGGCGGGTTATCATTATAGCACCTGTCCCCCCAGGCTTCAATGTACAAGCTTTCAGCAAGGTGCAGTGAGTGTACGTACGCTGGGGTGTTCAGCAGTCTAATGTTTGCACAGTCTGGTTGCAGCCAGACTGGGCGAACATTAGACTGCTGAACTTATAAAATAAATTGTATAAAACAATAGCATGTGAATTTGACAATAATTTTAACAGTGCAACACAATTTGTATTATCATGTGTAAGTAAAGTTGGAAATTATATGTATTGCCCAGCTGCGATGGCAACACCTTAACTTTGTGACGCTTGAGAACTATACCATGGTGCATTGCTGCACTCCTATAAAGGTCTACATGAGTACTGCATTAACCTCTCCGTTCCACCTGATAATGGGGTAAATGTTACCCCGAAAGTGCTAGTGGAGGTTTTAATTTGTAAATAGCTTTCATCTTTTATTAAATATCGTACATAGACGGTGGTATTTGTTTTGTATGACATATTGTATGAATTGTACTTTTATCTACTCCTATACAATGTTTTAGCACAAACAATTATTTTACACGCATGCTTTTCATACCATTACTTACATAATAATAATAATAGTAATAATTTTTTTCAAGTACAGTACACTCTCGTTATACGAAACTGATATATAAGAAATTTATGGTTATAAGAAAGAAATTTATAATTTGGTTGGCCTAATGTCCAAGTATAGGAACGTTTCATGTACGTAAGAAAGCAAAAAAGTCAAATTTCGGTTATAAGAAAGTTCCAAAACATTTATTTCCGAAATAATAAAAAATTTCGACCTGTATTGCAATGTTTCTTCTCTTTAACTCCCATGGAATTTCCAGACCATTTTCTAAGCAACTTCCACCAGATAATGCACGTTGTTTTTCCCCCTTTGCCCCTCCCCACAATACATGATAAACGTTTTCTTGGAAGGGGTAGATCCCGTTCTCACTTAGCCCTTCCAAGAATTCTAGGTCATCACCAGCACATTCATAGATGAAGATCGATACATTGCTGCATACAGTACATATGTATTCTTTGTTCTCACCTTTTCATTTTGCACTGATTTTGAGTTTGCTTTCTTCCTGTTTGCATTAGTGAGCAAACTAGCAATCTGACTGTTTGATATGAAAGGAGACATCTAAAATTGCGCGCCAAAGATAGGAATGACCTTGGAAGCCATGTTTGAATGACGTAGCTAGCACAAGTGTAAGCGGAGACAGCTCGTTGGGAACATTTACCAGTGCAGTTGCAGGGTCGGTGGGTAGGGAGAAATTGGTGTACAGTTACCAGGGGGTCTCTGATTGTTATGTAGTCCAGCATGATCAGACATACATGAAACGTTAGTTGTTACAGTTCTGAGTTGCTAGATTTTTTTTTCAGTTGCTCGGGTACAATGGCACCAAAGCGAAAAACTCTGTCAATTGAGCAAAAGATAAAGATCATCGTAGCTGTTGATAGCGGAAGGAAGATGATGGCTATTGCCGCAGAATTCAGAATTCCAGCCTCCACACTTTCCAACATTCTAAGCACATGGCAAAAAATCCTATCCGGCACCATAAAGCAAGATCGGAAAAGAATTCAAGCTCCCACATATCCAGACGTCAAAAGTGCACTACTCTCGTGGTTCAAAGACAAGAGGATTCCAAGTGCTCAAGAAGGAGAGAAAGAGCAATGTTTGATTGGGCTCCAAAAGTGTGAGACGATTGTAATGGTAAATGCAAAAAAAAGCAGACTTCTGTAACAGATTTTTTTAAATAAAAGGTATGCATTGATGTACACTTGTTTATTCATAAAATACATGTACTGTATGCTATGTATTTGCTTTAATTTCGAAAGTTTAACAATTTTAATCGGCATTCGGTTATAAGAAACTGATTTTCAATCCCCTTGAACTTTCTTATAATGAGAGTTGACTGTACTATTTACGGGGTCTTAAACTTTTTCAAGTACTTTCAGGGACTTGAAAATGAACTTTTTTTTCAAAAAAGGACTTTTTAAGGTTTTCAAGGAGCGTATGAACCATGATTCTTTCTTCCATTCGATACCATTTATAAGAAAGACTATTTTGGATACAGTTTCTCTTTCAAGTAGTGCATAGTTTTTTTCCCTGGGGGCATAAACACAAATTGCAATTTCCGCAATATCTCTGCTTCTTAAAGTCTGATTTGAAATAAAAAAATTTGCATCACATAGAGCTCCTGGCTAGAAGATGTTCTGCATATAATTTCGAATTTTTGTAAAGAATGTTTGGTCACTAGGGGCATAAGTGTATATTTTTGTTTCTGATATATTTGCAGCAATATCTGTGCTTTCTGAAAGCTCAGTTTAAGAAATTCTTTTGTGATCAGATATCCCTCACCACAACAAGCTTTTTGAGAATACCTTGTGCTGAAAATATTGCATAATTTTTCCACTGGGGGTGTGCAGATGTATTATATATCTTATGTTTGTCAATATCTGTGCTCCTAACAGTCTAATTTGAAGAATCAGGGTTTGTACATTTCTGGGGGGGGAATTCAAGGACCTTCCAGGACTTTTCCAAGACGTGCAAAAAAATTCCAGGATGATTATTACGCTAAAGTATCACAGTCAAATTATTTTTTTTCAGTAATTTTGGTTTTATGTAATAAAAATAATAAGAGATGTAAATGGATGAGTGTGCTTTTTTACTCATTCCATTTATTTTTAATGTTTTTAATTGGAGAATTACCTAATAATGCAAAACTGAATTAGGGTGGTGCAATTACCACAAGGCTTATCTCTCTCTCTCTCTCTCTTTCCCTTAATCTGAAAATGATTAATTCAATCAGTCATTTTAGCTGCATCACTATTCTGCACTCTCTTCCCCATGTAATCAGTCTATTAATTATTGATAACAATTGAAATTATTATAAAATAAAGCAAGGGCAGATCCAAAATTTAAGAATGGGGAAGACACACATCTAATCAGTTAATAGAAGTAATATAGAAGGAAACATAACACATATAAGTCTACGCCAGTTAGCGAAAGAATTGGGAATAATGGGAAAAGTTGAAAATAGGCGAAAAATATTCTTCATAGAAAAGGCTTTGTTAAGGAAAAAGTTTTTCAAATATGTTTCCCAAAAGCAGAGACAGCTAAAAAAAAAAAAAAAAAAATTTCAACCTTTATGCCCCTAGCAGGAAACAGGGGATAATGCTCCACATGTCCATTGAACTTAATGGCATACAGTAAAGAAGAAATTTCTCAATGGGGTTTTTAGAAGCAGCGATACAGCTGCAAACCGAAGTACAAAAACACCACCTAGCAACAGAACTGTAAACTACAAAATTCCTCATATACTAGCCTAAAGTGTTCTACAAGGTAAATGGCACCTGGTGTTGAAAGAAATTTTTAAATTGCACATGTAAAAGCAGAGATATTGGGAAAAAGAGATTAAGCATTTATTTCTGCCCCCTTTAAGCACTAATTTCAAATTTCAAGGATTTTCAAGACGCCTTTAAAACAAAAATACCATTTCTCCAGGATATTCCAGGCCTTAAAAACATTATCATGATTTTCAAGCACTCGTGCACACCCTGAAAATCTTTTCTTCGTCGGAGAGCATTTCAGGTGCGAAATACACTCTGTAGAAAAAAAAAAAAAAAAAAAAAATCCATGCAAATGGAAAAATGGTCCCATCATGATGAAATTTGACATGAGCAATGAGGAGACTAAGAGGATGAAATTATTTAAATTTGAGAGCAATCTCTCCATTTATAAAAAAAAATCCACGCAACTGGAAAAATGGTCCCATCATGATGAAATTTGACATGAGCAATGAGGAGACCAAGAGGATGAAATTATTCAAATTTGAGAGCAATCTCTCCATTTATTGAGCAGATATAGGTTCAGAACTGTTACATCTTAGTAACGTGTATGGCTGGGTGTCAAGACTGAATTACACAGGAAAAAATTACATGGAATGAAATTACACAGCAAAAATTACACAAGTCGGAAATTACACATAGAAAAAATTACACAAGTTGGAAATTACACATAGAATGAATTTTACAACACATTATACAAAATTTGTAACCATGATTATACAAAATGATGGAACTCTAACTTTGACTATAGGTGGTTTTTGGAAGGGGTCGGAGCCTGGGGGGTCAGGGCCCACACACACAAAATTTTCGTAAAATCTACAGTTTTAAATTTAGAACCACCAAATATGGTAACAGTTTACCAAATTTGGTGGTTCTAAATTGAAAACTGTAGATTTTACGAAAATTTTGGAACTCTAACTTTGACTATAGGTGGTTTTTGGAAGGGGTCGGAGCCTAGGGGGTCAGGGCCCCCACACACAAAATTTTCGTAAAATCTACAGTTTTAAATTTAGAACCACCAAATATGGTAACAGTTTACCAAATTTGGTGGTTCTAAATTGAAAACTGTAGATTTTACGAAAATTTTGTAGGGAGGGCGGAGCTCAGACCCCCCATCCCTTTCCGTTTCAAAAACCGTCTACCATCTAAGTTAGAGTACCATGATGAGATAGTATACCAAATTTGGTGGCTCAAATTTAAAACTGTAAATTTTACGAAAATTTTGTACAGGGTGGCTTGACTTTCCGGGTTCTGACACCTTCCAAAACCGTCTACAGTCTAAGTCAGAGTTTCATGATTTTGTACAATCATGGCTACAAATTTTGTATAATCTGTTGTAAAATATTCATTCTATGTGTAATTTCTGACTTCTGTAATTTTTTCTATGTGTAATTTCCGACGTGTAATTTTTTCTTCGTGTAATTTCCTCCTTGTGTAATTTTTGCTGTGTAATTTCATTCCATGTAATTTTTTCCTGTGTAATTTTATTATGTAACTGTATGACTGCCTCTGGTGGCAATGCATGAGGAAATTCAGTCTGGCATGGACTCATACAGATCGTCAAATGCTGTCCTGCGGAAGTTTCTGCCACATCCGCTGTAATTGCACAGCCAGTTTACCCACATTGCGCAACGATTGGAGCTGGGGTGGTCCCAAATGTGTTCGATTGGGGAGAGGTCCGGTGATTGGGAAGGCCAAGGGAGGGTTGTCACACATCGCAAAGAATCCTTGGAGATGCTCGCCGTGTGCGGACGGGCATTATTGTGCTGAAAGATAACCCCCGACAGACTCTACAGCATTGGCAATAGCACAGGTTGTAGGATCTCATCAACGCATCAGCGGGTCATTACAGTGCTGCGAAGGATCACTAACGGTGACCGGGTATCATAGGCAATGGCTCCCCAAGTACTAACGCTTGGTGTTATGGATGTAGGCTGTTCCACAATTATGTGGGGTGAGCAGCATTGGCCAGGGCTCTTCCACACATGAATTCTCTGATAATTCGAGCCCAATGAAAACCGGGATTCATCTCTGAACATGATACGGCTCCAATCCAATACATTCCAACCTGCGCGGATGCGACACCAGATGAAGTGTTGCTGGAAATGTCCAGGTGTTAGTGATATCCGGTGCAATCGTCAATGATGACGGAGTGTAGCCTCTGCAAGCCTTCTTCCAACAGTGCTGTGTGACACTACACATCCAGGAGATGCAGGTAGGTGACTCTGAATGGCAGATAGCGAAACTGTCAGTGTGCATCAGGCAGCTCACACTATCGCATGATCCTGGAGATAATTCGTCATTCAAGGCCTACCACTGCCCACTTGATGGTTATGGACACCCTGTTGGAACCACTGATAACAGCATCGTCTGACTGCATCATCGCTCTGACCCTCGTGGTGGGTGATACGTCGGTATGACCAGCCCGCTTCCCGGAGTGCGGTGATGCACCTTCTTTTGAACTCGCTCAACTGGTTGAAATGTCGTCAGGTGGGTCTTCGAGGCATTCTCATTTGCTACTGCTAACAACTGTACCACAGCAGCTGCCCGGATTGACACAGCAGCAGAGCAATGGACCTTAAATGTGTGCTGGAGTGTGTGTTTACGATGTGCATTACACACGCTCTGTGTGTTCACTGGCTGTGCATTTTGCATCATTTCCATGTCTGGCTCAGAAGTATTTGCATGTTAAATTTTGCGCTTGTCGGATGATTATTTGTGGTGTGCATATTGTTTTTCTACAGAGTGTGTTTTGTACATAATGTGCCACAAGAGGGTATAAGTTCGCATTTCCTTTTGCAGTATATTAGCAGCAACATCTGCACATCTAAAAACCTGATTGATAAAATTCTCTTTTGGTCAGATAGCCACACAGTATGAGTCATTTTCTTTGTAGGACTTCCGTCCACAGTTGGAAGATTTTAGGTCCCAGCCACCTACAGCGAGTTTGCCTTTTGGGCAGGACACAGAAATGGAAGGAATGAGAGCAAGTCTAGCGACTTTGACAGAACAGTTTGTAGTGAGATTAGAGTACAGTAGATGGCGCCATCGTACAAGTACGATGTTTCACATAGAGGGGTGAGAGAATTTCAGGGGGGGAATAGGAAAGGATACCCATTTAACCAGTTAAGTGACGGCCCCCAGGTCCAGCATGGGGGCCGTCACTTAACGTGCTCGTCCGATGCACGGCGAATATTCAGTGATTGTTAGCAAATCACACCACCTCCGCAAGATCAGCCCAGGATCGAACCTGAAGACCTTGCATTGGTAGTCTGAACTGCTAACCACTCAGCCATTCGTGGCTTTTGGTCAGATACTACTAATCAAAACATTTTGAGTACATTTATTGCTAAATAATAGTGCACAATTTTCACTAGGATGCAAATGTCTTATCAGTTTTTGTTAATATCTCTGTTTTTAAAAGTCCAATTAAAAAAATTCTTTCTTTGAACATTGTATACTATTCACTTTGAGGAGTTTTGTAGTTCACAGTTCTGGCATTAGGTGGTGTTAGTATGTACTTCTGTTTGATGTTGAATCTCCACTTCTAAAAATCTTTTTGAAAAAATTCTTTCTTTACTGTATGCTGTTCATTACAGCAAAGATGGGGAATATTATCTTTTCAAAATAATGTACAGTTTACTAGCCAGGTAGCAGAAATGTCAAAACCATTTTCTTGTTATCTCTGCTTCCAAGACACGTATTTGAAAAATTATTTTTCCTTAATATAGCTTTCCCTGTGAAGAATACCTTTCACATGTTTTCTACTTCTCCATTATTCAAAATTCTTCCACTAGGAGGCGTAAAGTTAGATCAACTCTTCTTCTATATCTATTCTTCTAACTGTTAAATATAAAAATAACTTCAGCTCTGCTATGTTCCTACAGCTAAGAGAAAATTTTTCAGCACAATTTGTTAATTTTTGTGACAGACTTTTCAACCACTAGTGAGGGAAAATAATTGGCAGACAAGGCACTCATGGCTAAACCCTTCAAACAGACAAGGTGCCCATGGATTCACCCTTCAAACAGACAAAGCACCCATGGCTTCACCCTTCAAATAGACAAGGCACCCATGGATTCAACCTTCAAACAGACAAGAAAGGTATCCATGGATTTAACCTTCAAACAGACAAGGCACCCATGGATTTCACCCTTCAAACAGACAAGGAAGGTATCCATGGATTTAACCTTCAAACAGACAAGGCACCCATGATTTCACCCTTCAAACAGACAAAACGCTAATGGATTCACCCTTCAAACAGAAAAAGGCACCAATGTTTCACCCTTCAAACAGACAAAACACTAATGGATTCACCCTTCAAACAGACAAGGAAGGTGTCCATGGATTCAACCTTCAAATGGACAAGGCACCCATGGATTCACCCTTCAAACAGACAAGGAAGGTATCCATGGATTCAACCTTCAAACAGACAAGGCACCCATGATTTCACCCTTCAAACAGACAAAACGCTAATGGATTCACCCTTCAAACAGAAAAAGGCACCCATGTTTCACCCTTCAAACAGACAAAACACTAATGGATTCACCCTTCAAACAGAAAAAGGCACCCATGTTTCATCCTTCAAACAGACAAGGTGCCCATGGCTTCACCCTTCAAACAGACAAGGCACCCATGGCTTCGCCCTTCAAACAGACAAGGCACACATCGCTTCACCCTTCAAACAGGCAAGGCACCCATGATTTCCCCCTTCCAACAAACAAGGCACCTATGATTTCACCCTTCCAACAGACAAGGCACCCATGATTTCACCCTTCAAACAGACAAGGTGCCCAAGGATTCACCCTTCAAACAGACAAGGCATCCATGGCTTCACCCTTCAAAAAGACTGGGCGTCTATAGCTTCACCATTCAAATTGGCAAAGGTGCTTATGGCTTTGCCTTTCAAACAGACAAGACATCCATGGCTTCACCCTTCACACAGACAAAGCACCCATGATTTCATCCTTCAAACAGACAAGGCATCCAAGGCTTCACCCTTCAAAAAGACTAGGCATCCATAGCTTCACCATTCAAATTGGCAAAGGTGCTTATGGCTTTGCCTTTCAAACAGACAAGACATCCATGGCTTCACCCTTCACACAGACAAAGCACCCATGATTTCATCCTTCAAACAGACAAGGCATCCAAGGCTTCACCCTTCAAAAAGACTAGGCATCCATAGCTTCACCATTCAAATTGGCAAAGGTGCTTATGGCTTTGCCTTTCAAACAGACAAGACATCCATGGCTTCACCCTTCAAAAAGACTAGGCATCCATAGCTTCCCCATTCAAATTGACAAAGGTGCTTATGGCTTTGCCTTTCAAACAGACAAGACAACCATGGCTTCACCCTTCAAACAGACAAAGCACCCATGATTTCACCCTTCAAACAGACAAGGCATCCAAGGCTTCACCCTTCAAAAAGACTAGGCATCCATAGCTTCACCATTCAAATTGGCAAAGGTGTTTATGGCTTCACCTTTCAAACAGACAAGACATCCATGGTTTCACCCTTTAAACAGACAAGCTGCCAATGATCTCACCCTTCAAACAGAGAAGGCACTCATGTCTACACCCCTGCATTCAGTTCAAGTGCCAGGAAAGAAAGGTAGAGGAAGGCCGAGGAAATCATTGGATGACCAGATTCAGGAATTCCTGAAAGAGAAAAAGATAACAAGCATGAGCTACAAAAGGTCATGCATGAGACATGCGATGGATATCCTTGAAGTTCAAGTTGTGTACCAGGATTGCTGTAAATGGAGACAACTGATACATCAACAGCAATTGAAATCTAATGTCACCAGTAATTTTGATTGAGAAGATGATGATGCGTTGAGAAACCAACCATTGAAACTCAGGGAACAATGTAGTGCTAGGTGTGTACATGTTCCTCTTTTTGTGCCTGTTATTAGTTTAGAGACTTGAATCCAGGCCGTTTAGATTGCAGCCGCATGCTCTACCGATGGCAGAGAGTGAGTTGCAGAGTATGCTGGCCCAGATGTACAAAGCTTGTATGAATTTCAAACTGAGTATAAATAAGGGAAAAACCGAAGTTATGGTTTTTGAGTCAGGAACTGTTAGTACTGAATGCAGGATAAGTCTAACTGGCACAGTTGTTGATCAGGTAAACGAGTTTGTATATTTGGGAAGCATGTTTGACAGAGAGAACAAACTGGACGATGAAATTAATAGGCAAGCGAACTCTTCAATGAAAGTCATAGCTGCCTAATGGAGAATTCACAGGAATGATGGGTTCCCAAGAAAGTCCCAAATGGCTGTATATAAAAGTGTAATTGTTCCTACTTTGATGTATGGCAGTGAAACCTGGGTTCTACAGGAAAGACATAGGAGTAATTTGTGCGCTGGGGAGATGTGTTACGTGAGGTTTATTGTAAGACACACTCTGATCATGTGAGGAATGAAGATGTGTTGCAGATGTGTAATGTGAGGCAAAATGTTGTTAGTATGGTGGAGACTCATATTCTTAGGTGATTTGGCTTTGTTGAAAGAATGTGTGATGAAATGCTTACAAAGGGAGTTTATTCAGCCCAAGTGGCAGGAAAGAAAGGTAGAGGAAGTCCAATGCAATAATGGAAGGACCAGATTCAGGAGTGTCTGCATGAAAAAAAGATAATGAGTAAAGTACAAAAGGTCTTGTGTGTGGTGTGTGATGGATATCAATGAGGCTCGAGCTGTGTGCTGAGATAGCTGTAATTGAAGATGCCTGATACAGCAACAGTGAGTTCTTTCTGTGAGGAGCTAACCTCTGAATATCAGAGAACAGCTTAGTAGGTGGGTGGGCATACATGTATGTGCGTCTGTATGTATGTACACTGAAATGCCAGAAAAACGGGTACAGACGAGCTTATGCAAAATACATAGCAACGTCACCTATGCGCATACTCGGTTGCGTCCACCAGTGTGTATATAAAGCGATAGACATCCTTGCCAACTGTCAGAGCTGTTTTCGGCATGAGAATGACAAGTAATAACGATTTAAGCAATTTTCAACACAGTGTCTTAGTTGGCGCTCGTGAGATGGGCCATAGTATTTCGGAGGTAGAAACGAAGTTCGGATTTTCACGGACGACCATTGCAAGGGTGTACCGTGACTACAAGAATTCCGGAAAAACCTCCAACCTACAATACCAGTGTGGCCGTAAAAAGATATTGGGTGAACGTGACCATCGTAGGCTGTCAAGAATCGTTTCATGTGATAGGCATGCAACACTCTCGCAGGTATCGTCGGAATTCAATGCTGGAGCCTCAGCAAGCATCAGCATCCGAACTGTGCAAAGTACTCTGCATGATATGGGCTTTGGGAGCCGATGCCCAACTCGAGTCCCCTTGATGGGTGCACAACACAGAGCTATGTGCCTCGCTTGGGCACGGCAACACCGCCACTGGACACTTGATGACTGGAAACAAGTAGCCTGGTCTGACGAGTTGCATTTCGAACTATATCCGGCAGATGGAAGGATTCGTGTGTGGCACAAACCCCATGAAGCCATGGATCCCGCCTGTCAACAGGGAACTGTACCGGCTGGTGGGGGGTCCGTAATGGTATTGGGTGTGTTTACCTGGACTTCACTGGGACCTCTGGCATGTCTACAAACGTCTGTGACCGGCTAATGCTATGTGCGCATCCTTTCTGATGAGGTACACCCGTTCATGTCCTGCATTCATGCTGATGGGTTGGGCCTGTTCCAACAGGACAATGCACCTCAACACAAGTATTGGGATGCCACATTATGGTTAGAGGAGCATTCATCTGAGTTTGGAGTGTTGCCATTCCCACCCAAGTCCCCAGATCTGAACGTGTTGGGATGCCATGCAATGCGCTATCGAACACAGGAATCCGAGACCTCGGAATACACCCGAATTGTGGAACACTCTGCAGAAAGTATGGTGTGCATTGCCTACAGCATATTTCCAGAAGCTAGTGGAGTCCATGCCCCGTCGTATTTCTGCAGTCCTATGCTCCCGCGGGGGACTTACTAAAGTATTAGACTGGTGTACCAGTTTTTCTGGCACTTCAGTGTATATATGTATGTATGTATGTATGTATGTATGTATGTATGTATGTATGTATGTATGTATGTATGTATGTATTAGTTTACAGAAAGAAATCCAACATATGGAAAAGTTAAGTTTAGATGGGCCATATTGAAATCAGAACTCACCGATTTTTGATTCCTTCGTCATTCAATAGTTCAACATCCTGGCACCAGCGACAGTTACTGCTACCTTCAGGGGTTTGTGTGGTAGCATTGACCATCTCAGAAACTATTAATTGAGCTTTAATATTACATGACTGAGGAAGATGATCACATGTGTGGTGGCTTTTTTCCTCAAGCAACTGTTTCAAACAAGTAACCTACAGACATATAAATAAACATCTACATATTTGGTAAACACCACAAATTTTACTCATCATTATAAGTTTGGCTTTGTAAACACAAATTCACTGTGTGGAACAAACATTATTTAAAAAACAAAAATATCAAGTATTGCACAGGAATTTACATGTACAGTGAACTCCCATTTATCTGCCACTCTACTGGGGTGAGACATAAGTTCGTAGTGCTTCGCAGTACAGATGAAGAAGCTCTGCCGAACAGGTGGGATATGTGCAGTAAGGTGGAATGTGTGCCATGCCTGACTGGGTGAAGTGCTCAGCTACTTACACAGGTAGGCATGCGCTGGACCGAACACGTGTGTGCCACTCATACGAGACAAGAATGTAGGAGGAGAAACCTGTTGTCTGCGTACTCCTACGCCATTCTTGGAAAAAAGGATTGAATGCCACAGTTAAGGAAATTTGTAGTGTAGAAGGCAAGGGGGCAGTGCACCCTGCAACAGCAAGAAAATGGTTCAAACGCTTCTGATCTGGAGACACAGAGCTCATTGACAAATTGAGGTGTGGGAGACCAGTCACCACCAACACCGAATCCCTGCGTCTAGCTGTTGAACAGCACCCAACGATTAGCAGAGAAGGTCCATGCATCACAAACCACCATCGTTCATCACCTACACCAGCTCAGGTTTTCACTCCAGATGACCGTGAATGGTCCCCCATGAGTTGAGCTTAAAGCAAGCTGAGGTGTGTGTCACTGTGTCAAGAATCAGTGCAGAATCTACTTGACGACTGGTTTTGGTGGAGAATCATAATGAACGACGAGAAGTGGGTTTTCTTACGTTATGCTGATACTGGAAACCAATGGCTGTAGTCAGGAGATAAGGCTCAAGCAGTGGTTCAAAGAGGGCATTTTGAAGTGAAGACAATGTTGTGTATATGGTGGAATTTTGAGGAGTCCTGTCCACTGGGAGATTATGTTATCCTGATACCGGAAACCAATGGCTGAGGCCAGGGGATGAGGCTCAAGTAGTGGTTCAAAGAGGGCATTTTGAAGTGAAGACAATGTTGTGTGTATGGTGGAATTTTGAGGAGTCCTGTCCACTGGGAGATTATGTTATCCTGATACCGGAAACCAATGGCTGAGGCCAGGGGATGAGGCTCAAGTAGTGGTTCAAAGAGGGCATTTTGAAGTGAAGACAATGTTGTGTGTATGGTGGAATTTTGAAGAGTCCTGTCCACTGAGAGATTATGTTATCCTGATACCGGAAACCAATGGCTGAGGCCAGGGGATGAGGCTCAAGTAGTGGTTCAAAGAGGGCATTTTGAAGTGAAGACAATGTTGTGTGTATGGTGGAATTTCAAGGAGTCCTGTCCACTGGGAGATTATGTTATCCTGATACCGGAAACCAATGGCTGAGGCCAGGGGATGAGGCTCAAGTAGTGGTTCAAAGAGGGCATTTTGAAGGGAAGACAATGTTGTGTGTATGGTGGAATTTTGAGGAGTCCTGTCCACTGAGAGATTATGTTATCCTGATACCGGAAACCAATGGCTGAGGCCAGGGGATGAGGCTCAAGTAGTGGTTCAAAGAGGGCATTTTGAAGTGAAGACAATGTTGTGTGTATGGTGGAATTTTGAGGAGTCCTATCCACTGAGAGATTATGTTATCCTGATACAGGAAACCAATGGCTGAGGCCAGGGGATGAGGCTCAAGCAGTGGTTCAAAGAGGGTGTTTTGAAGTGAAGACAATGTTGTGTGTATGGTAGAATTTCAAAGAGTCCTGTCCACTGGGAGACTATGTTATCCTGATACCGGAAACCAATGGCAGAGGCCAGGGGATGAGGCTGAAGTAGTGGTTCAAAGAAGGCATTTTGAAGGGAAGACAATGTTGTGTGTATGGTGGAATTTTGAAGAGTCCTGTCCACTGGGAGATTATGTTATCCTGATACCAGAAACCAATGGCTGAGGCCAGGGGATGAGGCTCAAGCAGTGGTTCAAAGAGGGCATTTTGAAGTGAAGACAATGTTGTGTATATGGTGGAATTTTGTGTAGTCCTGTCCACTGGGAGATTATGTTATCCTGATACCGGAAACCAATGGCTGAGGCCAGGGGATGAGGCTCAAGTAGTGGTTCAAAGAGGGCATTTTGAAGTGAAGACAATGTTGTGTATATGGTGGAATTTTGAGGAGTCCTGTCCACTGGGAGATTATGTTATCCTGATACCGGAAACCAATGGCTGAGGCCAGGGGATGAGGCTCAAGTAGTGGTTCAAAGAGGGCATTTTGAAGTGAAGACAATGTTGTGTATATGGTGGAATTTTGAGGAGTCCTGTCCACTGAGAGATTATGTTATCCTGATACCGGAAACCAATAACTGAGGCCAGGGGATGAGGCTCAAGTAGTGGTTCAAAGAAGGCATTCATGGATGACATCTTATTTATAATAGATAGCTCAGAAATTGTTCCAGAAAGAATTCTAGACTCATTCAATGAATTAGATGATTCCCTTAAGTTCACTATTGAACTTCAAAAAGAAAGAAGAATAAACTTCTTAGATATTACTATCTATTATGAAGATGAAAAATTCCTCACTAGTTGGTATAAAAAACCAATGAATACTAAAAGACTACTGGATTTCAATTCGTATCATCCAGTTTCTATTAAGAAAAATGTAGCAAGTCAGTTTTTAGAAAAAATTAATAAAATAGTTTCTACTGCAGATAAAAAAGAAGCCCATAAAGAAGAGCTTAAAGTCATACTTGCAGAAAATAACTATCCTAAAGAAGAAATTGAAAAGCTTCTGAATTTTAATGGTACGAAGAACCCACAAAAGCAAGAAGTAAAATTCACTAGAAAAATTTGTTATCACAAAGGTTTATTTGAAGCTTTAAAGAGAATTAGTAAAAAATACAATATTAGGCTAGCTCCAAGTTTAGAGAACAAAGTTAAAATTTTTTTCCCTAAAATAGTTCAAAGAGAAGAAGATATTTTAAAAATGCAAGGAGTAGTTTATGAAGTAAATTGTAGTTGTGGACTATCTTACATAGGTGAAACAGGTCGCAGACTAGAAACTCGTATAGCTGAGCATAAAGCAGCTATAAAAAATTGCTCCAACAAGACTGGATTAGATAGGCATGTTAGAGAAACTGGGCACAGCATGGATTGGAATTCCCTTAAAGTAATCAGTTTCCAAAGCAATTTCCAAAAAAGAAAACTGAAAGAAAGAATAGAGATTGAGAAAAATCAAAATTCCATCATCAATGACTGCAAAGGATTTTCCCTGCCTAACATCTGGCAGGATTTGTTGAAAAATAACCTAAACCGTCAAGGTTAACCGTAACCGTCAAGGTAAACCGTAACCATGATAGTGACAAGCAAAAAGTGACAACAACAAGAGAGCCTGAAGAAGGAGAAGAGTTTTCTCCGAAAATTTGCTATAAATGAAAAAATTTCCTAGTAAATTCCCATAAGTTGCTTTAGATTATTAAGGGAAGACAATGTTGTGTGTATGGTGGAATTTTGAAGAGTCCTGTCCACTGGGAGATTATGTTATCCTGATACCGGAGACCAATGGCTGAGGCCAGGGCATGAGGCTCAAGTAGTGGTTCAAAGAGGGCATTTTGAAGGGAAGACAATGTTGTGTGTATGGTGGAATTTCGAAGAGTCCTGTCCACTGGGAGACTATGTTATCCTCACACTAGAAACGAATGGCTGAGGCCAGGGGATGAGGCTCAAGCAGTGGTTCAAAGAGGGTGTTTTGAAGTGAAGACAATGTTGTGTGTATGGGATTTGAGGTGAACAAAACACGTTGTTGGAGAACAGAAACAATATTTTAATATTAATCGAAGTATGCTCCCTGTGAAGCTACAACTTTACCCCTTCTTTCGGGCAGTGAACATATGCCCCGAAGGAAGAATTCTGGTTCCCTGGAAGAGATCCAGTTGTCCAACCAATTTTTTATGTTTTCATAAGAACTAAACCATTCTCCAGAAAGTGCTGACTGCATCGACCGGAACAAATGGTAACCGATGGCGCAATATCTGGTGAATATGGCGGGTGGGGTAGAACTTCCCAGTCGGATCTTTCTAAGTACTTTTTCACAGGTCGAGAAACATGTGGTCTTGCGTTGTCGTGCTGTAAGGTGACTTTGTTGTGTCTATTCTCCAATTCCGGCCGTTTTTGCATGAGAGCTCATTTTAAACGCATTAATTGGGTTCGATACCAATCACCAGTAATAGTTTCTGATGGTTTTAGCAGTTCATAGTGGATCACACCCTTCTGGTCCCACCTGATCACACCCTTCTCGTCCCACCTGATACACCTTTGAACCATGGATATTGCGTTTTGGCGTTGAAAGACCCGTTTCATCTGGCTTCCCCCATGCTTTCTGCCGTTTAGGGTTATCGTACCATATCCATTTCTCATTGGCAGTAATAATACGATGCAAAAAAAACTTTCTCTTTTGCCTTTGAAGCAGCAATTCGCAAATGGTTTTTCAACGTTCAAGGTCTCTTTCCCGCAAAGCATGTGGAACCCAATTCCCTTCTTTTCGCACCATTCCCATGGCAGCTAAACGTTGTGAAATGCATGGTTGACTAACATTTAATGCTGCTGCAAGTTCTTTTTGGGTCTGGCACAGATCCTCGTCGAGTAAAGCTTCCAATTCGGCATCGGCAATTTTTTTGGGTGGTCCAGAACGTTCTTTATCACTGACATCGAAATCGTTCCTTTTGAATCGTCTAAACCAATACTCACATGTTTTTATGGATGGGGAACGTTCACCATAGATTTCTGACATTAAGCGATAGCTGTCGGCAGCACTTTTCTTGACAATAAAGTAATGCACTAACACTTCCCGCAAATGCTGTTTTGTCGGGACGAAAGTTGCCATTTTCCATCGAGTAAAACCAACACGTCTTCGCACCTCAATCGAACGTTGTATACTGACTCTGACAGCTGGCATCTCGTACTGCGATATCGCAGTGTTGCCACCATAAAATACATGTGAGCAGTAATAAGTACGACACCGAACGGAAATCCCTCAAAACTTATTTATGTACCCAATATATATAAGCTATGACTTTTATAGTAAACTACTCTTGTTTCTAAGTTACTTTGGAATACACAAAACACCAACCTGAGTTCTTTCTTTGCTAAGATCTTCCATAAGCTGATCTATTTTATGTTGCAGTTCAAATGGCTCATGCACAGTCCCTGGTAGGACACCACCATCAGCCTATCGAAATAAATATTCATCAGAACAAGAACAAACAGGCAGGAAAATATATTTTAAACATCTATCAATAACTAACTAGGTGACTTCACCTGTGTGAATATGTTTGAAGGTATTAAATAAGAAAAGGGGAATAAGTTTAATCTCCTGGTCCCTTTGTAAAACAATAAAATTTTCTTTTGCATTTTTGAACTTCCCTTTTTGTTGGTACAGTTCGATTAACACTTACTGCACGTGGGGCTTGGCTTTCAATTCTTATTTCCGTTATGTGGATGCGGCATGGGGGTTTTTCATTTAGTTGCGGATCCACTTCATTTTTTTTTTTTTTTTCCTGTTGGTATTTATCTGGCCTCGTCACTAAATGAGTTTTTTTCCTTTGCTGCCTCCTCATTTACTTCAATAGTTTTTCATAACCCGAGTACTTTCGGTAATACTCCATTACCGTCATCGAGGGACGTTTTGCTCCGACTAGCACGGACCGTGTCAGCTGGGCATTTCGGTGGTTCTCGCGGGCTGCTTCTGTCATCGGATATCGCTTCTTCTTGGGCGTTGTGGCGCCATCTCTTCTTGGTCACTGATCTCATTTTTCGAACTTTTTCATTTTTTTGCTCAATTTTAATTAAATTTCTCCAGCTGTTTCTCAAAATATTAGGGTCATTATGGTTGCAAACTTTTGCCCTATTTTTTTCAATCATTACCGACTCTGCTATTCTGAGGTGTTTTTCGGATTTACAGCTTTTAATGATTTTTATATTTTCGAATTTAGAATATTTTTGGTTATCCAGACAGTATTGAATAAGTGCTGTTTTTTCTTCTTTTTTCTGCCATTTTTTTACGTGTTGTTTTAATCTGTGTTTAAGCTTATTTTTGGTACTTCCTATATAAGCCATCGGAGGATTTTCAGTAATAGGAATTGAGTAAATACCTGCTTTTTCTAACATTTTTATTTTTTCATTATTTTTTATTACCATATTTTTTATGGTATTTACTTTTCCTCCAATTTGAATGTTATGCTTTTTACAAATATTATTAATTTCATTGGTAGTACCTTTAATGTAAGGAAAACCATTTAAATATTTGACTTCTTTTTATTTACTACAGCATTATTTTTTATTTTCTTTATTACTTCTGTGTTCCATTTTTTATTAAATGGTTAGGATAACCAAAGCTACCTGCAATTTTTTTTATGAATTTGATTTCTTCATTGATGAACTGACTATTTTCAGAGTGCGTATATGCTCTTTTAATTAAGGTTTTTAGACTATTGCATTTTTGAGGATAAGGATGTGCCGAATTGTACGGGATTAGAACCGGAACAAATGAACTTTTCCGATAAACCCTGTATAGTAACTTATCTGTGGATTTGATAACTTGTACGTCCAAAAAGGCTATTGCATTATTTTTTTCTATTTCAACAGTGAGTTCTATAGTTGGGTATAAAGAGCTGTAACATTTTGTTAATTTTCTTAATTCATCTTCGTTCAGTTTTGATAGAATGAAAATATCATCCACGTATCGACAGTACACTTCTGGTTTTTCTTCCATATGATGCAGGACATTTTCTTCAATTTCATTCATCACAACCTCAGCATATAAAGTTGATAATGGTGAGCCCATTGGGCCTCCTGAATTTTGCTTGAATATTTTGTTCTTGTATGTAAAAATATTATTTTCATATAAATAGAATAAAACTTTTTTGAATTCATGAATTTGTGTGTTATTTAAAATTTTAAGATTTTGCAACTTCTTAATGATAATTTCAATAGCTTCTGGAACAGGAGTGCTTGGATATAATGCTTTAACGTCCATGCTTGCCATATTTAAGTCCTTTAGGCCAGTTTTTACATTTTTAATTTTCTCAATAAATTCATACGTGTTCTTGATGGTGAACTTGTTATTCATGAAAAAGGGTGCTAAAATTTTCTTGCAATAATTTTAGAAATAGAGAATTAGTTTCCACATGATTACTGAGATAAGAAGTTAATTTGGAGTGTTTCATCATCCACTCTAACCCCAATATATTTTTGTTTTGGATTCCATTAAAGAAATATTCTTCAATCAATACATAGCACAAGGTCAGGATTATTAATTTAGAAATCAGATATGGCTAATCACCAGTTTTTCTGCTCTATATGTACAATCCAAGCAATCAGATATGCCTGAATTGCCAGTTTTACTGTTCTATATGTACCATCCATCACATCAGGTAGATTCAGTGGAAGAAATACTCTTCACTTAATACATAGAACAAGGTCAGGATTATTAAATTAGCAATCAGATATGGCTAATCACCAGTTTTTCTGCTCTATATGTACAATCCAAGCAATCAGATATGCCTGAATTGCCAGTTTTACTGTTCTATATGTACCATCCATCACATCAGGTAGATTCAGTGGAAGAAATACTCTTCACTTAATACATAGAACAAGGTCAGGATTATTAACCTAGCAATCAGATATGGCTAATCACCAGTTTTTCTGCTCTATATGTACAATCCAAGCAATCAGATATACCTGAATCACCAGTTTTACTGTTCTATATGTACAATCCATCACATCAGATGTGGATTCAGCGGAAGAAATATTCTTCACTTAATACATAGAACAAGAACAATAAAATATCAAAGGTATTGCGTACCTAATACTGTTCTATGTAATATGTCCTTGTTCTATGTATATTTCTTAATTATATAGAACAAGGTCAGAATTTTTAACCAGCAATCAGATATGACTAATCACCAGTTTTACTGATCTATATGTATCATCCATTACATTAGGCAGATTCAGTGGAAGAAATATTCTTCAATTAATACAGAGAACAAGGTCAGGATTATTAACCTAGCAATCAGATATGCCTGAATCACCAGTTTTACTGTTCTACACGTAACTTCATAACATCAGAAAATTCGATAATTAAATCACCCGGGAGACTGAAATAAAACCTGCACCTTCCAATTTTTGTTTGAGCATGCTATCTTTTGCACCATAACAGATGATTGCTTGAATGGACATAGGGAGACGAGGATTCAATTCCCACTCCAGAGGGATATAATTTTCAAGTTTTCTGATGCGACTGATGTTATGTGAAGAACAGTAAATACAGGCAATTCAGAGATATCTGATTGCTGTGTTAATAATTCTAAAAATTATATCTTACTTAAACAAGGATCTATTTACAACACAGAAAGTAACTTGTGCAAAGTACGGTTGGATTACCTAGAAAACCCTTGTTTGATATATAACACAAATAAGAAATTAAAACATGACAAAAGAGAACTGGATTAGATTTAACATACACACAAGGGAAACTGATCTCAAAGTAAATATGGATTCACTTAAGGTTATTAATCGCTAAATGGACATTGTACATGGCAAACTAAAAGTATTCCATCATCATCGATCATATGGGCTGATTGATACGCAAAGAACGCCTGTGTCACTGACCAAGCACCCCATTATCAATGATCGAAAGGGCTAGACACTACTCAAAGAGCAGATCGGCGTAGTCAAACAAGGACTGCGTGATCAATGGTCACATAAACCTGTAGCTACCCAAACAATGGCTCTATGTAACTAAGCAATAACACAATCAATGATTACATATGCTAGTCACTACTAAAGGAATGGCTCTGTGCCATTAAGCAAGCAGAGCTGCCAACTTTTCAAAATCAATAGCCAGAACATCAATACACGTCACTACTAAAGGAATGGCTCTGTGCCATTAAGCAAGCAGAGCTGCCAACTTTTCAAAATCAATAGCCAGAACATCAATACACGTCACTACTAAAGGAATGGCTCTGTGCCATTAAGCAAGCAGAGCTGCCAACTTTTCTAAATCAATAGCCAGAACATCAATACACGTCACTACTAAAGGAATGGCTCTGTGCCATTAAGCAAGCAGAGCTGCCAACTTTTCAAAATCAATAGCCAGAACATCAATACACGTCACTACTAAAGGAATGGCTCTGTGCCATTAAGCAAGCAGAGCTGCCAACTTTTCTAAATCAATAGCCAGAACATCAATACACGTCACTACTAAAGGAATGGCTCTGTGCCATTAAGCAAGCAGAGCTGCCAACTTTTCTAAATCAATAGCCAGAACATCAATACACGTCACTACTAAAGGAATGGCTCTGTGCCATTAAGCAAGCAGAGCTGCCAACTTTTCTAAATCAATAGCCAGAACATCAATACACGTCACTACTAAAGGAATGGCTCTGTGCCATTAAGCAAGCAGAGCTGCCAACTTTTCAAAATCAATAGCCAGAACATCAATACACGTCACTACTAAAGGAATGGCTCTGTGCCATTAAGCAAGCAGAGCTGCCAACTTTTCAAAATCAATAGCCAGAACATCAATACACGTCACTACTAAAGGAATGGCTCTGTGCCATTAAGCAAGCAGAGCTGCCAACTTTTCTAAATCAATAGCCAGAACATCAATACACGTCACTACTAAAGGAATGGCTCTGTGCCATTAAGCAAGCAGAGCTGCCAACTTTTCAAAATCAATAGCCAGAACATCAATACACATTCATCAGTGCATGCATTTACAATTTATAAATAATGAAATTATATGTTATAGGTTTAAGACCCCCCCCCCCTCACACACACACACACCAGCTTCCCTTCAATGAAAAAACCATGAGGAATAACCACTCACCATAAAGATCATGGTAACCTCCAATGGGCCAAACACTTCCAACACGTCAATTCGTCGTGATGTAACTGGGCTTCCACAGGTTTACAGACCTCTTGCTTACGCTTCTTATTTTCGGGTGTGAAACATCGTTTTTTTTTTTTTTCCTTTGCCTTATAGTATGTTACTATAATGCTTGTCAATTCGATAAAAATCATACATACAACTCATTCATACCATTCAAGTAAAAACATATATAATTATATAATTAAGAAATATGGAAAGCCCTAATAAAAATTGAACAGCAGCGTAAAAAGAAAGAGAGAAAAAAGAGCAGCAGGGACAATAGATGGCGCCAGAGACACAACGATTCAGAGATAGCGACTGGAGCCCAGGCCTCGATGGCTCTGCTCACTTGAGCTGCGGTGGGCGGATGAGACACACCTGCCTCCTGAAGATGACAGGGATCTGTCGAAAGTACTAGAGGATTGGATGTGCGGGGCTGAATGGGTGTGACAATTGTAGTGGGAGTAGCAGAGGTTGTGAAACAGAAGGAGGAGTTCCATAATTAGAGTTGACTAAGGTTTAATCACCTGTGAATGTAAGGTTTATGTACATAGTTTTTACTTGAATTATATGAATGAGTTGTATGTATGATTTTTATCGAATTGACAAGCATTATAGTAACATACTATAAGGCAAAGGAAAAAAACGATGTTTCACACCCGAAAATAAGAAGCGTAAGCAAGAGGTCTGTAAACCTGTGGAAGCCCAGTTACATCACGATGAATTGACGTGTTGGAAGTGTTTGGTCCATTGGAGGTTACCATGATCTTTATGGTGAGTGGTTATTCCTCATGGTTTTTTCATTTATGAATTGCACGTAAACTATGCGCACTTTGCAAGAGGTTAATACCTTAAAAGTGCAAATATAATAAGCTTCCCTTCAGTTTTGCATTGATCTTGAGAATAACCCAAATGATGACTGCTCACTCTGCCATGCAACAATTTTACAGGGCATGGAAGCAGCGTGGATTCCACCATGGACAGATTAAATACCAATCTAGAAATTTTATTTTATTTACCAAAAGGGAAAGAAGTGAAAATGATTGCTCTCTATTGATTAGTTTTGAAGAAGTATAAATTAGAAATAAGGAAACATACATGTCATTAGAAAAAATTCTTAAAAAATACGAAGTCGCTCCTTTTCACTATTACTGAAAATATTAAAAACAAGAAAAATAATTGCACAATTGTACACACGCGTGCACACGCACAAAACATAAACAAAAAATATATAATCAGGTAGAGAAAAAAAAATCCAGAAAAAATTAATAAACGACATGACATTCTTATCACTGCTACAGCAGTAATTTTTGTGATTACAAACATTTGCGAGATTCGCTGACTGAACTGCACACTGGCGCAAAATTTCCATCCCTGCACGAAGCTCAGCACTGCACAAACACTGTGCATGTGAATTCATAAATCAGTCATTTTCGTGATTACAAACATTTGCTGACTGAACTGCACACTGGCGCAGAATTCCCATCCCTGCATGAAGCACTGCATAAACACTGTGGATGTGACGTCCAGAGTGGCAGAATGTAGATGTACATGCATACGCTGTACATGGATAGTTTCCAAATTACTAGCAGATTTTGTACATAGTTTTTGCTTGTAGATTAAAAAAAATGTTATTTGCAGCAATTAAAACACTTACCCAATTTTTCATATCTTCTGAGCACTTTTGCTTTTACAAACTTTTCTGGTCTATAGATTTAATCAAGGCCGGTTCTCAATGTATAAGAACTTGCATCAAAAGTTTTGTTTATGTGGAAAGAATTTAAATTTTATTGTCAGGTTACTCTTGCAGTTGCCAGTTATTAAATGAAAATAATGTCCTTATGTATTTTGTAAGTCTACTTTTTTTTTAATTAAGTTTTTGAAAATTCTATTCATAATTTTTGAATGTTCATTAATGGAACTGTTTTTCTAGATATAAAAGCTTTCTTTAATTAGTCTCTTCTTTTTATGAGGTTCGTAGTCCAATATTATAATTTTTGCCCTAAAGGTCCATTTCAAACGTATTGCTGCAGATTCAGTTTTAATGTACTTATTTTGTTCTGACTGGAATCTCTAATGTTTTAATAATTATTTATTTATTTCTCTTTAAAATATCTTATTCTATGGTTATCGTGATTCGTGGGTTTGCAGCAAGTTTTCTGTTTCAATGGTTGTGTACACAGATACATTTTATTTTTATATAACCTTTATGACATCATAAATCAGTCATTTTCCTGATTACAAACATTTGCAAGATTTGCTGACTGAATTGCACACTGGCGCAGAATTCCCACCCCTGCATGAAGCGTTGCACAAACACTGTGGATGTGAAGTCTTAAATCAGTCATTTTTGTGATTACACACATTTGCAAGATTTGTTGAATGAATTGCACACTGGTTCAAGATTCCCATCCCTGGATGAAGCACTGCATAAACACTGTGGATGTGAAGTCTTAAATCAGTCATTTTTGTGATTACAAACATTTGCAAGATTTGCTGAATGAATTACACACTGGCTCAGGATCCCTGGATGATGCACTGCACAAACACTGTGAATGTGACATCATACCTCAGTACTTCAATTTTCCAAGACACAGCCTGTCTTGCTACAATCATGGGGCTCTGAACTTTGGAGCTTGATGTACTGTGGATTAACGAAAAAAAAAAAAAAAACCCATCTCCATTCATTACAAACTCTCACAGCCAGTGTTGATGCTGGAGAAAAATGATGGCTGATATAATTAATACATACATACATATATACATAACATTAAGCTGTTCTCTGAGATTCAGAGGTTAGCTTCACAAAGAAATACAAACTACCAGCTATTTTTTATGTACTGTTGCCATATCAAACTTCTCCATTTACAGCGATCTTGACATACAACTCAGGCTTCACTAACATCCATCACACGTCATACACAAGATCTTCTATACTTCACACTCATAATCTTTTTCTCATGCAGACACTCCTGAATCTGATCCTCCCATGTTTTCCTTAGCCTTTCTCTGCCTTTCCTTCCTGCCACTTGGGCTAAAAGATCTTCTTAGTAAGCATGTCATCACTCATTCTTTCAACATGGCCAAACCACCGAAACATATTGGTCTCCACCTTGCTAACGACATTTTGCTTCACATTACACAACTGCAACACATCTTCATTCCTCTCAAGATCAGAACATGTTTTGCCACAAACCACTCGTAAGCAACACACTTCTCCAGTGCACAAATGACTCCTATGTGTCCTCAATAGTACCCATGCTCCACTCCCGTACATCAGAGTAGGAACAATTACACTTTCGTAGACAGCCATGAGGGCTCTCTTGAGAGCCCATTATTCCTGTGAACACACCCCCACAGCAGCTATGACTTTCAATGAAGAATTCACTCGCCTACTAATTTCACCGTCCAATTTGTTCTCTCAGTCAAACATGTTTCCTAAATACACAAACTCACTCACCTGGTCAATCACAGTGCCATTTATACTTACATTACATTCAGTGCTACCCATTCCTCTCTCAAACACCATAACTTTGGTTTTTCCCTTATTTATACTCAGTTTGAATTTCATGCAAACTTCGTGCATCCGAGTCAACATACTCTGCAACTCACTTTTGATCTCTGCCAACAGGACAGTGCCATCAGCATACAGCAATCTGCACACACAGATATCACCAAGACATAAACCACTATTATCTATTTTGGCATCACGCATGCATGCATCCATAAATATATTAAACAGCCATGGTGACATTACACAACCTTGTCTAACTCCTGCACCAATGGAAAACCATTTTGATAAAACACTATTCACTCGTACACAAGCTCTACTACCAGCATACATGGCATTTACACTATTAAGTAGATTCCCAGTAACACCATATTCATTCAATACCTTCCACCAAAGTGTCCTATTTACTCGGTCGTAAGCTTTCTCTAAATCTATGAAGGCAGCAAAAACTTTCTTACCAACAGCCGGATACTTTTCAATCATCATGCATAATGCAAAAATTTGATTAGTGCAACCTTTACCAGGCATAAAACCCCTCTAAACATCCCACACTTTCTCTGATGCAAGATCCAGTACTTTTTCAATAACGACCTTACCAAACACATGCAGTCAGTCTGATCACCTTTTCCCTTGTACAAGGGAACAATAATAGCATTCTTCCAATCCCGAGGGACCATTTGTGAGGGGATGAATATCATGCATAATAAATAAATACAAGAAAAAAAAAATAAGAAAACCACAAAACTGGAATTTTTGTAGAAAAATAGGATTTCCGGAAAATACTTTTGAAATTGGACAAAATCCGGGTAAACCAGGACACTTGGCAGCTCTGACCAAGGAGTGCATCATCATTAATCATAAGAGCGGATCACTGCTAAAAGAATGGCACAATGAAGTTAATCCTAACCTGTGGTAACAGCAAGTGGAAATAATAAGTACCTGATGAAGAGTAATGATTTTGCTCAAAAATTAGTCCATGAAAATGCTTTTAAAAATACAAAGGAAAAGCATATAAACTTAAAAAATATAAAAAATTGAGCTACAAGTGGCCATGACCTACACATATACTCCAATTAACAACTCTTACAATCAGAAACATACTAGAACATTCCAATCACTTAGAAATTGCTACTGCAACAAGGGTAACATTGAGATCCACTACTTCTTGTACTCATGCATGCAACTCTGTAATGACAAGAATAGCAAATAAGAGTTACTATAGTTTTAACTTCTACTAAACAAAACCCGTCGGAATCGACTGTAAGGTTTTTTTGTTTTGTTTTTAATAATAAACTCATATGAAACAACAAATGGAAACTTTATTTGATTCACAAATTAATTCAACCACTTCAGTAAAGACAATAGTCCAGGTTCGTGATTTTTGTGTGTGTGTGTGTGTGTGTGTGTGTGACTGAAGATTTAACGACCACTGTGAGCAACTCAATGGGCTATAAGCAGTCGCCCGTCCCTAATTTAGGGTCACTGGTTCCAGAGAAGGGAGAGAGCCAGAGGCGTAAGACAAACACAACATCCATGCCTCACCGGGATTCAAGGACAAACTCTTCACAAATGAATTATCATAAGCCAACGCTTGGGCTATAAGCAGTCGCACGTCCCTAATTTAGGGTCACTAGTTTCAGGGAAGGGAGAGAGCCAGTGCCGTAAGACAAACACAATATCCATGCCTTATGGGATTTGAACCCGGTAGACGAAACCCGTCGGAATTGACGATTAGTTTTTTTTTTTTTTTTTTTTGGAAAGAATAAACTCATATGAAACGTTTATTTACATCATTACATAATGGGAAATGTCTTACCTACTTGAATAAATTGGATCGAATGAATGTTAAATTGTATATATACATCACACAGTCTAATGGCACAACACAATCAGGTCTTCGAGTGTTCACTGTTCCGATAAGAACTTTCAAACAAATTCCTGCTAGCCTTGTTTTGCACAACGGTTCGCTGAGAAGAGAGACTTTGGACTTTGGACTATCTGAGTCCCTCCATACTCCCGCCTTCAACAGCGTGTGAGTCAACTACAGGCGATCGGATGCCAACCGCACACTTATCCCATGGACTTTACATGGAAACTTCGCCACCCCACAACGCCCGAACCACTGCCCCAATCTTATTATTCTCTTCGACTGGCACATCTACATCGTAAGACCTTTATTCTGATACCTCAACCATATGTTTACGTTAAGCCGTTCTTTCACAACTGTTCTTTCAGTAAAAAAACTTATAGAATTAATATATAGATTGTACACTATCTACCAACAAGTAATTGGACACCTGTGATAGCAAAGGAAAACGAAGTTTATTCACCGTCAATAGTTGGTGGAGCCTCCACGAGCAGCAATTCCAGCTGCGACCCTCCGGGGCATACTCGCAACCAGGCGTTGTACGACGGCTAGTGGTATTTTCTTCTTCCACTCGGCTTGGAGAAGACAGGTCACTTCCTTCATCGATTTCGGACGGTGGGCGCACCCCTTAAGTCGACGCTCCAACTCGTCCCAGAGGTGCTCGATAGGGTTCAGTTCCGGGCTCTGCGCAGGCCAGTCTATTCGATTAACCCCATTGTCACCATACCAAGCCATGATGAACCTCGCAACATAACAGGTGGCATTGTCATCCTGAAAGTAACATGGGTCCACCCCGTAAAACTGCCACAACGTAGGAAGCGCATGGTCATCCAAAATGGTGTAGTAGGTCTCGGCGTTGAGTCTATCAGGAATTGCGACCAAGGGTTCCGTGCCATACCAGGAGAAACACCTCCATAGCATAATTCCACTGCCGCCGAACTTCACAGTTGGCACAATACATTCCGGCAGGTGGCGTTCTCTAGGCAGACACCAAACCCAGACCCTGCTATCCAAACGGTAGAGGGTGAGCCTTGATTTGTCGCTCTAGTGAACCTTTTTCCACTGTTCAACGGTCCATTGTCGACGTTCTTTGCAC
Source organism: Macrothele yani (assembly GCA_039090855.1). Taxonomy (NCBI): domain Eukaryota; kingdom Metazoa; phylum Arthropoda; class Arachnida; order Araneae; family Macrothelidae; genus Macrothele; species Macrothele yani. The sequence goes on along the minus strand of CM077032.1, from coordinate 73,243,995 downwards.
CACGTTAGCCAAGCAGCACTATTGTACTTGGTGATCAAAGGCTTGTGGGTGGCAGCACGTCCATGATAACCGAGCAGATGGGCTTCCTTACGGATGGTATTCATCGAAAGAACACTCCCGGATGCCTGTTAAAACTCTACACGGATGTGGCCCATCGATTTGGTGCGGTTTTTCCGAATTTCTCTGGCCAGCACCCGTTGGTCTCTTAACTCCCAGTTTTGTGGGTCTGCCGGGTCGGGGCACATTCCGACAGTCACCTCTCATCTTCCACTTGCCAATCACATAGGCCACTGTCGATTTTGGATACTTCAACTCGCTGGATATGTCACGTATGGATCGGCCATTTCTGTGATACCCGACGATTACACCTTTCTCGAAATCAGAGAGCTCCGAACTGCGTGGCATCTTGCATGCGACTGGTTGCGTTGTTGTTTCCCACACGATATTTAACGGCGGCGGCCGTGACGTGTATCAGGACCGCAGATATCGTCGATTGCAGGGGTGTCCAATTACTTGTTGGTAGATAGGGTAAAATAAATATTTATTGTAAATTTATCGTGTTTCTATTGTTCATTAATCAGAAATACAAACTACACACCTCAATACAACAATCACTTGATGATTTAGTTAACTGTGTACTTGCTTTGTTTTGTAATAGTTTGTTCTCTTCCTGTAACTTCTGAATTTTTAGTTCAGCCTCTTCCAACATCTTTTGGAGATTCCTATTCATTTGGTGAATCTCTTCTTTCTGTCCAACAAAACTATTCAATTCTTCACACAAAAGTCTGTTACGCTCCTCAAGCTTATCTAAAAAAATTTGAACACAACTGAACAAAAATCATAATAATTAAATAAATGAACACATATGCTAGAATTTGAATTAAAGAAAGTTTTCAGCCTATTAGTAACTACATTAAAAATAAAACCAGAGAGGAAAACAACGCATTTTAAAAACAAATTCTTATATATATATATACACAGTCGAGTCACATTATTGTGACCACCTCCTACTTTTGATGTCAACAGCGTGTAGCCAATGAAATAAGGCATGTTTCGTGAGCTGGCTTGGAGGGTATATAAGGTGTGCTGTAGGCATTCTGAAAACATATCACTCATTGCTGTCATGGATAAAAGGAGCAATTTATCAGACTTGCAAAAAGGGATGATTATCGGCTTTCGGGCCAAGGGTGGCAGTATTTCTGAAACAGCCCAGTTTGCGAACTGCTCGAGTGAGGCTGTGGTTAAAGTGTATCGTGATTGGAGAAATGGCACCATTGGAAATAAGCGATGTGGAAACTGCGCAGCACCACGTGCCACTGATGTGAGAAGTGAACCCAGTTATCGAACTTGGTGATGAACCCAAGCACGTGCATCCATCTTTCGACTGTTGTTCTGTGTACCGACAAAGTTTCCGCTAATTCCTGAACGGTTGGATGTGGGTCATTTGTTATGGCTTGGTCCACATCCTCGTCAGAAACCACAGATGGAAGTCCAGGACGCGGTTGATCTTTACAGCTTCTGTCTTCATCCCGGATTTTCCAAAACCAACAGAGGCATGTGCTATCACCAACTGCATCCTCCCCATACACTTGACAGATGTTGCGGCAAGCAGCGGCTGCAGTACTGCCTTTATTGAACTCGTACAGTAAACAATGTCTAATGTGTTCCTTATCGCACATGCCATGTTACACCGTCCATGATTTCCGTTACGAATGACTTACTCGGGCAAACCTAGTACCTCTATATGCTCTACCGCTCCACGCTTTATTGGTCAAAAATCCGGCATCGCAGTGTCATCTGTGATGTAACTACTCTGATCACAAGTTTCATCTGTTACAAAAATGGGTAGAACTTTTGAACGTCGGCTGCAAAGGTGCGTGAAGGCCGATTGACACGCTACAGTGGAGCAACTCACTGGCGGAATGAACCAGGGGGCAACCGGAAGTGTGATTAAAACGACAGTTCTGCAAACCCTGCTGCGTATTACGCTCCGATGCAGATGGATCGTCACTGCACCTATGCTAATGAAAGTGCATTGGCAGAAATGGCTTACATTTTGCACGGTAGTATCAGAATCGGACCTCCGCTGATTGCCAAAGGATTGCCTTCTCCGATGTGTCAATTTCAACATTACACTGCAGGCAAAAAAATCAGAGGGTTCATTTACCAACTTCAAGCTTTTGAAACTCACATTGAAACTTTTTAGTAGATTTACGAATTACAGGGGGAGAGTCGAAAGTTTTGCAATATTTGGATCACTTTATGTCTCCATACATACTTTTACGACGGAAGCTGACTAGCATTCAAAGCATAGGCCATCGTGTTTCACCGTCTTTGGCCATCTGCCTGCCAGCTCTTCCATTCTGCGGTGGTACCAATTCTTGTCCTTCGAGGCGAAGAACTACTTTATCCCAGCTGCCACCTCTTCCTGGTTGTTGGGCCATGGGTGGCCTAGTGGTCAGCGTTCATGACTGCCATGGAGATAACCTCAGGTTCGATCCTGGGCAGGTAAGAACGTTCGAGCCACTAAATACCTGCCGTGCGTCAGATGGGCACGTTAAGCCGTCGGACCCCGGGTACTGGCCCCCGGTAATAAATAAGAGCGTCTTCCTTTCTACCTCGCTTCCCTGTCACTTTCCTATCGGGCACTCTAGCCCAAATCTCCTAGCTTCCTATTTCTAAGGGTTGTTTAAGACCTGGGGTCAGACACTCCCTTCCTAAAATCCTCTACATATGATCTGATCTGATCTGATCTTCCTGGTTGTTGAAGTGTCGCCCACGAAGGAAGTGGGCCATGGACCAGAACAAGTAATAATCCAACGGGGCAAGATCCGGATTATATATCCTGGGTGTGGCATCAGTTCGATGCCCTCAGGTTCCTGGAGTTTTGCCTGGGTCATCCATATGGTATGAGGCCGGGTGTTATCTTGCTATAGGAGAGAGCGCTTTCTGCTCACCAGTCCCGGGTACTTCTCCTCGAAAATGGCATATATCCACTCCAGATGTTCAGAGTAGAGGTTGGCGTTGATAGTCCAACTGTCTGGAATAAATTCGCAATGGATTATCCCCTCGAAATTCCATAAGACGCAGAGCATCACCTTGTGCTCGAAGCGCCCACGTTTGTCAACAGGTTCAGGAAGCTGGCTCGGGCTCAACCACTGCCATTGTGTGTTAGGATTACGGAAATAGACCCACTTTTCATCGCATGTAAGAATTCTCTTGATGAAACATACACTGAAGTGCCAGAAAAACTGGTACACCAGTCTAATACTTGGTGGTCCCCCTCGGGAGCGCAGGACTGCAGAAATACGATGGGGCATGGACTCCACTAGCTTCTGGAAATATGCTGTAGGCAATTCACACCATACTTCCTGCAGAGCGTTACACAATTCGGGTGTATTCAGAGGTCTCGGATTCCTGTGTTCGATAGTGCGTTGCATGGCATCCCAAATGTGTTCAATCACATTCAGATCTGGGGACTTGGGTGAGATGGCAACACCCCAAACTCAGATGAATGCTCCTCTAACCATAATGTGGCGTCCCAACCCTTGTGTGGAGGTGCATTGTCCTATTAGTACAGGCCCAACCCATCAGCATGAACGCAGGACATGAATGGGTGTACCTCATCAGAAAGGATGCGCACATAGCGTTGGCTGGTCACAGACGTTTGTAGACATGCCAGAGGTCCCAGTGAAGTCCAGGTAAACACACCTCATACCATTACGGACCACCCACCAGCCGGTACAGTTCCCTGTTGACAGGCGGGATCCATGGCTTCATGGGTTCGCGCCACACACGAATCCTTCTATCTGCCCGATACAGTTGGAAACGTGACTCGTCAGACCAGGCTACTTGTTTCCAGTCATCAAGTGTCTAGTGGCGGTGTTGCCGTGTCCAAGCGAGGCGCATAGCTCTGTGTCGTGTGCCCATCAAGGGGACTCGAGTTGGGCGTTGGCTCCCAAAGCCTATATCGTGCAGGGTACGTTGCACAGTCCGGACGCTGATGCTTGTTGAGGCTACAGCATTGAATTCCGATGATACCTGCGAGAGTGTCACATGAAACGATTCTTGACAGCCGACGATGGTCACGTTGACCCAATGTCTTTTTATGGCCACACTGGTATCGTAGGTTGGAGGTTTTGTCGGAATTCTTGGAGTCACGGTACACCCTTGCAATGGTCGTCCGTGAAAATCCGAACTTCGTTTCTACCTCCGAAATACTATGGCCCATCTCACGAGCGCCAACCATGACACTGCGTTGAAAATCACTTAAATCGTTATTACTTGTCATTCTCATGCCGAAAACAGCTCTGATAGCTGGCAAGGATGTCTATCACTTTATATACGCCCTGGCGGACGCAACCGAGTATGCGTATAGATGTTGTTGCTATGTATTTTGCATAAGCTCATCTATACCAGTTTTTCTGGCACTTCAGTGTACATAGGGTGTTTTCTGGGAGTTCCGTGTGCAGTCCCACTTGACAGTTTGCTTTAGTTGGCATCAGTTCGTGAGGGACAATGGGGCAGCTCTTGTAGACTTTGCCGAGGTGCTGAAGGTGACGAACCATGGTGGTTTGTGACATGCCCAGCTCGCCTGATAATCTCCAAGTGCTGGTTGTCGGATTTGCCTCTATGGCCTGGCGCACGGCTTACGAATCCACAGTTAGCGGCCTACCTGACCTTGGCTGATCATCGAGGTTTCTGTCATCTGAGCGAAATTTCTTGAACCGTTTGGTTGCAGTGCTGTGGTCCACAGAACCTTCCCCTTTCGAATGAGAAATATTACGTGTTGCTTCAGCAGCATTATGGCCGAGTTCAAGCTTGTAAAGCAAAAGTTCCCTAATTAGCCGTTTGTGGCTGTTCATCCTTTATGTGTCCCAACCCCAGACAGAACGACGACATGCAATGCTGTTCACCACAACGACTACCACTTTATATCCCTTTCGACTGACTGCAGTGTGTGACTTGAACTATTGGGTGTGTGCGTAAGTTTTGGAATTCTATTGGGTGTGTGCATAAGGTTTGGAATTCTATTGGGTGTGTGCATAAGTTTTGGAATTCTATTGGGTGTGTGCATAAGGTTTGGAATTCTATTGGGTGTGTGCATAAGGTTTGGAATTCTATTGGGTGTGTGCATAAGTTTTGGAATTCTATTAGGTGTGGGCATAAGTTTTGGAATTCTATTGGGTGTGTGCATAAGGTTTGGAATTCTATTGGGTGTGTGCATAAGTTTTGGAATTCTATTGGGTGTGTGCATAAGGTTTGGAATTCTATTGGGTGTGTGCATAAGGTTTGGAATTCTATTGGGTGTGTGCATAAGTTTTGAAATTCTATTAGGGCTTGGGCATAAGTTTTGGAATTCTATTGGGTGTGTGCATAAGGTTTGGAATTCTATTGGGTGTGTGCATAAGTTTTGGAATTCTATTGGGTGTGTGCATAAGTTTTGGAATTCTATTAGGTGTGGGCATAAGTTTTGGAATTCTATTGGGTGTGTGCATAAGGTTTAGAATTCTATTGGGTGTGTGCATAAGGTTTGGAATTCTATTGGGTGTGTGCATAAGGTTTGGAATTCTATTATGTGTGTGCATAAGGTTTGGAATTCTATTGGGTGTGTGCATAAGTTTTGGAATTCTATTGGGTGTGTGCATAAGTTTTGGAATTCTATTGGGTGTGTGCATAAGGTTTGGAATTCTATTGGGTGTGTGCATAAGTTTTGGAATTCTATTAGGTGTGGGCATAAGTTTTGGAATTCTATTGGGTGTGTGCATAAGGTTTGGAATTCTATTGGGTGTGTGCATAAGTTTTGGAATTCTATTGGGTGTGTGCATAAGTTTTGGAATTATATTAGGTGTGGGCATAAGTTTTGGAATTCTAATGGGTGTGTGCATAAGGTTTGGAATTCTATTGGGTGTGTGCGTAAGTTTTGGAATTCTATTGGGTGTGTGCATAAGTTTTGGAATTCTATTGGGCGTGTGCATAAGTTTTACCCGTTTTTGTAGGCTACAAAGAAAGGAGGAGAACACAACAAATAATGTACCTAGGATTTCACATAATTGCCATCATTCCGTATGATCTCTTGCCATCTGTCTATGAGTAGAAGAATCCCACGCCGGAAAAACTCTCGTGTTTTAGAGTAAAAAAAGTCATGTAATGCCGTTTTCACATCGTCCACATCATCCAAGGTTTGGAGAGCGAAAGCGTTCTGTAATGATCGAAAAACGTGGTAGTCCGTAGGTGCCAGGTCAGGGGAATACGCTGGGTGAGGTAACACTTTGTTATCATGATGAAGAATCATACAAATTAAGAAGGCAGTGTAGAACACGCTAAGTTACGTATAAAAGTTTAATGCGAATATATTTCAGCCATAACTATGGCCTTCATCAGTGTGACTACGATTGGTTTAAGTTGCCAGATTGGAAAGGTAAGTTTTGTAACGGTAACTCCGGGTGACGTGATGCAATCAGGGATTTCCAGATGTAAGGAACGGAAATGGGAAGCTCGGTGTTGCAATTTTTGGAAAATAAAATTTCCAAACTTTCTCTAAACCTCAGAGCATACCGATTTTGGAAGGGAACCAACTTTTTAGTATCGGACCAAAGTGGAATAGCAGAAGTGTCAGCCATGGTAAGAAGAGATAAGGCAGATGAAGGTTTTCCAAATTTCACATCAGATTTGTGTTCCTGAAGTCTTGAGAGAATTTTCCGGAATGAACTTCCTATGTACGCGGTTAATCCAACGTTAGTCTTGATCAGAATTTTATACACTCCAGGCGAAGGTCTTGGGTCTCTGTCATTATGGAGTATAACACAAATTGAAGGGGAAGAACGAATGGCAAGTCTATATCCTTCTCTTTTGAAGATACTGATGAGTTTGTAGACAGAAGGTTCGTGGTAAGGGATTGAGCCAGCAAACGTTAGTTCCTTTTTTGGTGAAGCAGGTTGAAGAGCAACAACTGTTTTTTCCTTCTTAGCATTTTGAATTAATTTAGAAACCAGGAGAGGGGGAAAGCCATGTTGAGTAGCGATCAAGCGAATGTTTGCTAATTCATTTGTTAGATTAACTTCAGTGTTACAAACCAAATGAGCTCGATGAATGAGAGACTTGAGGGCTGACAGTTTATATTGGTGGAAGGTGTGAGAATTGAAAGGAATAATGCTATTGGTAGAAACTGGTTTTTGGTAGACAGAAGTGGAAAGAAGATTATTACATTTTGAGATGCTGACATCCAAGAAATTTATCTTGCCATCAATTTCTTCATTAATAGTGAACTTAGCGTGTTCTGCACTACCTTCTTATTAATTTGTTTGTCAGTTACGTGCATTGCCTACCACTCATTTATGAAGAATCATACCTTTGCGGTTGACAAGTGCTAGCCCCTTCAATGTCAGTTGCTCTCGCAATCTGTCCAACTGTTAGCAGTAGAGGTCAGCATTTATCGTTCAGTTAGGTGCCAAGACCTCCCAGTGGATAATTCCCTGGACATCTCACCAAACACTCAACAAAACCTTTTTGGGATGCAGTCATCCTTTTGAAGCCGAGGAGCAGGCTTAACACACAGTCTGTTGACACTTTACAGTATAGTACCCACTTCTCATCACCCGTTACAATTCGTTCTAAAAACGGTTCATTTCTGTGACGAGAAAGCAAAGAAACGCAGGTACGGATTCTCTCCTCTCGTTGCTTTGAAGAAAGCAGGTGCGGAACCCAGTTATCGAAATTGGTGATGAACCCAAGCATGTGCATCCATCTTTCGACTCTTGTTCTGTGTATTGACAACATTTCCGCCAATTCCTGAACTGTTGGATGTATGAAAAATGCAATTCATGAGGCAACCTTAAGGGTTGTCTCATGAATTGCATTATCATTAAAGAGTTAAAAAATAAATCTCACTTTAATAATACACAATTACAAGAGTTATTTAACATTTTATCCTATATTTCTAATAACAATTACTTTGAGTTTGACAAAAAAATCTATAGGCAAGAAGTAGGAACCCCAATGGGATTCCCATTACTTCTTTATTTTCAGAATTAATCATGAGTGATATAGAAAACAAAATTATTAAAAAACTACCAAACCCACCCATTATTTATTGTAGATAGGTCGACGACATTTTTATTTTATCTAAATTAAAACAAGAAGAACTTGAAATATTGAAGAATAAATTTACCACTTGTTACCCAGAGATTGAATTAACTTTAGAATTTGAACAAGATGAGAACATTTCCTTCTTAGATATAGAAATAATAAAAAAAGACAAAAATTTTGAACACTAAGTTTTTAGAAAACCAACCTATGTATCTATAATGATCCCATATCAATCTGAACATCCAAAAACTCATAAAGTAAATGGTATTAGGAATTGGGTAAAAAAAGCCTTCACACATTCCTCAAATAGAAAATACAGAGAAGAAGAAATCCAATGGATTATTAACACAACCAAACAATATGGATATGACACAAAAACTGTTAAAAAAGTTGATTTCTGAATACAAAAAGAAATTAAAAGAGTCTAGACAAAACATCCCAAAAAAGAAATATAAATTTTCAGGTTCTTTCCCTTTTATTAGAGGACTAAGTGGAAAATTTGTAAGATTAATGAAGAAACACAACATTATTTTTGGTCATTTAGTTCAGAATATTGGTGACTTAATTATAAAGAAAAAAAGTAACAATAATATACTACAATCAGCAGGTGTATATGAAATTCCTATTGTTTCACAGAGTTCTGGGGACCGCATTTCATACATTGGCAGCACAAAAAATAGATTAATAAAAAGATTACATCAACATATAAAAAACTGGAACAAAAAGAAGAAAAAACTGCACTTATCCAACACTGTGTTAAGCATAAACAATATCCTGATTTTGAAAATATTAAATTACTAACCACCCACACAAACGAAAAAGAATTTTAAAAGGATTTCTGAAAGCGTTATAATTGAACAAAAAAAAGATAAAATATGCAACTTACAAGACCCCACCACACTAGACACAGCCTGGAAATCACTTATAAAAAAAGAAAAATCCATAAAAAAAGACAAAAAAAAAAAAAAAAAGAACATTACAAAAAATCACACCAATAAATAAAGAACAAAAAAAAAATATACCTGTATCTACAAACAAATAATAATAGCCCAAAAATATCTACACAAAATAATTATACTTAGGACTGATACCTACCAACTCATCCAATAGATGGCAACACATGAGAAACAAATCACCTAACACATACAGGCAGCAAACCTTCCCATTGATTCCCGACATGCAACTCCAAGACTACACACACATGCGAGGAACCCTCGTGTAGAAGTAGAGGCCCGACGGTGGTGGTTAAGCACCGCTGAAAGCGCTCACCGTAACAACGAACCCTCTGTGAGACGTGTCCTGACCCGATGAGTATAACTCTTTCGGCTAAAATCTTTTAATTAATAGTAAATTTTAAACGTTTGATTGTGCAAGTGAATGAATGTGGAACTGAAAATATATAACCTAACTGTTTTATTTATGTATAAAATTTTTATAACTAACCAAAGGTCCGTAACGTAAGGGGCCTCAAGGGCAGGGAGCATGTGCCTCACAGAACAACAACGTGAGAAATACTTTGACAATATCAGGTAAAAATACCTTAGATATAATGTATATTCTGTTGGATGTGGGTCATTTGTTATGGTTTGGTCCACATCCTCATCAGAAACCACGGATGGACATTCAAGACAAAAGTTGATCTTTACAGTTTCTGTCATCATCCCGGAATTTGCAAAATCAACAGCGACACGTGCTATCACCAACTGCATCCTCCCCATACACCTGACAGATGTTGCGGCAAGCAGCGGCTACAGTACTGCCTTTATAGAACTCGTACAGTAAACAATGTCTAATGTGCTCCTTATCGCATGCCGTGTTACACCGTCCGTGATTTCCGTTACGAATGACTTACTCGGACAAACCTAGTGCCTCTATATGCTCTACTGCTCCACGCTTTATTGGCCGAAAATTCGGCATCGCGGCGTCATCTGTGACGTAACTACTCTGATCGCAATTTGCATCTATTACAAAAACGGGTAGAACTTTTGCACACACCTAATAGTTTAAACATGTGGCATATGTGCCGCAGTACATGCATTTATGCAAATATTGCAAAACTTTCAAATCACCCTCTGCAAGAATAATACTTACATCTCTTGGATTCAGTTTGACAGTTCAATGGTTATACCTTATTAGCAGTCTGGTTTGGTCCAGTGCTGTAGTGATGGACCATTCATGAATGATAGAATAAAACAACAATATGTTTTGAAGCTGAGAAGCTCAGAGCTTGGCTCAGTTTGAAGCAGAGCCAAACACTCTGTGAAACTATAGTATATTCTAAAATAAATGTTTGATTATCAACAAACATTGTCTTATTCTTGAAAGAAATCGTGAAAAAAATACAGGATTACACCATATAATAAAAATTTTGAAGATGACAATCCGATTTTTGGTGTAAATGTGACAAGGATGGTAAGTCAGATAATATCTGAAAACTTGAAAATTTTCATCGTCCTGGACTGGAACCAGCGTCTCCCAACTAGCACTCGGGTATGCTAACCACTACACCCCCCAGAACTGCCAAGTCTCAAGTTTCCGATTAATGAGAATATTTGTTGAAGAATATTAGCCATGTTGTCAATTATTAATCGGAAATTTGAGACTTGGTCATTCTGGGTGATGTAGTGGTTAGCATACCCGGGCACCATCTGGGAGACGCGGGTTCGAGTCTCGCCCCAGCACGATGAAAATTTTAAAGTTTTCCGATATTATCTGACTTACCATCCTTGTCACATTTACACCAAAAATCGGATTGTCATCTTCAAAATTTGTATTATATGGTGCAATCCCGTACTTCTTTCATGATTTATCTGCTCCTACGGGCAATCATGGGATAGGATTCTTAACCTCCAGATTCGCTAAACATGAATGTCGGTTGCTTCGACTAGCGAATCCTGTGATGGTTATATTCAAATTAATCGGAAACTTGGTTGTTCTGGGTGGTGTAGTGGTTAGCATACCCGGGCACCACCTGGGAGACGCGGGTTCGAGTCTCGTTCCAGGACAATGAAAATTTTCAAGTTTTCGGATATTATCTGACTTTCCATCCTTGAGGCAGCACATGGATGCCTGGGGACGGCTTCCTTTGTTACAGAAATCCCCTATCACGTAACAGTAATACACTGAAGAGCAATTGAATTAGAGACAGCTGGCATTATGCAAACGTGGCGCTGTAGGCAGCCCTGTAAACGGAAACGACATGACATATGCAGTGATCTGACAATATAAGGAGTGATGCGATTGGAATCAGTAAGAGTCGGACGCAGTATGGGTAAGACGAAGGATCTAAGCGCGTTTGATCGTGGGAAAATTGTAGGGGCTCGACAAATGGGTCACTCCATCTCGGAAGTTGTGCAGGCACTGGGATTTTCACGAGCCACTGTGTCACGGGTGCACCCTGAGTACATCGAATCAGGTAAAACCATCCCTGCAAGGGACAACTGCCGTGGACAACAGTGTGTGGATGAGCGGGGTCATCGTCGGCTAGCTCGCATTGTAACAGCGGATAGACGGGCCACAGTGCAAGAAATCACTCGGCAATTTAATGCTGGTGCACAAAAACGTGTAAGCAGCCACACCATCCAGAACCATCTCCTCGCTATGGGGTACAGTAGATATCGTCCCACGAGGGTACTGCACATCACAGGGTGCAAAGATTAGCATGGGCGCGGGAACATCGCTAATGGACCCTAGACATGTGGAAAAATGTTGCCTGGACTGATGAGTCAAGATTCATGTTGGTACATGCGGACGGCAGGATACGAGTATGGCGCAAACCACATGAAGCGATGGATCCTTCTCGCCAGCAGGGTACTCTTCAAGCTGGTGGGGGTGTCATTCTCGTCTGGGGACTGTTTTCGTGGACTGAAATAAGACCCCTGGTATGTATGACATCGTTTCTCAGAGGTCAACATTACCGGGATATCCTGGACGACCATTTGCTCCCATTTGTGCATCTTCAACATCCCACTGGGGACCTCATCCTGCAACAAGACAATGCAGCTCCCGAATTGTATCCGAATGGTTGGATGAACACTCCACCGACATGACCTCGCTTCCTTGGCCAGCTAGGTCACCTGACCTCAATCCCATCGAGCACATCTGGGATACCATCGAGAGAGATGTTCGATGCTCTGACCCCCTCCATCAAATCTTCGTGAACTGTGGGAGCTTGTTCAGGGGTTGTGGATCCATATGGCTTCCCAACGCTTCTGGTGTCTTGTTGAGTCCATGCCGAGACGAATCGCCGCAGTCATCAGGGCGAAAGGTGGTGCTAAACGTTACTAGACAGGTATCTCTAATTCAATTGCTCTTCAGTGTATGATTATGTCACAAATCTTTCAAATATGTAACAGTAACATGAAGTTGGTATGTTGAAGTTACAAAGACCTTTCACTGTAACGTATCAGATATGTTTCAAAGTTATGTAACGTATGCGGACATTTTGACGTAACCGTAAGGTTTCTGAATCATTACTGTTACATTGTGCAGCGTACCTGAAAAGTCTCAATGTTTCAGTGCTACGTACTTGTAACATATACGGAATATTCTGTGCTGTGTGGGATAGAACTTTATAATAATTAACTGAAATTCATTTGGTTGTAAGACAAATCCCATTTGTTCCTTTATTGTAGCAATTATACCAAAATATAATATTTTAAAATTAACTGGCACCTTTATGCACTAAACATAAATTATCACAAAAGTGTAAAGGAACTGAATCCTGTTAGCAGAGAGCAAATGTGAGTTGCAGAGCATGTTGTCCCAGATGAACAAAGTTTGCATGAAATTCAAACTGAGTATAAATAAGGCAAAAACTAAAGTTATGGTTTGTAGGCGGTGAACTGTTAGAACTGAATATAAGTCTAAATGGCACAGTGATTAACCAGGTGAATGAGTTTTTATATTTAGGAAGCATGTTTGACAGAGAAAACAAATTAGGTTGTGAAATTAGTAGGTGAATGAATTCCATCTTTGAAAACCATAGCTGCTTTAGGAGGATTTCACAGGAATGATGGGTTCTCAAGAAAGTCCCGAATGGCTGTATATGAAAATGTTATTGATCTACTTTAATGTACAGCAGCGAAACCTGGGTACTGCAAATAAACAAATGCATCGCTCTTTCCACGTTCCAGAAACACATAGCAACCGAAAAATTTTTATTCGGTCACCGCCGGGGAATTGAACCCACGGATCTCTTGATATCTAGCCGAGCGCATTAGCTTTACACCACGGTGGCCAACAATTCATGGTGCTATGTGTTTTTAAGTCGGCTTCTGACATCATAAATCCGTAAGATGGGCTCAGCTACTGAGACGTCTCCATCTGGTGGGCATTAATGACACGAGTTATATATTATATAGCAGTTAAATCCAAAGTGAAAATCCTCCAAATACTTGGCGTCAGTAAATAAACAAATACATCGCTCTTTCCACTTTCCAGAAACACATAGCAACCGAAAAATTGTTAAATCTTACAGATTTATGATGTCAGAAGCTGACTTAAAAACACACATAGCACCCTGGATTGCTGGCCACCGTGGAGTAAGGCTAACGCGCTCGGCTAGATATCGAGAGATCCGTGGGTTCAATTCCCAGGCGGTGACAGATTAACAATTTTTTGGTTGCTAGGGGTTTCTGGAACACGGAAAGAGCGATGTATTTGTTTATTTACTGACGCCACATATTTGGAGGATTTTCACTCTGGGTACTGCAGAAGAGACATAGGAGGCATTTGTGTGCTGGGAAGATGTGTTACTCATGGGGAGTTTGTGGCAAGACACTCTCTGATTGTGTGAAGAATGAAGATATGCTGCAGTTGTGTAATGTGAAGCAAAATGTTGTTAGTAAAGTGGAGACTAATATGCTTTGGTGGTTTGGCCATGTTGAAAGAATAAGTGGTTTGATGCTTACTAAGAGAATTTATTCAGCCCAAGTGGAAGGAAAGAAATGAAGAGGAAGGCCAAGGAAATCATGGGAGGGCCAGATTCAGGAATGTCTGCATGGGAAAAAGATAATGAGTATGAAGTACAAAAGCTCTTTGTGTGCATCTTGTGATGGATGTTAGTGAAGCTCAATGCTGTGTGCCTAAATCCCTATTTGATACAGGAACAGTAAGTACTCTATGTGAGGAGCTAGCCTCTGAATATCAGAAAACAGCTTAGTGATATGTATGTTTGTAAAGGGGCTGAAATCAGGGGAGTTAGTAGGGTGTCCAAGTTTGATCATAGTCTATATTTTCCGCAGAGTTTTAGAGAGTGACTATGTAAAATTTTGTCCAGATCGGCCCAAGGGTTTAGGCACAAAGTGTCAAGTGTATGAAATCAGAGGGAGTTAGTGGGATGTCCTGGTTTCATCATAGTCCACATTTTCTGAAATGCCCTAGAGAGTAACTATGCAAAATCTGGTCCAGATCGGTCCAATGGTTTAGGCACAAAGTGTCAAGGGTATGAAATCAGAGGGAGTTAGTGGGGTGTCAAGGTTTCATCATAGTCCACATTTTCCACAGGGTCCTAGAGAGTAACTATGCAAAATTTGGTCCATATCAGTCAAAGGGTTTAGGTGCAAAGTGTAAAGGGAATGAAATCAGGGGAAGGGAGTGGGGTGTCCAGGTTTCATCACAGTCCACATTTTTCGCAGGGTCCTAGAGAGTAACTATGCAAAATCTGGTCCACATCGGTCTAAGGGTATAGGCACAAAGTGTCAAGAGTATGAAATCAGGGGGAGGGAGTGGGGTGTCCAGGTTTCATCATAGCCTATATTTTCCACGGGGTAACTGTGCAAAATTTGAACCACATCAGTCAAAGGGTTTAAGAGTCCACATAAAATATACAGACATACATTGTATTTTATATAGAGAGAAGATTGTTCACTCTCATTTAAAACCTGACAACCACTGACTCAGGAACCACCTCTTCAAAAGTAGCACTGGAACCTTTCAGTAAGTGAAGCTGCAACGAGTGGCAAGCATTACTTTTATTACACAAAATCTTCTAATACCATATTTTACTACTTAATCTTGAATACAATTTTTGGTGATTGATGTACGTCCACAGGTAGTTAGTTACCCAATGTGTGGTGACTAATAAACGTGAAGAACAGAATACTTACAGACAAATGTTGAAAACTTTCTGCAAACACTTAATCTAACAAAATATTTTTTATAAATCATGAAATGCAAGTAAACAACATGGCAAAATACAACAGTGCTTTGTTTACTTTTTACAACTATGTATCCAGCAACCAGGTCCTTTAGATTGGCATCAACATCCTGTGGACTCATGTCTGAATTTTCAAGCACACAACTTCCTATCTGAAGTTCGACCATGTCAAAATGAGATGCGACAAGACTGGCATCAGCAACAGATGGTGGTTGGTTAAGTATAACGAATTCTGAACTATCCTCATCTTCATCAAGCGTGAGATCGAGTTGTGAGATCTCCTCTTCTGATGACATATTTACTGCTGGAATAACCAAATCAATAAATTTGAGCAATTAGATCACACCTAATGAAAAATAGCATAGCTCTCATTAAAGAGGGATAGCAAATTACTTATAAGTTCAATGAACCTTTAAGAACTGTATAAAAAGAAAACATGCTTTATGTTTAAGAACTTGAAAATAATCACATTTATTTTTTACCCAGCAATGCACCCAAAAAAACTACAAACAGAATTTCAGGATATGATGTACCTCATCTTATGATTATGTTAGTACTTGGTCAGGGGTTGACAAACTCCCAAAATTTTGAAGCATCAGCTCCTTTTTTTTTTTTTTTTTTTTTTTGCAGGAACCAACCAGAGGTGGATTGGCTAAGCGGGACATTTCCAAGTGGGCCACACATTTTCCTTCATTTCTCACATCCTCTTTGTCTGGATTGAATAACATCAACAAAATGCCAATACTAGGCAGCTGCCTCAAACCCAAAATGATGCTTTCTAGATACATGTCGCTCTATCACACGAACTCACATTACAACTAAAAACAAAGAGCCAATACTTACATGTAGACCATGAAAACCTGTAGTAGCCACAAAAAACAGACCCAAACACAGAAACTCTAATCCCAAATGTAGCTATATATTGGGTTGTCGGAAAAGTCATGACGTATTTTAGCCATGTTTTGCAAAGGTCATTTATTGATAGAAAGGACAAAGAGCAATCAATGATATAATGCCTGTTTTGTTCGATAACCTTTTGCCATCTTTCAGTGAGCTGCAGAATGCCTCGTTCATAGAAGGACCCGTCTTTCGTGGCGAAAAACTGTACAAAGTGCTGATTTACAGATTCATCTGAATTGAAAGTTATACCACGCAAGGACTGTTGAAGAGAGTGAAACAAGTGGAAGTCTGACGGCACAAGGTCAGACGAGTATGCTGGGTGTGGCAACACATCCCACCCAAGCTCCAATAATTTTTGGCGGGTGATCAAACTTGTGTGTGGTCTCGCGTTGTCGTGGTGGAACACAACACCTTTACGACGAACGAGCTCTGGACGTTTCTGCATGATGAATTCGTTCAAACTGTCCAATTGCCGACAGTACACATTCGAATTGATTGTTTGGTTCCGTGGCACGAGTTCGAAAAACACGACACCTTTAAAATCCCACCACACTGAGACCAGAACCTTCCGTCTGATTTGGATGTCGTTTGAGGCGAAGCAGCACGTCGGGACCAAGACCGTTTGCGCAGCACATTGTTGTACACAATCCACTTTTTGTCACCAGTTATCAGTCACTTCAAAACAGGATCGTTTTCCTCACGTATAATGAGCATATCGTAGATGTTTATACGCGCCGTCAATTAAGCTTATTTGAGTTCAGGAGGAACCCACACATCGAGCTTGCTTACGTATCCCAGCTTCTTCAGGTGGTCGTGAACGCTTGAATGATGGATGTGCAATGTGTCTGCAATCTTTCGTGTCGTGTAACGTGGGTTTGACTCGATCAATGCCTTGATCTGGTCGTCATCAACCTCGGTTGGCCTTCCGGACCGAGGAGCATCGTTGAGGTCAAAATCACCAGCACGGAATTTTGCGAACCACCGCCGGCACTGACGTTCTTGTAGAGCATTATCACCGTACACTTCATGCAACTTTTCACAAGCTTGACGCATGTTCTTCCCTTTACGGAAGTAAAACAGTAAAATATGGCGAAAATGCACAGTTTGGTCTTTTATCTTCAACTTGATGTCAAATCTCCGGAAATCAACCAAATCGCTCACTATTCCTTTTAGACTGCAGCTAGAACTGGCACCTGTCGAATGCCATAGTGATAACAGAGCTGTGCATGCCTCTAGTACTTCCAAAACCACCCAACCGCCGTCGGGTGCCAAAATATGTCATGACTTTTCCGACAACCCAAATCCCAATAGTACTCAAATTCCTGAAGTATCAAAAAATACAGCCCCAACTCATTAGGTTACACCTATACGCCCCCTCCACATCACCAGATAACACTGTTGAGTCCAAGTTACTCTGACACATGAAGACAACAAAATCACTGTATTTAAAAGAGGAACCTGAAAAGGATTAAAAGCCTCTACACCTGAAGGGAGTCACAAAGCCCCTAACCCTACAGTTGGTACTAAACTAGAATGAAAAAGCACCCAGAAAAAAAGAAACGAAAAACAACTTTGAAACAATAAAAAACAACATAGCTACCACAAGACCTTTAACGACTACTTCCATATGACACCCCTGAAAAGTTCTCTCTTGAATTCCATCCCGTCACTACACTACAATCACTATAAAAAAGAAACAAAAATATAATAATAACAAATCATATTCCCCAGAAAACATCATTTTAGCTATCCCCATCAGCCATCACCATCCCTAGTGCCCCCAAAAATATCATATATTTTTTTTAATTATTGGAGGTTTAACGACCACCATGAGCAACTCAATCGGCTATAAGCAGTTGCCTATCCCTAATTTAGGGCCACTTGTTCTAGGGAAGGGAGAGAGCCAGCACCTTTAGACAAACACAATATCTATGCCTCACCAGGATTCGAACCCGGACCCATCTCGGACGAATGATCAGAAGCCATCGCTTAGACCACTGAGCCACCGAGGCAGCCCAACCCTATCATCCAGGGCGAAGGTCTGATCATCTCTATATGATATCCACTCAAATAGCCCTCTAATTCTCACATCCTCTTTGTCTAAATTGCTTGGAAAGAACGAATAATTATTTTGATAATTATCTGTCTAAAACATTATTACCTTAAAAAAAAATGGTGTTTCCTTCTGTCCATGTATATGCCGGTTGTTTGCTGTAAAACAACAAAGTAAAATTCTTCTACTTCAGAGAAAAATTTGCTGCCGGACTAAGCACGCTGTTACTAATAAATTAAGCTCACTACGGTTCACCGTTGGTCTTTGGAGGCAAAGGGTCTTTGGTAGGCCCTACCCTCCATTTTTAATCTTGAAAGAGGCACTAGTAAAAAAAATTGATGATCCATCATCCCCACACTCTTATCCATGTACAGACATAGACTCCAGCAAAGATGTTCCGAAATCCGTGCCCCACCCACATGTATCTTAAAAGAAGCAACGATTTACCGGTACTGGTCCGTACTCTTCCAAAAAAAAAAAAAAACATTCACGCACTTTTCAAGGACTTTTTAAACCCAAATTATCATACACTGGCAGAAAGTGAAAAAAGAACACCAAAAAGGAGACGTCTGATACCAACGAAATTCATACAGCATAATAACGGAATACAGAGGATAACGTGATCAAAACATTATGGCAAAATACAGCTGTATTTGCTGGTAAACTGAAAAATAACATTTCCATGTAACATGGTTAGTAAGAGGTTGAACCGACATGAACTGCGTCACACTGTGCAATTCTGGCATGGAGTCTGTCGTACAGATGTTGGATATAAGTTTGGGGTATTGAGTTCTAAGCATCCTCAACCTGGACGCGTAAATCCGGGATGGTCGTGGCTGGCCGTGGAGACCGGATAAGTCGTTGTCCCATAAAATCCCACACGTGCTCAATGGGGGACAAATCCGGTGAACCATGGAAGTTGTCTCACACCCTACAGTGCATGTTGCGTTGCACGTGCCGTGTGTGGGCGTGCGTTACCTTGCTGGGAAACACCACGATGGACCGACCTTACAAATGGCACAACAACGGGCTGAATGATGTTGTTGATGTAGGAGGTGCTGTTTAACGTACCCGGTACAAACACTACTTCTGTACGGGAGCGATAGCTGATCGCTCCCCACACCAGGAGACCAGGTGTAGGCCCTGTGTGTCGCTGGCGGATGCAAGAAGGGTGGAGATGCTCCCCTGTGCGTCTGCGAACACGCATACGGCCATCGGAGGCTCCCAAGCAGAATCTGCTTTCATCGCTGAACACGACAAATCACCATTGCGTTCTCCAGTGCAGACGTTGGCGACACCACTGCAGCCGTTCCTGACGGTGGGCTGGAGTTAGAGGTACACATGCCAGAGGCACACGTGCACATAGTCCTGCATCCAGTAGACAGTTGTGGATTGTTTGTACAGTCACCTCAGGTGCAACGGCAGCTCGGATTTGCCTCGCAGTGGATGTTCTGCTTGACAACGCCACTCTTCTTATGCGTCGATCGTTCCGCTCATCAGTCCGACTGTGACTCCGGTTCCACGTCTTCTTGTGTGGGAATGTTCCTCGGACCATCTACACCACCATCGTACCACCACCGATACTTCCCGTCCAATTCGCTCCGCAATACGACGATGCGACCACCCGGCCTCGCGGAGTCCGACTAGATGACCTCGCTCAAAGTCTGATAACTGATGAAATCGTACACGTCTTTCATGTCCAGGCATTGCAGCTTCTTCAGGTTCTTCTCACGTGTCCGTACGCCGACGGCTGATTACATTCACTTCGCCGTACTCCTTAAATACCACCGACGATAATTTGCATATTATGCTGTTCTGTGGTGTAAGAGCTCACCGGTTGGTCCCGAAATTAACATCACACCTACGTAAACTCGACCCCATTAACATATGTGCATTTCACGATCGTCCGCCAATTCCTTCTTGGTGTTCTTTTTTCACTTTCCGCCAGTGTATATGTGTACTGTCGGTTGGTCATAGGTAGGTATTTTAGATAAGTTCAGACCATTAGCTGGGGTGAGCACACCTTCAATGATGTGCCTGTTACCCCCTGACCCCTGTTGGTTTATTTTATTTACTCTGAATTGCCCCTGTTTTGGTGTTTTTTGAAATCATTTTATTTTGTGGAATATTTTGAAAGGGTACATTATTTTCGTATTCATCTGCTGGTATGACACTTATTGTTTATTTTTTTATTTTTGATGCATGAATTTGATGCATTCTTTTGATGCAGTCAGGAGACCAAGGGTCCAAGCATGAAACACAAACAGTTCCTGGAAGTTCCACCCTCCGGCAAGAATGTGTTCCTAACCCCAGCAAACAGAAGCCCATCCCAATTTGTGAATACACCATTCCACTTATTTTACTCACATGACCGACGCTTTTACTCTGTAGTGATATGACTGATATCATAGCCAAGGCACCAGCTGTCTACACACTCGCCTGCATTGAACACAAGTTCTGCTCTATTTGATCAGCTTGGTGTTTTCTTAGAACTACACAGAAATCTCCTATACATCATTTTAACAGAAACAATTATTTAACACATGCTCTTTCATATCATTACTTAAAAAAAACAAAAACAAAATTCAAATACTATCTACAGAGCATCATTGGTGCACCCATGGAGGGGGCTTCGACGCAAGTTTCAAATTAAACATTCAAAAATATTATTTTATATTAATAATCTAAAGCAACTTATGGGATTTTACTAGGAAATTTTTTCATTAATAGCAAATTTTCGGAGAAAACTCTTCTCCTTCTTCAGGCTGTCTTGTTGTTGTCACTTTTTACTTGTCACTATCACGGTTACGGTTTACCTTGACGGTTTAGGTTATTTTTCAACAAATCCTGCCAGATGTTAGGCAGGGAAAATCCTTTGCAGTCATTGATGATGGAATTTTGATTTTTCTCAATCTCTATTCCTTCTTTCAGTTTTCTTTTTTGGAAATTGCTTTGGAAACTGATTACTTTAAGGGAATTCCAATCCATGCTGTGCCCAGTTTCTCTAACATGCCTATCTAATCCAGTCTTGTTGGAGCAATTTTTTATAGCTGCTTTATGCTCAGCTATACGAGTTTCTAGTCTGCGACCTGTTTCACCTATGTAAGATAGTCCACAACTACAATTTACTTCATAAACTACTCCTTGCATTTTTAAAATATCTTCTTCTCTTTGAACTATTTTAGGGAAAAAAATTTTAACTTTGTTCTCTAAACTTGGAGCTAGCCTAATATCGTATTTTCTTACTCATTCTCTTTAAAGCCTCAAATAAACCTTTTTGATAAGAAATTTTTCTAGTGAATTTTACTTGTTGCTTTTGTGGGTTCTTCTTACCATTAAAATTCAGAAGCTTCTCAATTTCTTCTTTAGGATAGTTATTCTCTGCAAGTATGACTTTAAGCTCTTCTTTTTGGGCTTCTTTTTTATCTGCTGTAGAAACTATTTTATTAATTTTTTCTAAAAACTGACTTGCTACATTTTTCTTAATAGAAACTGGATGATACGAATTGAAATCCAGTAGTCTTTTAGTATTCATTGGTTTTTTATACCAACTAGTGAGGAATTTTTCATCTTCATAATAGATAGTAATATCTAAGAAGTTTATTCTTCTTTCTTTTTGAAGTTCAATAGTGAACTTAAGGGAATCATCTAATTCATTGAATGAGTCTAGAATTCTTTCTGGAACAATTTCTGAGCTATCTAAAAAATTACATAGTATCTGATATAGTGTCTTTTATTACACAGGGTCTTCTCCCAAAGCCCCAAAGAGATTAAGAGCGATGAACGCCACAAATTAAACATTCAAAAATATTATTTTACATGATCATAAATTGCATAGTGTCTTCTACTGTATTACATGGTGTTTTCTTCCCAAAGCCCCAAAGAAATAAGAGCAAAGTATGTCCCAACTGTATATAAACTATAGGCGTACACTATATAAATGTACACAAATTGTGCATGTATACTATATATATACAGCCCCCTCCAACAAGAATTCCTGGGTGTGCCACTGCAGAGCATTAAATTTTTTCAAGTACTTTCAAGGACTTCAAAATGAACTTTTAAAATTCAAGGACTTTTCAAGGTTTTCAAGGAACGTACGAACCATGAAAATTGCAGTTCACGAGTCAAAATAATGGGTAGACTTTAAAAATGACATCTATTCAAGGAGGTGGTACGAATACATTTGGGAGTAGACGATCAGTGACAAATTAAATATAATCATCTGGTACGACATCCCGTTTTGACCGTGGTTTGACACTTCATTCAATTTTCAGCAGATTTTTAAAATTCTTTCACCCTTAAATTGCTGCTGAAATTCCTTTAAGACTGAATTATTGGGTTGGTGTAAATGAAATGTCCAGCACAAATGAGCACTGGAGACAGGTCCCCACCACAGCGGAATGGAACCACCCACAGGTGTTGCGGGTATTTCGTCACAGAGTTACTATAAATAGCTAGCACATGTGTGAAGAACAAGGTTCAGATGTGGTTTGTTTAGACTTAAAGTGGCTTGCAAAGGAAACATGCAGATGCCGGATTTGAGAGTCATCTTTCTGTATGAATTTAAACTGGGCCATTCTGCAGGAATTGCCACTCGAAACGTCAACAAAGCACTTGGGGAGAATACAGCCAACGAAAGAACCATTCAGCGATGGTTTGTGATGTTTCGAAGCAGAGATACAGCCTTAACTGGAAGACCCTGGGTTCGACTAACGGTGGCGGCCAATGAGAATTTTTCCGTGACTCAATTATAAACGTGGAAAGAGCAAAGTTCTTTGTTTGATGGCCCATTTTTTTTATTGTATGGAGGTTTGACGACTACTGTGAGCAATTCTATGCTCAAAAGCAGTCGCCTGTCCCTAGTTTAGGGTCACTGGTTCCAGGGAAGGCAGAGAGCCAGTGCTGTAAGGCAAACACAACATCCATTCTTCACTGGGATTCGAACCCAGACCTCCTTCTGGACGAATGGTCATAAACCATCTCTTAGACCACTGCGCCACCGGGGCAGCATACTAAATTTAGCACTATTAATTTCAGCATGTGCAGTTTTAATTTTAATGGACTTTACAAATACATAATGGAGATTTGAAGATTTCCATTTGTAATTTAAATCAATGATTTTTATTCATGATTTGAATTAACAAATTCTGGTCATCACAGCATCTTTTATCTAAAGCAGCACTAGCAACAGTGGTGACTGATGCTATACACCGTTCATGTTTTAACAGCAGTTCGAGCATATATTTCTGTTGGGTTAGTTACCCTGTGTCTGGTGAGCAATTTGAGTGCGGTATTGCCCTGTATTTAACATATTCAATAATGGCTGATTTGCCAACGCGTACAGGTACAGTTACTGCATATTTTTCAAATGATGTGACAGGAAAACAAATGAAATTCAAAGCAAACATACCAAGTACAAGTGCCAAAAACAGTATTTGAAGTGGGCTTTCTATGTTGATTTCCGCCGTCTTTACTCGATCATTATTCAAATAACACATTTGACTGTTTAGATGATTTAATGTGATGAAGTTAATTATTAAATTCATATAGTAAACATTAGAACTTTCAGGCCTGCAACGGACCCATCTTCAGATGTTATTAGGAGAATAGAACTGAGTATGATTTGAAAAAATTAATGATATGTGTTTTTCTCGATATTGTCACCTGCTCGTGATGGACATCATATATCGTGAATGGTTTGTTAACATCGATAAATATATTTTGCGTCAAACAATGTATTAAAAACTATGTATGAAGGAAATAATTGGTGTAAGTCTCTATATGTTATAACTCATTAAGCACCGTTTCCCAGGGCAAAGGGGTGTGAGAAGGAATATCATCATTGCAACATACTTCACCATATTTGTGAATAAATAGACTTTCCATTAGGAGGATTGATGCTTTTGAGTAGAGCATGGTGAGGGTGTTGGCTTCCTGGCGAGGATCCTCCTAATGGAAAGTCTATTTATTCACAAATATGGTGAAGAATGCTGCAATGATGATACTCCTTGTCACATCCCTTTACCTTGGAAAACGGTGCTTAATGAGTTATAACATATAGAGACTTACACCAATTATTTCCTTCATACATAGTTTTTAATACGTTGCTTGACACGTAATATATTTATTGATGTTAACAAACCATTCACGAGATATGATGTTCATCACGAGCAAGTGACAATATCAAGAAAACCACATCATTAATGTATTCAAATCATACTCAGTTCCATTCTCCTAATAATATCTGAAGATGGGTCCGTTGCGGGCCTGAAAGTTCTAATGTTTACTATATGAATTTAATAATTAACTTCATCCCATTAAATCATCTAAACAGTCAAATGTGTTATTTGAATAATGATCATGTAAAGACGGTGGAAATCAACATAGAAAGTCAACGTAAACACAATATGAACATTTACTTAGTATTTTAAGTGGGGCCTACCGGTAATTAACAAAAATAGAAGTGAGCATACCGGCAGTTAACAGAACATTATTTACATCCCGGTATGCAATAAATTATAAACACGTCACAAACTGCATAGTGGCAGGAAGGAAAGGCAGAGGAAGGCCAAGGAAGACATGAGTGGATCAGATTCAGGAGTGTCTGCATAAGAAAAAGATTATGAGTATGAAGTATAAAATATCTTGTGTATGGCGTGTAATGGATATCAGTGAAGACTGAGTTGTATGTCAAGATCGCTGTAATTGGAAAAGTTTGATACGACAACGGTTAAACTTCTGTATTCGGCCCCAAAGTAGTTTAAACACTTTTGTGCTCTATCCATCCGAAGAGTTTACCAAAGTGTTTGTTTGAGATGGTGGCTTTTGTGATTATCCCAATGGGTTGTTAATTTTGAGATGAGTTATATCCTCAGGTGTATCACCCTTCCCTTTAGGTAGGGGGGTAGGTCACAGCTGAAAGCAAAACAAGGGAGCCAGAAATATAAATATTTGCTTAATACAATGAAAATTAATTATGATAATTAGAAAAATTAAGATAAACAATTAGATATCAATTAAGATTAAACAAGGAAGCCGAAAACATAAATATTTGGTTTCCAGCTCCCTTGTTATGTCTTCAGCTGTGAACTACTTGGGGGCCCAATACAGAAGTTCAACCTGTTTTTTTTTAATTATTACATTATTTTTTTAATATTATATAATTAATTTTTAATACCAAAAAAAAAAAAAATTATGTGGAATGGTATTTCTTTCGAAACCTATTTATACTATGTAGATCTCTGGTCACATGACATACCAGCAGTAGCTCTGTGCTACTTGCCAAAAACTTTTTTTTTTTTTTTGATTGGAGGTTTAACGACCACCGTGAGCAACTCAGTGGGCTATAAGCAATCGCCCGTCCCTAATTTAGGACCAATGGTTCCAGGGAAGGAGGACAGCCAGCGCCGTAAGACAAACACATCATCCATGCCTCACCGGGATTGGAACCCTGGACCCACCACCGACGAATGTTTTTTTTTTTTTTATCGGAGGTTTAACGACCGCCGTGAGCAACTCAATGGGCTATAAGCAGTCGCCCTAATTTAGGGTCACTGGTTCCAGGGAAGGGAGATAGCCAGTGCCGTAAGACAAACACAACATCCATGCCTCACCGGGATTCGAACCCGGACCCCTTATGGACGAATGATCGGAGGCCACCGGGGCGGCCCACCGACGAATGATCAGAAGTCATTGCTTAGGCCCAAGTGCTTAAAACTCCCCACACACACCTAATGTACGTATATAAACACACAACTGATGACAGTGAGCAACAAACTAATTCACTGGTTGTAGGCAATCGTAGAGACGATGTCTCTGATGATTAAATATATGAAGTTACTAATGTCAATAGTTATTCTTTTGGAAATGAGTTGGATGACATGGGTGCCAGTTATAAAACCATGCGACATATCCACACGAATTACGGATGGCCCCGGCTTGAAAAACTTTCCTGTCAAAATTTTCAGTGCAAGAAACAGAAGCTTCCAATTCCAACCTGTATGGTTACATACTTTACCAATGGGTGGAATATTGTGTGGAAACTGACTCGGTATTTTGCTTCGCATGTAGAATGTTCAGTGTTGATTCCATTAAAATGAATGAAAACTTAAGCACTTAGTCTATCCAATGAAATAAAATGCATTGTACACTACTTGCCTTGGTTTTTGTTATATGAGGTTAGTAACTTAGTACATATCTAACATAGCTAGCTTATTACACGTGACTATTCAGTTTATTTACCTTACGTCACCTCACCAGCCAATTATTATGTTCTTGTTGTGATTGGTTGATAGAAACGTAGCAGCAAATCATCGTATTCTTGTCATCTTTTTTACGCTATATTTCGGGGTTTAGCAACCACCATTAGTAATTTTCAGGGCTATAAACAGTCGCCTCTCTAGTGTTTGCCCTAATTTGAGCACGCTGTTTCCAGTGAAGGGAAACGGGTAGAGCCATTCCGTCAAACATAACACACATGTATAGCGTCTACACGCTATAACACATGTCTCGCAGTGTGGGCATAATCGATTGAATTTAAGAATCGAAAGGTTGCAATCGAGAGATCTGACAAATCGAGATTTAGAATTTACTGGTAGATAGCGTTATACGCTCAGAGCCGCCGTATGCGTTTGACAAATCGAGATATTCATTCGAAATAACCATTCGAATGATTTGAAATTGATGCTACACGCCCAAAACTTTCTTTTGCTGGACGGAATGACGCCTTAATGTTTTCAAATAACATAACCTAGCTTATTTTTTTTTTTTTTTGATTGGAGGTTTAACGACCACCGTGAGCAACTCAATGGGCTATAAGCAGTCGCCCGTCCCTAATTTAGGGCCACTGGTTCCAGGGAAGGGAGAGAGCCAGTGCCGTAAGACAAACACAACATCCATGCCTCACCGGGATTCGAACCCGGACCCCGTTCGGACGAATGATCAGAGGCCATCGCTTAGACCACTCAGCCACCGGGGCGGCATAACCTAGCTTAAGAAGTTAGAAGGAACCCAAGTGATTCTTCCTGTGAGAGATAATACAATCACGTGAAAAGCGAGTACCTCCGAACCTCTCGAGATGTTTTCGGGTAGACGAGCGATTTTGCTCGGAACCTATGCTCTTTGAGAAGAGACGAGCGATTTTGCTCGGAACCTATGCTCTCGAGAAGAGACGAGCGATTTCGCCTTTTGAATGCACTCGTTTGAACGAGACAGCGTATGAGCAATCGAGAGTTCTCTCAGGAGGTTTTTTCATTCGAATGAATTTGGAGTAATCGAATGTTTCGAGATATTTTCATAATCGAATGAATCGATTATTTCTACTCGATTATGCCCATCACTAAATTGTCTCGCCCTCCCTATATCTGACGAATCACGGAATCCAGCCATGACTTTCTGATATTAATAGTATAATCGCAGAAAGGTATGGCTAAATATACTTTCCAGGAGTTGCGGACTAGTGCTGATTCAGTGCAGAGAAAAAAATGTAAACTTCAGCTCGTACATTAGTGACCCAGTGAACCATATTGTGCTAGCGACTAGCAATAGCTAGAAGAAACTATCGATAAAATATGGACTATTGTACTATCGATAGCTGTCATCTAATTCATCAGCCTATCCTGAATCCTGGTCTGCATCTTTATCACATCAGTTTGTTTTCATGATTAAAAACGCTAGTGTGTTAGGTAGGAAAAATTTGTATGAATTTGACCTGATCTAATTAATTGAAGTTTCTAATAAAATTTAACCAGGTAAGGATTTCTTCAGTTTGCATATTATTAAAAATGAAATGGCAAAGTGATTAGCTTAACATTTAATCAAATAAATGCAAATAGGTTTCTTGTGAGCATGGTTGCACTGGCGCGACCTAAACAGTAGAAAGTTGGGTAAATGTTATTACAGGTCTGCGGGTCCTGACCAAAAGATACCGGAAAGCCGTTCATTTAAATTTTATGATCTCCTGTTCTTTCTACAGACGATAAAGTAAATTAATAGCTAATGATTAGAAAGCTAAACTTTATAAAAGTAACCACCTACTGTTTAGAAAGTAACTTGCAATAGGTACAATTACTTTTTTCAAAAAGTAGCTAGCAATGCTGCTTTTTTTCTGAAAAGTAGTTGTGTTTAGGTTTAATGTAAAATATCAGATTATCAGGATGATGATTATTTGTGCTTTTTTATACCCAGTGCTTTTTTTCTAAAAGTGTGTGTGTGTGGGGGGGGGGGGGTTCCCCTCGTGTCCGGACTCCCCTTGAGGGGGATTGAATACGAATTTATTTAGAGCGATATATATATTAAAAAAAAATTCTCAGTAAATTTTTCGAGATTTTCTGACTTTTAAAGATTTGGGGTTTACTCCCAGGGCCAGATTAAGGAGGGGTCTATAGGGGCTATATAACCTTTGGGCCCACCATTATCGAGGGCCAGGAAGCATGCTTGGGCAAATAATAGGTAGCTAGATAAATAGAGAGGTTTATAAAATACTAGCTTTACTACCTGGCTTTGCCTGGGATTTAGACTTATTAATTTCATATTCCCTTATATGTCACTGAAAAAAACGAAAAAAATTGATGCTTGCAAGAAAGAAAAAGCTGATTTCACAAATTCTGTCATTACAAATTATTTATTCATAGTGTGATTATTTCAGCATTTGGCCATACTCAATATTTTTGGTTTCTCCTTCATCGGCGACAAAATATAATTTTGTTGGATCCTTTGCTCTTGACATTCCAACATATTGCTGTCCGTGTGAGAAGCATCAAATGCATCCAGTTTCAGACGCCTTTGAGGGCGAATCTCTGGGATAAAAAAGTTAAAAACGTATCTTTGTGAATATTTTAAGAAACTGGCTGAAATTGTAATGAACACCATAAATCGTTAATAGGAACATTACCTCCAAATTTCGCCGGAATCGGTAAATAACTTTTTAAATTAGCCATCAAAATTTTTTAAATCGTTTCTGCATATACATTTCTGTTTACCGATGAATTAAAAATGCCATGCCTATTTTTAAAAGTTTTGACCGAATTCCAGTGAGATTTTGAGGGACTCCTCTTATTACCAATTCGTGGTGTTGATACAAATTTCAGCCTGTTTTGTTAATATTTTGCACAGTTCGTTTTTTTATGCACAGTTCTCAAAGAATAGAAACACTTGTGGATGTGTCGCGGTGATGAATGCAGTCGTGCTTTCAGGTAACGACGTAGCAAACGACGCTGACTTTATTGATTAGCTTATTAATTAAGTCATAACTCTCGAACAGAGCAACATAGAAATCTTAAAATAGTTGTGTTGACCTAGAAATTCAGGTATTGATAAGCTATGCTAATTTCACGATGCCACAGTTCGGCGTTTGAGAGTTTTTACTGCTTCAGACAAACAGATGTTTTGTGTTTTATATATAAGATACTTTTTTTGTTGCTGTTGTTTTTACTCTACGAAGCGATTGGTCAGAAACAGAGGCCGCCCTGATGGTGCAGTGGTCTAAGTGCTGGCTTATGATCATTTGTCCAAAAGCCAAAAGGGGTTCAAATCCCGGTGAGACATGAATGTTGTGTTTGTCTTACAGCCCTGTATCTCTTCCTTCCCTGGAACCAGTGGCCCTAAATTAGGGACGGTCGACTTCGTATAGCCCATTGAGTTGCTCACGGTGGTCATTAAACATAAAAAGAAAAGGAAAGATGAACAGATTTCGAGGCAGTGAGTCACCAATCCCATCAAATGGTCAATGCTGCATTTTACGTGGAAGTGCTTCAACGGCTGGAGAACAGAGTTGCGCGCGTACGCTCGGTGATCACCAACACTTGGGTTCAGAATAAATCATCGAGCCATGCGTCGCTGAGAGTGAGAGAGTTTCTGGCGAAGCACAATGTGGCAACACTGCCCCAACCTCCCTACATCCTTAATTGGCCTTGGCTGACTTCTTTTTGTTTCCCTGGATCAAATCGAGCATGAAATGACAAGACAATATTTGGGATGTTACAAATGTGCAAACTGCCGCGACGAGTGCTTTGAAAGAGTTTCCTGTTCCCGACTTCCAGGCAAGCTACGCGGCATGGCAAAACCGCTGGCAGCACTGTATTGATGTTCAAGGCTGTTATTTCGAGGAATTTTAATATTATGTAAGTATAACTTTAATTAAATGTCTGTTATTGAATGACTCATTACTTACCGGACAGACCTTGTATATACTACTCTGTGAACTTTACCTGTGCCACCATTCAGTCTCCAGGCCCATTTATCTCTAGGCTAGGGGTGATCATAATGTAATTGCTCATTGGTGTATATACATATCAGTGGTGTATCTTGGGTCAATACCTGGGCTATCTCACCCGCTCCCAGTAGTGTGGTTTTTTTTTTAATTGCAAAGTTTATTTTTCAATTGTTAACTAATAGAAGTAATTTTTTTTTTCAATTTTAGATACATGCTGTTATCATAATTAGGGATCCCAGACACAGTAGAAAAAAATACGGGACACTTACGACTAAGGGTGAAAGTTTAGTATGCGCATCCATCACATATGCCAGTCTTACAAAATGATTCTAACAGTTTTTAAAGCTTCTGTAAAATCACACTTCTTTTTTGGCATTTTCAATGTTCAACAGGGCCACAGGCAGACGTGCCAAATCTCCAGATTTAGACGGGAGACTCGGAATTTTCAGTGCTTCCTCCCGCCCTCCCGGATGAATGTCAAATTCTCCCGATTTTTACCGAGAATTAGCCGTTAGGATGGCCAAAATTCCATGAGCCGCCACGATTTTGAACTGCCCGTGAAATCTTTCCGCGTCGATGCAAGGCGGATTACAGTCATCAGTTTCGTACTTTTCCTCTCCTATCTGCAAAAAGAAAGCCGACCCGGTGCGCAATGGTCTAAGCGCTGGCTTTCTGACCAATTGTCCAAGATTGGTGGGGAAAAAAATTTGCTTTAAAATTTTTCTTTTCCCAGTCCGATTGTCGTACCACGCCTTCAGCAAAGAGCTCACCCGCTCTGGCACTAGAATGCTGGGGAGGGTCAGTAATTGATTGACAGATGGGAGCTGCCCTGCCTTCTAATTGCAGTTAAGTCTTTCAATCCCTGGCCTCAACAGAGCCTAACTCTGGCACTAGAATGTCGGTGAGGGTCAGTATTTAATTGACAGATGGGAGCTGCCCTGCCTTCTTGTAGTTCAGTCTTTCAATCCCTGGCCTCAACAAAGCCATGCTCTGGCACTAGAATGCTGGCGAGGGTCAGTAATTGATTGACAGATGGGAGCTGCCCTGCCTTCTAATTGCAGTTAAGTCTTTCAATCCCTGGCCTCAACAGAGCCTAACTCTGGCACTAGAATGTCGGGGAGGGTCAGTATTTAATTGACAGATGGGAGCTGCCCTGCCTTCTTGCAGTGAAGTCTTTCAATCCCTGGCCTCAACAAAGCCATGCTCTGGCACTAGAATGCTGGCGAGGGTCAGTAATTGATTGACAGATGGGAGCTGCCCTGCCTTCTAATTGCAGTTAAGTCTTTCAATCCCTGGCCTCAACAGAGCCTAACTCTGGCACTAGAATGTCGGTGAGGGTCAGTATTTAATTGACAGATGGGAGCTGCCCTGCCTTCTAATTGCAGTTCAGTCTTTTAATCCCTGGCCTCAACAGAGCCCAACTCTGGCACTAGAATGTCGGGGAGAGTCAGTATTTGATTGACAGATGGGAGCTGCCCTGCCTTCTTGTAGTTCAGTCTTTCAACCCATCACCTCAACAGAGCCATGCTCTGGCACTAGAATGCTGGGGAGGATCGGTAATTATTGGAGGAGGTGGTCTAGATTTTCACGCTGGTTTTTTCTCCAGAACTTTTAGTGACCAATAATACACTGGTGTTCAAAAATTAAGGACGAAGAGGAGAAATTAGCATAACAGCGGAACGAGCAGGCAGAACGGTCTGAAAGACCACTCAGGAGATTGACTAAAGTCCGGTATGGTAGAGCATGCGCATATATGCAGCATGAAGTGGGGGGAGGGTATAAAGCACATGGGCGGTGTACGCTCAGCAATTTGGTGAAAGCTATTGCACGGTGTACATAGGTTTGAACGACGTCGAGTTGCTGCCACCGTGTGATATGGCCAACAGGCAGTGCAGTAGACGACATCTGGATGACTTTACCCGAGGTCATGTCATTGGGAAGTTGGAAGAAGGTCGAAGTGTGACCGAGGAGTTCAGGATCGCTCACAGCATCGTTTCACAAGCTTGGAGAGCATTTCAAACGACAGGAACAGCAGTCCGAGAGTTTAGCAGTGGTCGTCCACGAGCAACCACGGTGGCAGACGACCGGTATATTGTCCTACAGGCGACAAGAGACAGACGGCAGACCGCGGGAGAAATCGCAAGGCACATGCAACAGACAACTGGACGTCCGTTATTGTGTTTTACCGTGGCCAGGAGGCTACACAAAGGTGGTCTATTTGCGCGACGATCAGTACGGTGTGTGCCATTAACGCCTGCTCATCGGAGACGGCGGCTTCTGTGGTGCCAGAAACACAAAAACTGGACACATCAGCAATGGGGTCGAGTTCTCTTTACGGATGAGAGACGATTTAGTCTGATGAGCAATTCTGGACGTATACACATCTGGAGAAAGCAGGGAACACCCAAACACACCTCCAACAGCATCGAAAGGGACCAGTTTGGAGGTGGTGGTGTTCTTGTTTAGGGCGGTATCATGCTTAGTAGCTGTACTGACCACATCTTCCAAGGAGGTTCAGGCACTGGTGTCCGCTATTGTACCGAGGTTCTCCTGCCTTACGTGCGTCTGTTTAAAGGTGATGTGGATCCTGAGTTCCTCTTCATGGACGACAACGCTACTCATCATCGTACAGTGGCTGTCATAGAGCTGTTGGAGAGTGAAGATATTCAACGCATGGATTGGCCCGCAAGGTCCCCGGACCTAAATCCAATTGAACACGTGTGGGACCTTCTCGGGAGACGCTTGGCAGCACGTCACCAGCCGCCAGCAACGATTCCACAGCTGCAATTGGCACTACAAGAGGAATGGACCGTGATGCCTCAACAGCTCCTTGACAACCTCGTCCTCAGCATGGACAGATGTTGTAAATCCTGCAACGCAGTCAGGGGTGATCATATCCTCTACTAAAGACTGGATTTTCCTTGGCAGCCGCCTGTCACATGAACGTTTCTGTCTTCTGTCCAGTTGTGCTCGAAGCTACCTTTTCAATAAAGTGCCTTTGTATCCTTTGGATTCCTTGTTTGGACGGTTTTGCTCACTTGTCCCATATTCTTACATCTTGGGGATCTTATGGTATGATTTGAGTCGATGTGGAGCACTTCTGCACGACGTTACATTCGAAAAACCGTCTCGTCCTTAATTTTTGCACGCTAATGTACTACTTCTGGAAAATGTCAGTAAAATATATTGCTCATGTGATTTTACGAGCTGTAAAAATCTCACGATTTTGAAGGTTGGCATGTCTGCACAGGAGAATTGAAAAACCATACATTTTAACAGCAGCCGTACAGTAACTATTACTCTGCAAGCACCAACGTGTTTCTCTCAGAGCAAGCTGCTAAAATGGTGTGGGCCAAGCGGACCGTTCCGCTGCGGTAAGATTACTAACTGCATCCACCAGGTGTCGAGATCACGTGCCCTTCCTTTGCTCGACATCAATCTGCCACGGCTGTTCTTGCCTACGTAATGAGAGCATTCA
Organism: Macrothele yani; assembly: GCA_039090855.1. Taxonomy (NCBI): domain Eukaryota; kingdom Metazoa; phylum Arthropoda; class Arachnida; order Araneae; family Macrothelidae; genus Macrothele; species Macrothele yani. The sequence goes on along the minus strand of CM077032.1, from coordinate 73,210,103 downwards.
TCACAAAGTTAGACGTGGGAGATATCGTCACGGGAGATAACTGTGGCGTGCAGGTTAAAAAACATGTTTGTAAAAGAATAGAAATTGTAACTCGTCGATTTTGTTTTTCAGTCTTGAACTCGGGACAAAAAGCTGTCCTGAAGAGTTTTCTCGAGAAAACGGGACGATCTCGTATTTTACGGGACGTCTGGGATTCCTAATCATACCAAATTATTGTGAGGATTAGGATTTTAACACTTATTTGTACATTAACTCCATTCTACTTCTGTAAATTTATTTGCACATGCACTCAGTTTTTCTTTCTGGTGAAGTTGAGTGTTACTTTTCCATAAAAAGTTTCTTCCGAGTACTTTATCACATTTAAAAAGAATGTTTTTCTCTATTGACAAAGCAGCCAATTTGCTCAAGTGTACATGCCCTTGTGTTTCCCTAAAGTATAGTATGTCTTGATTCTTTTTAATGCAGAAAAACTTCTTTCGGCAGTTGCAGTTGTTGATAGAAATTTTAATATTAGGTCTGCTAATTTTTACTCCTCAATAATGACAATGTCCAATTTATTCAATTTCATGTAACTAGAAATATCTCTTACTAATTTCTTTTTGTATTCATCAAATGAATAATAAACACCACACACACACACACAGTTCATTTTTGAGTCGAACTGTGTCAAAATTTGAATCATAGGGTTCTTTAAGTTCTGACAGTAAATGAGCAGGAAAGCTTTCACATGTTTTTTTTTCAAAGCAATTTGAATCCAAGAAAAGCCATGAATTCAAGATATAATATTAATTTTAATTGATTGACACTTCACACAGCTGAAACAACTCTCGCGAAACACGGGCATTTATGGGCGGGAGCATGCAAGCGACGAAGGTAGTGAAAGTCTTTTTTTTTTCTGAGTGAACCATTGCCTAAAGCAACAGCCCATTCACACTTCATCTGCTCCTCCATGTTGTCATGGAAATCCCAGCCGGCGAACGTATCCAAGGTCTTAGAATCACACAGCGAAGACTGGTAGAGCGACTGGTTGCGTCATGATGACACCATCCCTCCACTAGGAGGCCCATAGGTTTTTAATCGCCAGACTCATTCTCTTAGTCAAAAGAAGTGAAGCAGCACATGTGTTTGTTTGTTTTTTTCGCAGCGAAACATGGACATACCTTAATACCGTTGATAATTAATTTACCGTAATTTCGAGTAGATAAGCCGTGGCGTATATGAGTTCAAAATTAAATTTTCGGCCCGCGCAACTTATACAGATGGTGGCGCACCTGATCATCATTAAGTGATTTAAAGTGTCACTATTCAGACATGCCCAATTACTCGTTTTTATGACGTTCATTGCTGAAAAGCCACTCTCACAAGGAGCAGTACTACATGGCATTAGATGTAGCAGCTGCATCATCTTAAAAACATTGCCATAACAGTTTGTTTCTTCTTGTTCAGCATATATATGGCTAAACTGAGATTCAAAGATAATTCTTTGACCTGTAAATTACATTATACTTTGTGCAAGGTATATACCATGGGAAAGGTTGGCTTGGCAAAGATCAAATATACCATGGCATAAGTTGCTTTAGTAACCTTGTCCGTTTGGTCGCTCCAGGCTGGTCTGTCAGCAGATTAAGTTTTTCTCGAATCCCACCTTCACTTCCATTCATTTTCAAAGCAGCTGCAGTAATGTGGACAAGAAAACTGAACTCGATATTCATTCGCAAGTGGGGTTGGACAGGATAGTTGCTCACTTGGGGGAAAAAATCTACTGGCCATCATTGGCTACTATATTAAAATATTTACTACATACGTACCTATCACTAAGCTGTTCTCTGAAATTCGGAGATTAGCTCCACAAAGAAATACAAACTACCAGATAATTTTTACTTACTGTTGCCGTATCAAACTTTTCCATTTACAGCGATCTTGACATACAATTCGGGCTTCACTGACATCCATCACACGCCGTACACAAGATCTTTTATACTTCATACTCATATTCTTTTTCTCCTGCAGACACGCCTGAATCTGATCCTCCCATGAATTCCTTGGTCTTCCTCTGTCTTTCCTTCCTGCCTCTTGGGCTGAAAAAAAAAATTCTTAGTAAGCATCTCATCACTCATTCTTTCAACATGGCCAAACCACCGAAGCATATTAGTCTCCACCTAGCTAACAACATTTTGCTTCACATTACACAACTGCAACACATCTTCATTCTTCACACAATCAGAACATGTCTTGCCTCCCCCACCACACACACCACCTCCCCGTAAGTAACGCATTTCTCAAGCACACAAACAACACCTATGTTTCTTCTGTAGTACCCAGGTTTCACTGCCGCTATACATCAGAGTAGGAACAATTACACTTTCATACACAGCCATGCAGGACTCTCTTGAGGACCCATCATTCCTGTGAAAACCTCACAAAGCCGCTATGACTTTCAATGAAGAATTCACTCGCCTATTAATTTCACCATCTAATTTGTTCTCTCTGTCAAACATGCTTCCCAAATACACAACCTCATTCACCTGGTCAATCACAGTGCCATTTAGACTTATATTGCATTCAGTACTACCAGTTCCTCTCTCAAAAACCATAACTTTGGTTTTTCCTTATTTATGCTCTTTTTTTTTTTTTTTTTTAAGAAAAAAATTTGCCAGTTACTACAAAATATCTGGTCACCGTTTGGTGACTGGCTACAGACATTCCCCATGGCTGGGGGTAGGGCACTTATTTTAGGCTTGAGGACAGGTAGGGTGAGATTTTTTGAACTAAAGGGATGTCAACAAACACAATGTATTTTTAACAAGTTAGTAAAATCAGGCAATACATTGATTATGATATGCTTTGCAACATACCAGAAATCACTACTCAAGTTTTGAGGATAATGGCTGTGGAATAAATCTCACTCCTGTGCCCTGACCTTTGATCCTATTTTGATGATATTCAACAGAACCGATTCAGTATACCTCCGGAACAATATGATAAAAGTTTTCTCGCAATAGAAGCATTTTTAGTCAAGTTACAAGGATAATGGCAGTGGAATAAATCTTGCTTATGTGCCCTGACCTTTGACCCCATTTTAATGATATTAAACAGAACCAGTTCAGTATGCTTCCGGGACAACATGATAAAGTTTTGTCGCAATACAAGCAGTTTTAGTCAAGTTATGAGGATAATGGCTGTGGCATAAATCTCGCTCCTGTGACCCCATTCCTTCAATATTCAACAGAACCGGTTCAGTATACCTATAATAAAGTTTTGTCGCAATTGAAGCATCTTTACGTAAGTTGTGATGCATAAGAGCGATGGAATGGATCCCGCTCCTGTGCCCTGACCTTTGACCCCATTTCGATAACATTCAACAGAACCTGTTCAGTATACCTCGGGAACAACATACTGAAGTTTTTGTCGCAATAGAAGCATTTTTTGTCAAGTTATGGGGATAATGGCTGTGGAATAAATCTCGCTGCTGTGCCCTGACCTTTGACCCCATTTCAATGTTATTCAACAGAACTGGTTCAGCATACCTCCGGAACAACATCATAAGGTTTTGTCACAGTCAAAGCATTTTTACTTAAATTTTGACGCATTAGAGCATGTAGTGGATCCCGCTCCTATGTCCTGGCCTTTGTCCCCATTTCACCCATTTTCAATAGAGTTCTTCCCCAGGTTGTCCCCTACCACATAATAAAATTTAATCAAAATCGAGCCATTTTTATCTAAGTCATCGTGCAGACAGACAGACGGACAAAGCTGGAGCATACACGCTTCTTCAACCTACGGTTGGAAAGCCCAAAAATAGCTGGGATGAACCCTGCAACCAAGTGTCCCAAGTGGAGACATGGTACTGGGAGAAAAATGCCATCCCATCTGCACACAAGAAATGACCACACCACTCCAACATGAATTGTTGTTGAATACAAGAGCATTAGGTCACGTGACTGTCGGAGGGAATTCTAATGCAAAGCAGCCGCAACTTGTGTGAGGGAGACGATCACCGGATGGCATGAGTTCGCCATTATGTATCAGCTCTGTACTTGTTTTTGTTTTAAAATCAGTGCTTGAAAAGGATGTTTTGTTATAATTACATTGCATTAACTGTAGAATCATAATATAAATAATAATATTATTTTGCAGCAGCTCACGCATCCTAATTGTTGTGGGTTTATTTGGACAACAAGCGTGCGTGTGAAACAATCGCCTGACTACATGATTTCGACATTTTGTGTTCACTGTGTACGTATTTCTTCATCGGTGGAAAGCATTGTGTTGTGACTGTTGCCTTTAATAAGTGGTGAAGCTCATCGTGAAATGTTTAGAAAAATATGTGCTTGTGACTCCATTCTATGAATATGGATATCAAAATCTGCTACTGAAGTTGTGCTTTTTACCAGAGGATTTGAGAGGTAAGCTTTCATTTACTATCATTGTAAGTATTAACAAAATACAATTAATGATATTTGATTCTGCACAATATAAAATATAGTGTCTCAATCCTTATTGGTAGTCAGAAGCCTATCATCACTTTCTGGTGTTCCACGCCAGAAAGCAGGTGGTGGTTCATTAAGCAATAACACCTCGTTCAAGGAAAATTATTTTCAAACCTAAGATGTTATTCTGTTGGTGTTAATCTTTTGATATATTTAAACCAGCATTTTGTATAGAAAAGAACAGTGTTTTTAGTTATATGAATGTTTAGTCGACTTGGGCCTTTATATATATATATATATATATATTCTGGCACTTCAGAATATATATATATATATTCTGGCACTTCAGTGTATATATATATATATATATATATATATATACACTGAAGTGCCAGAAAAGCTGGTACACCAGTCTAATATTTGGTAGGTCCCCCACGGGAGCGTAGGACTGCAGAAATACGACGGGGCATGGACTCCATTAGCTTCTGGAAATATGCTGTAGGCAATGCACACCATACTTCCTGCAGAGTGTTCCACAATTCGGGTGTATTCCGAGGTCTTGGATTATTGTGTTCTATAGCACGTTGCATGGCATCCCAAATGTGCTACATTCTCGGATTCCTGTGTTCGATAGCGTGTTGCATGGCATCCCAAATGTGTCACGTTCAGATCTGGGGACCTGGGTGGGAATGGCAACACCCCAAACTCAGATGAATGCTTCTCTAACCATAATGTGGTGGTGCATTGTCCTGTTGGAACAGGCTCAACCCATCAGCATGAATGGGTGTACCTCGTCAGAAAGGATGTGCACATAAGCGTTGGCTGGTCACAGACGTTTGTAGACGTATCAGGGGTCCCAGTGAAGTCCAGCTAAACACACACCATACCATTACGGACCCCCCACTAGCCGGTACACTTCCCTGTTGACAGACAGGATCCATGGCTTCATGGGGTTTGCACCACAGATGAATCCTTCCATCTGCCCGATACAGTTGGAAATGTGACTCATCAGACCACGCTACGTGTTTCCAGTCATCAAGTGTCCAGTGGCGGTGTTGCCGTGCCCAAGCGAGGCGCATAGCTCTGTGTCATGCACCCATCTAGGGGACTCGAGTTGAGCGTCAGCTCCCAAAGCCCATATCGTGCAGGGTACGTTGCACAGTCCAGACGCTGATGCTTGTTGAGGCTCCAGCATTGAATTCCGGTAATACCTGCGAGAGTGTCGTATGAAACTATTCTTGACAGCCGACGATGGTCACGTTCACCCAATGTCTTTTTACGGCCACACTGGTATCGTAGTTTGGAGGTTTTTGCCGGATTTCTTGTAGTCACGGTACACCCTTGCAATGGTCGTCCGTGAAAATCTGAACTTCGTTTCTACCTCCGAAATACTATGGCCCATCTCACGAGCACCAACTATGACACTGCGTTGAAAATCGCTTAAATTGTTATATTACTTGTCATTCTCATGCCGAAAACAGCTCTGACAGCTGGCAAGGATGTCTATTGCTTTATATACGCACTGGCGGATGCAACCGAGTGCGCGCATAGGTGACGTTGCTATGTATTTTGCATAAGCTCGTCTGTACCTGTTTTTGACACTTCAGTGTATATATATATATATACACACAGTGTTACTAGGAAAGTCCATGATCAGGCCAATATCTCACGAACTATGGCAGTTAGCGATTTACTTCTTGTGCAGTTGTATAGGAAACCTATGGCGCACACAATAACACCACGAGGGATCCCATATCGCCCTGCCGCCCACTGGCACAGTGGTCTAAGCGATGGCCTCTGAACATTAGTCCAAAAGGGGTCAGGGTTTGAATCCCGGTGAGGCATGAATGTTGTTTTTGTCTTATGGCACTGGCTCTCTCCCTTCCCTGGAACCAGTGACCCTAAATTAGGGGAGGGTGACTGCTTTACGTGGAAAGAGCGATGATTTCTGTTTGATTTTTTTAATCCACGTCAATTTTGTGTATTAATTTCTTATAGCGCGTTGAGTTGCTCACGGTGGTCGTTAAACCTCCAATCAAAAAAATAAAATAAAAAAGAACCACTTGCTTCCTTTTTTTTCAGGAGGTTGATGGGGCTATCACACCCCTTTGCAGTAGGGCAAAAAAGTCAATTACAAACTTGTTCAGCGAGGCAAAAATAGTACATACATGTTTTTGTCCCATAACCAAAGATGGAAGGGGGACCGGGAATGTGGCCCCAAGAAAAACACAACAGCCGGAAGCAACGACAGATCATTTAGACAAGAACTTATTACTTAGAACTTATCTAAACTGGTAAGTTCTAAGTAAATGAAAGCACAAAGAAAAAGTTTTCATACAAAAGATGGAAAGGGACCGGGAATGTGGCCCTAAGAAAATCATAACATCTGGAAGCAATGACAGAGTATTTAGACAAGAACTTATTACTTAGAACTTATCTAAACTGGTAAGTTCTAAGTAAATGAAAGCACAAAGGAAAAGTTTTCCTACAAAAGATGGAAGGGAACCGGGAATGTGGCCCAAGAAAATCACAACATCCGGAAGCAACGACAGATCATTTAGACAAGAACTTATTACTTAGAACTTATCTAAACTGGTAAGTTCTAAGTAAATGAAAGCACAACGGAAAAGTTTTCCTACAAAAAATGAAAAGCGACCGGGAATGTGGCTCTAAGAAAATCATAACATCCGGAAGCAACGGCAGAGTATTTAGACAAGAACTTATTACTTAGAACTTATCTAAACTGGTAAGTTCTAAGTAAACGAAAGCACAAAGGAAAAGTTTTCCTACAAAAGATGGAAGGGGACCGGGAATGTGGCCCCAAGAAAAACACAACATCCAGAAGCAACGACAGATCATTTAGACAAGAACTTACTGTAAGTTCTAAGTAAATGAAAGCACAAATGAAAATTTTCCCTACAAACCTTATCAACAGTTCTTGTTCTGAAATAAAACGCAGTTCCTTGACTCAATATCAGACTTGGATGTCCAATACAGTAAAAAATACACTGAGACAAGGAGAAATAGCATAAAGTGGTGAAACACTCATCCAATAAAAAAATTCTATGCACATCTAATTGACTTGTGTACGTAGCAAAGCTTTCGACTTCCCGTCACTGGTTCACGAAGTGTTAGCATACTGACCACGCATATTATTTTTGTATTCTGACAACGGAGCAGAAAGCACATTTGAAATCCATTCAAATATGCTTCGGACACAGTGACTCTAGTAGTGTTCCGCTTTTTTTGCATTTGGAGAGTCCCCTTCCATCTTTTGTTATGGGACAAAAACATTTATGTACTATTTTTGCCTCGCTGAACAAGTTTGTAATTGATTTTTTTGCCCTATCTGCAAAGGGAGGCGCCATAGCTCACTGAACGCTCCCCAAAGGAGGGGGCGAGGGGATGATCCTTCATGGTGTTATTTTGTGCGCCATAGGGGGTTTTCTGTAGAACTGCACAAGAAATAAGTCGTTAACTGCCATAGTTTGTGAGAGATAGGCCTGATCACGGACTTTCCTTGTAGCCCTGTATATATAGTGCTATATAAAATGATTGTTGGGTTTTTTGTACAGTTGAGTTCTTATTTAAAGTGAAGTCCCATCATTCCACTTAAAAACTTCATTATAAAGAAAATTCATTAAATAGAAATGAAGTTAAATTGCAAAAACTTAATCAAATAAAATGAAAAATACTGTAAAATGCAGTTGAATTTCGACATAACTTGAACTTTTGAGTATTAGAAATTTTCCGTAAATGAGTTTAAATCCTTTTTATACATATATTTGTTGAAGTAGAATGAATACATTGTCTGAATAAACAAATTAATGAAGAGAAGGAAGTGAAGACTAAAGCTTACCTCTCCTTTTCATTATCCTAGTAATATATGTACTTATTTTATACTGTAAAAAGAGCTGTAATTCTGCTCTGCACAAACTTCCTATGAAGAGTGTTTTGTTTACAAAAAGTTTCACACATTTTTGAAAACATCTAACATTCGATGTTTAAAAAAATGTTCCATTTTTATGTTTACGACGCTTTCTTGAAATTGTGCTCGTCGAATCATATCAGATGCTTTTAGCATTTCTTCATGTGAAGGTTTTTTGATAACTGTAATAACTTTATCATTTACTGTAGTTTCTTCACTACATTAATTATAACACTTTCCAAGATGTCATTCTCTATAGGATAATCAGTGATCACAACGTTTTCATTAACGTTAAAATCAGAGAGCTCTGCACTTTCTCGAAATGTTTCCTTTGTCATTTTTGATGAAAAACATGAGTCCTTCACAAGAAATTTCTCTGTTTGTGTGATAAAACGTTTTGCATGTTGTCTCCTAGTGTTTGTGTATTGCATAAGGAGGAAACTCATCGATGAAGTTATTAAAGTTATCAATGAGTTTCCTCCTTATGTCATACACAGAGAGACTACACGCAGAAAGAGATAACTTTCTTGTGAAGGACTCGTGTTTTTCAGTATTATAAATATTTAACGGGAATTATAGAAAACAAATTTATTAAGGTACTTTACCTCTCAAATTTTTGATCTATACACTAGATCATCGTCAGGTGTTCTTGTGTCTGACTACTTCCACAGAGAATATGGTTACGCTATGCAGCTGATGTCTATTTTGTCTAACATGGGGAACATTACTTGCCAGACTTTGTCGTTGCTACGAACAAAGTGAATAATGATATAAAATTTGATGTTGAAATTGAAAACCAAGGAGAATTACCTTTCTTGTATGTGCTTGTGAAGAGATTAGCATCAGGTGCAATCAGTACCAAAGTGTACTATATAAGCCCACGCATGTGAATAACCCCATTCTGCCAAACCCGGCCACCCCATAAATATGCATTCTTTAAATACAGAGCTAAAAGGGCCAGGGAGATATGTACTGAAAAGGTAGGCTATATAAACGGAGATTAGAGCTCTGAAAAATCTCGCCAGAGCTGGAGGATTTGACACTTCCAGAGTGGAAAACATTGTAGCGAAAACAGAGGCAAGCAAACAAATTAAGGTAAGTGAAAAGGCACCATTGAAATTTGTTGGAGCTATTCCCTAAGTACCCAGAATTTAAATTTCATCAAGAGATGGGTTCCATTTCAACTCAGGCAGGGTCGTACCATCATGGTCTCAGATTTCTCTAAAAAAAATTAAAGGGGTGTTTCTTGACTAAAATAAGGAGACCCATATTTTTCTTTTGGCAAGAAAAATTTTCCTTCGAGATAGACGGTTTCAAATCTTGCACCGTCAAACAAGCTCTCTAGAAAACGGTTATTTTTCCTAACTTCAGCGAGTCATTGCAGCAGAGTTAAAAAAGATATCGTGTTCTTGTATTTTTTTTTACATTGTGTGTATAACATATAATAATATATGGTGCTAATATTTGCTACACATCGTATGATTAAAATTTTAAAAAATCGCAAACTTTGTGATTTTTTTAAAAAAAATTGAATTTTTTAAGTTTTTTTTAAACAGGTTTGGATGGAGTTTTTTCTATATTCGTTTTTTTCGTTAAAGACATACAAATGTGCACTTTCTTTGTAATTTTTTGTGTGTCTGTGAAACTGCTAGTTTCCGCGTTTCGGCAGCGTTAAAAAACAGCTGATTTTGAAAAATCTCTAACTTTGCCAACGATTTTCTCAAAAAGGCCATTTTTTAAAATTCTGAAAATTAAATCCCTGTTTCATTATCAACAGGAGAATATCTGTGTAAATTTTCACGGACCTAAAAACGCCCGTTTCCGAGTTAGACGCGTTTGAATTCGGTTTGAAAGCCTACGATTTCCCGTGTTCTAATGGCGCCATTTTGGAAAAATCTCAGGCGCAAAGTACGTACGTTATCTCTTACCCGAATCAAAGCGTTAGATATTCTTTACCCGAATGATGGAGTGAGAGCATTGGGTCAGCTGGCCCTGGTTGGATACATCCACCTCACACTTCCCCGAGTGATGACATGCCTATAAAACTATCGGGGGGGGGGGGGTAACCAATACATAAAGAAAATTCATGCTGCTCCACTAACAAAGTTGAGTTGCGAAAGAAAGCAGCAGCAGTTGTTTGTTTGTTTACGTATATACTTAAAAATCGCATAAGAAAAGACTATGAAAGAGTAGAAAACTGTTGTGAAAAAAATTTTAAGAAAAAGAGTGCAGGCACGTGTACCTTAAGTTAATTTTCGATGGCTAAACAACCTCGAGTTTTTCTGGGAGTTGCTAATTGTAGGCTACTGTCAGAAGAGCAGTTGCTGTTTTGTTATAGTTGCTAAAATTAACTTCTCAGTTTTTCGTAATAGTAAAATATTCGCTCACGAGAATTTTGTTCTCTGCGAACAGCGAGGTCAGGTGCAATGCTCTTGACCTCGCTGCTGGGGTGATAGCGCTGGTCGCTACCGAAACTCTGCTTACCTCCTCTCCAAAACGTAATGGCAATTGTCTAATCTACTAAATAAATAACAATTAACACATACGCGTGCATGCTTATTCATAAAATGTAAGTTGATTATATTTCCTGTTCAATCAGCTGATTTTACAAGTAAAATTCATATACAACTTATGCGCTTATAATGGTGTAAAGATTTGTATCTATTTAAAACATATTCAAAGATTTCAATTTTTTTAAAGTGTGTGTGTGTGGGGGGGGGAGGATCGTGTTCGTAGTGATCTTCACCTGGGCCATGATAAACCATGCACTACCCATGGCTTCTGTTCCCTTAGAAGATAATCCTGGATCGATGGGAGACCAGCGGAGTTTTGACAACCCCTCCCTCTCACGTGGTGGTGAGGTGTCTCAAAGCTAGGTAGCTTTCAAACATGTTTCAACTTAGTTGGCTGGTAATAAGAGAGGGATTCCATTTCAACTCTGGCAGGGTAGTACCATCGCGGTCTCAGATTTCTCTAAAAAAATTAAGGGGTGTTCCTTGATTAAAATAAGGGTACCCATATCTTTTCTTTCGGCAAGAAAAAATTTTCCCTTCGAGACAGAGGGTTTCAAATCTTCCACCGTCAAACAAGCTCACTAAAAAACCGGTTATTTTTCCTAACTTCAGTGAGTCATTGCAGCAGAATTAAAAAAGATCTATTGTTCTGGTATTTTTTATTACATTGTGTGTATAACGTATAATAATATTTGATGCTAATATTTTTTACACATCGTATGATTAAAATTTTAAAAAAAATCGTAAACTTTGATTTTAAAAAAATTGAAATTTTTAAGATTTTTTTCTGGTTCAAATGGAGTTTTTTTTATACTCGTTTTTTGTTAAAGACATACAAATGTGCACTTTATTTGCAATTTTTTATGTGTCTGTGAAACTGCTAGTTTCTGCAGCGTTAAAAACAGCCGATTTTGAAAAATCTCCAACTTTGCCAACGATTTTCTCAAAAAAAGCCCTTTTTAAAATTCTGAATATTAAATCCCTGTTTCATTATCAACAGGAGAATATCTGTGTAAATTTTCACGGACCTAAAAACGTCCGTTTCCGAGTTAGACACGTTTGAATTTCATTTAAAAACCTACGATTTCTCCGTGTTCTAAAGGCGCAATTTTGGAAAAAATCTCAGGCGCAAAGTATATATTCTCTTACCCGAATGAGAGCGTTGGATCCGTCCACCTGACCCTACCCTGGGCGATAACACGCCTAAAAAAACGGTCTTAGAAAAAAAAATAACAAATCTATATATATAGATTTAAATGTATGTCTGCTAAACAAATTTACAGTTTTCAATTTAAAACCACCAAACTTGGTATACTATCTCATGGTACCCTAACTTAAACCGTAGACGGTTTTTGGAAGGGGGTCGGAACCCGGGTCAAGGGGCTCCCTCCACACAAAACTTCCATAAAATCTAGTTTTCAATTTAGAACCATCAAATTTGGTATACTTTTTCTTGGCACCCTAACGTTGTAAAATATTTTACGAAAATTTTGTAGTTGTGGGGGGCTTGACCCCGGGTTCCGACCCCTACCCAAAACCGTCTAGTCAAAGTTAGGGTGCCAAGAAAAAGTATACCAAATTTGATGGTTCTAAATTGAAAACTAGATTTTACGGAAATTTTGCGTGGGGCCCTTTTGACCCGGGCTCCCCTCTTCGAAAAACCATCTACGGTCTAAGTTAGGGTACCATGAGATAGCATACCAAGTTTGATGGTTCTAAATTGACATACATTCAATTCTCTATATATAGAGATTTGTTATTTTTTTCCCAAGACCGTTTCTTAGGCATGTTATCGCTCAGGGTAGGGTGAGGTGGACGGATCCAACACTCTCATTCGAGTAAGAGAAAAGCGTGCACAATGCGCCTTAGATTTTTCCAAAATGGCGCCTTTAGAACACGGAGAAATCGTAGGTTTTCAAACCAAATTCAAACGCGTCTAACTTGGAAACGGGCGTTTTTAGGTCTGTGAAAATTTACACAGATATTCTCCTGTTGATAATAAAACAGGGATTTGATTTTCAGAATTTTAAAGAACTTTTTTGAGAAAATCGTTGGCAAAATTGGAGATTTTTCAAAATCGGCTGTTTTAACGCTGCGGAAACTAGCAGTTTCACAGACACATAAAAAATTGCAAATAAAGTGTACATTTGTATGTCTTTAACAAAAAAACGAGTATAGAAAAAAACTCCATTTGAATTTCCAGTTAAAAAAAAATCTTTAAAATTTCAATTTTTTTTTTAAATCAAGTTTACGATTTTTTAAATTTTAATCATACGATGTGTAAAAAATATTAGCATCACTTATTATTATACGTTATACACACAATGTAATAAAAAATACCAGAACAAAATATCTTTAATTCTGCTGCAATGACTCGCTGAAGTTAGGAAAATAACCCGTTTTTAGAGAGCTTGTTTGGACGGTGGAAAAATTTGAAAATATCTGTCTCAAAGGGAAAATTTTTTCTTGTCGAAAGAAAAGATATGGGTCTCCTTATTTTAATCAAGGAACACCCCTTAATTTTTTAGAGAAATCTGAGACCGTGATGGTACGACCTGCCAGAGTTGAAATGGAATCCCTCTCTTGTTACCAGCCAACTAAGTTGAAACATTTTGAAAGCTACCTAGCTTTGAGACACCTCACCAACACGTGAGGGGGGTGGGGGTGTCAAAACTCCGCTGGTCTGCCATCGATCCAGATTATCTTCTAAGGAACAAGCCATGGGCAGTGCATGGTTTATCGTGGCCCAGGTGGAAATCACTAAGAACACAATCACCCCCACCCTCTTTAAAAAAATTGAAATTTATGAATGTTTTAAATAGATAAAAATCTTTACACCATTATAAGTGCATAAGTTGTATATGTATTCTACTTGTAAAATCAGTTGATTGAACAGGAAATATACTCAACTTACATTTTATGAATAAGCATGCACGCGTATGTGTTAATTGTTATTTATTTAGTAGATTAGACAATTGCCATTACGTTTTGGAGAGGAGGTAAGCAGTTTCGGTAGCGACCAGCGCTATCAACCCAGCAGCGAGGTCAAGAGCATTGCACCTTCTCCCCCCGTTCGCAGAGGACAAAATTCTCCTGAGCGAATATTTTACTATTACGAAAAACTGAGGTTAACTTTAGCAACTATAACAAAACAGCAACTGCTCTCTTCTGACAGTAGCCTACAATTAGCAACTCCCAGAAAAACTCGAGGTTGTTTAGCCATCGAAAATTAACTTACGGTACACGTGCCTGCACTCTTTTTCTTAAAATTATTTCACAACAGTTTTCTACTCTTTCATAGTCTTTTCTTATGCGATGTTTAAGTATATAACGTAAACAAACAAACAACTGCTGCTGTCTTTTGCAACTCAACTTTGTTAGTGGAGCAGCAAGAATTTTCTTTATGTATTGGTTACCCCCCCCCCCCGACAGTTTTATAGGCATGTCATCACTCGGGGAAGGGTGAGGTGGATGTATCCAACCAGGGCCAGCTGACCCAATGCTCTCATTCCATCATTCGGGCAAAGAAATATCTAACGCTTTGATTCAGGTAAGAGATAACGTACGTACTTTGCGCCTGAGATTTTTCCAAAATGGCGCCTTTAGAACACGGGAAATCGTAGGCTTTCAAACCGAATTCAAACGCGTCTAACTCGGAAACGGGCGTTTTTAGGTCCGTGAAAATTTACACAGATATTCTCCTGTTGATAATGAAACAGGGATTTAATTTTCAGAATTTTAAAAAATGGCCTTTTTGAGAAAATCGTTGGCAAAGAGTTAGAGATTTTCAAAATCGGCTGTTTTTAACGCTGCCGAAACGCGGAAACTAGCAGTTTCACAGACACACAAAAAATTACAAAGAAAGTGCACATTTGTATGTCTTTAACGAAAAAAACGAATATAGAAAAAACTCCATCCAAACCTGTTTAAAAAAACTTAAAAATTCAATTTTTTTTTAAATCACAAAGTTTACGATTTTTTTTTATTTTAATCATACGATGTGTAGCAAATATTAGCACCATATATTATTATATGTTATACACACAATGTAAAAAAAAATACAAGAACACGATATCTTTTAACTCTGCTGCAATGACTCGCTGAAGTTAGGAAAAATAACCGTTTTCTAGAGAGCTTGTTTGACGGTGCAAGATTTGAAACCGTCTATCTCGAAGGGAAAATTTTTTCTTGCCGAAAGAAAAAATATGGGTCTCCTTATTTTAGTCAAGGAACACCCCTTAATTTTTTTAGAGAAATCTGAGACCATGATGGTACGACCCTGCCTGAGTTGAAATGGAACCCATCAAGAACCTTTATCGAAGGAGAGGTCTGGGTGTAGGTTTGAAATCGCCTAAATCAACAGCGGCCATACTCAGCACCGAAAGAAGTGACTCCACAAGCCTTACGGACGCAGGTATCTATCAGGGGCGCAGACAATTTTCAGGGCCCAATATTTCCCCAGAACGCAATTTTTTTTCTGTCCGAAATTTCCCCCAAAACTGTAGCAGACTATCATACAAGTTTAAGCGAGTATTAGATCTATATGTTGATGATTAAAAACTAATCCTTAAAGCCTTTTACTTAAAAATTTGAAAAAAAAAAAAAACCAGCCTAATATTTATTTTAGATTCAAAATGTCTGAAACATTTTTGGGTCTAGGTGAAAACAGTGGTGGGGCAGAGGCTGAAAAATAAACAGCTAAAAAACATTCTGCAATTAACTATAATTTATTTCATTCTAGCATTTCAGGCGTATAATTGTGTCAGATAATTTTACTGAATGAAATTTAAATTAGACTTTAAATTCTTTGAAAAATGCATGGGTCATTCGCTTTAAAATGTGCGGAACCCCTGATAATTTTTCAGATTGGCGCCTACGACACATAAACTGCCATTAGTTTCGGAAAATTTTTATTATCATGACTAGTGGTTGCGCCCGTACTTATTACTCGTGCCACGCTGTCTACGTCTTGGCATTAGTAAAGTTGTTTGGGCTCGGTGAATCATATGCCAGCAGCAGTCTGCAGTAGGTCACTGTGCTCATAACCTCTTGTATTGATAACTACATGACATTTAAAAAAATGATTACCTGTTTACCGTGCAGTAAATTACTCTTATCTTTCGCGTTATACTCGTTGTTAATAAGTCAATTTTTCGTTTTATTATTATTATTACTACTATTATTATTTTACCCACGGGCAAAAATTTCCCCAGAGCTGCCTTAATTTCCCCCGAACCTCGTTCGCAAGTTCGGACAAATTCTTCATCCCTGGTATCTATAGCCTTCCACTACAGTACCTGGACTCGTCCACTAAACATTATGTGGGACTCACTAAAAGGTCCTTTAGTGCGAGAATGGCAGAACCCAAAAAGGACGTGAAGCAAAATAAACTCACCACAGCGCGTGCCAGGGTAGTAGCTATCCAGGGAGTGCAACCGTAATGGCATAACATCTGCAAGATTGCTTAAATTGGATGGTGAAATTAGTAGGCAAGTGAATTCTTCATTGAAAGTCATGGCTGCTCTGGGAGGTTTTCACGGGGATGATGGGTTCTCAAGAGAGTCCGACATGGCTGTTTATGAAAGTGCAATTGTTCCTACTCTGATGTATGGCTCCTAATTCTACTGTTGGTACCAAGTGAAACCTGGGTACTACAGAAGAAACATAGGAGTCGTATGTGTGCTGGAGAGATAGGTCACTTGGGGGGGGGGGGAGAGACACGTTCTGATTGTTGAGGAATGAAGATGTGTTGCAGTAGTGTAATGTGAGGCAAAATGTTAGCACGGTGGAGACTAATATCTTTGGTGATTTGGTCATGGTGAAAGAATGAGTGATGAGATGTGTACTAAGAATTTTTTTTTTTAGCTGAAGTGGCAGGAACAAAGGGCAAAGGAAGACCAAAGAAATCATGGGAGGATCAGATTCAGGAGTGTGCATGAGAAAAAGATTATGAGTATGAAGTATAGAAGGTCTTGCGTACTTTGTGTGATGGATATCAGTGTAGCCCGAGTTGTGTGCGAAGTTCGCTGTAAATGTCTACGTGTGATACAGCAACAGTAAGTAATCGGTTAAAAATTTATGTGGTGGTTTGTATTTCTTTGTGGAGCTAACCTCTGAATCCCAGAGAACAGAGTAGTGATATGTATTTATGTATCTCTGCTGTTTTATCCAGCGCACTAACAGAATTGCTTTTCAAACAAGCAGGTTTTTGCATAGTTATCTTCTGAATATTTAACGCTTTATCCTTTATTATGTTTTTTATTGCCCTTTACACTTGATTTTTAAAGCATTTAGGATTTGAGCAGTGATCTGCAAATAAAAACATTGAGGGCCAGTTTGTATGCTTATAAAATGAAAGCTTTCTGTATGTTTTTATTAGTTCCTAATGTGTTTGTGTGTCATGATAATTAACAGAGCAATCAGACATTGCCGAATTGACTGTAATTACTGTTTCACACGTGAATTAAATCACATCAGAAAACTCAAAAATTTTGTCGCCGTGGAGCGGAAATCGAACCAGCATCTCCCGATTACCGTTCGAGCGCGCTATCCGTTGCACCCCCCCCCCACGACACCGAATTCACAAGCATCTGTGTGTTAACAGCCTCGGAATATTCTCCAACCGCATTCTTATTAAATGCAGATTCTGCTGCCTTCTACTGTTGTTAAGTAAATCTCCAGTTATTTAGGTATTTAGAGTTGAAGATATATTCTTCTCATAATATGTGGTAAATACGTCACGATAATTAACAGAGCAATCAGACATCGCCGAATTGACTGTAATTACCGTTTCACATGTGAATTTAAATCACATCAGAAAACTTGAAAATTTTGTCGCCATGGAGCGGGAATCGAACCCGCATCTCCCGATCCCAGTTGCAGAGTTTTGCTAAGCTGTCTGCAACACAGATATTGGAAACCCAAAATTAGTCTGCAGACACTGGCCCCTACCCACCCCGCAGGCCCTGAAGTATATATATGTCTGTCTTTCATTCCTTGCCACAGTCGGCAAGCTTTGATCAGTTGTTGTTTTACTTTTGAGGGCTTATCTGGCCCAATTTTAGAATTAATATGCATTAAGATTTTTGCTGCTCAGTGAATCTCTAAATGCCGCCCCGGTGGCGCAGTGGTCTAAGCGATGGCCTCTGATCATTCGTCCGAAAGGGGTCCGGGTTCGAATCCCGGTGAGGCATGGATGTTGTGTTTGTCTTACGGTCCTGGCTCTCTCCCTTCCCTGGAACCAGTGACCCTAAATTAGGGACGGGCGACTGCTTATAGCCCATCGAGTTGCTCACGGTGGTCGTTAAACCTCCAATTAAAAAAAAAAAAAATCTCTAAATTTTGACTGAATTCTGTTTTCTGTGCTGAAGCCACGTTCGCATGGTATGTTTCTTAAACGCAACATAAGACATTTAAAGCAGAACCTTTTGACACTAATGGAAATGTGTGCTTATAAAACTCTTAGAAAACTTTGGACATTGGCACATGTACTCTTCATTTTTTTCACCTTTGTTTTAATAGTTAATATTCCATAACTGCATCTTCATTCATTTTTGAAGAAAAAAAGAAAAAAACTGGTCTGCCAAGCTTTTCGTCTACTAAAACTTTTGTGTGTGTGTGGGCATTGCTTCAGAGATTCAAGCTTCTACACACTCAAACTTCAAAAAGAGTTCCATTGTGGAGGAAGGAAATCTGCAGTCTATCTCAATCACAAAAGATAAAATAAACCTTCACTGGACATTGTGATGTGCAAGTTTAGTACTACAAGGGTCAACTAATTTATCATTTTTTAACACGTTTCCCTTCAGCTCTGAAAAAATAAATCAATCTTGAATTCTATGTATGAGATGTTTGCATTTCAGATAATTGAGACTTGGTTGATTCAACCATTCTTCTGATATGATGAATGTGCAGTTTTTCCATTTGCAACTATTTATGGAGGGAAAATGACATTTGATTCAGGACACTGGGAACATTGGAAAAAAAAAAAAAATTATGATTACAAAAAAATCTTTCCGCCTTCCGTTTTCGGAAATTTTTCCTCCATTTTCAAGCTGAAACACAATCAGTTATTGAACAAAATTATTTTACAACACTCAGCAGATGGAATATCGCGTGAGAGAAAAATTACAATTACAAATTAAATCTGCAGTTCGTCTAACTTTTATTTTCGAAAATAATTATCTTTAGTTTCGAGAACAGTGCAAATGATGACAACAAAGTCAGAGTTTCTCCAATCTGCGGAAGAAACTTGTGCCTAAAGTTTACATGGAAATTTTTGCTCCGTCAAACTTCCGATATCGGAAATTGTTGTCTACACTTTCAAGATGAAATACCAACATTTATGCAATAAATTGATATTTAGTAACAATGCTAGACAGAGGGAAACTTTGCAAGAAAAAGAAATTACGATCGCGGGAAAAATTTTCACTCCATTTAACTTTCGTTTTCGGAAGTTCTGAAAAACGGAATACCTTTCCCTTGACAGAAAACGACCCCCCCCCCTCTTACACACACACACACACACTAATCCTCCAAAAAAAAAACATTTTCAGTTTGGTTTTTTTTTTGCATTGATCTCGAGTATAACCGAAATATGGCGAAAAAAGCGGAATTCCGTGAATCCGAAGAAGTATCTCATGCTTGATTCCTAACAGTCCGCCATATACAAAGCAAACTGCTCATGCGGCTACATATGGAAGCCGATTCATGTGTCCATAAACTGATTATGTTCCCAACATGAACGATGTATTCAATTGCGTATTCGGAACTCTGAAAGATCGTTTTCTAGCGCACGTATTTTGCAAAGGATATGTTTTTAACGCGCGAATTTTGCGAGTGGTCCAAAAACGGACCCAATATTATATATATATATATTTTTCTTAAAATTTCTTCAGGCAGGAGGCGGGTAACAACTTTATTTTGGCGGGAGTTTAAAGTTTTCTGCGGGAATCCCGCCTTGAATTTTAACCCCTGATACAATAATCAGGAAGTTTATTCTAAAGAAAAAGATCCTCTTTAAAAATAAAATATTTCAGAAAAAAGTTTCTGATTACAGTATTGTATTTATAAACTGCCGGACAATTGCTAAGGACGGATGACAATAGCAACGATAGCAACCATAAAATGGAAGGCAGGAAAATTTGGAAATTAGCATAAGTGCGGGATACGGTAAGACGTGTTGTGCGTATGCAAATTTTGGAATGCCAAACTTGTTCGTGACGTCATAGCGCTGATAAGAGATATAAAGGATTTGACGCGTATTGACCGTTGTTGTTCAAACGCAAAGTTGAAAGGGAAAGAATCAATTGACGAACCTGCAATTTTCAGTATGTCTTCCCGACATCACCTAGATGATTTTACGCCTGGCCGTATTATTGGCAAGATTGAAGAAGGGCGAAAAATAACAGATGTTGCCAGGGAGTTCGACGTCAGCCACAGTGTTGTTTCAAGGCTTTGGAAATCATTTCAAACAAATGGAGAGTGTAGCAAACGTCACGGGGGAGGTCGTGTTTGCAGTACGACACCTGCTGAAGATCGGTACATAGTGCTATCAACAAAAAGACACCGGTGCAGCACAGCTAGTGAGGTAGCAAATCAGTTTATGGCTGCTACTGGCAAGCGGATTTCCCGAAAAACTGTCGACAGACGTTTGCATGAAGGAGGACTATACGCCCACCGTCCTGTTGTGTGCATCCCATTGTCCAGACGTCACCGTACTGCCCGTTTGCAATGGTGCCATCAACATCGCAATTGGACTGATAACGACTGGTCTGCTGTCCTTTTCTCAGATGAGAGTAGATACAGTCTATCGTCTGATTGTCGACGACAACTGATCTTGAGGTACTGCTGAGGTACTTCTCGCTGAGGTACTGCATATTGTCCAGCAAACATACAGGAAAGGGACCGATATCCGACATGTAGTGTCATGGTATGGGCTGGCATCATGATCAATGGCCGTACGTCCCTCTATGTGCTTCCAACTGGGACTATGACTGGCCAACGATACATTAATGATGTTCTGCTACCTCATGTTCGCATGTTCCGTGGTGCTGTCGGTGATAGATTCATTTTCATGGACGACAACGCAACATGTCATCGAACAGTCGCTGTCCAGGAGTGTCTTGAGAGCGAAGATATTCAACGCCTCGTATGGCCAGCACGTTCTCCAGATCTGAATCCCATTGAACGTGTGTGGGATGCTTTGGGGAGAAGTCTTGCTGGTTGCCAATGCCCTCCAATAAACAAGGACACCCTCATCCGTGCACTGACAGAGGAATGGGATAAATTACCCCAACAGCTGCTTGATAATGTTGTGCAAAGCATGACACGACGTGTGGAATCTTGCATTGCCCTCCATGGTGGCCATATCCCGTATTGACATCTTACGCCGGAACGCCTGCTGACGGTAATTGCATTTTTTTCACGTTTACGTATTCTGCACAAAATGGCCTGTTTGTCCCTCGAACACGTTCCAAAGCCTTCTGGATTTCAGAGCACAATAAATTGTCTTTCTTGTAATGTCCTGGCATTCTGACATTATTTTATTTCACTTGGCATCCAACCACACTTACTTTTTTATGCGCTATATAGCCGTTTATGATCCGTCCTTAGCAGTTGTCCAGCAGTGTACTATGCTGTAATCAGGAAGTTTCCAGGGCACAAAATTTTCTGTCACCCGCTTGCCAATGCCGATCAAAAATAAATTTTTTTGGCGAGGAAAAAATTAATTTCAGGTGTTTTCTATTCAACTTCGTCAAAAATATGTTGCCGACGTCTGGCAGGTCCCATTTGTTTACGCTTGTACGACTATCGAATCCGCCGGCTGTCATAGGTGAGAGTTATTACCCATATCTACGCCCCGCCCCATACGGGAGAGAGCGCAGTTGAGGACACAACTGGAAAAATGAAAGAACAGTATCCTATAGTTAATTTGCATTTTGACTGAAGCGCGAACTCAATCCATCACTTACTGTCGCGTCGGTAATGATAAAAGATGTTAGGCTTAGATAGTCGTGACGCAATTTGGAAGAAAAAAAAAAATACGGTACCTTGGCTTTGCTATGCAAAATATGAAAATTTTGTTACTTTTCCCCAGCTATATGTTGGACAGGGAAAGCTATGAATAAATAACAGCCATACAAGATAGCTGCAAAAAATGTAAATAAACTGGAAGTGGCTTTCCCACCGAACATCGGCCACGTATTTTTGACAAAGTTGTATGAATAAAGAAAAAAGAATGTAAAAAAATATAATTTCCGCTAAAATATCCGCTAAAAATACACTATTAGAAATGCTTAAGCTGCGGGGCGAGGAAGCTATGGATACTAACAGTCGCACACGAGAGCCGTGAAAGCGTAAACAAACAGGAAGGCACTTTCGCGCCGAACAGTGGCCACATATTGGTTAGGTTCTAACAAATTATCACTTAATATTTTAAAAACCAACTCTGTATATTTCCGAAATGTTCATAAAAGAGAGGACTGATTATCAAATTATTCTAAAATCGTTAAAACAAACATTTTACACAATTATCAAATATCACCTTCTTCATAAATAGCAATTGTTCGGCGATGCTGTGACAGGAATGGCAACACAACAGATCGTAGAATGTCGTCGACGTACCGCTGAGTCGTGAGGGTGGTGCGGGTATGAGACTAACTAAAGCCTTTACAAAGGAAATGCTGAATGGTGAAACTTCTCTTTTTTTTTTTTTTTTTATAGTTACAACAAAATAAAATTAGAAAACAGATTCACTCGTTTGCTTAAAAATTCATAAAACTAGCCCGTTGATCTCGTTGATTTATCATGAAATAAGAATTGATGGGTGTTTACGGACTGGAGGAATACTTTTCTTTTTGCGAGTGAACAATTCTGAGGGAGCAGTCTCCTGCTCCCTCAGAAATTGTGACTTTGCTCTTTCCGGGTTATCTGATAGCTGCGCGTCGCGTCCCCTCGGGAGCCAACAAAATAAGCCCTGCAA
Organism: Macrothele yani; assembly: GCA_039090855.1. Classification (NCBI taxonomy): domain Eukaryota; kingdom Metazoa; phylum Arthropoda; class Arachnida; order Araneae; family Macrothelidae; genus Macrothele; species Macrothele yani. The sequence continues at coordinate 73,187,249 of CM077032.1, read as the reverse complement.
CATTCCACCCTCGAGAACGGAGTCCCCTCGTAATCCCATCCCTCCCACCCGCCATGGTTACGGATGTGCCTTGACCACCCACCCACACAGCACTGACATTTCGTCTACAGGAGGAAGGCGGGGGTGGGGGAAATGGAAACGGTACTTGGATTCATTTATTTGTCCGCAGATTTGTTAAGCAAAGCTGCAGAAAAGAATAAGAGAGGGCCTTTTTTTGTGTGTGTGTGTGTGCAAATTATGTCGGAAAAGAAAAGAGTAAATTGATCTGCAAGATTTGTTGAGCGATCTGCGTTGCACTGCTGTTTCTGCGACCGGGCTCCCAATTACCGTACGAGCGCGCTATCCGTTGCACCATCCACGACAACGAATTCACAAGCATCTGTGTGTTAAGAGCATCGGAATATTCTCCGACCGCATTCTTATTCAATGCAGATTCTGCTGCCATCTAGTGTTGTTAAGTAAATCTCCAGTTATTTAGATATTCAGAGTTGAAGATATATTCTTATAATACGTGGTGTAAATACGTCATGATAATTAACACAGCAATCACACATCGCCGAATTGACTGTAATTACTGTTTCACTCGTGAATTAAATGTATCGCACAGTAGGTTTTTCTGGTAGTGGGCTTTTTTTTTTTTTTTTTTTTCGTGTTGTTGCTGTTACTAATAAGTTGTGGCTCCAGTAGACTGCAACACAAGCTAAATTTTATTTTATTTTATTCCACAGATGCCACGTTATTGCTGTGTTCCAAACTGTTCATCCAATTGCCCAGGGCAACCATACGTTACAGTCTTTCGCTTTCCGAAGGATGAACAAAGTATACAGCTGTGGAAGAAAAAAATTCCAAGGGATTTTGTTGTAAATAAAGATACTGTTGTGTGCATAAAGCATTTTCCTGAAAAGTTCATTGTTCGCTCAGACGTTGTGCGTAATAGAGAAGGAAAATATGTTGAATATCCACGGGTGATTCCCAAATTAACTGCAGATGCTTATCCATGTATTTTTGACAGTGAAAATTACCCCAAATATGAAGAAGTAAAACCTCCAACAGCAACTCTTGGTGACGAAGCTGTAGAGAATTTCAATAAACAGGATAAAAATCATTCACTTGAAGGACTGAAAACTAAATTAAGTATTCCAAGTGAAAATTGGTTATTTCAGTTTCTGCAGGAAAACAAGGTACTAGTTCATACTTGTGGTGACTGTATATTCTTTCTTTTCATGAATTGCAGTGGAGATCTTAAAATTATTAATTCCTTGTTTGAAAAGTCACAGTATTACTGTAACCATTCAGAAGTTTACGTGCCTACAATTACTTTAATGAGAGTAATGAAAAACTTACCTTTACTAGAAGGTCTGTTCTCTTTGAAAAAGATACATTTCATTGCACGTTTTTTCCCCATTTTAATTTCTACAGTTGGTTTGGGCTTTTGGTGCGACGGTTTTATGTTGTTTTCAACTTGTTCATTTATTTGACTGAGTGAGTAATTTATTAATCCATGCTGCCGCAATGATACTTGATCCAAGAAACCTCTTTTTTACTTAAAAACCTATAATTTCACTGATGTTAAATAAAAACATCAGTGAAATCACACTGTGATAGCAGGGCTGATAGATACCACCTAGCCTCCTGAAGACAACCCTGGCCGGGTAGAAAGCTGCTAGAGGCAATCTACATTGGGAACGGCAGAGGTGTGGTGCATGAGTGAGATGAGTTTGTAAATATAGGGCAATGAGATAAGTTTGTTGTAAATAATTGTCATAATATCTCATGTGATTCTATCATAAAGTTCACATACAATTACGTGACCACAAGGTTCTTTAGGAAGACTCTTTGATGTCTGTAAGTTCTGTTTTACACGTTCTGTAAAGTGGATACAGTCTGTGGTGTTGCATTAACTTATTCAACTAAAATATAAATCGGCTAGAAGTCCTAAAGATGTTACTTACGGAAGTGCGTGTTCAGTCCAGCGTCAGTAGTTATTGAGTTTCTTTGTCCAACGTTGTATCTTGCTTCAATATGGTTAGGGTTAGCTCGAGAGCCATTTCGTTATAAGTTGTACCCTACTTCGGATATGTCCAGATGTTAGGGTTAGTTCCGTTCTTAAGAATCTTTATTATATGTTAGCTCCGTTCTCAAGAATCTTTAATTATTATCTGGAAACCTTTACCCATTCAATATGATGTCGATACAGCCAGAACGGAGCTAACCCTAACATCTGGACATATCCGAAGTAGGGTACAACTTATAATGAAATGGCTCTCGAACTAACCCTAACAACTGACCATATTGAAGCAAGATACAACTTTGGACAAAGAAACTCAATAACTACTGACGTTGGACTGAACACGCACTTCCGTAAGTAACATCTTTGGGACTTCTAACCGAGTTATATTTTAATTGAATAAGTTAGTGCACCACCACAGACTGTATCCACTTTACAGAACGTGTAAAACAGAACTTACAGACGTCAAAGCATCTTCCTGAAGTAAATAATTGTATTATAGGTTTTAAAATTTTTTTGTTAGATAGTTTTGGTGTTTGTAAATAAGAAGTTAGTTTATGGTTTGTGAATGTTCACGCAAGTAGGTTCAATTAATAGTAAGTTTTATAAGCCAATTAAACTACCGGTTAGGGTTATTTAACACCAGTGATATTATAGGTTTTTAAGTAAAAAAGAGGTTTCTTGGATCAAGTATCATTGCAGCAGCATGGATTAATAAATTACTCACTCAGTCAAATAAATGAACAAGTTGAAGACAACATAAAACCGTCGCACCAGAAGCCCAAACCAACCGTAGAAATTAAAATGGGAAAAAACGTGCAATGAAATGTATCTTTTTCAAAGAGAGCAGACCTTCTAGTAAAGGTAAGTTTCTCATTACTCTCATTAAATTAAAATTATTAATTCAGTTAAGATTAATAAAGAGCTAACGTTGCATTTCTATGTAGAAAAAAATTCCATCGTAATTACGAAAACCTTAAAACATGCTTAAGTTACGTAAGAAGATTTAATTTAACCCTTTATCGACAACAGCACCCTTACATTCAGACAACCACAAGCACCCGAGTTGCCTGAATAGCGTGAGCAATAACACCTCCATGCTTTTTGAATTAGCAGGGGGCATACTCAGTTATCATTGTTACCACTAAACAATAGGAGTCGGCCAGGAGTTGATTTGCTATATCAGTGGTGGCCAAATGATTGATCGCAAGCTCTCATATGGTTCATAGTTTGTTTGTACAGTCCACCCTTTTGGCGAATGTGATATCAAAAAAGTTTCACCAAACACTTCCTCTACTTTCTTCTTCAATTCTTCAGATTTAGAATAAGAAATTGTGAAACTTTCATCCAATATACACTATATTGACAAAAGTCACCATACACCTAGAAGAGAAACACAACATAGCATTTATTGACATACATTAGCACGGTGTCGGTCCACCTTTGGCCTTAATGCATGCACTGACCCTTCGAGACATGCTTTCGACAAGGTTTTGGAACACAGCATTATGTATGCACTTCCATTCAGAACATGATGCTGCTGCTAACTGTTGCTTAGTAGTAGGCCCTGGTTCCAACTTATGCGGAGCTCTAATTCATCCCATAGGTACTCTATGGGATTAAGATCAGGACTTTGTGTTGGCCAGTCCACTGACGATATGGAATTATCGTCAAACCACGCCATAAGAGTCCTTGCTTTATTTCTCGGTGCATTATCCTGCTGGTACCTACACGGCTCGGTTCCATAGTATTGCCACAGAGTTGGTAGGGCATAATTGTCCAGAATATTGAGGTAGACATGCTGGTTAACAGGTTTGTCCACAATAACCAATGGGCCGGGACCATACCACGAAAAACATCCCCACACGAGTACACTGCCAGTTTCAAACTTGACCGTAAAATCAGTACACTGTAGTAAATAGCATTCCCCCAGCTGCCGCTATTCCCACACACGGCCATCAGACTGATAGGTCGTGTATCTGGATTCATCAGTCCATAGGACCCGTTTCCATTGATCTGCGGTCCACGATAAATGTTCTTTACACCATACTAAACGACGAGTAGCTTTCCGAGTGGAGATGAAAGGCTTATGAGCAGCCATACGACCACAGTAACCAATGAAATGAAGTTATCTGCGGATGGAACGTGTACATACTGAGGTTCCAGCAGTTTTACTCACCTGTATACTCAGGTCTTGCACAGTACTCCCTCAATTAGCTGTAACAACTCTCCTGAGGCTTCGACGTCCTCTATCACTGATTTTCTTCGGTCTGCCGGTACATTTTGCTGCTTCAGGCATGCCATGTGTCTTCCACTTAATCAGTACATCCAAAACAGTTGACTTGGGTATGTTTAAACGCCTCTCGGTTTCTCTTATGGACAACTCACTAATATAACACCCAACAATCTTTACTTTCTCTAAGTCAGTTCAGTGACATTTTCACTCAACTTTACAGTGCGATATGATCGTGGTCAGCTGCAGGCTTGTTTTTATACCGTTTGCAGTTGTACCGCACATCTTAACAATGCAGTGGATCCGTTCATTTGCTTTTGAAGGGGTGTCCAGTGACTTTTGTCAATATGGTGTAGCACAGAAGGCAAAAGTGTCATATAGCACATTTTGGACTCTCGTCAGAAGAAAAATATCCCTGTTTCAGATCTGTTGCTTTGCGGCTGACTGCTTTCTTTGGATCCACATATCTCTGTGAAGCAGCTTTTTCAGAAATGAAAAAGCATGAAGTCAAAATACAGGAGCTGCATGATTGGTTCTCATTTAGAAGCATGTCTCAGATTGTGCCTCACTGAATACGTGCCTGATTATTCTAAACTTTGTGCAGACATGCAGTGTCATCTAAGAATTAAATATTGTAAAAATAAAGAATTTATAAGTAAAATCATATAATTTGAAAAATATTTTTTAGAAATAAAAAATGATTTAAATACAATGGCCGTTCCATAAAAACTGAAAATAAAGTCCACGCAAAATGAAAAAATATAGGTACAGTGAAATATATGTTATTCTTTTTCAAAGTATCTTTCCTCGGATGATATGCAGCAGTCTCATCGTTCAGTCTACTTTTCAAAGCATGTGGCAAAGGCATTTTGTGAAAGCTGCTTTAGTGACCCCTGTACAGGTTGAATAACATCAGCATCCGTGTTGAATGATGCGCCACGAAACTTCCCCTCCATTGTAAGAAACAACCAGAAATTGCACAGGGCGAGGTCAGGAGTGTAGGCAGGCTATGGCAGTACTGCATTTCGTAAGAAACTGTTGAACTCAAGCAGCCACATTTGGGTGGGTGTTATCATTATATAGGGTCCACTTGCCACCAGTTCCAGTCGCTTAATCGATGTGTCGTCCCAGACATTTCAGTTCCAGTCGCTTAATCGATGTGTCGTCCCAGACATTTCAGTTCCAGTCGCTTAATCGATGTGTCGTCCCAGACATTTCAGTTCCAGTCGCTTAATCGATGTGTCGTCCCAGGCATTTCAGTTCCAGTCGCTTAATCGATGTGTCGTCCCAGGCATTTCAGTTCCAGTCGCTTAATCGATGTGTCGTCCCAGACATTTCAGTTCCAGTCGCTTAATCGATGTGTCGTCCCAGACATTTCAGTTCTAGTCGCTTAATCGATGTGTCGTCCCAGACATTTCAGTTCCGGTCGCTTAATCGATGTGTCGTCCCAGACATTTCAGTTCCAGTCGCTTAATCGATGTGTCGTCCCAGACATTTCAGTTCCAGTCGCTTAATCGATGTGTCGTCCGAGACATTTCAGTTCCAGTCGCTTAATCAGTGTGTCGTCCCAGACATTTCAGTTCCAGTCGCTTAATCGGTGTGTCGTCCCAGACATTTCAGTTCCAGTCGCTTAATCGGTGTGTCGTCCCAGACATTTCAGTTCCACTCGCTTAATCGGTGTGTCGTCCCAGACATTTCAGTTCCAGTCGCTTAATCGGTGTGTCGTCCCAGACATTTCAGTTCCACTCGCTTAATCGGTGTGTCGTCCCAGACATTTCGGTTCCAGTCGCTTAATCGGTGTGTCGTCCCAGACATTTCGGTTCCAGTCGCTTAATCGATGTGTTGTCCCAGACATTTCAGTTCCAGTCGCTTAATCGATTTGTCCTCCCAGACATTTCAAGACTGAAATGTAATACTCAGTATTGACAGTAATTTGTGGAGGAACGGCATGCTAGTAGACTACACCTTTTTGATCAAAGAGAATTATCATCACCACCTTCCCAGCTGATTTGGTTTGGCGGACTTTTTTCGGAGGACGTGAACCTGTACGTTTCCAGACACTCACTGCACGTTTCATGTGGGGGTCAAAATAGTGAACCCATGTTTCATCGGCAGTTATTACTGTGTTTACAAAGTTTGGATCTTTAGTAATCATTTGTTTCCACTCATGACACATCTGAACTGTGGCTGACAATTGTTTTTTTTTTTTTGTCAGGTGATGAGGTACCCATCTGGAACACACACGATGCAGCAGTAATTTGTCGCGTAGAATGCGGAATGCCAACATTTTTGAAATATTGATTGATGCCACTATGTCTTCACATGTCATTCGTCGATCTTCTTGCAGGATTGCCCAAACAGTGTTAACAATATGCTCCGTAACAACACTTACAGGTCGACCAGGCCTAAGATTGAGTTCTGCTGACAAACGCCCTTTTTTGAAATCATGGTGCCATCTAAAAATTGTTGACTCACCCCATTTATCTTTGTAAGCTTTTTTCGTTAAATCGCATGTTTTTACTTTAGCCGTTTTACCCAAACGATAGCAAAATTTTATCACGCAGCGCATTTCACTTAACTTTGAATCACTCACCTCTATAGCTGTATGGTGAAATGTAGACGTACCTTAAGCAACTGCGCAATAACAAAACCAGAATCATCTGCGATGGCTAATAACAGTTGCCATAGATACTTCCTTAAGGGAGGATTCTCATTTTTGACACTAAAATTACCACTTTCTTTTTTTTTTTTTTTTAGTGTTTATTGACAAAACTATGCAATCAATTGATTCCAAAGTAGGTGCATCTATTTGTTATTGTTTCAGGTACATACAAAACAATTTTTAATAAGTTTCATGAAGAATCACGCCCGCAAATCCCCCTCGAACATGACACTGCGCGAAGATCGGCGGTCACTAGTTGGCATGATTTCTCCACTCCAGGTGATCTGAAACAAAAAACTCAAACTGTGTTTTACTCTATGCACAAGTAGTTATCGTTTGATGAACCAGAAAAAAAAAATATATATATTTGAGGAAATGGTGACTTGTCAAACTCAAATTATCAATTTAGCTAAAAAAAATTGACAATGTTTTTATACATAACTTATCGTGTTTCTGGTTCATCAAACAATAAAAGGATGTTTGCTGAACATGCAGTTTTACATTTGAAGTCGATCGGTCCAATAGTTTTTGAAATATCATGCCAACCATTCACGAAAAAGCTGTTTTGAGAAAAACGCGTTTTAAGTTTCAAGTACAGTTTACAGAGGCATATCGAGTTTTTACAGTATTCTTCTGCTAATCTGCCATACCACGGTCATACAGTGTTTTCTCTGCTACGTAGAACTTGTTTAGATACATTTGCTCGCTTCTACGCCTTGTAGGAGCCTCTTTTGTAGCCTCGAGGCTGCGTCTCGACGATATCTGCAGACGCTGTTGGTCCCGCGCGTTGACAAATATCTTTGTTTGCTCACCAATAACAATTCCTGTCGTTGTCATCATTTTCAGGACGGCAAAAAAGCCTTCATTAAAAATGCCTGCTGCTACATAAGCTGCCATTTCGATGGTTTTTGAGCCACGGTGAAGATGGTTGGGCGGGAACCGCCAAACAGTAGAATTGAAACTTTCATTGTTGTTTTTAGTGTCACCACCCAAACACCTTTCTAGCAACTCTCGATAGCAAATCTTTGTAAATCGGCTTTATAGCATTTTCGACATTTTTATGAAGTGGCGGTTCGTGATTGAATTCGTCCGGAGTTTTCTCAGCTTCGGCTTTGCGCCAGTTGCACCAATTCCGTGACCCCACTGGACAATAACAGATGGCCAATTTTGCGAATTTCGACTTGAAATTTGGTACACATATTCTTAAGACTTGAAATAATAAAATAACGTAAAAAAAAAATCAATTTTTTTTTTTCACAAAAAAATGAGATCCCTCCTTAATTCAGTTAGTCCTCTGCATGGTTATTTCCCCCTTTGCACTGTTGCCAACTCAAAAAAAATTACTCTCAGTTTTTATGGAGTGGCCTTTGTATTATTTTTCTGTATTTGTTTCCAAACCTACAAAACCACACACACTAACAAAACGCTCATGACGTAGGCTTATTCCTATTTAAATATGCCTATATCACTGCGATAAACCATAGTAGATCACAGTTGGGAATGAGAGCTCAAGGTAGATCTTGGTTCATTAAAGTTTGGTCACCCCTGGTGTATGTCATTTAGCCTTCTGACATCGCTCAGTTGAACTCTTGCTTTGTTTGTCTGTGATATTTTGCATTGTTTCAAAAGTGGAGTTTATGGGGGGGGATTTGTCGTAAAAATTATTTCATTTTGCTCAGTCCAAATAAACACAGACCTGCCAACTATTACAATTAGTATGATAAACATGCTCCAGTATGATAATGTGATTTTGCCGCCAAAAGTACGATTTTTTTTAAAGTAATATTTTCCCCCTTTTTAGACAGAAGTACGGGAAAATTTACGTGTAATTTGTTTTTCCCCCTCGAAAGATTTTTTTCATACATACGTACTTACATATCACTAAGCTGTTCTCTGCGATTCAGAGGTTAGCTCCAAAAAAAAAAAATACAAGCTACCAGATATTTTTACTTACTGTTGTCGTATCAAACTTCTCCATTTACAGCGATCTTGACATACAACTCGGTCTTCATTGATATCCATTACACACCGTACACAAGATCTTTTATACTTCATACTCATAATTTTTTTCTCATGCAGACACTCCTGAATCTGATCCACCCATGTCTTCCTTGGCCTTCCTCTGCCTTTGCTTCCTGCCACTTGGGCTAAAAAGATTTTCTTAGTAAGCATCTTATCACTCACTCTTTCAACATGGCCAAACCACCAAAGCATATTAGTCTCCACCTTGCTAACAACATTTTGCTTCACATTACACAACTGCAACACATCTTTATTCCTCACGCAATCAGAACATGTCTTGCCACAAACACCCCGTAAGTAACGCATTTCTCCAGCACACAAATGACTTTTCTGTTTCTTCAGTAGTACCCAGGTTTCACTACCATACATCAGAGTAGGAGCAATTGCACTTTCATACACAGCCATGCGGGACTCTCTAGAGAACCCATCATTCCTGTGAAAATCTCCCAGAGCAGCTATGACTTTCAATAAAGAATTCACTCACCTACTAATTTCACCATCCAATTTGTTCTCTCTGTCAAACATGCTTCCTAAATACACAAACTCACTCACCTGGTCAATCACAGTGCCGTATATACTTACACTACATTCAGTGCTACCAGTTCCTCTCTCAAACACCACAACTTTGGTTTTTCCCTTATTTATACTCAGTTTGAATTTCATGCAAACTTTGTACATCGGAGACAACATACTCTGCAAATCACTTTTGCCCTCTGCCAACAGGACAGTGTCATCAGCATACAGCAATCTGCACACACGGATATCACCAAGACATAAACCACTATTATCTATTTTGGCATCACGCATGCATGCATCCATAAATATATTAAACAGCCATGGTGACATTACACAACCTTGTCTAACTCCTGCACCAATGGAAAACCATTTTGATAAAACACCATTCACTCATACACAAGCTCTACTACCAGCATACATGGCTTTTACACTATTAAGTAGATTCCCAGTATCACCATATTCATTCAATACCTTCCACAAAAGTGTCCTATTTACTCAGTCGTATCTCGACTTATCGGTCCAGGCAACATTTTTCTAGATGTCTAGTGTCCCGTGGCGATGTTCCCGCGCCCAAGCTAATCTTTGCACCCTGTGATGTGCGGTCAGTAGCGGTACCCTCATGGGACGATGGCTTCTGTACCCCATAGCGAGGAGATGGTTCTGGATGGTGTGGCTGCTTACGCGTTTGTGTGCACCAGCGTTAAATTGCCGAGTGATTTCTTGCACTGTGGCCCGTCTATCCGCTGTTACAATGCGAGCTAGCCGACGATGACCCCGCTCATCCACACACTGTTGTCCATGGCAGTTGGCCCTTGCAGGAAAGGTTTTACCGAATTCGATGTACTCACGGTGCTCCCGTGACACAGTGGCTCGTGAAAATCCCAGCGCCTGCACGACTTCCGAGATGGAGTGACCCATTCGTCGGGCCCCGACAATTTGCTCACGATGAAATGCGCTTACATCCTTCGTCTTACCCATACTGCGTCCGACTCTTACTGGCTCCCGTCGCATCATTCCTTATATTGTCGGATCGCTGCATACGTCATGTCGTTTCCGTTTACAGGGTCGCCCTCAGCGCCGCATTTACATAATGCCAGCTGTCTCTAATTCAATTGCTCGTACGTTTTCATTATATTGCGGAATCGACGTACCTGAAAACGAATTTCAGTAGAGGGAGGGGCATTGATTTTTTTGCTGTTTTTTCTCCAGAACTTTTAGTTTACCAATTATACTACTTCTGGAAAATGTCGATACAAAATAGCGCCTGTGTGATTTCATATCGACGTACCTGAAAACGAATTTCAGTAGAGGGAGGGGCGTTGATTTTCATGCTGGTTTTTTTTTTTTTTCTCCAGAACTTTTAGTTTACCAATGATACTAGCGCTCGTGTGATTTTATTAGCTGTAAAAATCTGCCAATTTTCAGATTTTAAAGATTGGCATGTCTGCTATTGGGAAAATTTGGAAATTTTTCTCAGCTCTAAGAACTGCAATTCTGATTCCCTTTTCATCATACCATTAATATGGAAGTCAGTTTCAAAAGCTGAAATAATGTATACGACTTTATGGATCTGGCAACCACTACCATCGTCATTGTCTATCTATGACAAAGCTTATGGCTGAAGTTATCAGTTGAAAGCTCCCTTAAATTAAACCTTACATAACTTAAGCATGTTTTTAAGTTTTTATACTTATTATTAATGGTTATATGCTTATGTCCACATTTTATTATGTTATTCCCATCCTATTCCAGATTTTATCAAAATTTTAGGATCTCCATTTCAGTTGTCCATACAGAGTGAACTGGAAAATATATTAAGTTTGTTAAATGCTATGAAATTTCAATTGAGTGTGAAACACATATGAATGTGTATTCCCAAGCTATTGCCCATTGGTCCTTGCATATAGAAAATTGTGATCCAGATTGCACAGAATCTGGGCACTTTAATTTAGAACAAATGCAGTTTTTCAAAACTTTCAGTAGAAGTTAGACAAGCACTATGAAAGTATTTCCTTTTGCATTACCTTAATCTGCTATGTTATCTATCAATCTTAAATCTGCTTCTTGTTATTCCTACCTGTATAATTCAAAAATTATTAGACTACCAAGTATCAGACTCTTGAAAAGGCTTTCTTCTGGTTTACAATTCGCATCTGGTACATCTACGAAAGAAAATGAGTTGTACCTCCAAGGTTAGATGCAAAGAACTTAAAGAGCGTGAAAGATATGTACGTTTACTTATTGATCAAGTGCGTATAAAACCATCTATAACATACAAAGCAAAGCACCTTGTTGGCTTTAAATTGTGATCCAAATCACACAGAATCTAAACACTTTATTTTAGAAGCAAATGAAGTTTTTCGAAACCTCAAATAGAAATTGCACAAGCACTATGATAGTGTTTTCCTTTAGCATTATTTTAATCTGCTATGTTATCTATCTTAACTCTGGCACTCTATGTTAAATCTGCTTCTTGTTACTCCTACCTGTATGATTCAAAAATTATTAGACTACCTAGTATCAGGCACTTGAAAATGCTCTCTTCTGATTTGCAAGTCACAGCTGGTATATCTACTAAAGAAAATTAGTTGTACCTCCAAAGTTAGATGCAAAGAACTTTTAAGAACATGAAAGATATCTTAGTTTACCTATTGATGAAGTGGTATAGAACCATGTGTAACATACAAAGCAGAGCACCTTGTTGGCTTTAAATTGTGCTCCAGATTGCACAGAATCTGGATGCTTTAGTTTAGAAGAAATGAAGTTTTTTTAAACCTCGGGTAGATGTTACACTAACACTATGATAGTGTTTGCTTTTTGCATTATCTTAATCTGCTGTTATCTATCTTAACTCTGGCACTCTTATCTTAAATCTGCTTTTTGTGATTCCTACCTGTATGATTCAAAAATTATTAGATTACCTAGTATCAGACACTTGAAAAGGCTTGCTTCTGATTTGCAAGTCACAGCTAGTACATCTGCTAAAGAAAATGAGGCATGCCTCCAAAGTTAGATGCAAAGAACTTAAAGAACATGAAAGATATGTAGGTTTACTTATTGATGAAGTGCATGTAAAACCGTCTATAACATACAAAGCAAAGCACCGTGTTGGCTTTACCGATAATGGCCAGCAAGCTTCTGCAGTTCAAGCGTTTATGTACACCTTAGTTCTGCCTAAACACAAAGAAATAATAGCATTGCATCCTGTGACAAAAATAACTGCTGATGGCATACAGAAGGACAACAGAAATTCTAAAATAACTGCTGGTGGCATACAGAAGGACAACAGAAATTCTAAAATAACTGCTGATGGCATACAGAAAGACAATAGAAATTATAAAATAACTGCTGATGGCATACAGGACAACAGAAATTCTAAAATAACTGCTGATGGCATACAGAAGGACAACAGAAATTCTAAAATAACTGCTGATGGCATACAGAAGAACAACAGAAATTCTAAAATAACTGCTGATGGCATACAGAAGAACAACAGAAATTCTAAAATAACTGCTGATGGCATACAGAAGGACAACAGAAATTCTAAAATAACTGCTGATGGCATACAGAAGGACAACAGAAATTCTAAAATAACTGCTAATGGCATACAGGACATCAGTGCCAAAGAGACTAAGAGCTGTATGATATATTGTATGATTGAAGCAGCTATTCAGGACAAAACTTACTGGATTTTTTTAATGCTTTGGATTCCAGCATTAATGTTGAATTAGAAGAAGAAAAGAACAAAGAAATTCAATATCTAGACATAAAAATCTTCAGAGGTACAGAAAGTTTGGAATTAATACAGCACTTTGAAATTGAAGGAAGTGTCGTTACAACTTAGTGACTTTGTGATATGTTTTTTTATGCTTGAATTTCTGATATGTCATTTTGTGGTGCCTCAGGATATACTTAGGAATTGCCTTGGTGAAGAAAGATTTTAGTTACCACTATACATGTTTCTTCAGTAAATACAGTGAGTATTAACTTTTATGAAAATCCACCGTTGTTTCTACAGTGCATTTGGTACACATCGTTCTAGAGTAACATGTAGAGAGTTTTAAACATGAGAAATTTTATCAATGAATTATAACTTCTAAACTTGTACAATAAAGTTTGATGTGATATTAAAGCTTTTACTCAAAATTGTAAAAATTTACATAGAACAACATGGCATTCTAAATCAAACATTGAAGTTTACATTATGTAACTTCTGTGGTTTTATGCTTGGTAAAGGCTGCACTAACCAAATTTTTGCATTATGCATGATGATTGAAAAGCATCTGGCTGTTGGTAAGAAAGTTTTTACTGCCTTCATAGATTTAGAGAAAGCTTATGACCAAGTAAATAGGACACTTTTGTGAAAGGTATCAATGGTGTTACTGAGAATCAACTTAATAGTGTAAAAGCCATGTATGCTGGTAGTAGAGCTAGTGTACGAGTGAATGGTGTTTTATCAAAATGGTTCTCTATTGGAGCAGGAGTCGGACAAGGTTGTGTAATGTCACCATGGCTGTTTAATATATTTATGGATGTGGGCATGCATGATGCCAAAATAGATAATACTGGTATATGTCTTGGTATTATCTGTCTATGCAGATTGCTGTATGCTGATGGCACTGTCCTGTTGGCAGAGAGCAAAAGCGAATACCAGAGTATATTGTCCTGGATGTACGAAGTTCGCATGAAATTCAAACTGAGTATAAATAAGGGAAAAACCAAAGTTATGGTTTTTGAGAAAGGAACTGGTAGCACTGAATGTAATGTAAGTCTAAATGGCACAGTGATTGACCAGGCAAGTGAGTTTGTGTATTTAGAGAGCATGTTTGACAGAGAGAACAAATTGTATGGTGGAATTAGTAGGCGAGTGAATTCTTCATTGAAAGTCATGGCTGCTTTGGGAGGTTTTTACAGGAATGATGGGTCCTCAAGAGAGTCCTGCATGGCTGTGTATGAAAGTATAATTGTTCCTACTCTGATGTTTGGCAGTGAAACCTGGGTACTGCAGAAGAAACATAGGAGTCATTTGTGTGCTGGAGAAATGCGTTACTTACGTGGAGTTTGTGGCAAGACACAATCTGATTGTGTGAGGAATGAAGATGTATTGCAGTTGTGTGATGTAAAGCAAAATGTTGTTAGCAAGGTGAAGACTAATATGCTTTGGTGGTTTGGCCATGTTGAAAGAATGAGTGATGAGATGCTTACTAAGAAAATCTTTTTGGCTCAAGTGGCAGGAAGGAAAGGCAGAGGAAGGCCAAGGAAGACATGGGTGGATCAGATTCAGGAGTGTCTGCAAGAGAAAAAGATTATGAGTATGAAGTATAAAAGATCTTGTGTAAGGCGTGTAATGGATATCAGTGAAGCATGAGTTGTATGTCAAGATCGCTGTTAATGGAAAAGTTTGATTCAGCAACAGTAAGTAAATATTATCTCTTAGTTTGTATTTCTATGTGGAGCTAACCTCTGAATCTCAGAGAACGGCTTAGGGATATGTATGTATGTATTATGTATCTTCTTTATTTACTCATATTTTGGAAAAATACTCAATGCTTTAAAAAAAAACATATCTTTGAACAATTACTCCAACAATCGGAATAAAAATTTAGCCCGGGAAAAATATAAATTGAAATTAAAAAATTAAAAGTTGAAAAATAATCGATTTTTGTAATGTAAAATACCAGTTTCAAAAGAATTTGTGCAAATCTTCTCTTTCCCTCTCCCTTCTTTGATAGGTATAGTTTGCAAACTGAAGGAAAACTACTGTTACCTATACAATTGTGAAAGTGAAGCCAATTTCTCATTCAATTTTCTGTGAATGTCGTAAACGGGTTGCTAAAATGCAGTCGCTTAACATTTATTAGTTGAAATTGCAGTGTTAGAAGTAGAAATAAATCTTTTACTGGCCCAGCGGACCACTGGAATTTGTAAACCACTGGTCCACCAAAATGTAGATTGGGAGTTCAACGACTACCGCGAGCAACTCAACGGGCTATAAGCAGTCGCCCGTCCCTAATTTAGAGCCACTGACTCTACAGAAGGGAGATAGCCAGTGCCGTAAGACAAACACAACATCCATGCCTCACCAGGATTCCTACTTTTTCATAAAGTTAGTTTTAGTCCCCCATTGAACACTATTTCATGTGAATTGCTCTTTTGCAAAAATTACCTCCTCCGCTAGTGTTTTCTTGGGACAGAAACAAAAGTCGGGCTATATCTGGTGTCAGTATCTTCTGCATTCACTAGGGTGGGCGAATCCAAGGAAGATCAGGACACTTATTTTGCTTACTTCTGCTCATTATGAATGACGTAAAAGGAAGTAACAAAAAACAGCTGTTGCCGTTACAAGTCGAGGACTGAGAAACATTTTCCTGTATTTGTTGTTTATTCCACTCTTTACAAATCATGAGTGTAAAAAAAAAAATTTTTATCTTATAGCATTTCATGAACCTATTACTAGGTTGCAACCTGAAAAAGAAAACAGTACAGCTAGGTAAAAGTAATAAAAATTTATTTTTTAACTTGTTACAAATTAGAAAAAAAAAAAATACTGGCCATCAGGGCCAGTAAAATCAATAGTTTCAGTGCAAATTTTATTGGCCAATGGCCAGTTGACCACTGAGTAATTCGAACACTGAATTGTATGTCTTTTTTTTTTTTTATCTGTTCAATATTTTTAATGTTGAACTCATATGAGTCACCTTTTATAATGAGATAGCTTACAAATTTGAATGAAATATTTTTGATATCTGTATAACTATTCAAATCTAGCCAATATCTCGTACTTCACTCAGGTTTGTGAATAAGTTTGCGTGTTTTTAAAAGGGTCTCAAATATAGCAGGGATTGAACAATATCTGAAAAGTTAAATGCCAGCTGGGTATGTGCAGAAATTATTTACCTGTCTATGTAGTAAAACTTGGATGTGCAGGAAAATTTATATCTTTTAAGATAACAATTCAGAACCCTCATTTCTTTTAAGTTAAAAAGTATAAACTTTTTTACATGCTTTGCATTTCCATTTTAAGGGTCTGTATTCAAAATGTTCAGTGTACAAAAATGTGTATCTCAAGTTTTAAGATGATGATGTTGAAATTGGTATGAAATAGTATGATGATGGAAGTTGGTGTTTGAGAAATTTAGTGGTTCTTCCATGTTTCTTTCATTGAAGTGTTTGCTCTTTAGACATCGAAAGCTAGATCTATCAGAGGCATGCATCCCATCGCTGACTATAAACATCATGTGGAGCAAAACTGCGTATGGTTCCAATTTGTGGACCTAGAGCATAATGCTCAGATGGTGAGTCAAAAGTTTTGCAATATTTGCATAAACATATGTGCTGCAGCAGGTATGTCACATGTTTAAACCAGCTCAAGTCATGCACTGCAGTCAGTCAAATGGGATATAAAGTGGTAGTCATTGCTGTGCACAGCATTGCCTGTCGTCGTTCTGTCTGTGGTTGGGACACCTAAAAGATGAACAGCCACTACTGGCTAATTACGGAACTTTTGCTTTACGAGTTTGAACTTGGCCATAACGTTGCTCAAGCAACACAAAACATTTATCATGTAAAAGGGGAAGGTTCCATGGAAAGAAAAGTTCCACTCCTGCACGAAAAGGAAAGTTCCACTCCTTCTTGGAGAAACACATCACAAGAGAACCAACCAAACAATGAATCAAAGTCCTTTCTTTGTCTGTTGGTTCTCTTGCAACATGTTTCTCTGAACAGGAGCCATTCCATCATTAAGCTTAGCTGCACTGTGTTGTAGAACTGAAACTAATCAACTCAGAGATATTTTCTTACTTATGGCCCATTTCTATGGGAATGTATTAAAAAATTTTGTGTGGGTAGTATTCACTTTTAAAAGTTCACGGAATTATGGTACAGAAAATAATTGTGTGCAATTAGTTGTTATTAATGAAAAGTAATTTTTAGATATAATTTATGTGGGTAGTATTCACAAAATTTATCTTTTTATATGTAAAAAATTATAAAATATATATTGTTTCTGTGAATATTGTTTTTCATGTATTGAGAGAGAGAGAGAGAGAGAGTGTGTGTGAAATCATATTGTTTTTCATCTATGGTTTCTGAGTCATTATATATATATTGTTTTGTCAAATATTTAGTATATATTTTTACATATGTTTTATATGTAAAAATATAAAATATATATTGTTTCTGTAGAATTTCTATGTAGGAACATATATTCCTTTTATAGTCATTACATAACATTTTATGTCGTTACTGATATATAATTTTATGTGAGTAGTATTCACAAAAGTTCACAGAATTATGATATGGAAAATAATGTGTGTAATTAGTTGTTATTAATGAAAATTAATTTTTATAAAGACAAATTGTACTTATTTATAGCAGTGTTTCCCAACCGCTGGTCTGTTAGTTTTTTTCGCCAGTCTGCAAGAAATGAGCGATTTTTTTTTTTTTTTGAAATGGAGTAAAAGGAAATTTAGATCTAAATTTTTTTTAACACCTATCACGGAAGATTAAAGTAACCTTAGATCGTTGATCTCTTCACAGAAGATCCAAATTTGCAGGCTAACTCACCAGGAAAAGGAAAGCTTTGTTGTACTTCCATCTGATGCCAGTCTGGTATCTGAACTCCTGCAGGCTAACTCTCCAGGAAAAGGAAAGCTTTGTTGAACTTCCTTTTGCTGCCAGTCTGGTATCTGAACTCCTGCAGGCTAACTCACCTGGAAAAGGAAAGCTTTGTTGAACTTCCTTCTGATGCCAGTGGGGTATCTGAACTCCTGCAGGCTAACTTAATCACCAGGAAAAGGAAAACTTTGTTAAACTTCCTTCTGATGCCAGTGTGGTATCTGAACTCCTGCAGGCTAACTTAATCACCAGGAAAAGGAAAGCTTTGTTAAACTTCCTTCTGATGCCAGTCTGGTATCTGAACTCCTGCAGGCTAACTCACTTGGAAAAGGAAAGCTTTGTTGAACTTTCTTTTGCTGCCAGTCTGGTATCTGAACAAAGCTTTCCTTTTCCAGGCTAACTCACCTGGAAAAGGAAAGCTTTGTTGAACTTCCTTCTGATGCCAGTCTGGTATCTGAACTCCTGCAGGCTAACTTAATCACCAGGAAAAGGAAAGCTTTGTTAAACTTCCTTCTGATGCCAGTGTGGTATCTGAACTCCTGCAGGCTAACTTAATCACCAGGAAAAGGAAAGCTTTGTTAAACTTCCTTCTGATGCCAGTCTGGTATCTGAACTCCTGCGGGCTAACTCACTTGGAAAAGGAAAGCTTTGTTGAACTTTCTTCTGATGCCAGTCTGGTATCTGAACTCCTGCAGGCTAACTCACCAGGAAAAGGAAAGCTTTGTTGAACTTCCTTCTGGTGCCAGTCTGGTATCTGAACTCCTGCAGGCTAACTCACCAGGAAAAGGAAAGCTTTGTTGTACTTCCATCTGATGCCAGTCTGGTATCTGAACTCCTGCAGGCTAACTCTCCAGGAAAAGGAAAGCTTTGTTGAACTTCCTTTTGCTGCCAGTCTGGTATCTGAACTCCTGCAGGCTAACTCACCAGGAAAAGGAAAGCTTTGTTGAACTTCCTTCTGATGCCAGTCTGGTATCTGAACTCCTGCAGGCTAACTTAATCACCAGGAAAAGGAAAGCTTTGTTAAACTTCCTTCTGATGCCAGTGTGGTATCTGAACTCCTGCAGGCTAACTTAATCACCAGGAAAAGGAAAGCTTTGTTGAACTTCCTTCTGATGCCAGTCCGGTATTTGAACTCCTGCAGGCTAACTCACCAGGAATAGGAAAGCTTTGTTGAACTTCCTTCTGGTGCCAGTCTGGTATCTGAACTCCTGCAGGCTAAATCACTAGGAAAAGGAAAGCTTTGTTGAACTTTCTTTTGCTGCCAGTCTGGTATCTGAACTCCTGCAGGCTAACTCACCTGGAAAAGGAAAGCTTTGTTGAACTTCCTTCAGGTGCCAGTCTGGTATCAATATTCAGATAGAAATCTCTAAGTTTTGGGGTATTACGGGAAAAAGAATATCCAGGTCTCAGTGACAAAGCTCTAAAATTATTGGTAACTTTTTTGACTATGTATTTGTTGTGAGAATACCTTTTTTGCAGTTTTGGTAATCAAAACAAAGTACAGGAACATAATGGACATTAATGCTTCACTATGCCTTGCAGAAATGTTGCTGGAACCATGGCTCAAGAAGATTATTACAAAGCAACAGCAATAGACGTTGCATTGACCCCAGAAAATATTACATTAACGGTTAAGAGAATATTGTGGTATATTGATTATGGATTGCACTTATTAATCATTAAAGAACATTAGCAGATTAAACGATATTAGCTGTAATGAGGTAACCTGGAGTAATCTGGTATTTAAATTATGGATTGTACACAGTGATCGTTATATTGGGTTGTTGGAAAAGTCATGGCGTGCTTTGGCACCCGATGGCGGTTGGGTGGTTTTGGAAGTACTAGAGGCATGCGCAGCTCTGTTATCGCTATGGCATTCGACAGGTTCCAGTTCTAGCTGCAGTCTAAAAGGAATAGTCAGCGATTTGGTTGATTTGCGGAGATTTGACATCAAGTTGAATATGGAAGACCAAACCGTGCATTTTCGCTATATTTTACTTTTACTTCTGTAAAGGGAAGTTGCGTAAAGTGTACGGTGATAATGCTCTACAAGAACTTCAGTGCCAGCGGTGGTTCGCAAAATTCCGTGCTGGTGATTTTGACCTCAACGATGGACCTCGGTCCGGAAGGCCAACCGAGGTTGATGACGACCAAATCAAGGCATTGATACAGTCAAACCCACGTTACACAACACGAGAGATTGCAGACACATTGCACATCCATCCTTCAAGCGTTCACGACCACCTGAAGAAGCTGGGATACATAAGCATGCTCGATGTGTGGGTTCCTCGTGAACTCAAAGAAGCTTAATTGACAGCGCATATAAACATCTGCGATATGCTCATTAAACGTGAGGAAAACGATCCTGTTTTGAAGCTACTGATAACTGGTGACAAAAAGTGGATTGTGTACAACAATGTGCTGCACAAACGATCTTGGTCCCGACGTGATGCTTCACCTCAAACGACATCCAAAGCAGACATTCATCAGCGGAAGGTTCTGGTCTCTGTGTTGAGATTTTAAAGGGGTCGTGTTTTTCAAGCTCCTACCACGAAACCAAACAATCAATTTGAATGTGTACTGTCGTCAATTGGACAGTTTGAATGAATCCATCGTCAAGAAATGTCCAGAGCTTGTTTATCGTAAAGGTGTTGTGTTCCATCACGGCAACGCTAGACCACACACAACTTTGATCACCGCCAAAAATTATTGGAGCTTGGGTGGGATGTGTTGCCACACCCAGCATACTCGCCTGACCTTGCGCCGTCAGACTTCCACTTGTTTCGCTCTCTTCAACAGTCCTTGCGTGGTATAATGTTCAATTCAGATGAGGCTGTAAATCAGCACCTTGTACAGTTTTTCGCCACGAAAGACAGGTCCTTCTATGAACGAGGCATTCTGCAGCTCACTGAAAGATGGCAAAAGGTTATCGAACAAGACGGGCATTATATCATTGATTGATCTTTGTTCTTTCTATCAATAAATGACCTTTGCAAAACATGGCTAAAATATGTCAGGACTTTTCTGACAACCCAATAGTATACATAACTTGCATGAGATTCTTTCGCGGATTCGTGGAATTCCGCTTTTTTTTTTTTTTTTATCATTTGGGTCATCCTCGAGATCAATGCAGAACTGAAGAGAAATGGGGGGAGGGAGAGAGGAATTGTTTTCCGTCTGGGGATGGTATTTCGTCTTTCAAAACTTTCCAAAACTGACATTAAACGGAGTGACGATTTTTCCTGTAGTCGTAATTTATTTTTTCTCGCGATGTTGTCTGTTCCCAATATTGTTATTAAATGTCATTTTATTGCATAAATCTTTGTATTTCAGCATGAAACTGTAGGCAACGATTTCCAAAAACGGAAGTTAAGACTGCATGAAGAGTTCTTTGTAGTCTTCAGGCGAAGTTTCTTCCATGGATTTGAAGAATTCCGCCATTTCCGTTATCATTTTGGGCATTCTTGAGATCAATAATGCACAACTGAAAAAAAAAAATTGGGGGGGGGGGGTAATGGTGGGAAAGAGGGATTCGTTTTTCGTTTGACGAAGAGAATTCCGTCGTACGAAACTTTCGAAAACAGAAGTTAGATGCAGCAAAGATTTCTCCAGCAATCTTATTATTTTTTTCTCACGATGTTCCTTCTGCCCAGTATTGTTCTTAAATATCCTTTTATTCCACAAATACTGCATTTCAACCTAAAAATGGAGGAAGAAGTTTCCAAAAGCGGAAGTCGGTCGGAGCGAAGATTTCTCCTGAAATTGCTTTTTTTTCTTCCCACGATGTTCTCACTATCCTGTGTTGTTGTTAAGTGTTACTTCCCCCCATAAATGTTTGCACTTAAGCTTGATAAGAGAGGAAAATTTTTCCAAAAATGTAAGTGACCGAGTTTAAAAATTTGTCAGAATTGATTCTGAAGGTCACACCATTTATCTAAAGTAGCAAAAGCTTTGATATCATGCGTTCGTGGTCCTCAGGCTGAAAGTTCTTTCAGCATGATGGATAAATTGTCATCTGAGGGAATAAAAGGTGAGGAGGAAAGAAAAGTGGTGAAAAAATAGGAAGGAAATTATATCAACAGAAAGAAAAACTAAGAAAAGATTGGTGTGTAGCTGCAGAGTCAACGAAAGACAAATATGGCCATTGAACTTGCTGAGAAGAAAGCAACACGAGGAAAATTGAGCTGATGTTTTAGCAAGTACAAAAGAAACAGAGAGAGATGTTTAAAGCAGTGTCTTTTAAAATCACTTTATTTTGTTTTGAATTCAGCAATTTTATATTGTGAATACAGTGAACAATTCCATCTTGCTCGCACTGCTTTATATTCACACTTTCTTGTCGCATGTTCTGATTTTTTTATTTATTTTTTTTTGCCTCATTAAAAAGTTCAGCTTTTTTGTTCCTTGGTCAGCATCGTGTATGAATATAGAATATTTCAAAATTAAATGCTAGAAAATAGCCTTGAAGGTTTTGTTTCGGCATTGCCAGTCCACGAAAGTTTCCCCAACGTTTTGCCGGTCTGTGAATGCAAAAAGGTTGGGAACCACTGACTTTCACCGCCACATGATGCCAAACGGCATCATACAATACTTAGCCCATGTGGCGACGACACCGAACAACATCGTAATTGTGGCTTAATATTTAACTTCCTAAAGCAATCCGGCACTTGAAGAGAGGTATCTATTTTGTTACTGGCACTGAGAATGAGTACTCAACTGTTTAAAATGAGAATGAGTACCCAACTGTTAAAAATGAGAATGAGTACCCAACTGTTTAAAAATGAGAATGAGTACCCAACTGTTTAAACATGAGAATGAGTACCCAACTGTTAAAAACGAGAATGAGTACCCAACTGTTAAAAATGAGAATGAGTACCCAACTGTTTAAAAATGAGAATGAGTACCCAACTGTTTAAAAATGAGAATGAGTACCCAACTGTTTAAAATGAGAATGAGTACCCAACTGTTAAAAATGAGAATGAATACCCAACTGTTAAAAATGAGAATGAGTACCCAACTGTTTAAAAATGAGAATGAGTACCCAACTGTTAAAAATGAGAATGAGTACCCAACTGTTTAAAAATGAGAATGAGTACCCAACTGTTAAAAATGAGAATGAGTACCCAACTGTTTAAAAATGAGAATGAGTACCCAACTGTTTAAAAATGAGAATGAGTACCCAACTGTTAAAAATGAGAATGAGTACCCAACTGTTTAAAAATGAGAATGAGTACCCAACTGTTAAAAAATGAGAATGAGTACCCAACTGTTAAAAATGGGAATGAGTACCCAACTGTTTAAAAATGAGAATGAGTACCCAACTGTTTAAACATGAGAATGAGTACCCAACTGTTTAAAAATGAGAATGAGTACCCAACTGTCAAAGATGAGAATGAGTACCCAACTGTTTGAAAATGAGAATGAGTACCCAACTGTTTAAAAATGACCATGGTTTTGGGATAGCAGATTTTTTTCCCACATGGTTTAGGGAAAAGAAAGTAAGTTGACTCCCCATAGACTTACACAGCGTGCACTTTCGCTGCAATGTTTATTTTCCTGTGAACGTCACTGGTTTTACGGTTAAGGGAACTATCAATAAATAAATGCTTGAGTGGCAATAAAAGCATATCTGCCAACTACTACAGAATGTTCATAGTTTCTACGGATTTTGGTGTCTCACTACGGAACTCACTGTCAAAACTACAAATTCTACGAATTTTCATTTTGTTTAAGCTTTTTTTTTATTTTGCTGTTATTTTATGATATACATGGGATTCTCAAGTGGATTCGCAGAATTTCGCTTTTTTGTCATCATTTAGGCCATTCTGTAAATCGATGCAAAACTGGAAGTAATTTTGGGCGGGTGGTGTCGTTCTCCGTCTGGAGACGGTTTTCGCTTTTCAAAAAAAATTGCCGTAATCATATTTTTTTTCTCTCGATGTTGCCTTTATGTTAAGTATTGTTAAACATCATTTTATTGTGGAATAACTTTTTTACGGGTCTTATAGAGGTTATTTTTCACGAAAGTGTTGGTTGTCAAATTTTCGAACTAAAGCCTAGTTCGTCATCACTACGTCACGTGACATAGTCCTGATGACGAACTAGGCTTTAGTTCGAAAATTTGACAACCAACTTTCATGAAAAATAACCTCTATAAGACCCGTAAAAAAGTTATTCCACAATCACTATGAATAGAGGTGCCATAAATGCATTTACAACTAGGATCATTTTATTGTTTGTATTTCACCTTGAAACTTCGGGCAACACTTTGCGAAAACAGAATTTAGACACCGCGAAAATTTCTCCGAATTTCACAAGATTCTTTCGCGAATTTGAGGTACTCTGCCATTTTTGTTATTATTTTGGTCACTAACGTGATCGATGCATAAGTGGACAGAAATGGGGGTGAAGAAGGAGGGCTGTTCGTCGGAGGACGCATTTCCATCTTTACGAAACTTTCTAAAACGGAATGTCGACGGGGTTGATATTTTTTCCATAATCGTAATTTCTTTTTCTCGCGATGTTGCCTCGGCCCAGTATTATTGTTAAATAACATTTTACTGCTTAAATATTTCTATTTCAGCTTGAAAATAGGGGCAAAATTTCCAATACCGGAAGTCGGACGGAGCAAAGATTTCTCCCGTAATCGCACACCCCTCCCCCAGCGATGTTCCCACTCTCCTGCATTGTTAAATATCCCCAGTCCCGTAAGTTTTTACATTTAAGCTTGATAAGGGAGGGGGGACCCCATAAATGGGAGTGACGAATTTGGAAAATCTGTAAAAATTGATACATTTTTTACAAATTTCGGATTTTCTGTCTGTCAAGCGTGAAATTCTGAATGCATCTGACTGATTTTTACTGGTGGAAGTTTCGAACTTAAATCTTGCAATGTTACCTACCTATCATGCCCTCACAGGGGAATCAACTTTGTGTCTCGCGCACGTTAAGTTTGTTTTAGTGTGTCTTTCTTGAGGCGCATGGTTCTTTTTCACAAAGAGAGGAATCATTTCATAAAAAGCGTCTGTGTGTGCCGCGCAATAATACTAGTTACTCATCAGCAATTCTTCTCCTCACGTATTTAATGCCACGACTACCAAACAGGGAGATTTTGGTCTCATCACTCCAAATAACACTGTCCCATTGTTCCGCTGTCCAGTTACCATGGGTTTTAGTCCAGTTTAATCTTTTCAACCTTTGTTTGAAAGATAAAAAATGGCTTTCTCGTGGAATTCTAGCTTTTAGACCAAATTCCTGCAGTCTGCACCAAACAGTCCTTGCACTCAACTTCACATTGCATTGTGCCATTTCATCTTGTATACACCCAGATGATTTTCTTCTGTCATCTACGCACAGTCTCTTAATTCTTCTATCATCACTTGCTGTTCTGCACCTTTTCCTGCCTTTACCAGTCTGGTTTTGTAGTGACTGAGTCTCCTTATACCTCTTCAAAAATTTAGAAATGCCACCTTTGGTTAAGTTTCCACCAATTTGTCTTCTAATTTCTTCATAACTGAAGCCTTGTTCACTTAATAGTATTATTTTACATCGCTTTCTGGGCGACCAGTCAACTCTTTGCGCCATTTTTTTAATTTTATTACATTTTACAAGCTCACTGAATGTGAGAACACACACACACACACAAAAACAACTTGATAGCAATCACATAGCACACTGACAAATGTCCTCCTCTCAGCTCCAATACATGACATCAATAGCTGAATCCTACTGTGACCTGATTGGCTCATTGCCAAAACAAGATGACACCTGATTGGCTTTCTAAACACTCATGCTCATTGGCTACATTCAAATGAAGGAAATCTACTTCATATTAACCTAAGCAAGTTGTGCTTCCTTTTTCTGGTTATTTTGCTATAAGTTTTAATAGAATACAGATAATTGAACAAACTTTGTTGCATTACATTTTTGATGAAATTATATTTCCATTTGACATATAATTTTATGGTATTACTCCAAAAAAAAAGTGGTGTTGTGAGCCATCAAACCCCAAAAATGCACTTTTTCCAAAAGGTTTCCACAATTTTGGCCACTACTGTATATACACTAAAGTGCTAGAAAAACTGGTATACCAGTCTAATACTTGGTAGGTCCCCCACGGGAGCACAGGACTGCAGAAATACGACGGGGCATGGACTCCACTAGCTTCTGGAAATATGCTGTAGGCAATGCACACCATACTTCCTGCAGAGCGTTCCACAATTCGGGTGTATTCCAAGGTCTCGGATTCCTGTGCTCGATAAGCGTGTTGCATGGCATCCCAAATGTGTTCTATCACATTCAGATCTGGGGACCCGGGTGGGATTCGCAACACCCCAAACTCAGATGAATGCTCCTCTAACCATAATGTGGCGTCCAGGCACTTGTGTGGGGGTGTATTGTCCTGTTGGAACCGGCACAACCCATCAGCATGAATGCAGGACATGAACGGGTGTACCTCGTCAGAAAGGATGCGCACGTAGCGTTGGCCGGTCACAGACGTTTGTAGACGTACCAGGCGTCCCAGTAAAGTCCAGTTAAACACACTCAATACCGTTACGGATACCCCACCAGCCGGTACAGTTCCCTGTTGACAGACGGGATTCATGGCTTCATGAGGTTTGTGCCACACACGAATCCTTCTATCTGCCCGATACAGTTGGGAACGCGACTCCTCAGGCCAGGCTACTTGTTTCCAGTCATCAAGTGTCCAGTGGCGGTGTTGCCGTACCCAGGCAAGGCGCATAGCTCTGTGTCATGCACCCATCAAGGGGACTCGAGTTGGCCGTCGGCTCCCAAAGCCCATATCTTGCAGGGTACGTCGCACGTTCCGGATGCTGAAGCTTGTTGAGGCTCCAGCATTGAATTCCGGCGATACCTGCGAGAGTGTCGCGTGAAACGATTCTTGACAGCCGACGATGGTTACGTTCACCCAATGTCTTTTTACGGCCACACTGGTATCGTAGGTTGGAGGTTTTGCCGGAATTTATGTAGTCACGGTACACCCTTGCAATGGTCGTCCGTGAAAATCCGAACTTTGTTTCTACCTCCGAAATACTATGGCCCATCTCACGAGCGCCAGCTATGACACTGCGTTGAAAATCGCTTACATCGTTATTACTTGTCATTCTCATGCCGAAAACAGCTCTGACAGCTGGCAAGGATGTATATCGCTTTATATATGCACTGGCGGACGCAACCGAGTACGCGCATGGGTGACGTTGCTATGTATTTTGCATAAGCTCTTCTGTACCAGTTTTTCTGGCACTTCAGTGTAAACGCAGTCATATCAGAATAATATGACCACCAACCAGCCCTTGCAAAACTGCTGAAATTTCTACTACCCAATGTGGCTAGTGGAATAAAATTTTTGCTAGTCAGATGACTGTCCATGGAAAGTTAAAAATATATATATAATTCAGTAACTTCTTTATTTACATTTCTATGAAATTAAATCAGTGAATGTTGTTTTTTTCTAATGAGAGACCCCTCCCCCATTAACTTCATAAACACAGATGCAGAGCAGTTACTACATAGGATCATTAGATTGAATACAAATATTTCATATGCTTATGTTCCAAAATGAATGCTTTTTTGACAATTTATTTTCAGTGCTGTAATATCATTACTCTTACTATCTTAATTTGCACATACATAATTTATTATAGAGAGGCCATTGAAGTTAGATGTTTAATTTCTTTAATAATATTTAAAATAAAGTGACAAAAGCTAGGGTATATACACTGAGTGGCCACTTTATTATGATCACCCCCTCAGTACTTCATTGGGCCACCTTTTGCCTTTAATACTGCGTCAATTCTTAATGGCACGGACTCCACCAGATGTTGATAGGTGGTTTGTGGAATCTGAGACCATGCTTGATGAATAGCACTTTCCAGGAGTGTGAGATTGCAGGGTAATGGATCCAGCTGTCCGGTGGCTCATTCAACTTCATCCCACAAATTCTCAAGGAGGTTGAGATCTGGAGATTGTTGGGGCTACCTAAGCAAAGTAAACTCACCGGCATGTTCCTGAAACCAATCCTGTACAATACGAGCACTATGGTAGGACGCATGATCTTGTTGAAAGTAGCCATCCCCTATGGGATAAACCATTCACATGACAGGATGCACTTGGTCCACAACAATGTTTAGATATGATGTGCCAGTCTGATGGCGATCAACACGAATTAAAGGGCACAAAGCATGCCAGGAAAACATTCCCTAAACCATAACGTTGCCTCCACCAGCTTGAAGGATTGTAGCAATGCATTTGGGGTCCATGCTTTCGTGTTGTTTCCGCCAAATTCTCACTCAGCCATCGGCATGGCGCAACTGAAAACGTGATTCATCGGATCACATGATTTGTTTCCAATTATCGACTGTCCAATCCTTGTGCTCCTGTGCGAACTGGAGATGTTTTCTCTTTTAACTGCAGACAGCAAAGGTGTTCGAACAGGCCTTCGGCTGCCATATCCCATCCGATGCAGTGTACGGCGAACAGTGCGTGCAGAGATCATTTGAGGGGATCCTGATTGATTAAGATGGTCCGTAATTTGCTGCACTGTTGCCCTTCTGTTGTCTGTTACCAGTCTGGACACTCTCCGTTCCGCCCGAGCAGTCACTAGTCGAGGACGACCACACGTTGCACGTAGATACCCAGTTTTTTGGCTGACAGTCCAGTCTTTAAACACTTTAACAACAGCTGCTCTGGAATATTTCACGAATGCGGCGGTTTCGGTGATACTCGCTCCATGGCTCCGAGCTCCTACAATCATCCCATGTTGAAAATCCGTCAAATCGCATTTTTTACCCATCTCGTCACCCAAAAATCACCTCTACTACTGTCGCAAGCACTAAGCTTTCCCTTTTTATACTAGCCTCGCCCTCTGGCGGCAACAGCGTGCAGCCATAGATCATTTGCTTAAATCTGTCAGGTGGTCATAATAAAGTGGCCACTCAGTGTATACATAAAGTGGCACTAATAATGTTGATACAGTTTACCACTGATATGTACTATAGGTCTGATCTTCCCATCAGAGGTATCTGCCCACTACAGTTGAATAGCATTTTGAGGATCAAAATTTTCAATTGAATCTAATCATCATTAAGGCATTTAAAGTGTTACTATTCAGACATGCCCGACTACTCGTTTTTATGAGGTTCATTGCTGAAAAGACACACTCACGTGGCATTAGATGAAGCAGCGGCATCAACGACGGAAAACGTCAAGCATGCTATGTTAGTCATAGGTCCGCTACTGACGACGGAAAGCATCGAGTATGCTATGGAAATAGTCGGTCCTCTACGGACGACGGAAAACATCGAGTTTGCTATGATAATCGTAGGTCCACTACGGACGACGGAAAACGTCGAGTATGATATGGAAATCATCGGCCCGCTACGGACGACGGAAAACGTCGACTATGCTATGGAAATCGTCGGTCCCCTACAGACGACGGAAAACGTCAAGCATGCTATGATAGTCATAGGTCCGCTACGGACGACGGAAAGCATCGAGTATGTTATGGAAATCGCCGATCCACTGTGGACGACGGAAAACATCGAGTGTGCTATGGAAATCGTCGGTCCCCTACGGACGACGGAAAACGTCAAGCATGCTATGATAGTCATAGGTCCGCTATGGACGACGGAAAGCATCGAGTATGTTATGGAAATCGCCGATCCACTGTGGACGACGGAAAACATCGAGTGTGCTATGGAAATCGTCGGTCCCCTACGGACGACGGAAAACGTCAAGCATGCTATGATAGTCATAGGTCCGCTACGGACGACGGAAAACGTCAAGCATGCTATGATAGTCATAGGTCCGCTACGGACGACGGAAAGCATCGAGTATGTTATGGAAATCGCCGATCCACTGTGGACGACGGAAAACGTCAAGCATGCTATGGAAATAGTCAAAGGTCCGCTACGGACGATGGAAATCGCCGATCCACTGCGGACGACGGAAAACATCGAAGAGTATGCTATGGAAATCGTCGGTCCGCTACGGACGACGGAAAACATCGAGTATGCTATGGAAGTCGTCGGTCCGCTACGGACGACGAAAAACGTCGAGTATGCTATGGAAATCGTCGGTCCGCTACGGACGACGGAAAACATAAAGCATGCTATGATAATCGTAGGTCCGCTACGGACGACGGAAAACATCGAGTATGTTTGGAAATTGCCGATCCACTGCGGATGACGGAAAACATCGAGTGTGCTATGGAAATCGTCGTTCCGCTACGGAAAACGTTGAGTATGGTATCAAAATGTGATATAATTTGTTTATATTATAAACATCTAAAAATTATAAAATGCACAAATATTTGCATTTATTTTTACTTGTACATAGCTAAATTCATTATAAATGTTGTTTGACCATAGAAAAAAAAAATCATTATAAATGTTGTCCGTGCATAATTTAAAAAAAAAATCATTAGAAACGTCATTCAAGCGCAATTTTACACATTTGAATTTTGTCAGGTATGATATTCATTCACAAGTGAAGGGGAAAGTTAGACAAAATAGTTGCTGACTTGGGGGAAATCTACTGGCCATCGTTGGCTACTATATTAAAAAATTTACTGGCCACTACAAAATATCTGGTCGCCATTTGGCCACTGGCTACCGACATTTGCAAGGGCTGCCCCTACCTAATAATGGGAATAACCACCCTTGGCCCAGATGACAACGACGACACAGTATGGCATGGATGCAATTGAGGCCCTGGAACGTTGCCCGAGACACACATGCCCATTCGTACTGCAGCAGAGCGTGGAGGTTCCGGAGATGATGTGGCTGTAGGTCGGTGCATCGAACCTGCCAATCCAAGTAGTCCCACAAGTGCTGTATGGGATTGGGATATTTCACCGTCCAAGGGAGAATGCAGGCAGCACCCCCTTAGTGATGTGGCACAATGCATTATCCTGTTTGTAGACACTATCACCACCAGGGTAAATGTACAACATAAAGGGATGCATGTGGTCAGCGAGGATGGACAGGTAGCCATCAGCATTCATGGACCCATCCAGTGGTATCAGCCATCCCAGTTCATACCAGGAAACATCCCCCAGACATGCACATTGTCACCGCCGGCTTGTGCTTGACCGACCAGTGAGTCCGGGTATTGGTCCTTGTGTGTCTGATGGCGTATCTGCCACCGCCCATCACTTCTGGGGAGTAGAAACCTCGATTCGTCAGAGAAGGCAACCTTTTTCCACTGTCCAATGACATTAGTCCTATGCGAACTGCAGGCATCATTGCCATGGACCTGGGTTAACATGGACGCCTTGATGCAGCATTGACCCCGAAGGCCCATGCGTAACAGGGTTCACTCTACTGTTATTGGGGACACCTAATTGGCATACATGATATTCATTCGCGCAATTCCGCTTTTTTTGTTGTTGTTGTTGTTGTTTTCTTTGTCATCATTTGGGTCATTCTCGAGATCGATGCAGAACTGAAGAGAAATTGGGGTGGTTTAAAAAGGGGTTGTTTTCCGTCTGGGAATGGTATTTCGCCTTTCAAAACTATCGAAAACTGAAGTTAAACGGAATGACGATTTTTCCCGTAATCGTAATTTCTTTTTTCTCACGATGTTGCCAGTTCCCAATATTGTTATGAAATGTCGTTTTATTGCATAAATGTTTGTATTTCAAAATGAAACTGTGGGCAACGATTTTCAAAAACGGAAGTTAAGACGGCGCGAAGATTTCCCTGTAGCCTTCAGGCAAAGATTCTTCCGTGAATTCGAAGAATTCTGCCATTTCCGTTATCATTTTGGTCATTCTCGAGATCAGCGCACAACTGAACAGAAATTTTGGCGGGTAATGGTGGTGGAGAGGGATTCGTTTTTTGTTTGACGATGGGATTCCGTCTTACAAAACTTTCGAAAACAGAAATTAGATGCAGCAAAGATTTCTCCCACAATCTTATTATTTTTTTTCTCACGATGTTCCTTTTGCCCAGTATTGTTCTTAAATATCCTTTTATTCTACAAATACTGCATTTCAACCTAAAAATGAAGGAAGAAGTTTCCGAAAACGGAAGTCAGTCGGAGCGAAAAGATTTCTCCCGAAATTGCTTTTTTTTTTTTTTTTCTTCCCGCGATGTTCTCACTATCCTGTGGTGTTGTTAAGTGTTACTTCCCCCCATAAATGTCTGCACTTAAGCTTGATAAGAGAGGAGGAAATTTTTCCCAAAACGGAAGTGACGGAGTTTGGAAATTTGTTAGAACTGATGCATGATGTTCAGAAGTATTCATATTCTGAAAGTCACACCATTTATCTAAAGTAGCAAAAGCTTTGATATCATGCGTTCGTGGTCCTCAGGCTAAAAGTTCTTTCAGCATGATGGATATATTAATGTCATCTGGGGGAATAAAAGGAGAGGAGGAAAGAAAAGTGATGAAGAAATAGGAAAGGAATTACACTATCTACCAACAAGTAATTGGACACCCCTGCAATCGACGATATCTGCAGTCCTGATACACGTCACAGCCGCCGCCGTTAAATATCGTGTGGGAAACAACAACGCAGCCAGTCGCATGCAAGATGCCACGCAGTTCGGAGCTCTATGATTTTGAGAAAGGTGTAATCGTTGGGTATCACAGAAATGGCCGATCCATACGTGACATATCCAGCAAGTTGAAGTACCCAAAATCTACAGTGGCCTACGTGATTGGCAAGTGGAAGATGAGAGGTGACTGTCGGAATGTGCCCCGACCCGGCAGACCCACAAAACTGGGAGTTAGAGACCGACAGTGCTGGCCAGAGAAATTCGGAAGAACCGCACCAAATCGATGGGCCACATCCGCGAAGAGTTTCAACAGGCATCCGGGAGTTTTCTTTCGATGAATACCATCCGTAAGGAAGCCCATCCGCCTGTTATTGTGGACGTGCTGCCGCCCACAAGCCTTTGATCACCAAGTCCAATAGCGCTGCTCGGCTAACGTGGTGCAAAGAACGTCGACAGTGGACCGTTGAACAGTGGAAACTGGTTCTGTGGAGCGATGAATCAAAGTTCACCCTCTACCGTTCAGATGGCAGGGTCTGGGTTTGGCGTCTGCCTGGAGAACGCCTCCTGCCGGAATGTATTGTACCAACTGTGAAGTTCGGTGGCGGTGGAATTATGCTATGGAGGTGTTTCTCCTTGTATGGCATGGGACCCTTGGTCGTAATTCCTGATAGACTCAACGCCGAGACCTACTGCACTATTTTGGATGACCATGCGCTTCCTACGTTGTGACAGTTTTACGGGGTGGACCCATGTTACTTTCAGGATGACAATGCCACCTGTCATGTTGCGAGGTCCACCATGGCTTGGTATGGTGGCAATGGGGTTAATCGAATGGACTGGCCTGCGCAGAGCCCGGACCTTAACCCTATCGAGCACCTCTGGGACGAGTTGGAGCTTCGACTTAAGGGGTGTCCCCACCGTCCAAAATCGGTGAAGGAACTGACCTGTCTTCTCCAAGCTGAGTGGAAGAAAATACTGCTAGGCGTCGTACAACGCCTGGTAGAGAGTATGCCCCGGAGGGTCGCAGCTGTAATCGCCGCTCCTGGAGGCTCCACCAACTATTGAAGGTGAATAAACTTTGTTTTCCTTTGCTATCACAGGTGTCCAATTACTTGTTGGTACATAGTGTATATCAACAGAAAGAAAAACTAAATGAAGATTGCTGTGCAGCTGCAGATTCAACAAAAGACAAATATGGCCATGGAACTTGCTGAGAAGAAAGCAACACAAGAGGAAAATTGAGCTGATGTTTTAGCAAGTACAAAAGAAAAAGAGAGAGATGTTTAAAGCAGTGTCTTTTAAAATCACTTTTTTTTTTTTTTTTGAATTCAGTAATTTTATATTGTGAATACAGTGAACAATTCCATCTTGCTTGTGCTGCTTTATATTCACACTTTCTTGTCGTATGTTCTCATTTTTTCGCCCTATTAAAAAGTTCAGCTTTTTTTGTTCTTTGGTCAGCCTCGTGTATGACCTGGCTGCCCCAGCATTCATTTGCATGGTCAATTGCTGCACTGTTGCGTGTCGATTGCCCATTACCAGGCGACGTTCTCCTCTGGGGTTGACGGCCTTTGGGGCTCCACAGTTATGACTTGGGGAGGTACTCGGTGCCAGCGGTCCATTCGTGGCACACCCTTACTACAGCATCTCGCAGACAGCCCACGAAGTCTGCTGTTTCTAAAATGATTCCACCTTTGGCGATGTAGCCGATTATCATTCCATTCTGAACGTCCGTCAAATCACTACGTCTGCTCATTGTGCTCATGTAATGCATTATGGCTCGTCTGTCCTGGCCGGCTACTGAAACCTCCATGTGGTCGACCTCGTCACGTGCGCTATGAGTAGACTGTGGTTCTGGGGGGTGGTCCTATTATTCTGATCATCATCATCATTGTCAACCATTATCAATCCACTACTGGACGAAGGTCTCTCGGAGCCTCTTCCACAACGGTCTGTCTTCTGCCAGTCTCCTCCATGTCACTCCCGCTTACTTTCGAATTCCATCCACCCATCTCACATGTGGTCTTCTTCTGGGTCTTTTCCTGTCCCTTGGAATCCAATCTAAAATTTCAGCTGTCCATCGATGGTCTGTCCTTCTGGCAGTATGTCCAGCCCATTGCCATTTCAGGAATTTAACTCTGATCATGATGTCTTCCACTCTTGTCATTTTTCAGATCCACGAGTTCCTCTTCTTATCTCTCCTGGTTACACCAAGCATGCACCTTTCCATCCTTCTTTGAGTTGTCTGCAGCCTTTGTATGTCTCTTTTAGTTAAGGTCCACGTCTCTGCACCATACGTAAGCACTGGAAGGATGCATTGATCAAACACTTTTCTTTTAAGACATAATGGCATATTGCTCTTGAAAATTATGCTGTTTCTTCCAAAAGCTCTCCAGGCAAGTTTTATACACCGATTAATTTCTTCATCAATGTGACCCTCACTTGATATCTGGTGTCCGAGATAAACTTACGTGTCTGTTTTCTCCGGCTTTTCTCCATCAATCGATAAATCTTCATTTCTTGTAAAAGCATTGAACATCACTTTTGTCTTCTGAAAGTTCATTTTTAATCCCACTTCTTTACTCTTGTCAGCAAGTTCCTGGATCATACTCTGCAGCTCTGATGGGGTAGTTGCAAAAATGACTACGTCATCAGCAAAACGAAGGTGGGCTAGATAATCTCCATTAATCTTTATCCCTGCCGCCCCGGTGGCGCAGTGGTCTAAGCGATGGCCTCTGATCATTCTTCCGAACGGGGTCCGGGTTCGAATCCTGGTGAGGCATGGATGTTGTGTTTGTCTTACGGCACTGGCTCTCTCCCTTCCCTGGAACCAGTGACCCTAAATTAGGGACGGGCGACTGCTTATAGCCCATTGAGTTGCTCACGGTGGTCGTTAAACCTCCAATCAAAAAAAAAAAAAAAAAAATCTTTGTCCCTTTGTTTTCCCAGTTCAGTGATTGAAAGACATTTTCCAATGTGGCATTAAAGAGCTTCGGAGATATGGTGTCACCTTGTCTCACTCCCTTTCCAATTTTTATGTGTGTTGTATTTTCAAATAGCTGAATCTTTGCACTTGCATTTTCATAGATGTTATTAATAATATTAATGTATGCATCTTCAATACCGCAGGATTTCAGAGCCATTGTAACTGCTAATGGTTTCACCGAATCAAAGGCTTTTTCATAATCGATAAAACACGTATATTGAAATGAATTTTGCAAATTTCTGAAATGATCTTCTTTAAAAAGCTTTAAAAGTACGTTTCAGCATTGGAGTTCCTGTGTCATTCAATTGTTTAGTCTCATTTAGTTTTATTTATTTTTTTGTGTAAAATGATGGTTGATTTTTTACGCTTTCCAACCATGGATTGAAGAAGCGCTCAAAGGTCAGGACATAACAGGTTGAAGATGGGGTCAAAGGTCAGGACATAAAAGCAGGATTCATTCCATTGTCCTTATGCGTCATAACTTGCGTAAAAATGGTTCGATTTCGATGAAATTTTAGCATGTGGTAGAGGACCATCTTGGGACGAACCCTGTTGAAAATGGGCGAAATGGGGTTAAAGGTCAGGACATAGGAGTGGGATCCATTTCCATTGCCCTTATGCGTCATAACTTCCGTTAAAATGGTTCTATTTCGATGAAATTCTAGTATGTGGGGCGCGACCACCTGGGGACGAACCTTATTAAAAATGGGCGAAATGGGGTCAAAGGTCAGGACATAGGAGTGAGATCCATTCCATTGCCCTGATGCGCTATAACTTGCATAAAAATGGTTCGATTTCAATGAAATTTTAGTATGAGGTGAGTGACCACCTGGGGACAAACCCTGTTGAAAATGGGCAAAATGAGGTCAAAGGTCAGGACATAGGAGCGAGATTTGTTCTACAGCCATTATCCTCAAAACTTGAGTTAATGATTTCTGGTATGTTGGAAAGCGTATCATAAACAAAGCATTGCATTATTTTACTAACTTGTTATATTAGTATCCCTGACAGATGTGCTTTTATCTTATCTATAGGAAAGTGTTGAAAAAATGGATGCCCAGAGTCATGGTGACTATCAAAAGAGCGATGTGGATCCTATAGATGCCAAGCAATCAGTGGTATGTGATGATTCCAGTTATCCTGGCATTGTGCCTTACAACAATTTAGCGACCAAAAGTGCGGATGACACTTTGTCAGATACCAGTTTGAATGCAAATGATGGAACTGACTCCTCACCATTAGGACTGAAAATCTCAAATGTAACTTCACTAAAGACATGCAAAGATACGGCAGCAGCAAAGCCAGAAGTTCCGCCACCCTCGTCAAAGGATGAAAATCTTCAGCAACTGACCACTAATGCACTACCTCCTTACTCACCACCTTCACTTCCCGAGTCACTACGAGATTCTGTGCCTTATGAAACTTACTCTTGTTCAGATTGCGGAGATACATTTGCCCTAAAATCTAACCTAACATTTCACCTTCATCGGAAATCTGTTAAAATTACGTTCTTATGTGACTCGTGCAGTGACGTCCAGATATTTTACAACCGGTGTAATCTTCTGTCTCACATAAGAGCTCATTCCGACAAAGGGGAGGCTTCTGATATCAGGAATGCTTTCATTAAGCCCATTTCTGTTTTGGAAATGCAGCAGGAGATCCCCTTTCCTGATGAAGATGACATCACACCAATGGATACTTCTTCTGCTTCACCAACCAAACTCCTGGAAGTGTCTATCAGTGAACCAAATTTAGAACAGCCTCTGGTTAGCAGCCCTGAAGAAGATCCAAATGTTGCATGTTCCGAATGTGGTAAAAGCTTCGATGACGCTAAAGCGAGAATTGAACACCTCACAAACAATGATAAGATTCCAGTGGTTATATCCCAGTGCCAGAGGTGTTTGATTTTGTGCCCCTCCAGATGTAATTTTCAGGCACATTTGAGGATTCATATGAAGGTAAAGCCATTTGTGTGCCCGGAATGTGGTGTGTCAGTAGAGGAGCCGTGGGACACCTTCTTCAAGCACCTGAAGTTCGAATGCTATCATTTCTCTCGCTCTGTTGGCTACAAGTGCTCTGTCTGTAAACGTCTTGTGGGATCATCAGTTGCGCTTCAGAAACATACAATGGATCTGCACACCGAGACTTACGTAAAGTGCCAAGCTTGTCCCATGGCGTTTAAAACTGCTACAGGTTTCCAGAACCACAAAGCAAGTGTGCACAGTGTTGTGGATGTCCAGCAGAGGATGATATTTAAGTGTGTTTTTTGCGTCATGGTTTCGTTAACCAGAGAGCAGATGATGGCTCATCTGGACTTCCACATAAAGGATCAGGTGTGCCAGTATGTGTTCAACTGCATGGAGTGTAATAAAGCCATAGACTCAAAGGTGGCACTGCACGAACATCTGCAGATTTTTCACAGCAAACTGCTTAAAACTGTGTCTTGCTCCGGTTGTAGCGTGAGCGGTACAGGGAATTCACAGGAGGACAAAGCTGAAGACGGCAACGACTGTCTGCAGCCACAAAAAGTGCAATGCATCTTGTGTCACAGCACTTTCATGACGCGCCAAGGGTACAGCATTCACAATACGAAAGCTCACACCCACAGTAAGCGCAATTGCTTCGTATGTGGATTAACCACTGAATGCAAGAACGACATGGTTGAACACGGGCGGAGGCACTTAAAAAGGGGGTCGTTTATCTGTCTTCTGTGTCACAACCACGAGTTCAAAGATGCAACTAATCTGGCTGCGCATTTGCTTTACCACCTTTACCCTGTGAAATTCCCTAGTTACTGTCCCTTGTGTGATATGCCTCTGTTCAGTACAAGAGAAGCTTTGAGCCATCTTAAGAAAGAGCATGGTTTTAAAAACACCACTGATGCCTTTGACTCCTCAGAATCACAATCACTGCAAAGTGTAACACCTGAAATTAAGTTATGTCATATTTGCAAGCTAACATTTGGTAAGTATACATTCTGTTCTCATATTTAATAATCTTTCAGTAGAGATGTATGCCCTACTTTTTATGAATTCGTTATAACCATCTATATTTTGAGGTTACTCACCTTTATTCCCTAAATCTTTTAGGAGGTTTCCATCTCTACACATTTCTAACACATATTTTTCTTATTAACTATATGTCAACAAAATAGTTTCCATATCATCTACTGTTTCGCACATTACTAGAAATTCGAGCACGGGAAAAACGTCCATATAATAAAAAAAATTTATTTCAACTTGTCACTAATATTCCTTTTTTTTCTTTTTGATGTTCCTTATAATAGTTTAGAATTTTATTATGAAGATTGCAAATTTATATGAAAAAATGTTTTTATATGTGCAGTCATATGCATCATAAGTTGTTAAAGTCCTCCAATATGTAGAGACAATATGTATTAAATGATTAACATTATTCCAGTTTTTTAACTCATGATTCACGAAATTAATACAATAGAAAATAACTTTCGAACCTCTTGATTATGATGCGTTGAATCAGCAATAAGCCATCTTGTTATCGAAGAAGGCACGATTTTTCTTTCCTGTGGTATCAGCTTCCAAGTTGAACTTCGATCTTATAATTTCTTATTATAGATGATGGTTGCATGTTTCATTTTCCGTGGCTCGATATCCCAAACTAGTTTCAATTCCTTCTTTTTGGAATCATCTTCAGTGGGTATTATGATCTACTTCTCATACACGTTGTGTTTCGGCCACTTACATTGATTCTACTGACAGCGTCCGACTTTTCACGGCAGTTGTACTCTTGCGCATGCTATTTTTGGTGTTAATGCACATTCTTAGTCGTGTTTTGATATAATTGGAGGATATGAATTCCGATTTTAAATTAATTGGTGTTGCCATTCGTTTGTTGAAAATAATTAATAAGGTCTTTTATTATATTTCTGAAACCACTTAATGTTTTCGACAAATGTTGAATTAATATAACGTATTTTTCTTATTTACATCATGGTTCGAGGCCACACACAAAAAAATAATAATCATTTTCAACTCACGCAAACTCCACTCCCTTCCCTTCTTTTCCCTATGACCAAATTCGGAAGGGAGTCAAGTTTGCGTGAGTTGAAAATGATTTTTTTTTTTTTTTTTTTTTTTTTTTTGTGGCCTCGAACCACGATGTAAATAAGAAAAATACGTGAAATACTATTAAAAGTGCACCAATCACTTACCCTAAAGATCATGGTAATTTCTATCGACTACACACTTCCAAGCACGTCAATTATCGCAATGTTGTTGGCCTTCATAGGTTTACAGACATCTTGCTTACGATTCCTTCTTCCGGGGATGAAACATCGTATTTTTTTTTTTTAAGCCATATGAGATGTAACTATAAGCTTGTCAGTTCCATAAAAACCACACAAGCATACTACTCATTCATACAATTCAATTAAAAAACCATGTACATATTTACACAATTTTACATTCCTAGGTGGTTAAGCCTTTGTCAACTGTGAGTAACAAAATGCTCCATCTGTTTCAAAACCCCTGCCACTCCCAATGCAAGTGTCACACTCATTCAGCCCCTCACACACATTCCTCTAGCGCTTTCAACAGATTACTGTCGTCATCAGGAGGCAGGTGTGTCTCACCCGCCCACCACAGCTCAAGTGAGCAGAGCCATCGAGGCACGGGTCCCAGTCGCTATCTCTGAATCATTGTGTCTCTGGCGCCATCTATTGTCATTGCTGCTCTTTTTCCTTTCTTTCTTTTTTCTTTTTTTCTTTCTAATAAAAATTGAACAACAGCTTAGAAAGAAAAAAAGAAAAAAGAGCAGCAATGACAATAGATGGCGCCAGAGACACAATGATTCAGAGATTGCGGCTGGAGCCCGTGCTTCGATGGCTCTGCTCACTTGAGCTGTGGTGGGCGGGTGAGACACACCTGCCTCCTGATGACGACAGTAATCTGTTGAAAGCGCTAGAGGATTGTGTGTGAGGGGCTGAATGAGTGTGACACTTGCATTGGGAGTGGCAGGGGTTTTGAAACAGATGGAGCATTTTGTTACTCACAGTTGACAAAGGCTTAACCACCTAGAAATGTAAGGTTGTGTAAATATGTACATAGTGTTTTAATTGAATTGTATGA
The DNA here is from genome assembly GCA_039090855.1 of Macrothele yani. Lineage (NCBI taxonomy): Eukaryota > Metazoa > Arthropoda > Arachnida > Araneae > Macrothelidae > Macrothele > Macrothele yani. Next base: position 73,146,579 of record CM077032.1, on the reverse strand, counting down.
ATGAGTAGTATGCTTGTGTGGTTTTTATGGAAGCTTATAGTTACATCTCATATGGCTTAAAAAAAAAACGATGTTTCATCCCCGGAAGAAGGAATCGTAAGCAAGATGTCTGTAAACCTATGAAGGCCAACAACATTGCGATAATTGACGTGCTGGAAGTGTGTAGTCGATAGAAATTACCATGATCTTTAGGGCAAGTGATTGGTGCTTTTTAATAGTATTTCATTTATGAATTGCACGTAAACTATGCGCACTTTGCAGGGTTTTAATACCTTAAAAGTGCAAATATAATAATTGAGAAAAATACGTGTTGGAAATGTGTAGAGACGAAAACCTCCTAAAAGATTTAGGGAATAAAGGTGAGTAACCTCAAAATATAGATTGTGTCTAAATAGCACGTGAATAATTAAGCAGCTAGATGACATTTGACATTTGCAATGCTGTATGAATATATCATTATAACCAGTTGGGTCCATTTTGCGTTTATACAGTAGAACCTCATTTATGCACCGATGAGTCATTACATTATGACCACGTACCTAATAAGCTGTAGGACCTCCTTTAGCCCGCAAAACAGTGGTCACTCGGCGAGGCATCAACTTGATAAGGTGGTGATAGGCTGGGGTAGAAAAATATTCTGAAATCTGGTGGGCAGCTAAATTTTTTAGTGGCCAAACATTGGACCTACTTGCTGGGGGGTGGTTCCACCCCCAGCCAGAGTTCGCCAAAATGCGTAATTACGCGTCTAGGACGCATCAAAATTTTGCCAACGCGTAAAAATCCGAATCGAGAATTTTAAGCTGAAATTTTTTTATTTTCAACTTTTTATTCGAATTTTGTATTTCAAACGTATGATCTGCGATATCCTTTGTTACCTCAGGCCAGATCTCACGTTGAAGAAGATCCATACCTGGCCGTGGTCTGCTTGGTGACTGGAGCTATGGGGGCGTGACGTCAGGGAGACGTCGTTCGTTATCTTGACGTCATCGGCTCAACGGGAGCGCAATCGCTTCGCAAAGCTCCTGTCATTGCTGCTACAGCTCGTGCTCGATCGGTTGAGTGAAGTACGCTTTCGCAATCGCAATTCCGGAGCGCCTTGTGGTCGTGATTTGTACTTCGTCGTGAAGGTGGTACGTGGTCGTGATTTGTAGAGATTGAAACAGCTTTATCAGACACTGTAGTATCGAATGATGTGTCGAAACAGCGTACTTTAACGTCTTTATTATTTTTTTTTTCGGCTAGACTCAGTCCAATGGTGTAGAAGCAAAACAAAATGCAGAGAAAGGAAACAATGAAATCTGAAAAAAACTAGCGGTGGAAATACGAAAGCAGCCAACGAACATGGACACTTCATTATGAAATGAAGAATGCGTTGTGTTACATCGACTTCAAAGTTGGAAATTCATTCTTGTTCTTTACCAAAATGGTACAAAGAATTTCCAGGGATTACTTTAATTGCGCTTGTAGTGTTTACGTTATTTATGTATTTATATATGTTGTTGTTTTTAACTAAAAAAAGAAGCAAAACATCCAAATAAATTCAGTAGTAGTGAAATATTTTTTAATATGAAAAAAACCAGGGGTTTTCTGGGGGGTTTTATAATTTCCCGATGTTTTCACAACTTTTTTTTTATTTCACTCGTTAATTTTTCTAAAATACTCCTCACTTTTAAAAATTACCCCCTAAATTTTTCCAAAGGAGTAAAAATACTCCTTCAAGTTATTTTTTCGGCGAACTCTGCCCTCAGCTTATCTCTCCCTGGCAAAGAAAAATAAACGATACTTTTTTTTTTTTTTTTTTTTGGTCTGTCTCCCTGGCAAAGAAAAAATAAACGATACTTTTTTTTTTTTTTTTTTTTTTTGGTCTGGGGCTCGCAAATTCTTGAATTACTGTAATTTTCGTCGTTTATCCCCAGACCCTGGAATTTTCACATTTTTCTATTTTGTTTTTACCTTCGTATAATCTGTGCCGGCTTATAATTTACAGATTGTGACATTGAGGAAAACAAAATCACCGTATAATCTGTACATCACAAATGTTGATCCAGAAGCTGAATTTTCGATAGAAAAGTCGGGCACATAAAGACCCAGGAGTCTGAAGAAATGAAAAAAAAAAACTATCTTATTAAATAAAGAAATTCATTTTTAAAGGAAACTTTTTAAATTTATTTTCATCTTCGGACGTAAAAGAAGCTTAGTGGCGTGGCATCCATAGAGCACAAAATTTAACCATGCCGATGCAGCAGCTCTAATTGCCAATGATGAAACACTGATACAGAACATTGCCAATGATAAAACACTGATACAGAACTTGCCAATGATGAAACACTGATACAGAACTTGCCAATGATGAAACACTGATACAGAACATTGCCAATGATGAAACACTGATACAGAACTTGCCAATGATGAAACACTGATACAGAACATTGCCAATGATGAAACACTGATACAGAACTTGCCAATGATGAAACACTGATACAGAACTTGCCAATGATGAAACACTGATACAGAACATTGCCAATGATGAAACACTGATACAGAACAATTCATAGAAATATCATGTACACTCGCGTGTAAGTCTAAACTTTTGGAAGAAACCCTGTTTTCAAAGTAGGAGAGTCAGCTTACACACAGGTCAAAAAAATATATATATGTACAAAATCTTCACTAAAGTTCTTTCACAATGTTTGAAGGTAACACTGGTCATGGCTCAACCGAAAGAACAAGCTGGATTCAGGAGTGGCTACAGCACAATAGATCATATTCACGTATTGAGAGAACTAATTGAAAGAGCGAGGGAATATGAACTTCCATTGTGCATGGCTTTTATCGATTATGAAAAGGCCTTTGATTCGGTGAAACCATCTGCAGTTACAATGGCTCTGAAATCCTGCGGTATCAAAGATGCATACATTAGTATTATTAATAACATCTATGAAAATGCTAGTGCAAAGATTCGGCTGTGTGAGAATACAGCACACATAAAAATTGGAAAGGGAGTGAGACAAGGGGACACCATATCTCCAAAGCTCTTTAATACCACATTGGAAAATGTTTTTCAATCACTGAACTGGGAAAACAAAGGGATAAAGATTAATGGAGATTATCTAACCCACCTTGGTTTTGCTGATGACGTAGTCATTTTTGCAACTACCCCATCAGAGCTGCACAGTATGATCCAGGAACTTGCTGACAAGAGTAAAGAAGTGGGATTAAAAATGAACTTTCAGAAGACAAAAGTGACGTTCAATGCTTTTAAAAGAAATGAAGATTTATCGATTGATGGAGAAAAGCTGGAGATAACAGACGCGTACGTTTATCTTGGACAGCAGATATCAAGTGAGGGTCACATTGATGAAGAAATTAATCGGCGTACAAAACTTGCCTGGAGAGCTTTTGGAAGAAACAGCATAATTTTCAAGAGCAATATGCCATTATGTCTTAAAAGAAAAGTGTTTGATCAATGCATCCTTCCAGTGCTTAGGTATGGTGCAGAGACGTGGACCTTAACTAAAAGAGACATACAAAGGCTGCAGACAACTCAAAGAAGGATGGAAAGGTGCATGCTTGGTGTAACCAGGAGAGATAAGAAGAGGAACTCGTGGATCCGAAAAATGACAAGAGTGGAAGACTTCATGATCTGAGTTAAATCCCTGAAATGGCAATGGGCTGGACATACTGCCAAAAGGACAGACCATCGATGGACAGCCGAAATTTTAGACTGGATTCCAAGGGACAGGAAAAGACCCAGAAGAAGACCACATGTGAGATGGGTGGATGAAATTCGAAAGTATGCGGGAGTGACGTGGAGGAGACTGTCACAAGACAGACTGTTGTGGAGGAAACTTGGGGAGACCTTTGTCCAGCAGTGGATTGATAATGGTTGACAATGATGATGATGATAGGGCTGGACTTTCTTGAATTCACCCATGGAGTTTACTAACGGGTTTGTTTACGTTTTAGACCGCAACTTTTCGCATGTCACTGGTCGCTAGTTTTCTGACCTTTTGAAAAGTATCATGTAGTGACACAATCATATCATCCGCCGCACGCCCACTCTAAGTTAAAATTTATTTTAGTTTAAATTTGGCAATGTAACTGAAACATATCCTTTTCGAATTCATCATAAATTGCAATGAAGGACAATATCAGCAGAAAAGACTTTGGTCAAAATGGCGAAGGACGAACTAAAATACAAGACACAGCTAGCTTACATGAGATCCAGAGCATGCAACTTTGAAATGAGGCATGCATGTGCAGGTTTGTGCAGCAAGCACTGTGCTTCCCAACAATACAAAGGCAAATTAACTCCTGCCGTCTCTTCCTACAACTTCTTCAGCCTTTCATTATGACATCCCATTCCCCTCCTCTTTGCTTCGTACAAATTCCTGTACTGAGAAAAAAATTTCCGAGTCCTTTAATTACCCTGCAGATTTTTTTTAATCAAACGACCACAAAAACGTTTTTATTGTTTGTTTTGCTTTCGTTTTTTAAATCGATGTTTTTCTGCAGATTATACGACAAAAATTACGGTACATATTTTTCAGTGATGTTTCCTGCGGTGGCCCGGACAATTTTTGGGGGCAACCAGGTGACCGCATTTTTCAACCCCTGGTGATAGGTATCCTGGGGTATCTGGTACCATAATGTAAACAGCAGGTCTTCCAGTTCCTGTACATTTCGGGGAGGGGGGGGTGTAGCGCAAACCCTCCTTTCCAAGTCAAACCCACAATGTTCGATTGGGTTCATTTCAGGTGAATTTGGAGGCCAGGGCATTAACAGAAAGTCACCAGCATGTTCCTAGAACCACTCCTTGACGATTCTGGGAGTGTGGCATGGGACATTATCCTGTTGGTAATGGCCATCACCAGCAGGGAACACAGTTTCCATGAATGGGTGAACTTGCTCCGCAACGATGTTCAGATACCTGACAGCTGTCGGGGATTGTGCTATTGGGATAATGGGACCTAAAATGTCCCAAGAAAACATTGTCTATAGCATAACACCGCTGTCCTGTTTCCATCCAACAGTGCATCCAGGAGCCATACCCTCCGTTGTTAATCGGCATATCCATGCTTGGCCATCTACGTGATGCACCAGGATTCTTGATTCATCTGACCAGGCCACATTCTTCCAATCTCAGTGACCTTGGGCCCATTTCATGCGTTGTTGGCGATGACTTGCAGTGAACATAAGGACCCATCTGTGTCTTCGGCAATGTAGGCCCATGCGCAGAAGGCTGTGATAAACTGTGTGCTGTGACACATTGCCCTGATCATCACCGTTGTAGCTGCGGATGATTTATCGCACTGTGGCTTTGCGGTCACTGTGAACAATGCACGACAGTCTCCACTCCCTCTGGCATCAGTGAGCTGCGTATGACACACAGCTGGAGGACGGTTCGTCATTTGGCCATCTGTGCACCACTTTTGATACGTATTCACTACAGGGGCACATGAACAACCCACAAGCTGCGCCGTTTCTGAGATCGTAGTTCCGAGGCACCGTGCTGTCACAATTTGTCCTTTATTAAACTCCAATAAATTGACGGCTTTTTCCCATTCTGGCTCCGAACGCTACTAACCGAAAGTCGGTCCTTGCATTGTATACACTGAAGAGCAATTGAATTAGAGACAGCTGGTGTTATGCAAATGTAGCGCTGTGGGCAGCCCTGTAAACGGAAACGTCATGACGTATGCAGCGATCCGACAATGTAAGGAGTGATGCGACAGGAATCAGTAAGAGTTGGACGCAGTATGGGTAAGACGAAGGATCTAAGCGCATTTGATCATGGGCAAATTGTCGGGGCCCGACAAATGGGTCACTCCATCTCGGAAGTCGTCCAGGCACTGGGATTTTCACGAGCCACCGTGTCATGGGTGCACCGTGTGTACATCGAATCCGGTAAAACCATCCCTGCAAGGGCCAACTGCCGTGGACAACAGCGTGTGGATGAACGGGGTCATCGTCGGCTAGCTCGCATTGTAACAGCGGATAGACGGGCCTCAGTGCATGAAATCACTTTGCAATTTAACGCTGGTGCACAAAAACGTGTAAGCAGCCACACCATCCAGAACCATCTCCTCGGTATGGAGTACAGAAGCCATCGTCCCACGAGGGTATCGCTGCTGACCGCACATCACAGGGTGCAAAAATTAGCATGGGCGCGGGAACCTTGCCACTGGACCCTAGACATGTGGAAAAATGTTGCCTGGACTGATGAGTCGAGATTCACGTTGGTACATGCAGATGGCAGGATACGAGTATGGCGCAAACCACATGAAGCGATGTATCCCTCTTGCCAGCAGGGTACTCTTCAAGCTGGTGGGGGTGGCATTCTCATCTGGGGACTGTTTACGTGGACTGAAAGGGGACCCCTGGTACGTGTGACATCGTCACTCACAGGTCAACGTTACCGGGATGTCCTGGACGACCATTTGCTCCCGTTTGTGCGTCTTCAACATCCCACTGGGGACCTCATCTTGCAACAAGACAATGCCGCTCCTGAATTATATCCAATTGGTTGGATGAACACTCCAATAACGTGACCTTGCTTCCTTGGCCAGCTAGGTCACCTGACCGCAATTCCCATCAAGTACAACTGGGATGCCATCGAGAGAGAGTTGTCTGAGGCTCTGACCACCCTCCATCAAATCTTCGTGAACTGTGGGAGCTTATTCAGGGGTCTTGGATCCGTATGGCTTCCCAACGCTTCCGGTGTCTTGTCGAGTCCATGCCGAGACGAATCGCCGCCGTCATCAGGGCGAAAGGTGGTGCTACACGATACTAGACAGGTATCTCTAATTCAATTGCTCTTCAGTGTATGTACTGCTCTGTGAACCTCATCTGCGCCTGTTTGGTCTCCAGGTGCGCTCATTTCTCTGGACTGTGTGTGGTCATAGTGTGATGACTCATTGGTGTGTTTCTCACTTTACATTTTTCTCATTCATACAGAAAATGTCATAAATCCAAAAATTCTGAAGTGCCCTTAATGTTAAATTTTACCACTTTTCTTCTTCTTCTTAGCCTGTTGACACCCAATGCAGAGTATAGGCCTCCCCAGTCTTTTCCAACTTCCTTGATCCATTTAGCACCTCTAAATTTCTGAAGGTCATCTCACCGTCTTGTTCTGTGGCACCCCCGTCGTCTCTTTCCATCTCTCGGTTACCATTCTGTTATTAATCATCTCCATGTTTCAGTCTTCCAACATGTCGAGCCCATCTCCACTCTGATTCTTTAATTATTTTTATAATGTCTGTTATTCCTGTTCTTTCTCTTATAAGTTCAAATAAAGGTAACTTGATCACGCTAGTTACGTTACATGAAAAAAACTTTTACAAGAAAGTTTGTAAGTTGGGAGCTTTCAACCTTATCTTAGGTCTTCATCACGCCAATGGAGGACTAAGATTGTTGCCAGATTCTACATTTGAATTTTTCCTATTTTTGTTGCCAAAACTTAGAATTGATCTCCAGATCATTGGAATAATCTGGCAACAATCTTAGTACTCCATTGGCGTGATGAAGACCCAAGATAAGGTCGAAAGCTCGCAACTTACGAACTTTCTTGTAAAAGTTTTTGTCATGTAACGTAACTAGCATGATCAAGTTACCTTTATTTGTTATTATTGTTACCTGTTTTGCCCATCATCGTCATTTTATAAGTTCATTTCGAACTCTGTCTCTTCTTGTTATTTCTAACATTCTTCTCTCTAACGTTATTACCGATGCTCTTATTTGTTTACATTGTTGCTCTGTGATACTCCAGTGTTGAATTAGAAATAAATCTTCTACTGTCCCAGCTGACCACTAGAATTTGCTAACCAGTGGCCCACCGAAATGCCCGCAGGTCCGTAAAAAAACAAAAAAAAACAAGAATGTTTTCAGAATAAGATTCCGATGGATTGGTGATACAGCAGAGTAAGAGTGCATTCCCAATCTGTTTTTAAGTAAGAAGGGAATGAAGGGACTCCAAGCGTACAAAAATTCACATACATTAGCAGATTTTTTTTTATATTGGGTATATAAATAAGTTTTGAGGGATTTCCGTTCGGTGTCTTACTTATTACTGCTCGCATGTATTTTAAGGTGGCAACACTGCGATATCGCAGTACGAGACGCCAGCTGTCAGAGTCAGTATACAACGTTCGATTGAGGTGCGAAGACGTATTTGTTTTACTCGATGGAAAATGGCAACTTTCGTCCCGACAAAACAGCATTTGCGGGAAGTGTTAGTGCATTACTTCACTGTCAAGAAAAGTGCTACCGACAGCTATCGCTTAATGTCAGAAATCTATGGTGAACATTCCCCATCCATAAAAACATGTGAGTATTGGTTTAGACGATTCAAAAGGAACGATTTCGATGTCAGTGATAAAGAACGTTTTGGACCACCCCAAAAATTTGCTAATGCTAAATTGGAAGCTTTACTCGACGAGGATCCGTGCCAGATCCAAAAAGAACTAGCAGCAGCATTAAATGTTAGTCAACCATGCATTTCACAACGTTTAGCTTCCATGGGAATGGTGCAAAAATAAGGGAATTGGGTTCCACATTCTTTGTGGGAAAGAGACCTTGAATGTCGAAAAACCATTTGCGAATTGCTGCTTCAAAGGCAAAAAAGAAAGGGATTTTTGCATTGTATTATTACTGCCGATGAGAAATGGATATGGTACGATAACCCTAAACGGCAGAAAGCATGGGTGAAGCCAGATGAACCAGGTCCTTCAACGCCAAAGCGCAATATCCATGGTTCAAAGGTAATGCTGCGTATCTGGTGGGACCAGAAGGGTGTGATCCACTATGAACTGCTGAAACAGCCAGAAACTATTACTGGTGATCGGTATTGAACCCAATTAATGCGTTTAAAATTAGCTCTCATGCAAAAACGGCCGGAATGGGAGAATAGACACAACAGAGTCGTCTTACAGCATGACAATGCAAGACCACATGTTTCTCAACCTGTGGAAAAGTACTTAGAAAGATCCGACTGGGAAGTTCTACCCCACCCACCATATTTGCCAGGTATTGCACCATGGGATTACCATTTGTTCAGGTCGATGCAGTCAGCACTTTCTGTAGAATGGTTTAGTTCTTATGAAGACATCAAAAATTGGCTGGACAACTGGATCTCTTCCAAGGAACCGGAATTCTTCCTTCGGGGCATACGTTCACTGCCCGAAAGATGGAGTAAAGTTGTAGCTTCAGAGGGAAGCATACTTTGATTACTTTGTAATATTAAAATATTATTTCTGTTCTCCAACAACGTGTTTTGTTCACCTCAAATCCCTCAAAACTTATTTACACTATCTACCAACAAGTAATTGGACACCTGTGATAGCAAAGGAAAACGAAGTTTATTCACCTTCAATAGTTGGTGAAGCCTCCAGGAGCGGCGATTACAGCTGCGACCCTTCAGGGCATACTCTCAACCAGGCGTTGTACGACGGCTAGTGGTATTTTCTTCCACTCGGCTTGGAGAAGGCAGGTCAGTTCCTCCACCGATTTTGGACGGTGGGGGCACCCCTTAAATCGACGCTCCAACTCGTCCCAGAGGTGTTCGATAGGGTTAAGGTCCGGACTCTGCACAGGCCAGTCCATTCGATTACCCCCATTGTCACCATACCAAGCCATGACAGGTGGCATTATCATCGTGAAAGTAACATGGGTCCACCCCATAAAACTGCCACAACGTAGGAAGCACATGGTCATCCAAAATGGTGCAGTAGGTCTCAGCGTTGAGTCTACCAGGAATTGCGACCAAGAGTCCCGTGCCATACCAGGAGAAACACCCCCATAGCATAATTCCACCGCCGCCAAACTTCACAGTTGGCACAATACACTCCGGCAGGAGGCGTCCTCCAGGCAGACGCCAAACCCAGACCCTGCCATCCGAACGGTAGAGGGTGAACCTTTATTCGTCGCTCCAGAGAACTTGTTTCCACTGTTCAACGGTCCACTGTCGACGTTCTTTGCACCACGTCCATGATAACCGAGCAGATGGGCTTCCTTACGGATAGTATTCATCAAAAGAACACTCCCGGATGCCTGTTGAAACTCCTCGTGGATTTGGCCCATCGATTTGGTGCCGTTCTTCCGAATTTCTCTGGGCAGCACCCGTCGGTCTCTAACTCCCAGTTTTGTGGGTCTGCCGGTTCGGGGCACATTCCGACAGTCACCTCTCATCTTCCACTTGCCAATCACGTAGGCCACTGTCGATTTTGGGTGCTTCAACTCGCTGGATATGTCACGTATGGATCGGCCATTTCTGTGATACCCGACGATTACACCTTTCTCAAAATCAGAGAGCTCCGAACTGCGTGGCATCTTGCATGCAACTGGTTGTGTTGTTGTTTCCCACACGATATTTAACGACGGCGGCCATGACGTGTATCAGGACCGCAGATATCGTCGATTGCAGGGGTGTCCAATTACTTGTTGGTAGATAGTGAATATACCCAATATGTTTTATTGTTTAGGGTTTTGCTTCCTTTTCCTTACTTTAGTCTTATTGCTTATCCGTCCTACTTTCCCATGCAGTTAGTTTCAGTCCCCCATTGAACCCTGTTCAATGTGAATTGCTCTTTTACAAAAATTACCTCCTCCGCTAGTGTTTTCTTGGGGCAGAAAGAAAAGACGGGTTATGTCTGGTGTCAGTATCTGCTACATTCACTAGGATAGGCGAAAGTAACAAAAATTACCTTCATGCATTCAATTGACCTTCTGTGCTAGTGTGTTTTCTTGGGCCAGTAACAAAAGCTGGCTTGTGTCTGGTGTTAGTGTCTGCTACATTCACTAGGGTAGGCAAAGGTAACAAAAATTACCTTCATGCATTCAATTGACCTTCTGTGCTAGAGTGTTTTCTTGGGCCAGTAACAAAAGCTGGCTTGTGTCTGGTGTTAGTGTCTGCTACATTCACTAGGGTAGGCAAAGGTAACAAAAATTACCTTCATGCATTCAATTGACCTTCTGTGCTAGAGTGTTTTCTTGGGCCAGTAACAAAAGCTGGCTTGTGTCTGGTGTTAGTGTCTGCTACATTCACTAGGGTAGGCAAAGGTAACAAAAATTACCTTCATGCATTCAATTGACCTTCTGTGCTAGAGTGTTTTCTTGGGCCAGTAACAAAAGCTGGCTTGTGTCTGGTGTTAGTGTCTGCTACATTCACTAGGGTAGGCGAAGGTAATAAAAATTACCTTCATGCATTCAATTGACCTTCTGTGCTAGAGTGTTTTCTTGGGCCAGTAACAAAAGCTGGCTTGTGTCTGGTGTTAGTGTCTGCTACATTCACTAGGGTAGGCAAAGGTAACAAAAATTACCTTCATGCATTCAATTGACCTTCTGTGCTAGAGTGTTTGCTTGGCCCAGTAACAAAAGCTGGCTTGTGTCTGGTGTTAGTGTCTGCTACATTCACTAGGGTAGGCGAAGGTAACAAAAATTACCTTCATGCATTCAATTGACCTTCTGTGCTAGAGTGTTTTCTTGGGCCAGTAACAAAAGCTGGCTTGTGTCTGGTGTCAGTATCTGCTACATTCACTAGGGTAGGTGAAGGTAACAAAAATTATCTTCATGCATTCAATTGACCTGTGCTAAGAGTGTTTTCTTGGGCCAGTAACAAAAGCTGGCTTGTGTCTGGTGTCAGTATCTGCTACATTCACTAGGGTAGGCGAAGGTAACAAAAATTACCTTCATGCATTCAATTGACCTTCGGTTCTAGAGTGTTTTCTTGGGCCAGTAACAAAAGCTGGCTTGTGTCTGGTGTCAGTATCTGCTACATTCACTAGGGTAGGCGAAGGTAACAAAAATTACCTTCATGCATTCAATTGACCTTCTGTGCTAGAGTGTTTTCTTGGGCCAGTAACAAAAGCTGGCTTGTGTCTGGTGTTAGTGTCTGCTACATTCACTAGGGTAGGCGAAGGTAACAAAAATTACCTTCACGCATCCAATTGACCTTCTGTGCTAGAGTGTTTTCTTGGGCCAGTAACAAAAGCTGGCTTGTGTCTGGAGTCAGTATCTGCTGCATTCACTAGGGTAGGCGAAGGTAACAAAAATTACCTTTGTGCATTCAATTGACCTTCCATGCTAGAGTGTTTTCTTGGGCCAGTAACAAAAGGTGGCTTGTGTCTGGTGTCAGTATCTGCTACATTCACTAGGGTAAGCAAAGGTAACAAAAATTACCTTCTTGCATCCAATTGACCTTCTGTGCTAGTGTTTTCTTGGGCCAGTAACAAAAGCTGGCTTGTGTCTATTGTCAGTATCTGCTACATTCACTAGGGTAGGCAAAGGTAACAAAAATTACCTTCTTGCATCCAATTGACCTTCTGTGCTAGTGTGTTTTCTTGTGCCAGTAACAAAAGCTGGCTTGTGTCTGGTGTCAGTATCTGCTACATTCACTAGGGTAGGCGAAGGTAACAAAAATTACCTTCATGCATCCAATTGACCTTCTGTGCTAGAGTGTTTTCTTGGGCCAGTAACAGAAGCCTGACTTGTGTCTGGTGTCAGTATCTGCTACATTCACTAGGGTAGGTGAAGGTAACAAAAATTACCTTCATGCATCCAATTGACCTTCTGTGCTAGAGTGTTTTCTTGGGCCAGTAACAAAAGCTGGCTGGTGTCAGTATCTGCTACATTCACTAGGGTAGGCGAAGGTAACAAAAATTACCTTCATGCATCCGATTGACCTTCTGTGCTAGAGTTTTTTCTTGGGCCAGTAACAGAAGCTGGCTTGTGTCTGGTGTCAGTATCTGCTACATTCACTAGGGTAGGCGAAGGTAACAAAAATTACCTTCATGCATCCATTTGACCTTCTGTGCTAACAAAAATTACCTTCATGCATCCAATTGACCTTCTGTGCTAGAGTGTTTTCTTGGGCCAGTAACAAAAGCTGGCTTGTGCCTGGTGTCAGTACCTGCTACATTCACTAGGGTAGGCGAAGGTAACAAAAATTACCTTCATGCATCCAATTGACCTTCTGTGCTAGAGTGTTTTCTTGGGCCAGTAATGAAAGCTGACTTGTGCCTGGTGTCAGTATCTGCTGCATTCACTAGGGTGAGCGAATCCAAGGAAGATCAGAACATTTATTTTGCTTGCTTCTGCTATTACGAATGAGGTTGAGGGAATAACAAAAAACGGCTGTTGCTGTTACAAGACAAGGACTGGGAAACTTTTTGCTGTATTTGTTGTTTCTTCCGCTCTTTACAAATCATGAGGGATAAAAAAGAAAACTGTTATCCAATAGCATTTCATGAACCTATCACCAGTTTGCAGCGTAAAAAGAAAACTGTACAGCAAGGTAAAGGAATTAGAAATTCATTTCTTAACTTGTGACAAATTAGAAAAAGAAATTCACTGGCCATTCGGGCATGGGTCGTACGCTCCTTGAAAACCTTGAAAAGTCCTTGAATTAAAAGTTAATTTTCAAGTCCTTGAAAGTACTTGAAAAAGTTTAATGCTCTGTAAATAGTACTTGAAAAAAAAATTGTTGTGTGTGTTATGTAATGATACGAAAGAGCATGTGCAAAATAATTTTCTGCTAAAAAGTTGTATAGGAGATTTCTGTGTAGTTCCAATAAAAACACCAAGCTGATCAAATAGTGCAGAACTTGCGTTCAACCCAGCGGAGTGTGTGGACAGCCGGTACCTTGGCTGTGATATCATTACAGAGTAAAGTATCAACCATATGAGTAAAATAAGTGGTATGATGTATTAACAAATTGGGATGGGCTTCTGCTTGCTGGGGTTAGGGACGCATTCTTGTCAGAGGGTGGTGGAACTTCCAGGAATTGCTTGTGTTTTTATGTGTTGAACCCTTTCTTCTCCTGACTGCATAAAAAAAAATGCATCAAAGTCATGCATCAAAAATAAAAGGTTAAAACAGACAGTAAGTGTTATACCAGCAAATGAATACGAAAATAATGTACCCTTTCAAAATATTCCACAAAATAAAATGATTTCAAAAAATACCAAAACAGAGGAACAATTCAAAGTTAATAAAATAAACAAACTGTGGGCAAGGGTTAATGGCTGGTCATGGAAGGTGTGCCCCCCCCCAGCTAAGATTAATGGTCTGAACTTATTAAAATACCTACTGATGGACAGTACACACATATGATAATTTGGGTTTAAAAAGTCCTTGAATTTAATTTGCTTGAAAGAGTATGAACCATGCCGGGCCAGTAAAATCAATAGTTCAGTGGTCCGGCAGAAGTTTTACTGGCCAATGGCCAGCAGACCACTGGGTAATTCGAATGCTGTACTCCATGTTTCACTTCAATAAGGAAACATGGCGATAATACATGCATTGAAGATTTTTCTTTTAAATCACAATGGAAGATCACCGGTTAAATAGTATTTAAGTATCCAAAAGGCTCTATTACCTTGGATAATTCTTCTATTAATTTCTCTTTCTTTAAAACTGGTTCCTTGACTTAAATAGATGTATTCATCTAATTTTTCAATTTCTTTTCCTCCTATCAAAATCTTTACTGTATCGTTTTCTGTATGCATTTATTTAGCTTTTGCTGGGTTCATTGTCAGACTTTTTTAAAGACTTTCCATTCCATAAGTCCTTAATCATATTCTGTATTTCTCTATTGCTAGTTACAGTGATGACTAATATGCTAATCAAATTAGCTCCTTATTTATACATTGAATTGTGGTGGTATGGTTTTGTAATTTAGAAATTCAGACTCACCTTGACTCATTGCAACCACTTCCATTTCCAATCCCTCTGCCTTTCGCTCATCCTATTTCCTGTCATTTGCCTGTTTTAAGACTCACTCTGAAGAATATGTGGGCTCTCCTGAGCTACCATTGGTAATTTCAGATGGCATTTTCAGTAGACAGCTACTCTTGCTTGACGTTGTCATGTCACTTTTTCCTTTAGACCTTTGTTTGCATTCCATGGCTTTACAATCTCATAAATCCTTGTCTTTAAAAGACAAAATAGTTTTAGAAAAAAACTTATGAAAATTGCACGCTTACAGAAACTACTGTAACTGTGTGCAAAATTAAAAATTCCATTATATTAATTCAACATTTGTCGAAATCATTACGTGGTTTATGAAATTATTAACTATATGCCAACAAAATAGTTTCCATATTATTTACTGTTTCGCACGTTACTAGAAATTTGAGCACTGGGGAAAAAAACGTCAATATAATAAAAAATTCTTTATTTCAACTTGCCACTGATATTCGTTTTTGATGTTCCTTATGATCGTTTAGAATTTCATTATATGAAGATTTACAAATTTATATGAAAAAATGTTTTTATATGTACAGTCATATGCATCATAAGTTGTCAAAGTCCTCCAATACGTAGAGACAATATGTATTAAATGATTAACATTATTCCAGTTTTTTAACTCATGATTAATGAAAATTATACAATAGAAAAAACCTTTAAACCTCTTGACCATCATAAATCATGAGTTAAAAAACTGGAATAATGTTAATCATTTAATACAATATTGTCTCTACGTAATGGAAGACTTTGACAACTTATGATGCATATGACTGTACATATAAAAACATTTTTTCATATAAATTTGTAAATCTTCATATAATGAAATTCTAAACGATCATAAGGAACATCAAAAAGGAATATCAGTGGCAAGTTGAAATAAAGAATTTTTTATTATATTGACGTTTTTTTTCCCCATACTCAAATTTCTAGTAACGTGCGAAACAGTTAATAATTAAAAATTCCAGTTTCGATTCTTCCAACAAAAATTTGCAAATGCAAGACATTTGAGGACAATACGATGCCTACAGATTGAACTGTGTCAAAAAACTTATGTGTTCCAGCATGTACCGTATTTATCGGCATATAACACACACCCTAATTTTAAGAAGAAAGTTTGAGTAAAAGAACTCAAATTTAAAATAAATGACTTGGGAGCTCTGAACTTTTTTTAGATAACTCAACACACATGTTTATTAATGTTTATACCACTTATATGCTCTCCATACTGGCTTGATACAAATTACAAAAGAAAAAGCATCTGTTTGGATGAAAAAACTTGGGTATTAGACCTCTTACAAAAATTTTAATCAGAATCACTGCTATCTTGGAAAGTAATGACACAGACTAAAAATTTAAAAAACTGCCAAACGTTTGGGTTCCTTAAACCGAACCCGTTTGCCAATAATGCATGGTCATTGTCGCGAGAAATGATACCCTCGAACCAGCACGACAAGACCACGCATACACTACCAATTTTTATCACCAAAATTGGTAGTGTATGCATGGTCGCCTATTGGTTGCCAGTGGCAACCAGTAGCCTATTGGTTGCCAGTGGCAACCAATAGGCGACCATGGTTGCCAGTGGCAACCAACCAATAGGCGACTATTGTCGCCTATAACCAATAGGCGACTATTGCTACTATTTTTGATGACAGGCAACTATGACTATTTCCTACAAAAAATAGCCAAAAGCAACTATTTTCAGAAAAACTCTGAACTATTTTAATTGTAAGGCTACTATTTTTTTTAACACATAATTTGTGTGGCATATATCGATGTGCTTGTATAACATCAGTTTTAATATTGATACAAGCTTTGATATCGATATGTACATGTCGAATGGAAATGTCTTGTTCAGTTCATTGCTTTCTGCTCTATTGCAAGTATCATGGAGGAAAGTCAATGGCAAGTATAGACTAGACCTACATGTGATTAGAGAAATGACCTACACAAATCAAGATATTCCGCCGAAAAAGTTTTCTGTTTGGAATACGGCAGAGATTGATTATTCGAATGAGATTCTTGATATACCTCATATCAGATAACCACGATTATGTCTACAGAACAAAACAAGTGATCATCGTAACACTTAATGACCACAACTATGGTCTTTGAAAGAAGAAATACACATTTTTTGCAACACAGTGTATGAAGCCCACTTGGGAAATGTTATATTTTTTTACCAACCACAAAAGCAGAAGAAAGCTCTCCTTACTGGCTTGATACAAATGAGAACATCTGACCTCCAGAACAATGACAAAGAAGGAAGTGTTTTGTAATTCCAAAGTTTGTATCAGGTTAGATTATGTAAAATACACTGGCGGAAAGCGAAAAAGAACACCAAGAAGGAATTGGCGGACGATCATGAAATTTACATATGTCAATGGGTCAAGTTTTCGTAGGTGTGATGTTAATTTCGGGACCAACCGGTGAGCGCTTACGCCACAGCATGGCATAATATGCAAATTATCGTCGGTGGTATTTAAGGAGTACGGCGAAGTGAATGTAATCAGTCGTCGGCGTATGGACACATGCGAAGACCCTGAAGAAACTGCAATGCCTGGACATGGAAGCCGTGTACGATTTCAGCAGTTATCGGACTTTGAGCGAGGTCGTCTAGTCGGACTCCGCGAGGCCGGGTGGTCGTATCGTCGTATTACGGAACAAATTGGACTGGAAGTATCGATGGTGGTACGATGGTGGTGTAGATGGTCCGAGGAACATTCCCACACGAGAAGACGTGGAACCGGGAGTCGCAGACGGACTGATGAGCTGACCGATCGACGCATAAGAAGAGCGGCGTTGTCAAGCAGAACATCCACTGCAATGCAAATCCGAGCTGCCATTGCACCTGAGGTGACTGTGCGAACAATCCGCAACCGTCTACTGGATGCAGGACTACGTGCACGTGTGCCTCTGGCATGTGTACCTCTGACTCCAGCCCACCGTCAGGAATGGCTGCAGTGGTGTCGCCAGCGTCTGCGCTGGAGAACGCAATGGCGATCTGTGGTGTCCCGCGATGAAATAAGATTCTGCTTGGGAGCCTCCGATGGCCGTATGCGTGTTCGCAGACGCACAGGGGAGCATCTCCACCCTTCTTGCATCTGCCAGTGACACACAGGGCCTACACCTGGTGTGGGGAGCGATCAGCTATCACTCCCGTACACAACTAGTGTTTGTACCGGGTACGTTAAACAGCACCTCCTACATCAACTACATCATTCAGCCCGTTGTTGTGCCATTTGTAAGGTCGGTCCATCGTGGTGTTTTCCCGAAAGATAACGCATGCCCACACACGGCACGTGCAACGCAACATGCACTTCAGGGTGTGAGACAACTTCCGTGGCCTGCACGTTCGCCGGATTTGTCCAGAGGAGATAAAGGTTAGCTGCATTGTAGGTAGGCTCTTCCATTTGTTCCTATGAAGGATATTTGTATACTTTTTGTCATTTCTGTTACTGCTAAAGAAAAAATTTCTTTCATTAATTTTGCCCATGTGCCCGTTTTTGTGTTCCTTTTAGGGGTGATTACTGGTCTCTCGACCTCGTGGTTGTTCGCCGACTTTCGTAGTTGGGCGGAATTTTTCAGTAGTTATACTCAACTTAATAAAACATTCCTAGAATACTGTGTAAATATTGCAACTTTTATTTTTATTTTTTATTTTTAAGTACCTTTACCAATGCATTATACACTGAGTGGCCACTTTATTATGGCCACCCCCTCAGTACTTAATTGGGCCACCTTTTGCCTTTAATACTGCGTCAATTCTTTGTGGCATGGACCCGCGAGATGTTGATAGGTGGTTTGTGGAATATGAGACCATGCTTGATGAATAGCACTTTCCAGGAGTATGAGATTGCAGGGTTGTGGATCCAGCTGTCTGCTAGCTTGTTCAACTTCATCCCACAAATTCTCAATGGGGTTGAGATCTGGAGATTGTGGGGGCCACCTAAGCAAAGTAAACTCACCGGCATGTTCTTGAAACCAATCCTTTACAATACAAGCACTATGGCACGACGCATTATCTTGTTGAAAGTAGCCATCGCCATTGGAATAAACCATCCACATGACAGGATGCACTTGGTCCGCAACGATGTTTAGATATGATGTGCCAGTCAGACACGAATTAAAGGGCACAAAGCATGCCAGGAAAACATTCCCCAAACCATAATGTTGCCTCCTCCAGCTTGAAGGTTTGTAGCAATGCATTTGGGGTCCATACTTTCGTGCTGTTTCCACCAAATTCTCACTCGGCCATCGGCATGGTGCAACTGTAAACGTGATTCATCGGACCACATAATTTGTTTCCAATTATCGACTGTCCAATCCTTGTGCTCCTGTGCAAACTGGAGACATTTTCTCTTGTTAACTGCAGACAGCAAAGGTGTTCGAACAGGCCTTCAGCTGCCATATCCCATCCAATGCAGTGTACGGTGAACAGTGCGTGCAGAGATCATTTGAGGGGATCCTAGATTAAGATGGTCTGTAATTTGCTGCACTGTTGCCCTTCCGTTGTCTGTTACCAGTCTGGACACTCTCCGTTCCGCCCGAGCAGTCACTAGTCGATGACGACCACACGTTGCACGTAGAGACCCAGTTTTTTGGCTGACAGTCCAGTCTTAAAACACTTTAACAACAGCTGCTCTGGAACATTTCGCGAATGCGGCGGTTTCGGTGATACTCGCTCCATGGCTCCGAGCTCCTACAATCATCCCACGTTGAAAGTCCGTCAAATCGCATTTTTTTCCCATCTTGTCACCCAAAAATCACCTCTACTACTGTCGCAAGCACTAAGCTTTCCCTTTTTATACTAGCCTCGCCTTCTGGCGGCAACAGCGTGCAGCCATAGCTCATTTGCTTAAAACTGTCAGGTGGTCATAATAAAGTGGCCACTCAGTGTATTACGTGTTTTTGTCATATGGCATTCCGTATTTCGTGGGAACTGTCTGTAAAACGTTCTTATTTGCTCCTGTGGTCTCTGTTTATTATTCTGTTTTTATTTAATTTTTTGGAAGTTCTTTTTCACAGGGAATGACACTTTTTAAGTGCATTTTATTTTGGTTCCTGGTTGAGAGCTTCACTTCGGTGGTAAGGTAGCTTACCATGTGTCAGACCTGTCGTATTGCTGTGGGTAGTAAGTGGTTTTATTGTTAATCTATTCATTATTGTAGTCTTACAAGTTTTTTTTTTTTTTTTTTATCTAGGTGTTCCTTCATTACATATATATTTCTTTGCAGTTGGTTTGACCTCGTTTCCTGGGTTTAATATTTTTCACAATATTTGTGAGCTCTTTGCTAATGTCTTTCTGGTTTTTGTGGGAGATGACGAGTATGGGTTGGGCCAGGAAAGTGCTAGATGTATGCTAAAAAAATGTTGCTTAATTTTTATGTTTCCACACCTTTGAGGGCGGTTATGTTATTTGGGGACTTATACTTGCATCTATGACTTTGCAGAAACCCATTTTCAACTAGGTCTTTGTGGAAGTAAGAAAATGCAGAGTTTTGTTGGTCCTTGAAAGAGCCAAGGCTCGGCATTTTCAACACTTTCTGCATTTCAGTTTTATTATTTTTTATTTTATTATTATTATTATTATTATTATAGTTTCTGCTTTGTAGATTATATATATATATACTTTTATATATATATATATATATATTTTTTTTTTCACCAAAATGTGAACATGTGCTAATTTTGTCACCGTGGTTTGAAATAAATCAAAAAAATTAACAAAAAAAATTTTTTTTTTTTTAGTGTGGAGCATTTACATTCTGAAACTCATACACTTTTGGGAAACTATTTTAGTCATTAGCATAAGTTGTTAAAGCTACTATTTAGGCTACTAAGGCTACTATTGTTACCATTAGTGGCTACTAAAGCAACTATTTTCTTGGGTGTGATAGGCTGTCAGCCACGAAGTTTGGACGTCACCGGAAGTTTCATCATATCTTCCCTGAGCAGGTTGTGCCGTGAAAGCAACTTAACGAGAGCAGACGCTTAGGCTTAACATGGCAGCTCGCGTTCGCTGCTGAAGTGATTGAGGTTACTTTTGGGCAATTAAAAGAGGTAAATCAGGAGTCTGTCACAAATTGTTTTGTGCGAATCTTCTTTCCGAAGAACTGAAGATTGTATTATTACCACTTTTATCAAGATCCATCAAAAAACAGAAGACATATGCATTAAAGAAGCGTTTGCAGTTAGAGAAGAGTGATACCAAACCGTTAACATTTGGCAAGGTCGGGATGCGTCGCACTCTGCAGCAGTATTCATTTTACCTAAGTTTAAATTTTAAAAAAGTAGTGAACGCGTGTAACACGCAGGTAGAATTTCAGCTCTAAATTTTAGGGGGAAAAGTGTGTGGTATATGCTGATAAATACAGTATTTTTTTATTTTTTTCTGTTGCAATTTATGCTATGCCATAAGTTGTAACAGAATAATGTGTTGCCATCTAGTGTTGAAAACGTGTTCCATTTCATTTATACACTGCTTGGGTTGTTTAATTTTACTTGGTTCCTTGAAAAACATAAATGAGGTTCCATTATACTTTGGTTTGCTACTTAAAATGATCTGTTTTGTTGGAAGATTATTCATATGTTACATAATCTTTTGAACATGAATCGTGTTTTTAGTATGTTTTGTAAGTAAAGTACAGGGGTTAGCCAGAATAATGTGAACACCTAGGAAAGGAAGGTTTTACATACCCAAGAGGGTGTGGGACTACCTTTGGCATTCAAAACTGCCTGAATCCTTCTTGAAATGGATGCATACAAATCCTGGATGGTGGTTAGTGGGATGTTACACCATTCTTCTAGCAGAAACTGCTTCATGTCATTGAGAGATGCACAAAAAGGATAATGGTACTTAGTTTGTTTTCCAACACAGACCACAGTGGCTTGATGTTGTTTAAGTCTGGTGACTGGGGAGACCAAGAAAGGTGTGAAAGTTCGTCCTCATGTTCCTCATATCATGATTTGACATTTTGAGCTCTGTGAATTGGGGCATTATCATCTTGATAGACGGAATCCCCATCAGGAAACAATGCCTGAGACATTGGATGGACTTGGTCGTCCAAAATGGTTTCATATGCCCTGCCAGTCATCAGTCCTTTCAAAGTGATCAGGGGATCATCTTGATAGACGGAATCCATCTGCAGGAAACAATGCCTGAGACATTTGATGGACTTGGTCATCCAAAATGGTTTCATATGCCCTGCCAGTCATCTGTCCTTTCAAAGTAATCAGGGGATTATCTTGGTAGATGGCACCCCCTGCAGGAAACAATGCCTGAGACATTGGATGGACTTGGTCGGCCAAAATGGTTTCATACTCCATGCCAGTCATCCGTCCTTTCAAAGTGATCAGGGATCATCTTGGAAGGTGGCGTCCTTTGCAGGAAACAATGCCTGAGCCATTGGATGGACTTGGTCGGCCAAAATGGTTTCATACGCCCTGCCAGTCATCTGTCCTTTCAAAGTGATCAGGGAATTATCTTGGTAGATGGCATCCCCTGCAGGAAACAATGCCTGAGACATTGGATGGACTTGGTCGGCCAAAATGGTTTCATACGCCCTTCCAGTCATCCGTCCTTTCAAAGTGATCAGGGATCATCTTGGTGGATGGCATCCCCTGCAGGAAACAATGCCTGAGCCATTGGATGGACTTGGTCGTCCAAAATGGTTTCATACGCCCTGCCAGTCATCCGTCCTTTCAAAGTGATCAGGGGATCATCTTGGTAGATGCCATCCCCTGCAGGAAACTGCCTGAGACATTAGATGGACTTGGTCCTCCAAAATGGTTTCATACGCCCTGCCAGTCATCCGTCCAGTCAAAGTGATAAGGGGATCATCTTGGTAGATGGCATCCCCTGCAGGAAACAATGCCTGAGCCATTGGATGGACTTGGTCGGCCAAAATGGTTTCATACACCCTGCCAGTCATCCGTCCTTTCAAAGTGATCAGGGATCATCTTGGAAGGTGGCATCCTTTGCAGGAAACAATGCCTGAGCCATTGGATGGACTTGGTCGGCCAAAATGGTTTCATACGCCCTGCCAGTCATCTGTCCTTTCGAAGTGATCAGGGGATCATCTTGGTAGATGGCATCTCCTACAGGAAACAATGCCTGAGCCATTGGATGGACTTGGTCAGCCAAAATGGTTTCATACACCCTGCCAGTCATCCGTCCTTTCAAAGTGATCAGGGATCATCTTGGAAGGTGGCATCCTTTGCAGGAAACAATGCGTGAGCCATTGGATGGACTTGGTCGGCCAAAATGGTTTCATACGCCCTGCCAGTCATCCGTCCTTTCGAAGTGATCAGGGGATCATCTTGGTAGATGGCATCTCCTGCAGGAAACAATGCCTGAGCCATTGGATGGACTTGGTCGGCCAAAATGGTTTCATACGCCCTGCCAGTCATCCGTCCTTTCAAAGTGATCAGGGATCATCTTGGAAGGTGGCATCCTTTGCAGGAAACAATGTCTGAGCCATTGGACGGACTTGGTCGGCCAAAATGGTTTCATACGCCCTGCCAGTCATCCGTCCTTTCAAAGTGATCAGGGATCATCTTGGAAGGTGGCATCCTTTGCAGGAAACAATGCCTGAGCCATTGGACGGACTTGGTCGGCCAAAATGGTTTCATACGCCCTGCCAGTCATCCTTCCTTTCAAAGTGATCAGGGGATCATCTTGGTAGATGGCATCTCCTGCAGGAAACAATGCCTGAGCCATTGGATGGACTTATGGACTTTGTCGGCCAAAATGGTTTCATACGCCCTGCCAGTCATCCGTCCTTTCAAAGTGATCAGGGGATCATCTTGGTAGATGGCATCTCCTGCAGGAAACAATGCCTGAGCCATTGGATGGACTTGGTCGGCCAAAATGGTTTCATACGCCCTGCCAGTCATCCGTCCTTTCAAAGTGATCAGGGATCATCTTGGAAGGTGGCATCCTTTGCAGGAAACAATGTCTGAGCCATTGGACGGACTTGGTCGGCCAAAATGGTTTCATACGCCCTGCCAGTCATCCGTCCTTTCAAAGTGATCAGGGATCATCTTGGAAGGTGGCATCCTTTGCAGGAAACAATGCCTGAGCCATTGGACGGACTTGGTCGGCCAAAATGGTTTCATACGCCCTGCCAGTCATCCTTCCTTTCAAAGTGATCAGGGGATCATCTTGGTAGATGGCATCTCCTGCAGGAAACAATGCCTGAGCCATTGGATGGACTTATGGACTTTGTCGGCCAAAATGGTTTCATACGCCCTGCGAGTCATCCGTCCTTTCAAAATGATCAGGGGATCATCTTGGTAGATGGCATCCCCTGCTGGAAACAATGCCTGTGACATTGGATGGACTTGGTCGTCCAAAATGGTTTCATATGCCCTGCCAATCATCCGTCCTTTCAAGGTGATCAGGGGACCTTCTAAAAACCACAATATGACCACCCAGAGTATTACAGAACCACCACCATGCTGCACTGTTGGGAGCAGACAGTCTGGGTTGTATGCTTCTGACAGTGTTCTCCACACATAATCACGTCCTGCAGTGGGGAATAGTGTGAATGTGGATTCATCCAACCACATCACACGCTTCCATGCATCGGCAGTCCATGTTGTATGTTCCTGGCACCACTGCCATCCACGTTGTGCATTCAGCCTGATCACCAGAGTTTTTGCTATAGCAGCTGTACCATGAATATCTTGTCTATGCAGTTCCCTTGCGCACTGTTTTTGTTGATACTGTCTTTCGTAGAAGAGGTTTTGCCAGGAACGCAGTATGCTGTCATGACCCTAGATAGAGTAGCTCTCGATATCGCCACTACTCTGGCGACTGTTATCACGGAGGCATCAACTAGACAGTTACTAACAGTTAGCCCTCTTTTGAAGTCTGTTAGGTCGCTTATTTTGTTATCACTCTGAAAGACATTTTGCAACAAAACACTTTAAATGCACTTAAAAAGGACCTTGAGGTTCTAAACAAAGCTATTACAACCAAAAAGTGCTGGATACCTATGCGTATTGCGATGTACGCAGCTGCATGAAAAGTCATGTCTCTGAGCATGGTGTTCAAGTTATTCTGTCCAACCCCTGTATATGCTTTTGGTATCATGATCCATCTGTGGACATTCATATCTCTGCAACTGTTAGTCCCATTTGAAAAATTCCTGAGATCAGTGTGGGATAAAATATCTTTGCAACTATTAGTCCCATTTGAAAAATTCCTGAGATCAGTGTGGGATAAAATATCTTTGCAACTATTAGTCCCATTTGAAAAATTCCTAAGATCAGTGTGGGATAAAATATCTTTGCAACTATTAGTCCCATTTGAAAAATTCCTAAGATCAGTGTGGGATAAAATATCTTTGCAACTGTTAGTCCCATTTGAAACATTCCTAAGATCAGTATGGGATACCATATCTTTGTAATTGGTAGTCCGATTTGAAAAATTCCTGAGATCAGTGTGTGATAAAATATCTTTGCAACTGTTAGTCCCATTTGAAAAATTCCTAAGATCAGTGTGGGATACCATATCTTTGCAATTGGTTGCCCCATTTCAAAAATTCCTGAGATCAGTGTGTGATACCATATCTTTGCAATTGGTAGTCCAATTTGAAAAATTCCTAAGATCAGTATGGGATACCATATCTTTGCAATTGGTAGTTTGATTTGTAAAATTCCTGAGATCAGTGTGTGATAAAATATCTTTGCAACTGTTAGTCCCATTTGAAAAATTCCTAAGATCAGTGTGGGATACCATATCTTTGCAATTGGTTGCCCCATTTCAAAAATTCCTGAGATCAGTGTGGGATACCATATCTTTGCAATTGGTAGTCCAATTTGAAAAATTCCTAAGATCAGTATGGGATACCATATCTTTGCAATTGGTAGTCCGATTTGTAAAATTCCTGAGATCAGTGTCTGATAAAATATCTTTGCAACTGTTAGTCCCATTTGAAAAATTCCTAAGATCAGTGTGGGATACCATATCTTTGCAATTGGTTGCCCCATTTCAAAAATTCCTGAGATCAGTGTGTGACACCATATCTTTGCAATTGGTAGTCCAATTTGAAAAATTCCTAAGATCAGTATGGGATACCATATCTTTGCAATTGGTAGTCCGATTTGTAAAATTCCTGAGATCAGTGTGTGATAAAATATCTTTGCAACTGTTAGTCCCATTTGAAAAATTCCTAAGATCAGTATGGGATAAAATATCTTTGCAACTGTTAGTCCCATTTGAAAAATTCCTGAGATCAGTGTGTGATAAAATATCTTTGCAACTGTTAGTCCCATTTGAAAAATTCCTGAGATCAGTGTGGGATAAAATATCTTTGCAACTGTTAGTCCCATTTGAAAAATTCCTAAGATCAGTATGGGATACCATATCTTTGCAATTGGTAGTCCGATTTGTAAAATTCCTGAGATCAGTGTGTGATAAAATATCTTTGCAACTGTTAGTCCCATTTGAAAAATTCCTAAGATCAGTGTGGGATAAAATATCTTTGCAACTGTTAGTCCCATTTGAAACATTCCTAAGATCAGTATGGGATACCATATCTTTGCAATTGGTAGTCCGATTTGAAAAATTCCTGAGATCAGTGTGTGATAAAATATCTTTGCAACTGTTAGTCCCATTTGAAAAATTCCTAAGATCAGTGTGGGATAAAATATCTTTGCAACTGTTAGTCCCATTTGAAACATTCCTAAGATCAGTATGGGATACCATATCTTTGTAATTGGTAGTCCGATTTGAAAAATTCCTGAGATCAGTGTGTGATAAAATATCTTTGCAACTGTTAGTCCCATTTGAAAAATTCCTAAGATCAGTGTGGGATACCATATCTTTGCAATTGGTTGCCCCATTTCAAAAATTCCTGAGATCAGTGTGTGATACCATATCTTTGCAATTGGTAGTCCAATTTGAAAAATTCCTAAGATCAGTATGGGATACCATATCTTTGCAATTGGTAGTCCGATTTGAAAAATTCCTGAGATCAGTGTGTGATAAAATACCTTTGCAAGTGTTAGTCCCATTTGAAAAATTCCTAAGATCCGTGTGGAATAAAATACCTTTGTAACTGTTAGTCCCATTTGAAAAATCCCTAAGATCAGTGTGGGATACCATAATTTTGCAATTGGTAGTCCCATTTGAAAAATTCCTAAGATCAGTATCGGATAAAATATATTTGCAACTGTTAGTCCCATTTGAAAAATTCCTAAGATCAGTATCGGATAAAATATATTTGCAACTGTTAGTCCCATTTGAAAAATTCCTAAGATCAGTGGGGGATATCTTTGCAACTGTTAGTCCCATTTGAAAAATTCCTAAGATCAGTGTGGGATACCATATCTTTGCAATTGGTAGTCCCATTCGAAAAATTCTTAACATCAGTGTGGGATAAAATATCTTTGCAACTGTTAGTCCCATTTGAAAAGTTCCTAAGATCAGTGTGGGATAACATGTGAACACAAAATGTGTTTACAGTGTGAAGGTTAAAATAACAAGTATCTAGACTTCACGTCGGAACTTGATATATGAAACAATGAAGGTTAAGATATCTGAAGCATCTAGAAATATGTTGGAGCCTGATATATGAAACAATATGAAGGTTAAAATATCCGAAGCAGCAAGACTTCACATCGAAACCTGATGATAGAGATAAAATTTAAGAATAAATGAAATGGAGTAAAAACCAATCGATCAATCCTGGTTCACGTCGCTTAACCGGTTTCAGAAGCATTTGTTATGCCATGTTTAATATAGCCTTAGTTCAGTTTTATATGGATAACCAAACATACCCAAAATTTGAAGAGATTAAAATGTTGAAAAAGAATAAAAGATCAGAAAGGCATCTAAGAATGGAATAATTAATTGTAATTTATAAAAATAGGAAGAGAATTTGCAATCATAATGACCCCATTAACGTTATCCAATCACTGGAAAAGACTTAATGCGGCAGGAAACCGAACAACACTTAAAAAATCGGCACAAAAGACGAGGTATTAATGGTGTAGGGGGAAGAAAACATAAAGAGAATGACCGTTTTTATGATCGTCAACAAATTGATAATGGTTAAACCCATAGATGGAGATGGCGCCAGCATGAATAACATATCTCTGACAGTGTCACCGACGAAAGGCAGTTTCGGAGTGTTGCACTCCACTGGTGGTAGGTGAACCAGGAACATCAGTGGGGATATCGGCAAGCTCCCGAGGATGCCCAAAGTGTTGGGCAAAAAATTGCAAGCTTTTTTAATGAAGGTTTTAGTAGGTGTTCTTTGTCCGAATCTTAAACTTTTGAGTTTTACCAGGTTGTATGCTTTTTCTGTTGTGTGTTTTTGATGTTCTACCAAAACTTAGTGGTGCTGAAGGAGGCTTGGGTTGTTGGGGACTTCTGTTTTCTTTGTAGTGGCTGACTTTTTCAATAAACATAGAAATTGATCAAAAACATATAGAGTCACATATGGCAAAAAAGTTCGTTTAGGTGTAGCTTTCGGCCATCCTACGACCTTGATCACCCCGATCAGCTGGATGGGCTGGTTGCCAGAACTACAATTTAAAATTGGGGAGCTGGAACTGTTGCCAGATTTTAGGAGAAAGATCCAAATAAATGGGATTTTTTGAGGGATCTCTGAATTGCTGTTTTTAGTGAACAAAATTCCAATGCTTTCTTGGAAACACAGAGATGCTTTGTTGATGAATGGGGCAACTTTATTTTGTTTCTTTCCAAATGAGAACTGCAGAGGTGTCTTCAAGGGTTAGTGCAGATAATGCTGTCTTTGGAAGACCATTGGAAACATCTTTTTTGTGTTCACTAATTCTTGTATTGATGCTTTGGTATGTGCTTCCAATATACACTGAGAGACCAGAGGATATACAGGGTGTCTCAAAAATACACGGCAAAACTGCAGGAATGAGTCCCTCATTCCTGCAGTTTTGACGATTTGAGTACATGGTCGGAAAGGAAAACCACCAGGTTCTGTCAGTAGTTTGTGATGCAGGAATTCATCTGCGGGAGATAAAAGATTCCGGTAAATAACTGGGAAACCAAGACAGACTTGAGTCAGGTATTGTGGACAGTTAAGTGTCGTAGACAGACCTTCCTAACTCAGAAACCAAGCATTTCTAGACCTATGTTCATATGAACTTTTTGTCTTATCTACCTATGAGGGACTCATTCCTGCAGTTTTGCCGTGTATTTTTGAGGCACCCTGTATCCTCTGGTCTCTCAGTGTATATTGGAAGCGCATACCAAAGCATCAATACAAGAATTAGTGAACACAAAAAAGATGTTTCCAATGGTCTTCCAAAGACAGCATTATCTGCACTAACTCTTGATGACACCTCTGCAGTTCCCATTTGGAAAGAAACAAAAAAAAAGGTACCCATTCATCAACAAAGCATCTTAAGAAGATGGTAGTGTAGAACATGCTAAGTTACGTATAAAAGTTTTAAGGCAAATATATTTCAGCCATTACTATGGCCTTCATCAGTGCGACCCTTATACGTAACTTAGCGTGTTCTACACTACCTTCTTCTTAATTTGTTTGTTAGTTATGTGCATTGCCTACCACTCTTTTATGAACAAAGCATCTCTGCATTTCCAAAAAAGCATTGAAATTTTGTTCACCAAAAACTGCAATTCAGAGACCCCTCAAAAAATCCCATTTATTTGAATGTCTCTCCTAAAATCTGGCAACCGTCCCGGCACCCTAATTTCAAATTGTAGTTCTGGCAACCAACCCATACAGTTGATCGCAGGTGATCAAGGTCGTAGAATGACCGAAAGCTACACCTAAATGAACCTTATTGCCATATGTGACGCCTGAGTTTAAAGACTTTTTTAACTTTTAGTGTATGGTTTTTTATTGAATTTTAATCTATCATCATGAGATTTTAAATAGCCATAACACTCAAGTAAACAAAGACAGTGGAAATGAACTAGGGCCCTGACAGCTAGGCACAGGTTGAAGGACAGGGACAGCGATGAGGACCAAATAACGTGTGTGAAATGTGACATGTTTTCCAGAAGCAGACTTCAAAGGTAAGCAGTATTTCTGGAATATCTATATATATAAAACTGAAAGCCCTCACTGACTCATCGCCAAACCTCAGAAACTACTGTTTAGAACTTTCATATTTGGCAGGAATGTTCCTTTTACAACATAAAGGCGCACTAAGGAAGGATTTTTTCCTACGATAACTTTGTGAGTAAAAATGGGTTTTCTAAATAACCCTGCTTTGATAGCGTTAGGACTTTTTGCTCCATTGTTGCCCAGCAATTGAAGCCCCACCCTAAGTTTTGAATGACTTTAGTTGATCTGCTCAGTATATATTTTGTTCTAAATTTATTTGTTCTGAATTTTTTAACAAAAAAAACCCCTTTTATAAATATCACGTAAAAAGCTCTATATCATAATATGCTTTGCATTTAAACATTTATATTATCATTTGACATATTGAATGTCAAGGGTTTTTTAATCGAAATCAAATTACCAATGTTTCTTTTTCACCGAAGCAACGGTGACATCATATAAATGTTTTTTTTTTTTTTTGTCAAAATCAAATTACCAACATTAGTTTTCACTGAAGCAACGGTGGCATCATATAAGCGGTAAGGTGAGTACAATAAATATAAATAGGCAGATAGATTTTCATAGTAATTGAAATTTCAAAAAAAAAAAAAATGTTTCCCCCTTGAGATATTAGCGATGGCAACACAATTTTGCTCAAGCTTCCAAAAACATCTGACTTGCTAGCTTTTAAATGTACAGTTTCAAATGAAATTGTTTACAAAATTGTTTATAAGCAAGGTTCTTTTCACATTTATGCTGAAAGTAACAACATGTTTTGTTGTATTCAGAGTTGAAGAAATATTCTTCGCATAATACATGGTAAATACGTCATGATAATTAACACAGCAATCGGACATCGCCGAATTGACTGCAATTGCTGTTTCACGCGTGAATTGAATCACATCAGAAAACTTGAAAATTTCATCCCTCGAACGGAAATCGGGAGATGCAGGTTCTATTCCCGCTCCACGGCGATGAAATTTTCAAGTTTTCTGATGTGATTTAATTCACGTGTGAGACACTCATTGCAGTCAATTCGGCGATGTCTGATTGCTGTGTATTTTGTTCTGTTTTCTATTATTATTTTAACAATGAAAGTGAAAACTTAATGTTGTATTTTGATTTGTTTTGTGTAGGCTTGAAGTTTTAAATTTACAGTTATGAATGAAATTGCTTATGTGTCGTCTGGCTGAATAAGTCGGGCAGACGTGTTTCCCAAAAGAGCGAAGAAATATGCAGTGTAGAATGACTTGACCTGCTCAGTATATGTTTTGTTCTAAATTTATTTGTTCTGAATTTATTTACCAAAAACATTAAAAATCACGTAAAAAGCGTAATATGATTTAAACATTTATTATCGTTTGACATATCAAATGTCAAGGTTTTTTTATATTTTCTAAATTTGTTTAACAAAAAAAAAACTTTTAAAAGTATCACGTAAAAAGCACTATGTCATAATATGCTTTGCATTTAAACATTTATTATCATTTGACATATTGAACGTCAAGGTTTTTTTATATTTTCTAAATTTATTTAACAAAAAAAAACTTTTAAAAATATCATGTAAAAAGTGCTATTTCATAATATGCTTTGCATTTAAACCAGATTTGGGCTTCTGCCGGCAGAAACTAGTTTTTTTTCGTGCCGGTGGCAGAAACTGGATATAACCGGTTTTATTAAACTGGCAGAAAAAATGGCAACAACTGGCAGAAACTAAAAAAGTACTTAAACCGTTTTTGTATCAATTAGTACATGAAATTTATAGTAAATCAGAGATGACAAATATTTATAATTGGATGATTAATAAAGAAGTAAAACACTTGTTGCAACTTTTAAGACGTAGTGCTGCTGCCTTGGATAAGATCCAATAAGAGGACTGTTCTTTTCCAGATGCTTTTGAAATTTGGTTGACCCTAATGGATGATGATATTCTCATGAAAACTAATGAAAGCAAGGTTAAGAGTAGATTTAGTCAGGCAATAACTCAACATCATATGCTAGGTTTTATGCTTCATCCAAAGTACATGGGATCTAAATTGTCACCTGAGCAGGAAGAAAGTGCTACGAAATTACTTGGACATCAACCCAAATTTTGTGCCTTACATCATAGCTTTTCAAGCAAAATCAGCTCCTTTTCCTGAAACATATTACTCCAATGAAGTCTTAGAAAATGTCTCAGCTTCTACATGGTGGTCTAGTTTAAAGAAAACAACTGCAAATGAAGATTTCATAATTCTTGCTTGCACAATGATGATATTGCCTGCAAGTTCTGCTGGGTTTGAAAGAATATCCTCAAGCTTTTTGTTTATTCACAATAAATTAAGAAATTGTTTGGGTTTGGAAACAGCAGCAAAATTGGTCTTTTGCTATCGACTACTTTGTGGAAAAAGTGCACTTGAATGGTGAATTTAATGCGATGTAACCTTTGAATAAATGCTTTAAACGGTGCAAATGAACTTGTTTTACTTTAAAATGCATTTCCCTATGCTATTCATTATATGTCATTTGTGCTACTTCAGTAATTCATTATATGCTATTTGTGGTACTTCAGTAAGTTTTTATTACAAGACATAATTATTTTCTGGGTTTCTGCCAAGTTATTGCCACTTTTATGGCACAAACTAGTTTCTGCCATGCCGGTTTTAACCGGTTGCAACCAGTGGTTTTAACCGCCTTGGCAGAAACTTGCCAACCCTGATTTTAAACATTTATTGCGTTCGAAGAATGGGTATTTAGCTAGTTCTAATATATATTTCTTGTTTTGTTTTTTTCAGTTGACTGGAATAAATGGAGGCAGCATATGATTGCAGAACATAAAATGAAAACAGAGTCAAAGGATGGTGTCAGCTTGCCTGTTGTGATGCTTACTCCTATGAAACCTGGTACTGTGAGAAATGCTAACGAATTTAGGAAAGGAAAAGTAGATGGCCTGAAAGAAGAGAATACCACTCGTAAGAATTATTCAGAATCGAAAAAAATCTCAAGTTCTGATTACTGCTGTGCCAAGTGCGATTTTTCAAGCGAAGATAAAGCTGTGTTTCGGACACATATAGCAGATCACAAGTCTGTCAAAAGCAGTTTTCAGTGTCAAGATTGTGGTGCATGTTTTATTGTTGAACCAGCGCTCAAGATACATCTAAAGGCCATTCATAAAATAGAAGACGTTGACAAATATATCTCAGAAGAAGGCACTAATTACTCACCCGAAACTGAAACACCTTCGGAGTCTTCAAACCACAGTTCACTCGAATGCACTGTTTGCTATACCACGTTTCCATCGGAAGCTTCCTTGAAAACTCATCTACGGAGTCATGGCATGGCATTTATTCAAGCTAAAAAGACATCAGGGTCAGCAAAGTGAGGTGGTATACAATGTTGATGTGCATTTTTGTTGAATGTGTGAGAACCTCAATCTGTTCTGTGATTAGAATTAACTTACAAAGTTAAAAATAAAGTATTTTTTATCGGAGAACTAGGTGAAAGCCTGTCATTGATGATGGGAAAAAACAAGATATGTAGAGTACTTTTTTAATAACCAGGTATTTTCTTTTTATTTGTGAACTTAAAATTGTGCAGTTGCAGATGTTAAAATGTTATGGTAGTTCTTGCACAGAAGCACAAATAATATTTTTTGTATTTTTCTTCCTTTTTCATTTCTTCTACAGATATAAAAGAAAGAATACCTTGTTCAGGGTTCCAGTCCTTGAAAACTCCTTCAATTTCTTTTTCAGGGGCCCTTGGAAGTCCTTGAATTTTGTAAGAATCCTTGAAAAGTACTTGATTTTTTTTATTATTTTTTTTCCATTCGCCAAATTTCAGAATAGCTGCAGTTTACTGAAGAGAAGTTATTGCCAAAATGTCACAGGTGGCTGCGTTGTATTCTGGAACGCACTCTGGCAATCGGGAGCACATACGTAGCTGTCACATTTCCAGTTTTCATGCGGTTGTGTTTCTGAACTACGATAAGCGAATGAGTGGGGGAATTCTTCTGAACTACAATAAGCGAATGAGAGGGGAGTTCTTCTGAACTACAATAAGCGAATGCGAGGGAGTGTAACATACTAGCATCTCAAACCGGGTTTGCAATTTGCTGAATGCTTGTAATCCAGGAATTCAATCTAAAATTTCGGTTGTCCATCAGTGGTCTGTCCTTCTGTCAATATGTCCAGCTCATTGCCATTTCAAGGATTTTACGCTGATCATATTATCTTCCATATATACATTATATATACACTGAGTGGCCACTTTATTATGACCACCTCCTCAGTACTTCGTTGGGCCACCTTTTGCCTTTAATACTGCGTCGATTCTTCATGGCATGGACTCCACGAGATGTTGACAGGTGGTTTGTGGAATCTGAGACCATGCTTGATGAATAGCACTTTCCAGGAGTGTGAGATTGCAGGGTTATGGATCCAACTGTCTGATGGCTCGTTCAACTTCATCCCACAGATTCTCAATGGGGTTGAGATCTGGAGATTGTGGGGGCCAACTAAGCAAAGTAAACTCGCCAGCATGTTCCTGAAACCAATCCTGTACAGTAAGAGCACTATGGCAGGATGCATTATCTTGTTAAAAGTAGACATCGCCATTGGGATAAGCCATCCACATGACAGGATGCACTTGGTCCGCAATGATGTTTAGATCTGATGCGCCAGTCAGAGTTGATCAACACGAATTAAAGGGCCCAAAGCATGCCAGGAAAACATTTCCCAAACCATAATGTTGCCTCCACCAGCTCGAAGGGTTGTAGCAATGCATTTGGGGTCCATGCTTTCGTGCTGTTTCCGCCAAATTCTCACTCGGCTATCGGCATGGTGCAACTGAAAACGTGATTCATCAGACCACATAATTTGTTTCTAATTATCGACTGTCCAACCCTTGTGCTCCTGTGCGAACTGAAGACGTTTTCTCTTTTTAGCTGCAGACAGCAAAGGTGTTCGAACAGGCCTTCTTCGGCTGCCATATCCCATCCGATGCTGTGTACGGCGAACAGTGCATGCAGAGATCATTTGAGGGGATCCTTGATTAAGATGGTCTGTAATTTGCTGCACTGTTGCCTGTTATGAGTCGGGACACTCTCCGTTCCGCCCGAGCAGTCACTAGTCAATGACGACCACACGTTGCACGTAGAGACTCAGTTTTTTGGCTGACAGTCCAGTCTTTAAACACTTTAACAACAGCTGCTCTGGAATATTTCACGAATGCGGCGGTTTCGGTGATACTCGCTCCATGGCTCCGAGCTCCTACAATAATCCCACGTTGAAAGTCCGTCAAATCGCATTTTTTACCCATCTTGTCACCCAAAAATCACTTCTTCTACTGTCGCAAGCACTAAGCTTTCCCTTTTTATGCTAGCCTCGCCCTGTGGCGGCAACAGTGTGCAGCCATTGCTCATTTGCTTAAAACTGTCAGGTGGTCATAATAAAGTGGCCACTCAGTGTATATATATATAAAGAGATACTTAATACATCTGTGTAGCTCTGTGCACGAGCCAGAAGGATATCAAATGTAAGTAAAACCAAATACACATTTTATAAGTCGAAATGGATAGAAGATGAAATTTTGGCATAGAAAATGTGCTTGAAACTTGACGATGCTTTTGGCTTTAAGTAATAGTAATAAAAATTAAATTTCTGCAGTCAAGCATTTTTTTTTTTCTAGTGTTTTTGTGCAACTAATCACCAAATTCCATAGTGCCCAAGGAGATGTTGCTTTCAATTTCTTACATTTTATTCTTCACGTTGTTTGACTTTAATGAGAAATATTTTGCTTTTAACTGTTTTGTCAAATGTCTAACACATTGTGTCAGTGATAAGGAAACCTGAAATCTTATGGAACAATAATACCTCACCAAAGGTATGCCTCTATGTTTAGTTATAATTTTAATTGAACTTTTTGAGTGTTTGTTACAACGTATTTTAGTGTTTCATGAGAGTTCTTATCGGGCACGAATATAGTGTTGAAAATTTTTTAATCCTTGAAAAGTCCTTGATTTTTTTTTTTTTTTTCTTTTTTTTGGTGGAAAAAAGAGTGGGAACTTATATTATATTCTGCGAAATAATTTAGTTATATTGCGAGAATTTCATGGTTTAAGGCTGTCTTTTTAATGAGTGCAAGAGAAATTCTATCCTGTATCTGCAATGTTAATTCTTTTGTACACATTTTTGAAGACTATTGCTTTGTAGTGTTTGAAATTTTGAGCACAAATAAAAACGATCTACACCTAATATGTGACACAGTTATTTTTTCCAAAAAAATTGTTACAATATTTCTTAAAATTGAATTTAAGTGACTCGCAAGTATTCCAATTTGGGCGCTAGATGGCGCTATATGTTAGCTTAGCAGTGTTTCTCTCTGGAAGAAACGAAATCTCTCATTTCTGTCAGATTTTTTTTTTAATTATATGGGCCGAAAAAAAGTAATTAAATGGGCCAAAAGTCAGACTGAAATCTTGTTTCCCATAAATCATCTTAAATCCTACTGTGCGTTCCATCTTTTGAACAGAAACTGTGTACATTAGCAGAGAACCCCTAAATTGAGGCTATAGAAACTCTGCCTACCTACCAAGCTCCACCCCAAATAATGTCATTGGTTAAAATGTAAGAGCGCATATTTTGTCTTTTCATTGTGGAGCCAATGAGAGATGGCTTCCATTCTGAATACGGCAAGGTCTGCAGTGATTCGCTGATGCCAACTTCTTGGACAGTCCCTCAAGAAGTAAAAGCCACACCCAGGGAGTGATTTTTGCACCATCTATCACAGAAGATGAACCCTAACACTCATTCAAAGACAGCCTTAACCCCTTAGTAGTCACATTTTTTTGAAATGTTCATTAAAAAATGTCTTTTTTTTTTATTAGCTTATTTTAAAGTTCATACCGTATTTTATCATAATTTATCTCAAACTACAGGGTTTTATTAAATTTAAAGGTATTTGTGGGCTACGGAAGTGTTAAAAAATTTATGAACCTTGTACTTTTCTTTTACCCATAAGCTCGGCAGAAAAGTTTCAATGCAGGTTCTTTGCTCCATAATTTGGATAAAAAATGAATGAGATAAGTAATTGTAATACTGGTGTTAAATCACTGTATTTTATTTTGAAATTGAAAATTAAAAATTCTTCTGGTAATGATATATTTTGAAGCATGGTATGCATAGTCCTACATCACAGTCTTTGCAGTAGTACCTTGTTTCTTTTCGAATTCGCTTTCCATTTTCATTTTTCATGGATAAACATACTTTGCATTCTCTGCTAGGCTTGTCTTCTCTGTTGGTGGTATAATTTCCAAAAAATGACGTTCAACTAAATGACTTGATGGTGCTACATAACTAGGACGAACCACATCTTTGGAAATTGCCAGGTATCAAATATTTTTCTACCGTTTCGTCAAGTACATCTAATCTGAACTTTAGATGCGATTTCATCCCACCTTTCTTCTTATACACCTGAAAAGCATTGAAAACCGCTTGGTCCAAAAGGTGAAAGAATATTTTCTTTTTTTTTTTCTTTTTTTTTTTTTTTTTTATTATTTCTTCCCACCATTTCTTGCTACTTGGTAACTGGAAAGGTATTGATCTACAAGATCTACACCTCCCATAGTAAGGTTATAATCTACAACCACTTTTGGTTTTTTCTTTAATTTCATACTTTGTGTTGTTACTTCGACAATTTCAGAATTATGTACTGATAACAGCATTGTGACTTCCTTTTTGTCCTTCCATTTCAGCGCAATGATTTTACCACGTCAAAATTATATTGCTCCAACCACATCTGTTTGGTAAGTAAGGAGCATATCACATAATTCTGGTGTAGTGTAGTAATTATCCATATTTACACAGTGACCTTTTTTCAATAATGGCATCATCAATGTCATGCCAATTTGAGAGGATTGCAGCTGAGTTTGAACCTTCGGATGAAATAAAGTTCCTTTGCCTGTATAAATGATAAATGACCATATGTAACCAGTACTGGATTTGCATAGCATAAAAGACTTAATTCCAAATCTTGCCCCTTTTCACAGGAATGTATTGGGGACATCTCTCGAGAGAGTAATTGTGTTTTTGTGCAGTTGATTCAAATGCTCACAAACAAGCCAAATTTTGTATAGTTTTGGATTTGGATGATTTTGGGGGTCATGCATTTCATTATTCACGAAATGTAAGCATTTTTTTATCTCACAATACCTGTTGTATGGCATAACCTTTCAGAAAAAGGGAGTTTCAACTGTTGGTTTTTTAGTCCAATACATGCTTTCTTCCGGCTTTTTAACAATACCTTCTGAAATTGAAAGTGCCAAGAACAGACGTAATTCATTTGAAGTTACCGGATTCCAGTCTTTCCTACCTTTATAACCTTTCAGAAAAAGGGAGTTTCAACTGTTGTTTTTTAGTCCAATACATGCTTTCTTCTAGCTTTTTAACAATACCTTCTAAAATTGAAAGTGCCAAGAACAGACGTAATTCATTTGAAGTTACCGGATTCCAGTCTTTCCTACCTTTATAACCTTTCAGAAAAAGGGAGTTTCAACTGTTGTTTTTTTAGTCCAATACATGCTTTCTTCTAGCTTTTTAACAATACCTTCTAAAATTGAAAGTGCCAAGAACAGACGTAATTCATTTGAAGTTACTGGATTCCAGTCTTTCCTACCTTTCAATCTTCTTCTTCCAGAAAGTTTCTGCATTGCTCAGCATAATGATTAGTTTCTGTTACAATACTATCTACCAATCAGTTCATCATTTATGAAGTGTTCATAGTACTGTGAAGCACCCAAACTTGAATCAAAAATAACATTAACTTTTAAAGACGCTCTAAATGGAAAGTGTGGTGGTGCATAATCATGAACATGCGGTGTAATTTCATGCCACTGACACCCCGGCAAAAGTTGTGCGGCATCATCACTGTCCTGAGATTCCGATACTTCAGAATCAAAAACACCTGAAAAAGTCCAGATTCGTTGACACTAAAATCTTCTTCCACATAACTAGAAGGGCTCATTTTTCAACAAAAGTTACGGAATGAAACCAAAACATTCAGCAAAGTGTGACTATCCTAACCCCGAGGTTTCAACCTGTCCACCAAAGCTACCGTTGTTTTCAAATCACATTCACAGAACTACTACCGATAGTTGATGTATTTAAAATAGCTATAGGTACGAAAAAAATTCGTCATACGTATCTCTCTGAATATTACAAGCCATGTAGTGAGAAGCCCGGAAGAGATGGGCCCGACGAAATTTGGTCAACCAACATGTCTGCCCTTGTGAGACACAGGCATGATATTTAAGGGCTTAAGGAAAAAGAAATTTCCCAAATCATATTTCTTCAACATACGCATGAAATAATAACAACACACTGTTGCCTACTGTATTGGAATTCTCAATTTTTAGCCTTAAACGAAAAAAGAAACTGGTTTGACAATCTAAAATAATCATTATAGGTTTGTAAGGGAAATATTAAAATTAAATTTCATGCGATAAGATTCTAAATGAAAAATTCTGTGTCATTTATGAATGACAAAGTAGAACCAAAATTTCTAACGTAACGTTTCTGAAGAGTTGCTGAAACGATTTTAATCGTGTGATGTAACTCATCTCTGACGTCATGTCAGAATGATTTGGAAGAGGCGACATCACACCAATGGCTGTGAAAAATTTGTTTTTGTTATTATGACAACAAGACAAAGTGGTGCCCTTGTGTGCCGTGTTGATAGGCTATATTTCATTGTTGTAAGAATCTACCTTGATATGGAGGCTCACAAAAATATTGTACATGAAACAATGTTTCATCAAAGTGAAACAGATGTGTTCCAAATGTGAAGCAATGAACATTACAAAAATAAATATGAAGATTACAACAATAATAATAAAAAAGTATTGTTTGAGGCAGAGATTCAACAATAAAAACAGGAAAACACCAGGAGGTGCCAACAAAATGGAACAAATTTTGAAGATGACAATCTGATTTTTGGTGTAACTGTGACAAGGATGGTAAGTCAGATAATATCCGAAAACTTGAAAATTCCATCGTCCTGGAGCGGGACTCGAACCCGCATCTCCCAGATAGCGCCCAGGTATGCTAACCATTACACCACCCAGAACGACCAAGTCTCAAGTTTCCGATTAATTTGAATATAGCCATCACAGGATTCGCTAGTTGTAGCAACCGGCATTCATGTTTAGCGAATCTGGAGGTTAAGAATCCTATCCCGTGATTGCCCGGAGTAGCAGGTAAATCATGAAAGAAATACGGGATTACACCATATAATTAAAATTTTGAAGATAATTAATACAGACATTTGACGTGGACTAGGAACATCAAACAGAAGTCATCGCTCTTTCCACGTTTATAAGTGAGTCACGGAAAAATTCTCATTTGCCACCACCGAGAATCAAACCCATGGGTCTTCCAGTTACGCGTCGTGCAGTGGAAGCATATCCAACGCGTAACTGGAAGACCCATGGGTTCGATTCTTGGTGGGGCCAATGAGAATTTTTCCGTGACTCACTTATAAACGTGGAAAGAGCAATGACTTCTGTTTGATGTTTGAAGATAACAATTCGATTTTTGGTGTAAATGTGACCGTCCTTGTCACATTTACACCAAAAATCGGATTATCATCTTCAGAATTTGTATTATATGGTGTAATCTCGTATTTCTTTCATGTAACAAATGTTCAGACAAAAGAAATTATATATGTTTAGTGTTCATAAGTGAGGCTGATTGTTATTACAGGGTTCATGCCACTCCTGGATTTCTTGGAATAAAATTTTAATTTTACAGGTCTGGAAAAAATATTATGAGTCCTGGAATCAGGTTGTATTCCTTTTAATTGCTAAAATTGGTGGGAAGACTTGGTCTCTAATATCTCATTGTATGGCCACAAGGGTTTGCATTCCGTAAAAAAATGCAAATCTGGTGGGATTGAATTATCAAAAAGAAATAATAGATCCAGATAGGAAACAAGAAAGTACATGTCGTAAAAGTGTTTCGCTGTAGGCAAATGGAAATACTAAACATTTTACCCACTTCAACTAGTCATCCCAGGAAGGCATGTTATGTATTGTAAATAAAAAATTCTGAATAATTTTGTATGAGGGTTGTCCCGAAAGTAATGAAAAGTGGGCATAACTTTTTTTTTATTAACTGACAGAGGTCGTTCAAATTGCACATGTTGGTGGAGTAACTCTTCCTCTGTACAAAGGTTCTACTCAACATAGTCTCCATCACCAGCGATGCAGTTGCGCTATCATTGAACCCAACTCTTGAATCCTCTTTGAAAAAATTCAGGTGCGGACTGTTGTACCCACTTTTTAACAACCACTTTCATCTCGTCTGTGTCGTCAAATTGTTGTCCACGGAGACTCCTTCATTGGACTGAACAAGTGGAAGTCTGAGGGCACCAGATCTGGGCTATACAGTGGATTGAGGACCACCGACCAGCTAATTTACTGACTGCGTGATTTGTTGGCAAAGATATGTATGTTCTGGCATTGTCATGGTGAATGTAGATCCTTTTCAGATTCTTGTTCGGTCTCTTCCTCCTTGTGGCTTCTTGAATGTCTCAATGTACCACTCACTAGTCACGATACGCCCACGTTCCAGAAAATCAAGGAGAATAACACTCCTGTCATCCCAACAAACAGTCATCATGACTTTCTGTGTTGATCGCTGGTTCTTGAACTTCTTATGCCTTGGTGGAGAGGTGTGACATCATTTCATAAATGGATTCGTCGTTTCCGAATCGTCGTAAAGATACGCCAACATTTCATCCCCTGTCATCGGACCGAAAAGAAACGTGTCTTCGTTAGCTTCAAACGCTACCAGCGGATCCGAGCAGACTTCCACCCTTCTCTCCTTCAAGTCGGGTGTCAACTGTCGAGGTACCCAATTTGCTCAGCTTTTTGATACCCTAAGATCTTCTGTATGGCATTTGTAACCACAGTCCAGTTGTGCAACAAGCTCGCGGATTCAGACTCTTCTCTCCGCGCGAATCAATTCATCCACTCGCTGGCGATTCGTGCTAATGGTGGCAGTGATGATCTCCAATGCTGGTTTCACCTTTAAACTTCTTCATCCATCTGTGCACACTGTTCTTGTCAGTGGTGTCATCTCCGTAAACATTTTGTAGCCTGTGGACGTCGGACAACCTGCACCCTTCATCAAGAATTCAATGATGCCACGTTGCTTTTGCTTGGAATCCATTACGTGGAATGAAGAAGAAAGGTTATAAAGGAAGAGCTATTTTACCAACATGTGCAATTAGATCTTGTGCTCCTTCAATCAAAACTGCAAAGTTAGTCCTATATACGAAGCGCCAGATCCACGTAGAAATAAATTCCCCACGAGTTTTTATCTTCAACATAGTCCTTTGATCCTAAAAAAGTTCATTTTGTTTATGGGTTTAAAAATCAGTTTAAAATTAAAGGTTTTGAGAATTTTTGAAGGCAATGAATAATGGCAAAATCCTCTCGTAATGGGGCATCA
This sequence comes from Macrothele yani, assembly GCA_039090855.1. Classification (NCBI taxonomy): domain Eukaryota; kingdom Metazoa; phylum Arthropoda; class Arachnida; order Araneae; family Macrothelidae; genus Macrothele; species Macrothele yani. Next base: position 73,104,286 of record CM077032.1, on the reverse strand, counting down.
CAGGAGTTAACGTGGAGGTAGGCTTCGGTTTCCGGAATTTTATTAGAGCCTTGTCTATAATGGAAGGGTTGTATCCTCGCTGTACTACAACACGTTTAAGGAAATCAAATTATAGACAAGGCTGTAACAAAATTCCGAAAACCGAAGTCAATCTCCATGGTAACCTGTCTACCTTTCTTGAAAAAGCCATTTGGTTAATATGCGAAAGCTTGGAAACTGATTTTTATCTACCCCAGAGCCCATTTAAGAAGGGGGGCGGGCTGCAGCCCTGGACCCCGTATTTTCAAGGGGCCCCCAAAATTATGCAGGATGCTTGAAGAATTGGCAGAGTTGTGCATTTTTTTAATTTTTTGCAGATGGCACAGCAAAAACTATAAGAAACTGCCTTGTGAAAAAACATTTCTATTTCCGCTTTTTTATTAGGAGTCCGCAACAAATATAGTTGCCTTCAGTCTATCGTCAAAACTTTTGAAAGCATAATACAGGTTGTTGTTTTTTTCTTTTTTTTTTTTTTTTGTGCACATCTGTAATTGGGGGGAATTTTAATGCATTAAGAATTCGTTGCGATCATGATATTTAGTTCATATTATTCTGCCCACTACCTGGATAAGAAACCAAACTCGTATCACAGACATCATTCTTTACCACAAGCGACTAAAATAGGAACGTGCCGGACATCTATCCAGAAAAGAGTATGAGCGATGAGCCACCATACTAACGAACTAGATTCCGAAAGTAGGGAAACTAGGCAGATGACACCCTAGAAGGTGGAGTGATGAACTGTCAAAATTTGTGGGAAAAAATCGGTCAACCCTAGCCAAGAAGAGTGAAAAATGGAAGGAACTGGAGAAAGCCTTCGTCCAGCAGGGGACTGAGAATGGCTGAAAAGAAGGTTCTGCCCACTACTTTGCTATAATTTCAACAAACTGAACCCTACCCTGGGGGTGGGGGGCTTAAAGCAGAACTTAACTGGTATTCATTTGTCAACCATGCATTTTTCCGTTTTCTTGCTACCACTGATTCGTCCGTGAATCATGGGATACACACTTCAATACGGCGGAGATATTTTCATGGTTTCCTCATCATACACTGGCGTGCAAAAATTAAGGACGAGACGGTTTTTCGAATATAACGTCGTGCAGATGTGCTCCACATCGACTTAAATCATACCATAAGATCCCCAAAATGTAAGAATATGGGACAAGTGAGCAAAACCGTCCAAACAAGAAATCCAAATGACACTATTGAAAAGGTAGCTTCGAGCACAACTGGACAGAAACGTCCATGTAACAGGCGGCTGCCAAGAAAATTCTGTCTTTAGTAGGGATATGATCACCCCTGACTGCGTTGCAGGACTTACGTCTGTCCATGCTGAGGACGAGGTTTCGAAGGAGCTGTTGAAGCATCACGGCCCATTCCTCTTATAGCGCCAATCGTTGCTGGCGGCTGGTGACGTGCTGCCAAGCGTCTCCCGAGAAGGTCCCACACGTGTTCGATTGGATTTAGGTTCGGGGACCTTGCGGGCCAATCCATGCGTTGAATATCTTCACTCTACTACAGCCACTGTACGATGAGATGTAGCGTTGTCCATGAAGAGGAGCTCAGGACCCACAGCACCTCTAAACAGACGCACGTGAGGCAGAAGAACCTCGGTACAATAGCGGACACCAGTGACTGAACCTCCTTGGAAGATGTGGTCAGTGCGGCTGCCAAGCATGATACCGCCCCAAACGAGAACTCCTCCAAACCGGTCCTTTTCGATGATGTTGGAGGTGTGATTGCGTGTTCCCTGCTCTCTCCAGATGTGTATACGTCCAGAATCGCTCGTCAGACTAAATCGGCTCTCATCCGTAAAGAGAACTCGATCCCATTGCTGATGTGTCCAGTTCTTGTGTTCCTGGCACCACAGAAACCGCTGTCTCCGATAAGCAGGCGTTAATGGCACACACCGTAATGGTCCTCGTGCAAATAGACTACCTTTGTGCAACCTCGCCACGGCAAAACGCGATAACGGACGTCCAGTTGCATGTGCCTTGCAATTTCTCCCGCTGTCTGTTTCTTTTCGCCTGTAGGACAATATACCGGTCGTCCGCCGCCATGATTACTCGTCGACGACCACTGCTAAACTCTCGGACAGCTGTTCCTGTCGTTTGAAATGCTCTCTAAGCTCGTGAAACGATGCTGTGAGCGATCCCGAACTCCTCGGACACACTAGTCACACTTCGACCTTCTTCCAACTTCCCAATGACGCGACCTCTAGTAAAGTCATCCAGATGTCTACTGGATTGCCTGTTGGCCATATCACACGGTGGCAGCAACTCTACTTGGTTCAAACCGATGTACACCGTGCAATAGCGTTCACCGAATTGCTAAGCGTACACCGCCAGTGTGCTTTATACCCTTCCGACAACCCCCCCCCCCCCTTACATCATGCTGCATATATGCGTATGCCCTACCATACCGGACCCCAGTCTATCTCCTGAGTGGTCTGGTCTGCCTGCTCGTTATGCTAATTTCTCCTCTTCGTCCTTAATTTTTGCACACCAATGTATTTTGGGAATGTTTTTCCCATGGATATTTTTATTCATCCACCCATAGTGAAATCCTAGATGTGCCGTTAATACTGGGGCCCCCGGACCCCCAGTCTCCCCTAAATGTGCTCTGATCTACCCCAATAAATTCGGATCACTAGTATAATTATACTAATCTCGTGTATTATTGGTGTAAGTTCCTTGTGTTAGTATTTAAATATCCGTAGTTTTTCTTTTATTTATTGTTACGCATTTTTTAAGTAGATTGCTTAGCGTCGACAGTGGGAAGTTTTTAGCTTTTTTTAACCCTAGTTTGTTTCCATATTACGTATCTGTCTAGGCTTCTGAATGTTTTGTTTTGCAAAAAAAGGTTACCAAGTTTATGTTTCACATCAGCATGTGTACATATCCATCATGTTCTTGTTTTTACCGCATGGTAAGTGTTGTGCAATATTCTATTTTACCTTGTCTATTGCGACTTGTCATAGTGGTTGCTTGTGTGTCCCGCGTACTGTGATCTTGTTCTGTATTGTACTTCTATTTCTGCCTGCCTTGTGTATTTGATTTTTCCTTATGGCACCTTTTGTGTGTCCGAACGTATCTGATACATGCCTTATCGGTTTTTGACTTTCGTTTGCCTCAGTGTGTCTTGTGACCTATGATTACCTTCTTCTTTGTGGCATTTGTATACTGTATTTATAATTATTGGCTAATTTAGTCCTAGCATGTGTAAATTGTGCCAACTGATACTGCCATTATTATCATTACTGTGCACGTGACCTTGGTTTACATTGTGCTCACATTTTGCCTGTACTGTATAATTTATTGCTCTCTCTGATATATTTTGTGTGTTCCACTGATTCTTGCGCATGTTTCATCTGTCCGTGACCTTCGTATACCTATGTGTGTCTTATGACCTATGCTCGAATTAGTTTTGTGGTTTTAGCATTCTATGATTATATATTCTTGGCTGGCGGAGCCCCAAGCATATGTATATATTGTCGCATGATTCATCCCACATTTTTCTATTAGTGCTTCTATCGCCGAGTCTGGCGGAGCTTCAGATCAGGGACCTACCTTCGAAAATTTTCTCGCCCACCCAGTTCAAGATATACCGTTTTCCATTCTTTTTTGTTTTTTAACTTTAAAACATAATACGAACTTTGCCAAGTAATGACGAGTCTAGTGTTTTAATTCGTATAGTCCTCTCCTAAAAAAAATGGTTTGTTTACTTCTCCGTAGGAAGGTTAATTAAATAGCATCCGCCGCCCGGTGGTGCAGTGGTCTAAGCGATGGCCTCTGATCATTCGTCCGGAACGGGTCCGGGTTCGAATCCCGTGAGGCATGGATGTTGTGTTCGTCTTCCGGCACTGACTCTCTCCCTTCCCTGGAACCAGTGACCCTAAATTAGGGACGGGCGACTGCTTATAGCCCATTGAGTTGCTCACGGTGGTCGTTAAACCTCCAATCAAAAAAAAAAAAAAAAAAAAAAGCAGTTTCCTCAGAAAAGTAATCTTTCAAAGCATGTGCTTCTTCACAGGTGAAAAGCCAAAATCATAATATATCTAATGTTAAGTAATATTCGGATATTACAGCTTAACATTAATTTGCGTACACTATCATGTTCTCTTCATTTTAACAGAACAGATCTCTGTAAAACGTCACTAAACTTAGATTAAAACTCGTCACTAAACTTATATTATCATACATACATTTTTAAAAACTAAGAAATTACACGGCTGTTTTACCTACAGAATGAGAAAAACACTTGTACTTACGCTAAGGTGACCAGATATTGAAACACTGATTTGAAGACAAAAGGGCGTGGCGTCCCCAAATCGGGGGTCCACCCCGTAAAACTACCACAACGTAGGAATCGCATGGTCATCCAAAATGGTGCAGTAGGTCTCGGCGTTGAGTCTACCAGGAATTGCGACCAAGGGTCCCGTGCCATACCAAGAGAAACACCCCCATAGCATAATTCCATCGCCGCCGAACTTCACAGTTGGCACAATACATTTCGGCAGGAGGCGTTCTCCAGGCAGACGCCAAACCCAGACCCTGCCATCCGAACGGTAGAGCGGGAACTTTGATTCGTCGCTCCAGATACCCTGTTTCCACTGTTCAACGGTCCACTGTCGACGTTCTTTGCACCACGTTAGCCGAGCAGCGCTATTGGACTTGGTGATCAAAGGCTTGTGGACGGCAGCACGTCCATGATAACCAAGCAGATGGGCTTCCTTACGGATGGTATTCATTGAAAGAACACTCCCGGACGCCTGTTGAAACTCCTCGCGGATGTGGCCCATCAATTTGGTGCGGTTCTTCCGAATTTCTCTGGCCAGCACCCGTCGGTCTTTAACCCCCAGTTTTGTGGGTCTGCCGTGTCGGGGCACATTCCGACAGTCACCTCTCATCTTCCACTTGCCAATCACGTAGGCCACTGTCGATTTTGGGTACTTCAACTCGCTGGATATGTCAGGTATGGATCGGCCATTTCTGTGATTCCCGACGATTACACCTTTCTCGAAATCAGAGAGCTCCGAAATGCGTGGCATCTTGCATGCGAGTGGTTGCGTTGTTGTTTCCTACACGATATTTAACGGCGGCGGCCGTGACGTGTATCAGGTAGAGATGCAACACTCCCGGGAATTTTGGATCAAGGGAATATTTCCAATGGCAAATAATCAAAATGGGAAGAAATTTGTGATTATGGGAATAAACCAACGAGATAGGCGAAATAGCCACTATAGTCTACAGCATGCTTGCTCGGGTGAAAAATGGTAGCTATAAACTAATTTGTGGGGTGGATTACGGGCCCAGGGCAGTCGTGGCCGGGTGATTTGCAAAGAACTAACACAATGTGAAATGCTGCGGAACATTTTTATAGTAACTTTGCTTTTGATTGAATCGTACTTGCTAATTTAAAATCCCGTGTTCATGAAATATAATTTAAAAAATGGATAAACAAACTATTGTGGTTCAGACAGATTTTGAAGGATTACACATTTTCACTTGTGAGTTATTTTTTAATCAAGTTATGTAATTTCTCCTGCTACATCCCTTGTTGTGGTGTTCTCCCTAGAATTCACACATAAATTGTAAACACCGGTTTTATACGTATGTATACTGTTATTTCAAAGATTTGGGGGCCCGAGAATGTCAGTTCTTAAAGCGAATTTGCAAATCACTGCGGACCAGAAGATGATTTTCATCAGATTCCTAGCTTCTCTCAAAAGTTATCGATCCTCCTAATAAAAGTTCAGTCAGTGCATTAGTACGTAATGCTTACAGAAATGCCTGATATCGAAAATAAATTGATTTACAACATAATTTGTAAATATGAGAAAGGGCTAAACTGAAACACAAATACACTGAGATGCAGATTTTTCGCACGAAACTGCTGCAACACTTTCTAGGAATTGCAGCAAAGCAAATTTTTTCATATGAAAAATACAGAATCCGTTGTTTTTTTTTTAATTTCATAATAAAGTTTCTAAAAAAAAAGAATTTGTGTACTTATGTGGTGAAATTGACTACTACAGTTTAGAAACTGAAACACGATAGTTTATGTTTCTAAACTTAGCACTGATTAAATAACAGAATTTCTGTGCACTGACAAACCAAATTATACACTGCTGGACAATTGTTAACGACGGATCATAAACGGCTATATAGCGCATAAAAAAGTAAGTGTGGTTGGATGCCAAGTGAAATAAAATAATGTCAGAATGCCAGGACATTACAAGAAAGACAATTTATTGCGCTCTGAAATCCAGAAGGCTTTGGACCGTGTTCAAGGGACAAAAATGCCATTTTGTGCAGAATACGTAAACGTGAAAAAAATGCAATTACCGTCCGCAGGCGTTCCGGCGTAAGATGTCAATATGGGATATGGCCACCATGGAGGGCGATGCAAGATTCCACACGTGGTGTCATGCTTTGCACAACATTATCAAGCAGCTGTTGGGGTAATTTATCCCATTCCTCTGTTAGTGCACGGATGAGGGTGTCCTTGTTTATTGGACGGCATTCGCGACCAGCAAGACTCCTCCCCAAAGCATCCCACACATTTTCAATGGGATTCAGATCTGGAGAACGTGTTGGCCATACGAGGCGTTGAATATCCTCGCACTCAAGACACTCCTGGACAGCGACTGTTCGATGACATGTTGCGTTGTCGTCCATGAAAATAAATCTATCACCGACAGCACCACGGTACATGCGAACATGAGGTAGCAGAACATCATTAATGTATCGTTGGCCAGTCATGGTCCCAGTTGGAAGCACATAGAGGGACGTACGGCGATTGATCATGATGTCAGCCCATACCATGACACTTCATGTCGTATATCGGTCTCTTTCCTCTATTTTTGCTGGACAATATGCAGTACCACTATCACGCCAGATCAGTTGTCGTCGACAATCAGACGATAGACTGTATCTACTCTCATCTGAGAAGAGGGCAGCAGAGCAGTCGTTATCAGTCCAATTGCGATGTTGATGGCACCATTGCAAACGGGCGGTACGGTGACGTCTGGACAATGGGATGCACACAACGGGACGGCGGGCGTATAGTTCTCCATCATGCAAACGTTTGGCGACAGTTTTTCGGGTGATCCGCTTGCCAGTAGCAGCCATAAACTGATTTGCTACCTCACTAGCTGTGCTGCGCCGGTGTCGTTTTGTTGATAGCACTATGTACCGATCTTCTGCAGGTGTCTTACTGCGAACACGACTTCCCCCGTGACGTTTGCTACACACTCCATTTGTTTGAAATGATTTCCAAAGCCTTGAAACAACACTGTGGCTGACGTCGAACTCCCTGGCAATATCTGTTATTTTTCGCCTTTCTTCAATCTTGCCAATAATACGGCCACGCGTAAAATCAACTAGGTGATGTCGGGAAGACATACTGAAACTTGCAAGTCCGTCAATTGATTCTTTCCCTTTCAACTTTGCGTTTGAACAACAACGGTCAATACGCGTCAAATCCTTTATATCTCTTATCAGTGCTATGACGTCACGAACAAGTTCGGCAATCCAAAATTTGCATACGCACAACACGTCTTACTGTATCCCGCACTTATGCTAATTTTCATATTTTCCTGCCTTCCATTTTATGGTTGCTATCGTTGCTATTGTCATCCGTCCTTAGCAAATGTCCGGCAGTGTATTTATATTAATACTGTGAGAAGTTTTCGGATTTTTTAGATAATTTGCATTTAGAATTTGAACATGAACTGACATTATGGGAACTGAGCACCAAAGCAAAATTTATAATTTTCTGCTAGAGAAACCACTACAATAAAACAAAAATAAGCAGCTGCTTAAGAGTAATTTTGTACAAGAGTGAAGCACAATGAAAAATTATTTGATACAGACACAGCAAACAAAATGATGAAAAAAATCAGATCGTTTTAGAAGACACAAAACAAAACAAGAACTAATTTCCTAGCTGTGTAATAGTCAGCAGAAAAGCAAAGTTATGGAATGGTAAGAAACTAATATATTTTTTTCTCGAAACAATAAATACAATAAAAAATTAAACATACATAAATATCTATATTTGGGAAAGGCAGATCAATCGGACAATCCTCTCCATGTGACGAAGGGTATTTGGCGCGTCGTCATAAAATATACAGTTACGGTTAGAGTATTTCAAATTTCCCAATCCTCACTTTCTTTTCAAAATTTCCGTTTTTTCCCGGGAATATTCCCACCTTTGCATCTCTGGTACCAGAACCGCAGATATCGACGATTGTAGGGGTGTCCAATTACTTGTTGGTAGATAGTATACAAGAGATTCTCGGGTTGGGCGTTCGTTGGGCCAGGCCAGGTTGGGCGCATTGGCGTAGTCAGCTGAAAAACATTGGCGTCACGTCTGAAGTATAAGGAGTGGTGCTGTTGCCAGCTCCTCCTAACTTCCTTGGGAGTGACTTGCTTTCTCTCTCTCTCTACTTTTGGTTGGTTTTTAGCTGATTTTTCCATGAGAATTAGTTGATTTACGGCTAAATTGTTGGCAACAGTGGTTAAGACCGGTTAGCGATTAGCGTAGAAGTTGGAGGAAGTGTTGTGAAAAAGAAATCTATTTTTCTCCGACAAGCGTTTTTTTTCCTGGCGTTGTAATTCATGTTTTGCAACATATAGCTGTATATGTTTATCTTCGAAGCGAGATGGATTTTTTTTCTGTTATAGGTTGTGCTTGTCTAATTTTGTTTGTGATTTTTGTAATTGGTTTTGGATGTTTTCTCACTTTTGCCGATGCAGACGCTACACTGCTGTTCTACAAAAAGTTCGGAAGCGTTGAGCGTGAGTTGAATATTTTTACATATAATGTTGGTGAATGTGTAGCAGTTAAATGTTACGAGACAAATAAAAATTTTAAAATCGCCGGTAGGCTTTTAAGTTGACGGTAAAAACTGCTCTAACTTGTAGCACGTAGAAAAAATAATTTAAAGCTGGAAAATGAAGTGCTTTCAGTATTTTTTTTTTTTTTAACCTTGCGTAGAAACGGTGAAGTGAAAATAAATGCTAATTTTGTTAGGAAAGATTTCCTGGATTTATGGAATGAAGTTAGTGCTCAATCTAAAATCCAGGCGCTTAAAATATGATGTCTGTGTATTTTTATCGATTATGAAAAAGCCTTTGATTCGGTGAAACCATCAGCAATTACAATGGCTTTGAAATCTTGCAGTATTGAAGATGCATACGTTAATATTATTAATAACATCTATGAAAATGCAAGTGCAAAGATTTGGCTATTTGAGAATACAGCACCCATAAAAATTGGAAAGGCAGTGAGACAAGGTGACACTATATCTCCCCAACTTTTTAATGCCACATTGGAAAATGTCTTTCAATCACTGAATTGGGAAAACAAATGGATAATGATTAATGGAGATTACCTAACTCACCTTCGTTTTGCTGATGACATAGTTATTTTTGCAACTACCCTATCAGAGCTGCAGAGTATGATCCAGGAACTTGCTGACAAGAGTAAAGTGGGATTAAGAATGAACTTTCAGAAGACAAAAGTGATGTACAATGCTTTTACAAGAAATGAAGATTTAGCTAATGATGGGGAAAAGCTGGAGATAACCAATACCTACATTTATCTTGGACAGCAGATATCAAGTGAGGGTCACATTGATGAAAAAATTAATTGGCGTACAAAGCTTGCCTGGAGAGCTTTTGGAAGAAACAGCATAATTTTCAAGAGCAATATGCCATTATGTCTTAAAAGAAAAGTGTTTGATCAATGCATCCAGTGCTTACGTATGGTGCAGAGACTTGGACCTTAACTAAAAGAGACATACAAAGGCTGCAGACAACTCAAAGCAGCATGGAGAGGTGCTTACTTGGTGTAACCAGGAGAGATAAGAAGAGGAACTCGTGATTCAGAAAAATGACAAGAGTGGAAGGCATCATGTTCAGAGTAAAATCCCTAAAATGGCAATGAGCTGGACATATTGCCAGAAGGACAGACCATCGATGGACAGCTGAAATTTTAAACTGGATTCCAAGGGACAGGAAAAGACCCAGAAGAAGACCACATGGGAGATGGGTGGATGAAATTCGAAAGTATGCGGGAGTGACATGGAGGAGACTGGCACAAGACGGACCGTTGTGGAGGAAACTTGGAGAGACCTTCGTCCAGCAGTGGATTGATAATGGTTGATGATGATGAGGATATAGGGGATGTTTCCCGTCCTAAGAAGGTGAAATTTTTAATTGAAGCAGGTTGAAAACAAATCAAATGCATGCCAGTTTTTTTGTAAGGAAATATAGTAAAAACTGATATAAGAAGAACTCATCCATGTTAGAACTAAAAATTATATGCTATTTATTTCCGTTTTTCAAAAGACCTAGCAATAAATATTCTGCGTGAAATATACTGCTGGCCACCCAAAATGCAACACCAAGAAGGAAGCATCCGATTGGCCTGAAATTCGCAGGTCCCGTCACCCGCGAAACGATATGCAAACGAGCAGCATTGCAGGGCATATGCAAATCGTACGCCCGGGGCGCCACCGAGAAGCACTGTAAGAAGGGTGCACAGAAGATGGTGTAAGTAGTGGAAATGTGTCGTGCTGCAGGACCTGTGCGTGGGAAACTTCCCGATGCCTCGTTGCAAAATACGGCAGTCATTCCAGCACGTTTCGGAGTTCGACAGAGGACGAATAGTGGATTATCGCGACAGCGGTTTATCGTACCGAGACATCGGCGCCTGTGTGGAACAACATCCAGCCACAGTGAGGCAAGTATGGATTCGGTGGGTGCAGAAGGAATGGACGGACCGACACGAGCGATTGCTGCAGCCGCAGCACACCACCGAACGAGAGGACCGGCATATTGTGCGGTGGGTATTGACGGCTCGCACCGCCACATCACGAACGTTAGCGCAGGAATTAGTGTGTGTTGCGCAACGACCTATGTCAGCACGTACCGTTCGACGTCGTCTGCAGCAGCGGGGACTCGTTGCACGCCGCCCATTGCTCCGATTACCATTGACGTTACACCACCGGCAAGTGCGGCGGCAGTGAGCCGTTGAACGCCGCACCTGGACTGCGGAATGGCACGGCATTGTCTTCTCCGACGAATCCCGCTTCTGCCTGCAACACCATGATGGTCAGATCCGCGTGCGGAGGCACCGTGGCGAGAGACTGTATGACGCCTGCATTATGCATCGCCATACCGGTCCGTCGCGTGGCGTTATGGTTTGGGGCACCCGCGCCCCTCTGGTACACATCGCCGGTACACTCAACAGCCACAGCTACATCTCCGACATTTTGGAGCCTTTAGTCCTCCCTTACCTGCAGGACCTGCCAGCGTGCCAGGTTTCAACAGCATAAAGCGCGCCTGCACATGGCACGCATCGTGCAACAATTCTTCACGGCCCACCAGGTGTAACTCCTGCCATGGCCAGCCTGTTCTCCCGATATGTCTCCTATCGAACACGTCTGGTCGCTGATCGGCAACCGAGTGGCCCGGCAAGCACCATCCGTGACGAACTGTGGTAATGTGTGGAAGCAGCCTGGACCGACATACCCCAAGCCCACATCCAAAGCCTCTTTCGTTCGATGCCGCGATGTTTAGCTGCCATTATTGCCAGCCATAGGGGCCACACAAACTATTGAAGTCTGCGTGATCCGCAAGTCGGACGGGCCTGTAAGCTCAATCGTTGTATCTGTTGTTATGTGTCCAGTAAATCTGGCTTTGCTATCTCGTGTCCTTCTTGGTGTTGCATTTTGGGTGGCCAGCAGTGTATTTTTGTTGTTCAACAATTTTCCTGGTAGTCCAGTTGTTAACTTACCTTAATAACTTTTGCTTTGATTTTTCACATTAAATTACTTTTTCTCCAGCGCACATGTTATTCCGCCCACAGCTTGTTTTAGACTGTCCTATCCGAAGTTCAGTTTGAAGCTTCGTACCAAAGCTTTTAAATCTACAAAATAATGTGATCTGGTATTACAAATCGGAACTATGTAAATTCTCGGCAATGTGCTTTTGGGGTGACATCTGCTCTTAGATGCAATTTTGCTCATTTTGACATCGCAAGATTTCAGTTTTTATTGTAGGTTAGAGCGTTCAGATAGATCGATATTTTGCAAAATGTATAATAAATCAGCACTAAACTCGGAAAATTAGTTAAAGTAAAAAATAATTAAAGCGTACAAATTAATATTCGAATTGTGCTAAATTAAATTAATGCTAGTAATTAATGACTTCATGGCTTCCTCTTATTACTTTCAGTATTCTAAATATTTAACTGGAATTATCGAGGATAAATTTGTTAAAGTACATTACCTCTCAAATTTTCGATCTAAACACTAGATCTTTGTCAGGAGTTCTTGCGTCCTACTACTTGTGGAATTAGTAGGACGCAAGAACTGCTGACGAATATCTAGATGACAATCCGATTTTTGGCGTAAATGTGACAAGGATGGTAAGTCAGATAATATCTGAAAACTTGAAAATTTTCATCGTCCTGGAGCAGGACCCGAACCCGCGTCTCCCAGAAAACGCCTGGGTATGTTCGAGTCCCGCTCCAGGACGAAGAAAATATTCAAGTTTTCAGATATTATCTGACTTACCATCCTTGTCACATTTACGCTAAAAATCGGATTGTCATCTTAAAAAATTTGTATTATATGGCGTAATCCCGTATTTCTTTCATGAAGATCTAGTGTTTTGATCGAAAATTTGAGAGGTAATGTACCTTAATAAATTTATCCTCGATAATTCCCGGTAAATATTAGAATACTTAAATTAATATACAAACTCAACTTACCATGATATTAAGACTCCAATTTTAATTTTGTAGATCGGATAAATAAAGCTCGAGTCGCTGATAATCCAATGTTTTTAAATTAGCACGCGATCACCTTGACATCTCAGTGTGATCGCAGGCAAACCCAACTTGCTGTGATATTAAGAATTCAAATTGAATTTTGCAGATCGGAAAAACAGAATTCCAGTCATTAATAATTCAATGTTTTTAAATTAGCATGCTATCACCTTGACATCTGAAAGTGATCTCGTGCTATTATGATGCAGGCAATCATTTTGACATCGCGAGAGCACACACAAACTGATCGATAAGTGATGACGAAAAAATGCAGACTTTGGCATTACGCCAAGCATTCCAGAGAGATGGATCTGGGTGTTTATATTATTAATTTTATTGTGATATCTGAATTCTCTCTCTGTTACTCTCTCTCAGAACTTGTAACACTTTGGTTTTAGTAAGAATGGAAATCCAAATGTGCCAGAAATTTTTTTTTTCAAGGTTAATAAAATATTGTGATTAATAAAATAATTGTAAAAAAAAATCTCCTGAGAAAATTGGAAATGTACAGAATTTCAGTGCAAATTAATAGTGTAAAGAATGCAAAAATTAATTTTATGTTTAATTACTTTCAATTGGAAAATGGCCGCAGTGGTCAAAGGCTGGTTTCTGGCCGCGATGTGTCCAGGTTTGAATCCCGGTGAGGCTTGTTTTTGTCTTACGGCACTAGCTCTCTCCCTTCCCTGGAATTCGTGGCCCAAATTTATGGATGGGCGACTGCTTATAGCCCACTGAGTTGCTCACAGTGGTCATTAAAAACACAAAAAAAAAAAAAAAAAAAAAGTGAAGAAAATGAAAAAAGTTTTTTTGCTGTAGTTGACAGTCTTCCCAGAACTGCAATTCTAGAATTTGTGTAACTGAAAGGCCCAAAAAAGTAGTAAATCAGATGCAAATCTTGTACAAAAATAAAGGAAAAGCATGTGCATGTACAAATAAAATGCAGCAACCCCAAAATTTTACCGTACGTGAACTCAATGCAATAATGTACCCAATGAATTTGGAGTTTCTATCCCAAACTACACTGGTGTTCAAAATTAAGAGAATTTGCACATTTTGTCGATTTTCCCAAAAAGTATGGAACCAAAGGTACAAATTATGCCGCCGAATAAGAATGCAAATTTGCAGTGTCGAATACGTAAGCCTACACGTGCGTGTGGGCGGAGCTGTGACAGCGGAGGGCATGAAAAGCATACGTGACTTTTTCTGCGATTAGTTCGCTCGTACTCCTCGGTGACATTCGTTGTGTTTCTTGCAGGAGTTGGTTCGATTTCCTAAGCAGTCAGGTAAAATGAGTTGCCACGAACGTATTGTTGACGGAATGAGGTGGAGAATTGTCTGTAGATTGGAGGCAGGGCAATCGCAAGTGCAGGTTGCTACAGAGCTCAATGTAACACCCACTCTCGTCTGCAATTTGTGGAAACAGTTTAAGGACACCGGATCCATATCGAGAAGGCATGGCCAAGGTCGTCCAAGGCCACGACGGCCAATGAAGATAGTTATTTGGCACTTTCAGCGAGGCGCCACAGGACTGCTACAGCTGCACAGCTATCTCGTGAGCTGCATGCCACCACTGGAACCAGAGTATCAAGGGTTACTGTTTCCCGAAGGCTTCAGGAGAGAAGGCTTTTTGCCAGAAGACCCACTGTTTGCTTCCTGCTCACTTCAGCACACAAGAGAGCGCGTTTAGCATGGTGCAGACATCTGGTAACGTTCTCTTCACAGACGAGTCACGATTCATCCTGAACACTTGATTCTCGACGTACCTTCATCTGGCGAGAACCTGGGACAAAAATACCTTTCCTCCAACATAGTTCAAATTCGCAATGGAGTATTTTGAGGTTTTCGGTTGCTTTTTTAATGTGTCTTACGTTTCTGTAATTTACGTCGTTGGTTATACAAAGTAGAGACGGATATCAAAGAGGTTCAATTGATCGTGAATTGCATTGTTGTACATACGTTTTTTTTAAGTTGAAATAATCAGATATTAATGCATTTTGGAGCTGAGTGGAATTACGATAGTAAAATGTGGGACCGCAAGTTACTTCAGCTTAATATTGCTGCATAAGAATTATAATGAGACATCTATCCTCTCGTCCGGCAAGAAGATAATAAAGAAAATTCTATGTGCCTGAAATGTAAGGGAAGAAGTTGAACCAATGGGCTGCGTTACTTTTGTAAGTAGTGTCATTGTTTGTATGTATTTATCCTTCTTAATTGTTATGGCACCTGACTATTTTTCCTCGTAAATTTAGGGGGCACGCCCATCTTAAGGAAATTTTGTGTGCCATGCTCTACCTGGGAAATTTCTTGGTGTGCTACTGGAAAAGATTAGGTTCTAGTTAAAAAAACTAAAAAAAAAAACTACCACCAAATATATACAAATCACCTCTATAAAACCCCTAATATGAACGTGTTCCCTGTAGATAGTGTTCTCCCCAGATATTTTTTGCAGGTGGATGGCAAGAAATTTTAGCTGGATGTTATTAACGATCCCTTCCCCAACCGAGAAACAAAGGGATGTTATTTTGCTTAACATTGTTATACTTATTAAACATCTTTAGTGGTATGGCAGGCATTAATGTAACATAACATGATAAACAACATTAGAAAATTGTACCATATATGATAAAAAAATGAGTACTTACTAATAAACCATATTTGACAAAGATTTCAGCCAGTTTTCATCAATATTTATGGTGTATGTAGGGATAAGTTTTCCATTCTTACTATTATGTGCGTGTGAAAATGTTCATTAAAGGAAATTTAGCTGGGTGGCAGAGAAAATTAGCTGGGTGGCAGAGAAAATTAGCTGGGTGGGCCGCCCAGTGAAAAGGCTCTAGGGAGAACACTAACTGTAGATAATAATTAGGGTTCCCATGATATCATTAAATACTAGGAATAAATGTTTGTCAGGAAAAGCAAGGTAAAACATTACTTTTTCAGCCTATGTAAATTCATTAAGAGTGTTTTTGAAAATCTCTGAAGTTTGTTTTAAGTTCATCCTATTGCTTCTGGATAAACATGCTACATGTACTTCAGACCTTGACCCTTTATGTTTCTCATTTACTTTTTCAGACTTATCCGGTCAAGTTGCATGGATTACTGGTGCTTCTGCTGGCATTGGGGAGTACTTGGCTCATGACTTGGCAGCTTTGGGTGTCAAACTTGCTCTGTCTGGTGTGAGAACACACAAGCTTGAGGAAGTGAAA
Organism: Macrothele yani; assembly: GCA_039090855.1. Taxonomy (NCBI): domain Eukaryota; kingdom Metazoa; phylum Arthropoda; class Arachnida; order Araneae; family Macrothelidae; genus Macrothele; species Macrothele yani. The sequence goes on along the minus strand of CM077032.1, from coordinate 73,088,195 downwards.
AAATATTGCTTAGGTAAAGCTTTACTTCACATCAGTGTTAACATTCAAAAAATTAAACTGTTGAGGAATTGAAAAATGTCTTGTTTGGGATGGCCAGGATATATCAATTATTGGCCTGAACAGGTAAAAGAAAAAAAAAATCTTAATTGCTCAGCAGGGCAGCTGCTGTTTTTTTTTATTATTAATATGCCATAGCATTTAATCAAATTTTATGAATCTGTAGGCGAATGAATAATTAATACAGACATTTAACGTGGACCAGGAACATCAAACAAAGATCATTCGCTCTTTCCACATTTATAAGTGAGTCACGGAAAAATTCTCATGGGCCGCCACCGGGAGTCGAACCCAGGGTCCTCCAGTTATGCGCCGGATATGCTTCCGCTACACCACAGCGGCCTCGAATTCCTCCAGACTCGCACACACTGACTGCCAAGCCAATTTGGCAGGTTGCTTCTTGGAGCCCCGCACAATGCTGGGGATTCACCAAAGATGGTAAGCAGCAACTGAAGAAATAATTAGAAGGCGAATGAATAATTAATACAGACATTTAACGTGGACCAGGAACATCAAACAAAGATCTTCGCTCTTTCCACGTTTATAATGAGAATTTTTCCGTGACTCACTTATAAACGTGGAAAGAGCGAAGATCTTTGTTTGATGAATCTGTAGCTTTGAAATGTGGCATTCTACTGGGTGAGGCTTATACTGTAACTGTGTACAGTAACATAAATTTCAACCATATGTTGCAATAGTAAAACAGGTTGTTTCTTTAAGTATATCCTAAGCAAAAGTGTTTTCCAGTTGCTTGAGATTTTAATACATAGAATATAGATTAGACTTTAGCGGGGTTTTTTTATTAGAAAAACACATCATTTTATTGTTCTGTTCAACATGCTTCAAAGATTTGTTTAATCACGAAGTAGTACAATGGTGGATATTCACAGTATGATTCATTCAAGGATGTAGTTTATGCACAATCAAAATCAAATATCCAAATGTTGGAAGCCCCAGTTACTTACTATTAGAACTTGGATATGTGATTCCAATTTCTATTGATTTCCAAAACAGTTTCTCAGCAGTATATATGTGCTCTGTTGCTCTCATATCACAAAAAGTACTTTAACATGAAGTGTTCTAGTAGACATGTTACTAAAAGTCAAATGGTGAAAGATATGGCTGAAAAGTTTAGGCATGATGCAAATGCAAGACTTTTTGATATAGCTGCTTGCAAGTGCACAGATATAAATAAATGCACTTGCCCTTCAGTGAATAAAGTCCCAGCCAAAAAACAACTGTTCCTTGTGGATCAGAGATCAACCAGAAAATGTCACATAGGTTCCATTGATCTTATCAAAAGAAGCTCCAAAAGCGAATCTAGAGAAAATTACAAGATTCTGCTCTTCCCAGACAACGGGAAATTGTGTGCGTTTCCAGTAGGACTGACGACATTGGTCCAACTGAAACAGAAAGCGAATTAGTTTTTCACGAAGGAACGTATGATTTGTATCGCCCCAGTACCAGTAAGCCAACTCAATCCCAGTTCATTCTGAGGAAGGTAGGCCAAGACAGGATGGCTGGAGTGGCTGACAGGGAGCTTGAAGGCGAGTGTATTATGTATTGCAATACATTTCGTGTTTTTTATGTAAAATTTTGAAACTTCGAGCCTTTGGTCAGAGCCGAATAAATTAATTGATTGGAATTATACAGGCTGATTCATGCAGAAGTATACAGTTTCCAGATGCTGTAAAACAGTAAAAGTTGAAGACACGGACAACAACTGCCAACCGTTAGGTAGATGTACTCCTAAAGTTTGTGTCCCGCTACTGAGAGAAGTGACATAGGCGATAGCGCGCGTCATGTGACTAGTCAGTCAAAATGGCAGCGTCTGCAGTGGAGAAGGCATTTTGTGTTCTTGAATTGAGCAAAATGGAATCTGTAACTGTTGTGCAATGGCATTTTTGATCACGATTCAGAAAAGAACCTCCAACCAGAAAATCTATCTACGATTGGAATAAAAAAGTTAAAACTATGGGCTGTTTGTGCAAACTTAAAAGTCCTGGACTACCGCGTGTATCGGAAGAAGTCGTCGATAGTGTTTGCACCGCCATTCAACGAAGCCCGGAGAAATCGACGCGAAGGGTGAGTCGTGAAGTGCAGATTTCACAGCCCACTGTCTGGAGAATTTTGAGAAAGAAGCTGAAAATGATTCCATACAAAGTGCAGATGTTGCAAAATCATAGCCACTATCACTGCACTTGATTCAGATATCTTACCTCGCGTTTGGGCGGAAATGGATTACTGGCTCGATGTGTGTCGTGTGACTAAGGGTGCACACATAGAACATCTGTGACTGTCTCTAAAAAAACTTTAAACATTCCCCTACAATTCTGTTACAGGTAACAAAATATCTTGCATTGTTCTTGTTTTATAGTGTGTTGAAACTGTATACTTCATTATGAATCACCCTTTACTTTATACATTTGCTGTTGATAGTTATTAAAACCTTTTCCGCACTACGGAATTTCGATCCAAGTAATTCTGGTATTTTCGATGGGCACTCTTAAAATTTCATGTTTTTTGTGGAATTTCAAAACTTAAAACCTCTGGTCAGAGCCAAAGATATTAACCGATTCGGAAAATATTTCACACAATTCTTAGTGGGCCGCCCCGGTGGCGCAGTGGTCTAAGCAATGGCCTCTGATCATTCGTCCGAACGGGGTCCGGGTTCGAATCCCGGTGAGGTATGGATGTTGTGTTTGTCTTACGGCACTGGCTCTTTCCCTTCCCTGGAACCAGTGACCCTAAATTAGGGACGGGCGACTGCTTATAGCCCATTGAGTTGCTCACGGTGGTTGTTAAACCTCAAAAAAAAAAAACAATTCTTAGTGGTTCTCGCTCACAAATTTTCTGCACTAGGGCGTTTCGATCAGAACATTTCGGGTTTTTTCGACCCACCCTAATACACTGAGTGGCCACTTTATTATGACCACCCCCTCAGTTCTTCGTTGGGCCACCTTTTGCCTTTAATACTGCGTTGATTCTTCGTGGCATGGACTCCACGAGATGTTGATAGTTGGTTTGTGGAATCTGTGACCATGCTTGATGAATAGCACTTTGCAGGAGTGTGAGATTGCAGGGTTGTGGATCCAGCTGTCTGATGGCTCGTTCAACTTCATCCCACAAATTCTCAATGGGGTTGAGATCTGGAGATTGTGGGGGCCACCTAAGCAAAGTAAACTCACTGGCATGTTCCTGAAACCATTCCTGTGCAATATGAGCACTACGGCAGGACGCATTATCTCGTTGAAAGTAGCCATCGCCATTGGGATAAACCATCCACATGACAGGATGCACTTGGTCCGCAACGATGTTTAGATATGATGTGCCAGTCTGATGTCGATCAACACGAATTAAAGGGCCCAAAGCATGCCAGGAAAACATTCCCCAAACCATAACGTTGCCTCCACCAGCTTGAAGGGTTGTAGCAATGCATTTGGGGTCCATGCTTTCGTGCTGTTTCCGCCAAATTCTCACTCGGCCATCGGCGTGGTGCAACTGAAAACGTGATTCATTGGACCACATAATTTGTTTCCAATTATCGAGTGTCAAATCCTTGTGCTCCTGTGCGAACTGGAGACGTTTTCTCTTGTTAACTGCAGACGTTTTCTCTTGTTAACTGCGGACAGCAAAGGTGTTCGAACAGGCCTTCGGCTGCCATATCCCATTTGATGCAGTGTATAGCGAACAGTGCGTGCAGAGATCATTTGAGGGGAACCTTGATTAAGATGGTCTGTAATTTGCTGCACTGTTGCCCTTCTGTTGTCTGTTACTAGTCTGGACACTCTCCGCTCCGCCCGAGCAGTCACTATTTGATGTCCAGCTTATCGCCATTTCAGGGATTTTATCTTGTGGAACAATAATACCTCACCAAAGTATGTCCCCATATTTAGATATAACTATAATTTTAATTGAACTTTTTGACTGTTTGTTACAATTTATTTTAAAGTTTCACTAGAGTTCTTATTGGGCATGAATATACAGTAAAACCTCGAAAATTCGACATCCAGAAAACCGGCAAATTCAGAAATCCGGCAGTTTTCTGATTTCGTTTTCGTGAGAACATACGAGGTTTCCCCAATAACCATGGAAATCTCCCATGTACCATATCAACAACACATCGCGAAATCATCCAATCTCAGGGTGCGAATTGCCAATAGCTGCCTACGTGTAACATCGGGAGGTTTCTCAAATTCGTCATCTCATTGCGCCGCGCTGAAGTGATACGAACCAATGAGTTGACGAATCGGCGTGTAATTTAGAAATGCATGTCAAATGTGTGATGATGATCTGTACTTGGTTGTGGCAATGTGTGGATTTGATCGTGTAACGACATCTACATCGGTCTTCATGATGCGTCGTGGCCATCGCGATGTATCGATACATTTCCCAGCCCTAGCGGTTGCTCTGGCTTCTTTTTTCAAGTTTATGCCTAACCAGTAACCACTCGCCAAATTAAATTTTTTCGACAGTTTTACAATAAATAGTACAAAAAGGTAATCGCCAATATTTTCGCCAAAACTTTTTTTTTCGCAAATTGTGAACACGATTGACAGCGCGACTTGTATATGTTTATATGGCGTAGACGGGAAGTTTTTTTTAAAGTGATCTGTTACATGTAAGTACGTGCTTTACGTAATGCCCGTTACACAATTTTTGGATAGCTTCTGAAATCCGGAATTTTCATAAATCCGGCACTCGTCCAGTCCCGTGGATGCCAGATTTTCCAGGTTTTACTTGAAAGTTTTTATTAGTCCTTGAAAAGTCCTTTCATTTTTCTTAGGGGTGTTTTTCACGATGTGAGACAAGCCTGGAGTATATGGTATTGATCCCAAGTACTGCAGTTAAGTCATTGAATTAGTGCATATACCATGTAGTGTGTGGCCTGTTTTCCTGATGATGCTGAGAATACCTTTTGTATGAGTACCCTGCTTTCATGGCTAGATTAATTATTTTATTTAGTTCAGATTGTCTGGTGGAGACATCTGAGCTTACAGTAAAAGCTCTTTGAATCTGTGATCTGTAAAACGCAGACTTGTGTTCCTCTGGGTGAAATGAGCTGCTAAGCATCGGATTACATACAGACATGGATTTGTAATAGACTTGAGAATCAAGCCGGGTGTCCAGTAATTTAGTTAAAAGAACGTCCAGATAAGGTAATGAGCTGTCTCTTTCAATCTCCAGAGCCGCAGATGGCTTAGTGGTTAGCGAGTCAAACTATCAATGCAAGGTCCCCAGGTTCGAACCTGGGCTGATCTTTCAGAGATGGTGTGATTTACTAACAATCGCTGAATATCCGCCGTGCATCGGACGAGCACGTTAAGTGACGGCCCCCAGGCTGGACCCACTGGTTAAATGGGTATCCTTTCCTATGTCCCCCCCCCTGAAATTCTCTCACCCCTCTGTGTGCAACATCGTACTTGTACGATGGCGCCATCTACTGTACTCTAATCTCACTACAAACTGTTCTGTCAAAGTCGCTAGACTTGCTTTCATTCCTTCCGCTTCTGTGTCCTGCCCAAAAGGCGATCTCGCTGTAGGTGGCTGGGACCTAAACTCTACTCACTGTGGATGGAAGTCCTACAAGAAAATGACAAATACCTAGTCTTTCAATCTCCATGATGAAGCGGATCAGAGTGAACAGAGTTGATTTGGTCTAGAAAAGGCTGAAGTGTCTTTCCCATCAGACCATGTGAAGAACACATCGTCAGCAGCCCTTGTAAAACTGCTGAAATTTCTATTAGCCAGTGTGGCTAGCGGAATAAAAATTTTACTAGCCAAATGACAAAATCTACTGGCCATGCAAAGTTAAAAATAATAATTCAGTAGCTTCTCCACTTACATTTCTATGAAATTAAATGGGTGAATTAGGTGAATGTTTTTTCTTTCAAATAACAGACCCCTCCCCATTAACTTCATAAAAACAAATGCAGAGCAGTTACTGCACAGGATCATTTGATTGAAAATATTGAGCATGCTTTTGTTTCAAAATGATTGATTTTTTGACAATTTATTTTCAGCACTGTAACATCATTATTCTTACTATCTTAATTTACACTTACATAATTTATTTTCGAGAGGCCATTGAAGTTAGATGTCTAATTTCTTAAATAATATTTAAAACAAAGGAACGAAAGCTAGGATATACAGTCCAGTCTCTATTTAATGAAGTCCTATTGTTTTACCTAAAAACTTCGTTATAAAGAAAATTCATTAAATAGAAATTAGTAACTGAAATTGAAAAAACATGAGAAACAAACAGAGGCTGAAACTTACGTCTCCTCTTTATAGTCTTTAGCACATATCCTGAACTGTAAAAAAGTCCGTAATACTGCTTTGTACAGGTTTATTATAAAAAAACACATTGTTCATAAAAATGTTCACATTTTTGTAAAGATCGGAACACTTCATCTGTAACACTTTCTTGAAACTGTAATCCCCTTCATATTGTATCAAATGCTTTTAGCATTTCTTCTTGTGAAGGTTTTTTAATAGCCTCTTCATTATCATCTTCATCACTACATTTCCTAACATTTTGCAAGATATGTCAATACATGCTCCATAGGATATTCAGCGATCACAATGTCTTCATCAACGTTGAGAAAATTAGAGAGCTGGGCTGATCCTTCTTAAACAGCTTCCTACTGCCATTTTCCCTTCAAATCTTTCAGGCTCATTGTATTGGATTCAGCGTCACTTATATAGCCGGCTTTAACAAAACAGTTATGTATAGTGGATGAAGTCACATCACACTATGTCAAGCTTTCGTCATCTCCGATATCGAAATTCCCAAATTAAAAACATTATCTATACACTGGCTGCTCTCTAAGGCAAGAATAACTTTCTGCAGGATCCTTTTTCGATAATGCACTTTGGGATTTTTAATTATGCCTTGGTCTAATGGCTGAAGTTTTGAAGTTGTATTGACAGGAAGAAAAATAACTTTTATGTTCTTCAATCTGCATTTTGAAGTGCAGTCTGGTGGATGTGCAGGGCAATTGTCTTTAATCAATGCAATTCTGCGATGTCGTTTCCTCAGTTGTTTATCCCATTTTAATAGCCACTTTTCAAAAATCCCCGAAGTCATCCATGACTTTTTATTGAATTCATAGTCCACTTCTAAAGATTTCGTACCTTTGAAGCATCTCGGGTTTTGACTTTCCCCGATTACTAACAGTTTTAATTTTTCATCGCCAGTCATATATTTGCACATAACAAAACAGTTATTCTTTGCTTGCTATGTTTCCCTCCGAAGCACTTGTCATCTTGAAATGTTAAGGCGTTACTCGGTAGACACTTAAAAAATAATCCCGTTTCATCTGCATTAAAGATGTCTTTTGCACCATATTCTTCCAAAAGTTTTGGAGCTTCCTTTTTCCATTTTTCACACATTTCTTCTGAAACATCTGTGCTTTCTCCTGATATGGTTTTATACGAAATTCCGTGCCTGTTTTTAAATTTATCTCGCCATCCAACGCTGGCTTGAAAATTTGAGTGTTCTAAATCCTGAGCAAAATCGATGGCTTTTTTTTTTTTTTTATCTATCCATCCAACACTGGCTTGAAAATTTGAGTGTCCTAAATCCTGAGCAAAATCTATGGCTTTTTTTTTATCTAGCCATCCAACGCTGGCTTGAAAATTTGAGTGTCCTAAATCCTGAGCAAAATCGATGGCTTTTTTTTTTTTATCTAGCCATCCAACGCTGTCTTGAAAATTTGAGTGTCCTAAATCCTGAGCAAAATCGATAGCTTTTTTTTTTATCTAGCCATCCAACGCTGGCTTGAAAATTTGAGTGCCCTAAATCCTGAGCAAAATCGATGGCTTTTTTTTTTATCCATCCATCCAACGCTGGCTTGAAAATTTGAGTGTTCTAAATCCTGAGCAAAATCGATGGCTTTTTTTTTTTTTTATCTAGCCATCCAACGCTGGCTTGAAAATTTGAGTGCCCTAAATCGTGAGCAAAATCGATGGCTTTTTTTTTTTTATCTAGCCATCCAACGCTGGCTTGAAAATTTGAGTGCCCTAAATCCTGAGCAAAATCGATGGCTTTTTGTTGGATCATAGGACCGGAGAGAGGCACAATTTTATCTCGAATCATCCTTACCCATTTTAAAACACCGGCATCGACGTCTTCATATGAACATTGTTTAAATCTTTTTCTGTTCACATTCCTACTGCTTTCATGTTGAATGATTGCAGAATGAGTTTTAAAATTGTTGATACACTGCTTGCTGCAATACCATACTTTATAGCCACATCTTTCTTCTTCATTCCTTTATCAATATCATCTAAGAGTTTCACTTTATCCGAAGGACGCAAACACTTTCTTTTCGACATTTTGAGCGAGTTGACACACAAGCGAGAGATACGCATACTGATTGAATAAGAATGTGTCTTCTACAGAATCAGGCCTACACCTGATACAACTGGTGCTTCCACCTTTGAATAAAAGCCTCGTGCCGTATGCACGATTCCATGCATGCCTCCCCCCAACAAGACTTGGCGTTCGCCACACGTGTCGGCGTTTACGGAGGACAGCAAAGTGGCAAGAAACTCGTGGTGAGAAGAGAAAGAAAAAAAATGAGGACTTTCACATGAGTTCCAAATCTCGGAGAAAATAACTGCGTGCGCACGCATCATCATAAATACTCATGACTCAGTGATATTTTAACTCCCACTTCCAAAGACGACCTTTCAGCCCCGCGAAGATAAGGATTTAAGGCAGCGACTTCCTTCCCTTTGTGGGTCGGAATGAATTTAGTTCTCCCCCTCTTTACTTTTATGGTTGTGCACGCACATATCACCCCAAAAGGAAAAATCACAACAACAACAAAATTACATTTTAGTTGGAAAAAACTTCGTTATGTAGAAATTGTTTTTCGTAATATGGAGAATAATCTGCATGTAAGTGCTGTTAAAAGTCAAGGTTCCGCATAAAAATTTCTTTAAATAGAAAACTTTGTTAAACAGAAGTTCATTATATGGAGACCAGAGTTCGCCAAAAAAAAAAATAATTTAAAGTAGTATTTTTACTCCTTTGAAAAAATTAAAAAATTTAGGGATTAATTTTTTAAAGTGAGGAGTATTTTAGAAAAATTAACGAGTGAAATAAAAAACAAAAAACTTGCGAAAACACCAGGAAATTAATATTATTAGAGTACAACCTCAAAAATCCGGAATCGTCCAGAGATCCGGACTATGCCGATTCCAAATTTTAGAATTTTCCTACGGAATATGCAGGGGAGGCTTTTAGTGAACATTCATTAAAAATAATAAAAAGAAAATGCCTAACTTGTAAAGTTTTCATCGGATTTCGACGAAATTTCACACGGGAGTTTATTTTGACGTGGCTTGGTTACTGTTAAATTTGCATTCAGTTATTTAAAAAATTGGAGAATTGTTTTTAAATAAAAATTTCTCCCATTTGGACTTTTCCGACGCAGACAGTTGAGCTGTCCACCACCGGCTTTCATCCCCACCGCAACCTCGTTCCCCTACGATGAACCATCAGCCTTGGCGCATTCTTTGTGATCAAAAACCGACGCCCTCGCCTTTCTTATAAACTTTTTTTTTTCTTTTCTGCTGTTCAAGCAGAATGAAAAAGGTGATAGCCGATTTCCGTACAACTCAAATTTTGTGCGATTTCCGTACGTTTGGAGTTTTTTTTTTCAAAAACGTGCGAATTTTTTTCAAAAACGTGCGAGTTCCGTACTAGTAAAAAAAATTCCGTACCATACAAATTAAATAAAATAAATGTTTTCCCCGTACAGGTCACCAGAATTGGCGATTTAATCAAACATTTCTGGTCGCCACGATGATGAAGTTTATCGCCAGTGGCGACCGTGAGTCTGGATTTTTACCTGCTGGCCAACCGAGAGCACACATACATGATAATTTGATTTTAAAAAGTCCTTGAAAAGTGCTTGAATTTATCTTGCTTGGAAGAGTGCGAACCTTGTACTAGCGTGCGAACCTTGTACTAGCCACTGCAAAATATCTGGTCACCATTTGGCCACTGGATACCGACATTCGCAAGGGCTGATCGTCAGCGTATCTTGGTATCTGGTCGCCATTTGGCCACTGGCTACCGACATTCGCAAGGGCTGATCATCAGCGTATCTTGGTATCTGGTCGCCATTTGGCCACTGACTACCGACATTCGCAAGGGCTGATCCTCAGCGTATCTTGGTATCTGGTCGCCATTTGGCCACTGACATTCGCAAGGGCTGATCATCAGCGTATCTTAGTATCTGGTCGCCATTTGGCCACTGGCTACCGACATTCGCAAGGGCTGATCGTCAGCGTATCTTGGTATCTGGTCGCCATTTGGCCACTGGCTACCGACATTCGCAAGGGCTGATCCTCAGCGTATCTTGGTATCTGGTCGCCATTTGGCCACTGACATTCGCAAGGGCTGATCATCAGCGTATCTTGGTATCTGGTCACCATTTGGCCACGGGCTACCGATATTCGCAAGGGCTGATCATCAGCGTATCTTGGTATCTGGTCGCCATTTGGCCACTGACATTCGCAAGGGCTGATCATCATCATATCTTGGTATCTGGTCGCCATTTGGCCACTGGCTACCGATATTCGCAAGGGCTGATCATCAGCGTATCTTGGTATCTGGTCGCCATTTGGCCACTGGCTACCGACATTCGCAAGGGCTGATCATTAGCGTATCTTGGTATCTGGTCGCCATTTGGCCACTGACATTCGCAAGGGCTGATCATCAGCGTATCTTGGTATCTGGTCGCCATTTGGCCACTGACATTCGCAAGGGCTGATCATCAGCGTATCTTGGTATCTGGTCGCCATTTGGCCACTGGCTACCGACATTCGCAAGGGCTGATCATCAGCGTATCTTGGTATCTGGTCGCCATTTGGCCACTGGCTACCGACATTCGCAAGGGCTGATCATTAGCGTATCTTGGTATCTGGTCGCCATTTGGCCACTGACATTCACAAGGGCTGATCATCAGCGTATCTTGGTATCTGGTCGCCATTTGGCCACTGACATTCGCAAGGGCTGATCATCAGCGTATCTTGGTATCTGGTCGCCATTTGGCCACTGACATTCGCAAGGGCTGATCATCAGCGTATCTTGGTATCTGGTCGCCATTTGGTCACTGACATTTGCAAGGGCTGATCATCAGCGTATCTTGGTATCTGGTCGCCATTTGGCCACTGACATTCGCAAGGGCTGATCATCAGCGTATCTTGGTATCTGGTCGCCATTTGGCTACCGACATTCGCAACGGCTGATCATTAGCGTATCTTGGTATCTGGTCGCCATTTGGCCACTGACATTCGCAAGGGCTGATCATCAGCGTATCTTGGTATCTGGTCGCCATTTGGCCACTGACATTCGCAAGGGCTGATCATCAGCGTATCTTGGTATCTGGTCGCCATTTGGCCACTGACATTCGCAAGGGCTGATCATCAGCGTATCTTGGTATCTGGTCGCCATTTGGCCACTGACATTCGCAAGGGCTGATCATCAGCGTATCTTGGTATCTGGTCGCCATTTGGCCACTGACATTCGCAAGGGCTGATCATCAGCGTATCTTGGTATCTGGTCGCCATTTGGCCACTGGCTACCGACATTCGCAAGGGCTGATCATCAGCGTATCTTGGTATCTGGTCGCCATTTGGCCACTGGCTACCGACATTCGCAAGGGCTGATCATTAGCGTATCTTGGTATCTGGTCGCCATTTGGCCACTGACATTCCCAAGGGCTGATCATCAGCGTATCTTGGTATCTGGTCGCCATTTGGCCACTGACATTCGCAAGGGCTGATCATCAGCGTATCTTGGTATCTGGTCGCCATTTGGCCACTGACATTCGCAAGGGCTGATCATCAGCGTATCTTGGTATCTGGTCGCCATTTGGTCACTGACATTTGCAAGGGCTGATCATCAGCGTATCGTGGTATCTGGTCGCCATTTGGCCACTGACATTCGCAAGGGCTGATCATCAGCGTATCTTGGTATCTGGTCGCCATTTGGCTACCGACATTCGCAAGGGCTGATCATCAGCGTATCTTGGTATCTGGTCGCCATTTGGCCACTGGCTACTGACATTTGCAAGGGCTGATTGTCAGCGTACCTTGGTATCTGGTCACCATTTGGCCACTGACATTCGCAAGGGCTGATCATCAGCATATCTTGGTATCTGGTTGCCATTTGGCCACTGGCTACCGATATTCGCAATGGCTGATCATCAGCGTATCTTGGTATCTGGTTGCCATTTGGCCACTGGCTACCGACATTCGCAAGGGCTGATCATCAGCGTATCTTGGTATCTGGTCGCCATTTGGCCACTGACATTCTCAAGGGCTGATCATCAGCGTATCTTGGTATCTGGTCGCCATTTGGCCACTGACATTCGCAAGGGCTGATCATCAGCGTATCTTGGTATCTGGTCGCCATTTGGCCACTGACATTCGCAAGGGCTGATCATCAGCGTATCTTGGTATCTGGTCGCCATTTGGCCACTGACATTCGATTCGTCCGTAAGGGGCCCGGGTTCGAATCCCGGTCAGGCATGGATGTTGTGTTTGTCTTACGGCCCTGGCTCTCTCCCTTCCCTGGAACCAGTGACCCTAAATTAGGGACGGGCGTCTGCTTATAGCCCATTGAGTTGCTCACGGTGGTCGTTAAACCTCCAATCCCAATCCCCCCCCACTGACATTCGCAAGGGCTGATCATCAGCGTATCTTGGTATCTGGTCGCCATTTGGCCACTGACATTCGCAAGGGCTGATCATCAGCGTATCTTGGTATCTGGTCGCCATTTGGTTACTGGCTACCCGCATTTGCAAGGGCTGATCATCAGCGTATCTTGGTATCTGGTCGCCATTTGGCCACTGACATTCGCAAGGGCTGATCATCAGCGTATCTTGGTATCTGGTCGCCATTTGGCCACTGGCTACCCACATTCGCAAGGGCTGATCATCAGCGTATCTTGGTATCTGGTCGCCATTTGGCCACTGGCTACCCACATTCGCAAGGGCTGATCGTCAGCGTATCTTGGTATCTGGTCGCCATTTGGCCACTGGCTACCGACATTCGCAAGGGCTGATCGTCAGCGTATCTTGGCCAAGTAAAAGGTTTTCTTACACCAATTAAATGGATTCCCACTTCGGTCTTCAAAACTTGACAAGTTTTGCTACAGATTAATGCCTCCAAAAATTTTGTTTCGGAATAAATTTCACGCACTTTCAAAGTTGCAAAGTAATTCTTGAATCACCCTGTATTGGCATTTAATGTCTTATAAAGTTTCTCATTTTTTTTTACCAGTGTGTGTGCATTAAAATGTAGAATTCATATTCCTAAGCTAAGTGTGTGTGTGTGTGTGTGTGTGTTTGTTTGTCAAACTACCTTACTTTACTATCTGTTATGAGTACTGACATCTGAATATCACCATTTGGGACACTTTCACAGAGCTGAAATCTTGAGAGAATTGGGCAGCAACATGTAACTGAAATAAATGATGTGAAAAATGTAGAAAAACACGTTTAAGTTGCATAAAAGTTATATTTTATATGGAAGCTCTTGAACGGTGTCTTTAGTTCTTCAGTCAGGAACCAAATGATGAAGATCTGGCAACAACCTAGTCAGAGTCCATCCAAAATCTGGCTGAAGAATAACTAAAGGCATCTACTAGGGGTGTTAAAATGAAAAGGTACGAAACATCATAAGAACGTAACCGTTAACATATTTGCCTATGCCGCTATGGGAGAACGTAGCGACACATCTAGGGATGCGATTGGAGTCGCCGGCGTGGATCGGAGCATGCGCGGGCGCCCGCATGCGCAGGAGAGAGCAGAGGCTCTTATAAAGAGCGCCGTCCAATTGACGCTGCAGTGCGTTTGAGGACAGGATGGCGTTCACATTGCAAAATTCGACGATTGAGGAGCAGCGAGGCGTTATCCGATTTCTGACAGCGGAAGGTGTTAAACCGGCCGCTATTCATCGCGGAGGGTGTGGTTCTGCTCCATGACAACGCGCGTCTACACGTCTCCAGGGTCACACACGCGGAACTAGCCAAGTTCCAGTGGGAGCAGCTTGACCATCCGCCCTACAGCCTGGACATGTCGCCCTGCGATTTCCATGTGTTTGGTCCCCTGAAAAAAACATCTGAAAGGGAAGCGCTTCCACTCGGACGACGAACTCAAGGACGCTGTGCAGGACTGGGTCTCGTCACGGCCACAGGAATTCTGGGAACAAGGAATCCTTCGGCTCGTTAATCAATGGGATCGTTGTGCTACGGCCTATGGTGTATACTTTGAAAAAAGTCTTCATTTATACCCACAGTGTCGTTTCGTACCTTTTCATTTGAACACTCCTTGTAGTTTGAAAGCTTCCAGTTGAAATCTTTGTGATGTGCAGTAGTTATATGATTTCTATACACACCAGAATTGTTAATGCTGCATTCAAGATTAATTGTTGTCTTTTATGGTGTAGAACATTCCAGTTTGAAAGATGAAGACATTCTTCTTGTACCTTTTCATATTGAAGAGTTTGAAGTTCACAATGAATTTGTCCAAAAAGTGATCAGCCACTTTGGGCATGTAAGTTGTTCTTTTGCCATTAGGCAGGAAATATATCATTATTGTTTCATGCTGCTGTGATTACTGTTGTCGGTGATGTTTGTAGAAAACAATCCCTTTACTGACACTAACTGAACATCTGTGCCATGCTGAAATATTTGCCACCCATTATTAAAGAGTTTTACTAATGGTGAGAATGTTAACAATCCCTCTTTTATGTAGACTCCTAACTCACAAATTTTACAAGTTTTAAAATATTATATTTCCCACTGAATGGCATACACCATGAAATGTATACACTGAGTGGCCACTTTATTATGACCACCCCTCAGTACTTCGTTGGCCCATGTTTTGCCTTTAATACTGCGTCGATTCTTCGTGGCATGGACTCCACAATATGTTGATAGGTGGTTTGTGGAATCTGAGACCATGCTTGATGAATAGCACTTTCCAGGAGTGTGAGATTGCAGGGTTGTGGATCCAGCTGTCTGTTGGCTCTTTCAACTTCATCTCCAAATTCTAAATGGGGTTGAGATCTGGAGTTTGTGGGGGCTACCTAAGCAAAGTAAACTCACCTGCATGTTCCTGAAACCAATCCTGTACAATACGAGCACTAAGGCAGGACGCATTATCTTGTTGAAAGTAGCCATCGCCATTTGGATAAACCATCCACATGACAGGATGCACTTGGTCCACAACGATGTTTGGGTATGATGTGCCAGTCAGACGTTGATCAATACGAATTAAAGGGCCCAAAGCATGCCAGGAAAACATTCCCCAAACCATAACGTTGCCTCCACCAGCTTGAAGGGTTGTAGCAATGCATTTGGGGTCCATGCTTTCGTGATGTTTCAGCCAAATTCTCACTCGGCCATCAGCATGGTTCAACTGAAAACATGATTCATCGGACTACATAATTTGTTTCCTATTATCGACTGTCCAATCCTTGTGCTCCTGTGTGAACTGGAGACGTTTTCTGTTGTTAACTGCAGACAGCAAAGGTGTTCGAACTGGCCTTCGGCTGCCATATCTTATCCAATGCAGTGTACGGCGAACAGTGCATGCAGAGATCATTTGAGGGGATCCTTGATTAAGATGGTCTGTAATTTGCTGCACTGTTGCCTTTCTGTTGTCTGTTACCAGTCTGGACACTCTCCGTTCCGCCCGAGCAGTCACTAGTCAATGACCACCACACGTTGCACATAGAGACCCAGTTTTTTAGCTCACAGTCCAGTCTTTAAACACTTTAACAACAGCTGCTCTGGAACATTTCATGAATGTAGCGGTTTTGGTGATACTTGCTCCAAGGCTCCGAGCTCCTACAATCATCCCACATTGAAAGTCCATCAAATTGCATTTTTTACCCATCTCGTCACCCAAAAATTACTTCTACTACTGTCGCAAGCACTAAGCTTTTCCTTTTTATACTAGCCTCACCCTCTAGAGGCAACACTGTGCAGCCATAGCTCATTTGCTGAAAACTGTCAGGTGGTCATAATAAAGTGGCCACTTGGTGTATATGATGTTTCCAAAAGATCTAGTCAAGCTTCGGGAACGTGTTCTGTGTACAGTGATAAAAAGTTTCTATAAACATCGAGCCAGGAATGCTTCCCTTCTGAAAAATAGTATGTTTCTACAGTGCAAGTAAGAATGCGTATGAAGTTAATTAGTTTTTATTCCAATTAATATTTGTTTAATGACGACACAGCTAAGTTGCAGCGGCTCCTAGATGACCACTGTGATACATTTGCTATATTTTTATTTTCAAAACAATTTGACTTTTTTAAACGTATCTAGCTTTTACACTTTTCTTCATTCTCATTTTTCACTTTTCCTGAATCAGCCTGATTTTCAGCATTATACCATGTTTTTAATACTGTTTGTTTGCCCTTGCGCCATAAAAATCCACCAACCAAACAACCTTAATGAACTACAATTATCTCAAATCATGGGTTTTTACTAATGAATAAAAATAATATTTACTGTCAAATTTTCGGGTAGGTTCCAACACAGATGTGTTCCCTTGGCTTGAAGTAACATGAAAGCAATTTATAGCACAGCAGGCCAGTTAAGAATTTGCCGTAAACAATGAAAAGTGTGGGAAGCATGAATACCTCCTTTACCTACCACTAAAAGCAACTCAAAATTATTTTAACCGTTAAGATGGTAGTGCAGAACACGCTAAGTTACATATAAAAGTTTTAAGGCAAATATATTTCAGCCATTACTATAGCCTTCATCAGTGCGACTATGATTGGTTTCGTTGCCAGATTGGAAAGGTAAGTTTTGTAACGTTAACTCTGGGTGATGTGATGCAATGAGGAATTTCCAGATGTATGTAACGAAAATGGGGAGCTCAGAGTTACAATTTTTGGAAAATAAAATTTCCAAACTTTCTCTAAACCTCAGAGCATCTGGATTTTGGAAGGGAGCCAAATTTTTTATATCAGACCAAATTGGAATAGCAGAAGTGTCAGCCATGGTAAGTAGAGACAAGGAAGAGAAAGGTTTCCCAAGTTTCACATCAGATTTGTGTTCCTGAAGTCTTGAGAGAATTTTCCGGAATGAACTTCCTATGTAAGCGGTTAATCCAATGTTAGTCTTGACCGGAATTTTATACACTCCAGGCGTAGAAAGTGAAGGTCTTGGGTCTCTGTCATTACACAGAATAACAGAAATTGAAGGAGAAGAACGAATGGAAAGTCTATCCTCTTTTGATGATACTGATGAGCTTGTAGGCAGAAAGTTCATGGTAAGGGATTGAGCCAGCAAACATTAGTTCCTTTTTTGGTGAAACAGGTTGAAGAACAACTACTGGTTTTTTCTTAGCATTTTGAATTAATTTAGAAATCAGGAGAAGGGGAAAGCCATGTTGAGTAGCGATCAAGCGGATGTTTGCTAATTCAATTTTTTGATTAACTTCAGTGTTACAAACCAAATGAGTTCAATGAATGAGAGACTTGAGGGCTGACAGTTTATATTGGTGGAAGGTATGAAAATTGAAAGGAATAATGCTATTGGTAGAAACTTGTTTTCGGTAGACAGAAGTGGATAGAAAATTATTATTACATTTTGAGATGCTGACATCCAAGAAATTTATCTTGCCATCAATTTCTTCATTAATAGTGAATCCAATGGACAGGAATTTTTCAGTGATTAAATTTGTGAGTTGCAATAGATCTTTTTTAGGATGAGGCCAGATGACAAAAATATCGTCGACGTAACGGAGCCATAAGGTAGGTTGTTGATCCTGTTGCATCACTATTGATTGCTCAATATTTTGCAGGTATACTTCAGCCCAAAGTGGGGAAAGAGGTGACCCCATTGGTACACCATGGTTTTGTTGATAGCATTGATTATTATAAATGAAAAAACTGTGTTGGCAAAGAGAATACAGGCAATCATACAAATCCTTGGTTAAAGTGCCGTCCATGGGGAATTGTTCTTTGAATTTATGAATGAGTAGCATTTTTATATTTTAACCATTCCTTTCAAAATAAGAACTTGAAAATTCAAAATATCAGCAACAGCAAGAAACAAGAAAGATGACACCGAATTTTCAGGTGTAATAAGCACATCTTTTGAATCCATTCTGACGCAAATTAAATTTATCAAAGCTATTCAAAGTCAATGGAACCGGTATGGAAAACAATAATATTGGACGGAAGAAAGAAGTTTTTGAATCAGGTTTTTAATCTCTCAGATATTGCTGTAAACAGAATCTTGAGTTTACGCCCTCTGGTTGCAGACTTGTGCATTAAGAAAAACATGAATTTATATGAGAAACATTTTGCACCGGAAACGCTCTCCAACACCAAAATAATTTTTCAAATCGGACCCTTAGAAACAGAGAAATCGACAAAAATAAGATGACTTTACGTCCCCTGGTGGGAAAACCATGCATTATTTTAGGAAGTAAGTATTCTCAAAAGGTTTTTCCATATCAGCGTAATTGGTTCAAGAAAAAAAAATTAGTCAAGTTTTCAGGAGCCCAGATTTTGCTACAATACATCAAAAGCAGAAATTAACACTTGTGTCCCCTGGTGGCCAAACCATTATTTACCAAATAGAAATTATGTGAAAAATATTTTCCATCAGGTCTTGTATGCGATACAGGAAGAATTTTTCAAATCGGAGTTTTAGAAGCATTAATAACCCAGAAAACACAATTTACCCTTTGTGTGCCCCCTAGCGGAAAGTCTATGATTTACTTGAAATTTTTGAATTTATAGGAAAAACATTTCTCATTGGAAACACTATCCAACAAAGAAGAAATTTTTCAAATCGGACTCCTAGAAGTAGAGATATTGACAAAAATAAGATATACATTTACGCCGCCTGGCGTAGAAACTATGCATTATTTCAAGAAGAAAATGTTCCTAAAAGGTTTGTCGACATGAGTAGTAACGGTCAACAAACGACTTTTTACTTTTTTTTCAATCGAGATTTTAGAATCTCATATTTTGCTGCAAATACTTACATCAGAAGCGGAAATTAAGACTTACGCCACCTAGTGGCCAAACCATTTTATACAAAAATTAGAAATTACGTGCAAACGATTTCCCATCAGGAGTTGTATTCGGTGTAGAAAGAGTTTTTCAAATTGGAGATTTAGAAGCAGAGGGGGAAACACAATTTACCTCTACGCCCCCTAGCGGAAAGTCTATGAATTACTTGAAAATTTTGAAATTATATGAAAAACATGTCACACTGAAAACACTATCCAACAAAGAAGGAATTTTTCAAATCGGACACCTGGAAGTAGAGATATTGACAAAAATAAGACATACATCTGCGCCCCCTGGCAGAGAAACTGTGGAATGTATTAAGAAGAAAATGTTCCGAAAAGGTTTATCGATGTGTGACATCAGTCCACGAAAGAATTTTTTCAATCGACATTTTAGAAGCTCAGATTTTATGGCAAATACATTAGAAGCAAAAATTAACACTTACGCCCCCTGGTGGCCAAAGTATTCTTTACCAAAAATTTGAAATTATATGCAAAAGATTTTCCATCAGGAGGTGTGTCCGCTGAAGAAATTTTTTCTCAAATCTGAGTTTTAGAAGAAGAGTTATCGGGAAAAATGTAATTTATTTTTATGCCCCCTAGCAGAAAATCTATGCATGATTTGAAAAAGTAACTATGTCTAAAATACTCTTCAACATAAATGGAATCAAAAGATAAAAGATTTTTTTCAATCGGATGTTTAGAAGCAAATATGTGGAATAAAACGTATTTTTGAATTCGACATCATCTGCATTTACGCCCTCTATAGGCGAAATTGTACATCGTAAAAAAAATGAAATGAAGGATCATCATTCGCATATTTTAAGATTCCCAATGCAAAAAGAATTTTTCAAATCGGAATAATAGTTGCAGAGATATCGTGGGTACAGACGGACTGACTGACAAACCGATAACATAAGCATGATCTTTTTTTACAAAAGACGTGCTAAAAATACACTATCTACCAACAAGTAATTGGACACCTGTGATAGCAAAGGAAAACGAAGTTTATTCACCTTCAATAGTTGGTGGAGCCTCCACGAGCGGCGATTACAGCTGTGACCCTCTGCGGCATACTCTCAACCAGGCTTTGTACGACGGCTAGCAGTATTTTCTTCCACTCTGCTTGGAGAAGACAGGTTAGTTCCTTCACTGATTTCGGACAGCGGGGGCACCCCTTAAGTCGACGCTCCAACTCGTCCCAGAGGTGCTCGATAGGGTTAAGGTTCGGGCTCTGCGCAGGCCAGTCCAGTCGATTAACTCCATTGTCACCATACCAAGTCATGGTGGACCTCGCAACATGACAGTTGGCATTGTCATCCTGAAAGTAACATGGGTCCACCCCGTAAAACTGCCCCAATGTAGGAAGCGCATGGTCATCCAAAATGGTGCAGTTGGTCTCGGCGTTAAGTCTACCAGGAATTGTGACCAAGGGTCGCATGCCATACCAGGAGAAACACCCCCATAGCATAATTCCACCGCCGCCGAACTTCACAGTTGGCACAATACATTCCGGCAGGAGGCGTTCTCTAGGCATACTCCAAACCTAGACCCTGCTATTCAAACGGTAGAGGTGTTGAACCTTGATTCGTCGCTCCAGAGAACCTGTTTCCACTGTTCAACAGTCCACTGTCGACGTTCTTTGCACCACGTTAGCCGAGCAACGCTATTGAACTTGGTGATCAAAGGCTTGTGGGCGACAGCACGTCCATGATAACTGAGCAGATGGGCTTCCTTATGGATGGTATTCATCGAAAGAACACTCCTGGATGCCTGTTGAAACTCCTCGCGGATGTGGCCCATCGATTTGGTGCGGTTCTTCTGAATTTCTCTGGCCAGCACCTGTCGGTCTCTAACTCCCAGTTTTGTGGGTCTGTGGGTCGGGGCACATTCCGACAGTCACCTCTCATCTTCCACTTGCCAATCACGTAGGCCACTGTTGATTTTGAGTACTTCAACTCGCTGGAGATCTCTCGTATGGATCTGCCATTTCTGTGATACCCGACAATTACACCTTTCTCGAAATCAGAGAGCTCCGAACTGCGTGGCATCTTGCATGCGACTGGTTACGTTGTTGTTTCCCACACGATATTTAACGGCGGCGGCCATGATGTGTACAGCGATGCCAACAACTATTTAATCTCCGTAGTTCCTATGGAAAAAGCTCTTCTACTACGAACTATGGAAAACAGTGATTTTTCTACGGAAAATTAACAGAAGTTATTAATTTTTATTTTGCTTGTTCCCCTTCCCAACGCAACGGTGGCCACTTGACGATCCATCATTCATCTTGCTTGTGATGCTGCTTGCACTTCCAGTTCTGCCTTTCGAAGCTGCTCGGATCTTAGCGCAAGCGGCCGGCATTCGATGAGTGTGGCCTTGCGCTGAGTCATTCTAAGTGAAAACCCTCCCTTCCCAGCATGCAACACTCTGGGGATGTTGAGCGTAGCTCGCTTTGGTGGTGGACGTGGGCGGAGTTCAGCCTGAAGCTCTTTCGCAGTGCAGCAGCAAGCTGTTGAAAATCGTTTGGTGCAGAACGCGAGTGTCATTGCCTGGCATCGGAGTTGGGTTTTTTTTATATAAAATTGTGCTTCGACCATTCATGTCAGTATTTAATATTTTGAAGTTTTTTTTCTTGTGTTGCAGAAAAGTATGCTTGGATTTTGTTGCAGAGTTCGCCAAAATGCATAATTACGTGTCTAGTACACATCGAAATTTTACCAACGCGTAGAAATATGCATTGGGAATTTTCTGCGCCGCGTAGAAATACACGTCGTGAAGCGCGTAAAGTATGCATCAACACGTAAAAATACGCATCGAGAAACGAGTAAAATACAGATCAACATGTAAAAACACACATCGAGAAATGCATAAAAACACACGTCGAGAAACGCGTAAAAACACACATCGAGAAACGCGTAAAACTACGCATCGAAGAATTTTACCAACGCGTTAAAATACGCATCAGGACAGCATTTCGCCTTTCAAAAATGGAAGTGAACGAAATAAAGATTTCTTCCGTAATCGTAATTTCATTTTCCTGCGATGTTGCCTCTGTCCACTATTGTTGTTATACATAATTTTATTTCATAAATCTTTGTATTTCACTTTGAAAATGGAGAGGAAATTTCCGAAAACGGAAATTCGACGGCGCAAAAATTCACGTGTAATCTTCGGCTTCGAGGAATTTCTGCTTTTTCGTCGTAATTTGGGTTATCCTCGCGATTGATGCGTAATTGAACAGAAATTTTGGGGCAATTGGTAGTGGTGAAGTATGCTTTATGCCTGAAACTTTCGAAAACAGAAATTTCGTCTTTCAAAACTTTCGGAAACAGTGAAGATTTCTCCCGTAACCGTAATTTTATTTTTCACTTGATGTTTCCTCTGCCTAGTATTGTTGTTAAATTTCATTTTATTTCGTAAATATTTGTATTTCACCTTGAATATGGAAGGGAAATGTCCGAAAACGGAAATCGGACGTAGCAAAGGTTTCTCTTGTAACTGTAATGTTTTCCCCCTACGATGTTCCTAACGTGTATCCTGTGTTCTTACATATTCCCCCAAAAAAGGTTTGCATTTCAGCTTGATAAAGGGGGAGAGTCCGAAAACGAAAGTGACGAAGCTGAAAATTTTGTAAGAAATTGATACATGATATTCAAAAGCATTCATATTCTCCAAGTTACACTATCTTTTATCTAAAATAGTGAAAGCTATCATGCATTCATGGTCCTCAAACTGAAAGTTCTTTCAGCATGATGGATAAAATTGTCATGACATCCAAGGGGTTTGTGAGATCCTTCACTTAGAGCCATAACATCATTTACTTCTGTATTACAGATAGTCAAACACCTTCCATTTATAATAACTGAAAATGAACTTGATATACTGGAAGTGGAATTCCTTGTTATCAAGCTGACAAATTAGAGACCATAGCAGTAACAGATAGAATAGATGTATGTCGCTTGGTCAGAAATCTCAAAATTAAGAGGCTGTAATGGAGTGGTTAAGTATACTATTCTCTCGAAAGTAATGTTTGCAATACTTGTAGTTCCACACTCGAATGGTGTGAGTAAGAAAGATTTTAGTTTAGTGCGAAAAATCAAGCCCGTTTCCAACCTAATTTAGGTTTAAAAACTGTAGAAGCACTTCTTGCAAAAATGAATATGTTCTCCTCTGGGCAAGTGTGTTATGAAAAAAGATTTTCTGCTGAGGAACTCAAATCTGCAAAACACTGTACAGCGAAATCACTAAAGAAAGCTATTTAATCAATTGTTTGTTGTGTAATAAAAATGTATCAGTCATGGTGTATATTATTTTCCATGTGAAAAATTTGGAATATTTTGATACAGATACGTATATAAATGAATAAGTAAGTAAAAAAAGGCTAATTAAATTAAATGAGTTGTTTTCCTCGGTTAAAATTATTCTTTTTGGTATGTCTACTGAAAAATGGCCAAAACTACTGAAAATTTGTACGAGTACTACTGAAAATATCTGAAACAGGTTGGCATCTCTGCGTGTATCAGGACGGCAGATATCGTCGATTGCCGGGGTGTCGAATTACTTGTTGGTAGACAGTGTATGTTATTATTAATATGAGAAAGTAAAATATCAATTGACAATACAAAGTAGTCGCTTTAAGGATTGATTTGCTTCGGTCTGTGAAAACCAAAAACAAAACTGAAAATCCAATTATATGTTTTCGGGGCCCCTCAAACAGTGAGGCCCAAGGCGCGCGCCTAGCTGGAAATCCGCCCCTGCTGGTGAGGCATGGATGTTGTGTTTGTCTTATGACACCAACTTGCCCATTCCTGGAATCGGTGATCTTAAATTGGGAACAGCACACTTCTTAATGCATGCATTGAGAGTTGCTTATGGTGGTTGTTATCCCCCTACCCCAAATAAAATCACACAGTGTGAAAAGCAACTGAAAAATCAGCTCTATTTTCCTGGCAATGTATCTTATGTGACTTTATTATAAAGTTCACATAATATTACGTGAGTACTAGAGTTCTTCACAACGACGCTTTAATGTCCCTAAGTCTTCTGTTATACACGTTATAAAATGGGGTCAGTTTGCGGTGACGCACTAAGTTATTCAATAATTTTCAGGTATAATTCAGTTAAAATTTTAAACTGAATTATCAATAATTTTCAGGTGCAGGGTGTCCCACTCGCTACCAAACCTGGCATTTCTTTAATAATATTAACACCAATGAAGATATTGCAACAAAATTTGAAGTGGACTTACCACATTTCGTGTGAAATTTGGTGACATCACAACATGTGCTGGAAGTGGTCACCATTGGCGTCCAGACTACATTGAACCCGGAGCTGTCTGCCAGCCAGCCGGAGGGCTCCTTAGTGGCAGACATATTCCTAAGTGTGGCACCACTGAGGAACAGTCCATCAGCCAGCTGGACGTGCATCTCTGCTGCTTTTTTATACCATTTCGCTGAGCGTGTCTACACAATATTGGTTGTTGATAGTGAGTGCTTGTGCTCGTGGCTGTTCGCGTACGTGTGAAATGTATCGGCATACTCTGGAGGAGCAAGTGTTTATTGTTCGCTCTTGTTGGAAAACAGAATCGATAAAGTCTTGTCAACAGCAATTTCTGGAGAGGTTTACAGGCAGACATCTGCCGAGCAAGTCTACCATTTGGGCATTGTCGAAGAAACTGGAAACCAAGGGTACTTTATTAGACGACTATGCAGGAGGTTGTCCACAAATGCCCGAGGAAACGATTCATGATGTAAAGGGCTGACTACTTGCATCTCCCAGGAAGTCACTTTGCCGACTGTCACAGGAAACAGGGTTGTCCAAAAGCACTTTTCAACGTGCTGTGAAAAAAGCGAAGCTTCATGCGTACCGTATTTCCGTGGTCCACGAACTGGAAGAGCCTGACCACGTGAAATGAGTGACATACTGTCAATGGTTTCAGACATTTCTTCAGGAAAATCCAGGCATTCTGGACTACACATGATTCTCGAATGAGGCGTGGTTTCATCTGTCCGGATTCGTCAATTCCCAAAAGTCCCGTATTTGGGTCAGTGAAAATCCCAACGCGATACATGAAGAATCCCTTCATTCACAGAAAATTGGTGTTTGGTGTGGGATTACCCGGCGCCGCATGATTGGTCCCATCTTCTTCGATACAACCTTCACAACAGCTGCATATATGGAAATCTTCAACACCTTTGTAAATAAATTAGACAATGAAGAACTCTCCATTAGATATTACCAGCATGATGGAGCGACATCACACACATCACACACCAGAATGGCTGAAATTCAGTCCTTTTTCGGCGACCGCATCATTTTGAAGTGTCTATGGCCACCACACTCACCTGATCCGATGCCTCCTGATTACTTTTTATGGGGATATCTAAAAGAGAGAGTTTACCAAAAGAAACAGTGAACCATAAATGCCTTGAAAGCAAAACATCACCGAAGAAATTCATGCAGTGACGGCGGACATACTCGCAAGGACTTTCCACAATATGGTGTGCTGGGTTTAGTGCTGTCTGGACGCAAATGGTGGCCACTTCCATCACACGTTGTGATGCCATCATATTTCGCACGAAATGAGGTAAGTCCACTTCAAATTTCGTTACAATATCTTCATTGGTGTTAATATTATTAAAGAACTGCCGTGTTCAATGCTGTCTGGGCGCAAATGATGGCCACTTCCATCACACGTTGTGATGCCATCATATTTTGCACGAAATGAGGTAAGTCCACTTCAAATTTCGTTACAATATCTTCATTGGTGTTAATATTATTAAAGAAATGCCGGGTTTGGTACCGAGTGGGACACCCTGTATAATTCAGTTAAAAGTTTTAACTGAATTATACCTGAAAATTATTGAATAACTTAGTGCATCACCGCAGACTGTACCCCCTTTTTAACGTGTAATAACAAATGACTTGGGACGTTCATGTGTCTTTGTAAAGAACTATTTTCCTGGCATTCGATTGGCTGCTTTGCGATGGAACGAGCTTAATGCTTTTAAAGTATCAAGTGTGGATAGAATCTTTCAAAACAAAATTTGAGCTTTTCTGTTCGGTTGGCTTAATTTAATTGAAAAATTTCCAGATTGAATCACCAAATCATTCCCAAGCAAATATGACTCATAATTTCTCAAAATATTTGTTTATTCTTTCTCAAATGCATGATCCCCACCTCTTTTGAAAGGGAACTTTCATTTACTCCACTTCATTAGTCATTCCTGCACCATTCCTTGTCTTACTGGTGTTTTTTTTTCTCAGAAGTATGTGGAAATATTACATTAAATGAAATACATCCATTGCTTTACATGATAAGACAAAATTTATTTTCCTTTCTGTTCTCGGCTTCCTCTGTTTCTGAAACTGTTATTTTTTCTTTCTTTGTTTTCTCCTTCTCTCGTTTTCTCTCTGAAGCTAAAACAGAACATCTGATTTTCACAGCAAATTCTAATTGTTTTAAAAACTTACAGTAAAATCTGTGCACTTATTAATATAATCAGAGTAGCAGAATGTAGGCGTACGCTGTAAGCAGATAGTTTCCAAATTATTAGCTGATTTTGCAGATAGTTTTTGCTTGTAGATTATTTTTTTTTATTTACAACAATTAAAATACTTATTTAAGGCTTTACTCAGATTAATATACTCAATTCTATTTTAACTTGAAGAACTTTCAATTATTCTTCGCCCCTTCTGAGTTCTTTTGTTTTTACAGACGTTCCTGGCCTCTAGATTTTATCAAGCCTCTCAATGTACAGGAACTGTATGAAAACTTTTGTTTACACAGAAAGAACTTAAATTTCATTGCCAGGTTTCTTTTGCAGTTGCCAGTTATTAAATTAAAATGTTTTCCTTATGTATTTTGTAAGTCTACTATTTTTGAGTTGATTTGTTGAAAATGTTATTTATAATTTTTGAAGATTTATTAATGGAAGTGTTTTTTCTGGATATAAACATTTTCTTTAATTAGTCTTGATTTTATGAGGTTCATACTAGTCTAATATTTTGCTATAAAGGTCCATTTCACACACATTGATGTACATTCAATCATAATGTGCTTATTTTATCCTCATTGGGATCTGTAATATTCTAATAACTATTTATTGTTTTATTCATTTTTCTTTAAATTATGTTATTCTATTGTTATCATGGTTCGCGCTTTGCGCATTTGCAGCAACTTTTCTGTTTCAATGGTTGTGTACGCAGATACATTTTATTTTTATACAACTCTGACTATAATTTTACCGAAATAAATACATTAATTATTTACAATCTTGGCCATTACAAAAAAAAAAATAATAAATATGGGGAGATTGCTCCCCACTTGATCTGCTAGTGTCTGTAGAGGGATGCTGAACACTTCTACTTTTTTGCTTAACATTTTGTTTCAAATTGTACCCTTTATTTGTTCTTTTTTTTTCTTTTCTTAAGAAGAGCTTTTACTAATTTGCAGTTATTATACATTAGCTTAAAATCTTGCAAATTTGTTATACAACCTGTATTTAGTTGAAAATTTCTTAAGTGCATTATTTCAGTAATTTTTTTCTTTCTCATCCTTTTTTCTTTATTTGTGTTCCAGATTGATATCCTGGTGAATAATGCAGGCATCTCTCAGAGAGCTGACTTCCAAGACATTGACATCAGTGTTGACCAGAAACTCTTTAATGTTAACGTCTTTGGTGCTGTAAATTTAGCTAGAAAGGTGATGAAGCATTTCCTTGAACGAAAAAAAGGCCAGATAGTCATAAGTAGCAGTCTTGCTGGCAAACTAGGTAAGGGATCCTTTCTCACCTAGGTTGAATTTTTTTTTCTCTTTTGTTTTAGTTTGTTATGAATTGTACATACAGTAGCGAACAAAAGTATTTGGCGAAACACTTTTTCGACCATAAATGTTTTTCTGCTGGACCAAATCGGGTCATTTAGGGATGTGATATGTGTTATTAAGTTGTAAACATGACCCATATGCAGATGGATCGGAAACCTTAACACAGATCAGGTACCGAGCTTAATCGCAGAGATCATACAAATTGACCAACAAAGTAGGTGTGTATCACATTCATTTAATGCAACGATAACACAAAACAATAACTAATACTTAGTGGGATAACCACCAGACTTAATAACAGCTGCACAACAAGCCGGCATAGAGTCCACTAGCTTCTCGACGGTGACCAGCTGCACAACAAGCCGGCATAGAGTCCACTAATTCGCGCCCATTCTGCAGACACCTGGTCGAACTTCTGGGCCCTATTCCGGCAGGTTTTCTTCGTACATCGTCTCTCCAACTCCTCCCACATGTGCTTGATGAGGTTGAGGTCTGGAGATTGGCTTGGCCAGTCTAGAAGTGTGACCTGTTGCTGCTGGAAGGCTGCCTTCGCTACTCTGGAGGTGTGCTTCGGGTCGTTTTGCTGCATGATCCATCCGGGTGGCATGTTCTGGTTTGACCATCGGAAGACATCGTTGATGAGCATGTTCATGTAGCTCTGGCCAGTCATTATTCTGTCAGTCTTGATGATGGGGCCCATTCCATTGCGAGAGGAGGCGCTGTAAACCACGAGCGATCCTCCTCTGTGATATTGACAGTCGGCTGAATGAACTGGGGGTTGAATCTCTGGTCACATGGACATCGTACGTATCGGATGTCATTACTTCCAAACAAGTTGAACTTGCTCTCATCCGTGAAAAGCGCCTTACTCCAGTCTGCCGCGGTCCAGTGTCAATGACGGCGCGCGAATGCGATTCTGGTTCGTCGATTCTTGACTGCGATGAGCGGTTTCTTGGTCTTCCATTCAATCCACCAGCAATGAGACGACGGGAGATGGTCATTCGGCTGGCGTTCAGGTCGTCGCTCTCGTGGAATTCGGTGGCGATGTCCACAGCATGAGATCGGCGGAGGATGCCTCTATCCTGATGCAACGTAGTGGAATGAGGCCTACCACATCGTGGACTGTTCTCGACGGTCCCAGTCTTCTTATAACGTTGCAGGATAGCTGAAATGGACTGGTGTTGGATCTTCAGAGCCCTCGCAATGTCGGTGATGCACATTCCGGATTCCATCATGTTCACGGCCGCCTGGCGAGCTCCAACAGGGATCTCCGCCTTTTTACCCATTTCTGAAAACCAAAGATTGCCGCCCGGTGGCGCAGTGGTCTAAGGCGATGACCTCTGATCATTCATCCGAAAGGGGTCCGGGTTCGAATCCCGGTGAGGCATGGATGTTGTGTTTGTCTTACGGCACTGGCTCTCTCCCTTCCCTGGAACCAGTGACCCTAAATTAGGGACGAGCGACTGCTTATAGCCCATTGAGTTGCTCACGGTGGTCGTTAAACCTCCAATAAAAAACAAACAAACTAAGATTGACTTATTATCACACTACACATCACAAAAATCACAAGAAAAACATTAATACATGCAGCAAACAAATGGGTAATAATTGGCGACTCTTGAATATGGCCCATTTAGAACGACAAATTCTCTCTGAGCGAAATACAAATTACGCGGCATTGTAACCCACGAATTAACACATATCATATCCCAAAATGACCCGATTTGGTCTAGCAGAAAAAAAAATTATGGTCGAAAAAGTGTTTCGCCAAATACTTTTGTTCGCTACTGGAAAGTGACTGTTCAATATTAACGTCAGTGGTACTGTAAATTTAGCTAGGAAGGTGATGCAGGATTAACTAAGGTGCAAAATAGGTCAGATGCTTATAAGTAGAATCCGTACTGGTAAACTGATCCTTTCTTGCCTTGAAGATTTTTTTTTTCTTTTTTCAAACTAGGAAAGGAAGGTAAAAGATCCTTTCTTGTCTATTTCGAAGATCTTTTTTTATTTTATTTTTTTTATTTGGTATTATTTGTACATAAGGCGACTCTTCGGTATTAATATCTTTGGTGTTATAAATTTAGCTAGGAAGGTTATAAAGCACTTCCTGAAATGAAAAAAAAAAGGTGGTGTGTGTGTGTGTGTGTGTGTGTGTGTGTGTGTGTGTGTGTGTGTGCTGGTACTTATAAGTAGCAGCCTTGCTGGTAAACTAAGTAAAGGATTCGGTATTAGTGTAGCAGGTATTCACCTGCGAGAAATTGTTTCCCCTTCAGTGTAGCACGTATCCACCTGTAAAAAAACCTATTCCCATCAGTGTAGAACGTATCCATCTGTGAAAAGAACTACTTTTGAAATTCTTATATAACATTTTTGTTATATAAAATTGTTTTATTTTTAAATTTTTAAATTTTAAATATTTTTTCATTTTTAATTTTTTTTTGTTTTTTAATACGGTGAAAATAAAATACTCATATGTACATTAACTTTCACACTAAAAGAAATTGTCGAACTATTTGAGCTACAACACTATTAAATGGTGCCGTTTTCCACCAGTATTCGGCCAAATGTCCAGGAAGCAAGACACCACGGGTGCCACGCATGTTTCTCAAATTTTTTGTTTTCACGTGACCCCAGTTGGTTTTAATGTTTTGAGTGTGGACACCAGTTATGGGGTCAATGGAATTTTGCTGGTGGTCAACCATTTGGTGTTGGAAGTTGAAACTCAGCCACTTATGAATGTTATGATAAGCCGCCCATTCATCGGACCAGATTGTTGTGCCAGGAGCCACGTGACGTTGTATGATGGGGCGCAAGGTGGCTTCATTTCGTCGAAGAACATGGAACATTCGAAGTTCTTCAGTCCCATTTGAACGTTTCCAAAGCAGGCCAAAAACCCATGGTCCAACCACTTTCACAGACTACTGCTGTAATAGCCTCGGAACCAGACTATTGCTCTAATAGTCTGGGAACCAGGCACAGGCTCTTGCAGCTCAATGTTTAGATGTAACAACAAAAAGAAACATTAGGTCTACGGGTTCAAAACACCTGTTTTCAAGGCTATAAAGTATAGTATATCATTTATTTACACAGGTAGATACGTGCTTTAATGACGGGGATCAGATTTTTTATAGGTGGGTATTGGATACGTGCTACACTGAAAGGGAAACAATTTATCGGAGGTGGATACGTGCTACACTAATACCAAAGGATTTATTCTTGCCCAGGTTGAAGTTTGGCTTTAGTTTATCAGATGTGCAGGGTGTCCCTCTTGCTACTTTACCCAAGTTTTTATTAATAACATTGTGAATAATTATAGTAATTGAAAGGTATTTGATAAGAGCATACCTTCAACCATGGAAAACAGAACCATATCACAAGAGATGTTGAAATTGTCCGCCCTGTGCATCGAGACAGGCTTGTACACAAGACTCCATATTTTAGAATAATTACAGTAATTGAATTATATTTAGTAAGAACATACCTTCATCCATGGAAAACAGAAGCATATCATAAGAGACGTTGAAATTAAATGCAGAAAAAACATTCGTGCGCATGAACCATTAGGATGAATACCATCTTCACACGATTTTAATGATCTTAAAATATGAAATATATATACAATTAAAACACTAAAACACACTAGCACTTTCAGAACGACAGTCGCCCCATCATCAGGTGTGATTGGATCTCCCAAACCGTTCAGTATAAATATCTGTAGTGCGCCATAACAGCAATCGACGTAACGGAATCTTGCGATATAGCGCCATCTGTCCCGGCGGTTAAACCACGATCAGAGCGACACCACATCACAAATCGAAAACATGATTATAACTGCAATATTAAGTATTAAAGTCTAAAAAAAGGAAGATAGTTCTGTGGATTGTCCAACACTTGTAGACAAAAGACATCTCCAAATATCAGGTAGATCCCAAGGGCAATTATCATTATAGCAACTTCCTTTGAATGCGGAAATGAACAAAATCTCAGTCATCAGTTGCATGTGTGTAGAGGCTGGGGTTATCAAAATTTTGGCATTGTCCCAATCAGGGATTAAATCTTCTGAATCAATGCACTTGGTAAGGGCTGTACAGATATGGCTTGCTTTTAAACTATATTTATGTTCCTGCAGCCTGAGGCACAGTTTCCGATGAGTGGAGCCTATGTAATAGTTAATACTCTCATGCGAGTCATTGTCCAATAGTGGGATGCAATAAACACCCCACCTCTGTGAATCATCAATTCCTGGGCGGTCTTTCCTCAAAATGGATGATAGGTTGTTAACTCCGACGCCAAAATGTAGCCGGTATCTAGAGCAAATTTTAGAAATTAAGGTAG
This sequence comes from Macrothele yani, assembly GCA_039090855.1. Taxonomy (NCBI): domain Eukaryota; kingdom Metazoa; phylum Arthropoda; class Arachnida; order Araneae; family Macrothelidae; genus Macrothele; species Macrothele yani. The sequence continues at coordinate 73,055,908 of CM077032.1, read as the reverse complement.
TAAAACCAGGTAGGAAATCCATTTTTCCAACAAACTTTTTAATAACGTGGATCACCGACCAAAGTTGAGAGAGGTCGAGGTGATGCATAAACTCGACAAAAATTTTTACAAACAATCTGTCGAGGATAGCCGAACGAGTGGACTAAATCACAAATGTAATTGATTTCCTGATTAAAGAAAACCCTAGTAGAAGAATGTGTAAATGCTCTATGAAACAAAGAGTAAAGTGCAGCAACTTAATGTTGCATAGAATGAAAGGAGGCAAATGGGATTAAGGAACCCGGGGCAGAAGGCTTACGATAGACCGAAAAAGATAAGTGATTCGAAATTGGGTGCCTGTGAATCCAAAAATCTAGAAAAGGGATTTCACAGGTCAGACTCAGATTGTACCGTGAGCTTGATAGTGCAATACTTTGAAGAAAGTATGTCAGCAAAACAAAATAAATCATCTTGGGAGTGAGGCCACTCTACCATGATATCGTTAACATACCTCAAAATTAGAAGCGGGGGAAGAGGAAATTCACTAAAAACTTTGATCTCAAGATCCTGCATCAGGATCTTAGTGAGAACTGCTGAAAGAGGGGAACCCATAGGGGAGCCTTCAAGTTGCTGATAAATGCAGCTTTGAAATTCAAAAAAGGAATGTTGCTTAACAAATTGCAAAGCATTCATAATAGCCAAAATTTCGAGGTGGGGGGAAGCCGGTAACAGCAAGTTTAGCCTCGATAATTTTATGTGTAGCCTCTATAATTTTATGTGTAGCCTCTATGGGTACATTAGGGTACAATGCTACAAAATCTAAAGATGCTAAAATGAGAGGCCCTGGTTATGGCTGAAGTACCCTAAGCCTATCTGAAGCCTCAACGGGACTCTTAATCGAGTAAAGTGAACTCCCGGTAAATTCATCCTAATGTTGAAAGTGTCTGCCCTGTGCATCGAGACAGGCTTGTACACGAGACTCCATATTTCAGAATAATTACAGAAATTGAATGATATTTGATAAGAACATACTTTCATCCATGGAAAACAGAACCATATCGTAAGAGATATTGAAAGTGCCCGTCCTGTGCATCGAGACAGGCTTGAACACGAGACTCCATATTTCGGAATAATTACAGTAATTGAATGATATTTGATAAGAACATATCTTCATCCATGGAAAACAGAACCATATCGTAAGAGAGGTTGAAAGAGTCTGTCCTGTGCATGGGGACAAGCTTATTAAAGAAGAAAAAACATCACTTATACAACATTGTATGATAAATGAATTAATACCAGATTGGGAAAATAGTAAAATCTTAACTTCCCATAATAAACATAATCAAATTTTGTGGTCTGAGGCTATAACAATTGAGAAAACCCAAAAATCCAATTGCAATACGTCTACTCCTAAAGATATCCCGTACCCATGGAAATATCTAATACAACAGGAAAATAATACGAAATATAACAACAAAAAGGAAAATAAAAGAAATAACATATACTTACAAAATAAAAACAGCGACAGCAATTAGAATTAACCCAATAGATGGCGTGGATGTGACTCACACATGAATACACGTATATGTAACGATGACGGAAAACGTCGACGTAGAACATCTATAGCAGAGATGAGGCCGAGGTGACCTAGATATATAACAACTTTGAACATTGATCCAGGATGCATACCGTTGATAATGGCCGAAAGTCAGTCGAGCCGAAACATGTCCGGTGGTTTACGTGGAGTTGTGTGCGTGTTACAGAGATTATCTGGCATTGTTCAATAATGGACAAGAGTTTTATTTGAGGACTGTTTGTAAGGTCATTGATTTTATCCATTCATTCTTTTAAAGATTGACAATACCTGTTGATGGTATAGATTTTTTAATTACATTGTATATAATTCTTTCACACTCTCTTTGTATGATATCCATAGTTGAATTTAAACCCAGGTAGCAAATTTCAATTGGACCTAGTGGCAATATGATGATTCTACGTGGCTAATGACACGCTAGACACACATGCTTCTTAATTGCATTGTATATAGTCCTTTCACAATCTCTTTGTATGATATCCATAGTCGTGTTTTATTTGAATTTAAACCCTGGTCGCAAATTTCAATTAGGCCTATTTTTAATACAATGATTCTACATGGCTAATGACACGCTAGATAAACATATTGTTAAAGATACAAGAGAAAGCTTACTAAGCTGGAATGCCGATACAAGGTGAGTCCTTGATAATATAATAATTAAAACTTATAATATTATTCCTATTCATATGATATATAAATGCCAGGATGATTTTGCTGCAAATGTGCACACAACGCACAGAACGTATATAACGTGTGAAACAGTAGTGCATATAGTATATAGCTATTATTCTATTACGAGACTTCATATTTTGGAATAATTACAGTTATTGAATGATATTTGGTAGCAATATACCTTCATCCATGGAAAACAGAACCATATCATAAGAGATGTTGAAAGTGTCCGCCCTGTGCATCGAGACAGGCTTGAACACGAGACTCCATATTTCGAAATAATTACAGTAATTGATTGGTATTTGAATTTGATAAGAATATACCTCCAACCATGGAAAACAGAACCAAATCATAAGAGATGTTGAAGGTGTCCGCCCTGTGCATCGAGACAGGCTGAACTCCATATTTCGGAATAATTACAGTAATTGAATGATACTGGGAAAGAACATACCTTCATCCATGGAAAACAGAATCATATCATAAGAGATGTTGAAAGTGTCTGCCCTGTGTGTCGAGAGAGACTTGAACACCAGACTCCATATTTCGAAATAATTACAGTAATTGAATGATATTTGATAAGAACATACTTTCATCCATGGAAAACAGAACCATATCATAAGAGATGTTGAAAGTGTCTGCCCTGTGCATCGAGACACACTTGAACACGAAGACTCCATATTTCAGAATAATCACAGTAATTGAATGATATTTGGTAAGAACATACCTTCATCCATGGAAAACAGAGCCATATCATAAGAGATGTTGAAAGTGTCCGCCCTGTGCATCGAGAGAGGCTTGGAACACCAGACTCCATATTTTGGAATAATCACAGTAATTGAATAATATTTGGTAAGAATGTACCTTCATCCATGGAAAACAGAACCATATCATAAGAGATGCTGAAAGTGTCTGCCCTGTACATCGAAACAGGCTTGAATATGAAACTCCGTATTTTGGAAAGCTCATGCCAGTTATTCTGGTGTAATCGCTGCCACTGCCTTGCAGATATTGTTCTTCAATGCTTCAAGGGTTGTTGGCTTGCTTTGAAACACCATTGATTTGAGATGTCCCATAGAAAGAAAGTAGGGGGTGTTAGGTTAGGAGACTCGGGTAGTCACATTCCTTTAGAAAGCACGCAATCTCCAAAGAATGACTCAATTTCAGCCATACTCGCATGTATGGCAAGTTGCCCCATCTTGTTGGAAATATCCAGTGGTCAGCCCTTCAGGGTGCAGTTGGTTAGCGAATGCTTGAAAATTTTCGATATAGATGGCTCTTGTGACCGTATTGAGGAAGAAGATGAGCCCAATGATCTGCTAACAAGACCGTGCACGCCATTCTCCAATATTTTCATGCGTGAAGTGGTTTCCCGATAAATGCGTGAGGATTTGCCACTGTCCATGTGTGTTTTTAAAACCCTTGGGAATCACAAACCTGCCACGTGCAACGTCCAAGGTCACAACAAGTGCAGGCACTGAAGAACAGCGGCAGCCATTACACTGGAGCAGCTGGCTCAAACTTTCCGAAATATGGTGTTTTGTGTTCAAGCCTGTCTCGGGGAACAGGGCGGACACTTTCAACATCTCTTATGATATGCGGAGGTTGCGCTGTTGATCACATTCTTCACAATTTGCAAAAAAGGTAGTTTTGGCAGTTACCTTTTTGTAATGTCATAACACTTGGGGGGGGGTGAATACTTTAAAAAAGCCAGAGCGACCACTGTATATGGTTCTGTTTTTCATGCATGAAGGTATGTTTTTACCAAATACCATTCAATGACTGTAATTATTCACGATGTTATTAATGGAAACTTGGATCAAGTAGCGAGTGGGACACCCTGTACATATGATGTTAAGAACGTAATGCTTCCATATTCATATCTTTAGGAGTAAAAAATATGTATCATTGTTGGCATACAGATGCTGTACTTTTTACTGTACAGCATCTGTATGCCAACAATGATACATATTTTTTAACACTTCAGATTTCCATTTAAACATGCTACTCTTATACCACCCAGGACAATGAAGTTCTAAGCAACTGAAGATAAGCAGATGTAGCTTAGAAATCCGAATACCATTCAGATTTCCATTTAAGCATGCTACAGCTACACCACCCAGGACGATGAATTTCCAAGCAACTGAAGCTAAGCAGATGTAGTTTAGAAATCTGAATGGCATTCAGATTTATATTTAAGTATCCTACTGCTACACCACCCAGGACAATGAAGTTCCAAGCAACTGAAGCTAAGCAGATGTAGCTTAGAAATCTGAACACCATTCAGATTTCCATTTAAGCATGCTACTGTTACCCCATCCAGAGCATTGAAGTTCCAAGCAACTGAAGCTAAGCAGATGTAGCTTAGAAATTTGAATACCATTCAGATTTCCATTTAAGCATGCTACTGTTACCCCATCCAGGACAGTGAAGTTCCAAGCAACTGAAGCTAAGCAGATGTAGCTTAGAAATCTGAATACCATTCAGATTTCCATTTAAGCATGCTACTGTTACCCCATCCAGAGCATTGAAGTTCCAAGCAACTGAAGCTAAGCAGATGTAGCTTAGAAATCTGAACACCATTCAGATTTCCATTTAAGCATGCTACTGTTACCCCATCCAGAGCATTGAAGTTCCAAGCAACTGAAGCTAAGCAGATGTAGCTTAGAAATCTGAATACCATTCACATTTCCATTTAAGCATGCTACTGTTACCCCATCCAGAGCATTGAAGTTCCAAGCAACTGAAGCTAAGCAGATGTAGCTTAAAAATCTGAAAACCATTCAGATTTCCATTTAAGCATGCTATTGTTACCCCATCCAGAGCATTGAAGTTCCAAGCAACTGAAGCTAAGCAGATGTAGCTTAGAAATCTGAATACCATTCAGATTTCCATTTAAGCATGCTACTGTTACCCCATCCAGAGCAGTGAAGTTCCAAGCAACTGAAGCTAAGCAGATGTAGCTTAGAAATCTGAATACCATTCAGATTTCTATTTAAGCATGCTACTGTTACCCCATCCAGGACATTGAAGTTCCAAGCAACTAAAGCTAAGCAGATGTAGATTAGAAATCTGAATACCATTCAGATTTCCATTTAAGCATGCTACTGTTACCCCATCCAGAGCATTGAAGTTCCAAGCAACTGAAGCTAAGCAGATGTAGCTTAGAAATCTGAATACCATTCAGATTTCCATTTAAGCATGCTACTGTTACCCCATCCATGACATTGAAGTTCCAAGCAACTAAAGCTAAGCAGATGTAGCTTAGAAATCTGAATACCATTCAGATTTCTATTTAAGCATGCTACTGTTACCCCATCCATGACATTGAAGTTCCAAGCAACTAAAGCTAAGCAGATGTAGCTTAGAAATCTGAATACCATTCAGATTTCCATTTAAGCATGCTACTGTTACCCCATCCAGAGCAGTGAAGTTCCAAGCAACTGAAGCTAAGCAGATGTAGCTTAGAAATCTGAATGGCATTCAGATTTGCATTTAAGTATGCTACTGTTACACCACCAGGGACTGTGAAGTTTCAAGCAACTGAAGCTAAGCTGCAGCTTGGGATTCCAAACTACTTTTGGGATGTGCTGTAATTGAAGCAATCCCACTCTCTCCAGAAGTCTTCCATGCACTTGTGGAATCGATGCCACATAGGCTTCTTGCACTTCAACGTGCTAGAAGAGTTCCTACATGATACTAGGTACTTCAGTGTATAACGCCATGTTTTTGGGTTTTGTTGACGACCATTTCTTATTTATGTAATGGGTGGAGGTCAATGTATCTGCATTGTTTTGGGTCATAAAAATATCTCAGAAATATTTCTACACACATACATCAAAGGCATGTATGTCCCGTTGTCAGCATATAAGTGTAATACTTGTTACGGTTTCCCCATGTAGCCATCTTTCATTGTTGTGTGTGGTGTAAAGGCATACCTGCCAACTACTACGGAACGTCCGTAGTTTCTACGGATTTTGTTGTCTGACTACGTAACTCACTGTCAAAACTGCGGATTCTACAAATTTTCATTTTGTTTAAACTTTTTTTTATTTTGCTATTATTTTATGATATACATGAGTTTCTTAAACGGATTCGCGGAATTCCGCTTTTTTTTTTTTTGTCATCACTTTAGATCATTCTCAAGATCCATGCAAAACTTGAGAGAATTTTGGGCGGGTGGTGTCGTTTCGTTTTCCGTCTGGGGACTGTTTTCGCGTTTCAAATTTTTGTGCCGTAATCGTAATTCTTTTCACCCGATGTTTCCTTTGGGTCCAGTATTGTTAAACATCATTTTATTTTTGGTATTTCACCTTGAAACTTCAGGCAACATTTCGAAAACGGAAGTTAGACGCCACGAAAATTTCTCCGTAATCTTCAGGCACAAGATACTTTCATGAATTTGAGGAATTGCGCCATTTTCGTTATTATTTTGGTCATTCACGTGATCGATGTATAAGTGGACAGAAATAGGAGGGGGAAGCCAAGGTAGGGATGTCTGTCAGAGGACGTAATTCCATCTTTATGAAACTTTCTAAAACGGAAGGTCGACGGATTTTTTTCGTAATCGTAATTTCTTTTTATTGCGATGTTGCCTCTGTCCAGTATTGTTAAATAACATTTTACTGCATAAATATTTCTATTTCAGCTTGAAAATAGGGGAAAGTTTCCAATACCGAAAGTCGGACGGAGCAAATATTTCTCCCGTAATCGCACCCCCCCCCCTCCTACCCCAGCGATGTTCCCACTCTCCTGCATTGTTAAATATCCCCAGTCCAATAAGTTTTTGCATTTAAGCTTAATAAGGGAGGAGGAAATCCCACAAACGGGAGTGACGAATTTGGAAAATCTATAAAAATTGATGCATGTTTTACAAATTTCAGATTTCCCGTCTGTCTGTCAAGCGTGAAATTCTGAATGCATCTCCTGATTTTTACTGGTGGAAGTTTTGAACTTAAATCTCGCAATGTTACCTATCGTGCACTTACAAGGTGAACCAACTTTGTGTTTCGCACGTGTTAAGTTTGTTTCATTAGTGTATCTTTGTTGCGGCGCCTGTTTCTTTTTCACAAAGAGATGGATTGGTTCATAAAAAAAAAAAGTGTATGTGTGCCATGCAATAATACTAGTTACTACTGACAAGGCTCTTGCCTATGTTGGCAGATCTGTAAAGGTATCATGCTTAAATGTAAATCAGAAGATGTACGTTTGATTTCCATTCCAGGACAATTTTGTAAATTCCAAGTTTTCTGAAGGGTGTTTGCTTACATAGGAAACATTAAAAAGTATCATATCTGTATGCTGAATGTTAGGGCAGAAGTTGCTGTCTTCATTCTATGATGAGGGGATACAAAAATTGGTTTAATAATGGTAGAAACTATGTAGAAAAGTACTGTATGTACCATAAAGTAAGGATATATAGAGTGGAAACAGCCACAGAAGCCTGTGGAATCTTCTCCCATAGAACGTGGCACCACCATCGACCTACAACGGAAGCAAAATGTGACATGACCCCATCCCGTCGGCAATGTTTGCTATGGCAACCCCAACCCATACCAGCCAACTACTATGGAATGTCCGTAGTTTCTGCAGATTTAGTTGTCTAACTACGGAAATCACTGTCGAAACTACGGATTCTGCGAATTTTCATCTTTCAAGATTTCTTTTCTTTTGGTATTATTTTATGATATACATGCAATCCTTAAGCGGATTTGTGGAACTCCCTTTTCTTTTTTTTTTTTTTTTTTTTTTTTTTTATCATTTAGATCATCCTTAAGATCGATGCAAAACTGAAGAGAATTTGAGGTCTGAAGAGGGGGCTTTGTTTTCCGTCTGGGGAGACGATATTTTGTGTTCCAAAACTTTCGAAAACGATAGTTAAACAGTGTAAAAAATGTGCCATAATCGTAATATTTTCCCTCCAGATGTTGCCTTTGTGTCCAGTATTCTTGTTAAATATCATTTTATTGTATAAATGTTTGTATTTCAGCTTGAAACTGTAGGCAACAATTTGCAAAAACGGAAGTTTGACGTCATGAAAATTTTCCCGTAATCTTCAGGCATAAGTTTCTTCCGCGAATTTGTGGAATTCCGCCTTTTTCATTATTATTTTGGTCGTTTACGCATTCGACGCCCAAGAAAAGTTGGTGGGCTGAAGCCCACATCTGACCTTGACCCACATATAAGATGACATTAAATTTCAAGATTTTGGAAAATATGTTTACTGAGATGAATTATGCAAATTTCTGAGATTATCTTCTGTAAAAACCTTCAGAGTACGATTCACTGTATCAGGGTTTCCAAATAACTTCAGTAACATCCATTGCATTGCTTATGCAGCATTTTTTGAGAGACTTTATAACCATTTCTGGTGAAATTGTATCCCACAATTCTTTCATCCAAGAAGTAACAAGGCTGTGTCGGCCTTCTTTCAAGTTGTCACCTTTCATAAAATACTATGTTATTCAATATCGGCGATGGCTTTTGCCAGCGCAGAGCACAGACGTGCATGCCCACGCTTTCTGTGAAAACTTAGGAGAAGAGAGATACCTGATTGGCTGTGGCCCACCTCACAAGCTAAGTTATTTAAGCGGTGTTGATAGTGTCCTGCGATTACACACGGGGCCCTTTATTGTTTAATATATACATTAATGATTTCTTTGTCAACTCATATGGATGTTTTTCTGTATGCTGATGATACAGTTGTTCTTATAAAAGGAAAAAAACTTAACTGAAATACTAACATAATGTAATAAACAGTTGCAAACTATATCTGACTGGTTAAATGCTAATGAATTAATAATTAATGTTAATAAAACTAAAGCAATGATTTTTTCTAATACGTTATCTCCTTTAACACCAAATTCACAAATATCCCTTAATAATAAAATAATTGATTTAGTACCTTCATTCAACTACCTGGGAACTATTGGGTTGTCAGAAAAGTCATGACGTATTTCGGCACCCGATGGCGGCTGGGCGGTTTTGGAAGTACTAGAGGCATGCGTAGCTCTGTTATCGCTATGGCATTCGACAGGTGCCAGTTCTATCTGCAGTTTAAAAGGAATAGTGAGCGATTTGGTTGATTTGCGGAGATTTGACATCAAGTTGAAGATGAAAGACCAAACTGTGCATTTTTGCCATATTTTACTGCTTTACTTCCGTAAAGGGAAGAACGCGCGTCAACTTGTGAAAAGTTGCGTAAATTGTACGGTGAAAATGCTCTACAAGAATGCCAGTGCCAGCAATAGTTCGCAAAATTCCGTGCTGGTGATTTTGACCTCAGCGATGCCCCTCGGTCCGGGAGGCCAACCGAGGATGACGACGACCAAATCAAGGCATTGATCAAGTCAAATCCACATTACACGACACGAGATATTACAGACACATTGCACATTCATCGTTCAAGAGTTCACGACCACCTGAAGAAGCTGGGATACGTAAGTAAGCTCGATGTGTGGGTTCCTCGTGAACTCAAAGAAGCTCAATTGATGGCGCGTATAAACATCTGCGACATGCTCGTTAAACGTGAGGAAAACGGTCCTTTTTTTAAGAGACTGATAACTGGTGACGAAAAGTGGATTGTGTACAATAATGTGCTGCGCAAACAATCTTAGTCCTGACGTACTGCTTCACCTCAAACGACATCCAAAGCAGACATTCATCAGCAGAAGGTTCTGGTCTCAGTGTGGAGGGATTTTAAAGGTGTCGTGTTTTTCGAGCTCCTACCACGGAACCAAACAATCAATTCGAATGTGTACTGTCAGCAATTGGACAGTTTGAACGAATCCATCATCCAGAAACATCCAGAGCTCGTTCATCGTAAAGGTGTTGTGTTCCATCACGACAACGCGAGACCACACACGAGTTTGATCACCCGCAAAAAATAATTGGAGCTTGTGTGAGATGTGTTGCCACACCCAGCATACTCGCCTGACCTTGCGCCATCAGACTTCCACTTATTTCGCTCTCTTCAACAGTCCTTGCGTGGTACAACGTTCAATTCAGATGAGGCTGTAAATCAACACCTTGTACAGTTTTTCACCACGAAAGACAGGTCCTTCTATGAACGAGGCATTCTGCAGCTCACTGAAAGATGGCAAAAGGTTATCGAACAAAACGGGCATTATATCATTGATTGCTCTTTGTCCTTTCTATCAATAAATGACCTTTGCAAAACATGGCTAAAATACGTCATGACTTTTCCAACAACCCAATACAATAAATTTTGACCTCAAATGGAATAAACATATTGATTTTCTTTTAATTAAACTATATAGAAATATTGGTATAGTGAGTAATATCCTGACTGATCTAACAACTATAACATTGATCTCATTGTATTACACACTATTTCAAACTTATATTAATTACTGCATACTATCATGGGGACAAACGACACAATACAATATTCATAAATTACAAATTTTACAAAATAAATTCATTAGACTAATTGATCTCAAATCATATCCTAATACTCAACCTTTAATAAATTTCAGAACAAAAGTATATCCTAATAAATATAATATGCTTACTATTACTCAACTATACTATTTTAAATCTTGGTAAAATTATGTTCAAACAAATTAAACATACTTTATATTCAGATCTCATATTTCTCAATACACTTGCACATTCGTATGAAACAAGGAATAAACTACAATTACAACCTATTTTTCCAAAAACGGAATCAATTAAACTTACTTTAAGTTACGGAGGCCCTTCAATACTGGAATTCTTTACCTAGTACCCTGACTAACTTAAATAATTTTAATTTATTTAAAAAAATAATCAAGCTCTATCTTCTTCAATAATTTAAAAAAAAAAAAGGAAAAGATTGGCAAAATGTCTTCTGATTGTCTGACTTGATGTCTCTATCTGTTGTTTCATTTGTTTCTTCTACGGGGAGTATAGGGCTATGTCAGGCCATTTTGGCCTCTTCCATTGTCTTCCCTGTTGTTACAGTCTATTTTCATCATTTATGAATTGTTAATTTATTTTCCATGCTTTTTTCTTTCTTCTAAGAGCATGTAACAACAAAAATAAATAATGAGGTATCCCATGATTTGAAAGCAAGAAATTTCAGAATCTCTATTTGAAACGGGATTAGGTTTTATACTTGTCATTTTAGCGGCACCCATTCCCATAGGAATTCTACTCTAGGTGGAAGAATATTTCATAATTTTTTTTTTTTTCAGATCAGAAAACCATTGCGTATAAAGACATGGTCTAAAACGTAAACAAACGTGCCAAAGAATTCCGCGTGAGAAAGAGGCGAGCCCTAATTTTTAGTGACCTGTGTATATATATAAGCTGACCTCTCAACTTTGAAAGCAAGATTTTTTCCAAGGACTTTTGACATATACAAAAGTATGTATAGTAGTTTAAAGTATGGTGAATCTAAGTGCGAGGGCAAGCCTATGATGGGGAAGCAGATATGAATGTAGCTTTTAATGGAGTCATTTCAAAGTTCAAAGAGGAAGAATCAGAAGCTTTGTGTACTCACATATTGTTATGATTTGGCTGTGATTTGTTTTTGTAAGAAAGTAAAACCACAGTAAAATGCTATCAATGCAGGGAATGCATCATATAACATAATTTATGTATCAGCAAAAAGATTTGTAATGTTTAAAAGAACTTGTAAAAAAAGAGAGACTTCACTTTTAAAAAACTTAGCATCTTGTCAACAATACGCTGGACTGTTCGTCGTTGGTTATCAGTAGTGTTTGAAGAGTAATGTATGACAAAAAATATTTATTATGCACTTTAAAAGACCCAAATTTTGTGACATTTATGGAGAAACTTTTTCCAAGAATTCCTCCCCTTTCCAAGGAAAACATCAGTTTACACTTATTTTTGCCTCCCACCAAAGGAAGCCATCAGTTTACACTTATTCATGCCTTCCCTCAACTTTTATGGTTATGCTATGCCTATGTATGGAAGATAATGTGAAGACCAATCACATGAACAGGTAAGTCAGAATACATGTATTGTCTTTTTGTATAAACCCATTTTCCAGAGCTGTGGCCTGAGGCAGTGATCAAAGACAACTGGTTTCTTGTCACAGTGGAAATTAACAGTAACTGCTATTTTAGTTAATTATCTGTGCAGCATCATAACATAATAGCATCTTAAGAAAATGAACAGTAATTTTTTGACATTTTATGTTGTGAATGGGAAGGTTTCAATTTTTGGGTATTTCCTTTCAGGTGCTCCATTTTCGTCAGCATATACTGGATCAAAACATGCTTTACAAGTAAGTCTGTTATAAGTCCACAGTTAGTTTACATTTATGTTAAATGTTTGTTTTCTCTCTCCCTGTACACAACTTATTTGCATATTTTATTTCCATTTTGTCAACATTGTGTGCATGAATTTTTGTTTTGTATTTTCTTATGCATTAAGACAAGAAGCGTAGCCAAAGGTGGTCCTCGGGTCCAGACCCCCCCTTGCCCCCTTGAGGGTGGATTGAGTACGAATTTAAAGTGATATACATGCATATATGAGGCTTTCAGCAATGAACCAAATGCATGGACAACCCCCCCCCCCCCCCCGTAAAGAAATTTCTGGCTATGCCACTGATTAAGACCTAAGAATTTTGTTTTTAAAATAGGTAGGGCAATATTGTATTTACCTAACTGGAATTCAGTAATGTCTTTGGTGTAAATGGAAATTCTTCCATTTGAAGTTAGGCATTTATTTTAGTATATTATTTTCCTCATGTTTGTCATTTGCGATAAGCTGAGTTGTGTGTGCTGAGTGTCTTTCTTGCAAAAACTAGTAGAATATTTTTTTCTTGTAGATTTCAGAGGACAGTTGGGAAGTAATGTTACTATCATCCCTACGATTTTGTGCCACTCTTTCATTTTCCACATTTTTAATATTGCTCTTGGAGTTATAACCCAATTCAAAAAAGAAATAAAATATATATACCAACTTATGAAGAGGCTGATGCATGTATTCAGCATTGCAAAAATAAAGAAAACACCAAAACTTGAAGACATCAAACATTTTTGACATTTCAGCAAAGAGATCAAATTGGCAGAAGCCATCAAGATAGAAAAAAGCAAAAAATTGCAATGTTGTAGAGCAACCAATAGCTTGGAAACTCCACATTCATGAGAAAATAATATATATTTTTTAAACAGAAAAGCAAACTTCCTTAGAAAAGGGAATAAAGGTCAACACAAGGATATAGATCGAGCCTATGGAAAGTATAGGGAGTCATTCTCACTTGAGCAGTGAGAATGCTGTAAGAGGACAAAAAGCAAGTTGCTCGAAGATGTCTAAATAAATAGTCAAAGTACGTTTAGCATACAAAAAAACATTTTAAGACTCTGGATTCTCAAAAACTGCCACATTTATCAATTTATGGTAACCTTGAAAAGATCTAGAAATCTGCAAGACTTTTAAGCCAGAAATGATGTGGTGACTGGAATTAAGATTACAGTTAGTGTTCCATTAAAAAAAATGAGTAAAAAATATTTCATTTATTACCACATTACATCCACCTACCAGAAGGCATTCTGCTTGGTATGTGTCAAATCACAAACATAAGGGAACAAAAAAACTGCTACCAATTTAATATAAAGAGATCCTGTCCTACCCATGGAGTTTATGCCATACCTATTTCAACCTCCTGAGGAGGTTGAAATAAGTATGGCATAAAACTCTAGGGGTAGGACAGGATCTCTGTTTTTTTTTAACAGGCACTTGATTACAGAGGGATTGGGTTGTACAGTGAGAGTGTATGTAACCCATAGTCCTGAAGAGTTGACAAATATTTTAAGAGAAAGATCCATGATAAGGGATTGAACCAATGAATGGAGGTTTCTCTTTTAGTATTGGTGTAAGAGTTGGCAGATTTTTCAATGGGATCTGTCTGCTAAAATCTGGCAACAGTTCCTGTATCCCCAATTTGAGTTGTAGTTCTGGCAACCAATCTTCTGTGATTCACAGAGGCTCCAACTACTACGGATTACGGAAACAGATATACTACAGAAATCTCTCAATGAAATGACTTTTTAACAATATGTGCAGAGACCGATTTAAGACAAGTGGGGCTCTGGGCACAAACAACTTGGGGTGCCCCCATCCCCGGGCATGAATCGTACTCTTGATAAATTAACAATGGTACTTTCGTATTAAGGCAGCACCCCTGGTGCTTCATGTAATTATTCTATTATTGTGCATATAATTGTATAAAGCACAAGAAGTGCTGCCTTAATAGACAAGTACTATCTACTTTAATAAATGCAAGAAAACAATGTTCAAAAATTGTAAATTAAAAGTAAACATTTTATCTCCATCTTTCAAATGGATATTAATAATCGATTTTTTGAAGCAACATATCGATGCATATTTGCGCTCGGTAAAAATTAACTGCTGCACCCATTTTTGCTGCCCATAATAATAAAAATTAAATGTTAGTGCTCGAATTTGGGCCCCCTAGTCCATGGGAACCATGGGCAATAGGCCCCATGTGCCCTTGCAAAAATCAGGCTCTGAATATGTGTAAAGTTTATTTTCATGTTTTCTAGATTCTAATATTCATTAAACATTTTGGAGAGTGTTTCTTGAACATTTTTAATATCGTTGCATTTTTCCCATGCTTTTTCAATATGTTTTTGTTTAATGTTCTGTGATTTTTCAATATGTTTCAATAAGTTTCTCTGGCCATGTGCAGAGTTATCATTGACCATGAAATTCCAGAAACGTCCCGAAATTTTAGTTTCCTTTCCAGAGCTTGGAAAGTCCTTTATTTTTTCATAAAGTCCTAAAGTAATACTAGAATTCTTTCTTGCAATGAACAAGTTTTTCTTTGATCACTACTGCAAAAAAGAAAAAATTCTTTCTTTTTTTACTCTGTTTGCTTATAAGGTTCCTATTGGAACATACATTGATTTTTGAGGTAAAAAAATATATTGGAGCCAGAGTTTAAGCTGGCTCAAAAAATGCTAAAATGAAGGAAAAAGTTGTAGCAAAATGCTACAGAAATTTAGCCTCTTTTGTCGACTAAGTGCATGCTACAAATTGTCATAGTGGACTTCTATGAACAAGGCATTCTGCAGCTCACTGAAAGATGGCAAAAGGTTATCGAACAAAACGGGCATTACATCATTGATTGATCTTTGTTCTTTCTATCAATAAATGACCTTTGCAAAACATGGCTAAAATACGTCATGACTTTTCCGACAACCCAATAGTTTTGTGCTGTAATCGCAAGAGCCACTTTCGAGTCGGGTTACAGCACTTTTCATGTGGCTACTGTTGAAGTAAGACTGTAGGAGTGGAGCATGTCAATATTTGCGTAATGGAGCAAAGAGCTGTGATAAAATTTAACTGTAACTTGGAGGAAACTGCCATGGAAGTATACCAAGACAAGGAAAAAAGTTTATGGCAATGACTGAACTGTGCACAGGTATTTTGCAGGGTTTTGACGTTTAAAGACAGGAGGGAGTCTCTTGTGGTTGAACCACGCACAGGACGTCCAGTTTCTGCATGGACAAATGAAAATGTGGTGAAGGCTTAGATATATCACATTCGTCTTGGCACGGTACAAAAACTATTAAATCAAGTCAAAACTACAGCAATCCAACTGATTAAAGGGTTTAATTAAAATATTATACATTAAAATTAAAAATTATGCTAGCACTTTCAGTCCAACATTTGGTCCGTCTTAGGCTGGGAGCAAAAGGCAACAAACCTCAAACTCTCAGCTTAAGTACAACAGTGACAACTGCGATTGGTCCGATATTGTCATGAGCAGAGTTTAAGCTGGCTCAAAAAATGCTGTAGCAAAAATGCTAAAGTGAAGGGAAAAGTTGTAGCAAAATGCTAAAGAAATTTAGCCTCATTTGTCACCGAACTGACATGCTACAAATCGTCGTAGTGGACAAAGTGGCACGCAACAAATCGTCGTAGTGGACAAAGTGGCACGCGACAAATCGTCGTAGTCGATGAACTGAAGCGTGGCGAGTTGACGCGACACCGTCAGACCGAACAATGGATGACAGAGTTTCCGTCTTATGACGGAATACTTTTACCCACGAAATAGCTGCAGAATTAAAATTTTCCCCCTGGACTACAGGAGTTCAAATTTTCGGAAATTTCGGAACACAATTACCTCTGTGATATTTAAATGTCTGACGCCATTTTCCAACAGGACGCTAATTTTCTCACGCATTTTAGATTAATTCATCGCATTTTGCAAAAATAGCGATCGTAGCTTAACCTCTGGCCGTGAGGTCTACAAAAGTGTACTAGAGTGTGAAGGACCAAAGTTCTATGCAAAGTCAAAAGTACATCTCTCATCACTCACAGAAGACCTGATGATACTCCTCCATGGTGTGGGTATAAACCTCGGCAGTTCATCATTGCAACAAATAGATGCATTGTGATATATGTAGAGGCTTTCACAAAAATAAGTTGAATTCTTTGTTCTTGTAGACGTTAGGACCTCCACAGCCTCCAAGACATGTAAATGCGTACCACTGTTCACAAGTCTTGAGAGTGCAGTATTTGACGAAGGTGTTTTTCTGTTATATTTGTGCTCACTGATTCTCTGTTTCAGTGTCCTAGTTGTTCATCCGATGTGTATCTTGTCTTGATCATCAGGATCATTTGCCCCAGGGCACGAAAAATCTCTGAAATTTTACCCGTCCTCAAGGACGGTTTGTCTAAAAATGTACCCCGTCCTCCTTTGAAAGTAACCCGTCAGACTCGTATAAATAACATAACTACGTAGAATTTAAATATCGTCATTCTTTTTCAGCTAAATCCATTCAATAGTGGTTTAACTGTTGGAACTTTTTACATGTTGTAGTTCTTTTGCATGAAATGCAATTTCTCAGTTGGAAATTATTAGTATTTACTGCAAACAAATACCTTGGTAATCAAATGTAATTCAAGGAAAAACTTTTCACGTACCTCTCAGTTGTAAGTGGTCGATGTTCGAAACTTTGTATGGCTGTTCTCATCAGGCTCTTGAGTTTAGACTTTTAAGAATTTAGTCGGCACATTTTCTTCACAGGTCCCGAAATTGGACAGACAAATTAATTTGTTCGATGAATTTAATTTGTTCGATGAATTTGTCTATCGAATTTTGGGACCCATGAACAAAATGTGCCGACTAAATTCTTAAAAGTCTAAACTCAAGAGCCTGATGAGAACAGCCATACAAAGTTTCGAACATCGACCACTTACAACTGAGAGGTACGTGAAAAGTTTTTCCTTGAATTACATTTGTTTACCAAGGTATTTGTTCGCAGTAAATACTAATAATTTTCAACTGAGAAATTGCATTTCACACAAAGGAACTATAACATGTAAAAAGTTCCAACAGTTAAACTACTATTGAATGGATTTAACTGAAAAAGAATAACGTATATAAAACATGTTTTTTAATCTCGATACGTCAAGAAATACGTGCATATTAAATATCATCACTGTACTGACATTTTTTTTTTTATGTACATAGATAAAATAAATACATTTCTGCTTTCATAGCAAAAAGCTTGTTACATGGAATCTAGAATTTTCAACTGCAAAATGACAAAAGATGAGAGACAGAATAGTGTACGTGCTGCATTAGGTATGATCGTCGTCAAGGTCACCAGGAAACATGCGGAAAACGGTAATGCACAGGAAGCCAATATTACGGCGGGCATCACACGTGCTAGGTGTCAAGGTCACACGTAAAGGGAAGAAGGAACCGTTGTTTAGTTGCATTGGTTAATACTGGGTCACTCCAGTATTAACAAATGAAACTAAACAAGGGATGACTGGAGGGACAAAGATAGACAGGAGAGAAAGGAAGAAGAAAAAAACAACAACTGCTAAGTCCCTATCCTTACACCCCTGCTGCTTCAGGTGTAAAATGCACACGGGAAAACTTTATGAGAGGGAATGAGACAGCAGGACATTGGCTTTGTACATTAAAATTTTGGAAGAGAGGGTGTCGCCGCGAAACTAATTCTCCAAAACAAAGAACGGCTAATCGCTTAAGAGAATGCGTAATTTCGTAAAACTGTGGCACTTGGCATGCACAAATTTTAAATTGGAAAAAAAAATTTGTAAAACAAAAGTTTTCTAAACACAATCATACGGCAAGCTTGCGGAAAAAAGGGACGTCCACGCGGACGTCGTGGTCAGGAAATTAATCGTCCGCAATGAATCCTTGACCACCGCGGACAGGCGGTTTTGCGCGCCCTGATTTGCCCTCATCGGGATTTTGTACACATCTTGTCTGCTTGTAGTGGGGATAATGTCCCGATCTTTCTTGATCAGAGTCGTGATAGTAGGAGTTTGTAAACTGATTTTAATATTGTGTCTTCTACAGTGATTTTTGAGGATGTTGGTGACCGCAGGAAAGTATCTCATTGATGTAATATACCTGGGTTGAGTATGCTCTCTACACAAAGTTGTGAGTGCTGACTGTCTGATTTTATTGTGCACTCTATTGACTGTATCCCTCGGGTATCCATGTTCATACACAATGGTGGCGATCTTATTGAGTTCAAGTCTTCTAAGTCTGTAGCTAGACTAATGGGAGTAAGCTCGTTCTGAAGAGAAAAAATAAAGCTGAAAGTTTGTAGCATATCGGATGCAAAGAAGCAAAAGGAATAAACATGGATGAAAAAGACGGCTTTCTATAAACTGAGTATGATAACTTGTGATGAGAATCATCACGATGCAGTAAGAAATCCAAGAAAGGAAGTGTATTGTTTTGTTTTATTTCAACCGTGAAATTGACTGAAGTGAATTTCCTCGACAAAAGTTCAGTGAACTGAAAAAGATATTCTTGACCGTGGGGCCAGCAGATGAGAATATCATCAATGTACCTTAGGTATTGACACAAAACTACAGGTGATTCCCGCAATACTTGGACATTAAGTGATAGTAGAACAACTTCTGCCATGATGGGCAAGAATGGTGAACCCATTGGGGCTCCCCCATCCTTGCGATATATCACATTATTAAATATATACATGGCCCAGACACATTATTGTGACTACCAGATAATATCCAGAGTAACTGCCGTGTGCAGCGCGGACAGCAGCTAGACGAGCTGGGAGTGACTCAATAAGGTGCTGGAAGGTGTTCACAGGTATGTGGAGCCATGCTGACTGCAGTTCATCTGACAGCTGCTGGAGGGTGCGTGGTGGAGGATCCATAGACCGAACAACACGATCGAGGTGGTCCCACGGAAGCTCAATTGGGTTTAAGTCTGGAGAATAAGGGGGCCAGGAAAGTACTTTGAAGTCTTCATCGTGCTCTTCCAACTACTCTCAGACATTTCTAGGCGTGTGGCACGTTGCAGTGTCGTGCTGGAAGATCCCATCCGCCCCAGGGAATACAATCAGCATGTATAAGTGTACGTAGTCTACAAGGATGGATTCATAACAAATTCAGTCCATAGTGCCTTCCACAGGTATGAGTGGACCCAGGGAATGCCGCGAAAACATTTCCGAGACCATTATGCTGCCCCCACCAGCTTGTGTTCTTCCAGCAATGGTTGAAGAGTGTTTGTTCTACGATGTTTCTTGCCTTATACGCCAACGTCCATCTGTTCGATGAAGCAGAAAATGTGACTCATTGGAGAAGGCAATCCTTTGCCAATCAGCAGAGGTTCAATTCTGATACTGCTGAGCAAATGTAAGCCTTTTCTGCCGATGTGCCTTCGTTAGCATAGGTGCAGTGACCATCCGTCTGCATCAAAGCTCCATATGCAGCAGGGCTCACTGGACTGTCATTTTAGACACCCTTCCGGTAGCCTCCTAGTTCATTCGGTCAGTGAGTTGCTCCACTGCAGCATGTCGATCGGCCCGCGCGTACCTCCATCAATGGCACGTGGTGCTCCGCAGTTTCCACATCTCTTACTCGCAGTGGTGCCATTTCTCCAATCACGATGCACTTTAGCCACATCAGCGCCAAACAGTTCAGAAATACTGCCACCCTTGGCCTGAAAGTCGATAATCATCCCTTTTTGCAAATCTGATAAATCGCTCCTTTTATCTATGACAGCAACAAGTGATATGTTTTCAGAATGCCTACATCACATCTTATACAGTATACCCTCCAATCCAGCTCACACCATGTACCTTCTTTGATTGGCTATGCATTGTTGACGTCAAAAGTAGGAGCTGGTCACAATAATGTGACTCGACTGTGTGTATATCATCAGGTTTATACCCACACCATGGAGGAGTATCATCAGGTCTTCTGTGAGTGATGAGAGATGTACTTTTGACTTTGCATAGAACTTTGGCCCTTCACACTCTAGTGCACTTTTGTAGACCTCATGACACTATCGGACCAATCACTGTTGTACTTAAGCCAAGAGTTTGAGGTTTGTTGCTTTTTGCTCCCAGCCTGAAGACGGACCAAATGTTGGTGTGAAAGTGCTAGCATAATTTTTAATTTTAATGCATAATATTTTAATTAAACCTTTTAATCAGTCAGGTTGCTGCAGTTTTGACTTGATTTAATAGTTTATGTATTGTGCCAAGACGAATGTGATATATTCTAAGTTGTTACTTACACGAATTTTATCAACATTTAGTGACGGGCAAATAACCACTAGGCTACTCACTGAACAGCTTGGTGTTGGTAAAAAAATGACCAGGGTAATCTTAGAAAAAGATCTGCACAAGAGGAAGATTTGTTTGAGATTCATGCTGCACACATTGACACCATACATGAGACTGACAAAGAAAAAAAAAAGCTGAACTTTTTAAACAGGTGAAAAATAAGAACATGCTGCAAAACAGCGAGAATATAACGCGGCATGAGCAAGACAATTGTTCACTGAAATTTTATTTATTTATGTAAATATTAAAATGGAGCACATCACTGTGTTAAAAATATTTTTTTCCCCCATTTACCAGAAACGCAGAATAAATGGAACATCGCGAAGAAAGAAAATTAAGATTTGGGCGAAATCTTTGCTTTATGCGACTTCTGTTTTAGGAAAGTTTCCCTCCATTTTAAAGCTGCAATGTCAATATTTATGGAATAAAATGAAATTAAACAACAGTACTGGGTATAAAAAAAACATTGCGAGAAAAAAAGAATTACATATATGGGAGAAATCTTCACTTCATCTAACTTTCATATCCATAAGTTTTGAAAGTCGGAATTCTGTCCTCTGGCAGAAAACGACCCCCTCTCTCCCCGCCCCTAACCACCAATTCCTCCCAAATTTCTGCTTAGTTCTGCATTGATCTCGAGAACCATTGGAATGATGACGGAAAAGGTGGAATTCTTCGAATACACGGAAGGATTTTGTGAATGAAGATTACAGGGAAATTTCCACGGTCTAACTTCTGTTTTCAGAAATTTCTCTTCCATTTTCAAGCTGAAATGCAAATATTTATGGAAAGAAAACAACTATAATTAACAATAATACCGCACAAAAGAAACATGCAAGAAAAAAGTCCCAACTATGGGAAAACTTTTCACTCTAACTTCAGTTTTCGAAAGTTTTGAGAAACGAAATACTATCCCGAGATCCAAAAGCAACCCCCCCCCTCCCCACTAATCCTCCAAAAATTATCTTCAGTTTTGCATCGATCTAGAGAATAACCCAAATGATGACAATAAAAAACAAGTTATTAAAACCATGCAATGCATTGATTATAATACGCTTTCCAACATACCAGAAATCATTACTCAAGTTATGAGGATAATGGCTGTGGAATAAATATTGGTCCTGTGCCCTGACCTTTGATCCTATTTCAATGATATTCAACAGAACCGGTTCATTCTTCAGTATACTTCCGAAATAACATGATAAAGTTTTGTCGCAATCGAAGCATTTTTACGTAAGTTATGATGCATAAGGGCTATGGAATAGATCCCGCTCCTGTGTCCTAACCTTTGACCCCATTTCGTCCATTTTCAACAGGGTTCGTCCCCAGGTGGTCCCCTACCACATACTAAAATTTCATCAAAATCCAACTATTTTTACGCACGTTATGATGCATAAGGGCAATGGAATGCATCCCGCTCTTATGTCTTGACCTTTTACCCCACTTCACCCATTTTGAATAGGGTTCGTCCCCAGGCGGTCCCCTACCGCATAGTAAAATTTCGTTGAAATTGAACCATATTTACGCAAGTTATGACGCATAAGGGCAATGGAATTGATCCCGCTCTTAAGATGTGACCTTTGACCCCATTTGTCCCATTTTCAATAGGGTTCGTCCCCAGGTGGTCCCTACCACATACTAAAATTTCGTCAAAATCGAACCATTTTTACGCCAGTTATCATGCGGACAGATGGACGGAAAAGGCTGGAGCATATACGCTTCTTCAACCTACGGTTGGAAAGCGTAAAAAACGGAATTTCGCGAATCCGCGGAAGAATCTCATGTAGGTGACACGCGAACAGAAAGAGCATCGGGTTGCATGTTGTCAAAATTTCATCCATGTAGTGGATCAAGATTGTGAGTTGTCGCAAAGAATTGCAACCTGTGATGAAAGTTGATGTCTTCAAGTTTGATCCTGAAACACAACAGCAGAGCACGGAATGGCATGGAACGTCTTCTCCCGGGCAGAAGAAAGTCTGTTTGCAAAATTCACGTGTCAAGACAATGGTCATTGTTTTTTACTCAGCTGGAATAATCCACTGCAAATTTGTTCCTGATTGCACCACAGTGATCAGTCAGTATTGTTTAGGAGTTATGCAATGTGTCAGGAAAGAACTGTTTTACATAAAAAAAAATGTTTCTAATTAATAACAAGGAACCGTACACCAATTGCACTTAAAATAGCACTAGTAATCCGAATTTCTTACAGCCTGGCCCTCAGATCCCAAAACTCTTTGGTAGACTTAAACACTACAAGCAGTGATGTATTCAGGCATATTTTCAGGGTGCTTAGTTCCCTCAGAAATCCATGAACGCCCCCGTAGGTTTTTGGGTGATCTCCCTTTATATTTAGTTTAATCATTTTCATTTATAGCTGAATATTTGGAAAAATTTATTTAGAAAACTTAGGAAAATATTATAATAATAAAGAAAAAAATCATCCACATGGACTTCAATTTGAAATTTCTATCATCCTTCAATAAAACCTCGCTGAAGAGGCATTTTTTAAGCACCGACAACTCGAACTACTTCCGCAATAAAAACCTAATTCCACAGAGTAGAGATGCTTGCACTGCAATGCGTCATCATATTTTGCAAGCTGGCATTCAGCTTTATTTCAGCCTTCTATGCCGACTTTCCATGTATACGGTTAAGCCTCAGTGTAGCTAACATGACGTTAGTTCTTTCACATACAATGAAATATTCGCTACCTAATTTTTTAAAATAGCAAATTATTAGAAATTATTCCCACAAAAAGGTTTTTTTTTTTTCTGGCATTGGGTGGTTTACATTCTGTTAAAAATAAATAAATCTGGGCACCTCAAACTGACATCCAAACGCTTAATAAGTTTGTATTTTACTTATAATAAATACTATGTGCTAATCTAAATAATCTAAAGGGGCTGAAACCAATTGGCAGGGGAATGGTTTGCACCATACGTTTTCATGTAACATTGTAATGATTCCTTAATAATCAGAAACACGCTGTAGTACGGCAAGGACATTTTTACACTTCTAATGTTTTTTTGAAGGGAAGGGGGATATTTTCTCCAGCACAGCGTTATCTTACTACGATCCTTAATATTTTATACTACCTCTTGGTGAAATCCATGTGCATTATTGAATTAAAGCAAAGGTATAACATTTTCACCTTTTTAATCACTTGTATGTGTAGATTTCTTGGAATTTGTATTTGCGATATACGAGCATAAGAAATTTTTTATACTCTATTTAAAATTTTTATATATATTAATGTATATATAAATAAAGAAAATTCAACTGTGAACTAGTGAGGAAAGCAATTGAAAACAACCAAAGCCTAAAGATAGCAAAGGGACATCTCAGTAAGGGAAGAAAACAGATTATGGCACTGAGAAAAGAAGATGGTTCTGTAACAAGAAATAGAGGCGAAATTTTGACAAGAGTGAAAGATTTCTACTCCAAATTATATGAAAGGGATGATACATGCACTCCAGACATCATGAAAGATACCAGTACCAGAGTTCCTCCAGTCCTCCCAGCAGAAGTTGCACATGCAATCAAGAACATGAAGCGGGGAAAAGCTCCAGGAGAAGATGGAATTACTGTAGACATCATACAAGAAGCAAGTGGAGAAATCGAAACAGTACTCGCCCAAATTTTCACTCGATGCCTTAATGAAGGAAAGATTCCTGAGGATTGGAACACCGCTACAATGATCCTGCTACATAAGAAAGGGGACATTGAGGATCTCGGAAACTACAGACCTATCAGCCTCCTATCAGTAGTTTATAAAATCTTCACTAAAGTTCTTTCACACCGCTTGAAGGTAACACTGGACATGGCTCAACCAAGAGAACAAGCTGGATTCAGGAGTGGCTACAGCACAATAGATCATATCCGCGTGCTGAGAGAACTAATTGAAAGAGCGAGGGAATATGAACTTCCATTGTGCATGGCTTTTATCGATTATGAAAAAGCCTTTGATTCGGTGAAACCATCAGCAGTTACAATGGCTCTGAAAACCTGCGGTATTGAAGATGCATACATTAATATTATTAATAACATCTATGAAAATGCAAGTGCAAAGATTAGGCTGTTTGAAAATACAACACACGTAAAAATTGGAAAGGGAGTGAGACAAGGTGACACCATATCTCCGAAGCTCTTTAATGCCACATTGGAGGGTGTTTTTCAGTCGCTGAGCTGGGAAAACAAGGGGATAAAGATTAATGGAGATTATCTAACCCACCTTCGTTTTGCTGATG
The DNA here is from genome assembly GCA_039090855.1 of Macrothele yani. Lineage (NCBI taxonomy): Eukaryota > Metazoa > Arthropoda > Arachnida > Araneae > Macrothelidae > Macrothele > Macrothele yani. Next base: position 73,030,829 of record CM077032.1, on the reverse strand, counting down.
ACGTAGTCATTTTTGCAACTACCCCATCAGAGCTGCAGAGTATGATCCAGGAACTTGCTGACAAGAGTAAAGAAGTGGGATTAAAAATGAACTTTCAGAAGACAAAAGTGATGTTCAATGCTTTTACAAGAAATGAAGATTTATCGATAGATGGAGAAAAGCTGGAGATAACAGACACGTACGTTTATCTTGGACAGCAGATATCAAGTGAGGGTCACATTGATGAAGAAATTAATCGGCGTACAAAACTTGCCTGGAGAGCTTTTGGAAGAAACAGCATAATTTTCAAGAGCAATATGCCATTATGTCTTAAAAGAAAAGTGTTTGATCAATGCATCCTTTCAGTGCTTACGTATGATGCAGAGACGTGGACCTTAACTAAAAAGACATACAAAGGCCGCAGACAACTCAAACAAGCATGGAGAGGTGCATGCTTGGTGTAACCAGGAGAGATAAGAAGAGGAACTCGTGGATCCGAAAAATGACAAGAGTGGAAGACATCATGATCAGAGTTAAATCCCTGAAATGGCAATGGGCTGGACATACTGCTAGAAGGACAGATCATCGATGGACAGCCGAAATTTTAGATTGGATTCCAAGGGACAGGAAAAGAGCCAGAAGAAGACCACATGGGAGATGGGTGGATGAAATTCGAAAGTATGCAGGGGTGACATGGAGGAGACTGGCACAAGACAGACCGTTGTGGAGGAAACTTGGGGAGACCTTCGTCCAGCAGTGGATTGATAATGGTTGACAATGATGATAATGATGATATAAATAACAAAATTGTGATTGTATGTATATAATCAGTTGACAGGTTTCAGCCCCTCAAAATTTGTAATTGTTCGATAACCTTTGCCATCTTTCAGTGGGCTGCAGAATGCCTCGTTCATAGAAAGACCTGTCTTTTGTGGCAAAAAACTGTACAAGGTGCTGATTTACAGCCTCATCTGAATTGAACGTTATACTACGTAAGGACTGTTGAAGAGAGTGAAACAAGTGGATGTCTGACTGCGGAAGGTCAGGCGAGTATGCTGGGTGTGGCAACACATCTCACACAAGCTCCAATTATTTTTTGCGGGTGATCAAACTCTTGTGTGGTCTCACATTGTCGTGATGGAACACAACACCTTTACCATGAACGAGCTCTGGACGTTTCTGGATGATGGATTCGTTCAAACTGTCCAATTGCCGCCAGTACACATTCGAATTGATTGTTTGGTTCTGTGGTAGGAGCTCGAAAAACACGACACCTTTAAAATCCCACCACACTGTGACCAGAACCTTCCGCTGATGAATGTCTGTTTTGGATGTCGTTTGAGGCAAAGCAGATAATCGGGACCAAGACCGTTTGCGCAGCACATTGTTGTACACAATCCACTTTTCTTCACTAGTTATCAGTCGCTTCAAAAAAGGATCGTTTTCCTCACGTTTAATGAGCATATCGCAGATGTTTATACACGCCGTCAATTGAGCTTCTTTGAGTTCATGAGGAACCCACACATCCAGCTTGCTTATGTATGCCATTTTCTTCAGGTGGTCGTGAATGGTTGAATGATGGATGTGCAATGTGTCTGCAATCTCTAGTGTCATGTAACGTGGGTTTGACTAGATCAATGCCTTGATTTGGTCGTCATCAACCTCGGTGGGCCTCCCGGACCGAGGAGCATCGTTGAGGTCAAAATCACCAGCATGGAATTTTGCGAACCACCGCTGTCACTGACGTTCTTGTAGAGCATTATCACCGTACACACACTTTATGCAACTTTTCACAAGCTTGAAGCGCGTTCTTCCCTTTACGGAAGTACACAGTTTGGTCTTCCATCTTCAGCTTGAGGTCAAATCTCCGCAAATCAACCAAATCGCTCACTATGCCTTTTAGACTGCAGCTGGAACTGGCACCTGTCGAATGCCATAGCGATAACAGAGCTGCGCATGCCTCTAGTACTTCCAAAACCGCCCAACCGCCATTGGGTGCCAAAATACGTCATGACCTTTCCGACAACCCAATATTAACACCTTTGTTACTTTTAATCAAAGGCATTAAAAAATCAATCTCATTACTTAAGAGGCATACTGTGTAAGTTCTGGATGTGTAAAGTATCATCAATTGTAAATAGACTGTCCATAAACCTGAAGATATGTTATTTTTGTACTAGCTTTCCTTCAGTGGCTCAGTATATTCATAAATTTTCAGGGTTACTTTGAGTCGCTGAGGACTGAAACTATTCAGACAAAGATTTCTGTCACCATTGTCTGCCCTGGCCCTGTATTTTCTGAACTCACAGACAGATGTGTTACTGGAAAGCTTGGAGAGGTAATTATTTTTACAGCTTTTACTTATGGTGAAAAATTGTTTCGTTTTGAGTCGTTTTATAATGAAATTAATGCTGTATCTGCAAGATCATGATGTTTATTGTATCTTTTCTCAGCCATAAGTATTCACAGTGTGTGTTAAGAGTAAAAACAATAAAATTTCAGTTTTTGTGTAGTACAGTAGAACCCACTAATGATGAGTAGCTCGAAACCTAACAATATCCTCGTCAAATCCGAGCCTTCACTAAATCCGTTCTGGTGAAAAATCCCATTATGCCAAAAAATGGATATGTGACAATATGCAAATGCATTTATATTAGCATTATCATCAACCATTGTCAATCCACTGCTGGATGAAGGTCTCCCCAAGTTCCTTCCACAATTGTCTGTCTTGGGCCTGTCTCCTCCATGTCACTCCAGCATACTTTCGAATTTCATCCATCCATCTCCCATGGGGATGGTCTTCTTCTGGGTCTTTTCCTGTCCCTCAGAATTTAGTCTAAAATTTTGGTTGTCCATCGGTGGTCCGTTCTTCTGGCAACTTGTCCAGCCCATTGCCATTTCAGTGATTTCACTCTGGCCATGATGTCGTCCACTCCTGTCATTTTCCTTATCCACAACTTCCTCCTCTTATCTTTCCTGGTTGCACCAAGCCTGCATCTCTCCATGCTCCTTTGAGTTGTCTGCAGTCTTTGTATGTCTCTTTTAGTTAAGGTCCACGTCTCTGCACCATACGTAAGCACTGGAAGGATGCATTGATCAAACACTTTTCTTTTAAGACATAATGGCATATTGCTCTTGAAAATTATGCTGTTTCTTCCAAAAAGCTCTCCAGGCAAGTTTTATATGCTGATTAATTTCTTCATCAATGTGACCCTCACTTGATATCTGCTGTCCAAGATAAACGTACGCATCTGTTATCTCCAGCTTTTCTCCATCAATCAATAAGTATTCATTTCTTGTAAAAGCATTGTACATCACTTTTGTCTTCTGAAAGTTCATTTTTAATCCCACTTCTTTACTCTTGTCAGCAAGTTCCTGGATCACACTCTGCAGCTCTGATGGGGTAGTTGCAAAAATGACTACATCATCAGCAAAACGAAGATGAGTTAAGTAATCTCCATTAATCTTTATCCCTTTGTTTTCCCAGTTCAATGATTGAAAGACATTTTGCAATGTGGCATTAAAAAGCTTGGGAGATATGGTGTTACCTTGTCTCACTCCCTTTCCAATTCTTACTTGTGCTGTATCCTCAAATATCCGAACCTTTGCATTTTCATAGATGTTAATAATAACATTAATGTATGCATCTTCAATACCACAGGATTTTAAAGCCATTGTAATTGCTGATGGTTTCATGGAATCGAAGGCCTTTTCGTAGTCAATAAAAGCCATGCATAATGGGAGTTCATATTGTCTTGTTCTTTCATTTGTTGTCTCAGTACATGGATATGATCTATAGTGCTGTAACCACTCCTGAATCCAGCTTGTTCTCTTGGTTGGGCCATGTCTATTGTTACCTTCAAGCGATGTGAAAGAACCTTAGTGAAGATTTTATAAACCACCGATAGGAGACTGATGGACCTGTAGTTCCTGAGATCCTTAACATCACCTTTTTTATGGAGCAGGATCATTGTTGCATTGTTTCAATCCTCAGGAATCTTGCCTTCAGTAAGACATCTGCTGAAAACTTCGGCGAGTGTAGTTTCAATTTCTCCACTTGCTTCTTGTATATACACTGGCGTGCAAAAATTAAGGATAAGACAGTTTTTCGAATGTAACGTCGTGCAGAAGTGTTCCACATTGACTGACTCAAATCATACCATAAGATCCCCAAGATGTAATAATATGGGACAAGTGAGCAAAACCGTCCAAACAAGGAATCCAAAGGATACAAAGGCACTTTATTGAAAAGGTAGCTTCGAGCACAACTGGACAGAAAACAGAAACGTCCATGTGACAGGCAGCTGCCAAGAAAAATACAGTCTTTAGTAGGGGATATGATCACCCCTAACTGCGTTGCTGGATTTACGTCTGTCCATGCTGAGGATGAGGTTGTCAAGGAGCTGTTGAGGCATTGCGGCCCATTCCTCTTGTAGCGCCAATTGTAGCTGCGGAATCGTTGCTGGCGGCTGGTGACATGCTGCCAAGCGTCTCCCGAGAAGGTCCCACACGTGTTCGATTGGATTTAGGTCCGGGTACCTTGTGGGCCAATCCGTGCGTTGAATATCTTCACTCTCCAACAGCTCTGTGACAGCCACTGTACAATGAGGTGTAGCATTGTCGTCCATGAAGAGGAACTCAGGACCCACAGCAACTCTAAACAGACACATGTGAGGCAGGAGAACCTCGGTACAATAGCGGACACCAGGGACTGAACCTCCTTGGAAGATGTGGAAGTCAGTATGGCTACCAAGCATGATACTGCCCTAAATAAGAACTCTGCCACCTCCAAACCGGTCCTTTTCGATGATGTTGGAGGTGTGATTGTGTGTTCCCTGCTCTCTCCAGATGTGTATACGTCCAGAATCGCTCGTCAGACTAAATCGGCTCTCATCCGTAAAGTACCCCATTGCTGATGTGTCCAGTTCTTGTGTTCCTGGCACCACAGAAACTGCCGTCTACGATGAGCAGGCATTAATGGCACACACCGTACTGGTCGTCGTGCAAATAGAGCACCTTTTTGCAGCCTCCGGGCCACAGTAAAACACGATAATGGACGTCCAGTTGTCTGTTGCATGTGCCTTGCGATTTCTCCTGCTGTCTGCCGTCTGTCTCTTCTCGCCTGTAGGACAATATACCGGTCGTCCGCCGCCGTGGTTGCTCGTGGACGACCACTGCTAAACTCTTGGACAGCTGTTCCTGTCGTTTGAGATGCTCTCCAAGCTCATGAAACGATGCTGTGAGCGATCTCGAACTCCTCGGCCACACTTCGACCTTCTTCCAACTTCCCAATGACGCGACCTTGGGTAAAGTCATCCAGATGTCGTCTACCGGATTGCCTGTTGGCCATATCACAACGGTGGCAGCAACTCGACGTCGTTCAAACCAATGTACACTGTGCAATAGCTTTCACCGAATTGCTGAGCGTACACCGCCCATGTGCTTTATACCCTTCCGACATTCACCCCCTATGTCATGCTGCATATATGCGCATGTCCTACCGTACCGGACCCTAGTCTTTTTCCTGAGCGGTCTTTCGTTTCGTTCTGCCTGCTCATTCTGCTGTTATGCTAATTTCTCCTCTCCGTCCTTAATTTTTGCACACCAGTGTGTATCATAACATATGACAACATTTTTTTCACCATTTTCTAGCTCTCTAATGATAGCACTCTTCCCTTTGAAACTTTATTACTTATAAAAGTTTAAAATTTTCTATTTGACAGCAAAAAAGTTGATTGCTGTTTAAAGATTCACACAAAGCAAAAATAGCACTGATCTTCCCAATGCAATGCTCGCTTGCAGGGTGAAATAGGCAACAGATATAATTCCAGGTATGTTTATCTCCTGTTTTCTCCTTGGGCAACATCTCCATTCCACTACACCCCTATTCCTCTCTGCAGTCTTTGCCAAGAAATCCACTTAATGCATAAACACAAACCCAACCCATCCTCCTTTTGCCCAGGAGTAGGGTGCCTTTCTCTAACTCTGCTGAGGTGATTCTCCCAAGGCTTGGAGTGGGTAGTACAGATTCTATTGCACAACTTGCTTGTTGAGCATTTGATGTGCTCCCTTCCCATTGTTTTTCTATCAACATTCTTCCACTAGCACTCCCAGATTCCACTATGCTGTTGGAATTTTGTCCTGTATGCCACATTCCTCCACTTCAGAATGATGTGCAGCTGGTTCTCTCTGCCATGTTAAATATGGAATTTCATTACATTTTCTAACTTCACTTGTTAAAATTGATTATTTTAGTTATTCTTTCCCTTGTTAAATCTGGGATTTCACTAGTTTTTGGTCTTTAAAAACAATGAAATTAGCTTTAAATTAATATTATACCAAACAAAAGTTGCTGGTTTGCTCATTAAATCCGACATCTCGCTAAATACGGGTGTAAGGTGACTGAGTCAGGCCCCGCTAATTATTTCCATGTAGTAATATTTTCTGTAATTATTTCTCATTTCAAAGGCAATGTAATGTAAATTCAAACGCACGTGTTGGCACGTTGCACCATTTCCTTTGTAAGCTGGATTATGTAACCGAACGAAGCACGTGGCTAGCAAGAAACGTCGACGGGGTCTGATGTATAGGTCAAAGGTCACCACTTCCGGTGAACAGCTAACTCCACACCAGTAGGATTTCCAGAGGCGGAAAGGGGGGGGGAGAAGTTTAAGGATACAAAAGGAAATGACACGTTTGCTAGAGAGGCTTTTTGTGTTTCACCTTCTACGATTTGGAGGTCGTGTTTTAAAGCCGAGAGTGTCGGTTAGACCTCTGGGGAGCCGCCCGGTGGCGCAGTGGTCTAAGCGATGGCCTCTGATCATTCGTCCGAACGGGGTCCGGGTTCGAATCCCGGTGAGGCATGGATGTTGTGTTTGTCTTACGGCACTGGCTCTCTCCCCTCCCTGGAACCAGTGACCCTAAATTAGGGACGAGCGACTGCTTATAGCCCATTGAGTTGCTCACGGTGGTCGTTAAACCTCAAATCAAAGAAAAACAAACAAAGACCTCTGGGGATTTTTCGTTTTTCACTGACGGAGGAGTCAGGGGGTTTTTTTGGCAATAAAAGATCGACCGGAGTTTTCGAGGGAACGACTCAAAGCCACATGGCGGAGGGTCTTCCGGGATATCGGAAGGAGATAGTGAAATGTTCGCTATCTGGAACCTGTTTACACGTGGAGATAGCCAATCGAACAGAACTTATTCTTTCGTGTATTAAATTGTTTTGTCTAACCAAGGACTTGTTATTGGAGTTATTCATTTTCGTGAACTGAAGTGATTACTGACTACACATTCCAGTTTTTTTTTTAATGATAGAGTTTAACTCGATGGCACTCAAAAGAACCTACGTCAGGCCCATTCGGATTCTGTAAGACCTAGTGGCAGATCGAACTCAGCGGGATCTGACAACGGGCTTGTTATAAGTGGGCTTTTCTGTATTTGGTAATCTATAGCACATCGGGATGCAAAACAGTTTATGTGAGTGATATAAAAAATTAAAAATATTGCATACTTAGTCTGTGATGCATCGATTGTTATGGTACAATCTGTGTGAGTGAAGAAGTACAGGAATGCATGGTGCCTTTACGTCTTCAATACCTTTCCCTTTTTAATCCCCCCCCTTCTGCCTCTCCCCTTTTTACTTATATTTTTAGTATAAGAAAGTATAACGATCCAGGTTGAAATCACATGGTTCGTACACTCCTTGAAAAGTGCTTGAATAAAAAAGTTCATTTTCAAGTCCTTGAAAAAGTTTAAGGCTCTGTAAATAGAACTTGACATTTTTATTTTGTTTTGTTTTTTAAGTAATGATATGAAAGAGCATGTTGTTAAATAATTGTTTGTGCTAAAAAGATGCATAGGAGGTTTCTGTGTAGTTCTGATAAGAACACCAAGCTGATCGAATAGCGCAGAACGTGCGTTCAACCTAGGGAAGTGTGTGGATAGCTGGTGCCTTGGCTATGATATCACTACAGAGTAAAGCATCAGCCATGTGAGTAAAATAAGTGGAATGATGTATTCACAAATTGTGATGGGCTTCTGTTTACTGGGGTTAGGGACGCATTCTTGCCAGAGGGTGGAACTTCCAGGAATTGCTGGTGCTTCATGCGTGGACCCTTCGTCTCCTGGTTGCATCAAAAAATGTGTCAAAGCAGCAAAGTCATACGCATCAAAAATAAAAAGTTAAAGCAAACAATAAGTGTCGTACCAGCAGATGAATATGAAAATAATGTACCCTTTCAAAATATTCCACAAAATAAAATGATTTTGAAATACACCGAAACAGAGGGGCAATTCAAAGTTAATAAAATAAACCGACTGGAGGCAAGGGTAACAGGCAGGTCATTGAAGGTGTGCCAGCCCCAGCTAAGATTAATGTTCTGAACTTACTAAAATACCTACTTACTAAAATACCTAAACTTACTAAAATACCTACCTACTAAAATACCTAAACTTACTAAAATACCTACCTACTAAAAATACCTAAACTTACTAAAATACCTAAACTTACTAAAATACCTAAACTTACTAAAATACCTACCTACTAAAATACCTACCTACTGATCGACCGACAGTACACACACATGATAATTCGGGTTTGAAAAGTCCTTGAAAAGTGCTTGAATTTATTTTGCTTGGAAGAGTACAAACCTTGAATCAGATTCCGATTTTACGCATTTTGGTTTTCAAGGAACAAGATTTCACCATTTGGGGCTGCCGAGTGAAAATACATTACCTTCAAACAAACATGGGACATTAATTTTACTAACTGTGCAGTTTTTCTGTTTTTTTATTGCAAAAGAATTATAGGACATTTGCAAAAAGAAAAAATTATGCTGTACAGGGTTTACCGGAACGTGTGCCAGTTGGAAAAAAAAAAAAAAAAAGTACTGGAATGTTGTTCCGGCCCCACTAGGTACAACCTCTGGAAAAAGTATGGAATCACCGCCACATGAACATGGAGATGCATAATAGTAGGTAGTATGTAGAAACTGTTGGAAGTAGTTATATTTCTGTTGTGCTTCTCCGCCCATTTAAACCAACACATTTTTACAAAGACACAACACATACACGTGACGTTGACCACCTTCATCAATCAGTATAAAAGACGAACCTTCATGACACAGTCGTGAGCTTCATGTGCTGGCCACCACTCTCTCTCTCTCTCTCTCTCTCTATATATATATATATATATATAATTCTTAATGTTTGATATTATTTTTGTTTCCTTTTATATATTTTATGTTTATATTATTTATTTGTAAGAATATAAAAATTAATGCAAGACACTGATAATAGTTACTTTCTGGTTTGTATTTATTAAGAACGAAAGTGAGTCCGCTACGGAAAAAAAAATTTTGACTCGCAAATTTCAATATTTGACTCTTATGTTTGAGAATAAAGAGTCTCACCGACTCGGAGTTTTACAAGGCAAGAGCGAGCTCTGAGGGTTCATACCCTTTTCTGTGGAAAAAAAAAAAAAAAATAAGGACTTTCTGAGGATCTACACTCCAACCAATATTTTGCATTACTGGAATATCACCAGGTGTGTGTATGTGTATATACATATGTAGGGGATTAAACAGCACTAGTGGCCATTTACCGGGCATTTTGACTCAAATATAAAATACTACTTTGCGTACAAGAACAAAATTAAATACACTGCAAAAAAAAAAAAAGGGACAAGCAGGGGACACGGCAACAATGAAGCAAGGTGAGTTGAGTAGAGCAGTAGACACTAGATAGATCAGACCACATGACACAACTCACACCATAAATTGTGAAGAAGTCAAACAGAAGCCCCCCCCCACCTTTGACCTTTGCTTTGACCTTCTGACCCCTGAAAAGACACACAACACACACAGATGTTGATCCCGCTGGCAAAGTAAGTCATGCAGTAGTTACAATGGGAAAAGTGGGGAGGGATGGGGAGCCGTGTTGAAGGGAGATAATTTCTAAAAACATTCCAGGGGATTATCTCTCTTCAATGAGCTAGAAGAAAGCTCCCCTGGTGAATGGGTTAGCATATTTACAGACACAAACAAAAACAGGGGCAGTGTTGCTATGCCCATTACTGTAGCGCAAAAACAAGACGGTGGGGTACTTGTTTTTTAAAAAAAGGACTTTCAAGGTCTTTAGAAATGGAAATAAAAAATAAGGAGTTCTTAAGGACCGTACAAACCTTGAGTAGAAACTGAACTGGATCACGCCGGTCTGAACTCAAATCATGTAATTATTTAAAAGTCAGACTTTCTTTTTAGGGTCCTGCCCCTAAAAGAACATTAATTCAACAAAAGGTCACAATCTTTTTCTTAAATAAGGTCTTTAGGGGGAAATTATGCTGTTATCCCTGCAGTAATTTGGTTTATCCTTGTTAAGGATTGTTTAGGAGAAGGAAGAAGAAAAGTCGTTTTTGGCTGCCCCAGCTCAACCTCAAGTAAAGTTCGACAGCGTCTTGCCGTCACCATTATAGATGAGGGTCTTTTTACTCTCAGGGGAGGTTAAAGGAAATATTTAAATAATGACAGTAACATGTTAAAGCATTCATTCTAACCTTCAATTAAAAGGCGAATGATTATGCTACCTGATCCAGTGATCCCCTACACTGTTCCACTTTCATCTTACATGCCACCATTTTTACTCCTCTATTTTAGGGAGTAGGCAGCAGATTTTCTCTACCTCATGAAGTATAGAGTTTCATTAAAGTTTGTAACTTTGCTGTTAAAAGTGTTCATTTTAGCTTTTCTCTCCCTCATTAAATCCGTGGACTTCATTAAATTTTGTGTGTCGAAAACAATCAAAATTGGCTTTGAGTTAACATTACGCCAAACAAAAGTTCTTGCTTTGCTCATAAAATCCAGAATTTCATTAAATTTTGTTTGTCAAAAATGACCAAATTAGCTTTGAACTAACATCATGCCAAATAAAGGCTATTTTGTTCATTAAATCCAAGATTTTGCTAAATATGGTCTTGTTGTAAGTCGATTCAACTGTTTCTAGGTCATTCAAAAAGTGACGAGACTGATGTCATAGTGCCAAAACGTACCAATGCAGCTGCCTGTGTCAGAACATCTGCAGGGTCAGTCATGTGACGATAGTTTGTTCTGCAGTAAACAGCATGGAATTCAGACGTGTTTCTATAACGCAGTATGGATTTAAAACTGGAGCAAAGACCTGCTATAAAATTTTGCGTGTGTTTGAATAAAACTGCCACAGAAATGCACAAAATGATCAAAACGGTGTATAAGATACTTTGTCCTGTGCAAGAGTTTTTGAGTTGCACAAGAAATTTGTGAATGAAGAGTTTCTGGAAGATGTGCCACACTCTGGTAGGCATTTGACATTGACTACGGATGTTAGTATCAATACCATCTAGGCACTAGTGCACAAAGACTGCCAAATGACCTTTTTGAGGAGGTTGCCAATGTGATGCAGATGTCCATTGGTTTCATTAATGACGTTGTGAGAAACTGGTTGGGGTACTGAAAAGTCACTGCAAAGTGGATTCCCATTTGGCACTTACTTGGTGACAAGTGATAACACAAGGCAAATTATGTTATCACTTGTCACCAAAGTAAGTGCCAGCTATGATGTGAGCCACACTGTTTTTTTTATATTTCAAGAGAGTTCTATTTCCCCCCCCTTTTTATTTTTTATTTTATCTGATTGTTTCTACTTTTTAGTATAAATATTTGCTAATGAAGTAAAAAAAGGGATTTGAAGTAAAACTTTCGTCTGTATTCGTGGGAAATGCAGATTGTATTTGAACACAGAGCCCATAGATGACCCTTCAGCCCCCAGATAACCCTTCAGTTCCCAGATGACCCTTCAGTCCCCCAGATGACTCTTCAGCAACCCCCAGACGACAGTTCAGCCCCATGATGACTCTTCAGCCCAGTAGACGCCCTTCAACCTCCAGATGAACCTTCAGTTCCCCAGATGACTCTTCAGCAACCCCCAGATGACACTTCAGCCCCCAGATGACTCTTTAGCAACCCCCAGATGACCGTCCAGCCCCCAGATGACTCTTCAGCCTTTCCTGGTTCTAGGAGTTAGCTACGGCCCTGACACGATCCCGACGACCACAACATTCCCCTTTTGCAAGACGTTTATTGTACACAACAGCTAGCAGTATAATACAACTACTATTATTTGCATGGTTGACTTTATCTGAACATGAAAGAAGTCACTCACTGTGCAAAATAAAAACCATTTTGTAAATATATTTTTCCCCCTGGGATTACTCATTCCTAAAACATCCACAGTATCGGTGGAAATTTTCGATGTATCAGTGCAAACCTTGATGTTTCAATATCTTTGATAATAAGCCGAAGAATTCGTACTTTTCCATCTGCAGTAGTAAATGGGCACATCGGCAGGTAAAATCTCTGCTCAATATAATGGTAATTACTCACCAATCTAAAGCAAGTAACCAATAATATTTGTTAAAACGCTTAATGGATCGGTGGAAATTCCGATGTATCGGTTCCTGTAGTACCGAGGAAAAGAACTTGATTTCACTGACGAAACATCCAATTCATTGCATTAAAAAATTGTATTCCTTTCCTCTGTACAAGAATGCAACAAAAAGAAATTCATTTACTTTACGTAGAAATTAAACCAGGATGAATCGGCTTCTGCAACATCAAGGTTTAAACACTGATTATTCATGGCAAAACTTTGATGTTCAAAAACATCGAGGTTTCTTGCCTATCCTTAGTTAGGACTGGTTTTTCACGTCTTTTACTTGAGTTATTATAATTTGTAAATTGGCACTAAAAATGACAAATGGCCAAATTGGCGACCACTGAAATAAATTTAATCGGCAGAGTTGTCAGTTAATCGCCATCTAGCAAGTGGCGAGTGCTAATTTGCACCTATATTCGCAGGTGTCAGTTTGCATCAAATACCGAACTGAGTGATGCTGTAGTGGGTATACCAAACCACATGTCGAGGAAGGGCTTCTAACGCACCTTCCAGAGGTGGATAGAAAGGTGGGGCCGGTGCGTTCAGATAGAGGGATAATACTTTAAAACTTTGTAAGTCTAAGTATGTTTACTGCATTACACTTGTGCCCCACAGAAAATTAGTCTTGTTGCTTTTTGCATGACCCTCGTACTTGACTATTGTGCACACACGAAAGAAATTTTAGTTCGGCGACTACAGAACTTGGTGTCTGGTGTGGAAGCACTGCTCACACCACCTAAAGTCAGCCCTGGGTGTGATGACAGTATCCTCAAATGGAAAATGTGGGTTTGATTCACAGATATCACATAAGGGACTAGATTGGCGGTCTGCTCTGTTGAGTATACGCTTGCGCTGTGACAATCGTGGAGCCATATTGAGCGGGTCAAGATGTTGGAGTGGGGCATATTACGAAGGACTTGGTTATTGCGTAAATCATGGTGAAAGCTTGCTCAGATATAAATCATACGCTAAGAGACAAAAATATAATTGCGCTTACTTGCTTATTTATTTGTCTTTTCCCCAATGTTGAAAAAAATATATATATCTGGGAAGGTATTAGTTAGCAAGATAAATTTAAAACTGGTATTGTATGCAAATACCGAAAATGACAGGAAAACATTTTTATGAATGTAATGAGGTAAAGATTTAAAATAATGAAAAAGCAAACAATATATTTGAAATCAATAAGTTGCTATTAAATCCAGAAAACTATTGATTTAAACCCAAAAAATAATGGCTTCCACATACTTTATATAAGAAAGTTGAAATAATGTTAATCTTTTTTCCTTGCTTGCTGTTGATTCTGATTTATTTATGATTTTGCTCAAAAATATTAATTTTATTAAAGATTTCGATACTTTGTTATTCACTAAGGAAATTTCAGTTTTTTACATTTAAAATTATTTATTAGGGCAAACATGCAACCAAAGGATGCATTAAATGTAAGCATTCATTAACAAGAAACCTCAAAATTATAGTATGTCACGGCAAATTAAAAATAGTGTGATTTTTTTTCTTATACCGCAGATGATGGAATAACGTTTCTTTTGAACTTGTACAATATTCCAGGGGTGCAGAAATTTTTCAGGGCCCGATATTTCCCCAGAACGCAATTTTTTTTCTGTCCGAAATTTCCCCCAAAACTGTAGCGGACTTTCATACAAGTTTAAGCGAGTATTAGATCTGTATGTTGATGATTAAGAACTAATCCTTAAAGCCTATTACTTAAAAATTTGAAAAAAAAACAACCTAATATTTATTTTAGATTCAAAATGTCTGAAACATTTTTGGGTCTAGGTGAAACAGTGGTGGGGCAGAGAGGTTGAAAAATAAACAGCTAAAAAAATTCTGCAATTAACTATAATTTATTTAATTCTAGCATTTCAGGCGTATAATTGTGCCAGATAATTTTGCTGAATGAAATTTAAATTAGACTTAAATCCTTTGAAAAATGCATGGGTCATTCATTCGCTTTAAAATGTGCGGAACCCCTAATAATTTTTCAGATCGGCGCCTACGACACATAAGCTGCCATTAGTTTCGGAAAATTTTTATTAGCATGACTAGTGGTTGCGCCGTACTTATTACTCGTGCCACGCTGTCTACGCCTTGGCATTAGTAAAGTCGTTGGGGCTCTGTGAATCATATGCCAGCGGCAGTCTGCAGTGCGTCACAGTGTTCATAACCTCTTGTATTTATAACGATATGGCATTTTTCAAAATGATTAGCTGATTACCGTGCAGTAAATTACTCTTATCTTTCGCGTTATACTCGTTGTTAATAAGTCAATTTTTGGTTTTATTATTATTATTATTATTTTACCCGCAGGCAAAAATTTCCCCAGCGCAGCCTTAATTTCCCCGAACCTCGTTCGCGAGTTCGGACAAATTCTGCACCCCTGCAATATTCTAGAAGATAATGCTTACCTTGGCATTCCTTACTAGTGATGAAACGCATTTCATGACACGTTTTCCGGTCTTTGTCAATGTTATTGTTCTAATGTTGTTGTATGAGATGTATAACTTTACTTCACTGTTGTGCACACATCAACAAAGAACTAAACATGTCACAACTGAAAGAATACTTTATATTTCACCAAGGAAAACAATATCTTCCATTTTGAAGGAAATATATATATAAACAAACACAAGGTGGCCCTATGGGATCCCCATTATCGGCATTATACGCAGAAGTGATTATGGCATACCTCGAAAAAGAAATTATTCAAACTGTACCAGAAAAACCAATACTATACGCTCAATATGTAGACGACATTATTATTATGTCAAAACTTAACAAAGCCGAGCTACAAGATCTAGCACATCGTTTTAGCGAAATTTGTAACACAATAGAGCTAACTATAGAATTTGAAGAGGATAATCGCCTATCCTTCCTGGACATTCAACTAAAGAAAAACAAAAATAGCTTTGAATACTCTGTGTTCAGGAAAGCAACTTACATACCAGTACTGATACCATACTCGTCGCACCATCCAGTGATACATAAAAAAAAACAGCATAGTAAACTTGATTTGGAGAGCAGACACACACACGTCTAACAACAGGCTAAAAAATCAAGAGCTTGAGTTTATCTCAAAAATATCACAAGAGTATGGTTACCCGAGTAAGCTAATTAAAAAATGGATACATGAGAGTAAAAAGCATGTGACTAAGAGAAATGAAGGCCAAGAAGGTCACAATCAAAAGAAGGTGAGGAATAAAAAATTGAAATACATTGGGGCATTCCCATACTTGGAAGGAGTTAGTAAAGATATTAATAGGCAATGTGCTAAATATGACTTACAACTAGGAAGTTCAGTGAACACCTTGAAAAATCTGACTGTTAACAAAAAAACAGAGGAAAAAATACTAGAAGAATCCGGGTTCTACGAAATTTCAGTTGCACACATACCCCCACTATCGTACATTGGTGGTACGAAAAACAGGTTAAAAAAAAGACTTGAACAACACATATATCTAACTGGCAAAAAAAAAAAAAGAAGCAAAAGCTGCATTAGTGCAATTCTGCATTGAAAACCAGACTTTCCCAAAATTTGATAAAATTGAAATGCTAAAAAGGAATAAAAAATCTAAAAGGCAAATGAGGAGGGAAGAAGCAATCTTAATCTATAAAAATAAAACAAGGGTATGTAACCAGAATGACCCTAAGCACATTATCTAGGCCGTGAAAAGTAATAATAAGAGAAGAAAAAGAAAAACCAACGAAAAAGACAAGAAAACCGGGATAGGAAAAGAAATTAAAAAAAAAAAAGTTACATTGATGAAACATAGATGGCGCTAGCAGGGCTTGATAAAGAAATGTATCCAAGAAAGTATATCCGACGAATGGCAATGAGGAGTATCTGACTCCATTAGCGCGAAGTTAACCTCGAACATCAGTGGAAAAGTCGCCACGCTCCTGAGGATGCCCAGAGACTGGGCGAAAATTTCCGGTATAAAGAACGGTAAAAGTTGATATTTTTGAATCCTAAAGTGAAGATCCACTGAGTATACCCAGCAAAAAGTGTGTTGAAGTAAAGTTATACATCTCATACAACGGACATTAGGACAATAAATAACATCCACAAAGACCGGAAAACGTGTCATGAAATGTGTTTCATCGCTAGTAAGGAATGCCAAGGTAATCATTATCTTCTAGAATATTGTACAAGTTATTTTGAAATTTGCACATAAAAGAGAATAGTAGCATGATCAGAGCTATTTAATAGTCTGAATTAGAACTACTAATAGGAATTGTTTCTTTTGAATTTAAGCCCTGTCCGAATCCGAAATACTGCAATATTTTGCAAGAGCCTTGACATTGTAGTTTGCACTACGTAATATAATTGTCTTTTCACTTAAATATTATGACTCCCTCAGCTAAATGTGTACTTACTGCTTAGAATCTGAATATAAATAGCAAATCACAGCACCAAACTCGTATTCCGTTGACTTAATGCAAAGCAGTCTTGCTGAAAATGGCGCCTACATTGTCGCACCTGAAGGGCTAGGTGTCTGATCTAGCTTCTTGTATATGATATCTGTGGTTCGATTCCTGATTCAGGGCAATGCAATTTTCAAGTCTTCTGAAGAAATGGTTACATGAGAAACAGTAAAAATACTGTTTCTGTGTTGGAAATTACATTAATACACATCTATGAAGATTCATATTGTAATAATTACTCTCTATTTTTATTACCACTTTCTACTTTGTTGCCTCTTCTGTCCTGCATGCTGCATAGTAATGTCTTTATTTTTCATTCATTCTGCAGATGTGCCTAAACAGTTGCAACCAACTTACATTGTATTTGCAGTACATTTAGTTCATCCTTTAGTTATGCTCTGTTGTTTCAGAAAAATGCAGCTGCTTTTGAGTGATATGATCTTGTTTTTTTTTTTTTTTTATAAACCAGGTTGCTGATCAGAAACAACTGCCAACTGATAAGAAGATGAACACAAGTCGCTGTACTGAGTTAATGGTGGCAGCCATTGCAAATAAATTGGATGAGTGTTGGATATGCTTACCACCTCTTCTTGCAACATTCTACCTAGCTCAGTACACTCCCTCATTCTTCAGAAAGTGAGTAATTTTGTTATTATAACATTCATGACAGTATCTCCCTCACAAACATAAGCTTCATACACAGGGATCAAAAAATACGGTCGCCTAGGGTGACCAAAATAATGGTCAGGGCCACCACAGAAAACATCGTTGAAAAACATGTACTGTAATTTTCGTCGTATAATCTGCAGATAAACGCCGATTTAAAAAAAAAGTTTTTGCTGCCATTTGATTTAAAAAGAAAAAAATAAGCAGGGTAATTTTGCAGGAGAAAGGGTATGATTACAAAAGGAACTCTCTCGGAAAAAACATTTCTCAGTCCAGGAGTTTGTATGAAGCGAAGAGGAAAGGGGTGTCAAACAAAACGCTGACTGAGATTTTGCTCTCTCTCTCTTTGTCAATTGGCCAATAAAAATGTACGCACAGCGTTTGCTGCACGAACCTACACGTGCATGCCTCATTTCAAAGTTCCATGTTCTGGATCTCGTGTGCACTGAGCTTTGTATTTTATCATCCTTCGCCATTTTGACCAAAGTCTTTGCTGCTATTTTCCTTCAGTGCTATTTATGATGTCTTCGAAAAGGAAACGTTTCAGTTGCACAGCTGAAGATATGATCGTGTCACTACACGATAGTTTTCAAAAGGTCAAAAAACTAGTGCCAGTGACACACTAAAAGCTGCGGTCTAAAACGTAAACAAACCCGTCGGTAAATTCTGCAGGAGATTTTGCCTTTTTTTTTTTTTTTTTTTTTTTGGACCTGTGTTTAAGCCAACACCTCTACTTTGAAAGTAGGATTCCTTCCAAAACCTTTTTCGACTTGCACGCGAGTATGTACGGTAATTCTATAAATTGTTCTGTATCAGCATTTCATCATTGGCAATGTGTATTAGAGTGGCTGCATCAGTGTGATTAAATTTTGCGCTCTATGGATGCCACGCCACTAAGCTTCTTTGTGTCCGAAGATAAAAATATATTTTAAAAAGTTTCCTTTAAAAATGAATTTCTTGATTTAATAAGATCATTTTTTTATTATTAAATTTCTTCGGTTACTTTATGGTTACATTAAATTTCTTCAGTTACTTTATGTAACCATAAAGTAACCGACTTTCTGTCGAAAATTCCGCTTCTAGATTAGCATTTTCGATGTGCGGATATTTTTTTTTTTTCTGAATGTCACAATCTGCGGATTATACGAAGGTAAAAAAAAAAAAAAATTGTGCGAATTGGAGGGTCTGGGGATAAACGACGAAAATTACGATAATTCGAATTTGTGAGCCCCAGACAAAAAAAAAAAAGTACCTTTCTTTTAGCTGGCCACCAGATTTTAGAATATTTTCCTACCCCTGTTCATACAGGAGGTTCTTCCATGTATTCACAGAATTCCGCGTGTTTTTTTTTATCATCATTTGGATCGATGCAAAAGTGAAGAAAATCGGGGAGGGGGTTTGTTTTGCATTGAGGACAGTATTTTGTATTTCAAAACTGTGGAAAACTGAAGTTAAACAAAGTGAAGGTTTTTCCCGTAATTGTCATTTCTTTTTCTTATGATGTTGCCCATGTCCAGTATTGTAGCTAAGTATAATTTTATTGTGTAATGTTTGTATTTCAGCTTAAAGTGTAGGCATCTATGTCTGAAAATAGAAATTAGACGGAGTGAAAATTTTTCTGTGATGTTCAGGAATGAGATTCTTGACCATTTTGCACACACAAAAGGAATTTCAGTTCGGCGCCCCCACAGAATTGTTTTGAGGTTTAAAAAAATATATGGGTATCCAAACGGAAAAATAAAAAAATGGACATCTGAAGTTGATTTATTTTTTTTTAAGAAAAAAGAGCGAAAAGGCAGCCATATTCATGTTGGTTCTTTCCCAATTATCAAAAATATCTCCGCTGAAATTAATAAATTATGTGCTGAATATAATCGACAAGTAGGATGTGCGAAGAAAGTATACACCGGACTCTAGTGTGGGATATGGTGGACCTACCACACTTGAGAAGGACAGTCCACCACGGAATCAAACTGGAATTTCCAAAGGACATACAAGAAAGAGATCTCGGCTGAGCAAGATTTTTAAGATTGGCTTATGGAGTACTAGAGGTATAAATGGCAAGATGAATGAGGTGCTTGAAGAAATGAACAAGTATACGTGCTGTGTGTAAGTGAAACCAAAAAGGAAATTGGGATAGAAGTGAATGGAACGGTGAGTGCGTGGTCTGGAGTGTTGGATAATGTGAGAGGTCAGGCTGGTGCAAGTGTGCTATAAAGTGAAAAGATGAACAACTTGATTCACTATAGTTGCATAAGTGAGAGAATTCTTTGGATTCATTTGAAAGTGAAACTTCAGAGAATAGTAATTGTTGTAGTGTATGCTCCTTGTGACTCGGAACCTTCTGATAAGAAGGAAAATTTCTGGAATGAGCTAAAAGCTGTTTTGAGTCAGTTTGGTGCTAAAGAGAAAGTTATACAATGCCGGACAATTGCTAAGGATGGATGACAATAGCAACGATAGCAACCATAAAATGGAAGGCAGGAAAATGTGGAAATTAGCATAAGTGCGGGATACAGTAAGACGTGTTGTGCATATGCAAATTTTGGATTGCTGAACTTGTTCGTGACGTCATAGCGCTGATAAGAGATATAAAGGATTTGACGCGTATTGACCGTTGTTGTTCAAACGCAAAGTTGAAAGGGAAAGAATCAATTGACGAACTTGCAATTTTCAGTATGTCTTCCCGACATCACCTAGATGATTTTACGCGTGGCCGTATTATTGGCAAGATAGAAGACGGGCGAAAAATAACAGATGTTGCCATGGAGTTCGACGTCAGCCACAGTGTTGTTTCAAGGCTTTGGAAATCATTTCAAACAAATGGAGAGTGTAGCAAACGTCACGGGAGGTCGTGTTCGCAGTACGACACCTGCAGAAGATCGGTACATAGTGCTATCAACAAAAAGACACCGGCGCAGCACAGCTAGTGAGGTAGCAAATCAGTTTATGGCTCCTACTGGCAAGCGGATCTCCCGAAAAACTGTCGCCAGGCGTTTGAATGAAGGAGGACTATACGCCCGCCGTCCTGTTGTGTGCATCCCATTGTCCAGACGTCACCGTACCACCCGTTTGCAATGGTGCCATCAACATCGCAATTGGACTGATAACGACTGGTCTGCTGTCCTCTTCTCAGATGAGAGTAGATACAGTCTGTCATCTGATTGTCGACGACAACTGATCTGGCATGATAGTGGTACTGCATATTGTTCAGCAAACATACAGGAAAGGGACCGATATCCGACATGTAGTGTCATGGTATGGGCTGGCATCATGATCAATGGCCGTACGTCCCTCTATGTGCTTCCAACTGGGACTATGACTGGCCAACGATACATTAATGATGTTCTGCTACCTCATGTTCGCATGTTCCGTGGTGCTGTCGGTGATAGATTCATTTTCATGGACGACAACGCAACATGTCATCGAACAGTCGCTGTCCAGGAGTGTCTTGAGAGCAAGGATATTCAACGCTTCGTATGGCCAGCACGTTCTCCAGATCTGAATCCCATTGAAAATGTGTGGGATGCTTTGGGGAGGAGTCTTGCTGGTCACCAATGCCCTCCAATAAACAAGGACACCCTCATCCGTGCACTGACAGAGGAATGGGACAAATTACCCCAACAGTTGCTTGATAATATTGTGCAAAACATGACAGGACGTGTGGAATCTTGCATCTCGCCTTCCATGGTGGCCATATCCCGTATTGACATCTTACGCCGGAACGCCTGCGGACGGTAATTGCATTTTTTTCACGTTTACGTATTCTGCACAAAATGGCCTGTTTGTCCCTTGAACACGTTCCAAAGCCTTCTGGATTTCAGAGCACAATAAATTGTCTTTCTTGTAATGTCCTGGCATTCTGACATTATTTTATTTCACTTGGCATCCAACCACACTTACTTTTTTATGCGCTATATATATAGCCGTTTATGATCTGACCCTAGCAATTGTCCAGCAGTGTAATAGCAGGGGATTTCAATGCTAGAGTAGGTGTGCAGAATGCAATTTCTGACAATGTTCTGGGTAAGTTTAATGATAACGGTGAAAGATTAATTGAACTCTGCATTGAGAATGGTTTGTGTGTATCTAATACATTTTTCAACCACAAGTATATCCACACATACAGGGTGCCCAGTAAAGTCCTTTCTCAGCCCCGTAACTTTTGAACGCCGACAGCTATTGCCATAAAAACGGTGTCTAGGTATAGTAAAGTGGCTATGCGCTATTTGATGAGACCGCTTACAGCGCCTCCTAGTGGCAACGTCAGGAGTTGGCGTGCCGATCTCGAAAACTATATGAGATGAAGGAAAATAGTCAATTACAAAGTTGTGAGCAACTTTGATTTAGTATGAAAAGACACCTTGTGCACATGAATGCTAAGAATAGAACGCGTACAACGCTCGTTTGTTTGTTCGCAATGTCGAACATTGTTACATCACGAAATACGTCAGAAAGGAGATATCGCCTTCTGCAAAGCACTAGCCCAACTCAACTGTGGAATGTTTGGTTCCAACATGCCGGCGCTGCTCCGCACCAGCCAGGAAACGTAAGAAGGTACCTGGGCAAGACATTCGAGCAACAAATCATCGGCTATGGTGGTTGCGTAGAGTAGCCTGTATGCTCACCGGACCTCACCCCATTGGACTTCCTGTGGGGCTACCTCAAAGAGCAGGTGTATCAGACCCCTCCGACAACGTTGCAGGACCTTCGACGCCGTATAACTGATGGTTGTTCCAGCGTGTCACCTGACATGCTGCAAAATGTGCAGGGTGAGATTCAATCTAGAGTCCAAATGTGTATTGTGGCTGACGGAGAGCACATTGAGCACAGGCGGCAGTGCCTAGTGACAAGTAATGGCTCCTTTCTGATGCTTTTCATGACGTAACAGTGTTAGACATCGAGAACAAACAAACAAGCATTGTACGCGTTCTATTCTCAGCATTCATTTACGCAAGGTGTCTTTCGTACTAAATCGATGCCGCTCTACAACTTTGTAATTGACTATTTTTCCGTATCTCGTATAGTTTTCGAGATCGGCAAGCTAACTCCTGACTTTTGCCGCTAGGAGGCGCTGTAAGCGGTCTCATCGAATAGCGCATAGCCACTTTACTTTACCTAGACACCATTTTTGTGGCTATAGCTCTCGGCATTCAAAAGTTATGGGGCTGAGAAAGGACTTGACTGGGCACCCTGTATACTTGGGAAAATCAGACTCTTGGTCAGAAGAGTGTTATTGACTTTGTTGTTTATGATCAGCGTCTGAGACACCTAGTTGTTGACGCTCGTGTGATGAGGTGCGGATGTTGGCTCTGATCATTACTTGGTAGTGTCACGAGTGAAACTTAATGTTGGTTGGAGGAAAAGGAATAGGAAGAGACCCAGGATAGAAAGAATAAAGGTTGATAGGCTCCTTGAAGATCATCAGTGGTATTCTGACTTACTCAGAGAACGACTGAAGGATCTGAAGTCTGGTGAGAGGGATGTAGAAAAGAAGTGGGAATGTTTTAAGAACTGTGTTGTCACTGCTGCTGAAGAGGTCTGTGGCACCACAATAGTGGGTAATAATGGAGGTGATGCTTGGTGGAATAGTATGATTTAAGAGGCAGTAAAGAGAAAGAAGGAAGACTATTTGGGGATGTTGCAAGGTAGAGGTTCTGTGTTTTAACACAACTAGGGAAAATCTTTGTATAACAGACTAATTAATTATCTAGAATAAAGAAAATAGGTAGCAAGTGTTGAATAATTTTAGCCTTGGTCTACTATTTCTTTTCTGAGCAGTTCTGATGTGAGCCTTGTCCATTGAATCAGTAGATGGTGAGCACTGAAAGAATGTAGACATTCTTAGACAGCATATCCCTGAATGTGTAGATGGTCTTAAATCAGCGAAAAATCGGTAGATTGCAAGCATCTATCAGTAGAATGGCAACACTGCTTGGTTCTTTCAAAGTTGTAACATACCAGATTACGTAAAGAACCGTATATTCTTAATAAACCGAAACTGAAATTGTAAAGTATAATGGCAAAAAGTGAATAAATAAATTACGTATAACTGAGTTAAAAAAGCAATAAAAACAACTGTGAAATATTGGGACTTACACAGAATTATATGTAAAAGTGAAAAAATGTATAACCGAGAAATGTGAAACTAAGGTTACACTGTATGTGGTTCCTGTCCAAATGTTATTTAAAGAAATATGTATCAATTCCATATCAGTTTAAAAAGATTTATTTTAGTGTCATATTGAAGAAAGAGTTAGGTCATTAAAACAAGGACATGTCCAAATGTTATTTTAAAAAATATATATTAATTTCACGTTATTTCGAAAAATGTATTTTTTTTTTTCATTATATCTCATGTGATTCTATCATAAAGTTCACATACAATTACGTGACCACAAGGTTCTTCAGGAAGACGCTTTGACGTCTGTAAGTTCTGTTTTACACGTTCTGTAAAGTGTATTTTTTTTAGTGTCATTTTGAAAAAATTATTTTCCAGAGAAAGTTAGGTCATTAAGACAAGGACATGGTTCCTGCTTAAATGTTATTTAAAAAATATGTAATAATTCCATGTTATTTCAAAAAATGTATTTTTTTTTTTTACAGTGTCATTTTGAAGAAATTCTTTTCCAGAGAAAGAGTTAGGTCATTAAGACAAGGACAAGACTGAAGGATGTTTTAAAAAGTCACAGCTCAACATTTCGCCAGTGAGAAACTGAAAGCACGATTATGTAATTTGTATCTACGTTATTTTGCACTTTGTTTTTTCCTATCAAACACATGTTGAGTCTCTGAATAAATAAGCTATTTTTCTAATTCATGGGACTTCTGTCAAATGTTTGGTTGCACAAATCATCACAGTATAGTGACCTATACTGTGATTCTGAGCCTTTAGGAATGCAAGATACCAATCAGTATCATATTAATTCAGGATAGTGCTTCACCTCATACAGCTTGCCAAGCAATTGCTGAAGTCAATGTTTGGTACTGAGCAAACATGTATACACACACTGGCCACTGTATTAGAAACCCTTATGTCAATCTATGCACACATTACATATGCAGCATATGTGCAAAATACATGGTCATGTGATACATGGTCAAGTATTTAACACATCTGCTCATCAGTAATTGTCAGAAGCGTTGTTCACAATAGGAAAAACAAAGGATACCTTAGAGTTTGATAAAGGGCTCACTGTGGGTGCTCATCTGGCTTGAGTGAAAATTTTGAACTTTACGACCCCCGTGAGAACAATCTTTAATAATGGAAAAGTAGAAAATGTGTGAAAAGTATTCTTCACAGAAAAAGTTACACTGAGGTAAAAGAATCTTTCAAATGTCTCCTGGAAGCAGAGATAGTGAGGAAAAGTTAACATTTATGCCCCTAGTGGGGAAAAACTACATTATTTAAAGGGGATAATGTTCTACATACATTTAAAAAAAAATTCAATAGGGTCTTTGGAAGCTGAGATAGACCTGCAAACGGAATGTATACTAACACCAATACAAATTTGAAGTAGTGATTTCGTCCATTGGTTTAAATTATCACAAGACTGGCAAGGCAAATAATACCCAAAAACTTTGAAAATATCGTCCTGGAGCAGGAATCGAACCCATGTCTCCCGGTTTGCGCCCAAATATGCTAATCACTACACCACCTAGAACGACCAAATCTTACTTTTCTGAGTAGTTTTGAATTTAACACCACAGCAATCACCAGTCGAAGCAATGGCATTCATATGTAGCAAATCTGGATGAATAGAATTCATTTTCAAGTTTTTGGATATTATTTGACTTGCCACTCGTCATAATTTACACCAATACACGGAATCACTACTTCAAATTTGTATTGTATACTGGTGTAATCCCGTATTTCATGGTATACTAACACCACCTAGCATAAGAACTGTGAACTATAAACAAACCCCATGAGTACAGGCAAAGTGTTCCACAATGTATTAGAGGTATGCAAAAGTTTCCACCATTTTAAGGAGACAGGAAACCAGTACATATTTATTCAATGAAATATTAGCATCAATGACCTTTTGCCATTTTTCAGGCAACAAATGAATGCCCCTGTTATAGGAGAACTCTGGTTTTGAGCAGAAGAATGCAGTGACAAAACTTTCCACCTCTGGAACTGTGATGAACCGCTGTTGGGCTAGGGAATGTTGCATAGAGAGAAACAGATCAAAGTCTGAGGGTGCAATGTCTGGGGAGTAAGCCGGGTGCGGTAAAACCTCCCAGTATAACTTCTAAGATTTGATTTCATAGTGGCACCACGTGGTCTGACATTATCATGAAACAGGATGACTGGGCGGCACCCTTTACCTGTCCATGGACATTTTTGCTCGATTGCGGCATTCAGTTTCATCAACTGATCGCTATATCGTTGTGCAGTGATCATTTCTTCTGGTTTCAACAGTTCGAAGTACAGCACTCCATGCATATCCCACCACACACACACAACAGCACCTTTCCCCCTGTGGATATCCTGTTTTACAGTGGATGTTGATGGCTGGCCTGTGTCGACCCAGGATCGCATGCATACAGGGTTGTCGCTATAGATCCATTTTTCACCACTACCTTCCACAAGGAATTCTTCCCTTACTACCTCTTCTGCAACGACATGCAGGTGCCCAATCTTCTATATATTCCCCAAGGCCTGTAGACTCCGTCGATTGAGCCACTTTCAAATGTTTTGCCAGTTGCATGGTCAATTGTGTGGTATCCTCTTGCAACAGCAATTCCAGCTCCTCGTTTGCATGTTCCTACGGTCTACCTGCACATGGCTTGTGTTTCAAGTTTTAGATCATCTTTCCTAAACCTGGCAAACCATTCTTGACACGTCCACTCGCCCATAAACCTTTCGGCATACGCCTGATATATTGAACTGTATGCTTCATTCGCACTTTTTCCTAAATTAAACATGAATAACAAACAGTTCCGGAAATGAACTTTATCAACCGCCATGCTTAGCTTTATGTACAAACTGACAGCATGGGTCGCCAGCCGGTTATACTTCTAGAGTGCCCGCTAGCAGGAACTTTTGCATACCCTTAATAAATGGTATCCGGCATTAAAATATTTTTTTAAATAGAACTTAGCAGAGATATCAACAAAACCACATTAAACATTTGTGCACCTTAGTGAGGAAATTGTGCATTATTTTGGGCAGGAAATACAAAATGTTTTCATAGTATCTGACAAAGAGGATTTAATTGGGTTTTTAGATGCACAGATATTGCTGCAAAAGGAAATGTGAACTTATTCCCACTAAAGGCATACTTGTGCATAAAGAAAAATGTGATATTATATGCAAAACGTTTGCACCACAAATGCCTCCCAACAAAGGATTTTTCAAATTGGACTATTAGAAGCAGATATATTGATGAGACTAAGGTTTGTCATGGTGAGCAGTGTCTGACCACAAGAATTTTTTATGCATGAATTTTCAAAAGCACAGATATTGCAATAAATACACCAGAAACAGAAATTTACACTTACGCCACTTAGTGGCCAAACCATTCTTTACCAAGCACGAGAAATTTTATGCAAAACATTACCGACTAGAAGCCATCTAATGCAAAAAGAATTTTTCAAATTGGACTTTTAGAAGCAGAGACATGGGTGAAATTTCTATTTAACTTTACACTCCCTTGTGGGAAAACTATATATTACATGAAAGAGAAACTGTGCCCAAGATAGTTTTTATTATAAATGGAATGGGAGTAAGATTTTTTTTTTTTCAATCTGGTATTTAGAAGCAATTATACAGAATAAAATTAATTTTGAATTCAATAGCATCTGAATTTATATCTTCTAGCAGCAAAGTTAAGCATCATAAAGAAAGCAAAAGTCGTCATTCTCACAATTCACGCTTCCCAGTGCAAAAAGAATTTTTCAGATTGGACTGATAGTTGCAGAGATATGGTGTCTGTCCACAGATGAACAGACACACACATAATTTTTTTACAAATGACATGCTGGTGGGGAGGGATAACAGTGCTTGCCATCATACACTTTGGCTTTCCAAATGATTATACAGGACAGGAAAAAAAAGTGAGTTGATTCAATTGCATATTTGCAAAATGCATTTAATACAAAGTGATTTTTACACACCCTTACAATTCAGATGTTTGTTTCATTAGCAGCTGAGCTGGTGATGGTAGACTTATACAATATGGATTCAAATCCTTGTTTTTACACCTGTGCTTTCCCATAAATTGATGTTAAAATAGGAACTGTGATTTCCATCATGGACACTGCTCCAACTTGTATGAGCACATAGCTGGGATTGATAAGGATGAAAATAAGAAAAAAATCTTTTCAGCTTTGCACAAAATGACAGAGTTTCAAAACTTTTCAGGAGTTGTCGTAATCTGTTGAATTAACCTTTCATATACAGCATTAAGCATTTTTGGATCAGTTTTTTGCACATTGTAACTCACAAAAACTTGCTTTCCAGTTCTTGCACTCAGCTGAGAAGCCATGGAAAGGCTAGTGACTTCACTCTGTTTACCCATTACGTGTGAGGAGCAGGGTGTTGAGGTGAAAGGTACTTTCATAGCAACTGCGAGGTTTTCGAAGTTTCCACTATCTCCAATCCATAAAAAGAAACTGCCTTCCATTTTTATCACATAAAATGTCACATCTGTTTCACACAAGATGTCTGAGAAAATATAAGGTGACAGGCCACATGCTTCCTCCATATTTTCAACATGAACCTGAAATACAAGCAAATTAATCACATTCTTCACACATACTGACAAAAGCAACATCTTTTAGTCTTTACTCTTTAGTATCTGTCAACAATATAACTGTGACAGAGCATGTTATTATATATAACGAAATACATTAGAACTTTTATGTTTTCAATTATGGAATTAATGTCATCAACATGCGCTTACCTGGTTTCGGTTCATTTGTATATTCACATCGGACTACTGTTGCAGTGCTTAATTATTCGTCATTTCGAAGATGACAATCTGATTTTTGGCGTAATTGTGACAAGGATGGTAAGTCAGATAATATCCGAAAACTTGAAAATTTTCACCGTCCTGAGGCGGGACTCGAACCCGCGTCTCCCAGATAGCGCCCGGGTTATGCTAACCACTACACCACCCAGAACGACCAAGTCCCAAGCTTCCGATTAATTTGAATACAACCATCACAGGATTCGCTAGTCGAAGCAACCTGCATTCGTGTTTGGCGAATCTGGAGGTTAAGAATCCAATCAAGTGATTGCACGGAGGAGCAGATAAATCATGAAATAAATACGGGATTACACCATATAATACAAATTTTGAAGATAATCTGATTTTTGGTGTAAATGTGACAATGATGGTAAGTCAGATAATATCCAAAAACTTGGAAATTTTCATCGTCTTGGAGCGGGACTGGAACCCGCGTCTCCCAGATAGTGCCCGGGTATGCTACCCACTACACCACCTAGAACGACCAAGTCTCAAGCTTCTGATTATTCTGATGGTTATATTTAAATTAATCGGAAGCTTGAGACTTGGTCGTTCTGGGTGCTGTAGTGGTTAGCATGCACGGGTGCTATCTGGGAGACGCGGGTTCCAGTCCCGCTCCAGGACGGTGAAAATTTCCAAGTTTTCGGATATTATCTGACTTACCATCCTTGTCACATTTACGCCAAAAATGGAATTGTCATTTTCAAAATTTGTATTATCCCGTATTTCTTGCATGATTCATCATTTCATTTGGAAAGGTTGCAAGTATGATGAATAGCGTAAGGTAAAACTTTGAACTGAAGTAAAAACAGGAACAGGAGTAAAATGAATCAATAACTACCATTTATAGTAGCAATTTTAAGCAGAAGTCAACAGGTTACTGGTAATATTAACTAAAAGCAAACGATAAGCAGCACAATCAAAAGGACTTAGCCCAACTTTGAAAAGTAGGCCTACATCCATTGTCGTCCGGCTTCCTCTGCTACTGAACGTATATCAGCAGTCGAAAAGACATATCACAACGAACGGTAAAAACTTCCTCTGCTAGTGAACGTATGTCAGCAGTCAAAAGGACATATCACAACGAATGGTAAAAACGACAAATTGAGTAAACCATGAATAAAACAGCACAAAACCGAGTACGAAATGGTAAAATTCATATGAAATGAGAACATTAAAATCGATTGAAAAGTAAAACCAACAAAGTTAAAAGCTGAAAATGACAAAACCACAGAACCTATTTACACTCTACCCATGCTACCAGCATCCAAACATGTTTCGGCAAATATTATGCCTTCATCAGTGGAAGAGTTCACAAGTGCCCAGTCCTCCGTAATCGACTCAGATGTAATATGACATGCCTGAATGAAAAGACAGTATGTTAACTTCATTGCATAAGCTATGAACACCTATACCCTATCACACAGTTATTGTATAGCGCCATCTAAAAAAAGCTTAACCTAATAACTGCAGAGATTGCAATGATAACGAGCATCACAAAAACAATCTACCCTCAGTAGTCAGTATCTAAAATTCTGCCTCCATTTTCAAGCTAAAACAAAGATTTATAAATTTTTCTGGAATTTCGATCTTAAACGCAATCATATACAGTATATGTAATTAAACAATAATACAGTGCAGGAAAAACACTGCCCGGTTGGGGGGAGGGGGTACAATTACGGGAGAAATGGCATACTCTAGTTTTAGTTTCTTTGACAAACATTTTTGCTTTAATTTTAAGTTTGTTTTTTATTGGAGGATTAACGACCACCTTTGAGAATATTAATACTTTTTAATACTTACGAGCAGCTCGTGGGCTATTTGGGGTCACTGGTTCCAGGGAAGGGAGAGAGCCAGCACCATAAGACAAATACAACATCCATGCCTCACCAGGATTCGAACATGGACCCCTTTTGGACGAATTATCAGAGGCCACCGCTTAGACCACTGCCCCACCAGGGCGGCAATTTTAAGTTTACGAGAGAAATTTTTCGCCCTGTCCAACTTACATTTCTGGAAGAATTTCCTCAATTTTCAAGCTGAAATACAGGTATTTATACAATAAAATGCTATTTAACAACCACACGGAGGAGAGAGAATGGCGTGAGAAAAATAATTTAAGATTATAGGTCTCCATCCAACTTCCGTTTTCGGAAATTATTGCCTCCATTTTCAAGCTAAAACACCAACATTTATGCAATAAAAGGGTATTTAGTAATACCAGGCAGAAAGAACATTGCGAGGGGAAAAAATATACAGTATATATATGTTGCGATTACGGGAGGAATCTTCACTCCGTCTGACTTCCATTTTCGGAAAGTTTTGAAAGACTGGATTCTATCCCAAAACGGAAAACTTACATCCATGTTTGGGAGTTTGCAAGAAAAGATTTAATAGGGTTCTGGGGTGTCATTTTTGTCTGCAGGACCAAAATAAAATCTGCGACGTATGTCACCCGTCGCCGCAATTCTGCTACAGGGCACTACATTACACGTGTGGAATATTTCAGACACATGCAAAAAGGAACAACTACTTTCTGGAAATGAATGTTTCTTGAAAAGTGCAAACATTATAAAAACATTTTGCATTCGTGCCAACATTAGGTAGAGCCTTGTCAGTAGTAACTTGTATTATCACGCAGCAGACATACACGCTTTTTTACGAAACAATCCATCTCTTTGTGAAAAAGAAATACTTGCCACAACGAAACATTACAACAAACAAGGCCACTAATGAAACAAACCTAACATGTGCGAAGCACAAAGCCGATTCCCCTGGCGAGGGCATGATAGGTAACATTGCGAGATTTAATTTCGAAACTTCCCCAGTAAAAATCCGTCGGATGTGTTCAGAATTTCACGCTTGACAGATGAGAAATCCAAGCAAGTGAACGCACAGTAGAGCTGAGACGGGCTGAGCCCGAAGCAGAGCACGGGCCCGAATCGGGCTCGGGTTGTAGATATTTACTGCGGCTCGGGCTCTTACAGAGGAGAGCGAGAGAATTTTTTTATATATAAATGTGATTTTATATGATTTAGCACATGAGGAACTTTATAATCGGTAAATGGAATTCTTCGGCAACTGGTTCTGGTTTGGGAGCGGGCGTTCGATATGGCTATTTATTCCGGGCTTGGGTAAAAATGCCATAGGCCGCGCATTAGTGTATTTCTGCAAATAAGTTAAAGCTTTTTACAAGAACTACAGATATTGGATAGTTGATAGCATGTCGATGATAATTTGCCCCTTATCTTCATGCAGTAGCTGCCTGCTAATTCTATTTAGCAACGTACATATTGTAGTGCATTATGGCGCCATAAAACATATTAGCATTAGTTGAGCAACATACAATTGTAACACCTCCCGATCATTTTGGATACCCGGCTGTCCGAAGCAATTCAGGTGGAAACGAACGGTCAAAGAAAATCGTCCAGTTTCACTGTAAAAATAGAGGTCCCTTCCAACCATTCCCTATTTGAGAAATACAATGATTAATTGCAGGAGGAGAAGAGAGTGGAAGTGTGGAAAAGGAGATGTTTTTTTATTAATGGTTGAACAGGTTAGCCAGTTTTCGGGCTCGTTCGGGCCTGGGCTCTATCTTGCAATATAAAATTCGGGCTCGAATAGGCTCGGGCTGATATACCACAGGCTCACAGGCTCTGAAAATTGAGCCCGAACTCAGCTCTAACGCACAGTGCGCAAACCTCCACTTACCATATGATCATACTGCCTCTAAAATTGCAGCTTATGACAAGATAAGATCAAAGAAAGAAAAAATACCAACAATGTTTTAACTGGGTGAAAAATCAAAACATAGCAAGAATGCGTACTACTGTCAGTTTGTCTTTTGTTGACCCTGTGGCTGCACAGTAATTTCATCCATCATGCTGGAAAAACTTTCAACCTGAGGACCATGAATGAGCACATATCAAAGCTTTGGTTCTAGTTCCACTTGAAGAAATTTTGTTTAATCTTCCTTCCCTCTGAGTTCTTTTTTGATTTTTACAGACGTTTCTGGCCTCTTGATGTTGGCCAAGGCCTGTTCTCAATGTACAGAAGGATTGAGAACAGACCTTGACCAACATCAAGAGGCCAGAAACGTCTGTAAAAATCAAAAAGAACTCGGAGCGAAGGAAGATTAAACAAAATTTCTTCAAGTGGAACTTAGAACCAAAGGAATATATCTGGGTAAAGCCTTAAGTAAGTGATTTAACACATAATATCAAAGCTTTAACTATTTTAGATAAATAGTGTAACTTTGAGAATATTAATACTTCAAAAACACCATGCATCAATTTTTACAAATATTCCAACTTTTATGGTGGGGGGGGGGGGGGTAACAATGCAGGAGAGAGTAGGAACATTTTGCAGGGGGATTATGGGAGAAATCTGCTCTGTCCGACTTTGAAAAATTTCCCCTATTTTTAAGCAGAAATACAAATACTTATGCAGTAAAATGTTATCAAAATCTTAACTCCGTAGACCATCTGTTTTCAAAAGTTTCATAAAACGGATTCTATCCCCCGATGCCACAAACTCCCCAAAAATTTCCTGTTCACTTGTTCCTTGATCTCGCAAGACCAAAATAACGAAAATGGCGGAATTCCTCGACTTTGCGAAAGAAGATCACGAGAAAATTTTGCGGCATCTAACTTCCATTTTCGAAAATTGTTGCCTACAGTTTCAAGATGAAATACAAATATTTATGCAATAAAATGATATTTAACAAGACTACTGGGCGCAAAGGCAACTTCGGGAGGAAAAAAATACGATGATGGCAAACATTTTTACTCCGTTTAACTACCGTTTTCGATAGTTTTGAAACACCAAACACCATCTCCAGATGGTATTTCAAGTTACACCGACGGAAAAAAAATCCCAACACCAAAAAGGGTTTGTGTTAGATAAACGACAGTTGGTAGGCGGTGAGAGTACATCTGTAAGATGATGTCTATGCAAATTTTGCGCTTGGCGTGTACATGTGGCGCTGGTAGCGCCCTCAGAACATGCAAAGCAGGTTTACTGTAAATACGCTCTGTAACGTTCGTGAGCGTTAGTTATCGTTGAGATTCGACGTAGTGTGTTTATGTTAGTCAAGAATGCCTTTAAGAAGACGAAGAAGCCATTATCAACAGCTCACGGAGTTTGAACGAGGTCGTGTAATAGGGCTACGAGAAGGTGGATTTTCTTTCCGCAATATTGCAGAACGACTTGGCAGGAATGTAGCCACTGTGCATGATTGTTGGCAGCGGTGGTCAAGGGAAGGTACTGCCTCAAGAAGACCGGGTTCCGTCCGGCCACGTGGCACTACTGAGAGGGAAGACCGCCGTTTATGGCGTATGGCCGTGGCGCATCGTACCGTGTCTGCGGCAGCAATTCGAGCTGCAGTTGCCACCACAGTGACACAACGAACTGTTACAAATCGGTTACTTGAAGGACAGCTCCGAACCAGACGCCCTGTAGCATGCATTCCACTTATTCCAAACCACTGCCGTTTGCGATGTCAATGGTGTCAAGCTAGAGCTCATTGGAGGACGGAGTGGAGATCTATTGTGTTTTCTGATAAAAGCCGGTTCTGCCTGGGTGCCAATGATGGCCGTGTGTTGGTTAGAAGGAGGCCAGGTGAGTGCCTGCAACCAACCTGTTTGCGGCCAAGACACACTGGACCTACACCTGGAGTTATGGTCTGGGGAGCAATTTCCTATGACAGCAGGAGCACTCTCGTGGTTATCCCACGCAACCTGACGGCACAGTTGTACGTCGGTCTGGTGATTCAACCTGCTGTGCTGCCATTCATGAACAACATTCCAGGGGGTGTTTTCCAACAGGATAACGCTCGCCCGCATACCGCTGTTGTAACCCAACATGCTCTACAGAGTGTCGACATGTTGCCGTGGCCTGCTGGATCACCAGATCTTTCACCAATCGAGCACATATGGGACATCATTGGACGACAACTCCAGCGTCACCCCCAACCAGCATTAACCGTCCCTGTATTGACCGACCAAGTGCAACAGGCATGGAACTCCATCCCACAAACTGACATCCAGCACCTGTACGACGCAATGCATGAACGTTTGCGTGCTTGCATTCAACATTCTGGCAGTTACACCGGTTATTAATGTACCAGCATTTCACATTTAAAATGGCTCTTCTCGCGCTTACATTAAGCTGTGATCTTGAAACCTTAATCGATTAAATATGTTACCCATACAAATGTATTGCCGCCATTTCATTCCTCTACAACTATTTTTTTCGTGGTGTTGCGATTTTTTTCCGTCTGTGTATTTTGTAATAGCAAAATAAAAAAAATAATTAAACAAAATGAAAATTCATAGAATCCATAGTTTCAACAGTGAGTTCTGTAGTCAAACAACTAAATCCGTAGAAACTACGAACATTTCGTAGTAGTCCGTAAATTTTTTTTAACAGTGTGTAAAGTGCCACTACATTGCACGTGTGGAATATTTTAGACACATAAACAAAAAAAAGGAACAACTGCTTTCCGGAAACGAATGCATGTGAGGTTGGGTTTAGTTTCATGAAGAGAATCCAGGGTGATTGGAGGGCAGTTTAAACTTACAAACATTGAATGCTCCCGTGAATATTGAGGTTGAAGGTCATTTCAAAGACAAGTTTGACCGCAGGTCTGCTGTTTTTAAAGTGGTATGATGAAAAGACCTGAAACCCTTCAGATCGTAAACCATATGGAAAATAACTTAAGATTTTGAATAGTGTTCTTGAATTTTGTGAATAAAGTTAAATAAAAAAAGGTTTTTCAAATATTTGCATTCAAATTAAATTTCTATTAGTAGTTCTAATTCTGACTATTAGATAGCTCTAATCATTCTACTATTCTCTTTTACATGCATTATTTCAAAATAACTTGTACAATATTCTGCTAAATATGACTTACAACTAGGAAGCTCAGTGAACACCTTGAAAAATATGACTGTTAACAAAAAAAAAACCAGAGGAAAAAATACTAGAAGGATCAGGATCCTACAAAATTCCAATTGCACACATACCCCCCAATATCGTACATTGGAAGTACGAAAAAGCAGATTAAAAAAAAAAAAAAAAAAAAGACTTAAACAACACATATCTAACTGGCAAAAAAAAAAGAAGCCAAAACTGCTTTAGTACAATTCTGCATTGAAAACCAGACTTTCCCAAAATTCGATGAAATTAAAATGCTAAAAAAGAATAAAAAATCTGAAAGGCAAATGAGGAGGGAAGAAGCAATCTTAATCTATAAAAATAAAGCAAGGGTATGTAATCAGAACGACCCTAGCACATTATCTAGCCTGTGGAAAGAACTAATAAGACAAGAAAAAGAACAACAAAAGAAAAACCGACAAAAAAGACAAGAAAACCGGGATAGGAAAAAAAAAATGTTATTTTAATGAAACATAGGTAGCGCTAGCTGGGCTTGATAACGAAATATATCCTAGAAAGCATATCCGACGAATGGCAACAAGGGGTATCGGACTCCATTAGCCACGAAGTTAACCACGAACATCGGTGGAAAAGTCGCCACGCTCCTGAGGATGCCCAGAGACTGGGCGAAAATTTCGAGTATAAAGAACGGTAAAAATTGATGTGTTTGAATCCTAAAGCAAAGATCCAATGAGTATACCCAACGAAAAGTGTGTGAAGTAAAGCTATTCATCTCATACTACGGACTTTAGGACAATAACATCAACAAAGACCGGAAAACAGGTGTGTGAAATGTTTCTCATCGCTAGCAAGGAATGCCAAGGTAAGCATTATCCTCTAGAATATTGTTCAAATTAAATTGTCAGAATTAATCTGTCAGGTCATGAAAAGGTAAGTTATATCTAAATATTTGTAATCTTTTCAGCATTGCAATGTGACAGTTACAGGGGTCAAATCCAAATTTGTCATGATTGACTAATGAAGGGGGACATGTTAAAGTTTCTTTTGTATAATGTTAATAAACTTTTGCTAGTAGATAATGCACTTTGCTAATAAAAAAATAAGGCCACTAGCAAGTGTTGCTACTGCTAAGAAAATACGAAATCGAGGCCTGATGCTAGACAAGTCACTTCCAGAGTTGTTTTTTGCGAGATTCCAAACTTTCCCCATTTCTCTCAATCGCTGGCCATCTTACCTTAATTTTTTAACCTTTATCTTAAAACTGTTCATTGCAGGAAATAATTCTAGTATTACTTTAGGACTTTATGAAAAATTAAGGACTTTTCCAGATCTGTAACGGGAAATAAAATTTTAGGACGTTTCTGGGATTCTGTGGGCTGTGATAAAACTCTATACATGACCAGACACTTAAGACATCAAAACATTAAAGCATGGAAGAAATGCAATGATATTTAAACATCCAAGAAACACTACACAGTGAATAAAATATGGGATTACATCGTTGTACAATAAAAATTTGGAAGAAGTGAATCCATTTATTGGTGTAAACAGGGCTCGACAAATATTCTCAAGATCTAGGAACCATCTGTCAAAATTTAGGAGCCCTGGTGAAACGAAATTAAATTTCAAAGAATAACACACGAACTAATTTGTGTTGATGCTAGAAGAAAAAGTAATCAAGCATATTTGCTGTCATTTTTATTTTTTTTATTTTTACCCTAACCACTGAGAAATAAAGTTCCAATTTACTCCATAATTTTCTTTTCCTATTCTTCCAGCAGTTGCTCTCAAAAATTTAAATTTTAGATTTTGATTTTATTAAAACACAATTTGTAGAAGTCATATTTTGTACATATTAATTCAAAGTACAGTATTTTCCTTTGTTTAATCTGAAGATCATAAAATTCTGAAAAAAAGAATCCTTCCTAAGATTCACAGCAGCGTATAACTCACAGGCCGTGAAATAAAATAATAAATAAATAAATTTTCTGACACGTAGTCTGCAGTGGCGTACAATCCGTAGAACCTAAAATTTTGAAAAAAAATATTTTGTTTCTTATTGTCCTCAACGGGTCCATAGACCATGAAATTCTGAAAAAAAAAAAAAAAATATTATTGTCGTATAATCCACAACTATCATGTTAATCTTGAACCATAATTTCCGACAGAAAAACCGTGATTCTTAGGATGACTGACCCAGAAGTCCAAAGAAGTAAGAAAGAAACAATTATCTTATTTAAAAAAGCAACTGTTATTTTTAAGAACTCTTTTGTAATCATCATCATCATCATTGTCAACCATTATCAATCCACTGCTGGACGAAGGTCTCCCAAGTTTCCTCCACAACGGTCTGTCTTGTGCCAGTCTCCTCCATGTCACCCCTGCATACTTTCGAATTTCATCCACCCATCTCCCATGTGGTCTTCTTCTGGGTCTTTTCCTGTCCCTTGGAATCCAATCTAAAATTTCGGCTGTCCATCGATGATCTGTCCCTCTGGCAGTATGTCCAGCCCATTGCCATTTCAGGGATTTAACTCTGATCATGATGTCTTCCACTCTTGTCATTTTTCGGATCCACGAGTTCCTCTTCTTATCTCTCCTGGTTACACCAAGCATGCACCTCTCCATGCTGCTTTGAGTTGTCTGCAGCCTTTGTATGTCTCTTTTAGCTAAGGTCCACGTCTCTGCACCATACATAAGCACTGGAAGGATGCATTGATCAAACACTTTTCTTTTAAGACATAATGGCATATTGCTCTTGAAAATTATGCTGTTTCTTCCAAAAGCTCTCCAGGCAAGTTTTGTACGCCGATTAATTTCTTCATCAATGTGACCCTCACTTGATATCTGCTGTCCAAGATAAACGTACGTGTCTGTTATCTCCAGCTTTTCTCCATCAATCGATAAATCTTCATTTCTTGTAAAAGCATTGAACATCACTTTTGTCTTCTGAAAGTTCATTTTTAATCCCACTTCTTTACTCTTGTCAGCAAGTTCCTGGATCATACTCTGCAGCTCTGATGGGGTAGTTGCAAAAATGACTACGTCATCAGCAAAATGAAGGTGGGTTAGATAATCTCCATTAATCTTTATCCCCTTGTTTCTCAGCTCAGTGACTGAAAAACACCCTCCAATGTGGCATTAAAGAGCTTCGGAGATATGGTGTCACCTTGCCTCACTCCCTTTCAATTTTTATGTGTGTTGTATTTTCAAACAACCTAATCTTTCCACTTGCATTTTCATAGATGTTATTAATAATATTAATGTATGCATCTTCAATACTGCAGGTTTTCAGAGCCATTGTAACTGCTGATGGTTTCACCGAATCAAAGGCTTTTTCATAATCAATAAAAGCCATGCACAATGGAAGTTCATATTCCCTCGCTCTTTCAATTAGTTCTCTCAGCACATGGATATGATCTATTGTGCTGTAGCCACTCCTGAATCCAGCTTGTTCTCTCGGTTGAGCCATGTCCAGTGTTACCTTCAAGCGGTGTGAAAGAACTTTAGTGAAAGATTTTATAAACTACTGATAGGAGGCTGATAGGTCTGTAGTTTCCGAGATCCTCAATGTCACCTTTCTTATGTAGCAGGATCATTGTAGCGGTGTTCCAATCCTCAGGAATCTTTCCTTCATTAAGGCATCGAGTGAAAATTTGGGCGAGTACTGTTTGATTTCTCCACTTGCTTCTTGTATGATGTCTACAGTAATTCCATCTTCTCCTGGAGCTTTTCCCCGCTTCACGTTCTTGATTGCATGTGCAACTTCTGCTGGAAGGACTGGAGGAACTCTGGTACTGGTATCTTTCATGATGTCTGGAGTGCATGTATCATCCCTTTCATATAATTTGGAGTAGAAATCTTTCACTCTTGTCAAAATTTCGCCTCTATTTCTTGTTACAGAACCATCTTCTTTTCTCAGTGCCATAATCTGTTTTCTTCCCTTACTGAGATGTCCCTTTGCTATCTTTAGGCTTTGGTTGTTTTCAATTGCTTTCCTCACTAGTTCACAGTTGAATTTTCTTACGTCTTCAGTGATACTTTTTCGTACTGTCTTGCATAGCTCTATATATTCCACTTTGGAAGTCACATCTTCTTTAGTTGTCCTCATCTCTCTTCTTTTTTTGCATCAACATTTTCGTTTTTCCTGATAATTTATTTACATGCAACTTGTTCTTAGACCCAGCTAATTTTGTTGCTGTTTCCATAAGAGCTTTGGTTACTTTTCTGTTAACTTCAGAGATGTCCACTTCTTCCGATGTTAGGCCTTCTAAAGCAGAGAACCTGTTCTTCAGTTCCATCTTGAAGGTATTATGGTGTTTTTTAAGGTTGGTTATGTCAATAGATTTTGTTTGTCTTATGAGCTTGCCACGTTCAAGTTTAGTGTTGAGGTGCATCTTACATCTCACCAATCTATGGTCACTACCTGTGTTGAACTTGTTTAGCACACTGCAGTCTTCTATGACGAATTTTTTTGTTACACGTAATAAAATCAATTTCACTTGTCGTCCCATTTGGATGTCTCCATGTCCATTTCCTGTGTGGCTTTTTCTTGAAGAAGGAGTTCAAGATGAAAAACCCTTCTGCCTCTGCAAACTCAGCGAGAGTATTTCCACGCTGGTTTCTGTTGCCGTGACCGAATTTACCTACTGAAGTTTCATTCTGTTGCCGTTGCCCTATTTTTGCATTGAAATCTCCCATAATTATTTTCAAGTGCTGCTTACCTTTATTATTTAGATGACAAATTTCCTCATAAAATTCTTCTTCAGGATGACTTGTGGTGGGTGCATAAGTTTGAATAATCTGAGCCTGGTATCTTTTCGAGAGTTGGATAACGAGTCGTGCAGCTCTGTCAGAGGAACTTCCAACTTCTACAACTTTATCCTTCAGTTTCTTGTTTATTATAAATCCAACACCACTAGTTCTGCCAGTATCTGTCCCACGATAGTAGAAGAGATGTCCACTTTTCAGTTCGATGAGATCTTCTCCTTTTCTCCTTACCTCACTTAGCCCCACGATGTCCCACTTGATCCTTTGTAGTTCCTCTTCCAATTCAAGAAGCCTTGAATCAGAAGATAGGGAGCGTCCATTGTACGTTGCCAAGGTCAGCATCAGATGGCAGCCTAGTCCGGTCCTCCGGGATTCTTAGCACCCTCTGCCTTCATGTCGCACTGGCCGCTGCCTTGGCCAGGTACATTCCAGCTACCGGAGACTGAGGGCCAAGATTTAAGTTGTGGAGTCATTTGGGGGGGGCATAACTCACCACGCTGGCCAAGCGGGTTGGTGAGTGTGGGATAGCATTTCCTCTGATCCCGATGGTATAGTTATACCGCTATTGGCGGTCGTCAGAGCCCCTTTAGTGGGAACAGGATGCACCACGAGAAGGCGGGGTTGACATTTGTCAAGGAGAGGCTGTGATGTTACGCATCACCTGACCTTACATCCCCTTTTGTAATACTTTGAATTAAACAAAGAACTAAAATCCCTGGCTTTTACATTACCGCAGTTTATGAGTTAAACCCAAAATGTCCGTACAAATTACAAACAATCCATAGTAATTGTCTCTTTTCCGAATATGTTTCATCTGATTTAATAAATCCATGAATAAAACGATTACCACAGCAAAACTAACAAATGCGATTCTCAAAATGATTGCGTGCCATGGATTAGCTCTGCAGGCTTCTCACAACACGTAGGATTCTGCGAGGGCAATAGTTACTGCTTTTGTTTGCATCATATTTTCTGTCGGAATGCTCGTAAGAAAAAAATATATTCTTTCAATCTCTTTCTGTCCTCTATCTCCATACTGCTTTACATTTTTTGTGTTACCACAATTTCGGTACTTTTCAATAACAATACTTCTCCCAACAATTACCATGCAGATTTTTTTAAATGCTGCAGAAACGTATTTTATTTTTTATTTTTTATTTCCTTTACTGGTATGTTATCGGGTGAACTTAAATTTATAACTTTGTAATAGACAATCCGTGGCTTATACGACAAAAATTACAGCATTTAATGCAAATTAAGAAATCTGTATTTAAAAAAAAATTGGACGCCAGGGTATAGATTTTTAGGAGCCTGGGCGACCTGGCGCTTGGGATTTGTAGAGCCCAGGGTGTAAATACACTGGCGG
The DNA here is from genome assembly GCA_039090855.1 of Macrothele yani. Taxonomy (NCBI): domain Eukaryota; kingdom Metazoa; phylum Arthropoda; class Arachnida; order Araneae; family Macrothelidae; genus Macrothele; species Macrothele yani. The sequence goes on along the minus strand of CM077032.1, from coordinate 72,989,264 downwards.
AAAGAGAAAAAAGAACACCAAGAAGGAATTGGCGGACGATCATGAAATTTACATATGTTAATGGGGTTGAATTTATGTAGGTGTGATGTTAATTTCGGGACCAACTGGTGAGCGCTTACGCCACAGCATGGCATAATATGCAAATTATCGTCGGTGGTATTTAAGGAGTACGGCGAAGTGAATGTAATCAGTCGTCGGCGTACGGACACGTGCGAAGACCCTGAAGAAGCTGCAAAGCCTAGACATGGAAGATGTGTATGGTTATAGCAGTTATCGGACTTTGAGCGAGGTCGTCTAGTCGGACTCCGCGAGGCCGGGTGGTCGTATCGTCGTATTGCGGAGCGAATTGGACGGGAAGTATCGGTGCTGGTACGAGGGTGGCGTAGATGGTCCGAGGAACATTGCCACAACGAGAAGACGTGGAACCGGGAGTCACAGACGGACTGATGAGCGGACCGATCGACGCAAAGAAGAGCGCCGTTGTCAAGCAGAACATCCACTGCGACACAAATCCGAGCTGCTGTTGCACCTGAGGTGACTGTGCGAACAATCCGCAACCGTCTACTGGATGCAGGACTACGTGCACGTGTGCCTCTGGCATGTGTACCTCTGACTCCAGCCCACCATCAGGAACGGCTGCAGTGGTGTCGCCAACGTCTGCACTGGAGAACGCAATGGCGATCTGTCGTGTTCAGCGATGAAAGCAGATTCTGCTTAGGAGCCTCCGATGGCAGTATGCGTGTTGGCAGAGGGGAGCGTTTCCGCCCTTCTTGCATCCACCAGCGACATACAGGGCCTACACCTGGTCTCCTGGTGTGGGGAGCGATCAGCTATCACTCCCGTACACAACTAGTGTTTGTACCGGGTACGTTAAACAGCGCCTCCTACATCAACAACATCATTCAGCCCGTTGTTGTGCCATTTGTAAGGTCGGTCCATCGTGGTGTTTTCCAGCAAGATAACGCACGCCCAAACACGGCACATGCACTTCAGGGTGTGAGACAACTTCCATGGCCTGCACGTTCACCGGATTTGTCCCCCATTGAGCATGTGTGCTATTTTATGGGACAACGATGTATCCAGTCTCCACGGCCAGCCACAACCATCCCCGATTTACGCGTCCAGGTTGAGGATGCTTGGAACTCAATACCCCAAACTGTCATCCAACATCTGTACGACAGACTCCATGCCAGAATTGCACAGTGTGACGCAGTTCATGGCGGTTCAACCTCGTACTAACCATGTTACATGGAAATGTTATTTTTCAGTTTGCCAGCAAATACAGCTGTATTTTGCCATAATGTTTTGATCACGTTATCCTCTGTATTCCGTTATTATGCTGTATAAATTTCGTTGGTATCAGACGTCTCCTTCTTGGTGTTCTTTTTTCATTTTCCGCCAGTGTATGTACGAGATGAATGTTAAGTGAGATAATATCTGAAAACTTGAAAATTTCGTCATTCTGGAGCGGGAATTGAATCCGCATCTTTCAGATAGTGAAAGTACGCAAAAGTGTTTATTAAATATTAGAATCTTGAAAACACACACACACACAAAAACTTCACACACGTAATTAAAAATATTATTTCACTAAGATTTTCTATTTCCGTAGTATATCCGATGCTTTCAGTAATCCGTAGCAGGCTGATGATTTCCGTGCTGACTACAGAGACCCTGGGCAACCGTCAGGCGACGGTATTTTTCGACCCACTGATGAAGAGGTTTCAAGATCTGGAGAAAGTTCAGTGTCGGACAAACAACGAGTGGAAGACACGCAACTGCAGTGATAGATGCCAACAGGCAACAAGTGAAAGATCTCATCACCATCCAGGAGTTGTGTGATGGAAACACGAAGTACGGATGTGGGCTACAGAAAAAAATTTGTTCAAAGTGGATCCCAAGAAACTTAACCCATGAACAATGTGAGAAAAGAATGGACATGTGCCAGAATCTCTTGGACTCTTATGAGAGGGAGGGTTAGGTGTTTTTCTATAATGTTGTGACGGGGGTTGAAACTTTGGTGTTCTTTCATGAGCCAGAAACAAAACATGCGTCAATGGAATGGCACCGCACATTTTCACCTTGACAGAAAAAAGTGAGAACAACTCATTCCGCGGGAGAACTGGTGACAATTTTCTGGGACTAACGTGGTGTCATTTTGACTGATTTCCCTTCAAAAGGGTGCAACAATAAACAGTGCTCACTATGTGCAGACATTGAAGAAGCTAAGGGAAGTTATCAGAAAGAAAAGACGTGGCATTCCACTTCATAGTGTTGTTTTACAGCATGATAACGCACGTCCCAACACCTTAATGGAGACACTCAGACTATTACCAAATTGTGGTGGACGACTGGACGGTAATGCCCCACTACAGTCCTGATTTGGCTCCCTCACACTTTTTCCTGTTTGTCTCTTTGTGGAGAATGTTTTGACGACATGACAATAAAAAAAAATGCCTGTAAACTAACTCATGGGTGAAATGGCAGCCTTAGGAATTTTTCCAAAATTGATTTTACCAATGGATTCAAAGATGGCGGAAATGTATAGAAAGTGATGGACAATACTTTGAATAGGATAGCATTATTAACAATACTAGGGGCTACACCTCTAGGCTTGCTACACTCATTTCCAGAGTAGCGCTCGGGCCCTGCAGCCCGATCTTCAAGTATATCACAACGAAATGAAAATGTTCTCCCAACTGTTCAATACTTTTTGCGTTGTATCGATCCCAAGATGGCGGCTTGTTTACAGTTTGTGTTTCGCTCCTGGTGAACTTCCCGTTGGATTTTTGCGGAACCTTTTTCAATTTCCTTCTATTTTTATTGAAGGACTTTGTTCCGCTGCCATTCCGAAGTTTCCAAGCTTTTTAATTGTCGTTATTTTTTGGAAGGGCAGACTTTTGTCATTTGAACTTATAGCACTTACTAAAAGAGTGGTAGGCAATGCATGTAACTAATAAACAAATTAAGAAGATGATAGTATAGAACACGCTAAGTTACATATAAAAGTTTTAAGGGAAATATATTTCAGCCATTACTATGGCCTTCATCCGTGCGGCTATGATTTGTTTCGTTGCCAAATTGGAAAGGTAAGTTTTGTAATGGTAACTCCGGGTGACGTGATGCAAGAGGGATTGCCAGATGTATGGAACGAAAATGCGGAGCTCAGAGTTTCAATTTTTGGACAATAAAATTTCAGAACTTTCTCTAAACCTCAGAGCTAACCGATTTTGGAAGGAAGCACGTCACCCTGAGTTACCGTTACAAAACTTACCTTTCCAATCTGGCAACAAAACAAATTGTAGTCGCACTGATGAAGGCCATAGTAATGGCTGAAATATATTTGCCTTAAAACTTTTATACGTAACTTAGCGTGTTCTATACAACCATCTTCTTAATTAGCACTTACTAAATTTACCACTAAGGAAAACAAAAGCAGTCCAAAAAGCATTTCCGTAAACCCTTATGCTAAACTGCTAAACAACAACTGAGATAGCTTTACCAACAAAATATATGCATAACAAATCCTCTGTGTCACCATGGCAGCAGGTCACAGGACCAGAACATTCCTCTGTGGTTATCGTGAAGACAGACAAGCAATTCGTTTCTTTCCTTTGCGTCTTTAAAAAATGCTTAAAAATCAGAAAATGACTTTTTCTTAATTTTTTTTTTTTTTTTGTAAAAATTGCAATGCATTATGATTTATAGTTTGCCATATATCCAAAGGGTTTTTTTATGGATCCCATCACGAAATAGAGAATTTTGTGAAATTTAAAAATTTAATTTCTTGTAAACTAAATCGAAATTTTAAAAAAAAGGGTGACAAGGTGCAACAATTCGGTTATGGCACTACATGCCTGCAAAGTTTCATGGTTCTGTTGCTGTTAGTGTGTCCAGAACGCGGTGTGATAGCACTTTTTGCTTACCTCAACTTTGAAATACAATAGCTCTTGAAATATCGCCAGAATAAAAAAAAGGTTTATTTCAGCGTGTTCTCTAAACAATTCTCTACAAACGATGTAAATTTCATATTTTTGTGTTCAATACGTTTTGCGCTGTGAGCTACGAAAGCAAAAGTGTCGAGAAATTTCCCGAACAGCGGCAGCCGTTACTTTTTTAGAATACAGAGATGTCCAAGTATTTTGCCACCAAGTTTCACATTTTTACTGCTAGAAAAGAAAAAAATGTTGTGAGGGACGAGGCATTACTTTCAGGATGCCCTTTGTACAACTACTACTAGTGTCTTGAGAAGAATTGCCAGAATGAGCTACTTATGAAGGTTTTTTGCTTTGATCATCTCGCAACCTTGGTTTTGGGTGTTGCAATAGAAGCATGATCAAATTCAATTATTTTTAACACAAATATGCATTTTGGTAAAAAAAATATGTATTTTAACATGAGTGTTTCATAACTCTATCTTGGAACATAATGCCAATTTCACTTTGTGACATTCTTTATGTTTTCAACTCTTTTTGGCTAGAAGACACTGGTGTTAGAACATAATGCCAATATTCACTTTGTAACATTCTTCATGCTTTCAACTCTTTTTGGCTAAAAGACACTGGCATTGGAAAATAATGCCAATATTCACTTCGTAACATTCTTCATGTTTTCAACTCTTTTTGGCTATAAGACACTGGTGTTAGAACATAATGCCAATATTCACTTTGTAACATTCTTCATGCTTTCAACTTTTTTTGGCTATAAGACACTGGTGTTGGAACATAATGCCAATATTCACTTCATAACATTCTTCATGTTTTCAACTCTTTTTGGCTATAAGACACTGGTGTTAGAACATAATGCCAATATTCACTTTGTAACATTCTTCATGCTTTCAACTCTTTTTGGCTAAAAGACACTGGCGTTGGAAAATAATGCCAATATTCACTTCGTAACATTCTTCATGCTCTCAACTCTTTTTGGCTATAAAACACTGGTGTTGGAACATAATGCCAATATTCACTTTGTAACATTCTTCATGCTTTCAACTCTTTTGGCTATAAGACACTGGTGTTAGAACATAATGCCAATATTCACTTTGTAACATTCTTCATGCTTTCAACTCTTTTTGGCTAAAAGACACTGGCATTGGAAAATAATGCCAATATTCACTTTGTAACATTCTTCATGCTTTCAACTTTTTTTGGCTATAAGACACTGGTGTTGGAACATAATGCCAATATTCACTTCATAACATTCTTCATGTTTTCAACTCTTTTTGGCTATAAGACACTGGTGTTAGAACATAATGCCAATATTCACTTTGTAACATTCTTCATGCTTTCAACTCTTTTTGGCTAAAAGACACTGGCGTTGGAAAATAATGCCAATATTCACTTCGTAACATTCTTCATGCTCTCAACTCTTTTTGGCTATAAAACACTGGTGTTGGAACATAATGCCAATATTCACTTTGTAACATTCTTCATGCTTTCAACTCTTTTTGGCTATAAGACACTGGTGTTAGAACATAATGCCAATATTCACTTTGTAACATTCTTCATGCTTTCAACTCTTTTTGGCTAAAAGACACTGGCATTGGAAAATAATGCCAATATTCACTTCGTAACATTCTTCATGCTCTCAACTCTTTTTGGCTATAAAACACTGGTGTTGGAACATAATGCCAATATTCACTTCATAACATTCTTCATGTTTTCAACTCTTTTTGGCTATAAGACACTGGTGTTAGAACATAATGCCAATATTCACTTTGTAACATTCTTCATGCTTTCAACTCTTTTTGGCTATAAGACACTGGTGTTGGAACATAATGCCAATATTCACTTCATAACATTCTTCATGATTTCAACTCTTTTTGGCTATAAGACACTGGTGTTAGAACATAATGCCAATATTCACTTCGTAACATTCTTCATGCTCTCAACTCTTTTTGGCTATAAAACACTGGTGTTGGAACATAATGCCAATATTCACTTCATAACATTCTTCATGTTTTCAACTCTTTTTGGCTATAAGACACTGGTGTTAGAACATAATGCCAATATTCACTTTGTAACATTCTTCATGTTTTCAACTCTTTTTGGCTATAAGACACTGGTGTGATATTTTGATTATTTATTAGGGGTATGCAAAAGTTTTCACCACCACCGCTAGCGGGCGCTGTAGGGGCCTATCCGTCCAGCAACCCGTGCTGTCAGTTCCTACACGAGGCCAAGAATGGCAGTCAATAAAGTTAATTTGCAGCACTGTTTATTATTCATGTTTAATTTAGGGAATGTCAGGCATGTGGCGAAATGGTTATGGGTGAGCGGACGTGTCGAGAATGGTTTGCCAGGTTTAAGAAAGGCAATCTAGGCTTGGAAGACAAGCCACGTGCAGGTAGACCTCAGGAATTCGCAGACGAAGGGAGCTGGAATCACTGTTGCAAGAGGATGCTACACAATCGACCACACTACTGGCGAAACATTTGAAAGTGGCCTAATTGAAGGTGGTACGGTGTCAACAGGCCTTGGGGAAGATGCAGAAGAGAAGCCGGAACCTCAATGACTTTGCTCACTTGAGCTGTGGTAGGCAGAGTGACACATTGGCCTCCTGATGACGACAGAAGTACTGTTGAAAGCGCTAGAGGATTGTGTATGACGGGCTGAATGAGGTTCGCACTTGCGGTAGGGTTAGTATGGTGTTTGAAGCGGATGGGGCACTTTTTTAGTCACAGTGACAAAGGTTTTTTTTTTTTTTTTATTGGAGGTTTAACAACCACCGTGAGCAACTCAATGGGCTATAAGCAGTCGCCCGTCCCTAATTTAGGGTCACTGGTTCCAGGGAAGGGAGAGAGCCAGTGCCGTAAGACAAACACAACATCCATGCCTCACCGGGATTCGAACCCGGACCCCGTTCGGACGAATGATCAGAGGCCAGCGCCTTAGACCACTGCGCCACCGGGGTGGTGAATCTGTTATTTGAACGGAAATAAACATAGAAAGTCAACATAAACACGAAATGAACATTTACTTAGTAGTTTCAACACCTTATCATAAAACTTCTCACACTCCATGACACAATTTTGTCTTACAACTAACATAGCTCTCATTGTCTCACCACTTAACGTAGATTTCTCCTTTGACCACATACTGTTCATAACAGAAAATATTCTCACAACAGGTGCTGTACTTCCTTGAAGACAAAGAATAAACTCTACAATATTACAAAAGTCCTGAGAGCCTAGGCGATTTTTGCTCATTTAAAAAAAAATTGTACCCATCTATCAGATACAGGAATTTTTTCTAGACGTTTTTGCTCATTTCTGAAAAAATTTGCTTGACCAATATACAAGCATATTTAGTTTATTAAAAATGGGACAAAATTGACATTTTTATCAAAACGACGGGACAGCCGGGAAATATGAAAAAAACGGTACTGTATGGTCAGTCTATCAACTGGGCATGTAACTTTTCAAGCCCTGGGTCACATGCACCCCAAATCCTGATTATGGCTCTGATAAGGTGTCCCCTTTTCAAATGTCTGCTACCTCCACTCCCTTGGCCTCTGACCTCTTAGCCTGGCAGTTTGCATCTGTATTTTTAACACTATTTTTCGTAATGGATCAGTACAAAATCAAATCATTGTACTACTACGTACCAAAATTCATCTGATTCACAAGCAGACACCCACGTAAGAAATACTGCAGAAATGTGTTAAAAACAGAATGCGCTTCATGTGATTTCCAATTTTTTTAACTATTAGAGATCATCTTAAATATTTAGCCAAATTCCTAATATTTTTTATTCGTTACGTGTTAATAACAAAACAGTTTTAATGGTGCCAGTGCCACACGAAGTTGACACAATCACATAAAAACGCAGGTGAAGCCTCAACTTGCAAGTCCAAACATTATTGCAAAAACTGTTATTGGGATTAATAAGTAACAGCAGCTAAATAAAATAACATTCGAAAACTCCAAATCAATTATCAACAACAGTAGCAATGATATTTAAATCATAAACATTGTCAACTAGACAAAATTTTAGCGTTGAAAAATAATATAAACTCTGATTACTCACGTTTACTGCAGTTTACACATGAGTTTACGAATAACATCGAAATCTAAGTAGCGAACGCGATGTAGATACTATCGATGTGCCGTCTCGTGCCTCAGATGATCCCATGAGAGGATCAAATCCAAGGAGATCAAAGACCTTTAAGATATCTCGTTCTTTACTATAAGCGTTCGTGTGTTTATATCAATTACATCCATTTTTTTTATGTATAACCAGTAAGATTTAATTTTTTGTGTTTATAAATAGTGTGTATATATTGTAAAGTATTTCAGAAAATAATATAGCCAAATTTAATGAGCAAAACAGATTTTTAAAATAGTTATATCTTGCGTAGCGTACGGATATACCAATAAACAAACAACTGGCCAGCAGACACTTTCATTTCGTAGGTTCCCTCATAATAATTGTGATAATTTGGGGAAGTGGGTAAATGCTCTAAGACGTGCTAACTGGAAACGAAGCTAAGCTAAGCCAAAATCTGACGATTGCCATTTAGCGAGAGGTATCACACGCCTCTGCGGTCTCACTATACCGGTATCCCCTGTCTGGAAATAGAAAGTGCGACGACCAAGTTGTCCCCAAGAAAAAAGCGTGAGAAAGAAGAACGAAACATTCATATTTTCATCCAAAACTAAGTGCTAGTCACAGCAATGTTGCGTGACTTGCAGTTTGAATTTAAGCTTCTCACCTTCTTTTCTAATCTTTCTCTGGAAATAATAGAGATGTTTTAGTATTTTAAGTGCAGGATAATTAGCTAGTAAATTTTTGCACTTACTTTATCCCTAAATATTAAGTTGAGGGACTCAGTTTTTACTAGAACCTTGTCTCATTTTCAATGACTTGCAGTTTCAATCTAGACTTCTCACTTCTTTTCGTAATCTTTCCCTTGAAATAATAGAGGTGTTTTGGTATTTTAAGTGCAAGATAGTAAGCTAGTAACTTTTTTCACTTATATGATCTCTAAATGTTAATTGAGGGACTTAGTTTTTAGTAGACCCTCGGGTCATTCACCAGACTGTGTATGGCTAAGGTGACCAGATATCGGAACACCGATTTGAGGACAAAAGGGCTTGGCGTCCCCAAATCGGTAGTTCATTTGGGGACACATACGTACTTAAAATAAATATGCAAATATTTTTGTCACAAAACTACATTGCTTCAATAAGTGTGATATTACATATGAAAATTTGTGTCTTAAAAGGATATATCTTGTAGAATGTTGGTAATTTGTATTGACAAAGTAGAATTATGTTGACGAGAACATATTAGCAAAAGTGAAATGCTTTACCTTAGGTACATGCGCTGAATTAAAATTAGGCTACACACCATAGTAATTGCATGGCGAATTTTTTCATTTTGCCAAAGTTTTTGGAGAAACTCAGAACAAGTACAGACAAAATTTTACAGCGCCGGTGGTACATTGACCTTGTGCTGGCTACTGACCATTCGTACAAGTGTGTACGGGTTCGAGTCTCGAATGAGGCATGGGTGGTGTGTTTGTTTTACAGCACTTGCTTTCTCTCTCTCTCTCTCTCTCTCTCTCTTCCTTCCCTAGAACGAATGTCTCATAGAGACAGGTGACTGCTTATAGTCCTTAGAGTTGCTCGTAATGGTCGTTAAACCCAGAAAGAAGAAAAAAAAGTCAAAATTTGTTTTCACAAGAAACATGTTGGAAAATTAGTACAACGGAAATTACTTTTAAGAACATTTTTTATTGGAAATCTAAAAAGCTGATGCGGAAGTGTAAATTGGAGGACATTTGGGGACAAACATTAAAATTTGAGGACAATTTGCGTCCCCAAAGGCTTCAGACGTTTTTGGGGACGGTACACTAAATCCGAGGACTGTCCTCAAGAATTGGGGACGTCTGGTCAGCTTATGTATGGCTCTAAAGGGAAGGTTTCTGGTTAAACCTACACATGGTTTGTTAACTCGTGTTTCTTTTACCAGACTTTTCATCCCCGAGATTTGTAATTGTCTAAACTCTAAATTATATGAAGAAGGCATTTTTTCAATCATATTTAATTTTACTTATTTTTTCCCCCATTGAGTAGCTATTACAAACTCATAATACTGCGGAAAAAACTTCCAAAATTAAAAGTTTTGCTCTCGGCAATTTCTCTTAAGAATAAACAAATGACAAGATTAAAATGATTTTTGACATTACTTAGAGTGTGAAATGCGAATTTCATGCAACTAGATCACTCAGTTTGCAAGCAACTGAAGCCGAAATATATTTTACGCGTAGGACAAGCGATGTTTCCCTTCAGTTATTTCATATCCCCCAAAATTACGATAATGATGTTTTCTGTAATCGTAAGTTAAAAGGCGCAATGTCTAATTTACATCCCATTGAAAAAAATTAATACACAATATTAAAACAACGTAATTTTTTCTTTCGCGCAGGTTAAAGAGCTTAATTAACGTTGCTCACATACGACACATGCCGTTTTTACCATCGAGCTTATATTAGATGGAGACACCACTCCTATCAACGCAGTATTGGCCGCCATAAGTCACCGCCAGCGCTGCGTGTGACGTCGCAAGCAGGCAAAAGCTGCTTTGAAACTACGGAAACCACTGAAGCTAAGAGGCGTTTAGACAGATATAATGAGGGATTTAATAATTATCAATTATATGACCTTATTGTTTAAGCAACTGTGTAAATAAGAATGTTTTTTTCTTCTTAATTTCACAAGATTTCTAAAAAGAAAAAAAAACAAGAAAAAAGAAAAAAAACATCATTTCGGGAATCTAAACTCGGAGACGTTACGAAACAAAAATCGGAATGCGATTTTTTCACAGAAGGTTAGGTGCTGAAAGAATGGAATTACTTGCCTGATATATGCAGATCATTTAATATTTTCAGTAATCTCACTAATTTAAGTTTCGGAAGTCGAATATATTTCCTTCTTCAAATTTTACAGTAAGTGAAGGGTCGCTATTAAAAGGTCATATTTTTGAAATCTCGCTGCTGTATTAAATCATTCAAACTGTATTCAACCAGAATAAGGGAAAAATAAAGAAATACAAAACAAATAATAAACATGCATGCACATATATTCTCCATACAAAGGTCATTCTTATGCTCACATCACATCAGCTTTCAAAGATATTACCTTATAACACAAAATATGCATTGGTGTCATAGCAGGTCCCTTATTTTTTATTACATTTAAAATTTCATTCAGTATCTAGGGACATAGAATCAAATCTGTTTATGCCAACTGCTATACTTACAATAAATAATGAATATAAATAAGGAAAGCAGCTTAATAAAAACGATTCAACACTTTTGTGTATACATATGTGACATAAATATAAACCCCAGATTTTCACAAAAAAAAAAAACAAAAAAAAACATCCCAAAAATACAGCTCCTAATATAAAAAAATTATACATATCACTCCAGAGTGGGCCCCCAATGCGTAATGAGCATATGTACCCACACACGATATAGTTATTATATATCCAAAAAACATTACATTAAATTCCACCACAGTTCAACTACAATAAAAAAAATAACATAACCAGAAACACCTTTTACAAGAAAATCAAATGATAATAATTATTTTGCAAAAGTATGTTCAATAGTTGGGTCAAACTATTGAACCTGTAAGTGTTGGATTCAATATAATTGTCCCCAAGGTAAATCTTTACAAATCTCATTCCAGATAGCATTAAGGACATTCTTTGAGCAACTAACTCCTATTATAATTACATACAGTTGTAACAGCACTTTCTGTTAATTCAACAATTAATATACAATGACAGAAGATTAATACTGTTAAACCATAAAACCTTGCTAACCATATTATTTTCACATGAACAGCAATATATCCACCTGCATGTTTCACAACCACTAAATAAAATAATCAATAAAATACACAATAATAAATTAATGATAAGCCATTTGACATTAAGTTCACTGTTAGTTCACTTAGCATTTGGATGTTTTTGATCAGGGGCGCGCCAAGGGCATTTGCCGCCCCCTTGTACGAGAATATTTTTCAATTTTTATTCATTTTTACATGAAATAAATATCTTTAGCAACATTTTTTTTTATTTCCGATAAATTGAGATTTTCCATAAAACATTACTGTCTCATATAAAACCGAAGAAAAAAAATCTGTAAAACTCTAGTTCAGATGACATTACGAATAATTCAAGAAGTCAGCTTCCATCTCTCTCTCTCTCTCTCTGTCAATTTACACAAAAGTCTGCATTACCAGTAAAAAAAGTTTCGCCATGTGCGATGATAAACATATTACAGCTTCTCGATGGATACACACACACACACATACAGTATGTACGCTGCTGGACAATTGCTAAGGACGGATCATAAACGGCTATATAGCGCATAGAAAAGTAAGTGTGGTTGGATGCCAAGTGAAATAAACTAATGTCAGAATGTCAGGACATTACAAGAAAGACAATTTATTGTGCTCTGAAATCCAGAAGGCTTTGGAACGTGTTCAAGGGACAAACAGGCCATTTTGTGCAGAATACGTAAACGTGAAAAAAATGCAACTACCGTCCACAGGCGTTCCGGCGTAAGATGTCAATACGGGATATGGCCACCATGGAGGGCGATACAAGATTCCACTCGTCGTGTCATGCTTTGCACAACATTGTCAAGCAGCTGTTGGAGTAATTTATCCCATTCCTCTGTCAGTGCACGGATGAGAGTGTCCTTGTTTATTGGAGGGCATTGGAGACCAGCAAGACTCCTCCCCAAAGCATCCCACACATTTTCAATGGGATTCAGATCTGGAGAACGTGCTGGCCATACGAGGCGTTGAATATCCTCGATCTCAAGACACTCCTGGACAGCGACTGTTCGATGACATGTTGCGTTGTCGTCCAGGAAAATGAATCTATCACCGACAGCACCACGGAACATGCGAACATGAGGTAGCAGAACATCATTAATGTATCGTTGGCCAGTCATAGTCCCAGTTGGAAGCACATAGAGGGACGTACGGCCATTGATCATGATGCCAGCCCATACCATGACACTACACGTCGGATATCGGTCCCTTTCCTGTATGTTTACTGGACAATATGCAGTACCACTATCACGCCAGATCAGTTGTCGTCGACAATCAGACGATAGACTGTATCTACTCTCATCTGAGAAGAGGACTGCAGACCAGTCGTTATCAGTCCAATTGCGATGTTGATGGCACCATTGCAAACGGGCGGTACGGTGACGTCTGGACAATGGGATGGACACAACAGGACGGCGGACGTATAGTCCTCCTTCATGCAAACGTCTGGCGACAGTTTTTTGGGAGATCCGCTTGCCAGTAGCAGCCATAAACTGATTTGCTACCTCACTAGCTGTGCTGCGCCAGTGTATTTTTGTTGATAGCACTATGTACCGATGTTCTGCAGGTGTCGTACTGCGAACACGACCTCCCCCGTGACGTTTGCTACACTCTCCATTTGTTTGAAATGATTCCCTGGCAACATCTGTTATTTTTCGCCCTTCTTCAATCTTGCCAATAATACGGCCACGCGTAAAATCATCTAAGTGATGTCGGGAAAACATACTGAAAATTGCAAGTTCGTCAATTGATTCTTTCCCTTTCAACTTTGCGTTTGAACAACAACGGTCAATACGCGTCAAATCCTTTATATCTTATAACGAAGTAAATTTCTCCGTCATTTTTATCCGCGCCGGGGTTCGAACCCGGGTCCACTCATTCCGGAATGAGTTGCTCTACCAATTAAGCTACGCGGACGTTTTATTCTGATTCCTATCTGCCTTTATGTCGTGTGCGTCCTTCTGGCAGGTACGTCACATCTCCTGGTACGTTACATCATCTCCCCCTTATTTTTTATTTATTTTTTTTTTCGAAGTGCTGCTCTTACTTTTCCTATCTCGCGGTGTGGAAATAACATCACACCAATGCGAGATTTTGAACGGTCGGGTCATCCGGATAGTTCGGGCGCCATTACAACGAAGTGAATTTCTCCGTCATTTTTATCCGCGCCGGGGTTCGAACCCGGGTCCACTGATTCCGGAATAAGTTGCTCTACCAATTAAGCTACGCGGACGTTTTATTCTGATTCCTATCTGCCTTTATGTCGTGTGCGTCCTTCTGGCAGGTACGTTACATCTCCTGGTACGTTACAATCTCTTATCAGCGCTATGACGTCACGAACAAGTTCGGCAATTCAAAATTTGTCTTTTTGTTGATAGCACTATGTACCGATCTTCTGCAGGTGTCGTACTGCGAACACGACCTCCCCGTGACGTTTGCTACACTCTCCATTTGTTTGAAATGATTCCCTGGCAACATCTGTTATTTTTCGCCCTTCTTCAATCTTGCCAATAATACGGCTACGCGTAAAATCATCTAAGTGATGTCGGGAAAACATACTGAAAATTGCAAGTTCGTCAATTGATTCTTTCCCTTTCAACTTTGCGTTTGAACAACAACGGTCAATACGCGTCAAATCCTTTATATCTCTTATCAGCGCTATGACGTCACGAACAAGTTCGGCAATCCAAAATTTGCATACGCACAACACGTCTTACTGTATCCCGCACTTATGCTAATTTCCACATTTTCCTGCCTTCCATTTTATGGTTGCTATCGTTGCTATTGTCATCCGTCCTTAGCAATTGTCCGGCAGTGTATAACTAAGCAAAATAAGATGAGGAACCCGTGGGTAAGGAAAATGATAAAGAGTGGAAGACATTATGATCAGAGTAAAATCCCTGAAATGGTAATGGGCTGGACATATTGCCATGAAAACGGACCATCGATGGACAACCGAAATTTTAGACTGGATTCCAAGAGACAGGAAAAGATCCAAAAGAAGACCACGTGGGAGATGGGTGGATGAAATTCGAAAGCATGCGGGAGTAAGATGGAGGAGATTGGTCCAAGACAGACCGTTGTGCAATAAACTTGGGGAGACTTTCATCCAGCAGAAAATTGATAATGGTTGAGGAGGATGATGATATATATATATTTACATATAATATGAAGCATGATGGGCATCTCTTTAACTATTATAACCAAAATATCTAATATCGTGGAATACATCGAAATTGTACCCCAGTGCTCATTACCCGTATTGCATCGATCCTATAATATTTTCCCACCCTGTTTTACGGTCAACGCTAGAAGCTCTTTCTTGAAAATTTGCCAACGATAAGGTAATTCAGAAAAGTAAGTTTTTCTTGAACAATGCTGAAAATGTTCACAATCTGTAGGGAAATTTTTTCGTCGGCATTTACGACCAGATTTAAAGTATGAGCTGCTCAAAGTATATAAAATGCGTAAGGGTATTAAGTCGAAAAATCATGCTTTTTGGAGTCCATTGTGTTTTTCCTACATATTGGCCCCATTTGTCATAGCGCTGGCCACGCATTCATGAATGCTGAAGTTTTCAAGATTTAAAAAAATAATTGGAAAAAGAATTTTCAATCCTTTGCCCGTGGTATCTGTTACTGAAGAAAACGGTAAAAATTATTCTCTGATTTCAAGACGTTTTCTGTTGACTTATAAACGAGTTATTTTTACTAGAAAAGTAAACGTTCCACTTAGCATTACGATTTCTCACAGTATAACATTTTCATAACTTCTCCCACGTCACTGATATTAATTTATAAACGAAAAAATTGATTGTGGGTCTCTCCGCGCCCGGGCACTTAGCAGCCGTTGAAACCTCGCCTGGCGCGTCCCTGTTTTTGATGACCAACAGTGATTTTCTAAAATTTAATGCTATCGTGGTATTTATAGCATTAGCAAAGAAGTCATTGCAGTAAGTGAGCATTACTGGTGACTATTTTGTTAAGGAATTTCTCCCGCCACCTGTGGATAAGTCGATTTTTACGAAGACAATTGCTCATTGTTAAACCCCCCCCCCCCGAGTATACAAAGAACCAATATTCTCAGGTCATTTTGCCATGGTCTTCCCACAAATGTGGCAGCTTAGAATCCACGGAAAGACCCATTGGTTTTAGCATATAGTGTGTAAGGAAAAGTTGTTCCAATTTTTAAAAAAAATCTCATGGAAAAGAACTCACTAGCCCCACTAGGAAATTGTAGTTTTTAATGACAATGTAAAGGCTCCAGATTACAATCATGCATTTTTCAAAGAACATATTTTTGAAATTTTACTTCTCTATTCGTCATAGATTTATCACATTAATTCAGATTCCCCAGATTTATGTGTTTCTAAAAAAACACATAACACATTATATAAAAAGAGCAAATTTTTTTTTGCTATCATGAATTTTTATTATTATGGACAAAATTATACCAGGATGGACAGATAATATATAATCCTTAAAACAATGACCAGTTTTTTTAATAATTTTACATTGGTTTTACCATTAATAATGGTGCAGCTCATGTGTTTGGAGTGTAATTAATTCTGTATATTTCCCCATTGTAGTATTGCATTAAAAATATATATATTATACCAATGTGTACCTCGTATACATTTACCAGTGCCAACAAACAAAATGTTATCACACAAACAAATAATAGTAATAATATACACGATACACGGTTTAAATGTGTTCCACGTTAATTTAAAGCAGGTGAACCTTGGGAGGGGAAAAAACTGATCCTAAGATCTAATGAAATATTGTTGTTTTCATAAGTTTGTCTAAAACTATAACTGAAACACTATTAAATATAAATATACAACAGGTAATGTATCCTGAAAATCATAATAAACTATGATTTTTAACCGTATGTTCACTCCATACAAAACGAACCTATAATATCAGTTATTAAAGAAGGTAAGTATGAATGTATTAATTTACTACCAATTTTCACTTTCATACCATACAATATTTCAAATACAGAATTTACATTTATCTGTTCCATATCAATATGTACCAGTACTATATATGTTATTCCATGAATAGGCTCCTGATAATTAGTAAAAAAATAAATCCCAAATTTGTCAAACTGACTTTTCCCTGAAGTTATTCTTCACATTTAAAAAAAAAAAAGATTAAGTACAGTATACAGCAATTTTCCGTTATGTCTTAAAAGAATGTTTAATAAATGCATCCTTCCAGTTCTTACTTGTGGACCAGTGACATGAAAACTAAAAAGGACATACAGATGCTGTGAACAACTCAAAGCAGCATGGAGAGCTGCATGCTTGGTATAACCAGGAACTCATGAATCTAAAACATGAAGATCAAAGTAAAGTCTATAAAGTAACAATGTATTGGACACATTTCTAGAATTGACCACCATTGGACAACTGAAATATTAGACTGGATATCAAGGGACAGAAAAAGACCAAGAAGAAGACCGTGTGGGAGTTGGGTGGATGAAATTTGAAAACTTGCTTAACACGGAGGAGACTGCCTTACGACTAAAAATTGTGGTAGAAACTTGGAGAGAGCTTCATCCAGCAGTGGATTGGTATTGGTTGATGGTGATATACATACTCGTATAGGGGAGGAAGCATTTACAAAACAAAAAATCTCATATAAATCAACATGTCCATCATGAAAGATTGATCGGAAACTTGAAACTTGGTCGTTCTGGGTGGTGTAGTGGTTAGCATACCTAGGCGTTTTCTGGGAGACGCGGGTTCGAGTCCCGCTCCAGGACGATGAAAATTTTCAAGTTTTCAAATATTATCTGACTTACCATCCTTGTCACATTTACGCCAAAAATCGGATTGTCATCTTCAAAATTTGTATGTCCATCATGCCTACATTTACTGATTTTTGTGCAATGTTAGGTTTGAGCGTACATTCATTCATATCATTTTCTGTGTAGCTTGTTTAGCTGCATGGTGCAATCTATTAGTTGCATATTCTCTCATAATTATTTTTCTTAATGTCGTGACATGATTAAAAAACTTTTTTAATGTTGTGACATTAAGAAACCTCTCGCATTTCCCCACTTGTAAATTTATTGTTTTTGTGGTATCAGAAATGGGAAAAATATTCTCCCCCACTCACCTCATAGTTTCATTACCAGCTGGAGAACGGGTTGGCGAGACAACTCACTATATAAGATGCTCATAAGATATGCAGAGGTGTAGTGGTGTGTTCTCATCTCCCCATCTTAGTTACTGAATAAATGTCTCACCTATTTACTTCACTAAAGCAATGGCAGTGATTATGAGTACCATAGCAAATTTGATACCAGTGTGGACTACAGTGACTTTATTTATTCACTGACGGAAAAAAATTCCAACACCAAGAAGGGGTTGTGTTAGATAAACGACAGTTGGTAGGCGGTGAGAGTACATCTGTAAGATGACGTCTATATTACAGCTTCCAGCAGAGCACTAAACCTGCTCATCTCTCATTCGAAGCACGAGTACGTTCATGTCTACCATCAGGCACGTTCCAATAATTTACGTGCAAATTTCGCGCTCGGCGCATACGTGTGACGCTAGTAGCGCCCTCGGAACATGCAAAGTAGGTTTGCTGCAAATACGCGCTGTAACGTTCGTGAGCGTTAGTTATCGTTGAGATTCGACGTAGGGTGTTGATGTTAGTCAAGAATGCCTTTAAGAAGACGAAGAAGCCATTATCAACAGCTCACGGAGTTTGAACGAGGTCGTGTAATAGGGCTACGAGAAGGTGGATTTTCTTTCCGCAATATTGCAGAACGACTTGGCAGGAATGTAGCCACTGTGCATGATTGTTGGCAGCGGTGGTCAAGGGAAGGTACTGCCTCAAAAAGACCGGGTTCCGTCCGGCCACGTGGCACTACTGAGAGGGAAGACCGCCGTGTACGGCGTATGGCCGTGGCGCATCGTACTGCGTCTGCGGCAGCAATTCAAGCTGCAGTTGCCACCACAGTGACACAACGAACTGTTACCAATCGGTTACTTGAAGGACAGCTCCGAGCCAGACACCCTGTAGCGTGCATTCCACTTACTCCAAACCACTGTCGTTTGCGACGTCAGTGGTGTCAAGCTAGAGCTCATTGGAGGACGGAGTGGAGATCTGTTGTGTTTTCTGATAAAAGCCGGTTCTGCCTGGGTGCCAGTGATGGCCGTGTGTTGGTTAGAAGGAGGCCAGGTGAGCGCCTGCAACCAACCTGTCTGCGGCCAAAACACACTGGACCTACACCTGGATATTGGTCTGGGGAGCAATTTCCTATGACAGCACGAGCACTCTCGTGTGCATCCCACGCACCCTGACGGCACAGTTGTACGTCGGTTTGGTGATTCAACCTGTTGTGCTGCCATTCATGAACAGCATTCCAGGGGGTGTTTTCCAACAGGATAACGCTCGCCCGCATACCGCTGATGTAACCCAACATGCTCTACAGAGTGTCGACATGTTGCCGTGGCGTGCTGGATCACCAGATCTTTCACCAATCGAGCTCGTATGGGACATCATTGGACGACAACTCCAGCGTCACCCCCAACCAGCACTAACCGTCTCTGTATTGACCGACCAAGTGCAACAGGCATGGAACTCCATCCCACAAACTGACATCCAGCACCTGTACGATACAATGCATGAACGTTTGCGTGCTTGCATTCAACATTGTGGCGGTTACACCGGTTATTAATGTACCAGCATTTCACATTTAAAATAGCTCTTCTCGCGCTTACATTAAGCTGTGATCTTGAAACCTTAATCGTTTAAATATGTTACCTATACAAATGTATTGCCGCCATTTCATTCCTCTACAACTATTTTTTCGTGGTGTTGGGATTTTTTTCAGTCAGTGTATATAGCCCCAAGTACAGCAAAAAATATACAGTTTTGGGATTAAATGCCAACCCCCATGTCATGCAACCTGTGTCATCTAGTGCTTTAAAGATAAACTGGTGCATGGTTGTAACTAAAAATTGAAAGAGTAAGTTTAAGAAATGACTAGCATGTTAGATAACATGAACAATTCGGTTAAGAGTGTAGTGAATATTAAGAAATATATATTTCAATGGGCTGCACACAACTTAAAAGAAGTCAGAAAAGCAGATGGACATCAAAATTATTCAGAAAAAAATATGCAAGTTTATGAGTGTTCTATATTAAGTATTGCTCAAAAACATGTAAAACCAAGTGCAATTTTAAATGTTTTCCCTCCTTGTAGCACAGGCTAGAAGTAAAATAAATGATGTGTTGTAACTTTCAATATGCAACTGGTGTATACATTTGATTTCAATTTATTGTGTTTTTTAACGTCTGGTTTAGTTTCAGACAACTGAATTAAGAAATGAAACTATTAACAGTTTACACAAGTTCTGAAAGTGTACGATTTTAAAGACTTTAAAATCACCCATTTATAAGTTGAAGTGCTTTTGAAGAGAAGCCGCAATGCGCGATTATCGTGCTAAATGTTTATATAAATATTACACAATATCTAATTTTTATTTCAATGACAGCAGTTTCGTGTCTTTTACATACCTATTAAATTCAGTGTAATCCGTTTTTTTATATGCGATTGCACACGAATGTAGCACCTAAAGCACAACACGAATGTAGCACACTCACGTGTATATTTTTAAACAGAGTTTGTTTTGCCTGCTTGTGACGTCACGCCACAGTTACCTGTGACTTATGGCGGCAGAGCTAGTGGTGTCGCCACCTAATACAAGCTCCATGGTTTTTACCGTACCGTAGATGCTCTGCGATCAAAATGTCGCCAGCTGCTGCCACTCATTTACACAATAACTTCCAGTCCACGGTGTATGATATTCAGGTGATCCGACTTAGGAAAAAAATCGTCCGTTAATGTCACTAGATGGCGCAAGGAACGTGTGGGCAGATGATTTGACCTATGCTTTCTAATGATAGGAAGCGGCAGAAACATTCGTATTTTACGAATGCGACTTTGCTTGGAATTAAAAAGCAATAACCTGGAACGCTTCGCAAACATGAAGTTTTGTGCCTATCACATGGAACTCGTCAAATAAACGTTTATATATATATTTTTGGCCGCAGAGTGAGTACTCTAACGTGAAGATTTCTGAGCAGATGATGCTGAGTTGTTTTACTGAGGCAATAGAGGATAGACCCTTTATCGCAAAAATAATTGTACTTCTTATAAAATGAGATGGGGGCTGTACATTCGGAGGAGCAATTTTAACATGGAATATCAGTTTTTGCGTAAGTCATTGGAGCATCGTTAATGAAAACTGGTTTTAAAAACTTACCGAAATTTTCGCAAAAAATAATTTTGATTAATCTTCAGCTCGAGAAATCATTCACTATACTATTGATGTTTTCAGTTAGTAATAAATAATGTATCTTACATATTTGTTTTATTTTTTACCTAATCACACTAACGAATAAGTATCTGTGAATAGTATCTAATAAGTATCAATGAATAGTATATAAGTATCTATCATACTATTGAATATTAATCTGTGCTGGCGATAACGGCAGACAAAGTGCATCGTGACAAAATTTCTGCTTTTTCTCGGCGGAGATTTTCCCGACCTGCGTGCATACAGTACGATGAACATATTTGATATCAAGGGATAAAATTTGTGATCCTACATTTGAACAACGATTAATGCTCTTAATGTAAAATTTTTCCATATTGTAAGCTATGGAAAAATGCATCACAACTTAATGCTTGCCGCCATTTTTCCAACTATGTTGGTGTTACATATTAAGCCTTAATAAACTCCATTCGAGGACATAAACTTTTATTTCATAACAACAATCATTCGTCCGCCTCATAACAACTCTGCCAATACCATACATACCTCCTTGCCACAAACCCCAACGTCCCCAGTAATTCTTTATTATGTTACAGTTGGGTCAATAAAGTTTGATACAAGTTCTTTATATGCTGCATAACCTGTCCGATAACCTATAGTTCGGTACAAAACACTTTCGCCCATACCTAAAACAGAACTGAACAGATTCTAGTCCCACATTTAGCCACACTGTAAATTTATCTCCCGTTAAGTAAAAACAGACTTAACGTGCTTTACATTCTGTATAGAAACTTCAAATTTTCTGAAACTCCATACAATATAATTACACAAAGTAATAAATAAAAAGTACTCAAGATAAATACCGATTTTGCACTGATGTAATCATAAACACCATGTAATCCTATGATGGTTAGCTTGAACGATCGGCCCACAACTCCTGAACGCCCTCTGGCGAGCAGTGACATTAACAGCCCGTTTTTCAAACTGTTGACAGCACGGAGAGTTGTATCACCTGACTTATCATACACCGTGTTCCAGTCTATGTATCTTAAAGGTCGAGATAGTCTTGATCAAATCGCTTTAGTCACAATTATATTTTATTTTAAAATCTGCTACAGGTTCTGTAGAAATGAATGATATCACAATGATTTAAATACTTACGATCCATTTGCCACAGGTATTACACTCAACGCTTCCTTTTTTTTTTTTTTTTTTTTTTTTTTGTTACCCTCAGTCAACCCTCAGTCTTCTTACCATGACTTCATTGTTAAGAGATACTCTCAGTCTTTTAACCTTGAGGTCGCAAAATGTGGGAATTTTTGGTTGTTTACATGATCCCAAGTAGTTTCTTTTTTTCATTTTTTTTCTAGTTGGAGTTTTTACAACCACGGTGAGGAACTCAATGGACTGTAAGCAGTAGCCCGTCCCTAATTTAGGGCAACTGGTTCCAGGGAAGAGAGACAGACAGTGCCGTAAGACAAACGCAACATCCATGTCTCACTCGGATTCGAACCCAGACCCAACTCGGGTCCTATGTACTTTCAACTGTGTGTTTTTCGGAATTTGCGTGGCTTTGCGTTGCAGAAATCCTGTTAATATCAAAACAGAAAGCGCGAATTATTCTTCACGCACGAGTAAAATTTTCAATTTTAGCGTTACATTTTGTTAGGCTAAGTAAAGGCATTCTGGCATGTAGGGCATCGGAAAAATCCGTAGGAAAGCATGTGCAGTACACTCAGTTTGCTTTGTAATGTGTAGCGTGTAGCTCTTCGCTGGCTATTGTCACGTATGGAAACAACCCAGAACTCACCACGAGGGGTGGCTGCACTTCGAGTTCCTCCCATCCTCTCCTCCAGCTCAGAAATTTATTTCTACGATGTATATCTTGTTCGGTAATTCGTTTTACTCGAAAAATGTGGCATTAATTGCCGTGATGCAATTGTTGCTCTTATGAACGAATCTCTAGCTTGGAATCCACACACTAAGGCAGCTGCTTCGGTCGCCAGTTTCACGAAACTGTGTTTTTTCACCACAATTTTGCATGAAAAACCAGATTTTGCTCTAAATTTTTCTAAGTCTTGGAAATCGCTTCCCAGAGCTTAGAAAAACACTTTTTATTGAAGAGTTAAACTCTGCAAAAGGGTTAGTTTTATGCAGAAATCAGGGAATTCCTGGAAAGGCAGAGAACCTATCTTTTTTGCCCACCCTGGTAGCACAACCACGTAGAATTTAAGTTGAAGTTACATTCCGCATATGGTTGAATTCACGGTGAAAGGTGTGGTAAAACCAAAGACCTTGGAGAGAATAGCCTGGCAAATACCTAGCTACTTCCGTCAGTTTTTGAAAACCGGATGTTCCGCCATTAGCGAGGACTGAAAGCTGTACCTGAGCATATGCTGGTTGCGTTCGTGTTGCAAATCGTGTTTTAAATAGTTCTCACAAAAAATAAATACTGTCAGGTTTGGGTCAGATACTGTGTTAGACATGGATATAACAAAACGGCCAACATAAAAAATTGGATATTTTCACAAGTAAGTTAAATGTTTTGTTCATTGTTGTTCATAATGCCTTTGGATGTAATTGCATAGATTTACCAGTATGAAGGAATATATGTTTTAAGTATGAAGGAATATATGGACATTACGTCATGTTCAAAATATAATAATTATCTACAGAACAATGTTTTTTTGCTTTGAGCATAGGACTGTTAACAATTTTTGAACACCCTCTCTCGTTCATTTCAATTTTTTGTATTCCATGTTCAAAAAATCAAACTTCGAAACATATGTTCGACATCCAAATAGTCACATTTAGGGTCTAAGGATTGTTTGCAATTGAGGTTTTCGAACATGGAATACTGAAAATATCAAAAACTGTGTGTTTCGAGACATCAGAATTTCTAAATTTTGCCTGGAAGCACTAAAAATGGAAATACAGTTCCTCGACAATCACCCCTGTAAAAAGCGACATGCTGTTTGTTCCTCTCCTGTGGAAAGATGAAATATATTTATTGCCTCACATTTTTTTTTAATTTGCTGAAAAACACCAGCTGGAAACTATTTTCTCCTATGAATTTAAATTTTTAATCACATTTTTTGCAATAAGATTGCCCAAAACATGATGAAAAGCCTCCAATCCAAGGTTATCTGCGCAAACAGAGTTAACGTGTAGATTATGGTGCAAAAATTAGGGACGAAAAATTAAAAAAAACTGTGACGTATATTCTTTTTGAAATAAAAAATGATGTAAAATGAAAAAAAAAAATCATTAATATAGTCATTTTTGAAAAAGTTTTACGTAAAATTTACCTATCTATTCGGGACGCCGAATTCCAGTAAGCGGAGAGGATGACGCTTCATCGCCCAGGGAAAGGCACGAGTGCCAAAAATCAAAACAAGAAGCCGCCGCGAGAGCTTAGTGTTTTGATGCAGCTACAGCCTCGCCTCAGCCAGAGTCGCTGGCAGAAACAGCTACATCCGCTACGAAAATTAGTCCCTAGGGTTAAGAGCAAATAAGCAAGACAAGGACTGTTCGGAATCTATTTTTCTTTGCTAAGAAGTTTTTGGACAAAATTACTATGTAAAAGAAATTTTCATAATGTCAGAGGTTAATGTTTTTTCGTGCGGCCACGGCAACGCCTTAACTAGAGGCCATTGCTCCTTGCTGTTGTCGCCGACGGAAACAGTTATCTCCGCTACAAAAAATAGTCCCTAGAGTTAAGAGCAAAAGGCAACACAAAAACTGTTCAGAATCCATTGTTCTTTGGTCAACAGTTTTTTGGACGAAATTCTTATGTCAAAATTTTTTTTAAAACGTCAGAACATTTTCAGAAATAAATTCGATATGAGAAGTTAGTCAAAAGCCTGCACTTTCGGCTGATGCTATCCAGCTGCTTGGAGAGGAATGAAGTGTTACAAAACTTCCAACCAAGTGACAGAAAAATTGCAATCGTAGAAATTAAGGTTAGAAAGGGATTTTTGTATGCACGCATCAGTTAGAGGGAGTGATATATTAATTGTTCATTTTTTGCTTCAAAAGAACGTACTGAGGCATAGAAGTGCTTGGTCAGAAAAATTAGATGAGATAAAGGGCTGTGTTATTCTTTCAAATTATACGTAGGAATAGCTCTTACAATTAGTTTATTGAGTATGAATACAGCACTGCAATTAATAATATGTATATATAAAGAGCTTTGCATGTCTGAGGAAAAGCACTGACATTTTTGTAAACATGACATCTGTTGACCCCATTTTTTATTTTATGCGATATACATTTTCCATGAGCGCATGTAAAAATATTTTTCAATAAAACAATTTGAGGAACAGAATCGGGTGATTAAGGGTAATATGAAAGAACGATAATGCGATATATTTAAATTCGCATTGCTGCTGCAACTTCACGTATCAGGAGTTCATGGTATTTAGCTGCGTATTTTCTATTTCATAGCTGTTTTTCAACGAAATGGAGAACTTGCAAATTAAATTTTGATTTAGAAATTTGCTGGTTCGAATTCGCACCCGAATATTCCTTCTTGCGCTATTTATGTGATATATTATGCGTTGAATCAAACACTGTATGTACTTTTCCAATAGCTATGCATTTCTCACCCGCGGTAACAGATAGCGCTGCTCGTTGCCTCGGAAGGCCTAACATTAGGTTTGCCAGTTCATTCTCACCAAAGTCTTTGCCGACGAAAATCTCAATAGAACAGCGCAGCAGTGGACGGACAAAGAACTAAAACCTCGACCCGTTACCGCCCCACAGTGTTTGTCATTTTCTTGTAGGACTTCCGTCCACATTGAGTAGAGTTTAGGTCCCAGCCACCTACAGCGAGATCGCCTTTTGGGCAGGACACAGAAACGGAAGGAATGAGAGCAAGTCTAGCGACTTTGACAGAACAGTTTGTAGTGAGATTAGAGTACAGTAGATGGCGCCACCGCACAAGTACGATGTTGCACACAGAGGGGTGAGAGAATTTCAGGGGGCATAGGAAAGGATACCCATTTAACCAGTGGGTCCAGCCTGGGGGCCGTCACTTAACGTGCTCGTCCGATGCAGGGCGAATATTCAGTGATTGTTAGCAAATCACACCACCTCCGCAAGATCAGCCCAGGATCGAACCTGAGGACCTTGCATTGGTCAATTTGTATTAAGAACTAATCACGGTGTGATGTAAAGTGCATCTCCTTGTGATGCTGTCTCAATCTCCCTTCACCGAGCACCACCTATCGGAAAGGCCTGTCCTTAAAAAGGGGTTTCTCCAGGTGAAATGTGCTCGGGTCCGGCTGATGAAATACATAAAATTTTGAGTGCAAAGACACAAGGACGTGTAACACAAAAAGAAAAAAAAGTTATGAAAGATTTTTATTTTTTTTAAAATGGAAACTAGGGACATGCGTCCTTATTTTGCAAGTTGCTCTAAGCCTAACCTCGCTTTCACTGCATCGAGCAGTTTCCGCTCAGTTTGGGCTATATGCACTGGAAGATATGGATCGAGGAAAGAGACATAGTGTACACTAGCAATCTCAATAACACCACTGTGAAGTGCCATGCCTAATCCCGTGACATCTTGAAGACAACCAAAACAAGAGGATAGTTAATATTGGAAAGCCTGTCATTTATTGAAATGCAGAAAAGTCTAAAAAAATTTCACTTACCTGTTAGGCTTGGAGGAGTGCAATCCCTCCATCATATCATTAATGGAGAGGGAGAACATTCCCCATCCCTGTATTCTTTTAAGGTCCTTTAATAAGTTTTTTTTACTCAATATTTGTTGCTTGTTGTTAAGTTTTTTTGTGTTTTTTTTTAAATAATGTTTTTTTTTTCATGAAAATGAAATTATAGACTTTCACTATTTTAGAATCTCATATGAACATTTGGTTCATTAGTGTTTTTGTTGATATAACACAAATTCTTGTGTACTAACCATTTCTTCCCAAAGGATTTTTTACTCAGTCTAGGCCAGTCACTTCTTATAATATCTCTAATTTCACATAGTGTGGCAAGTTTGATGCCATTTATTGTTTTGATTTTTTTACCGTATATCTTCGCGTTTCGTTTTTTCCAAATTTGAAATTTAGTCAGAGCAATACTGACATTAACAGCATTATCAATATATTTTTTTCTTGATTGAGGTATGGTACAAGATGTTTTCTGTGTCAAGATGCTTTTCGCTGCTGACCCGTTACCGCCCGTTCTGCGCGCGTCTTATATAGCCAGAGGTACCGCATCACGTGACAGACGATATCTCACATCATGTGGCATAGGTAACTACCATGAACGGCAAAACATTTTTCGAGCTGGATTATCATTTACTCCGTAGAAAAAGAAAACAGAAAGTAAGAACATGCGGTTTTTGTTCTAATGAAAAGATAGGCACATCGGTGGGTAGCATCGATAGGTGGAAATTTTCGATGTATCGGTGAAAAGATCAGATCAGATCATATGTAGAAGATTTTAGGGTGTGTCTGAACCCCAGGTCACAAAACAACCCTTAGAAATAGGAAGCTAGGAGATTTGGGCTAGAGTGCCAGATAGGAAAGTGAGATAGAACGGGGAGGAAGACGCCCTTATTTATTACCGAGGGGTGACGGCTTAACGTGTCCATCAGACGCACGTCAGATATTTAGTGGTTCGAGGGCTCGCACCTGCCGTGATCAACCCTGAGTTTCTTCCGTGGCATTCGTGAAAGCTGACCACTAGGCCATCAGAGGCCTGAAGGAGCTCCAGACTCGTAAGGGGTCATAACAATGGGGGGCCATCTTTCCACCCATCGCTATGTTTCATGCGAACGAGAACCGTACCCAGTTCCGTGGAGGAAGTCCAATAACTCTGGGCAGTGGCGGATATAGATACTTTTTTTTTTTTTATTTTGCTTATTCTGGATGGGGGAGGAAAAGTTAAAGCATTTGAAATCCCCCAGTACCAAATAAAAGTTAAAGGAAATTAAAAGATATAAAAGCATATTTCAAATGTAAGTTGATGTATTTTTTATTAAATTAAAGCTTTTTTTCTAATTTAAGTCACATTTTAACCAAAACATTTGTCCCTCCGTCTCTAAATGCGCCAGTGACTCAAAGGATTTGGAGAAAACACATGCGGTTGTGTCCAGATCAGCTGACTTCTTTCGGAGCACAATCTCGCCGTATGCTTGCAATGGCACTCACACTCCTGCTGTTCAATCTACCACACTTGCCTAAAGAAGGGGAATCTTGCCGTATTCATGCAAAGCAACACATGATGGCTGTTCAATTTTCGGCAAATGTGTTCTTTAGCGTCCTAAATTCTTTCGTCGGTAAAATTTAATTGTGTGGGAAAAGCCTACTTTCAATTTTTTAAGCTTGCAAAATAATGGGGAAAGGTGAAAAGATATAGTATTTTTACATGAAAGGAAATATTTTTTCCGAAGATCTTACCTTGGTGTGCGAAGGTTCCGAAGAGTACGTGCGGCAGGCCTAAGATGACGGAGCGGCGACGGCGTGAAGGTTGAGTCTGGTGAATGGAAGCGTCGTTGAGAACGGCAAGTCACGCGCGGAGGAATACACAAAGAAGCGGTTCAACAGTAGGTAGTCATCGAAGCCAGTTGTAGGAATACGCTGAAGGAAAGAGGTCGGTTTTATGCTGCATTGTAATATCATTTTTTCAAGGGTAATTTTGCGAAATCGTAAGTAGAAAATTGTAGATAATTGCCAAAAAGGCTTAAAATTTCATAATCCCATAGTACGATTCCTGAATTTATCAGAAACAGGGGCGGATTTCCGGCTAGGCGCGCCTAGGGCCTCGCTGTTTGAGGGGCCCCGAAAACATATAATTGGATTTTCAGTTTTGGTTTTCACTGACCGAAGCAAATCAATCCTTAGAGCGACTACTTTGTATTGTCAATTGATATTTTACTTTCTCATATTAATAATAACATATTTTTTCTTGCTGTTGTTGATATTCCGAATTTTCGAGTTCTTATCAATGTACTTATTTTGAAAGGGACGGTTAAAATAATTTTGAGTTCCTTTTAGTGGTTGGTAAAGAAGGTATTCACGCTTTCTACACTTTTCATTGTTTAAAGCGAATTCTTATCCGGCCTGCTGTGCTATAACTTGCTTCCAGCCAAGGGAACACATCTGTGTTGGAAACTTCCCACCTTCTTCCGAGTTGCGATGAGGAGTACTTGTAAAAACTTTCCTGATGATCGGGCGTGTTTATTGTAATTGTTTTTTTCCCTTCGTGGTAGGATAATCATTGAAGAAAGGAATATTCTTCGTAGGATAATTCTTCTTAGGACAATCAAGTTCTTTCTCGGACCTAATCCCTCTAAACCATCTTAAACGAAAAGAGTTATTAATAGTTACGCTGAAAAAATAAAGAAATTTGAGAATATCACACTATCTTATTTAATAGTGTTAAAAGTAATTTATATTGTATTGCAACAACGTTTTCTCATTACTTTCTGCTCCCTTGGTTCAATACTGATAATTATCAGGTATTCTCACCTTTTCTATTCCTTAAATCGATTTAAAACTAGCTTTTGAAAAAGAAATAAAAAGTTTCAATGATACTCTTACTCAAAAACCTGCAGTCCCTACTTTTCCATTTTCAAACCGGACTTTTGCATTTAATTTGTATGCTTCTATTTCTTATAACTGCAGTGCAGGTATAAATGGGGTACGGGTATTTAAAGTGCCAAACCTAACATGCATTGATTCCCTATTAGCCTCAAAATTCTGTTTATGATACCTGCAGTGCATGAAGTATATGGGATATTAAAAGTGCGAAACTTAATATCCATTGATTTCCTATTAGCCGCAAAAATAATTTTTGAGATATTGCTGAAATCAAAAAGTTGGACGTGCACGGACAGACAAAATTATTACACTAGCACTGTTTCTTACAGAACGTTCTAATAATAGGAAGCGATGGCATTTTAAAAAAGTGTAAAAATCTTTTTCTTGACTCCCCCCCCCTTTTTTTGTTAATCTGACGGATGAAAATTTCTTTTGGCATAAGAAGGGGAGGGGCCCAAAAGATCTAAAGTCTCCTCTGATCAGAAAATCATTTATTTTTAACAACATCCGTTTCACGAGGGAAAAAAAGGAAACGAACGCTGGACGGAATAACAGCAGAACTACAAATGTGGTGCTTGAAGAAATCACAGACCCCTTAACATCTCCGAAACCATAACCAAAACTTAGGGTCAACCGGAACCAAAGCTTCTTACTCAAAACGTCTGCCGCGCATTATATCATTTACATTCCTTCATTTAATTACATTAACAGACATTTTTAAAATAAAAACAAAAACATTTAGCACATTTCTTTATTAATAATTAATGAAACATTTATGAACTACTACTTTTTGCACACGATTACACGACGCATCACAATCCTTTTACATATACACCCCACTCTTGTTGTATTCTTCCGCACATCCACTAGCAACTGTTACTACCTTCCGAGGCAGGTACCCTTCACGTCGTGGCCGTTAGCATCGCTTTTGCCTCCCGAACTAACTGCTGCAAACCATCGTATTCGCACGCAAGTTCTTCGGAAAATATTTTTCCTTTCATGTAAAAATACTATATTTTCCCACCTACGTAGCACTTTTTCCACCCGACGAAATAATTTAGGACGCTACAGTACACATTTACCCAATTTTCCGCCAGTTCCCAACGCAGGGTAATATCACTATACACACGAAATACAGTAGTACACACTAAGACTGCTATGTCTTCCGCGTGTGGAGGTCACATCATAAGGTCGGTAATTTATGCAAAGTGACACATTACGGCTGTTCTGTCTTTTGTGCGTACCCAGAAGCTGGCAATTTCGCCGTATTTATCGAAAGAAAGACATTATGGCTCTATGCCATCTACCACGCGTACCCAACCGTAGCCTACGAGGCTGCTATTGTTACAATTATATTATTTTTTCTTTTCGATCATAATGGCCTCAGATATAAGGATCTGTTTGTGGGTTCTGTGGGATGTCGGATATTTTATATAAACCCATTCGGGTTCCGTTATCCATGCAGTATTGAATCATAGCTGTTTTTTCATGCCAATCCATGATTGAAGAGACAAAATAATATAATTGTAATAATAACGTCCATATGACCTATCATATGCATGGAGATTCCTGGTTGACCAACAAAAACAACGAAAAAGAAAAGCAAAAAATGCTAGGGAAAATCAGGTGGACTCATGCGTAAAAACACCAACAGATGGGGCGCAAGACGACATGCGCAATAAGGATGATGACGTAAGAGTAGGGCGTGGCTTGGCAAGAGATCAACCTGGCGTAGATGACTAGGGAGTTGTGGGCAAGACCATCGCCGACCACTGACAAAGACTACGACGTCGGTAGTTAAAACGCGTAAGGACCGACTGGAAGAGTTTGTGAGTGAACAACAACATGTGCATATTTGAAGACTTATTAAGAAGATTCATCACTGCTGCTTTTACGGTTCGATTTTTAAACATGATTTTTTTCGAATAGAATTAAATTGTATTCATAATTTTTATTAGAATTTTAAAGTACTTTTCATTTCTTTGTTGGTTTCATAACGTTTTTATCAAATATAGGATATAGTTTTGTCCAGTTTACATCAATATAATCGAATCGGCAATATTTACCGCATAAACGACGATCACCCTGGCGAAATCTAAGAAGAAAAAAACGAAGGTGAGGTTTATTTAGCATTTCAGTTTTTTTATTATTGTTGTATAAAGTTTTCTAAGAAGGCCCCCAAGCACAACTTCGCACACAGCCTTCCAAGGTCGCAGACATAAATTCTAACGTGTGAAACAGAAAACTTCAGAAGAAAATAATATGTTCTTCAGAATTTGCTATTAACTTTTTACCGCGTAATTTTGCAACGGCCTCAACAGCTTACGCAATATTTAAACAGAGGATTGTTGTCTCATCCCATCTCGAGTCGGACTCCTCAGGGAATACTCCGATGCTTGTTGTTAATGATGTTGCCTGTTCTGTGTTTTGTCGTACCTAGAGCTACGCAAAATCGCCGCATTCTAACAATGCTGCACATAATGTCTGTTTCATCTTCCGCACATTATCAGCGCATGGCAATATGACCATATCCTAGTAATACTACACACTACGGATGTTCAAACTGTGTCTGCCTATCACAGGGCGTCTTCCTAATCACATGATTGGTAACATGGTACGATAGACACTTTGCCAACCTTTCACGTCATGAAGCACGAGGTTATCCGCAACAAATATACTGTGTTCATAGGTGATGTCTGTTAAACTCATTTAAATGTCAATCACTGAAGTATATATTTTAGAAGATATGGTATTAAAAAAAATGAAATTACTGGTTTCATTTTCAACAATTACTGATGTTTATATTTTGCACTATAATCTTACAAACAATTAATAAATATATTTATTAAAGGTATATTATATATACTTGTACTGTAGCGCCATCTGTGGACGGAAGTCCTACCCCCAAAGTTTTCTGCGAAATGGGTATCCTTTCACCCATCTATGTGCTATATCGTACTTGTACGGTGGCGCCATCTACTGTACTCTAATCTCACTACAAACTGTTCACTAGACTTGCTCTCATTCCTTCTGTTTCTGTGTCCTGCCCAAAAGGCGATCTCGCTGTAGGTGGCTGGGACGGAAGTCCTACAAGAAAATGACGCTGACCCTACCTACATAATGTACGAAAGTTTGGTACGCATCCACGGCCTTGTTCAAAGTTGCACGAGGCTGCGGGCTGTTTACAGCAAGAGAAAAGAGCGAAAGCAGTGTTGGTCACCAATGGCGGGATCCGGACCTCATTCCTTGCCCGGAAAGACTTTGGAGGAGTCTTTGGGTGGTAATGCCAAAGAATATTATTTTTTGTCAGTGCGACCAGTGCCGCGCTATCAAACCCAGAGTGTTACATCCCTACACAGGAACTACTCCGAAATCATGGAGTGTGCATCTCAGCAAGATAACGAAAGTAAATTTAAAATTTATGCAGTTGAATTTCATATTAATTTACATAATTTAATTTTTAAACTACTTTCCGGTTACCATTTCCAAATGTAATTATCACTTTGTTTTTTTCACAAACAGATATTAATCTTCTATAGAGACACATGGCACCAATTTGGGCCCAAAGATCTCAACAGAACGGCGCGGTACTTCTTCCGATTAAAGGCCGTTCCCGACCGCGGATGTAGCGCCATCTAGTAGGTGAATGTACAGTTCACTGGTGACAAGTTTTATCGAATGTTCGTTTCGTATCCGACAGATGTCGCACTGTGCCTGAAAGTACTTTGCTCACTGACAGATTAAGTTCATTTTTTACATAACGTCAGCCCGTTAATTTTGTAAGCATCACAGTGGTTTTACCTTTTCCTCCCAATAGTATACAGATACTGAACGTGTAACAAAACTCCATAAATAGTATTTATAAAGTATGTTTTAGAACTCCATGAATATTATTTCATCTTCATTGTCAACCATTATTATCAATCCACTGCTAGACGAAGGTCTCTCCAAGCCTCTTCCACAACGGTCTGTCTTGTGGCAGTCTCCTCCATGTTACTCCCGCATACTTTCGAATTTCATCCACCTATCTCCCATGTGGTCTTCTTCTGGGTCTTTTCCTGTCCCTTGGAATCCAATCTAAAATTTCGACTGTCCATCGATGGTCTGTCCTTCTGGCAGATGTCCAGCCCATTGCCATTTCAGGGATTTAACTCTGATCATGATGTCTTCCACCCTTGTCATTTTTCTGATCCACGAGTTCCTCTTCTTACCTCTCCTGGTTACACCAAGCATGCACTTCTCCATGCTTCTCTGCAGCTTTTTAGTTAAGGTCCACGTCTCTGCGCCATACGTAAGCACTGGAAGGATGCATTGATCAAACACTTTTCTTTTAAGACATAATGGCATATTCCTCTTGAAATTATGCTGTTTCTTCCAAAAGCTCTCCAGGCAAGTTTTATACGCCGATGAATTTCTTCATCAATGTGACCCTCACTTGATATCTGCTGTCCAAGATAAACGTACGTGTCTGTTATCTCCAGCTTTTCTCCATCAATCGATAAATCTTCATTTCTTGTAAAAGCGTTGAACATCACTTTTGTCTTCTGAAAGTTCATTTTTAATCCCACTTCTTTACTCTTGTCAGCAAGTTCCTGGATCATACTCTGCAGCTCTGATGGAGTAGTTGAAAAATGACTATGTCATCAACAAAACGAAGGTGAGTTAGATGATCTCCATTACCCTTAATCCCTTTGTTTTCCCAGTTCAGTGATTGAAAGACATGTTCCAATGTGACATTAAAGAGCTTCTGAGAAATGGTGTCCCGTTGTCTCACTTCCAATTTCTATGTGTGCTATAGAAATTGGAAGTGAGACAACGGGACACCATATCTCCATGTGTGCCAATTTCTATGTGTGCTCTATTCTCAAACAGCCGAATCTTTGCACTTGCATTTTCTTAGATGTTATTGATAATATTAATGTATGCAGCTTCAACACCGCAGGTTTTCAAAGTTATTGTAACTGCTGATGGTTTCACTGAATCAAAGGCCTTTTCGTAATCGATAAAAGCCACGCACAATGTTTCAATTTCTCAGTAATTCCATCTTCTCCTGGAGCTTTTCCCCGCTTCATGTTCTTGATTGCATGTGCAACTTCTGCTGGAAGGACTGGAAGAACTCTGGTACTGGTACCTTTCATGATGTCTGGAGTACATGTATCATCCCTTTCATATAATTTGGAGTAGAAATCTTTCACTCTTGTCAAAATTTCGCCTCTATTTCTTGTTACAGAACCATCTTCTTTTCTCCGTGCCATTATCCGTTTTCTTCCCTTACTGTGATGTGCCTTTGCTATCTTTAGACTTTGGTTGTTTTCAATTGCTTTCCTCACTAGTTCACAGTTGAATTTCCTTACGTCCTCAGTGATACTTTTTCGTACTTGTTTGCATAGCTCTATATATTCCACTTTGGAAGTCACATCTTCTTTAGTTATAATGTATTATATCTCCTTGTCTGCTCCAAAAACCTTTTCTGCTTAGTTCATTCCTCACTTTCAGCCCAACGGCCCATGATCGGGAGAAGGCCCTAAAAGTTCCTAGTAATGAGAAATTCACAGTATTTCGCATATCCCGTGTTACAGAACTCCATAAGTATTGTCCTTAATTTAATGCGTGGCATTTATCTTGGAAAAAAGGATGTTCTTAGCAGCTAATTATGTATATAATCCGTCATCTCCGCCCAAGAGCCCTTGATAAGGAAAGCGCTATAAAAGTTCAACACAATGTCTCACTGGACGGCCCCTAATTGGAAGAAATATCGAAAAGTTTCCATAATATAGCATTTCACGGTTTTTCAACTGTGCACGTGTCATAGAACTCCGTAAACAGAGTTTATAATATATTATATCTCGTTGTCTCCACACAAGAGGTTGTCTGCCTAGTTACATCATTCTTCACTTTCAGCTCAACGGCCCTTGATCTGACGAAGACTCTAAAAGTTCACGTTAAGAAAAAATTCACTATCCCTGCAGTACTTATATAAAAAATAAATAGATTTTACTAATTTTCCATAAATATGGCGTAATGTATTAAATTTTTCAATTTAATACATTGCGTTATCTTGCCAAAACGACGATCGTAGCATAAACGGTAAAGTATTCCTCACTTTCCGCCCAACGGCCCTTGATCCGAAGAACGCTCTAAAAAGAACTCTGTAAATATCATTTACAATTTAATGCTAGGGGTTAGAGCCACGGATGGCTTAGTGGTTAGCGAGTCAGACTATCGATGCAAGGTCCTCAGATTCGAACCTGAGCTGATCTTTCAGAGATGGTGTGATTTACTAACAATAGCCGAATATCCGCCGTGCATTGGACGAGCACGTTAAGTGACGGCCCCCAGGCTGGACCCATTGGTTAAATGGGTATCCTTTCCTATGCCCCCCCCCCTGAAATTCTCTCACCCCTCTGTGTGCAACATCGTACTTGTACGGTGACACCATCTACTGTACTCTAATCTCACTACAAACTGTTCTGTCAAAGTCGCTAGACTTGCTCTCATTCCTTCCGTTTCTGTGTCCTGCCCAAAAGGCGACTG
Organism: Macrothele yani; assembly: GCA_039090855.1. Taxonomy (NCBI): domain Eukaryota; kingdom Metazoa; phylum Arthropoda; class Arachnida; order Araneae; family Macrothelidae; genus Macrothele; species Macrothele yani. The sequence continues at coordinate 72,953,014 of CM077032.1, read as the reverse complement.
GAAGAACTCTTGTACTTTTCATGATGTCTGGAGTACATGTTTCATCCCTTTTATATAAGGTGGCTGGGACCTAAACTCTGTAAGTGGCTAGGACCTAAACTCTACTCACTGTGGACGGAAGTCCTACAAGAAAATGACAAATACTGTGTGACTGCTCTCCATTCAATGCTAGGGGTTATGTTTCCAAAACGACGTTCCTAGCACCAGCTCCAGCTTCGGTAAAGCATTCCTGACTTTCCGCCTAACGACCCTTAAACGGAAGACGGCTCTAAAAGTTCCTAATAATGAGAAATTCACAGTATTTCGCGTATGCCGTGTTACAGAACTCTATAAGTAAAGGCCTTAATTTAATGCGTGGCATTTATCTTGCCAAAAAGGATGTTCTTAGCAGCTAATTACGTATATAATCCGTCATCACCGCCCAAGAACCCTTGATCGGAAGAGCGCTATAAAAGTTCAACATAATGCCATAGAACTCTATAAATATTATTTACAATTTAATGCTTCGTGTTTTCTCTCGATAACAACGTTCCTAACTTTAACGTCTGTAACGATTTGCCACTTTCCTCCCAACGGCCCTTAAACGGAAGACGGCTGTAAAAGTTAACAGTAATGAGAAATTCAAAGTATTTTGCGTATGCCGTGTTACAGAACTCCATAAGTAAAGGCCTTAATTTAATGCGTGGCATTTATCTTGCCAAAAAGGATGATCTTAGCAGCTAATTATGTATATAATTTGTCATCTCTCCTCCCAAAGGCCATTGATCGGAAGAGTGCTATAAAAGTTCCTTATAATGTCATAGAATTCTATCTTCTGTGTGAATCTCCTAACTTCCTATTTCTAAGGGTTGTTCAAGACCTGGGGTCAGACACTCCCTTCCTAAAATCATCTACATATGATCTGATCTGATAGAACTCTATAAATATTATTTACAATTTAATGCTACGGGTTTCCTCTCCAAAACGACGTTCCTAGCTCCAGCTTCGGTATAGCATTCGTCACTTTCCGCCCAACGGCCTTTGATCGAAAGACGGCTCTAAAAGTTCCTAATAATGAGATATTCACAGTATTTCGCGAATGCCGTGTTACAGAACTCCTAAGTATTGTCCTTAATTTGATGCGTAGCTTTTATCCTGGCAAAAAGGATGTTCTTAGTAGCTAATTATTGTATATATACAATTCGCCATCTCCGCCCAAGGGCCCTTGAGCGGAAGAACGCTATAAAAGTTCCACGTAATGCCATACAACTGTATACACGTTGTTTACAATTTAATGCCACAGGTTTTCTCTCGAAAACGACGTTCCTTGGTAAACGACACCTTGGTTTGTGTCACCTGTCACCAATACACGTTTTTAGTTCAGTTTCATAGAGATTTGAAGATTCATGTTTCTGTCTAGATTAATCTATCGCCAAAGCCCACCTCCTTCTCACCTTTTCCTTTCCTTTCTCTGATTTAGGTTTCGTTTTCTTTTGTCCTTTTGTAAGGATTAAAGAGGGGTTATACTTGCAACTCCCTCCCGATAGTTGAGCTTTACTTGTCAGTGGTAGTGTGCTGCCATCTATCCGACGTTTGGAAAAGTACTTAAGATGAGTCGTGTTTCGTGGGCCGCGGGTGGCCTAGTGGGCAACGTTCGTGAATGCTACGGAAAGGACCTCAGGTTCGATCCCAGGCAGGTACGAACGGTCGATCCACTAAATATCCGCCATGAGTTGGATGGAAACGTTAAGCCGTCGGACCCCGGGTACTGGCCCCCCGGTAATAAATAAGGACGTCCTTTCTACTTCACATCCGTGTCACTTTCCTATCGGGCATTGTAGCCCAAATCTCCTAGCTTCCTGTTTCTAAGGGTTGTTTAAGACCTGGGATCAGACACTCTCTTCCTGAAATCCTCTATATATGATCTGAGTCGTGTTTCGATGTTTCTGAACGCTAATTGTGACCCTGCTCCAAAACATTTATTATGACGGAAAAGTTTTGTCTCCTCACGAATGGGAAAGTTATTTATTTGGCAGAATAAATCAATTGATTAAATGACAGGGAAAAACTATATGATGAGGACAGAATAAATCAATGATTACGTAAATTTAAAATCAATTGATTTCATGCCAAAGAAGATCTGTCTGATGATGCGAATTAACATCTGAAGGCAGGGTTCAGAGGAAAGGCCACAATTCCGTCGGAATAAATATTCCAGTATATGGTCTGTCAAATTCATTTTTGATTTCTCTCTATTAGCTTGCTTCTGAAAGAACGCAAATAAGTTGCTTATAACACTGATACTAGTCGCGAACTGTCTCTGCAGACATGGTGACTTCACCACATGACGATTTTTCGATTGTGCCATCATCATAAAACAATCCTTTGTCGAAGCAATACACTAGAATCATTATGTAGTACAACGTACCAAATTATTTCGCCGCAAGACGGCCGGAGCCGGACAATCCCAGGTAAACCAAGATGATCTTTTAGAGGCCCTTGACGCCACGGATAAGGTGGGGAAATTCCTGAAGACGGGGAAAATTCCTCGAGTGGCGAGGTAGTAGAAACCCACCAACTTCGTGACTCGGGGATTGCCCAGGAGGAACCCGAAGGTATTTCCATTGTGGAGCAGGTAAGGGAAAGTGATGGTGAGTCGGAGAAAATTTCTCCAAATAATTCTAAAGACAATTCTTTTTCGACAGGTCAACTCGCGGTGGACAAGAGAGTGCGTTCACCTGAGGCAAGAGACGTCTACACTACGGTTGCCAAAGAGTCAAGGAAATTCTCTATTGAGCAAATGGCAAGTCAGTTAAATGGAGTCAGTATTATTGATGAGGATGTGAAAAAAATGGGGAAAGATAGGATAGTGAGGAAATGGAGATTTCGTCAGGTGAAAAGGAAGGAGAACATTGTGTGGATGAGAATGGAATTTTTCAAGGGTAATGGTTTCCAACTTGAAGTTGATAATGGTTTTGAAAATGTAAAAATTGATGTCACTAGTGTATGTAATGTTAGTGATGATTATGTTTGTATTGTCGAGGAGATTTGCACTCCCATCTCCTCAAAAAATGATGATGTCGAGAATTTTGGTGCAGTCGACACGACAGAAATGATGAAGTCCTGAATTTGATACAGTGGAGCCCGCGATGGATATGTTCCCGGGGTGATCCAACGACTCCGGTGGTTGGATTGAGTGGGGATGAGTTCACGGGCTCTTCTGCAAGTGGGCAGGAAACTTGCATCCCCTAGCGGAGCTGTGGAGGGTCAGCAGGGGCCCCGGACTCCCGATGGGGAATCTGGGACGGTTTCCCCAACAGTCCTGAGGACGCCAAAGGACAAAGGAGTCCGAGAAGGGTCTCCGCAGTGAAGCAAGGCTTGAGACCGTTCCGCAAACTGGGGCCACCGCGGTAAAGGCGGAGGGGGGTGGGGAGGCCGCCGGGTGAGGCCGGCACTCTGTCGAAGAGCACGCGCGTGCCGGCGATGGGAGTTGGAAGGCCATTCAGCACTCCGATACTATAGGCGATAGTAGATTCTATTGTAGGTAATCCGTTATTTCTTCGAATCTGACGAAGAACAGTTGGCCGAGCAGATGACCGAATAATCGAGGGCCAGTCTGAAGTGTCGGGGAAGGCAGCTGACGCAGATCAACGTTGATGCGGCAAAGGATCTCGCCAAGTTTGCCAAGACGGGATTCGACGGAATGGAGCACATCATTCCGACGGTTGCCGGACATAAAATCCGGCGACAGAGAAAAAGTGTGGGTAGGAAGGAGACGGAGGGCCGCAATAGATCAAGATTAATACAGACATTTAACGTGGACCAAGAACATCAAACAATGATCTTCGCTCTTTCCACGTTTTTAAGTGAGTCACGGAAAAATTCTCATTGGCCGCCACCGGGAGTCGAACCCAGGGTCTTCCAGTTACGCGCCGGATATGCTTCCGCTACACCACAGCGGCCTCGAATTCCCCCAGACTCACAAGCATATCCGGCGCGTAACTGGAAGTCCCTGGGATCGACTCCCGGTGGCGGCCAATGAGAATTTTTCCGTGACTCACTTATAAACTTGGAAAGATCGAAGATCATTGTTTGATGTATAGATCAAGATCTTGAAGATGAGTTGCTGTTTTGGAAAGGTTCCTCTCCCTCGGTTTTTGAATTTTGTTGTTTGTTTCATTTGGCGTTATATGTTAACACTCTACTTCGTTTCTCGCATTAGAGTAAGTATGGCCTGTGACGTACCTGCCAGCAGGACGCACACGACATAAAGGCAGATAGGAATCAGAATAATCGTCTGCGTAGCTCAGTTGGTAGAGCGACTTGTTCCGGAATAAGCGGCCTCGGGTTCGAATCCCGGCGTAGACCAAAAATGACGGAGAAATTTATTCGTTATAGGCCCCTAATTACCAAGGAACCGATCTGCGTATTGCTACGTTGAACGTTTACGGTCTCCGTACTGTCGAAAAACAGAAGTGGCTGGCGGTCTACTTCAGGGAGTCAGGTGTTGATTTTCTGCTGGTGCAAGAAACTCACCACAAAAGGCCGGAGCAGGTTTTTGCGTTCCGTAGGAACACCGGGCTGTAGTGTAGGTGCTCGCTTGGAGCGAATGATTTCACCTGGGTGGCCATCGTCTGTAAGCCGCAGTACGAGGGTAGCATCACGCAGATGCAGACTGATGGGGACGGTCGCGTGGTGGCTATTTCGGTTAATAGTGGATTGGTGTCCATTAAGATGGTGTGTGTTTACGTTACGGTAGAGGCGTCCCTTCGGATCGGTTTCCATGATCAGCTGATGTTCTTCCTTAGGGGTACCGAAGATTTCCTGGTCGTCGGTGGGGATTTCAACTCGGTTGTGGACAACCGTATCGACCAGTTGAATACTCACAGGTGCAGGTTGTCAGAGCCGTACAGAAAGGATCTTACGGATCTGATTAAGAACCAGTAACTCAAGGACTTGTGGAGGCAGCTGTTCCCGCAGGAGCCGGGGTTCACTTGGCACAGGAATTATTTGTCTTCGAGGATCGACATGCTGTTGGTCTTGGAGATGGACTGGGCTATGGGGGCCGAGGTCTTTAACCATAACTCACACACGTTGTTTATCTCTGATCACAGCGTTGTTGTGATGGATGTCTGCATGCCGGCACCAAGGAAGAGGAGAGCGATACTTTGGCGATTAAGCGTGTCAATGTTAGATGACGTTGAAGCGATGTCGCGCATCCGTTCCATCTTGGAGGCGGGTGCAGAGACGCTCACCGATGACGAGATCGGCGGTTGGGAGAGGGTGAAGGACGAGGTCCTGCGTACCTTGGTTGCTCGGGGTAAGGAGTTAGCTAGAGCTAAGCGGGGAGTCTGGTTTTTCTGATGAACCTCCTGAACGCGTCTCTGAGGGGTAATGAGGACGGGTGTAACCTGGAAATCATTACCCAGATCAGGCATGTGGTTGCCGACTTTTATAGAGGCATCGGCTCTGAAGTTCAACTTTAAGGTGCGATTAGGTGCTTTGAGCAGGAGTGGGATATTAACCACATTTACCGCAAGCGAGAATCACCAACGGTCCTAACGCAAACATTTGTTCCCGTAACGCAAGCAGTTCTACCCGAGTCTTCGGTGTTCTGATTGAAAGACCTTCGATACGATCGCCTGCTGGCGTTTCCATGGCAACACGAACGCGCGGGTCAAAAGTGAATAGGCCATTGCATTGGGCAACGGTTCGCTCAGAAAAGGGAAGACTTCGTACTACCTTAGTCACCCGCATGCTCCCGTCCGTAATAGCACGTACTTTGCGAGAGTTGTTTCAGTTTGTGTGAAGTGTCAATGAATTAAAATAAGTGATATTATATGTTAAATTCGTGGCTTTGCTGGATTCGAACTGTTTTGATAAATTTTGTGAAAGCTTTCCTGTCAGAAATTAACGCACTAAAATCAAAACATCTACTGTAAGAAATTAAAGCACTAAAATCAAAATATCTACTGTCGGAAATTAAAGCACTAAAAACAAAACTTCTACTGTCGGAAATTAAAGCACTAAAATCAAAACATCTACTGTCAGAAATTAAAGCACTAAAATCAATACATCTATTGTCAGAAATTAAAGCACTAAAATCAAAACATCTACTGTCAGAAATTAAAGCACTAAAATCAAAACATCTACTGTCAGAAATTAAAGCACTATATGCTTCAAATTTTGATACAGCTCGACTAAAAAATGAACTGAAAGTGTTTTCTTCCTTTGATGAATACAAAGAGAAATCAGTAAGAGACATTACGTGTTACATAAAGTTGAATAAATTGGACATACTGTTTAGTGAGGTGTGTAAATTGGCAGACCTAATATTAAAGTCACCATCAACAACTGCAACTGCCCAAAGAAGTTTTTCTGTATTAAAAAGAATCAAGACGTATCTTAGAGCCGCACGAGGATATTTGAGCAAATTGGTTGTTTTGTCAAAAGAGAAAAACTTTCTTTGTAAATATGGAAAAGTACCCGGAAGAAACTTTTTTGTGAAAACGTAACATTCAAGTTCACACAAAAGGAGAGAAGAATGGAGTTCATATACAAATTCATGTTCGAATCCTAATCCTCATAAATATTTGGTTTCATGTTAGCAATAGCCTGTACCTAAAATTTAGAAAAAAATATTACTTCTATTACTCAACAACTGAAAAGCAAGCTTCGCGATAGAGCTGAAGACTCTCGATAGTTTGTAGGCAAAGTTTCTCGGGAGAAAATTTGTTTTCTGGGATGAAAAATTATTTTTGACAAGAATTGTTCTTACTTTTCCACATTGTCAGAAAGCTAAGCTCCGTTAAGCTTTGAAACTAATCTTTTTTTCTTTTTTTTTTGGTTAGGTGTCTAGGTGTCTAACGACCACCGTGAACAACACAATGAGCTGTAAACAGTCGCCCGTCCCTGATTTAGGGCCACTGGTTTCAGGGACCAGAGAAGCTGGTGCTGTAAGACAAACACAACCACATCAATTCCTCACACGATTCGAATCCGGACCCATCTCGGACGAATGGTCATAAGCCAGCGCTTAGACCAGTCGGGCGGGGAATCTACGTTTTGACGATATGTTCCCGAAGTGAGTGAGCAAACGTCAGGGGAAAAAATATTTTGCCTGAAGATCGAGCTAATTCGCGTTTTGCCGCCCCGGTGGCGCAGTGGTCTAAGCGATGGCCTCTAATTACTCGTCCGAACGGGGTCCGGGTTCGAATCCCGGTGAGGCATGGATGTTGTGTTTGTCTTATGGCACTGGCTCTCTCCCTTCCCTGGAACCAGTGACCCTAAATTAGAGACAGGAGACTGCTTATAGCCCATTGAGTTGCTCACGGTGGTCGTTAAACCTCCAATCAAAAAAAAAAAAAATCTCGTTTTCTGTTTGTGTTGTATGATTTTTTTTATGTTTCTATTCACAAAAGCTAAAGAAAAAAATTCTGCAGTGTTGTATGCAAATAATTTTTTCTATAATGTTTAGCAAAATCGTGGTAATAATTCGAGAGAAATAAAGTTTTGAGTGGGGCTGTTCCTAAATTGTTTTTTTTTTCTAGGATCATTTAAAAGGACAGCAGCTGGATGCAGTCGTTTTAAATTATCCTTAAGATTTGACATACTGCCCAACATTTTGTAGTTCTTTCCGCAAAGGCTGCATGCTGCGTAGACCTCATTCTTAACAAAAGAAAAATAATGTTGCACAAAAGATATTTCACTGTAACCCTTTATTACTGATTACTTACGTTCAACAAAAAACTGTTTCAGCACCTGATGTACCTTTAAACTTCCAATACAAACAACAAGAGCAACGCTTTTGGCTTGGTCTTTATCTGACTGAAACGTACATTTTCGCTTTGAGCTTCACTGAAGAACAACAGAGTGCAAAAACCGCATACCCTCACCGTTTACTCTTTTGATTACAGTTAACTTTAGTTTTGCATTGTCATCATGCATTAATATGGCTGGGCTCAATGTTTTCGACACCAGTAGAAATGAGGTGAAAATGAGCGTTCCACTCATCAAAGCCATCGGTGGAAGCTAAATACACTGCTGGCCACCCAAAATGCAACACCAAGAAGGACACGAGATAGCAAAGCCAGATTTACTGGACACATAACAACAGATACAAAGATGAAACGATTAAGCTTACAGGCCCATGCAACTTGCGGAACACGCAGACATCAATAGTTCGTGTGGCCCCCATGACTGGCAATAACGGCCGCTACATGCCGCGGCATCGAACGAAAGAGGCTTTGGATGTGGGCTTGGGATATGTCGGTCCAGGCTGCTTCCACACGTTGCCACAGTTCATCAGGCGTAACCGCGGGTGGTGCTTGCCGGGCTACTCGGTTGCCGATCAGCTACCAGACGAGTTCGATAGGCGACATATCGAGAGAACAGGCGTGTCACGGCAGCAGTGACACCTGGTGGGCCGTGAAGAATTGTTGCATGATGCCTGCCACGTGCGGGCGCGCATTGTCCTTTTGAAACGTGGCCGCTGGCAGGTCCTTCAGGTAAGGGAGGACTACAGGCTCCAAAACGTTGGAGATGTAGCGGTGGCTGTTGAGTGTACCGGCGATGCGCATCAGAGGGGTGCAGGTGTCATATCCAATTGCACTCCAAACGATCACGCCAGGCGACGGACCGGTATGGCGATGCATAATTTAGGCATCATGCAGTCTCTCGCCGCGGTGCCGCCACACGCGGATCTGACCATCGTGGTGTTGCAGGCAGAAGCGGAATTCGTCGGAGAAGACAATGTCGTGCCATTCCGTAGTCCAGGTGCGGCGTTCAACGGCCCACTTCGCTGCACTCGCCGGTGGTGTAACGTCAATGTTATCGGAGCAATGGGCGCCGTGCGACAAGTCTCCGCTCCTGCAGATGACATCGAACGGTACGTGCTGACATAGGTTGTTGAGCAACACACCTTAATTCCTGATCTAACGTTCGTGATGTGTCGGTGCGAGCCATGAATGCCCGCCGCACAAAATGCCGGTCCTCTCGTTCGGTGGTGTGCAGCGGCTGCGGCAATCGCTCACGTCGGTCCGTCCGTCCCTCCTGCACCCACCGAATCCATACTCGCCTCACTGTGGCTGGATGTCTCGGTACGATAAACCGCTGTCGGGATAAGCCCCTACTCGTCCTCTGTCGAACTCCGAAACGTGCTGGAATGACTGCCGTATTCTGCGACGAGGCACCAGGAAGCTTCCCACGCACTGGTCCGGCAGCACAACACACTTCCACTACTTACACCCCGCCTTCTGTGCACCCTTCTTATAGTGCTTCTCGGTGGCGTGCCGGGCGCACATGATTTGCATATGCCCTGCAATGCTAATCGTTTGCATGTCCTCTCGCGGGCGACGTATGCTGCGAATTTCAGGCCAATGGGATGCTTCCTTCTTGGTGTTGCATTCTGGGTGGCCAGCTGTGTAGTTAACACCATCGTGATTTAAACTTGCAGCATTGAAAAACGTAAAACTATCGAAAGTTACAAAAAAAAAAAAAAAAACTATGGATGTGCTGAGTTGGATAAAACTATCGATATAGCCATCGTTAGTACCTTTCAGCTCTACTTCGCGAGAAAAAAAAAAAAAACACTACTGGCCTACTGGGGGAACGGGTGAGATAGACCAGGTTCCTGGCTCAAGAGACTTTAACCTGGAACTTTAAAGGTCCCAAGCCGAAGAGATAGCCCCATTCCAACACGAACTTTCGTGAAGTAAAAAGTCAGGAAGTTAGAATTTCAGCAATCAGAATGAATTTTCAGTCTTAAATAAATAGCAACATCACTACCCTTAAAAAAAAGGAGGGGGGGGTCCTAAATAAAAAAAATTATACTCATTGCTGTAAAACTAAAATTTGTGTTTAATCTATTACTCCCAATTCTTTATTCTACGAAGCGTTTCTTCAAACTGAATATATTAAATTAATGATATAATTAAAATTGCACACATTTTTAGTAGGGTGATCTGGGATTTGGGCAAAACGTGATCATAAGCTGTGGGCAGCTTCATTTCTGTCCTTTGAACTAAGGACTGAATTCTTGTAACTCATGTGTACACTAACCACTCCTCTACTCTCTTCCGTTCCTTTACAGCTATTTCTCAAGAGCACGAGGCACATAAGGTAAAAAACTTCCAGACATCTTTAGTGGGGTGATCTGGGACTTAGGCAAGATGTGACATTACGCTGTGGGCGGCTTCATTTCTGTCCTTTGAAGGATTGAACTTTTGTAACTCATGTGTACACCAATCACTCCCCTACCCTTTACTGTTCCCTCATAGCTATTTCTCAAAGGCACGAGGCACATAAGTTTTCTATGTTTAAGAATACGCGCTCGGGAGTCCAGAGACAGAATAAAATCATTTCTGCATTTCTCACTACTAAAATTAGTGCCGATAGGCAAATTCAGGGTAAAAAAGTGCCAGTATGAAATACTAGAGAGAAAGAAGTACCGGTATGGCATACCGGCGTGCAAGAGAAGTGTATGCCATACCGGTACTTCCTCACTGAGTATCATAACATTCGGCGGGATCTGTAGTAAAACGGGTCTGGTTTCACTTCGTTGACAACTCATTTTGTCGACGCCACTTCGTCGACAGGTACATTTCGTCGACACTGTAATGCAAACAGTCGATTCCTAAAATACCGAAAAAAGTTCAGAACCACCAAATTTGCCATACTATCTTATGATACTCTCTTAGACCGTACACGGTTTTTGGAATGGGTCGGGCCCGGGGTCAAGTGAGCCCCATACAAAATTTTCGTAAAATCTACAGTTTTCAATTTAGAACCACCAAATTTGGTATACTATCTCATGGTGCTCTAACTTAGACGGCAGATAGGGTATTGGTGTGCAGAATTGTGTTGCAGGTCTTAAGTAAAAAAATGAAAACTTTTGAGAAAATTTTGTATGGGGCTCCCTTTACCCTGGGCCCCGACACCTTCCGTCTATAGTCTAAGTAGGTGTAAGAGTACAATGAGATAGTATACCAAATTTGGTGGTTCTAAATTGAAAACTGTAGATTTTACGAAAATGTTGTATGGGTTTCCCATGACCCCGGGGCCGAACCCCTTCCAAAAACTGTGTACAGTTTAAGAGAGTACCATGAGATAATATACCAAATTTGGTGGTTCTGAGCTTTTTTTCGGTTTTTTAGGAATCGACTATTTGCATATATAGTGTCCACGAATTGAGTGTCGAGGAAATGAGTTGTCGTCGAAGGGATTGTCGACGAAATGAACGAGACCGAGTAAAACTACGTAGTTACATCTTGGTATCTATTCTTGAGTGCTGCAGCCGGCACACTTCAACTGGCATGTAACTAAATAAAATTTGAGTATGAAAAAGAAACAAAGTTGAACACCTAGTAACTAAACAAGAAGACATGCCTCAGAATACTTGAAAAATTCATCGTCCTGGAACGTCAGGACGATGTAATTTTCAAGTTTTCTGAGGCATGTCTACCTGGTTAATTAACTAGGCATCCATCTGCCTGTAACATCTATTTAACCTAGTAACTAATTTATTGAAAAACAAAAACTTTATTGCTTTTCTATACACTACATACAGCAAAGTGTGGAAAATTGGAAAATGCCAGTGGTTCCGTGCGCAGATTGTTCGATAAATGACCTAGAGATTTGAAAATTGGTATTCTTATAAGTCCTAACGTCGGTATACCTAGATACGTCGAAAATCAAAATAGCCGTTTTGGAACATTGTCTGCTTGAATTTTTCGTGATTTTATGTTCGACCACTCATGACCTAGAGAGCTGAAAACTGGCATGCTGATAGGTCTTAAGGTGGTTCCACTTAAAATCTCTGCCTTATGTTTGCAATGGCAAAACTTCTTTACATATTTTCTTCGCAATTAATGTATTCCCAACGTTGAAAATTTGCACATCGATAAAACTAAGTTTAAGTTAGAGCATGGGATACTTAATACGTGCTAAAACATAACCACAATTATATAAAAACCAATCATTTTTCTTAGAGTAATTTTCAGACCTGTTAACAGATGACGTCATCATCTGTTAACAGGTCTGAAAATTACTCTCAACACCACCAAGGAAAAGTTATTGACAGATGGCGCGACCTGTACATTGATGACGTCATTAGACACACAAATGTTCGATTGCTTAATTATGGTTATGTTTTAGCAAGTATTAAGTACATTAAATTCAAAGTTTGTCTTATCGATGTGCAATTTTTTTCCTTTGGAATACATTAATTGCGAAGAAAATATGAAAAGAAGTTTCACCATTGGAAACATAAGGCAGATATTTAAGGTGGAATCACCTTAAGGTGGACGTCTAGTGATTTTGCTTACTATTATGATTAGTAAGCAAAATCATAATTAAGCAATCAAACATTTGTTTGTCTACTGACGTTATCAACGTACAGGTCGCGCCATCTTTCTTCTGGTCTCAACACCACCAAAGGAAAAGTTATTGATTTTTAATAGAATTATGGTAATGTTTTAGAAAATATTAAGTATTCCAAGTTATAATATGAAGTCATTTTAATCGACGTTCAAATTTTCATCATTGGGAACGCGTTAATCGTGAAAAAATGTGTACAGAAGTTTGCCCATTGGAAGTATCGGAAGCAAAATCACAAGACGTCCACGGGTCCGGATTAAGGAGGTTAGAATAATACTTCCGGAGATGCCCTGAGTCTCTTAACCGTGAAGCCACAAGGCGTGGGAATTTAATGTTGTTTACATGATACCCATGTAGTTTCAACTGGGAGCATTTTGGAATTGCCTGGTTTTGGGTTCCAGAAACCGTGTTAATATCAAACCGGAATGAATTATATTTCTTACACGAGTGCAGTTTTCAATTTTTACGTTATGTTTTATTTAGAATTCACACTAACGTTCGTGTATTTCAAAAACTGGGAAGGAACCTCAAAATAATTAAGAATTTTATAAATTCAGCATGTTCTCACACATCTGCAGCAAGTTACGATGCGAAATTTGAGACATTTGCGACGAAAGAAGGCTATTCGGCCAACGCAAAATGCATTGCAACAGCATTGAAAACCATCAGCTTTCCCACACTTTGACGGCCGTCTCTCGCGGTTATAGGCTTCACGTAAAGTGGTACTGCTACATTAACAAGGGCATCTCCAGATATCTTATCTAATCTCCATGGTCCGGATACTTAGAAAATTCCGAAAAGAGAAAGTAATCAAAATGGTGGCTTTGGAGCATTGTCTGCTTCAATTTTTCGTGAATTGTTCGACCTAAATGACCTAGAGATCTCAAAATTGGCATGCTCATAAAGCATTTAAGGTCCGGATATCAAGAAAAGTCAGAAAACCAAAAACATTAAAATGGCGGCTTTGGAACATTGCCTGCTTGAATTCTTGCGATTGTTCTACCACTTCTAAGAGACGTTGAGGTTTAAAATTTGGCATACAGATAGGTCTTAACCCTTTAACCGGCTGGAATGAATTAACTCGGGGTTAACAAAATGAGCTGAACTCAACTAAAAAAAAAAAAATACATTCACTGTCTAAGAAGTGGGCCGAACGCGACTGGAACGAATTCATTCAGAGTGTGTGCTTAGTAGTCCTATAGCTGCTCGCATGAGTAACCTTCAAGACTAGAGCATCGAAAAAAGTTGGTTTCGCCCTTAGATTTGTTATTCAGACTTTTCATTCAAACATATAATTGGCACCAAACCCTTCTGAGAAATTAACTGAAAAAGGGCTATGGCAATGTAGCCAAATTTAAGGAAGGAGAGAGTAGACATTTCAGTAACTTTTGTTTTTACCCAGTTGCATTACATTCGTGTCAGGGAGACTAGCCCTTCCCTATCATGTTTTAGGCCATGGAACAAGAAGTATAAGACTTGAAGGAGGGATTATTAGGTATAATAGGTTTATTTTCGCTGCTGATGAGATGAGAGGGGGTACAAATAAATTACTTTGCCGTAGTTTCCGTAAAACCCGGTTGCTATATGAACATTTTTGTTTGGAGGGAGCAAAAGTTTTGGGTACCGTTTAGTTCAAGCACAGTACATCGGCCGCTTAAAGGGTTAAGGTCCAGATACCTAGAACATAAAACAAAATCTAAACAGCGGCTTTGGAAAATTGTCTGCTTGAATTTTTGTACACCTAGAAAAGTCTGAAAATCAAAATGACGGCGTTTTTTTAATTGTTTTAATTGGAGGTTTAACGCCTACCGTCGCCCGTCCCTAATTTAAGGCCACTGGTTCGAGGGAAAGGAGAGAGCCAGTGCCGTAATACAAACACAACATCCATGCCTCAAGGGATTCGAACCCGGACCCTTTTCGGACGAATGATCAGAAGCCATCGCTTAGACCACTGCACCACCGGGGCAGCGATGTCGGCTCCTGCCTGCCTGAATTTTTTCTCGAATCGTTTGACCACTTCTAAATTACTTTAGAGAGCTGAAAATCAGTATGCTGATTAGGTCCGGATACCAAGAAAAGTCAGAAAACCGGAAAAATAAAAATAGCGGATTTGGAACATCGTCTGCCTAAATTTTTAGCTAATTGTTTGACCAATGCTAAATGGCCAAGAGATTTCAAAATCGGCATGCTGATAGGTCTTAAGGTTCGGGTACCCAGAAAAGTCCGAAAACTAAAAGATAAAAAAATATCAAAACGGCGACTTTGGAACATTGCTTGAATTTTTGTACACCTAGGAAAGTCTGAAAACTGAAAATTCAAAGGTGTGGCTTAGCTTTTTTCTTATTCAAATGCTGTTACGGTTAAACATAGTTGTGCCAGAACCGTCGAAATGCTGTAAAATTTCCATTAAACTTTGATTTAAAATTAAGGGATGCCAAAGCATGATCCTTTTTTGTCAAACTGTATGTGTTTATGTCAGGGCCCTGTTTTAAATCGTAAAATAATACAGAACTTAAATAATTTTTCTTTCGTTAAGTTACAAATCCTTTCTATGAATTTATGTTCAAAAAATGAGTTCATAGATTCTCCGTCCAAAGAAATAAAGCACTATTTAGCTTTAAAAAATAATTATATATATAAAATTATTTTTGAAAGTTTAAATTTGCTTTATTCAATCTGTTGTATCTAGCACGAGCCAACGAGCTTGTAATATATCCCGAGGTGACAGACCTATTTTGTTGCTCCCAACCATGTGAAAAAATTATACTTGTTATGTGAAGAATACCCTGTTATTCCATTTATTCAAAATGGTTTTCGTGTCAAACACTCCACAGTGCACCAGCTCTCGAGAGTTACTGAAAAATGTGCAGAAGGAATATTCCTGGATGTAGCTAAGGCTTTTGATAAATGTCCACAGGAGGCAATTATCTAGAAAGTAATAGCACATGACTTCCCACCTTGCCTTGGATTATTCATGTAATCAAGTCATATCTTGAAAACAGAACTTTTTGTGTAAAAATTAATGGGAAGAAATCTTCAAAAAAAAAAATTGAAGCTGGAGTTCTGCAAGGCAGTGTACTTGCACCTACGCTATACTCTATTTTTACGTCAGATTTTCCAAGTTTTAACGACAAGAGTCTGACTACAGCACTTTATGCTGACGACACTGCACTGGCCTATACTTCCATCTGAAAATCGGCATGCTGATACGTCTTCAGATCCGGATACTAAGAAAAGTCAGAAAACCGGAAAAATAAAAATGGCGGATTTGGAACATCGTCTGCCTGAATTTTTAGCTAATTGTTTGACCAATGCTAAATGGCCAAGAGATTTCAAAATTGGCATGCTGATAGGTCTTAAGGTTCGGGTACCCAGAAAAGTCCGAAAACTAAAAGAAAAAAAAAATGTATCAAAACGGCGGCTTTGGAACATAGCTGGAATTTTTGTACACCTAGGAAAGTCTGAAAACTGAAAATTCAAAGGTGTGGCTTAGCTTTTTTCCTATTCAAATGCTGTTACGGTTAAACATAATTGTGCCAGGACCGTCGAAATGCTGTAAAATTTCCATCAAACTTTGATTTAAAATTAAGGGATGCCAAAGCATGATCCTTTTTTGTCAAAATGTATGTGTTTATGTCAGGGCCCTGTTTTAAAACGTAAAATAATACAGAACTTAAATAATTTTTCTTTCGTTAAATTACAAATCCTTTCTATGAATTTATGCTCAAAAAATGAGTTCATAGATTCTCCGTCCAAAGAAATAAAGCACTATTTAGCTTTAAAAAATAATTATATATATAAAATCACTTTTAGAAAGTTTGAATTGCTTTATTCTGGCTGTAGTATCTAGCACGAGCCAACGAGCTTGTAATATATCCTGAGGTGACCGAATCTTAGAAAAAATTATACTTGTTAGGATGTAACAGTTCTGTGAAGAATACCCTGTTATTCCAGTTATTCAAAAAGGTTTTCGTGACAAACACTCCACAGTGCACCAGCTCTCGAGAGGTACTGAAAAATGTGCAGAAGGAATAATGAATAAGAAGCACGCAGCTGCAAGGCTTTTGATAAATGTCCACAGGAGGCAATTATCTAGAAAGTAATAGCACATGACTTCCCACCTTGGATTATTCATATAATCAAGTCATATCTTGAAAACAGAACTTTTTGTGTAAAAATTAATGGGAAGAAATCTTCAAAAAAAAAAAAAAAAAAAAAAAATTGAAGCTGGTGTTCTACAAGGCAGGGTACTTGCTCCTACGCTGTACTCTATTTTTACGTAGGATTTTCCAAGTTTTAACGACAAGAATCTGACTACAGCACTTTATGCTGACGACACTGCACTGGCCTATACTTCCATCTGAAAATCGGCATGCTGATACGTCTTCAGGTCCGGATACTAAGAAAAGTCAGAAAACCGGAAAAATAAAAATGGCGTATTTGCAACATCGTCTGCCTGAATTTTTAGCTAATTGTTTGACCAATAATAAATGGCCAAGAGATTTCAAAATTGGCATGCTGATAGGTCTTAAGGTCCGGGTACCCAGAAAAGTCCGAAAACTAAAAGAAAAAAATGTATCAAAACGGCGGCTTTGGAACATTGCCGGAATTTTTTTACACCTAGGAAAGTCTGAAAACTGAAAATTCAAAGGTGTGGCTTAGCTTTTTTTCCTTTTCAAATGCTGTTACGGTTAAACATAATTGTGCCAGAACCGTCGAAATGCTGTAAAACTTTCATTAAACTTTGATTTAAAATTAAGGGATGCCGAAGCATGATCCTTTTTTGTCAAACTGTATGCGTTTGTGTCAGGGCCCTGTTTTAAATCGTAAAAGAATACAGAACTTAAATTCCTTTTTCTGAATTTATGTTCAAAAAATGATTTCATAGATTCTCCGTCTAGAGAAAAAAGCACTATTCAGCTTAAAAAAAAGTTATATATTCAAAATCATTCCAATAAAGTAAATCACAGCATCTCTGAAAGATCAGCCCAGGTTCGTGTGATGCAAAGTGCATCTCCTTGTGATGCTGTCTCAATCTCCCTTCTCCGAGCACCACCTATCGGAAAGGCCTATCCCTAAAAAGGGGTTTTGCAGGTGAAATGTGCTCGGGTCCGGCGGATGAAATACATAAAATTTTGAGTGCAAAGACATAAGGACGTGTAACACAAAAAAGAAAAAAAAAGTTACGAAAGATTTTTTTTTTTTAATAGAAACTAGGGACATGCGTCCTTATTTTGCAAGTTGCTCTAAGCCTAACCTCGCTTTCACTGCATCGAGCAGTTTCCCCTCAGTTTGGGCTGGAAGATGTGGATCGAGGAAAGATCCATGGTGTACAAAGCAATCCCAATAGGACCACCGTGTAGTGCCATGCCTAATCCCGTGACATCTTGAAGACAACCAAAACAAGAGGATAGTTAATATTGGAAAGCCTATCATTTATTGAAATGCAGAAAAGTCAAACAAAATTTCTCTTACCTGTTAGGCTTGGAAGAGTGCAATCCCCCTCCATCATATCATTAATGGAGAGGGAGAACATTCCCCATCACTGTATTCTTTTAAGGTCCTTTAATAAGGTTTTTTTTACTCAATATTTGTTGCTTGTTGCTAAGTTTTTTTTTTTTTTTAAATAATGTTTTGTTTTGTTTTTCAAGAAAAATGAAATCATAGACTTTCACTATTTTAGAATCTCATATGAACATTTGGTTCATCAGTGTTTTTGTTGATATAACGCAAATTCTTGTGTACTAACCATTTCTTCCCAAAGGATCTTTTACTCAGTCACTTCTTATAATATCTCTAATTTCACGTAGTGTGGCAAGTTTGATGCCATTTATTGTTTTGATTTTTTGACCGTATTTTTTCGCGTTTCGTTTTTTCCAAATTTGAAATTTAGTCAGAGCAATACTGACATTAACAGCATTATCAATATATTTTTTTTTCTTGATTGAGGTATGGTACAAGATGTTTTCGGTGTCAAGATGTTCTGCGCGCGTCTTATATAGCCAGAGGTACCGCATCACGTGACAGACGATATAGTAGTTTTATCAAAGAATATCTATATTCTTTGGTTGTATCATCTCACATCATGTGGCATAGGTAACTACCGTGAACGGCAAAACATTTTTCGAGCTGGATTATCATTTATTCCGTAGAAAAAGAAAACAGAAAGTAAGAACATGCGGTTTTTGTTCTAATGAAAAGATAGGCACATCGGTGGGTAGCATCGATAGGTGGAAATTTTCGATGTATCGGTGAAAAGATCAGATCAGATCATATGTAGAAGATTTTAGGGTGTGTCTGAACCCCAGGTCACAAAACAACCCTTAGAAATAGGAAGCTAGGAGATTTGGGTTAGAGTGCCAGATAGGAAAGTGAGATAGAACGGGGGAGGAAGACGCCCTTATTTATTACCGAGGGGTGACGGCTTAACGTGTCCATCAGACGCACGTCACATATTTAGTGGTTCGAGGGCTCGCACCTGCCGTGATCAAGCCTGAGTTTCTTCCGTGGCATTCGTGAAAGCTGACCACTAGGCCATCAGAGGCCTGAAGGAGCTCCAGACTCGTAAGGGGTCATAACAATGGGGGGCCATCTTTCCACCCATCGCTATGTTTCATGCGAACGAGAACCGTACCCAGTTCCGTGGAGGAAGTCCAATAACTCTGGGCAGTGGCGGATATAGATACTTTTTTATTTTTTTTTATTTTGCTTATTCTGGATGGGGGAGGAAAAGTTAAAGCATTTGAAATCCCCCAGTACCAAATAAAAGTTAAAGGAAATTAAAAGATATAAAAGCATATTTCAAATGTAAGTTGATGTATTTTTTATTAAATTAAGGCTTTTTTTTCTAATTTAAGTCACATTTTAACCAAAACATTTGTCCCTCCGTCTCTAAATGCGCCAGTGACTCAAAGGATTTGGAGAAAATACATGCGGTTGTGTCCAGATCACCTGACTTCTTTCGGAGCACAATCTCGCCGTATACTTGCAATGGCACTCACACTTGCCTAAAGAAGGAGAATCTTGCCGTATTCATGCAAAGCAACACATCATGGCTGTTCAATTTTCGGCAAATGTGTACTTTAGCGTCCTAATTTATTTCGTCGGTAAAATTTAATTGTGTGGGAAAAGCCTACATACAATTTTTAAGCATGAAAAATAATGGGGAAAGGTGAAAAGATATAGTATTTTTACATGAAAGGAAATATTTTTTCCGAAGATCTTACCTTGGTGTGCGAAATTTCCGAAGAGTACGTGCGGCAGGCCTAAGATGACGGAGCGGCGACGGCGTGAAGGTTGAGTCTGGTGAATGGAAGCATCGTTGAGAATGGCAAGTCACGCGCGGAGGAATACACAAAGAAGCGGTTCAACAGTAGGTAGTCATCGAAGCCAGTTGTAGGAATACGCTGAAGGAAAGAGGTCGGGTTTATGCTGCATTGTAATATCATTTTTTCAAGGGTAATTTTGCGAAATCGTAAGTAGAAAATTGTAGATAATTGCCAAAAAGGCTTAAAATTTCATAATCCCATAGTACGATTCCTGAATTTATCAGAAACAGGGGCGGATTTCCGGCTAGGCGCGCCTAGGGCCTCGCTGTTTGAGGGGCCCCGAAAACATATAATTGGATTTTCAGTTTTGGTTTTCACTGACCGAAGCAAATCAATCCTTAGAGCGACTACTTTGTATTGTCAATTGATATTTTACTTTCTCATATTAATAATAACATATTTTTTCTTGCTGTTGCTGATATTCCGAATTTTCGAGTTCTTATCAATGTACTTATTTTGAAAGGGACGGTTAAAATAATTTTGAGTTCCCTTTAGTGGTTGGTAAAGAAGGTATTCACACTTTCTACACTTTTCATTGTTTAAAGCGAATTCTTATCCGGCCTGCTGTGCTATAAATTGCTTCCAGCCAAGGGAACACATCTGTGTTGGAAACTTCCCACCTTCTTCCGAGTTGCGATGAGGAGTACTTGTAAAAACTTTCCTGATGATCGGACATGTTTATTGTAATTGTTTTTTTCCCTTCGTGGTAGGATAATCAATGAAGAAAGGAATATTCTTCGTAGGATAATTCTTCTTAGGACAATCAAGTTCTTTCTCGGACCTAATCCCTCTAAACCATCTTAAACGAAAAGAGTTATTAATAGTTACGCTGAAAAAATAAAGAAATTTGAGAATATCACACTATCTTATTTAATAGTGTTAAAAGTAATTTATATTGTATTGCAACAACGTTTTCTCATTACTTTCTGCTCCCTTGGTTCAATACTGATAATTATCAGGTATTCTCACCTTTTCTATTCCTTAAATCGATTTAAAACTAGCTTTTGAAAAAGAAATAAAAAGTTTCAATGATACTCTTACTCAAAAACCTGCAGTCCCTACTTTTCCATTTTCAAACCGGACTTTTGCATTTAATTTGTATGCTTCTATTTCTTATAACTGCAGTGCAGATATAAATGGGCTACGGGTATTTAAAGTGCCAAACCTAACATCCATTGATTCCCTATTAGCCTCAAAATTCTGTTTATGATACCTGCAGTGCATGAAGTATATAGGATATTAAAAGTGCGAAACTTAATATCCATTGATTTCCTATTAGCCGCAAAAATAATTTTTGAGATATTGCTGAAATCAAAAAGTTGGACGTGCACGGACAGACAAAATTATTACACTAGCACTGTTTCTTACAGAACATTCTAATAATAGGAAGCGATGGCATTTTAAAAAAGTGTAAAAATCTTTTTCTTGACTCCTCCCCCCCCTTTTTTTGTTAATCTGACGGATGAAAATTTCTGGAGGCATAAGAAGGGGAGGGGCCCAAAAGATCTAAAGTCTCCTCTGATCAGAAAATCATTTATTTTTAACAACATCCGTTTCACGAGGGAAAAAAAGGAAACGAACGCTGGACGGAATAACAGCAGAACTACAAATGTGGTGCTTGAAGAAATCACCGACCCCTTAACATCTCCGAAACCATAACCAAAACTTAGGGTCAACCGGAACCAAAGCTTCTTACTCAAAACGTCTGCCGCGCATTATATCATTTACATTCCTTCATTTAATTACATTCCCAGACATTTTTAAAATAAAAAAAAAACATTTAGCACATTTCTTTATTAATAATTAATGAAACATTTCTGAACCACTACTTTTTGCACACGATTACACGACGCATCACAATCCTCCTACATATACACCCCACTCTTGTATTCTTCCGCGCATCCACTAACAACTGTTACTACCTTCCGACGCAGGTACCCTTCACGTCGTCGCCGTTAGCATCGCTTTTGCCTCTCGAACCAACTGCTGCAAACCATCGTATTCGCACGCAAGTTCTTCGGAAAATATTTTTCCTTTCATGTAAAAATACTATATTTTTTCACCTTTCCCCATTATTTTGCTTGCTTAAAACATTGTACGTAGCACTTTTCCCACACAGTTAAATTTTTCCGACGAAATAATTTAGGTCACTAAAGTACACATTTACCCAATTTTCCGCCAGTTCCCAACGCAGGGTAATATCACTATACACACGAAATACAGTAGTACACATTAAGGCTGCTATGTTTTCCGCGTGTGGAGGTCACATAATAAGGTGGGTAATTTATGCCAAGTGACACAGTACGGCTGTTCTGTCTTTTGTGCGTACCCAGAAGCTGGAATTTCACCGTATTTATCGAAAGAAAGACATTATATTATGGCTCTATGCCATCTACCACGCGTACCCAACCGTAGCATACGAGGCTGCTATTGTTGCAATTATATTCTTCTTTCTTTTGAATCATAATGGCCGCAGATATGAGGATCTGTTTGTGGGTTCTTTGGGATGTCAGATGTTTTATATAAACCCATTCGGGTTCCGTATTATTATCCATGCAGTATTGAATCATAGCTGTTTTTTCATGCCAATCCATGATTGAAGAGACAAAATAATATAATTGTAATAATAACAGTCCATATGACCTATCATATGCATGGAGATTCCTGGTTGACCAACAAAAATAAACGAAAAAGAAAAGCAAAAAATGGCAGGGAAAACCAGCTTGACTCATGCGTAAGAACACCAACAGATGGCGCGCAAGACGACATGCGCAATAATGATGATGACGTAACAGTAGGGCGTGGCTTGGCAAGCGATCAACCTGGCGCATCTTTGCATAGCGTAGATGACTAGGGACCACTGTCAAAGACTACGGCGTCGGTAGTTGAAACGTGTAAGGACTGACTGGAATTAAATTATATTCAAAATTTTTATTAGAATTTTAAAGTACTTTTCATTCCTTTGTTGGTTTCATAACGTTTTTATCAAATATAGGACATAGTTTTGTCCAGTTTACATCAATATGATCGAATCGGCAATATTTACCGCATAAACGACGATCACCCTGGCGAAATCCAAGAAAAAAAACCGAAGGTGAGGTTTATTTAGCATTTCAGCTTTTTTATTATTGTTGTATAAAGTTTTCTAAGAAGACCCCCAAGCACAACTTCGCACACAACCTTCTAAGGTCGCAGACATAAATTCTAACGTGACAAACAGAAAATTTTAAAAGAAAACAATGTGTTCTTCAGAATTTACTATTAACATTTTACCACGTAATTCGGCAACGGCCTTAACAGCTTACGCAAAATTTAAAAAGAGGATTGTTGTCTCATCCCATCTCGAGTCGGATTCCTCAGGGACCCCGATGCTTGTTGTTAATGATGTTGCCTGTTCTGTGTTTTGTCGAACCAAATTTGAACTGGATCCTATCAGGTTGTAACATTACCGTTGAAGACAAAAGACTTTTGGTGATAGGCCAGTGGGCTTTAGGGACGATTTCAGCCGTTAGATGGCACTGCGTTCCAAGGTATAAACACTCAGTTTCTGCGTTGTTTGAATTGCAGGATTGTGTATGTTCGTCGTTTTTTCTTGTTTCTTTTTAAAAAACCTTCTAGTTTTAAAACCAAACTGTTGTTTTCACAACAAAATCCAACCCATTTTCAAAATGGTTTACTGCTGTGTGCTGATGTGCACATCTTCTAAGAAGAAAAACGTGGGATTTTCATTCCCTCAAATCAGAACCTAAAGCAACTGTTGTTGAAAAAAATATCTCGTCAGGATTTTACTCCAAATGACAAGTTACCTTCAACTGTAGTTTGTGGTAAGCATTTTCATTCTGATAATTACGTACCTAATCCAATTTTAGAAAAAAACCTCAGCTACATAAACTGATATTAAGTAAAATAGTAGGTAAATGTGTAGATTTGCGTTTTAAATTATTTCGTCGGAAAAATATTAGTACTTCGGAAAAAAGCGACGTACAGGTTTTAGATTGGGAAAATAACGGCAAATGGTGCAGAAATTTTCTGTTTCAAATGTCTTTTAAAGATTTTTATTGTAACATTTACCTGTACGTTCGATGCATTAGGCCTACTGCAGCGTCTCTTCACAGCATCGAACTTGCAGGTAAATGTTACGATAAAAATCTTTAAAAAACATTTAAAATACAAAATTTCTGCACCATTTGCCATTAATTTTCATACTCTAAAATCTGTACGTCGCACTTTTTCCAGGTGCTAATATTTTTCCGACGAAATAATTTAAGACGCTAATCTACACATTTACCAAAAGATCATTGAAGAATAAAGGAGGAATGAGATTTACACATGAAGCACACCAGTTCCTACAGAAAAATTCTCTTGCCCAAGTACTACGAATTCAGAATACAAATATCCATCTTTTAATGTGAAAGTGAATATAAATAAAATCTCAAATGTAAATAATGATACGGAATCAGTTTGTTGTTGCGAACAATGTCAATAGATTGCGCTGCATTCCAACTCATCTTTTCTGTCCTCGCTGTTTTTGCTTAATGTTACAGCCTGATAGGATCGAGTTCAGCCTTGGTCGTACCTAGAGTCACTCAATATCGCCGCATTCTAACAATGCTGCACATAATGTCTGTTTCATCTTCCGCACATTATCAGCGCATGGCAATATGACCATATCCTAGTAATACTACACACTACGGATGTTCTATCTGTGTCTGCCTATCACAGGGCGTCTTCCTAATCACATGATTGGTAACATGGTACGATAGACACTTTGCCAACCATTCACGTCATGAAGCACGAGGTTACCCGCAATAAATATAGTGTGTTCATAGGTGATGTCTGTTAAGCTCATTTAAATATCAATCACTGAAGTATATATTTTAGAAGATATGGTATTAAAATATCAAATTATTGGTTTACTTTTCAGCAATTACAGGTGTTTATTTTTTGCAGTATAATCTTACAAACAATTAGTAATTATATTTATTAAAGATTTTATTTTCATGTAATGTACGAAAGTTTACTGAAATGAATGGTATTCGTCCGCGACCTTGTTCATTGTTGCACGAGACTGCGGGCTTGTTACATCAAGAGAAAAGAGCGAATGCAGTCACCAATGACGTTATCCGGACCACCTTCCTTGTTCATAAAGACCTTGGAGGAGTCTTTTGGCAGGTAGTGATTGGTTGTAAGTCCGACCAGTGCCGCGCTATTTTAAACGCCAGAGTTTGATCCCTACGAAGTGAAAGCTGCAGTTTCTGATTACGCAGGCACAAGACCGAAATCATGGAGTGAGCACTTCAACAAGATAACGAAAGTAAGTTAAGAGAATTCACAGAATTTGTCATTTTCATGTAGGACTTTCGTCCACAGGTAGTAGAGCTTAGGTCCCAGCCACCTACAGCGAGATCGCCTTTTGGGCAGGACACAGAAACGTAAGGAATGAGTGAGCAAGTCTAGAGACTTTTGACAGAACAGTTTGTAGTGATATTAGAGTACAGTAGATGGCGCCACCGTACAAGCCTGGGGGCCGTCACTTTATGTGCTCGTCCGATATTCAGCGATTGTCAGTAACTCATACAATCTCTGAAAGATCAGCCCAGGCTAGAACCTTGGGCCCCAGCATCGATAGTCTGAAACACTAACCACTAAGCCATCTGCGGCTTTCAAGTTAGTTAAAAATTTAAGCAGTTGATATTTATATTAATTTACATAACTTCGGAAGTTAACAGAAAAGTAACCAAAGCTCTTATGGAAACAGCAACAAAATTAGCTGGGTCTAAGAACAAGTTGCATGTATCAGGAAAAACCAAAATGTTGATGCAAAAAAGAAGAGAGATGAGGACAACTAAAGAAGATGTGACTTCCAAAGTGGAATATATAGAGCTATGCAAGACAGCACGAAAAAGTATCACTGAAGACGTAAGGAAATTCAACTGTGAGCTAGTGAGGAAAGCAATTGAAAACAACCAAAGCCTAAAGATAGCAAAGGGACATCTCAGTAAGGGAAGAAAACAGATTATGGCTCTGAGAAAAGAAGATGGTTCTATAACAAGAAATAGAGGTGAAATTTTGACAAGAGTGAAAGATTTCTACTCCAAATTATATGAAAGGGATGATACATGTACTCCAGACATCATGAAAGGTACCAGAGTTCTTCCAGTCCTCCCAGCAGAAGTTGCACATGCAATCAAGAACATGAAGCGGGGGAAAGCTCCAGGAGAAGATGGAATTACTATAGACATCATACAAGAAGCAAGTGGAGAAATTGAAACAGTACTCGCCCAAATTTTCACTCGATGCCTTAATGAAGGGAAGATTCCTGAGGATTGGAACAATGCTACAATGATCCTGCTACATAAAAAAGGTGACATTGAGGATCTCAGGAACTACAGACCTATCAGCCTCCTATCAGTGGTTTATAAAATCTTCACTAAAGTTCTTTCACACCGCTTGAAGGTAACACTGGACATGGCTCAACCGAGAGAACAAGCTGGATTCAGGAGTGGCTACAGCACAATAGATCATATCCACGTACTGAGAGAACTAATTGAAAGAGCGAGGGAATATGAACTTCCATTGTGCATGGCTTTTATCGATTATGAAAAAGCCTTTGATTCGGTGAAACCATCAGCAGTTACCACGGCTCTGAAATCCTGCGGTATTGAAGATGCATACATTAATATTATTAATAACATCTATGAAAATGCAAGTGCAAAGATTCGGCTGTTTGAAAATACAACACACATAAAAATTGGAAAGGGAGTGAGACAAGGTGACACCATATCTCCGAAGCTCTTTAATGCCACATTGGAAAATGTCTTTCAATCACTGAACTGGGAAAACAAAGGGATAAAGATTAATGGAGATTATCTAACCCACCTTCGTTTTGCTGATGACGTAGTCATTTTTGCAACTACCCCATCAGAGCTGCAGAGTATGATCCAGGAACTTGCTGACAAGAGTAAAGAAGTGGGATTAAAAATGAACTTTCAGAAGACAAAAGTGATGTTCAATGCTTTTACAAGAAATGAAGATTTATCGATTGATGGAGAAAAACTGGAGATAACAGATACGTATGTTTATCTTGGACAGCAGATATCAAGTGAGGGTCACATTGATGAAGAAATTAATCGGCGTACAAAACTTGCCTGGAGAGCTTTTGGAAGAAACAGCATAATTTTCAAGAGCAATATGCCATTATGTCTTAAAAGAAAAGTGTTTGATCAATGCATCCTTCCAGTGCTTACGTATGGTGCAGAGACGTGGACCTTAACTAAAAGAGACATACAAAGGCTGCAGACAACTCAAAGTAGCATGGAGAGGTGCATGCTTGGTATAACCAGGAGAGATAAGAAGAGGAACTCGTGGATCCGAAAAATGACAAGAGTGGAAGACATCATGATCAGAGTTAAATCCCTGAAATGGCAATGGGCTGGACATACTGCCAGAAGGACAGACCATAGATGGACAGCCGAAATTTTAGATTGGATTCCAAGGGACAGGAAAAGACCCAGAAAAAGACCACATGGGAGATGGGTGGATGAAATTCGTAAATATGCGGGAGTGACATGGAGGAGACTGGCACAAGACAGACCGTTGTGGAGGAAACTTGGGGAGACCTTCGTCCAGCAGTGGATTGATAATGGTTGACAATGATGATGATGATGATGACATAACTTATTTTTTTAACTATTTTCCGGTTACCATTTCCAAATGTAATTATCACTTTGTTTTTTCGCAAACAGATGTTAATCTTCCATAGAGACACATGGCGACAATTTGGGCCCAAAGATCTCAACAGAACGGCACGGTACTTCTTCCGAATAAAGGTCGTTCCAGACCGCGGATGTAGCGCCATCTAGTAGGTGAATGTACAGTTCACCGGTGACACGTTTTATCCAATGTTCGTTTCGTATCCAACAGATGTCGCACTGTGCCCGAAAGTACTTTGCTTACTGACAGATTAAGTTCATTTATTACATAACGTCTGCCCGTTAATTTTGTAAGCATCACAGTGATTTTACCTTTTCCTCCCAATAATATACACATACTGAACGTGTAACAAAACTCGATAAATAGTATTTATAAAGTATCTTTTAGAACTCCATGAATATTATTTCATCATCATTATCAAATATCTGCTGGACGAAGCCGCTTCCACAACGGTCGGTCTTGTGCCAGTCTCTTCCATGTTGCTAACACATACTTTCGAATTTCATCCAAGTATCTTTTAGAACTCCATGAATATTATTTCATCATCATTATCAAATATCTGCTGGCTCCAAGCCGCTTCCACAACGGTCGGTCTTGTGCCAGTCTCCTCCATGTTGCTCCCGCATACTTTCGAATTTCATCCACCTATCTTCCATGTAGTCTTCTCCTGTCGCTTGGAATCCAATCTAAAATTTCGACTGTCCATCGATGGTCTGTCCTTCTGGCAATTTGTCCAGCCCATTGTCATTTCAGGGATTTTACTCTGATCATGATGTCTTCCACTCTTGTCATTTTTCGGATCCACGAGTTCCTCTTCTTATCTCTCCTGGTTATACCAAGCATGCACCTCTCCATGCTTGTTTGAGTTGTCTGCGGCCTTTGTATGTCTTTTTTAGTTAAGGTCCAGTCAAGGAAATTCTCTATTGAGCAAATGGCAAGTCAGTTAAATGGAATCAGTATTATTGATGAGGATTTGAAAAAAATGGGGAAAGATAGGATAGTGAGGAAATGGAGATTTGGTCAGGTGAAAAGGAAGGAGAAAATTGTGTGGATGAGAATGGAATTTTTCAAGGGTAATGGTTTCCAACTTGAAGTTGATAATGGTTTTGAAAATGTAAAAATTGATGTCACTAGTGTATGTAATGTTAGTGATGATTATGTTTGTATTGTCGAGGAGATTTGTACTCCCATTTCCTCAAAAAATGATGATGTCGAGAATTTTGGCGCAGTCGACACGACAGAAATGATGAAGTCCTGAATTTTGATACAGTGGAGCCCGCTATGGATATGTTCCCGGGGTGATCCAACGACTCCGGTGGTTGGATTGAGTGGGGATGAGTTCACGGGCTCTTCTGCAAGTGGGCAGGAAACTTGCATCCCCTAGCGGAGCTGTGGAGGGTCAGCAGGGGCCCCGGACTCCCGATGGGGAATCTGGGACGGCTTCCCTACCCCTCCTGAGCACGCCAAAGGACAAAGGAGTCCGAGGAGGGTCTCCGCAGTGAAGCAAGGCTTGAGACCGTTCCGCAAACTGGGGACACCGCGGTAAAGCCGGAGGGGGTGGGGGAGGCCGCTGGGTGAGGCCGGCACTCTGTCGAAGAGCACGCGCGTGCCGGCGATGGGAGTTGGAAGGCCATTCAGCACTCCGATACTATAGGCGATAGTAGATTCTATTGTAGGTAATCCGATCTTTCTTCGGATTCTGACGAAGAACAGTTGGCCGAGCAGATGACCGAATAATCGAGGGCCAGTCTGAAGTGTCGGGGAAGGCAGCTGACGCAGATCAACGTTGATGCGGCGAAGGATCTCGCCAAGTTTGCCAAGACGGGATTCGACGGAATGGGGCACACCATTCCGACGGTTGCCGGACATAAAACCCGGCGACAGAGAAAAAATGTGGGTAGGAAGGAGACGGAGGGCCGCAATAGATCAAGATTAATACAGACATTTAACGTGGACCAAGAACATCAAACAATGATCTTCGCTCTTTCCACGTTTATAAGTGAGTCACGGAAAAATTCTCATTGGCCGCCACCGGGAGTCGAACCCAGGGTCTTCCAGTTACGCGCCGGATATGCTTCCGCTACACCACAGCGGCCTGGAATTCCCCCAGACTCACAAGCATATCCGGCGCGTAACTGGAAGTCCCTGGGATCGACTCCCGGTGGCGGCCAATGAGAATTTTTCCGTGACTCACTTATAAGCGTGGAAAGAGCGAAGATCATTGTTTGATGTTCCTGGTATACGTTAAATGTCTGTATTAATTATTCATTCGCGTTCTAATTATTTCTTTTGTTGCTGCTTACCATCTTTGGTGAATCCCCAGCATTGTGTAGGGCTCCAAGAAGCAACCTGCCAAATTGGCTTGGCAGTTAGCGTGTGTGAGTCTGGAGGAATTCGAGGCCGCTGTGGTGTAGCGGAACCATATCCGGCGGGTAACTGGAAGACCCTGGGTTCGACTCCCGGTGGCGGCCAATGAGAATTTTTCCGTGACTCACTTATAAACTTGGAAAGATCGAAGATCATTGTTTGATGTATAGATCAAGATCTTGAAGATGAGTTGCTGTTTTGGAAAGGTTCCTCTCCCTCGGTTTTTGAATTTTGTTGTTTGTTTCATTTGGCGTTATATGTTAACACTCTACTTCGTTTCTCGCATTAGAGTAAGTATGGCCTGTGACGTACCTGCCAGCAGGACGCACACGACATAAAGGCAGATAGGAATCAGAATAATCGTCTGCGTAGCTCAGTTGGTAGAGCGACTTGTTCCGGAATAAGCGG
The DNA here is from genome assembly GCA_039090855.1 of Macrothele yani. Taxonomy (NCBI): domain Eukaryota; kingdom Metazoa; phylum Arthropoda; class Arachnida; order Araneae; family Macrothelidae; genus Macrothele; species Macrothele yani. The sequence goes on along the minus strand of CM077032.1, from coordinate 72,922,844 downwards.
CCTCGGGTTCGAATCCCGGCGTAGACCAAAAATGACGGAGAAATTTATTCGTTATAATGGCGCCCAAACTATCCGGATGACCTGACCGTTCAAAATCTCGCATTGGTGTGATGTTATTTACACACCGCGAGACAGGAAAAATCAGAGAATTCCTTCTCCAGCGCTTCGAAAAATAAAAATGTGTGATGTTGCACTCCACACAGCAGATTGACTGGGAGTTCTCAAGTGCACGTTCTACAGTGGATGGCTGCCTGCAACGATTCATGGTCACGGCTGACCCGTGGGCCATGCCCCGGCCCTCTTTCGGGGGGAGATGTGACGTACCTGCCAGCAGGACGCACACGACATAAAGGCAGATAGGAATCAGAATAATCGTCTGCGTAGCTCAGTTGGTAGAGCGACTTGTTCCGGAATAAGCGGCCTCGGGTTCGAATCCCGGCGTAGACCAAAAATGACGGAGAAATTTATTCGTTATAGGCCCCTAATTACCAAGGAACCGATCTGCGTATTGCTACGTTGAACGTTTACGGTCTCCGTACTGTCGAAAAACAGGAGTGGCTGGCGGTCTACTTCAGGGAGTCAGGTGTTGATTTTCTGCTGGTGCAAGAAACTCACCACAAAAGGCCGGAGCAGGTTTTTGCGTTCCGTAGGAACACCGGGCTGTAGCGTAGGTGCTCGCTTGGAGCGAATGATTTCACCTGGGTGGCCATCGTCTGTAAGCCGCAGTACGAGGGTAGCATCACGCAGATGCAGACTGATGGGGACGGTCGCGTGGTGGCTATTTCGGTTAATAGTGGATTGGTGTCCATTAAGATGGTGTGTGTTTACGTTACGGCAGAGGCGTCCCTTCGGATCGGTTTCCATGATCAGCTGATGTTCTTCCTTAGGGGTACCGAAGATTTCCTGGTCGTCGGTGGGGATTTCAACTCGGTTGTGGACAACCGTATCGACCAGTTGAATACTCACAGGTGCAGGTTGTCAGAGCCGTACAGAAAGGATCTTACGGATCTGATTAAGAACCAGTAACTCAAGGACTTGTGGAGGCAGCTGTTCCCGCAGGAGCCGGGGTTCACTTGGCACAGGAATTATTTGTCTTCGAGGATCGACATGCTGTTGGTCTCGGAGATGGACTGGGCTATGGGGGCCGAGGTCTTTAACCATAACTCACACACGTTGTTTATCTCTGATCACAGCGTTGTTGTGATGGATGTCTGCATGCCGGCACCAAGGAAGAGGAGAGCGATACTTTGGCGATTAAGCGTGTCAATGTTAGATGACGTTGAAGCGATGTCGCGCATCCGTTCCATCTTGGAGGCGGGTGCAGAGACGCTCACCGATGACGAGATCGGCGGTTGGGAGAGGGTGAAGGACGAGGTCCGGCGCACCTTGGTTGCTCGGGGTAAGGAGTTAGCTAGAGCTAAGTGGGGGAGTCTGGTTTTTCTGATGAACCTCCTGAACGCGTCTCTGAGGGGTAATGAGGACGGGTGTAACCTGGAAATCATTACCCAGATCAGGCATGTGGTTGCCGACTTTTATAGAGGCATCGGCTCTGAAGTTTAACTTTAAGGTGCGATTAGGTGTTTTGAGCAGGAATGGGATATTAACAATATTTACCGCAAGCGAGAATCACCAACGGTCCTAACGGAAACATTTGTTCCCGTAACGCAAGCAGTTCTACCCGAGTCTTCGGTGTTCTGATTGAAAGACCTTCGATACGATCGCCTGCTGGCGTTTCCATGGCAACACGAACGCGCGGGTGAAAAGTGAATAGGCCATTGCATTGGGCAACGGTTCGCTCAGAAAAGGGAAGACTTCGTACTACCTTAGTCACCCGCATGCTCCCGTCCGTAATAGCACGTTCTTTGCGAGAGTTGTTTCAGTTTGTGTGAAGTGTCAATGAATTAAAATAAGTGATATTATATGTTAAATTCGTGGCTTTGCTGGATTCGAACTGTTTTGATAAATTTTGTGAAAACTTTCCTGTCAGAAATTAACGCACTAAAATCAAAACATCTACTGTCAGAAATTAAAGCACTAAAATCAAAATATCTACTGTCGGAAATTAAAGCACTAAAATCAAAACATCTACTGTCAGAAATTAAAGCACTAAAATCAAAACATCTGTCAGAAATTAAAGCACTAAAATCAAAACATCTACTGTCAGAAATTAAACCACTAAAATCAAAACATCTGTCAGAAATTAAAGCACTAAAATCAAAACATCTACTGTGCAAAAATTAAAGCACTAAAATCAAAACATCTACTGTCGGAAATTAAAGCACTAAAATCAAAACACCTACTGTCGGAAATTAAAGCACTAAAATCCAAACATCTACTGTCAGAAATTAAAGCACTAAAATCAAAATATCTACTGTCGGAAATTAAAGCACTAAAATCAAAACATCTACTGTCAGAAATTAAAGCACTAAAATCAAAACATCTGTCAGAAATTAAAGCACTAAAATCAAAACATCTACTGTCAGAAATTAAACCACTAAAATCAAAACATCTGTCAGAAATTAAAGCACTAAAATCAAAACATCTACTGTCAAAAATTAAAGCACTAAAATCAAAACATCTACTGTCGGAAATTAAAGCACTAAAATCAAAACACCTACTGTCGGAAATTAAAGCACTAAAATCCAAACATCTACTGTCAGAAATTAAAGCACTAAAATCAAAATATCTACTGTCGGAAATTAAAGCACTAAAATCAATACATCTATTGTCAGAAATTAAAGCACTAAAATCAAAACATCTACTGTCAGAAATTAAAGCACTATATGCTTCAAATTTTGATACAGCTCGACTAAAAAATGAACTGAAGGTGTTTTCTTCCTTTGATGAATACAAAGAGAAATCAGTAAGAGACATTACGTGTTACATAAAGTTGAATAAATTGGACATACTGTTTAGTGAGGTGTGTAAATTGGCAGACCTAATATTAAAGTCACCATCAACAACTGCAACTGCCCAAAGAAGTTTTTCTGTATTAAAAAGAATCAAGATGTATCTTAGAGCCACACGAGGACATTTGAGCAAATTGGCTGTTTTGTCAAAAGAGAAAAACTTTCTTTGTAAATATGAAAAAGTACCCGGAAGAAACTTTTTTGTGAAAACGTAACATTCAAGTTCACACAAAAGGAGAGAAGAATGGAGTTCATATACAAATTCATGTTCGAATCCTAATCCTCATAATTATTTGGTTTCATGTTAGCAATAGCCTGTACCTAAAATTTAGAAAAAATGTTACTTCTATTACTCAACAACTGAAAAGCAAGCTTCGCGATAGAGGTGAAGACTCTCGATAGTTTGTTGGCAAAGTTTCTCGGGAGAAAATTTGTTTTCTGGGATGAAAAATTATTTTTGACAGGAATTGTTCTTACTTTTCCACATTGTCAGAAAGCTAAGCTCCGATAAACTTTGAAACTAATATTTTTTTCTTTTTTTTTGGTTAGGTGTCTAGGTGTCTAACGACCACCGTGAACAACACAATGAGCTGTAAACAGTCGCCCGTCCCTGATTTAGGGCCACTGGTTTCAGGGACCATTCCTCACACGATTCGAATCCGGACCCATCTCGGACGAATGGTCAGAAGCCAGCGCTTAGACCAGTGGGGCGGGGAATCTACGTTTTGACGATATGTTCCGGAAGTAAGTGAGCAAACGTCAGGGAAAAAAATATTTTTCCTGAAGATCGAGCTAATTCGCGGCTCCTTAATTCGCGTTTTGCCGCCCCGGTGGCGCAGTGGTCTAAGCGATGGCCTCTGATCACGCGTCCGAACGGGGTCCGGGTTCGAATCCCGGTGAGGCATGGATGTTGTGTTTGTCTTTTGGCACTGGCTCTCTCCCTTCCCTGGAACCAGTGACCCTAAATTAGAGACAAGCGACTGCTTATAGCCCATTGAGATGCTCACGGTGGTCGTTAAACCTCCAATCAAAAAAAAAAAAAAAATTCTCGTTTTCTGTTTGTGTTGTATGATTTTTTTTATGTTTCTATTCACAAAAGCTAAAGAAAAAAATTCTGCAGTGTTGTATGCAAATAATTTTTTCTATAATGTTTAGCAAAATCGTGGTAATAATTCGAGAGAAATAAAGTTTTGAGTGGGGCTGTTCCTAAATTGTTTTTTTTTTTTTCTAGGATCATTTAAAAGGACAGCAGCTGGATGCAGTCGTTTTAAATTATCCTTAAGATTTGACATACTGCCCAACATTTTGTAGTTCTTTCCGCAAAGGCTGCATGCTGCGTAGACCTCATTCTTAACAAAAGAAAAATAATGTTGCACAAAAGATATTTCACTGTAACCCTTTATTACTGATTACTTACGTTCAACAAAAAACTGTTTCAGCACCTGACGTACCTTTAAACTTCCAATACAAACAACAAGAGCAACGCTTTTGGCTTGGTCTTTATCTGACTGAAACGTACATTTTCGCTTTGAGCTTCACTGAAGAACAACAGAGTGCAAAAACCGCATACCCTCACCGTTTACTCTTTTGATTACAGTTAACTTTAGTTTTGCATTGTCATCATGCATTAATATGGCTGGGCTCAATGTTTTCGACACCAGTAGAAATGAGGTGAAAATGAGCGTTCCACTCATCAAAGCCATCGGTGGAAGCTAAATACACTGCTGGCCACCCAAAATGCAACACCAAGAAGGACACGAGATAGCAAAGCCAGATTTACTGGACACATAACAACAGATACAAAGATGAAACGATTAAGCTTACAGGCCCGTGCAACTTGCGGAACACGCAGACATCAATAGTTCGTGTGGCCCCCATGACTGGCAATAACGGCCGCTACATGCCGCGGCATCGAACGAAAGAGGCTTTGGATGTGGGCTTGGGATATGTCGGTCCAGGCTGCTTCCACACGTTGCCACAGTTCATCAGGCGTAGCCACGGGTGGTGCTTGCCGGGCTACTCGGTTGCCGATCAGCTACCAGACGAGTTCGATAGGCGACATATCGAGAGAACAGGCGTGTCACGGCAGCAGTGACACCTGGTGGGCCGTGAAGAATTGTTGCATGATGCCTGCCACGTGCGGGCGCGCATTGTCCTTTTGAAACGTGGCCGCTGGCAGGTCCTTCAGGTAAGGGAGGACTACAGGCTCCAAAACGTTGGAGATGTAGCGGTGGCTGTTGAGTGTACCGGCGATGCGCATCAGAGGGGTGCAGGTGTCATATCCAATTGCACTCCAAACGATCACGCCAGGCGACGGACCGGTATGGCGATGCATAATTTAGGCATCATGCAGTCTCTCGCCGCGGTGCCGCCACACGCGGATCTGACCATCGTGGTGTTGCAGGCAGAAGCGGAATTCGTCGGAGAAGACAATGTCGTGCCATTCCGTAGTCCAGGTGCGGCGTTCAACGGCCCACTTCGCTGCACTCGCCGGTGGTGTAACGTCAATGTTATCGGAGCAATGGGCGCCGTGCGACAAGTCTCCGCTCCTGCAGATGACATCGAACGGTACGTGCTGACATAGGTTGTTGAGCAACACACCTTAATTCCTGATCTAACGTTCGTGATGTGTCGGTGCGAGCCATGAATGCCCGCCGCACAAAATGCCGGTCCTCTCGTTCGGTGGTGTGCAGCGGCTGCGGCAATCGCTCACGTCGGTCCGTCCGTCCCTCCTGCACCCACCGAATCCATACTCGCCTCACTGTGGCTGGATGTCTCGGTACGATAAACCGCTGTCGGGATAAGCCCCTACTCGTCCTCTGTCGAACTCCGAAACGTGCTGGAATGACTGCCGTATTCTGCGACGAGGCACCAGGAAGCTTCCCACGCACTGGTCCGGCAGCACAACACACTTCCACTACTTACACCCCGCCTTCTGTGCACCCTTCTTATAGTGCTTCTCGGTGGCGTGCCGGGCGCACATGATTTGCATATGCCCTGCAATGCTAATCGTTTGCATGTCCTCTCGCGGGCGACGTATGCTGCGTATTTCAGGCCAATGGGATGCTTCCTTCTTGGTGTTGCATTCTGGGTGGCCAGGCCAGCTGTGTAGTTAACACCATTGTGATTTAAACTTGCAGCATTGAAAAACGTAAAACTACCGAAAGTTACAAAAAAAAAAAAAACTATGGATGTGCTGAGTTGGATAAAACTATCGATATAGCCATCGTTAGTACCTTTCAGCTCTACTTCGCGAGAGAAAAAAAAACACTACTGGCCTACTGGGGGAACGGGTGAGATAGACCAGGTCTCTGGCTCAAGAGACTTTAACCTGGAACTTTAAAGGTCCCAAGCCGAAGAGATAGCCCCATTCCAACACGAACTTTCGTGAAGTAAAAAGTCAGGAAGTTAGAATTTCAGCAATCAGAATGAATTTTCAGTCTTAAATAAATAGCAACATCACTACCCTTAAAAAAAAGGAGGGGAGGGGGTCCTAAATAAAAAAAAATTATACTCATTGCTGTAAAACTAAAATTTGTGTTTAATCTATTACTCCCAATTCTTTATTCTACGAAGCGTTTCTTCAAACTGAATATATTAAATTAATGATATAATTAAAATTGCACACATTTTTAGTAGGGTGATCTGGGATTTGGGCAAAACGTGATCATAAGCTGTGGGCAGCTTCATTTCTGTCCTTTGAACTAAGGACTGAACTCTTGTAACTCATGTGTACACTAACCACTCCTCTACTCTCTTCCGTTCCTTTACAGCTATTTCTCAAGAGCACGAGGCACATAAGGTAAAAAACTTCCAGACATCTTTAGTGGGGTGATCTGGGACTTAGGCAAGATGTGACATTACGCTGTGGGCGGCTTCATTTCTGTCCTTTGAAGGATTGAACTTTTGTAACTCATGTGTACACCAATCACTCCCCTACCCTTTACTGTTCCCTCATAGCTATTTCTCAAAGGCACGAGGCACATAAGTTTTCTATGTTTAAGAATACGCGCTCGGGAGTCCAGAGACAGAATAAAATCATTTCTGCATTTCTCACTACTAAAATTAGTGCCGATAGGCAAATTCAGGGTAAAAAAAGTGCCAGTATGAAATACTAGAGAGAAAGAAGTACCGGTATGGCATACCGGCGTGCAAGAGAAGTGTATGCCATACCGGTACTTCCTCACTGAGTATCATAACATTCGGCGGGATCTGTAGTAAAACGGGTCTGGTTTCACTTCGTTGACAACTCATTTTGTCGACGCCACTTCGTCGACAGGTACATTTCGTCGACAGGTACATTTCGTCGACACTGTAATGCAAACAGTCGATTCCTAAAATACAGAAAAAAAAGTTCAGAACCACCAAATTTGCCATACTATCTTATGATACTCTCTTAGACCGTACACGGTTTTTGGAATGGGTCGGGCCCGGGGTCAAGTGAGCCCCATACAAAATTTTCGTAAAATCTACAGTTTTCAATTTAGAACCACCAAATTTGGTATACTATCTCATGGCACTCTCTTAGACCGTACACAGTTTTTGGAAGAGGTCGACGTCCAGGGGGCCCCATACAAAATTTTCGTAAAATCTACAGTTTTCAATTCAGAACCACCAAATTTGGTATACTATCTCATGGTGCTCTAACTTAGACGGCAGATAGGGTATTGGAGTGCAGAATTGTGTTGCAGGTCTTAAGTAAAAAAATGAAAACTTTTGAGAAAATTTTGTATGGGGCTCCCTTTACCCTGGGCCCCGACCCCTTCCAAAAACCGTGTACGGTCTAAGTTAGAGTACCATGAGATAGTATACCAAATTTGGTGGTTCTAAATTGAAAGCTGTAGATTTTACGAAAATTTTGTATGGGCCCCCTCGACCCCGGACCCCGACACCTTCCGTCTATAGTCTAAGTTGGTGTAAGAGTACAATGAGATAGTATACCAAATTTGGTGGTTCTAAATTGAAAACTGCAGATTTTACGAAAATGTTGTATGGGTTTCCCATGACCCCGGGGCCGAACCCCTTCCAAAAACTGTGTACAGTGTAAGAGAGTACCATGAGATAATATACCAAATTTGGTGGTTCTGAGCTTTTTTTCGGTTTTTTACGAATTGACTATTTGCATATATAGTGTCCACGAATTGAGTGTCAAGGAAACAAGTTGTCGTCGAAGTGATTGTCGTCGAAGTGATTGTCGACGAAATGAACGAGACCGAGTAAAACTACGTAGTTACATCTTGGTATCTATTCTTGAGTGCCACAGCCGGCACACTTCAACTGGCATGTTACAAAATAAAATTTGAGTATGAAAAAGAAGCAAAGTTGAACACCTAGTAACTAAACAAGAAGACATGCCTCAGAATACTTGAAAAATACATCGTCCTGGAACGTCAGGACGATGTAATTTTCAAGTTTTCTGAGGCATGTCTACCTGGTTAATTAACTAGGCATCCATCTGCCTGTAACATCTATTTAACCTAGTAACTAATTTATTGAAAAACAAAAACTTTATTGCTTTTCTATACACTACATACAGCAAAGTGTGGAAAATTGGAAAATGCCAGTGGTTCCGTGCGCGGATTGTTCGATAAATGACCTAGAGATTTGAAAATTGGTATTGTTATAAGTCCTAACGTCGGTATACCTAGATACGTCGAAAATCAAAATGGCGGTTTTGGAACATGTCTGCTTGAATTTTTCGTGATTTTATGTTCGACCACTCATGACCTAGAGAGCTGAAAACTGGCATGCTGATAGGTCTTAAGGTGGTTCCACTTAAAATCTCTGCCTTATGTTTGCAATGGTAAAACTTCTTTACATATTTTCTTCGCAATTAATGTATTCCCAACGTTGAAAATTTGCACATCGATAAAACTAAGTTTAAGTTAGAGCATGGGATACTTAATACGTGCTAAAACATAACCACAATTATATAAAAATCAATCATTTTTCTTAGAGCAATTTTCAGACCTGTTAACAGATGGCGCGACCTGTACATTGATGACATCATTAGACACACAAATGTTCGATTGCTTAATTATGGTTATGTTTTAGCAAGTATTAAGTACATTAAATTCAAAGTTTGTCTTATCGATGTGCAATTTTTTTTCCTTTGGAATACATTAATTGCGAAGAAAATATGAAAAGAAGTTTCACCATTGGAAACATAAGGCAGATATTTAAGGTGGAATCACCTTAAGGTGGACGTCTAGTGATTTTGCTTACTAATCATAATTAAGCAATCAAACATTTGTTTGTCTACTGACGTTATCAACGTACAGGTCGCGCCATCTTTCTTCTGGTCTCAACACCACCAAAGGAAAAGTTATTGATTTTTAATAGAATTATGGTAATGTTTTAGAAAATATTAAGTATTCCAAGTTATAATATGAAGTCATTTTAATCGAGGTTCAAATTTTCATCCTTGGGAACGCGTTAATCGTGAAAAAAATGTGTACAGAAGTTTGCCCATTGGAAGTATCGGAAGCAAAATCAAAAGACGTCCACGGGTCCGGATTAAGGAGGTTAGAATAATACTTCTGGAGATGCCCTGAGTCTCTTAACCGTGAAGCCACAAGGCGTGGGAATTTAATGTTGTTTACATGATACCCATGTAGTTTCAACTGGGTGCATTTTGGAATTGCCTGGTTTTGGGTTCCAGAAACCGTGTTAATATCAAACCGGAATGAATTATATTTCTTACACGAGTGCAGTTTTCAATTTTTACGTTATGTTTTATTTAGAATTCACACTAACGTTCGTGTATTTCAAAAAATGGGAAGGAACCTCAAAATAATTAAGAATTTTATAAATTCAGCATGTTCTCACACATCTGCAGCAAGTTACGATGCGAAATTTGAGACATTTGCGACGAAAGAAGGCAATTCGGCCAACGCAAAATGCATTGCAACAGCATTGAAAACCATCAGCTTTCCCACACTTTGACGGCCGTCTCTCGCGGTTATAGGCTTCACGTAAAGTGGTACTGCTACATTAACAAGGGCATCTCCAGATATCTTATCTAATCTCCATGGTCCGGATACTTAGAAAATTCCGAAAAGAGTAAGTAATCAAAATGGTGGTTTTGGAGCATTGTCTGCTTCAATTTTTCGTGAATTGTTCGACTTAAATGACCTAGAGATCTCAAAATTGGCATGCTTATAACGCACTTAAGGTCCGGATATCAAGAAAAGTCAGAAAACCAAAAACATTAAAATGGCGGCTTTGGAACATTGCCTGCTTGAATTCTTGCGATTGTTCTACCACTTCTAAGAGACGTTGAGGTTTAAAATTTGGCATACAGATAGGTCTTAACCCTTTAACCGGCTGGAATGAATTAACTCGGGGTTAACAAAATGAGCTGAACTCAACTAAAAAAAAAAAAAAAATACATTCACTGTCTAAGAAGTGGGCCGAACGCGACTGGAACGAATTCATTCAGGGTGTGTGCTTAGTAGTCCTATAGCTGCTCGCATGAGTAACCTTCAAGACTAGAGCATCGAAAAAAGTTGGTTTCGCCCTTAGATTTGTTATTCAGACTTTTCATTCAGGCATATAATTGGCACCAAACCCTTCTGAGAAATTAACTGAAAAAGGGCTATGGCAATGTAGCCAAATTTAAGGAAGGAGAGAGAAGACATTTCAGTAACTTTTGTTTTTACCCAGTTGCATTATATTCGTGTCAGGGAGACTAGCCCTTCCCTATCATGTTTTAGGCCATGGAACAAGAAGTATAAGACTTGAAGGAGGGCTTATTAGCTATAGTAGGTTTATTTTCGCTGCTGATGAGATGAGAGGGGGTACAAATAAATTACTTTGCCGTAGTTTCCGTAAAACCCGGTTGCTATATGAACATTTTTGTTTGGAGGGAGCAAAAGTTTTGGGTACCGTTTAGTTCAAGCACAATACATCGGCCGCTTAAAGGGTTAAGGTCCAGATACCTAGAACATAAAACAAAATCTAAACAGCTGCTTTGGAAAATTGTCTGCTTGAATTTTTGTACACCTAGAAAAGTCTGAAAATCAAAATGACGGCGTTTTTTTTTAATTGTTTTAATTGGAGGTTTAACGCCTACCGTCGCCCGTCCCTAATTTAAGGCCACTGGTTCGAGGGAAGGGAGAGAGCCAGTGCCGTAATACAAACACAACATCCATGCCTCAAGGGATTCGAACCCGGACCCTTTTCGGACGAATGATCAGAAGCCATCGCTTAGACCACTGCACCACTGGGGCAGCGATGTCGGCTTCTGCCTGCCTGAATTTTTTCTCGAATCGTTTGACCACTTCTAAATGACTTTAGAGATATGAAAATCAGTATGCTGATACGTCTTTAGGTCCGGATACCAAGAAAAGTCAGAAAACCGGAAAAATAAAAATGGCGGATTTCTTTTTTTTTTTTTTTGTTTGGAGGTTTAACGACCACCGTGAGCAACTCAATGGGCTATAAGCAGTCGCCCGTCCCTAATTTAGGGTCACTGGTTCCAGGGAAGGGAGAGAGCCAGTGCCGTAAGACAAACACAACATCCATGCCTCACCGGGATTCGAACCCGGACCCCTTACGGACGAATGATCAGAGGCCAGCGCCTTAGACCACTGCGCCACCGGGGCGGCAATGGCGGATTTGGAACATCGTCTGCCTGAATTTTTAGCTAATTGTTTGACCAATGCTAAATGGCCAAGAGATTTCAAAATCGGCATGCCGATAGGTCTTAAGGTTCGGGTACCCAGAAAAGTCCGAAAACTAAAAGATAAAAAAATTATATCAAAACGGCGGCTTTGGAACATTGCTTGAATTTTTTTACACCTAGGAAAGTCTGAAAACTGAAAATTCAAAGGTGTGGCTTAGCTTTTTTCTTATTCAAATGCTGTTACGGTTAAACATAGTTGTGCCAGAACCGTCGAAATGCTGTAAAATTTCCATTAAACTTTGATTTAAAATTAAGGGATGCCAAAGCATGATCCTTTTTTGTCAAACTGTATGTGTTTATGTCAGGGCCCTGTTTTAAATCGTAAAATAATACAGAACTTAAATAATTTTTCTTTCGTTAAGTTACAAATCCTTTCCATGAATTTATGTTCAAAAAATGAGTTCATAGATTCTCCGTCCAAAGAAATAAAGCACTATTTAGCTTTAAAAAATAATTATATATATAAAATCATTTTTAAAAAGGTTAAATTTGCTTTATTCAGGCTGTAGTATCTAGCACAAGCCAACGAGCTTGAAATATATCACGAGGTGACAGACCTATTTTGTAGCTCCCAACCATTGGAAAAAATTGTACTTGTTAGGTTGCTACAGTTCTGTGAAGAATACCCTGTTATTCCATTTATTCAAAATGGTTTTCGTGACAAACACTCCACAGTGCACCAGCTCACGAGAGTTACTGAAAAATGTGCAGAAGGAATAATGTATGAGAAGCACACAGCGACAATATTCCTGGATGTAGCTAAGGCTTTTGATAAATGTCCACAGGAGGCAATTATCTAGAAAGTAATAGCACATGATTTCCCACCTTGCCTTGGATTATTCATTTAATCAAGTCATATCTTGAAAACAGAACTTTTTGTGTAAAAATTAATGGGAAGAAATCTTCAAAAAAAAAAAAAAAAATTGAAGCTGGAGTTCTAGAAGGCAGTGTACTTGCTCCTACGCTATAATCTATTTTTACGTCAGATTTTCCAAGTTTTAATGACAAGAGTCTGACTACAGCACTTTATGCTGACGACACTGCACTGGCCTATACTTCCATCTGAAAATCGGCATGCTGATACGTCTTCAGGTCCGGATACTAAGAAAAGTCAGAAAACCGGAAAAATAAAAATGGCGGATTTGGAACATCGTCTGCCTGAATTTTCAGCTAATTGTTTGACCAATGCTAAATGGCCAAGAGATTTCAAAATTGGCATGCTGATAGGTCTTAAGGTTCGGGTACCCAGAAAAGTCCGAAAACTAAAAGAAAAAAAAAATGTATCAAAACGGCGGCTTTGGAACATAGCTGGAATTTTTTTACACCTAGGAAAGTCTGAAAACTGAAAATTCAAAGGTGTGGCTTAACTTTTTTTCCTATTCAAATGCTGTTACGGTTAAACATAATTGTGCCAGAACCGTCGAAATGCTGTAAAATTTCCATTAAACTTTGATTTAAAATTAAGGGATGCCAAAGCATGATCCTTTTTTGTCAAACTGTTTGTGTTTATGTCAGGGCCCTGTTTTAAATCGTAAAATAATACAGAACTTAAATAATTTTTCTTTCGTTAAGTTACAAATCCTTTCTATGAATTTATGTTCAAAAAATGAGTTCATAGATTCTCCGTCCAAAGAAATAAAGCACTATTTAGCTTTAAAAAATGATTATATATATAAAATCACTTTTTGAAAGTTCAGAATTTCGTCGTTCGGACTGCAATATCTAGCACGAGCCAACGAGCTTGTAATATATCCTGAGGTGTGTGGGATTTCCTATCTCAGAAGGGTCGACAGTTGGCCACGTCGAAGAGGAAGCGCCACGTGATTTTGATGAACATTCTTAATGCGGCGATTCGAGGTGATAAAGATGGGTGTAATTCCTCTCTGATTACTAATATCAGGAGTGAAATTAGTCACTTCTATCGGGAGGAAGGATCGGCGGTCAAGTTGACTGGGGCCTCGGTAGTGCTCCGGCAGGAGAGTGATGTTAACTTCATCTACCGGAAAGTCGAGACGGAGAGGGTTAGGGAGAACCTTCAATGCCTCGACATTGACGGTAGGGAGGTCCGGGATCTTCCCGATATCCTGCAGGCGGCGGCGGAATTTTATGGCAGGTTATTTGACAAAGAGGAAGTGCAGCCTGAGGTCATGGAAACTTGGCTGGAAGGTACTCCGAGAATTTCGGATGAAGATAGGGAGTTGTTGGAAGGGAAATTCACCGAACCTCAAGCCCAGAAAGTCGCCGGGTATTGACGGGCTTCCGGCCGAATTTTACAAGAAATTTCTTAATATTTTGGTCCCCTGGTTATGCAGGATTTATAACAACATTGCTGACAAAGGTATTATGTCTAAGTCTATGAGGAGTAGTGTTGTGACTCTTCTTTCCAAAACCCCCGACGATCCTGCTCGTGATCTTGCTGGATGGAGGCCGGTGTCTCTGTCTACCATTGATTATAAGATCATGGCGGCGATCGTCAACGCGAGGCTTTCGCGGGTGGCAGAGAAGCTAGTGGGCGTTGGGCAGACGTGTAGCATCCGTGGTAGGCGGATGTACCATAATATTCGGTGTGTGAGGGACATGATTACTTATATCGGAGACAGGGATGTTAAGTTGGGAATGTTTTCCGCGGATCAGAGTAAGGCCTTTGACCGTGTTTCTCACGAGTTTATTAGAAAGATGCTGGAAGCCCACGGCTTCGGAGAGTTTTTCCGAAGAACGGTGGACTCTTTATACAGGGACCTCAACGGAAGAGTTATTATTTCTGGCCGTCTTTCTCACCTCTTTGAGGTTAGAAGAGGTGTGAGACAAGGCTGCCCACTCTCCCCGTTGTTGTTTGTCTTGGTCATTGAGACCATTTTAAGGAAGGTTCAAGCTCATCCTAGCATTCAGGGAGCCCCCATCCCTGGCTGCGCGGGGTCCTTAAAGTATCTTGCATATGCTGACGACGTCACTTTCTTTGTTGACTCGGAACTTAGTCTTAAGCAGGTCCGGGAAGTCTTCGCGGGATACTGCGGTGCCACCGGGTCCATGCTTAATGAGGATAAGTCAAACCTGCTTCTTTGGGGCAGGTGGGATCGCGCTGCGGTCCGTGGGCTGGCGGTAACGGATGGACCCGTTAGGATACTCGGTATCCTTTTTGATAGAGACGGCGTCCATTTGAAGACATGGAGGGACATCCTCTTCGCTATTAAAGAGAAGAAGGAAAGGTGGCAGAGTGTTGACATTTCGATGATTAACCGGGCTAAGTTAGCTAACGCTCTCCTGGTCTCGAAATGTGCCTTTGTCGGAGAACTTGGTTCTCCCCCTCGGAGTCTCATGAGGTTTCTGGAAAGGCAAGTTTTTCAATTTATTTGGGCCGGTAAGCAAGTTGAGGCGGTTGCCAGAGCGGTCCTGTGCTGCCCGAAGGAGGAGGGTGGTTTGGATGTTAAACACCTCTCCTCCTGGTTCAGTGCACTGCAGTTTAGGAGTGTGAAGGAAGCTCTGAACTCCTCGCACCCGTGTAGGAACTTTGTTGCGTATTTGACAGGATTGTCTGCGGAGAAGTTCTTACCTGGCTTCCGATTTATGGGGCCGCGTAGAGAGACTACTCACAAGCACTATAAGCTTGGGGGCACATTCAGGCTCTCGCGGAGGCTAACCGGAATGGGCTGAATTTGAAACAAATGTATCTGCACATTCTCCCTAGGCCTAGGGAGCAGGTTACTGAGTTTAGTGCCGTCAACTGCAACAGGAAGGAGGTGTGGATGAGCGTGTTGGCGGCTGGAGTTGACTGTAAGAAGCGGGATTTTAAATTCCGTCTGGCTCACGATGTCCTTCCGACTAGGAAGAGGCAGTACAGGTGGGGAACTGCCATCACCGACAAGTGCGCCTCTTGCAATCTCATTGAAGACCGGTACCACTTGTTCTGGAGTTGTCCCATGGCCGTGCAGGTGTGGGAGCTTGTTTGGACCTGGGCAGGTTGTCCGCAGCGACTCAAGGCTCAGGAGGTCTTTTACCAGTACCCCGGCCCCAAGACTGGGCGGGATGTCTGGAGGTTGATCATCACTGAGACCACGTACAAAATCTGGAGAGAGAGGAACAGAGTTGTGCATAGTAATTACGGAAATGCAGGATTCAACCCTTTGAAAGTGGCCTGGCACGTCAAGTGCCAGCTTAGGAATAGAGTTGAGTTGGATGCCCGCACTCTTTCGGACCGTGCCTTTAAGTTCCGGTGGATCTTCTGGCCCAAAATTGTTACTGGAACGAAGGAAAAATATTTTTTCCATTGGGGAACTTACCCAGCTTTTTGGCTTGTAATCCTGCATTTCCGCACCCTTGGTTTCTTGAGTTTTTGATGAACTTTGTCTTGTGTTTTAATCTTTGGGATGTTTCTTTTCTAGATTCCGGGATGGAGTGAAGAGATTACCCTTCTTCCTCCCTGCCGAGCGCCTGTTTGCGTACCATACCAGTCTCCTCCAGCGGCGCTGGCTTTGGGGGTGGCTGGTCGACTTTGTGTGTGAATCGGGGGGTCTTGGTGTTTTGCTGTGATCTTTCCTCACTTTGCTTTACCGGGTGTGGCTTGCCTGTGTGTATTTGCTTTTTGGGTGGGTGGTGTGTGATTGCTGTTTGTGGTGTGTCGGTTCTGCGTGGTTGTGTGCAGTGTTGGGAGCCATTGGTGGGTCGAAAGCTGGTTTTTGTGCCACGCGGACGGCTCGGCGACGCTTCTGGTGGTGTCTCGGTTGGGACGCCATCACAGGGCACACATGAAGGAGAGACTTCTCCTACTGGAGTGTTTCGGGGTCGCCTAGGGCCTGCCTCGTCATTCTTGGTGTCCCTGTCTGCAAAGTGAATTGGGGCCTGTTCGAGTTCTTCGGAAGGCCAGTGTGATTCGGGGGTCTGGATGTGCTGACTGTGGAACCGTGGTAGGTGCATCGGGGTGTGAGTGAAACACCGGTGGAACCGAACTCACATTTTATATGTAGTTCGGCGAAGCGAGTGTGTTGGTGTTGCTGGGCAACAAAATTTCGTGCCGGGAGAGGGGTCGCCGTGCTCGCGCACAATGGCGTCCCCCTATCTCAGATACCAAGTCTTGGTTCTCCAAGTGTTGGTTTTAGAAGACAAAAATTATACTTGTTAGGAAGTAACAGTTCTGTGAAGAATACCCTGTTATTCCATTTATTCAAAAAGGTTTTCGTGACAAACACTCCACAGTGCACCAGCTCTCGAGAGTTACTGAAAAATGTGAAGAAGGAATAATGAGTAAGAAGCACGCAGCGGCAATATTCCTGGATGTAGCTAAGGCTTTTGATAAATGTCCACAGGAGGCAATTATCTAGAAAGTAATAGCACATGACTTCCCACCTTGGATTATTCATATAATCAAGTCATATCTTGAAAACAGAACTTTTTGTGTAAAAATTAATGGGAAGAAATCTTCAAAAAAAAAAAAAAAAAAATTGAAGCTGGAGTTCTAGAAGGCAGTGTACTTGCTCCTACGCTATAATCTATTTTTACGTCAGATTTTCCAAGTTTTAACGACAAGAGTCTGACTACAGCACTTTATGCTGACGACACTGCACTGGCCTATACTTCCATCTGAAAATCGGCATGCTGATACGTCTTCAGGTCCGGATACTAAGAAAAGTCAGAAAACCGGAAAAATAAAAATGGCGGATTTGGAACATCGTCTGCCTGAATTTTTAGCTAATTGTTTGACCAATGCTAAATGGCCAAGAGATTTCAAAATTGGCATGCTGATAGGTCTTAAGGTTCGGGTACCCAGAAAAGTCCGAAAACTAAAAGAAAAAAAAATATATCAAAACGGCGGCTTTGGAACATAGCTGGAATTTTTTTACACCTAGGAAAGTCTGAAAACTGAAAATTCAAAGGTGTGGCTTAGCTTTTTTTCCTATTCAAATGCTGTTACGGTTAAACATAATTGTGCCAGAACCGTCGAAATGCTGTAAAATTTCCATTAAACTTTGATTTAAAATTAAGGGATGCCAAAGCATGATCCTTTTTTGTCAAAATGTATGTGTTTATGTCAGGGCCCTGTTTTAAAACGTAAAATAATACAGAACTTAAATAATTTTTCTTTCGTTAAATTACAAATCCTTTCTATGAATTTATGTTCAAAAAATGAGTTCATAGATTCTCCGTCCAAAGAAATAAAGCACTATTTAGCTTTAAAAAATTATTATATATATAAAATCACTTTTAGAAAGTTCGAAATTACTTCATTCGGACGGTAATATCTAGCACGAGCCAACGAGCTTGTAATGTATCCTGAGTTGGGCAGACGTGTAGCATCCGTGGTAGGCGGATGTACCATAATATTCGGTGTGTGAGGGACATGATTACTTATATCGGAGACAGGGATGTTAAGTTGGGAATGTTTTCCGCGGATCAGAGTAAGGCCTTTGACCGTGTTTCTCACGAGTTTATTAGAAAGATGCTGGAAGCCCACGGCTTCGGAGAGTTTTTCCGAAGAACGGTGGACTCTTTATACAGGGACCTCAACGGAAGAGTTATTATTTCTGGCCGTCTTTCTCACCTCTTTGAGGTTAGAAGAGGTGTGAGACAAGGCTGCCCACTCTCCCCGTTGTTGTTTGTCTTGGTCATTGAGACCATTTTAAGGAAGGTTCAAGCTCATCCTAGCATTCCAGGGAGCCCACATCCCTGGCTGCGCGGGGTCCTTAAAGTATCTTGCATATGCTGACGACGTCACTTTCTTTGTTGACTCGGAACTTAGTCTTAGGCAGGTCCGGGAAGTCTTCGCGGGATACTGCGGTGCCACCGGGTCCATGCTTAATGAGGATAAGTCGAACCTGCTTCTTTGGGGCAGGTGGGATCGCGCTGCGGTCCGTGGGCTGGCGGTAACGGATGGACCCGTCAGGATACTCGGTATCCTTTTTGATAGACGCGGTGTCCATTTGCAGACATGGAGGGACATCCTCTTCGCTATTAAAGAGAAGAAGGAAAGGTGGCAGAGTGTTGACATTTCGATGATTAACCGGGCTAAGTTAGCTAACGCTCTCCTGGTCTCGAAATGTGCCTTTGTCGGAGAACTTGGTTCTCCCCCTCGGAGTCTCATGAGGCTTTTGGAAAGGCAAGTTTTTCAATTTATTTGGGCCGGTAAGCAAGTTGAGGCGGTTGCCAGAGCGGTCCTGTGCTGCCCGAAGGAGGAGGGTGGTTTGGATGTTAAACACCTCTCCTCCTGGTTCAGTGCACTGCAGTTTAGGAGTGTGAAGGAAGCTCTGAACTCCTCGCACCCGTGTAGGAACTTTGTTGCGTATTTGACAGGATTGTCTGCGGAGAAGTTCTTACCTGGCTTCCGATTTATGGGGCCGCGTAGAGAGACTACTCACAAGCACTATAAGCTGGGGGGTTACATGCAGGCTCTCGCGGAGGCTAACCGGAATGGGCTGAATTTGAAACAAATGTATCTGCACATTCTCCCTGGGCCTAGGGAGCAGGTTACTGAGTTTAGTGCCGTCAACTGCAACAGGAAGGAGGTGTGGATGAGCGTGTTGGCGGCTGGAGTTGACTGTAAGAAGCGGGATTTTAAATTCCGTCTGGCTCACGATGTCCTTCCGACTAGGAAGAGGCAGTACAGGTGGGGAACTGCCGTCACCGACAAGTGCGCCTCTTGCAATCTCATTGAAGACCGGTACCACTTGTTCTGGAGTTGTCCCATGGCCGTGCAGGTGTGGAAGCTTGTTTGGACCTGGGCAGGTTGTCCGCAGCGACTCAAGGCTCAGGAGGTCTTTTACCAGTACCCCGGCCCCAAGACTGGGCGGGATGTCTGGAGGTTGATCATCACTGAGACCACGTACAAAATCTGGAGAGAGAGGAACAGAGTTGTGCATAGTAATTACGGAAATTCAGGATTCAACCCTTTGAAAGTGGCCTGGCACGTCAAGTGCCAGCTTAGGAATAGAGTTGAGTTGGATGCCCGCACTCTTTCGGACCGTGCCTTTAAGTTCCGGTGGATCTTCTGGCCCAAAATTGTTACTGGAACGAAGGAAAAATATTTTTTCCATTGGGGAACTTAGTCTTCCCAGCTTTTTGGTTTGTAATCCTGCATTTCCGCACCCTTGGTTTCTTGAGTTTTTGATGAACTTCGTCTTGTGTTTTAATTTTTGGGATGTTTCTTTTCTAGATTCCGGGATGGAGTGAAGAGATTACCCTTCTTCCTCCCTGCCGAGTGCCTGTTTGCGTACCATACCAGTCTCCTCCACCGGCGCTGGCTTTGGGGGTGGATGGTCGACTTTGTGTGTGAATCGGGGGGTCTTGGTGTTTTGCTGTGATCTTTCCTCACTTTACTTTTCCGGGTGTGGCTTGCCTATGTGTGTTTGCTTTTTGGGTGGGTGGTGTGTGATTGCTGTTTGTGGTGTGTCGGTTCTGCGTGGTTGTGTGCAGGGTTGGGAGCCATTGGTGGGTCGAAAGCTGGTCTTTGTGCCACGCGGACGGCTCGGCGACCCTTCTGGTGGTGTCTCGGTTGGGACGCCATCACAGGGCACACGTGAAGGAGATACTTCTCCTACTGGAGTGTTTCGGGGTGGCCTAGGGCCTGCCTCGTCATTCTTGGTGTCCCTGTCTGCAAAGTGAATTGGGGCCTGTTCGAGTTCTTCGGCAGGCCAGTGTGATTCGGGGGTCTGGATGTGCTGACTGTGGAACCGTGGTAGGTGCATCGGGGTGTGAGTGAAACACCGGTGGAACCGAACTCACATTTTATATGTAGTTCGGCGAAGCGAGTGTGTTGGTGTTGCTGGGCAACAAAATTTCGTGCCGGGAGAGGGGTCGCCGTGCTCACGCACAATGGCGTCCCCTCTCTCGGATGCCAAGTCTTGGTTCTCCAAGTGTTGGTTTTAGAAGACAAAGGTTTGTGGTAACGGACCAAGGAGGAGGTGAAGGATTTCCTTTCTCAGAAGGGTAGACAGTTGGCCACGTCGAAGAGGAAGCGCCACATGATTTTGATGAACATTCTTAATGCGGCGATTCGAGGTGATAAAGATGGGTGTAATTTCCTCTCTGATTACCAATATTAGAAGCGAAATTAGTCACTTCTATCGGGAGGAAGGATCGGCGGTCAAGTTGAATGGGACTTTGGAAGCGCTGCGGCAGGAGAGTGATATTAACTTCATCTAACGGAAAGTCGAGACGGAGAGGGTTAGGGAGAACCTTCAATGCCTCGACATTGACGGTAGGGAGGTCCGGGATCTTCCCGATATCCTGCAGGCGGCGGCGGAGTTTTATGGCAGGTTATTTGACAAAGAGGAAGTGCAGCCTGAGGTCATGGAAACTTGGCTGGAAGGTACTCCGAGAATTTCGGATGAAGATAGGGAGTTGTTGGAAGGGAAATTCACCGAAACTGAAGTCAGGTGGGCGATCCTGAACCTCAAGCCCAGAAAGTCGCCGGGTATTGACGGGCTTCCGGCCGAATTTTACAAGAAATTTCTTAATATTTTGGTCCCCTGGTTATGCAGGATTTATAACAACATTGCTGACAAAGGTATTATGTCTAAGTATATGAGGAGTAGTGTTGTGACTCTTCTTTCCAAAACCCCCGACGATCCTGCTCGTGATCTTGCTGGATGGAGGCCGGTGTCTCTGTCTACCATTGATTATAAGATCATGGCGGCGATCGTCAACGCGAGGCTTTCGCGGGTGGCAGAGAAGCTAGTGGGCGTTGGGCAGACGTGTAGCATCCGTGGTAGGCGGATGTACCATAATATTCGGTGTGTGAGGGACATGATTACTTATATCAGAGACAGGGATGTTAAGTGGGGAATGTTTTCCGCGGATCAGAGTAAAGCCTTTGACCGTGTTTCTCACGAGTTTATTAGAAAGATGCTGGAAGCCCACGGCTTCGGAGAGTTTTTCCGAAGAACGGTGGACTCTTTATACAGGGACCTCAACGGAAGAGTTATTATTTCTGGCCGTCTTTCTCACCTCTTTGAGGTTAGAAGAGGTGTGAGACAAGGCTGCCCACTCTCCCCGTTGTTGTTTGTCTTGGTCATTGAGACCATTTAAAGGAAGGTTCAAGCTCATCCTAGCATTCAGGGAGCCCCCATCCCTGGCTGCGCGGGGTCCTTAAAGTATTTTGCATATGCTGACGACGTCACTTTCTTTGTTGACTCGGAACTTAGTCTTAAGCAGGTCCGGGAAGTCTTCGCGGGATACTGCGGTGCCACCGGGTCCATGCTTAATGAGGATAAGTCGAACCTGCTTCTTTGGGGCAGGTGGGATCGCGCTGCGGTCCGTGGGCTGGCGGTAACGGATGGACCCGTCAGGATACTCGGTATCCTTTTTGATAGAGACGGCGTTCATTTGAAGACATGGAGGGACATCCTCTTCGCTATTAAAGAGAAGAAGGAAAGGTGGCAGAGTGTTGACATTTCGATGATTAACCGGGCTAAGTTAGCTAACGCTCTCCTGGTCTCGAAATGTGCCTTTGTCGGAGAACTTGGTTCTCCCCTCAGAGTCTCATGAGGTTTCTGGAAAGGCAAGTTTTTCAATTTATTTGGGCCGGTAAGCAAGTTGAGGCGGTTGCCAGAGCGGTCCTGTGCTGCCCGAAGGAGGAGGGTGGTTTGGATGTTAAACACCTCTCCTCCTGGTTCAGTGCACTGCAGTTTAGGAGTGTGAAGGAAGCTCTGAACTCCTCGCACCCGTGTAGGAACTTTGTTGCGTATTTGACAGGATTGTCTGCGGAGAAGTTCTTACCTGGCTTCCGATTTATGGGGCCGCGTAGAGAGACTACTCACAAGCATTATAAGCTGGGGGGGGGGGTACATGCAGGCTCTCGCGGAGGCTAACCGGAATGGGCTGAATTTGAAACAAATGTATCTGCACATTCTCCCTAGGCCTTGGGAGCAGGTTACTGAGTTTAGTGCCGTCAACTGCAACAGGAAGGAGGTGTGGATGAGCGTGTTGGCGGCTGGAGTTGACTGTAAGAAGCGGGATTTTAAATTCCGTCTGGCTCACGATGTCCTTCCGACTAGGAAGAGGCAGTACAGGTGGGGAACTGCCGTCACCGACAAGTGCGCCTCTTGCAATCTCATTGAAGACCGGTACCACTTGTTCTGGAGTTGTCCCATGGCCGTGCAGGTGTGGGAGCTTGTTTGGACCTGGGCAGGTTGTACGCAGCGACTCAAGGCTCAGGAGGTCTTTTACCAGTACCCCGGCCCCAAGACTGGGCGGGATGTCTGGAGGTTGATCATCACTGAGACCACGTACAAAATCTGGAGAGAGAGGAACAGAGTTGTGCATAGTAATTACGGAAATGCAGGATTCAACCCTTTGAAAGTGGCCTGGCACGTCAAGTACCAGCTTAGGAATAGAGTTGAGTTGGATGCCCGCACTCTTTCGGACCGTGCCTTTAAGTTCCGGTGGATCTTCTGGCCCAAAATTGTTACTGGAACGAAGGAAAAATATTTTTTCCATTGGGGAACTTAGTCTTCCCAGCTTTTTGGCTTGTAATCCTGCATTTCCGCACCCTTGGTTTCTTGAGTTTTTGATGAACTTTGTCTTGTGTTTTAATCTTTGGGATGTTTCTTTTCTAGATTCCGGGATGGAGTGAGGAGATTACCCTTCTTCCTCCCTGCCGAGCGCCTGTTTGCGTACCATACCAGTCTCCTCCAGAGGCGCTGGCTTTGGGGGTGGCTGGTCGACTTTGTGTGTGAATCGGGGGTCTTGGTGTTTTGCTGTGATCTTTCCTCACTTTGCTTTTCCGGGTGTGGCTTGCCTGTGTGTGTTTGCTTTTTGGGTGGGTGGTGTGTGATTGCTGTTTGTGGTGTGTCGGTTCTGCGTGGTTGTGTGCAGTGTTGGGAGCCATTGGTGGGTCGAAAGCTGGTTTTTGTGCCACGCGGACGGCTCGGCGACCCTTCTGGTGGTGTCTCGGTTGGGACGCCATCACAGGGCACACATGAAGGAGAGACTTCTCCTACTGGAGTGTTTCGGGGTCGCCTAGGGCCTGCCTCGTCATTCTTGGTGTCCCTGTCTGCAAAGTGAATTGGGGCCTGTTCGAGTTCTTCGGCAGGCCAGTGTGATTCGGGGGTCTGGATGTGCTGACTGTGGAACCGTGGTAGGTGCATCGGGGTGTGAGTGAAACACCGGTGGAACCGAACTCACATTTTATATGTAGTTCGGCGAAGCGAGTGTGTTGGTGTTGCTGGGCAACAAAATTTCGTGCCGGGAGAGGGGTCGCCGTGCTCGCGCACAATGGCGTCCCCCTCTCTCGGATGCCAAGTCTTGGTTCTCCAAGTGTTGGTTTTAGAAGACAAAAATTATACTTGTTAGGATGTAACAGTTCTGTGAAGAATACCCTGTTATTCCATTTATTCAAAAAGGTTTTCGTGACAAACACTCCACAGTGCACCAGCTCTCGAGAGTTACTGAAAAATGTGAAGAAGGAATAATGAGTAAGAAGCACACAGCGGCAATATTCCTGGATGTAGCTAAGGCTTTTGATAAATGTCCACAGGAGGCAATTATCTAGAAAGTAATAGCACATGACTTCCCACCTTGGATTATTCATATAATCAAGTCATATCTTGAAAACAGAACTTTTTGTGTAAAAATTAATGGGAAGAAATCTTCAAAAAAAAAAAAAAAAAAAAATTGAAGCTGGTGTTCTACAAGGCAGGGTACTTGCTCCTACGCTATACTCTATTTTTACGTCAGATTTTCCAAGTTTTAACGACAAGAATCAGACTACAGCACTTTATGCTGACGACACTGCACTGGCCTATACTTCCATCTGAAAATCGGCATGCTGATACGTCTTCAGGTCCGGATACTAAGAAAAGTCAGAAAACCGGAAAAATAAAAATGGCGTATTTGCAACATCGTCTGCCTGAATTTTTAGCTAATTGTTTGACCAATGCTAAATGGCCAAGAGATTTCAAAATTGGCATGCTGATAGGTGTTAAGGTTCGGGTACCCAGAAAAGTCCGAAAACTAAAAGAAAAAAAATATCAAAACGGCGGCTTTGGAACATAGCTGGAATTTTTTTACACCTAGGAAAGTCTGAAAACTGAAAATTCAAAGGTGTGGCTTAGCTTTTTTTCCTATTCAAATGCTGTTACGGTTAAACATAATTGTGCCAGAACCGTCGAAATGCTGTAAAACTTTCATTAAACTTTGATTTAAAATTAAGGGATGCCAAAGCATGATCCTTTTTTGTCAAACTGTATGCGTTTGTGTCAGGGCCCTGTTTTAAATAGTAAAAGAATACAGAACTTAAATTCCTTTTTCTGAATTTATGTTCAAAAAATGATTTCATAGATTCTCCGTCTAGAGAAAAAAGCAGTATTTAGCATAAAAAAAAAGTTATATATACAAAATCATTGCAATAAAGTTGTTTTATAATTGAAAGATGTAATGTCTAGCACGAGCCAACGAACTTGTAAAATATACCGAGGTGGCATCTTTTACGATTGGTGACTTTCCTGTTTGGAATTTCCCGGAAGATGGCGCGATGCGCTGGAAACTGAGCCAAGAAAATTAAATTACCTAAACAAAATGTTATAAATTACTGTATTTTCTTTATTGGATTTAAATTATTGCTAAAGACTTCGCTAACCTGCAGTTTTGTATTGATTCTTTAGGAATAAGAAAGTTACTTATTATTATACACTGCTGGACAATTGCTAAGGACTGATCATAAACGGCTATATAGCGCATAAAAAAAGTAAGTGTGGTTGGATGCCAAGTGAAATAAAATAATGTCAGAATGCCAGGACATTACAAGAAAGACAATTTATTGTGCTCTGAAATCCAGAAGGCTTTGGAACGTGTTCAAGGGACAAACAGGCCATTTTGTGCAGAATACGTATACGTGAGAAAAATGCAATTACCGTCCGCAGGCGTTCCGGCGTAAGATGTCAATACGGGATATGGCCACCATGGAGGGCGATGCAAGATTCCACACGTCGTGTCATGCTTTGCACAACATTATCAAGCAGCTGTTGGGGTAATTTATCCCATTCCTCTGTCAGTGTACGGATAAGGGTGTCCTTGTTTATTGGAGGGCATTGGCAACCAGCAAGACTCCTCCCCAAAGCATCCCACACATTTTCAATGGGATTCAGATCTGGAGAACGTGCTGTCCATACGAGGCGTTGAATATCCTCGCTCTCAAGACACTCCTGGACAGCGACTGTTCGATGACATGTTGCGTTGTCGTCCATGAAAATGAATCTATCACCGACAGCACCACGGAACATGCGAACATGAGGTAGCAGAACATCATTAATGTATCGTTGGCCAGTCATAGTCCCAGTTGGAAGCACATAGAGGGACGTACGGCCATTGATCATGATGCCAGCCCATACCATGACACTACATATCGGATATCGGTCCCTTTCCTGTATGTTTGATGTTCAATATGCAGTACCACTATCACGCCAGATCAGTTGTCGTCGACAATCAGACGATAGACTGTATCTACTTTCATCTGAGAAGAGGACAGCAGACCAGTCGTTATCAGTCCAATTGCGATGTTGATGTCACCATTGCAAACGGGCGGTACGGTGACGTCTGGACAATGGATGCACACGACAGGACGGCGGACGTATAGTCCTCCTTCATGCAAACGTCTGGCGACAGTTTTTCGGGAGATCCGCTTGCCAGTAGCAGCCATAAACTGATTTGCCACCTCACTAGCTGTGCTGCGCCGGTGTCTTTTTGTTGATAGCACTATGTACCGATCTTCTGCAGGTGTCGTACTGCGAACACGACCTCCCCCGTGACGTTTGCTACTCTCCCCATTTGTTTGAAATGATTTCCAAAGCCTTGAAACAACACTGTGGCTGACGTCGAACTCCCTGGCAACATCTGTTATTTTTCGCCCTTCTTCAATCTTGCGACTAATACGGCCACGCGTAAAATCATCTAGGTGATGTCGGGAAAACATACTGAAAATTGCAAGATCATCAATTGATTCTTTCCCTTTCAACTTTGCGTTTGAACAACAACGGTCAATACGCGTCAAATCCTTTAAATCTCTTATCAGCTGTGTGACGTCACGAACAAGTTCGGCAATCCAAAATTTGCATACGCACAACACGTCTTACTGTATCCCGCACGTATGCTAATTTCCATATTTTCCTGCCTTCCATTTTATGGTTGCTATCGTTGCTATTGTCATCCGTCCTTAGCAATTGTCCGGCAGTGTACTTTAGTTTACTGGAAAAAGAAATTAGAAGTGCTAAAGAAGTTGCCCGTAGTCAATCGGTAAAATCTGTGATGTTTATTGTATTGAATGATGTATTATCCTTCTTGAGGACTTCGTTCTCGAAGGTGGTTACTAAGATCTACCCTATTTTCATTTCTTTTGAAGCAAGTGGAAATGCTACTGAGAGGAATTAGTGTTGTGCATAATCGATTGAATTTAAGAAAAAAAGGTTACAATCGAGAGATCTGACAAATCGAGATATTTACTCGAAATAATCATTGGAACGA
Organism: Macrothele yani; assembly: GCA_039090855.1. Taxonomy (NCBI): domain Eukaryota; kingdom Metazoa; phylum Arthropoda; class Arachnida; order Araneae; family Macrothelidae; genus Macrothele; species Macrothele yani. The sequence continues at coordinate 72,895,805 of CM077032.1, read as the reverse complement.
TTCCTAATTTTAGAATTTACCGGTAGATGGCGTGATACGCTCAGAGACGCCGTCTGCGTTTGACAAATCGTGATATTCATTCGAAATAACTATTCGAATGATTTGTAATTGGTGCTATACGCTCAGAGCTTTCTTTCGCTGGACGGAATGACCCTAAGGTCACCTGAATTTTTTCGAATAGCTTAACCTAGCTTAAGAAGTTAGAAACATCCTTCATTTATGGAAACAACCAAAGTAATTCTCCCTGTGAGAGATAATTCGATCACGTGAAAAGCGAGTACTTCCGAACCTCTCGAGATGTTTTCGGGTAGACGAGCGATTTTGCTCGGAACCTATGTTCTTGAGAAGAGACGAGCGATTTCGCCTTTCGAATGCACTCGTTTGAACGAGACAGCGTATGAGCAATCGAGAGTTCTCTCGAGAGGTTTTTTTCATTCGAATGAATTTGGCGTAATCGAATGTTTCGAGAAATTTTCATAATCGAATGAATCGATTATTTCTTCTCGATTATGCCCATCACTACTTTCGTGTGATTGAGGACATCTCTTTTGGGCATGGCGCCCTTCAGTTTCGGTTTGGTCTCTATTGCGGACAGATCCAGTTCTGTCCACCTGGGAAAAGAGGTTTATTAGTGAAAGATTAGGTAAACACCCATTTTGGCAAAAAAATCAAGAATTGGGATTATTGAATAAATATAACGAGGAGATAAAGCAAACCTCCGAATGTGTGCTTCACTGGCCTATTATTCTGTGGAAAATGTAGGCGATGGTTGGATATGCATTAAAGAATCCAGTCCCATTAATAAGAATCTTTAGATATTTTATGATTACTTCTTACATAACTGGCTGGAAAATCCAGTAGTAATTGTTGAAATGTGGAATTGCAACAACAAACGACACAGAACAAATAATGTCGTCGAAGGCTGGAACCATCGGTTAAATGCAGCTATCAAAAATCCTCAACCTAAAGTCACGTGCTTGAAAGATGAAACGAGGCACAGCGACTTCTTGTAAGACAGAAAGTGCCTAAATCTCGAGGGCAAGAAAAGACAAAAAGCAACAATCAAATTGGACGAGTGAATCAGCAAAACTATGGCAGAGTTTTACACAACTGCGAATATCCGGCGTTGTTTGAAGAATCTATCGTTCATTCAGAAGGTGGAATAATGAAGAAGAAATTCAGTTTCGTAATTTTATTTTGAAACTGATATACAGTATAGTTATGTTTTGTTTTTTTATGTGAATATTTGTTTTTTAGTTTTTGTTTTGAATTAAAGAAGGCGAAATAAAACAGATCAATAAAAAATAATAACTTTTTCAGAAATAGGGGTTGAAAAATGTATAGCTACACTGGGAGTTCATTCTCATAAATGGACTGGCCCTGGCTATATATTGTATAAATTTATGTTTATACACTCTACGGTTTTCTGTTGATGACCCACAGTAGCGTGCAACAAAAAAAAAAAAAAAAAAGCCCATACTTTTTGAAATAAGCTGATGAGAAGATATTCAAATAGAATGAAACAAATCGCTCATTTGTCCGTATACCACTCTTCCAGTATTTGAATGACTTCAAATAAAATTCAAGCCCTTTGGTGAGGAATTAGGAATAAGGTGTGTTTTCCTATTTCCCTAATCCCTCACTAAGACCTATCTCCTTTTCCGAGTTGCGGATAGAACAGAGATCTGTCCGCAATTGGCACTGTTTTTCCCCCTGTCCGCAAAAGGGACGTCCACATTTGGGAAAACACCTCCAGTTTCACCCGGCTAATGTGATTTATCTACATCCTTCCCCTGCGGCTGGCAGAGAGGTCTGGAGGATGATTATCAAAGAAGGTCTATTATAAGATGTGGAGGAAGAGGAACAGGGTTCTGCATTCCCGGACGGCTAACTCAGGCTTCTCTCCATCAACGGTCATCCTTCAAGTCAACTGTGAGTTCCGTGACAAGGCGAGAGTTAACGCCCGTACTTTGACCGACAGAGCATTTAGGTATCGGGTGTGGCCTCGGATTGATACCGTGACCAAGAACAACTACACCTTTCATTTGGGTAACTTACCTCCTTAGTTTCGGCCTTTGAAGCCCGAGGGATCTCTCCGCGTGTGTTATGTATTTATGACTTGTGTTTGTTGTTTGATGGAGGGTGTGGAGGTCAGCCTCCGACCCCTTCATCGGTAGTTTAATTTGTCTGGTCGAGGTTGGTGGTGGAGGCCGCTGACCGAGAAGGCAGGAGGCTGTGTGAGTGTTTTGGTTCTGTCTCTGTTCTTTGTCCTTTGGTGTAGTAGGAATGAATGGTGTCTGAAGGGAGGGTGTTGTGTATTTTCTGCTTGTAGTGTACCGGTTCCGTGTCGATGTGGGTCGGGGATGCACCTGTCGACACGGTGTCCTCTCTGACAGTCACCTGTCCGGGTCGCTGTAACTTTGTTACATCTGAATGGGACTTTTGTCCGCCTACATGAACGTTCCGAGTGTACCTTCGGGCTGCACCCGCCGTTCTAGGTGACCTCGCCGCCAATTTGTGCGCGGCTCCTTTCGAGTTCTTTGGAGGAACTGAATGACTCGGAGGTTTGTCTGTTGGGCCGTGGTGAGAGTGTGTGTAAACATCAGTGAACCATGTCCAGGTGTTTACCTGCGGGGTGGTGAGGATGTGTGCGGGTCCTTTCGAGTTCTTCGGAGGATCTGAATGACTCGAGGTTTTGGCGTAGGGTTAGACCAGCCGCAGCCTCTGTTCACAGCGTCGCACTTGCACGTAAATATTACGGCAAGGACTGCGCCAGAAAAATTTTCAACGAGGGGGCTCTAGGGTGGGAGCTTAAAAATCTGGTCGGGGGCGAATAATGCTTTGTATATATATATATACACTGCCGGAAAGTGAAAAAAGAACACCAAGAAGGAGACGTCTGATACCAACGACATTTATACAGCATAATAACGGAATACAGAGGATAACGTGATCAAAACATTATGGCAAAATACAGCTGTATTTGCTGGTAAACTGAAAAATAACATTTCCATGTAACATGGTTAGTACGAGGTTGAACCGCCATGAACTGCGTCACACTGTGCAATTCTGGCATGGAGTCTGTCGTACAGATGTTGGATGTAAGTTTAAGGTATTGAGTTCCTAGCATCCTCAACCTGGACGCGTAAATCGGGGATGGTCGTGGCTGGCCGTGGAGACCGGATAAGTCGTTGTCCCATAAAATCCCACATGTGCTCAATGGGGGACAAATCCGGTGAACGTGCAGGCCATGGAAGTTGTCTCACACCCTGAGGTGCATGTTGCGTTGCACGTGCCGTGTGTGGGCGTGCGTTATCTTGCTGGAAAACACCACGATGGACCGACCTTACAAATGGCACAACAACCGGCTGAATGATATTGTTGATGTAGGAGGTGCTGTTTAACGTACCCAGTACAAACACTAGTTTTGTACGGGAGTGATAGCTGATCGCTCCCCACACCAGGAGACCAGGTGTAGGCCCTGTGTGTCGCTGGCGGATGCAAGAAGGATGGAGACGCTCCCCTGTGCGTCTGCGAACACGCACGCGGCCATCGGAGGGTCCCAAGCAGAATCTGCTTTCATCGCTGAACACGACAGATCGCCGTTGCGTTCTCCAGTGCAGACGTTGGTGACATCACTGCAGCCGTTCCTGACGGTGGGCTGGAGTCAGAGGTACACATGCCAGAGACACACGTGCACGTAGTCCTGCATCCAGTAGACGGTTGCGAATTGTTCGCACAGTCACCTCAGATGCAACGGCAGTTCGGTTTTGCGTCGCAGTGGATGTTCTGCTTGACAACGCCGCTATTCTCATGCGTCGATCGGTCCGCTCATCAGTCCGTCTGTGACTCCCGGTTCCACGTCTTCTCGTGTGGGAATGTTCCGCGGACCATTTACGCCACCATCGTACCACCACCGATACTTCCCGTCCAATTCGCTCCGCAATACGACGATACGACCACCCGGCCTCGCGGAGTCCGACTAGACGACCTCGCTCAAAGTCCGATAACTGCTGAAATCGTACACGTCTTCCATGTCCAGACATTGCAGCTTCTTCAGGGTCTTTGCACGTGTCCCAGTACGCGGACGACTGATTACATTCACTTTGCCGTACTCCTTAAATACCACCGACGATAATTTGAATATTATGCCGTGCTGTGGTGTAAGCGCTCACCGGTTGGTCCCGAAATTAACATCACACCCACGTAAACTCGACCCCATTAACATCTGTAAATTTAATGATCGTCCGCCAATTCCTTCTTGGTGTTCTTTTTTCACTTTCCGCCAGTGTATATATTATATTATTAAAGTCAAGAATTTTAAAAAACCGCAGTCGCTTGCCATAAACAACGCCTTTCCTTGACTTCCGCTGAACATGCAGCACTTTGAAGTGTGACAACTGATGAATCTGCCATTCTTGATTTCATTTTCTTATAAGAGGTACACGACACCAAGCAAGTTTTGTGGGTCAAGATGATTTGGTGTGTTTTAAAACCTGAAACCTTTTCAAGTGTTTTTTCAAATTGTTGTAACCTCGCTGAGCGAAGGTGACCTCGTGTTTTTCGTCGTCCGATGAAAATATTCTACACGGAAAACAATAGACGAAATCTCTCTTTATACTATATGCAAGCCATGGAAACTTGTTAAACTAATATGTCTGGAAGCTCCTTTGTTCTTTACCGTATTTTTGTGTGGGAACTGTTTCAATATAGGCTGTTTGGGTTGATCCAAAAGTGTATATCAAGCTCTCCGAGTTCAACATTTTTTGTCTTGAGACCATGTGGTCCTTCCAGTGTTTTATTTTCACAAGCATTGCGCTCATAAGCCGCCCCGGTGGCGCAGTGGTCTAGGGCGTTGGCCTCTGATCATTCGTCCGTAAGGGGTCCGGGTTCGAATACCGGTCAGGCATGGATGTTGTGTTGGACTTACGGCACTGGCTCTCTCCCTTCCCTGGAACCAGTGACCCTAAATTAGGGACGGGCGACTGCTTATAGCCCATTTGAGTTGCTCACGGTGGTCGTTAAACCTCCAAAAAAAAAAAAAAAAAAAAAAATTGCGCTCATAAAATTTTTCCATTGAATCACTACAAGCTCTTAAAGAATCCTCGTTGATTCCTAATAATTCACCACACGCTGTTGATGAAGTTGAAGCCGTGTGACAATAATCATTATCCGCTTTGCAGGCACTATCGCAGAATTTACTTTTCTTCTTCTGATTAACATTTGTTCGAAAAAATCATGAATTGACCGTTTTGCGGACATGTTATTTAAAACTTTGGTTTGGGGAGAAATACCTCACTTTTATGTATCACGCACAATGCGTGCAAAAAAAAAAAAAAAAAAAAAGTCAAGCAGGAAAAATTAGATTTTCCAACGAGAAGGAAACTGTGGGGGAAAAGTGCGAAGAACAATTTTTTTTAGCATGCACGAGTGTAACTACTAACTAGGCAAGAGAAATTTCGCTCACTGTCTGCTGTTTTCGACGATCGTGATAACGCCCACTACTTGTTATAGACTAGGAGGGCGCCAGGGCGGGGATGGGATTGGCAGAGTGATGCTTATTCAACTTTTCAACCCACTGGCATGAGCCGCGGCATCGGATTGACGATGTTCTTTGAACTTCCGACCGGTCTTGGACATCTGTGCACCAAAGCGGAAGCCCAACATACAAGCAAGTTTTCCAGTCTGAGTCATTTATCGTGGTTGGAGGAACATAATTGTACAATGCTACCCTTCTCCCATTACCACAGAGAAACATGCAGCTCCGATAGTAAAGTGTACTACATTTTCTTCATATCTAAAAATTCTGCGGGGGGGGGGGGGGGCTCATCAAAATTTTGGGTGGGCTACTGCCCACCCCAGCCCCTCCCGGTCCCTGTATTACTGTAAAAATCTTTAAAATGCACCATATTGATGAAATCTTTTTATCATTTTCCATGAAATTGCATACATCAACATCTGAGTAGATGTGTATTTCAGCGTCCTAAATTATTTCGTCGGAAAATTTCCACTGTGGGGGAAAAGTGCGACGAACAATTTTTTAGCATGCGAAATAAAGGGGAAAGCTGCAAAAATATAGTATTTTTAGATAACAGAAAATAATTTTTCCGAAGTATTTACCTGGGAGTACGAACTTTTGGAAGAGTATGTGCGGTAGGCTTATGACGAAGGAGCAGCGACGGCGTGAAGATGGAGTCCGGTGAATGGAATCTTTGTTGAGAAGGGCAAGTAACGGGCGGAAGAATACAACAGGAAGCGGTTGAGCAGTGCGTAATAATTGAAGCGTCTTATAGGAATACGCTGAAGGAAAGAGGTCGGCCTTACACAGCATTGTAAGCGATGTTAGTAGCTATTTCAATATTGTTAGTGGCTCTTTCCAAAGTCGTGAGTCGGCACACTTCATTTTCGGATTTCGTGAGGGCTTAAAATTTCATTATTTGGCACAATACGACAAGAACCTCTTGGCCTTCATGCCATACTGCGATTTCTGAATTGAAGAATATCCTTTATTCCGAAAAATATTTCGTATTTCCACGTGCCGCAAAGACAGGTACATTTTACGTAAAACGTTTTCAAAAATGACTCTATCAATGAAATTTTTTCTTCGTTTTTCATCGTTTTTATTTTCAAAAAGGATGTACGTTAGTTTTTTGAAATTTTTCGTCCCTGATTTCTGCACCATGATCTTCACGTTAACCTGCTACGCTTGCTCAGCGAAGTATGTCTTGACTGAATATGGGAAAATATCTCCTAAAATGTGAATGCAATTTTTATAAGCAAAAGTGCAGATGCACTTATTAAACAAACAAACAAACAAAAAAAGATATTACAGTTTAGTCGGGCATGTAGAAATAGAAAATCCGGTAAATGTGTACTAAATTAAGGGTTCTAAATTATTTAATCAGAAAATTTAACTATGTGAGAAAAGCGCAACGTGCAATTTTTTAAGCATGGGAAATAATTGGGAAAGGTGAAAAAATATAGTATTTTTAGATAAAAGGAAAGATTTTTTCCGAAGTTTTTACCTGGGAGTGCGGTGGTTAGGAAGAGTACGTGCGGTAGGCCTAAGACGACGGAGTAAAGGTGGAGTCCGGTGAATGGAAGGGTTGTTGAGAAGAGGGAGTAACGGGCGGAAGAATACAGCAGGAATCTGCTGAGCCGTACGTAGTAATCGAAGCGTCTTGTAGGAATACGCGGAAGGAAAGAGGCCAGTTTTACGCAGCATTTTAAGTTTTTTTTTTTTTTTTGCAGGGTAATTTTGGGAAAGCGTAAGTACAAAATCGTCAGTCTCTACACTTCATCTCGTATTTCGTGAGGGCTTAAAATTCCATTGTCCGCCACAATACAAGAAGCTGTAGGCCTCCCTGCCATAGTACGACATCTGAATTGAAAGAAATCCCTTATTTTGAAAAATAGTCGTTTCACGAGGGGGAAATGTTAGCTACGATGTACGGTACAACAGCAGCACTACAAATGAAGTGCTTGAAGAAATCACCTAACCCTGCACATCTTCCAAAACCATAACCAAAACTTTGGAGTTCAACCGGAAATAAAACTTCTTCCACAAAACTTCTGTCGTGCATAAATTCATTAACATTCCTTAATTTATTTTCATTCGGAGTCATTGTGAAACTAATTAATAACGACATTCCGCTCATATCTTTCTCAAAAATTAATAAAACAGGTTTGAAGTACTTCTATTTGCGCAGGATTACACGACGCATCACACTCTTCGGAAAATTACACCACACTCCTGTTGTATTCTTCCGCGCATTCACTGCTAACTCGTACTCCGTTCCGACGCACAGAACCTTCACGTGGTGGCCGATAGCATCGCTTCAGCCTCCCGCACCAACTGCATCAAACCATCGTTCTCACAGGTTAATACTTCAGAAAAATTATTTCATTCTATCTAAAAATACTATATATTTGCACCTTTCCCCACTATTTGTATGCTTAAAAAAAATTATACGTCGCACTTTTCCCACACAGTGAACTTTTTCTAACGAAATAATTTAGGTCGCTAAGCACATTTCCAAAAATCCTTACTTTACACTGCTTTTTAAGCGCGCAGTATTTCCTTCCAATAAATATATAAAAATTAAAATCTTAAGCTATTTTTGTTACAATGTGTTACTGGAAAAATACGAAAATACTGGAAAAATACGAAACACTAGGTTATCTTAAAATAATCAAATGTGTGATTAAACACAAATTAGGAAAAGACCCAGAAGAAGACCACATGGGAGATGGGTGGATGAAATTCGAAAGTATGCAGGGGTGACATGGAGGAGACTGGCACAAGACAGACCGTTGTCGAGGAAACTTGGGGAGACCTTCGTCCAGCAGTGGATTGATAATGGTTGACAATGATGATGATGACATTGGATTAAGCAAGTGCTGCTCTACAGGTTGTAACTCAACAATTAGGATTCCTGCATTTTAGTTGGTGTTACTTTAACGTGGGAGTGGTGGAGTTTTGCAGATTTGCTCTGGTGTCTTTGGTCTTAAACTCAAGTAACATTTTTTTCAATTGGGTAATTTTCTTGTTCCAAAATTAGTTGATTTAATTTATTCTTGATTGCCTGAAACTGTGAGCTCGTCGGTCACTTCGTTCTCTTTTGTTTTTGGCATTCTTCTTTTAATAGTTCGCATGGTCAGGTTTGATTTTCCTGAGAGAGAGATTGTCATTTTCATGTAGGACTTCCGTCCACAGGGAGTAGAGTTTTAGGTCCCAGCCACCTACAGCGAGATCGCCTTTTGGGCAGGACACAGAAACGGAAGGAATGAGAGCAAGTCTAGCGACTTTTGACAGAACAGTTTGTAGTGAGATTAGAGTACAGTAGATGGCGCCACCGTACAAGTACGATATTGCACATAGATGGGTGAGAGAATTTCAGGGGGGGGGCATAGGAAAGGATACCCATTTAATCAGTGGGTCATCATTGATTTTCCTGTTGTGCCTTGTCATTTTAATATTCTGTTGGTTGTTGTCTGGCCTGGGTTTGACATTTTCCCGTCCATTACGTATGAATTGTTCCATAGGTGTCGAAAAGACTTCTAGATTTATTTTTTTGTGCTTTACCCCTTTCTCTGCCCGATAACCGCTTGCGGGAACTCAGGTGTGAGAACATTTTTGGCTTTTCTTTTATTTTGGCTGTGTATTGTGTCGAAATCAACCCGCGGTAATGCGGGCGTTATCACCGCTTGGGGAGCAGTGTGTTGTGTTCGATCATGCCGCTTGCGGTTAAGAGGTGCGCTGGTTTGGTCGGCATACTAACCAACACCTTGATTGGGCATACCACCCTTGATGTCGACAACACAGGAGTGAGGTTGTTGTTACGCGTTACCTTGTAGTTTAGTGCTACTGCTTCTCTTCGGCAACACTTGGTTAATAATCTCACCATTTTAATCAGTTTGCTTAAAATAATCAAATGATTATATTCTTGATAACCTGGTGCTTCGTATTTTTCCAGTATTAGTATTTGTTTTATATATATATGGAAACGATGCAATGATATCATATCCACGTAGTGAGAGAACTAATTGAAAGAGCGAGGGAATATGAAATTCCATTGTGCATGGCATTTATAGATTATGAAAAGGCCATTGATTCGGTGAAACCATCAGCAGTTACAATGGCTTTGAAATCCTACGGTATTGAAGATGCATACCTTAATATTATTAATAACATCTATGAAAATGCAAGTACAAAGATTAGGCTGTTTGAAAATACAACACACATAAAAATTGGAAAGGGAGTGAGACAGGGTGACACCATATCTCCCAAGCTCTTTAATGCCACATTGGAAAATGTCTTTCAATCACTGAACTGGGAAAACAAAGGGATAAAGATTAATGGAGATTATCTAGCCCACCTTCGTTTTGCTGATGACGTAGTCATTTTTGCAACTACCTTATCAGAGCTGCATAGTATGATCCAGGAACTTGCTGACAAGAGTAAAGAAGTGGGATTAAAAATGAACTTTCAGAAGACAAAAGTGATGTTCAATGCTTTTACAAGAAATGAAGATTTATCGATTGATGGAGAAAAGCTGGAGATAACAGACACGTACGTTTATCTTGGACAACAGATATCAAGTGAGGGTCACATTGATGAAGAAATTAATCGGTGTACAAAACTTGCCTGGAGAGCTTTTGGAAGAAACAGCATAATTTTCAAGAGCAATATGCCATTATGTCTTAAAAGAAAAGTGTTTGATCAATGCATCCTTCCAGTACTTACGTATGGTGCAGAGACGTGGACCTTAACTAAAAGAGACATACAAAGGGCAGCAGACAACTCAAAGTAGCATGGAGAGGTGCATGCTTGGTGTAACCAGGAGAGATAAGAAGAGGAACTCGTGGATCCGAAAAATGACAAGAGTGGAAGACATGATCAGAGTTAAATCCCTGAAATGGCAATGGGCTGGACATACTGCCAGAAGGACAGACCATCGACGGACAGCCGAAATTTTAGATTGGATTCTAAGGGACAGGAAACCATCCAGAAGAAGACCACATGGGTGATGGGTGGATGAAATATGAAAGAATGCGGGAGTAACATGGAAGAGACTGGCACAAGACAGACCGTTGTGGAAGAAACTTGGGGAGACCTTCGTCCAGCAGTGGATTGATAACGGTTGTCAAGAGGTACATGGTACAAAATTTGGCCTGCAGTAAATTTATGTCTATAATTTAAGTATTGTTGTAACCAATCCCAGATATGTTTTGCAAAATTGCAATCTACTGTCACTGGAAGGAGTAGAAAAGTGGATGCAAGGACTGCGTGCACTAGTTTCCTGAGGCAGCAGATACCCTCAGATAATTCGAGGAGTTGTAGCTTGTAAACGCTGGAAATCTCCCGATCGGACCAGAAAGTCTTTATACTTTAGGTTTTAAGCAATCCTCCCCCCCCCCTCCCCCGACAAGTTTCCTGGGTTTGCACATACTCGCAGAGAATTTGTTTAGTTGTAGTTTCTAGAAAAATATCGTAAATAAGAAAATACCAAATTACGGACATTTTATGTGTGTCAGATAACCAATCTCGGGGAGACGTAGCCACGGAGCAGCCCTGAACGCAATTTTTATACGGCCTCTTAAAACAGTCCATCAGTGCAATCCGAACTTTCTTCTCGTATTTGTAAGGTTTGCAGAAAATATTTTACACATCAAATTATTAATATTGCGGTATTACTCAGGCAGAAAATAATATTAGGACTAACGTTTAGGCCCTTCTAAAAGTTTTCATTCCGTCCTTCCCATATACGCGTTATGTAGGTGAGGTGGCCAAGAAACCGCAATTTTTATATGACCCCTAACGCTTTTTTGGCCAGCAGTCTGTGACCAGTTGTCCGAACACCGTTTATAACAGACATAAAAACTTATCAGTCGACCACATATTTTTCCCGTGAGCATTTTGTCTGTAGGCATATTTTCCGTGGGCGTTTTTTCCTATTTTCGAAAAGTGGGCGTTTTTTCCGTGGGCGTTTTTTCCTATTTTCGAAAAGTGGGCGTTTTTTCCGTGGGCATTCTTTCCTCATACCACAGAGTGTATACTTCCACTGCATAAAATAGTTCCGGTCTAAAAGTTCGTACTCCAGCTTCAACTGGCACTTAAAAAGGACACAGGCGTTCAATACGTTGTGTGTGTGTGCATTTAAAAAATTCAGATCTCAGTTTCAGCGGTATTTCTAAAAAAAAATACAGAAATTTGTGTTTTGGTGACGTCACTGATGGTTCTCTGTCACAGCATTCTTGTTTGGGTCAGAGTTAATCTGTCAATCCAGGGGATATTTATTGCTGGGGGGGGGGGGGTTATGGTGTCATTAGCGGAAGGATGACGGCGAGAAAAGTGTTTTCGAGGGCATTTCGCATTCCTCCCCTTGGTTTCTCCTTCTTGATTGTTGATTTAAAACACTCTTCTGTCTTTTCGGTTTTTTCGAATGGCATCTGCCGGTCACTCCAGTGTATTTCAGCGGCATAAAGCTGGGAAACCATTGCGAAGCTCTGCTAAGGTGATCGTTATGAATGTTTTCACTAAATTGATGGAAAAACATTCGGCGAATAAATCGGAAAATGAAATAACAGTTCTTACGGCAGAACTTACTGGTGTTTTAAGTCGCGCCATTGCGAGAATGAGACTGGGATTTAGTATTCAAGTACCTCAGATCCCTCGGCAATTTATTTCTTCAAATTAAAATACGATTCTCGCTTGGCTTACATAGAACGTTTTCTCGAAATTAGTTTGGAGTTCTCAATATAGGCAAAGAAACGGCTATCTTTTCCTTTTGAACTTTTGTGCGCAGTTGCCTTAAACGCGTATGAACCGGCATGAAAATTCAGACAAATGAAAGAGTTCCTTCCCGTCGTTAGGCATTTTGGAAAACCGCCACACATAATTCGGAAACTTGGAAAACTGCCACACATTCAAAGTGTTCCTCGGAGGAACAGCAATTTGTGCCCAGCCCCTCAATGAAAAACATGTGGCAATTTTTCAAGTTGCTGAAAGATGTGTGGCAGTTTACAGTGAACCCTAAAATATCATTTATCACGGAGACCGGCTCTTGTCCAGTACTTATGGCAACACAGAGTAGTTAAAAACGCATACACATTTAACGGGTATCTGTTATAAAAAATCTAATCAATGCAAAATTTTGGGAAGAACGAAATTTTACGCATAGCTGATGACATGGCAAAAATACTTTGAATTAAATCCCACAGTTGGTAATCTTCAAGCAGTAAGTATAAATAAATGAAATATATATATAAAAAAAATATAAAAATACGTAAAAACAAAATTAGGCCACTTAAGACTTCTTCCCGTGTTTAGCAATTTCAAAAGAAAGAAAAGTTACATGTTCTGTAACATTTCAAAAAAATAAAAGAAAGAAAAAGGTAAATAGACAGAGAGAGAAATAAATTGCTTGTCTACCGGTCAGCGAGGAGCACGCGCGGGGGAGGGAGTGGGGGGTGGATGAGTACTGGGGATATGGTGCTAAAATGAGGAGTCAGTCTCCAGTCACGGTGACAACCCTGAGGGCTTGTGGGCTCCCTCGCAAAACTTCCCAGTGAAGATTAATTATACACGCCATTAGTGCGGAGTAATACTTGCAACTGGGAGTGCTAAGGATCCGTAGCATTATCCCCATTGCCAAGATAGCTTTGCCCCGAGTATAGTTACAGTTAGGATTAGATATTAGTTTAATTCTATACAACCATTTTCTTGTCGGGATAATATTGTGCGAAATTTTAAAAAGTAGATCTCTAATATGAGTGCTCAGTTTTATTTTTGATTGAAGTGTCCAAATACTATGTACCATATTGGATTGCAGTGTATCTTCTAATTTTGTAGGATGTATTTCGTTTAATGCTAAATATATTTTACATAATTTCTCATATTCTTGTCAGAAATAATATTTGATCCCGGAAAACAAATTTTCTCCCTAGAAACTGTGCCAACACACAATCGATAGTTATTGATTGTTATTTTTTGACAATCGAAAACTATCAATAATCATAACTATCGATAGTTCTCCACCTCCATGTGAGGGTCCCTTAGTAGAACGAATTCATTTCTGTGCAAATCAGTTGTTCCTCGGTGGATTTGCGGGCTTTTGTTCGTTGGGACGGACGGAACGTAATTTTGTATCGTACCTGACAGGTGTGAGACGTCCCCGAATAGAAAGGAATAATTTCCGTGCAAATCGGTTGTTTAACGGCGGAGATATTTTTTTTTATTCTTCTGGACGGACGGACGGATGGAACGTCATTTTGTATTGTATCTGTTAGGTGTGAGGCGTCCCTGTGTGGACAGAAATAATTTCCGTGCAAATCGGTTGTTTATCGACGGATAATTTTCTTTTTATTCTTTTGGACGGACGAACAGACGGCGGCCGGATGGAACGTAATTCTGTTTCGTATCGCATGGGTAATTCGTTCCTGAGTAGAAAGAGACCATTTGCTTGCAAATCGGTTACTTACTTGCTAAGATATGTGCTTTTTCGTGTGGCCGTAATAAGTGACATTTCAATTTGTCGATGGTCCCTTAAGAGAACCAGTCTTCGTTTCCTAGGTGATTTTTACATTTGCAATTTGTTTACGGTCCCCTTAAGGCTACGAGAGTCGACGGTAGTTCCTTCCGTCACACGCCGTCCTCGGCAGTACTTCTGTCTGCAAAGCTGAGCCGCATCTGCCGGTCGATTTCAAAGGTGCCTGTTTTAGGACATTACCGTTTCATTAATTATTAACAAAGAAATTGGCTAAATGTTTTTGTTTTTATTGTAAAAATATCTGGGAATGTAAATAAATGAAGGAATGTAAATGATATAATGTGCGGCAGAAGTTTTGAGTAAGAAGTTTTGGTTCTGGTTGAACCCCAAGCTTTTGTTATGGTTTCGGAGATATTTAGGGGTCGGTGATTTCTTCAAGCATCACATTTGTAGTTCTGCTGTTATTCCGTCCATCGTTCGTCTCCTGTTTTTCCCTCGTTAAACGGATATTGTTGAAAATAAACGATTTTCTTATAATCAGGAATCGTACTATGGCAGGGAGGCCCAGAGCTTCGTGTCGAATTGTGGGGGATTATGAAATTTTTACCCTTTTTTGACACTTTTTTGCTTACGAATTCTCAAAATTACACTTGAAAAAATGATATTGCAATCAGAGGCGACTTTAGAACTACTGTGGCCCTAAGCGCTGAAGGATTTAGGGGCCCCCTTCCCCTTCTTATCGCTTTAAAAATGTTCATCCGTCAGATTAAAAAAAAAAAGTCAAGAAAAATGTTTTACGTTTTTTTAAATGCTATTCTATCTTCCTATTATTCGAACGTTTTGTAAGAAAGAAACAGTGTTAGTGTTCTCACTTTGTGTGTCCGTGCACATCGAACTTCTTGTGTTTAGAGATATTTAAAAAATTATTTTTGCGGCTAATAGGAAATCAAAGGATATTAAGTTTGGCACTTTGAATATCTCCTATACTTCATGAATTTACCCCTAATGGCTGTCAAATTCGAAAATTCAAAATATTAAAGTTCCATTGTGAAGAAACTATTCAACTTAGAGGAAAAAATTATTTTGGTGCCTCTCAGATTAGGCTTAACTGTTCCTTCTCAAATATCTACATTTTTCCAATTAGTTCATTAATTTCCTGCTAGAGACGCTAGGTCAGAAGAATTTGGTTTTCACATATTTTTCAAACATTATTTCTGCGAATGACAGCACATAAACATTGGTTACATCTTGCCCATTTTAAATTTCACTACTAGTTCATAAATTTCCCGCTAGGAGTTCTCAAAGTGGAAATTTAATAAATGTTTGCTTTACGCTACGAAGAAACCATTTCAATTACAGCAAAAGTTCTTTCTGAGTTTGATACCTTAGGCAAAACTAATTACTTTAGCGCTTTTCAGTTGCAAGTTACTTAATGAATGCAACGCTAAGGGCGCTGAAAATGAAATTTCTCTAAATTTATCAATACGTTGCGTATAAATGTCATAAAATTGGAATGCGTTTCAATTACAAAACGTGCTCTTTCCATTGCTTCAGCTTTGGAAAATCGTCTTGTTTTTACGTTATCTGCAAATCAGTAGGAAAGGAGTACAGTATCAAGCAAAAATGAAATACCTGAAGACATATGCAACCGGAAAAGTCCTGTACATTAGAAAAAACGGGTAAAATGCAATTTGTGCACAGTACTTCGCTTGAAAAGGGTGGATGGTTTTCGTGCAGGAGTTTTCCTGTGGCGAACAATTCCCTAAATCGAAGAGATTCAGTCGTCCATGGCATAGACGAATGCCATGGACCAAGAAAGCTGGACAGTAAGAATTTCATCAGTTACTGCAGGAAAGTGAGAATATGTTTCTTGAAAGCAGTTTTCTTATTATTATTTTCATCGGAAAATTGAGGTCTGCAATATTTTTTTATTCTGTCAAAAAAATACGTGCTTTTTTATACCCGCACTGCAGTTATCAGAAACAGAAGCACAAAAATTAAATGCGGAAGATCTGATTTGAAAATCTAAAAGTAGGAATCACAGCTTTTCCAGTAGGAGTATCATTGAAGCTTTTTTATTGCTTTTTCAAAAGTTTGTTTTATGTTGATTTAAGGAATAGAAAAGATGGGAATACTTGATAATTATCAGTTTTAAACCAGGGGAGACAATAGAAATTTCCTTTAACACTATTAAATAAAAAAAAAAGATAGTGCGATATTCTTTAATTCTTTTCATCCTAAATACCAACTCTTTTGGTTTAGTTGATTTATAGGCTTTGGGCTGAGAAAGAACTTGATTACCCTACACCAAAGGGGAAAAAACAATTAACAGCAAACTCCCCCGATCATCACAGTATCCACAAGCACTCTGCATCGCAACTTAGGGGGAAAGGTTCCAACACAGATGTGTTCCTATGGCTGGAAATAGCATAAAAGTAATTTGTATAACAACAGGCCAGTATTCACCTTAAACACTGAAAACTGTAAAAGGGGGAATACTTAACTGGCGTAATAATTTAGCCTTCCTTCACCTACGACTAAAAGAAAGGCTAAATTATTTTAACTGTTCCTTTCAAAACAAGTACATCGATACGAACTCGAAAATTTTGAAGTATCAACAAAGCAAGAGAAAATATATGTCACTAATATCAGAAAGTGAAATATCGATTGACAATACAAAGCGGTTGCTTTAAGGATTAATTTGTTTCGGTCCATGAAAACTAAAACAAAACTGGCAATCCATTTATACCATTTCGGGGCCCCTCAAGCACTGGGACCCTAGGCGCGCGCCTAGTCGGAAATCCACCCCTGCCCCTGCCCCCCCCCCGCCCTTTTTATCGACTCAGAAATGTTCATCTGTCAGATTGATTAACGAAAAAATGTAGTCAAGAAAAAGTTTCAGCTTTTTAAAAGGCCATTCATCCTACTATATTAGAACGTTAAATGATATCATCCTATTAGGACGTTTGTAAGAAACAGTGCTAGTTGTGGTGCACTACAGAGGTGAAGCACGTGTCAAGACAAATCTGCAGTGATGCATTCCGGCGGTGTAGTTTAATCAGTTAAAACAACTGGCTCCGGATCGGGGGAGGGAGGCGCGGGTTCGGTCTTCGAAAAACTTGCGAATTTCACATTGGTTCCCGATTGTGGAAAACGGATCTACTGGCTGTTGGGTTCTTCATAAAATGTGTGTTACTTGTTCCACACATCGTCTGGAATTAATAAAGGTTCCTTCTTAACTTCAAAAGCACGAAAAAAAAAATGAAGAAGAATAGGGAGATGTGATGAACTACATAGGTGAAGACGACAAATTTAAATATTCCCCTGCGCTATATTTTCCAAAATTCCTGAAAAGACTGTTTACAAAGAATAGGGGTCCTATAACATGATTCTTGCCCTGACCCCCCAAATCTCTGGATTCGGCTCTGCTTTGTCACCTTTTTAGTTGCAAGTTACTTGAATTTAACACTAAGGGCGCTGAAAATGGAATTTCGTTATTTTTTATCAGTACATTGTGTATACATTTTCACATTAGATGTGCAACTTAATTCTCAGCCACAGGCACGACACGTTGACAGCAAACTATAGCATATCGAATACAAACCTAATCAGGGAAATAATCCCCGTCGAGTTGGATGCATTTGAGCCATTGGTCAGGGAGCTGCAGAAAAAAGAGGGCTGTTTCGAGTTATTAAAGTCATCAATACTTGTGTGAACCTCCTCGACAGAAGTGAAGTTCGTATCACTCACGTGATGTTGCAGGGAGCGAAAGAGGTGATAATCCGACGGGGCGAAATCTGGAGAATACGCCGTGTGGGACAAAATCTCCCATCCCAGGTCGGTGATCGTGTTTAAAGTCGTTTTCGCGGTGTGAGGACGCGCGTTATCCTAAAGCAACAGGTTCGACCCTCTGCCCTTGCCGGTGTATGACCTCCAGTGCGTCACTCACACTAATGAGTTGCTGACAATAACGCTCAGCATTGACCGTCTCACCAGGTTTGAGCAACTCATAGTGTATGACACTGTGCTGATCTCACCATATGCGCAGCAACAACTTCCTTGCATGGATATTCGGTTTGGCTGTGACCTGGATAAACCAACGATTTGTGCTTTGTACCACTTAGGATTATCGCAGAGGATCCACTTCACATCACAGGTCAAAATCTTGTGGAGGTTGGTTGGTTGGTTGTTGGATTTTATTGGCGCAAGGGCCAGGCTTGGCCAAAGAGCGCCAGACAAAGAACTATCAGCCACAGATTTTGAAAAACGTTGAAAATGATCAAGAACAGACAGGCCCGGTAAAAGCCGAAAAAGAGCATGATGAAAGCTGTGAAGACAAGGTAGTTAAGTAGGTTTATAAGAAAAATTTATTAATTCACTATTATAATTATAAATTCCTTTTTTTTTTTTTTTAAACACAACTACACAAAGGATGAGTCACTCTCCTCCCCCACACTCCTCTGCAATGCTGGCAGAGGGCGGGGACGAACTGTCACTCTCTTCCCCCCATGGTCCTCTGCAATGTTGTTTGAGGCTGGGGACGAACTGTCACTCTCCTCCCCCCTATGTTCCTCTATAATGTTGGGTGAGGGTGGGGACCGCGCTGAGGCCGAGACAGCTGCAAAAGTCGGCCATGATGGCCGCGACATGTGGATGGACACTGCACACCTTAGAGGATTGAGGGCCGGCTCTCCAGCACGTGCAGGCCTTCCGCTGGGAACTGGAAGAGTCGGTAGTCTTCAAAAGAGAAGGCGCAGACTCAGCTGGTCGAATAAGCTGGAGCTCGGTGAAATCCACCTGTGTCGCTTGTTCAACTGTAGATCGCTTGGCAAGTGCGGCGAGAGCTACAGGGCGCGGAACAAAGGGCTGCACGGGTGGTGGCTGAGACTGAACAACTGCGGCAAAACTACGCTGTCGGGTGTTGGGAATACCCAACTTGGCTTTGGCAGCAGGGTACGAGAGGCCGTCCAGGGTCTTGAGGCGCTGGATTGCCATCTCGTCCTTCCATTTCATACAGGTGCGGGAGTAAGCCGCATGGGCCTCACCACAGTTAACACAGGAGGCCGCAGAAGTGCAACCTTCCCCGTCATGTTCACTGGAGCCACAATTTGCGCAACGAGCGGAACTCTTACAAAAACGTTGTGAATGCCCGTACCTCTGGCACCTGAAACAGCGCAGAGGACTGGGAATGTACGGGCGAACTCCACAGACCAAGTAGCCAGCCTTGATTTCGGTCGGAACCTTCGGGGGAGTTAAAAGTCAAGATAACATTTTTAGACTTAATTAAAGAACCATCGCGCCGAAACATCATACGGCGCGCAGCAATAACACCTTGATCTGCAAGTTCAGTCACCAATTCTTCTTCACTGCATGGCAAGAGATCAAATTCCGAAATAACACCCCGAGAGGTGTTAAGAAACGGGTGAGGTGCCACTTTGACAGGAATGCCTTGAAGACTAGTAAGGAGCAAAAGAGTGTTACTCTGAGAAACACTGCAAGTTTGAACAAGCAGGTCCCCAGAGCGAAGCTTCCGCACAGACTTCAAGGGGCCAACCGCAGCGTCCAAAGCTTTAGAAATAAAAAATGGAGATCTGGTGGACAGTCTCTCATTCGGATCGATGGATTCTACAAGTAAGTGTGTAGCATGCGTAGTCACAGCAATCGATGGGAGACGACGCTTCGGAGCGACTGGTACAGCTGCCGAAGAAGAGGTTCCACATTCTTGGTCCAGGTCATGGTCTAAAGATCGTTTAAGGGTATGAGACTTGGTAGGTTGAGAAGACGAAGGAGAGTCGTTGTCAACCATCATATTCACAGGTGTCCTAAATTTGGAGTTTTGTTTTTTGTTTCTACCCATGGAAAAAAGAAGGAAGATTCGTCTGCAGACTACTCCACCCACCACCGAGCCCTACAAGGGAGAACTGGAGGTCCGCAAGCCAAGAAAATGACGCTAGACACAGTTCTGGAGCTTATACGTTGCAGATATAGTCCGTTGGCTGTGATCACACGCACTCGGCGGACACTTCGGCCTCCTGGTACCGTCATGCCAACGCCTTTGGCATGATCCCACAGCCCCCGGGCTCACCCTGCCGTGCCATACGACAAAAAAGCCGCTAAAGCCCAGTACACAACTTGGTACAAGACTTCTGACTAGAGGTGGGTTAGTCTCTAGCCTCCCGTTTACAGCGAAGCCGGGGTCGAAGAGGAGTGTTGGTACACAGGAGGCACTTAACCGGTCTCCTGCTACCTCAGCCCCCAGACATCCCATTTCCGCCTCACGGGTCTCCGCACGCGGCAAACATGCAGGTAGGTCTAGCACCCAAACCAGCGAAAAGGAAAAAAAAAGAAATCCAAAGAAGACAAATCCTGGCAGGGAACCTAATCGGAATCTCAGCAACCTACGAACTGAGCGGTTAATATAAATCAGTTAGTGGTGGAGGGTAACAAAACCACAAGACCGGGGTGTTAGTACATAACGTGGTAGCGATTAGGTAGAGAATACAACACGGGCAACTAGCCAGTGGAGAAAATAAGGAAAAACGAAAAAGCGAGACACAAGACCAGCTCGGGATCGTGGGGCCGCGACTCCCCAACAGCTGGATGAACAGCCGTCCCTGCAAACACCAAAATAAAAAACAAGCGGTGGCATGACATAAGATGTTGACCAGTCACAAGGTCAGCTCGGGCCGTGGGGGCGCTGCTCCCCAAATAACTGGAAAACCAGTTATCCCCGTGCGGGGAATCTTGTGGAGGAAATCCTTCTTCTTGAATCTGGAGAACAAAGACACAGCAACATCGTAGCGCCTAGACTTGTTCTCATCTGTGAGTTGGTGGGGAACCCAACGGTCCTCTTTTTGAATCCGTCCAAGATTGTGCAGGTGCTTTGCAATGGCTTTTCGTGTTCCTAGGAGAGCTCTGACTGTGCGTGACAGGGATCCGCGTTCAACAGTTTTTCCAGTTCGTCATCGTCCGCTTTCTGTGGCTTCCCCGGACGTTCTGCATCACGGAGATCGAAATTTCCCTGCTTAAACCACTTCTTACACGTACTGTAGGACACAGCAGCCCCACCCAAAGCAGCACAGATCATTTGCTGCACTCCCGCGGCACCTTTTTCAGCGGAAACGCGAACAGGAGGCAGTACCTCAAATGCTGCTTCTTGGATGGCGCTACCATCAGCCATTATCGAGCAGAGCTATTTGCATTTGCCGACGTTCTATGATCGCTTGCGGTTACGGGCCGGGCATTAAGTTGCACACTTTATAAATTGGAAAGTTTCAATTATAAAATGTGCTCTTTCCATTGCGTCAGCTTTGGAAAAGGAAAAAGCATCTTGTTTTTTTATGTTGTAAGCAAATTAGTAGGTAACGAGCGTGGTATCAAGCAAAACTAAAGTACTTGAAGACAATGTCAGCAGGAAAAGTCCTCCACATCAGAAAATACGGGTAAAATACAATTTGTGCACAGTACTACACTTGAAAAGGGTGGCTGACTTCGTGGAGTTTTCCTGTTGTGATCAATTCCCTAAATTGAAGAGATACAGCATTCAGTGCGTGAAAGCGAGCATGTGAAGTTTCTTGAAAGCATTTTTTCTTATTATTTTCATCGGAAAATTGAGATCTGCATTTTTTTTATTTTGTCGAAAAGATGCGTGAAAATTTTTTTTTTGACACCTGCACTGCAGTTATCAGAAACAGAGAAGCATAAGGATTAAATGCAAAAGATCAGGTTTCAAAACGGGAAGGTAGGAACAGGAGCTTTTCGAATAAGAGTATCATTGAAACTTTTATTGCTTTTTCAAAAGTTAGTTACATGACGATTTAAAAGGCTAAAAACTTGATAATTATCAGTATTAAATCAGGGGAGGAGAAAGTAAGAAGAAAATGTTGTTGCACAATAGAAATTTCTTTTAACACCATTAAATAAGAAAAAGATAAATCATCTGACATTCTCGAATTTTTTTTTTCCTGCTTAAATACTGTATTAGTTCCTTTCGTTTAGGCTGGATTACGCGTGATTCGTGCTGAGAAAGAACTCGATTTTCCTATATCAAAGTGAAAAGGTAGTAAACATCCCCGATCGTCAGCACAGTTTCTACAAGCGCTCCTCATCGCAACCCAGTTTGAAGGAGGAGCGGTTCACACCTAGGAGGTTAGAAGAAGAGGAGGTGAAGGGACCCATTTTGAGTGAAGCCAGAACAGATCACTTGTTTCTGTCCTCTCTCTGAAGTGGTGGGAGTCTGCGCTGCGGGGCCGTGACGTCACTTCCTGTGGCTTAAGCAGTTTTGCTTAGCGCATGTAAACCAAGGATGTAAAAAAGGAATATTTCGGACTTCTTATTTCTTAACATTAGGCTTTTGGTTATATTTCAAACATGGTTACTTGCACATGGGCAGTAAGCAACCGTGAGCACTATGCACTTCCGCTCAAAAAATCATTATGTTCAATTTTTTAAAGAAATACCAACACATATTTTCCTGTTTTTTCTGGAAATTTTTTATTATGGGAATGAATATTTCAGCCTCAATTTTTTTCATGCCTGTATGGGTAGAGTAAGGGTCCGAAAAACCCGTTCAAAATCGCGATTTCCCCATTGAGATATACAGGAGATTCTTAGGTTGGGCGCATTGGCGTGGTCAGCTGATAAAAAGTGACGTCACGTCAGAAGCACAGGGAGAGGGGCTGTTGCCACCTCCTCTTACTTCTAACCTCCTTGGTTCCAACACATATGTTTTCCTTTGGCTGGAAGTGACACGATGCGTAAAGTAATTTACACAACAGCAGACAGTTAAGTATTCACCTTAAGTTAAGTATTAAGCACAAATTAAACAATGTAAACTGGTGGAAGCTTAAATTCTTCTTTGACCTACCATTAAAAGGAAGGCTAAATTATTTTCACTGTTATTTTCAAAACAAGTACATCGATAAGAACTTGAAAATTTGGAGTATTAACTCCAGCAAGAAAAAAAAATTGTTACTAATATGAGAAAGTAAAATATCAATTGACAATATAATAAAGTAGTTGCTTTAAGGATTTATTTTTCAGTCCGTGAAAGCCAAAACAATACTGGCAATCCAATTATACATAATGTTTTCGGGAGCCCTCTAGCTCTGTGGCCCTAGGCGTGCGCCTAGTGGGAAATCCGCCCCTGATTACAATGCAGCATAAATCCGACCTCTTTCCTTCAGCGTATTCCTACAACCCGCTTCGATGACTACGTACTGCTGATCCGCTTCCTTGTGTATTCTTCCGCGCACAACTTGCCGTTCTCAACGACGTTTCCATTCACCGGACTCAACCTTCACGCCGTCGCCGCTCCGTCATCTTAGGCCTACCGCACGTACTCTTTCGAAACTTCGCACTCCAAGGTAAGTTCTTCGGAAAATATTGTTCCTTTCGTGTAAAAATACTATATTTTTTCACCTTTCCCCATTATTTTGCATGCTTAAAACATTGCACGTAGCACTTTTTCCACACAGTTAAATGTTTTCGACGAAATAATTTAGGACGCTAAAGTACACATTTACCCAAATTAGGTACCAATATCACTGGGGGCCAATGCACTACGATATCTTTCATAATTTCTAAAATGATCGTCATTAGTTTTCAGTTGTTTTCGCCACATAAATTCACTTAGGTACGAATCCAACATCTCCTATGAGTGCCCAACGAGTTTTATTTTTAAATTTAGCGAAAACGGTTAAAAGAATATTCCTTTCGAATGACCACACATAATAATATTCCAAATCACAGACAAACGGTCAAAAGAACGTGATCACAGCGCATCTGCTGCCGAGGCTCTGTATGCTACTTTCGAAATCGGGAACTACTTGAAAGCCTTGTTATTCGGAAGTCAAGTAGTGGCGGGCAGATAACAGGAAAGGTCCATATTTTCTTACAGTACACATTCTGGGTAAATGTGTTTCAGAGTTCAGACAGAATACCCAAATGTGGTAAATGTGTACTTTAGCGTCCTTAATTATTTCGTCGGAAAAATGTAACTGTGGGGAAAGTAGGTATGGGCAAAAAACCTCGATGTTTTCGAACATTGCCACCGATGATCGATGTTTTAACCTCGATGTTGCAGAAACCGATACATCGAAAAAACATCGAGATTTCGTGACCGATGTTTGGAACTGGAAGAGAATATCTTCTACGAAAGGTAAATGCATTTCTTTTAGTTACATTCATAACTATACAGAGGAAAGAAATATCACCTTCCTATTGGTTGTTTTACTTGATTCGTTGGCGAAAACCGAGATCTTTTCCTCGAAGGCATGTGAGCCGATGCATCGAAAAAACATCGAGGTTTCCACCTATACATCGAAAAAACATCGAGGCTTTTAAGAAATATTATTAGTTACTTGGGATTGAATTGGTGAGCAATCACCATTATATTGAAGAGAGATTTTACCTACCGATATGCCCATTCGCTGCTGCAGATCAAAAAGTGTGAAATCTTCGGCTCGTCAGCAAGACATCGTGGTTTACACCGATACATCGAAAAATTATCGAGGTTTCCACCGATACATCGGGCGTTTTAACAAATATTACGTTACTAGATGTTGCATTGTTGAGTAACACCGTTGCATTGAACGGAGATTTTACAAATAGATCGTCCATTCATTGCTGCAGATGGAAAAGTTCGAATTTTTCAGTTTATTAGCGAAACGTCGAGGTTCCCACCGATGCATCGAAGAAACATCGTGGTTTTCACGATGCATCGAGCGTTTTAACAAATATTATGTTAATGGTTGCTGAACTGGTGAGTATCACTGTTATATTAAAAAGAGATTTTACAAATCGTGTGCCCATTTACAGGTGCTGGTGGAAAAGTGCAAGTTTTCAGTTTATTAGCAAAACATCGAGGTTTACACCGATGCATCGAGCATTTTAATATATACCATGAGATATATCTAAAGACCTTGTAATATATATTATTAGTTATCTGATGTTATTAGAGAGTAATCACTGTTATATTGAACAGAGATTTTGTACATCTATTGTGTATTTAATGCTACAGGATGAAAACAACTAATATTTCGGCTTATTAGCAAAAACATCGAGTTTATCACCGATACAACGAAAATTTCCACCGATGTGCCTATCCTTAGGGGAAAGTGCGACGTAAAATTTCTTAAGTATGCAAAATAATGGAGAAAGTTGTAGAAATACAGAGGGGGGGGTCAGCGTCATTTTCTTGTAGTCCACAGGTAGTAGAGTTTAGGTCCCAGCCAAATACAGCGAGATCGCCTTTTGGGCAGGACACAGAAACGGAAGGAATGAGAGCAAGTCTAGCGACTTTGACAGAACAGTTTGTAGTGAGATTAGAGTACAGTAGATGGCGCCACCATTCAAGTACGATATTGCACATAGAGGGGTGAGAGAATTTCAGGTGGGGTATAGGAAAGGATACCTATTTAACCAGTGGGTCCAGCCTGGGGGCCGTCACTTAACGTGCTCGTCCGATGCACGGCGGATATTCAGCGATTGTTAGTAAATCACACCTTCTCTGAAGGATCAGCCCAGGCTTGAACCTGGAACCCAGCATCGATAGTCTGAAACACTAACCACTAAGCCATCCGCGGCTCTGTAGAAATACAGTAATTTAAACGAATGTGATAAAGGATTTTACCGAAGTATTTACTTGTGAGTAAGATGGTGTGCGGGAGGCTTAAACGATGTCAACGGCGGCGACGTGTAGCTTTCGTGTTTCGGAAGGGAGTAGGAGTTCGTAGTGAATGCGCGGAAGAATACAATAGGAGTGCGGTGTATTCTTCAGAAGAGTGTGATGCGTGCTGTAATCATGCGCAAGCGGAAGTAGTTCAAAACTGTTTTCTTAATTTGTGAGAAAGAAATGTGCGGAATGTCGTTATTATAAGTTTCACAATGTCTCCGAATGGAAAAAAATGAAGGAATGTAAATGTTTTCATGTACGACAGAAGTGTTCAGTAAGAACATTTGCTTCCGTTTAAACCCCAAGTTATACTTATGATTTCGAAGACGTACAGGGGTAGTTGATTTCTTCAAGTACTTCATTTGTTGTTCTGCTGTTACTCCGTACATCGTGGTTAGTATTATTTCGTCTTGAAACGGATATTTTTTTAAAATAAAGGAGTTTCTTCAATTCAGAAATGGTAGTATGGCAGGGAGGAAAACAGCTGCTTGTCGTATTGTGTCGGAAAATGAAATTTCAAGCCCTGATGAAATCCGAAATGAATTATAAAGACTTACAACTTTGGACAAAGCCACTAACACTATTGAAAAAGCTACTAACACCACTTACAATTCTGCGTAAAGTCGACCTCTTCCCTTCATCGTTTTGCTACAATATACGCTTCTATGACTACGTACTTCCTTCTGTATTCTTCCGCCCGTTACTTGCCCTTCTGAATGAAGCTTCTAGTTCTCCAAACCATCGTACTCCCAGGTAAATACTTCGGAAAATTTATTTTCCTTTTATCTAAAAATACTAAATTTTTGCACCTTTTCCCATTATTTTGCATGCTTAAAAAATTGTATGTCGCACTCGACGAAATAATTTAAGACGGTTACCGCCCTAAATTATTTCGTTACCATATTGGGTCCTAAGATTTTTAACATTATTTGTCATTGAGTCCTAGTTATTCTTTGTTATTTTATATTGCTTGTATTTAAAACAAGGTTTTCAAAATTTTTTTTATTTATTTTACTTTATGGTCTTCTAATAGTTTTTTGTTTGTTTGTTTGTTTAAGTAGATGTAAAGCCCACCATAGTAGATGTACAAACTTGCGTTCTCCGGGTGCCGCAAACCGAAGTATAGCCGAAACCTCAATTTTTGTTCGGTGGATCGGTGTAAACCTTAATGTTTTCCTAATAAACTGAAGAACTAGCACTTTTCCACATGCACCAGTAAATGTTTAAACGATTTGTAAAAATCTCTTCTTAATGTAACAGCGATCCTCACCAGTTAAACATAATATTTGTTAAAATGTTCCATGCACCGTTAAAAACTCGATGTTCCTTCGATGCATCGGTGGGAACCTCGATGTTCTTTCTGCTAATCAACTGAAGAATCTGCTCTTTTCCATCTGCAGCAATGAATGAGCATTCCATTCGTAAAATCTCTGTACAATATAATGGTGATTGCTCACCAATTCAACCCCAAATAACTAACAATATCTCTTAAAACGCTCGATGTTTTTTCAATGTATCGTGGGAAATCTAGATGTTTTTTCGAAGCATCGGCTCACATGCCTTCGAAGGATAGATCTCGGTTTGCACCAACGATTCAACTAAAACAGTCAATAGGAAGGTGATATTTCTTTATAAGAATGTAACAAAAATAAATGCATTTACTTTTCGTGGAATATATTCTGTACCAGTTGCAAACATCAGTCATGAAACCTCGATGTTTTTTCGATGTATCGGCTTCTGCAACATCGAGGTTAAATCATCGGGGTCAAAATATCGATGTTCACAAGAATTGAGGTTTTTTTTGCCCATCGCTATATCAAGCAGAACTTCCCATGTTCAAAGAGTGTGCTCCTGTTACATGACTTCTCATAGGCCCCGCCTACTCGCAATCAGTAATGCAACTGTGAACCAATCGCGTTGCGGAAATGACATTAACTGCAATTCTGTACATACACTTATGAAATACGTAACTGCGAACCTACTCGGACGAAAGGTCATATTCAACCGGCACTTACACCACTGCTGAGCAGGTGCGCCAAGTTTAAGCGCCACATTTTGTAATTTTAAAAGGCATTTTTGGGACAATTACTTTCATTGAGTCTGCAGGGTTCTTTATATGTTTACCACGGTGATGCTTCATGTGCTACTGCGTGACGTAAATAATAAATACACAGTTGACGTGGATCAGGATCATCAAATAGAAATCATCGCTATTTCTACGTGTATAAGTGGTCCACGGAAAAATTCTCATCGGCCGCCACCGAGAATCGAACCCAGGGTCTTCCAATTACGCGCCGGATATGCTTCCACTTTACCACAGCGGCCTCGAAATTCTCGAGACTCACAAACGACAAACTGCCAAAACCCCTTTTTTTTTAGGCAGATCTAGTTATTTGTTCAGTTGCTGCTGTTCATCTTTGGTGAATCTCCAGCATTGTGCGGGGCTCCAAAGAAACAACCTGTCATGTGGTTTGGCAGTTTGTCGTTTGTGAGTCTGAAGAATTTCGAGGCCGCTGTGGTGCAGTGGAAGCATATCCGGCGCGTAACTGGAAGACCCTGGGTTCGATTCCCGGTGGTGGCCGACGAGAATTTTTCCATGCCTCACTTGCAAACTGGGAAAGAGCGATGACCTCTATTTGATGTGACGTAAGTAGTTCCACATGTCAATTCAAAAGAACGGGCGCGTTTTGTGGTAGAATTAAAATTGATTCTGTCCAGACAAATCATTCATTAATATGCACTTGAATGCAAATTCTAAATTTGCTAGAGCTAATGACAAAGTGATGTCCCCCTTTTGCAAACGGAACAGCTTGGTTTCGTGACATTTTGTACGCAGCTAATGAAGTAATAAATGTAATTTAAACAACTAAGTGGAAGAAATAACAAAGTAATAGCTGTTTCGGGTTTTTGAAACTTTTTTATTCAGTCGCATTTTTATTTGATTGAAGTACATCTCTTTAGCCCCGCACGGGGATAACTGGTTTTCCAGTTATTTGGGGAGCGGCGCCCCCACGGCCCGAGCTGACCTTGTGACTGGTCAACATCTGATGTCATGCCACAGCTTGTTTTTTTTTCTTATTTTGGTGCTGTTGGTGTTTGCAGGGACGGCTGTTCATCCAGCTGTTGGGAGTCGCGGCCCCACGATCCCGAGCTGGTCTTGTGTCTCGCTTTTTTGTTTTTATTTCTTTTCTCCACTGGCTAGTTGCCCGTGTTGTATTCTCTACCTAATCGCTACCACGTTATGTACTAACACCCCGGTCTTGTGGTTTTGTTACCCTCCACCACTAACTGATTTATATTAACCGCTCAGTTCGTAGGTTGCTGAGATTCCGTTTAGGTTCCCTTCCAGGATTTGTCTTCTTTGGATTTCTTTTCTCCTTTTAACTGGTTTGGGTGCTAGACCTACCTGCATGTTTGCCGCGTGCGGAGACCCGTGAGGCGGAAATGGGATGTCTGGCGGCTGAGGTAGCAGGAGACCGGATAAGTGCCTCCTGTGTGCCAACACTCCTCTTCGACCCCGGCTTCGCTGTAAACGGGAGGCTAGAGACTAACCCACCTCTAGTCAGAAGTCTTGTACCAAGTTGTGTGCAGGGCTTTAGCGGCTTTTTTGTCGTATAGCACGGCAGGGTGAGCCCGGGGCTGTGGGATCATGCCAAAGGCGTTGGCATGACGGTACCAGGAGGCCGAAGTGTCCGCCGAGTGCGTGTGATCACAGCCAACGGACTATATCTGCAACGTATAAGCTCCAGAACTGTGTCTAGCGTCATTTTCTTGGCTTGCGGACCTCCAGTTCTCCCTTGTAGGGCTCGGTGGTGGGTGGAGTAGTCTGCAGACGAATCTTCTTTCTTTTTCCATGGGTAAACCTAAAAACAAACGCTCCAAATTTAAGTCGCCTGAGACAATGATAGTTGCAAACGACTCTCCTTCGTCTTCTCACCTTACCAAGTCTCATAACCTTAAACGGTCTTTAGACCATGACCTGGACCCAGAATGTGGAACTTCTTCTTCGGCAGCTGTACCAGTCGCTCCGAAGCGTCGTCTCCCATCGATTGCTGTGACTACGCATGCTACACACTTACTTGTAGAATCCATCGATCCGAATGAGAGACTGTCCACCAGATCTCCATTTTTCATTTCTAAAGCTTTGGACGCTGCGGTTGGCCCCTTGAAGTCTGTGAGGAAGCTTCGCTCTGGGGACCTGCTTGTTCAAACTTGCAGTGTTTCTCAGAGTAACACTTTTCTGCGCCTTTTCTAGTCTTCAAGGCATTCCTGTCAGAGTGACACCTCACCCGTTTCTTAACACCTCTCGCGGTGTTATTTCGGAGTTTGATCTCTTGCCATGCAGTGAGGATGAATTGGTGACTGAGCTTGCGGATCAGGGTGTTCTTGCTGCACGTCGTATGATGTTCCGGCGTGATGGTTCCATGATTAAGTCAAAAAATGTCATCTTGACTTTTGACTCCCCGAAAGTTCCGACAGAAATCAAAGCAGGCTACTTGGTCTGTGCAGTTCGCCCGTACATTCCCAGTCCTCTGCGCTGTTTCAGGTGCCAGAGGTACGGGCATTCACAACGATTCTGTAAGAGTTCCGCTCGTTGCGCAAATTGTGGCTCCAGTGAACATGACGGGGATGGTTGCACCTCTGCGGCCTGCTGTGTTAACTGCGCTGAGGCCCATGCAGCTTACTCCCGCAACTGTATGAAATGGAAGGAAGAGATGGCGATCCAGCGCCTCAGGACCCTGGAAGGCCTCTCGTACCCTGCTGCCAAAGCCAAGTTGGGTATTCCCAACACCCGACAGCGTAGTTTTGCCGCAGTTGTTAAGTCTCTGCCACACCCCGTGCAGCCCTTTGTTCCGCGCCCTGTAGCTCTCGCCGCACTTGCCAAGCGATCTACAGTTGAACAGGCGACACAGGTGGATTTCACTGAGCTCCAGCTTATTCGACCAGCTGAGTCTGCGCCTTCTCTTTTGAAGACGACCGACTCTTCCGGTTCCCGGCAGACAGCCTGCACGTGCGGAAGACCCGGCCCTCAATCCGCGAAGGTGTGCAGTGTCCATCCAACTGTCGCGGTCCGCCTGACCAACATTGCACCTGTCTCGGACTCAGCGAGGTCCCCACCCTCAACCAACATTGTGGAGGAACATAGGGGGAGGAGAGTGACAGTTCGGACCCAGCCTCCACCAACATTGCTGAGGACCATGGGGGGAGGAGAGTGACAGTTCGGACCCAGCCTCCACCAACATTGCAGAGGAACATGGGGGGAGGAGAGTGACGGTTCGTCCCCGCCCTCGGCCTCGGCCAGCGTTGCAGAGGAGTGTGGGGGGGAGGAGAGTGACGGTTCGTCCCCCTCCTGGTGACTCATCCTTTGTGTTGTAGTGTATAAAAAAAAAAAAAAAAAAAAAAAAAAAAAAAAAAAAAAAGCAAATAATATTAATTATAATAGTGAATTGATCATTTTTTTATACACCTGGTTGCCTAACTTTTCTTCACAGCTTTCATCGTTCTCTTTTCCGGCTTTTGCCCAGCTTGTCTGCTCTTGGTCATTTTCAACGCTTTTAAAAATCTGTGGCTGATAGTTCTTTGTCTGGCGCTCTTTGGCCAAACCTGGCCCTTGCGCCAATAAAATCCACCAACCAACCAACCATCTCTTTAGATTTAGTAGTCAGTCTTTTACTTACGTTTCGGTAAATGTGTAAATTAGCGTCCTAAAGTATTTCGTCGCAAAAATATTAGTACCTGGAAAAAGAGCGACATACAGATTTTAGAGTATGCAAATTAATGACAAATGGTGCAGAGATATGATAATTGAAATGTCTTTTAAAAACTTTTATTGTAATATTTACCTGTAAGTGCGATGCTGTGAAGATACGCTGCGGTAGGCCTAACGCATCAGTAGGGTGACGATCTCAAGCATTTCTCTGTTGAAAGGAAGATTCGCTGCAGAGTGTAATTCACGCGCGGACGAGTACAAAAGCAACCGCGTACATTCTTGCCAGGAAAGCGAAATATGTTGTACTCATACGCTACAGAATTTAGTTCGTTCATATTTTGTCATTTTTTTTAAAGCATATGTTGAGAAATTTTTCGTTCTTTCGCATAGTGATTCCCTGATTCGAAATAGAAAGTACGAATATGCCTTTCAATGTTGTAAAGAAAGCTAGGGAAGTATGACATTCGTTCTGGTTTGAACAACTTCTCTTCGTAGCTAATTTGCTGTGCTAGTGCAGTTTTGGTTCTCATGTTAATACCTTATTCGCATCTCAGTTTCAATATCACGGATACATATTTTTTGCAAACCAAAGAAGTCTTATCCGGGTTTTCTTGCCAAAAACGTACAGGATACAACAAAATGAAGGGTGGATAATACGGACCTGTTTTCTGTAGCGTATCAGTGCAACAACAGAACCGCTTTCTCTTTTACTCTTCCACCCTTCATTTTGGTACAGGAACGAATGCTTCCTTTCAACAGAGCACATCATTGCGGTAGCGCTGCGTTAGGCCTACCTCAGAGTCTCTTAACATAATGGCACTTACAGGTAAATATTACGATAAACATCTTTAAAAGACATTTAAATTATAAAGTTTTTGCACCATTTGCCATTAATTTCCATATTCCAAATACGTCGCACTTTTTTCATGTACGCACATTGTTCCGACGAAATTATTTCGGACGCTAATCGACACATTTATGTTTTCCATTTTGCCGGGAGGTGACAGAGATCAGAGTTTACCTCATAAAATGAACAACCCATGTTTTAATATGTAAACACAGCCGGCGGCAAACCACAACGGGAGACTTGTTGCTGAAGAGTTTATATCGCATAATATGTTGTGCTAAGCAGCGATCTAAAATGTATAATAACTCAGAAAAGTCGCGGAGTGATGCACGCAACTAACTGCAGCGCTGTGAACAGAAACTGCGGCAGGCGTAACACAACGCTGGGGCGACCAGATCCAGCACTTCTTCACTGAAACGATGGTCTCGTTCCGGCGGCCATTTTGCTGGCGGAAGAGTACAAGAGGAAAGGTGAACGTTCTTGCCAGGAAAGCTTTCCAATTTGTCGTGCTGCGCTACGGACAATACATGTAGATCATTTCTATCCCATATTTTGACATAACTATCTGATAACTTTTTTTTCGCGTGTGATTCTTTGATGCACATTGTATGAACTCACTTCTTCGAGAGTTTTTTTTTTAGTATTTTGTAATCAAATTTGAATGAATTACGAACAACGCTGTCCAAAGGAGGACCAAAACTTTGATTGAATTCCAATCCACGTAAGTTCCGTTGAACAGAACGCGGCCTCTACTTTAACGGTTTTCTAGAAGAAAGAAAGGCATTTGCGTACTTTCTATTTCGCATCAGGGAATATGCGTAACATCAAAATAATTCTCATTGCGTATTTTGCAGTGGCGTATATTGCGAAGCCCCAGAGAATGCACAAATAAAACTGAATTAAATATACAAATAAAAGTTAATTATCAACGGTATTAAAATATGTCGATGCTTTCGCTGCGAAAAAACAAAAAAAAAAAAAAAAAAAAAAAAAAACCCGTGAGGATTCGCTCCTCTGAATCAGTCGGGCGAGCGAAAACCAACTGCATAACGCAAGCAGCTCTTCCAGAGTCTTCGCAGTTCTGATGGGAAAATCTTCCGTACCATCGCCTGCTTGCGTTTCTATGACAATATGAATCAGCTGGTAGAGGGGAATGGGCCATTGCTTTGGGAAACGGTTCGCTGAGAATAGAGGACATAGACTATCTCAGGAACTCGCATACTCCCGTCCAAAAGTGTTTCGCCACAGTTGTTTCAGTTTTTGTGAAGTGTCAATGAATTAAAATCAGAGATATTATATCTTAAATTCGTGGCTTTGTTGGATTCAAACTGTTTTGATAAATTTTGTGAAAGCTTCCCTGAACATCTACTGTCAGAACTTAAAGAACTCTATGCTTCAAATTTAGATACATCTCGACTAAAAAATGAACTGAAGGTGCTTTATTCCCTTGATGAATACGAAAACAAATCAGTAAAAGACATTACTTGTTATAAAGGTGAATAAATTGGACATAGTGTTTAGTAAGGTGTACAAATTAGCAAACCACATATTAAGTTTTCCATCAAAAACTGCCGAAAGAAGTTTTTCAGCATTAAAAAGAATCAAGATATATCTTAGAGCCTCAGAAGGACATGCACATTCGAAATACTTGGCTGTTTTGTCAGTAGAGAAAAACATTCTTTTTAAATATGAAAAAGTACTCGGAAGAAATGTTTTATGAAAACGTAACACTCAAGTTTACACAAAAGGAAAGAAGAATGGAGTTCATGTACAAATAAAGTATTCAGAAGAAGAATGGAGTTCATGTACAAATAAGTGTTCAAATCGTGTTCCTCATAATTATTTGGTATCATGTTAGCAATGGCATGTATACCTAAAATTTAGAAAAAAGGTTACTTCTATTACTTAACAATTAAAAATTAAATTTCGCAATTTAAAAAAAACAGTACTGTGGGATGGGGTGAGATAGACCAGGTCTCGGACCCAAGATACGCTACTGGTATTTTGAAAAATCGCGACAGAAATGAGGAACTACTTTTCTTAGCGTAACAGTACAAAATTGTATCTCTTTGGTCGCAATAACGTTTCCAGTTTGTCTTGTACTCTTCCGCCAGAAAAATGGCCACCTGAACGAGACTTTCGTGGTCGCCGTAGCGGTGTTCACGTCGTCGTACTTGGAGGTCAGTTTTACGGTAAAATTCTTTAAAATGCATTTCACAGATGCCATTGTTTCACCATTTCGCATGAAATTTCATACTTTAAAATCTGCGCGTCTCACTTTTTCCAATTCCTTCAACATTTCCGACGAAATAATTTAGGATTCTAAACTACACATTTACCGAACTGATATGTGTCTAATTACTACTTCACAGGAAAAAGTGAAAATTCTTTGGGCCATTAGCAAACCACACTGCTACATCGAAAATTCGCCCGATACTATCCATGCTACGATATGCCTATCTCTATTATTATCAGCCCTAACGGTACTGCCGTAACTTTCGCGTACATTCTTGTTTGAATTCCAAAAAATGAAAAGAATTTAGTGAACATTTTTTTTTTCTGTAGAAAGTTTAGAGTTACCACTCTTCCGATTCCAAGAACAAACCAAATTCCTTTCAGATGGAAGTTATAGGAAGTAGTTTCATTTAGGGCCCGCTTAAGGTTTTATGGGGCCCTAGGCACAGCAAGCGGTGCAGGACCCCTACAGCAAAATGATAATCCCATTCTCAATAGTACCTCTCTATATTTTTTCAGGACAGTTTCTGCCTACAGTTTTGTTATTATATAATGCCCTGTACTGAAAAGTGGACATCTCTTCTACTATCGTGGGACAGATACTGGCAGAACTAGTGGTGTTGGATTTATAATAAACAAGAAACTGAAGGATAAAGTTGTAGAAGTTGAAAGTTCCTCTGACAGAGCTGCACGACTTGTTATCCAACTCTCGAAAAGATACCAGGCTCAGATTATTCAAACTTATGCACCCACCACAAGTCATCCTGAAGAAGAAATTGAAGAATTTTATGAGGAAATTTGTCATCTAAATAATAAAGGTAAGCAGCACTTGAAAATAATTATGGGAGATTTCAATGCAAAAATAGGGCAACGGCAACAGAATGAAACTTCGGTAGGTAAATTCGGTCATGGCAACAGAAACCAGCGTGGAAATACTCTCGTTGAGTTTGCAGAGGCAGAAGGGTTTTTCATCTTGAACTCCTTCTTCAAGAAAAGCCACACAGGAAATGGACATGGAGACATCCAAATGGGACGACAAGTGAAATTGATTTTATTATGTGTAACAAAAAATTCGTCATAGAAGACTGCAGTGTGCTAAACAAGTTCAACACAGGTAGTGACCATAGATTGGTGAGATGTAAGATGCACCTCAACACTAAACTTGAACGTGGCAAGCTCATAGGACAAACAAAATCTATTGACATAACCAACCTTAAAAACACCATAATACCTTCAAGTTAGAACTGAAGAACAGGTTCTCTGCTTTAGAAGGCCTAACATCGGAAGAAGTGGACATCTCTGAAGTTAACAGAAAAGTAACCAAAGCTCTTATGGAAACAGCAACAAAATTAGCTGGGTCTAAGAACAAGTTGCATGTGAACAAATTATCAGGAAAAACCAAAATGTTGATGCAAAAAAGAAGAGAGATGAGGACAACTAAAGAAGATGTGACTTCCAAAGTGGAATATATAGAGCTATGCAAGACAGTAAGAAAAAGTATCACTGAAGACGTAAGGAAATTCAACTGTGAACTAGTGAGGAAAGCAATTGAAAACAACCAAAGCCTAAAGATAGCAAAGGGACATCTCAGTAAGGGAAGAAAACAGATTATGGCACTGAGAAAAGAAGATGGTTCTGTAACAAGAAATAGAGGCGAAATTTTGACAAGAGTGAAAGATTTCTACTCCAAATTATATGAAAGGGATGATATATGCACTCCAGACATCATGAAAGATACCAGTACCAGAGTTCCTCCAGTCCTTCCAGCAGAAGTTGCACATGCAATCAAGAACATGAAGCGAGGAAAAGCTCCAGGAGAAGATGGAATTACTGTAGACATCATACAAGAAGCAAGTGGAGAAATCGAAACAGTGCTCGCCCAAATTTTCACTCGATGCCTTAATGAAGGAAAGATTCCTGAGGATTGGAACACCGCTACAATGATCCTGCTACATAAGAAAGGTGACATTGAGGATCTCGGAAACTACAGACCTATCAGCCTCCTATCAGTAGTTTATAAAATCTTCACTAAAGTTCTTTCACACCGCTTGAAGGTAACACTGGACATGGCTCAACCGAGAGAACAAGCTGGATTCAGGAGTGGCTACAGCACAATAGATCATATCCACGTACTGAGAGAACTAATTGAAAGAGCGAGGGAATATGAACTTCCATTGTGCATGGCTTTTATCGATTATGAAAAAGCCTTTGATTCGGTGAAACCATCAGCAGTTACAATGGTTTGAAGTTGCGGTATTGAAGATGCATACATTAATATTATTAATAACATCTATGAAATGCAAGTGCAAAGATTAGGCTGTTTGAAAATTACAACACACGTAAAAATTGGAGTGAGACAAGGTGACACCATATCTCCGAAGCTCTTTAATGCCACATTGGATTCAGTCACTGAGCTGGGAAAACAAGGGGATAAAGATTAATGGAGATTATCTAACCCACCTTCGTTTTGCTGATGACGTAGTCATTTTTGCAACTACCCCATCAGAGCTGCAGAGTATGATCCAGGAACTTGCTGACAAGAGTAAAGAAGTGGGATTAAAAATGAACTTTCAGAAGACAAAGTGATGTTCAATGCTTTTACAAGAAATGAAGATTTATCGATTGATGGAGAAAAGCTGGAGATAACGCAATGTTTATCTTGGACAGCAGATATCAAGTGAGGGTCACATTGATGAAGAAATTATTCGGCGTACAAAACTTGCCTGGAGAGCTTTTGAAGAAACAGCATAATTTTCAAGAGCAATATGCCATTATGTCTTAAAGAAAAGTGTTTGATCAATGCATCCTTCCAGTGCTTACGTATGGTGCGGAGACGTGGACCTTAACTAAAAGAGACATACAAAGGCTGAAGACAACTCAAAGAAGCATGGAGAGGTGCATGCTTGGTGTAACCAGAGAGATAAGAAGAGGAACTCGTGGATCCGAAAATGACAAGAGTGGAAGACATCATGATCAGAGTTAAATCCCTGAAATGCAATGGGCTGGACATACTGCCAGAAGGACAGATCATCGATGGACAGCTGAAATTTTAGATTGGATTCCAAGGGACAGGAAAAGACCCAGAAGAAGACCACATGGGAGATGGGTGGATGAAATTCGAAAGTATGCAGGGGTGACATGGAGGAGACTGGCACAAGACAGACCGTTGTGGAGGAAACTTGGGGAGACCTTCGTCCAGCAGTGGATTGATAATGGTTGACAATGATGATGATGATGATGATGTTGTTGTCTTATTTACTGAAAATTTAATTACCCTACACTTATACCCGAGGTTCTGTTATACGACGACTTCGTACGCTTACCTGTTTTTTTTTTGTTTTTTTTCTGTTCCACAATTCATCATCATCATCATCATTGTCAACCATTATCAATCCACTGCTGGACGAAGGCCTCCCCAAGTTTCCTCCACAACGGTCTGTCTTGTGCCCTTCTCCTCCATGTCA
This sequence comes from Macrothele yani, assembly GCA_039090855.1. NCBI lineage: Eukaryota > Metazoa > Arthropoda > Arachnida > Araneae > Macrothelidae > Macrothele > Macrothele yani. The sequence goes on along the minus strand of CM077032.1, from coordinate 72,857,884 downwards.
CCCCTGCATACTTTCGAATTTCATCCACCCATCTCCCATGTGGTCTTCTTCTGGGTCTTTTCCTATCCCTTGGAATCCAATCTAAAATTTCGGCTGTCCATCGATGATCTGTCCTTCTGGCAGTATGTCCAGCCCATTGCCATTTCAGGGATTTAACTCTGATCATGATGTCTTCCACTCTTGTCATTTTTCGGATCCACGAGTTCCTCTTCTTATCTCTCCTGGTTACACCAAGCATGCACCTCTCCATGCTGCTTTGAGTTGTCTGCAGCCTTTGTATGTCTCTTTTAATTAAGGTCCACGTCTCTGCACCATACGTAAGCACTGGAAGGATGCATTGATCAAACACTTTTCTTTTAAGACATAATGGCATATTGCTCTTGAAAATTATGCTGTTTCTTCCAAAAGCTCTCCAGGCAAGTTTTGTACGCCGATTAATTTCTTCACCAATGTGACCCTCACTTGATATCTGCTGTCCAAGATAAACGTACGTGTCTGTTATCTCCAGCTTTTCTCCATCAATCGATAAATCTTCATTTCTTGTAAAAGCATTGAACATCACTTTTGTCTTCTGAAAGTTCATTTTTAATCCCACTTCTTTACTCTTGTCAGCAAGTTCCTGGATCATACTCTGCAGCTCTGATGGGGTAGTTGCAAAAATGACTACGTCATCAGCAAAACGAAGGTGGGTTAGATAATCTCCATTAATCTTTATCCCCTTGTTTTCCCAGCTCAGCGACTGAAAAACACCCTCCAATGTGGCATTAAAGAGCTTCGGAGATATGGTGTCACCTTGTCTCACTCCCTTTCCAATTTTTACGTGTGTTGTATTTTCAAACAGCCTAATCTTTGCACTTGCATTTTCATAGATGTTATTAATAATATTAATGTATGCATCTTCAATACCGCAGGTTTTCCGATTTCTCCACTTGCTTCTTGTATGATGTCTACAGTAATTCCATCTTCTCCTGGAGCTTTTCCTCGCTTCATGTTCTTGATTGCATGTGCAACTTCTGCTGGAAGGACTGGAGGAACTCTGGTACTGGTATCTTTCATGATGTCTGGAGTGCATATATCATCCCTTTCATATAATTTGGAGTAGAAATCTTTCACTCTTGTCAAAATTTCGCCTCTATTTTTTTTTACTTATTATCTGCTTTATCCATGAATATATCTGTTGGTCTTATGTTGGGCCGGTTCTTGTTTTTTTTTTTTTTTTCTTTTAAGAATTTTTGAAGTTGGAATTTCATCCTCTTCCGATCCTACTTCTACTAATGGATGGCGCCTTGGTACTACACTTTCCGATGTCTTTTTTGTTTACTCTTTTCAGTTTTCTCTCTCTGCTGAACCTACGTATACGCATTACACATGGGCTATCGTTGTACTGAGCAATACCTCCTGCTATTCCTAGTTTGTTTTCAAACGGAGATTATGTACACGGGCAGATAAGTTTCTCTACCGCGCGTGTGGTTTTTCCAAGCGTTTTACCACAACCCCCTACATAAACATACCACCACATGTCGATGCAACCACTTTTTGCTACGTAGGCTACCTGATGAGAACGTTAGTTCGAAATCATATGGTAGTGGGGTAATTCCATGTCAGTTGCAGCATATGTCAAAAATACAAAAGTTTGGGGGGAAAACACTGATATTGGGGTGGGGGTGGGGTGAAAATTGGGGGCCCTGGGCCCGTGCCTTACGGGCCTAGTCGGTAATCAGGGCCTGGTTGCATATTGTGGAAACAACAGAAAATAAACCCTCAAGGCCTTTACTTCTTTTCAGGAATAATTTCTTTTGAAAAAATGTCTTTGAAGACGGACCCAATATTTAATAAATATCTTCCACAACGCAAAGCACATCTGAAAAGATATATATATATATATACATATATAGGGATGTAAGGTCAGGTGATGCGTAACATCACAGCCTCTCCTTGACAAATGTCAACCCCGCCTTCTCGTGGTGCATCCTGTTCCCACTAAAGGGGCTCTGACGACCGCCCATAGCGGTATAACTATACCATCGGGATCAGAGGAAATTCTATCCCACACTCACCAACCCGCTTGGCCAGCGTGGTGAGTTATGGCCAAACCCCTCCAAAATGATTCCACAACTTAAATCTTGGCCCTCAGTCTCCGGCAGCTGGAATGTACCTGGCCAAGGCAGCGGCCAGTGCGACATGAAGGCAGAGGGTGCTAAGAATCCCCGGAGGACCGGACTAGGCTGCCATCTGATGCTGACCTTGGCTACTTACAATGGACGCTCCCTATCTTCTGATTCAAGGCTTCTTGAATTGGAAGAGGAACTACAAAGGATCAAGTGGGACATCGTGGGGCTAAGTGAGGTAAGGAGAAAAGGAGAAGATCTCATCGAACTGAAAAGTGGACATCTCTTCTACTATCGGGGGACAGATACTGGCAGAACTAGTGGTGTTGGATTTATAATAAACAAGAAACTGAAGGATAAAGTTGTAGAAGTTGAAAGTTCCTCTGACAGAGCTGCACGGCTTGTTATCCAACTCTCGAAAAGATACCAGGCTCAGATTATTCAAACTTATGCACCCACCACAAGTCATCCTGAAGAAGAAATTGAAGAATTTTATGAGGAAATTTGTCATCTAAATAATAAAGGTAAGCAGCACTTGAAAATAATTATGGGAGATTTCAATGCAAAAATAGGGCAACGGCAACAGAATGAAACTTCAGTAGGTAAATTCGGTCATGGCAACAGAAACCAGCGTGGAAATACTCTCGTTGAGTTTGCAGAGGCAGAAGGGTTTTTCATCTTGAACTCCTTCTTCAACAAAAAGCCACACAGGAAATGGACATGGAGACATCCAAATGGGACGACAAGTGAAATTGATTTTATTATGTGTAACAAAAAAATTCGTCATAGAAGACTGCAGTGTGCTAAACAAGTTCAACACAGGTAGTGACCATAGATTGGTGAGATGTAAGATGCACCTCAACACTAAACTTGAACGTGGCAAGCTCATAAGACAAACAAAATCTATTGACATAACCAACCCTTAAAAAACACCATAATACCTTCAAGTTAGAACTGAAGAACAGGTTCTCTGCTTTAGAATTCCTAACATCGGAAGAAGTGGACATCTCTGAAGTTAACAGAAAAGTAACCAAAGCTCTTATGGAAACAGCAACAAAATTAGCTGGGTCTAAGAACAAGTTGCATGTGAACAAATTATCAGGAAAAACCAAAATGTTGATGCAAAAAAGAAGAGAGATGAGGACAACTAAAGAAGATGTGACTTCCAAAGTGGAATATATAGAGCTATGCAAGACAGTAAGAAAAAGTATCACTGAAGACGTAAGGAAATTCAACTGTGAACTAGTGAGGAAAGCAATTGAAAACAACCAAAGCCTAAAGATAGCAAAGGGACATCTCAGTAAGGGAAGAAAACAGATTATGGCACTGAGAAAAGAAGATGGTTCTGTAACAAGAAATAGAGGCGAAATTTTGACAAGAGTGAAAGATTTCTACTCCAAATTATATGAAAGGGATGATATATGCACTCCAGACATCATGAAAGATACCAGTACCAGAGTTCCTCCAGTCCTTCCAGCAGAAGTTGCACATGCAATCAAGAACATGAAGCGAGGAAAAGCTCCAGGAGGAGATGGAATTACTGTAGACATCATACAAGAAGCAAGTGGAGAAATCGAAACAGTACTCGCCCAAATTTTCACTCGATGCCTTAATGAAGGAAAGATTCCTGAGGATTGGAACACCGTTACAATGATCCTGCTACATAAGAAAGGTGACATTGAGGATCTCGGAAACTACAGACCTATCAGCCTCCTATCAGTAGTTTATAAAATCTTCACTAAAGTTCTTTCACACCGCTTGAAGGTAACACTGGACATGGCTCAACCGAGAGAACAAGCTGGATTCAGGAGTGGCTACAGCACAATAGATCATATCCACGTGCTGAGAGAACTAATTGAAAAGGTAGGGAATATGAACTTCCATTGTGCATGGCTTTTATCGATTATGAAAAAGCCTTTGATTCGGTGAAACCATCAGCAGTTACAATGGCTCTGAAAACCTGCGGTATTGAAGATGCATACATTAATATTATTAATAACATCTATGAAAATGCAAGTGCAAAGATTAGGCTGTTTGAAAATACAACACACGTAAAAATTGGAAAGGGAGTGAGACAAGGTGACACCATATCTCCGAAGCTCTTTAATGCCACATTGGAGGGTGTTTTTCAGTCGCTGAGCTGGGAAAACAAGGGGATAAAGATTAATGGAGATTATCTAACCCACCTTCGTTTTGCTGATGACGTAGTCATTTTTGCAACTACCCCATCAGAGCTGCAGAGTATGATCCAGGAACTTGCTGACAAGAGTAAAGAAGTGGGATTAAAAATGAACTTTCAGAAGACAAAAGTGATGTTCAATGCTTTTACAAGAAATGAAGATTTATCGATTGATGGAGAAAAGCTGGAGATAACAGACACGTACGTTTATCTTGGACAGCAGATATCAAGTGAGGGTCACATTGATGAAGAAATTAATCGGCGTACAAAACTTGCCTGGAGAGCTTTTGGAAGAAACAGCATAATTTTCAAGAGCAATATGCCATTATGTCTTAAAAGAAAAGTGTTTGATCAATGCATCCTTCCAGTGCTTACGTATGGTGCAGAGACGTGGACCTTAACTAAAAGAGACATACAAAGGCTGCAGACAACTCAAAGCAGCATGGAGAGGTGCATGCTTGGTGTAACCAGGAGAGATAAGAAGAGGAACTCGTGGATCCGAAAAATGACAAGAGTGGAAGACATCATGATCAGAGTTAAATCCCTGAAATGGCAATGGGCTGGACATACTGCCAGAAGGACAGATCATCGATGGACAGCCGAAATTTTAGATTGGATTCCAAGGGACAGGAAAAGACCCAGAAGAAGACCACATAGGAGATGGGTGGATGAAATTCGAAAGTATGCAGGGGTGACATGGAGGAGACTGGCACAAGACAGACCGTTGTGGAGGAAACTTGGGGAGACCTTCGTCCAGCAGTGGATTGATAATGGTTGACAATGATGATGATGATGATACATATATATGTGAGAAATCGAAGGTGAGTTTAGAATGTGTAACTCTGCATTGCCTACAAAGCAGCCTAGGGTCTCTTCTAGATATGCTCACTAATCTTCATCGTAAGCAGAGTCGTGCACAAGACGAAAGGAAGAAGATAGGGAGTGCTTTTGCTTGTCAGCTTAAAGAGCTCTTGTTCAAGTTGTTCGGCTACGATTCGGCGTATTTTCTAATCGACAGTCTTTCCACTAATTTTTCATAAAATGTTTAAAATTTTGATACAGTAATTACTTACTAATCATCATCATCATCATTGTCAACCATTATCAATCCACTGCTGGACGAAGGTCTCCCCAAGTTTTCTCCACAACGGTCTGTCTTGTGCCAGTCTCCTCCATGTCACTCCCGCATATTTACGAATTTCATCCACCCATCTCCTCCTTTGTAGTTCCTCTTCCAATTCAAGAAGCCTTGAATCAGAAGATAGGGAGCGTGCGTTGTAGGTAGCCAAGGTCAGCATCTAATAACTTCGGGAAACTAATAATATTTATTAAAATGCTCGATGAAATGTGGACACCTAGATATTTTGTTAATAAACTGAGGAATTCGCACTTTAACATATAAAAATGCTTTTAAAATATAAATACAATTCTACAAACAAAAGTACATAAACACTCATTAAAGAAAAAAAAAGGTTAAGGTTTAGCGTGAAATGGAATATACTTGAATTTATACCATACTTTTAGCAATCAGTAGTTCCTTCATATAATAATTTACTAAAAAAAATGTTGTAAATATAAATCATATTTACTTTCAAATCCAAATTTCATTCCCTTGACGGTCAGCAACATAATGCTAGACCAAAACGAGATCATATACGAAGTCTTGCGGCGTTGGAATATACCGCAGTGAAATGCGAATGTTTTCGAACTTGTTACCAATTGGACGTCGTGTTGTAGCATGACGTCTCTCGCTATTACAGATAGGTAGAGCTGTGAAAATATGATTCGGGGGTTTGTCTGGTGTTGCTTGTTGAGCCGTGGTGGGAGTGTGTGTAAACATCAGTGAACCATGTCTAGGTGTTTATTTTGGGCGTGGTGAAGATGTGTTGCAACAAAGTTTGTGTATGGGGGAGGGGACGTCGTGCGAGAGCACATTAGGGCGCTCCCTTCTCCCAGCCCCCATGATTTGGGGGTCTTATACGAAGCCAAATCTCTATGTTTTGTTATTTAGCTGAGGAGTTTTCAGTCTGCAGCAATAAATGGAAACATGGATGTGCAATGTAACAGTAATTACTCATCAAGAACTTCGGGTAACTAATAATATTAATTACTTGATTCATTAGTGGAAACCTACATGCTTTGTTAATAAACTGAAGAATTCGCACCTTTCAATGTGCGGTAGTAAATGGGAAACCGTTTTGTAAGTTTTCTGTTCAATGTAATAGTGATACTCGCCAATTCAGCATCCAGTAACATAATATTTGTTAAAACGCTCGATGTGTGAGTGGAAGCATCTGTGTGAACCATGGTGTTTGGACTAAAGGGGTCTCGAGTCAAGCTAGCGGTCCCTCTCAGCGTCTCATTTGGCCGCGCTAAATTGCCGGAGGCCAATTAGATAACAGAGAAATATAAACAAATTGTGGAGTTCCTTTGAAACGCATGTCGAACGCGTGATGAAACGAAACATTTGTAGCAGAGATGTTAGTCGATAGGGTGTGAAGACCCGGTTGAGAAACTGTCCTCTTCTGTAACTAGGTAAGGTATTTTGCTTAAACTTTAGAAATTTTTGGCAGGTTGCATCAATTCTTTGCATGGCTACTCCAAGCTAACGTGTCATCAGAGAGTTCTTCCTTTCCGCATAACAAAAATTTCGTTACGTGAAAATTAATTTAATTATTAATTAAATTAAAATGTGGAAAAGTAAGAACTGTCTGATTACATGCATATGTTCACTAATAATTAAATTAATTAACACTTAATTAATTTAAGGAATTTTAATTCAAATAAAATTTACTTTAAATAATTAAACTTTAACTTGATTAAATCTTAATTTAATTTAAATTTTATATAATTAAATGATAATTCAAATGATAATTAAATTTTTTTTATGCGGAAAGAAGAACTGTCCGATGACACGTTCGTTTTGGGTAGTAATTACAAGAATTGATACAACCCGCCAAAATTCTAAAAAGTTCCCTTCAAATACCTTGCATAGCTACAGCAGAGGACGGTTTCTCAACCGTGACCCCACGCCCTCCTGATATTTTGTTAATAACTCAATTCTCATTTTTCTCGTGGGGTCCCGGTTGAGATATTTTGTTAATCTCAGGAGTCCGTGGGGTCACGGTTAAGAAATATATTGAGATATTTGTGGGGTCACGGTTGAGAAAAATAAGGTCACGGTTGAGAAAATGTATTGAGATATTTGTGGGGCACGGTTGAGATATTTTGTTAATATCAGGAGGCCGTGGGGTCACGGTTGAGATATTTTGTTAATATCAGGAGGCCGTGGGGTCACGGTTGAGAAAATATATTGAGATATTTGTGGGGCCACGGTTGAGAAACCGTGACCCCACGGCCTCCTGATATTTTCTCATTTTCCATCTCCAGCAGTAAATGGATTATCGATTTGTAAAACCTCTATTCAATGTGAGCGATAGTCACCAATTGAATTGCCATTAACATAATATTGGTTAAAACGTTCGATGGAGAAAACCTGGATGATTCTTCGATATATCGGTGTTAATATCGATGTTCTGCTCATAAGCCAAAGATTTCACTTTTTTACACGTCTTTTGTAAAAAAAGATCGTGCTTATGTTAACGGCTTGTCCGTCCGTCTGTACCCACGCTATCTCTGCAACTATTAGTCCGATTTCAAAAATTCTTTTTGCATTGGGAAGCTTGAAATATGCGAATGATGATCCTTTATTTCGGTTTTTTTTTTTACGATGTACGATTTCGCCGCTAGAAGGCGTAAATGCAGATGACGTCCAATTCAAAAATACGTGTTATTCTACATATTTGCTTCTAAACATCCGATGGAAAAAATTCTTTTATCTTTCGATTCCAGTTATGTCGAAGAGTGTTTTAGATTAAGTTACTTTTTCAAATTACGCTTAGATATTCCGCTAGGGGGCGTAAAAGTAAATTACATTTTCCCCGATAACTCTTCTTCTAAAACTCTGATTTGAAAAATGTTTGCTTCAGCGGATGCACCTCGTGATGAAAAATCTTTTGAATATAATTTCAAATTTTTGGCAAAGAATACTTCAGCCACCAGGGGCGTGAGCGTTAATTTTTGTTTCTGATGTATTTGCCATAAAATCTGAGCTTCTAAAATATCGATGGAAAAAATTCTTTCGTGGACTGATGCCACTCACATCGATAAATCTTTTCGGAATATTTTCTTCTTAAAACATTCCACAGTTTCTCCGCCAGGGGCGTAGATGTATATCTTATTTTTGTCAATATCTCTACTTCTAGGAGTCCGATTTGAAAAATTCCTTCTTTGTTATGTAGTATTTTCCGTGTGACATTTTTTCATATAATTTCCAAATTTTCAAGTAATTCATAGACTTTCCACTAGGGCGCGTAGCGGTAAATTGCGTTCCCCTTTATATCCCTGCTTATAAATCTCCGATTTGAAAAACTCTTTCTGCACCGGGTACAGCTCCTGGTGAGAAATCGTTTGCACATAATTTCTAATTTTTGAAAAAAAAAATGGTTTGGCCACCAGGGGGCGTAAATCTTAATTTCCGCTTTTGTTGTTTTGGCAGCAAAATATGAGCTTCTAAAATCTCAATTGAAAAAAAAGTCGTTTGTTGACTGATACTACTCATGTCGACAAACCTTTTAGGAAAATTTTCTTCTTGAAAAAATGCATGGTTTCTGCGCCAGGGACGTAGATGTATATCTTATTTTTGTCAATATCTCTATTTCTAGGAGATCGATTTGAAAAATTCCTTCTTTGTTTGATGGTGTTTCCGATGCGAAATGTTTTCCCTGTAAATTTAAAAATTTCAAGTAAATCATAGACTTTCCGCTAGGAGGAACAGAGGTAAATTGCGTTTTCTGCGTTATTTCTGCTTCTAAAACTCCGATTTTCAAAATTATTCCTGTATCGCATACAAGACCTGATGGAAATATTCTTCACATAATTTCTAATGTTTGGTAAAGAATGGTTTGGCCACCTGTGGGCATAAGCGTTAATGTCTGCTTCTGATGTATTTGCAGCAAAATCTGGGCTCCTGAAAACTCGAGAAATTTTTTTTCCTTGGACCGATACAGCTCATATGGAAAAACCTTTTGGAATACATTCTTCCTAAAATAATGCATTGTTTTTCCACCAGGGGACGTAAAGTCACATAATATTTTTGTCGATATCTCTGTTTCTAAGAGTCCGATTTGAAACATTCTTTCTGTGTTGGAGAGCGTTTCCGGTATGAAATGTTTCTCATATAAATCCATGTTTAATTTCTCATATAAATTTTTATTTTTGTCGGTATCTTTGTTTCTAAAGGGCCTGTTTTGAAAAATTATTTCTGTGTTGAAGAGCGTTTCCGGTGCAAAATGTTTCTCATATAAATTCATGTTTTTCTTAACGCACAAGTCTGCAACCATAGGGCGTAAGCTCACGATTCCGTTTACAGCAATATCTGACGGATTTAAAATACGATTGAAAATCTTCTTTCTTTGGTCAGATCTATTGTTTTCCATACCGGTTCCATTGACTTTGGATAGCTTTGATAAATTTAATTTGCGGCAGAACGGATTCAAAAGACGTGCTTATTACACCCGAAAAGTCGGTGTCATCTTTCTTGTTTCATTTGTAACAGTAAATTTGCAGATCGCACATCGGTGGACATTGCACACAAATTCAACCCTAAGCAACTAGCAATGTTTCTTAAAACGCTTGAGGCGTCATCAAAGACGTTTGGTTCAGTCATAATGACATCAAAGCGCTTGATGACGTCATCAAAGACGTTTTTGATGTTTTTTCGATGCTTCTGCTCCCGCACCATCGAGGAAAAGAACTCGGTTTTCGCCATTGAATCAGGAACCAAAACAGCCAATTAAAAAAATGATATTGCTTTCCTCTTAATAAGAATGTAACAAAAAGAACTTCAAATTTATAACGAGGAGCAGAACACCAGTTAAGTAGTAAATAGAAATAGCAACACTGTACTAGTGATCCTATTTATTGGCGTAGGAAATAGACACATAAGCGTTTCCAAGCTTTTGCACATCAACCAGATGGCTTTTTCAAGGAAGTTAGACAGAAACTGCAAACTGAACCGCTTAACAATTTGAACGCGGAAACTTGACATTAAATAGATGCGACGTGATATTCATTTAAAGATACGAGGCATAACGTTGGTTGCACGCGGGATCCTGGTAGAGAAAAGACGTTACTTGAAGAATTTGTTCCAAATTCGTGGCAACTCGAGTGAGACACAATCATTGCAAGTATCGCTGATGGTAATGATCTCCAAGGTTTCCTATTTATGGTAGAGTAGCTAGTTAATTTCTTTATATCATGCCACACAGGAGTAACGGACTTCAATTAGACTTCTCTGGATAGTGCCGTGGCTACTTTACCGCATTTTGCGTCCCTTTTATGTTCTTTGTCTCTGATTCCAAAGGAACGCGTGGTCATTCCAAAGTAGTATCGTTTAGAGCCGTTTAGAAACTGTAGGGGGATCGCATAAACGCCTGCTTCGCAGGAGAGAGGTATTTTTTTACTATTTCTCTTTAGTATAGTATATGAAGATGCAGGAGACCTTATGCCTGCGCCGTAGTTTATCTTCTTGAGTGCGTTTTTGATTTTGTAAGACACAAAGCGTCATTAAGTTAGCCACTGATGCAGGGTATTCATTGAATCAGATATGCAGCTTTATCCTAAAAGCCAGAGCCAAACATTCCAAATTTCTTGTGCCGCAGCTGAGTTATTTAGGCTCAATTCCCTACATACCAAGTGTGTCTTCAAACTCAAAAAATTGAAAGGTAAACTTTTAAATTAATTAGCCAAAGATGATAGGACTTTTTTATCTTAATTAACTGTGTGAATATGCTGTTAGTACAGAAGCTGGTGGCTGTGCTAGAATGTAGAATTTTGAGTTCCTTTCAAGCAAAAACATTCCCCTTCGTACAATATTGTTCAGGATAAGTGAGTATGGAATTTCATATGGGTCACCACAATTGCCCAATAACTTTAATTTATAGTAATAAAGCTGTTTTTGATCACCAGATAATCCACTCACGTTACCCATGCAATGCATCTTTCATCTCACTTGTACACCAGTTGTTCTGCAAGATAGCAGCAGACGAAAAAGTGATGCGAACAGAGGTTTCCTGACGTCAATGCATGCGGACCCATAGCTCACCAGAAAGAACATGCCATCAAACAAACGGTCAAGTGGCCAGCTTAGTCCGAAATTTTAACTTATTATTTGTAATTATTTATTACTACTGCAAGCAAATGATATTTATAAGTGCTATAGATATAATAATCTAATCCTTACACAAAATTTAATATTACACGCACTTACCTTTCTTTCACGAAACTGGCACAAGAATAAAGCAGTTTTGACTGGAAAACATAATACAAAAAGGGTTTTTAAGAAACTTTAATCCTTTCTTGCGGTAAAAACTTGGAGAAATTTCACAAAATTGAGACCATTTTGGTCATATATCAACGGTTCATTTCAGGGCCGCCTCTTTCCAGTGGGCTATTACTAGCGTCTGGCGACAGCAATATCTACATGTATCGAGTTATCTCAATAACAGCAATAAAACCCGTACCCACCAGTTGGCGACCGGAGCCGAAACGTGCCGTAACGGTAATTGTAGTCGGAGATAATGGCGGCGGATAATGGCTACAACGAGGCAGCGAAGAGGTAAGTTTACGAGAGTAAGTAAGTAGGTTTAAGTTAGTCAGTAAGTAGGTTAGTAAGTTTTCTTTTATCTGGTTAATTTTTATATTTAGATGGATACTGCGAACAGGATATTTTGTTCGATTTGTGGTGTTTCATTCGGGCAGAAATACAATTTGAAGCGGCATGTTTAAAAATTTCATATCATGCACCATTACAATGTCCTGATTTAAAAAACATTGCTATACATCATGTAATAGCAATAACAAAGTATAATACATATGGAAAAATAGAAATGCCCTATCATTTGAACAAACATAAAAAAATACCGAACAAATTAAAATAGCAATCAAGTGTGATCTTAGGAGATATTTCGAATTTCAAACAAGAAAATTTGGCGTGCAAAAAACTTACAAGTGGAAAACCTTAGCTCCAATCACATTTAAGAAGGGTGCAAGAGTTCTAAACAAAATCGTCGAATAGAATCAGTTCAGTCTAAAAATTAAAAGCGCGGAAGTGTTATCCAATAAATCTTAAAGGTATTAAAAGGTTCTATAGGTATTAAAGGTTCTTAAACGTGTTAAATCCTCAGGTTAATATAAAATAACACATAAAATCCTAAAAGGAAATTCAGAATAATACCGTTATCTTATATTTACTCCCAGTAATTCTTCGAGAAATACAAATATAGTATAAAATTTAATTTTTACTATAAAATAAGTATTCTAATAATTTACTAAAAAATAAGTAACATGTTCATCTGCAATTGAAGCAGAATTAATGAACTCATAAAACAAATAATATAATAATGAAAATAAACAAAAATTGGAACCATTCATGTTATTTACTTTACCTTTCATACTTCCTGTACAAGTGTTGCTTCACCACTATTCTATCCTTCTAGTTTTATCGGTACGGAACTTCATATAACAACCTCAAGGCAAAACCTAATGTTTTGAAAACGACAACAAACAAACAAAAAGGAGCGGGATGCGAGGTCCAAATTCATATTTTACATACTACAAAATATATGCCTGTTCACAAGAATACCAGTCAGTTCACAAATCCTTACCTTGACATTTTCGTCCACAGGACATGTTTCCGTTTGTTTCTCGGAAATCTATTAATGAACACTGATTTTTCACAGTCTGGTGATTACAGTAAGCTGCAAAACACAAAAGCACATCAAATAAATCCAATTTCACCTTAAAATATCAATTGTACAGGACTATCGACAGCCGCCAACGAAGAAACTGTGTCACGACTTAGACGACGTATATCTGGTTCAAATTGTATTTCTGCCCGAATGAAACACCACAAATCGAACAACTTAACCTGTTCGCAGTAACCATCCAAATATAAATATTAACCAGATAAAAGTTTTAAAGAAAACCACTTACTTATTCTCTCAAACTTGCCCCTTCCCTGCCTCGCAGTAGCCATTATCCGCCAAACTAATACCGCTTCGGCGCCGGTCGCCAATTTTTGGGTACGGGTTTTACTGCTGCCAATGAGATAACTCGATACATGTAGATATCGCTGTCACCAGACGCCAGTGTGGGCTATGATACGGTCTAAAGCCCACTGGAAAGAAGAGGCCTTGAAGCGAACGGTCATGTTACCAACTTAATCCGAATTTTCACCTCATTGTTTGTAATTATTTATTAACTTTTACTACTGTAAGCTAATTATATTTATAAATGCCACAGATATAGTAATCTAAACCCTACACACAATTTAATATTACACCCATTTTTTTCACAAAGCGGGCGCAAGAATAAAGCAGTTTTGATTGAAAAACAAAATGCAATAAGGGTTTTTAAGAGACTTTTATCACAAGAATACTATCTGTATTCACTTGCGGTAAAAACTTGGAGAAATTTCACAAAATCCAGACAATTTTGGTCACATGACAACGGTTCGTTTCAGGGCCTCCTCTTTCCAGTGGACTATGATACGGTCCCACGGTCCATAGCGGCATTAATTCCGTATCATTATAAACATTTGATATTCTATTTATATTCACTTTCACGTGAACAGATGGATATTTACATTCTGAATTCGTAGTAATTGTGCAAGAGAATTTTTCTGTAGTAACTGATGTAATTTATGTGTAAATCTCAGTCCTCCTTTATTCTTCAACGATCTAGGGCTGAGATTTTCCGCGATCAATGTTTCATTTTGTGCATACGACTTATTTACTACATATCGTATACATTTACAGGGGAGGGAAGGAGCGGGGCCTTCGAGATCACGACAGTCACTTCGTTCCTCAAAGAAACGAGATCTCGACGGCCCCGGAAGGAGTCACCTACAAACAAATGCTACTTATGAACAAGAAAACAAAAGTCATCTAAAAATAAGAAAACAAAGAAATCAAAACTGCTGAAGGCTCTACTTATTTCTTTTTCTTAAGAAATATTTATGCTCGGTTGAAATAGTGTCGGTGCAAATGGATAGAATGTATTTTCATTACGATCAATCTACGCTCGTAGCATTTTCACAAGTAAACTTTCTTATAGGTACTCAAACCAAGTTTTAATTCTACAAGAAACGAATGCCGAAGTTTTACACAATATTTCTATGCCTACCAAATGTTTACCGCGGGATGTCCATAAATTTTGGCTGCTGCGATGTGCCAGAATTTCACACAAATATAGAGGTTAAAAGAAAAAGTGAGAGCGAAGAGTCGCTTTTCTTTTTCCCACAAAGATATGCCGCAATGAATAATTGTAACACTATTTTACTTGATATGAGTTTATATAGTTGAGTTTTCTTTTTCTAAAATTGAATTAGGTGCATAATTATCAGAATCGAAAAGGTTACCAGAAACAACAATTGAAGGTCACTTGTTATTTGGAGCAAAATCCTGACGAGAGCCACAGTTGCTTTAGGCTCTGATCTGAGGGAAACCCTTGAAATGACAATCCCACGTTTTTCTTCTTAGATGTGCGCATCGGCACACAGCAGTAAACCATTTTCAAAATGGGTTACATTTTGTTGTGAAAACAACAGTTTGGTTTTAAAACTGTAAGGTTTTTTAAAAAGAAACACAAGAAAAAAAAACGACCAACATTCACAATCAAGCAAATAAAACAACACAGAAACTGAGTTGTTACTTGGGACGCAGTGCCATCTAACGGCTGAAATCGTCCATAGCATCCACTGGCCAATCACCAAAAGTCTATTGTCTTTTCTGTTAATGTTATAGCCTGTTCATCCAGTTCAGCCTTGCCTGAAGTATAGTGTTTATCTTTGACAGTGTGTTGCGTCATTGGCTGGATCGGGTCACGTGGACAAACAAATCCCACTCATTGACGCCATTCTCTTACATCGATGGAATAAATAGCGATCTGCACTAACAATACATATTGTGATTCACCAGAGAATCCCAACCTTTTGAAAAATAAGAACGTGAAAATAAGTTTGTAGGGGCCATGAAAACTTGCCGCGTATTCATCAGAAGATTAAAGCAGATCACAAAGCATTCCGTTTATGAAAAAAGCAGGTGATTAGAGCAGATCAGAAAGAATTACTCTGAGCAACACAACTGGTGATTACTACAGATTACAATAGATTCCGTCTGTAAAGGAACAACTAATTCATTCCAACTCTACATGTTAATGGAGACTAAAAAAAGTAACAATGCCTTGGGTGAGAAAGAGTGGACTACTTTCGTAAGAGAAAACATACAAAAAAATGTCTAATATAAGTCAATACAAACGGTTTATTTATTGTTTTTTTAGCTACCCTTAAGGACACTTTTATTTTTGTCATGCACCATAACCTCCAGCTGTTTTGTTCTGGTGATCAAAACATTGGGAAGTAGTATTCTAGATGACAACACCTACTGGAGGAATTTGATTTTCCACGTGACGGGCTCTTCCAATGAGGTATATCATTTTAGGGAATGTAAGCTGGATTCAGGAGTGGCCACAGCACTATATATCATATCGATGTACTGAGAAAACTAATTGAAAGAGCCTGGAAATATGAACTTCCGATACGCATGGCTTTCATCGATTATTATGAAAAGGCCTTTGATTCGGTGAAACCATCAGCAGTTACAATGGCTTTGAAATACTGCGGTATTGAAGATGCATACTTTAATATTATTAATAACATCTATGAAAGTGCAATGATTAGGCTCTTTAAGAATACAGCACCCTTAAAAACTAGAAAGGGAGTGAGACAAGGTGACACTATATCTCCCAAACTCTTTAATGCCTCATTGGAAAATGTCTTTCAATCACTGAACTGGGAAAACTAAGGGATAAAGATCAATGGAGATTATCTAACTTACCTCCGTTTTGTTGATGACATAGCCACTTTTTCAACTACCCCATCAGAGCTGCAGAGTATGATCCAGGAACTTGCTGACAAGAATAAAGAAGTGGGATTAAAAAAGAACTTTCAGAAGACAAAAGTGATGTTCATTGCTTTTACAAGAAATGAAGATTTATCGATTAATGGAGAAAAGCTGGAGATAACAGACACGTACGTTTATCTTGGACAGCAGATAACAAGTGAGGGTCACATTGATGAAGAAATTAATCATCGTATAAAACTTGCCTGGAGAGCTCTTGGAAAAAACAGTATAATTTTCAAGAACAATATGCCATTATGTCTTAAAAGAAAAGTGTTTGATCAAAGCATCCTTCCAGTGCTTACGTGTATGGTGCAGAGACTGCAGCCAACTCAAAGCAGCATGGAGAGGTGCATGCTTGGTGTAACCACGAGAGATAAGAAGAGAAATTCGTGGATGAGAAAAATGACAAGAGTGGAAGACATCATGATCAGAATTAAATCCCTGAAATGGCAATGGGCTGGACATATTGACAGAAGGACAGACCATCGGTGGACAGCCGAAATTTTCAACTGGATTCCAAGGGACAGGAAAAGACCCAGAAGAAGACCACATGCTAAATGGGGGGATGAAATTCGAAAGTATGCCGGAGTAACATGGAGGACTCTGGCACAAGATAGACCGTTGTGGAAGAAACTTGAGGAGGCCTTCGTCCAGCAGTGGATTGGTAATGATGATGATGAAGTCTTATCAGACACTAATCTATTAGGAGCTGCAACATTTTATAATTATGAAAGGTATTCTGGGAACAATTACTTTAATCGGGTTGGCATGTTTTCTTACGATCACAACGGAAACTTGAGGAGACCTTCGTCCAGCAGTGGATTGATAATGATGATGATGATGTCTTTTCAGACAGTAGTCTATTAGGAGCTGTAGCATTTTATACTTATGAAAGGTATTCTGGGAACAATTACTTTAATCGGGTTGGCATGTTTTCTGTGATACTACTAGATGTAAATAGTTCCCCATGTAAATTCAAAAGAACCGTTGCGTTCTTGTGAGTAGAAAAGGATGGACTTTGATAAAGTCCTAGTGTTTTCTTTGTTTGGACATTCTTTAATATGCAGTTTAATACAGCTCCTTAACTTGCTAGCATTTACGACAAAGTAGTGTCTCAATTTTGTGTTGAAGGAAATGCATCTGTACATTCTGTCTAGGGAGCAGGTTACTGAGTTTAGTGTCGTCAACTGCAACAGGAAGGAGTTGACTGTAAGAAGCGGGATTTTAAATTCCGTCTGGCTCACGATGTCCTTCCGACTAGGAAGAGGCAGTACAGGTGGGGTACTGCCATCACCGACAAGTGCGCCTCTTGCAATCTGATTGAAGACCGGTACCACTTGTTCTGGAGTTGTCCCATGGCCATGCAGGTGTGGAAGCTTGTTTGGACTTGGGCAGGTTGCCAGCAGCGACTCAAGGCTCAGGAGGTCTTTTACCAGTACCCCAGCTCCAAGACTGGGAGGTATATCTGGAGGTAGATCATCACTGAGACCACTTACAAAATCTGGAAAGAGAGGAATAGAGTTGTTCATAGTAATTACAGAAATGCGGGATTCAACGCTTTGATAGTGGCCTGGCACGTCAAGTGCGAGCTTAGGAATAGAGTTGAGTTGGATGCTCGCACTCTTTCGGACCGTGCTTTTAAGTTCCGGTAGGTCTTCTGGCCCAAAATTGTTACAGGAACGAAGGAAAAATACTTTTTCCATTGGAGAACTTAGTCTCCCCATCTTTTCGGCTTGTAATCTTGCATTTCCGGACCCTTGGTTTCTTGTTATTTTGTTGAACTTTGTTTTGTGTTTTAATCTTTGGGATGTTTCTTTTCTAGATTCCGGGATGGAGTGAGGAGCTTACCCTTCTTCCTCCTTGCCGGGTGCCTGTTTGCGTACCGTACCAGTCTCCTCCAGCGGCGCTGGCTTTGGGGGCGGCTGGTCGACTTTACGTGTGAATCGGGGGGAGTCTTTGTGTTTCGCTGTGATTTTTCCTCACTTTGCCTTTCCGGGTGTGGTTTGCCTGTGTGTGTTTGCTTTTTGGGTGGGTGGTGTGTGATTGCTGTTTGTGGTGTGTCGGTTCTGCGTGGTTGTGTGCAGTGTTGGGAGCCATTGTTGGATCGAAAGCTGGTCTTTGTGCCACGCGGACGGCTCGGCGTCCCTTCTGGTGATGTCTCGGTGGGACGTCATCACAGGGGCACCCGTGAAGGAGACCCTTCTCCTACTTGAGTGTTTCGGGGTGGCCTAGGGCCTACCTCCTCATTCTTGGTGTCCCTGTGTGCGGGAACTGAGGCCTGTTCGAGTTCTTCGGCAGGCCAGCGTTATTCGGCGATCTGGATGCGCTGTGTAACCGTGGTTGGTGAATCGGGGTGTGAGTGAAACACCTGTGGAACCGAACTGACATTTTATATGTGGTTCGGCGAAGCGAGTGTGTTGGTGTTGCCGGGCAACAAAATTTCGTGCCGGGAGAGGGTCGCCGTGCTCACGCACGATGGCGTCTCCCTCTCTCGGATGCCAAGTCTTGGCTTTCGAAGACAAAGAGAACAGCTTGGTTTGACAGTTATTTCTATGCAGCTAATGAGTTGTTAATATAATTAGGACAACTAACAAGGGAAACTATCGGACCTCCCGTCGACAATCTTCACGGAAAGTTCTGTGGTGGTCAAGCATGACACCAAAGTGCCACGTGTGAAGTACGGCATTTCGCAAAATCCCGCGACCCCTAGAACATGGCTTATAAAATTAGGACGCCCGTCTGTAATGTATGAAGCCATAAAGTGCCAAACTACTTGTAAATGTGTGTGTGATATGATTGGGTGATAGTGCGCATGCCTGGAAGGTATCCTACATTGTGTACGTCAGTGAGTGTTAAACGTGAGCAGTGTGAGACAGCGCACAGCAGTGGTGGCGGAACCGCACAGGCCCGGTCTACAGTTTCAATAATTTTAGCCAAGATTTTTTTTTATTATTATTATTATTTGGCGAATGAGCGCTTTTTTGTTGTGATGTGCCTTAGAAAGTTTCTCTTGGTAAGGGGCCGTCCATAAAGTACGTCCGAGATTACTGACAGCCGGACCAAATGTGACATGAGGGAATTGTAGTAATTCGGGCAATCAGAAGCAAAAATATAGTGAATGGTGTCTTCGTTTTGTTTTCTCTTTTTTGAATAGTTAAAAAAAAAGATATGAAATATTTCAGATTTCTGATGATATTTAGCTAAATCAGAAAATTAATATTCAATTCTCGTATTTGTACTACCAAACCTATCGTGTTTTGTAGATGCTATGATGGGGAGAATTGAAAACCTTGAATGCGTGCGTTCAATTGTAGATCTTTATTTCAGAATGATAAAGTTCGGGGGGCGTTTGAGAATAAATTAATGCTTAAATAATACATATTTTCTGAAGAAAAAATGTAAATATATGGAAGATTCCTTTAAATAATTACGTGTTTTCTTTCTGTTTCTCAACGGACTTCTAAAAGCAGTTGTCAAAAATAAAGGAGGTAGCGGGAATTAGGACGTACTTTTTAGGGGAGGGAGAGGTGTCAACAACCGGACAAAATGTGACATGGGGGGCGAATCTAAAAATAGTAAAAAATCCTGGACGTACTTTATGGACGGCCCCTCAGGTGGTCCTAATCCCTAACAAAGCTCCTTAGGCATTGTTTTTCTTCTGTTTGTTCCGGGAAACGGGAAAGGAAATATCGAAATATCGGGCCCGGTCAACGAACCTAACTTGTGGACATCGAGGGTGGCATGCTCATCCAAGGTGGTGGTAAGCACGCCTTACCATACCACGCACCCCTTAACCTCAAGGGGCAAAAGCGAACAACTACACACCTCACTTTCCACCGCCTCTGGCGCACAGGCTTATTCGTACGCATTCAAATATTGTGTTGGGTGTTTTAAGAAAATGGCTTGTAACCCTCATGCTGTAGTACAGATACTGGTAAACTAGGTGACGCAGAAATACCAAGCGGACGACAGGTCTCCAACGTACATCGACAGGCTAATTGAAAGGCATTGTATAGCGTTTTGGAGCAACATGCCAATGGAGGCGCTGACATGTTTTAAGGACAGACATCGTTTCGTGATAGTGATGAAACGCCGGACGCGTTACCTGAACACAGTGATACACTGGGAATTCCAGCACACAACGTGCCGAGAAGTTCGAGTTCCTATGAACCATGACCTCTCAAAATGAAACGAAAAAGCATTCACGAACAGTTTTCCGGACAAACCACGTAGAGTGTCTATGACAATGTGAAGTTCGCAAAGAATGCCCTTTGCAGCACTGCCTCAGGGGCGGATTTCCGGCTAGGCGCACCAGCCGCGCGCCTAGGGCCTCGCTGTTTGGGGGGCCCCAAAAACATATAATTGGATTTTCAGTTTTGGTTTTCACGGACCAAAGCAAATCATTCCTTAAAGCGACTACTTTGTATTGTCAATTGATATTTTACTTTCTCATATTAATAATAACATATTTTTTCTTGCTGTTGCTGATATTCCGAATTTTCAGGTTCTTATCAATGTACTTATTTTGAAAGGGACGGTTAAAATAATTTTGAGTTCCTTTTAGAGGTTGGTAAAGAAGGTATTCACCCTTCCCACACTTTTCATTGTTTAAAGCGAATTCTTATCTGGCCTGTTGTGCTATAAATTGCTTTCATGGCGCTTCCAGCCAAGGGAACACATCTGTGTTGGAACCTTCCCACCTTCTTCCCGAGTTGCGATGAATAGTACTTGTAAAAACTTTCCTGATGATCGGGCGTGTTTATTGTTAATTGTTTTTCTCCCTTCGTGGTAGGATAATCAATGAAGAAAGGAATATTCTTCGTAGGATAATTCTTCTTAGGACAATCAAGTTCTTTCTCGGCCCTAATCTCTCTAAACCATCTTAAACCAAAATAGTTATTGATATTTAGGCTGAAAAATAAAGAAATTTGAGAATATCACACCATTTTATTTGATAGTGTTAAAAGTAATTTATATTGTATTGCAACAACGTTTTCTCATTACTTTCTGCTCCCTTGGTTTAATACTGATAATTATCAAGTATTCTTACCTTTTCTGTTTTTTAAATCGACTTAAAACTAGCTTTTGAAAAAGAAATAAAAAGTTTCAATGATACTCTTACTCAAAAACCTGAGCTCTAGCTTGACACCACTGACGTCGCAAACGGCAGTGGTTTGGAGTTAGTGCAATGCACGCTACAGGGCGTGTGGCTCGGAGCTGTTCTTCAAGTAACCGATTTGTAACAGTTCGTTGTGTCACTGTGGCGGCAACTGCAGCTCGAATTGCTGCCGCAGACGCGGTACGATGCGCCACGGCCATACGCGGCGGTCTTCCCTCTTAGTACTGCCACGTGGCCGACCGGAACCCGGTCTTCTTGAGGCAGTACCTTCCCTTGACCACCGCTGCCAACAATCATGCACAGTGGCTACATTCCTGCCAAGTCGTTCTGCAATATTGCTGAACGAAAGTCCACCTTCTCGTAGCTCTATTACACGACCACGTTCAAACTCCGTGAGCTGTTGATAATGGCTTCTTCGTCTTCTTAAAGGCATTCTGGACTAACATCAACACACTACGTTGAATCTCAACGATAACTAACGCTCACGAACGTTACAGCGCGTATTTACAGCTAACCTGCTTTGCATGTTCCGAGGGGCGCTACTAGCGCCACACGTATGCGCCGAGCGCGAAATTTGCATAGACGTCATCTTACATATGTACTCTCACCGCCTACCAACTGTCGTTTATCTAACACAACCCCTTCTTGGTGTAGTTTCCCTTTGCAGTTAATTAAAGGTTTTCAGTAATTTACTGTGAAAACTAATCTATAAATTTTTATTTTTTGCCAAATTTTTCTCTTTGTTCCCACAAAATAATGTAATTTAAAACGGACTATTCCCTTGAAGTGGGTGGTCCATACTCTGTAAATTCGCAACGGGCAAGACGCGCAGCACATGTTCCAACTGTCTAGGGATGGTAACATTAGTGGTTATCCATTCCCAAAATCTCATTGGCGCTAACCAGACGTGTGGTATCGGGGGGCGCCGGATGCAATGGAATACTAGGTGCATTCGAGACGCTATCACTTACCTGGGCGAGAAGGGCATTCAGATGGGGCTCTTCTTGGCAGACCAGAGCAAGGCTTTCGATAGGGCATCGCACGAGTTTGTCGGAAGATTGTTAGAAGCCCACGGCTTCGGAGTATTTGTTCGAAGTGCGATTGGGGCGTTGTACAGAGATCTCTCCGGGAGAGCCATTATTGCCGGTCGTCTGTCCCCCTCTTTGAGGTTCAAAGAGGAGTGAGGCAGGGATGTCCTCTCACTCCCCTTTTGTTTGTTTTGGTCTTGGAGACCCTTTTGAGAAGAGTTGCTGGGAAGGATAGTGTTAGAGGTTTTCCGGTCTCGGGAAGGAGGGAGTCGTTGAAGTACCTTGCGTACGCAAATGATGTCTCCTTCTTCGTCGACTTGGAAAGGAGCTTGAACGGGATGCGTGATGCTTTCGCTGAGTATTGCATTGCGACCGGTGCCCGTCTCAATGAAGAGAAGTCGAGTATTATGCTCTGGGGCAAATGGGAGAGTTCTGCGGTTACAGGTTTAGCTGTGACCGATGGGCCCGTTCGGATACTCGGTATCCAGTTTTCTAAGGAAGGGGTCCACGTGAGCACCTGGGGTAAAGTTCTGGCGGACATGAAGAAGGAGCAAGAACGGTGGTAGGAGGTGGGCATTTCTAGAGTGAATCGGGCCAAGTTATCTAATGCACTACTGGTTTCGAAATGCACTGTTGCCGGGGAAATTGAGTCCCCACCCGGAAGTCTCATGAAGCAGATGGAGAGAGCGGTCTTTGGCTTCATTTGGGCCGGAAAGAAGACAGAAGAGGTGGCTCGGGCGGTCCTATACTGTCCCAGGTCGGAGGGAGGTTTGGAAGTCAAGCACCTTCCGACATGGCTCAGTGCACTCCAGTTTAAGAGTGAGAAGGGAGCCCTGGTCGCGGAACACCCGTGTGCACTTTTGGCCTACTATTTCACGGGGTGGGACTCGTTCAAATACGTTCCTGGCCACAGATTTGTTGGCCCCCGGCGCGAGAGGATGCATAAGTCTTACCAGCTTGGAGGTCGCCTGCAGGACTTTGCGAAAGCTGACCGCGCCGGGAAGAACACGCAGCAGATGTACATTGACCTGCTCCCTAGGCCTAGGGAACACGTCGTCAAAGATTTCCACGTTCCTAGGAACTTCTGTATGAGAGAGGCTTGGATGAGCATTCACTCGACGGGTATGGACTGCAAGAAGAGGGACTTTAGGTAGCGGTTGGCCCACAATGTCCTTCCAACCGGGAGTAGGCAGTTTCGGTGGGGTGGCATCTCTTCCGATAGATGCCTTTCGTGTGCGGGCATTGAGGACAGGTTCTATCTCTTTTGGGCCTGCCCCATGGCGCACAAAGTTTGGCAAGGAATCTGGACTTGGGCTTGGCACAAAAGGCTTGACGCCCTCCAGTTTCACCCGGCTAAGGTGTTTTATCTACATCCTGCCCCGGCGGCGGGCAGGGAGGTCTGGAGGAGGATTATCACCGAGGTCTGTTATAAGATGTGGAGGGAGAGGAACAGGGTTCTGCATTCCCGGACGGCTAACTCGTGCTTCTCTCCGACTTCGGTTATCCTTCAAGTCAAGTGTGAGCTCCGAAACAGGGCGAGAGCGGACGCCCGCACTTTGACCGACCGAGCCTTTAGGTATCGGTGGGGGACTTGGCCTCGAATTGTTACCGGGACCAAGAACAACTACACCTTTCATTGGGGTAACTTACCCCTTAGTTTCGGCCCTCGAAGCCCGAGGGATCTCTCGGGGAGTGTTGGGCTTTTTCTAGTGTTATGTGTTTTGTGAGTTGTGTTTGATGAAGGGTGTGGAGGTTAGCCTCCGACCCTTTCATCGGTGGTTTTATCTGTTTTCTCTTTGGTCGAGGTCCGCGGTTCTGGCAGCTGACCGAGACGGCTGGAGCCTGTGTGAGTCGGGGGGAGTGAGTGTTTTGGCTGTGTCTCTGCTCTTTCTCTTATGATGCGGTATGAATGGATGGTATCTGAAGGGAGGGTGATGTGTATTTGCTGTTTGTGGTGTGCCGGTTCCGTGTGGAAGTAGGCCGGGTATGCACCTGCCATGGGTCGCGTGAGTGCCCTAGTGTACCCGTCGGCCAGGTGTCCTCTCTGACAGTCTCCCGTCCGGGTCGCTGTCACTTGGTCACCTCTGAAGGGGACATTTGTCCGCCTACATGGACGTTCCGGGTGTACATTCGGGCTGCACCCGCCGTTCTAGGTGACCTCGCCGGCTCTTTGTGTGCGGGTCCTTTCGAGTTCTTCGGAGGATCTGTCTGACTCGGGGGTTTGTCTGGTGTTGCTTGTTGGGCCGTGGTGGGAGTGTGTGTAAACATCAGTGAACCATGTCCAGGGGTTTATTTTGGGCGTGGTGAACAGTGTGAAGATGTGTTGCAACAAAGTTCGTGCATGGAGGAGGAGACGTCGTGCGAGATCTTATAAGGGCGCTCCCTTCTCCCAGCCCCCAAGATTCGGGGGTCTTATACGAAGACAAAAACTAGATGTTTATGCTAATAAGCCTTTAATTAAGTAATAAGTGAAAAATTTAAGTAAACCTGTCTATTATTGAAGGATTTTACAGTTTTTCTGGTGTGCTAATCGGCTTGTGATGTGATAAATCCATCTCATGTGTATCATTTGTTTTTAAACGTCGTTTTAGCTTGCAGTATATATGAAAATAAATAGTAGTATATATAAAAAATAAGAGTCTGTTGCGATTCTTGTGTCGGTCCGTGAATTACTTCTTTGTTTCACTAACGCATTGCGCTTGTAAAAGCACAGTGCAAGTAAAAACGAACTTTTGTCCTTTGATATGGTCCGGGAGACACCCGTCTACGGATGGGCTCATGGGTGGAAATTTTCGATGTATCGGTGAAATCCTCCATGTTCTCAATCTGCAGCAGTAAATACGCAATAGATGTGCAAAATCTCTGTTCAATGTAACAGTGAATATCGGTAACTAATAATATATATTAAAATGATCGATGCATTAGTAGAAACCTTTATTTTTGTTCGATGCATCGGTGTAAACCTCGATGTTTTGCTAATAAACTGAAAAACTTGCACTTTTCCACGAAATGGGCACACGATCCCATTTTTTTTTTTTTTTTTTTTGTCATTTTTCTTGTAGGACTTCCGTCCACAGTGAGTAGAGTTTAGGTCCCAGCCACCTACAGCGAGATCGCCTTTTAGGCAGGACACAGAAACGGAAGGAATGAGAGCTAGTCTAGCGACTGACAGAACAGTTGTAGTGAGATTAGAGTGCAGTAGATGGCGCCACCGTACAAGTACGATATTGCACATAGAGGGCTGACACAATTTCAGGGGGGACATAAGAAAGGATACCCATTTAACCAGTGGGTCCAGCCTTGGGGCCGTCACTTAACGTGCTCGTCCGATGCACGGCTGATATTTACGATTCTTAGTAAATCACACCATCTCCGAAAGATCAGCTCAGGCTTTAACCTGGGGACCTTGCATAGATAGTCTGAATCACTAACCACTCAGCCATCCGCGGCTCTGGGCACAGGATTTGTAAAATCGCTCTTTGATATAACAGTGATACTCACCAGTTCAACAACCAATAACATAATATTTGTTAAAACGCTCGATGCATCAGTGGAAACCTCGATGATTCGTTAATAAACTGAAGAATTCGCACTTTTCCATCTGCAGCAATGAATGGGCGATCTACGTTCATTGTAACGGTGATACTCAACAATGCAACATCTAGTAATGTAATATTTGTTAAAACGGCCGTTGTATCGGTGGAAACCTCGATGTTTTTTCGATGTATCGGTGTAAAGCACTATGTCTTGCTAACAAGCCGAAGATTTCACGCTTTTTTGATTTGCAGCAGCGAAAGGGCATATCGGTGGGTAAAATCTCTGTTCAATAAAATGGTGATTGCTCACCAATTCAACTCCAAGTAACTAAAAATATTTCTTAAAAGCCTCGATGTATCAGTGGAAACCTCGATGTTTTTTCGATGCATCGGCTCACATGCCTTCGAGGAGAGGATCTCGGTTTCGCCAACGAATCAAGTAAAACAGCCAATAGGAAGGCGATATTTCTTTCCTCTGTATAGTTATGAATGTAACAAAAAGAAATGCATTTACTTTTCGTAGAAGATATTCTCTTCCAGTTCCAAACATCGGTCGCGAAACCTTGATGTTTTTTCGATGTATCGGCTTCTGCAACATCGAGGTTAAAACATCGATCGTCGGTGGCAAAACATCGATACTTTTTCTAATCCCTAGAATCGATGCCTACTTCATCATCAAATGTTTGAAGGTGTGCATCAACAATTGTGTGACACCGGATCCTTCGAAAGAAGTCACCGAGGTCGGAAACGTAGTATGCGCACGACCTGGCTCAGGCGTTATGCGCACATTGTACGAGGAGACTCTACGCCCGTACGAGAGGTAGGTCCATAACCTGGTCGAGCGGTATTGGCTACTCGGTATCACACCCCTGTGACGTCAAAGGTGCAAAGCAGCTAAAGACCGAAGTATTCTGTTTAGCGTTTTACAAGCTTTTGAGAGATGACTTGGGTGTAAAACTTCAAAACTTTATGGAAAACGCTTGAATAAAATATTTCAGAATATTTTACACTGCATTAATGAAGAGTATCTTCAAATACAAGGCAACAAAACGTACCCTGACGGAAAAAAATCCCAACACCAAGAAGGGGTTGTGTTAGATAAACGACAGTTGGTAGGCGGTGAGAGTACATCTGTAAGATGACGTCTATGCAAATTTCGCGCTCGGCGCATACGTGTGGCGCTAGTAGCGCCCCTCGGAACATGCAAAGCAGGTTTGCTGAAAATACGCGCTGTAACGTTCGTGAGCGTTAGTTATCGTTGAGATTCGACGTAGGATGTTGATGTTAGTCAAAAATGTCTTTAAGAAGACGAAGAAGCCATTATCAACAGCTCAGGGAGTTTCAACGAGGTCGTGTAATAGGGCTACGAGAAGGTGGCTTTTCTTTCCGCAATATTGCAGAAAGACTTGGCAGGAATGTAGCCACTGTGCATGATTGTTGGCAGCGGTGGTCAAGGGAAGGTACTGCCTCAAGAAGACCGGGTTCCGGCCGGCCACGTGGCACTACTGAGAGGGAAGACAGCCGTGTACGGCGTATGGCCGTGGCGCATCGTACCGCGTCTGCGGCAGCAATTCGAGCTGCAGTTGCCACCACAGTGACACAACGAACTGTTACAAATCGGTTACTTGAAGAACAGCTGCGAGCCAGACGCCCTGTAGCGTGCATTGCACTAACTCCAAACCACTGCCGTTTGCGACGTCAGTGGTGTCAAGCTAGAGCTCATTGGAGGACGGAGTGGAGATCTGTTGTGTTTTCTGATGAAAGCCGGTTCTGCCTGGGTGCCAGTGATGGCCGTGTGTTGGTTAGAAGAAGTCCAGGTGAGCACCTGCAACCAACCTGTCTGCGGCCGAGACACACTGGACCTACACCTGGAGTTATGGTCTGGGGAGCAATTTCTTATGACAGCAGGAGCACTCTCGTGCTTATCCCACGCACCCTGACGGCACAGTTGTACGCCGGTCTGGTGATTCAACCTGTTGTGCTACCATTCATGAACAGCATTCCAGGGGGCATTTTCCAACAGGATAACGCTCGCCCGCATACCCATGTTGTAACCCAACATGCTCTACAGAGTGTCGACATGTTGCCGTGGCCTGCTGGATCACCAGATCTTTCACCAATCGAGCACGTATGGGACATCATTGGACGACAACTCCAGCGTCACCACCAACCAGCATTATCCGTCCCTGTATTGACCGACCAAGTGCAACAGGCATGGAACTCCATCCCACAAACTGACATCCAGCACCTGTACGACACAATGCATGAACGTTTGCGTGCTTGCATTCAACATTCTGGTGGTTACACCGGTTATTAATGTACCAGCATTTCACATTTAAAATGGCTCTTCTCACGCTTACAATAAGCTGTGATCTTGAAACCTTAATCGATTAAATATGTTACCTATACAAATGTATTGCCGCCATTTCATTCCTCTACAACTATTTTATCCATTTCATTCCTCTACAACTATTCTTTTACAACTATTTCCAAAAGAAGTATAAATATATTGAAAAAAATGTCCAATAACTAAAAGAAAAGCACTTTTTTTTCAGCAATGCATTTTCAGATTGCGCAATTTTAGCTTTCAAATAATTGATTTTAGCTTTGGTTTTCCAGTACTGAAGTTTCGATCGTAACTCAGAATTTATTTTATTGAGCTTTTCTACAAATTTTAATGGTGCAATTTTCTTTCCTTATTCTTCTATTTCGACTTTCAAGCTGGACTTAATCTGGCATTTTTTGATATAAAATTCTGCATTACTTTTGACAAAAACTGCTGAGATTTTTTTTTCAGCACGATTTGAGCTTTCTTGTTTTGTGCTTGAAGCACAACAAGGCTTTTGTCAAACTGCCCTTTGGAATCCGATGAAAATTTAAGTTTGGATCTTTTGTTGTTTGCCAGAACACGCAGCAGGACATCCAGGTATATCTATTAATTCACAACGCACAGATCAGATCATATGTAGAGAATTTTAGGAAGGGAGTGTCTGACCCCAAGTCCTAAACAAAACTTAGAAATAGGAGGTTTGGGCTAGAGTGCCCGATAGGAAAGTGACACGGAAGCGAAGTAGAAAGAGGGAGGAAGACACCCTTATTTATTACGGGGGTCTAGAACCAGGGGTTAACGTCACAACGCACAGAAAGCTGCTTTGACAAAATATATTAATAAAAAATATTTATAAACTGACTATTAACTCACTGCAAAAATGTGTATCATTTGCAAAATACTGGACAAAAGTCGCTGAAACTTGGCATAAATTCTAGAAAGCACGCGCACCTTAGGCATGATGGCACTCTCAACTTTGACCCATTGCTAAGTCCGTTTGCACCTTTCACGTCACAAAACTCACCCCGCTTGAGGGTTTAGAACTACTAGCTTCGAAAACCTGCTCTCGGACCTACCTTTTATAATATACTTAACTTGCATCCGTATCACATCCAAAGAGTGTTGGGCCGCGGGTGGCCTAGTGGGCAACGTTCGTGACTGCCACGGAAAAGACCTCAGGTTCGATCCCAGCAGGTACGAACGCTCGTTCCACTAAATACCCGCCGTGCGGCGGATGGTCACTTTAAGCAGTCGGACCCCGGGTACTGGCCTCCCGGTAATAAATAAGGGCGTCTTCCTCCCCCTTTCTACCTCGCTTCCGTGTCACTTTCCTATCGGGCATTCTAGCCCAAATCTCCTAGCTTCCTATTTCTAAGGGTTGTTTAAGACCTGGGGTCAGACACTCCCTTCCTAAAATCCTCTGCAATCAATCAATCAATCCAAAGAGTGTAGATATTGGACGCAGGCGATTACCCCCAGCGTGTTGCGTTCTCACGTTGGTTTTTGCACCAATAACATGCATGTGTGGGCGCACGAAAGCCCTAGGAGTACACGTCCGCATGGGGCGCAACACCGCTTCACCATCAACGTTTGGGCTGGGATTGTCGGTGACTGTTTGATTGGTCCCTATCTGCTGCCCTCACGCCTGAGCAGGGCGACCTATCACATCTTTTGGAAGAGGTCTTTGCGCAGTTGCTGGGTGACGTTCCTCGTGCTGTACGGACACACATCTGGTTTCAGCCTGGCGGGAACGCCAACACATTTCAGCAAGAATGTGCGGCACTACCTGAATACCACCTATCCTCGTTACTGGATTGGCAGAGGTGGACCCATCGCATGGCCACCACGATCCCCGACCTCGCCCCCACCCCCGGACGTCTTCCTGTGGGGTTACATGAAGTCCCTGGTGTACGAAGCACCCGTAAATTCAGACGTCGACCTCGTTGCCAAGGTCGTTGAGGCGGCGGGACGTGTCCGTGACAGACCTTCCCTATTTGAACGTGTTCGACAATCCATACGTCGCTGATGTGAAGCCGGCATTTCGGCGAATGGCAGGAATTTTGAACATGTGTTGTAATGTATCTTGATTTGTTTCACATGTACATTGCATTGTGTTGTGTGTTAATAAAAACAAAGTTCAACACTGGTATCTGCCTTTCTTTGTGTGTGGTTCACTTTGCTGTCACACCGTACGCTCGCGTTTGCGACCCTCACTTCCTATGTAAAATTGGTTCGTAGTTGTCTGGCGGACCTACCCCTAAAGTTTGTCTACGACCTTTTGGGACACCCTCGATATAGATACACTATCTACCAAAAGTAATTGGACACCCCAGCAATCGACGATATCGGCGGTCCTGATACACGTTACTGCCGCCGCCGTTATATATCGTGTGGGAAACAACAACGCAACCAGTCGCATGCAAGATGCCACGCAGTTTGGAGCTCTCTGATTTCGAGAAAGGTGTAATCGTCGGGTACCACAGAAATGGCCGATCCATACGTGACATATCCAGCGAGTTGAAGTACCCAAAATCGACAGTGGCCTACGTGATTAGCAAGTAGCCAGAGAAATTCGAAGAACCGCACCGAATCGATGGGTCACATCCGCGAGGAGTTTGAACAGGCATCCAGGAGTGTTCTTTCGATGAATACCATCGGTAGGGAAGCCCATCTGCTCGGTTATCACGGACGTGCTGCCGCCCACAAGCCTTTGATCACCAAGTCCAATAGCGCTGCTGGACTAACGTGGTGCAAAAACGTCGACAGTGGATCGTTGAACAGTGGAAACAGGTTCTCTGGAGCGACGAATCAAGGTCCATCTTCTACCGTTCGGATGGCAGGGTCTGGGTTTGGCGTCTGCCTGAAGAACGCCTCCTGCCGGAATGTATTGTGCCAACTGTGAAGTTCGGCGGCAGTGGAATTATGCTATGGGGGTGTTTCTCCTGGTACGGCACGGGACCCTTTGTCGCAATTCCTGGTAGACTCAACGCCGAGACCTACTGCACCATTTTGGATGACCATGCGCTTCCTACGTTGTGACAGTTTTACGGGGTGGACCCATGTTACTTTCAGGATGACAATGCCACCTGTCATGTTGCGAGGTCCACCATGGCTTGGTATGGTGAATGGTGACAATGGGGTTAATCGAGTGGACTGGCCTGCGGACCTTAACCCTATCGAGCATCTCTGGAACGAGTTGGAGCGTCGACTTAAGGGGTGCCTTCACCGTCCGAAATCGGTGAAGGAACTGACCTGTCTTCTCCAAGCCGAGTGGAAGAAAATACCGCTAGCCGTCGTCCAAAGCCTGGTTGAGAGTATGCCCCGGAGGATCGCAGCTGTAATCGCCGCTCGTGGAGGCTCCACCAACTATTGAAGGTGAATAAACTTTGTTTTCCTTTGCTATCACAGGTGTCCAGTTACTTGTTGGTAGATAGTGTATATACAGGTTGAGTTTAGAAAGTCTAGAGCTGGATTTCAAGTAAAGTCGGGGTAGTTCTCGCCTTGTTTTGGCCAGTTATCTTCCTGGTAAAGAAACGAAGCATGTAAATTGCGAAACAAAATAGGACTGCCCTCAACCCCTGTATGCAAATTGCGAACTAAAGCCCAAGACCCACTATGTGTAAACTGCGAACCAGCTTTTCTAGACCCTACGTGTAAATTGCGAACCAACTTTTCTGCGCCCATTCTGACGATTTCAAAAGATAAACGAGTATGAAAAAATAATGATTAAAACAATGTAAAACAATTAAAAGCAATGTGTTCACGAAAACAACAAAACTAGTTTGTCATCCTTGCTCAGGGGCCATGTTAATTTTCTCTGTAATATTCCATATTTAGTATATGTATTTAATTCAATGTATTCATCAAGACAACCAATAATGAAAACAACGCATTTACGAAAGCAACCAATTATGAAACTAATGTAAAGCAATGTATTCACGAAAACAAGAAAATCAGTTTCTCATCCTCGGCCATGTTAATCTTACCACCATTTTCGGAAACTCAATGTATTCACGAAAACAACCAATGATGAAAACAATGTTTTAAACAATCTAAAACAGTGTTTATTGATTTTATTGTTTTCGTGAATACATTTTCAATACAGCGTATTCACGAAAACAAGAAAATCGGTTTGCCATTCTTGCGCAGGCGCCATGCTAATGTTCCCTCATTTTCGGCAATAAGGACATTTTATAACTATGCGACTCAAATTTTACATAAGAAACTCTTGAAGTAAGTCCTCTTTTGTAATCGTATAGTTTTTCTTGCTAATTTGTAATCGTATAGTTTTTCTTGCTAATTTGTAATCGTTTAGTTTTTCTTGCTAATTTGTAATCGTATAGTTTTTCTTGCTAATTTGTAATCGTATAGTTTTTCTTGCTAATTTGTAATCGTTTAGTTTTTCTTGCTAATTTGTAATCGTATAGTTTTTCTTGCTAATTTGTAATCGTTTAGTTTTTCTTCCATTGTCGGCAAAGAAAAGTTATACGTTCCAAATAGTTCTGGCATTGTTATGACACTGGTGGTTCATTATGGAAAGTAAGGAATGTCCATTTGAATATTACTTTTATTGATAAAATGTTGCAGTGATTTCGGCATGTTGACGAAGAAAATTTCGCTGAATTTATTACTTCCAAAATTGCATATACATGTGATTCATACATTCTGAGGAAGGAATTTTTTTAAGTCGGCAGTGAGAGACAGCCAGGCATTTTCATGTAGGACTTTCGTCCACAGAGAAGGTTTAGGCCCAAACCACCTAAAGCGGGTCCACCTTTCGGGCAGTGCACAGGAACGGAAAGAGTGAGAACAAGTCTACCGACTTTGACAGAACAGCTTGTAAGAGACAGACAGTACAGTAGATGGCGCCACCGTAGAAGTACGATGTTGCTCATAGGAGGAGTAGGAATGGATACCCAACGTATTCGTCCGATATTCAGCGATCACACCATCTCTGGAAGATCATCCCAGGATCACACCATCTCTGGAAGATCATCCCAGGATTGAACCTGGGGACCCTCCATTGATAGTCTGACTTGCTAACCACTAAGTCATCCACGGCTCAAATTCGAGAGAAAGGAATTGGTTTACGCACTGAAATTATTGAAATTTTTTACAACTTTTCGGTAAATGTGTACTTTAGCGTCCTAAATTATTTCGTCGGAAAAATTTAACTGTTTGAGAAAAGTGCGACGTACAATTTTTTAAGCATGAAAAATAATAGGGAAATGTGAAAAAAAAAATAGTATTTGTAGATAAAAGGAAATCTTTTTACCGAAGTATTTACCTGGGAGTACGATGGTTCGGAAGAGTACGTGCGGTAGGCCTAGGACGACCGAGCGGCTACGGCGTCAAGGTGCAGTCCGGTGAATGGAAGCTTCGTTGAGAAGGGCAAGTAAGGGGCGGAAGAATACAGAAGGAAGCGGCTGAGCTGTACGTAGTCACCGAAGCGCCTTGCAGGATTACGCGGAAGGAAAGAGGTCAGTCTTACACAGCATTATAAGTTTTTTTTTTTTTAAGGGTGATTTTGAGGAAGCGTAAGTACAAAATCGTCAGTTTCCACACTTGATTTCTGATTTCGTCAGGGCTGAAAATTTCATTATCCGCCACAATACATGAAGCTGTAGGCCTCGCTCCCATAGTATGAAATCTGAATTGAAGAAAATCGTTTATTTGGAAAAATATCCGTTTCACGAGGGGGAAATGTGAGCTACTATGTACGGAATAACAGCAGAACTACAAACGAAGTGCATGAAGAATTAACATACCCCTGCACATTTTCCAAACCATAACCATAACTTTGGGTTCAACCGGAAACAAAACTTCTTCCTCAAAACTTCTGTCGTACATTAATTCATTTACATTTCTTGTTTTCCTTCCATTCGGAGACATTGTGAAACTAATAATAACGACATTCCGTACATATCTTTAACAAAAAAAAAAAAAAATAAAAAAATAACAAGTTTGAAGTATTTCCACTTGCACACGATTTCATGACACATCACACTCTTCCGAAAAATACACGCCACTCCTGTTGTATTCTTCCGCGCATTCACTACCAACTCATACTCCGTTCCAACGCACGGAACCTACATGTGGTGGCCGTTAGCATCGCTTCAGCCACCCGCAACAACTGCTGCAAACCATCGTACTCGCAGGTTAATACTTTGGAAAAATTATTTCCTTTTACCTACAAATACTATATTTTTACACCTTTCCCTGTTATTTTGTATGCTTAAAAATTGTACATCGCACTTTTCGCACACAGTTACATTTTTCCGACGAAATACTTTAGGACCCTAAAGTACACATTTACCAACTTTTCTAGACCCTATGTTTAAAAGACACAACTAATATCCTTTTCTTTTTGCACTGTTTCTTAGATTTCTAACTGCTTGAACAATTTTTAATGCGAATGATGCGTGTCGCTTCTAGTTACCACCAGATCAGATCAAATCATATGTAGAGGATTTTAAGAAGGAAGTGTCTGACTCCAGGTCTTCAACAACCCTTAGAAATAGGAAGTTAGGAGATTTGGGCTAGAGTGCCCGATAGGAAAGTGACACGGAAATTATGTAGAAAGACTCGATTCTTTATTACCGGGAGCCAGTACCCGGGGCCTTACGGCTTAAGGTGTTCATCCAACGCACGGCGGATATTTAGTGGTTCGAGCGTTCGTACCTACCTGGGATCGAACCTGAGGTCTCCTCCGCGGCAGTTACGAACGTTGACCACTAGGCTACACGCGACACTCTAGTTGCCACCAGATCAGTTCATATGCAGAGGATTTTAGGAAGGGAGTGTGTGACCCCAGGTCTTGAACAACCCTTAGAAATAGGAAGCTAGGAGATTTAGGCTAGAATGCCCGATAGGAAAGTGACACGGAACTGAGGTAGAAAGGGGAAAGACGCCCTTATTTATTACCGAGGGGGGTATCCGGGGTCTGACGGCTTAACGTGCCCATCCGACGCACGGCGGTTATTTAGTGGTTCGAACCTGAGGATATCTCCATGGCAGTCACGAACGCTGACCACTAGGACACCCGTGGCCCTCTACTGACCACCATAAAAGAAGGATATACACTGAAGATCAATTGAATTAGAGACAGCTGACGTTATGCAAATGTGGCACTGTGGGCGGCCCTGTAAACGAAAACGACATGACGTAAGCAGCGATTCGACAATATAAGGTGTGATGCGACGGGAATCACTAAGAGTCGGAGGCAGTATGGGTAAGACGAAGGATCTAAGCGCATTTGATCGTGGGCAAATTGTCGGGGCCCGACGAATGGGTCACTCCACTACGGAAGTCATTCATGCACTGGGATTTTCAGGAGCCAGTATGTCACGGGTGCACCGTGAGTACATCGAATCCGGTAAAATCATCCTTGCAAGGACCAACTGCCGTGTACAACAGCGTGTGGATGAGCGGGGTCATCGTCGGCTAGCTCGCATTGTAACAGCGGATAGATGGGCCACAGTACAAGAAATCGCTCTGCAATTTAACGCTGGTGCACAAAAACGTGTAAGCAGCCACACTATCCAGAACCATCTCCTCGCTACGGGGTACAAAAGCCATCGTCCCACGAGGGTACCGCTGCTGACCGCACATCACAGGGTGCAAAGATTAGCATGGGCGCGAGAACATCGCCACTGGACCCTAGACACGTGGAAAAATGTTGCCTGGACTGATGAGTCGAGATTCACGTTGGTACATGCGAATGGCAGAATACGAGTATGGCGCAAACCACATGAAGCGATGGGTCCTTCTTGCCAGCTGGGTACTCTTCAAGATGGTGAGGGTGGCATTCTCGTCTGGGGACTGTTTACGTGGACTGAAATGAGACCCCTGGTACGTGTGACAACGTCCCTCACAGGTCAACGTTACCGAGATATCCTGGACGACCATTTGCTCGCGTTTGTGCGTCTTCAACATCCCACTGGGGACCTCATCCTGCAACAAGACAATGCACCGTGCCATCGCTCCCGAATTGTATCCGAATGGTTGGATGAACACTCCACCGACGTGACCTCGCTTCCTTGGCCAGCTAGATCGCCTGACGTCAATCCCATCGAGCACATCTGGGATGCCATCGAGAGAGATGCTCGAGGCTCTGACCCCCTCCATCAAATCTTCGTAAAGTGTGGGAGCTTGTTCAGGGGTCGTGGATCTGTATGGCTTCCCAACGCTTCCGGTGTCTTGTCGAGTCCATGCCGAGACGAATCGCTACCATCATCAGGGTGACAGGTATCTCTAATTCAATTGCTCTTCAGTGTGTAGTGAAGACACTGGAAAGAAGAGGCCCTGAAACGAAAGGTCATGTGACCAACTTAGTCAGAATTTTCAGCTTATTTGTAATTATTTATTCTTTTTTACTACTGCAAGAGATATAGTAATGTAAACCCTGCACAAAATTTAATATTACACCCACTTCTATTTTTTTCACAAAACTGGCACAAGAATAAAGCAGTTTTGACTGGAAAGTATAATGCAATAAGGGATTTTAAGAGACTTTAATGACAAGAATAATTACTGTATACACTTCCGGTAAAAACTTGGATAAATGTCACATGACAACCGTTCGTTTCAGGGCCTCATCTTTCCAGTGGGCTATAGAGCTGAAACTCATGACGTCATGAAGTCGACTGCAGCACACCCGCGACCTAAAATAAAACTACAGTTGACTGACAGCTGGGCTTCCCAGGATTCATCGTGAACCACATCACTTTGCCCATTTGAGCTTTGACCTACCTGCAGAGTGGAAGACGACGTATACCTATCATTTTTCGGATTCTTTTTGGTTTGCATCTTCCAGTTTTCTGTAGCATTCTAATAAGTGGCATTATTCTTGCTTATTCCTTACTGATCGTTAACTTTTCCTTTGTAAATATCATTACTTAGGTTTCTACGTGTTTTTGTTGCACATTTCATTCACGCATACTTTGTCATTGTTTTCTTTACAACATAGCTTTACGTTAAATTCTGATTTGTATTCTGTTGTCATCTGTTTCGATATCTACGTGTTTAGCTTCAATATCTATGGATATTTCGTTATTGTCATCTCTCCGATGCCTCACTTGGCTTAGATTGGGGCAGCAGTTGAGGACAAAGGTCGGGGGGGGGGGCACGGAAGAGTGGCGCAGTGCAGCTGCTCCTCACCACCCGAGCACTGGGTTGGGATTGCCATCGAAACCATTGCCGACGGGATGGATTCACGTCACAGTTTGGTTTGAGCTCAATGAGGGCGCCACTTTCTATGGGAGGAGTTTCCCTGGGCTCCTATGTCTGTTTCTATTCTTATCGGGCTCCCATTTCAGTTTCTATTCTTATCGGGCTCCCATTTCAGTTTCTATTCTAATCGGGCTTCTATGTCTGTTTCTATTCTAATCGAGCTTCCATTTCAGTTTCTATTCTAATCGGGCTTCTATGACTGTTTCTATTCGGGCTCCTATGTCTGTTTCTATTCTAATCGGGCTACTATGTCTGTTTCTATTCTAATCGGGCTCCCATTTCAGTTTCTATTCTAATCGGGCTTCTATGTCTGTTTCTATTCTAATCGGGTTCCTATGTCTGTTTCTATTCTAATCGGGCTACTATGTCTGTTTCTATTCTAATCGGGCTCCCATTTCAGTTTCTATTCTAATCGGGCTTCTATGTCTGTTTCTATTCTAATCGGGCTACTATGTCTGTTTCTATTCTAATCGGACTCCCATTTCAGTTTCTATTCTAATCGGGCTTCTATGTCTGTTTCTATTCGGGCTCCTATGTCTGTTTCTATTCTAATCTTTTCCTTTTTCAGAGATCGAGCGCGTCACTTCCATCGTAAAATTTGTCGAACAACAAAAGTTCAGAGAAGTGGATTCGGAATTTACATATAGCGGTCGTGGACCTTACTTCGCAATTTACATACAGAGTTCTAATAGCGGTCTGCTTTTGGTTCGCAATCTGCATGCTCTGGTTCGCAATTTACATACTCTAGTTCGCGATTTTCATACCACCGTAAGAAAAGCGTGCAGAAAACGAAAGGAAGTGGGCGGCGGAGCGCTCTACTTGTCAATTTCAAGAGCTGTAAATGTGTAGATTAGCGTCTTAAATAATTTCGTCGGAAAAATGTTACTATTGCGTTGTCGGAAACGTCATGACGTATTTTAGCCATATTTTCCAAAGGTAATTTATTGATAAAAAGAACAAAGATCAATCAATGATATAATGCCCGTTTTGTTCGATAACCTTTTGCCATCTTTCGGTGAGCTGCAGAATGCCTCGTTCATAGAAGGACGTTTCTTTCGTGGCGAAAAACTATACAAGGTGCTGATTTACAGACTCATCTGAATTGAACGTTATACCACGCAAGGACTGTTGAAGAGAGCGAAACAAGTGGAAGTCCGACGGAACAAGGTCAGGCGAGTATGCTGTGTGTGGCAACACATCCCACCCAAGCTCCAATAATTTTTGGCGGGTGATCAAACTTGTGTGGTCTCGCGTTGTCGTGATGGAACATAACACCTTTACGATGAACGAGCTCTGGACGTTCCTGGATCATGGAGTCGTTGAAACTGTCCAATTGCCGACAGTACACATTCGAATTGATTGTTTGGTTCCGTGGTAGGAGCTCGAAAAACACGACACCTTTAAAATCCCACCACACTGAGACCAGAACCTTCTGCTGATGAATGTCTGCTTTGGATGTCGTTTGAGGCGAAGCAGCAAGTCGGGACCAAGACCATTTACGCAGCACCTTGTTGTACACAATCCACTTTTCGTCACTAGTTATCAGTCGCTTCAAACAAAGATCGTTTTCCTCACGTTTAATGACGTCGTCAATTGAGCTTCTTTGAGTTCACGAGGAACCCACACATCGGGCTTGCTTACGTATCCCAGCTTCTTCAGGTGGTCGTGAACGCTTGAATGATGGATGTGCAATGTGTCTGCAATCTCTCGTGTCGTGTAACGTGGGTTTCACTCGATCAATGCCTTGATTTGGTCGTCATCAACCTCGGTTGGCCTCCCGGAACAATAAGCATCGTTGAGGTCAAAATCACCAGCACGGAATTTTGCGAACCACCGCTGGCACTGACGTTCTTGTAGAGCGTTGTCACTGTACAATTTACGCAACTTTTCACAAGCTTGACCCGCGTGAAAAGTTGCTAAATGACGCCTACTCCACAAGGGTCACCGATTTTTGTTATAATCTGAACAGGTTCGTGAAATAACAAGCTATTAATTATTTTGTGGCTTACTATTTTTATGTATTAAACAAGTGGGTTGTAAACCACATACTTGAATTTCAAACAATAGAAAGAATGTCAAAATTGGTTTTGAGTAATACGAATTTAGAAATAATTAATGGCATAACTATTGCTGGAATTTATGCATTACAGATATTTCGCTTTTATGGGTTTTACAGGGGAATGAAAGAGATTTTTAGTCAAATTCTTGGGAAGGAAGAATAGGAGTACTAAAAGAAAATTTGCCTTTAAGATCTTCTTTGATCCTTAATAAATCAATTGATCTTAAAAATTTCTAGTAGAATTTATTTTGCAGGGATCCGCGTTATTCTCTTCGCAAAAATTTTATTTCTATCTTTGAATTTTCAATCCATATGTGGCCTTTTTCTTAAGTTTAAAGAAAATTCTTCTTTCAAATAATATACTCTGGCCCTTAATATTAAGTGTCAAGAATTGCCGGAAACTTACTTCAAGTGAATTTTTTGTGAGTAATTGTTTTTTTAAAAAGCAACTGAAAATTTTCCCTTCATTCTTTTCTAACTACATAATTTTACAGTCGTAATTTTCGGGAAACGTCGATGCTATTGAAGTTGAAGCAACGTTGTAACCGAATACGGGATTGCACCATACAATACAATTTTTGAAGATCTGAATCCGTTTTTCTGGTGTAAATATGACATGGATGGTAAGTCAGAAAATGTCCGGAAACTTGAAAATTTCGTTGTCCTGGAGCGAGAATCGAACCCGCGTCTCCCGGATAGTGCCCGAGTATGCTAGCCACTACATTTTCAAGTTTTCGGATATTATCTAACTTAACCACTAGATTCGCTCAACATGAATGTCGGTTGCTTCGCCTAGCAAATCCTTTAATGTTTATATTCAAATTAATATGACATTTGAAATTCTTTGTTCTGGGTTGTGTAGTGGCTAGCATACTCGGGTGCTACACAGGAGGCGAGGGTTTGATTCTCACTCCAGTACGACGAAATATGCAGGTTTTCGGATATTACCTGACATATTATCCATGTCATATTTACAGCAAAAGACAGTTTCACATCTTCAAATATTGTTACAATTTTTTTGCATGTTATGTTACAATTTTACGTTACAATTATTTTCATGTTATGTTATAAATTTCAGTAAACCTTCCAAATGTATCCCGCAAATAGTTTCTAAAGCGACGATAGATGGCGACACGTTATCGCTGCATCGTTAAGCGGTGCGTTACGTTGTGAAAGTGGCAAAGGAAGTGAATAATATTGATCAAAGGCAGCCCTTAAAAGGACTTTTATGAGTGTACATTGTGGCATATGTGTGAAATGTTTATTACGACGGAAGGATAAGTTTTCCTCATGAATATGAAACTGTCTACCTAGCAGAATAAAAGCAAGAAAAGTTTTATCTGCCAGGGAAGAACTGTCTGAACGCATGAATCAGGACTTCAAAGCAATGTTATGAGGAAAGACGGAGATTCCGTCGGAATAAATATTCCATAATATCGTCTGCCAAGTACATTTTGTGGCTACCCTGTGTTAATTAATATTTCAGGGGACGCCAATTGCTCTCGACTCCTTGTGTATGCGCCCCTGTGGTGGGATCAATGAAGTTGAGGGAGTGGTTGACCGTTAAATGAGCGTATCCACAGCTTGGCAGATTCCGATCTGCAGCATAAAAAAACCCACGTATCACGTACCAAGTGTACGGGAAGAGCACTACTCATCATTCCCTGAAGCGTGCTTCTTCCGATAACTGAATTGTCCAAACACACCATGAAATAGAGGTTTCCTCATGCTTCCCAACTCCATTAATGTCCTAACACACCTGAATTGTCCTAACAGACCATGAAATAGAGGTTTCCTCATCCTTCCCAACTTCATTAATATCCTAACACACCTGATTTTTCCTAACACACCATGAAATAGAGGTTTCCCCAGGCTTCCCAACTTCATTAATGTCCTAACACACCCGAATTGTCCTAACACACCATGAAATAGAGGCTTCCTCATCCTTTCCAACTTCATAAATGTCCTAATGCACCTGATTTTCCCTAACACACCATGAAATAGGAGTTTCCTCATGCTTCCCAACTTCATTAATGTCCTAACACACCTGAATTGTCTTTACACACCATGAAATAGAGGCTTCCTCATCCTTCCCAACTTCATTAATGTCCTAATACACCTGATTTTCCCTAACACACCATGAAATAGAGGTTTCCCCAGGCTTCCCAACTTCATTAATGTCCTAACACAGCTGAATTGTCCTAACACACCATGAAATAAAGGTTTCCTCATCCTTCCCAACTTCATTAATGTCCTAATACACCTAATTTTCCCTAACGCACCTGAATTGTCTTAACATACCATGAAATAGAGGTTTCCTCATGCTTCCCAACTTCGTTAATGTCCTAACACACCATGAAATAGAGGTTTCCTCATCCTTCCCAACTTCATTAATGTCCTAACACACCTGAATTGTCCTAACACACCATGAAATAGAGGTTTCCTCATCCTTCCCAACTTCATTAATGTCCTAACACACCTGAATTGTCCTAACAGACCATGAAATAGAGGTTTCCTCATGCTTCCCAACTTCGTTAATGTCCTAACACACCATGAAATAGAGGTTTCCTCATCCTTCCCAACTTCATTAATGTCCTAACACACCTGATTTTTCCTAACACACCATGAAATAGAGGTTTCCCCAGGCTTCCCAACTTCATTAATGTCCTAACACACCTGAATTGTCCTAACAGACCATGAAATAGAGGTTTCCTCATGCTTCCCAACTTCATTAATGTCCTAACACATCATGAAATAGAGGTTTCCTCATCCTTCCCAACTTCATTAATGTCCTAACACACCTGAATTGTCCTAACACACCATGAAATAGAGGTTTCCTCATCCTTCCCAACTTCATTAATGTCCTAATACACCTGATTTTCCCTAACACACCATGAAATAGAGGTTTCCCCAGGCTTCCCAACTTCATTAATATCCTAACACACCTGAATTGTCCTAACAGACCATGAAATAGAGGTTTCCTCATGCTTCCCAACTTCATTAATGTCCTAACACACCATGAAATAGAGGTTTCCTCATCCTTCCCAACTTCATTAATGTCCTAACACACCTGAATTGTCCTAACGCACCATGAAATAGAGGTTTCCTCATCCTTCCCAACTTCATTAATGTCCTAATACACCTGATTTTCCCTAACACACCATGAAATAGAGGTTTCCCCAGGCTTCCCAACTTCGTTAATGTCCTAACACACCTGAATTGTCGTAACACACCATGAAATAGAGGTTTCCTCATCCTTCCCAACTTCATTAAAGAACCTTTTCCAGTTCCACTTATCACAGGAGCAGAGATCGAAAAAAAAAAGAACTTACGTAACACAGGAGCATAGACGGAGAACTAAGTTACGTAAGGAACTATAACGCATTTCACGTGAAACGAGAAGAGCCGAGGAGAGGTGAAGTGCTACCATAGCGCCATTTACGACCGGGCCAATTTTGGAAGGTTAGCCCAAATTGGATGTTATGTTGATATTAATCACTGAAGCAACTTTTATATTTCTTGCCGTCGTTTTTCTCACGTAGCTGTTAGTAGAGATGATATCCAATTTGCGTCACGTGATTACGCAAGCCAATCACGAAACATTGAGCATCATCTGAAGAATTTCTTTGCAGCTTCGAACACGTGACACTTCGGACAGGGAGAGAGACGACCTTACCAGTGATGGACAGATCATGAAAACCTCGATGTTCTTTCTAAAAAGCTGAAGAATTTTCAGTTTTTAATCTACAGCAGGATATGAGCAATTGATGTACAATATAGCAGTGATTACTCACCGGTAAATTCGAGTAACTAATCCCCCTTTGTTTATTACTATGGACGATGTATCGGTGAAAGCTTCAGTGAATGTGTTCTTACGCGTCCTAAATTCTTTCGTCGGAAAATATAACTGTGAGGGAAAAGTGCGACTTACAATTTTTAAAGCATACAAAATAATGGGGAAAGGTGCCAAAATATAGTATTTTTAGATAGGGAGGCTAAAGCGATGTTAACGGCTACAATGTGAAGTGTCCGGTCTGTGCGCCGGAAGGGAATAACAGTTAGTAGTGAATGCGCAGAAGAATACAAAAAGTTATTAAAATCACGCAATGCATTCATTATGATACGCTTTCCAACATACCAGAAGTTATTACTCAAGTTATGCGGATAATGGCTGTGGAATAAATCACGGTCCTGTGTCCTGACCTTTGACCCCATTTCGATGATATTCAACAGAACCGGTTCAGTATACCTCAGGAATAGGTTTGTCGCAATAGAAGCAGTTTTACGGAAGTTATGAGATTAATGGCTGCGGAATAAATCTTGCTTTTGTGCAACGACCTTTGACTCCATTTCGTTGATATTCAACAGAACCAGTTCACTATACCTCCGGAACAACATGATAGCGTTTTGTCGCAAACGAAGCTTTTTTAGGTAAGTTATGATGCACAAGGGCAATGGAATGGATCCCACTCCAGTGTATCAACCTTTAACCCCATTTCGCCCATTTTCAATAGGGTTCGTCCCCAGGTAGTTCCTTACCACATACTAAAATTTCATCGAAATCGAACCATTTTTACGCAAGTTATGACGCATAAGGGCAACGGAATAAATCCCGCTTTTATGCCCGGCCTAACCTTTGACCCCATTTCGCCCATTTTCAATAGGGTTCGTGCCCAGGTGGTTCCCTACCACATACTAAAACCATCAAAATCGAACCATATTTACGCATGTTATATATTTACGCACGTTATGACGCATAAAGGCAATGGAATGCATCCTGCTCCTATGTCCAGACCTTTGACCCCATTTCTCTCATTTTCTATAGGGCTCGTGCCCTGGTGGCTCCCTACCACGTACCAAAATTTCATCG
This sequence comes from Macrothele yani, assembly GCA_039090855.1. Lineage (NCBI taxonomy): Eukaryota > Metazoa > Arthropoda > Arachnida > Araneae > Macrothelidae > Macrothele > Macrothele yani. Next base: position 72,813,402 of record CM077032.1, on the reverse strand, counting down.
AAATCGAACCATTTTTACGCAAGTTATGACGCATAAAGGCAAAGGAATGGATCCAGCTCCTATGTCCTGACTTTTGACAATATTTCACCCATTTTCAATAGGGATTGTCCCCAGGTGGTTCCTTACCACATACTAAAATTTCATCGAAATCGAACCATTTTTACGCTAGTTATGACGCATAAGAGCAATGGAACGAATCCCGCTCCTATGTCCTGACCTTTGACCCTGTTTCGCCCCTTTTCAATAGGGTTCGTCCCCAGGTGGTTCCCTACCACATACTAAAACCATCAAAATCGAACCATATTTACGCATGTTATATATTTACGCACGTTATGACGCATAAAGGCAATGGAATGCATCCTGCTCCTATGTCCTGACCTTTGACCCCATTTCTCTCATTTTCTATAGGGCTCGTGCCCTGGTGGCTCCTTACCACGTACCAAAATTTCATCGAAATCGAACCATTTTTACTCAAATTATGACGCATAAAGGCAAAGGAGTGGATCCAGCTCCTATGTCCTGACTTTTGACAATATTTCACCCATTTTCAATAGGGATTGTCCCCAGGTGGTTCCTTACCACATACTAAAATTTCATCGAAATCGAACCATTTTTACCTTAGTTATGACGCATAAGAGCAATGGCACGAATCCCGCTCCTATGTCCTGACCTTTGACCCTGTTTCGCCCCTTTTCAATAAGGTTCGTCCCCAGGTGGTCCCCTACCACATACTAAAATTTCGTCGAAATCGAACCATTTTCACGTAAGTTATCGTGCGGACGGACAAAGCTGGATCATATACGCTACTTCAACCTACGGTTGGAAAGCGTAAAAAAGAGTGGGGTGTATGTGTCGGAGGAGTGTGATGCGTCGTGTAATCGTGTGCAAGAAGAAGTAGTTCAGAAATGTTTCATTAATTATTAATAAAGAAATGTGCTAAATGTTTTTGTTGTTATTGTAAAAATGTCTGGGAATATAAATAAATGAAGGAATGTAAATGACATAATGTGCGGCAGAAGTTTTCAGTAAGAAGTTTAGGTTCCGGTTGAACCCCAAGTTTTGGTTATGGTTTCGGAGATGTAAAGGAATCGGTGATTTCTTCAAGCACCTCATTTGTAGTTCTGCTGTTATTCCGTCCATCGTTCGTCCTTTTTTTCCTTCGTGAAACGGATATTGTGGAAAATAAACGATTTTCTTGTAATCAGGAATCGTACTATGGCAGGGAGGCCCAGAGCTTCGTGTCGAATTGTGGGGGATGATGAAATTTTAAGCCTTTTTGGGAATTTTCCTACTTACGATTTCGCAAAATTACCCTTGAAAAAATGATATTACAATCAGTGGCGGCTTTTCGTGTGAAGTAGGTGAAGTGCCTCTTCACCTATTTTATTTGAAATAAGGTTTCATTTAATAATTTTGTGTAATATATTCTTTTTTTTTTTGCCTTTATTGCGTGCTAAAATACCCAAAATTTTGATTACATATCAATTCACAATGAGCGTCCAATACAGAAAACAAGTCCTTATACGTAAAACAGTTCAAGTGAAGAGCTGAAATGAGAATGCTTGGAAGTCTGCACTTTTCGCCCGAGTTGTCATGGTAACTGTGACGTCACCCTTCCCTATCTGCCGGGCAAGTGAAGTGTTTTAGCTTGAGACGCACCTGAAGTCGTGACCTTACGAAGAGATGAACGGGGATCCTTGGCAATCTACAAGGACTTTGCGGTGTTTCGGTACATACTTTCCGAAAGAGATTTGTTTTTTCGTGTTTTGTGATTATTTGTTAAACACTTCATTAGTTACTTTAGTTTCGTGTACATTTTAACTAACAGTGTTAGTTTTAGTTTTCAGTATGTATCCTGTGAACGACATTGTCTGTAATTTATTGCAAAACTCCGTTCAATCGGTGGAAAGATGAAAATAAAGGAGACATTTTACTTCAACGACGACAGACGGATTCACTGACAATTGTCGCCAAGAAAGAAATCAAGAACAGCGGCAAATCTTACAATAATAATTTTAAAAATTGTTGGTTTACTGAATATAAATGGCTTTGTAGCCTTTCTGTGTTACAAAAACTATTTTGTTGGCCCTGCTTATTTTTTAGTAATAAAATTCGGCGTGGAATAAAGACAATGTTCAGATTTCTTAAATATAAAACGGTCACTTCACAAACGTGGGGATTCTAGCGAACACCTGAAATGCGAATTAATGCTGAATAATTTTGAAAAGAATCAGAACACCATTGCCGATGCCCCGAGGGAGAATGCTATGCTTTTGAAAATGCATTTCAGCGAAAGCGTTCGTTTAATAGACTTTTCCTGCAGACAATGATTGATGCGGTAGTGTATTTGAGTAAACAAGAACTAGCATTCCGTGACCATGACGAAGCACTGACTCGATAAATCGTAGAAATTCAAGGAATTGCTTTCACTTTTGATATCAAAAACTCCTTTGAAACTTCAAAATCAATATGAAACGATAAAAAATGTCTTCACAGGTGACTCAAAAACTATTCAAAACGAATTAATTGAATGCATTTCTGAATATATAAACGATCACGTCAAAAATTAAATAAATGAAGTTCAATGCTTTTATATTCAAGTAGATGGGAAGACATAGACAGACTTACGAGTGCTCTTTAATAATAAGGTCTGTTGATTCCGAAGGTGTGTTGGCTGAGCGATTTTTGGGTTTCCATGGTGTGAGTGAAGATAGAACGTCAGAAGCTTTATACGAAATGCTAGACAAAGTTTTGGAACAGTTTGATTATCAACACAAGTCAATAGGACAATCATAAAGGAAGAGAATAATGTTACGATGGGGCAAACGTAATGTCTGGACATTTGACTAGACTCCAGAAAAAAATGAAGCATAAAGCTTCTCAATCTATTTTTGTTATTGCTTAGTACATCGTTTGAACCTTGTATTACAGCATAGTTTTTCTAAAATTTCTAAGTGTCGAATATTTTTTACAAGCCTCAGTGTAATTCCTTTGTTTTTTCACCACTCAGCAAAGCGATCGCTTCACTGAGTGGTGAAAAACAATACACTCACATCCACAACCGCGAGATGCATGCCAACCATAACGGAAACTCGATGGTCCTCCACTTCGAAGTTAGGAAGTGTAATAGTTGAAGATTGGGATAAATTGAAGGAAGTATTCGAATTTCTCACAAATAGTGACCAATGAGAAAAAATCAATTCAACTTGTCCAAGAATTTAAATGATATGAACACTTTGGAATTTACATTTTTGGGAATAGTATTTAATGAAATATTTGACTTCACCGATCTATTATTCGAAATTTTGCAGAAAAAATCAATAGACATAAACTACTGTGTTACTCAAATTATAAACAACTTATGAAATTTTGAGCCATAAAAGGAACGATGAGGTATTTGGAACACTGTTTGGAAACGCTAGCAAAATCCCAGAAATAAGCAGATCTAAAAGGGAATATGCTGCTCTTACACAAGAAACAATTTTTCAAAATTTTTAAACAATTGTATTTTGAAATTTTGTACCACATTCTTATGGAAATGGATATAAGATTTCAAGACTGTGAGGAACTTAAACTTCAATTTGCCTAGCTTGCTGACACAACCAAATTCGATTAATTTAATTCATGCTTTCCCTCTCACGCTTTTGAAAATCTACAACATTTTTACGGAAAATTTTTTACTAAACACCAGCGCCTTAAAGATGAACTGAGTCTTGTATATGCTGATGAAAAATTAAGGAATATATCGACTCATGAACTTCTTCGAGTGCTTCATGGAGATAAAGGCATTCTTACAGAAGCTTATAAATTGGTTTCACTGATTTTAACAATTGCATCTGCAAGAGTTTCAGTGGAAAGAAGTTTTTCTTTTTCTGTTTAAAAGTAGAAACTTACTCTAGAAACACGATTTCTCCAGATAAACTCGCTTCTTTGGCAAATATTTCTATTCAGAAAGACATTTTCTTGATGTCACGAAGAAACACCCATTTTCTGACGACATAATCAACAAATTTCCAGCTTTAAAGGGAAGAAGAATTGATCTAATATATAAAAAAATAGGTAAGTTCTCATTAACTGATTTTCATTTAAGACAGTAGATATCTTTTCATATTGCTCTTGTAGCTCTTCACCTATTTTTCCTACCACGAGCAGCCACTGATTACAATGCAGCATAAAACCGACCTCTTTCCTTCAGCGTATTCCTACAACCCGCTTCGATGACTTCGTACTGCTGAACCGCTTCCTTGTATATTTCTCCGCGCGTAACTTGCCGTTCTCAACGACGCTTACAATCACCGGACTCAACTTTCACGCCGTCGCCGCTCCGTCATCTTAGGCCTACCGCACGTACCCTTCCGAACCTTCGCACTCCAAGGTAAGTTCTTCGGAAAAACATTTTCCTTTCATGTTAAAATATTATATTTTTTGCGCCTTTCCCCATTGTTTTGCATGCTTTAAAAACTGTATGTAGCACATTTCCCACACAGTTAAATATTTCCGACGAAATAATTTAGGACGCTAAACTACACATATACCGAAACTTCAATGTTTAGCTAATAAATTGAAGAATTCGCACCTTTTCAGCTGCAGCAGAGAATGGGTACTCGATTTGCAAATTTTTCTGTTCAATATAACATTGTTGTGAAAGACAATAAAAATAAAAAGTGAACTCCGTTTATTAGGCGTAGAAAATAAGGGAAACAAAAGATGCTAGCTTTCACTACCTCCGGGTAGCTTCGTCAGGCATTTAGTAGCTAAAGATCACAGAAGCAACAGGAACAAATGCATTTCTAAGAATACAATTAAATTCAAAATAAGTAAAACACTTGCACGATGTCACGGGTTGTTTTATCCCAGGGCCGGGTGGTCACGTGTAACTTCTAGAAGCCGGTGCCATATGAAAGGAAGGCTCGTGGTTACATCTTTGTTACACACATTCCGTCGCGTGATGATCTCGATGGTTTGGCGAAGCGCAGTAGCTCTTGCGCTGACGTAAAGTGCTCGTTTCTTAAAATCTCCCCATCTGGGAACTGCCCTTTCAGAGCCAACATCACGGGCTAGTGCCGTCGTAAGCTTTCCGGCCTTAACGTCCCTTTGGTGTTCAGAAAAACGGATCTGGAAGGATCTTTTTGTCATCCCGATATAGGACTTAAACGGATGCGTCAGGATAATCCAAAGGAATAGCATAGACTCCGGCTTCAGTGAGCGTAGAAGGTGATGCGCGCTGGTCTGCTGAGAGGATATCTGACAAAGGTCTAGGAGCTGTCACGTTGATATCATAGCCTAGTCTTCGGAGAGCATTCTTCATGAAGTACGTTAGCCTAGGAATGTAGGGAATCTAACCCACGAACCGGGCTGGCTGTGCCGTGGGGTTGGCACGAGGCTGTGGGAGAGCAGTTTTTGCAGCCTTTCTGACTATTTGGTCGATTGTGATCATGTCGTATCCCGCTGCAGCCGCTAGGTTTCTAATGCTACGGATCTCCTCCTCGCACTTGGCCTTGTTCGATGAGAGTTCGAAAGCTCGCTTTGCTCTGTACTTAAAAAGGGCATATTTGCGTGTGGCCGGGCCTGCTGAGTCAGGGAGTATGGGGTTGTCCACGTGGGTAGGTTTGTAGTAGACCTCTGTGCTAAGAGCACCAGAGGGTAATCTTCTTATTAGTACATCCAGAAAAGGTAATGCGCCCTCGGACTCATAATCTGCTGTGAATTTAATATCTGGGTGCGCATCGTTCATTCTGGCGAGAAAATCACTTAGGTTGGCTTGTCCATGGTGCCAAACAAAGAAAATGTCGTCAGCGTACCTCAACCATATTTTAGGAACTGTGGCCGACGATTGCAAGAGTTCACTTTCGAGAGGTCGGAGGACCGCTTCAGCAAGGACCGCCGACATCGAGGACCCCATAGGTACCCCTTTGTTTTGTTTGTAAATTCTGGATCGGAAGCTGAAAAAAATTTGAGTCCGTGACTGCATCCAGTAGTTTGGAAATAGCTTTTACAGTTTCCGAAGGGTACAAGTTCGAGTCAGCGATAGAGCGCTTCAGGTTTGTGGTGGCTTCATGCACCGGCACTGAGGGGTATAAAGATTTGATGTCAAAGCTTCCAATTATGTCGCCTGGAGACACTGTCGTGGATCTCACTCTGGAAACGAAGTCAGCTGAGGAGAGTAGGACACATTCGGCTATCGGTAGGAACGGCCGCAAGAAGGACGAGAATGCTTTTTCCAAATTAGCTGAAGGGGCGCATTTCCTGCTAACAATAGGTCTGATTGGATTGCCGCGCTTGTGATGTTTAAGTCGAGCAAAAAGGAGAGGAACCTTAGGTCACGGAGGGATCTTGGCAGCCCTTCTAAGTACTCCAGGTAGCGTCTTCATTCTTGCTATTCGCTTAATCTTGGCCACTCACTTGTTAAGCGGATTTACAGCTTGCAGAATGGAATCAGACTGGGTGATGAACTCCTCCAGCTTCCTGTAGTAGTAGGATTCGTCCATTATTGCAATTTGCCCGGACTTGTCTGTGAGGGTGAAGATCAGGGAGTCGTCTTTCTTTGGATTATCCTGACGCATCCGTTAAGTCCTATATCGGGATGACAAAAAGATCCTTCCAGATCCGTTTTTCTGAACACCAAAGGGACGTTAAGGCCGGAAAGCTTACGACGGCACTAGCCCGTGATGTTGCATCTGAAAGGGCAGTTCCCAGATGGGGAGATTTTAAGAAACTAGCACCGTACGTCAGCGCAAGAGCTACTGCGCTTCGCGAAACCATCGAGATCATCACGCGACGGAATGTGTGTAACAAAGATGTAACCACGAGCCTTCCTTTCATATGGCACTGGCTTCTAGAAGTTACACGTGACCACCCGGCCCTGGGATCAAACAACCCGTGACATCGTGCAAGTGTTTTACTTATTTTGAATTTAATTGTATTCTTAGAAATACATTTGTTCCTGTTGCTTCTGCGATCTTTAACTACTAAATGCCTGACGAAGCTACCCGGAGGTAGTGAAAGCTAGCATCTTTTGTTTCCCTTATTTTCTACGCCTAATAAACGGAGTTCACTTTTTATTTTTATTGTCTTCCACATTAATTGGGCTTACAGAAACCCGTTTCTTCATCGATCGTATATATATTTGTTATAACATTGTTACTCACGCATTCAGCATCCACTAACATAATATTTGTCATAACGCTAGTTGAATCGATGGAAACCTCGATGTTTCTTCGATACATCGGCGTGAACCTCCATGTTTCGAATGGGGTCTGCAGACAAGCCTTGGGTCCCTCTATACGTTATGTCATTGGGCCGCGCTAAACTGGCGGAGGCCAATTAGATAACAGAGAAGCATGAGCGAATTTGCAGGCTCGTGTGGAGAAAGGAAACAGTTGTAGCACAGGTATTAGGATATAGTGTGTGAGAATGCCGCGAGGATCCTGTTGAGAAACAGTACTCTTAGGTAAGTGGCTGGAATTTTTGGCATTCTTCTTTCGTTTTGTGTGATCTTGAGTGTTATGTTTCACAAAAATGTTTCTTCCGAGTACATTTCCGTAATTGAAAATAATGTATTAACAAACCAGCCAAGTTGCTCGAATGCGCATGTCCTTGTGTGGCTCTAAAATATATCTTGATTCTTTTTAATACGGAAAAACCTCTTAAGGCAGTTGCAGTTGTTGATGAACAGTTTAATATTTGATCTGCTAATTTGTAAACCTCAATAAACACCTCGTCCAATTATTCAACTTTATGTAAGAAGTAATGTATCTTACTGATTTGTTTTGTATTCATCAAGGGAATTAAACACCTTCAGTTCATTTTTTAATCGAGCTGTTTCAAAATTTGAAGCATAGAGTTTTTTAAGCTCTGATAGTAGAGGTTCAGGGAAGCTTTCACAAAAATTCATCAAAACAGTTCAAAGCCACGAATTTAAGATATAATATCATTGATCTTAATTCATTGACACTTCACACAAACTGAAACAACTCTCACGAAAAACACGCACTGGAAGCATGGAGGGACTGAAGTAGTCCGAAGTCTTCTTTTACCGGAGCAAACCCTTGCGTAAAGGAGTAGCCACTCACGAGCTCCGTAGCTCATTCATGTTGTCATGGAAACGCCAGCAGGACATAATTTTGAAGCTCTTCGCATCAGAACAGCGAAGTCTCTGGAATACCTATTTGCGTTGCGTTGATGCCGTTGCTCGCCAGACTGATTCTCATAATCGACTTTTATTTGTGTATATTTAATTAAGTTGTGGAGTCATTTTGGAGGGGTTTGGCCATAACTCACCACGCTGGCCAAGCGGGTTGGTCAGTGTGGGATAGCATTTCCTTTAATCCCGATGGTATAGTTATACCGCTATTGGCGGTCGTCAGAGCCCCTTTAGTGGGAACAGGATGCACCACGAGAATGCGGGGTTGACATTTGTCAAGGACAGGCTGTGATGTTACTCGTTACCTGACCTTACAACCATAAAAATTGGAAAGGGAGTGAGACAAGGTGACACCATATCTCCGAAGCTCTTTAATGCCACATTGGAAAATGTCTTTCAATCACTGAACTGGGAAAACAAAGGGATAAAGATTAATGGAGATCATCTAACTCACCTTCGTTTTGCTGATGACGTAGTCATTTTTGCAACTATCCCATCAGAGCTGCAGAGTATGATCCAAGAACTTGCTGACAAGAGTAAAGAAGTGGGATTAAAAATGAACTTTCAGAAGACACAAGTGATCTTCAATGCGTTTACAAGAAATTAAGATTTATCGATTGATGGAGAAAAGCTGGAGATAACAGACACATACGTTTATCTTGGACAGCAGATATCAAGTGAGGGTCACATTGATGAAGAAATTAATCGGCGTACAAAACTTGCCTGGAGAGCTTTTGGAAGAAACAGCATAATTTTCAAGAGCAATATGCCATTATGTCTTAAAAGAAAAGTGTTTGATCAATGCATCCTTCCAGTGCTTACGTATGGTGCAGAGACGTGGACCTTAACTAAAAGAGACATACAAAGGCTTCAGACAACTCAAAGCAGCATGGAGAGGTGCATGCTTGGTGTAACCAGGAGAGATAAGAAGAGGAACTCGTGGATCCGAAAAATGACAAGAGAGGAAGACATGATGATCAGAGTTAAATCCCTGAAATGGCAATGGGCTGGACATACTGCCAGAAGAACAGACCATCGATGGACAGCCGAAATTTTAGATTGGATTCCAAGGGACAGGAAAAGACCCAGAAGAAGACCACATGGGAGATGGGTGGATGAAATTCGAAAGTATGCAGGAGTGACATGGAGGAGACTGGCACAAGACAGACCGTTGTGGAGGAAACTTGGGGAGACCTTCGTCCAGCAGTGGATTGATAATGGTTGACAATGATGATGATGATGATATGTAATTAACTTTTATTTGTGCATTCTCTGGGCTTCGCAGCTAACCTCGAATATACGCCATTGTGTTATAAATAGCTCACAACCATTTACCCTATCTTTCTGGCCAAGGTGGTCCAGTCGTTTGAGCTATGGCTTCTGAGCTTTTGTCCGAAATGTGTCCGTGTTCGAACCAGAGGCGCACACACGGGGTGGGTCAGTCGTGTCTGGACCCCCCCTCATAATTTTAAAACACATTATTCCGACTACGGCGAAATTAAAAAAAAAATCTTTCTGCACATGTTTATAGAAACGAGCTGGCTGTGGTGTGATTGTATCAATCACAGAAATCAGAGCGCTCTTTTGCATTAGGAATGCTGCATCTGTTTCGGATGACAAGCATTGAAGCAGGGAATTAGTGAAACCCCAGAGTGTTTGAGGAACCAGGAATCCATCTCTCTCCCAGTCTCTCGTGTTCCCATAACCTTTTCCAGGAAATTTCTCCATGGCTCGGGCCTCAGTCACATATGGGGTGCTAATGGGCGTTCCTCCTCTGAGGGGAGGGGGGGATACACAAGATAAAGGCCTGGGTGTAAACAAACTATTTTCTGTTAAGAAGGTCTGCATCTGTGCTTGATATTTATATCTGTTGATTTCCATCCGTTTAGGACATGAGAGACTAACTTCCTGAATTTGTCACTTTTGAGGAAGCAGCAGCTTGCTTATGAATGACTTTTTTCTAACTAAACTGTGAATGACTGTTCTTTTTTTTTTGATTGGAGGTTTAACGACCACCGTGAGCAACTCAATGGGCTATAAGCAGTCGCCCGTCCCTAATTTAGGGTCACTGGTTCCAGGAAAGGGAGAGAGCCAGTGCCGTAAGACAAACACAACATCCATGCCTCACCGGGATTCGAGCCCGGACCCCTATCGGACGAATGATCAGATGCCATCGCTTAGACCACTGCGCCACCGGGGCGGCGACTGTTTTACTCAGAAGTATGCTTCATTGTAAACTCATGGATTATTCAGTTTTAGATTTATTCAATTCCCTGTCTGAAAAGGTAGTTCGACAACTGTAATAGTTTTCAAAGTTCGATGAGGAATACTTAGGTGAGTTAAATATTATTGTTTACTTAACTTTTTCGTTTTCCATTAATAATGTGTCTACTCTTTAACAGTGTAATGAACAGTGCTGTCAGGGCGAGCATATAATTTATATATATTATTTAAAGTGAGCTTAGATGAAAATGTTTCTGCATTACAGTAAGAGAAGCAATTTAAACTTTATTTTTCTGTACGTCTTAAGGTCTTAAAAATTTGTCAAAAAAACAATCTACTTCCGGAACTCACATGCACCATGCGAATGCCTGCAGAGAACCGGACAGTGGGCATGATAAATGCTACCATATGTCGGTTCAATGAGAACAATTATGGGTCGAAGTCCCAGAATTAACCGGGAATTTTTAACGCCTTTAATGCTGTTGTTTCATATATAATATTAAAAATGACAGGTCATAATAGATACCTGGAAGTGCGAAAGATACTATGATATACACTGGCGGAAAGTGAAAAAAGAACACCAAGAAGGAGACGTTTGATACCAACGAAATTTATACAGCATAATAACGGAATACACAGGATAACGTGATGAAAACATTATGGCAAAATACAGCTGTATTTGCTGGTAAACTGAAAAATAACATTTCCATGTAACATGGTTAGTACGAGGTTGAACCGACATGAACTGCGTCACACTGTGCAATTCTGGCATGGAGTCTGTCGTACAGATGTTGGATGTAAGTTTCGGGTATTGAGTTCCAAGCATCCTCAACCTGGACGCGTAAATCGGGGATGGTCGTGGCTGGCCGTGGAGACCGGATAAGTCGTTGTCCCATAAAATCCGACACGTGCTCAATGGGGAACAAATCCGGTGAACGTGCAGGCCATGGAAGTTGTCTCACACCCTGAAGTGCATGTTGCGTTGCACGTACCGTGTGTGGGCGTGCGTTATCTTGCTGGAAAACACCACGATGGGCCGACCTTACAAATGGCACAACAACGGGCTGAATTATGTTGTTGATGTAGGAGGTGCTGTTTAACGTACCCGGTACAAACACTAGTTGTGAACGGGAGTGATAGCTGATCGCTCCCCACACCAGGAGACCAGGTGTAGGCCCTGTGTGTCGCTGGCGGACGCATACGGCCATCGGAGGCTCCCAAGCAGAATCTGCTTTCATCGCTGAACACGACAGATCGCCATTGCGTTCTCCAGTGCAGACGTTGGCAACACCACTGCAGCCGTTCCTGACGGCGGGTTGGAGTCAGAGGTACACATGCCAGAGGCACACGTGCACGTAGTCCTGCATCCAGTAGGCGGTTGCGGATTGTTCGCAGAGTCACCTCAGGTGCAACGGTAGCTCAGATTTGCGTCGCAGTGGATGTTCTGCTTGACAACACCGCTCTTCTTATGCGTCAATCGGTCTGCTCATCAGTCCGTCTGTGACGCCCGGTTCCATGTTTTCTCGTGTGGGAATGTTCCTCGGACCATGTACGCCACCATCGTACCACCACCCATACTTCCCGTCCAATTCGCACCGCAATACGACGATACGACCACCCGGCCTCGCGGAGTCCGACTAGACGACCTCGCTCAAAGTCCGATAACTGCTGAAATCGTACACGTCTTCCATGTCCAGGCATTGCAGCTTCTTCAGGGTCTTCGCACGTGTCCGTACGCTGACGACTGATTGCATTCACTTCGCCGTACTCCTTAAATACCACCGACGATAATTTGCATATTATGCCGTGCTGTGGCGTAAGCGCTCACCGGTTGATCCCAAAATTAACATCACACCTACGTAAACTCGACCCCTTTAACATATGCAAATTTCATGATCGTCCGCCAATTCCTTCTTGGTGTTCTTTTTTCACTTTCCGCCAGTGTAACTGATATATATTAAATATTGTCTATGGTTATATATATTAATACTGTTTATATATTAAATATTGTGAACTCTGATTGGCGGGCCGGCCCGGCTTGGCCAGTCAATCAGAGTTCGCCGCTGTAGGCAGTCATCCGATGAAGAACGTGCATTTTAAAACTCCCAGAGAAGTTGGTGTGTGGAACGTAACATTACACACATTTACACTGAAGAGCAATTGAACTAGAGACAGCTGGCGTTATGCAAATGTGGCGCTGTGGGTATTCCAATGATGAACTTATAATCTGCCTGAAATTCCCGGTGTCTCAGGATTGTAAATCTATCAAGTTTGAAGTACTAATTATTGCTATATAGCAATTACTTTGCATAGGCTCATATAAATAAATTAAAAACTTAAAAAGAGATTTCTCCTAAAAGAAATTCGTGAAAGATCTATAATGGAAGTAAACCATTAACAAAAAACATTTTCATTAGATCGTTTCACAAAGAGAACAGAATGATTATATCTAGGAAGGTGTGAAATTCTAGGAAAATAACAAAACTCTTTGGATTATGTTTACATATATGATTTTTTGCCAAGGGGTATCACAATCGTCAGGAGGGTAAAAACCGGGCTTCGCAGAAAAATGTCTTTGGAGGGAACTATTTACTAAGTCCTACGAGTTAATATTTACACTGACATGCAATTGAAATTAAATTAAACTTAAAGCCTGGAGAAGGCATTAAAATTCTGTTTCAATGACTTTTACTTGTGTACATATAACTTTATTTATTTTTCATTATTTAGTGAAAAAAATATTTCTATTATTTACTTACTTTTTAATTTTTTTTTAGAATTTTACGCAAGTATTTACATTGTTTCTGGCTCGAGCTTGAACAGGGATTTCGGAATAAAGCCATGCATTATAAGTTTACATGTGTCGGTTGAAACATTGATGTGTCTGCTAATAAACTGAAGAATTCGTTATCAATCAGCAGTATTTATATAGGCAATAAATGTGCAAAATACCTGTTCATTATAAGAGTGAGTACTCGCCAATAGCATTGAGTAACTAATGATATTTACTGAAACGTTCGATTTATTGGTAGAAACCTCGATGTGTTGCTAATAGACTGAATAATTCAGAGTTTTCCATCTGCAACAGCGAATGGGAAGTCGATTTGTAAAATTTCTGTTCAATATGCAGTGATACTCAGCAATTCAATATGTAGTAACACAGTATCTGATAAAAAGCTTGGAGCATCTGTGGAATCCAAACAGTATGGACTAGTATCTCTGTCGAAGCACAGGGTCTCTTTAGACGTTATCTCATTGGGTCCCCCTGAGGTGGCGGAGGCCAATTATAGATAACTGATAAACAACTTAGCCACGCCCCTACTCGATCGAGCGAGCGGTAACCTTTCACTCTTAGCGACCTGTCGAATCGGGAAAAAAGCAGGAATCATCCGATGAAACGGACGATTCCTGCTTTTCGCCATGTGAAACGAAACAGTTGTTAGAAAGATGTCATGAGTTATTGGTGTGAGGATGTCTGGGAAATCTGGATGAGAAACCGTCTTCTTATGTAGCTAGGTAAGGTATATGGCTAAACTTCCACGTTGGGCCCCGCTAGTTCCGAAAGCAATAATAGATGGCGCCACGGTAGCACTTCACCTATCCTCCGCTCTTCTTGCACATGATATGCATTCAGCTATCTCATGACTCTATGTGTCGATGCGTCTCATCGTTTAGTACAAGTCATGTGTCGGAAGAAGTACGCTTCAGGGAATGATGAGTACTCTTCCCGCACACTTGGTACGTGATTTTTTTATGCTGAGATTCCTATTTATAGAGTGATGATTCTCACGTATTTTTTCGCCAAGGGATTGTCGTACGATGAGGCGATTGAAGAAACCTCACATGGCCACATCCACTGAGACAGTTAGCGACGGGTATTCGTATTGCACACAGCTAGTCTCACAGTTTATGGTAGCCTCTCAATGTAAATGTACTTGGTAGACCATATTCTGGAATATTTATTCCGACGGAATTGCAGTCTTTCCTCTGAACATTGCTTTGAAGTCCTGATTCCTGCGATCAGACAGTTCTTCCCTAGCAGATAAAACTTTCCTTGCTTTTATTCTGCTAGCTACACAGTTTCAAATTCTTTCGTGAAAATAAATATTTCACACATGTGCTACAATTAACATTCAAAAAGGTCCTTTTAAGCGCCACCTTTCATCCATATTATTCACTTCCTTTGCCACTTTCACAACGTAACGAAACGCTTGACGATGTAAGGATAACGATGTCGCCATCTATTGTCGCTTCAAAAACAATTTGGGGCGAAAGTGGAAGATTTAAGGTATTTGGTGGGAACTTCTGTAATTTTTGGCGTGTTGTATCAGTTCTTGGCAAGGCTACCCCAAACGAAGCTGTCATCAAACAGTTCTTCCTTTAAACGTTTTTTCAAGTAAAAAATTAATGTTATATTTACGTAATTAATGGATTTATTCTGCCAGATAGACACTTTACCATTCATGAGGAAACAAAACTGTTCCGTCTTAATAAATGCTTCGGGGCTGAGACAAAATAATCATTTTTAAAGGTCCTCTTAATGGTCCCGACAAAATATACATTAAACGAAATTTTCAAACGTTTCAACTTTCTTAGCGACCGATAGATGGCAGCATATCAACAGAGACTACTAAATGGCGAAGAATATAGCACCAATGGAAGTATAACCATTGTCTTTGTTGTTTCTAATGGTGTTATATAGAAACCAGAAAAAGCTGCTTATTCTCACGCTTCTGGAAAAACTGTAGCGCAGAGACATGTTATATACTTCGCTTTGTGAAAATAAGGATATACAAATGTAACATTCCAGAAACATGAACAACATCAGCATATCCTGTTTGGGGAACCCAGGAATTTACTTAACCAGATATGTTCATGGAACTACATAGGAGAATGATTTGTTGCATAAAACATTACCTTTGGAATGAATTTATGTAAAACCGTTCAAGATATGTTGCTAGATAAGACTGAATTTTCGGACCTTTCCTGTTATCTGTCCGTCATTATTTGACTTCCGAATAAGAACGCTTTCAAGTAGTTCCCTGTTTCGAGAGTAGAATACAGGACCCTCGGTAGCAGATGCGCAGTGATCCCTTTCTTTTCAGTGTCTGCGCTTTGGAATATTATAATATGTGGTCATTCGGAAGGAAAGAATGTTCTTTTAACCGTTTGCGTTAAATTTAAAAATAAAACTCATTGGGGCACTCATAGGAGCATATTGGATTCGCACCTATGCGAATTTATCTGGCGAAAATATTAAAAACTAATGACAATCCTTTTTTAGAAATTATGAAATATTTCGTAGTATCGGGAATATATTGGCCCCCAGAGTGATATTGGTACCTAATTTGAGTTATTTGTTTTCTTATTATGTTGTATAATTTTTTCTTTTATACATTTTTTGAACTTAAATTTCATTAAAAAGTGAATAAGTAGGTTTTTGTTGTTAATAGTGTCATTTTTACATACCAATAAAAAAAATTCTTTTAACATTTATCGTGAAGTACTTTCTCTCATGTTGGGTATGATAAGGTTTCGTTGTAACCAAAGCGGAACGATACACTCAAATTCTAAAACTACTTGAAAGTGGTTTTTTTCGGAAGTCAAATAATGTTATTTTACGTAACAATGTACAAAGTCAAACAGTGGCGGCCAGATAACAGGAAAGGTCCTAATTTTCTATTTAAAAAAAGTATTTAGTAAATTCTACTCGTTTTTCTTGGAATACAAACAGAAATTTGCGGGAAATGTGCGGTAGTAGTTTTTCCGCTGATAATAATAGAGATAGGCACATCGTAGGATGGATAGTTTCACTGGAATTTCCGAAGAAAGGTATATAATAACTAACTATCGTTAAAAAGCTCAATGTAATTATTGTACAACACTTTTAATAGAACTATATATCTTGCAATTGAGAAGACATACATCTGGTTAACTTAACGTACATAACTAGAATGCTAAGAAACTGAAAATGTACCTGGGTTTGTTGCGTGTATCACTCCGCGACCTTGCCGAACTGCTTGTACAATTTTCATGTCGCTTTGCGCAACCTATTATGTGAAATAAACTCTTCAGCAATAATTTTACCGAGGTGGTTCGCAGACGGCAGTGTTAACAAATTAAACCATATCCTGTTCATTTAAAGAGATGATCTCTGTCACCTCCCGATGCTGTTGAAAAAAACAAAAAACAATCGGTCTTAAACACAAGTAAAAAAACTTATTTTTTAATCTAAAGAACTGTATTTCAATCATATCAGAATATGACTGTATAAAAACGTTTCAAATATCTGATATAACAATTACTTTCGTTGTTCTTCCATTTAGTTATTTTTATTATATTTATCAATTTATTAACTGAGTAGAAATGGCCACTTAAACATGCTCTTTGTCATAAACGCTAACAAGTTTAGTAATTTCACCCAGCTGCGAATTAGAGAATGTCAAAACAGAGAAAAAACTATGACTTTACCAAAATGCATCATTATTCTAGTCACAAAAATTATTCTAGACTCTTTTGAATTTACATGTCGAACTATTTACGTCTATTAATTAAACATCGAACGTACCCGTGGTAAACATCTAAAACCCCTGCCGACCCAATGAAAGTAATTGTACCAAAAATAATTTTGTAATTGTTAAATGTTGCAGACCCTAATAGGGTTAGTATCTGATAAGAGTCTGATCTGACCCGCAATTCAGTACCTGATTGGTGGAGCTTGTCACACTGAAAACAAAGCCCTCCAATTGGCGTCGTCTTTTTCAATACCAATAGCAAATGTTCTGATCAGTTAGATGAAACAGCAGGAATTTATGGCGCATGGCATGAATAAGACTATTTTTTTATGGATAGCTAAAAAATAAATAAATAAACAGTTTGTACTGACTTACATTAGAAAATTTCCGGCATCTCTTCGCTAACAAATGTTGTACTCCACTTTATTTCAACCAAGGCATTCTTACATTTTTTAAACCCCGTTTTACATTTATTGCTAGAATAAGTTTAACACGTGTTAGTTTTTAGTTCTAGTTTCGGTACTTCTTCCGATTAAGGGCAGCTAATATAGCGCCAGCTAATGAGTGAACAAACAGTTTACGGGTGACACGTTTTATCGAATGTTCGTTTCGCCTTTTTCGTATCCGACAGATGTCGCACTGTGCCCGAAAGTACTTTGCTCACTGACAATTTAAGTTCATTTTTTAACTTCTTCCGATTAAAGGCCGTTCCCGACGGCGAATGTAGCGCCATCTAGTAGGGAATTCACCTACTAGATGGCGCTGCATTCGCGGTCGGGAACGGTCCTTAATCGAAAGAAGTACCCAGATGAGTACAAATTAAGCCTTTTTCGATTTCCAAAGCGAACCGATCGGCAAGTGTTTCTTTGGTAAATATTTATTTTATAATAGTTACTTGTCATTGTTGATGAACTCACGTGGAGCTTGTGTAAAGATGATAGTATGGAATCCAAATTGAATCCTATGAGCTTATTTCGGGAAGCGAAGATTGCTTTAGAAGTTTTGTCCGGAACAGGAAAAAACATTTTTCAACAATCAAAAGTAATAATTAATAAAGTATAATAATTGTAACACACACGTGACCCGGCCATAGCCTACGAGATTCGTTAAGGAAGCCTGTTATTTTGGGCCAAATTTCCTGAAAAAAAACGGAAGCACTTTTGATTTCTCCAACGCCACCAGAGGCCGCTTTCCCGAGGACAACTTTGCCTTACCATTAGTGCTTTTAGTATACTGCCGTACGTTACAAAACTGCATACTTCTCGGTTTTTCAATTATTTTTATATAAAAGAAATGAGGTATTGCTCTGTGCCTTTGGTATATTCTTACAAGCAAGGTTAGAGCAAGTAACTGTGGAAACTTTGATTTGTTTAGATGATACTCATGCAGTTTCAGCTGTGTGCATTTTCGAGTTGCTTGGTTTTTGATAGCAGTAATCATGTTAATATCAAACTGGAATGAATTATGCTTCATAAAAGAATGAAGTTTTTAATTTTAACGTCATATTTGTTTTGAACTTGCACTGACGTTTCATCAATTTGAGTTTGGAATAGAAATGGGTAAGTGCAAAATAATTACGAATTTTTTAAATTCAGTAGTGTTTTCTCACACATCGGCGGCAAGTTACGATGAACAAGTAGAAATATTTGCTACGAAAAATGTGATTTTAAGAAAACAATATGCATTTCAATAACCTTGGAGACTACCAGCTTTCCCACACTTTAATGGATGACGCTCACGGTAGTAGACTACAAGCAAAGTAGTACTGCCCGATTAACGCTATATTTGTTTTGAACTCTCACTAACGTTTCATGGTGGAGGCCTCAAGATGTCTCATTCTAAGGTCCTTGGGTATAGCCAACGCCTCCTGAAACAAGACCAAAACACCTCCTGCTCTGCGACGTCTGACGTCACTACAGGAAGACCTATGAGGAAGGCCTGTTTAATTTCACGAATGACCGTAAATGTTATTCAGCAGTGGCCATATTGGCCATATAACAATTTTTCTATTAATGTGTGTTGATAAAACGTGGAAAGAGCGCTGTCTTTTTTTATTTATAGCAATCAGATTGATACTTTTTCTGTTTAAAAGTAGAAAATTTAGATTTAACACCCACCAACAGGGTGTTAAAACTAAGTTTTATTACTTTTAAACTTTAATTCGCTAAGGTAATGCTACTACTTATGACACACTGTTGGGCCAAAAATGAGAACACTTCGAACTGTTAAACTGGCTGTGCAAAAACCTTTTAGTAACTGAAGATTAACCACTTTTTGCACCTAACAAGTTAAAAAAAATTTTTTTTGCTTAACTTCAATGCCCTAGATAGTGTGTTTTGCAACTTTGCAGCAAGGGTAAGTATTAGAGTTACTAAGAAAAAAGTATTTGTGAATGTGAAACAAAAGTAAAACTGAAAAGTATAAATATGTCAAATAAGAACTAAAACATATATGGATAGCATGTTCGATTTTTTTCGGTATCCTATTGGAAAAAAATAATTATCAGTTCGATTTTTTCCTTAAATTCAATGATTCCAACAATTTAGAAACTAATGTTGTGAATTATTTAATCATTACGGGATATCATAAATGAAAAATAAAGTATTTGGCAGTAATAAATGAAAAAAAATTGATTCCATTAATGGTTTTTCATCAATTCAAAATTTCAACACTATCGTGTCACACAGCTTTCCTATTTCCCATTAATTTGATTAGTCTAATATTTTAATTTGAAATATCGTTATGTCCTAATACAAGCACCTTTGAAATCCACCGGCAGATCCAGCTCAGCTTTGCGGCCACAAGTACTGCCGAGGACGGCGTGTCACGGAAGAAACTACCGTCGACTCTTGTAGCCTTAAGGGTTCCGTAAACAAATTGCAAATGTAAAAATCACCAAGGGAACGAAGACTGGTTCTCTTATGGGACCATCAACAAATTGAAATGTCACTTATTACGGCCACACGAAAAAGAACGTATCTTAGCAAGTAAGTAACCGAATTGTAATCAAATGGTATCTTTCTACTCAGGAGCGAATTACCCATGCGGTACGAAACAGAATTGCGTCCCATCCGGCCGCCATCTGTCCGTCAGTCCAAAAGAATAAAAAAAAATTATCCGCCGATAAACAACCAATTTGCACGGAAATTATTTCTTTCGACACAGGGACGCCTCACAGCTATCAGATACAATACAAAATGACGTTACATCCCTCCGCCGTCTGTCCGTCCGTCCAGAAGAAAAAAATATCTCCGCCGATAAACTACCGATTTGCACGGAAATTATTTCTTTTGATATAGGGAAGCCTCACACCTATCAGATACAATACAAAATTACGTTCCGTCCGTCCGTCCGTCCGTCCGTCCTTAAGCATAAAAGCACATCTCGACCGAGCAAAACCCGATTTGCAGGAAAATGAATTCGTTCCACTCAGGTACGGTTCACACCAATAAGATATAATAAAAAAAAACGTTCCATCCGTCCGCCTTCTGTCTGTTCGCCCAGAAGAATAAAATAAAAATTTCCGCCGATAAAGAACCGATTTGCACGGAAACTATTTATTTCGACTCAGGGACGCCTGACACCTATCAGATACGATGCAGAATTATGTTCCATCCGTCCGCCGTCTGTCCGTCCTTCCAGAAGAATAAAAAAAATATCTCCGCCGATAAAGAACCGATTTGCACGAAAATTATTACTTTCGACTCAGCGACGCCTCACACTTATCAGATACAATACAAAATTACATTCCATCTACTTCCAGACGGACAGATGGACCAACGGACGGAAAGATTCCATATACTTCCAGACGGACATACATTCCATATACTTCCAGACGGACAGATGTACTTCCAGACGGACAGAATTACATTCCATATACTTCCAGACGGACAGATGGACCAACGGACGGAAAGACAGACTTGGGACAGATGGAACGTAATTTTGTAATGTATCTGATAGGTGTCATACTTCCAGACGGACAGAATTACATTCCATATACTTCCAGACGGACAGATGGACCAATAAAAAATATATATTTTTTATTCTTTTGGACGGACGGACAGATGTCTGTCCGTCCGTCCAAAAGAATAAAAAATATATATCCCCGATAAACAACCCATTTGCACGGGAATTATTTCTTTCGACTCAGGGACGCCTGACACCTATCAGATACATTACAAAATTACGTTCCATCTGTCCCAAGTCTGTCTTTCCGTCCGTTGGTCCGTCTGTCCGTCTGGAAGTATAAAAACACATACTCGACCGAGAAATAACCGATTTCACGGAAATGGTCTCTTTCTACTCAGATACGCCTCACACCAATCAGATTTGATAGAAAACATCGTTCCATCCGTCCACCATCAGTCTGTCCATTTGTCTTGAAGTATAAAAGCGCATAACCTCACCGAGAAACAACCGATTTGAACGGAAATGAGTTCTTTCTACTGGGGAACACATCGCACCTGTCAGGTACGTTACAAAAATACGTTCCGTCCGTCTGCCGCCAGTCTGTTCGTCCGTCCGGAAGTATGAAAGCACTAAACCCTAACAATAAATAACCGATTTGCACGGAAATGATTCCTTTCTGCTCAGAGACGCCTCCTACCTATCAGATACGATAGAAAATTTCATTCTATCTGTCCGTCGTCTGTCTATCCGTCCGTCCGGAAGTATAAAAGCACGTAACCCTAACGAGAAACAACCGTTTACCACGGAAATGACTCCTTTCTACTCACGGAGGCCTCCCACCTATCAGATATGATAGAAACTACTTTCCATTCGTCCGAAGTCTGTCTGTCCGTCCGTCCTGAAGTATAAAATAACGTAACTCCGCCGAAAAACAACAGATTTTCACGGAAATGAAATCATTCTACTCAGGGATGCCTCACACCTATTAGATACGAGACAAAATTACGTTCAAACTGTCCGCCGTCTGTCTGTCTATTCGTCCGGAAGTATAAAAGCACGTAACCTCAACGAGAAACAACCGATTTGCACGGAAATTATTTATTTCTACTCGGGGACGTCTCACACCTATCAGGCACGATACAAAATTACGTTCCGTCCGTCGGTCCCACCGAACAAAAGGCCGCAACACCACCGAGAAACAACCGATTTGCACGGAAATGAATTAGTTCTACTAAGGGACCTTCACTTAGAGGTGGAGAACTATCGATAGTTTTTGATAGTCAAAAAATAACAATCAATAACTATCGATTGTGTGTTGGCACAGTTTCTAGGGAGAAAATTTGTTTTCCGGGATGAAAAATTATTTCTGACAAGAATATGATAAACTATGAAAAATATATTTAACAGTAAACGAAATACATCCAACAAAATTAGAAGATACACTGCAATCCAATATGGTACATAGTATTTGGACACTTCAATCAAAAATAAAACTGAGCACTCATATTAAATATCTACTTTTTAAAATTTCGCACAATATTATCCCAACAAGGAAATGGTGAATAGAATTAAACTAATATCTAATTCTAACTGTAACTACTGTGGTTCAGACGACACTCTTCAACATTTATTTGTAGATTGCAATTTTGCAAAATATATCTGGGATTGGTTACAACAATACTTAAATTATAGACATAAATTTACTGCAGACCAAATTTTGTACCATGTACCTCTAGGCTGCTCTGAATATAAAAGCCTAACAATTCATTATTTAATAGCAATAACAAAATATAATGTATGGAAAAAAAATTCCTGTTAATTGTGATTTCAGAAGAATACTGGAGTTTGAAACAAGAACGTTTTGAGCTCAAAAAACTTTTTATAAAATGAAAAGTATTAGCACCAGTAATATATATAAAAAGGAACAAAAATACTAAACAAAATAACAGAATAAAGCATTTTAAATTGAAATATTAATATGGAAAAAGGGAAATATAATAAAACTGAAAAGTGTAAATTAATCTCTTTAACACATATAATTTGATCCCGAGATTCTTTCAGTTTTTTATTGGAAAAAGTAAAATTTAATTTTTGATATAAATTTTGAGAATATTAGTAATATTTCAAGAGTTTACTGGTCATTACAAATAGCATATCACACGTAAAAAATTAATTTGTATTAATATAAGTAAACAAAAACTGGAACAATTGATGTTTTTCCATCTTATCTCTAGTGTTTCCTGTACTATTGTGTAATATCACTTTCCTATTCTTTTATGTTAAAATAAAAATATTATTATTGTTTGCCATTTTTTTAATCTGAAATACCTTTAACAAGAACTTCTTACTAAGTACATGTGGAGTGTTCAAAAAAGTGATTTCTATATAAATTGTATACTTCCTGTAACAAGCGGAAATTCTTGTGCAGGCTCCCACCCTCTCAGTTGGTTGTCTGCTCTGTCTGGGAATATGAGAACATGACAATTATAAATTTTCACACAATCTCCTTGTTTTCACCTTATTTATACTTTTGAGCCCAGCCCTATTGATACTAATGACACTAACCAAAAGAGTAAACGGTGAGAGTATGCGATTTTTGTACTCTGTTGTTCTTCGTGTTAAGTCAAGTTTAAAGCGAAAGTGTACGCTTCAGTCAGATAAAAACAAAGCCAGAAGCGTTATTCTTGTTGCTTGTACTGGAAGTTTAAAGGTGCGTCAGGTGCTGAAACAGTTATTTGTTGAAAGTAAGTATCAGTAATAATGGGTAAACGTAAAATATCTTTTGTGCAATATTATTTGTCTTTTGGTGAGGATAGGGTCTACGTAAAATGTAGCCTTTG
This sequence comes from Macrothele yani, assembly GCA_039090855.1. Classification (NCBI taxonomy): domain Eukaryota; kingdom Metazoa; phylum Arthropoda; class Arachnida; order Araneae; family Macrothelidae; genus Macrothele; species Macrothele yani. The sequence goes on along the minus strand of CM077032.1, from coordinate 72,789,772 downwards.
TGGAAAGAACTACAAAACGTCAGGCAATACGTCAAATCTTAGGGAAATTTAAAACGACAGCATTTAGCTGAAGTCGTTTTAAATGATCCCAGAAAAAAAAATAAACTGAGAAACAGCCGCCCTCAAAACTTTATTTATTCAGTTTCTCACAAATTATTACCACAATTTTGCTGAACATTATAGAAGAAAATGTTTTTGCATACAAACTGCAGAATTTTCTTTCTAGCTTTTGTGAAGGGAAACATAAAAAAATCATGCAATACAAACAAACATAAGAATTAAGGAGACGCGTATTAGCTCGTTCCTCAGGCACAACATTTGTTTCGTGCCTTTTGCTCACTCACTTCGGCAGGATATCGTCAAAATGTTGATTCCCCTCCCCGGTGGCGCAGTGGTCTAAGGGCTCATTTCTGACCATTCGTTCGAGATGGTTTCGGATTCGAATCCCGTGAGTAATAGATGTTGTGGTTGTATTTGTTTTACAGCACTGGCTTCTTTATCCCTTCCCTGAAATAAGTGGAACTAAATCTGGGACGGACAAATGCTTACAGCCCATCGAATTGTTCACGGTGGTCGTTAAACTCCAACCGAAAAAAAAAAAAATAAAAAAAAAGAGGAAGAAGAAAGAAAAAGAAATGGTTAGTTTGAAAGCTTATCAGAGCATAGCTTTTCGACAATGTGGAAAAGTAAGAAAATTTTTGTTTCTTTAATTTATACCTCATGTCCGCCTCTTACGAAAGGCCGACGCATCAGGGGCTGTTAAACAATTGTTTAGGAATCTATTAATCTTTTCCCTAATTCTTCCATTTAAACACACATTCATACATCCTTTTAGTGAATTAAGGCATTTAGTGCATACTTTCATTACTGTTCTTATTAATATTAGAGGATCCTTTCATAATTGTCATGTTCTCATACTTCCAGACAACCAACTGAGAGGGTGGGAGGCTGCAAAAGAATTTCAACTTGTAACAGGAAGTAAACAATTTGTTTAGTAATCACCTTTTTGAACACTCCATATGTACTTAGTAGGAGGTTCTTGTTAAATGCATTTCAGATAAAAAAAATGGCAAAAATTGGAGTAAACAAATTTTTTTTTTTTTTTTTAAACATGAAAGAATAGGAAAGTCATTATACTAAAGACAATGTGGGAAAACATGAATGAAACCTGTTTTCGTTTTATTATATTATTACAAATTAATTTTTTTTATGTATGATATGCCATTGCTGAATATATCATAGTACTGACCTTTAAATTATTGAAACCTGGCCGCGGATGGCTTAGTGGTTAGTTTCAGATTATCGATGCTGGGTCCCCAGGTTCTAGCCTGGGCTGATCTTTCAGAGATGGTGTGATTTACTAACAATCGCTGAATATCCGCCGTGCATCGGACGAGCACGTAAAGTGACGGCCTCCAGGCTGGACCCACTGGTTAAATGGGTATCCTTTCCTATGTCCTCCCTGAAATTCTCTCACACATCTATGTGCAATATCGTACTTGTACGGTGGCGCCATCTACTGGACTCTAATCTCACTACAAACTGTTCTGTCAAAAGTCGCTAGACTTGCTCTCATTTCTTCCCTTTCTGTGTGCTACTCAATAGGCGATCTCGCTGTAGGTGGCTTGGACCTAAACTCTACTACCTGTGGACGGAAGTCCTACATAAAAAATGACAAAGCTAATAAAACCGTACATTAAAAGTAAGAATTGACTTTATAATTATATATCATTTTTTTTTTTGAAAATACTGACTTCATATCGGAAACAAAATTATGTGTGCTTAAGAGTTTAATTTATACTTTTCACTTTTTTTTGTTTCACTTTTCTGCTATTAATATTTTAATTTTAAAAGCTTTATACTATTATTTTGTTTAGTATTTTTGTTCTATTTTATATACATATTATTGGTGCTAACACTTTCCATTTTTTAAAGTTTTTTGAGCTCCAAACGTTCTAGTTCCAAACTGCAGTATTCTTCTGAGATCACAATTAATAAGGTTTTTTTTTTTTTTTTTTTTTTTTATTTTATTATATATATATATATATATATATTGGATGTTTAACGACCACCGTGAGCAACTCAATGGGCTATAAGCAGTTGCCCGTCCCTAATTTAGGGTAACTGGTTCCAGGGAAGGGAGAGAGCCAGTGCCGTAAGACAAACACAACATTCATGCCTCACCGGGATTCGAACCCGGACCCCGTTCGGACGAATGATCAGAGGCCATCGCTTAGACCACTGCGCCACCGGGGCGGCTAAATAAGTATTTTAATCTGTTCTGTATTTTTTTTTTTTTTTTGTTGGTAAGATAAGGCATTTAGATTTTTCCATACATTATATTTTGTTATTGCTATTAAATAATGAATTGTTAGGCTTTTAGATTCAGAGCAGTCTAGAGGTACATGGTACAAAATTTGGTCTGCAGTAAATTTATGTCTACAATTTAAGTATTGTTGTAACCAATCCCAGATAAATTTTGCAAAATTGCAATCTAAAAATGTTGGGGTAATTTATCCCATTCCTCTGTCAGTGCACGGATGAGGGTGTCCTTGTTTATTGGAGGGCATTGGCGACCAGCAAGACTCCTCCCCAAAGCATCCCACACATTTTCAATGGGATTCAGATCTGGAGAACGTGCTGGGCATACGAGGCGTTGAATATCCTCGCTCTCAAGACACTCCTGGGCAGCGACTGTTCGATGATATGTTGCGTTGTCGTCTATGAAAATGAATCTATCACCGACAGCACCATGGAAAATGCGAACATGAGGTAGCAGAACATCATTAATGTATCGTTAGCCAGTCATAGTCCCAGTTGGAAGCACATAGAGGGAGGTACGGCTATTGATCATGATGCCAGCCCATACCATGACACTACATGTCGGATATCGGTCCCTTTCCTGTATGTTTGCTGGACAATATGCGGTACCACTATCACGCCAGATCAGTTGTCGTCTACAATCAGACGATAGACTGTATCTACTCTCATCTGAGAAGAGGACAGCAGACCAGTCGTTATCAGTCCAATTGCGATGTTGATGTCACCATTGCAAACGGGCGGTACGGTGACGTCTGGATAATGGGATGCACACAACAGGACGTCGGGCGTATAGTCCTCCTTTATGCAAACGTCTGGCGACAGTTTTTCAGGAGATCCGCTTGCCAGTAGTATTCATAAACTGATTTGCTACCTCACTAGCTGTGCTGCGCCGGTGTCTTTTTCTTGATAGCACTATGTACCGATGTTCTGCAGGTGTCGTACTGTGAACACGACCTCCCCCGTGACGTTTGCTACACTCTCCATTTCTTTGAAATGATTTCCAAAGCCTTGAAACAACACTGTGGCTGACGTCGAACTCCCTGGCAACATCTGTTATTTTTCACCCTTCTTCAATCTTGCCAATAATACGGCCACGCGTAAAATCATCTAAGTGATGTCGGGAAGACATACTGACAATTGCAAGTTCGTCAATTGATTCTTTGCCGCCCCTGTGGCGCAGTGGTCTAAGGCGCTGGCCTCTGATCATTCGTTAGTAAGGGGTCCGGGTTCGAATCCCGGTCAGGCATGGATGTTGTGTTTGTCTTACGGCACTGGCTCTCTCCCTTCCCTGGAACCAGTGACCCTAAATTAGGGACGTGCGACTGCTTATAGCCCATTGAGTTGCTCACGGTGGTCGTTAAACCTCAAAAAAAAAATTGATTCTTTTCCCTTTCAACTTTGCGTTTGAACAACAACAGTCAATACGCGTCAAATCCTTTACATCTCTTATCAGCGCTATGACGTCACGAACAAGTTCGGCAATCCAAAATTTGCATACGCACAATACGTCTTACTGTATCCCGCACTTATGCGAATTTCCACATTTTCCTGCCTTCCATTTTATAGTTGCTATCGTGCTGTTGTCATCCGTCCTTAGCGATTGTCCGGCAGTGTACAAAGGACGCCCTTATTTATTACCGGGGGCAGTACCCGGTAATAAATAAGAAAACGTTCCATCCGTCCGCCTTCTGTCTGTTCGTCCAGAAGAATAAAATAAAAATTTCCGCCGATAAAGAACCGATTCTCACGGAAATTATTTATTTCGACTCAGGGACGCCTGACACCTATCAGATACAATACAAAATTACGTTCCATCCGTCCGTCGTCTGTTCGTCCGTCCAAAAAAATAAAAAATATATATCCGCCGATAACCAACCAATTTGCATGAGAATTATTTCTTTTGACTCAGGGACGCCTGACACCTATCAGATACATTACAAAACTGCGTTCCATCCGTCCCAAGTCTGTTCGTCCGTCAAAAACAATAAAAAAAATATCTCCGCCGATGAACAACCAATTTGCATGAGAATTATTTCTTTTGACTCAGGGACGCCTGACACCTATCAAATACATTACAAAACTGCGTTCCATCAGTCCCAAGTCTGTTCGTCCGTCCAAAACTATAAAAAAAAGATATCTCCGCCGATGAACAACCAATTTGCATGAGAATTATTTCTTTTCGACTCAGGGACGCCTGACACCTATCAAATACATTACAAAACTGCGTTCCATCAGTCCCAAGTCTGTTCGTCCGTCCAAAACTATAAAAAAAATATCTCCGCCGATGAACAACCAATTTGCATGAGAATTATTTCTTTCGACTCAGGGACGCCTGACACCTATCAGATTCATTACAAAATTACGTTCCATCCGTCCCAAGTCTGTCTTTTCGTCCGTCCGTCCGTCCGTCCGTCCGTCAGGAAGCATAAAAACACATAACTGGACCGAAAAACAACAGATTTGCACGCAAATGGTCTCTTTCCACTCAGGAACGAATTACCCATGAGATACGATGCAGAAATATGTTCCATCTGTCCGCCGTCTGTCCGTCCTTCCAGAAGAATAAAAAAAATATCTCCGCCGATAAACAACCGATTTGCACGAAAATTATTACTTTCGACTCAGCGACGCCTCACACTTATGAGATACAATACAAAATTACATTCCATCCGTCGTCTGTCCGTCCGTCCAAAAGAATAAAAATATATATCCGCCGATAAACAACCCATTTGCACGGGAATTATTTCTTTCGACTCAGGGACGCCTGACACCTGTCAGATACATTACAAAATTACGTTCCATCTGTCCCAAGTCTGTCTTTCCGTCCGTTGGTCCGTCTGTCCGTCTGGAAGTATAAAAACACATACTCGACCGAGAAATAACCGATTTCACGGAAATGGTCTCTTTCTACTCAGATACGCCTCACACCAATCAGATTTGATAGAAAACATCGTTCCATCCGTCCGTCGTCAGTCTGTCCATTTGTCTTGAAGTATAAAAGCGCATAACCTCAGCGAGAAACAACCGATTTGAACGGAAATGAGTTCTTTCTGCTGCGGACACATCGCACCTGTCAGGTACGTTACAAAAATACGTTCCGTCCGTCTGCCGCCAGTCTGTCCGTCCGTCCGGAAGTATGAAAGCACTAAACCCTAACAATAAATAACCGATTTGCACGGAAATGATTCCTTTCTGCTCAGAGACGCCTCCTACCTATCAGATACGATAGAAAATTTCATTCTATCTGTCCGTCGTCTGTCTATCCGTCCGTCCGGAAGTATAAAAGCACGTAACCCTAACGAGAAACAACCGTTTACCACGGAAATGACTCCTTTCTACTCACGGAGGCCTCCCACCTATCAGATATGATAGAAACTACTTTCCATTCGTCCGAAGTCTGTCTGTCCGTCCGTCCTGAAGTATAAAATAACGTAACTCCGCCGAAAAACAACAGATTTTCACGGAAATGAAATCATTCTACTCAGGGATGCCTCACACCTATTAGATACGAGACAAAATTACGTTCAAACTGTCCGCCGTCTGTCTGTCTATTCGTCCGGAAGTATAAAAGCACGTAACCTCAACGAGAAACAACCGATTTGCACGGAAATTATTTATTTCTACTCGGGGACGTCTCACACCTATCAGGCACGATACAAAATTACGTTCCGTCCGTCGTCCGTACGTCTGTCCGTCCGTCCCACCGAACAAAAGGCCGCAACCCCACCGAGAAACAACCGATTTGCACGGAAATGAATTAGTTCTACTAAGGGACCCTCACTTAGAGGTGGAGAACTATCGATAGTTTTTGATAGTCAAAAAATAACAATCAATAACTATCGATTGTGTGTTGGCACAGTTTCTAGGGAGAAAATTTGTTTTCCGGGATGAAAAATTATTTCTGACAAGAATATGATAAACTATGAAAAATATATTTAACAGTAAACGAAATACATCCAACAAAATTAGAAGATACACTGCAATCCAATATGGTACATAGTATTTGGACACTTCAATCAAAAATAAAACTGAGCACTCATATTAAATATCTACTTTTTAAAATTTCGCACAATATTATCCCAACAAGGAAATGGTGAATAGAATTAAACTAATATCTAATTCTAACTGTAACTACTGTGGTTCAGACGACACTCTTCAACATTTATTTGTAGATTGCAATTTTGCAAAATATATCTGGGATTGGTTACAACAATACTTAAATTATAGACATAAGTTTACTGCAGACCAAATTTTGTACCATGTACCTCTAGGCTGCTCTGAATATAAAAGCCTAACAATTCATTATTTAATAGCAATAACAAAATATAATGTATGGAAAAAAAAATTCCTGTTAATTGTGATTTCAGAAGAATACTGGAGTTTGAAACAAGAACGTTTGGAGCTCAAAAAACTTTTTATAAAATGAAAAGTATTAGCACCAGTAATATATATATAAAAGGAACAAAAATACTAAACAAAATAATAGAATAAAGCATTTTAAATTGAAATATTAATATAGAAAAAGGGAAATATAATAAAACTGAAAAGTGTAAATTAATCTCTTTAACACTTATAATTTGATCGCGAGATTCTTTCAGTTTTTTATTGGAAAAAGTAAAATTTAATTTTTGATATAAATTTTGAGAATATTAGTAATATTTCAAGAGTTTACTGGTCATACAAATAGCATATCACACGTAAAAAATTAATTTGTATTAATATAAGTAAACAAAAACTGGAACAATTGATGTTTTTCCATCTTATCTCTAGTGTTTCCTGTACTATTGTGTAACATCACTTTCCTATTCTTTTATGTTAAAATAAAAATATTATTATTGTTTGCCATTTTATTAATCTGAAATACCTTTAACAAGAACTTCTTACTAAGTACATGTGGAGTGTTCAAAAAAGTGATTTCTATATAAATTGTATACTTCCTGTAACAAGCAGAAATTCTTGTGCAGGCTCCCAACCTCTCAGTTGGTTGTCTGCTCTGTCTGGGAATATGAGAACATGACAATTATAAATTTTCACACAATCTCCTTGTTTTCACCTTATTTATACTTTTGAGCCCAGCCCTATTGATACTAATGACACTAACCAAAAGAGTAAACGGTGAGAGTATGCGATTTTTGTACTCTGTTGTTCTTCGTGTTAAGTCAAGTTTAAAGCGAAAGTGTACGCTTCAGTCAGATAAAAACAAAGCCAGAAGCGTTATTCTTGTTGCTTGTACTGGAAGTTTAAAGGTGCGTCAGGTGCTGAAACAGTTATTTGTTGAAAGTAAGTATCAGTAATAATGGGTAAACGTAAAATATCTTTTGTGCAATATTATTTGTCTTTTGGTGAGGATAGGGTCTACGTAAAATGTAGCCTTTGTGGAAAGAACTACAAAACGTCAGGCAATACGTCAAATCTTAGGGAAATTTAAAACGACAGCATTTAGCTGAAGTCGTTTTAAATGATCCCAGAAAAAAAAATAAACTGAGAAACAGCCGCCCTCAAAACTTTATTTATTCAGTTTCTCACAAATTATTACCACAATTTTGCTGAACATTATAGAAGAAAATGTTTTTGCATACAAACTGCAGAATTTTCTTTCTAGCTTTTGTGAAGGGAAACATAAAAAAATCATGCAATACAAACAAACATAAGAATTAAGGAGACGCGTATTAGCTCGTTCCTCAGGCACAACATTTGTTTCGTGCCTTTTGCTCACTCACTTCGGCAGGATATCGTCAAAATGTTGATTCCCCTCCCCGGTGGCGCAGTGGTCTAAGGGCTCATTTCTGACCATTCGTTCGAGATGGTTTCGGATTCGAATCCCGTGAGTAATAGATGTTGTGGTTGTATTTGTTTTACAGCACTGGCTTCTTTATCCCTTCCCTGAAATAAGTGGAACTAAATCTGGGACGGACAAATGCTTACAGCCCATCGAATTGTTCACGGTGGTCGTTAAACTCCAACCGAAAAAAAAAAAAAAAAGAAAAAAAGAGGAAGAAGAAAGAAAAAGAAATGGTTAGTTTGAAAGCTTATCAGAGCATAGCTTTTCGACAATGTGGAAAAGTAAGAAAATTTTTGTTTCTTTAATTTATACCTCATGTCCGCCTCTTACGAAAGGCCGACGCATCAGGGGCTGTTAAACAATTGTTTAGGAATCTATTAATCTTTTCCCTAATTCTTCCATTTAAACACACATTCATACATCCTTTTAGTGAATTAAAGTATTTAGTGCATACTTTCATTACTGTTCTTATTAATATTAGAGGATCCTTTCATAATTGTCATGTTCTCATACTTCCAGACAACCAACTGAGAGGGTGGGAGGCTGCAAAAGAATTTCAACTTGTAACAGGAAGTAAACAATTTGTTTAGTAATCACCTTTTTGAACACTCCATATGTACTTAGTAAGAGGTTCTTGTTAAATGCATTTCAGATAAAAAAATGGCAAAAATTGGAGTAAACAAAATTTTTTTTTTTTTTTTTTTTAAACATGAAAGAATAGGAAAGTGTTGTTACACAATTGTACAGGAAATACTAAAGACAAGGTGTTAAAACATGAATGAAACCTGTTTTCGTTTTATTATATTATTACAAATTAATTTTTTTTTATGTATGATATGCCATTGCTGAATATATCATAGTACTGACCTTTAAATTATTGAAACCTGGCCGCGGATGGCTTAGTGGTTAGTTTCAGATTATCGATGCTGGGTCCCTAGGTTCTAGCCTGGACTGATCTTTCAGAGATGGTGTGATTTACTAACAATCGCTGAATATCCGCCGTGCATCGGACGAGCACGTAAAGTGACGGCCCCCACTGGTTAAATGGGTATCCTTTCCTATGTCCTCCCTGAAATTCTCTCACCTCTCTATGTGCAATATCGTACTTATACGGTGGCTCCATCTACTGGACTCTAATCTCACTACAAACTGTCCTGTCAAAAGTCGCCAGACTTGCTCTTATTTCTTCCCTTTCTGTGTGCTACTCTAACGGCGTTCTCCCTGTAGGTGGCTTGGACCTAAACTCCACTACCTGTGGACGGAAGTCCTACACACAAATGACAACGATAATAACGCAGTATCGGCTAAACCAGAATTGACTTCATAATTATATATAATTGTTTTAAGAAAATACTGACTTCATATCGGAAACAAAATTATGTGTGCTTAAGAGTTTAATTTATACTTTTCAGTTTTTTTTGTTTCACTTTTCTGCTATTAATATTTTAATTTTAAAAGCTTTTTTCTATTATTTTGTTTAGTATTTTTGTTCTATTTTATATACATATTACTGGTGCTAACACTTTCCATTTTTTAAAGTTTTTTGAGCTCCAAACGTTCTAGTTCCAAACTGCAGTATTCTTCTGAGATCACAATTAATAAGTATTTTTTTTTTTAATATATCATCATCATCATTGTCAACCATTATCAATGCACTGCTGGACGAAGGTCTGTCTTGTGCCAGTCTCATCCACCCATCTCCCATGTGGTCTTCTTCTGGGTCTTTTCCTGTCCCTTGGAATCCAATCCAAAATTTCGGCTGTCCATCGATGATCTGTCTTTCTGGCAGTATGTCCAGCCCATTGCCATTTCAGGGATTTAACTCTGATCATGATGTCTTCCACTCTTGTCATTTTTCGGATCCACGAGTTCCTCTTCTTATCTCTCCTGGTTACACCAAGTATGCACCTCTCCATGCTGCTTTGAGTTGTCTGCAGCCTTTGTATGTCTCTTTTAGTTAAGGTCCACGTCTCTGCACCATACGTAAGCACCGGAAGGATGCATTGATCAAACACTTTTCTTTTAAGACATAATGGCATATTGCTCTTGAAAATTATGCTGTTTCTTCCAAAAGCTCTCCAGGCAAGTTTTGTACGCCGATTAATTTCTTCATCAATGTGACCCTCACTTGATATCTGCTGTCCAAGATAAACGTACGTGTCTGTTATCTCCAGCTTTTCTCCATCAATCGATAAATCTTCATTTCTTGTAAAAGCATTGAACATCACTTTTGTCTTCTGAAAGTTCATTTTTAATCCCACTTCTTTACTCTTGTCAGCAAGTTCCTGATTCATACTCTGCAGCTCTGATGGGCTAGTTGCAAAAATGACTACGTCATCAGCAAAACGAAGGTGGGTTAGATAATCTCCATTAATCTTTATCCCCTTGTTTTCCCAGCTCAGCGACTGAAAAACACCCTCGAATGTGGCATTAAAGAGCTTCGGAGATATGGTGTCACCTTGTCTCACTCCTTTTCCAATTTTTACGTGTGTTGTATTTTCAAACAGCCTAATCTTTGCACTTGCATTTTCATAGATGTTATTAATAATATTAATGTATGCATCTTCAATACCGCAGGTTTTCAGAGCCATTGTAACTGCTGATGGTTTCACCGAATCAAAGGTTTTTCATAATCGATAAAAGCCATGCACAATGGAAGTTCATATTCCCTCGCTCTTTCAATTAGTTCTCTCAGCACGTGGATATGATCTATTGTGCTGTAGCCACTCCTGAATCCAGCTTGTTCTCTCGGTTGAGCCATGTCCAGTGTTACCTTCAAGCGGTGTGAAAGAACGTTAGTGAAGATTTTATAAACTACTGATAGAAAGGCTGATAGGTCTGTAGTTTCCGTGATCCTCAATGTCACCTTTCTTATGTAGCAGGATCATTGTAGCGGTGTTCCAATCCTCAGGAATCTTTCCTTCATTAAGGCATCGAGTGAAAATTTGGGCGAGTACTGTTTCGATTTCTCCACTTGCTTCTTGTATGATGTCTACAGTAATTCCATCTTCTCCTGGAGCTTTTCCCCGTTTCATGTTCTTGATTGCATGTGCAACTTCTGCTGGAAGGACTGGAGGAACTCTGGTACTGGTATCTTTCATGATGTCTGGAGTGCATGTATCATCCCTTTCATATAATTTGGAGTAGAAATCTTTCACTCTTGTCAAAATTTCGCCTCTATTTCTTGTTACAGAACCATCTTCTTTTCTCAGTGCCATAATCTGTTTTCTTCCCTTACTGAGATGTCCCTTTGCTATCTTTAGGCTTTGGTTGTTTTCAATTGCTTTCCTCACTAGTTCACAGTTGAATTTTCTTACGTCTTCAGTGATACTTTTTCTTACTGTCTTGCATAGCTCTATATATTCCACTTTGGAAGTCACATCTTCTTTAGTTGTCCTCATCTCTCTTCTTTTTTGCATCAACATTTTCGTTTTTCCTGATAATTTATTTACATGCAACTTGTTCTTAGACCCAGCTAATTTTGTTGCTGTTTCCATAAGAGCTTTGGTTACTTTTCTGTTAACTTCAGAGATGTCCACTTCTTCTGATGTTAGGCCTTCTAAAGCAGAGAACCTGTTCTTCAGTTCCAACTTGAAGGTATTATGGTGTTTTTGAAGGTTGGTTATGTCAATAGATTTTGTTTGTCTTATGAGCTTGCCACGTTCAAGTTTAGTGTTGAGGTGCATCTTACATCTCACCAATCTATGGTCACTACCTGTGTTGAACTTGTTTAGCACACTGCAGTCTTCTATGACGAATTTTTTGTTACACATAATAAAATCAATTTCACTTGTCGTCCCATTTGGATGTCTCCATGTCCATTTCCTGTGTGGCTTTTTCTTGAAGAAGGAGTTCAAGATGAAAAACCGTTCTGCCTCTGCAAACTCAACGAGAGTATTTCCACGCTGGTTTCTGTTGCCGTGACCGAATTTACCTACTGAAGTTTCATTCTGTTGCCGTTGCCCTATTTTTGCATTGAAATCTCCCATAATTATTTTAAAGTGCTGCTTACCTTTATTATTTAGATGACAAATTTCCTCATAAAATTCTTCAATTTCTTCTTCAGGATGACTTGTGGTGGGTGCATAAGTTTGAATAATCTGAGCCTGGTATCTTTTCGAGAGTTGGATTACAAGTCGTGCAGCTCTGTCAGAGGAACTTTCAACTTCTACAACTTTATCCTTCAGTTTCTTGTTTATTATAAATCCAACACCACTAGTTCTGCCAGTATCTGTCCCACGATAGTAGAAGAGATGTCCACTTTTCAGTTCGATGAGATCTTCTCCTTTTCACCTTACCTCACTTAGCCCCACGATGTCCCACTTGATCCTTTGTAGTTCCTCTTCCAATTCAAGAAGCCTTGAATCAGAAGATAGGGAGCGTCCATTGTACGTAGCCAAGGTCAGCATCAGATGGCAGCCTAGTCCGGTCCACCGGGGATTCTTAGCACCCTCTGCCTTCATGTCGCACTGGCCGCTGCCTTGGCCAGGTACATTCCAGCTGCCGGTGACTGAGGGCCAAGATTTAAGTTGTGGAATCATTTTGAAGGGGTTTGGCCATAACTCACCACGCTGGCCAAGCGGGTTGGTGAGTGTGGGATAGTATTTCCTCTAATCCCGATGGTATAGTTATACCGCTATTGGCGGTCGTCAGAGCCCCTTTAGTGGGAACAGGATGCACCACGAGAAGGCGGGGTTGACATTTGTCAAGGAGAGGCTGTATATATATATATATATATATATATGTAAGGTCAGGTGATGCGTAACATCACAGCCTCTCCTTGACAAATGTCAACCCCGCCTTCTCGTGGTGCATCCTGTTCCCACTAAAGGGGCTCTGACGACCGCCAATAGCGGTATAACTATACCATCGGGATTAGAGGAAATGCTATCCCACACTCACCAACCCGCTTGGCCAGCGTGGTGAGTTATGGCCAAACCCCTCCAAAATGACTCCACAACTTAAATCTCTGCCCTCAGTCTCCGGCAGCTGGAATGTTCCTGGCCAAGGCAGCGGCCAGTGCGACATGAAGGCAGAGGGTGCTAAGAATCCCCGGAGGACCGGACTAGGCTGCCATCTGATGCTGACCTTGGCAACGTACAATGGACGCTCCCTATCTTCTGATTCAAGGCTTCTTGAATTGGAAGAGGAACTACAAAGGATCAAGTGGGACATCGTGGGGCTAAGTGAGGTAAGGAGAAAAGGAGGAGATCTCATCGAATTGAAAAGTGGACATCTCTTCTACTATCGTGGGACAGATACTGGCAGAACTAGTGGTGTTGGATTTATAATAAACAAGAAACTGAAGGATAAAGTTGTAGAAGTTGAAAGTTCCTCTGACAGAGCTGCACGGCTTGTTATCCAACTCTCGAAAAGATACCAGGCTCAGATTATTCAAACTTATGCACCCACCACAAGTCATCCTGAAGAAGAAATTGAAGAATTTTATGAGGAAATTTGTCATCTAAATAATAAAGGTAAGCAGCACTTGAAAATAATTATGGGAGATTTCAATGCAAAAATAGGGCAACGGCAACAGAATGAAACTTCAGTAGGTAAATTCGGTCACGGCAACAGAAACCAGCGTGGAAATACTCTCGTTGAGTTTGCAGAGGCAGAACGGTTTTTCATCTTGAACTCCTTCTTCAAGAAAAAGCCACACAGGAAATGGACATGGAGACATCCAAATGGGACGACAAGTGAAATTGATTTTATTATGTGTAACAAAAAATTCGTCATAGAAGACTGCAGTGTGCTAAACAAGTTCAACACAGGTAGTGACCATAGATTGGTGAGATGTAAGATGCACCTCAACACTAAACTTGAACGTGGCAAGCTCATAAGACAAACAAAATCTATTGACATAACCAACCTTCAAAAACACCATAATACCTTCAAGTTGGAACTGAAGAACAGGTTCTCTGCTTTAGAAGGCCTAACATCGGAAGAAGTGGACATCTCTGAAGTTAACAGAAAAGTAACCAAAGCTCTTATGGAAACAGCAACAAAATTAGCTGGGTCTAAGAACAAGTTGCATGTAAATAAATTATCAGCAAAAAAAGAAAATGTTGATGCAAAAAGAAAAGAGATGAGGACAACTAAAGAAGATGTGACTTCCAAAGTGGAATATATGGAGCTATGCAAGACAGTACGAAAAAGTATCACTGAAGACGTAAGAAAATTCAACTGTGAGCTAGTGAGGAAAGCAATTGAAAACAACCAAAGCCTAAAGATAGCAAAGGGACATCTCAGTAAGGGAAGAAAACAGATTATGGCACTGAGAAAAGAAGATGGTTCTGTAACAAGAAATAGAGCCGAAATTTTGACAAGAGTGAAAGATTTCTACTCCAAATTATATGAAAGGGATGATACATGCACTCCAGACATCATGAAAGATACCAGTACCAGAGTTCCTCCAGTCCTTCCAGCAGAAGTTGCACATGCAATCAAGAACATGAAACGGGGAAAAGCTCCAGGAGAAGATGGAATTACTGTAGACATCATACAAGAAGCAAGTGGAGAAATCGAAACAGTACTCGCCCAAATTTTCACTCGATGCCTTAATGAAGGAAAGATTCCTGAGGATTGGAACACCGCTACAATGATCCTGCTACATAAGAAAGGTGACATTGAGGATCTCGGAAACTACAGACCTATCAGCCTCCTATCAGTAGTTTATAAAATCTTCACTAAAGTTCTTTCACACCGCTTGAAGGTAACACTGGACATGGCTCAACCGAGAGAACAAGCTGGATTCAGGAGTGGCTACAGCACAATAGATCATATCCATGTGCTGAGAGAACTAATTGAAAGAGCGAGGAAATATGAACTTCCATTGTGCATGGCTTTTATCGATTATGAAAAAGCCTTTGATTCGGTGAAACCATCAGCAGTTACAATGGCTCTGAAAACCTGCGGTATTGAAGATGCATACATTAATATTATTAATAACATCTATGAAAATGCAAGTGCAAAGATTCGGCTGTTTGAAAATACAACACACATAAAAATTGGAAAGATAGTGAGACAAGGTGACACCATATCTCCGAAGCTCTTTAATGCCACATTGGAGGGTGTTTTTCAGTCACTGAGCTGGGAAAACAAGGGGATAAAGATTAATGGAGATTATCTAACCCCCTTCGTTTTGCTGATGACGTAGTCATTTTTGCAACTAGCCCATCAGAGCTGCAGAGTATGATCCAGGAACTTGCTGACAAGAGTAAAGAAGTGGGATTAAAAATGAACTTTCAGAAGACAAAAGTGATGTTCAATGATTTTACAAGAAATGAAGATTTATCGATTGATGGAGAAAAGCTGGAGATAACAGACACGTACGTTTATCTTGGGCAGCAGATATCAAGTGAGGGTCACATTGGTGAAGAAATTAATCGGCGTACAAAACTTGCCTGGAGAGCTTTTGGAAGAAACAGCATAATTTTCAAGAGCAATATGCCATTATGTCTTAAAAGAAAAGTGTTTGATCAATGCATCCTTCCAGTGCTTACGTATGGTGCAGAGACGTGGACCTTAACTAAAAGAGACATACAAAGGCTGCAGACAACTCAAAGCAGCATGGAGAGGTGCATACTTGGTGTAACCAGGAGAGATAAGAAGAGGAACTCGTGGATCCGAAAAATGACAAGAGTGGAAGACATCATGATCAGAGTTAAATCCCTGAAATGGCAATGGGCTGGACATACTGCCAGAAGGACAGATCATCGATGGACAGCCAAAATTTTAGATTGGATTCCAAGGGACAGGAAAAGACCCAGAAGAAGACCACATGGGAGATGGGTGGAGGAAATTCGAAAGTATGCAGGGGTGACATGGAGGAGACTGGCACAAGACAGACCGTTGTGGAGGAAACTTGGGGAGACCTTCGTCCAGCAGTGGATTGATAATGGTTGACAATGATGATGATGATGATATATATATATAGATATTGGAGGTTTAACGACCACCGTGAGCAACTCAATGGGCTATAAGCAGTCGCCCGTCCCTAATTTAGGGTCACTGGTTCCAGGGAAGGGAGAGAACCAGTGCCGTAAGACAAACACAACATCCATGCCTCACCGGGATTCGAACCCGGACCCCGTTCGGACGAATGATCAGAGGCCATCGCTTAGACCACTGCGCCACCGAGGCGGCTAATAAGTATTTTAATCTGCTCTGTATTTTTTTTTATTTTTGTTGGTAAGATAAGGCATTTCGATTTTTCCATGCATTATATTTTGTTATTGCCATTAAATAATGAATTGTTAGGCTTTTAGATTTAGAGCAGTCTAGAGGTAGATGGTACAAAATTTGGTCTGCAGTAAATTTATGTCTACAATTTAAGTATTGTTGTTACCAATCCCAGATAAATGTTGCAAAATTGCAATCTAAAAATAAATGTCAAAGAGTGTCTTCTGAACCACAGTAGTTACAGTTAGAATTAGATATTAGTTTAATTCTATACAACCATTTTCTTGTCGGGATAATATTGTGCGAAGTTTTAAAAAGTAGATCCCTAATATGAGTGCTCAGTTTTATTTTTGATTGAAGTGTCCAAATGCTATGTACCATATTGGATTGCAGTGTATCTTCTAATTTTGTTGGATGTCTTTCGTTTAATGCTAAATGTATTTTACATAATTTCTCATATTCTTGTCAGAAATAATATTTGATCCCGGAAAACAAATTTTCTCCCTAGAAACTGTGCCAACACACAATCGGTAGTTATTGATAGTGCTCCACCTCCATGTGAGGGTCCCCTAGTAGAACGAATTCATTTCCGTGCAAATCGGTTGTTTCTCGGTGGGGTTGCGGCCTTTTGTTCGGTGGGACAGACAGACGTACGGACGACGGACGGAACGTAATTTTGTATCGTACGTGATAGGTGTGAGACGTCCCAGTGTAGAAATAAATCATTTCCGTGCTAATCAGATGTTTCTCGTTGAGGTTACGTGCATTTATACTTCCAGACGAATAGACAGACAGACGGCGGACAGTTTGAACGTAATTTTATCTCGTATCTAATAGGTGTGAGGCGACCCTAAAAGAATTAATTCATTTCCGTGCAAATTTGTTGTTTTTCGGCGGAGTTACGTTATTTTATACTTCAAGACGGACGGACAGACAGACTTCGGACGAATGAAGCTCAATTTTATATCGTATCTGATGGGTGTGAGGCGTCCTTGAGTAGAATGAATTCATTTCCATGCAAATCGGTTGTTTTTCGGCGGTTTAACGTGCTTTAATACTTCTGAAGGGCGGACGGACTGACACACTTCGGACGAATGTAACGTAATTTCTATCATATTTGATAGGTGTGCGGTCTCTGTGAGTAGAAAGGAGTCATTTCCGTGTTGAACGGTTGTTTCTCGGTGGGGTTACGTGCTTTTATAATTCCGGACGGACGAACAGACAAACGACGGACGGATGGAATGAAATTTTCTATCACATCTGATAAGTGTGAGGCGTACCTTAGTAGAAAGAAATCATTTACGTGCAAACTGGTTGTTTTTCGGTGGGGTTACGTGATTTTATACTTCCGTACGGACGGACAGACAGTATTCGGACGGATGGAACGTACTTTTCTACCGTATCTGTTAGGTGGGAGGCGTCCCTGAGTAGAAAGGAATCATTTCCGTGCAACTCGGTTGTACCTCGGTGGGGTTGCGGGCTTTCAATGTTAGGGACGGACAGACTTCGGAAGGATGGAACGTAATTTTCTATCGTATCTGATAATTGTGAGGCCTTCCTGAGTAAAAAAATAATTCCGTGGAAATCAATTATTTCTCGTTGAGGCTGAAGCTACTGTTCTTTGGGACGGATAGACAGACGGCCGACAAACAGAACGTAATTTCGTATCGCACCCAACAGGTGTCAAGCGTCCCACAGTAGAAAGAAATCATTTCCGAGCAAATCGGTTACTTCTCGTTGGGGTTACGTGCTTTTATACTTCCGGACGGACAGACGGACAGACAGGCGGCTGACGGACGAAACGTATTTTTGTGAGTCGAAATAAATAATTTTCGTGCAAATCCGTTCTTTATCGTTGGATATTTTTTATTCTTCTGGACGGACAGACAGAAGGCGGACGGATGGAACGTTATTTTTAATTATATCTTATTGGTGTGAGCAGTACCTGAGTAGAACGAGTTAATTTCCGTGCAAATCGGGTGTTTCTCGGTCGAGATATGCTTTTATGCTTCCGGACGGACGGACGGAACGTAATTTTGTATTGTATCTGATAGGTGTGAGGCGTCGCTGAGTCGAAAGTAATAATTTTCGTGCAAATCGGTTGTTTATCGGCGGAGATATTTTTTTTATTCTTCTGGAAGGTCGGACAAACGGCGGACGGATGGAACGTAATTCTGCATCGTATCTCATGGGTAATTCGTTTCTGAGTCGAAAGAGATCATTTGCGTTCAAATCTGTTGTTTTTCGGTCCAGTTATGTGTTCTTATGCTTCCTGACGGACGGACGGACGGACGGACGAAAAGACAGACTTGGGACGGATGGAACGTAATTTTGTATTGTATCTGATAGGTGTGAAGCGTCCCTGTGTCGAAAGAAATAATTTCCGTGCAAATCGGTTGTTTATCGGTGGATAATTTTTTTATTCTTTTGTATGGACGAACAGACGGCGGCTGGATGGAACGCAATTCTGTTTCGTATCGCATGGGTAATTTGTTCCTGAGTAGAAAGAGACCATTTGCTTGCAAATCGGTTACTTACTTGCTAAGATACGTGGTTTTTCGTGTGGCCGTAATAAGTGACATTTCAATTTGTTGATGGTTCCTTAAGAGAACCAGTCTTCATATCCTAGGAGATTTTACATTTGCAATTTGTTTACGGTCCCCTTAAGGCTACGAGGGTCGACGGTTGTTTCTTCCGGGACACGCCGTCCTCGGCAGTACTTGTGGCCGCAAAGCTGAGTTGCAACTGCCGGTGGATTTCAAAGGTGCTTGTATTAGGACATTACGAAAAATTAAAAAAATCCTTAACAGTCCCTCATGCGTAGGCCTTTTGTTAGAGTCGGGCATGAGGTAAAAATTAAAGAAACAGAAGAAAAAATATTTGTGCTGAATAAATGGAACAAGATCTGTATACTCAATGCACCTAGGTTGTCTTATTTATTGACTTTTTTTTTTGGAGGGGTAGGGTGGGTTTTTTTTTGGGGGGGGGGGGGTGTCGTTCCTTTGCAAGTGGCAAAATTAAAACGGAAATTTCCGTTTTTATTTAGCCATCAAAATAGCTTAAAATCGAGTTGCTAAAGAAACCTCCCAAGTTTCATTGCATTTGTCTTTCACTAATAGAATCAACGTATTGTATCACTTGCCCTCGAAAAACATCCCCTCCCTAAAAAATTTAATAAATAAAAAAAAACTTACAACATTGAGGTAACAGATCTTGTTCTATTTACTCAGTACAAATACCTTTTTTTACCATTGCAAATACCTGTTTCAATAGTTGGAAAGAACATAGTTTCATCTGTTAGCATCTAAGTACGGGAGATCACCGTCACGCTAGATAGCACCAGTCCACTGGGTAGGGCGGTCACGGCTAGGTCTTCCAGTGATGACGTCAAGAACTGGTGCCGCGGCCTTGTTTCAGGGGGACATCATATTCTTTATGTACAACATGCATTCTAATATGAAGAAGTAATACCCTTCTGCCTTATTTTGTAATGTAACACTTTTAACCAAACTGTGGACCCTTGATTTAATTTAATTAAAAATTGGACAGTTAAGCTAGAGCATTATGCTCCTCCTAAATAAATATTTTCACAAGAGAAATTGCGCAATCAGCAAAGCATGACCATAAAGAGCCTTTAAAGTGTGGAAAGCGTTCAAATAACGAAGAAAGTAAGTAGTTATGTAATCTTACCTTTCAAAATGATTTGGGAACAGTGAATTACTAAAAAATATACATATAATAAAATTCTATATAGCAGATCATGGATGTATTTAAGGTGTAACTTCGTTAATCCTATCGGAATGTTATTTATTAGGCATAATATTATTCAAAGCTTTCGCAAGACAAATTTAAACAATTCTGCCGATTATGGAGAAAATTTATATGATTTAATTCTCTATGACTGCACACCGACCTGCCATCAACAGTGGCTAATCATTGTTGTTATCCTCGGTGAAAGCGCCATCTGGTGGGCTTTCCGGCTTAAATGCATAGTAGGTTACGCTCCGGCGCGGCAGGAACAAAGAATATCTAACTGATAAGAAGGTAAGGCTCAGCGAGACGTAACTAGCGCCACTATATTATGCGGCAAAGAATTACTACACAGAAGCCAACATTACAGGCTGATGCAGCAGGATGCCGAGCAGACTGAGTTAGACTGAGCATGCGTGTTTGTGTTCAAAGAATATAAACGCTTGTTTGTGTTGGCGTTTTGTTCAAAGGTTTTGTTGTTCTCATCTAGATCTGCGTTTATATTACAGCCATGAAATACACCCACTCCATTCCGATGAATAACAATTCATGGAATGGAGTGGATGAATAACAAGAACAAATTTGAAACCGTTTGAAACAAATATCCTGGAAAACCATTAAAACAACGTTTGCTGAAAAAAAAGCTATCGTTACGTTGAAAAATTAATTTATCAATTATATGAAACTGACTTTTATGAAAAATACCTCGTAATATTGTAATATGAAAGAGGGAAGTATTCGATTACACAATGCATACCAAACAGACAGCTTTAAGCATACACTCAATCGTGGCGCGTTAGTCCGGTCGGTAGAGAGCTCAGCTATCACGCCAGCGGCCCAGGTTCGAACCTACTCAGATACGAACGGATGTTTTTCCGATCTGTTGAGAAAATTTCTCCAGCGCAGTGCGTTTAATTTACAAACTTCGGAAGGGTAGAAAAAAAAAATTGTAGCTTTGGGAAACTGCGGTTGTCTTTGCTTTTTTTTTTTTTTTTTTTTTTATTATTATTATGGCTGCTACTGGGAAACCAGCCTCAGCATTTTTGACATTTAAGGTATATTGTAAATATGAAATTCATGCCAAGCAACCTGGTATTACTACGGTGCTTAAAGTGAGAATAAAACTGCTAAAATTTCCTTAAAATAATATTAATTGCTAATGTATATATTTGTTTCACCAAAAGAAGGGACAGGAGGGATACTCAGAAAAGAACAACAAAAAAAAAATGCTTTAGTAGACCCAATGAGACCGAAGGAAACAGTCGCAGATCAAAGCTTAGCTTCCTTTCCGTGAAATAGGCTTCCCGTCCCGTGTCTCCTACGCTTTTTGCGCCTGAATGTTAACTTTCCCGCAGAGCATCTGCTGCCGCATTACATGGTGGCGCTGCTGTCGCCTGTTTTACATTATCTCTACGAGAGTTGAGCTTCTTCACGCGAAGCGTTTATATTCTTTGGTAGGAATGTGCTCCCGCGTTGTATTGCGCGCATTTTGCAGCAAGCGGGTAAGTCTTGATTCTCGAGCAACAAACGACATGTCGGAAATCACTGTTCGAGCTTAAGAGCTCGGACTAGGAACAATGTAAATACTATGGTAAAAAATCCTACTGAATAATGAAAGTAAATAGATAATGAAATATATGTTTTTTACTAAATACTGCAAACAAAATAAAGATATGTACCCCAATAGAAGGCATCCAACGAGGATTTTAATGCCTTCTCCAGGCTTAAAGTTTAATTTAATTTCATGTGAGTTTAAAAATATTAACTCGTAGGACTTAGTAAATAGTTCCTTCCAAACATATTTTTCTTCTAAGCCCGCTTTTTTACTTGCCTGTCAATTGTGATACCACTTGGCAAAGATCAGATCACATGGAGAGGATTTTCGGAAGGGAGTGTCTGACCCAGGTCTTAAACAACCCTTTGAATTAGGAAGCTAGGAGATTTGGGCTAGAGTGTCCGATAGGAAAGCGACACGAAAGCGAAGTAGAAAGGGGGAGGAAGACTCCCTTATTTATTACCGGGGGGCAAGTACCCGGGGTCCGACGGCTTAACGTGCCCTTCCGACGCACGGCGGAAATTTAGTGGATCGAGCGTTCGTTCCTGCTGGGATCGAACCTGAGGGAAAGAATATCTAACTAGAAGATAAGGCTCGGCGCGACGTAACTAGCACCGCCATATCTTAAGAACTAAAATGCAGTGCACGGAAGCCAGCATACAGGCTCATGCCGGAGCAGACTGCGCATGCGTATTTCTGTTGACTTCAATTCTTTGGGTAAAGAACAGTCAGCCGAGCTACTCACAGCACGTGGTTGTTACCTTCTCGGTAGCATAATCACTTGTGAGGGGACGCTGTCTACGGCCTGTGTGATGTGAAGAAAATGACGCTTCAGCCAGGAATCATGCGTTTTGAGCAGTCCCGTTTTCTTACGTGTCGTGGCGCTGTTAGCCCACTGTTGCAAACCCTATCTTCATTCACGGCCTGAGCGGGTGATGTGAATCCATCTCGGATATTATCTCCTTAAAACTGCATTGTGAATGCGTGAATCTATCTCGGATATTCGCCACTTGTGAATCTATCTTGGATTTCTCTGCTTAAAACCGCATTTTAAGGCAGTTCACTTCCGTATGTAATTTTTTTTTTTTTTTTTACTTCTCGGAAACATGGTTTACTGTTGTGTTCCATTTGTACATCTGAACATGGGAAACAAAGCACAGTTTCTTTTCATCACCTTCCATCAGATTCTCATCTAAAGGCAGAATGGCTAAAACGAATATCACGTGAAAAATTTTCTCTGAATAGGAATTCTGTCTCATCTGTTGTATGCAGCAGGTATTTTAAGCCAGAAGACTACAATTCTGGAATTACTATTGAAAAACTAAAAAAAAAAAAGGCACAATTCCTACTGTTTTCCCGGGTATCCCTCCTATAAAATGCCCCAAACACCTGTTAAACGACGTACCGTTGACCGTAAGGCTGATCAGCTTTCAGAAAAACAAGTTCAAAAGAGAAAGATGGGAAATATTGTTAGAATTAACAAGAAAACAAAAACGAATGCTACAGAAGCAATACCAGATTTGGGAAAGGTTTTTCCAGATAATGAGATGCCAGAAATGTCTGAAGCAAATCAAGGTGGGTCACTTTGGCTGAAGCAGAAATGTTTTTGCATTTTTTGAGATCAGCACAAGAAAATGAGTGTTCCAACTTTACAGCAACTGCCACTTCTGTCGAAGAATTACAACGTCAATCTTTACCATCTAAAGTGGCAAACTTAAAGAAAAAACATAAAGAAGTACGCCTTTTGAGATCGTCTCTGTGGAAAAAGAAACGTATGTTAAAACAACAAAAGCAAGAAATTAAAAAATTACAGCAAATAATTAATTATTATCAAGAAAATAGCTCTAGACTCTTGAAAAATTTATTGTTATGGATGAAACGGAGAATAACCATGCAGCAAATAGAAATTAAAAAGAAAAAAAAAACCCAGCCTGGTGTAAAAGAACTTTGCGTGAATGTGTACTTTGGCATGCAACCACTCCCAAAGGATATAATTTAGTACGTGAAAGAAATCTTATGAAACTACCTCACAGGACAACAATCTCAGGTTAACGTGTAGATTATGGTGCAAAATTCAGGGACGGAAAATTTCAAAAAACTGTGACGTACATCTCATTTGAAATCAAAAACGATGTAAAATTAAAAAAAAGTTCATTGATAGACTTATTTTTGAAAAAGTTTTACGTAAAATTTACCTCTCTATGCGGTACGCCGAAATCCAGTCAGCGGCGACGATGACGCTGTGACTGCCGCTAAAGCATCTGCCACGGCTGCCCGTGGTCTCATGCGGAAGCATCCCGGCAAAACAGGTTAGGCCTAGCCGTGCAGCACGACCTCCAGCTTGGCTAACTGGTGAGCGCGGAAGGATACCCAGACACATGCAGCAGTACAGTGTGGCTCCGCTTTCACAAGCCGTAATTCACCGGCAGGTCCAGCTGAGCTTCGCGGCCTGAATTGATAGGGAGGACGGCGTGTCACGGAAGGAACGACCGTCCATTCTCGTAGCCTTAAGGGGATCGTACACAAATTGCGAATGTAAATATATCATTTAAGAAACGAAGATAGGTTCTCTTAAGGGACCATCAACAAAATGAAATGTGACTGATTACGGCAACACGAAAAACCATGTTTCTAAACAAGTAAGAAACCGATTTCCAAGCAAATGGTATCTTTCAACTCAGAAACAAATTACTCATGAGATACGATACAGAATGACGTTCCTTCCGTCCGCCGTCTGTCCGTCCGTCCACAAATGACTTATTACGGCCACAGGTAACAAGTAACCGATTTGAAAGTAAATGGTCTCCTTCCACTCAGGAACGAATAACCCATGAGATACGATACAAAATTACGTTCCATCCGTCCGCCGTCTGTCCGTCCGTCCAGAAGATTAAGAAAAATATCTCCGACACGAAACAACCAATTTGCACGGAAATTATTTCTTTCGACTCAGGGACGCCTCACAACAATAAGATACAATACAAAAATACGTTCCATCCGTACCAAGTCTGTCTTTCCGTCCGTCCCTCCGTCCGTCCGGAAACATAAAAACACATAACTCAAACGAGAAACAACCGATTTTCACGGAAATGGTCTCTTTCTACTGAGGAACGAGATACCCATGAGATACGATACAGAATTACGTTCCATCCGTCCGCTGTCTGTCTGTCTGTCCAGAAGAATAAAAAAAATACCTCCGCCGAGAAACAACAGATTTGCACGGAAATTATTTCTTTCGACTCAGGGACGCCTCACACCTATCAGATAAAATACAAAATTACGTTCCATCTGTCCCAAGTCTTTCTTTCCGTCCGTCCGTCCGTCCGTCCGTCCGGAAGCATAAAAACACATAATTCGACGGAGAAACAACCGATTTGCAGAGAAATTAATTCGTTCTACTCAGGTACGCCTCACACCAATCAGTTGTGTTAAAAAATAACGTTCCATCCGTCCGCCGTCTGTCTGTCCATTTGTCCCGAAGTATAAAAGCGCGTAACTTTAGCGAGAAACAACTGATTTGTACGGAAATCATATCTTTCTACTGGGGGACACATCCCACTGTCAGGTACGTTACAAAAATACGTTCCGTCCGTCGGCCGCCTGTCTGTCCGTCCGTCTGGAAGTATAAATGCACTAAACCCTAAAGAGAAATAACCGATTTGCACGAAAATGATTCCTTTCTACTCAAGGACGCCTCACACCTATCAGATCTGATAGAAAATTTCATTCTATCCGACCGTCGTCTGTTTGTCCGTCCGTCCGTCCGTCCGGAAGTATAAAAGCACGTAATCCCACCGAGAAACAACCGTTTAGCACGGAAATTACGCCTTTCTACTCACGGAGGCTTCACACCTATCAGATATGATAGAAATTATGTTCCATTCGTCCGAAGTCTGTCTGTCCGTCCTTTCTGAAGTATAAAATAACGTAACTCCGCCAAAAAACAACCTATTTGCACGGCAATGAATTCATTCTACTCAGGGACGCCTCACACCTATTACGTACGAGAGAAAATTAAGTTTCAACTGTCCGCCGTCTGTCTCTCTGTGTATTCATCCGGGAGTATAAAAGCACGTAACCTCAACGAGAAACAACCGATTTGAACGGAAATTATTTCTTTCTACTCAGGGACGTCTATCATCACCTATCAGGTACGATGCAAAATTACGTTCCGTCCGTCGTCAGCGTGTCTGTCCGTCTGTCCCAACAAACAAAAAGCCGCAACCCCACCGAGAAACAACCGATTTGCACGGAAATGAATTCATGCTACTAAGGGACCCTCACATAGAGGTGGAGAACTCGATAGTTATGATTATCGACAGTTTTCGACAGTCAAAAAATAACAATCAATAATTATCGATTCTGTGTTGGCACAGTTTCTAGGGAGAAAATTTTTTTTTCCGGAATAAAAAATTATTTCTGACAAGAATATGAGAAATTACGTAAAATATATTTAGCATTAAACGAAAGACATCCAACAAATTTAGAATATACACTGCAATCCAATATGGTACATAGTATTTGGACACTTCAATCAA
Source organism: Macrothele yani (assembly GCA_039090855.1). NCBI lineage: Eukaryota > Metazoa > Arthropoda > Arachnida > Araneae > Macrothelidae > Macrothele > Macrothele yani. Next base: position 72,763,641 of record CM077032.1, on the reverse strand, counting down.
AAAGAAAATTAAGCACTCATATTAGAGATCTACTTTTTAAAATTTCGCACAATATTATCCCGACAAAAAAATGGTTGTATAGAATTAAACTAATACCTAATCCTAACTGTAACTACTGTGGTTCAGAGGACACTCTGCAACATTTATTTGTAGATTGGCAATGTATATCTGGGATTGGTTACAACAATACTTAAATATTAGACGTAAATTTACTGCAGACCAAATTTTGTACCATGTACCTCTAGACTGCTCTGAATCTGATAATCTAACAATTGATTATTTAATAACAATAATAAAATATAATGTATGAAAAAATTAAAATGCCGTGTCTTACCAACAAAAATAAAAAATACGGAGCAGATTAAAATAGCTATTAAATTTGATCTTAGAAGAATACCGGAGTTTGAAACTAGAACGTTTGGAGCTCAAAAAACTTTTTTAAAAAATGGAAAGTATTAGCACCAGTAATATATAAAAAAAGGAACACAAATACTAAACAAAATAATAGAATGAAGCATTTAAAATTGAAATATTATTAGCAAAAATGGTAAATATAATAAAACTGAATAGTACAAATTAAAATCTTAAACACATATAATTTTGTTCGCGATATTCTGTCAGTATTTTATTAGAAAAAAAAATATTATTATATATTCAGTTTTGACCATATCACTAGTATTTTAATAATTTAGTGGTCACTTCTACTAAATTGGATTCCAAGGGACAGCAACAGCCCCAGAAGAAGACCACATGGAAGATGGGTGGATGAAATTCGTAAATATGCGGGAGTGACATGGAGGAGACTGGCACAAGACAGACCGTTGTGGAGGAAACCTTCGTCCAGGAGTGCATTGATAATGGTTGACAATGATGATGATGACTATGATATATATTCAGTCAAATATCTAACTATTATGGCAAATCATACAGAAAAATAATTAATTTGTAATAATTTAATTAAAGAAAAACTGGATTAAAAGAAATGTTATTTGTTTACTCCAATTTCTTGCCATTTTTTTTATCTGAAATGCCTTTAACAAAAACCTCTTACTAAGTACATGTAGAGTGTTCAAAAACGTGATTCCTAAATATATTGTATATTTACTGCAACAAGCGGAAATTCTTGTGCAGGCGCCCAAGAATCAGCTGGTTGCCTGCTCTGTCTGGAAGTAAGAGAAAATGACAATTATTAAAGGATCCTCTAATAATAATTATAATAATTATAATGATAAAAGTATCCACTAAATGTCTTAATTTACTAAAAGGATGTATGAATGTGTGTTTAAATGGAAAAATTAGATAAGAGATTAATAGATTCCTAAACAATTCTTTAACAGCCTTTCATGCGTCGCCCTTTAGTAAGAGCCGGACATGAGGTATAAATTAAAGAAACAATTTTTCTTACTTTTCCATATTGTCAAAAAGCTAAGCTCTGATAAGCTTTGAAACTAAACATTTCTCTTTCTTTTCTTCTCCCCCCCCTTTTTTTGCTTGGAGTTTAACCACCACCGTGAACAATTCGATGGGCATTTGTTCGTCCCTGATTTAGTTCCACTGGTTTCAGGGAAGGGTTAAAGAAGCAAGTGCTGTAAGACAAATACAACCACAATATCTATTACTCACAGGATTCGAATCCGGACCCATCTCGAACGAATGGTCGGAAATCAGGCCTTAGACCTTTGCACAACATGGGCGGGAATCTACGTCTTGACGATATCCTCCCAAAGTGAGTTAGCAGAAGTCACGAAACAAATATTGTGCCTGAAGAACGAGCTAATACGTGGCTCCTTAATTCTTATTTTCTGTTTGTATTACATCATTTTTTTATGCTTCGCTTCACAAAAGCTAAAGAAGAAAATTCTGTAGTTATGTTTGCAAAAACATTTTTTTCTATAATGCAAAAATGCAAAAAATTTTTGCAAAAACAGTTTTTTTCTATAATGTATTATTAAATTTTTGAACAGAGCAGGAAAGAGGAAGATGATATAATGTTTGGTGAGTGCAAAATGTATCTTTATAATTTAAATATTGTTGTAACCAATTCCAGATATGTTTTGAAAAGTTACAATCAAGTATGGGTAAGACGATGGATCTAAGCACATTTGATCGTGGTCAAATTGTTGTGGCCCGATGAATGGGTCACTCCATCTCGGAAGTCGTGCTGGCACTGAGATTTTCACGAGCCACTGTGTCACGAGTGCACCTTGAGTACATTGAATCCGGTAAACCCATCCCTGCAAGGGCCAACTACCGTGGACAACAGCGTGTGGATGAGCGGAGTCATCGTCTGCAAGCTCGCATTGTAACAGGGGATAGACGGGCTGCAGTGCAAAAACCACTCCGCAATTTAACGCTGGTGCACGAAAACGTGTAAGCAGTTACACCATCAAGTACCATCTTCTCGCTATGGGTAATAGAAGCCATCGTCCCACCAGGGTACCGCTGCTGACCGCACATTACAGGGTGCAAAGATTAGCATGGACAAGGGGACATCGCAACTGGACCCTAGACATGTGGGAAAATGGTACGAGTGACATCGTCCCTCACAGGTCAACGTTACCATGATATCCTGGACGACCATTTGTTCCCGTTTGTGCGTCTTCAACATCCCACTGGGGACCTCATCCTGCAACAAGACAACGCACCGTGCCATCGCTCCCGAATTGTATCCGAATGGTTGGATGAACACTCCACCGACGTGACCTCGCTTCCTTGGCCAGCTAGGTCACCTGACCTCAATCTCATCGATCACATCTGGGATGCCATCGAGAGAGATGTTCGAGGCTCTGAGCCCCTCCATCAAATCTTCCTAAACTGTGGGAGTTTGTTCAGGGGTCGTGGATCCCTATTTCTTTCCAACGCTTCTGGTGTCTTGTCGAGTTCACGCCGAGACGAATCGCCGCCGTCATCAGGACGAAAGATGGTGCTACACGTTACTAGACAGGCATCTCTAATTCAATTGCTCTTCAGTGTATATCTGTACGTCTTATGTTGGGCCGGTTCTCGGGTTGTTGTTTTTCTTCAAAGAATTTTTGAAGTTGGAACTTCATCCTCTTCCGATCCTACTTCTACGAATGGATGGCGGCTTGGTACTACACTATGCGCTGTCTTTTTTGTTTACTGTTTTCAGTTTTCTCTCTCTGCTAAACCTACGTATACGCATTTCACATGGACTATCGTTTTATTGAGCGATACCCCCGCTATTCCTGTTTTGTTTTCAAACAAGGATTATTGATACCAGAAGAGAAGTTCTTCTATCCAGCGTGTTGCTTTCCCAAGCGTTTTACAAAAAAACCCTTCATAAACATACGGACTATGTCGATGCAACCACTTGTTGGTACGTAGGCTACGTGATGAGAACGTTAGTTCGGAATCATATGGTAGTGGGGTAATTCCATTTCAAGTGATCCAACAGAGCTTAATTAACGACATCATAAGTTGCACAATCCCATTTAAGGCGATCAGGGACAGACTCAAAGTAGATGCTCAAAGTGGCAGCCACGGGTGCCGTTGCACAATTCACACCGGCGAATGAAAGACTGGCGCACCCTCTAGAAGACTCCTGGTGTCGTGTTTATCCTGTCCGCTGCAACAACGATTATCGTGACGAGATCTTTCACGGAGTCCACAGGCGTCTCGTTTACAAATGATTTCATGTGCCCCCAGAAGAAGTCCAGTGGGTTTAAGTCCGGTGAGCGTGGAGGCCATGCCACAGGTCCGCCAAGTCCAATCCATCGTACGGGATATGTGGCATTCAGGAAGTGTTTACTGCACCTTGATAAGCCAATCACCTACAACTGTCGATGCTCTGTCTTTTCTCTGGCACTTGAAGAATATTCGTGCAATTTGATACTTTGGGAATAAACGAGGAGCAAGGCATCGTTGCACGATATATGAAGACAAATCGTCAGAGATGAATAATTTAAAAACATTTATTTACAGTTAAAATAAATGAAATAAAATGACCACATGAGGTCTTTCGACTACCACTTTGGCGTCATCATCAGATCTTTGACAAAGGGTGGAACGGAGACCGGCATTAAATAAAGTAAATACGTAACACGTGACCAGTACAATTGCGTAGAGTGATTTACATAAAGAGTCATATATTCATAACATCCCGAATCGAGTTTTGTCCATGAGGGATCCGTGACCTCCTAGTTTGTGATATATAACTAGACAAATTATCATTACAGCAAACGGCAGTGTTAGCTATAATATGTAAGCTTTCGCACAACAGTAAGGAATTATTATTAGTTGCTTTTTGCAGTATAGCTGCGTCGTTCCATTGTGGATAATGTTGTCTTTCCTGAACACAAGGGGCTAAAGCCGTAGTTAACTCACCATTTTTGAGATCATACTTGTGTTCATTCATTCTAGTCTTTAATGTCCTCCTGGTAGAAACGATATATAACTTTTTAGTTTGCGATGTGTCATGGGGAAATAGAGGAATGGGAAAAATTCCGTGCATGTTTTCCACACTCACCTTGTCACGATCACTCCTGATTAGATGCAAGAGATTAAGAGCCTTTGAGCCAAAGTCAATGTCATGACGTCTGCACAGGTTCTTTAACACCGGAGTTAAACTTGGGTGGTAGTCGAGTGAACCTACGTACCTCCTTTTTGGGGTATCAGGAATTAAGGAGAATTCCCGTGAGAACAGGTTTTTATTGTAGAGTCTTGCTACAGTAGTACTATTGAAACCAAAAAGGAGGTCAGTTGTTTGATCTTTAAAGGTTCAGAACATCTGAGAGTATCATTCGAGCAATGAGTTATTGCCCGTCTAACCATAAACGAAATTGAGGCTGACTCATAGTTAATCGGGTGAAAAGAGTCCTTAGGTATCATCGTAGGCGAAGAGGTTGGTTTACGATAAACTGTAAAGCTGAGTTGATGGGTAACAGGATTGCGTATGAAGCTAAAAATCCAGATATGGCGAGGTGTAGTTTTCTTCACACTTTACTGTAAAGGATATGGTAGGATATTTTAGTGACATATGATCCAGAAAAACAATTAGCTTATCGTAGGAGTGAGACCAAATACCTGAAAAGGTTAAAAAATAGGATCACTTTTCTCGCCATTACGAATGGACGGAAAAGCATCAGCAACTTAAAAATCTTAAAGCTAACCCTTCATTAGCAATAGTAGCCGCTGACAAAACGTCCCAACTTGTTATTTTGGAAAAGGCTGATTATATTTCCAAGGGGCGTGAGGCCATTGGTAAGCTCCGCACTCGGGTTGTTAATTCAGATGCGACACCCGCTACACTATCCGCTATTAGCAGACTTAAAAATCACTCAGCCTTTCCCCCTGAAATTTTATTGTGTTTGCAGCCTACATTTGGCATCCGTGTTCCTGAACTTTTGGGGAAGGTGAAGAGCCACAAAGCTGGCAACCCGATTCGCCCCTTGGTCTCGGGATACGCTAGTCCCACGAGACCCCTTGAAAGAGCTCTGTCCAAATTTCTTGCCCCTTACTCTGTACAGAACTCGACGCAAGCTCTTGACCGGATAAAGGCCACAAATTTGGGTAATACTCCTTTCTATTTAGTCTTTTTGGATGTGGTTTCGTTGTATCATAACGTACCTATTGCTGAGACTCACATGCTTATCCGTCAAAAAGTTATAAACTCTGGCTTGGCTCCGGACTTATCCGATTTTGTTATCTCCGCATTAAAACTTGTTCATCAACGTACTTACTTTCGTTTCCAGGATGTGATATATAGACAAACACAGGGGGCCGCCAAATGCTACCCCCTGTCAGCATGTCTAGCCGAGATTTTTCTCCAGCATCTCGAAAATTCCGCCTTGGAGACTTGCAGATACAAGCCACTTCTGTATTTAAGGTACGTTGGTGACGTTTTAATTATTTGGCCTCACTCTTAGGATGAGCTAATTGTTTTCCGGGATCATGGTAGCCGCTGACAAAACGTTCCAACGCTAACAAAACGTCCAAGATCATATGTCACTAAAATATCCTACCATATCCTTTACAGTGGAGTGTGAAGAAAACTACAATTTGCCATATCTGGATTTTAGCTTAATAAGCAATCCTGTTACCCATGAACTCAGCTTTACAGTTTATCGTAAACCAACCTCTTGGCCTACGATGATGACTAAGGACTCTTTTCACCCGAGTAACTATGAGTCAGCCTCAATTTCGTTTATGGTTAGACGGGCAATAACTCATTACTCGAATGACGCTCTCAGATGTTCTGAACTTTTAAAGATCAAACAACTGACCTCCTTTTTTGGTTTCAATAGTACTACTGTAGCCAGACTCTACAATAAAAACCTGTTCTCACGGGAATGCTCCTTAATTCGTGATATCCCAAAAAGGAGGTACGCAGTGGTGGCTCGTGTCAACTGAAACAGGAGGGGCCAGTAGCCGAAGTCAAACAATGAAATAAAAAAAACTGTCATTATTAGGCAAACTATTCAGACCCCCACCCTACCCCCAAGATTCCTTTACTCTGCCTCTGTTTACCCCCTTGACTCACAATAATGCCCAAATCAAGCAGGAATGTGTCAACTATTGTATTGCACACGAAAAAAATTTCCTCGGAATAGAATACATAATTATTGACAGAAAAATGTTAATACTCCTTAAATAAAATTTTTACCTTACAACATATGAGCATTAATTTATGTTAGTTGCGCTTTGTGTTTCTTCAGATTTCTCAACTGAGGAATAATCACAGGATTCACAGGATAAAAAAATGTAGTGAAAAAATAATAACTCCAAATATATGCAGGGAGGGAATGTTTCATGAATTTCGTCCCATATAGAATGAGTACAATACTACATTTTGCATTATTTGAAAGGTTTAACCTTTTTTTTAAAGAACTTGTGAAACCTAAAAGCATATATGTACTCATGTGCAAATAATACTTACAGGTTTTCTCATTTATTTGTTTATTTTTAACATAGAAAATCCTCTGTTAAAACTGAAATTAGTTTTGCAAAGTGCTTTGTAAACTTCATACTCTTGGAAACTCAAATTCTTGGGCTGATAAGCACCGAGTTTTTTTAAGTGAAGCTTTTCGACTCAAATTCTTGGGCTGATGAGCACTGCGTTTTTTAAGTGAAGCTCAAAGTAAAAATTCTTGGGGTGATAAGCACTGAGTTTTTTTAAGTGAAGCTTTTCTTCGAGATTTAAAGCAAAGAACGGAGGTTTTTAACAAAATATTCACTCCATTCATTGTACTCGACAAGCAAAATAGTCACGACACAAAGGAACAACACATCACCGAGAGAGACACACAGAAAAAACAACTAACTGAACTTTGAGCTTGGTCGGGGCAAGCTTCTCTGTCAACCCACGGCGTTAAGGAAATGGATACTCTCCTGGCCAATCAAATTACCGCGGGGTTAGATAGATTTTGCCCCACAGCTTTTTTTGCACACTCGTTAAGGCAGTGTTGTATGTAGGTCGTAATACTGAAAGAGACTGGGAGGAAATCGTCTCCTCTTCGCTTGCGTAGTGCTGTTACTGGGGCCTGTTGGAGCTGGCCCCAATAACCTCACACTCTAAACGTGATCTCTTTCCTCAGAAAATAGTTTTTCGTTTTTGAAGGAAACTTTTCCCTTAGGTAATGGTTTTTGAAGGGAAATGTTTATCACCATGTATTTAAGAGAGAGAATAAGAATCAGGGCAAAAAATATATATATATATATATTTCTAAAAATAGAAATTTTTAGGTGGGGCCAGACCCCTCTGGCCCCTAATGACGAACCGCCCCTGGAGGTACGTAGCTTCACTCACCTACCACCCAAGTTTAACTCCGGTGTTAAAGAACCTGTGCAGACATCATGACATTGACTTTGGCTCAAAGGCTCTTAATCTCTTGCATCTAATCAGGAGTGATCGTGACAAGGTGAGTGTGGAAAACATGCACGGAATTTTTCCCATTCCTCTATTTCCCCATGACACATCGCAAACAAAAAAGTTATATATCGTTTCTACCAGGAGGACATTAAAGACTAGAATGAATGAACACAAGTATGATCTCAAAAATGGTGAGTTAACTACGGCTTTAGCCCCTTGTGTTCAGGAAAGACAACATTATCCACAATGGAACGACGCAGCTATACTGCAAAAAGCAACTAATAATAATTCCTTACTGTTGTGCGAAAGCTTACATATTATAGCTAACACTACCTTTTGCTGTAATGATAATTTGTCTAGGTATATATCACAAACTAGGAGGTCACGCATCCCTCATGGACAAAACTCGATTCGGGATGTTATAAATATATGACTGTTTATGTAAATTACTCTACGCAATAGTACTGGTCACGTGTTACGTATTTACTTTATTTAATGCCGGTCTCCGTTCCACCCTTTGTCAAAGATCTGATGATGACGCCAAAGTGGTAGTCGAAAGACCTCATGTGGTCATTTTATTTCATTTATTTTAACTGTAAATAAATATTTTTAAATTATTCATCTCTGACGATTTGTCTTCATATATCGTGCAACGATGCCTTGCTCCTCGTTTATTCCCAAAGTATCAAATTGCACGAATATTCTTCAAGTGCCAGAGAAAAGACAGAGCATCGACAGTTGTAGGTGATTGGCTTATCAAGGTGCAGTAAACGCTTCCTGAATGCCACATATCCCGTACGATGGATTGGACTTGGCGGACCTGTGGCATGGCCTCCACGCTCACCGGACTTAAACCCACTGGACTTCTTCTGGGGGCACATGAAATCATTTGTAAACGAGACGCCTGTGGACTCCGTGAAAGATCTCGTCGCGATAATCGTTGTTGCAGCGGACAGGATAAACACGACACCAGGAGTCTTCTAGAGGGTGCGCCAGTCTTTCATTCGCCGGTGTGAATTGTGCAACGGCACCCGTGGCTGCCACTTTGAGCATCTACTTTGAGTCTGTCCCTGATCGCCTTAAAGGGGATTGTGCAACTTATGATGTTGTTAATTAAGCTCTGTTGGATCACTTGAAATGGAATTACCCCACTACCATATGATTCCGAACTAACGTTCTCATCACGTAGCCTACGTACCAACAAGTGGTTGCATCGACATAGTCCGTATGTTTATGAAGGGTTTTTTTGTAAAACGCTTGGGAAAGCAACACGCTGGATAGAAGAACTTCTCTTCTGGTATCAATAATCCTTGTTTGAAAACAAAACAGGAATAGCGGGGGTATCGCTCAATAAAACGATAGTCCATGTGAAATGCGTATACGTAGGTTTAGCAGAGAGAGAAAACTGAAAACAGTAAACAAAAAAGACAGCGCATAGTGTAGTACCAAGCCGCCATCCATTCGTAGAAGTAGGATCGGAAGAGGATGAAGTTCCAACTTCAAAAATTCTTTGAAGAAAAAAACAACAACCCGAGAACCGGCCCAACATAAGACGTACAGATATACACTGAAGAGCAATTGAATTAGAGATGCCTGTCTAGTAACGTGTAGCACCATCTTTCGTCCTGATGACGGCGGCGATTCGTCTCGGCGTGGACTCGACAAGACACCAGAAGCGTTGGAAAAAAAAAGGGATCCACGATCCTTGAACAAACTCCCAGAGTTCACGAAGATTTGATGGAGGGGGCTCAGAGCCTCGAACATCTCTCTCGATGGCATCCCAGAAGTGCTCGATGAGATTGAAGTCAGGTGACCTAGCTGGCCAAGGAAGTGAGGTCACGTCGGTGGAGTGTTTATCCAACCATTCGGATACAATTCGGGAGCGATGGCACGGTGCGTTGTCTTGTTGCAGAATGAAGTCCCCAGTGGGATGTTGAAGACGCACAAACGGGAACAAATGGTCGTCCAGGATATCATGGTAACGTTGACCTGTGAGGGACGATGTCACTCGTACCAGGGGTCCGATTTCAGTCCACGTAAACAGTCCCCAGACGAGAATGCCACTCCCACCAGCATGAAGAGTACCCTGCTGGCAAGAAGGATCCACTGCTTCATGTCGTTTGCGGCGTACTCGTATCCTGCCAACCGCATGTACCAACGTGAATCTCCATTCATCAGTCCAGGCAACATTTTCCCACATGTCTAGGGTCCAGTGGCGATGTTCCCGTGTCCATGCTAATCTTTGCACCCTGTGATGTGCGGTCAGCAGCGGTACCCTGGTTAGACGATGGCTTCTATTAACCATACCGAGAAGATGGTTCTTGATGGTGTAACTGCTTACACGTTTTTGAGCACCAGCGTTAAATTGCCGAGTGATTTTTTGCACTGCAGCCCGTCTATCCCCTGTTACAATGCGAGCTTGCAGACGATGACTCCGCTCATCCACACGCTGTTGTCCACGGTAGTTGGCCCTTGCAGGGATGGGTTTACCGGATTCAATGTACTCAAGGTGCACTCGTGACACAGTGGCTCGTGAAAATCTCAGTGCCAGCACGACTTCCGAGATGGAGTGACCCATTCATCGGGCCACAACAATTTGACCACGATCAAATGCGCTTAGATCCATCGTCTTACCCATACTTGATTATAACCTTTCAACACATATCTGGAATTGGTTACAACAATATTTAAATTATAAAGATACATTTTCGACTCACCAAACCTTATATCATCTTCCTCTTTCCTGCTCTGTCCAAAAATTTAATAATACATTATAGAAAAAACTGTTTTTGCAAACAATTTTTGCATTTTCATATTATAGAAAAAAATGTTTTTGCAAACAAAACTGCAGAATTTTCTTCTTAACCTTTTGTGAAGCAAAGCATAAAAAAATAATGCAATACAAACAGAAAATAACAATTAAGGAGCCACGTATTAGCTCGTTCTTCAGGCACAATATTTGTTTCGTGACTTCTGCTAACTCACTTTGGGAGGATATCGTCAAGACGTAGATTCCCGCCCATGTTGTGCAAAGGTCTAAGGCCTGATTTCCGACCATTCGTTCGAGAAGGGTCCGGATTCGAATCCTGTGAGTAATAGATATTGTGGTTGTATTTGTCTTACAGCACTTGCTTCTTTAACCCTTCCCTGAAACCAGTGGAACTAAATCAGGAACGAACAAATGCCCATCGAATTGTTCACGGTGGTGGTTAAACTCCAAGCAAAAAAAGGGGGGGGGGAGAAGAAAAGAAAGAGAAATGTTTAGTTTCAAAGCTTATCAGAGCTTAGCTTTTTGACAATATGGAAAAGTAAGAAAAATTGTTTCTTTAATTTATACCTCATGTCCGGCTCTTACTAAAGGGCGACGCATGAAAGGCTGTTAAAGAATTGTTTAGGAATCTATTAATCTCTTACCTAATTTTTCCATTTAAACACACATTCATACATCCTTTTAGTAAATTAAGACATTTAGTGGATACTTTTATCATTATAATTATTATAATTATTATTAGAGGATCCTTTAATAATTGTCATTTTCTCTTACTTCCAGACAGAGCAGGCAACCAGCTGGTTGTTGGGCGCCTGCACAAGAATTTCCGCTTGTTGCAGTAAGTATACAATATATTTAGGAATCACGTTTTTGAACACTCCACATGTACTTAGTAAGAGGTTTTTGTTAAAGGCATTTCAGATAAAAAAAATGGCAAGAAATTGGAGTAAACAAATAACATTTCTTTTAATCCAGTTTTTCTTTAATTAAATTATTACAAATTAATTATTTTTCTGTATGATTTGCCATAATAGTTAGATATTTGACTGAATATATATCATAGTCATCATCATCATTGTCAACCATTATCAATGCACTGCTGGACGAAGGTTTCCTCCACAACGGTCTGTCTTGTGCCAGTCTCCTCCATGTCACTCCCGCATATTTAGGAATTTCATCCACCCATCTTCCATGTGGTCTTCTTCTGGGGCTGTTGCTGTCCCTTGGAATCCAATTTAGTAGAAGTGACCACTAAATTATAAAAATACTAGGGATATAGTCAAAACTGATTATATAATTATATTTTTCTTTTTCTTATAAAATACTGACAGAATATCGCGAACAAAATTATATGTGTTTAAGATTTTAATTTGTACTATTCAGTTTTATAATTTTTACCCTTTTTGCTAATAATATTTTAATTTTAAATGCTTCATTCTATTATTTTGTTTAGTATTTTTGTTTCTTTTTTTATATATTACTGGTGCTAATACTTTCCATTTTTTAAAAAAGTTTTTTGAGCTCCAAACGTTCTAGTTTCAAACTCCGGTATTCTTCTAAGATCAAATTTAATAGCTATTTTAATCTTCTCCGTATTTTTTTATTTTTGTTGGTAAGACACGGCATTTTAATTTTTCCACACATTATATTTTATTATTGTTATTAAATAATCAATTGTTAGATTATTAGATTCAGAGCAGTCTAGAGGTACATGGTACAAAATTTGGTCTGCAGTAAATTTACGTCTATTATTTAAGTATTGTTGTAACCAATCCTAGATATACATTGCAAAATTGCAATCTACAAATAAATGTTGCAGAGTGTCCTCTGAACCACAGTAGTTACAGTTAGGATTAGGTATTAGTTTAATTCTATACAACCATTTTTTTGTCGGGATAATATTGTGCGAAATTTTAAAAAGTAGATCTCTAATATGAGTGCTTAATTTTCTTTTTGATTGAAGTGTCCAAATACTATGTACCATATTGGATTGCAGTGTATATTCTAATTTTGTTGGATGTCTTTCGTTTAATGCTAAATATATTTTACGTAATTTCTCATATTCTTGTCAGAAATAATTTTTTATTCCGGAAAAAAAATTTTCTCCCTAGAAACTGTGCCAACACAGAATCGATAATTATTGATTGTTATTTTTTGACTGTCGAAAACTGTCGATAATCATAACTATCGAATTCTCCACCTCTATGTGAGGGTCCCTTAGTAGCATGAATTCATTTCCGTGCAAATCGGTTGTTTCTCGGTGGGGTTGCGGCTTTTTGTTTGTTGGGACAGACGGACAGACACGCTGACGACGGACGGAACGTAATTTTGCATCGTACCTGATAGGTGATGATAGACGTCCCTGAGTAGAAAGAAATAATTTCCGTTCAAATCGGTTGTTTCTCGTTGAGGTTACGTGCTTTTATACTCCCGGATGAATACACAGAGAGACAGACGGCGGACAGTTGAAACTTAATTTTCTCTCGTACGTAATAGGTGTGAGGCGTCCCTGAGTAGAATGAATTCATTGCCGTGCAAATAGGTTGTTTTTTGGCGGAGTTACGTTATTTTATACTTCAGAAAGGACAGACAGACAGACTTCGGACGAATGGAACATAATTTCTATCATATCTGATAGGTGTGAAGCCTCCGTGAGTAGAAAGGCGTAATTTCCGTGCTAAACGGTTGTTTCTCGGTGGGATTACGTGCTTTTATACTTCCGGACGGACGGACGGACGGACAAACAGACGACGGTCGGATAGAATGAAATTTTCTATCATATCTGATAGGTGTGAGGCTTCCTTGAGTAGAAAGGAATCATTTCCGTGTAAATCGGTTATTTCTCTTTAGGGTTTAGTGCATTTATACTTCCGGACGGACGGACAGACAGGCGGCCGACGGACGGAACGTATTTTTGTAACGTACCTGACAGTGGGATGGGTCCCCCAGTAGAAAGATATAATTTCCGTACAAATCAGTTGTTTCTCCGTAAAGTTATGCGCTTTTATACTTCGGGACAAATGGACAGACAGACGGCGGACGGATGGAACGTTATTTTTTAACATATCTGATTGGTGTGAGGCGTACCTGAGTAGAACGAATTAATTTCCCTGCAAATCGGTTGTTTCTCGGTCGAATTATGTGTTTTTATGCTTCCGGACAGCCGGACAGAAAGAAAGACTTGGCTCGAATGGAACGTAATTTTGTATTGTATCTGATAGGTGCGAGGCTTCCCTAAGTCGAAAGAAATAATTTCCGTGCAAATCGGTTGTTTCTCGACGGAGATATTTTTTTTATTCTTCTGGACAGACAGACAGACAGCGGACGGATGGAATGTAATTCTGTATCGTATCTCATGGGTAATTCGTTCCTGAGTAGAAAGAGACCATTTCCGTGCAAATCGGTTGTTTCTCGTTTGAGTTATGTGTTTTTATGCTTCCGGACGGACGGAGGGACGTACGGAAAGACAGACGTGGTACGGATGGAACGTATTTTTGTATTGTATCTTATTGTTGTGAGGCGTCCCTGAGTCGAAAGAAATAATTTCCGTGCAAATTGGTTGTTTCGTGTCGGAGATATATTTCTTATTCTTCTGGACGGACGGACAGACAGCGGACGGATGGAACGTAATTTTGTATCGTATCTCATGGGTTATTCGTTCCTGAGTGGAAAGAGACCATTTACTTGTAAATCGGTTACTTGTTAAGAAACATGATTTTACCTGTGGCCGTAATAAGTCATTTGTGGACGGACGGACAGACGGCGGACGGAAGGAACGTCATTCTGTATCGTATCTCTTGAGTAATTCGTTTCTGAGTAGAAAGATACCATTTGCTTGGAAATCGGTTTCTTACTTGTTAAGAAACATGGTTTTTCGTGTTGCCGTAATCAGTCACATTTCATTTTGTTGATGGTCCCTTAAGAGAACCTATCTTCGTTTCTTAAATGATATTTTTACATTCGCAATTTGTGTACGATCCCCTTAAGGCTACGAGAATGGACGGTCGTTCCTTCCGTGACACGCCGTCCTCCCTATCAATTCAGGCCGCGAAGCTCAGCTGGACCTGCTGGTGAATTACGGCTTGTGAAAGCGGAGCCACACTGTACTGCTGCATCTGTCTGAGTATCCTTCCGCGCTCACCAGTTAGCCAAGCTGGAGGTCGTGCTGCACGGCTAGGCCTAACCTGTTTTGCCGGGATGCTTCCGCCAGAGACCACGGGCAGCCATGGCAGATGCTTTAGCGGCAGTCACAGCGTCATCATCGCCGCTGACTGGATTTCGGCGTACCGAATAGAGAGGTAAATTTTACGTAAAACTTTTTCAAAAATAAGTCTATCAATGAACTTTTTTTTTAATTTTACATCGTTTTTGATTTCAAATGAGATGTACGTCACAGTTTTTTGAAATTTTTCGTCCCTGAATTTTGCACCATAATCTACACGTTAACCCAATCTCAATATACGTTGGACCTGTGACAGGTGTAGTGGGTATTACACCTCTTATTAAACAAAGGCTGCAAGAAGAATCTTGTACTCTCTTTTATAGGTCTGACCGAAATAGCTGATCTGTTTTGGGTTCACCAAAACGGGTGCTTTCAGCTTCTCTTCTTCTAACCTCCTTGGTGCTCACCCCCACCCCTTGAAAGCACAGGCCCTCGGCCTCGGCACTCATTTCTAGCCTGTGGAAGGCTTTAGCTGTCTAGCTGTGACCTGAACCATTCACCTTCTAACCCCTCCCGAAACAATTAGCGACGGCCCAGAGAGAAGTGTGAAACAATTGACCCCTTGGGCTGAAGTTTTGGCATCCCCTGCGTTTGACTCCAACGCCATCTAGTGTTTCTTTGCTGTTTTGTCTCCTACTCCAACGGCCTTAAAATCTCATTTTATTTTCATCTTTTTAAATGAAATATTTATTTTCACCTCCACTAGATATACCTACGATGGATCTTCTAGCATTGCATTTTTGGCTGGCTATTCAAGGAAAATAATAGAATTAAATATTGATTTGTACTTCACGTATAGGGAAGCTAGCAAACTGTGATTGTAGAGCATCCATTCTTAGCTTAATTTCAAGCCAAGATCGTGATGGACATAAATATTCAACACCAGCTTTTGTTATGACCCTATCAATTATACAAGATTTTGCTGAAAACTGAAAAATCATTGCCCCATTTGCCACAGAACCTGCTGCTACGGAACTTGTCTTCATATATTCTTCCAAAGTTGAAAAAAACGTCCATTGTTAAAATGTGAAAGAAGTCAACACAGTGAGAAGATCAGCATTTTAATATGTGAAAAATTTCTTCCCATACTGCTGAAGTACATAGCAAAAACAAGTGACTGATAAAACTACCGGAACATTTTACAATAAATCAGGGCACAGGAAAATATTGAAATTAGCATAAGTATTTAAACCACTGCTTAACAACTGTGCATGTAAGACTTCAAATACTCTGCCTGTCTGTGTTTTGCCCCCAATTCTGGCAGTTTCAATATTCAGTTAAGTTATATTTCGTGAAGCTAACAGAAGTGAAATGATGAACATTGATGAAACGTTTGTGGAACAACCTTGTTGAAAAAAAGTGAATTAAAAAAATCGTAAATATTATTTTATTTCATAGCTGACATTGTTAAGAAGTTTTAAAATACACTGAAAACTATTTTTGATTTTATTGAATGCAAAATTTATTTCAGTGAAACTCATTTGGGAAAATAATTGCTTTTATGAATTCTGTATTTCAATTATCATGGCTACTATCATAAAATTACCACCTTCCTATATTGTTTCAATGACTGAATGCAATACGTTTTTATTCCGTAACTCACTCGGATTACTTCGCCAGCTATAACATTATTCCAATCCTTACCCTCTTTTTTGGTTGCTTGGTTTTTGTACGAAAACAAACCATGACGGAATAGGTCCGAGATTTAATTTGACTCTGTAATTATACAGATTGTTACGCGTATTTCTTACTTTGTTTCAGTTCTTTCATTGTTCAGTATAATGTTCCAGCCAAATGTACCGGAAAACATCTGGCTGCAGAAAAATAAAATAAGAATTACTACTATTAATTGTTATATCTTTTAGCTCGCAACTGATATAATATTCGTGCAGGGGGCAATCAGCGCCCTCTGGCGTTGGCGGAAATATTTAGAACTACCGACGATTCCTGTTTTCAGCTGTCACCGCACAGAGAGCGTCTCCTCACGCTCGATCGAGTCGGGCCGTGGTAATACTATCGTTATTGCATATTTTTCTCACCAAAATAAGGGATGGGCATGATATCAGAAAACAGAAACAGCAACAAAAAACTGCTCTATGCAACTAGTCATCAGATCGAAGGAATCCATCACGCGTTTTACTCCTGAATGTTAACTTTCCCGCAGAGCATTTTATCTCTTAAGATAGCTGGTTGAGCACATTTGCTCTGACTAGAAAACCTTTAAGTTAAAGTTCTACGCTTCCGCTCCCAAACTCGGCTTTTGAATTAATACTAGAATTTCAGTTTCCCTAAAATTTACTGTAAACCAATATGGTTTTTTTTTAAATAATGAAATGTTAGTACAGGACATATATTTATTCTTCTTAACGTTCACATTTTAACTTAGTTATATAAAGATTAAAATTTTCAGCTGGAGGCACTAAGGCCCAGGTATAACCAGTGAGTTCTTTCTATGGTTCTTGCAGAATTCAGAAACCACCTTGGTTAATGTCACCTGTTACCAATACACGTTTTTAGTTCAGTTTCATAGAGATCTGAAGCTTTATGTTTCTGTCTAGATTAACCAATCGCTAAAGCACACCTCCTTCTCACTTTTTCCTTTCCTTTATCTGATTTAGGGTTCGTTTTCTTTTCTCCTTTTGTAAGAATTAAAGAAGGGTTACATTTGCAACTACCTCCCGATATTTGAGGCTTTACTGGTCAGAGATAGCGTGCTGCCATCTATCCAACCTTCGAAAAAATACTTAAGATGAGTCGTGTAATAATCGCGGGCCGCGGGTGGCATAGTGTGCGACTTTCGTGACTGCCACGGAAAGGACCTCAGGTTCGATCCCAGACAGGTACGAACGCTCGATCCACTAAATATCCGTCGTGCGTCGGATGGAATGTTTCTTTTAGGAAAGAATCACACTGAAAGCCTATTAATTAGCGCTGATGTTCTTCAGGTGCTTTCTCAGCATTTTAGGGAAATGGAGACTTGAATATATTGAAAATATTTTCTACGTTTTTGCAACATTCGAATCGTCACATAGTTATATATTTCCTTCCTAAATAAACTTGTTTTTTCTAAAGCAGATGGCTTTGTCAAACATTACTATGTTTATATTTAAATTTAATATATTAATCCACCGTGCGTCGGGCCCCGGGTACTGGCCCCGGTAATAAATAAGTGCGTGTTCCTCCCCCTTTCTACTTCGCTTCCATGTCACTTTCCTATCGGGGACTCTAGCCCAAATCTCCTAGCTTCCTATTTCTAAGGGTTGTTTAAGACCTGGGGTCAGACACTCCCTTCCTAAAATCCTCTACATATGATCTGATCTGATCTACTATAGCATTGTATGAGCACGTTAAGCCGTCGGACCCCGGTAGTAAATAAGGGCGTCTTCTACCTCGCTTCCGTGTCACTTTCCTATCGGGCACTCTAGCCCAAATCTCCTAGCTTCCTATTTCTAAGGGTTGTTTAAGACCTGGGGTCAGACACTCCCTTCCTAAAATCCTCTACATATGATCTGATCTGATCTACTATAGCATTGTATGAGCACGTTAAGCCGTCGGACCCCGGTAGTAAATAAGGGCGTCTTCTACCTCGCTTCCGTGTCACTTTCCTATCGGGCACTCTAGCCCAAATCTCCTAGCTTCCTATTTCTAAGGGTTGTTTAAGACCTGGGGTCAGACACTCCCTTCCTAAAATCCTCTACATATGATCTGATCTGATCTACTATAGCATTGTATGAGCACGTTAAGCCGTCGGACCCCGGTAGTAAATAAGGGCGTCTTCTACCTCGCTTCCGTGTCACTTTCCTATCGGGCACTCTAGCCCAAATCTCCTAGCTTCCTATTTCTAAGGGTTGTTTAAGACCTGGGGTCAGACACTCCCTTCCTAAAATCCTCTACATATGATCTGATCTGATCTACTATAGCATTGTATGAGCACGTTAAGCCGTCGGACCCCCGGTAGTAAATAAGGGCGTCTTCTACCTCGCTTCCGTGTCACTTTCCTATCGGGCACTCTATCCCAAATCTCCTAGCTTCCTATTTCTAAGGGTTGTTTAAGACCTGGGGTCAGACACTCCTTCCTAAAATCCTATACATATGATCTGATCTGATCTAGTATAGCATTGTATGAGCACGTTAAGCCGTCGGACCCCGGTAGTAAATAAGGGCGTCTTCTACCTCGATTCCGTGTCACTTTCCTATCGGGCACTCTATCCCAAATCTCCTAGCTTCCTATTTCTAAGGGTTGTTTAAGACCTGGGGTCAGACACTCCCTTCCTAAAATCCTCTACATATGATCTGATCTGATCTACTATAGCATTGTATGAGCACGTTAAGCCGTCGGACCCCGGTAGTAAATAAGGGCGTCTTCTACCTCGCTTCCGTGTCACTTTCCTATCTGGCACTCTAGCCCAAATCTCCTAGCTTTCTATTTCTAAGGGTTGTTTAAGACCTGGGGTCAGACACTCCTTCCTAAAATCCTATACATATGATCTGATCTGATCTAGTATAGCATTGTATGAGCACGTTAAGCCGTCGGACCCCGGTAGTAAATAAGGGCGTCTTCTACCTCGCTTCCGTGTCACTTTCCTATCGGGCACTCTATCCCAAATCTCCTAGCTTCCTATTTCTAAGGGTTGTTTAAGACCTGGGGTCAGACACTCCCTTCCTGAAATCCTCTACATATGATCTGATCTGATCTACTATAGCATTGTATGAGCACGTTAAGCCGTCGGACCCCGGTAGTAAATAAGGGCGTCTTCTACCTCGCTTCCGTGTCACTTTCCTATCGGGCACTCTATCCCAAATCTCCTAGCTTCCTATTTCTAAGGGTTGTTTAAGACCTGGGGTCAGACACTCCCTTCCTAAAATCCTCTACATATGATCTGATCTGATCTACTATAGCATTGTATGAGCACGTTAAGCCGTCGGACACCGGTTGTAAATAAGGGCGTCTTCTACCTCGCTTCCGTGGCGCTTTTCTATCGGGCACTCTAGCCCAAATCTCCTAGCTTCCTAATTCTAAGGTTTGTTTAAGACCTGGGGTCAGACACTCCCTTCCTAAAATCCTCTACATATGATCTGATCTGATCTACTATAGCATTGTATGAGCACGTTAAGCCGTCGGACACCGGTTGTAAATAAGGGCGTCTTCTACCTCGCTTCCGTGTCACTTTTCTATCGGGCACTCTAGCCCGAATCTCCTAGCTTCCTATTTCTAAGGGTTGTTTAAGACCTGGGGTCAGACACTCCCTTCCTAAAATCCTCTACATATGATCTGATCTGATCTACTATAGCATTGTATGAGCACGTTAAGCCGTCGGACACCGGTAGTAAATAAGGGCGTCTTCTACCTCGCTTCCGTGTCACTTTTCTATCGGGCACTCTAGCCCGAATCTCCTAGCTTCCTATTTCTAAGGGTTGTTTAAGACCTGGGGTCAGACACTCCCTTCCTAAAATCCTCTACATATGATCTGATCTGATCTACTATAGCATTGTATGAGCACGTTAAGCCGTCGGACCCCGGTAGTAAATAAGGGCGTCTTCTACCTCGCTTCCGTGTCACTTTCCTATCGGGCACTCTAGCCCAAATCTTCTAGCTTCCTATTTCTAAGGGTTGTTTAAGACCTGGGGTCAGACACTCCCTTCCTAAAATCCTCTACATATGATCTGATCTGATCTACTATAGCATTGTATGAGCACGTTAAGCCGTCGGACCCCGGTAGTAAATAAGGGCGTCTTCTACCTCGCTTCCGTGTCACTTTCCTATCGGGCACCCTAGCCCAAATCTTCTAGCTTCCTATTTCTAAGGGTTGTTTAAGACCTGGGGTCAGACACTCCCTTCCTAAAATCCTCTACATATGATCTGATCTGATCTACTATAGCATTGTATGAGCACGTTAAGCCGTCGGACCCCGGTAGTAAATAAGGGCGTCTTCTACCTCGCTTCCGTGTCACTTTCCTATCGGGCACTCTAGCCCAAATCTTCTAGCTTCCTATTTCTAAGGGTTGTTTAAGACCTGGGGTCAGACACTCCCTTCCTAAAATCCTCTACATATGATCTGATCTGATCTACTATAGCATTGTATGAGCACGTTAAGCCGTCGGACACCGGTTGTAAATAAGGGCGTCTTCTACCTCGCTTCCGTGGCGCTTTTCTATCGGGCACTCTAGCCCAAATCTCCTAGCTTCCTATTTCTAAGGGTTGTTTAAGACCTGGGGTCAGACACTCCCTTCCTAAAATCCTCTACATATGATCTGATCTGATCTACTATAGCATTGTATGAGCACGTTAAGCCGTCGGACACCGGTTGTAAATAAGGGCGTCTTCTACCTCGCTTCCGTGTCACTTTTCTATCGGGCACTCTAGCCCGAATCTCCTAGCTTCCTATTTCTAAGGGTTGTTTAAGACCTGGGGTCAGACACTCCCTTCCTAAAATCCTCTACATATGATCTGATCTGATCTACTATAGCATTGTATGAGCACGTTAAGCCGCCGGACACCGGTAGTAAATAAGGGCGTCTTCTACCTCGCTTCCGTGTCACTTTTCTATCGGGCACTCTAGCCCGAATCTCCTAGCTTCCTATTTCTAAGGGTTGTTTAAGACCTGGGGTCAGACACTCCCTTCCTAAAATCCTCTACATATGATCTGATCTGATCTACTATAGCATTGTATGAGCACGTTAAGCCGTCGAACACCGGTTGTAAATAAGGGCGTCTTCTACCTCGCTTCCGTGTCACTTTCCTATCGGGCGCTCTAGCACAAATCTCCTAGCTTCCTATTTCTAAGGGTTAATTAAGACCTGGGGTCAGACACTCCCTTCCTAAAATCCTCTACATATGATCTGATCTGATCTACTATAGCATTGTATGAGCACGTTAAGCCGTCGGACACCGGTAGTAAATAAGGGCGTCTTCTACCTCGCTTCCGTGTCACTTTTCTATCGGGCACTCTAGCCCGAATCTCCTAGCTTCCTATTTCTAAGGGTTGTTTGAGACCTGGGGTCAGACACTCCCTTCCTAAAATCCTCTACATATGATCTGATGTGATCTACTATAGCATTGTATGAGCACGTAAAGCCGTCGGACCCCGGTAGTAAATAAGGGCGTCTTCTACCTCGCTTACGTGTCACTTTCCTATCGGGCACTCTGGCCCAAATCTCCTAGCTTCCTATTTCTAAGGGTTGTTTATGACCTGGGGTCAGACACTCCCGTCCTAAAATCCTCTACATATGATCTGATCTGATCTACTATAGCATTGTATGAGCACGTTAAGCCGTCGGACCCCGGTAGTAAATAAGGGCGTCTTCTACCTCGCTTCCGTGTCACTTTCCTATCGGGCGCTCTAGCACAAATCTCCTAGCTTCCTATTTCTAAGGGTTGTTTAAGACTTGGGGTCAGACACTCCCTTCCTAAAATCCTCTACTTATGATCTGATGTGATCTACTATAGCATTGTATGAGCACGTTAAGCCGTCTGACACCGGTAGTAAATAAGGGCGTCTTCTACCTCGCTTCCGTGTCACTTTTCTATCGGGCACTCTAGCCCGAATCTCCTAGCTTCCTATTTCTAAGGGTTGTTTGAGACCTGGGGTCAGACACTCCCTTCCTAAAATCCTCTACTTATGATCTGATGTGATCTACTATAGCATTGTATGAGCACGTTAAGCCGTCGGACCCCGGTAGTAAATAAGGGCGTCTTCTACCTCGCTTCCGTGTCACTTTCCTATCGGGCACTCTATCCCAAATTTCCTAGCTTCCTATTTCTAAGGGTTGTTTAAGACCTGGGGTCAGACACTCTTCCTAAAATCCTCTACATATGATCTGATCTGATCGTTGTAGAGTTCTGTAGTCGATACTGGTGCCCACGGAGTGAATAATGATTTGCCATGCAAAAATATTGTCGTCTCTTTCTTAAAGCAACGAAGATTTCCACCGACCGATGTCAGACACACCGACACCATATTGTAAAGAGTTCCTTCCTTTGCGTTCTTTTACAGTGCGATTGTCCAGGGCAAAATACAGACAAACGCCATTTGCCTGCTTCTCAGCTGATTCACTCTCTCCGTGCGAAGTTCACTGTATGACCAAGAGTTACTTTTCACATCGCATTTTTTACATTGAGCATTCAGAGGTTTTCGATTGATGTGCTAACATCCCGTTCCCATGACATGTCATGTCAAAATTAACTCCTTATTTGTTAATATGGATGGATTTAATATTAAGGAGGCCGACAAAGGCGTTGAGGTCAACAAATACGTGCTTGTTCAAAACCACTAGGGGAAGAGTGAATGCTGGAAATTGTTTCGTCTCATTAAGGAATCGGTGAATAATTCTGTGTTGTTTGGTCTTGCTTGTTGTTCAAAATGTGGAAAGTGTATAATTACAAAGAAAAATGTCGACGGTGTAATAAGAGATTACGGAACCAAACAAAATTTCAAAATTTCTAGCAAAATAACAAAATTTCTGCATAACTATGTGAATGTTCTGATGTTGGAAATTACATGGGTGTGTTTGCTTGGTTGCCATGGTAACAAACATAACCTTGTGACGCTTGAGATCTTTCCCCGTGGTGCATTGCTGTACTCTTATATATTTGTGCGAGTATCACATAACTCTCTGCTTCTCCTGATGACGGAGTGAATGTCGCCCCGAAAGTATTAGTAGGGTTTTTAACTGTAAATACTCTTCATCTTTTAACATTAAATATCGTACATAGATGGTGTTGTTATTTATGTGACATGTTTATACAATAATGAGGAACGTCATCGTTAAATTCGTGCACGAGTAGTTGGAAAAATTAAAATTTAATGGGAATATTAGGAAAAAATTTATTGTTAGTGACTCATCTTATAGACTTCCCATTAATAATTCAACTGTTTATTATACAGGGTGATTAAAAAAAAACAACACGCCCCGAACTCTATATTTTAAAATGTATTTGCTGTAAAACCATAAAAGATATCCGAGTATTGTTTCTTGTGGCTGTTGTGTGTGACCTTGGGGAACGAGATGCGCCACGTGATAGCACCACGTGACATTACGCTTACGCGGGCGCTGGCAAGCAGTAACGTTCAGTCAGCCATGAGTCTCACGCAAGAACAGAGAGTCGCTTCGTTAGAAGTTTATTCTGCGGAAAATTCTTACCAACGTTGCATGCAGCTCTTTCAGAGGAAGTTTCCTGATGCTCCTATACCAGGGAAAATAATTCTGTATGACCTCGTGAACCGGTTTCGCGAGAAAGGCAGTGTTCAGGATAAGCCTAAAAGCGGCCGGCCGTCCGTGGTGACGACCATTTTTCTGGAGAAAATTCACCTTTCCCTGCAGCGCTCTCCCTGGAAGTCACGTCGGCGGCTGTCTGAAGAGTTAGGGGCATCGTATTCAGCCTACCAAAGGGCTACTGAACGTCTAAAGCTACGGCCGTACACAATTCGAGTAGTGCAATAGATTCGGAAAAGCGCATTGTCTACTGCCAATGGTTTAAGAGCTTCACGCGCAACAATGTGACTAACCAGCTTAACAACACTTTTTTCAGTGACGAGGCATGGTTACGTTTGAATGGATATGTCAATAGTCAAAACACTCGCATATGGGCTGCGGAGAATCCGCACACGCATTGCATGAGGTTGGACTTCACTGTCAGAAAGTTGGAGTGTGGTGCACCATGTCTAGACGGCGAATTGTAGGGCCATTTTTTTTTCATCACAACTGTAAATTCCGCTGTGTATGCAGACATCGTCCATCGATTTGTAGCGATGCTGGAAGAACACGAACGTTACTGTTGGTTTCAACAAGATGGAGCAACATGCCACACATCAAACGACACAAAGGAGATGCTCCGTGAGTTCTTCCACGATCTATTAATCTCGAAAAACCTTTGGCCGCCTCGCTCATTAGACTTTTATTTGTGGGGCTTTCTGAAAGACATAGTTTACCACAACAACCCTAAGACGGTACAGGACCTGCGGAACAACATCATTACAGCCGTGAGGGACATACCAGCCAACACGCTGAAAACAGTGTGCGCCAATATGTGTCGTCGTGTGAATTTGTGTCTTCAACAGTATGGTGGACAATTCCAGCATCTATTGTAAGTGGTTTTCATTACTTCTAAGTATGAGTGTCAATATAACAGTATGAAAAAATAGTTATACATCACTATATTCGTGGTAGAAATATTTTAATTCAGATTTCGGGGACTTTTGAATCACCTTGTAGTACTATTTTTTACGCTTTCCAACCGTAGGTTGAAGAAGCGTATATGCTCCAGCTTTGTCCGTCTGTCCATCTGTCCGCACGATCACTCGCGTAAATAGTTATACATCACTATATTCGTGGTAGAAATATTTTAATTCAGATTTCGGGGACTTTTGAATCACTTTGTAGTACTATTTTTTACGCTTTCCAACCGTAGGTTGAAGAAGCGTATACTCCAGCTTTGTCCGTCTGTCCATCTGTCCGCACGATCACTCGCGTAAATAGTTATACATCACTATATTCGTGGTAGAAATATTTTAATTCAGATTTCGGGGACTTTTGAATCACTTTGTAGTACTATTTTTTACGCTTTCCAACCGTAGGTTGAAGAAGCGTATACTCCAGCTTTGTCCGTCTGTCCATCTGTCCGCACGATCACTCGCGTAAATAGTTATACATCACTATATTCGTGGTAGAAATATTTTAATTCAGATTTCGGGGACTTTTGAATCACCTTGTAGTACTATTTTTTACGCTTTCCAACCGTAGGTTGAAGAAGCGTATATTCTCCAGCTTTGTCCGTTTGTCCATCTGTCCGCACGATCACTCGCGTAAATAGTTATACATCACTATATTCGTGGTAGAAATATTTTAATTCAGATTTCGGGGACTTTTGAATCACCTTGTAGTACTATTTTTTACGCTTTCCAACCGTAGGTTGAAGAAGCGTATATGCTCCAGCTTTGTCCGTCTGTCCATCTGTCCGCACGATCACTCGCGTAAATAGTTATACATCACTATATTCGTGGTAGAAATATTTTAATTCAGATTTCGGGGACTTTTGAATCACCTTGTAGTACTATTTTTTACGCTTTCCAACCGTAGGTTGAAGAAGCGTATATGCTCCAGCTTTGTCCGTCTGTCCATCTGTCCGCACGATCACTCGCGTAAATAGTTATACATCACTATATTCGTGGTAGAAATATTTTAATTCAGATTTCGGGGACTTTTGAATCACCTTGTAGTACTATTTTTTACGCTTTCCAACCGTAGGTTGAAGAAGCGTATATGCTCCAGCTTTGTCCGTCTGTCCATCTGTCCGCACGATCACTCGCGTAAATAGTTATACATCACTATATTCGTGGTAGAAATATTTTAATTCAGATTTCGGGGACTTTTGAATCACCTTGTAGTACTATTTTTTACGCTTTCCAACCGTAGGTTGAAGAAGCGTATATGCTCCAGCTTTGTCCGTCTGTCCATCTGTCCGCACGATCACTCGCGTAAATAGTTATACATCACTATATTCGTGGTAGAAATATTTTAATTCAGATTTCGGGGACTTTTGAATCACCTTGTAGTACTATTTTTTACGCTTTCCAACCGTAGGTTGAAGAAGCGTATATGCTCCAGCTTTGTCCGTCTGTCCATCTGTCCGCACGATCACTCGCGTAAATAGTTATACATCACTATATTCGTGGTAGAAATATTTTAATTCAGATTTCGGGGACTTTTGAATCACCTTGTAGTACTATTTTTTACGCTTTCCAACCGTAGGTTGAAGAAGCGTATATGCTCCAGCTTTGTCCGTCTGTCCATCTGTCCGCACGATCACTCGCGTAAATAGTTATACATCACTATATTCGTGGTAGAAATATTTTAATTCAGATTTCGGGGACTTTTGAATCACCTTGTAGTACTATTTTTTACGCTTTCCAACCGTAGGTTGAAGAAGCGTATATGCTCCAGCTTTGTCCGTCTGTCCATCTGTCCGCACGATCACTCGCGTAAATAGTTATACATCACTATATTCGTGGTAGAAATATTTTAATTCAGATTTCGGGGACTTTTGAATCACCTTGTAGTACTATTTTTTACGCTTTCCAACCGTAGGTTGAAGAAGCGTATATGCTCCAGCTTTGTCCGTCTGTCCATCTGTCCGCACGATCACTCGCGTAAATAGTTATACATCACTATATTCGTGGTAGAAATATTTTAATTCAGATTTCGGGGACTTTTGAATCACGCTGTAGTTATGCATTTTATTACGATGCGCGTTATATGACAAGAAAAAAAGTCAGTCACAGCATTTTCAACCGTGCATGGCACTGGTTACGGATTAGTGTTTATTTAAAGCTTAAAAACAACCGTTCTACGACGGGCTATTCGCTAGTACACTAGTGATACAAAAGCAACAGTCCGATCTATTTCTACAAAATATTATTGCAAAATGTTTAGCCATTTAGCATGTAAAGCAACGTGCATTCGAGAAACGCATATGACGTATTGAATCCGTTTATTTTTGTGGTGAGCACACAGTCTCCGCTCGCCAATGGTCATGTAGTCCTATTCCTGAAGAATTAGTAGTACTGGATCCTTCTACGTCCAGGAATTGGCTTCGGCTTCTTTGCAAAGCAAGAGATCTTAGACACAGGGTACTTCATCATCATGACAAGAGTCTCGCAGAAATCGAACACTGCCACCAAGGAAATTCCAAGCCACATTCCGACGTAACCTCCAAGATAGCTGAAAGTTTCAATTTCCTGAAAAGGAAATGAACAAGTTAGTAAAATCATGCAATGCATTGATTATGATACGCTTTCCAACATACCAGAAATCATTACTCAAGTTATTACTCAAGTTATGACGCATAAAGGCGATAGAATGGATCCCGCTCCTACATCCTGACCTTTGACACCATTTTGCCACTTTTCAATAGGGTTCGTTCCCAGGTGGTTCCCTACCACATACTAAAATTTCATCGAAATCGAACCATATGTACGCAAGTTATGACGCATAAAGGCAATGGAATGCATCCCGCTCCTATGTCCTGACCTTTAACTCCACTTCGCCCCATTTGAATAGGGTTTGTCCCAAGGTGATTCCCTACTACATACTAAAATTTCATCGAAATCGAATCATATTTGCGCAAGTTATGACGCATAAGGGTAATGGAATGGATTCCGCTCCTCTGTCGTGACCTTTGACCCGATTTCGCCCATTTTTAATAGGATTTGTCCCCAGGTCATTCCCTACCACATACTAAAATTTCATCGAAATCGAACCATATGTACGCAAGTTATGACGCATAAAGGCAATGGAATGCATCCCGCTCCTATGTCCTGACCTTTAACTCCACTTCGCCCCATTTAAATAGGGTTCGTCCCAAGGTGATTCCCTACTGCATACTAAAATTTCATTGAAATCGAATCATATTTGCGCAAGTTATGACGCATAAGGGTAATGGAATGGATTCCTATCCTCTGTCGTGACCTTTAAACTGATTTCGCCCATTTTCAATAGGATTCGTCCCCAGGTCATTCCCTACCACATACTAAAATTTCATCGAAATCGAACCATTTTTACGCAAGTTATGACCCATAAGGGCAATGGAAATGCATCCCGCTCCTATGTCCTGATCTTGGATCCCGTTTCGCCCATTTTCAATCGGGTTTGGGCCGCGAGTTGCCTAGTGGGCAACGTTCGTGACTGCCGTGGAAAGGACCTCAGGTTCGATCCCAGGCGTTTACGAACGCTCGATCCACTAAATATGCGCCGTGCGTCGGATGGGCACGTTAAGCCGTCGGACCCCGGGTACTGGCCCCCGGTAATAAATAAGGGCGTTTTAGTCCCCTTTCTACTTCGCTTTCGTGTCACTTTCCTATCGGGCACTCTAGCATAAATCTTCCAGTTTTCTACTTCTAAGGGTTGTTTAAGACCTGGGGTCAGACACTCCTTCCTAAAATCCTCTACACATGATCATTTGATCAATAGGGTTCGTCCCCAGGAGGTCCCCTACCACATACTAAAATTTCATCGAAATCGAACCATTTTTACGGAAGTTATGACGCATAAGGGCAATTAAATGGATCCCGCTCCTACGTCCTGACCTTTAACCCCATTTCGCCACTTTTCAATAGGGTTCGTCCCCAGGTTGTCCCCTACCACGTACGAAAATTTCATCGAAATCGAACCTTATTTACGCAAGTTATGACGCATAAAGGCAATGGAATGCATCCCGCTCCTATGTCCTGACCTTTAACCCCACTTCACCCATTTTAAATAGGGTTCGTCCTCAGGTGGTTCCCTACCACATACTAAGATTTCATCGAAATCGAACTATATTTACGCAAGTTGTGACGCATAAGAGCAATGAACTCGATCCTGCTCCTACATCCTGACCTTTGACCCCATTTCGCCACTTTTCAATAGGGTTCGTCCCCAGGTTGTCCCCTACCACATACTAAAATTTCATCGAAATCGAACCTTATTTACGCAAGTTATGAGGCATAGGGACAATGGTATGCATCCCGCTCCTATGTCCTGACCTTTAGCCCCACTTCACCCATTTTAAATAGGGTTCGTCCTCAGGTGGTTCCCTACCACATACTAAGAGTTCATCGAAATCGAACTATATTTGCGCAAGTCATGACGCATAAGAGCAATGAACTCGATCCTGCTCCTACATCCTGATCTTTGACCCCATTTCGTCACTTTTCAATTGGGTTCGTCCCCAGTTGTCCCCTCGCACATACTAAAATTTCATCGAAATCGAACCATATGTACGCAAGTTATGACGCATAAAGGCAATGGAATGCATCCGCTCCTATGTCCTGACCTTTAACTCCACTTCGCCCAATTTGAATAGGGTTTGTCCCAAGGTGATTCCCTACTACATACTAAAATTTCATCGAAATCGAATCATATTTGCGCAAGTTATGACGCATAAAGGTAAGGGAATGGATTCCGCTCCTCTGTCGTGACCTTTGACCCGATTTCGCCCATTTTTAATAGGATTTGTCCCCAGGTCATTCCCTACCACATACTAAAATTTCATCGAAATCGAACCATATGTACGCAAGTTATGACGCATAAAGGCAATGGAATGCATCCCGCTCCTATGTCCTGACCTTTAACTCCACTTCGCCCCATTTAAATAGGGTTCGTCCCAAGGTGATTCCCTACTGCATACTAAAATTTCATTGAAATCGAATCATATTTGCGCAAGTTATGACGCATAAGGGTAATGGAATGGATTCCGCTCCTCTGTCGTGACCTTTGACCCGATTTCGCCCATTTTTAATAGGATTCGTCCCCAGGTCATTCCCTACCACATACTAAAATTTCATCGAAATCGAACCATTTTTACGCAAGTTATGACCCATAAGGGCAATGGAAATGCATCCCGCTCCTATGTCCTGATCTTGGATCCCGTTTCGCCCATTTTCAATCGGGTTTGGGCCGCGAGTTGCCTAGTGGGCAACGTTCGTGACTGTCGTGGAAAGGACCTCAGGTTCGATCCCAGGCGTTTACGAACGCTCGATCCACTAAATATGCGCCGTGCGTCGGATGAGCACGTTAAGCCGTCGGACCCCGGGTACTGGCCCCCGGTAATAAATAAGGGCGTCTTAGTCCCCCTTTCTACTTCGCTTTCGTGTCACTTTCCTATCGGGCACTCTAGCATAAATCTTCCAGTTTTCTATTTCTAAGGGTTGTTTAAGACCTGGGGTCAGACACTCCTTCCTAAAATCCTCTACACATGATCATTTGATCAATAGGGTTCGTCCGCAGGAGGTCCCCTACCACATACTAAAATTTCATCGAAATCGAACCATTTTTACGGAAGTTATGACGCATAAGGGCAATTAAATGGATCCCGCTCCTACGTCCTGACCTTTAACCCCATTTCGCCACTTTTCAATAGGGTTCGTCCCCAGGTTGTCCCCTACCACGTACGAAAATTTCATCGAAATCGAACCTTATTTACGCAAGTTATGACGCATAAGGCAATGGAATGCATCCCGCTCCTATGTCCTGACCTTTAACCCCACTTCACCCATTTTAAATAGGGTTCGTCCTCAGGTGGTTCCCTACCACATACTAAAATTTCATCGAAATCGAACTATATTTGCGCAAGTCATGACGCATAAGAGAAATGAACTCGATCCTGCTCCTACATCCTGATCTTTGACCCCATTTCGTCACTTTTCAATTGGGTTCGTCCCCAGTTGTCCCCTCGCACATACTAAAATTTCATCGAAATCGAACCATTTTTACGCAAGTTATGATGCATAAGGGCAATTAAATGGATCCCGCTCCTACGTCCTGACCTTTAACCCCATTTCGCCACTTTTCAATAGGGTTCGTCCCCAGGTTGTCCCCTACCACATACTAAAATTTCATCGAAATCGAACCTTATTTACGTAAGTTATGACGCATAAGAGCAATGGAATGCATCCCGCTCCTATGTCATGCCCTTTAACCCCACTACATCCATTTTCAATAGGGTTCATCCCCAGGTGGTGCCCTACCACATACTGAAATTTCATCGAAATCGCACTATAATTACGCAAATTATGACGCATAAGAGCAATGGAATGTATCCCGCTCCTATGTCGTGACCTTTGACCCCATTTCGCCCATTTTCAATACGGTTCGACCTCAGGTCGTCCCCTACCACATACTAAAATGTCATCGAAATCGAACCATTTTTACGCGAGTTATCATGCGGACAGACGGACAAAGCTGGAGGCTATACGCTTTTTCAACCTACGGTTGGAAAGCGTAAAAAAGGAAATTAATAAAGTCGTACCTTACTCTCTCTCCCTCGCTTATACGTTTTTCTAGGGAATGGCATTAAAAATGAATAAAAGAAGTTTCAGAATGTTAAGTACTATTGTAAAACTTTGAATGCCTGCATTCAAATTTCTTTGTTCGAATAACGGCATTCACTATTTTACAATAGTAAGCTCACCAGGACAGTAGGGAGGTTAGCTGGTGCAGAGTGGACGCTGTGATAGAATTGGTGGGAGATAAATTGCCCTGACGAGGTCTTCAGGATAATTTCAAAAATTCTATAGTAAACTTGTTACGCACCCGAATCCGACACTGAAATTTATCAGCGAATATTCCATCGATATGACTATACGATTTAAAACACCGAAATGTATGCTAAATCTCTTGCCACGACTCCCAAAGAAGCCTCCAAAGAATAAAAATAGAACTGCCCAAAATAACCTAAGCCCCCCCCCCTTAAATTCTCTTATTAGAAAACAACAGCTGCAATACTTTAGGATATTCCTTATTGTGACAAATTGTTAAGCTTTGCTAGGACTCTAAGTTTGCATTACGGAATCAACAATAAGGAATATCCTTAAGTATTGATTTTGCAATTCAACCACTACTCATTGTTTTCTCCTGCGAAATTGTTACTTCCTATGTTTTGTAAATACAAAACTATCCCGGGTCTATCCTGAGCATCAAAAATGCACCTACACTGGCGTACAAAAATTAAGGACGAGACGGTTTTTCGAATGTAACGTCGTGCAGAAGTGCTCCACATCGACTCAAATCATACCATAAGATCCCAAAGATGTAAGAATATGGGACAAGTGGGCAAAACCGTCCAAACAAGGAATCCAAAGGATACAAAGGCACTTTATTGAAAAGGTAGCTTCGAGCACAACTGGACAGAAGACAGAAACGTCCATGTGACAGGCGGCTGCCAAGAAAAATTCAGTCTTTAGTAGGGGATATGATCACCCCTGACTGCGTTGCAGGATTTACAACGTCTGTTCATGCTGAGGACGAGGTTGTCAAGAAGCTGTTGAGGCATCGCGGCCCATTCCTCTTGTAGCGCCAATCGCAGCTGCGGTATCGTTGCTGGCGGCTGGTGACGTGCTGCCAAGCGTCTCCCGAGAAGGTCCCACACGTGTTCGATTGGATATATGTCCGGGGACCTTGCGGGCCAATCCATGCGTTGAACATCTTTACTCTCCAACAGCTCTGCGACAGGCACTGTACGATGAGGTGTAGCGTTGTCGTCCATGAAGAGGAACTCACGACCCACAGCACCTCTAAACAGACGCATGTGAGGCAGGATAACCTCGGTACAATAGCGGACACCAGCGACTGAACCTCCTTGGAAGATGTGGACATCAGTACGGCTGCCAAGCATGATACCGCGCCCAAACGAGAACTCCTCCACCTCCAAACCAGTTGTGACGTATATTCTAGATTAACTTTCCTTTTTTAGTTTCTTTCCCTATGTAAATCTTGAGTTTATTCTCAGTATTCTTTACGCTTAACGAAATATCCTTTCTCTCAAACGAATACGTTTGGCAACACAATTAAGGTTGAATGCACGTGACATATGCCTGTTATGAGATAAGAACAAGAGATAAAAAGGACGACTGATCTGTTGTAAGGGAGCGATTATAGAGAGCGAGTATTGCGAGCGATTATTACGAGCGTTGTACCGTTGAGAGAGTTGTATGAGAACGTTGTATTATGAATTGATGAATATTGAAAAGAGTGGTGTGATAAATCTGTGGAGAGTGTAGTGCATTCCATCGTGAATAAAACACATTTTCCGTAAGTTGACTTCTGTTTACATATTTCGTCTGGCCGTTAAGGTTTCTTTCATTTATGGAACTATTTCCTAGTGTATTGACGTGTTAAAACAGCGTAGAAGTCGAAGAGACGTTTACGCCACATGGTTCTTTTCGATGATGTTGGAGGCGTGATTGCGTGTTCCCTGCTCTCTCCAGATGTGTATATGTCCAGAATCGCTCGTCAGACTAAATCGGCTCTCATCCGTAAAGGGAACTGCACCCCATTGCTGATGTGTCCAGTTCTTGTGTTCCTGGTACCACAGAAACCGCCGTCTCCGATGAGCAAGCGTTAATGGCACACACCGTACTGGTCGTCGTGCAAATAGGCCACCTTTGTGCAGCCTCCTGGCCACGGTAAAACGCGATAACGGACGTCCAGTTGTCTATTGCATGTGTCTTGCGATTTCTCCCGCTGTCTGCCGTCTGTCTCTTCTCACCTGTAGGACAATATACCGGTTGTCCGCCGCCGTGGTCGCTCGTGGAAGACCATTGCTAAACTTTCGGGAAGCTGTTCCCGTCGTTTGAAATGCTCTCCAAGCTCGTGAAGCGATGCTGTGAGCGATCCCGAACTCCTCGGCCACACTAGTCACACTTCGACCTTCTTCCAACTTCTCAATGACGCGACCTCGGGTAAAGTCATCCAGATGTCGTCTACTGGATTGCCTGTTGGCCATATCACACGGTGGCAGCAACTCGACGTCGTTCAAACCGATGTACACCGTGCAACAGCTTTCACCGAATTGCTGAGCGTACACCGCCCGTGTGCTTTGTACCCTTCCGATTCTCCCCCCTACGTCATGCTGCATATATGCTGCGCATGCCCTACCGTACCGGACCCTAGTCTATTTCCTGAGTGGTCTTTCGGTCTGTTCTGCCTGCTCGTTCGGCTGTTATGCTAATTTCTCCTCTTCGTCCTTAATTTTTGCACACCAGTGTATTAGCCAAACCAGTTTATTCAAAGCACGGTTGACAGGATGAAATCAAGACTGTGTTCAGATTCAGACAGTGAAAATGTACAACTTCTTGAAGATATTTCTTCATTAGAGCGAATAAATATTAAAACAGACGACGTGCGCTATGGAGAACTAGAAACAAGGCGAATCTGTAGATGTTTTAATGTTGATGAAATGCAACCTATTCAGATACTGAGAGAATATATTGAAAACGTACAAGTTGTACCAGAAAACTTAAAATCCCTCTTAAGAACGATTTCAGCTCTGCCATGCTGAATGCGAACGAGGATTCAGTTTAATGAACAACGTTATAACCGATCTCAGAGCATCTTTGTTAATCTCCAATGTATCTAAACTGATGTTCATCAATTCAAGTGGACAGCGCATTGAACGATTTAATAAAAAAAAAATGTGTAATATCTTGGTTGATGAATCATCGTTCAGCAACTGATAGTAGATCAAGAGTTTCTTCTAGAGAAGAACAATGCTGTGAGAACTTATCTCGTTAGGCTTTTTTTAATTGGAGGTTCAACGACCACCGTGAGCAACTCAATGGGTTATAAGCAGTCGCCCGTCCCTAATTTAGGGTCACTGGTTCCAGAGAAGGGAGAGAGCCAGTGCCGTAAGACAAACACAGCATCCATGCCTCATCGGAATTCGAACTCGGACCCCTTTCGGACGAATGATCAGAGGCCATCGCTTAGACCACTGCGCCACCGGGGTTGCTCAGGCTTTATGGGATGTATTTCAATAAAAATTAAAATAATCTTGTGCATGCTCTTCAACATGTCATAATTGACAGGAGAGAGGAGAAGATACTTTATTCATATCGGTAAGTGAGCTCATAGCGGCACGGTACCCACACGAGGATACCGGGCCTTTTTTTCTTTATCCATGTAGTATAACCTCTGATTTTTTAGGATTTGCACATAGTATACCGTCAGCTGATTTTACGACTACAGCACGGCGTGTCAGGGCACCCTACCTGTTTCTACAAATTTCATACTTCAAGTCATAGAGCAGTTGATGAATTGGCTTCTAAACCTACCGGACTTAATTTTTGTTTTCAGGATCATTTCTGTCTCGTGCAGTGAAGAGCAACGTATGTGTTTAATTCAGTCTGCAATATGGGCTGTAAGATAGACGTTACTGAGTGGCAAAAAGGAGCCATCGTGTTTGGCCGTCCCACGAACGCAAAGTGCTTATCACCAGTGACAGAATTAACCTAAGAAAGGAGAGAGAAGATGTCTGAGTCATTTGTTTCTATCCAGTAGCATGATGTCTGTGTCATGGGGACTAGTTTTGCCCCATTATGCGTTGGATCATGGAGTAGAGAATAAAGGACTAGAAGGCAGTGTTTATCATTAGTGACAGAATGAAATCTAAGAAAGGAGAGAGAAGATTTTTGAGTCACTTGTTTCTACCCAGTGGCATGATGTCCGTGTCGGGGGGACTAGCCCTTCCCCATCATGCCTTGGGTCATGGAGCATAGAATTAAGGACTAGAAGGGAGTGTTTATCATTAGTGACAGAATGAAACCTAAGAAAGGAGAGAGAAGATGTCTGAGACATTTATTTCTACCCAGTGGCATGAGCTCCGCGTCAGGGGGACTAGACCTTTCTCATTATGCCTTGGGTCATGCAGCAGAGAAGAAAGGACTAGAAGGGAGTGCTTATCACCAGTGACAGAATTAAGCCTAAAAAAGGGAGAGAAGGTGTTTGAGTCACTGGTTTGTACCCAGTGGCATGATGTCTGTGTCAGGAGGACCAGCCTTTCACCATTATGCCTTGGGTCATGGAGCAGAGAACAAAAGACTAGAAAGGAGTGAGAGGAGATGTTTGAGTTACTTGTTTCTATCCTGTGGCATGATGTTCGTGTCAGATGGACTATCTCTTCCGCTATCATGCCTTGGGTCATGGAGCAGAGAATAAAGGACTACATGAGAACCCTTATCACCGTTGACAAATTTACAGGCAGTATTGTTGAGATGAAAGGAGGGAAATAATAGTTTTCCTGTTGCTTCCATAAAACCCGTTGGCTATATTAATATTTCCATTTGGAGAGCTACAAAACTTTTGGTCACCGTTTGGTTCAGGTGCTTTGGCCGCTTAAAGGGTTAATACGGCGCACGAAGTTTGAAAACGAGAAATTCCGTCGGTTATCATATTCAAAATCTTTGTGTTTCAAATCCCGACACGTGGGGTTAGAGTCTCGTAAAATTTATTTTTAATATTTCAAGAAAAATTCCCTTACGGTGCAAAGATGCTAATCTTTTACAAGGAAGCTATTTTTAAATTTTAAATATAGTACCAGAAATACTTACCTCAAACTGAGGCTTGTAAATATACGTTGTTGTTTCCATGCTGTGAAATTTCGCGTTGATGAGCATTTTCCCTCTGGAACATGATCATTTGTGATTAGACACAACAAAAGGTCAAAAACTTGGATAAATAAAAAAACAACATACACAATATACAGCATATGCAAGGTGCATATACACTGAAGTGCCAGAAAAAGTGGTACACCAGTCTAATACTTGGTAGGTCCCCCACGGGAGCGCAAGACTGCAGAAATACGACGGGGCATGGACTCCACTAGCTTCTGGATATATGCTGTAGACAATGCACACCATACTTCCTGCAGAGCGTTCCACAATTCGGGTGTATTCCGAGGTCTCGGATTCCTGTGTTCGATAGCACATTGCATGGCATCCCAAATGTGTTCTTTCACGTTCAGATTTGGGTACTTGGGTGGGAATGGCAAAACCCCAAATTCAGATGAATGCTCCTCTAACCATAATGTGCCATCCCGATACTTGCACTGTCCTGTTGGAACAGACCCAACTCATCAGCATGAATGCAGGACATGAACGGGTATACCTCGTCAGAAAAGATGCGCACATAGCGTTGGCCGGTCACAGACGTTTGTAGACGTACCAGGGGTCCCAGTGAAGTCCAGCTAAGCACACCCCATACCATTACGGATTCCCCACCAGTTCCCTGTTGGCAGGCGGGATCCATGGCTTCATGGGGTTTGCGCCACACATGAATCCTTCCATCTACCCGATACAGTTGGAAACGCGACTCGTCAGACCAGACTACTTGTTTCCACTTATCAAGTGTCCAGTGGCGGTGTTGCCGTGCCCAAGCGAGGCGCATAGCTCTGTGTCGTGCACCCATCAAGGGGACTCTAGTTGGGCGACGGCTCCCAAAGCCCATCTATCGCGTTAAACTATTCTTGACAGCCGACGATGGTCACGTTGACGCGATGTCTTTTTACGGCCACACTGGTATCGTAGGTAGGAGGTATTACCGGAATTCTTATAGTCACGGTACACCCTTGCAATGGTCGTCCGTGAAAATCGGAACTTCGTTTCTACCTCCGAAATAATATGGCCCATCTCACGAGCGCTAACTATGACACCGCGTTAAAAATCGCCTTTACTTGTCATTCTCATGCCGAAAACAGCTCTGACAGCTGGAAAGGATGTCTATCGCTTTATATACGCACTGACGGACGCAACCGAGTACGCGCATACGTGACGTTGCTTCGTATTTTGCATAAGCTCGTCTGTACCAGTTTTTTTTGGCACTTCAGTGTAAGTTATTAACCTGACTACAGTACATACAAGTTTTTATTGGAGTGCCTTATACCCGCTTTATTTTTGCAGGTAATCTCGCGCAGGCATAAAGTTTCTGTACTGGTGTGCTTTGCTTACCACAAGCGCCTCTACGAGGGTTCAAGCAGCTGTGACATTACGATGCATCTATGACAGAGAAAGACCAATGTGTTCAGCGGTAGGCAGAAACAAAATCTCCTGTCACTGTTCAGGGAAGATCAGAACAAGCTGTGGAAATGGTAGAAACAGAATCTCCTGTCACTGTTCAGGGGAGATCAGAACAAGCTGTGGAACTGGTAGAAACAGAATCTGTCACTGTTCGGCGGGAATTTAAAACAAGCTGTGGAACTGGAAGAAACAAAATTTCCTGTCACTGTTCAGGGGAGATCAGAACAAGCTGTGGAACTGGTAGAAACAGAATCTGTCACTGTTCGGCGGGAATTTAAAACAAGCTGTGGAACTGGAAGAAACAAAATTTCCTGTCACTGTTCAGGGGAGATCAGAACAAGCTGTGGAACTGGTAGAAACAGAATCTGTCACTGTTCGGCGGGAATTTAAAACAAGCTGTGGAACTGGAAGAAACAAAATTTCCTGTCACTGTTCAGGGGAGATCAGAACAAGCTGTGGAACTGGTAGAAACAGAATCTGTCACTGTTCGGCGGGAATCTAAAACAAGCTGTGGAACTGGAAGAAACAAAATTTCCTGTCACTGTTCAGGGGAGATCAGAACAAGCTGTGGAACTGGCAGAAACAAAATCTCCTGTTACTGTTAAGGGGAGTTTAGAACAAGGTATTGAACTGGATGAAATTGAATCTCCTGTATGATTGTAAATTCTAAAACTACTTCGCTGCACCGCTTTCTTAACAAGTAAATTCGAGATTACCTGTAGAAAAAAAGCGGTGCAGCGGAAATTAGAAAACAGGGTACGGAACTGGCAGAAACAGAATATCCAAGTTATTGTTCAGCGGGAGTTTCAAAACAAGCTGCGGAACTGGCAGAAACGAAATCTCCTGTCACTGTCCAGGGGAGATCAGAACAAGCTGTGAAACTGGTAGAAAAGAATCTGTCACTGTTCGGCGGGAATTGAAAACAAGCTGTGGAACTGGCAGAAACAAAATTTCCTGTCACTGTTCAGGGGAGATCAGAACAAACTGCGGAACTGGTAGAAACAGAATCTGTAAACGTTCAGCGGAAGTTCGGAACAATTTGTGGAACTGGATAAAAACAAAATCTGCTGTCACTGTTCAGGGGTGACCAGAACCAGCTGTGAAACTGGCAGAAACAGAATCCCCTGTCACTGTTCAGCTGGAGTTCAGAACAAGCTGTGGAACTGGCTGAAATAAATCTCCTTTCACTGTTCATGGGAGTTCAGAACAAGCTATGGAATTAGCAGAAATATAATCTCCTGTCACTGTTCAGATGGGAGTTCAGAACAAGAATGGAAGTACAGAAACAAAATCTCATGTCATTGTTCAGGGTAGTTGAGAACAGGCTACGGAACTGGCAGAAACAAAATCTCATGTCACTGTTCTGGGGAGTTCAGAACAAGCTATGGAACCGGCAGGAACAAAATCTCCTGTCACTGTTCAGGGGAGATCAGAACTAGCTGTAGAAGTGGCAGAAACCGAATGTCCTATCACTCTTTAGGGGAGTTCAGAACAAGCGTTGGAACTGTCAGAAACATGATCTCCTGTAACTGTTTAGGGGAGATCAGTACAAGCTGTGGAAGTGGCAGAAACAAAATCTCCTGTCACTATTCAGGGGAGTTCAGAACAAGCTGTGGAATTAGCAGAAATATTATCTCCTGTCACTGTTCAGAACAAGCTGTGAAATTGACTGAAACAAAATCTCCTGTCACTATTCAGGGGAGTTCAGAACAAGCTGTGGAATTAGCAGAAATATTATCTCCTGTCACTGTTCAGGGGTGTTTAGAATAAGAATGGAAGTGGCAGAAACAAAATATCATGTCACTGTTCAGGGTAGTTCAGAACAGGCTACGGAACTGTCAGGAACAAAATTTC
Organism: Macrothele yani; assembly: GCA_039090855.1. Taxonomy (NCBI): domain Eukaryota; kingdom Metazoa; phylum Arthropoda; class Arachnida; order Araneae; family Macrothelidae; genus Macrothele; species Macrothele yani. The sequence goes on along the minus strand of CM077032.1, from coordinate 72,723,643 downwards.
CTCTCACTGTTTAGGGGAGATCAGTACAAGCTGTGGAAGTGGCAGAAACCGAATATCCTATCACTCTTTAGGGGAGTTCAGAACAAGTTATGGAAGTGGCAGGAACAGAATCTCCTGTCACTGTTCAGAACAAGCTGTGGAATTGACTGAAACAAAGTCTCCTGTCACTATTCAGGGGAGTTCAGAATAAGCTATGGAACTGTTAGAAACAAAACATGCCACGTCTTACTGCTCCGGTTCTGATGTTCTTCTAACTGAACTACGGCGGCAGACTTATCTCTGCTCACTGTCAAATTGACTTATGCGTTACCTCAGTAGTACGTCACATCATTTAAAAGTTAATCCAATACTTAAATCAGTGTAATAATTCATGGATTCCATGAATATATGTGTAGCTCTAATTTCAATAAAGTGAAGAGATTTCGTGTCTTGTGTTGAAATGCTTCAAAATAACCCTTTTCTATCTGAGGGGACGAGAATACGGATAAAGCAGCATGCGCTGCTCAGCTGCCTCTATTTCTTTGTCTGCCGCAGCCGAATCGCACAAAGGGAGTTCTAACGATAGAGTTTTATCAGTGGACTGTAGCACATGAGAACAAGAGAAAAGAGATCTTAAACCTAGCAGCCCACCAAACGCAATGAAGCGCATCAGAAAATCTCTCCTCTATTCCTGAAGATTTTTTTAGAATACAAAACATGGCCATAATTTTCGTAAATATGTACTTTTCTTGACTAAGAGAATACCTACATGTTACATTAAGGTACTGGATAGCGTAAACCATCAATGATACAGACTACGTAGTATTGTAGTGCTGATGCTGTTTACGTATTACGGGTGGATTGTGTTCTCTGATTCACAGAAAATTGGCCATGAGGAATAGACGAGGTAGAAAGTTGGCCACAAAGAAACAGTGCGGCGAAGAATCGGCTTCACGAAATAAAAATTGGCTAAAAGGAATAAATGAGAAAGAAACTTAGCACAAGGATTAAATGAGACCGAAAATTGGCCACAAGAAATTATAAAGTAGACAATTGCCGTAAGGAATAAATGAGAATACTGCGAAGGGGATACAGTGTCGACTGTTGTCCACTGACACTCTTCCTTCTGCAATGCATAAACAGACTAAAGAGCGAAGTCGTGAGCAATGGAAATGTACACTGAGCATCGCAATGCATATTCGGAACCGATGCTCAGCGTTAAGTGTTAAGTGCTTTAGGAGCTTTTGTGATAAATTATCAATCACCTACTAGACGATCCGTATCAGTGCAGGTGTAGTATTTGTTAACCCACAGTTCAAAAAATATATCATTATAAATATGTATACATACACAGTGTGGCAAAGAATTTTTAAGACTGGGTCTGTAAAATGAAATAGAAACAAGAAATTGTAATTTGTTTTGGTTCGTTATTCAAAATAAGTCCCTCCGGCTTCAATACACTTGTTACAGCGATTTAATAATGATTCGAATGCCTGTTCCAGTTCACTTTGCGGAATTGCCTCCAAAGCACGCGTCGAAGCTGTTTGTTTGGTCGAAATATCATCAAAATAACACCCTTTTAACGTCATTTTAAGTTTTGGGAATAAAGAAATGTCGCAGGGTGCTAAATCAGGCGAATACGGTGGATGATTCTACACACAGACGTTATTTTTTGCCAAAAGTCTACGAACAAGAAGTGAGGTGTGAGTGGGTGCAATATCGTGCAACAAACACCAACTGTTTTCATCCCGATATTCTGGACGAATGCGACGAATTCTGCCCATCAAGTGCCTCAAAACATTTAAATAAAACTCGCCAGTAATTGTTTGTCCACTTGGAACAAATTCTTTGTGGATAATGCCCTTACTATCGAAGAATGTAATGAGCATTGTTTTGATTTTCGATAAAACTTTTCTTGTTTTTTTGGCTTGTGGCGAGTTTTTTGACTTCCATTCCGCACTTTGTCGCTTTGTTTTAGGATCATATTGAAAACACCATGTTTCATCACCAGTAACAATCGATTTTAAGAAGTTTGGATCATTTTCAGCGGCTGAAATGATGTCTCTGCAATATGCACTTCTCCTTGATTTTTGTTCATTGGTTAACGTGTGTGAAACAAATTTAGCACAGACTTTTGTTTTGCCCAAATCTTCATGCAGGATGGTTCGAATCGTTTCTTTGTTGATGTTTAAAGACTCTTCCATCATTCTTAGTGACGCACATTGATTGTTTGCCACGAAATCACGCCCTTTTTCAATAATTTCAGGTGTCCTAGATGAACTTGGTCTTCCGGTATGCTTATCATCTTCTAGCGTCTCTCTTCCGTCCAAAAAACGTTTGTGCCACAGGAAAACATTTGATCTACTTAAACAAAACTCACCGTAAACTTATTTCATCATTTGGTACGTTTCCGAGGCACTGTTACCAAGTTTTGCGTTAAATTTAATAACAGCCCTTTGTTCCATCTTAATAATTCAACATGAAAAAAATTTTACTTTTCTAATGAACGGCCGTTTCGCTTGAGTTACTTTAGCAACTACACAGTACTTTTGGCAGAAAACAAGCAGATGGTTAAGGTTTATAAAGCATTCGCGAGTACACTGGTGGCGTCACCGTAGGCTAAAATCTAGCGCCAGGCTTAAAAATTCTTTGGCGCACTGTGTATGTTTATTTCCACGAGGACTTTCTTTGCTCGGACCCTTTTGAGGCATAGCGCGCGAAATCAGTATGTTTTAAGGATGTTCCTGTCAGATACACGTGATTAGACGAATTACAATCGCATTAAAACATAAGTATCTGAAGTGTATTGTACCTGATTTGTGTGACAATGGGGTTATCTCAAGAGTGCGTTAATGAGAGAAAGGCAAACTTAGTGGTGTGTGCAGGTAACCACATCAGGTGAGGAGTAAATCCGATGAAGTGTCAGTGGAAATTTTCTGAAGTTTTTAAGAGAGAAGAGCACTTTAGAAGTGAAAGAGAGAAAGGCAGGACCTTGGTTTTTCAGAAAGAGGTCGGGTCGCAAAAATTGGAGAGAACGAGACGTTTTCGGAGAGTGCGGTGAAGACTGCGTCGCGTAGTAGTGGCCTCGGTGTACGAAAAGCGGAAGTTCGGGTCTAAGGCCATATAACACTGAGGGAGATAAACTAAATCGGGACAAAAGGAACTGCTCAGAGTGGTGTCTTTGCAAAAGACAAAAGGCACTGCTCAGAGTGTTCACTTTGCAAAAGACGATAGGGACTGCTCAGAGTGATGCCCTTGAGAAAGGCAAATAGCACTTCTCAGAGTAGTCACTTTGCAAAAGACGAAAGGGACTGCTCAGAGTGTTCACTTCGCAAAAGGCGAAAGGGAGAGTGGTGCCTTTGTGAAAGGCAAATGGCACTGCTGCGAGTGGTCACTTTCTAAAAGACAAAATGGACTGCTCAGAGCGGTTCCAAGACAAAAGGCACTGCTCAGAGTGGTCACTTTGCAAAAGGCGAAAGGGAGAGTGGTGCCTTTGTGAAAGGCAAATGGCACTACTCCGAGTGGTCACTTTCTTAAAGACAAAATGGACTGCTCAGAGAGGTTCCAATACAAAGGCACTACTCAGAGTGATCACTTTGCAAAAGACGAAAGGGACTGTTTACAATGGTCCCTTTCCAAAAGACAAAAGGGACTGCTCAGAGTGGTACCTTAGCAAAAGACAAAAGCTCAGAGTGGTCCCTTAGCAAAAGACAAAAGCTCAGAGTGGTCCCTTTGCAAAAGACAACAATGACTGCTCATAGTGGTCCCTTTGTAAAAGATTTTTCATAGAGAGGTCGCGTCGCGAAAATTGGAGAGAACCAGATGTTTTCGCTGAGGATTGCGTCGCTTCGCAGTGTGCTCGGTGTACAAAAAATGGAAGTTCGGGTAGCATAGACGGAGATCAACTCAATGAAGACAAAAGTGACTGCTCAGAGTGGTACCTTTTCGAAATACAAAAAGGACTGCTCAGAGTGGTCCCTTTGCAAAAGACAAAAGCTCAGAGTGGTCCCTTCGCAAAAGACAAAGGACGTAGTCAGATGGGTCCCTTTGCAAAAGACAAAAGGGTCTACTCAGAGTGGTTCTTTTGCAAAAGACAAAGGGTGTAGTCAGAGTCGTTCCTTTGCGAAAGACAAAGGGGACTGCTTGGGACTACTCTGGTGGCAGGGGCGTGATGGGCTGGGAAGGAATAGTCACGGACAGGCGCATCGACTTGTAAATCTTTCCAAGTCGTTCCGTTACGCCCTGAAATAGAGAAACGATTCCTGATCCCATATGTCAGGGCATTCAGGAAAGGTATCTGTCTAGATTTCAGTCCTATGCATGACAATGCAGAACCCTATCAAGCACATTTGGTCGATAATTATTTCGGAGAGAAAGGTATTCGCCAAATGGAGTTCCCACGAAAATCCCCTAACCTCAATAATTCACTTTGGGCATGAATGGTATGCTTTAAGAAGACGCATTGGAGCACACCAATTCCTTTCCAGAACTCAGAACAGCTTTTATTATAGAGTGGATGTTAATTATTCACCAGTACTCTCATAAGCAGTTTCAGGAGTCGTTTATTGAGTTGCATGGCTGTCAAGGGGGATTATACTTCATTTTAAAATACCACATGTCTAATGCAAAAGACTAATCTTAATATTCAGTTGACTGCTCTTTCACGTAAATAAAAGATTATATATTAACTTATTCTTTCATATAAATTATAAGATTATATATTAACGGTGACGGATCACTTTGTCTGTGTTCATTTCGTCCAAGTTCACTTGGTTAACTTCATTTCGTCCACGTTCACTTGGTTCACTTCATTTCGTCCACGTTCACTTGGTTCACTTTATTTCGTCCACGTTTATTAGGTCCAGTTCATTTCGTCCACGTTTACTCTGCCCAGTTCATTTCGTCCATGTTCACTTGGTTCAGTTCATTTCGTCCACGTTCACTTGGCGCAGTTCAATTCGTCCACGTTTACTTGGTCCAGTTCATTTCGTCCATGTTTACTTGGTCCAGCTCATTTTGTCTATGTTCACTTGGTTCATTTCATTTCGTCCACGTTTACTTGGTCCAGTTCAATTCTTCCATTTTTTCTTGGTCCAGTTCATTTCGATTACGTTCACTTCGTTCAGTTCATTCCGTCTACGTTCATTTGGTTCAGTTCATTTCGCCCACGTTCACTTAGTTCATTTCATCTCGTCCACGTTCACTTGGTCCAGCTCATTTCGTCCATGTTTACTTGGTTCAGCTCATTTTGTCTATGTTCACTTGGTTCATTTCATTTCGTCCACGTTTACTTGGTCCAGTTCAATTCTTCCATTTTTTCTTGGTCCAGTTCATTTCGATTACGTTCACTTAGTTCAGTTCATTCCGTCTACGTTCATTTGGTTCAGTTCATTTCGCCCACGTTCACTTAGTTCATTTCATCTCGTCCACGTTCACTTGGTTCAGTTCATTTCGTCCACGTTCACTTCGTTCAGTTCAATTCGACCACGTTTACTTGGTCCAGTTCATTTCGTCCATGTTTACTTGGTCCAGCTCATTTTGTCTATGTTCACTTGGTTCATTTCATTTCGTCCACGTTTACTTGGTTCAGTTCAATTCGTCCATTTTTTCTTGGTCCAGTTCATTTCGATTACGTTCACTTCGTTCAGTTCATTCCGTCTACGTTCATTTGGTTCAGTTCATTTCGCCCACGTTCACTTGGTTCATTTCATCTCGTCCACGTTCACTTGGTCCAGCTCATTTCGTCCATGTTTACTTGGTTCAGCTCATTTTGTCTATGTTCACTTGGTTCATTTCATCTCGTCCACGTTCACTTGGATCAGTTCATTTCGTCCACGTTCACTTGGTTCAGTTCATTTCGCTCACGTTTACTTGGTTCGATTAATTTCGTCTACGTTCACTTGGTTTAGCTCATTTCGTCCACGTTCACTTGGTTCAGTTCATTTCGTCCACGTTCACTTGCTTCAGATAATTTCGCCAACGTTTACTTGGTTTAGTTCATTTCGTCCACGTTCACTTGGTTTAGCTCATTTCGTCCACGTTCACTTGGTTCAGTTCATTTCGTCCACATTTACTTGGTCCAGTTCATTTCATCCACGTTCACTTGGTTCTGTTTATTTCGTCCACGTTCACTTGGTTCTGCTCATTTCGTCCACGTTTACTTGGTTCAGTTCATTTAGTCCACGTTCACTTGGTTCAGTTCATTTCGTCCACAATCACTTGGTTCAGTTCATTTCGTCCACGTTAACTTGGTTCAGTTCAGTTTCTCCACGTTCACTTGGTTCAGTTCAGTTTCTCCACGTTCACTTGGTTCAGTTCATTTCGTCCGCGTTCACTTGGTTCAGTTCATTTCGCCCACCTTTACTTGGTTCAGTTCATTTCGTCCACGTTCACTTGGTTCAGTTCATTTCGTCCACGTTCACTTGGTTCAGTTCATTTCTTCCACGTTCACTTGGTTCAGTTCATTTCGTCCACGTTCACTTGGTTCAGTTCATTTCGTCCACGTTCACTTGGTTCAGTTCATTTCGTCCACGTTCACTTGGTTGAGTTCATTTTGTCCACGTTTACTTGGTCTAGTTCATTTCGACCATGTTCACTTGGTTCAGTTGATTTCGCCCCAGTTAATTTCGTCCACGTTCTCTTGGTTCAGTTCAATTTGTCCCCTTTTTCTTGGTTAAGTTCATTTCGTCCACGTTCACTTCGTTTAGTTCATTCCGCCCACTTTCACTTCGCTCAGTTCATTCCGCCCACGTTCACTTGGTTCAGTTCATTTCGCTCACGTTCAGTTGGTTCAGTTCATTTCGTCCACGTTTACTGGGTCTAGTTCATTTCTTCTACGTTCACTTGGTTCAGTTCATTTCGTCCACGTTCTCTTGGTTCAGTTCATTTCGTTTACGTTCACTTGGTTGAGTTCATTTTGTCCCCGTTCACTTGGTTGAGTTCATTTTGGCCACGTTGACTTGGTTCAGTTGAATTCGTCCACTTTTTCTTGGTTCAGTTCATTTCGTCCATCTTCACTTCGTTCAGTTCATTCCGTCCTCGTTCACTTGGTTCAGTTCATTTCGCCCACGTTTACTTGGTTCCGTTCATTTCGTTCACGTTCACTTCGTTCAGTTCATTTCGTCAACGTTCACTTGGTTCAGTTCATTTCGTCCACGTTCACTTGGTTCAGTTCATTTCGTCCACGTTCACTTTGTTCAGTTTATTTTGCCCATGTTTACTTGGTCCCGTTCATTTCGTCCACGTTTACATGGTCCAGTTCATTTCACCCATGTTCACTTGGTTCAGTTCATTTCGTCCAAGTTCACTTGGTTCAGTTCATTTTGTCTAAGTTCACTTGGTTCAGTTCAATTCGTCCACTTTTTCTTGGTTCAGTTCATTTCGTCAATCTTCACTTCGTTCAGTTCATTCCGTCCACGTTCACTTGGTTCAGTTCATTTTGCCCACGTTCACTTAGTTCCGTTCATTTCGTCCACGTTATCTTGGTTCATTTCATTTCGTCCACGTTCACTTGGTTCAGTTCATTTCGTCCACGTTTACTGGGTCTAGTTCATTTCTTCCACGTTCACTTGGTTGAGTTCATTTCGTCCACGTTCACTTGGTTGAGTTCATTTCGTCCACGTTCACTTGATTGAGTTCATTTTGTCCACGTTTACTTGGTCCAGTTCATTTCTACCATGTTCACTTGGTTCAGTTGATTTCGCCCCAGTTAATTTCGTCCACGTTCTCTTGGTTCAGTTCAATTCGTCCCCTTTTTCTTGGTTAAGTTCATTTCGTCCACGTTCACTTCGTTTAGTTCATTCCGCTCACTTTCACTTCGTTCAGTTCATTCCGCCCACGTTCACTTGGTTCAGTTCATTTCGCTCACCTTCAGTTGGTTCAGTTCATTTCGTCCACGTTCACTTGGTTCAGTTCATTTCGTCCACATTCACTTGGTTCAGTTCATTTCGTCCACGTTTACTGGGTCTAGTTCATTTCTTCTACGTTCACTTGGTTCAGTTCATTTCGTCCACGTTCTCTTGGTTCAGTTCATTTCGTTTACGTTCACTTGGTTGAGTTCATTTTGTCCCGTTCACTTGGTTGAGTTCATTTTGGACACGTTGACTTGGTTCAGTTGAATTCGTCCACTTTTTCTTGGTTCAGTTCATTTCGTCCATCTTCACTTTGTTCAGTTCATTCCGTCCACGTTCACTTGGTTCCGTTCATTTCGTCCACGTTCACTTCGTTCAGTTCATTTCGTCAACGTTCACTTGGTTCAGTTCATTTCGTCCACGTTCACTTGGTTCAGTTCATTTCGTCCACGTTCACTTTGTTCAGTTTATTTCGTCCACATTTACTTTGTTCAATTCATTTCGTCCACGTTCACTTAGTTCAGTTCATTTCGTCCACGTTCACTTAGTTCAGATCATTTCGTCCACGTTCACTTGGTTTAGTTCATTCCGTCCACGTTCACTTGGTTCAGTTCATTTCGCCCATGTTTACTTGGTCCAGTTGATTTCGTCCACGTTTACATGGTCTAGTTCATTTCACCCATGTTCACTTGGTTCAGTTCATTTCGTCCAAGTTCACTTGGTTCAGTTCATTTTGTCCAAGTTCACTTGGTTCAGTTCAATTCGTCCACTTTTTCTTGGTTCAGTTCAATTCGTCCACTTTTTCTTGGTTCAGTTCATTTCGTTAATCTTCACTTCGTTCAGTTCATTTCGTCCACGTTCACGTGGTTCAGTTCATTTTGCCCACGTTCACTTAGTTCCGTTCATTTTGTCCACGTTATCTTGGTTCAGTTCATTTCGTCCACGTTCACTTGGTTCAGTTCATTTCGTCCACGTTCACTTGGTTCAGTTCATTTCACCCACGTTTACTTGGTTCAGTTCAATTCGTCCCCTTTTTCTTGGTTTAGTTCATTTCGTCCACGTTCACTTCGTTCAGTTCATTTTGCCTACTTTCACTTCTTTCAGTTCATTCCGCCCACGTTCACTTGGTTCAGTTCATTTCGCCCACGTTCACTTGGTTCAGTTCATTTTGTCCACGTTCACTTGGTTCAGTTCATTTCGTCCACGTTCACTTAGTTCAGTTCATTTCGTCCACGTTTACATGGTTCAATTCATTTCGTCCAAGTTTACTTGGTTCAGTTTATTTCGTTCACGTTCACTTGGTTCAGTTCCTTTCGTCCACGTTCACTTGGTTCAGTTCATTTCGTCCGTGTTCACTTGGTTCAGTTCATTTTGTCCACGGTCACTTGGTTCAGTTGAATTCGTCCACTTTTTCTTGGTTCAGTTCATTTCGTCCATCTTCACTTCGTTCAGTTCATTCCGTCCACGTTCACTTGGTTCAGTTCATTTCGCCCACGTTTACTTTGTTTCGTTCATTTCATCCACGTTTACTTGGTTCAGTTCATTTCGTCTACGTTCACGGGATTCAGTTCATTTCGTCCACGTTCACTTGGTTCAGTTCATTTCGTCCACGTTCACTTTGTTCAGTTTATTTCTCCCACATTTACTTGGTTCAGTTCATTTCGTCCAGGTTCACTTGGTTCAGTTCATTTCGTCCACGTTCACTTGGTTTAGTTCATTTCGTCCACGTTCACTTGGTTCAGTTCATTTCTTCCACGTTCACTTGGTTCTGTTCATTTCGCCCATGTTTACTTGGTCCAGTTCATTTCGTCCAGGTTTCCTTGGTCCAGTTCATTCCGTCCACGTTTACTCGGCCCAGTTCATTTCGTCCATGTTCACTTGGTTCAGTTCATTTCGTCTACGTTTACTTCGTTCTGTTCATTTCGTCTACGTTCACTTGGTTCAGTTCATTTCGACCACGTTCACTTGGTTCAGTTCATTTTGCCCACGTTCACTTAGTTCCGCTCATTTCGTCCACGTTCACTTGGTTCAGTTCATTTGATCCACGTATACTTGCTCCAGTTCATTTCGTCCATGTTCACGTGGTTCAGTTCATTTTGTCCCAGTTCATTTCGTCCATGTTCACTTGGTTCAGTTCAATTCGTCCACTTTTTCTTGGTTCATTTCATTTCGTCCCCGTTCACATCGTCGAGTTCATTCCGTCCACGTTCACTTGGTTCAGTTAATTTCGCCCACGTTCACTTGGTTCCGTCTATTTCGTCCACGTTCACTTCGTTCAGTTCATTTCGTCTATGTTCACTTGGTTCAGTTCAATTCGTTTACGTTCTCTTGGTTCAGTTCATTTCGTCCACGTTCACTTCGTCGAGTTCATTCCGCCCACGTTCACTTGATTCAGTTCATTTCGCCCACGTTCACTTGGTTCCGTTCATTTCGTCCACGTTCACTTCGTTCAGTTCATTTCGTCTATGTTCACTTGGTTCAGTTCATTTCTTCCACGTTCACTTGGTTCAGTTCATTTCGCCCATGTTTACTTGGTCCAGTTCATTTCGTCCAGGTTTCCTTGGTCCAGTTCATTTCGTCCATGTTCACTTGGTTCAGTTCATTTCGTCTACGTTTACTTCGTTCAGTTCATTTCGTCTACGTTCACTTGGTTCAGTTCATTTCGACCACGTTCACTTGGTTCAGTTCATTTTGCCCACGTTCACTTAGTTCCGTTCATTTCGTCCACGTTCACTTGGTTCAGTTCATTTGATCCACGTATACTTGCTCCAGTTCATTTCGTCCATGTTCACTTGGTTCAGTTCATTTTGTCCCAGTTCATTTTGTCCATGTTCACTTGGTTCAGTTCAATTCGTCCACTTTTTCTTGGTTCATTTCATTTCGTCACCGTTCACATCGTCGAGTTCGTTCCGTCCACGTTCACTTGGTTCAGTTGATTTCGCCCACGTTCACTTGGTTCCGTCCATTTCGTCCACGTTCACTTCGTTCAGTTCATTTCGTCTATGTTCACTTGGTTCAGTTCAATTCGTTTACGTTCTCTTGGTTCAGTTCATTTCGTCCACGTTCACTTCGTAGAGTTCATTCCGCCCACGTTCACTTGGTTCAGTTCATTTCGCCCACGTTCACTTGGTTCAGTTCATTTTGCCCACGTTCACTTAGTTCCGTTCATTTCGTCCACGTTCACTTGGTTCAGTTCATTTGATCCACGTATACTTGCTCCAGTTCATTTCGTCCATGTTCACTTGGTTCAGTTCATTTTGTCCCAGTTCATTTCGTCCATGTTCACTTGGTTCAGTTCAATTCGTCCACTTTTTCTTGGTTCATTTCATTTCGTCCCCGTTCACATCGTCGAGTTCATTCCGTCCACGTTCACTTGGTTCAGTTGATTTCGCCCACGTTCACTTGGTTCCGTCCATTTCGTCCACGTTCACTTCGTTCAGTTCATTTCGTCTATGTTCACTTGGTTCAGTTCATTTCGTCCACGTTCTCTTGGTTCAGTTCATTTCGTCTACGTTTACTTGGTCCAGTTGATTTCGTCCACTGTTCACTTTGTCCAATTATTTTAATGTTTTGTAATAGGTATTGTGTATTGTATTCATATTCAACGGTTCATAGCTTTGCAGTGTATTTAGTTTTTATTTTGATTATTATTGTTTATAATTTCTGCATTACTAGTTTTCATACGAATGAACTGTTATCCTCTCTACAAGTGTCATTGCTATTTAAAGTGAAAAAAAATTCATAAATGTATAATGGTGAAAAATTATTTAGATTGACAATTGCTGTGAATTTTCGGTGTGAGAGAAGGAAAATGGATACTTCTTAGATTAACGAGAAAGAGGGTCTAAAATTTTCCTTTTCAATCAAACACATTTATGGCCACTTGAATAAACTTTGATTAAGGTCATAGTGCTGGACACCATACCATACAATGGAGCTAAAGAGCTCTTCAAAGTTCAGTTCCTCGTTTTATTTTAAATAACAATCTCGTTATATTTTAATCCCGGAACTGAAACAGGAAACACAAATCGCATGTAAGCAATGTCTGCTGACATTTTTTTCGGTCTAGTAACAAAAATTCCATCAAAACAGAAACTTTCTAATGAATTCTATCCATTCTCAGGACGAAATGAAAGTGGGCAAAATGATCATTGGTCTAACTGAGCATGCTTCCTCAATTATCAAGGAAGTGGATATTTTTTTCGAAATACTGTCCATTGCATCGAATACAGGTGTCCCATAGTTCCTCACACTTTTTGAAAATGCTCCCCTAAATTATCAATGAAGTCGTCATCTTTTTCGAAATACTGTCCATTGCATCGAATACAGGTGTCCCATAGTTCCTCACACTTTTTGAAAATGCTCCCCTAAATTATCAATGAAGTCGTCATTTTTTCGAAATACTGTCCATTGCATCGAATACAGGTGTACTAAAGATCCACACACCCTTTGAAAATGCTCCCTTTAATTATAAAGGAAGTGGTCATCTTTTTCGAAACACTGTCCATAGTATCGAATGCAGGTGTTCCAACGTTCCTCCCACTTTTTAAAAATGCTCCCCTTAATTACCAAGGAAGTGGTAATCTTTTTTAAAATACTGTCCATTGCATCGAATACAGGTGTCCCAACGATCCACACCCTTTTTAAAAATGCTCCCCTTAATTATCAAGGAAGTGGTCATCTTTTTTGAAATACTGTCCATTGCATCGAATACAGGTGTCCCAACGTTCCTCCCACTTTTTGAAAATGATCCCCTTAATTATCAAGGAAGTCGTCATCTTTTTGAAATACTGTCCACTGTATCGAATACAGGTGTCCCAAAGTTTTTCACAGTTATTGAGAATGCTGCCTTTAATTATCAAGGAAGTGGTCATCTTTTTCGAAATACTGTCCATTGCATCGAATACAGGTGTCCCAACGTTCCTCCCACTTTTTGAAAATGCTCCCCTTTTTATCAAGGAAGTGGTCATCTTTTTCGAAATACTGTCCATTGCATCGAATACAGGTGTCCCAACGATCCTCACCCTTTTTAAAAATGCTCGCCTTAATTATCAAGGAAGTGGTCATCTTTTTTGAAATACTGTCCATTGCATCGAATACAGGTGTCCCAACGTTCCTCGAACTTTTTGAAAATGCTTTCCTTAATTATCAAGGAAGTTATCTTTTTTGAAATACTGTCCATTGCATCGAATGCAGGTGTCCCAACGTTCCTCCCACTTTTTGAAAATGATCCCCTTAATTATCAAGGAAGTGGTCATCTTTTTCGAAATACTGTCCATTGCATCGAATACAGGTGTCCCAACGATCCTCACCCTTTTTAAAAATGCTCCCTTTAGTTATCAAGGAAGTGGTCATCTTTTTTGAAATACTGTCCATTGCATCGAATACAGGTGTCCCAACGTTCCTCGGACTTTTTGAAAATGCTTTCCTTAATTATCAAGGAAGTTGTTATCTTTTTTGAAATACTGTCCATTGCATTGAATACAGGTGTCCCAACGATCCTCGCCCTTTTTAAAAATGCTCCCCTTCATTATCAAGAAAGTGGTCATCTTTTTCGAAGTACTGTCCATTGCATCGAATACAGGTGTCCCAACGATCCACACCCTTTTTAAAAATGCTCCCCTTAATTATCAAGGAAGTGGTCATCCTTTTTGAAATACTGTCCATTGCATCGGATACAGGTGTCCCAACGTTCCTCGGAATTTTTGAAAATGCTTTCCTTAATTATCAAGGAAGTTATCTTTTTTGAAATACTGTCCATTGCATCGAATACAGGTGTCCCAACGTTCCTCCCACTTTTTGAAAATGATCCCCTTAATTATCAAGGAAGTCGTCATCTTTTTTGAAATACTGTCCACTGTATCGAATACAGGTGTCCCAAAGTTTTTCACACTTATTGAAAATGCTGCCTTTAATTATCAAGGAAGTGGTCATCTTTTTCGAAATACTGTCCATTGCATCGAATACAGGTGTCCCAACGTTCCTCCCACTTTTGAAAATGCTCCCCTTTTTTATCAAGGAAGTGGTCATCTTTTTCGAAATACTGTCCATTGCATCGAATACAGGTGTCCCAACGATCCTCACCCTTTTTAAAAATGCTCGCCTTAATTATCAAGGAAGTGGTCATCTTTTTTGAAATACTGTCCATTGCATCGAATACAAGTGTCCCAACGTTCCTCGGACTTTTTGAAAATGCTTTCCTTAATTATCAAGGAAGTTATCTTTTTTGAAATACTGTCCATTGCATCGAATACCAGTGTCCCAACGATCCTCACCCTTTTTAAAAATGCTCCCCTTAATTATCAAGGAAGTGGTCATCCTTTTTGAAATACTGTCCATTGCATCGGATACAGGTGTCCCAACGTTCCTCGGACTTTTTGAAAATGCTTTCCTTAATTATCAAGGAAGTTATCTTTTTTGAAATACTGTCCATTGCATCGAATACAGGTGTCCCAACGTTCCTCCCACTTTTTGAAAATGATCCCCTTAATTATCAAGGAAGTCGTCATCTTTTTTGAAATACTGTCCACTGTATCGAATACAGGTGTCCCAAAGTTTTTCACACTTATTGAAAATGCTGCCTTTAATTATCAAGGAAGTGGTCATCTTTTTCGAAATACTGTCCATTGCATCGAATACAGGTGTCCCAACGTTCCTCCCACTTTTTGAAAATGCTCCCTTTTTTATCAAGGAAGTGGTCATCTTTTTCGAAATACTGTCCATTGCATCGAATACAGGTGTCCCAACGATCCTCACCCTTTTTAAAAATGCTCGCCTTAATTATCAAGGAAGTGGTCATCTTTTTTGAAATACTGTCCATTGCATCGAATACAGGTGTCCCAACGTTCCTCGGACTTTTTGAAAATGCTTTCCTTAATTATCAAGGAAGTTATCTTTTTTGAAATACTGTCCATTGCATCGAATGCAGGTGTCCCAACGTTCCTCCCACTTTTTGAAAATGATCCCCTTAATTATCAAGGAAGTGGTCATCTTTTTCGAAATACTGTCCATTGCATCGAATACAGGTGTCCCAACGATCCTCACCCTTTTTAAAAATGCTCCCCTTAGTTATCAAGGAAGTGGTCATCTTTTTTGAAATACTGTCCATTGGATCGAATACAGGTGTCCCAACGTTCCTCGGACTTTTTGAAAATGCTTTCCTTAATTATCAAGGAAGTTGTTATCTTTTTTGAAATACTGTCCATTGCATTGAATACAGGTGTCTCAACGATCCTCGCCCTTTTTAAAAATGCTCCCCTTCATTATCAAGAAAGTGGTCATCTTTTTCGAAGTACTGTCCATTGCATCGAATACAGGTGTCCCAACGATCCACACCCTTTTTAAAAATGCTCCCCTTAATTATCAAGGAAGTGGTCATCTTTTTTGAAATACTGTCCATTGCATCGAATACAAGTGTCCCAACGTTCCTCGGACTTTTTGAAAATGCTTTCCTTAATTATCAAGGAAGTTATCTTTTTTGAAATACTGTCCATTGCATCGAATACAAGCGTCCCAACGATCCTCACCCTTTTTAAAAATGCTCCCCTTAATTATCAAGGAAGTGGTCATCCTTTTTGAAATACTGTCCATTGCATCGGATACAGGTGTCCCAACGTTCCTCGGACTTTTTGAAAATGCTTTCCTTAATTATCAAGGAAGTTATCTTTTTTGAAATACTGTCCATTGCATCGAATACAGGTGTCCCAACGTTCCTCCCACTTTTTGAAAATGATCCCCTTAATTATCAAGGAAGTCGTCATCTTTTTTGAAATACTGTCCACTGTATCGAATACAGGTGTCCCAAAGTTTTTCACACTTATTGAAAATGCTGCCTTTAATTATCAAGGAAGTGGTCATCTTTTTCGAAATACTGTCCATTGCATCGAATACAGGTATCCCAACGTTCCTCCCACTTTTTGAAAATGCTCCCCTTTTTTATCAAGGAAGTGGTCATCTTTTTCGAAATACTGTCCATTGCATCGAATACAGGTGTCCCAACGATCCTCACCCTTTTTAAAAATGCTCGCCTTAATTATCAAGGAAGTGGTCATCTTTTTTGAAATACTGTCCATTGCATTGAATACAGGTGTCCCAACGTTCCTCGGACTTTTTGAAAATGCTTTCCTTAATTATCAAGGAAGTTATCTTTTTGAAATACTGTCCATTGCATCGAATACAGGTGTCCCAACGTTCCTCCAACTTTTTGGAAATGATCCCCTTAATTATCAAGGAAGTCGTCATCTTTTTTGAAATACTGTCCACTGTATCGAATACAGGTGTCCCAAAGTTTTTCACACTTATTGAAAATGCTGCCTTTAATTATCAAGGAAGTGGTCATCTTTTTCGAAATACTGTCCATTGCATCGAATACAGGTGTCCCAACGTTCCTCCCACTTTTTGAAAATGCTCCCCTTTTTTATCAAGGAAGTGGTCATCTTTTTCGAAATACTGTCCATTGCATCGAATACAGGTGTCCCAACGATCCTCACCCTTTTTAAAAATGCTCGCCTTAATTATCAAGGAAGTGGTCATCTTTTTTGAAATACTGTCCATTGCATCGAATACAGGTGTCCCAACGTTCCTCGGACTTTTTGAAAATGCTTTCCTTAATTATCAAGGAAGTTATCTTTTTTGATATACTGTCCATTGCATCGAATGCAGGTGTCCCAACGTTCCTCCCACTTTTTGAAAATGCTCCCCTTAAATATCAAGGAAGTGGTCATCTTTTTCAAAATACTGTCCATTGCATCGAATACAGGTGTCCCAACGATCCTCACCTTTTTTAAAAATGCTCGCCTTAATTATCAAGGAAGTGGTCATCTTTTTTGAAATACTGTCCATTGCATCGAATACAGGTGTCCCAACGTTCCTCGGACTTTTTGAAAATGCTTTCCTTAATTATCAAGGAAGTTGTTATCTTTTTTGAAATACTGTCCATTGCATCGAATGCAGGTGTCCCAACGTTCCTCCCACTTTTTGAAAATGATCCCCTTAATTATCAAGGAAGTGGTCATCTTTTTCGAAATACTGTCCATTGCATCGAATACAGGTGTCCCAACGATCCTCACCCTTTTTAAAAATGCTCCCCTTAGTTATCAAGGAAGTGGTCATCTTTTTTGAAATACTGTCCATTGGATCGAATACAGGTGTCCCAACGTTCCTCGGACTTTTTGAAAATGCTTTCCTTAATTATCAAGGAAGTTGTTATCTTTTTTGAAATACTGTCCATTGCATTGAATACAGGTGTCTCAACGATCCTCGCCCTTTTTAAAAATGCTCCCCTTCATTATCAAGAAAGTGGTCATCTTTTTCGAAGTACTGTCCATTGCATCGAATACAGGTGTCCCAACGATCCACACCCTTTTTAAAAATGCTCCCCTTAATTATCAAGGAAGTGGTCATCTTTTTTGAAATACTGTCCATTGCATCGAATACAAGTGTCCCAACGTTCCTCGGACTTTTTGAAAATGCTTTCCTTAATTATCAAGGAAGTGGTCATCTTTTTTGAAATACTGTCCATTGCATCGAATACAAGCGTCCCAACGATCCTCACCCTTTTTAAAAATGCTCCCCTTAATTATCAAGGAAGTGGTCATCCTTTTTGAAATACTGTCCATTGCATCGGATACAGGTGTCCCAACGTTCCTCGGACTTTTTGAAAATGCTTTCCTTAATTATCAAGGAAGTTATCTTTTTTGAAATACTGTCCATTGCATCGAATACAGGTGTCCCAACGTTCCTCCCACTTTTTGAAAATGATCCCCTTAATTATCAAGGAAGTCGTCATCTTTTTTGAAATACTGTCCACTGTATCGAATACAGGTGTCCCAAAGTTTTTCACACTTATTGAAAATGCTGCCTTTAATTATCAAGGAAGTGGTCATCTTTTTCGAAATACTGTCCATTGCATCGAATACAGGTATCCCAACGTTCCTCCCACTTTTTGAAAATGCTCCCCTTTTTTATCAAGGAAGTGGTCATCTTTTTCGAAATACTGTCCATTGCATCGAATACAGGTGTCCCAACGATCCTCACCCTTTTTAAAAATGCTCGCCTTAATTATCAAGGAAGTGGTCATCTTTTTTGAAATACTGTCCATTGCATTGAATACAGGTGTCCCAACGTTCCTCGGACTTTTTGAAAATGCTTTCCTTAATTATCAAGGAAGTTATCTTTTTTGAAATACTGTCCATTGCATCGAATACAGGTGTCCCAACGTTCCTCCAACTTTTTGGAAATGATCCCCTTAATTATCAAGGAAGTCGTCATCTTTTTGAAATACTGTCCACTGTATCGAATACAGGTGTCCCAAAGTTTTTCACACTTATTGAAAATGCTGCCTTTAATTATCAAGGAAGTGGTCATCTTTTTCGAAATACTGTCCATTGCATCGAATACAGGTGTCCCAACGTTCCTCCCACTTTTTGAAAATGCTCCCCTTTTTTATCAAGGAAGTGGTCATCTTTTTCGAAATACTGTCCATTGCATCGAATACAGGTGTCCCAACGATCCTCACCCTTTTTAAAAATGCTCGCCTTAATTATCAAGGAAGTGGTCATCTTTTTTGAAATACTGTCCATTGCATCGAATACAGGTGTCCCAACGTTCCTCGGACTTTTTGAAAATGCTTTCCTTAATTATCAAGGAAGTTATCTTTTTTGATATACTGTCCATTGCATCGAATGCAGGTGTCCCAACGTTCCTCCCACTTTTTGAAAATGCTCCCCTTAATTATCAAGGAAGTGGTCATCTTTTTCAAAATACTGTCCATTGCATCGAATACAGGTGTCCCAACGATCCTCACCCTTTTTAAAAATGCTCCCCATAATTATCAAGGAAGTGGTCATTTTTTTTGAAATACTGTCCATTGCATCGAATGCAGGTGTCCCAACGTTCCTCGGACTTTTTGAAAATGCTTTCCTTAATTATCAAGGAAGTCGTCATCTTTTTTGAAATACTGTCCACTGTATCGAATACAGGTGTCCCAAAGGTTTTCACACTTATTGAAAATGCTGCCTTTAATTATCAAGGAAGTGGTCATCTTTTTCGAAATACTGTCTATTGTATGGAATACAGGTGTCCCAACGTTCCTTCTACTTTTTGAAAATGATCCCCTTAATTATCAAGGAAGTCGTCATCTTTTTTGAAATACTGTCCACTGTATCGAATGCAGGTGTCCCAAAGTTTTTCACACTTATTGAAAATGCTGCCTTTCTGTCCATTTTATCGAATACAGGTGTCACAACTTTCCTCACACTTTTGGGGCCGCTGGTGGTCTTCTGGTCAGCGTTCGTGACTGCCGCGGAAAAGACCTCAGGTTCGATCCCAGGCAGGTACGAACGCTCGAACCCCTAAATATCCTCCGTGCGTCGTATGGGCACGTTAAGTCCTCGGACCCCGGGTACTGGCCCCCCGGTAATAAATAAGGGCATCTTCCACCCCGTTTCTACCTCGCTTCCGTGTCACTTTTCTGTCAGGCACTCTAGATCAAATCTCCTAGCTTCCTGTCTCTAAAACGTGTTGTCAGACATTCTTTTCCTGAAATCTTCTACATATGACCTGATCCTCCATCTTTTGAATGTCTTCCGGAATTCTTCTGAAATGCTGTTGGAGCATCCCTGCGCAGCTCGTATAAGTTGTTGATCAGTCTCAAATTGTCGTCCCCTTAAGAACTGTTTTAAAACGGGGAACAAACAGAAGTCACATGGTGACAAGTCTGGATCCTATGCAGGTTGTGGCGTCAAATTAATATTCGTTTTCTTCAAATAAGAAAAGACAGAACTGTCTATGTGGGGCCTTCGCACGTAAAAAGAAATCGGGAACCCAAGTTAAACAAACTCTTTTCATGCGCAAATCCTAGGTTAAAATTCCGTGAATTGATGATTTCGAAATGTAAACCATATGTTTGATATCTCTAATTGGTAGGTGTCTATCTTTCCGTGTAATAACATCTATTGTATTGATATTTTACTCTGTAACACTCGTTGAAGATCTTTCTCCATGCGCGATCAGATGCGCCGACTTAGGACCGTCCATAAAATCTTTATACCATCTATAAATTGCTGATTTTCCCCGACTTTCACCTTTATAAGCCTCTTGCATAAGACTGAAAATCTCTCCGACAGATTTCTTAAGTCGACAGCAAAACTTAATGGCGCATCTCTGTTCTTCTTTCATATGTATTTTTTCGAAAAATCACAGCGCGCAAACCCTTGGTAGGAGTTCACGAAACAACACTTATGAAACTACACATTACGGACGACGCATGCATGATAAACAGGTGTTGTTGGTTGCTATGGTTACTACAACAACTGCCGTTTCTTCGAAACTCGTGCCAAGGTCGAACGCAGTATTGCACATTTTTTATAAAAATATTCTCACCTACGTACTTCGCGTTAGGAACCAATTTATAAACTATCATTTTATTTTGGAAATCACTGTAATTAGAATGCCAGTTTTCAATTTTATTAACATGAGCATTGTAAGAGACACTTAAATCGTTTGAAATATATAAGAGAAAAGAAAAAGTACTTACTGCGTGTTCAAACTACCGCATTTTACCTGAAATTGGAAGAAAAAGTATTAGTTCCCACATCATCTCAGAAATGTAAGTAAAGTTTCGCCTTTAGAAAAGATACGTTTTCGGTGGGTTTGAAATCTGAGTTGTAAGCTCGTAGTAAATTATTACTAGTAAAGATTTATGGAATAAATATTTTGAACAACAATGTAGAACAGGGGAAGTCCCACAGGGTTAAAAACAATCAAGAGAAATCTTCACGCCTTTGTTATTTGAAATTTGTGTCTCCATTTTAAGTTGAAACACAAGCATTTCTGATTCAATTAATTTTACCATTGGTATGTATTTTAGCTTGAGTCTCTTTCATAAATCTATGTTGGGACATAATGCCAATATTCACTTTTTTAACATTCTTCACGTTTTTGAACTCCTTTTTGGATATGTTGGTGAAATTGTGATTATTTATTATTTAAATTTCTGATTGTTACTAAATTTGTATGCAAAATGTTGTCTTCATACGATTTCTTTAAAAGATCAAAAGTTCTAAAAAATTGTCAAACATATTATTTTAAGTAACACTTATCTGCCTCATTTGATGGTTCACTATAATTTTCAGTTCTTCTTGATGTCCTTTTGATGGTCCAGTATCATTTTCAGTCATGTCCTTTTGATGATCCAGTATCATTTTAAGTTCTTCATGTCGTGCTTTTGATGATCCAATATCATTTTAAGTTCTTCATGTCGTGCTTTTGATGATCCAATATCATTTTAAGTTCTTTTTCATGTTGTCCTTTTGATGATACAGTACCAGTTTAAGTTCGTCTTGATGTTCTTTTGATGATCCAGTATCGCTTGAAGTTCGTCTTGATTTGTTCTTTTGATGATCCAGTATCATTTTAAGTTCTTCTTGGTGTTGTTCTTTTGATGATCCAGTATAATTTTAAGTTCTTCTTGATGTTGTTCTTTTGATGATCCAGTATAAATTTAAGTTCTTCTTGATGTTGTTCTTTTGATGATCCAGTATCATTTTAAGTTATTCTTCATGTTGTTCTTTTGATGATTAATGGCGCATCTTTGTTCCCTTTCGCATCTTGATGTTGTTCTTTTGATGATCCAGTATCATTTTAAGTTCTTCTTGATGTTGTTCTTTTGATGATCCAGTATCATTTGAAGTTCTTCTTCATGTTGTTCTTTTGATGATCCAGTATCATTTTATGTTCTTCATGTTATTCTTTTGATGATCCGGTATCATTTTAAGTTCTTCTTGATGTTGTTCTTTTGATGATCCAGTATCATTTGAAGTTCTTCTTCATGTTGTTCTTTTGATGATCCAGTATCATTTTATGTTCTTCATGTTATTCTTTTGATGATCCGGTATCATTTTAAGTTATCCTTGATGTTGTTCTTTTGATGATCCAGTATCATTTGAAGTTCTTCTTCATGTTGTTCTTTTGATGATCCAGTATCATTTTAAGTTCTTATTGATTTTGTTCTTTTGATGATCCAGTATCATTTTATGTTCTACATGTTGTTCTTTTGATGATCCGGTATCATTTTAAGTTCTTATTGATTTTGTTCTTTTGATGATCCAGTATCATTTTAAGTTCTTCTTCATGTTGCTCTTTTGATGATCCGGTATCATTTTAAGTTCTTATTGATTTTGTTTTTTTGATGATCCCGTATTATTTTAAGTTCTTCTTCATGTTGTTCTTTTGATGATCCAGTGTCATTTTAAGTTCTTCTCCATTTTGTTCTTTTGATGATCCGGTATCATTTTAAGTTCTTATTGATTTTGTTTTTTTGATGATCCCGTATTTTTTTAAGTTCTTCTTCATGTTGTTCTTTTGATGATCCAGTGTCATTTTAAGTTCTTCGTGATGTCGTTCTTTTGATGATCCGGTATCATCTTAAGTTCTCGTTGATTTTGTTCTTTTGATGATCCAGTATCATTTTAAGTCCTTCTTCATTTTGTTCTTCTGATGATCCGGTATCATTTTAAGTTCTTATTGATTTTGTTTTTTTGATGATCCAGTATCATTTTAAGTTCTTCTTCATGTTGTTCTTTTGATGATCCAGTGTCATTTTAAGTTCTTCGTGATGTAGTTCTTTTGATGATTCAGTGTCATTTTAAGTTCTTGATGTTCTTTTAATGCCCCAGTGTCATTGGAAGTTCTTCTTGATGTTGTTCTTGTTCACATATTCCAAAAAGATTTCATTAAGAGTTTTTAAAAAAACTGACTTAAGTTTCTGGACTGATTGGGGTCCCTGTTCCAAAGATTTGAGTGCAGACCACACATAATGAAAACTTTCTTCATTGAATGTTTGTCTCCATTATGTTGGTGTATCATGATTGGGCAACTGACAGTGACCATTGTTTCATGGTTGCTCATTCTCATTGATTGTTGCATGGTGATTTCTGCAACAAAACGGTATTTAGCATTAATAATATGTCGGTCCATCAGATAAAAATGGTTACACGTGCTATAAAGTAAATGCGGGATGTCGTACGAGTGGCATAGATGACATGTACGTTCGAGAGATGGCGCTAGCGCTCCAGGCACCTCTGCGAACTCCTGTGCCCAGAGTGAGATGCGCAGTGACATTTCGAAGTTGCGGCGCTGCTGGGGACGTGTTCTCAGGTCGAAGTGAGAACTGTGATAAGGATTTTATGGGTCAAAAATATGCACGCCCCCGAAATTCATCAGTAGCTCGTCGAAGTTTATGGTGACAACGTTTTGTCTCCACAGCACGTGTCTAAATGTGCCGTTCGTTTTCAATCCGGCAAGGATAATGTAGGGAACCGACATCCCACAAACAGTGGACCTCCAAGTTCGTTGACGACAGACATCAACACTTCACGTTTTGACGAAATGATTCAAGGCGACCGAAGGGTAACTTTGCGCCATATTGCGTCCTAGCTCGGATTGAGCTTTGGCGTTGTTCAACATCTTGTGGTGGATGTTTTAAAGTACACCACGGTTTGTACCAGATAGATGCCACATTAATTATCCGCCGATCACAAAGCATCACTAATGATGGCACGTTTCACGTCCCTGAAGAGTTACGGTGAACATGGACAGAGCTTCCTTGACCGTATTCTGATTGGGGTCAAGACGTGGCTCCACCACTTCGCTCACACCAGCAAGAGAGTTTCCATACAAATGAGACACGCTGCTTCACCATCAAGGTGGAAGTTTAAGTTCACATCGTCTCCTGAAAAAGCATGGTATCCATTTTCTGAGATTCCTAGGGTGTGCTTTTGGTGGACTTCTTAGAGCATGGATGCACCATCAACGCTGATCGCTACTGTGCCACGCTGAAAAAATTCCACGAGAGCATCCGACGAAAACGACCCGGTCTTCTGAGCGATGGTGTCATCCTCCTTCACGATAATGCCAGGCCGCACACCGCTTACACCACGTAGCACTTGCTCCACAAATTCCGGTGGGAGGTGTGGAATCACTCGACCTACAGCACAGACTTGGCTTCTAGTGACTTTTACCTCTTTCCCGCCCTGAAACAGCACTTGTCTGGCTCTCGCTTTACGTGTGACGATAGCGTGAAAACAGCTCCGACAAACTGGCTGCATCAGCAGGGACATGAATGCTTTCTTTCTGGAATGGGAAAGCTGGTCGCGGGGTCCGACAAATGTTTGAATCGTCAGGGTGATTTCGTGGAGAAACAGTGCTTCATATCCTTTAAAGAGGTTTGCACGGGCCGGGCTGGCCCGCCAAGCCCGAGCCCGGCCTGGCCTATGGGTCGGATCGGGCCTCTTTTACGCTTTCCAACCGTAGGTTGAAGAAGCTTATGTACTCCAGCTTTGTCTGTCCGTCCGGACGATAAGTCGCGTAAAATGGGTTCGATTTCGATGAAATTTTAGTACGTGTTAGGGGACCAACTGGGGACGAACTCTATCAAAAATGAACGAAATGGGATTAAAGGTCAGGACATAGGAACGGGATCCATTCCATTGCTCTTATGAGTCATAACTTGCGTAAAAAATGGTTCAATTTCGATGAAATTTTAGTACGTGTTAGGGAACCACTTGGGGACGAACTCTCTTGAAAATGGACGAAATGGGGTCAAATATCAGGACATAGGAGCGGGATCCATTCCATTGCTCTTATGAGTGACAAAATGGATCGATTTCGATGAAATTTTAGTATGTCATTGGGAAACACCTGGAGACGAACCTATTGAAAATGGGCGAAATGGAGTCAAAGGTCAGGACATAGGAGAGGGATCCATTCCATTGCTCTTATGTGTCAAAACTTGCGTAAAAAATATTTCGATTTCGCTCAAATATTAGTATGTGGCAGGGGACAACCTAGGGACGAATCCTATTGAAAATGGACGAAATGGGGTCAAAGATCAGGGCATAGGAACGGGATCCATTCTATTGACCTTATGCGTCATAACTTACGTAAACATGCTTCGATTGCGACAAAACGTCAGTACGTTTTTTCCGGCGGTATACTGAACCGGTTCTGTTGAATATCATCGAAGTGGGGGTCAAAGGTCAGGGCACAGGAGCGAGATTTATTCCACAGCCATTTTCCTCATAACTGAGTAATGATTTCTGGTAGGTTGGAAAGCGTATCATAATCAATCATTGCATTATTTTACTAACTTGTTTTAATTTAAAGAACAAAGCAACTGGCAGGGCCAAATCGACCCATTCTTTTCATCGCAATGGTAAAGAAAGAAAAATGTTGTGTTCCCCGATTTCTTAGTGTGTTTAACTGTTTTGCTGGCTTGACTTACTTCCTTGACATAGCCCAGGGCATAATAAGAAAAACAAGGCGAGGAACTCACAGTGTTTTTACCAATCTTTAGGTATTAAGATGGTAAAACAGTTTTGAGGCTTGGTGACAACAAAAAGACGCGACCCGGAGCGCGCGTGTGTGTGTGTTTGTGTGTGCCTGTGTGTTGTGTAGAGTGTGGTACGGAGGATGTATGCAGTGGGATGGGGGTCTGTGTGTGTTTGTATGAGAGAGTGGGACGACATCGATTTTTTTCTCCTATCCCTAATCTCTGTAGGGATTGACTTTTGTAGTGCTACAGCTTACTAGTTCAGAGAAAGGGAGATTCTGAATGCGCTTAATCTTCCTTTTCCTCTCTTTTTAAAGATTATTTTTTTCGATAATTGTCAAAGTTTAGTTAATATTTTTAGGCTTACATTCAACGAAATATTTTCAATAACATCTCATTTCATTATTTAATTTTCACATTTTAATGAAATACAGTAGAAAGACAAAATAGTACCAAATGGCACATCACAGGCCGGCCCGGGCCTAAACAACAGCTGCAATTGACGGGCTCGGGCAGGGACGGGCCGAATGTCTGATATTTGAAAGGGACGAGACCGGGCTGGGATTTAAGCGCACGAGTTTGGGCCGATCTCACCAAATTAGTCTCGTGCAGACCTCTAATTTTTTGTCATATCGCGTAAACACTTCTGGGGTTGGTGAGTTTTCCTTTCTCCTACTCGAACGTGTAACATATTTTTCTGATGGACCCTCGTATTTAGATAGGAAACCTCGCGGAAAAACAAATTACGATAACGGGAGAAATCTTCCCTCCGTCTAACTTCCGTTTTCGGATATTTTTTTCTGCACTTTCCAGCTGAAATATAAATATTTATGGGATAAAAGGATATTTAACAATAAGACATACTGAGCGGACATCCCACGTTCTCCGTGTGGGACGGAATTCTGTTTCCATATGGAAAACATGCAATCGTGATCGGGAGTCTGAAAGAAAGGATTTAAAAGGGTTCTGGGGATGTCTTTTTTGTCCACAGAACAAAAATAACATCTGCAACCTGAGGCATACCTAGGTATTACTACACCCGGAGCAACCATAAAATATTGCGCCCCCTCTGCATTTCTTTCTTGTGTAAATATATTAACAATTTAACAGTTCTCTCTTTTCCTCTCTCTGTCTCTCTCTCTCTTCCTCCGCCTGTTCTGTCGCTCTCAAATCGAACAAAAATTGACGTCATATCAAACTCTCCCTTTCAAATCAAAACTGACGTCACATCAAACTATCTCTCTCAAATCAGGATTGACGCCATATCAAACCCTCACTCTCAAATCAAAATTGACCTCATATCAAACTCTTTCTCAAATTATAATTGACGTCATATCAAAGTGTCTCTCAAATGAAAGTTTGCGGCATATCAAACTCTCTGTCTCCCAAATCAAAATTGACGTGATATCAAACTCTCTCTCAAATAAAAACTGACATCACATCAAGCTCTCTCTCTCTCTCTCTGCAATCAAAATTGACGTCATATCAAACTCTCTCAAAGCAAAATTGACATCATATCAAACTCTCTCAAATCAAAATTGACGTCATCAAACTTTCTCTCAAATCAAAACTGACGTCATATCAAGATCTCTCTCTCTCTCTCTCTCTCTCTCTCTCTCTCTGCAATCGAAATTGGCGTCATATCAAACTCTCTCAAAGCAAAGTGGACATCATATCAAACTCTCTCAAATCAAAACCGACGTCATATCAAGCTCTTTCTCTCTCTCTGCAATCAAAATTAACGTCATATCAAACTCTCTCAAAGCAAAATTGGCATCATATCAAACTCTCTCAAATCAAGATCGACATCATATCAAACTTTCTCAATTCAAAATTGACGTCATATCAAGCTCTCTCTCAAACTAAAACTGACGTCATATCAAGCTCTCTCTCTCTCCCTGCAATCAAAATTGACGTCATATCAAACTCTCCCAAAGCAAAGTTGACATTATATCAAACTCTCTCAAATCAAAATTGACTTCAAATCAAGCTCTCTCTCTCTCTCTCTCTCTCTCTCTGCAATCAAAATCTCTCAAAGCAAAATTGACATCACATCAAACTCTCTCAAATCAAAATTGACGTCATATCAAACTCTCTCTCAAATCAAAACTGACGTCATATCAAGCTCTCTCTCTCTCTCGCTCTCGCTCTCTGCAATCAAAATTTTCGTCATATCAAACTCTCTCAAAGCAAAGTTGACATCATATCAAACTCTCTCAAATCAAAATTGACGCATATCAAGCTGTCTCTCTCTCTCTCTCTCTGCAATCAAAATGGACGTCATATCAAACTCTCTCAAAGCAAAATTGACATCATATCAAACTCTCTCAAATCAAGATCGACATCATATCAAACTTTCTCAATTCAAAATTGACGTCATATCAAGCTCTCTCTCAAATTAAAACTGACGTCACATCAAGCTCTCTCTCTCTCCCTGCAATCAAAATTGACGTCATATCAAACTCTCCCATAGCAAAGTTGACATCATATCAAACTCTCTCAAATCAAAATTGACGTAAAATCAAGCTCTCTCTCTCTCTCTCTCTGCAATCAAAATCTCTCAAAGCAAAATTGACATCATATCAAACTCTCTCAAATAAAAATTGACGTCATATCAAACTCTCTCTCAAATCAAAACTGACGTCATATCAAGCTCTCTCTCTCTCTCTGCAATCAAATTTGACGTCATATCAAACTCTCTCAAAGCAAAATTGACATCATATCAAACTCTCTCAAATCAAAATTAACGTCATATCAAACTCTTTTTCAAATCAAAACTGACATCATATCAAACACTTTTTCTCAAATCATAATTAACGTCATATCAAAGTATGGTTGTTTATACAACTTTTGCTGACTGCTTTGGAGTTCAGATCTTCAGCACCACATCAAACGAGCCTAATTCAACTGGCAATCGAGGCTCAAAGCCACGGCAATTATCGAATAGCCCCCAGAGAATCTTCAACAATGTGAACGACATCCTTATCTTGCAAAACCCAACTAAAGAAAAACCTTAGGATCAATTGTTGTCGACGAAGGCCGTGGTTCTTTAGTTGAGCAGACTATACAAACGCACCTTCATTCCTTAACGTATATAACGAAGTAAATTTCTCCGTAATTTTTGGTCTGCGCCGGGATTCGAACCCGAGGCCGCTTATTCCGGAACAAGTCGCTCTACCAACTGAGCTACGCAGACGTTTTATTCTGATTCCTATCTGCCTTTATGTCGTGTGCGTCCTGCTGGCAGGTACGTCACATCTTCCCCCCCCCCGAAAGAGGGCCGGGGGCATGGCCCACGGGTCAGCCGTGACCATGAATCGTTGCAGGCAGCCATCCACTGTAGAACGTGCACTTGAGAACTCCCAGTCAATCTGCTGTGTGGAATGCAACATCACACATTTTTATTTTTCGAAGCGCTGGAGAAGGAATTCTCTGATTTTTTCCTGTCTCACGGTGTGAAAATAACATCACACCAATGCGAGATTTTGAACGGCCGGGTCATCCGGATAGTTCGGGCGCCATTATAACGAAGTAAATTTCTCCGTCATTTTTGGTCTACGCCGGGATTCGAACCCGAGGCCGCTTATTCCGGAACAAGTCACTCGACCAACTGAGCTACGCAGACGTTTTATTCTGATTCCTATCTGCCTTTATGTCGTGTGCGTCCTGCTGGCAGGTACGTCACACGTAATCCAGTACTGTGACATCGCCTAGACATTTTGAAGAAGAAATGCGGATTTTACACTGCAAAAGCTCCCGAAACTGGAGAACCATATTACGATACCAATTAATGTAAATGGATAAAGGACAAAGTATGGTGTTAAGAAACTGTACCAGAAACTGATGCAAAAGTTTCAATTATAGTTTTAATCGGATTGAAAGCAGTGATTTTTGTGCCCACTTTTGAGCTGCGCCCGGGACAGCTACCCCGCTTGCTCTCCCCTCCCTATAGTTACGCCTCTGCCTGCGTCTTAGGGTCCACCGTTGCCGCCATTCTGCTACGGGGCAGGTATTTATAAAAACAAATTAGTAAAATCATGCAATGCATTGATTATGATACGCTTTCCAACATACTAGAAATCATTACTTAAGGTTTGAAGATAATGGCTGTGGAATAAATCTCGCTCCGGTGCCTTAACCTTTGACCCCATTTCGATGATATTAAACAAAACCGGTTCAGTATACCTCCGGAACAACATACTAAAGTTTTGTCGCAATAGAAGCATTTTTAGTCAAGTTATGAGGATAATCACTGTGGAATAAATCTCGCTCCTGTGCCCTGACCTTTGACTCCATTTCGATGATATTAAACAGAATTGATTCAGTATACCTCCGGAACAACATACTAAAGTTTTTTCTCAGTAGAAGCATTTTTAGTCAAGTTATGAGGATAATGGCTGTGGACTAAATCTCGCTCCTGTGCCCTGACCTTTGACTCCATTTCGATGATACTAAACAGAATTGATTCAGTATACCTCCGAAACAACATACTAAAGTTTTGTAGCAATACAAGCATTTTTAGTCAAGTTATGAGGATAATCATTGCGAAATAAATCTCGCTCCTGTGCCATGACCTTTGACTCCATTTCAATGATATTAAACAGAATTGATTCAGTGTACCTCCGCAACAACATACTAAAGTTTTGTCGCAATAGAAGAATTTTTAGTCAAGTTATGAGTATAATGGCTATGGACTAAATCTCGCTCCTGTGCCCTGACCTTTGACTCCATTTCGATGATATTAAACAGAATTGATTCAGTATACCTCCGGAACAACATACTAAAGTTTCGTCGCAATAGAAGCATTTTTAGTCAAGTTATGAGGATAATGGCTGTGGACTAAATCTCGCTCCTGTGCCCTAACCTTTGACCCCATTTCGATGATATTAAACAGAATTGATTCAGTATACCTCCGGAACAACATACTAAAGTTTTGTAGCAATAGAAGCATTTTTAGTCAGGTTATGAGGATAATGGCTGTGGACTAAATCTCGCTCCTGTGCCCTGACCTTTGACTCCATTTCGATGATATTAAACAGAATTGATTCAGTATACCTCCGGAACAACATACTAAAGTTTTGTCGCCATAGAAGCATTTTTAGTCAAGTTATGAGGATAATCATTGTGGAATAAATCTCGCTCCGGTGCCACTGACCTTTGACCCCATTTCGATGATATCAAACAGAATCGGTTCAGTTCATGTCCCGAACAACATGATGAAGGTTTGTCGCAATCTAAGCATTTTTACGTAAGTTATGATGCATAAGTGCGATGGAATGGATCCCGCTCCTATGTCTTGGCCCTTGATCAAATTTCACCCATTTTCAATAGGGTTCGTCCCCAGGATGTCCCCTACCACATACTAAAATTTCATCGAAATCGAACCATTTTTACGCGAGTTATCGTGCGGACGGACGGACAGACGGACGAAGCTGGAGCATATACGCTTCTTCAACCTACGGTTGGACAACGTAAAAAATGGGGGTAGGCTGTGTCCGGGACACACCCGCGGGTTTCATTTACGTGGATACGTGTTTGACAGTAAGGATTGTGAAAGAGGAATGCAGTTAGACTATAATTTTATTAGTTAAAGGGCGATGATGATATAAGAAGTAACATACATATGGCATATAATTCACATCTGTGTTTCGTACAAAAAGGTTAAGTCGATATATGTATTGCCTAAGGTAGTTTGTGGAGAATTTATATACACTGCTGGCGACCCAAAATGCAACACCAAGAAGAACACGCGATAACAAAGCCAGATTTACTTAACACATAACAACAGATACAAAGACGAAACGATTGAGCTTACAGGCCCGTGCGACATGCGGAACACGCAGACATCAATAGTTCGTGTGGCCCCCATGGCTGGAAATAACTGCCGCTACACGCCGGGGCATCGAACGAAAGAGGCTTTGGATGTGGGCTTGGGGTATGTCGGTCCAGGCTGCTTCCACACGTTGCCACAGTTCATCAGGCGTAGCCGCGGGTGGTGCTTGCCTTGCCACTCGGTTGCCGATCAGCGATCAGACATGTTCGATGGGCTACATATCGGGAGAACAGGCGGGCCACGGCAGCAGTGACACCTGGTGGACCGTGATGAATTGTTGCACGATGCGTGCCACGCGCGCGGGCGCGCATTATCCTGTTGAAACGTGGCCGCTGGCAGGTCTTGCAGGTAAGGGAGGACTACAGGCTCCAAAACGTCGGAGATGTAGCGGTGGCTGTTGAGTGTACCGGCGATGCGTACCAGAATGGGCGGGTGTCATATCTAATTGCGCCCCAAACCATAACGCCAGGCGACGGACCAGTATGGCAATGCAAAATGCAGGCGTCATACAGTCTCTCGCCGCGGTGCCGCCACACGCGGATCCGACCATCGTGGTGTTGCAGGCAGAAGCGGGATTCGTCGGAGTAGACAGTGCCGTGCCATTCCGTAGTCCAGGTGTGGCGTTCAACGGCCCACTGCCGCCGCACTCGCCGGTGGTGTAACGTTAACGGTAATCGGAGCAATGGGCGCCGTGCGACAAGTCCCCGCTCTTGCAGACGACGTCGAACGGTACGTGCTGACACAGGTTGTTGCGCAACACACTCTAATTCCTGCGCTAACGTTCGTGATGTGGCGGTGCAAGCCGTCAATGCCCGCCGCACAACATGCCGGTCCTCTCGTTCGGTGGTGTTCCGCGGCTGCGGCAATCGCTCACGTCGGTCCGCCCGTCCCTGCTGCAGCCACCGAATCCATACTCGCCTCACTGTGGCAGGATGTCGTCCCACACGGGCGCCGATGTCTCCGTACGATAAACCGCTATCGCGATAAGCCACTGTTCGTCCTCTGTCGAACTCCGAAACGTGCTGGAATGACTGCCATGTTCTGGGACGAGGCATCAGGAAGCTTCCCATGCACAATTCCGGCAGCACGACACACCTCCACTACTTACACCCCGCCTTCTGTGCACCCTTTTATAGCGCTTCTTGGTGGCGTGCAGGGCGCACATGATTTGCATATACCCTGCAATGCTAATCATTCACATGTGCTTTCGCGGGCAATGCATGCTGCGAATTTCAGGCCAATCGGATGCTTCCTTCTTGGTGTTGCATTTTGGGTGGCCAGCAATGTAAGTCAAGCCGAAATTGTGTTTCATGAACTTGAGTAAGTTGGTGTTTTGTTGTATATCAATGTTAAAATCCCCAGGGAGAATGATAGGCACTTGGGAATCCGGTACCATATACTTGGTATGATTTTCTTGATGCTTTCAGAGTAATCGCATAGCATCCGGAACATGAAGACTTCTAGTGATGTTTGTGAAACGTTGGGATGAAAATGTAAACCGAACCAAATACAAAGCGAGTTTGAGCAGAAACTGTCACATCAACTACTAGACCCACATACAAGGAGTGTTCAAATGAAAAGGTACGAAACGACACTGTGGGTATAAATGAAGACTTTATTCAAAGTATACATAATAGGCCGTAGCACAACGATCCCATTGATTAACGAGCCGAAGGATTCCTTGTTCCCAGAATTCCTGTGGCCGTGACAAGACCCAGTCCTGCACAGCGTCCTTGAGTTCGTCGTCCGAGTGGAAGCGCTTCCCTTTCAGATGTTTTTTCAGGGGACCAAACACATGGAAATCGCAGGGCGACATGTCCGGGCTGTAGGGCGGATGGTCAAGCTGCTCCCACTGGAACTTGGCCAGTTCCGCGTGTGTGACCCTGGAGACGTGTGGACTCGCGTTATCATGGAGCAGAACCACACCCTCCGTGAGCAGCCCCTGCCTTTTGTTCTTGATGGACCTTCGTAGGCTTCGGAGTGTCTCACAGTACTCATCGGAGTTAATGGTTCGTCTGGGCTGGAGGACACGCACTCACACGCACTGCCGCGTCAATTGGACGGCGCTCTTTATAAGAGCCTCTGCTCTCTCCTGCGCATGCGGGCGCCCGCGCATGCTCCGATCCACGCCGGCGACTCCAATCGCATCCCTAGATGTGTCGCTACGTTCTCCCATAGCGGCATAGGCAAATATGTTAACGGTTACGTTCTTATGACGTTTCGTACCTTTTCATTTGAACACCCCTAGTAGATATCTCCAATTCTCAATTTCGTGTTGAGTGAGACATTTAGGCGTTGGCAATCTGTTAGACTATCGATGTTTCTGCAGATGGCAACCCCCTCTCCCCTCCCCCGCAGTTCGTTTTGTGGGCGAAGTAGCACGTTTGAAAGCGTATGCTTTGTGTTGGGCTATTGTCCGATTTCTTTTCGCCTTCAACTCGCAACCGGGCAAATGTATGAGATTTGAATCATGCGTCCAAGTTTCACTCACGGCGAAGCAGTCCATTGCTTCACATGTAGAAGTGCTTAGTGTTGGCTGTTCGCGTTGTGGTGCTTCGGTTTTCATCTTCTGTCTATCCGCCCTACATCGTTCTGCATTAGTCGTTTTGGGCTTATTCGATTCCTTTTGAGTTTTTTCTTTCTTCTGATATACGTTTGTAGTATTTTGAGTCGGACTTTTGCTTCAAATATTTAGACATTTTGATTTGTCTCACAAATATTTTTTTTTTCGTTCATCACTTACAACTTATGAAGTACTTATTAAATGTTTATGGATTATTGGTTTTCAGATAGATCTCATGCAGACGAATCGTTTGAGACTAATATCACGATCCTACCTCTACGCGATCTGGAGTTATACTGATTTCAAGGCCGTTGATTCTGCGCATGCCCTCCCCTTTCCCCGCGCATGCAAAGTTGATATTTTTAGAATTATTGGTTATTATTCTTAGATTTGAGCTATTTGTTATAATTCAGAAACTAAGCATTCGATCAGTCGGAAGAAATTATGTCGGTCAAGTTTTGGTAGAGGGTATTCCCATGGTACCGATTTTAAAGACGTATTCACGTCAAAAACGGTGGAGAAAATTCCACGAAAAATAGAGGCCGTTATAAGGACCAAACTTTTCTGCACACAATATTACATTTTATGTAACTAAAGATGGTGTGTGCACATTCAGGTGTCTGGAAATGGATGGTAGGTGGAGCAGGAATTGTATTTGTTTGGTGTCATAAGTTGGGCGTGTATTTATGCCCGTATTACTACAAGGAGCGTACACAGTCGTATCAGAATACTATGACCACCTACCTAATAATGGGAATACCCAGTCTTGGGCCGCCCCGGTGGCTCAGTAGTCTAAGAGATGGCCTCTGATCATTCGTCCGAAAGGGGTCCGGGTTCGAATCCCGGTGAAGTATGGATGTTGTGTTTGTCCCAAGGCACTGGCTCTCTCACTTCCCTGGAACCAGTAACCCTAAATTAGGGACGGACGACTGCTTATAGCCCATTGAGTTGCTCACTGTGGTTGTTAAACCTTCAATTGCCGCCCCGGTGGCTCAGTAGTCTAAGAGATGGCCTCTGATCATTCGTCCGAAAGCGGTCCGAGTCCGAATCCCGGTGAGGCATGGATGTTGTGTTTGTCTTACTGCACTGGCTCTCTCCCTTTCCTGGAACCAGTGACCCTAAATTAGGGACGGGCGACTGCTTATAGCCCATTGAGTTGCTCACTGTGGTTGTTAAACCTTCAATTACCGCCCCGGTGGCTCAGTAGTCTAAGAGATGGCCTCTGATCATTCGTCCGAAAGGGGTCCCGGTTCGAATCCCGGTGAGGCATGGATGTTGTGTTTGTCTTACTGCACTGGATCTCTCACTTCCCTGGAACCAGTGACCCTAAATTAGGGACGGGCGACTTCTTATAGCCCATTGAGTTGCTCACTGTGGTTGTTAAACCTTCAATTACCGCCCCGGTGGCTCAGTAGTCTAAGAGATGGCCTCTAATCATTCGTCCGAAAGGGGTCCGAGTTCGAATCCCGGTGAGGCATGGATGTTGTGTTTGTCCCAAGGCACTGGCTCTCTCACTTCCCTGGAACCAGTGACCCTAAATTAGGGACGGGCGACTGCTTATAGCCCATTGAGTTGCTCACGGTGGTCGTTAAACCTCCAATCAAAAAAACCAAAAAAAAACCTACCTTGGCGCGGATGACAACGGCGAGACGGCTTGGCACGGACCCCCTGGAAGGTTGCCCTAGGCACACGTACCCATTCGAACTGCAGCAGAGCAAGGATGTCCCGCAGATGACGCGGTTGTGGGTTAACATGTCGAAGCTGTCGATCCAAATAGTCCCACACGTGCTCTATGGGATTGAGGTCGGGGGATTTCGCCGGCCAAGGGAGAACGGTGACATCGCTGTCGTGTTCCTAAAACCAGTCACGCATCCCCCTAGTGGCATAGCATGGCGCACCTTGTGTAGACACCATCACCACCAGGGTAACGTCCAATATGAAGGGATGCATGTAGTCAACGAGGATGGACAGGTAGCCATTGGCGTTGAGGAACCCATCCAGTGGTACCAGCGATCCCAGGTCATACTAGGAAAACATCCCTCGGACATGCACACTGAAACCGCCGGCCTGTCCTTCACCAATAAGCGTGTCCGGGTGTTGGTTCTCGTGTGTCTGACGTCACATCCGCCACCGCCCGTCACTTCTGTGGGGTTGGAACACCAATGAGTCAGGCAAAAGCAACTTTTTCCTACTCTTCCGCTGTCCAATGCGTAGTTGCCAATGGACCTGGGTTAACATTTGCGCTTTGACACAGCGTAGACTCCAGAAACCCGTGCGTAACAGGATTCACTCTACTCTTATCGGGGACATGTACCTGCGTGCCCCAGCGTTCATTTGCGCGGCCAATTACTGCACTGTTGCGCATCGATTGCCCTTTACCAGTCGACGAAGGCAACGTTCTCCTCTGGGGTCGATTGTCTTTGCCCCCCCCCCCCAGTTATGACGTCGGGAGGTACTTGGTGTGCTAGCGGTCCATTCTTGGTACACCCTTACTGCAGAACCTCGCGAACAGCCCACGACGTCAGCTGTTTCTGAGATGCTTCCACCTTTGGCATGGTAGCCGATGATCATTTCTTTTTGAACGTCCGTCAAATCACTTCCTCTGTCCATTGTACTCACGTAAACACTATGGCTCATCTGTTCTGGCTGGCACCTTAATATCTCCGTGTGGTCGACCTCGTCACGTGCACTCTGTGACGCGCCTGGGCGGGTACACGGTGATTACGGGGGTGGTCATATTATTCTGATACGACCGTGTATGTGTAAATGACCAATTAAATTCATTTAAAGCAACTTACCGATCCAAAGTTCTTTTCTTCCTTGGTGGCTGTGTATGTCACTTGTCTGAAAATAACAGTTGGAACATAACATAGTTAGTTGTCTTTTTTATCACATGGCTTGTACAAGGATTGTCCCAAAACAACTGAAAATAATTAATACAGACATTTAACGTGGACCAGGAAATTCAAACAAAGGTCTTCGCTCTTTCCACATTCATAAGTGAGTCACAGAAAAATTCTCATTGGCCGCCACCGGGGCGAACCCGGACACCTTACGGACGAATGATCAGAGGCCATCGCTTAGACCACTGCGCCACCGGGGCGGCACTGGTTTGAATGGAAGACGCAGGAGGAGTTAGACTACGGAGTTGCTGATAATACACGTAGATGGCATGTTTCACCAACACAAACACGTAACAACACACTTGGGGGAAGGAACAGAGGCGGATGAGCACAGAGGAGAAGATGCTGGTAAGCTGCAAAAGTGAAGTCGACGGTGCAGGAGCAATGAGCGATGGAGAACGCCAGATATAGGAGAGGTAGTACCACAGGGCAGTAAAGGTAGACGTGCGAGACGTCTGCCTCATGTGCGCAGAAGGAGCGAAGAGGGGAAGCGAGAAGTGTCATGCTGTGGAAAAGGGATGGAACGGGGAACCGGTTGTGAAGGAAGACGCGGGTATTGAGTTTAAGCGGGGACGAAAGAGGGGAGATGGCAGCAGCCCAGACAGTAGGAACAGTAGCAGGAGGGACACCGTGGGGAGAGGTGAAGGGGAAGCATAGAAGGAGAGAAACCGATAGAGGGATTTAGTACAGAACGAGAACATAGGAAGAGACAAGGCTAAGAGGAGTTGCGAGATCAGGAAACTGAGAAACGATAGCAGAGCAGAGAGAGAGTCTTAGACGTAGCGAACTGAAGGAGAGGAGAGAATAGCAGGCGGGAGGCTAGAAAAGGAGCACCAGGAGAGGTGAGGGTTAGTAAGGTCGCGGACCGTTACTACCCCAGCACGAAGCCAGGAGAAGAAAGCGAAGCAGGGAAGATGAGGGGGATGAAGTAGCGAGGAGAAGAAGAGAGGTTCAGAGAGAAGGTCGAGAGTAGAAGAGGGAGGGGAGCGTACAAGTGGGAGAGAACGCAGGAGAGTGAGGGCCTCAGAATAGTCAGGAAGTAGTTTGCAGGGAAGAGAAGGAAAGCAATCCGTTAGTACGAGAGTGGAGAGAGCAAAATAAGGGTTCCGCGGGGAGGTGAGGTCATCGCGCACAATGACGGCTGATGGAACGGGAGCAGTGAAAAGACGGAGGAACATGGCGTTGCGGCTGGCTCGACAGTAGAGCTGAACATCAATGAGCCCAACTCCCCCACGAGCTGGAGGAAGACAGAGCTTGGTAACGGCGACCCAGTGATGACCGCACCACACGACACGGGTGAGGCAACTGGTGATTTCTCGGAGGCAGTAAAGTGGAGGAGATGAGGTAATCCAGGAGTATTGACACAGAGAAATGAGATGGGTGCGTGCAAGGTTGGCTCGTTGATAAAACGACGTGGAGAATTGGGCACGGCGCACGAATGAGACATGGACGAAGTGCGCTACGGGTGGCTGTTGAAGAAGCGTGAGGCGATCCGAGAAACAACCCGAGGAAGCGCTGAGCCGACGAGGACCAGGTGGCCCCCATTGGGAGTCTGTACGACCAGATCACGCACCGCACCACAGTCCAGTGCATTTGGCGGCATTGAGTTCTGCAGCAGAGCAGGAGGCATAGGTATGAAAAAGATGACGGAGCTGAGAGAACTGTGAATCAGCACGGATGCACACGGTGATATCATCAGTGTAAACGGTGCAGGAGATAGAGTGGTGCCGAGTGCTTGCAGCTGGTGGTGTTAAAGATGCCTGAAGAGAGTGCTCCACGGAGCCCAGGAACGGCTCCACTGCGATGGCGAAGAGTTGCCCTGATAACGGGCAGCCTTGTCGTACACCACGGCGAAAGGAGATGGGCGCAGTGAAAAAGGAGGCCGTCTTAACGACGAAAATGACGTCCCAGTTGAGAGAGAGGGAAGGAGAGAAGCAAAGGAGAGAGGAAAACCAAAGCTGAGAAGAGTGTTAGAAAGACAAGTATGGGAAATATTATCAAAAGCGGAGCGAAGATCAAGAGAGAAAAGGGCAAGAGGCTCAGAGCGCGCATTAGCAAAGTGAAGAAGGTCGCGGAGAAGCAGAACATTATGAGAGATAGAACGACCGGGAACGGTGTAATTCTGATTAGGAGAAAGAATGTACCGGAGAATAGAGTTAAACTGACGGGAGAGAAGTTTAGTATAGAGTTTGTAGTCTAGCTTAAGGAGGGAGATAGGACGCCAATTCCCCAAATAAAGAGGGTCTCTTTTTTTGGGAAAAAGAACAATATGTGAATCTGCGGAATTTCTCGGGAGAGTGGAACAGTGAAAAGCAGCAGTTAGAGCACAGAGGAGAAAAGGCAAGAGCGCGGAGAAGAAAGTACGGTAGAAGAGCAAAGGGAGGCCGTCCCGACACGGAACAGCGTGAGGGTTAAGAGAAGAAAAAGAATCGGAGAGCTCACAAGAAGTGGAAGGAGAAGACTAGAGGCAGAAAGATGAGGGGGACCTGAGGGAGATTGCAGAGAAGATGAGCAGAAGCAGAGGAGGAAGGAGGAGGCGTTTCACAGAATTTATCTGCGTAAAAACGACGTACCTGATAGCA
The DNA here is from genome assembly GCA_039090855.1 of Macrothele yani. Classification (NCBI taxonomy): domain Eukaryota; kingdom Metazoa; phylum Arthropoda; class Arachnida; order Araneae; family Macrothelidae; genus Macrothele; species Macrothele yani. The sequence goes on along the minus strand of CM077032.1, from coordinate 72,684,604 downwards.
AAGGTGGACCGACACCGTACTAATGTATGTCAATAAATGCTATGTGGAGTTTCTCTTCTAGGTGTCCGGTGACTTTTGTCAATGTAATGTATAATTAGTCCCAAATTTTCAGCCCCCTCAATATTTGTAATCCCCCCCCCCCCCCGGAAAGCTCTCTGAATGCAACTCTGTTTATGAGCCTCTTGCACAAGACGGAAAGTCTCTCCGACAGACTTCTTAAGTCGACAGCAAAATTTAATGGCGCATCTCTGTTCTTCTTTCATATCTATTTTTTCGAAAAATCACAGCGCACAAACATTTATTAAGGGTTCACGAAACAACGCTTATTAAACTGCCCGCTACCGACGACGCATGCGCGATAAACAGACGTAACCGGTTGCTATGGTTACTACACTGGTGTGCAAAAATTAAGGACGAAGAGGAGAAATTAGCATAACAGCGGAACGAGCAGGCAGAACGAACCGAAAGACCATTCAGGAGATAGACTAGGGTCCGGTACGGTAGGGCATGCGCATATAGCAGCATGACGTGTGTGTGTGGGGGGGGGTAGTGTCGGGCGGTGTACGCTTAGCAATTCGGTGAAAGCTATTGCACGGTGTACATCGGTTTGAATGACGTCGAGTTGCTGCCACCGTGTGATATGGTCAACAGACAATCCAGTAGACGACATCTGGATGACTTTACCCGAGGTCGCGTCATTGAGAAGTTAGAAGAAAGTCGAAGTGTGACTAGTGTGGCCGAAGAGTTCGGGATCGCTCACAGCATCGTTTCACCAGCTTGGAGAGCATTTCAAACGACAGGAACAGCTGTCAGAGAGTTTAGCAGTGGTCGTCCACGAGCAACCACGGCGGCGGACGACCGGTATATTGCCTTACAGGCGAGAAGAGACAGACGGCAGACAGCAGGAGAAATCGCAAGGCACACAACAGACAACTGGACATCCGTTATCGCGTTTTACCGTGGCCAAGAGGCTGCACATAGGTGGTCTATTTGCACGACGATCAGTACGGTGTGTGCCATTAACGCCTGCTCATCAGAGACGGCGGTTTCTGTGGTACCAGGAACACAATAACTGGACACATCAGCAATGGGGTAGAGTTCTCCTTACGGATGAGAGCCGATTTAGTCTGACGAGCGATTCTGGACGTATACACATCTGGAGAGAGCAAGGAACACGCAATCACACCTCCAACATCATCGAAAGGGACCGGTTTGGAGGTGGCGGAGTTCTCGGTTGGGGCGGTATCATGCTCGGTAGCCGTACTGACCTCCACATCTTCCAAGGAGGTTCAGTCCCTGTTGTCCGCTATTGTACATAGGTTCTCCTGCCTCACGTGCGTCTGTTTAGAGGTGCTGTTGGTGCTGAGTTCCTCTTTATGGACGACAACGCTAGACCTCATCGTACAGTGGCTGTCCCAGAGCTGTTGGAGAGTGAAGATATTCAACGCATGGATTGGCCCGCAAGGTCCCTGGACTTAAATCCAATCGAACACGTAGAACCTTCTCGGGAGACGCTTGGCAGCACGTCACCAGCCTCCAGCAACGATTCCGCAGCTGCGTTTGGCCCTACATGAGGAATGGGCAGCGATGCCTCAACAGCTCCTTGACAACCTCGTCCTCAGCATGGACAGACGTTGTAAATCCTGCAACGCAGTCAGGGGTGATCATATCCCCTACTAAAGACTGGATTTTTCTTGGCAGTCGCCTGTCACATGGACGTTTCTGTCTTCTGTCCAGTTGTGCTCGAAGCTACCTTTTCAATAAAGTGCCTTTGTATCCTTTGGATTCCATGTTTGGACAGTTTTGCTCACTTGTCCCATATTCTTACATCTTGGGGATGTTATGGTATGATTTGAATCGATGTGGAGCACTTCTGCAGGACGTTACATTCGAAAAACAGTCTCGTCCTTAATTTTTGCACGCCAGTGTATAACAACTACCGCTTTTTTCTAGACACGTAGTTAGGTCGAACGCGGAACTGCACATTTTTAATGAAAACGTTCTTAGTTGTTTTGGGACAAGTTAAGTACATCACGGCGAAAGAAAAATGCGCAGCGTTGATTTGCAGATACTTACAAGCATGCAGGTTTGCACAGATCAATGCAAGGCTTGGCCTCCAAATAAACCTCTTTGTTCAGGAAACCTGTAAAATAGAAAGTAAAACAAAGGTCAGATTTGGAAACGAATAATATTTCTCTTTCTCCGGTTACGTAATCTAAACACATCAAAACATCGACAAAATTGAAATTATATGAAATTCAAAAGCACTCTGAAGTAACGTATTTCATGTATGTACAAGGTGAGTCAAAAAGACAAAGTATTTCAGAAACGGGAGGGAAACGAAATATATGAATACCCCAGCAAAGAAACGGTGGCCGCCCCGGTGGCGCAGTGGTCTAAGCGATGGCCTCTCAGCATTCGTCCGAACGGGGTCCGGGTTCGAATCCCGGTGAGGCATGGATGTTGTGTTTGTCTTACGGCACTGGCTTTCTCCCTGCCCTGGAACCAGTGACGGGCGACTGCTTATATCCCATTGAGTTGCTCACGGTGGTCGTTAAACCTCCAATCAAAAAAAAAAAAAGAAACAGTGACGGGGCCTGTCTTTTATGCTATATCCGGACACATGGCCGCCATCTTGAAATCCGCCATATTGGATCAAGGTCAAATTTTTCAAATGGTAGGGGGTCATGTTGCATATCAAACAAGACCAGGATTTTCTCAGAGATTGATTGCCGTAATCAGATTTCACATATACGTTGTGGTTCACAAGTTATCAACACAAAAAGTTGAAATAACCATTGATTCTTGCTGATAACTCAAGCTGGCATCGCCGCCCTGGTTGCCCAGTGGTCTAAGCACTGGCTTATGACCATTCGTTCGTGAAGGGGTCCTGGTTCGAATCCCTGTGAGGCATGGATATTGTGTTTGTCTTACGGCACTGGGTCTCTCCCTTCCCTGGAACTAGTGATCCTAAATTAGGGACGGGAGACTGCTTATAGCCCATTGAGTTGCTCACGGTGGTCGTTAAATCTTCAAAAAACAAGTTAGTAAAATCATGCAATGCATTGATTATGATACGCTTTCCAACATGCCGGAAATCATTACTCAAATTATGAGGATAATGGCTGTGAAATAAATATCGCTCCTGTGTCCTGACCTTTGACCTTATTTCGATGACATTACACAGAACCGATTCAGTATACCTCCGGAGCAACATGATAAAGTTTTGTCGCAATCGAAGCATTTTTAGTCAAGTTATGAGGATAATGGCTGTGAAATAAATATCGCTCCTGTGTCCTGACCTTTGACCTTATTTCGATGACATTACACAGAACCGATTCAGTATACCTCCGGAACAACATGATAAAGTTTTGCCGCAATCGAAGCATTTTTAGTCAAGTTATGAGGATAATGGCTGTGGATTAAATCTCGCTCCTGTGTCCTGACCTTCCACCCCATTTCGATGATATTCAAGCGAACCGGTTCAGTGTACGTCTGGAACAACATGATAAAATTTAATCGAAATCGAACCATTTTTAGGCAAGTTATGACGCATAAGGGCAATGGAATGAATCCCGCCCCTATGTCGTGACGTTTGACCCCTTTTCGTCCATTTTCAATAGGGTTCGTCCCCAGTTGGTCCCCTACCACATACTACAATTTCATCGAAATAGAACCATTTTTACGCAAGTTATGACGCATGAGGGCAATGGAATGGATCCCGCTACCATGTCCTGACGTTTGACCCCATTTCGCCCATTTTCAATAGGGTTCGTCCTCAAGTGGTCCCCTACCACATACTAAAATTTAATCGAAATCGAACCATTTTTACGCAAGTTATGACGCATAAGGGCAATGGAATGAATCCCGCTCCTATGCCGTGACCTTTGACCCCTTTTCGTCCATTTTCAATAGGGTTCGTCCCCAATTGGTCCCCTACCACATACTACAATTTCATCGAAATAGAACCATTTTTACGCAAGTTATGACGCATGAGGGCAATGGAATGGATCCCGCTACCATGTCCTGACGTTTGACCCCATTTCGCCCATTTTCAACAGAGTTCGTCCTCAGGTGGTCCCCTACCACATACTAAAATTTCATCGAAATCGAACCATTTTTACGCAAGTTATGATGCATAAGGGCAATGGAATGAATCCCGCTCCTATGTCGTGACCTTTGACCCCTTTTCGTCCATTTTCAATAGGGTTCGTCCCCAGTTGGTCCCTACCCGATACTACAATTTCATCGAAGTAGAACCATTTTTACGCAAGTTATGACGCATGAGGGCAATGGAATGGATCCCGCTACCATGTCCTGACGTTTGACCCCATTTCGCCCATTTTCAATGGAGTTCGTCCTCAGGTGGTCCCCTACCACATACTAAAATTCAGTCGAAATCGAGCCATTTTTACGCAAGTTATGACGCATAAGGGCAATGGAATGAATCCCGCTCCTATGTCGTGACCTTTGACCCCATTTCGTCCATTTTCAATAGGGTTCGTCCCCAATTGGTCCCCTACCGCACACTACAATTTCATCGAAATAGAACCATTTTTACGCAAGTTATGACGCATGAGGGCAATGGAATGGATCCCGCTACCATGTCCTGACGTTTGACTCCATTTCGCCCATTTTCAATAGGGTTCGTCCTGAAGTGGTCCCCTACCACATACTAAAATTTAGTCAAAATCGAACCGTTTTTACGCAAGTTATGACGCATAAGGGCAATGGAATGAATCCCGCTCCTATGTCGTGACCTTTGACCCCTTTTCGTCCATTTTCAATAGGGTTCGTCTCCAGGTGGTCCCCAACCACATACTAAAATTTAACCGAAATCGAGCCATTTTTACGCGATTTAACGTGCGGAAGGACAGGCGGACAGACAGACGGACAAAGCTGCAGCACATACGCGTCTTCAGCCTACGGTTGGAAAGCGTAAAAAATTATGGCATTCACGAAGGAGGTGAGGATTGAGGTGATCTTAATGTCTGGGAAACGCAGCTGCCGTATCATAGCCGCAGACTTCAACAACCGACACACAGAAAGAACACCAGTTTCACACTGCACTGTCGCATACCTGATATCCAAGCCACGTAATGGCCGGCCGAAAACTGCTAACGACGTGAAAACCTCAACAATAGTCTTGGCATCCTTTGCAAAATGGTCCACAACGTAGCACACGAACGACGTTTCGCAGCAGAATGTGGCATGAGCCAGTCAGCCATTGTGCGGATTCTTCGCACGGCTCACTGGCATCCGTTCAAAATCCAGATGCAGCAGCAACTATCAGAGACAGGAATGTCGAGTTCTGCTCCAGGGTTTTAGACCAACAGCAACGGGATCCTTCATTCTCACAGGGCATTTTGTTCAGTGACGAGGCCAATTTTTAGCACGTCTTCTGTAAAAAAAGATCGTGCTTATGTTATCGGTTTGTCTGTCTGTCTGTACCCACGATATCTCTGCAACTATTAGTCCGATTTGAAAAATTATTTTTGCACTGGGAAGCTTGAATTATGCGAATGATGATCCTTTATTTCGTTTTTTTTTTTTACGATGTACAACTTCGCCGCTAGAGGGCGTAAAGGCAGATGATGTCGAATTCAAAAATACGTTTTATTCCACATATTTGCTTCTAAATATCCGATTGAAAAAATTATTTTATCTTTCGATTCCATTTATGTGAAAGAGTATTTCAGATATAGTTACTTTTTCAAATTACTCATAACATTTCCGCTAGGGGGCGTAAAAGTAAATTACATTTTTCCCGATAACTCTTCTTCTAAACCTCCGATTTGAAAAAAAAATTCTTCAGCGGATACATCTCCTGACGCACAATCTTTTGCATATAATTTCTAATTTTTGGTAAAGAATACTTTGGCCGCCAGGGGGCGTAAGTGTTAATTTTTGCTTCTGATGTATTTGCCATAAAATCTGAGCTTCTAAAATATCGATTGAAAAAATAATTTCATGGACTGATGCCACTCACATCGATAAACCATTTCGGAATATTTCCTCCTTAAAATATTCCACAGTTTCTCCGCCAGGGGGCGTAGATGTATATCTTATTTTTGTCAACATCTCTATTTCTAGGACTCCGATTTGAAAAATTCCTTCTATGTTGGATAGTGTTTACTGTGTGACATGTTTTTCACATAATTTCAAAATTTTCAAATATTTCATAGACTTTCCGCTAGGGGGCGTAGCGGTAAATTGCGTTTCCCCTTATATCTCTGCTTCTAAATCTCCGATTTGAAAAATTCTTTCTGCACCGGATACAGCTCCTGATGGGAAATCGTTTGCACGTAATTTATAATTTTTGTAAATAATTGTTTGGCCACCAGGGGGCGTAAATGTTAATTTCCGCTTCTGATGCATTTGCAGCAAAATATGAGCTTCTAAACTCTCGATTGAAAAAAACGTCGTTTGTAGACCGATACTACTCATGTCGACAAACCTTTTAGAAATATTTTCTTCTTAAAATAGTGCATGGTTTCTATGCCAGTGGGGCGTAGATGTATATCTTATTTTTGTCAATATCTCTACTTCTAAGAGTCCAATTTGAAAAATTCCTTCTTTGTTGGATAGTGTTTAGCGTGTGACATGTTTTTCATGTAATTTCAAAATTTTCAAATAATTCACAGACTTTCCGCTAGGGGGCGTAGCGGTAAATTGCGTTTCCCCTTATATCTCTGCTTCTAAAACTCCGATTTAAAAAATTCTTTCTGCACCGGACACAGCTCCTGATGGGAAAACCTTTGCACATAATTTCTAATTTTTGAAAAAAATGGTTTGGCCACCAGGTGGCGTAAGTCTTAATTTCCGCTTCTGATGTATTTGCAGCAAAATATGAGATTCTAAAATCTCGATTGAAAAAAAGTCGCTTGTAGACCGATACTACTCATGTCGACAAACATTTTAGGAACATTTTCTTCTTAAAATAATACATGGTTTCTACGCCAGGGGCGTAGATGTATATCTTATTTTTGTCAATATCTCTACTTCAAGGAGTCCGATTTGAAACATTCCTTCTTTGTTGGATAGTGTTTCCGATGCGAAATATGTTCCCTATTAATTCAAAATTTTCAAGTAAATCATAGACTTTCCGTTAGGGGGCACACATGTAAACTGCGCTTTCTGCGTTATTTCTGCTTCTAAAACTCCGATTTGAAAAATTCTTCCTGTATCGCATACCAGCCCTGATGGAAAATATTTTTCACATAATTTCTAATATTTTGTAAAGAATGGTTTGGCCACCAGGGGTCATAAGTGTTAATTTTTGCTTCTGATGTATTTGTAGCAAAATCTGGGCTCCTGAAAACTTGACTAAAAATTTTTTTTCTTAAACCGATACCGCTGATATAGATAAAACTTTTGAGAATATTTTCTTCCTAAAATAATGCATGGTTTTCTCACCAGGGGACGTAAAGTCACATCTCATTTTTGTCGATAACTCTGTTTCTAAGAGTTCGTAAGCTCACGATTACGTTTACAGCAATATCTGAGGGATTAAATACCCGATTGAAAATCTTCCTTCTTCCGTCAGATAGTATTGTTTTCCATACTGGTTCCATAGACTTTGAATAGCTTTGATGAATTTAATTATCATCAGAACGGATTCAAAAGACGTGCTTATCACACCCGAAAATTCGGCGTCATATTTCTTGTTATATGAGTAGTGAGGTTAACCGTCAGAGCCACAGATACTGGAGTGGCAGGATACCTCACTGGACGGAACCATCCAATCGTTGATATTGCAAAGGTTATGGTGAGGTGTGGCATATGGGGCACCCGTGTACAGACCCATTTTCATCGACAATAACTTAAATGCTCAGCACTACCTGGAAATGCTACAGGAAATAGTGTTCCTTTCCCTTCTGAATGAAGATGGCAATTTCTCCTGTTATTTCCAACACGATGGTGCTGCACCACACTACGGAGCAAATCTTCATCAATGGCTAGATGTTCAGTTCCCTGGTCATTAAATTGGCCGGCGTGGTCTTCTGGAATGGCCACAAAGATCCTCGGCTCTCACACCACTCGACTATTACCTATGGGCTCATCTGAAACACCTGGTGAATATTGCCGCGGATGGCTTAGTGGTTAGCGATTCAGACTATCGATGCAAGGTCCTCAGGTTCGAACCTGGGCTGATCTTTCAGAGATGGTGTGATTTACTAACAATCACTGAGTATCGGACGAGCACGTTAAGTGACGGCCCCCAGGCTGGACCCACCGGTTAAATGGGTATCCTTTCCTAGGCCCCCTGAAATTCTCTCACCTCTCTGTGTGCAACATCGTACTTGTACGGTGGCGCCATCTACTGTACTCTAATCTCACTACAAACTGTTTTGCCAAAGTCGCTAGACTTGCTCTCATTCCTTCCGTTTCTGTGTCCTGCCCAAAAGGCGATCTCGCTGTAGGTGGCTGGGACCTAAACTCTACTCACTGTGGACGGAAGTCCTACAAGAAATTGACAAATACTGTGTAACCTGGTGTATGTCGAGAAAATCCACGACAAACGCCACCTTCAGCAACGCATCCTGGAGGCCTGTAACCGCATTTCTCCCGATATTCTCGTGTGGGTGCATAACGACTGAGTCAAGCGCTTTCAGCTCTATGCTCAGCAAAGGGAACAACACATTGAACACATCAAATAGCTGGGCATCACAGGATACTTTAGAGGCTGTTATTTCAACATTTTCTGTTGATAACTTGTGAACCACAACACATATGTCAAATCTGATTAGGGCAATCAGATTCTGAGAAAATCCTGGTCTTGTTTGATGTGCAACATGACCCCCTTACCATCTGAAAAATTTGACCTTGATCCAATATGGCGGATTCAAGATGTCTGCTGTGTTCCAGAAATAGCCCATTGTTTGCTGGGGTATTCAGGTATTTCATTTTCCCTCCCGACAATGGTGTCCTGTGACTTTAGACTCACCCTGTAGTGTACAAGCTTATTATTCAGTCTCTTTCCAGAATTATTTGGTACTGGAGAACGACGAATAAAAAAGATACATTTCTTATAAAGTGTAGACTGACCTTTGGCCTGAATTACCGCATTGAATCCAATAGTACACGCGTGAATTTTCACTAATTTCTCCCAACTTTCGTGGGAAAGTAGCAACTATTCATGTAGTCAGAATAGCCCTCAGAACCGGAGGAGGGGAGAACTTTCTCTGTGTCAATGTCAACTAATTGTCCTGGATTAAACCGGATAGTTCCGGATTCCGATATTCCTAGGTTTCGGTATGTATTAGGTGTGCAGCTTAATTCTCGGCCACAGGCACGCCACGTTGACAGCAAATTACAGCAAACCGAATACGTACCTAATCAGGGAAATAATCCCCGTCGTGTTGGATACATTTGAACCATCTCTCAGGGAGCTGCCGAATGCCACTGCGGAAAAAAGAGGACTGTTTCGAGTTGATAAAGTCATCAATACTTCTGTGGACCTCCTCGACAGAAGTGAAGTGCGTATCACTCAGGTGATATAGCACGGAGCGAAAGAGGTGATAATCCGACGGGGCGAAGTCTGGAGAATACACCGGGTGGGACAAAATCTCCTATCCCAGGTCGGCGATCGTGTTAAAAGTCGTTTTCGCGGTGTGAGGACGCGCGTTATCCTGAAGCAACAGGACCGACCTTCAGCCCTCGCCGGAGTATGACCTTTTGACCTCCAGTGCGTTACTCACACGAATGAGTTGCTGGCAATAACGCTCAGCATTGACCGTTTCACCAGGTTTGAGCAACTCATAGTGTACGACACCACGCTGATCCCACCATATGCACAGCAATAACTTCCTGGCATGGATATTCGGTTTGGCGGTACTGGTGGTAGGCTGAAATGGATAAACCCACGATTTGCGCCGCTTAGGATTATCGTAGAGGATCCACTTCTCATCACAGGTCCCAATCTTGTGAAGGAAATCCTTCTTCTTGAATCTGGAGAGCAAGGACACAGCAACGTCGTAGCGCCTAGACCTGTTCGCAGCTGTGAGTTGGTGGGGCACCCAACGGCCCTCCTTGTGAATCCGTCCAAGTTTGTGCAGGCGCTTTGCAATGGCTTACCGTGTTACTCCGAGTTCCTGGGCGAGCTGTGACTCTCTGCGACAGGGATCTGCGTCCAACAGTTGTTAAAGTTCCTCATCGTCAACTTTCTGTGGCTGTCCCGGACGTTCTGCATTACGGAGGTCGAAATTTTCCTGCTTAAACCGCTGGAACCACTTCTTACGCGTACTGTACACTGTAAAAAATTGACTGTAGATTTTACGGTTTTAAACCGTTTTCCAGGGTGCCAACACAAAACCGTAAAATCTACAGCTTTACGCAGTTTTGGAGCAAAGCTTCCAAATTTTTGTGTTTTCGTGATTATTTGGACTGTGACTCGCTCCAGCCAAATTCTGTGCTGTTTTCTTCATTAAATGCAGTGTTGGAGCAAAGCTATAGCTTTGCTCCAACACTGCATAAAACTGTAGATTTTACGGTTTTGTGTTGGCACCCAGCAAAACGGTTTAAAGCCGTAAAATCTACAGTCAATTTTTTACAGTGTAGGACACAGCAGTCTCACCCAAAGCAGCACAGATCATTTGCTGGGCACTTTTTTCAGCTGAAACGCGAACGGGAGGCAGTTCCTCAAATGTTGCTTCTCGAACGACCTTCCTTTCACCATCAACTTTCGTCCCTTCTGTCACTACAGCTGTGAGCGGTTACGGTTGCCTGGAAAGTTATTGGATGGCGCTGCAATCAGCCATTATCGCACACAGCTATTTGCATTTACCGACGCTCTACGATCGCTTGCGGTTAGAAGCCGAGAATTAAGTTGCTCACCTAATATTTTGTCTCTTTCTTTCTTGCTTTCTTTAAAATATTTTCAGTTCAGTTGTTTTAAACACACAACTGAACCACAAAACTTTTTTATAAACTAAATACACATAATGTAATTAAAGCAAGCGCGGTGGGGGAGGGGAGGGGGGACTTCTATTTTGAATTAGGAAAAAAAAATCACCTCACCAGGCAACTGCTAGAATCCCAACTACAACAGATGGGCTATGTGTGTTTGCAAACTTCTGGGTTCACTTAGTAGCTGAGGAACGAGAACGTATGTACCGTGTGTTGTGGATGGGCAGAGGTGTGTACAAGATGTTCTATATATTCCCGAAGAAAGGCTGGGGAAGGGGGAGTAGTTGATATTGCTTCCGTTGGTTATAGGAGGCATTAGTGCTGTGCTCATAAGAGCTGAGTTCGGGCTCAATTTTAAGAGCCCGGGCCCGAACGAGCCCGAAAACTATGATTAATCTGTTTAGGCATTTAAAAGAAATCTCCTCTTTCAAACTTCCACTCCTTCCTCCTCGTGCAATTAACCGATGTCTTTCTCAACTGCGGAGTGGGGAAGGGACGTCTTTCTATTTCTATGGTTTCTTGGACCATTCATTTCATCCTGAAATGTTTCGAGGGGCCCGGCATCAGGAAAAATTGTGGGAATCATAACAATCAACAATCTAAGTATGTTAACAGCATTGGGGTGGGGGCTGAACAGGGCTAAATTTTTTTCACTACTTTAGTTAAAGTAGTGAAAATACTCACCCATGTTTGATAAAGTTGCAGAACAATGCTAGATAGTGGTCATTACGGGATGTACTGTCCACTGTATGGCAACGCAGAATTCAGAGTGAAAGCAAATAATATGAACTTATTTTGAAATAACTGTAAGATTATTAGCGGGGGTGTTTATATAGGATCCCTTTCCCTCGAAATGTTCTACCTACGCAGCCTACGCTCCTTTGATAACTGACAAATGCTGCAGATGAAGGCATTTACGGAGATATCACGTCAACATGAAGTTGCAAAATATTTTGTTTACGTTATTTCGTAAGGTATCTTTGCAATACATAATGGCAGCATAAAACACGTTTTGTAATTGAAACACATACGAATATATGATCACTAAATGAAGAATCTATTCGCCACAATATTTAAAAATCTTTAAATTTCTAACTGTGATTGTCCACAATAGGAAAATTACAAAAATTCATTTACAGTGTAAAGGTTCTGTACTTTTTTTTTCATTTATTTAAATTTAAAAATCAAGTCTTATGCGAAAAGATTTTTGATACAACTCCAACATAATTTTGGCAGTAGCAGTTCTCTCTCTCTCTGTCAAATATTTGCTGGAATTTCAGTCCACTTCGTTGAAAATTTAAGATCTGGAAGCTCAAAGGTATGAAAATCAAGATTATTTTACGATCTGTCAAACATGAAAAAGCTATGTAAGCAATTTAAAAAAAACATTCTATTGTTGTTACTTCAGCGTTCTTAAGAGAAAATTTTAAACAAATATAAATAGTGAGTGTGCCCAAAATTAGAAAATTCTCCAGCGCAATTACATACATAACTAACTAAACTAATGATTTAAACCTGGTTATACGCTTTTTCCACGTCCATTAAATGAGTTTGCTACGATATTTAAATATCTTGAAATTTCTAACTGTGATTGTCCATAACAGAAAAATTGCAGTACAATTTTTCTGCAGTAAAATCTTGGCATGGGCAGATGAAAATTTTCCCGCAACACCCACTTCAATTTAAGGATGACTGGTGTACTTTTTACCCCCCCCTTCCCAGTACTATTCTTGCCACTGTTTCCAGAGCAACTGTATTTTTTGTTTTGTTTCTTAAATAAAAAAAAGTGATTTTCAGTTGTGATACAATAGTACCGCAGAAGTACAACTGAACGGGCTCATTCGCAAAAATTTTCCAGAGCCCTTTTGCGACAGCCAATCCGCCTGTGCTGCAGGCAGGCAGTTTTATTTAGTCGGTTACGGTTTGACCATGCCAGGTCACGGAAACCCCGACAGTAATTATGAATCACGCTGTATTTCTTGACACTGATGCCCTACTGGCTGAATTGGAATATGCATTTTCAAAAGTTCAAGTTTGCGCTTTAAATGTATTTTGCTAGGAATTATCGAAGTGATCGTGGAAGAAAAGACCGTCAAGATATCATACCTGCACACACACGCTCATTATTGGGGTAACTAAGAGGGCGCACAACGCAGTGCTTTATCTTCAAACTGCTGTTGAGCAGACATTCTTGGATGCAGTCCTGAAAGAAAAAAACAAGTTACTAAAATCATGCAATGCATTGATTATATGATACGCTTTCCAACATACCGGAAATCATTACTCAAGTTATGAGGATAATGGCTGTAGAACAAATCTCGCTCCTGTGCCCAGACCTTTGACCCCATTTCGATGATATTCAACAGAACCGATAAAGTACACTTCCGGAACAATATGATAAAGTTTTGTCTCAATTGAATCATTTTTACGTAAGTTATAACGCATAAGGGCGATGGAATGGATCCCGTTCCTACGTCCTGACCTTTGACCACACTTAACCCATTTTCAATAGGGTTTGACCCCAGGTGGTCCCCTCAGACATACTAAAATTTCATTGAAATCAAACTATATTTATGCAAGTTATGACGCATAAAGGCAAAAGAATGGATCTCGCTCCTATGTCGTGACCTTTGACCCCATTTCCTCTATTTTCAATAGGATTCGTCCCCAGGTAGTCCCCTACCACATACTAAAATTTCAGCGACATCGAACCAGTTTTACGCAAGTTATGACGCATAAATGCAATGGAATGCATTCCGCTCCTATGTTCTGACCTTTGACCCCACTTAGCCCATTTTCAATAGGGTTCATCCCCAGGTGGACCCCTACCACATACTAAAATTTCATTGAAATCGAACTGTATTTACGCAAGTTATTAGGCATAAGGGAAATGGAATGCATCCCGCTCCTATGTTCTGACCTTTGACCCCACTTAACGCATTTTCAATAGGGTTCGTCCCTAGGTGGTCCCCTGCCACATACTAAACTTTCATTGAAATCAAACTATATTTACGCAAGTTATGAGGCATAAGGGTAATGAAATGTATCCCGCTCCTATGTCGTGATCTTTGACCCCATTTCGTCCATTTTCAATAGGATTCGTCCCCAGGTGGTTCTCTACCACATACTAAAATTTCATCAAAATCGAACAATTTTTAGGCGAGTTATCGGGCGGACAGACGGACGGAAGGACAAAGCTGGGGCATATACGCTTGTTCAACCTACGGTTGGAAAACGTGAAAAATAGTACTACAAGGTGATTGAAAAGTCCTCGAACTCTGAATTCAAATATTTCTACCTCGAATATAGTGATGTGTAACTATTTTTACATACTGTTATATTGACACTCATACTTACAGGTAATGAAATCCACTTTACAATAGATGCTGGAATTGTCCACCATTCTGTTGAAGACACAAATTCACTCGGCGACGCATGTTGGCGGACACTCTATTCAGCGTGTTGGCTGGTATGTCCATCACGGCTGTAATGATGTTGTTCCGTAGGTCCTGTATCGTCTTAGGGTACGTTTATGCTGCAGCCTTGCTGCTGGCATATCGCACATGGATGCCCGGCGATGATGAAACAAAACCATAAATCTTTACAGGCTCATTAATCGTGGAACAGCGATGCTATCTGTGCTGTTCGCTGTGATCATGATATCAAACTGGTTTGTTTTTCGAGCCTCGACCACCGCCAGGCATCCTCAAACTTACTCTGTGATTGGTTCCTTCAAGGGCACTCTTCCCGTCCATTGACCCACTTTCCGAACCGAGTGTGAAACTATTCAGTCATCTCTCTCGTATCTTTAAAAACCGTGTTGTGCTTTTATAGAAGCAAATTTTACTTGTGGAGTCTTCCTGTGATTTGAACTTTTATTTTTTTTTTGAACTTCTCCTTGGATTGATCAAGAGTTTTCCTAGCATAAGGCTTCATCATGTGTCTCAGTAAAGGATAGGCTTCATCACCTATGAACACAAAGGGGGCTTGGATGTCAGTACTTGGTAGGAAGTTATCTTCAGGAATGTTAAGCACACCCCTTTTTTATTCTGTCATGCAAGGCAGACTTTCTAGCAGTGCCCCCATCACTTTGTTTTACATAGGCTCCGACCTCAATGAAAATAAATTTTGCAGTGTGCATCACTGACGGCCTGCAGAACTGTTAAAAAGTAGCTTTTGTAATTAATGAACATGGAGCCTGACCATTGAGGGCGAAGTATTGGGATGTGCTTTCCCTCGACAGAACCTAGACTGTTAGGGAATCCCCATTTCTTGTAAAACATATCAGCGATTTCTTTGAATTCTTCTGCAGTTAGTGGCTTCATATGCAGTGGTTGTAAAACTTGCCATAACACCGGTAAAGTCCGTTTGACAATAAGAGATGCAGGCGTAATTCCTATATTAATACAAGCTATGTGAACAGCTGCAGGGTATGTGCTCCATGGCGAGCATCGCAGCAGCGTCCAAGCAGCGAGCTGCCTGAACGAGCATCTTAAGGGTTGTTGTGATAAACTGTGTCTTTCAGATAGCCCCACAAAAAAAAAAAAGTCTGGTGAGCGAGGCGGCCAAAGGTTTTTCGAGATTAATCGATCGTGAAAGAATTCACGGAGCATCTCCATTGTGTCGTTTGATGTGTGGCATGTTGCTCCATCTTGTTGAAACCAACAGTAACGTTCGTGTTCTTCCAGCATCGCTACAAATCGATGGATGATGTCTGCATACACAGCGGAAATTACAGTTGTGTCGAAAAAACAATGGCCCTACAGATCGCCGTCTATACATGGCGCACCACACTTCAACTTTCCGACAGTGAAGTCCAACCTCATGCAATGCGTGTGGATTCTCCGCAGCCCATATGCAAGTGTTTTGGCTATTGACATATCCATTCAAATGAAAATATACCTCGTCACTGAAAAAAGTGTTGTTAAGCTGGTTAGTCACATTGTTGCGCGTGAAACTCTTAAACCATTGGCAGAAGGCATTGCACTTTTCTCGAGTCCAAAGGACGTAGTTCTTGCACTACTCGAATTGTGTACGGCCGTGGCTTTGGACGATTAGTAACCCTCTGGCAGGCTGAATCCGATGCTCCTAACTCTTGAGACAGTCGCCGAAGTGACTTCCGGGGAGACCGCTGCAGGGAAAAGTGAATTTTCTCCAGAAACGTGGTCGTCACCACGGACGGTCAGCCGCTTCTAGCCTTATCCTGAACACTGCCTGTCTCGCGAAACCCGTTCACAAGATCATACAGAGTAGTCTTCCTTGGTATAGGAGCATCCGGAAACTTCCTTCGAAAGAGCTGGATGCAACGTTGGTAAGATTTTTCCCCAAAATAAACTTCTGACAAAGCGACTTTCTGTTCTTGTGTGACACTCATGGCTGACTGAACGTTTCTGCTTGCCAGCGCCCTCGTAAGCGTAGTGTCACGTGGTTCTATCACGTGGCGCAGCTCGTTCCCCAAGGTCACACACAACAGCCACAAGCAGCAATACTCGGGTATCTTTTATGGTTTTACCGCAAATACGTTTTAAAATATAGAGTTCGGAGACTCTTGAATCACCCTGTTTATTGAGCGAAAATACAGGAGTACAATTACTTTTCTTACTGGAAATTCAAATGAATGGCATTCAGGTATCATTTTCATTCTTCAGTTTCACCATTATTTTCTAGCTGACTGCTGATAGCTCACTTACATAACAGTTGACACTTTTCAATTCTCTATATTACTTTTAATATGAAATTCAAATGAATGGCAATCACGTATCATTTCCATTCTTCACCTTTCCATTCCGACCACCTCCTACTTTTGACGTCAACAGCGCGTAGCCATTGAAAGAAGGCACGTGTCGTCAGCTGGCTTCGAGGTTATATATATATATTCTGAAAACATGTCACTCGTTGCTGCCATGGATAAAAGGCGCGATTTATCAGGTTAGCAAAAAGGGATGATTATCGGCTTTGGGGCTAAGAGTGGCGGTATTTTTGAAACAGCGCAGTTTGTGAACTGTTCGCGTGCTGCTGTGGTTAAAGTGTATCTCGAATGGACAAATGGCACCGTTGTGAATAAGCAGCGTGAAAACTGCGGAGCACCACGTGCCATTGATGAGAGAGATGAAAGTCGGCTTCCAAGGTGCGTGAGGGCCGATCGACACGCTACAGTGGAGCAACTCACTGGCCTAATGAACCAGGGGGCTACCGGAAGTGTGTCGAAAACGACAGTTCAGCGAACCCTGCAGCGTATGGGGCTCCGATGCAGACGGATAGTCACTGCACCTATGCTAACGAAGGTGCATCGGCAGAAAAGGCTTATATTTGCACGGCAGTATCGCAATGGACCTCCACTGATTGGCAAAAGATTCCCTTCTCCGATGAGTCACGTTTTCTGCTTGGATGGACGTTGCCGTACAAGGCGAGAAACATCGGAGAACAAACAGTCTTCAACCATTGCTGGAAGAAAACAAGCTGGTGGGGGCAGCGTTATGGTCTGGAGAATACTCTCGTGGCATTCTCTGGGTCCACTAATACCCGTGGAAGGCTCTATGGACCGAATTCGTTATGAATTTATCCTTGCAGACCACGTACACCTATACATATTGATTGTTTTACCTGGGGCGGATGGGATCTTCCAGCACGACAATGCGACGTGTCACACAGCTAGAAATGTCCGAGAGTGGTTGGAAGAGCACAACGAAGACTTTAAAGTACTTCCCTGGCCCCTTAATTCCCCAGATTTAAACCCAATTGAGCATCTTTGGGACCACCTCGATCGTTTTGTTCGCTCTATGGATCCTCCACCATGCACACTCCAGCAGCTGTCAGATGCATTGCAGTCAGCACGGCTCCACATGCCTGTGAACACCATCCAGCACCTTATTGAGTCACTCCAAGCCCGTCTAGCTGCTTTCCACGCCGATTACTCTGGATATTAGCCGGGGTGTCACAATAATGTGACTCGACCGTGTATAACAATACGTATTTGTTAATCACGTGAAGAGAGCGAGTCGAAAGTTTTGCAATATTTGCATAAACTCATGTGCTGCGGCGTGTATGTCACGTGTTTAAACTAGTTCAAGTCGCGCACTGCAGTCAGTCGAAAGGGATATAAAGTGGTAGTCGTTGCTGTGAACAGCATTGCATGTCGTCGTTCTGTGTGTGGTTGGGACGCCTAAAAGACGAACAGCCACAACCGACTAATTTGGGAACTTTTGCTTAAAAGTTTGAATTCGGCCATAACGCTGCTCAAGCAACACGAAACATTTGTCATGCGAAAGGGGAAGGTTCCGTGGACCACAGCATCGCAAACAAATGGTTCAAGAAATTTCGCTCAGGTGACAGAAACCTCGACGATTAGCGAAGGTCAGGTAGGCCGCGAACCGTGGATTCGAAGGCCGTAGAGAGAACTCCGACAGCCGCCCCGGTGGCGCAGTGGTCTAAGGCGTTGGCCTCTGATCATTCGTCCGTAAGGGGTCAGGGTTCGAATCCCGGTCAGGCATGGATGTTGTGTTTGTCTTACGGCACTGGCTCTCTCCCTTCCCTGGAACCAGTGACCCTAAATTAGGGACGGGCGACTGCTTATATCCCATTGAGTTGCTCACGGCGGTCGTTAAACATCCAATCAAAAAAAAAAAAAAACTCCGACAACCAGCAGTCGGAGATTATCAGGCGAACTGGGAATATCACAGACCACCGTGCTTCGTCACTTTCAGGACTTCGCTATGAACAAATGAAAAAATATGTACAAGTAGCATTTGTTTAAAATTATGCTTAAGCCTTAACAGAAAGATTTTGTATTTACAAATGCACCTTTCGAGTTTTAATAGCAGCAAAATCATTTATTATTTGATCATATTAATATTTTTAGCAATATCTTTTGATATTGATAAAATTGTCAGGTGCGTTAATCTGGTCACCATTTTATCCTTAAAGCATAATGAAGTTTAAATTTTATATATTTTTTTTAATTACGCGTATAAATTAATTTCACATTTTTTTACATTTATGAAAAAAAATAACGTCTCGATGGCGTGCGTCCTCCGGTTCGGCGCCCAGGGCGGTCGCCCCTGCTAACCCCCCCCCAGCCGCCCCCCACCGCATCCCTACGGCTCTGATACGTCGGTGACCACAAAAAGGACACACACTCTCTATCTCTGTCTCATTTTTTTTTACAATGATTAAAAAGATATTGTGTTTCTACTACTCCTTAGAAATTCGTTCACAAGAAGTCCTCCATTTTTTTTTTTTTTTTTTTTGGAGGTTTAACGACCACCGTGTGAGCAACTCAATGGGCTATAAGCAGTCACCCGTCCGTAATTTAGGGTCACTGGTTCCATGGAAGGGAGAGAGCCAGTGCCGTAAGACAAACACAACATCCATGCCTCACCGGGATCCGAACCCGGACCCCTTTTGGACGAATGATCAGAGGCCATCGCTTAGACCACTGCGCCACCTGGGCGGCCCCTCCATTTCTCAGAAACCTTAGTAAAAAAATTCATTTTATATAAGAAAATTTCAGTGAATTCGAGAAATTCACGTACGGTTATCTAAGTTCCCTAGAGCCGCCCCGGTGGCGCAGTGGTCTAAAGCGTTGGCCTCTGATCATTCGTCCGAAGGGGTCCGGGTTCGAATCCCGGTGAGGCATAGATGCTGTGTTTGTCTTACTGCACTGGCTCTCTCCCTTCCCTGGAACCAGTGACCCTAAATTAGGGACGGGCGACTACTTATAGCCCATTGAGTTGCTCACTGTGGTTGTTAAACCTTAAATTGCCGCCCCGGTGGCTCAGTAGTCTAAGAGATGGCCTCTGATCATTCGTCCGAAAGGGGTCCGAGTTCGAATCCCGGTGCGCCATGGATGTTGTGTTTGTCTTACTGCACTGGCTCTCTCACTTCCCTGGAACCAGTGACCCTAAATTAGGGACGGGCGACTGCTTATAGCCCATTGAGTTGCTCACTGTGGTTGTTAAACCTTCAATTGCCGCCCCGGTGGCTCAGTAGTCTAAGAGATGGCCTCTGATCATTCGTCCGAAAGGGGTCCCGGTTCGAATCCCGGTGAGGCATGGATGTTGTGTTTGTCTTACTGCACTGGCTCTCTCCCTTCCCTGGAACCAGTGACCCTAAATTAGGGACGGGAGACTGCTTATAGCCCATTGAGTTGCTCACTGTGGTTGTTAAACCTTCAATTGCCGCCCCGGTGGCTCAGTAGTCTAAGAGATGGCCTCTGATCATTCGTCCGAAAGGGGTCCCGGTTCGAATCCCGGTGAGGCATGGATGTTGTGTTTGTCTTACTGCACTGGCTCTCTCCCTTCCCTGGAACCAGTGACCCTAAATTAGGGACGGGCGACTGCTTATAGCCCATTGAGTTGCTCACTGTGGTTGTTAAACCTTCAATTGCCGCCCCGGTGGCTCAGTAGTCTAAGAGATGGCCTCTGATCATTCGTCCGAGAGGGGTCCGAGTTTGAATCCCGGTGAGGCATGGATGTTGTGTTTGTCTTACTGCACTGGCTCTCTCACTTCCCTGGAACCAGTGACCCTAAATTAGGGACGGACGACTGCTTATAGCCCATTGAGTTGCTCATGGTGGTCGTTAAACCTCCAATCAAAAAAAAAAAAAAAAGTTCCCTAGAATCTTAGACGGGTGCACCCGCCATATATGTTCGAACTGCTTAAATACAATCACGGAAAACGAAATTTTCGCACCAAGAAGGAAGCATCGGATGGAACTGAAATTTCGTGGACGTAATGATACAGATAAATGATACACATGATGGCAAAAACAGAACTGCGGGACAATTACAGAGGGATCTGTGGCACGCAGTCCGAACATCTTTGATAGCGCATTGCACTGTTTCGTGCTGCGATACATGCTGCAAGATGGTCCGCCATGGAGGCGAACAGACGCCTAATATTGTTCTGCGGCAGACTGGCCAACAGCTGTTGGACCGGGTGCTCCAAATCCCAGATAGTGCGGCACCCGGCGTTTCAACTGGTCTCACACATGCTCGATAGAGGACATATCCGGGGAGCGGGAAGGCCGTGGAAGTGTTTGGACATGACGTATGCAGTCATGGACAACCCAAGTCGTGTGCAAGCGGGCATTATGCTGCTGGTATCATCATCATCATCATCATTGTCAACCATTATCAATCCACTGCTGGACGAAGGTCTCTCCAAGCTTCATCCACAACGGTCTGTCTTGTGCCAGTCTCCTCCATGTCACTCCCGCATACTTTCGAATTTCATCCACCCATCTCCTATGTGGTCTTCTTCTGGGTCTTTTCCCGTCCCTTGGAATCCAATCTAAAATTTCGGCTGTCCATCGATGGTCTGTCCTCCTGGCAGTATGACCAGCCCATTGCCATTTCAGGGATTTAACTCTGATCATGATGTCTTCCACTCTTGTCATTTTTCGGATCCACGAGTTCCTCTTCTTATCTCTCCTGGTTACACCAAGCATGCACCTCTCTATGCTTTTTTGAGTTGTCTGCAGCCTTTGTATGTCTCTTTTAGTTAAGGTCCACGTCTCTGCACCTTACGTAAGCACTGGAAGGATGCATTGATCAAACACTTTTCTTTTAAGACATAATGGCATATTGCTCTTGAAAATTATGCTGTTTCTTCCAAAAGCTCTCCAGGCAAGTTTTGTACGCCGATTAATTTCTTCATCAATGTGACCCTCACTTGATATCTGCTGTCCAAGATAAAGTACGTATCTGTTATCTCCAGCTTTTCTCCATCAATCGATAAATCTTCATTTCTTGTAAAAGCATTGAACATTCGTTTTGTCTTCTGAAAGTTCGTTTTTAATCCCACTTCTTTACCCTTGTCTGCTGGTATAGTGCACCTGAAATCCCGGCCAGGAATGGGAGCACGTGGAACCATAAGATCTCATCAACATACCGCTGGACCGTCAATGATCCACGTACCATTACTAGTGCTCATCAGCTATCGTATTCTATGGCTCTTTAGACCATGATGCCTACAGTGGAGAGGTGTGGCACTCGATAGCGAGGTTGGGATTGTGCCGTTGACCCGGGGACCTCCACACCCGGACACGATGATCATCTGTCCCCAAAAGGAAGTGGAACTCATCGCTAAACACCACACGTCGCCAATTTGTGGCGTTCCATGTCGCTCTGGCGTGGCACCACTGCACACGGAACCGGCGATGTTCCGGTGTTAATGGGAGAACACGTAAGCGGCGCTGGGATTCGCTTCCGCGAGGCGTCGGAAAATGGTTCGTGGGCACACAGGAGCCGCTACATCTGCCTGAATAATGGACCTTGTCCCCGTGGGATTCGTTCGTGCCTGGCGCACAATCCGCCGATCCTCTCTACTGGTGGTCCTCCCGGTCGGTCTAGAGCCGCTCCGCCGTGTGGCAGTGCCGTCACGCGTCCACTGCTCTCAACACAGTCGGACGGTATGGTTAGAACGATGTGCGTGGCAGGCTACACGACATACAGACCACCCTACGGTTTTCACCCCGATGATCAGGCTTCTCTCAAAGTCCGTAAGTTGCGTAAATCGACGTCTCTGGCGTCCACCCGGCATTCTTCTCAATATGTACTCTTGCTTGCATCCGGTGCTTTCCGCTTTCATGCGGTATCTACTACACGTCGGTTTATAAGGCTGCCGGTTCGTTCTTGCAGCGCCACGACAGGGTGTGCGGTAATGCGCACTTCCACCAAACGTGGATCATTTGCATACCAGCACGCGTTCTAGCTATTTGTAAAGTTTCTAGGTTGTAAAGCCCGATGATCAGGCCTCTCTCAAAGTCCGTAAGTTGCGTAAATCGACGTCTCTGGCGTCTACCCGGCATTCTTCTCAATAATCGGAAAGAGGGCCGGGGGCATGGCCCACGGGTAAGCCGTGACCATGAATCGTTGCAGGCAGCCATCCGCTGTAGAACGTGCACTTGAGAACTCCCAGTCAATCTGGTGTGCGGAATGCAACGTCACACACATTTATTTTTCGAAGCGCTGGAGAAGGGATTCTCTGATTTTTCCTATCTCGCGGTGTGGAAAGAACATCACACCATTGCGAGATTTTGAACGGTCGGGTCATCCGGATAGTTTGGGCGCCATTATAACGAAGTAAATTTCTCCGTCATTTTTGGTCTACGCCGGGATTCGAACCCGAGTCCGCTTATTCCGGAACAAGTCGCTCGACCAACTGAGCTACGCAGACGTTCATTCTGACTCCTATCTGCCTTTATGTCGTGTGCGTCCTGCTGGCAGGTACGTCACAACGCCTGATCCGAATGTACCGGGTCTGTTAAAAATCTTTACGCATTTTAAAGATAGTGTCGTTAAAACTAATTTTAAAAATTGATTTGCCATCCAGACACATGCCAGATTGCTTTTATCAAAAAAGAAAAAAAAAGTCCTTAAAGAGAACAACGCTGGTAACAAAATTCACATTCAATTAAAATCCGTGTTTATAACAATTTCACAGAATGAGTGGTATTATTAAAAACACCCGTAAAGGTCATCACACCATAACAGAAACTCACTGTTTCGGACAACGGTCCATATCCACCCCTCTCTTTCCACATAGCTTCATAGTCCATGCAGTTTGTCTCATATGGAGCTGGAAGGAGTTTCTTCACTACCTAAGTGGGATAAATATCAACAATGAATGCAGGAGCAAAGTTACGTTAACGTTCAGGGATACTCCCTTTATTGAAAGACACACACAATGCATAAATTACACGTTCTGGATTTTCTTTAAATTCACTATCACATCATATGTAAAGGATTTTAGAAAGGGAGTGTCTGACCCCAGGTCTTAAACAACCCTTAGAAATAGGAAGCTAGGAGATTTGGGATAGAGTGCCCGATAGGAAAGTGACATGGAAGCGAGGTAGAAGACGCCCTTATTTACTACCGGGGTCCGACGGCTTAACGTGCTCATACAATGCTATAGTAGATCAGATCAGATCATATGTAGAGGATTTTAGGAGGGAGTGTCTGACCCCAGGTCTTAAACAACCCTTAGAAATAGGAAGCTAGGAGATTCGGGCTAGAGTGCCCGATAGGAAAGTGACACGGAAGCGAGGTAGAAGACGCCCTTATTTACTACCGGGGTCCGACGGCTTAACGTGCTCATACAATGCTATAGTAGATCAGATCAGATCATATGTAGAGGATTTTAGGAAGGGAGTGTCTGACTCCAGGTCTTAAACAACCCTTAGAAATAGGAAGCTAGGAGATTTGGGATAGAGTGCCCGATAGGAAAGTGACGCGGAAGCGAGGTAGAAGACGCCCTTATTTACTACCGGGGTCCAACGGCTTAACGTGCTCATACAATGCTATAGTAGATCAGATCAGATCATATGTAGAGGATTTTAGGAAGGGAGTGTCTGACCCCAGGTCTTAAACAACCCTTAGAAATAGGAAGCTAGAAGATTTGGGATAGAGTGCCCGATAGGAAAGTGACGCGGAAGCGAGGTAGAAGACGCCCTTATTTACTACCGGGGTCCAACGGCTTAACGTGCTCATACAATGCTATAGTAGATCAGATCAGATCATATGTAGAGGATTTTAGGAAGGGAGTGTCTGACCCCAGGTCTTAAACAACCCTTAGAAATAGGAAGCTAGAAGATTTGGGATAGAGTGCCCGATAGGAAAGTGACGCGGAAGCGAGGTAGAAGACGCCCTTATTTACTACCGGGGTCCAACGGCTTAACGTGCTCATACAATGCTATAGTAGATCAGATCAGATCATATGTAGAGGATTTTAGGAAGGGAGTGTCTGACCCCAGGTCTTAAACAACCCTTAGAAATAGGAAGCTAGAAGATTTGGGATAGAGTGCCCGATAGGAAAGTGACGCGGAAGCGAGGTAGAAGACGCCCTTATTTACTACCGGGGTCCGACGGCTTAACGTGCTCATACAATGCTATAGTAGATCAGATCAGATCATATGTAGAGGATTTTAGGAAGGGAGTGTCTGACTCCAGGTCTTAAACAACCCTTAGAAATAGGAAGCTAGGAGATTTGGGATAGAGTGCCCGATAGGAAAGTGACGCGGAAGCGAGGTAGAAGACGCCCTTATTTACTACCGGGGTCCAACGGCTTAACGTGCTCATACAATGCTATAGTAGATCAGATCAGATCATATGTAGAGGATTTTAGGAAGGGAGTGTCTGACCCCAGGTCTTAAACAACCCTTAGAAATAGGAAGCTAGAAGATTTGGGATAGAGTGCCCGATAGGAAAGTGACGCGGAAGCGAGGTAGAAGACGCCCTTATTTACTACCGGGGTCCAACGGCTTAACGTGCTCATACAATGCTATAGTAGATCAGATCAGATCATATGTAGAGGATTTTAGGAAGGGAGTGTCTGACCCCAGGTCTTAAACAACCCTTAGAAATAGGAAGCTAGAAGATTTGGGATAGAGTGCCCGATAGGAAAGTGACGCGGAAGCGAGGTAGAAGACGCCCTTATTTACTACCGGGGTCCGACGGCTTAACGTGCTCATACAATGCTATAGTAGATCAGATCAGATCATATGTAGAGGATTTTAGGAAGGGAGTGTCTGACTCCAGGTCTTAAACAACCCTTAGAAATAGGAAGCTAGGAGATTTGGGATAGAGTGCCCGATAGGAAAGTGACACGGAAGCGAGGTAGAAGACGCCCTTATTTACTACCGGGGTCCAACGGCTTAACGTGCTCATACAATGCTATAGTAGATCAGATCAGATCATATGTAGAGGATTTTAGGAGGGGAGTGTCTGACCCCAGGTCTTAAACAACCCTTAGAAATAGGAAGCTAGGAGATTTGGGATAGAGTGCCCGATAGGAAAGTGACATGGAAGCGAGGTAGAAGACGCCCTTATTTACTACCGGGGTCCAACGGCTTAACGTGCTCATACAATGCTATAGTAGATCAGATCAGATCATATGTAGAGGATTTTAGGAGGGAGTGTCTGACCCCAGGTCTTAAACAACCCTTAGAAATAGGAAGCTAGGAGATTTGGGATAGAGTGCCCGATAGGAAAGTGACACGGAAGCGAGGTAGAAGACGCCCTTATTTACTACCGGGGTCCGACGGCTTAACGTGCTCATACAATGCTATAGTAGATCAGATCAGATCATATGTAGAGGATTTTAGGAAGGGAGTGTCTGACTCCAGGTCTTAAACAACCCTTAGAAATAGGAAGCTAGGAGATTTGGGATAGAGTGCCCGATAGGAAAGTGACGCGGAAGCGAGGTAGAAGACGCCCTTATTTACTACCGGGGTCCAACGGCTTAACGTGCTCATACAATGCTATAGTAGATCAGATCAGATCATATGTAGAGGATTTTAGGAAGGGAGTGTCTGACTCCAGGTCTTAAACAACCCTTAGAAATAGGAAGCTAGGAGATTTGGGATAGAGTGCCCGATAGGAAAGTGACACGGAAGCGAGGTAGAAGACGCCCTTATTTACTACCGGGGTCCAACGGCTTAACGTGCTCATACAATGCTATAGTAGATCAGATCAGATCATATGTAGAGGATTTTAGGAAGGGAGTGTCTGACTCCAGGTCTTAAACAACCCTTAGAAATAGGAAGCTAGGAGATTTGGGATAGAGTGCCCGATAGGAAAGTGACACGGAAGCGAGGTAGAAGACGCCCTTATTTACTACCGGGGTCCAACGGCTTAACGTGCTCATACAATGCTATAGTAGATCAGATCAGATCATATGTAGAGGATTTTAGGAAGGGAGTGTCTGACCCCAGATCTTAAACAACCCTTAGAAATAGAAAGCTAGGAGATTTGGGCTAGAGTGCCCGATAGGAAAGTGACACGGAAGCGAGGTAGAAGACGCCCTTATTTACTACCGGGGTCCGACGGCTTAACGTGCACATACAATGCTATAGTAGATCACATCAGATCATATGCAGAGGATTTTAGGAAGGGAGTGTCTGACTCCAGGTCCTAAACAACCCTTAGAAATAGGAAGCTAGGAGATTTGGGATAGAGTGCCCGATAGGAAAGTGACATGGAAGCGAGGTAGAAGACGCCCTTATTTACTACCGGGGTCCGACGGCTTAACGTGCACATACAATGCTATAGTAGATCACATCAGATCATATGTAGAGGATTTTAGGAAGGGAGTGTCTGACTCCAGGTCCTAAACAACCCTTAGAAATAGGAAGCTAGGAGATTTGGGATAGAGTGCCCGATAGGAAAGTGACATGGAAGCGAGGTAGAAGACGCCCTTATTTACTACCGGGGTCCGACGGCTTAACGTGCACATACAATGCTATAGTAGATCACATCAGATCATATGTAGAGGATTTTAGGAAGGGAGTGTCTGACCCCAGATCTTAAACAACCCTTAGAAATAGAAAGCTAGGAGATTTGGGATAGAGTGCCCGATAGGAAAGTGACATGGAAGCGAGGTAGAAGACGCCCTTATTTACTACCGGGGTCCGACGGCTTAACGTGCACATACAATGCTATAGTAGATCACATCAGATCATATGTAGAGGATTTTAGGAAGGGAGTGTCTGACTCCAGGTCCTAAACAACCCTTAGAAATAGGAAGCTAGGAGATTTGGGATAGAGTGCCCGATAGGAAAGTGACATGGAAGCGAGGTAGAAGACGCCCTTATTTACTACCGGGGTCCGACGGCTTAACGTGCACATACAATGCTATAGTAGATCACATCAGATCATATGTAGAGGATTTTAGGAAGGGAGTGTCTGACTCCAGGTCTTAAACAACCCTTAGAAATAGGAAGCTAGGAGATTTGGGATAGAGTGCCCGATAGGAAAGTGACATGGAAGCGAGGTAGAAGACGCCCTTATTTACTACCGGGGTCCGACGGCTTAACGTGCTCATACAATGCTATAGTAGATCACATCAGATCATATGTAGAGGATTTTAGGAAGGGAGTGTCTGACTCCAGGTCTTAAACAACCCTTAGAAATAGGAAGCTAGGAGATTTGGGCTAGAGTGCCCGATAGGAAAGTGACACGGAAGCGAGGTAGAAGACGCCCTTCTTTACTACCGGGGATGGGGCAGTACCTGGGTCCGACGGCTTAACGTGCTCATACATTGCTATAGTAGATCAGATCAGAACAAATGTAGAGGATTTTAGGAAGAGAGTGTCTGACCCCAGGTCTTAAACAACCTTTAGAAATAGGAAGCTAGGAGGTTTGGGCTAGAGTGCCCGATAGGAAAGTCACATGGAAGCGAGGTAGAAGACTCCCTTATTTACTACCGGGGTCCGACGGCTTAACGTGCTCATACAATGCTATAGTAGATCAGATCAGATCATATGTAGTGGATTTTAGGAAGGGAGTGTCTGACCCCAGGTCTTAAACAACCCTTAGAAATAGGAAGCTAGGAGATTTGGGGCTAGAGTGCCCGATAGGAAAGTGACACGGAAGCGAGGTAGAAGACGCCCTTATTTACTACCGGGGTCCCACGGCTTAACGTGCTCATACAATGCTATAGTAGATCAGATCAGATCATATGTAGAGGGTTTTAGGAAGGGAGTGTCTGACCCCAGGTCTTAAACAACCCTTAGAAATAGGAAGCTAGGAGATTTGGGCTAGAGTGCCCGATAGGAAAGTGACACGGAAGCGAGGTAGAAGACGCCCTTCTTTACTACCGGGGATGGGGCAGTACCTGGGTCCGACGGCTTAACGTGCTCATACATTGCTATAGTAGATCAGATCAGAACAAATGTAGAGGATTTTAGGAAGGGAGTGTCTGACCCCAGGTCTTAAACAACCTTTAGAAATAGGAAGCTAGGAGGTTTGGGCTAGAGTGCCCGATAGGAAAGTCACATGGAAGCGAGGTAGAAGACTCCCTTATTTACTACCGGGGTCCGACGGCTTAACGTGCTCATACAATGCTATAGTAGATCAGATCAGATCATATGCAGAGGATTTTAGGAAGGGAGTGTCTGACCCCAGGTCTTAAACAACCCTTAGAAATAGGAAGCTAGGAGATTTGGGCTAGAGTGCCCGATAGGAAAGTGACACGGAAGCGAGGTAGAAGACGCCCTTATTTACTACCGGGGTCCCACGGCTTAACGTGCTCATACAATGCTATAGTAGATCAGATCAGATCATATGTAGAGGGTTTTAGGAAGGGAGTGTCTGACCCCGGGTCTTAAACAACCCTTAGAAATAGGAAGCTAGGAGATTTGGGCTAGAGTGCCCGATAGGAAAGTGACACGGAGGCGAGGTAGAAGACGCCCTTATTTACTACCGGGGTCCGACGGCTTAACGTGCTCATACAATGCTATAGTAGATCAGATCAGATCATATGTAGAGGGTTTTAGGAAGGGAGTGTCTGACCCCGTGTCTTAAACAACCCTTAGAAATAGGAAGCTAGGAGATTTGGGATAGAGTGCCCGATAGGAAAGTGACACGGAAGCGAGGTAGAAGACGCCCTTATTTACTACCGGGGTCCGACGGCTTAACGTGCTCATACAATGCTATAGTAGATCAGATCAGATCATATGTAGAGGATATTAGGAAGGGAGTGTCTGACCCCAGGTCTTAAACAACCCTTAGAAATAGGAAGCTAGGAGATTTGGGCTAGAGTGCCCGATAGGAAAGTGACACGGAAGCGAGGTAGAAGACGCCCTTATTTACTACCGGGGTCCGACGGCTTAACGTGCTCATACAATGCTATAGTAGATCAGATCAGATCATATGTAGAGGATTTTAGGAAGGGAGTGTCTGACCCCAGGTCTTAAACAACCCTTAGAAATAGGAAGCTAGGAGAGTTGGGATAGAGTGCCCGATAGGAAAGTGACACGGAAGCGAGGTAGAAGACGCCCTTATTTACTACCGGGGTCCGACGGCTTAACGTGCTCATACAATGCTATAGTAGATCAGATCAGATCATATGTAGAGGGTTTTAGGAAGGGAGTGTCTGACCCCGGGTCTTAAACAACCCTTAGAAATAGGAAGCTAGGAGATTTGGGATAGAGTGCCCGATAGGAAAGTGACACGGAAGCGAGGTAGAAGACGCCCTTATTTACTACCGGGGTCCGACGGCTTAACGTGCTCATACAATGCTAAAGTAGATCAGATCAGATCATATGTAGAGGATTTTAGGAAGGGAGTGTCTGACCCCGGGTCTTAAACAACCCTTAGAAATAGGAAGCTAGGAGATTTGGGCTAGAGTGCCCGATAGGAACGGGACACGGAAGCAAGGTAGAAGACGCCCTTATTTACTACCGGGGTCCGACGGCTTAACGTGCTCATACAATGCTATAGTAGATCAGATCAGATCATATGTAGAGTGTTTTAGGAAGGGAGTGTCTGACCCCGGGTCTTAAACGACCCTTAGAAATAGGAAGCTAGGAGATTTGGGCTAGAGTGCCCGATAGGAGCGGGACACGGAAGCGAGGTAGAAGACGCCCTTATTTACTACCGGGGTCCGACGGCTTAACGTGCTCATACAATGCTATAGTAGATCAGATCAGATCATATGTAGAGGATTTTAGGAAGGGAGTGTCTGACCCCAGGTCTTAAACAACCCTTAGAAATAGGAAGCTAGGAGATTTGGGCTAGAGTGCCCGATAGGAAAGTAACACGGAAGCGAGGTAGAAGACGCCCTTATTTACTACCGGGGTCCGACGGCTTAACGTGCTGATACAATGCTATAGTAGATCAGATCAGATCATATGTAGAGGATTTTAGGAAGGGAGTGTCTGACACCAGTTCTTAAACAACCCTTAGAAATAGAAAGCTAGGAGATTTGGGCTAGAGTGCCCGATAGTAAAGTGACACGAAAGCGAGGTAGAAGACGCCCTTATTTACTACCGGGGTCCGACGGCTTAACGTGCGCATACATTACTACAGTAGATCAGATCAGATCATATGTAGAGGATTTTAGGAAGGGAGTGTCTGACCCCAGGTCTTAAACAACCCTTAGAAATAGGAAGCTAGGAGATTTGGGCTAGAGTGCCCGATAGGAAAGTAACACGGAAGCGAGGTAGAAGACGCCCTTATTTACTACCGGGGTCCGACGGCTTAACGTGCGCATACATTACTATAGTAGATCAGATCACATCATATGTAGAGGATTTTAGGAACGGAGTGTCTGACCCCAGGTCTTAAACAACCCTTAGAAATAGGAAGCTAGGAGATTTGGGCTAGAGTGCCCGATAGGAAAGTGACACGAAAGCGAGGTAGAAGACGCCCTTATTTACTACCTAGGTCCGACGGCTTAACGTGCGCATACATTACTACAGTAGATCAGATCACATCATATGTAGAGGATTTTAGGAACGGAGTGTCTGACCCCAGGTCTTAAACAACCCTTAGAAATAGGAAGCTAGGAGATTTGGACTAGAGTGCCCGATAGGAAAGTAACACGGAAGCGAGGTAGAAGACGCCCTTATTTACTACCGGGGTCCGAGGTCTTAACGTGCTCATACAATGCTATAGTAGATCAGATCAGATCATATGTAGAGGATTTTAGGAAGGGAGTGTCTGACCCCAGGTCTTAAACAACCCTTAGAAATAGGAAGCTAGGAGATTTGGACTAGAGTGCCCGATAGGAAAGTAACACGGAAGCGAGGTAGAAGACGCCCTTATTTACTACCGGGGTCCGAGGTCTGAACGTGCTCATACAATGCTATAGTAGATCAGATCAGATCATATGTAGAGGATTTTAGGAAGGGAGTGTCTGACCCCAGGTCTTAAACAACCCTTAGAAATAGGAAGCTAGGAGATTTGGACTAGAGTGCCCGATAGGAAAGTAACACGGAAGCGAGGTAGAAGACGCCCTTATTTACTACCGAGGTCCGAGGTCTTAACGTGCTCATACAATGCTATAGTAGATCAGATCAGATCATATGTAGAGGATTTTAGGAAGGGAGTGTCTGACCCCAGGTCTTAAACAACCCTTAGAAATAGGAAACTAGGAGATTTGGGCTAGAGTGCCCGATAGGAAAGTGACACGGAAGCGAGGTAGAAGACGCCCTTATTTACTACCGGGGTCCGAGGTCTTAACGTGCTCATACAATGCTATAGTAGATCAGATCAGATCATATGTAGAGGATTTTAGGAAGGGAGTGTCTGACCCCAGGTCTTAAACAACCCTTAGAAATAGGAAGCTAGGAGATTTGGACTAGAGTGCCCGATAGGAAAGTAGCACGGAAGCGAGGTAGAAGACGCCCTTATTTACTACCGATGTCCGAGGTCTTAACGTGCTCATACAATGCTATAGTAGATCAGATCAGATCATATGTAGAGGATTTTAGGAAGGGAGTGTCTGACCCCAGGTCTTAAACAACCCTTAGAAATAGGAAGCTAGGAGATTTGGACTAGAGTGCCCGATAGGAAAGTAACACGGAAGCGAGGTAGAAGACGCCCTTATTTACTACCGGGGTCCGAGGTCTTAACGTGCTCATACAATGCTATAGTAGATCAGATCAGATCATATGTAGAGGATTTTAGGAAGGGAGTGTCTGACCCCAGGTCTTAAACAACCCTTAGAAATAGGAAGCTAGGAGATTTGGGCTAGAGTGCCCGATAGGAAAGTGACACGAAAGCGAGGTAGAAGACGCCCTTATTTACTACCGGGGTCCGACGGCTTAACGTGCGCATACATTACTATAGTAGATCAGATCACATCATATGTAGAGGATTTTAGGAAGGGAGTGTCTGACCCCAGGTCTTAAACAACCCTTAGAAATAGGAAGCTAGGAGATTTGGGCTAGAGTGCCCGATAGGAAAGTCACACGGAAGCGAAATAGAAAGGGGGGGGAAACGCCCTTATTTATTACCGGGGAGGGGGCAGTACCCGTGTACAATAGCCGCTTCCGCCTTCCTTGCACGTTTCCTATACTTTTTGCTGGCCCCCTCGCATCAGATCAGATCAGAGGATTTTAGGAAGGGAGTGTCTGACCCCAGGTCTTAAACAACCATTAGAAATAGGAAGCTAGGAGATTTGGGCTAGAGTGCCCGATAGGAAAGTGACACGGAAGCGAAGTAGAAAGGGGGAGGAATAAGCCCTTATTTATTACCGGGCGGCCTGTGCCCGGGTACAATAACCGCTTCCGGATCCCTTGCACGTTTCGTACTTTTTGCGGGCCCCTTCGTATCAATACGCCACCCGGGCCCTTTCCCAGTCCAACCTTCCTTCACAGTCAGCACTTAGGACAGCGGGTGGCATAGTGGGCAACTTTCGTGACTGCCGTGGAAAGGACCTCAGGTTCGATCCCAGGCAGGTACGAACGCTCGATCCACTAAGTATCCGCCGTGCGTCGGATGGGCACGTTAAGCCGACGGATCCCGGGGACTGCCCCCCCCGGTAATAAATAAGGGCGTCTTCTTCCTCCTTTCTACTTCGCTTCCGTGTCACTTTCCTATCGGGCACTCTAGCCCAAATATCCGAGCTTCCTATTTCTAAGGGTTGTTTAAGACCTGAGGTCAGACACTCCCTTCTTAAAATCCTCTACATATGATCATTTTTCACAGTCAGCATCGATTAAATCTTCAGCTTCAATGGAATTCGCACCGATATGCTCAAGCATGTCCTTGAGAGGCACATCATCTTCTTCTTCGAGTACCACACATGCAGTAACCAAACTAGCCCTCCGGAAACAGTTTTGTATAGTGAATTTGGCACACTCCTCCACGGTTTGTTCCCAAAACGTACAGCAATCAGAACATTTGTTGATGTGATTTGCTTGATTCCAAGGCTTGGATTAAATGAAACGTTACTTCTCTTCTGTAATATTGGGTGTATGCATAAGTTCTACCCGTTTTTGTAGGCTACAAAGAAAGGAGGAGAACACAACAAATAACGTACATTGTGTTTCGCATAACTGCCATCATTCTGTATGACCTCTTTCCACATGTCCATGAGTAAGTGAATTCTACGCTGGAAAAACTCATGTGTTTTAGAGTCAAAAAAGTCATGTAATGCCGTTTTCACATCGTCCACATCATTGAAGATTTGGAAATCGAAGGTGTTCTGTAGCGATCGGAAAAGGTGATAGTCCGTAGGTGCCAGGTCAAGGGAATACGGCGGGTGAGGTACCACTTCCCAACCAAAGTTCAGTAATTTTTGCCGTGTGATTAAAGCAGCATGAGGTCTGGCATTATCATGATGAAGGATCGCACCTTTGTGATTGACGAGTGCTGTCCGCTTCGATGTCAGATGTTCTCGCAATCTGTCCTACTGTTGGAAGTAGAGGTCAGCATTTATCGTTCGGTTAGGTGCCAACACCTCCCATTGGACATCCCGCCAAGCAGTCAACAAACCCATTTTGGGATGCAGTCCTCCTTTAGATGTCGATGGATATCTTGACACACAGTCCGTCGATGCTTTACGTTACGGTACAGTACCCATTTCTCATCACCCGTTACAATTCGTCCCAAAAACGGTTTATCTCTGTGACGAGAAAGCAAAGAAACACAGGTACGGATTCTTTCCTCTCGTTGCTTTGCAGAAAGCTGGTGCGGAACTGCGTTATCGAACTTGGTGATGAACTCAAGAGCATGCATCCATCTTTCGACTGTTGTTCTGTGTACTGACAACGTTTCCACTAATTTCTGAACGGTTGGATGTGGGTCATTTGTTATGGCTTGGTTCACATCCTCAACAGAAACAACGGATGGACGTCCAGCACGTGGTTGTTCTTTACAGCTTCTGTCTCCGTCCCGGAATTTTCGAAACCAACGGCGACATGTGCTATCATCAACTGCATCCTCCCCATACACTTGACAGATGTTGCGGCAGGTCGCGGCTGCAGTACTGCCTTTGATGGGCTCAGCTACTGAGACGTCTCCATCTGGTGGGCATTAACGGCACTGGCTATATACACTATCTACCAACAAGTAACTGAACACCCCGGCAATCGACGATATCTGCGGTCCTGATACACTTCACGGCCGCCGCTGTTAAATATCGTGTGAGAAACAACAACGCAACCAGTCGCATGCAAGATGCCACGCAGTTCGGAGCTCTCTGATTTCCAGAAAGGTGTAATCGTCGGGTATCACAGAAATGGCCGATCCATGCGTGACATATACAGCGAGTTGAAGTACCCAAAATCGACAGTGGCCTACGTGATTGGCAAGTGGAGGATGAGAGGTGACTGTCGGAATGTTCCCCGACTCGGCAGACCCACAAAACTGGGAGTTAGAGACCGACGGGTGCTGGCGAGAGAAATTTGGAAGAACCGCACCAAATCGATGGGCCACATCTGCGAGGAGTTTCAACAGGCATCCGGGAGTGTTCTTTCAATGAATACCATCCGTAAGGAAGCCTATCTGCTCGGTTATCATGGATGTGGTGCCGCCCACAAGCCTTTGATCACCAAGTCCAATAGCGCTGATCGGGTAACGTGGTGCAAAGAACGTCGACAGTGGACCGTTGAACAGTGGAAACAGGTTCTCTGGAGCGACGAATCAAGGTTCACCCTCTACCGTTCGGATGGCAGGGTCTGGGTTTGGCGTCTGCCTGGAGAACGCCTCCTGCCGGAATGTATTGTGCCAACTGTGAAGTTCGGCGACGGTGGAATTATGCTATGGGGTGTTTCTCCTGGTATGGCACGGGACCCTTGGTCGCAATCCCTGGTAGACTTAACGCCGAGACCTACTGCACTATTTTGGATGACCATGCGCTTCCTACGTTCTGGCAGTTTTACGGGGTGGACCCATGTTACTTTCAGGATGACAATGCCACCTGTCATGTTGCGAGGTCCACCATAGCTTGGTATGGTGACAATAGGGTTAATCGAATGGACTGGCTGCGCAGAGCCCGGACCTTAACCCTATCGAGCACATCTGGGACGAGTTGGAGCTTCGACATAAGGGATGCCCCCACCGTCCGCAATCGGTGAAGAAACTGACCTGTCTTCTCCAAGCCGAGTGGAAGAAAATACCGCTAGGCGTCGTACAACGCCTGGTTGAGAGTATGCCCCGGAGGGTCGCAGCTGTAATCGCCGCTCGTGGAGGCTCCACCAACTATTGAAGGTGAATAAACTTTGTTTTCCTTTGCTATCACAGCTGTCCAAATACTTGTTGGTAGTTAGTGTATAATTACAGCAATAATCCAAAGGGCGAGATCCAAGGTGAAAATTATCTAAATACGTGGCGTCAGTTGAATAAATAAATCCATCGCTCTTTCCACGTTAATCAACGCACAGCAACCGAAAAATTATTATTCGGCGGCCGCCGTCGGGGAATTGGATCCCGAATCTCTCCACATCAAGAGAGATTCGGGGTTCAATTCCCCGATATTGAGAGGTTCAATCCTAGATATCGAGATATTAGGGATTCAATTCCGCGACGGAGGTCGCCGAATAATAATTTTTCGGTTGCTGTGCGTTGATTAACGTGGAAAGAGCGATGGATTTATTTTTTTCATTTAAAATTCTTGGCCACTCCAAACTCAATCACTCTGACGTCATTTCTCGATCCACAGACTTCGCTTCACCGCTAATCTTCCCAAACGTAATGTTATGTATTTTCTTCCACCTGTCCAGCCACCACTCCAAACACACGAACTCTTGATTGCTGTACATTTTAACTTGGCTAGCTGTTCAGTTATGGTCTTCTGCAGAGTCCAGTTGATAGCGACTCCTAAAGACCTCTGAAGAGTAAACCATTGAAGTAATGCTTGGTCAACCTCGTCTCGATCAGACGACCGAAGTTTTTCAATATCAGGCTTGTTTGTATTCAAAGCACTCAGAATTCTTCTCTAGGGTAAAGGGCCTTTGTGGCTCCACAGTTATAACGTCAGGAGGTACTCGGTGTGCCAGCAGTACATTCTTGGTACAGCTTTACTACAGATTTTCGCGAACAACCCACGAAGTCGGCTATTTCTGAGATGTATCCACCCTTGGCGCAGTAGCTGATGATCACTCCTTTTTGAACGTACGTTTGCCCATTGTTCTCACGTCACACACTATGGCTCATCTGTCCTGGACGGCCGCTTATACCTTTATGTAGTCGACCATGTCACGTGCAATCTGTCACCTACCTGGAGGGCGGGTACACTGTGATTCCGGGGGTGGTCATACTATTCTGATACGAATGTGCGTGTATATACACTGAAGAGCAATTGAATTAGAGATACCTGTCTAGTAACGTGTAGCACCACCTTTCGTCCTGAAGACGGCGGCGATTCTTCTCGTCATGGATTCGACAAGACACCAGAAGCGTTGGGAAGTCATACGGATCCACCACCCCTAAACAAGCTCCCACAGTTCACAAAGATTTGATGGAGGGGAGTCAGAGCCTCGAACATCTCTCCCGATGGCATACCAGTTGTGCTCGACGGGATTGAGGTCAGGGGACCTAGCTGGCCAAGGAAGCGAGGTCATGTCGGTGGAGTGTTCATCCAACCATTCAGATACAATTCGGGAGCTGCATTGTCTTGTTGCAAAATGAGGTCCCCAATGGGATGTTGAAGACGCACAAACGGAAGCAAATGGTCGTCCAGGATATCCCGGTAACGTTCACTTGTGAGGGACGATGTCACACGTAACAGGGGTCACATTTCAGTCCACGTGAACAGTCCCCAGAGGAGAATGCTACCCCCACCAGCTTGAAGAGTACCCTGCTGGCAAGAAGGATCCATCGCTTCATGTGGTTTGCACCGTATTCGTATCCTGCCATCCGCATGTACCAACGTGAATCTCGACTCATCAGTCCAGGCAACATTTTCCCACATGTCTAGGGTCCAGTGGCGGCGATGTCCCTTCGCTCATGCTAATCTTTGCACCATGTGATGTGCGGTCAGCAGCGGTACCCTCGTTGGACGATGGCTTCTGTACCCCATAGCCAGGAGATGGTTCTGGATGGTGTGGCTGCTTTCACGTTTTTGTGCACCAGCGTTAAATTGCTGAGGGATTTTCTGCACTGTGGCCCCTCTATCCGCTGTTACAATGCGAGCTAGCCGACGATGGTCCCGCTCATCCACACTCTGTTGTCCACTGCAGTTGGCCCTTTCAAGGATGGTTTTACCGGATTCGATGTACTCACGGTGCACTCGTGACACAGTGGCTCGTGAAAATCCCAGTGCCTGCACGACTTCCGAGATGGAGTGACCCATTCGTCTGGCCCCGACAATTTGCCCACGATCAAATGCGCTTAGATCCTTCGTCTTACCCATAGTGCGTCCGACTCGTACTGATTCCGGTCGCATCACTCCTTATATTGTCGGATCGCTGCATACGTCATGTCGTTTCCGTTTACAAGGCCGCCCACAGCGCCACAATTTCATAACGCTAGCTGTCTCTAATTTCAATTGCTCTTCAGTGTATATATACGTATATACACTATTCTGACAAAAATCACCGGACGCCAAGAAGAGAAACACAACCTTAGCATTTATTGACATACATTAGTACGGCGTCGGTCCACTTTTGGCCTTAATGCATGCACTGACCCTTCGAGACATGCTTTCAACAAAGTTTTGGAACACAGCGATAGGTATGCACTTCCATTCAGTACATAATGCTTCCACTAACTGTTGCTTAGTAGTAGGCCTTGGCTCCAAACTTCCTATGCGGCGCTCTAATTCATTCCATAGGTGCTTTATGGGATTAAGATCAGGGCACTGTGCTGCCCAGTCCACACGATACCGAATTATCTTCAAACCACGCCGTAGCAATCCTGGAGGTTCCCCCTGCTTCTCTTCCTCTTGTCTGGGCCGCTGCCCGCTCACCCTTATCTGCCCCTCTTGAAATTAATACCCACTGGCTCTTTTTGCATAATCACCTCCCTGTTCCGTATTTTCTCTTCCGCATGTCTCTTCTCTCCTCCCCTCTCTGCTCCTTCTGCGCACAGGAGGCAGACGTTTCTCACGTCTACCTTTACTGTCCCATCCTGATGCCTCTCCTCCACCAGGCTTTCCGGATTGCCAGTCGCTCTTGTTCTCAAGATCTTCCGTTCACTGCCTACAGACATCTTCTTCTGCGGGCTTATCCACCTACGCCTCTTCCGTCAGTATGTGCCTATCTTTTCGTGCTGGTTAAACACGTTATTTACGTATACCTTCAACAACTCCGCAACGTTTCCTCGCCGGTCTCTTTACACCAGGCCAGCGCAGCAATTTTGTGCCATTTTCAAGATCGATTGCTTTCTCGACTCCGCCTGGAGTACCAGTCGGCTTCTTCCAGTCGTCGAGAAGCCACCTTCTACGCTACCTGGGCGCCGGCCGCTCCATGGTTTGCGGTTGATTCTGGACTGCTACACCTATCAGTACCCTAGGACATTCTACACCTCCTTTGCTGAGTTCCGTGGCACCCTGGTGCCCCTCCTCCACTCTACGACTCGTGCAATCCACACTACCGTTGAATTGTGAATGCTAATGCCATCTCAGTGTATTTTCATGCTTACTCGTGTACATTACTTACTTTCACCCCGCCTGTATTATGTTGCTTTGGTGCCCTCGTTAAATAACTTGCACAATTGTGCACGCTGTGTTTTTATCTCATGTTTGTAATGTTTTACCTTCACGGCGGTGTTTGTGCTGTTCTTTTTCTAATTGTGTACTATTGTTTCGCCTGTGTTATCCTGTAAATCATGCCCAGCCAATGTCATGTGACACGATGTGTTTCTCTCTGTCACTTCTGCAATTTTTATGCAATAAGCTTTGCTTGCAGCATCTGTTATTCATCCCCATTGTCATTGCAGTGTATATACCATCATGTTTTAACAGTTTTGTATTATTTCCCAGTGAGACGCCCAATACTGTACGTCTCCCTCTTATGTTTTCTTATGATAAATTAGAATAAAGCGATTTTGAAACCTTGCTTTATGGCTCGATGCATTGGTACCAACAAGGCTCGGTTGTATACTACTGCCACAGAGTTGGCAGGTCATAATTGTCCAGAATATCGAGGTAGACGTGCTGGTTAACAGGTTTGTCCACGATAACCAATGGGCCGGGACCATACCACGAAAAACATCCCCAAACGAGTACACTGCCAGCTCCAAACTTGACCGTAGCAATAGTACACTGTGGTAAATAGCATTCCCCCGGCTGCCGCCATGCCCACACACATGGCTATTAGAATGATGGCTCGTGTATCTGGATTCATCAGTCCATAAGGACCCGTTTCCATTGATCTATGGTCCACGATAAATGTTCTTTACATCATGTTAAACGACGGGTATCATTCCGAGTGGAGATGAAAGGCTTACGAGCAGCCGCACGACCACGGGAACCCATCGAATGAATTTCTCTGCGAGTGGTACGTGCATATACCAAGGTTCCAGCATTTTGACTTACCTATACACCGAGATCTTGTGCAATACTCCGTCGATTAGCTGTAACGACTCATCTGAGGCTTCGATGTCCTCTACCACTTATTTTCTTTGGTCTGCTGGCACGTTTTGCTGCTTCAGGCACGCTATGTTTCTTCCACTTATTCAGTACATCCAAAACAATTGAATTGGGTATGTTTAAATGCCTCTCAGTTTCTGTTATGAACAACCCCCTAATATAACACCCAATCTTTCCTTTCTCAAAGTAAGTTCTTTCCCGCTGGGACATTTTCACTCAACCTCACAGTGCAATATGATGGCGGTCAGCTGCAAGCTTGTTTTTTAACCCTTTGCAGCTGTAATGCGCATCTTAAGAACGCAACGGATCCATCCATTTGCTTCTGAAGGGGTGTCTGGTGACTTCTGTCAATATACTGTATATACATGTATATGCAGTATATACACACCGTCGAGTCACATTATTGTGACCACCTCCTACTTTTGACGTCAACAGCGCGTAGCCAATGAAAAGAGGCACGTGTCGTGAGCTGGCTTGGAGGGTATATAAGGTGTGTGACGTACCTGCCAGCAAGACGCACACGACATAAAGGCAGATAGGAGAAAGAATGAACGTTCGCGTAGCTCAGTTGGTAGAGCGACTTGTTCCGGAATAAGCGGACTCGGGTTCGAATCCCGGCATAGACCAAAAAATGACGGAGAAATTTACTTCGTTATAATGGCGCCCGAACTACCCGGATGACCCGACCGTTCAAAATCTCGCAGTGGTGTGATGTTCTTTCCACACCGCGAGATAGGAAAACTCAGAAAATTCCTTCTCCAGCGCTTCGAAAAATAAAAAAAAATAAAAAATGTGTGACGTTGCATTCCACACACCAGATTGACTGGGAGTTCTCAAGTGCACGTTCTACAGTGGATGGCTGCCTGCAACGATTCATGGTCACGGCTGACCCGTGGGCCATGCCCCCGGCCCTCTTTCGGGGGGGGGAGATGTGACGTACCTGCCAGCAGGACGCACACGACATAAAGGCAGATAGGAGGAAGAATGAACGTCTGCGTAGCTCAGTTGGTAGAGCGACTTGTTCCGGAATAAGAGGACTCGGGTTCGAATCCCGGCGTAGACCAGAAATGACGGAGAAATTTACTTCGTTATAGGTGTGCTGTAGACATTCTGAAAACATATCACTCGTTGCTGTTATGGATAAAAGGAGCGATTTATCAGATTTGAAAAAGGGATCGGCTTCCAGGACAAGGGTGGCATTATTTCTGAAGCAGCGCAGTTTGTGAACTGTTCGCGTACTGCTGTGATTAAAGTATATCGTGATTGGAGAAATGGCACCATTACGAATAAGCGACGTGAAAACTGCGGAGCACCACGTGCCATTGATGTGTAAGGTGAACGCCGGCTGAGAAGGTGCGTGAGGGCCGATCGAAACGGTAGAGTGGAGCAACTCACTGGCCGAATGAACTAGGGTACTACCGGAAGTGTACCAAAAACGACAGTTCAGCGAAATCTGCTGCGTATGGGGCTCCGATGCAGACGGATGATCACTGCACCTATGCTAACGAAGGTGCATCGGCAGAAAAGGCTTATATTTGCACGGCAGTATCGGAATTGGACCTCCGCTTATTGGCAAAGGACTGCCTTCTCCGATGAGTCACGTTTTCTGCTTCATTAAACG
Organism: Macrothele yani; assembly: GCA_039090855.1. Lineage (NCBI taxonomy): Eukaryota > Metazoa > Arthropoda > Arachnida > Araneae > Macrothelidae > Macrothele > Macrothele yani. Next base: position 72,642,816 of record CM077032.1, on the reverse strand, counting down.
AATGGGTGTTGGCGTAAAAGGCGAGAAACATCGGAGAACAAACACTCTTTAACCATTGCTGGAAGAATACAAGCTGGTGGGGACATCGTTATTGTCTGTGGAATGTTTTCGTATCATTCCCTGGGTCCACTAATACCTGCGGAAGGCACCATGGAACGAAATCCTTATGAATCCATCCTTGCAGACCACGTACACCTATACATGTTGATTGTTTTACCTGGGGCGGATGGGATCTTTCAGATCCTCTTCCACAACGGTCGGTCTTGTGCCAGTCTCATCCATGTCACTCCCGCATACTTTCAAATTTCATCCACCCATCTTCCATGTAGTCTTCTTCTGGGTCCTTTCCTGTCGCTTGGAATCCAATCTAAAATTTGGCTGTCCATCGATGGTCTGTTGTTCTTGCAATATGTCCAGCCCATTGCCATTTCAGGGATTTTACTCTGATCATGATGTCTTCCACTCTTGTCATTTTTCGGATCCACGAGTTCCTCTTCTTATCTCTCCTGGTTACACCAAGCATGCACCTCTCCATGCTGCTTTGAGTTGTCTGCAGCCTTTGTATGTCTATTTTAGTTAAGGTCCACGTCTCTGCACCTTACGTAAGCACTGGAAGGATGCATTGATCAAACACTTTTCTTTTAAGACATAATGGCATATTGCTCTTGAAAATTATGCTGTTTCTTTCAAAAGCTCTCCAGGAAAGTTTCATTCGCCGATTAATTTCTTCATCAATGTGACCCTCACTTGATATCTGCTGTCCAAGATAAAGTACGTATCTGTTATCTCCAGCTTTTCTCCATCAATCGATAAATCTTCATTTCTTGAAAAAGCATTGTACATCACTTTTGTCTTCTGAAAGTTCATTTTTAATCCGACTTCTTTACTCTTGTCAGCAAGTTCCTGGATCATATTCTGCAGCTCTGATGGGGTAGTTGCAAAAATGACTACGTCATCAGCAAAACGAAGGTGAGTTAGATAATCTCCATTATTCTTTATTCCTTTGTTTTCCCAGTTCAGTGATTGAAAGACATTTTCCAATGTGGCATTAAAGAGCTTGGGAGATATGGTGTCACCTTGTCTCACTCCCTTTCCAATTTTTATGTGTGTTGTATTTTCAAACAACCGAATCTTTGCACTTGCATTTTCATAGATGTTATTAATAATATTAATGTATGAATCTTCAATACCGTAGGTTTTCAAAGTCATTGTAACTGCATATGGTTTCGCCGAATCAAAGGCCTTTTCATAATCGTACACGGTAACAGGTGTCGTTATGAATTCAAACTTTTGGAACAGCAACCTACAACCAAAGAATATATAACACGTGAAGAACGCCAACTCTCATGGAGATAATGTAAAACAGGCGGCAACAGCGCCACCACTTCTTAAGAGATAATATGCTCTGCGGGAAAGTTAACATTCAGGGGCAAAACACGTTAGGGGGACTACGGCAGTGAAGCTTTTCTTTGATCCACGATGGTTTCCTTCGATCTGATGACTATTTTCTTAGAGCAGTTTTTTGTTGTTGTTGTTTTCTGATATCCCGCCCATCCCTTATGTTGGTGAGAAAAATATGCAATAACATTAGTATTACTATTTAAATTAAATTTCAGCAAATATTACAGTTAGGCCTAAGGATCCGTACAAAATGCAGACATTCCCTAGTATTTGGCATTACTGAAAATATTTCTGAAAAACTGAAGAACAAACAAAAGCCTTAACTAACCCGGTTGGCGTAACAAAACTAACACATCCGATTTGCGACGGGATTATGCTACCGAGAAGGTAACAATCACGTGCTGTGAGTAGCTCGGCTGACTGTTCTTTACCCAAAGAATTGAAGTCAACATAAATACGCATGCGCAGTCTGCTCCGGCATCTGCATGTATGTTGGCTTCTGCTGTGCACTGCATTTTAACTCTTAAGGTATGGCGGCGCTAGTTACGTCTCGCTGAGCCTTTACTTCTTTTCAGTTAGATATTCTTTGCTACAACTTCCTTCTTGGCACACAAACAATTCCATTACTGGCACACGCAACAACAACAACAACTTCTTTCTTCGTCTGTAGTGGGGAAAGGACGCACGCTCCTCTCTCGCATAGTATTGCTGCGCCATCTATCGGCAACAGTTCAAAAGGAAGTTTCAAAAGCCAATATGTTTATCGGGAAAATCCCACATACATATATACATTGAGTGGCCACTTTATTATGACTACCCTCTCAGTACTTCGTTGGGCCACCTTTTGCCTTTAATACTGCGTCATTCTTCGTGGCATGGACTCCACGAGATGTTGATAGGTGGTTTGTGGAATCTCAAACCATGCTTGATGAATAGCACTTTCCAGGAGTGTGAGATTGCAGGGTTGTCGATCCAGCTGTCTAATGGCTCGTTTAACTTCATCCCACAAATTCTCAATGGGGTTCAGATCTGGGGATTGTGGGGGCCACCTAAGCAAAGTAAACTCACCGGCATGTTCCTGAAACCAATCCTGTACAACACGAGCACTATGGCAGGACGCATTATCTTGTTGAAAGTATCCATCGCCATTGGGATAAACCATCCACATGACAGGATGCACTTGGTCCGCAACGATGTCTAGATATGATGTGTCAGTCAGACGTTGATCAACACGAATTAAATTGCCCAAAGCATGCCAGGAAAACATTCCCCAAACCATAACGTTGCCTCCACCAGCTTGAAGGGTTGTAGCAATGCATTTGGGGTCCATGCTTTCGTGCTGTTTCCGCCAAATTCTCACTCGCCCATCGGCATGGTGCAACTGAAAACGTGATTTCTTTTTTTTTTTTTTTTTTTTTTTTTGATTGAAGGTTTAACGACCACCGTGAGCAACTCAATGGGCTATAAGCAGTCGCCTGTCCCAAATTTAAGGTCACTGGTTCCAGGGAAGGGAGAGAGCCAGTGCCGTAAGACAAACACAACATCCATGCCTGACCGGGATTCGAACCCGGACCCCTTACGGACGAATGATCAGAGACCAGCGCCTTAGACCACTGCGCCACCGGGGCGGCAAAAACGTGATTCATCGGACCACATAATTTGTTTCCAATTATCGACTGTCCAATCCTTGTGCTCCTGTGCGAACTGGAGATGTTTTGTATTGTTAACTGCAGACAGCAAAGGTGTTCGAACAGGCCTTCGGCTGCCATATCCCATCCGATGAAATGTACAGCGAACAGTGCGTGCAGATATCATTTGAGTGGCTCCTTGATTAAGATGGTCTGTAATTTGCTGCACTGTTGCCCTTCTATTGTCTGTTACCAGTCTGGACACTCTCCGTTCCGCCCGAGCAGTCACTAGTCGATGACGACCACACGTTGCACGTAGAGACCCAATTTTTTGGCTGACAGTCAAGTCTTTAAACACTTTAACAACAGCTGCTCTGGAACATTTCACGAATGCGGCGGTTTCGGTGATACTCGCTCCATGGCTCCGAGCTCCTACAATCATCCCACGTTGAAAGTCCGTCAAATCGCATTTTTTACACATCTCGTCAATCAAAAATCACTTCTACTACTGTCGCAAACACTAAGCTTTCCATTTTTATACTAGCATCGCCCTCTGGCGGCAACAGCGTGCAGCTATAGCTCATTTGCTTAAAACTGTCAGGTGGTCATAATAAAGTGGCCACTCAGCGTATACAGTATATTGATTGGGGTTTTAACGAACACCGTGAGCAACTCAGTTGCAGGGAAGAGAGAGAGAGAGAGAGAGAGAGAGAGAGAGAGAGAGAGAGAGAGAAAGAGAGAGAGAGTCGTAAGACAAGCACAACATCCATTCCTCACGGGGATTATAATCCTGACCCAGCTCGTACGAATGATCATAAGGCAACGCTCAGACCTCTTCGCCACCGGGGCGGCTTCAAAACTAAATACATAAATACATAACAACAAAACTCGAACACGCAGACTTCAAGTAAACAGTTTCACACCAATGCAGCTTCCACCACACTTTTTGCTTCTCTCTTTAACATTATATATCTCTTGTTCTTATCTGTCCACATGCATACGTGACGCTCTCTAATCTCAAGATTGTTGCCAACATCATTGCGCGAGAGAGAATATATAACATTAAGGTTGAAAACGCTAAAACAGAATGAACTCAAATTTACCTAGAGAAAGACAACTAAAAATAAAAGTTAAATTAGAGGATACGTCATAGTCCCTTAATTCTTATCTTAAATCGTATACAGGCCGTTAAAGAAATAAATACACTGACCGTTTACTACAAGTGGAACTGACAAAATAATTTTTGAAGAAAATATTGCTCAATTCGTAATTAAGACACCATTCTTTAAAGCTCAGGTAAAAACATTCACGCTTGTACACTGGTTAATTGCCTGCATAAGAAGAAGAAGAAGAAACAATAAAGAATTACCTTTTTTAAAATGAATGTATATTCATATCCGTCTACTGTCCTGAATCCCTCTAAGTAAGGATTTGTTAGACTGCGTGCGTCATGAAACGCGATTTGCATTGATAAGTCAGGAATAGCTAATTGGTATTCGGTCATCTGTGTGTCTAAAGAAATGATCAAACCTGGAAAAGAAATTGTAAGAAAAGCTATTCATACAAAATACATGAAAACAAATAAGTATTAGGGCTATGCGAAAGTTTCCGCCGCTCCCGCTAGCGGGCGCCGTAGGGGTCTAACCGGCCGGCGACCCGTACTGTCAGTTCGTACATGAAGCCAATCAGGGCGGTCGATATTGTCATTCGTGTTTAATTTAGGGTAAAGTGCGAGTGAAGCATACAGTTCAATATGTCAGGCGTAAGGCGAAACGGTTATGGGTGAGCGGACGTGTCGAGAATGGTTTGCCAGGTTTCAGAAAGCTGATCTAAGCTTGGAAGACAAGCCACGTGCAGGTTGACCTCAGGAACTCGCCGACGAGGAGCTTGAATCCCTGTTGCAAGAGGATACCACACAATGGACCACGCAACTGGCGAAACGTTTGAAAGTGGCTCGATCGACGGTGGTACGGCGTCTACAGGCCTTGGGGAAGATCCAGAAGATTGATAAGTGGGTTCCGCATACTTTAACGGAGCGTACTATTGGTCAACGATGGGGCATCTGCATGTCGTTGCTGAAGAGGTATCAAGGGAAGAATTTCTTGTGGAAGGTTGTCTCCGGGGATGAAAAATGGGTCTTTTGCCACAACCCCATACGCAAGCGACCCTGGGTCAACCCAGGCCAGCCTTCAACACCCACTACAAAACTGGATATCCACGGGAAAAGGTGCTGTTGTGTGTGTGGCGAGAGTGCTGTACTTTGAACTGTTGAAACCGGGCGAAACAATCAATAACTGAACACCGCAATCGAACAAAAACGCCCATGAACAGGTAAAGGACGCCGTCCAGTCATCCTGTTACACGATAATGCCAGACCACATCTCGGTGCCACCACGAAGTTAACCCTTGAACAGTTACACTGGGAGGTTTTACCGCACACGCCTTACTCCCCGGACATTGCACCCTCAGACTTTCATCTGTTTCGCTCTATGCAACATGCCCTAGCCCAGCAGCGGTTCACCACAGTTCCAGAGGTGGAAAATTTCGTCACTGCGTTCTTCAGCTCAAAACTCGTGTCCTTCTATCACAAGGGCATTCATTAATTGCCTGAAAAATGGTAAACGGTCGTTGATGCGAATGGCCAATAAATAACCGCCCCGGTGGCGCAGTGGTCTAAGCGATGGCCTCTGATCATTCGTCCAAAAGGGGTCCGGGTTCGAATCCCGGTGAGGCATGGATGTTGTGTTTGTCTTACGGCACTGGTTCTCTCCCTTCCCTGGAACCAGTAACCCTAAATTAGGGACAGGCGACTGCTTATAGCCCATTGAGTTGCTCACGGTGGTCGTTAAACCTCCAATCAAAAAAAAAAAAAAATGGCCAATATTTCGTTGAATAAATGTGTACTGGTTTCCTGATTGTTCCTGTTTCCTTTCTCCTTAAAACGGCGGAAACGTTTGCATACCTTTACAAAATACACTCTTAAAAACACACACACACATAAAGATACGAAGCACTCAGAAGCAATAATTCAATTTAGATGAAAATTGGTATGTGCAATGTACATACACTATATTGACAAAAGTCACCGGAAACCATTTCTAAAGCAAATGAACGGATCCGCTGCATTGTGAAGATGTGCGGTACAGCTGCAAGCTGCATAAAAACAAGCCTGCGGCTGACAGCGATGATATCTGTGTAGTGAAATTGCCACGGCGAGAGAGAACTGACTTTGAGAAAGGAAAGACTGTTGGGTGTTATATTAGTGGGTTGTACATCTCAGTAAGGGAAGAAAACAGATTATGGCACTGAGAAAAGAAGATGGTTCTATAACAAGAAATAGAGGCGAAATTTTGACAAGAGTGAAAGATTTCTACTCCAAATTATATGAAAGGGATGATACATGTACTCCAGACATCATGAAAGGTACCAGAGTTCTTCCAGTCCTTCCAGCAGAAGTTGCACATGCAATCAAGAACATGAAGCGGGGAAAAGCTCCAGGAGGAGATGGAATTACTGTAGACATCATACAAGAAGCAAGTGGAGAAATCGAAACAGTACTCGCCCAAATTTTCACTCGATGCCTTAATGAAGGGAAAATTCCTGAGGATTGGAACACCGCTACAATGATCCTGCTACATAAGAAAGGTGACATTGAGGATCTCGGAAACTACAGACCTATCAGCCTCCTATCAGTAGTTTATAAAATCTTCACTAAAGTTCTTTCACACCGCTTGAAGGTGACACTGGACATGGCTCAACCGAGAGAACAAGCTGGATTCAGGAGTGGCTACAGCACAATAGATCATATCCACGTACTGAGAGAACTAATTGAAAGAGCGAGGGAATATGAACTTCCATTGTGCATGGCTTTTATCGATTATGAAAAAGCCTTTGATTCGGTGAAACCATCAGCAGTTACAATGGCTCTGAAAACCTGCGGTATTGAAAATGCATACATTAATATTATTAATAACATCTATGAAAATGCAAGTGCAAAGATTAGGCTGTTTGAAAATACAACACACGTAAAAATTGGAAAGGGAGTGAGACAAGGTGACACCATATCTCCGAAGCTCTTTAATGCCACATTGGAGGGTGTTTTTCAGTCGCTGAGCTGGGAAAACAAGGGGATAAAGATTAATGGAGATTATCTAACCCACCTTCGTTTTGCTGATGATGTAGTCATTTTTGCAACTACCCCATCAGAGCTGCAGAGTATGATCCAGGAACTTGCTGACAAGAGTAAAGAAGTGGGATTGAAAATGAACTTTCAGAAGACAAAAGTGATGTTCAATGCTTTTACAAGAAATGAAGATTTATCGATTGATGGAGAAAAGCTGGAGATAACAGACACGTACGTTTATCTTGGACAGCAGATATCAAGTGAGGGTCACATTGATGAAGAAATTAATCGGCGTACAAAACTTGCCTGGAGAGCTTTTGGAAGAAACAGCATAATTTTCAAGAGCAATATGCCATTATGTCTTAAAAGAAAAGTGTTTGATCAATGCATCCTTCCAGTGCTTACGTATGGTGCAGAGACGTGGACCTTAACTAAAAGAGACATACAAAGGCTGCAAACAACTCAAAGCAGCATAGAGAGGTGCATGCTTGGTGTAACCAGGAGAGATAAGAAGAGGAACTCGTGGATCCGAAAAATGACAAGAGTGGAAGACATCATGATCAGAGTTAAATACCTGAAATGGCAATGAGCTGGACATACTGCCAGAAGGACAGATCATCGATGGACAGCCGAAATTTTAGATTGGATTCCAAGGGACAGGAAAAGACCCAGAAGAAGACCACATGGGAGATGGGTGGATGAAATTCGAAAGTATGCAGGGGTGACATGGAGGAGACTGGCACAAGACAGACCGTTGTGGAGGAAACTTGGGGAGACCTTCGTCCAGCAGTGGATTGATAATGGTTGACAATGATGATGATGATGACATAAGAGAAACCGAGAGGGGTTTAAACATACCAACGTCAACTGTTTTGGATGTACTGAATAAGTGGAAGACACGTGGCATGCCTGAAACAGCAAAATGCACCGGAAGACCAAAGAAAATCAGTGATAGAGGACGTCGAGGCCACAGGCGAGTCGTTACAGCTAATCAACGGAGTACTGCACAAGACCTCAGTCTACATGTGAGTAAAAATGCTAGAACCCCGGTATGTACGCGTAACATTCGCAGAGAAATTCATTCCATGGGTTACCGTGGTCGTGCGGCTGCTCATAATCCTTTAATCTCCACTCGGAATGCTACTCGATGTTTAGCATAGTGTAAAGAACATTTATCGTGGACCCTAGATCAAAGGAAACGGGTGCTATGGACTGATGAATCGAGATACACGATCCTTCAATCTGATGGCCGTGTGTGGGTATGGCGGCAGGCGGGGGAACGCTATTTACTACAGTGTATTGTTCCTACGGTCAAGTTTGGAGCTAGTAGTGTACTCGTAGGTGGGTGTTTTTCGTGGTATGGTCCCGGCCCATTGGTTATCGTTGACAAGCCTGTTAACCAGCACGTCTACCTTGATATTCTCGACAATTATGCCCTACCAACTCTGCGGCAATACTATGGAACCGAGTTTTATTGGTACCAATGCACCAAGCCACAAAGCAAGGACTATTACGGCTTGGTTTGACGGTAATTCCGTATCGTGTGTGGACTGGCCAGCACAGAGTCCTGATCTTAATCCCATAGAGCACCTATGGGATGAATTAAAGCGCCGCATAAGAAGTTTGGAACCAAGGCTTACTACTACGCAACAGTTAGCGGCAGCATTATGTACTGAATGGAAGTGCATAGCTATTGTTGTGTTCCAAAACCTTGTCGAAAGCAAGTCTCGAAGGGTCAGCGCATGCATTAAGGCCAAAAAAGGACCGAATTCCTAGTAATGTATCTCAATAAATGCTATGTTGTGTTTCTCTTCTAGGTGTCCGGTGACTTTTGTCAATATAGTGTATATAGGAAAGGATATGCTTGCAATTCCCGAGCAGTCGGGTCATTTATTCGGATAAAACCGCTACACAAGTGGAACAAGTCAGTACGTTGTACAGCCTCCTCTGGCACGGATACAAGCGGTTATCCGGCGTGGCATAGACGGATACAGTTCACGGATACTGTCCTGAGGTATAGAATGCCAGATGGTGTTCAAATTGCGGGCCAGTTCGCTGACGTTCCGCGATGGGAGTAGGTGGCGTCCCGTAATGTCCCAAATATGTTCGGTCGGGGAGAGATCGGGCGATCGGGATGGCCATGGAAGAGTGTCGTCATTACAGCAGCAGGCGTGGGAGATCCATGACGTGTGCGGCCTGGCATTAACCTGTTGAAAAATTTCTGGGTGATGCTGCGACAGTAATGGCAACAAAACAGATTGTGGAATATGTCGACGCACCGTTGAGCCTGGAGGGTGGTACTGAGAACTACCAAGGGTGTCCTCTATAGTATCAAATGGCTCCCCAGACAGTAACTTCCAATGTGTGAGCAGTCTGCCTTTCCACGGTAAAGGCAGGATCCGGGCGCTGACCGGCTCGTCTCCAGACACGTATGCGCTGGTAATCGGCGTCAAGTGCAAACCGTAACTCATTGCTGAAGGCAACACGCCGCCACTGGATATTTGGTTAGCTCTGGTGTTGGACCTTCCCTTAGGAAGGGGCCTCGCGACCACGACAATGCCACCTGAGCCCGAGAACGTGCAATGCGAGACATTTCAGGCTCAAGAGCACCGTCGAAGCTGTGAAAAGTGCCGTTTTTTCTGGTTTAGAGCTCCTGCTTACCTTTCCTTCACTAATGCACTGACTCGACGGTTAGCCTTCACGTCTCCCAGCAGAAGAAAATTGCTTCGCGACTGGCGAATGCTCTCGCTAGCTTAGCTCACAGGAAAAGGTCTGGAAAAATCTCGCTGTAACCACCGGGGGATCCGAGCTAAGCCGAGTTGCTCTGAATCACTGAATGCTCTCCATGCGTCGGATGGGAACATGATGCCGTCGATCTCTGGGTATCAGGCCCTAGTTACAAACAAGGTCACGTGTTCGGGGCCGCGAGGGGCCTAGTGGTCAACGCTCGTGACTTCCACGGAGAAACCCTCAGGTTCCATTCCAGGCAGGTACGAACGCTCGAACCACTAAATATCCGCCGTGCGAAGGATGGGCACGTTAAGCCGTCGGACCCCGGGTACTGCCCCCCCCCCGGTAATAAATAAGGGCGTCTTCCTTCCCCGTTCGACCTCGCTTCCGTGTCACTTTCATATCGGGTACTCTAGCCCAAATCTCCTGGTTTCCTATTTCTAGGGATTGTTTAAGACCTAGAGGCAAACGCTCCCTTCCTAAAATCTTCGACATATGATCTGATCTGAGTTATAAACCCTTAAAAAAAGGCAGGTAGTTACGGTTCAACGTTTTAGTTCTATGTTCGTCCACTGGCGCGTTGTTCTATTGAGATCTTCGGCACCAAATTGTTGCCACGTGTCTATATGGAAGAATAACCTCTGAATCTCCCGCTCCTTGGTTATTAGACATCTCTTAGGTTTGGCCCATTAGCGATCTATGAAGAATCTTGTCCGGAGGCCACGTCCGAGTGAGCGATCCGGGACTATTGATTATGACGTCACTAGTTTCACCGACACAGCTGTAAGACGTGAGTGTGAAACTTACAGCTGGCTTTGACCGCATACATAGTAATGTGAAAAGAGAAAACACTTATCCATATAAATCTCTGAATTTCTGTAAAGTAAACTTTATTTCATATACAGTATATTAAACTTACTTCCAATTGATAACACTTGCTCGGGCTTGGCGTTCGGTTTTCCTACAAGGCTAAACAGGGTGTAGCATACGTTTCTTTCCAACGATGGATGAGGCGATCTTATAGATATGACGTCAGTTAAGCTGTGTGAAGTAACAAATGATAAATCAATTAATATACTTCATTTACACGGTTGTATCAAAATAATATGACCACACCCGGAATCAAAATGTACCCGCACAGGCACGTCACAGAGTGCACGTGACAAAGTCGACCACACGGAGATATCAGCGTTCAGCCAGGACAGAAGAACGATAGTGCATCACGAGAGCACAATGGCCAGAGGTTGTGATTTGACGGACGTTCAAAAAGGAATGATCACCGGCTACCACGCCAAGGGTGGAAGCATCTCAGAAACAGCAGACTTCGTGGGCTGTTCGTGAGGTGCTGTAGTAAGGTGATTTGACGGACGTTCAAAAAGGAATGATCATAGGCTACCACGCCAAGGGTGGAAGCATCTCAGAAACAGCAGACTTCGTGGGCTGTACGTGAGGGGCTGTAGTAAGGTGATTTGACGGACGTTCAAAAAGGAATGATCACCGGCTACCACCCCAAGGGTGGAAGTATCTCAGTAACAGCAGACTTCGTGGGCTGTTCGCGAGGTGCTGTAGTAAGGTGATTTGACGGACGTTCAAAAAGCAATGATCACCGCAGACTTCGTGGGCTGTTCGTGAGGTGCTGTAGTAAGGTGATTTGACGGACGTTCAAAAAGGAATGATCACCGGCTACCACGCCAAGGGTGGAAGCATTTCAGAAACAGCAGACTTCGTGGGCTGTTCGTGAGGTTCTGTAGTAAGGTGATTTGACGGACGTTCAAAAAGGAATGATCATAGGCTACCACGCCAAGGGTAGAAGCATCTCAGAAACAGCAAACTTCGTGGGCTATTCGTGAGGTGCTGTAGTAAGGTGATTTGACGGACGTTCAAAAAGGAATGATCATAGGCTACCACGCCAAGGGTGGAAGCATATCAGAAACAGCAGACTTCGTGGGCTGTTTGTGAGGTGCTGTAGTAAGGTGAATTGACGGACGTTCAAAAAGCAATGATCACCGGCTACCACGCCAAGGGTGGAAGTATCTCAGAAACAGCAGACTTCGTGGGCTGTTCGTGAGGTGCTGTAGTAAGGTGATTTGACGGACGTTGAAAAAGGAATGATCACCGGGTACCACGCCAAGTGTGGAAGTATCTCAGAAACAGAAGACTTCGTGGACTGTTCGTGAGGTGCTGTAGTAAGGGTGATTTGATGGCCGATCAAAAAGGAATGATAATCGCCTGCCGCGCCAAGGGTGGAAGCATCTCAGAAACAGCAGACTTCGTGGGCTGTTCGTGAGGTGCTGTAGTAAGGGTGCTGTAGTAAAAGGGATTTGACGGACGTTCAGAAAAGGAATGATCATGGGCTGCAGCGCCGAGGGTAGAAGCTTCTCAGAAACAGCAGATTTCGTGGGCTGTAGGTGAGGTGCTGTAGTAAGGGAGCTGTAGTAAGGGGGATTTGACGGACGTTCAGAAAGGAATGATCATCGGCTGCAGGGACGAGGGTGGAAGCATTTAAGAAACAGCAGACTTCGTGGCCTGTTCGTGAACTGCTGTAGTAAGGGTGATTTGACGGACGTTCAAAAAGGAATGATCATCGGCTGCCGCGTCAAGGGTGGAAGTATCTCAGAAACAGCTTCGTGGGTTGTTCGTGAGGTGCTGTAGTAAGGGTGCTGTAGTAAGGGTGATTTGACGGGCGTTCAAAAAGGAATGATCATTTGCTACCGCGCCAAGGGTGGAAGCATCTCAGAAACAGCAGACTTCGTGGGCTGTACGTGAGGTGCTGTAGTAAGGGTGATTTGACGGACGTTCAAAAAGGAATGATCATCTGCTACCACGCCAAGGTTGGAAGCATCTCAGAAAGAGCAGACTTCGTGGGCTGTACGTAAGGGGCTGTAGTATGGGTGTACCCAAAATGGACCACTTGCACACCAAGTACCTCTCTACTCCATAACTGTGGAGCCCCAGGGGACAGCGTCATCTCCGTCGATTAGTAAAGGACAATCGAAGCGCAACAGGGCAGCAATTGACCACGCAAACGAACTCTGAGGCACACAGTTACGTGTCACCGATAACAGTAGAACGAACCCTGTTGCGCATGGGTCTCCGGAGTCTACGCTGCGTCAAGGCGCCCATGTTAACCCAGGTCCATTGGCAACGACGCCTGCAGTTCGCATGGGACTACCGTCATTGGACATTGGAAGAGTGGAAAAAAGGTTTCGAGGTTTCTACTCCACAGAAGTGACGCGCGGAAACGGATACGGCGTCTGGCACACGAGAAGCAACCCCAGGTCTCGCTTGTCTGTCAAGTAGAGTCCAGCGGTGGCAGTATGCATGTCTGGGGGATGTTTTCCTCTTATAACTTGGGACCGCTGTTACCACTGGATGGATCCCTACACCCCAATGGCTACTTGTCCATCCTCGCTCACCACATGCATCCCTTCATTTTGGACGTTTACCCTGGTGGTGATGGTGTCTACCAAAAGGACAATGCGCCCTGCCATCTCACTAACGGGATGCGTGACTGAATCCAGGAACACGGCAGTGATGTCTAGATTCTTCCTTGCTCAATCCCATAGAGCACTTGTGGGACTATTTGGATGGACAGGTTTGACGTGCCGACCCACAACAACATCATTTCCTGGACCTCCGTGCTCTGCTGCAGTCCGAATGGGTACGTTGTTCTCCGGCAACCTTCGAGGGCCGCATTGCGATCATTCCACGCGATCTCTCCGCTGTCATCCTGACCAAAAGTGATTATTCCCATTATTAGATAGGTGGTCATATTATTCTGAAACGACTGTGCATGTCGTTAATGTTATTGCAACTCTTGACTAGAATCATAACCTTGTAATATTATATTAACAAGTTAGTAAAATCATGCAATGCATTGATTATGATAAGCTTTCCAACATACTGGAAATTATAACTCAAGTTATTACTAAAGTTATGAGGATAATGGCTGTAGAATAAATCTCGCTCCTATGACCTGACCTTTGACCCATTTCGATTATACTAAACAGAACCAGTAATTTATACTTCCGGAAAAACATGATAAAGTTTTGTCTCAATCGAAGCATTTTTACGTAAGCTATAGCGCATAAGAGTGATGGAATGAATCCCGATCCTATGCCCTGACCTATGACCCCATTTCGCCCATTTTCAATAGGGCTCGTTCAGAGGTTGTCCCTTACCACGTACTAAAATTTCATTGAAATCGAACCATATTTACGCAAATTAAGTCTCATAAGAGCAGTGGAATGCATCCCTCTTCGATGTTATGACCTTTGACCCCATTTCGCCCATTTTCAATAGGATTCGTCCCTGTGTGGTCTCCTAGCACATGCTAACATTTCGTCGAAATCGAACCATTTTTACTCTAGTTATGACGCATAAAGGCAATGGAATGGATCCCGCTCCTATGTCCTGACCTTTGACCACATTTCGCCCATTTTCAAAAGGGTTTGTTCCCAGGTGATCCCCTGCCACATACTGAAATTTCATGGAAATCGAACCATTTTTACGCACTTTATGACGCAATTAGGCAATGGAATGGATCCCGCTTCTATGTCCTGTCTTTTGACCCCATTTCGTCCATTTTAAATTGGGTTCGTCCCTAGGTGGTCCCCCACCACATACCAAATTTTCATCGAAATCGAACCAGTTTTACGCAAGTTATGACGTATAAGGGCAATGGAATGGATCCCGCTCCTTTGTCCTGATCGTTGACCCCATTTCGTCCATTTTCAACAGGGTTCATTTCCTGGTGGTCCGCTACCACATACTGAAATTGCATTGAAATCGAACCATTTTTACGCGAGTTATTGTGCGGACGGACAGACAGACAGACAGACGAGCAAAGCTGGAGCATATGCGCTTCTTCAACCTATTGTTGGAAAGCGTAAAAAAAATGAAATTTGAATTTCAAAAATGTTTTACTGTTTGGTGGAAATGCGAAGTTCACCCAAACTTTTACGAACGCAATTCAGTTTAAACTAAAGTATGTAACAGTGTCGGGATAGTGGGCGATTCACTACGCGATCCCGTGAATGACGTCATCACATCACACATAAAACGGCGCGTTATCGGTTGTTACTTTTCAGGAAGGCTCTGCTTCTTCTAGCTCAGGAGATGCCAAACGGTCGATCGGGGAGGATGTCGTACGGTCGCCGTTTGTTTGTTCGTTCGCCCCCCCCCTTTTTGGCGAATGTGATATCGAGGAAGTTTCATCAAACATCTCCTCTACTTTCCTCTTCCATTCTTCAGATTTATAATCAGAAATTGTGAAATCTCAATCCGACACAGTACTGAAGGTAACAGCGTCAGACAGCACATTTTGGGCTCTATCGTCCGAAGAAAAATATCCCTGCTTGAGATCAGTTGCTGATTGCTTTCTTTGGATCCACATATCTCTGTGAAGCAGCTTTTTCAGAAATGAAACTAATGAAGTCGAAGTTCCGGAGCTGTGCCTGACTGATGCTCATTTAGAAGCATGTCTCAGACTGTGACTCCCTGAATACGTGCCTGATTATTCTAAATTTTGTGAGGACATGCAGAGTCATGCATCAACATCGAATATTTAAATCCTGTAAATAAAGAATCTGGACGTAAAATTACATAAATTGTTTGAAAAATGGTGTTTCAGAAATAAAAAATGATTTTTCTTTTTCTGTATTTGTTTCCCATATTAAACTCTTCTCTGAGATTCAGAGGTTAGCTCGTCAAAGAAAGACCATCTGACAAATAAACATTTAACAGATAATACAAACCACTAGATACATTTTAAACTGATTATTTACTTACTGTTGCCGTATCAAAGTTCTTCCTTTACAGCGGTCTTGACGTACAACACGAGCTTCAGCGACATCCATCACAGAACGTACACAAGTCCTTAGATACTTCATACTCAGAATCTTTTCTCATTCAGAATCTGATTCTCCCGTGACTTCCTTGGCCTTCCTCTGCCTTTCTTTCCTGCCACTTGGGTCGAAATTTTTTTCTTAGTAACCACCTCATCACTCATTCTTTCAACATGGCCAAACCACAGAAGCATATTGGTCTCCACCTTGCTAACAATATTTTGCTTCACGTTACACAACTGCAATACATCTTCATTTCTCACATGATCTGAACGTGTCTTCCCACAAAACCACCATGAGTAATGAATTTCTCCAGCACGCAAACAACTCCTATGCCTCTTCTGTAGTACCCAGGTTTCACTGCCATACATCAGAGTAGGAATAATTACACTTTCATACACAGCCATGCGGGACTCTTTTGAGAATCCATCATTCCTGTGAAAACCTCCTAAAGCAGCCATGACTTTCAAGGAAGAATTCACTCCCCTACTACTTTCACCATTCAATTTGTTCTCTCTGTCAAATTAATTAATAATTAATATAATTATTATTGATACACGATAAATAATTATTATTAATTATTATTATATAATTATATAATAATAATGTTAATATATAACACATATTAATAGTAATATAATATAATATATATATATATATATATATATATATATATATATCATCATCATCATCATTGTCAACCATTATCAATCCACTGCTGAACGAAGGTCTCCCCAACTTTCCTCCACAACGGTCTGTCTTGTGCCAGTCTCCTCCATGTCACTCCCGCATACTTTCGAATTTCATCCACCCATCTTCCATGTGGTCTTCTTCTGGGTCTTTTCCTGTCCCTTGGAATCCGATCTAAAATTTCGGCTGTCCATTGATGGTCTGTCCTTCTGGCAGTATGTCCAGCCCATTGCCATTTCAGGGATTTAACTCTGATCATGATGTCTTCCACTCTTGTCATTTTTCGGATCCACGTGTTCCTCTTCTTATCTCTCCTGGTTATACCAAATATGCACCTATATATGCTTGTTTGAGTTGTCTGCAGCCTTTGTATGTCTCTTTTAGTTAAGGTCCACGTCTCTGCACCATACGTAAGCACTCGAAGGATGCATTGATCAAACACTCTTCTTTTAAGACATAATGGCATATTGCTTTCGAAAATTATGCTGTTTCTTCCAAAAGCTCTCCAGGCAAGTTTTGTACGCCGATTAATTTCTTCATCAATGTGACCCTCACTTGATATCTGCTGTCCAAGATAAACGAACGTGTCTGTTATCTACAGCTTTTTTCCATCAATCGATAAATCTTCATTTCTTGTAAAAGCATTGAACATCACTTTTGTCTTCTGAAAGTTCATTTTTAATCCCACTTCTTTACTCTTGTCCGCAAGTTCCTGGATCATACTCTGCAGCTCTGATGGGGTAGTTCCAAAAATGACTACGTCATCAGCAAAACGAAGGTGGGTTAGATAATCTCCATTAATCTTTATCCCCTTGTTTTCCCAGCTCAGCGACTGAAAGACATTTTCCAATGTGGCATTAAAGAGCTTTGGAGATATGGTGTCACCTTGTCTCACTCCCTTTCCAATTTTTACGTGTGTTGTATTTTCAAACAGCCGAATCTTTGCACTTGCATTTTCATAGATGTTATTAATAATATTAATGTATGCATCTTCAATACCGCAGGTTTTCAGAGCCATTGTAACTGCTGATGGTTTCACCGAATCAAAGGCTTTTTCATAATCGATAAAAGCCATGCACAATAGAAGTTCATATTTCCCTCGCTCTTTCAATTAGTTCCCAGAGTACGTGGATATGATCTATAGTGCTGTCGCCACTCCTGAATCCAGCTTGTTTTCTTGGTTGAGCCATGTCCAGTGTTACCTTCAAGCTGTGTGAAAGAACTTTAGTGAAGATTTTACAAACCACTGATAGGAGGCTGATGGGTCTGTAGTTCCTGAGATCCTCAATGTCACCCTTTTTATGTAGCAGGATCATTGTAGTGTTGTTCCAAATCTCAGGAATCTTCCCTTCATTAAGGCATCGACTGAAAATTTGGGCGAGTACTGTTTCGATTTCTCCACTTGCTTCGTGTATGATGTCTACAGTAATTCCATCTTCTCCTGGAGCTTTTCCCCGCTTCATGTTCTTGATTGCATGTGCAACTTCTGCTGGGAGGACTGGAAGAACTCTGGTACTGGTACCTTTCATGATGTCTGGAGTACATGCATAATCCCTTTCATATAATTTGGAGTAGAAATCTTTCACTCTTGTCAAAATTTCACCTCTATTTCTTGTTACAGAACCATCTTCTTTTCTAAGTGCCATAATCTGTTTTCTTCCTTAACTGAGATGTCCCTTTGCTATCTTTAGGCTTTGTTTGTTTTCAATTACTTTCCTCACTAGTTCGCAGTTGAATTTCTTTACGTCTTCAGTGATACTTTTTCGTACTGTCTTGCATAGCTCTATATATTCCACTTTGGAAGTCACATCTTCTTTAGTTGTCCTCATCTCTCTTCTTTTTTGCATCAACATTTTGGTTTTTCCTGATAATTTGTTCACATGCAAGTTGTTCTTAGACCCAGCTAATTTTGTTGCTGTTTCCATAAGAGCTTTGGTTACTTTTCTGTTAACTTCAGAAATATCCACTTCTTCCGATGTTAAGCCTTCTAAAGCAGAGAATCTACTCTTCAGTTCCAACTTGAAGGTATTATGGTGTTTTTTAAGGTTGATTATGTCAATACATTTTGTTTGTCTTATGAGCTTGCCACCTTCACGTTTAGTGTTGAGGTTCATCTCACATCTCACGAATCTATGGTCACTACCTGTGTTGAACTAGTTTAGCACACTGCAGTCTTCCATGACGAATTTTTTGTTGCACATAATAAAATCAATTTCACTTGTCGCCCCATTTGATGTCTCCATGTACATTTCCTGTGTGGCTTTTTCTTGAAAAAGGAGTTTAAGATGAAAAACCCTTCTGCCTCTGCAAACTCTACGAGAGTATTTCCACGCTGGTTTCTGTTGCCGTGACCAAATTTACCTACTGAAGTTTCATTCTGTTGCCGTTGCCCTATTTTTGCATTGAAATTTCCCATAATTATCTTCAAGTGCTGCTTACTTTTATTATTTAGATGACGAATTTCCTCATAAAATTCTTCAATTTCTTCTTCAGGATGGCTTGTGGTGGGTGCAAAAGTTTGAATAATCTGAGCCTGGTATCTTCTCGAGAGTTGGATAACGAGTCGTGCAGCTCTGTCAGAGGAACTTTCAACTTCTACAACTTTATCCTTCAGTTTCTTGTTTATTATAAATCCAACACCACTAGTTCTGCCAGTATCAGTCCCACGATAGTAGAAGAGATGTCCACTTTTCAGTTCAATGAGATCTTCTCCTTTTCTCCTTACCTCACTTAGCCCGACGATGTCCCACTTGATCCTTTGTAGTTCCTCTTCCAATTCAAGAAGCCTTGAATCAGAAGATAGGGAGCGTCCATTATACGTAGCCAAGGTCAGCATCAGATGGCAGCCTAGTCCGATCCTCCGGGGATTCTTAGCACCCTCTGCCTTCATGTCGCACTGGCCGCTGCCTTTGTCCAGGTACATTCCAGCTGCCGGAGACTGAGGGCCAAGATTTAAGTTGTGGAGTCAAATTGGTAGGGTTTGGCCATAACTCACCACGCTGGCCAAACGGGTTGGTGAGTGTGGGATAGCATTTCCTCTAATCCCGATGGTATAGTTATACCGCTATTGGCGGCCGTCAGAGCCCCTTTAGTGGAAGAGGATGCACCACCAGAAGGCGTGGTTGACATTTGTCAAGGAGAGGCTGCGATGTTACGCATCAACTGTCCTTACATCCCATAATATATATATATATATATAGCAATTGAAAACAACCAAAGCCTAAAGATAGCAAAGGGACATCTCAGTAAGGGGAAAAAACAGATTATGGCACTTAGAAAAGAAGATGGTTCTGTAACAAGAAATAGAGGCGAAATTTTGACAAGAGTGAAAGATTTCTTCTCCAAATTATATGAAAGGGATGATACATGTACTCCAGACATCATAAAAGGTACCAGTACCAGAGTTCTTCCAGTCCTTCCAGCAGAAGTTGCACATGCAATCAAGAACATGAAGCGGGGAAAAGCTCCATAAGAAGATGGAATTACTGTAGACATCATACAAGAAGCAAGTGGAGAAATCGAAACAGTACTCGCCCAAATTTTCACTCGATGCCTTAATGAAGGGAAGATTCCTGAGGATTGGAACACCGCTACAATGATCCTGCTACATAAGAAAGGTGACATTGAGGATCTCGGAAACTACAGACCTATCAGCCTCCTATCAGTAGTTTATAAAATCTTCACTAAAGTTCTTTCACACCGCTTGAAGGTAACACTGGACATGGCTCAACCGAGAGAACAAGCTGGATTCAGGAGTGGCTACAGCACAATAGATCATATCCACGTGCTGAGAGAACTAATTGAAAGAGCGAGGGAATATGAACTTCCATTGTGCATGGCTTTTATCGATTATGAAAAAGCCTTTGATTCGGTGAAACCATCAGCAGTTGCAATGGCTCCGAAATCCTGCGGTATTGAAGATGCGTACATTCATATTAATAATAACATCTATGAAAACTCAAGTGCAAAGATTCGGCTGTTTGAAAATACAACACACATAAAAATTGGAAAAGGAGTGAGGCAAGGTGACACCATATCTCCGAAGCTCTTTAATGCCACATTGGAAAATGTCTTTCAATCACTGAACTGGGAAAACAAAAGGATAAAGATTAATGGAGATTATCTAACCCACCTTCGTTTTGCTGATGACATAGTCATTTTTGCAACTACCCCATCAGAGCTACAGAGTATGATCCAGAAACTTGCTGACAAGAGTAAAGAAGTGGGATTAAAAATGAACTTTCAGAAGACAAAAGTGATGTACAATGCTTTTACAAGAAATGAAGATTTATCGATTGATGGAGAAAAGCTGGAGATAACAGACACGTACGTTTATCTTGGACAGCAGATATCAAGTGAGAGTCACATTGGTGAAGAAATTAATCGCCGTACAAAACTTGCCTGGACAGCTTTTGGAAGAAACAGCATAATTTTCAAGAGCAATATGCCATTATGTCTTAAAAGAAAAGTGTTTGATCAATGCATCCTTCCAGTGCTTACGTATGGTGCAGAGACGTGGACCTTAGCTAAAAGAGACATACAAAGGCTGCAGACAACTCAAAAGTGCATGGAGAGGTGCATGCTTGGTGTAACCAGGAGAGATAAGAAGAGGAACACGTGGATCCGAAAAATGACAAGAGTAGAAGACATCATGATCAGAGTTAAATCCCTGAAATGGCAATGGGCTGGACATACTGCCAGAAGAACAGACCATCGATGGACAGCCGAAATTTTAGATTGGATTCCAAGGGACGGGAAAAGACCCAGAAGAAGACCACATGGAAGATGGGTGGATGAAATTCGAAAGTATGCGGGAGTGACATGGAGGAGACTGGCACAAGACAGACCGTTGTGGAGGAAACTTGGGGAGACCTTCGTCCAGCAGTGGATTGATAATGGTTGACAATAATGATGATGATGATGATATATATATATATATATATATATATATATATCGGATGTAAGGTCAGGTGATGCGTAACATCACAGCCTCTCCTTGACAAATGTCAACCCCGCCTTCTCGTGGTGCATCCTGTTCCCACTAAAGGGGCTCTGACGACCGCCCATAGCGGTATAACTATACCATCGGGATCAGAGGAAATGCTATCCCACACTCACCAACCCGCTTGGCCAGCGTGGTGAGTTATGGCCAAACCCCTCCAAAATGATTCCACAACTTAAATCTTGGCCCTCAGTCTCCGGCAGCTGGAATGTACCTGGCCAAGGCAGCGGCCAGTGCGACATGAAGGCAGAGGGTGCTAAGAATCCCCGGAGGACCGGACTAGGCTGCCATCTGATGCTGACCTTGGCTACTTACAATGGACGCTCCCTATCTTCTGATTCAAGGCTTCTTGAATTGGAAGAGGAACTACAAAGGATCAAGTGGGACATCGTGGGGCTAAGTGAGGTAAGGAGAAAAGGAGAAGATCTCATCGAACTGAAAAGTGGACATCTCTTCTACTATCGTGGGACAGATACTGGCAGAACTAGTGGTGTTGGATTTATAATAAACAAGAAACTGAAGGATAAAGTTGTAGAAGTTGAACGTTCCTCTGACAGAGCTGCACGACTTGTTATCCAACTCTCGAAAAGATACCAGGCTCAGATTATTCAAACTTATGCACCCACCACAAGTCATCCTGAAGAAGAAATTGAAGAATTTTATGAGGAAATTTGTCATCTAAATAATAAAGGTAAGCAGCACTTGAAAATAATTATGGGAGATTTCAATGCAAAAATAGGGCAACGGCAACAGAATGAAACTTCGGTAGGTAAATTCGGTCATGGCAACAGAAACCAGCGTGGAAATACTCTCGTTGAGTTTGCAGAGGCAGAAGGGTTTTTCATCTTGAACTCCTTCTTCAAGAAAAAGCCACACAGGAAATGGACATGGAGACATCCAAATGGGACGACAAGTGAAATGGATTTTATTATGTGTAACAAAAAATTCGTCATAGAAGACTGCAGTGTGCTAAACAAGTTCAACACAGGTAGTGACCATAGATTGGTGAGATGTAAGATGCACCTCAACACTAAACTTGAACGTGGCAAGCTCATAGGACAAACAAAATCTATTGACATAACCAACCTTAAAAAACACCATAATACCTTCAAGTTAGAACTGAAGAACAGGTTCTCTGCTTTAGAAGGCCTAACATCGGAAGAAGTGGACATCTCTGAAGTTAACAGAAAAGTAACCAAAGCTCTTATGGAAACAGCAACAAAATTAGCTGGGTCTAAGAACAAGTTGCATGTGAACAAATTATCAGGAAAAACCAAAATGTTGATGCAAAAAGAAGAGAGATGAGGACAACTAAAGAAGATGTGACTTCCAAAGTGGAATATATAGAGCTATGCAAGACAGTAAGAAAAAGTATCACTGAAGACGTAAGGAAATTCAACTGTGAACTAGTGAGGAAAGCAATTGAAAACAACCAAAGCCTAAAGATAGCAAAGGGACATCTCAGTAAGGGAAGAAAACAGATTATGGCACTGAGAAAAGAAGATGGTTCTGTAACAAGAAATAGAGGCGAAATTTTGACAAGAGTGAAAGATTTCTACTCCAAATTATATGAAAGGGATGATATATGCACTCCAGACATCATGAAAGATACCAGTACCAGAGTTCCTCCAGTCCTTCCAGCAGAAGTTGCACATGCAATCAAGAACATGAAGCGAGGAAAAGCTCCAGGAGAAGATGGAATTACTGTAGACATCATACAAGAAGCAAGTGGAGAAATCGAAACAGTACTCGCCCAAATTTTCACTCGATGCCTTAATGAAGGAAAGATTCCTGAGGATTGGAACACCGCTACAATGATCCTGCTACATAAGAAAGGTGACATTGAGGATCTCGGAAACTACAGACCTATCAGCCTCCTATCAGTAGTTTATAAAATCTTCACTAAAGTTCTTTCACACCGCTTGAAGGTAACACTGGACATGGCTCAACCGAGAGAACAAGCTGGATTCAGGAGTGGCTACAGCACAATAGATCATATCCACGTGCTGAGAGAACTAATTGAAAGAGCGAGGGAATATGAACTTCCATTGTGCATGGCTTTTATCGATTATGAAAAAGCCTTTGATTCGGTGAAACCATCAGCAGTTGCAATGGCTCCGAAATCCTGCGGTATTGAAGATGCGTACATTCATATTAATAATAACATCTATGAAAACTCAAGTGCAAAGATTCGGCTGTATGAAAATACAACACACATAAAAATTGGAAAAGGAGTGAGGCAAGGTGACACCATATCTCCGAAGCTCTTTAATGCCACATTGGAAAATGTCTTTCAATCACTGAACTGGGAAAACAAAAGGATAAAGATTAATGGAGATTATCTAACCCACCTTCGTTTTGCTGATGACATAGTCATTTTTGCAACTACCCCATCAGAGCTACAGAGTATGATCCAGAAACTTGCTGACAAGAGTAAAGAAGTGGGATTAAAAATGAACTTTCAGAAGACAAAAGTGATGTACAATGCTTTTACAAGAAATGAAGATTTATCGATTGATGGAGAAAAGCTGGAGATAACAGACACGTACGTTTATCTTGGACAGCAGATATCAAGTGAGAGTCACATTGGTGAAGAAATTAATCGCCGTACAAAACTTGCCTGGACAGCTTTTGGAAGAAACAGCATAATTTTCAAGAGCAATATGCCATTATGTCTTAAAAGAAAAGTGTTTGATCAATGCATCCTTCCAGTGCTTACGTATGGTGCAGAGACGTGGACCTTAGCTAAAAGAGACATACAAAGGCTGCAGACAACTCAAAGGTGCATGGAGAGGTGCATGCTTGGTGTAACCAGGAGAGATAAGAAGAGGAACACGTGGATCCGAAAAATGACAAGAGTAGAAGACATCATGATCAGAGTTAAATCCCTGAAATGGCAATGGGCTGGACATACTGCCAGAAGAACAGACCATCGATGGACAGCCGAAATTTTAGATTGGATTCCAAGGGACGGGAAAAGACCCAGAAGAAGACCACATGGAAGATGGGTGGATGAAATTCGAAAGTATGCGGGAGTGACATGGAGGAGACTGGCACAAGACAGACCGTTGTGGAGGAAACTTGGGGAGACCTTCGTCCAGCAGTGGATTGATAATGGTTGACAATAATGATGATGATGATATATATATATATATATATATATATATATATATATATATATATATATATATATCGGATGTAAGGTCAGGTGATGCGTAACATCACAGCCTCTCCTTGACAAATGTCAACCCCGCCTTCTCGTGGTGCATCCTGTTCCCACTAAAGGGGCTCTGACGACCGCCCATAGCGGTATAACTATACCATCGGGATCAGAGGAAATGCTATCCCACACTCACCAACCCGCTTGGCCAGCGTGGTGAGTTATGGCCAAACCCCTCCAAAATGATTCCACAACTTAAATCTTGGCCCTCAGTCTCCGGCAGCTGGAATGTACCTGGCCAAGGCAGCGGCCAGTGCGACATGAAGGCAGAGGGTGCTAAGAATCCCCGGAGGACCGGACTAGGCTGCCATCTGATGCTGACCTTGGCTACTTACAATGGACGCTCCCTATCTTCTGATTCAAGGCTTCTTGAATTGGAAGAGGAACTACAAAGGATCAAGTGGGACATCGTGGGGCTAAGTGAGGTAAGGAGAAAAGGAGAAGATCTCATCGAACTGAAAAGTGGACATCTCTTCTACTATCGTGGGACAGATACTGGCAGAACTAGTGGTGTTGGATTTATAATAAACAAGAAACTGAAGGATAAAGTTGTAGAAGTTGAACGTTCCTCTGACAGAGCTGCACGACTTGTTATCCAACTCTCGAAAAGATACCAGGCTCAGATTATTCAAACTTATGCACCCACCACAAGTCATCCTGAAGAAGAAATTGAAGAATTTTATGAGGAAATTTGTCATCTAAATAATAAAGGTAAGCAGCACTTGAAAATAATTATGGGAGATTTCAATGCAAAAATAGGGCAACGGCAACAGAATGAAACTTCGGTAGGTAAATTCGGTCATGGCAACAGAAACCAGCGTGGAAATACTCTCGTTGAGTTTGCAGAGGCAGAAGGGTTTTTCATCTTGAACTCCTTCTTCAAGAAAAAGCCACACAGGAAATGGACATGGAGACATCCAAATGGGACGACAAGTGAAATGGATTTTATTATGTGTAACAAAAAATTCGTCATAGAAGACTGCAGTGTGCTAAACAAGTTCAACACAGGTAGTGACCATAGATTGGTGAGATGTAAGATGCACCTCAACACTAAACTTGAACGTGGCAAGCTCATAGGACAAACAAAATCTATTGACATAATCAACCTTAAAAAACACCATAATACCTTCAAGTTAGAACTGAAGAACAGGTTCTCTGCTTTAGAAGGCCTAACATCGGAAGAAGTGGACATCTCTGAAGTTAACAGAAAAGTAACCAAAGCTCTTATGGAAACAGCAACAAAATTAGCTGGGTCTAAGAACAAGTTGCATGTGAACAAATTATCAGGAAAAACCAAAATGTTGATGCAAAAAAGAAGAGAGATGAGGACAACTAAAGAAGATGTGACTTCCAAAGTGGAATATATAGAGCTATGCAAGACAGTAAGAAAAAGTATCACTGAAGACGTAAGGAAATTCAACTGTGAACTAGTGAGGAAAGCAATTGAAAACAACCAAAGCCTAAAGATAGCAAAGGGACATCTCAGTAAGGGAAGAAAACAGATTATGGCACTGAGAAAAGAAGATGGTTCTGTAACAAGAAATAGAGGCGAAATTTTGACAAGAGTGAAAGATTTCTACTCCAAATTATATGAAAGGGATGATATATGCACTCCAGACATCATGAAAGATACCAGTACCAGAGTTCCTCCAGTCCTTCCAGCAGAAGTTGCACATGCAATCAAGAACATGAAGCGAGGAAAAGCTCCAGGAGAAGATGGAATTACTGTAGACATCATACAAGAAGCAAGTGGAGAAATCGAAACAGTACTCGCCCAAATTTTCACTCGATGCCTTAATGAAGGAAAGATTCCTGAGGATTGGAACACCGCTACAATGATCCTGCTACATAAGAAAGGTGACATTGAGGATCTCGGAAACTACAGACCTATCAGCCTCCTATCAGTAGTTTATAAAATCTTCACTAAAGTTCTTTCACACCGCTTGAAGGTAACACTGGACATGGCTCAACCGAGAGAACAAGCTGGATTCAGGAGTGGCTACAGCACAATAGATCATATCCACGTGCTGAGAGAACTAATTGAAAGAGCGAGGGAATATGAACTTCCATTGTGCATGGCTTTTATCGATTATGAAAAAGCCTTTGATTCGGTGAAACCATCAGCAGTTGCAATGGCTCCGAAATCCTGCGGTATTGAAGATGCGTACATTCATATTAATAATAACATCTATGAAAACTCAAGTGCAAAGATTCGGCTGTTTGAAAATACAACACACATAAAAATTGGAAAAGGAGTGAGGCAAGGTGACACCATATCTCCGAAGCTCTTTAATGCCACATTGGAAAATGTCTTTCAATCACTGAACTGGGAAAACAAAAGGATAAAGATTAATGGAGATTATCTAACCCACCTTCGTTTTGCTGATGACATAGTCATTTTTGCAACTACCCCATCAGAGCTACAGAGTATGATCCAGAAACTTGCTGACAAGAGTAAAGAAGTGGGATTAAAAATGAACTTTCAGAAGACAAAAGTGATGTACAATGCTTTTACAAGAAATGAAGATTTATCGATTGATGGAGAAAAGCTGGAGATAACAGACACGTACGTTTATCTTGGACAGCAGATATCAAGTGAGAGTCACATTGGTGAAGAAATTAATCGCCGTACAAAACTTGCCTGGACAGCTTTTGGAAGAAACAGCATAATTTTCAAGAGCAATATGCCATTATGTCTTAAAAGAAAAGTGTTTGATCAATGCATCCTTCCAGTGCTTACGTATGGTGCAGAGACGTGGACCTTAGCTAAAAGAGACATACAAAGGCTGCAGACAACTCAAAGGTGCATGGAGAGGTGCATGCTTGGTGTAACCAGGAGAGATAAGAAGAGGAACACGTGGATCCGAAAAATGACAAGAGTAGAAGACATCATGATCAGAGTTAAATCCCTGAAATGGCAATGGGCTGGACATACTGCCAGAAGAACAGACCATCGATGGACAGCCGAAATTTTAGATTGGATTCCAAGGGACGGGAAAAGACCCAGAAGAAGACCACATGGAAGATGGGTGGATGAAATTCGAAAGTATGCGGGAGTGACATGGAGGAGACTGGCACAAGACAGACCGTTGTGGAGGAAACTTGGGGAGACCTTCGTCCAGCAGTGGATTGATAATGGTTGACAATAATGATGATGATGATGATATATATATATATATATATATATATATATATATATATATATATATATGGGATGTAAGGTCAGGTGATGCGTAACATCACAGCCTCTCCTTGACAAATGTCAACCCCGCCTTCTCGTGGTGCATCCTGTTCCCACTAAAGGGGCTCTGACGACCGCCCATAGCGGTATAACTATACCATCGGGATCAGAGGAAATGCTATCCCACACTCACCAACCCGCTTGGCCAGCGTGGTGAGTTATGGCCAAACCCCTCCAAAATGATTCCACAACTTAAATCTTGGCCCTCAGTCTCCGGCAGCTGGAATGTACCTGGCCAAGGCAGCGGCCAGTGCGACATGAAGGCAGAGGGTGCTAAGAATCCCCGGAGGACCGGACTAGGCTGCCATCTGATGCTGACCTTGGCAACGTACAATGGACGCTCCCTATCTTCTGATTCAAGGCTTCTTGAATTGGAAGAGGAACTACAAAGGATCAAGTGGGACATCGTGGGGCTAAGTGAGGTAAGGAGAAAAGGAGAAGATCTCATCGAACTGAAAAGTGGACATCTCTTCTACTATCGTGGGACAGATACTGGCAGAACTAGTGGTGTTGGATTTATAATAAACAAGAAACTGAAGGATAAAGTTGTAGAAGTTGAACGTTCCTCTGACAGAGCTGCACGACTTGTTATCCAACTCTCGAAAAGATACCAGGCTCAGATTATTCAAACTTATGCACCCACCACAAGTCATCCTGAAGAAGAAATTGAAGAATTTTATGAGGAAATTTGTCATCTAAATAATAAAGGTAAGCAGCACTTGAAAATAATTATGGGAGATTTCAATGCAAAAATAGGGCAACGGCAACAGAATGAAACTTCGGTAGGTAAATTCGCTCATGGCAACAGAAACCAGCGTGGAAATACTCTCGTTGAGTCTGCAGAGGCAGAAGGGTTTTTCATCTTGAACTCCTTCTTCAAGAAAAAGCCACACAGGAAATGGACATGGAGACATCCAAATGGGACGACAAGTGAAATGGATTTTATTATGTGTAACAAAAAATTCGTCATAGAAGACTGCAGTGTGCTAAACAAGTTCAACACAGGTAGTGACCATAGATTGGTGAGATGTAAGATGCACCTCAACACTAAACTTGAACGTGGCAAGCTCATAGGACAAACAAAATCTATTGACATAACCAACCTTAAAAAACACCATAATACCTTCAAGTTAGAACTGAAGAACAGGTTCTCTGCTTTAGAAGGCCTAACATCGGAAGAAGTGGACATCTCTGAAGTTAACAGAAAAGTAACCAAAGCTCTTATGGAAACAGCAACAAAATTAGCTGGGTCTAAGAACAAGTTGCATGTGAACAAATTATCAGGAAAAACCAAAATGTTGATGCAAAAAAGAAGAGAGATGAGGACAACTAAAGAAGATGTGACTTCCAAAGTGGAATATATAGAGCTATGCAAGACAGTAAGAAAAAGTATCACTGAAGACGTAAGGAAATTCAACTGTGAACTAGTGAGGAAAGCAATTGAAAACAACCAAAGCCTAAAGATAGCAAAGGGACATCTCAGTAAGGGAAGAAAACAGATTATGGCACTGAGAAAAGAAGATGGTTCTGTAACAAGAAATAGAGGCGAAATTTTGACAAGAGTGAAAGATTTCTACTCCAAATTATATGAAAGGGATGATATATGCACTCCAGACATCATGAAAGATACCAGTACCAGAGTTCCTCCAGTCCTTCCAGCAGAAGTTGCACATGCAATCAAGAACATGAAGCGAGGAAAAGCTCCAGGAGAAGATGGAATTACTGTAGACATCATACAAGAAGCAAGTGGAGAAATCGAAACAGTACTCGCCCAAATTTTCACTCGATGCCTTAATGAAGGAAAGATTCCTGAGGATTGGAACACCGCTACAATGATCCTGCTACATAAGAAAGGTGACATTGAGGATCTCGGAAACTACAGACCTATCAGCCTCCTATCAGTAGTTTATAAAATCTTCACTAAAGTTCTTTCACACCGCTTGAAGGTAACACTGGACATGGCTCAACCGAGAGAACAAGCTGGATTCAGGAGTGGCTACAGCACAATAGATCATATCCACGTGCTGAGAGAACTAATTGAAAGAGCGAGGGAATATGAACTTCCATTGTGCATGGCTTTTATCGATTATGAAAAAGCCTTTGATTCGGTGAAACCATCAGCAGTTGCAATGGCTCCGAAATCCTGCGGTATTGAAGATGCGTACATTCATATTAATAATAACATCTATGAAAACTCAAGTGCAAAGATTCGGCTGTATGAAAATACAACACACATAAAAATTGGAAAAGGAGTGAGGCAAGGTGACACCATATCTCCGAAGCTCTTTAATGCCACATTGGAAAATGTCTTTCAATCACTGAACTGGGAAAACAAAAGGATAAAGATTAATGGAGATTATCTAACCCACCTTCGTTTTGCTGATGACATAGTCATTTTTGCAACTACCCCATCAGAGCTACAGAGTATGATCCAGAAACTTGCTGACAAGAGTAAAGAAGTGGGATTAAAAATGAACTTTCAGAAGACAAAAGTGATGTACAATGCTTTTACAAGAAATGAAGATTTATCGATTGATGGAGAAAAGCTGGAGATAACAGACACGTACGTTTATCTTGGACAGCAGATATCAAGTGAGAGTCACATTGGTGAAGAAATTAATCGCCGTACAAAACTTGCCTGGACAGCTTTTGGAAGAAACAGCATAATTTTCAAGAGCAATATGCCATTATGTCTTAAAAGAAAAGTGTTTGATCAATGCATCCTTCCAGTGCTTACGTATGGTGCAGAGACGTGGACCTTAGCTAAAAGAGACATACAAAGGCTGCAGACAACTCAAAGGTGCATGGAGAGGTGCATGCTTGGTGTAACCAGGAGAGATAAGAAGAGGAACACGTGGATCCGAAAAATGACAAGAGTAGAAGACATCATGATCAGAGTTAAATCCCTGAAATGGCAATGGGCTGGACATACTGCCAGAAGAACAGACCATCGATGGACAGCCGAAATTTTAGATTGGATTCCAAGGGACGGGAAAAGACCCAGAAGAAGACCACATGGAAGATGGGTGGATGAAATTCGAAAGTATGCGGGAGTGACATGGAGGAGACTGGCACAAGACAGACCGTTGTGGAGGAAACTTGGGAGACCTTCGTCCAGCAGTGGATTGATAATGGTTGACAATAATGATGATGATGATATATATATATATATATATATATATATATATATATATATATATATATATATATATCGGATGTAAGGTCAGGTGATGCGTAACATCACAGCCTCTCCTTGACAAATGTCAACCCCGCCTTCTCGTGGTGCATCCTGTTCCCACTAAAGGGGCTCTGACGACCGCCCATAGCGGTATAACTATACCATCGGGATCAGAGGAAATGCTATCCCACACTCACCAACCCGCTTGGCCAGCGTGGTGAGTTATGGCCAAACCCCTCCAAAATGATTCCACAACTTAAATCTTGGCCCTCAGTCTCCGGCAGCTGGAATGTACCTGGCCAAGGCAGCGGCCAGTGCGACATGAAGGCAGAGGGTGCTAAGAATCCCCGGAGGACCGGACTAGGCTGCCATCTGATGCTGACCTTGGCTACTTACAATGGACGCTCCCTATCTTCTGATTCAAGGCTTCTTGAATTGGAAGAGGAACTACAAAGGATCAAGTGGGACATCGTGGGGCTAAGTGAGGTAAGGAGAAAAGGAGAAGATCTCATCGAACTGAAAAGTGGACATCTCTTCTACTATCGTGGGACAGATACTGGCAGAACTAGTGGTGTTGGATTTATAATAAACAAGAAACTGAAGGATAA
This sequence comes from Macrothele yani, assembly GCA_039090855.1. NCBI lineage: Eukaryota > Metazoa > Arthropoda > Arachnida > Araneae > Macrothelidae > Macrothele > Macrothele yani. The sequence continues at coordinate 72,611,149 of CM077032.1, read as the reverse complement.
AGTTGTAGAAGTTGAACGTTCCTCTGACAGAGCTGCACGACTTGTTATCCAACTCTCGAAAAGATACCAGGCTCAGATTATTCAAACTTATGCACCCACCACAAGTCATCCTGAAGAAGAAATTGAAGAATTTTATGAGGAAATTTGTCATCTAAATAATAAAGGTAAGCAGCACTTGAAAATAATTATGGGAGATTTCAATGCAAAAATAGGGCAACGGCAACAGAATGAAACTTCGGTAGGTAAATTCGGTCATGGCAACAGAAACCAGCGTGGAAATACTCTCGTTGAGTTTGCAGAGGCAGAAGGGTTTTTCATCTTGAACTCCTTCTTCAAGAAAAAGCCACACAGGAAATGGACATGGAGACATCCAAATGGGACGACAAGTGAAATGGATTTTATTATGTGTAACAAAAAATTCGTCATAGAAGACTGCAGTGTGCTAAACAAGTTCAACACAGGTAGTGACCATAGATTGGTGAGATGTAAGATGCACCTCAACACTAAACTTGAACGTGGCAAGCTCATAGGACAAACAAAATCTATTGACATAATCAACCTTAAAAAACACCATAATACCTTCAAGTTAGAACTGAAGAACAGGTTCTCTGCTTTAGAAGGCCTAACATCGGAAGAAGTGGACATCTCTGAAGTTAACAGAAAAGTAACCAAAGCTCTTATGGAAACAGCAACAAAATTAGCTGGGTCTAAGAACAAGTTGCATGTGAACAAATTATCAGGAAAAACCAAAATGTTGATGCAAAAAAGAAGAGAGATGAGGACAACTAAAGAAGATGTGACTTCCAAAGTGGAATATATAGAGCTATGCAAGACAGTAAGAAAAAGTATCACTGAAGACGTAAGGAAATTCAACTGTGAACTAGTGAGGAAAGCAATTGAAAACAACCAAAGCCTAAAGATAGCAAAGGGACATCTCAGTAAGGGAAGAAAACAGATTATGGCACTGAGAAAAGAAGATGGTTCTGTAACAAGAAATAGAGGCAGAAATTTTGACAAGAGTGAAAGATTTCTACTCCAAATTATATGAAAGGGATGATATATGCACTCCAGACATCATGAAAGATACCAGTACCAGAGTTCCTCCAGTCCTTCCAGCAGAAGTTGCACATGCAATCAAGAACATGAAGCGAGGAAAAGCTCCAGGAGAAGATGGAATTACTGTAGACATCATACAAGAAGCAAGTGGAGAAATCGAAACAGTACTCGCCCAAATTTTCACTCGATGCCTTAATGAAGGAAAGATTCCTGAGGATTGGAACACCGCTACAATGATCCTGCTACATAAGAAAGGTGACATTGAGGATCTCGGAAACTACAGACCTATCAGCCTCCTATCAGTAGTTTATAAAATCTTCACTAAAGTTCTTTCACACCGCTTGAAGGTAACACTGGACATGGCTCAACCGAGAGAACAAGCTGGATTCAGGAGTGGCTACAGCACAATAGATCATATCCACGTGCTGAGAGAACTAATTGAAAGAGCGAGGGAATATGAACTTCCATTGTGCATGGCTTTTATCGATTATGAAAAAGCCTTTGATTCGGTGAAACCATCAGCAGTTGCAATGGCTCCGAAATCCTGCGGTATTGAAGATGCGTACATTCATATTAATAATAACATCTATGAAAACTCAAGTGCAAAGATTCGGCTGTTTGAAAATACAACACACATAAAAATTGGAAAAGGAGTGAGGCAAGGTGACACCATATCTCCGAAGCTCTTTAATGCCACATTGGAAAATGTCTTTCAATCACTGAACTGGGAAAACAAAAGGATAAAGATTAATGGAGATTATCTAACCCACCTTCGTTTTGCTGATGACATAGTCATTTTTGCAACTACCCCATCAGAGCTACAGAGTATGATCCAGAAACTTGCTGACAAGAGTAAAGAAGTGGGATTAAAAATGAACTTTCAGAAGACAAAAGTGATGTACAATGCTTTTACAAGAAATGAAGATTTATCGATTGATGGAGAAAAGCTGGAGATAACAGACACGTACGTTTATCTTGGACAGCAGATATCAAGTGAGAGTCACATTGGTGAAGAAATTAATCGCCGTACAAAACTTGCCTGGACAGCTTTTGGAAGAAACAGCATAATTTTCAAGAGCAATATGCCATTATGTCTTAAAAGAAAAGTGTTTGATCAATGCATCCTTCCAGTGCTTACGTATGGTGCAGAGACGTGGACCTTAGCTAAAAGAGACATACAAAGGCTGCAGACAACTCAAAGGTGCATGGAGAGGTGCATGCTTGGTGTAACCAGGAGAGATAAGAAGAGGAACACGTGGATCCGAAAAATGACAAGAGTAGAAGACATCATGATCAGAGTTAAATCCCTGAAATGGCAATGGGCTGGACATACTGCCAGAAGAACAGACCATCGATGGACAGCCGAAATTTTAGATTGGATTCCAAGGGACGGGAAAAGACCCAGAAGAAGACCACATGGAAGATGGGTGGATGAAATTCGAAAGTATGCGGGAGTGACATGGAGGAGACTGGCACAAGACAGACCGTTGTGGAGGAAACTTGGGGAGACCTTCGTCCAGCAGTGGATTGATAATGGTTGACAATAATGATGATGATGATGATATATATATATATATATATATATATATATATATATATATATATATATATATGGGATGTAAGGTCAGGTGATGCGTAACATCACAGCCTCTCCTTGACAAATGTCAACCCCGCCTTCTCGTGGTGCATCCTGTTCCCACTAAAGGGGCTCTGACGACCGCCCATAGCGGTATAACTATACCATCGGGATCAGAGGAAATGCTATCCCACACTCACCAACCCGCTTGGCCAGCGTGGTGAGTTATGGCCAAACCCCTCCAAAATGATTCCACAACTTAAATCTTGGCCCTCAGTCTCCGGCAGCTGGAATGTACCTGGCCAAGGCAGCGGCCAGTGCGACATGAAGGCAGAGGGTGCTAAGAATCCCCGGAGGACCGGACTAGGCTGCCATCTGATGCTGACCTTGGCAACGTACAATGGACGCTCCCTATCTTCTGATTCAAGGCTTCTTGAATTGGAAGAGGAACTACAAAGGATCAAGTGGGACATCGTGGGGCTAAGTGAGGTAAGGAGAAAAGGAGAAGATCTCATCGAACTGAAAAGTGGACATCTCTTCTACTATCGTGGGACAGATACTGGCAGAACTAGTGGTGTTGGATTTATAATAAACAAGAAACTGAAGGATAAAGTTGTAGAAGTTGAACGTTCCTCTGACAGAGCTGCACGACTTGTTATCCAACTCTCGAAAAGATACCAGGCTCAGATTATTCAAACTTATGCACCCACCACAAGTCATCCTGAAGAAGAAATTGAAGAATTTTATGAGGAAATTTGTCATCTAAATAATAAAGGTAAGCAGCACTTGAAAATAATTATGGGAGATTTCAATGCAAAAATAGGGCAACGGCAACAGAATGAAACTTCGGTAGGTAAATTCGCTCATGGCAACAGAAACCAGCGTGGAAATACTCTCGTTGAGTCTGCAGAGGCAGAAGGGTTTTTCATCTTGAACTCCTTCTTCAAGAAAAAGCCACACAGGAAATGGACATGGAGACATCCAAATGGGACGACAAGTGAAATGGATTTTATTATGTGTAACAAAAAATTCGTCATAGAAGACTGCAGTGTGCTAAACAAGTTCAACACAGGTAGTGACCATAGATTGGTGAGATGTAAGATGCACCTCAACACTAAACTTGAACGTGGCAAGCTCATAGGACAAACAAAATCTATTGACATAACCAACCTTAAAAAACACCATAATACCTTCAAGTTAGAACTGAAGAACAGATTCTCTGCTTTAGAAGGCCTAACATCGGAAGAAGTGGACATCTCTGAAGTTAACAGAAAAGTAACCAAAGCTCTTATGGAAACAGCAACAAAATTAGCTGGGTCTAAGAACAAGTTGCATGTGAACAAATTATCAGGAAAAACCAAAATGTTGATGCAAAAAAGAAGAGAGATGAGGACAACTAAAGAAGATGTGACTTCCAAAGTGGAATATATAGAGCTATGCAAGACAGTAAGAAAAAGTATCACTGAAGACGTAAGGAAATTCAACTGTGAACTAGTGAGGAAAGCAATTGAAAACAACCAAAGCCTAAAGATAGCAAAGGGACATCTCAGTAAGGGAAGAAAACAGATTATGGCACTGAGAAAAGAAGATGGTTCTGTAATAAGAAATAGAGGCGAAATTTTGACAAGAGTGAAAGATTTCTACTCCAAATTATATGAAAGGGATGATATATGCACTCCAGACATCATGAAAGATACCAGTACCAGAGTTCCTCCAGTCCTTCCAGCAGAAGTTGCACATGCAATCAAGAACATGAAGCGAGGAAAAGCTCCAGGAGAAGATGGAATTACTGTAGACATCATACAAGAAGCAAGTGGAGAAATCGAAACAGTACTCGCCCAAATTTTCACTCGATGCCTTAATGAAGGAAAGATTCCTGAGGATTGGAACACCGCTACAATGATCCTGCTACATAAGAAAGGTGACATTGAGGATCTCGGAAACTACAGACCTATCAGCCTCCTATCAGTAGTTTATAAAATCTTCACTAAAGTTCTTTCACACCGCTTGAAGGTAACACTGGACATGGCTCAACCGAGAGAACAAGCTGGATTCAGGAGTGGCTACAGCACAATAGATCATATCCACGTGCTGAGAGAACTAATTGAAAGAGCGAGGGAATATGAACTTCCATTGTGCATGGCTTTTATCGATTATGAAAAAGCCTTTGATTCGGTGAAACCATCAGCAGTTACAATGGCTCTGAAAACCTGCGGTATTGAAGATGCATACATTAATATTATTAATAACATCTATGAAAATGCAAGTGCAAAGATTAGGCTGTTTGAAAATACAACACACGTAAAAATTGGAAAGGGAGTGAGACAAGGTGACACCATATCTCCGAAGCTCTTTAATGCCACATTGGAGGGTGTTTTTCAGTCACTGAGCTGGGAAAACAAGGGGATAAAGATTAATGGAGATTATCTAACCCACCTTCGTTTTGCTGATGACGTAGTCATTTTTGCAACTACCCCATCAGAGCTGCAGAGTATGATCCAGGAACTTGCTGACAAGAGTAAAGAAGTGGGAATAAAAATGAACTTTCAGAAGACAAAAGTGATGTTCAATGCTTTTACAAGAAATGAAGATTTATCGATTGATGGAGAAAAACTGGAGATAACAGACACGTACGTTTATCTTGGACAGCAGATATCAAGTGAGGGTCACATTGATGTAGAAATTAATCGACGTACAAAACTTGCATGGAGAGCTTTTGGAAGAAACAGCATAATTTTCAAGAGCAATATGCCATTATGTCTTAAAAGAAAAGTGTTTGATCAATGCATCCTTCCAGTGCTTACGTATGGTGCAGAGACGTGGACCTTAACTAAAAGAGACATACAAAGGCTGCAGACAACTCAAAGCAGCATGGAGAGGTGCATGCTTGGTGTAACCAGGAGAGATAAGAAGAGGAACTCGTGGATCCGAAAAATGACAAGAGTGGAAGACATCATGATCAGAGTTAAATCCCTGAAATGGCAATGGGCTGGACATACTGCCAGAAGGACAGATCATCGATGGACAGCTGAAATTTTATATTGGATTCCAAGGGACAGGAAAAGACCCAGAAGAAGACCACATGGGAGATGGGTGGATGAAATTCGAAAGTATGCAGGGGTGACATGGAGGAGACTGGCACAAGACAGACCGTTGTGGAGGAAACTTGGGGAGACCTTCATCCAGCAGTGGATTGATAATGGTTGACAATGATGATGATGATGATATATAAAGAGCAAAACTGAAGACTAAGGAAAAAATTTTAGAATTTAAAACGAAGGGTGCAAAATAACCTGAAAATCAAAACGCGCAACGCAGCAGTTTTGAAAATTCAGAATTCATATATATATAATGCTACAATGATCCTGCTACATAAAAAAGGTGACATTGAGGATCTCAGGAACTACAGACCTATCAGCCTCCTATCAGTGGTTTATAAAATCTTCACTAAAGTTCTTTCACACCGCTTGAAGGTAACACTGGACATGGCTCAACCGAGAGAACAAGCTGGATTCAGGAGTGGCTACAGCACAATAGATCATATCCATGTACTGAGAGAACTAATTGAAAGAGCGAGGGAATATGAACTTCCATTGTGCATGGCTTTTATCGATTATGAAAAAGCCTTTGATTCGGTGAAACCATCAGCAGTTTCCACGGCTCTGAAATCCTGCGGTATTGAAGATGCATACATTAATATTATTAATAACATCTATGAAAATGCAAGTGCAAAGATTCGGCTGTTTGAAAATACAACACACATAAAAATTGGAAAGGGAGTGAGACAAGGTGACACCATATCTCCGAAGCTCTTTAATGCCACATTGGAAAATGTCTTTCAATCACTGAACTGGGAAAACAAAGGGATAAAGATTAATGGAGATTATCTAACCCACCTTCGTTTTGCTGATGACGTAGTCATTTTTGCAACTACCCCATCAGAGCTGCAGAGTATGATCCAGGAACTTGCTGACAAGAGTAAAGAAGTGGGATTAAAAATGAACTTTCAGAAGACAAAAGTGATGTTCAATGCTTTTACAAGAAATGAAGATTTATCGATTGATGGAGAAAAACTGGAGATAACAGATACGTATGTTTATCTTGGACAGCAGATATCAAGTGAGGGTCACATTGATGAAGAAATTAATCGGCGTACAAAACTTGCCTGGAGAGCTTTTGGAAGAAACAGCATAATTTTCAAGAGCAATATGCCATTATGTCTTAAAAGAAAAGTGTTTGATCAATGCATCCTTCCAGTGCTTACGTATGGCGCAGAGACGTGGACCTTAACTGAAAGAGACATACAAAGGCTGCAGACAACTCAAAGAAGCATGGAGAGGTCCATGCTTGGTATAACCAGGAGAGATAAGAAGAGGAACTCGTGGATCCGAAAAATGACGAGAGTGGAAGACATCATGATCAGAGTTAAATCCCTGAAATGGCAATGGGCTGGACATACTGCCAGAAGGACAGACCATAGATGGACAGCCGAAATTTTAGATTGGATTCCAAGGGACAGGAAAAGACCCAGAAAAAGACCACATGGGAGATGGGTGGATGAAATTCGTAAATATGCGGGAGTGACATGGAGGAGACTGGCACAAGACAGACCGTTGTGGAGGAAACTTGGGGAGACCTTCGTCCAGCAGTGGATTGATAATGGTTGACAATAATGATGATGATATATATATATATATACAACACACATAAAAATTGGAAAGGGAGTGAGACAAGGTGACACCATATCTCCGAAGTTCTTTAATGCCACATTGGAGGGTGTTTTTCAGTCACTGAGCTGGGAAAACAAGGGGATAAAGATTAATGGAGATTTTCTAACCCACCTTCGTTTTGCTGATGACGTAGTCATTTTTGCAACTAGCTCATCAGAGCTGCAGAGTATGATCCAGGAACTTGCTGACAAGAGTAAAGAAGTGGGATTAAAAATGAACTTTCGGAAGACAAAAGTGTTGTTCAATGCTTTTACAAGAAATGAAGATTTATCGATTGATGGAGAAAAGCTGGAGATAACAGACACGTACGTTTATCTTGGACAGCAGATATCAAGTGATTGTCACATTGATGAAGAAATTAATCGGCGTACAAAACTTGCCTGGAGAGCTTTTGGAAGAAGCAGCATAATTTTCAAGAGCAATATGCCATTATGTCTTAAAAGAAAAGTGTTTGATCAATGCATCCTTCCAGTGCTTACGTATGGTGCAGAGACGTGGACCTTAGCTAAAAGAGACATACAAAGGCTGCAGACAACTCAAAGGTGCATGGAGAGGTGCATGCTTGGTGTAACCAGGAGAGATAAGAAGAGGAACACGTGGATCCGAAAAATGACAAGAGTGGAAGACATCATGATCAGAGTTAAATCCCTGAAATGGCAATGGGCTGGACATACTGCCAGAAGAACAGACCATCGATGGACAGCCGAAATTTTAGATTGGATTCCAAGGGACAGGAAAAGACCCAGAAGAAGACCACATGGAAGATGGGTGGATGAAATTCGAAAGTATGCGGGAGTGACATGGAGGAGACTGGCACAAGACAGACCGTTGTGGAGGAAACTTGGGGAGACCTTCGTCCAGCAGTGGATTGATAATGGTTGACAATGATGATGATGATGATGATATATATATATAGCAGAAACCAGCGTGAAAATACTCTCGTTGAGCTTGCAGAGGCAGAAGGGTTTTTCATCTTAAACTCCTTTTTCAAGAAAAACCCACACAGGAAATGGACATGGAGACATCCAAATGGGACGACAAGTGAAATTGATTTTATTATGTGTGACAAAAAATTCGTCATGGAAGACTGCAGTGTGCTAAACTAGTTCAACACAGGTAGTGACCATAGATTGGTGAGATGTAAGATGCACCTCAACACTAAACTCGAACGTGGCAAGCTCATAAGACAAACAAAATGTATTGACATAGCCAACCTTAAAAAACACCATAATACCTTCAATTTGGAACTGAAGAACAGATTCTCTGCTTTAGAAGGCCTAACATCGGAAGAAGTGGATATTTCTGAAGTTAACAGAAAAGTGACCAAAGTTCTTATGGAAACAGCAACAAAATTAGCTAGGTCTAAGAACAAGTTGCATGTGAACAAATTATCAGGAAAAACCAAAATGGTGATGCAAAAAAGAAGAGAGATGAGGACAACTAAAGAAGATGTGACTTCCAAAGTGGAATATATAGAGCTATGCAAGACATTACGAAAACGTATCACTGAAGACGTAAAGAAATTCAACTGTGAACTAGTGAGGAAAGCAATTGAAAACAACCAAAGTCTAAAGATAGCAAAGGGACATCTCAGTAAAGGAAGAAAACAGATTATGGCACTGAGAAAAGAAGATGGTTCTGTAACAAGAAATAAAGGCGAAATTTTGACAAGAGTGAAAGATTTCTACTCCAAATTATATGAAAGGGATGATACATGTACTCCAGACATCATGAAAGGTACCAGTACCAGAGTTCTTCCAGTCCTCCCAGCGGAAGTTGCATATGCAATCAAGAACATGAAACGGGGAAAAGCTCCAGGGGAAGATGGAATTACTGTAGACATCATACAAGAAGCAAGTGGAGAAATCGAAACAGTACTCACCCAAATTTTCACTCGACGCCTTAATGAAGGGAAGATTCCTGAGGATTGAAACAACGCTACAATGATCCTGCTACACAAAAAGGGTGACATTGAGGATCTCAGGAACTACAGACCTATCAGCCTCCTCTCAGTGGTTTATAAAATCTTCACTAAAGTTCTTTCACACCGTTTGAAGGTATTACTGGACATGGCTCAACCGAAAGAACAAGCTGGATTCAGGAGTGGCTACAGCACTAAAGATCATATCCACGTACTGAGAGAACTAATTGAAAGAGCGAGGGAATATGAACTTCCATTCTGCATGGCTTTTATCGATTATGAAAAAGCCTTGGATTCGGTGAAACCATCAGCAGTTACAATGGCTTCGAAATCCTGCGGCATTGAAGATGCATACATTAATATTATTAATAACATCTATGAAAATGCAAGTGCAAATATTCGGCTGTTTGAAAATACAACACACATAAAAATTGGAAAGGGAGTGAGACAAGGTGACACCATATCTCCCAAGCCCTTTAATGCCACATTGGAAAATATCTTTCAATCACTGAACTGGGAAAACAAAGGGATAAAAATTAATGACGTAGTCATTTTTGCATTTACCCCATCAGAGCTGCAGAGTATGATCCAGGAACTTGCTGACAAGAGTAAAGAAGTGGGATTAAAAATGAACTTTCAGAAGACAAAAGTGATGATCAATGGTTTTACAAGAAATTAAGATTTATCGATTGATGGAGAAAAGCTGGAGATAACAGAGATGTACCTTTTTCTTGGACAGCAGATATCAAGTGAAGGTCACATTGATGAAGAAATTAATGGGCGTACAAAACTTACCTGGAGAGCTTTTGGAAGAAACAGCATAATTTTCAAGAGCAATATGCCATTATGTCTTAAAAGAAAAGTGTTTGATCAATGCATCCTTCCAGTGCTTACGTATGGTGCAGAGACGTGGACCTTAGCTAAAAGAGACATACAAAGGCTGCAGACAACTCAAAAGTGCATGGAGAGGTGCATGCTTGGTGTAACCAGGAGAGATAAGAAGAGGAACACGTGGATCCGAAAAATGACAAGAGTGGAAGACATCATGATCAGAGTTAAATCCCTGAAATGGCAATGGGCTGGACATACTGCCAGAAGAACAGACCATCGATGGACCGCCGAAATTTTAGATTGGATTCCAAGGGACAGGAAAAGACTCAGAAGAAGACCACATGGAAGATGGGTGGATGAAATTCGAAAGTATGCGGGAGTGACATGGAGGAGACTGGCACAAGACAGACCGTTGTGGAGGAAACTTGGGGAGACCTTCGTCCAGCAGTGGATTGATAATGGTTGACAATGATGATGATGATATATATATAGCAAAAAAAGAACACCAAGAAGGAGACGTCTGATGCCAACGAAATTTATACAGCATAATAACGGAATACAGAGGATAACGTGATCAAAACATTATGGCAAAATACAGCTGTATTTGTTGGTAAACTGAAAAATAACATTTCCATGTAGCATGGTTAGTACGAGGTTGAACCGCCATAAACTGCGTCACACTGTGCAATTTTGGCATGGAGTCTGTCGTACAGATGTTTGGTGTAAGTTTGGGGTATTGAGTTCCAAGCATCTTCAACCTGGACGCGTAAATCTGGGATGGTCGTGGGTGGCCGTGGAGACCAGATAAGTCGTTGTCCCATAAAATCTCACACGTGTTCAATGGGGGACAAATCCGGTGAAGGTGCAGGCCGTGGAAGTTGTCTCACACCCTGAAGTGCATGTTGCGTTGCACGTACCGTGTGTGGGCGTGCTCTATCTTGCTGGAAAACACCACGATGGACCGACCTTACAAATGGCACACCAACGGGCTCAATAATGATGTTGATGTAGGAGGTGGTGTTTAACGTACCCGGTACAAACACTATTTGTGTACGGGAGTGATAGCTGATCGCTCCCCACACCAGGAGACCAGGTGTAGGCCCTGTGTGTCGCTAACGGATGCAAGAAGTGTCGAGACGCTCCCCTGTGCGTCTGCGAACACGCATTCGGCCATCGGATGCTCCCAAGCAGAATCTGCTTTTATCGCTGAACACGACAGATCGCCATTGCGTTCTCCAGTGCAGACGTTGGCAACACCACTGCAGCCGTTCCTGACGGTGGGCTGGAGTCAGAGGTACACATGCCAGCGGCACACGTGCACGTAGTCCTGCATCCAGTAGACGGTTGCGGATTGTTCGCACAGTCACCTCAGGTGCAACGGCAGCTGAGATTTGCGTCGCAGTGGATGTTCTGCTTGACAACGCCGTTCTTCTTATAACTCGATAGGTCCGGTCATCAGTCCGTCTGTGACTCCCGGTTCCACGTCTTCTCGTGTGGGAATGTTCCTCGGACCATCTAAGCCACCATCGTACCACCTCCGATACTTCCCGTTCAATTCGCTCCGCAATACGACGATACGACCACCCGGCCTCGCGGATTCCGACTAGACGACCTCGCTCAAAGTCCGATAACTGCTGAAATCGTACACATCTTCCATGTCCAGGCATTGCAGCTTCTTCGGTGTCTTGCCACGTGTCCGTACGCCGATGACTGATTACATTCACTTCGCCCTACTCCTTAAATACCACCGACGATAATTTGCATATTATGCCGTGCTGTGGCGTAAGCGCTCACCGGTTGGTCCTGAAATGAACATCACACCTACGTAAACTCGACCCCATTAACATATGTAAATTTCATGATCGTCCGCCAATTCCTTCTTGGTGTTCTTTTTTTACTTTCCGCCAGTGCATATATATATATATATATATATATATATATATATATATATATATATATATATACAGAATTTTCGTCATAGAAGACTGCAGTGTGCAGTCTTCTATGACAAAATTCGTCATAGAAGACTGCAGTGTGCTAAACAAGTTCAACACAGGTAGTGACCATAGATTGGTGAGATGTAAGATGCACCTCAACACTAAACTTGAACGTGGCAAGCTCATAAGACAAACAAAATCTATTGACATAACCAACCTTAAAAAACACCATAATACCTTCAAGTTAGAACTGAAGAACAGGTTCTCTGCTTTAGAAGGCCTAACATCGGAAGAAGTGGACATCTCTGAAGTTAACAGAAAAGTAACCAAAGCTCTTATGGAAACAGCAACAAAATTAGCTGGGTCTAAGAACAAGTTGCATGTGAACAAATTATCAGGAAAAACCAAAATGTTGATGCAAAAAAGAAGAGAGATGAGGACAACTAAAGATGTGACTTCCAAAGTGGAATATATAGAGCTATGCAAGACAGTAAGAAAAAGTATCACTGAAGACGTAAGGAAATTCAACTGTGAACTAGTGAGGAAAGCAATTGAAAACAACCAAAGCCTAAAGATAGCAAAGGGACATCTCAGTAAGGGAAGAAAACAGATTATGGCACTGAGAAAAGAAGATGGTTCTGTAACAAGAAATAGAGGAGAAATTTTGACAAGAGTGAAAGATTTCTACTCCAAATTATATGAAAGGGATGATATATGCACTCCAGACATCATGAAAGATACCAGTACCAGAGTTCCTCCAGTCCTTCCAGCAGAAGTTGCACATGCAATCAAGAACATGAAGAGAGGAAAAGCTCCAGGAGAAGATGGAATTACTGTAGACATCATACAAGAAGCAAGTGGAGAAATCGAAACAGTACTCGCCCAAATTTTCACTCGATGCCTTAATGAAAGAAAGATTCCTGAGGATTGGAACACCGCTACAATGATCCTGCTACATAAGAAAGGTGACATTGAGGATCTCGGAAACTACAGACCTATCAGCCTCCTATCAGTAGTTTATAAAATCTTCACTAAAGTTCTTTCACACCGCTTGAAGGTAACACTGGACATGGCTCAACCGAGAGAACAAGCTGGATTCAGGAGTGGCTACAGCACAATAGATCATATCCACGTGCTGAGAGAACTAATTGAAAGAGCGAGGGAATATGAACTTCCATTGTGCATGGCTTTTATCGATTATGAAAAAGCCTTTGATTCGGTGAAACCATCAGCAGTTACAATGGCTCTGAAAACCTGCGGTATTGAAGATGCATACATTAATATTATTAATAACATCTATGAAAATGCAAGTGCAAAGATTAGGCTGTTTGAAAATACAACACACGTAAAAATTGGAAAGGGAGTGAGACAAGGTGACACCATATCTCCGAAGCTCTTCAATGCCACATTGGAGGGTGTTTTTCAGTCGCTGAGCTGGGAAAACAAGGGGATAAAGATTAATGGAGATTATCTAACCCACCTTCGTTTTGCTGATGACGTAGTCATTTTTGCAACTACCCCATCAGAGCTGCAGAGTATGATCCAGGAACTTGCGGACAAGAGTAAAGAAGTGGGATTAAAAATGAACTTTCAGAAGACAAAAGTGATGTTCAATGCTTTTACAAGAAATGAAGATTTATCGATTGATGGAAAAAAGCTGGAGATAACAGACACGTTCGTTTATCTTGGACAGCAGATATCAAGTGAGGGTCACATTGATGAAGAAATTAATCGGCGTACAAAACTTGCCTGGAGAGCTTTTGGAAGAAACAGCATAATTTTCAAGAGCAATATGCCATTATGTCTTAAAAGAAAAGTGTTTGATCAATGCATCCTTCCAGTGCTTACGTATGGTGCAGAGACGTGGACCTTAACTAAAAGAGACATACAAAGGCTCCAGACAACTCAAAGAAGCATGGAGAGGTGCATGCTTGGGGTAACCAGGAGAGATAAGAAGAGGAACTCGTGGATCCGAAAAATGACAAGAGTGGAAGACATCATGATCAGAGTTAAATCCCTGAAATGGCAATGGGCTGGACATACTGCCAGAAGGACAGATCATCGATGGACAGCCGAAATTTTAGATTGGATTCCAAGGGACAAGAAAAGACCCAGAAGAAGACCACATGGGAGATGGGTGGATGAAATTCGAAAGTATGCAGGGGTGACATGGAGGAGACTGGCACAAGACAGACCGTTGTGGAGGAAACTTGGGGAGACCTTCGTCCAGCAGTGGATTGATAATGGTTGACAATGATGATGATGATGATATATACAGAATTCACATTCTATTAAGAAGAGACTGAAGCAAAAAAATTTTTGACTCATACCAAGTACAACATAGAAAAGGTTATGTATTAACCGGTGTGAGTAAAAAGAGAAATAAATAGAACAACTGAACGTAGAAAGTGTTGAGAATACTGAGCCTTGGCTTTATCAAGGACCAGCAAAAACTCTGCATTTTCTCACTTCCACAAAGACCAATTTGGAAATGGGGTTCTGCAAAGTCATAGATGCAAGTAATAAGCCCACCAAAAAAAAAAAATATATTTAAAAAATATATATATGCATCTATGACTTTGCAGAAACCCATTTCCAAATAGGTCTTTGTGGAAGTGAGAAAATGCAGAGTTTTTGCTGGTCCTTGATAAAGCCAAGGCTCAGTATTCTCGACACTTTCTACGTTCAGTTGTTCTATTTTTTTCTCTTTTTACTCACACCGGTCAATACATAACCTTTTCTATGTTGTACTTGGTATGAGTCAAAAAAATTTTTGCTTCAGTCTCTTCTTAATAGAATATATATATATATAATTTTCAAGAGCAATATGCCATTATATCTTAAAAGAAAAGTGTTTGATCAATGCATCCTTCCAGTGCTTACGTATGGTGCAGAGACGTGGACCTTAACTAAAAGAGACATACAAAGACTACAGACAACTCAAAGTAGCATGGAGAGGTGCATGCTTGGTGTAACCAGGAGAGATAAGAAGAGGAACTCGTGGATCAGAAAAAGGACAAGAGTGGAAGACATCATGATCAGAGTTAAATCCTTGAAATGGCAATGGGCTGGACATACTGCCAGAAGGACAAACCATCGATGGACAGCCAAAATTTTAGATTGGATTCCAAGGGACAGGAAAAGACCCAGAAGAAGACCACATGGAAGGTGGGTGGATGAAATTCGAAAGTATGCAGGAGTGACATGGAGGAGACTGGCACAAGACAGACCGTTGTGGAGGAAACTTGGGGAGACCTTCGTCCAGCAGTGGATTGATAATGGTTGACAATGATGATATATATATATATCATCATTGTCAACCAATATCATATATATATATATATATATATATATATATATATTTGGGATGTAAGGTCAGGTGATGCGTAACATCACAGCCTCTCCTTGACAAATGTCAACCCCGCCTTCTCGTGGTGCATCCTGTTCCCACTAAAGGGGCTCTGACGACCGCCAATAGCGGTATAACTATACCATCGGGATTAGAGGAAATTCTATCCCACACTCACCAACCCGCTTGGCCAGCGTGGTGAGTTATGGCCAAACCCCTCCAAAATGATTCCACAACTTAAATCTTGGCCCTCAGTCTCCGGCAGCTGGAATGTACCTGGCCAAGGCAGCGGCCAGTGCGACATGAAGGCAGAGGGTGCTAAGAATCCCCGGAGGACCGGACTAGGCTGCCATCTGATGCTGACCTTGGCAACGTACAATGGACGCTCCCTATCTTCTGATTCAAGGCTTCTTGAATTGGAAGAGGAACTACAAAGGATCAAGTGGGACATCGTGGGGCTAAGTGAGGTAAGGAGAAAAGGAGAAGATCTCATCGAACTGAAAAGTGGACATCTCTTCTACTATCGTGGGACAGATACTGGCAGAACTAGTGGTGTTGGATTTATAATAAACAAGAAACTGAAGGATAAAGTTGTAGAAGTTGAAAGTTCCTCTGACAGAGCTGCACGACTTGTTATCCAACTCTCGAAAAGATACCAGGCTCAGATTATTCAAACTTATGCACCCACCACAAGTCATCCTGAAGAAGAAATTGAAGAATTTTATGAGGAAATTTGTGATCTAAATAATAAAGGTAAGCAGCACTTGAAAATAATTATGGGAGATTTCAATGCAAAAATAGGGCAACGGCAACAGAATGAAACTTCAGTAGGTAAATTCGGTCACGGCAACAGAAACCAGCGTGGAAATACTCTCGTAGAGTTTGCAGAGGCAGAAGGGTTTTTCATCTTGAACTCCTTCTTCAAGAAAAAGCCACACAGGAAATGGACATGGAGACATCCAAATGGGACGACAAGTGAAATTGATTTTATTATGTGTAACAAAAAATTCGTCATAGAAGACTGCAGTGTGCTAAACAAGTTCAACACCGGTAGTGACCATAGATTGGTGAGATGTAAGATGCACCTCAACGCTAAACTTGAACGTGGCAAGCTCATAAGACAAACAAAATCTATTGACATAACTAACCTTAAAAAACACCATAATACCTTCAAGTTGGAACTGAAGAACAGGTTCTCTGCTTTAGAAGGCCTAACATCGGAAGAAGTGGACATCTCTGAAGTTAACAGAAAAGTAACCAAAGCTCTTATGGAAACAGCAACAAAATTAGCTGGGTCTAAGAACAAGTTGCATGTAAACAAATTTTCAGGAAAAACGAAAATGTTGATGCAAAAAAGAAGAGAGATGAGGACAACTAAAGAAGATGTGACTTCCAAAGTGGAATATATAGAGCTATGCAAGACAGTAAGAAAAAGTATCACTGAAGACGTAAGAAAATTCAACTGTGAACTAGTGAGGAAAGCAATTGAAAACAACCAAAGCCTAAAGATAGCAAAGGGACATCTCAGTAAGGGAAGAAAACAGATTATGGCACTGAGAAAAGAAGATGGTTCTGTAACAAGAAATAGAGGCAGAAATTTTGACAAGAGTGAAAGATTTCTACTCCAAATTATATGAAAGGGATGATACATGTACTCCAGACATCATGAAAGGTACCAGAGTTCCTCCAGTCCTTCCAGCAGAAGTTGCACATGCAATCAAGAACATGAAGCGGGGAAAAGCTCCAGGAGAAGATGGAATTACTGTAGACATCATACAAGAAGCAAGTGGAGAAATCGAAACAGTACTCGCCCAAATTTTCACTCGATGCCTTAATGAAGGAAAGATTCCTGAGGATTGGAACACCGCTACAATGATCCTACTGCATAAGAAAGGTGACATTGAGGATCTCGGAAACTACAGACCTATCAGCCTCCTATCAGTAGTTTATAAAATCTTCACTAAAGTTCTTTCACACCGCTTGAAGGTAACACTGGACATGGCTCAACCGAGAGAACAAGCTGGATTCAGGAGTGGCTACAGCACAATAGATCATATCCACGTACTGAGAGAACTAATTGAAAGAGCGAGGGAATATGAACTTCCATTGTGCATGGCTTTTATCGATTATGAAAAAGCCTTTGATTCGGTGAAACCATCAGCAGTTACAATGGCTCTGAAAACCTGCGGTATTGAAGATGCATACATTAATATTATTAATAACATCTATGAAAATGCAAGTGCAAAGATTCGGCTGTTTGAAAATACAACACACGTAAAAATTGGAAAGGGAGTGAGACAAGGTGACACCATATCTCCGAAGCTCTTTAATGCCACATTGGAGGGTGTTTTTCAGTCGCTGAGCTGGGAAAACAAGGGGATAAAGATTAATGGAGATTATCTAACCCACCTTCGTTTTGCTGATGACATAGTCATTTTTGCAACTACCCCATCAGAGCTGCAGAGTATGATCCAGGAACTTGCTGACAAGAGTAAAGAAGTGGGATTAAAAATGAACTTTCAGAAGACAAAAGTGATGTTCAATGCTTTTACAAGAAATGAAGATTTATCGATTGATGGAGAAAAGCTGGAGATAACAGACACGTACGTTTATCTTGGACAGCAGATATCAAGTGGGGGTCACATTGATGAAGAAATCAATCGGCGTACAAAACTTGCCTGGAGAGCTTTTGGAAGAAACAGCATAATTTTCAAGAGCAATATGCCATTATGTCTTAAAAGAAAAGTGTTTGATCAATGCATCCTTCCAGTGCTTACGTATGGTGCAGAGACGTGGACCTTAACTAAAAGAGACATACAAAGGCTGCAGACAACTCAAAGAAGCATGGAGAGGTGCATGCTTGGTGTAACCAGGAGAGATAAGAAGAGGAACTCGTGGATCCGAAAAATGACAAGAGTGGAAGACATCATGATCAGAGTTAAATCCCTGAAATGGCAATGGGCTGGACATACTGCCAGAAGGACAGATCATCGATGGACAGTCGAAATTTTAGATTGGATTCCAAGGGACAGGAAAAGACCCAGAAGAAGACCACATGGGAGATGGGTGGATGAAATTCGAAAGTATGCGGGAGTGACATGGAGGAGACTGGCACAAGACAGACCGTTGTGGAGGAAACTTGGGGAGACCTTCGTCCAGCAGTGGATTGATAATGGTTGACAATGATGATGATGATGATATATATATTTATATAATTTGTTCTCTCTGTCCCTGTTATTTGGGACTGTTTTGAGAATCCGTCATTCCTGTGAAAACCTCCTAAAGCAGCTTTGACTTTCAATGAAGAATTCACTCGCTCCAAACTTACAAAACCACACACACTAACAAAACTCTCGTGATATAGGCTTATTCCTATTATGCCTATAACACTGCGATAAACCATCGTAGATCACAGTACGGAATGATAGCTTAAAGTAGATCATCGTTCCTCAAAGTTCTGCCACCCCTTTTCTAGATGTATAACGAAGTAAATTTCTCCGTCATTTTTATCCGCGGCGGGGCTCGAACCCGGGTCCCCTCATTCCGGAATAAGTCACTCTACCAATTGAGCTACGCGGACGTTTTATTCTGATTCCTATCTGCCTTTATGTCGTGTGCGTCCTTCTGGCGGCAGGTACGTCACATCTCCTAGTACGTTACATCATCTCCCCCCTTTTTTTTTTTTTTTTTTTTTTTCGAAGGGCTGGAGAAGGGATTCTCTTATTTTTCCTATCTCGCGGTGTGGAAATAACATCACACCATTGCGAGATTTTGAACGGTCTGGTCATCCGGATTGTTCGGGCGCCATTATAACGAAGGAAATTTCTCCGTCATTTTTGGTCTACGCCGGGATTCGAACCCGGGTCCCCTCATTCCGGAATAAGTTGCTCAACCAATTGAGCTACGCGGACGTTTTATTCTGATTCCTATCTGCCTTTATGTCGCGTGCGTCCTTCTGGCAGGTACGTCACATCTCCTGTTACGTTACAGATGCAATGGTCTCATGTTTGACCTTGGCTCATTCTCTTGATGCACGTGCTTCTGAGATCTGACTGAGTGATGAACTTGCAAAAACACTAATTTGTCCGTGACAGGGATCGAACCCTGAGTTCCCTCCGTCCGGAGGCAGTTTCTCTAACCGACTAAACTACACGGACGGAATCTACAGCTGCAAATTTGTCGTCTTGACACATGATTCCCCACTGTAGTACGTCACAAAGTATCAAATCTTGATTAACTACCTGAGATAGCCCGTCGAATTGAGTTACGTCTAAAGTAAGTGAGGACACAAATATTTCATACTGTACTGGGAGCATTGTTTATTTTTAACATCTAAGATTCCATAAAGTGTGCATTGTTGGGATGCGAATCGACAAAAAATTTTACTGATAAATCAAAATTCGATAGTCGATTAATCAGTTGATTAATCGTCCCTTTAAAATAAAATCGTCTGCAATACTATTTCTGGGAAAACATTTGTTTTCTCTTAACCTTCCCCTTACCAGTATCCTGTATGCATCACTGAGTAGCTTAAATACTGAATGTTTAACACTACCGCTTCTTCATTGCGAAACAGTAACACTTAAATCACATCTAACAGACACAGAAACCGATATAGCAAGTAATGGAACTAACTGTCACAGACTATTTGTTGAAACAATAGGTGGACGTCAAGTAATTTTGCTTCGTATACTTCCAATGGAAAAACTTTTGTACACATTTCCTTCACAATTAGTGTGTTCCCAAGGATGCAAATTTTAACATCGATTAAAATAACTTCATATTATAACTTGGAATACTTAATATTTTCTAAAACATAACCATAATTATATTAAAATTCAATAACTTTTCCTTTGGCAGTGTTGAAACCCGAAAAAAGATGGCGCGACCTGTACTTTGATGACGTCACTAGACAAACAAATGTTGGATTGCATAATTATGGTTATGTTTTAGAAAATATTAAGTATTCCAAGTTATACAATGAAGCTATTTTTAATCGATGTTCAAATTTTCATCCTTGGGAACGGATTAATTGTCCGGAAAAAAGATGGCGCGACGTGTACTTTGATGACGTCAGTAGACAAACAAATGTTGGATTACATAGTTATGGTTATGTTTTAGAAAATAATAAGTATTCCAAGTTATAAAATGAAGCTATTTTAATCGATGTTCAAATTTTCATCCTTGGGAACGCAATAATTGTCCAGAAAAAAGATGGCGCGACCTGTACTTTGATGTCGTCAGTAGACAAACAAATGTTGGATTGCATAATTATGGTTATGTTTTAGAAAATATTAAGTATTCCAAGTTATAAAATAAAGCTATTTTAATCGATGTTCAAATTTTCATCCTTGGGAATGCATTAATTGTGAAGAAAATGTGTACAGAAGTTCTTCCATTGAAAGTATAGGAAGCAAAATATATATAATTTATCACTACAAACTTGTGTTGTTGAGATAAAATAAAAATATCAACGTTTAGCACAATCAAAGGTGTATTATGCATCGACTATAGTTTCGCAGACCTTCTGGCTCGGTTTTATTAGGACGAATAAAGCGTAAACATTGAAATCATTGTGACATCATCTGAGTTCTGACGGTCACGGTTTTTGGTGAGTTGTTTCCACGTGCTTGAAAGAAATGGAGTCGACGACATGTCGTTGACAAGCAGTGAAGAGTTCCGGTATATGTGAAAAGCTTCTAATAAATTAAGCTTGTTAGTTGAATCAGGTTTATCAATGAGCGTAGCGTTTCCAAACAGAAATTTATGGTTCTTTTCGTGACAATGCTGGGCTATAGACGACTTCTTTAGTTCACAATTCCGTACGTAGGTCTTGTGTTCCTTCACACAGAAATTTAAAGCCCTGCGGGTCTGTCCTATATATAAAAAGTCCACATTCACAAGGTATCTGATAAAATCCCCAGGAATTTATGTCTTCGACGTAATCTTTTGATCCGAAAAAATTTAGCTTGTTTATGAGTTTGAAAATAACTTTGAAATTAAAACTCTTCAGAATTTTTGAAATTCCGAAGCAAATCTTTGGAGCAAATGGGATAACCGCCCAATTCTGTCGTATTGGGTGGTCTACCGGCGTGAGTGAGCAGACAGGCTTTGGCTTCCTTAATTTTTGCACACCAGTGTATTAGGTGTGCAACTTAATTCACGGCCACAGGCACGACACGTTGACAGCAAATTATAGCAAATCGAATATGTACTGAATCAGGGAAAAAATCCCGGTCGTGTTGGATACATTTGAGCCATCGATCAGAGAGCTGCCGAATGCCACTGCGCAAAAAAGAGGACTGGTTCGAGTTGATAAAGTCATCAATACTTGTGTGGACCTCCTCGACAGAAGTGAAGTGCGTATCCCTCAGGTGATGTTGCAGGGAGCGAAAGAGGTGATAATCCGACGGGGCGAAGTCTGGAGAATACACCGTGTGGGACAAAATCTCCCATCCCAGGTCGGTGATCGTGTTTAAAGTCGTTTCTGCGGTGTGACGATGTGCGTTATCCTGAAGCAACAGGACCGACTTCCTGCCCTTGCCGGTGTATGGCCTTTTCGCCTCCAGTGCGTCACTCACACGAATGAGTTGCTGACAATAACGCTCAGATTTGACGGTTTCACCAGGTTTGAGCAACTCATAGTGTACGACACTGCGCTGATCCCACCATATGCACAGCAACAACTTCCTGGCATGGATATTCGGTTTGGCGGTACTGGTGGTAGGCTGACTGGATAAACCCACGATTTGCGCCGCTTAAGATTATCGTAGAGGACCCACTTCTCATCACAGGTTGAAATCTCGTGGAGGAAATCCATCTTCTTGAATCTGGAGAGCAAGGACACAGAAACATCGTAGAGCCTAGACTTGCTCGCAGCTGTGAGTTGGTGGGGCACCCAACGTCCCTCTTTGTGAATCCGTCCGAGCTTGTACAGGCGTTTTGCAATGACTTGCCAGGGAAGACAATCAGCATGTATGGGTGTACGTGGTCTGCAAGGATGGATTCACAACGAATTCGATCCATAGTGCCTTCCACGGGTATGACTGGACCAAGGGAATGCCATGAAAACATTCCCCAGACCATAACGCTGCCTCCACCAGCTTGTGTTCTACCAGCACTGGTTGAAGAGTGTTTGTTCTCCGATGTTTCTCGCCTTATACGCCAACGGCCATCCGTTCGATGAAGCCAATCAGCAGAGGTCCAATTCCGATACTGTTGTGCAAACGTAAGCCTTTTCTGCCGATGCACCTTCGTTAGCATAGGTGCCGTGGCAATCCGTCTGCATCGAAGCCCCATATGCAGCAGAGTTCGCTGAACTGTCGTTTTAGACGCACTTCCGGTAGCCCCGTGGTTCACTTGGCCAGTGAGTTGCACCACTGTAGCATGTCGATCGGCCCTCACGCAGCTTTGAAGCCCAAGTTCACCTCTCTCATCAATGGCACGTGGTGCTCTGCAGTTTCCACATCGTTTATTCGCAATAGTGCCATTTCTCCAATCAGGTTACTCTTTAACCACAGCAGCACGGGGCAGTTCACAGAGTCGACCGCACTCTTCTCCGATAGAGTTTACATGGCAATTTTGCCGCCCCACAACGCCCGAACCGTTGCCCCAATCTCATTTTTCTCTTCGACTAGCACATCTACATGTCGCATGGTGACCAAAAGGTAATGTCGAGCATGTTCGAAGAGTTCACCGTTGCCCACACTACACATTTGTATTCGTGAAAGTAACTCTGCATGCCCATTCCTCAGCATGGAAGGTGTCACACTATTGCAAACATCTGTAACACGACGACATATTCCCGTGCAGCCAGCGCCGTCTTTTCGTTGGCATTCGGCCGTAAATAAGCACCATCTCGCAATATTGGGAGTGAGTGAAGCTCGCCATTCTCACACAGCGTACGTAGACCTAAACTTCTGATCAGGGTACATCCTGCTACTGGTTTTTATATCGTAGGTACGGTACAACGTCACAATCTGCATTTGCAAACGGCCGGCTACATCTGCGAAATTTGAATATGCAGATTCGAATCGTCGCGCATCGATTTCGGACATTTTAGGGTATTCAGGCGGCAATTTATCTTATCCGTGTGAAACCAATGTCGTTTTGTACTAATTAATTGATGCTCTATGCTCAATAACTTTGTCATTGGAACTTTTGCTCTATCTCTTTTCGTTTTCGATTTGCAATGGCTAACTTCCGCATTTCGCCACAAGGGGCGCTGCTATTGGTTTCATTCGGTCGAGCGTCGTCGTTTCACTATACCGTTATCTCACTTCCATAACAGGCTAAAGGGACTTTCCTATGCAGCCTGTATATAGATCATAAAAGCAACAAAAGATTCGAAGTGAAGTTGGGCTGTACATGTTGGAAGACTGAAAGATGGACACAATTAATAACAGAATGGCAACCGAGAGATGGAAAGAGACGAAGGTGGCGACAGAGAACAAGATGGGGAAATGACCTTGATAAATTTAGAGGTGCTAAATGGTGCACTGAGGCTAAGGATCAAGGAAGTTGGAAAAGACTGGGGAAGGCCTATGTCCTGCAGTGGGTGCCAACAGGCTAAGAAGATCAGATCAGATCAGATCATATGTAGAGGATTTTAGGAAGGGAGTGTCTGACTCCAGGTCTTAAACAACCCTTAGAAATAGGAAGCTAGGAGATTTGGGCTAGAGTGCCCGATAGGAAAGTGACACGGAAGCGAGGTAGAAGACGCCCTTATTTACTACCGGGGTCCGACGGCTTAACGTGCTCATACAATGCTATAGTAGATCAGATCAGATCATATGTAGAGGATTTTAAGAAGGGAGTGTCTGACCCCAGGTCTTAAACAACCCTTAGAAATAGGAAGCTAGGAGATTTGGGCTAGAGTGCCCGATAGGAAAGTGACACGGAAGCGAGGTAGAAGACACCCTTATTTACTACCGGGGTCCGACGGCTTAACGTGCTCATACAATGCTATAGTAGATCAGATCAGATCATATGTAGAGGATTTTAGGAAGGGAGTGTCTGACCCCAGGTCTCAAACAACCCTTAGAAATAGGAAGCTAGGAGATTTGGGCTAGAGTGCCCGATAGGAAAGTGACACGGAAGCGAGGTAGAAGACACCCTTATTTACTACCGGGGTCCGACGGCTTAACGTGCTCATACAATGCTATAGTAGATCAGATCAGATCATATGTAGAGGATTTTAGGAAGGGAGTGTCTGACCCCAGGTCTCAAACAACCCTTAGAAATAGGAAGCTAGGAGATTTGGGCTAGAGTGCCCGATAGGAAAGTGACACGGAAGCGAGGTAGAAGACGCCCTTATTTACTACCGGGGTCCGACGGCTTAACGTGCTCATACAATGCTATAGTAGATCAGATCAGATCATATGTAGAGGATTTTAGGAAGGGAGTGTCTGACCCCAGTATTAAACAACCCTTAGAAATAGGAAGCTAGGAGATTTGGGCTAGAGTGCCCGATAGGAAAGTGACACGGAAGCGAGGTAGAAGACGCCCTTATTTACTACCGGGGTCCGACGGCTTAACGTGCTCATACAATGCTATAGTAGATCAGATCAGATCATATGTAGAGGATTTTAGGAAGGGAGTGTCTGACCCCAGGTCTTAAACAACCCTTAGAAATAGGAAGCTTGGAGATTTGGGCTAGAGTGCCCGATCGGAAAGTGACACGGAAGCGAGGTAGAAGACGCCCTTATTTACTACCGGGGTCCGACGGCTTAACGTGCTCATACAATGCTATAGTAGATCAGATCAGATCAGATCATATGTAGAGGATTTTAGGAAGGGAGTGTCTGACCCCAGTATTAAACAACCCTTAGAAATAAGAAGCTAGGAGATTTGGGCTAGAGTGCCCGATAGAAAAGTGACACGGAAGCGAGGTAGAAGACGCCCTTATTTACTACCGGGGTCCGACGGCTTAACGTGCTCATACAATGCTATAGTAGATCAGATCAGATCACATGTAGAGGATTTTAGGAAGGGAGTGTCTGACCCCAGGTCTTAAACAACCCTTAGAAATAGGAAGCTAGGAGATTTGGGCTAGAGTGCCCGATAGGAAAGTGACACGGAAGCGAGGTAGAAGACGCCCTTATTTACTACCGGGGTCCGACGGCTTAACGTGCTCATACAATGCTATAGTAGATCAGATCAGATCATATGTAGAGGATTTTAGGAAGGGAGTGTCTGACCCCAGGTCTTAAACAACCCTTAGAAATAGGAAGCTAGGAGATTTGGGCTAGAGTGCCCGATAGGAAAGTGACACGGAAGCGAGGTAGAAGACGCCCTTATTTACTACCGGGGTCCGACGGCTTAACGTGCTCATACAATGTTATAGTAGATCAGATCAGATCATATGTAGAGGATTTTAGGAAGGGAGTGTCTGACCCAAGGTCTCAAACAACCCTTAGAAATAGGAAGCTAGGATATTTGAGCTACAGTGGCCGATAGGAAAGTGACACGAAAGCGAGGTAGAAAGGGGGGGATACGCCCTTATTTAGTACCGGTTGGCCAGTACCCGGGTTCCGACGGCTTAACGTGCCCATCCGACGCACGGCGGATATTTAGTGCTTCGAGCGTTCGTACCTACCAGGGATTGATCCTGAGATTTCTCCGTGGCAGTCACGAACGTTGATCACTAGGCCATCCGCGGCCCAACAAGCTAAGAAGAAGAAGAAGAAGAAAATCTTTATTATAATCGTTATTATGTATCTTACTTGCATCTAACTTTATAACGATCATGGTACATTAGATTGAGGGAGCATATAGAGAACATATCTTCAGGGTCTTGAAGCAGGCCTTTAAGTTCTTCCTCAGACTTGTAGAAATACTCTTTAACATCATGCGAATCAGGAACCTGTAAAATAAAAAAAAAACCCGAAGAAATAGCAACAGCGTATTTCAGTGTACCATAAGTAAATAGATTTTGCATTGTTTAAAGAACTTTTTTTTTAAATGCTTTCATGCTCAATTTAGGTATGTAACTGTTGTTGTAAAGAATGTTTGAAAACGAGATGTAAAAATAATTTCCCTTCATCGGCAATATTAGCGTTCTGTGTTTTGACAGGCCTAACGGTAACTCAACAAGTTCTCTTCCTCCAGTTTCCTCTGTCTCTAGTTTCCTCCTTCATTGCTTGATAGCTTCCTGTGCCCATGATATCATCAAGCACCATTAGTCGTGTCCTTCCTCTTGGTCGCTTTCCTTCACTTTTCCCTTCACATGTCCTATCCAGTGATATTTTCTTTTTCTTATAGTCTTTAAAATATTCTTTCTTTCTCAGCTCTTTGCAACGCTGCATCATTGGTAGTTTTTTCAATTCACTTTATTTTTTTCATCCTCTCCAAAACCACATTTCAAATGCCTCCAAACTTTTAGCTCCTTCCTTCCCGATTGTGTGTCTTGTTTTAGGGTATTAATTTCCCTTAACCCTTTAACGACCATAACGCCCAAAATTTCCGTACATACAAACGACCTTAGCTGCCTGAAACGCCTGTCTAGAGTGAGCCAGATTTCTTCCCCTTACCTGTTCTTTAAATTTCCACGACCTATGAGGGATCAGCAGGGTCACCCTCAGTCACTATTGTTACTAAACAAAGAAGTGAAGCAACAGGCAGTTCCGGGAGTTACGGTATTTAGAGGGATACTAGATTTTAGAGACATGGTAGTTAAAGGGTTAATGCACTTGTGACGTACCTGCCAGCAGGACGCGCACGACATAAAGGCAGATAGGAATCAGAATAAAACGTCCGCGTAGCTCAATTGGTAGAGCGACTTATTCCGGAATGAGGGGATCCGGGTTCGAGCCCCGGCGTGGATAAAAATGACGGAGAAATTTACTTCGTTATAATGGCGCCCGAACTATCCGGATGACCCGACCGTTCAAAATCTCGCAATGGTGTGATGTTCTTTCCACACCGCGGGATAGGAAAAATCAGAGAATCCCATCTCCAGCGCTTCAAAAAATACAGAAAAAAAAAATACAGAAAAAAAAATTGACTGGGGGTTCTCAAGTGCATGTTCTACAGTGGATGGCTGCCTGCAACGATTCATGGTCACGGCTGACCCGTGGGCCATGCCCCCGGCCCTCTTTCGGGGGGGGAGATGTGACGTACCTGCCAGCAGGACGCACACGACATAAAGGCAGATAGGAATCAGAATAAAACGTCCGCGTAGCTCAATTTGTAGAGTGACTTGTTCCGGAATAAGCGGCCTCGGGTTCGAATCCCGGCGTAGACCAAAAATGACGGAGAAATTTACTTCGTTATAATGGCGCCCGAACTATCCGGATGACCCGACCGTTCAAAATCTCGCATTGGTGTGATGTTATTTCCACACCGCGAGATAGGAAAAATAAGAGAATCCTTTCTCCAGCACTTCGAAAAAAAAAATAAAATAAATAAATAAATAAAAAAAAAAATAAGGGGGAGATGATGTAACGTACCAGGAAATGTGACGTACCTGCCCGAAGGACGCACACGACATAAAGGCAGATAGGAATCAGAATAAAACGTCCGCGTAGCTCAATTTGTAGAGTGACTTATTCCGGAGTGAGGGGATCCGGATTCGAGCTCCGGCGCGGATAAAAATGACGGAGAAATTTACTTCGTTATAAGAGATGCGGGTTCGAGCCCCGGCGTGGATAAAAATGACGGAGAAATTTACTTCGTTATACACTAAAAATAGTCAGTTACATGAATGAAATACGGGATTACACCATATAATACAAATTTTGAAGATGACAATCCGTTTTTTTGGTGTAAATATGACAAGGATGGTAAGTCATATAATATCCGAAAACTTGAAAATTTCGTCGTCCTGGAGCGGGAATCGGACCCGCGTCTCCTATATAGCACCCGGGTATGCTAACCACTACACCACCCAGAACCACCAAGTCTCAAGTTTCCGATTAATTTGAATATAACCATCACAGGGTTCGCTAGTCGA
This sequence comes from Macrothele yani, assembly GCA_039090855.1. Classification (NCBI taxonomy): domain Eukaryota; kingdom Metazoa; phylum Arthropoda; class Arachnida; order Araneae; family Macrothelidae; genus Macrothele; species Macrothele yani. The sequence goes on along the minus strand of CM077032.1, from coordinate 72,582,797 downwards.
AGCAACCGGCGTTCATGTTTTTCGACAAGTGAATCCTGTGGTGGCTATATTCAAATTAATCGGAAACTTGAGACTTGGTCGTTCTGGGTGGTGTAGTGGTTAGCATACCCGGGCGCTATCTAGGAGACGCGGGTTCGATTACCGCTCCAGGATGACGAAATTTTCAAGTTTTCGGATATTATATGACTTACCATCCTTGTCATATTTACACCTAAAAACGGATTGTCATCTTCAAAATTAGCCAGTAACAGTTGACCAAATACCTAAGTTGTTTCATATAGGAAGAAGTCATTGCACATTATTTCGGCCATCAGCAGAGCAATTCAAAAAAGGATTTTTTTAGAGATTTATGTAGAGGATTTTAAGAAAGGTCTTAAACAGCCCTTAGAAGCAGGAAGCTAGGAGATTCGGACTAGAGTGCTCGATAGGAAAGTCACATGGAAACGAGGTAGAAAGGGGGAGGAAGACGCCCTTATTTATTACTGGGAGGCCCGTACCCGGGGCCCGACAGCTTAACGTGCCCATACGACGCACGGCGGATATTTAGTGGATCGAACCTGAGGTCTTCTCCATGGCAGTCACAAACGTTGCCCAGTAGGCCACCCGCGGCTCCAGTGGTTCCAGGCCTGGGCCCCCCAAATGTAACCGTTTTTTTTTTTTTAGAAATATATATTAATTTTGATTAATTACAGGCACATGCATGAATTCTGCCCCTCCCCCATCATTTATAGTTATAAAAATTTATTTTTCGAGGCCCTGAAGAAGGAATTCTCTTATTTTTACTGTCTCGCGGTGTGGAAAGAATATCACACCGTTGCGAGAACTTTAACGGCCAGGTCATTCTTGCAGTTCAGGCGCCACTATAACAAAGTAAATTTCTTCGTCATTTTTTGTCCACGCCGGGCATCGAACCCGGGTCTCCTGATTCCGGAATAAGTCGCTCTCCCAACTAATCTACGCGGACGTATGCTCTCGCTGCTATCTGCCTTAATCTCATATGCGTCACAGAAGCACTATGCAAATTTTAACTGACACTGCCGTCATATAAAGGCTTTGAAGCCCTATGGAAATTTTAACTAAAATTTTAACAAGAAGTCACAGAAGCACTATAGAAATTTTAACTGAAATATTAACAGGCACGTCACAGAAACACTATGCAAATTTTTAACTGACGCTGCCGTCGTATGAAGGCTTCGACGCACGCCACGATTTTTATCAGTTGCGAGGTCTAATCTCGTGAGTCAGGTTGAACAACCGCCAGTAGGATTATGGCAAGCCGACGTGAATCATGGGAGTTTCAACGAGGCATGGTAGTGGGAGCCAGACGGATGGGACATTCAATTTCCGAAGTTGTGCGAACATTCAACATTCCTCAATCCACAGTGTCACGTGCGTACCAACAATACAAGTCAGGTTGAACAACCGCCAGTAGGATTATGGGAAGTCAACGTGAATTATCGGAGATTGAACGAGGCATGGTTAGTGGGAGCCAGACGGATGGGACATTCAATTTCCGAAGTTGTGCAAACATTCGACATTCCTCGATCCACAGTGTCACGTGCGTACCAACAATACAAGTCAGGTTGAACAACCGCCAGTAGGATTATGGGAAGTCGACGTGAATTATCGGAGATTGAACGAGGCATGGTAGTGGGAGCCAGACGGATGGGACATTCAATTTCCGAAGTTGTGCGAACATTCAACATTCCTCAATCCACAGTGTCACGTGTGCACCGAGAATACCTCATGGAAGGCATTACCACCCACCGTGGACAGTGGCCGACCACGGGTGCTGCATGACCATCGGAGTCTGACCAGGATCGTCCATGCTAATAGACAAGAGTCACTGGCTCAAATAACATCCACATTCAATGCAGGAGGTACCAGAGACATATCCATCAGGTCAGTGCAGCGTAATTTAGCGTCCATGGGGTATGGGAGCAGAAGACCCACCAGAGTGGCTTTGTTAACACCACAACATAGGACACAGCGCCTCATCTGAGCTCATGAACACGGTAATTGGACCCTGGAACACAGGCAATATGTGGCGTAGTCCAATGAGTCACGCTTTCAGTTGTTACGAGCTGATGGGGTTCGGGTGTGGTGCAGACCCCATGAGGCCGTGGACCCAAGCTGTCGACAAGGCACTGTGTCAGCTAGTGGTGGTTCTGTACATGTGTGGGGTGTCTTTACGTGGCATAGTTTGGGTCATCTGATTCTCATAAACACGTCATTAACGAGTAATGGCTTTGTTGCTTTGCTAGGTGACCATTTGCAACTCTTCATGGACTTTATGTACCCCAACGACGATTGGATTTTATAGGTGGACAATGCACCATGTCATAGGGCCGAAGTTGTCCAAAATTGGTTCGAGACACATTCTGGACAGTTTCGACGGATGGTGTGGCTACCACGTTCCCCAGACGTGAACCCAATAGAGCACTTATGGCACGTGGTGGAAAGGTCCATTTGCACCGAAGATTCTGTACTTACCAATACCAGGGAAGTGTGGGAGGCTAGTCAGACGGCATATCCTTATTTTCAAACGAAATTGTCCTCAATTTTGCATTGAAATAGAGAACATGTCATTTTGTTCTATATTTCGTTCACAAAAATCTGATCACCTTCGGTTAAAATGACATAATGCTCCTCATAAACTGTCGTACGCCTTGTACGACCTAGGACAGGTCTTCGTGACATCCCGCCGGTGATGCTAAGTTGCTGCCATAACGTGAAACCACTCTGGTATAGATATTCAAGGCACTTGCGACATGTGTCTGAGACTGGCTTGCTTCTATAGCCGTCGAATCACTCGCCACTGTACACCGTCGAACAAACGTGTATGAGGCATAAGGAAAGCATTTGCAGCCGTCGGAACGCTTCGGTTGCTAAATGAGTTAAGGAACTCTTCTGTTCTCTATGCCACTTAGGGAACTGAAGCATTTGAAGCCATCAGAACTCTTTAGTTGCTAAGTAACTTAGGGAACTCTTCGGTTCTCTAAGCCACTTAGGTAACAAAAGCATTTGCAGCCATCGGAACGCTGCAGTTACTGAGTTTAGGAAACTAAAGCCACTTCGTTATTAAGTGGCTTCGGTTTCCAAACCCACTTAGAGAACCTAAACATTTGCACACATCGGAATGATGCGGGTACTAAGTTAAGGGAACTAAAGCCACTTGGTTACTAACAGGCTTCGGTTTCCTAAGCCACTTAGAGAACCCAAGCATTTGCAGACATCGGAATGCTGTGGTTACTAAGTTTAGGAGCCACTTGATTACTAAGTGGCTTCGGTTCCCTAAGCCACTTAGGAAACCGAAGCTTTTGCAGCCATCAAAACGCTTCAGTTGCTAAGTCGCTTAAGGAACTCTTCGGTTCTCTAAGCCACTTAGGTAACTAAAGCATTAGCATCCATCAGAACGCTGCAGTTACTAAGTTTAGGAAACTAAAGCCAGTTCGTTATTAGGTGGCTTCGGTTTAAAAAGCCACTTAGAGAACCTAAACATTCGCAGACATCGGAATGCTGTGGGGACTAAGTTTAGGGAACTAAAGCCACTTAGGGAGCCGAAGCATTTGCAGCCATTGGAACGCTGCAGTTACTAAGTTTAGGAAAATAAAGCCACTTGGTTACTAAGTGGCTTTGGTTCCCGAAGCCAGTTAGAGAACCTAAGCATTTGCAGACATCGGAATGATGCGGATACTAAGTTGAGGGAACTAAAGCCACTTGGTTACTAACTGGCCTCGGTTCCCTAAGCCACTTAGAGAGCCTAAGCATTTGCAGACATCGGAATGCTGTGGTTACTAAGTTTAAGGAACTAAAGCCACTTGGTTACTAAGTGGCTTCGGTTCCATTAGCCATTTTGGGAACCGAAGCATTTGCAGCCATCAGAACGCTTCAGTTGCTAAGTGGCTTAGGGAACTCTTCGGTCCTCTAAGCCACTTAGGGAACCTAATCATTTGCAGCATCGGAACGCTGCGGTTACTAAGTTTAGAGAACTAAAGCCACTTAGGGAGCCGAATCATTTGCTGCCATCGGAACGCTGCACTTACTAAGTTTAGGAAAATAAAGTCACTTGGTTGCTAAGTGGCTTTGGTTCCCGAAGCTACTTACAGAACCTAAGCATTTGCAGACATCGGAATGATGCGGATACTAAGTTGAGGGAACTAAAGCGACTTGGTTATTAACTGGCTTCGGTTCCCTAAGCCACTTAGAGAGCCTAAGCATTTGCAGACATCGGAATGTTGTGCTAAGTTTAGGGAACTAAAGCCACTTGGTTACTAAGTGGCTTCGGTTCCATAAGCCACTTTGGGAACCGAAGCATTTGCATCCATCATAACGCTTCAATTGCTAAGTGGCTTAGGGAACTCTTCGGTCCCCTAAGCCACTTAGGGAGCCGAAGCATTTGCAGCCATTGGAACGCTGCAGTTACTAAGTTTAGGAAAATAAAGCCACTTGGTTACTAAGTAGCTTTGGTTCCCGAAGCCACTCAGAGAACCTAAGCATTTGCAGACATCGGAATAATGCGGATACTAAGATGAGGGAACTAAAGTCACTTGGTTACTAACTGGCCTCGGTTCCCTAAGCCACTTAGAGAGTCTAAGCATTTGCAGACATCGGAATGCTGTGGTTACTAAGTTTAGGGAACTAAAGCCACTTGGTTACTAAGTGGCTTCGGTTCCTTAAGCCACTTAGGGAACCGAAGCATTTGCAGCCATCAGAACGCTTCAGTTGCTAAGTGGCTTGGGGAACTCTTCGCTTCTCTAAGCCACTTAGGTAACTGAAGCATTTGCAGCCATCGGAACGTTGCAGTTACTAAGTTTAGAAAACTAAAAGCCACTTCGTTATTAAGTGGCTTCGGTTTCCAAAGCCACTTAGAGAAGCTAAACATTTGCACACATCGGCATGATGCGGTTACTAAGTTGAGGGAACTAAAGCCAATTGGTTACTAACAGGCTTCGGTTTCCTAAGCCACTTACAGAACCTAAGCATTTGCTGACATCGGGATGCTTTGGTACTCAGTTTAGGGAACTAAAGCCACTTGGTTACTAAGTGGCTTCGGTTCCATAAGCAACTAAGGGAACCGAAGCATTTGCTGCCATCAGAACGCTTCAGTTGCTAAGTGGCTTAGGGAACTCTTCGGTTCCCTAAGCCACTTAGGGAACCTAAGCATTTGCAGCATCGGAACGCTGCGGTTACTAAGTTTAGGAAAATAGAGCCACTTGGTTACGAAGTGGCTTTGGTTCCCGAAGCCACTCAGAGAACCTAAGCATTTGCAGACATCGGAATAATGCGGATACTAAGTTGAGGGAACTAAAGCCACTTGGTTACTAACTGGCCTCGGTTCCCTAAGCCACTTAGAGAGCCTAAGCATTTGCAGACATCGGAATGCTGTGGTTACTAAGTTTAGGGAACTAAAGCCACTTGGTTACTAAGTGGCTTCGGTTCCTTAAGCCACTTAGGTAACCGAAGCATTTGCGTCCATCATAACGCTTCAATTGCTAAGTGGCTTAGGGAACCTAAGCATTTGCAGCATCGGAACGCTGCGGTTACTAAGTTTAGGGAACTGAAGCTACTTAGGGAGCCGAATCATTAGCAGCCATCAGAACGCTGCAGTTACTAAGTTAAGGAAAATAAAGACACTTGGTTATAAAGTGGCTTTGGTTCCCGAAGCCACTCAGAGAACCTAAGCATTTGCAGATATCGGAATGATGCGGATACTAAGTTGAGGGAACTAACGCCACTTGGTTACTAACTGGCTTCGGTTCCCTAAGCCACTTAGAGAGCCTAAGCATTTGCAGACATCGGAATGCTGTGGTTACTAAGTTTAGGGAACTAAAGCCACTTGGTTACTAAGTGGCTTCGGTTCCTTAAGCCACTTAGGGAACCAAAGCATTTGCAGCCATCAGAACGCTTCAGTTCCTAAGTGGCTTAGGGAACTCTTCGGTTCTCTAAGCCACTTAGGTAACTGAAGCATTTGCAGCCATCGGAACGTTGCAGTTACTAAGTTTAGGAAACTAAAGCCACTTCGTTATTAAGTGACTTCGGTTTCCAAAGCCACTTAGTGAACCTAAACATTTGCACACATCGGCATGATGCGGTTACTAAGTTGAGGGAACTAAAGCCACTTGGTTACTAACAGGCTTCGGTTTCCTAAGCCACTTACAGAGCCTAAGCATTTGCAGACATCGGAATGCTTTGGTTACTAAGTTTAGGGAACTAAAGCCACTTGGTTACTAAGTGGCTTCGGTTCCATAAGCAACTAAGGGAACCGAAGCATTTGCTGCCATCAGAACGCTTCAGTTGCTGAGTGGCTTCAGTTCCATAAGCAACTAAGGGAACCGAAGCATTTGCTGCCATCAGAACGCTTCAGTTGCTGAGTGGCTTAGGGAACTCTTCGGTCCCCTAAGCCACTTAGGGAACCTAAGCATTTGCAGCATCGGAACGCTGCGGTTACTAAGTTTAAGGAACTAAAGCCACTTAGGAGCCGAAGCATTTGCAGCCATCGGAACGCTAAAGTTACTAAGTTTAGGAAAATAAAGTCACTTGGTTACTAAGTGGCTTTGGTTCCCGAAGCCACTTAGAGAACCTAAGCATTTTCAGACATCGGAATGATGCGGATACTAAGTTGAGGGAACTAAAGCCACTTGGTTACTAACAGGCTTCGGTTTCCTGAGCCACTTAGAGAACCTAAGCATTTGCAGACATCGGAATGCTGTGGTTACTAAGTTTAAGGAACTAAAGCCACTTGGTTACTAAGTGGCTTTGGTTCCATAAGCCACTTTGGGAACCGAAGCATTTGCAGCCATCAGAACGCTTCAGTTGCTAAGTGGCTCAGGGAACTCTTCGGTCCCCTAAGCATTTGCAGCATCGGAACGCTGCGGTTACTAAGTTTAAGGAACTAAAGCCACTTAGGGAGCCGAAGCATTTGCAGCCATCGGAACGCTGCAGTTACTAAGTTTAGGAAAAAGAAGCCACTTGGTTACTAAGTGGCTTTGGTTCCCGAAGCCACTAAGAGAACCTAACCATTTGCAGACATCGGAATGCTGTGGTTACTAAGTTTAGGGAACTAAAGCCACTTGGTTACTAAGTGACTTTGGTTCTATAAGCCCCTTAGGGAACCGAAGCATTTACAGCTATCAGAACGCTTCAGTTGCTAAGTGGCTTAGGGAACTATTGGGTCCCCTAAGCCACTTTCCTAAGCCACTTAGGGAACCTAAGTATTTGCAGCATCGGAACGCTGCGGATACTAAGTTTAGGGAACTAAAGCCACTTGGTTACTAAGTGGCTTGGGTTCTATGTTGAATCGGTTCCCTAAGCAACTTAGGGAACCGAAGCATTTGCAGGCATCGGAACGTTTCGGTTGCTAAGTGGCTTAGGAACCGAAGCATTTGCAGCCATCGGAACGCTTCAGTTGCTAGGGGAACTCTTGGGTTCCCTAAACCACTTAAGGAACCGAAGCATGTGCAGCCATCGGAATGCTGCGGTTAACAAGTTTGAGGGAACTAAAGCCACTTGGTTACTAAGTTGAATCGGTTCCCTAAGCAACTTAGGGAACCGAAGCATTTGCAGGCATCGGAACGTTTCGGTTGCTAAGTGGCTTAGGGAACCGAAGCATTTGCAGGCATCGGAACGCTTCGGTTGCTAAGTGGCTTAGGGAACCGAAGCATTTGCAGGCATCGGAACTCTTCGGTTGCTAAGTGGCTTAGGGAACCAACGGTTACCAGTTACAATTTTTTTTATATGTAGTATAACATTCAATTTTCGTTTTGGACAGCGTTTTGCTGATTGATATGAAAATTTCTCAGTGGGCACGTGCTTCTCGTATCCATTTGCATATGTACGGTGAACTTCGTAACATTTTATTGAGCCGCCTTGGATTATTTGTCGGATATTATTTTTCGGTCTTTAAACCGACTGAAGCGAATTAGCTCGGGGTTAGCAGAATGGGTTGAATTCATCCCTTACGAAAACAAGGGAATGTGCTCATCAGAAATTACTGCTTTCCGCTTAACTTCGTGCTTCAAAGGGGTTCATTTAGGGGGGAGACTAACACTAATCCGTTCTGACTGATTACGTGCTGAAATGGCTGTAACAATCGCGACGGACCTAAGGTAGAAAAGAGATCTTTAAGTCACTTGATTCTTACCAGTGACATGATTTTGTGTCAGGGGGACTAGTCCTTCCCCATCACGCCTTGGGTCATGGAACAGAGAATACAGGACTAGAAGGGAGTGCTTATCACCAGTGATAGGATTAAACCTAACAAAGGAGAAAGAAGATGCTTGAGTCACCTGTTGCTACCCAGTGACATGATGTCCGCCTCAGGGGCACTGTCTCTCTTCCCCATCATGCCTTGGGTCATGGAGCAGAGAACAAAGAACTACACTGATGGCCACCCAAAATGTAACACCAAGAAGGAAGCATCCGATTGGCCTGAAATTCGCAGCATTATTCCCCCGCGAGAGGACATGCAAACGATTAGCATTGAAGGGCATATGCAAATCATGTGCGCCCGGCACGCCACCGAGAAGCTCTATAAAAAGGGTGCACAGAAGGCGGGGTGTAAGTAGTGGAAGTGTGTTGTGCTGCCGGACCTGTGCGTGGGAAGCTTCCTGATGTCTCGTCGCAGAATGCGGCTGTCATTCCAGCACGTTTCGGAGTTCGACAGAGGAAGAATAGTGGCTTAACGCGACAGTGGTTTATCGTACCGAGACATCGGCGCCCGTGTGGGACGACATCCAGCCACAGTGAGGCGAGTATGGATTCGGTGGGTGCAGGAGAGACTGACGGACCGACGTGAGCGATTGCCGCAGCCGCGGCACACCACCGAACGAGACGACCGGCATGATGTGCGGCGGGCATATACGGCTCGCACCAGCACATCACGAACGTTAACGAAAGAATTAGGGTGTGTTGCGCAACAACATGTGTCAGCACGTGCTGTTCGACGTCTTCTGCAGGAGCGGGGACTTGTCGCACTGCCCCCATTGCTCCGATTACCATTGACGTTACACCACCGGCGAGTGCGGCGGCAGTGGGCCGTTGAACGCCGCACCTGGACTACGGAATGGCACGACATTGTCTTCTCCAACGAATCCCGCTTCTGCCTGCAACACCACCATAGTCGCATCCGCGTGTGGCGGCACCGCGATGAGAGATTGTATGACGTCGGCATTATGCATTGCCATGCCGGTCTGTCGCCTGGCGTTATGGTTTGGGGCGCAATTGGATATGACACCCGCACCCCTCTGGTACGCATCGCCGGTAAACCCAACAGCCACCGCTACATCTCTGACGTTTTGGAGCCTGTAGTCCTCCCTTACTTGCAGGACCTGCCAGCGGCCACGCGTTTCAACAGGACAATGCGCACCTGCACGTGGCACGCATAGTGCAACAATTCTTCACGGCCCACCAGGTATCACTGCTGCCGTGGCCCGCCTATTCTCCCGATATGTCGCACATCGAACACGTCTGGTCGCTGATCATGCCTATCCCTTCTCCGTCATGCTGTGGGTCATGGAGCAGAGAAGAAAGAACTAGAAGGTAGTGCTTTTCACAAGTGACAAGATTGAACGTAAGAAAGGAGAGGGAAGATTCTTGAGTCACTTGCTTCCATCCAGTGGCATGATGCCCATGTCAAGGGGACTAGCCCTTTCCCATCATGCCTTGGGTCATGAAGCAGAGAATAAAGGACAAGAATGGAGTGCTTATCACCTGTGGAAGGATTAAACCTAAGAAAGAAGAGAGAATATGTTAGTCACCTTTTTCTATTTTTTTTACCCAGAGGCATGATGTCCGTTTCAGGGGAACTATCCTTTCTCTGTCATGCCTTGCTCCATGGAGTAGAGAATGAAAGATTAAAAGTCAGCACTCATCACCCGTTACAGGTGTATGAGTGGTACTACTGAAGTGAGATGTGAGAGGAATTGAGATTTGCTGTTGCTTTCCTGAAACCCGGCCGCTATATGAACATTCCTGTTAAAGAGACCAAGAAAATTTTCGCGCCGTTTTATTCAGGTAATATACATCGGCAGCTCAAAGGGTAAAATTTGGGAGATAGATTCAAAATATCACACTTACTGTAAAATTTTGTGGTAATTGTCCCTTGCGGCAGTACCTCGGATAACACAAGCAGAATGATGCTGTGTCAAAAGCTCTAACGCAGGTATCCCCATACTTCTGACAGAATTTCGACATCTGAATGCTGAAAAGGAAAATCGAAACTTCTGCTAGTGAACAAGCATAGATGAACTGTAAACAAGAATATAAATGATACACTGATTGTTTGCTGAAGTACGAATATCTACTTAGTATTTCGTGGACCTTACTTACTTTTGCCAGATAAGCGGCAATGTTGTCCGTACTGGGAACTACAACCAAGCTGTTTGTATTATATGCCACAGTTCCGGTATAGAAGCCGGCTGGTATGTCCCGGGACTGTTGAAGCCGGGTTCAGAGATGTTCCTGACCGGATTTCGACCCATTTTTATTACCGTTTCAATTTCGAAAAGAAAAACTATTTCAAAGACAAGTAAGTAAAATCATACAATGCATTGATTATGATACGCTTTACAGCATTCCAGAAATCATTACTCAAGTTATGAGGACAATGGCTGTTGAATAAATCTTGCTCTAACGTCCTGACCTTTGACCCCATTTCGTCCATTTTCAATAGGGTTTGTCCCCAGGTGGTCCCCTAACATACTAAAATTTCATCGAAATCGAACCGTTTTTACGCAAGTTATGCCGCAAAAGGCAATGGAATGGATCCCGCTCCTATGTCCTGACCTTTGACCCCATTTCGTCCACTTGCAATAGGGTTCGTCCCCAGGTGCTCTCCTCGCACATATCAAAATTTCATCGAAATCGAACCATTTTTACGCAAGTTATGCCGCATAAGGACAATGGAATGGATCCCTTTCCTATGCCCTGACCTTTGACCCAATTTCGTTCATTTCCAATAAGGTTCGTCCACAAGTGGTCCCTACCACATACCAAAATTTCATCGAAATCGAACCATTTTAAACCAAGTGGTGCCACATAAGAACAATGGAATGGATCCCACTCCTATGTCCTGACCTTTGACCCTATTTCGTCCATTTTCAATAGGGTTCGTCCCCAGGTTGTCCCCTACCACATACTAAAAGTTCATGGAAATCAAACCATTTTTACGCGTTATGATGCATAAGAGCAATAGAATGGATCCCGCTCCTATGTCGTGACCTTTGACCCCATTTCGTCCATTTTCAATAGGGTTCGTCCCCAGGGGTCCCCTATCCCATACTAAAGGTTCATCGAAATCGAACTATTTTTACGCAAGTAATGATGCATAAGGGCAACGCAATGGATCCCGCTCCTATGTCCTCACCTTTGACCCCATTTCGTCCATTTGCAATAGGGTTCGTCCCCAGGTGGTCCCCTACCACATACTAAAAGTTCATGGAAATCAAACCATTTTTACGCGTTTTGATGCATAAGAGCAATAGAATGGATCCCGCTCCTATGTCGTGACCTTTGACCCCATTTCGTCCATTTTCAATAGGGTTCGTCCCCAGGGGTCCCCTATCCCATACTAAAGGTTCATCGAAATCGAACTATTTTTACGCAAGTAATGATGCATAAGGGCAACGCAATGGATCCCGCTCCTATGTCCTCACCTTTGACCCCATTTCGTCCATTTGCAATAGGGTTCGTCCCCAGGTGGTCCCCTACCACACACTAAAATTTCATCGAAATCGAACCGTTTTTACGCGAGTCATCGTGCGAATAGACGGACAAAGCTGGAGCATATACGCTTCTTCAACCTACGGTTGGAAAGCGCAAAAAAATGTGTTCCGTGAAATTTCCTGCTCGGTGGTGGTGCCAACGAAATTAAAACGAATTTGTCATATAAAAATATTGCCGTCTCTTTCTCAAAAGGAAGAAGTTTTCCACCGACCGACGATACCATATGGTAAAACGATACTTCCTTTGCTTTTAATTACGCTTTCGAACCGTAGGTTGAAGAAGCGTATATGCTCGAGCTTTGTCCGTCTATCCGTCCGCACGATAACTCACGTAAAAATTGTTCGATTTCGATGAAATTTTGGTATGTGGTAAGGGACCACCTAGGAACGAACGCTATTGAAAATGGACGAAATGGGGTCAAAGGTCATCGACATAGGAGTGGGATCCATTCCATTGCCCTTATGCATCATAACTTGTGTAAAAACTGTTCGATTTCGATGAAATTTTAGTATGTGGTAGGAAGCCACCTGGGGACAAAACCTATTAAAAACGAACGAAATGGGTTTAAAGGTCAGGACATAGGAGCGGGATCCATTCCATTGCTCTTATGCGTCATAACTTGCGTAAAAATGCTTCTATAGCGACAAAACTTTAGTATATTGTTTCGGAGGTACACTGAACCGGTTCTGTTGAATATAATCGAAATGGTGTCAAAGGTCGGGACACAGGAGACAGATTTATTTCACATCCATTATCCTCATAAGTTGACTAAAAATGCTTCTACTGCGACAAAACTTTAATATGCTGTTTCGGAGGTATGCTGAACCAATTCTGTTTAATATCATCGAAATGGGATCAAAAGGTCAGGACGCAAGAGCAAGATTTATTCCACAGCAATTATCCTCATAACGTGTGTAATAACTTGAGTAATGATTTTTGGTATGTTGGAAAGCGTATCATAATCAATGCATTGCCTGATTTTATTAACTTGTTTTTAGTGCGATTGTCCGAAGCAAGAAACAGGTAAACGCCTGTCGCATGCTTCTCTGGTGATTCACTCTTTCATACCTCGCGTGTCACATTGTAAGACTGAGATTTACTTTTCACATCGCATCTTTTGAATTGAGCATTCAGAGGTTTTCGTTTGACGTCCCGTTGCATTGCATGCCGTGTCGGAATTAATTCCTTATTTGTCAGTATGGGTGAATCATTATTAAAGAGATTGAAAAAGGCATTGAGGCCAGCAGATACGTCCATGTTGAAAACAAAAAGGGAAAGAGTGAATACTGGAAGTTGTTTCGTCTCATTAAGAAACCAGGATATGTTGCACAGCAACACAATTTTTCACGAGCTTGTAATGAGTTGAAATTTGAGAAAATGCGAATGTTGATTTCATGAGTGTTCTTTCCTTCTGAAGGGCAATGATGAAATCAGCATCCACATTTTCGAAACTTTCAACTGCTCAGAAGCTGGTGAAAGCTGGTGTTGCTGTGAAACATATTCAGAAGCTTGATATGTTATCAAGAAAACAGCAAAAACTGAAATTAAACATACAAGTTACTTGATTCAAAAATGTTGACTGTAGGACCATCAAAATTCAGTGGAACAGGCTTAACATCACTGCGGAGGGACTTTTTAACTCTCGCAAATGTGTTCGAAAACATGTGTAAGAGAGTTAGGCTATGTGACGGACGACAATTTCAACACTTTCTGTAAATTTTGCGTTTCGGTAATACATTTGTATGATTTCTACATAACCTACAATACCCACTGAGAAGAAACTTCTTGAACGCCGTGTGTGTGTGTGTGTGTGTGTGTGTGTGTGTGTGTGTGTGTGTGTGTGTGTGTGTTTACATAAAGAAGTCATACAAAATATGTATATATAATTATACATTATACACTTCATGTAGAATTATATATTATGTACTATATATGGAATTATACATAAGCATATACACTATGTTGACAAAATTCACCGGACACCTAGAAGCGAAACACAACCATAGCATTTATTGACATACATTAGTACGGTGTCGGTCCGCACCTTTGGCCTTAATGCATGCACTGACCCTTCGAGGCATGCTTTCGACAAGATTTTGGAACACATCGATAGGTATGCGCTTCCATTCAGTACATAATGCTGCCGCTAACTGTTGCTTAGTAGTAGGCCTTGGTTCCAAACTTCTCGATTCATCCCATAGGTGATCTATGGGATTATGATCAGGGCTTTGTGCTCGGCAGTCCACACACGATACGGAATTATCGTCAAACCACGCCGTAACAGTCCTTGCTTTATGGCTCGGTGCATTATCCTGTTGGTATCAACAAGGCTCGGATCCATAGTACTACCTCAGAGTTCGCAGGGCATAATTGTCCAGAATATCGAGATAGGCGTCCATAACCAATGGGCCGGGGCCATACCACGAAAAACACCCCCACACGAGTAAAAAGCCAGCTCCAAACTTGACATTAGGAACAGTACACTGTGGTGAATAGCGTTCCCCCGGCTGCCGCCATACCCACACACGGCCATCAGACTGATGGATCGTGTATTTGGATTCATCAGTCCATAGGATCCGTTTCCATTGATCTACGGTCCACGATAAATGTTTTTTACACCATGATAAACAACGAGTAGCATTCCGAGTGGAGATGAAACCCTTATGAGCAGCAGCATGACTACAGTAACCAATTGAATAAAGTACTCTGCGAATGGTACGTGTACATAACGAAGTTCCAGCATTTTTACTCTCATGTACACTCAGGGCATGTGCAATACTCCGTCGATTAGCTGTAATGACTCTCCTGAAGTTTCGACGTCATCTATCATTGATTTTCTTTGCTCTATCTGTACGTTTTTCTGCTTCATGTATCTCCCACTTATTCAGTACATCTAAAACAGTTGACTTGGGTATGTTTAAACGCCTCTCGGTTTCTTTTATAGACAACAAACTAATATAACACCCAACAATCTTTCCTTTCTCAAAGTCATTTCAGTGACATTTTCACTCAACCTCACTGTGCGATATGATCGCGGTCAGCTGCAGGCTTGTATTATTCTCTTATGGACAACCCACTAATATAACACCCAACAATCTTTCCTTTCTAAAAGTCAGTTCAGCGACAATTTCACTCAACCTCATAGTGTTAAATGACCGCGGTCATCTGCAGGCTTGTATTATTCTCTTATAGACAACCCACTAATATAACACCCAACAATCTTTTCTTTCTCAAAGTCAGTTCAGCGACACTTTCACTCAACCTCACAGTGCTAAATGATCGCGGTCAGCTGCAGGCTTGTATTATTCTCTTCTGGACAACCCACTAATATAACACCCAACAATCTTTCCTTTCTAAAAGTCAGTTCAGCGACACTTTCCCTCAACCTCACAGTGCTAAATGATCGCGGTCAGCTGCAGCCTTGCATTATTCTCTTATGGACAACCCACTAATATAACACCCAACAATCTTTCCTTTCTCAAAGTCAGTTCAGCGACACTTTCACTCAACCTCACAGTGCGATATGATCCCGTTTAGCTGCAGGCTTGCATTATTCTCTTATGGACAACCCACTAATATAACACCCAACAATATTTCCTTTCTAAAAGTCAGTTCAGCGACACTTTCATTTAACCTCACAGTGCTAAATGATCGCGGTCAGCTGCAGGCTTGTATAATTCTCTTATAGACAACCCACTAATATAACACCCAACAATCTTTCCTTTCTCAAAGTCAGTTCAGCGACACTTTCACTCAACCTCACAGTGCGATATGATCCCGTTCAGCTGCAGGCTTGTATTATTCTCTTATGGACAACCCATTAATATAACACCCAACAATCTTTCCTTTCTAAAAGTCAGTTCAGCGACACTTTCATTTAACCTCACAGTGCTAAATGATCGCGGTCAGCTGCAGGCTTGTATTATTCTCTTATAGGCAACCCACTAATATAACACCCAACAATCTTTCCTTTCTCAAAGTCAGTTCAGCGACATTTTCACTCAACCTCACAGTGCGATATGATCGCGGTCAGCTGCAGGCTTGTATTATTGACTTATAGACAACCCACTGATATAATACCCAACAATCTTTCCTTTCTCAAAGTCAGTTCAGCGACACTTTCACTCAACCTCACAGTGCGATATGATCGCGGTCAGCTGCAGGCTTGTAATATTCTCTTATGGACAACCACTAATATAACACCCAACAATCTTTCCTTTCTCAGAGTCAGTTCAGCGACATTTTAACTCAACCTCACAGTGCTAAATGATCGCGGTCAGCTGCAGGCTTGTATTATTCTCTTATAGACAACCCACTAATATAACACCCAGCAAGTTTTCCTTTCTGAAAGTAAATTCAGAGACACTTTCACTCAACCTCACAGTGCTAAATGATCGCGGTCAGCTGCAGGCTTGTATTATTCTCTTATGGACAACCCACTAATATAACACCCAATAATCTTTCCTTTCTCAAAGTCAGTTCAGCTACATTTTCAGTCAACCTCACAGTGCGATATGATCGCGGTCAGCTGCAGGCTTGTATTATTCTCTTCTGGACAACCCACTAATATAACACCCAACAATCTTCCCTTTCTCAAAGTCAGTTCAGCGACAGTTTCACTCAACCTCACAGTGCTTAATGATCGCTGTCAGCTGCAGGCTTGTATTATTCTCTTATAGACAACCCACTAATATAACACCCAACAATCTTTCCTTTCTCAAAGTCAGTTCAGCGACACTTTCACTCAACCTCACAGTGCAATATGATCGCGGTCAGCTGCAGTCTTGTATTATTCTCTTCTGGACAACCCACTAATATAACACCCAACAATCTTTCCTTTCTAAAAGTCAGTTCAGCGACACTTTCACTCAACCTCACAATGCTAAATGATCGCTGTCAGCTGCAGGCTTGTATTATTCTCTTATAGACAACCCACTAATATAACACCCAACAATCTTTCCTTTCTCAAAGTCAGTTCAGCGACACTTTCACTCAACCTCACAGTGCGATATGATCGCGGTCAGCAGCAGGCTTGTATTATTCTCTTCTGGACAACCCACTAATATAACACCCAACAATCTTTCCTTTCTAAAAGTCAGTTCAGCGACACTTTCACTCAACATCACAGTGCGATATCATCGCGGTCAGCTGCAGGCTTGTATTATTCTCTTATGGACAACCACTAATATAACACCCAACAATCTTTCCTTTCTCAGAGTCAGTTCAGCGACATTTTAACTCAACCTCACAGTGCTAAATGATCGCGGTCAGCTGCAGGCTTGTATTATTCTCTTATAGACAACCCACTAACATAACACCCAACAATCTTTCCTTTCTCAAAGTCAGTTCAGCTACATTTTCAGTCAACCTCACAGTGCGATATGATCGCGGTCAGCTGCAGGCTTGTATTATTCTCTTCTGGAAACCCACTAATATAACACCCAACAATCTTTCCTTTCTAAAAGTCAGTTCAGCGACACTTTCGCTCAACCTCACAGTGCCAAATGATCGCGGTCATCTGCAGGCTTGTATTATTCTCTTATAGACAACCCACTAATATAACACCCAACAATCTTTCCTTTCTCAAAGTCAGTTCAGCGACACTTTCACTCAACCTCACAGTGCGATATGATCGCAGTCAGCTGCAGGCTTGTATTATTCTCTTATGGACAACCCACTAATATAACACCCAACAATCTTTTCTTTCTCAAAGTCAGTTCAGCGACACTTTCACTCAACCTCACAGTGCTAAATGATCGCGGTCAGCTGCAGGCTTGTATTATTCTCTTATGGACAACCCACTAATATAACACCCAACAATCTTTCCTTTCTAAAAGTCAGTTCAGCGACACTTTCCCTCAACCTCACAGTGCTAAATGATCGCGGTCAGCTGCAGGCTTGCATTATTCTCTTATGGACAACCCACTAATATAACACCCAACAATCTTTCCTTTCTCAAAGTCAGTTCAGCGACACTTTCACTCAACCTCACAGTGCGATATGATCCCGTTCAGCAGCAGGCTTGCATTATTCTCTTCTGGACAACCCACTAATATAACACCCAACAATCTTTCCTTTCTAAAAGTCAGTTCAGCGACACTTTCACTCAACCCCACAGTGCGATATGATCGGGGTCAGCTGCAGGCTTGTATTATTCTCTTATGGACAACCACTAATATAACACCCAACAATCTTTCCTTTCTCAGAGTCAGTTCAGCGACATTTTAACTCAACCTCACAGTGCTAAATGATCGCGGTCAGCTGCAGGCTTGTATTATTCTCTTATAGACAACCCACTAACATAACACCCAACAATCTTTCCTTTCTCAAAGTCAGTTCAGCTACATTTTCAGTCAACCTCACAGTGCGATATGATCGCGGTCAGCTGCAGGCTTGTATTATTCTCTTCTGGACAACCCACTAATATAACACCCAACAATCTTTCCTTTCTAAAAGTCAGTTCAGCGACACTTTCGCTCAACCTCACAGTGCTAAATGATCGCGGTCAGCTGCAGGCTTGTATTATTCTCTTATAGACAACCCACTAATATAACACCCAACAATCTTTCCTTTCTCAAAGTCAGTTCAGCTGCATTTTCAGTCAACCTCACAGTGCGATATGATCGCGGTCAGTTGCAGGCATGTATTATTCTCTTCTGGACAACCCAATAATATAACACCCAACAATCTTTCCTTTCTAAAAGTCAGTTCAGCGACACTTTCACTCAATATCATAGTGTTAAATGACCGCGGTCATCTGCAGGCTTGTATTATTCTCTTATAGACAACCCACTAATATAACACCCAACAATCTTTCCTTTCTCAAAGTCAGTTCAGCGACACTTTCACTCAACCTCACAGTGCGATATGATCGCGGTCAGCTGCAGTCTTGTAGTATTCTCTTATGGACAACCCACTAATATAACACCCAACAATCTTTTCTTTCTCAAAGTCAGTTCAGCGACACTTTCACTCAACCTCACAGTGCTAAATGATCGCGGTCAGCTGCAGGCTTGTATTATTCTCTTATGGACAACCCACTAATATAACACCCAACAATCTTTCCTTTCTAAAAGTCAGTTCAGCGACACTTCCCCTCAACCTCACAGTGCTAAATGATCGCGGTCAGCTGCAGGCTTGTATTATTCTCTTATGGACAACCCACTAATATAACACCCAACAATCTTTCCTTTCTCAAAGTCAGTTCAGCGACACTTTCACTACACCTCACAGTGCGATATGATCCCGTTCAGCAGCAGGCTTGCATTATTCTCTTCTGGACAACCCACTAATATAACACCCAACAATCTTTCCTTTCTAAAAGTCAGTTCAGCGACACTTTCACTCAACCCCACAGTGCGATATGATCGCGGTCAGCTGCAGGCTTGTATTATTCTCTTATGGACAACCACTAATATAACACCCAACAATCTTTCCTTTCTCAGAGTCAGTTCAGCGACATTTTAACTCAACCTCACAGTGCTAAATGATCGCGGTCAGCTGCAGGCTTGTATTATTCTCTTATAGACAACCCACTAACATAACACCCAACAATCTTTCCTTTCTCAAAGTCAGTTCAGCTACATTTTCAGTCAACCTCACAGTGCGATATGATCGCGGTCAGCTGCAGGCTTGTATTATTCTCTTCTGGACAACCCACTAATATAACACCCAACAATCTTTCCTTTCTAAAAGTCAGTTCAGCGACACTTTCGCTCAACCTCACAGTGCTAAATGATCGCGGTCAGCTGCAGGCTTGTATTATTCTCTTATAGACAACCCACTAATATAACACCCAACAATCTTTCCTTTCTCAAAGTCAGTTCAGCTGCATTTTCAGTCAACCTCACAGTGCGATATGATCGCGGTCAGCTGCAGGCATGTATTATTCTCTTCTGGACAACCCAATAATATAACACCCAACAATCTTTCCTTTCTAAAAGTCAGTTCAGCGACACTTTCACTCAACCTCATAGTGTTAAATGACCGCGGTCATCTGCAGGCTTGTATTATTCTCTTATAGACAACCCACTAATATAACACCCAACAATCTTTCCTTTCTCAAAGTCAGTTCAGCGACACTTTCACTCAACCTCACAGTGCGATATGATCGCGGTCAGCTGCAGTCTTGTAGTATTCTCTTATGGACAACCCACTAATATAACACCCAACAATCTTTTCTTTCTCAAAGTCAGTTCAGCGACACTTTCACTCAACCTCACAGTGCTAAATGATCGCGGTCAGCTGCAGGCTTGTATTATTCTCTTATGGACAACCCACTAATATAACACCCAACAATCTTTCCTTTCTAAAAGTCAGTTCAGCGACACTTTCCCTCAACCTCACAGTGCTAAATGATCGCGGTCAGCTGCAGGCTTGCATTATTCTCTTATGGACAACCCACTAATATAACACCCAACAATCTTTCCTTTCTCAAAGTCAGTTCAGCGACACTTTCACTCAACCTCACAGTGCGATATGATCCCGTTCAGCTGCAGGCTTGCATTATTCTCTTCTGGACAACCCACTAATATAACACCCAACAATCTTTCCTTTCTAAAAGTCAGTTCAGCGACACTTTCACTCAACCCCACAGTGCGATATGATCGCGGTCAGCTGCAGGCTTGTATTATTCTCTTATGGACAACCACTAATATAACACCCAACAATCTTTCCTTTCTCAGAGTCAGTTCAGCGACATTTTAACTCAACCTCACAGTGCTAAATGATCGCGGTCAGCTGCAGGCTTGTATTATTCTCTTATAGACAACCCACTAACATAACACCCAACAATCTTTCCTTTCTCAAAGTCAGTTCAGCTACATTTTCAGTCAACCTCACAGTGCGATATGATCGCGGTCAGCTGCAGGCTTGTATTATTCTCTTCTGGACAACCCACTAATATAACACCCAACAATCTTTCCTTTCTAAAAGTCAGTTCAGCGACACTTTCGCTCAACCTCACAGTGCTAAATGATCGCGGTCAGCTGCAGGCTTGTATTATTCTCTTATAGACAACCCACTAATATAACACCCAACAATCTTTCCTTTCTCAAAGTCAGTTCAGCTGCATTTTCAGTCAACCTCACAGTGCGATATGATCGCGGTCAGTTGCAGGCATGTATTATTCTCTTCTGGACAACCCAATAATATAACACCCAACAATCTTTCCTTTCTAAAAGTCAGTTCAGCGACACTTTCACTCAACCTCATAGTGTTAAATGACCGCGGTCATCTGCAGGCTTGTATTATTCTCTTATAGACAACCCACTAATATAACACCCAACAATCTTTCCTTTCTCAAAGTCAGTTCAGCGACACTTTCACTCAACCTCACAGTGCGATATGATCGCGGTCAGCTGCAGTCTTGTAGTATTCTCTTATGGACAACCCACTAATATAACACCCAACAATCTTTTCTTTCTCAAAGTCAGTTCAGCGACACTTTCACTCAACCTCACAGTGCTAAATGATCGCGGTCAGCTGCAGGCTTGTATTATTCTCTTATGGACAACCCACTAATATAACACCCAACAATCTTTCCTTTCTAAAAGTCAGTTCAGCGACACTTTCCCTCAACCTCACAGTGCTAAATGATCGCGGTCAGCTGCAGGCTTGCATTATTCTCTTATGGACAACCCACTAATATAACACCCAACAATCTTTCCTTTCTCAAAGTCAGTTCAGCGACACTTTCACTACACCTCACAGTGCGATATGATCCCGTTCAGCAGCAGGCTTGCATTATTCTCTTCTGGACAACCCACTAATATAACACCCAACAATCTTTCCTTTCTAAAAGTCAGTTCAGCGACACTTTCACTCAACCCCACAGTGCGATATGATCGCGGTCAGCTGCAGGCTTGTATTATTCTCTTATGGACAACCACTAATATAACACCCAACAATCTTTCCTTTCTCAGAGTCAGTTCAGCGACATTTTAACTCAACCTCACAGTGCTAAATGATCGCGGTCAGCTGCAGGCTTGTATTATTCTCTTATAGACAACCCACTAACATAACACCCAACAATCTTTCCTTTCTCAAAGTCAGTTCAGCTACATTTTCAGTCAACCTCACAGTGCGATATGATCGCGGTCAGCTGCAGGCTTGTATTATTCTCTTCTGGACAACCCACTAATATAACACCCAACAATCTTTCCTTTCTAAAAGTCAGTTCAGCGACACTTTCGCTCAACCTCACAGTGCTAAATGATCGCGGTCAGCTGCAGGCTTGTATTATTCTCTTATAGACAACCCACTAATATAACACCCAACAATCTTTCCTTTCTCAAAGTCAGTTCAGCTGCATTTTCAGTCAACCTCACAGTGCGATATGATCGCGGTCAGTTGCAGGCATGTATTATTCTCTTCTGGACAACCCAATAATATAACACCCAACAATCTTTCCTTTCTAAAAGTCAGTTGAGCGACACTTTCACTCAACCTCATAGTGTTAAATGACCGCGGTCATCTGCAGGCTTGTATTATTCTCTTATAGACAACCCACTAATATAACACCCAACAATCTTTCCTTTCTCAAAGTCAGTTCAGCGACACTTTCACTCAACCTCACAGTGCGATATGATCGCGGTCAGCTGCAGTCTTGTAGTATTCTCTTATGGACAACCCACTAATATAACACCCAACAATCTTTTCTTTCTCAAAGTCAGTTCAGCGACACTTTCACTCAACCTCACAGTGCTAAATGATCGCGGTCAGCTGCAGGCTTGTATTATTCTCTTATGGACAACCCACTAATATAACACCCAACAATCTTTCCTTTCTAAAAGTCAGTTCAGCGACACTTTCCCTCAACCTCACAGTGCTAAATGATCGCGGTCAGCTGCAGGCTTTGCATTATTCTCTTATGGACAACCCACTAATATAACACCCAACAATCTTTCCTTTCTCAAAGTCAGTTCAGCGACACTTTCACTCAACCTCACAGTGCGATATGATCCCGTTCAGCTGCAGGCTTGCATTATTCTCTTATGGACAACCCACTAATATAACACCCAACAATCTTTCCTTTCTAAAAGTCAGTTCAGCGACACTTTCATTTAACCTCACAGTGCTAAATGATCGCGGTCAGCTGCAGGCTTGTATTATTCTCTTATGGACAACCCACTAATATAACACCCAACAATCTTTTCTTTCTCAAAGTCAGTTCAGCGACATTTTCACTCAACCTCACAGCGCGATATGGTCGCGGTCAGCTGCAGGCTTGTATTATTCTCTTTTGGACAACCCACTAATATAACACCCAACAATCTTTCCTTTCTCAAAGTCAGTTCAACGACACTTTCACTCAACCTCACAGTGCTAAATGATCGCGGTCAGCTGCAGGCTTGTATTATTCTCTTATGGACAACCCACTAATATAACACCCAACAATCTTTCCTTTCTCAAAGTCAGTTCAGCGACACTTTCACTCAACCTCGCAGTGCGATATGATCCCGTTCAGCTGCAGGCTTGTATTATTCTCTTATGGACAACCCACTAACATATAACACCCAACAATCTTTCCTTTCTAAAAGTCAGTTCAGCGACACTTTCATTTAACCTCACAGTGCTAAATGATCGCGGTCAGCTGCAGGCTTGTATTATTCTGTTATAGACAACCCACTAATATAACACCCAACAATCTTTCCTTTCTCAAAGTCAGTTCAGCGACACTTTCACTCAACCTCACAGTGCGATATGATCGCGGTTAGCTGCAGGCTTGTATTAATCTCTTATGGACAACCCACTAATATAACACCCAACAATCTTTCCTTTCTCAGAGTCAGTTCAGCGACATTTTAACTCAACCTCACAGTGCGATATGATCGCGGTTAGCTGCAGGCTTGTATTAATCTCTTATGGACAACCACTAATATAACACCCAACAATCTTTCCTTTCTCAGAGTCAGTTCAGCGACATTTTAACTCAACCTCACAGTGCTAAATGATCGCGATCAGCTCCAGGCTTGTATTATTCTCTTATGAATAACCCACTAATATAACACCCAACAATCTTTCCTTTCTAAAAGTCAGTTCAGCGACACTTTCACTCAACCTCACAGTGCTAAATGATCGCGGTCAGCTGCAGGCTTGTATTATTCTGTTATAGACAACCTACTAATATAACACCCAACAATCTTTCCTTTCTCAAAGTCAGTTCAGCTACATTTTCAGTCAACCTCACAGTGCGATATGATCGCGGTCAGCTGCAGGCTTGTATTATTCTCTTATGGACAACCCACTAATATAACACCCAACAATCTTTCCTTTCTAAAAGTCAGTTCAGCGACACTTTCACTCAACCTCACAGTGCTAAATGATCGCGGTCAGCTGCAGGCTAGTATTATTCTCTTATAGACAACCCACTAATATAACACCCAACAATCTTTCCTTTCTCAAAGTCAGTTCTGCGACACTTTCCCTCAACCTCACAGTGCGATATGATCGCGGTCAGCTGCAGGCTTTTATTATTCTCTTCTGGACAACCCACTAATATAACACCCAACAATCTTTCCTTTCTAAAAGTCAGTTCAGCGACACTTTCACTCAACCTCACAGTGCGATATGATCGCGGTCAGCTGCAGGCTTGTATTATTCTGTTATAGACAACCTACTTAATATAACACCCAACAATCTTTCCTTTCTCAAAGTCAGTTCAGCTACATTTTCAGTCAACCTCACAGTGCGATATGATCGCGGTCAGCTGCAGGCTTGTATTATTCTCTTATGGACAACCCACTAATATAACACCCAACAATCTTTCCTTTCTAAAAGTCAGTTCAGCGACACTTTCACTCAACCTCACAGTGCTAAATGATCGCGGTCAGCTGCAGGCTTGTATTATTCTCTTATAGACAACCCACTAATATAACACCCAACAATCTTTTCTTTCTCAAAGTCAGTTCAGCGACACTTTCACTCAACCTCACAGTGCTAAATGATCGCGGTCAGCTGCAGGCTTGTATTATTCTCTTATGGACAACCCACTAATATAACACCCAACAATCTTTCCTTTCTAAAAGTCAGTTCAGCGACACTTTCCCTCAACCTCACAGTGCTAAATGATCGCGGTCAGCTGCAGCCTTGCATTATTCTCTTATGGACAACCCACTAATATAACACCCAACAATCTTTCCTTTCTCAAAGTCAGTTCAGCGACACTTTCACTCAACCTCACAGTGCGATATGATCGCGGTCAGCTGCAGGCTTGCATTATTCTCTTATGGACAACCCACTAATATAACACCCAACAATCTTTCCTTTCTAAAAGTCAGTTCAGCGACACTTTCATTTAACCTCACAGTGCTAAATGATCGCGGTCAGCTGCAGGCTTGTATTATTCTCTTATAGACAACCCACTAATATAACACCCAACAATCTTTCCTTTCTCAAAGTCAGTTCAGCGACACTTTCACTCAACCTCACAGTGCGATATGATCCCGTTCAGCTGCAGGCTTGTATTATTCTCTTATGGACAACCCATTAATATAACACCCAACAATCTTTCCTTTCTAAAAGTCAGTTCAGCGACACTTTCATTTAACCTCACAGTGCTAAATGATCGCGGTCAGCTGCAGGCTTGTATTATTCTCTTATAGGCAACCCACTAATATAACACCCAACAATCTTTCCTTTCTCAAAGTCAGTTCAGCGACATTTTCACTCAACCTCACAGTGCGATATGATCGCGGTCAGCTGCAGGCTTGTATTATTGACTTATAGACAACCCACTGATATAATACCCAACAATCTTTCCTTTCTCAAAGTCAGTTCAGCGACACTTTCACTCAACCTCACAGTGCGATATGATCGCGGTCAGCTGCAGGCTTGTAATATTCTCTTATGGACAACCACTAATATAACACCCAACAATCTTTCCTTTCTCAGAGTCAGTTCAGCGACATTTTAACTCAACCTCACAGTGCTAAATGATCGCGGTCAGCTGCAGGCTTGTATTATTCTCTTATAGACAACCCACTAATATAACACCCAGCAAGTTTTCCTTTCTGAAAGTAAGTTCAGAGACACTTTCACTCAACCTCACAGTGCTAAATGATCGCGGTCAGCTGCAGGCTTGTATTATTCTCTTATGGACAACCCACTAATATAACACCCAATAATCTTTCCTTTCTCAACGTCAGTTCAGCTACATTTTCAGTCAACCTCACAGTGCGATATGATCGCGGTCAGCTGCAGGCTTGTATTATTCTCTTCTGGACAACCCACTAATATAACACCCAACAATCTTCCCTTTCTCAAAGTCAGTTCAGCGACAGTTTCACTCAACCTCACAGTGCTTAATGATCGCTGTCAGCTGCAGGCTTGTATTATTCTCTTATAGACAACCCACTAATATAACACCCAACAATCTTTCCTTTCTCAAAGTCAGTTCAGCGACACTTTCACTCAACCTCACAGTGCGATATGATCGCGGTCAGCTGCAGTCTTGTATTATTCTCTTCTGGACAACCCACTAATATAACACCCAACAATCTTTCCTTTCTAAAAGTCAGTTCAGCGACACTTTCACTCAACCTCACAATGCTAAATGATCGCTGTCAGCTGCAGGCTTGTATTATTCTCTTATAGACAACCCACTAATATAACACCCAACAATCTTTCCTTTCTCAAAGTCAGTTCAGCGACACTTTCACTCAACCTCACAGTGCGATATGATCGCGGTCAGCAGCAGGCTTGTATTATTCTCTTCTGGACAACCCACTAATATAACACCCAACAATCTTTCCTTTCTAAAAGTCAGTTCAGCGACACTTTCACTCAACATCACAGTGCGATATCATCGCGGTCAGCTGCAGGCTTGTATTATTCTCTTATGGACAACCACTAATATAACACCCAACAATCTTTCCTTTCTCAGAGTCAGTTCAGCGACATTTTAACTCAACCTCACAGTGCTAAATGATCGCGGTCAGCTGCAGGCTTGTATTATTCTCTTATAGACAACCCACTAATATAACACCCAACAATCTTTCCTTTCTCAAAGTCAGTTCAGCTACATTTTCAGTCAACCTCACAGTGCGATATGATCGCGGTCAGCTGCAGGCTTGTATTATTCTCTTCTGGACAACCCACTAATATAACACCCAACAATCTTTCCTTTCTAAAAGTCAGTTCAGCGACACTTTCACTCAACCTCACAGTGCCAAATGATCGCGGTCAGCTGCAGGCTTGTATTATTCTCTTATAGACAACCCACTAATATAACACCCAACAATCTTTCCTTTCTCAAAGTCAGTTCAGCTGCATTTTCAGTCAACCTCACAGTGCGATATGATCGCGGTCAGCTGCAGGCTTGTATTATTCTCTTCTGGACAACCCACTAATATAACACCCAACAATCTTTCCTTTCTAAAAGTCAGTTCAGCGACACTTTCACTCAACCTCACAGTGTTAAATGATCGCGGTCATCTGCAGGCTTGTATTATTCTCTTATAGACAACCCACTAATATAACACCCAACAATCTTTCCTTTCTCAAAGTCAGTTCAGCGACACTTTCACTCAACCTCACAGTGCGATATGATCGCGGTCAGCTGCAGGCTTGTATTATTCTCTTCTGGACAACCCACTAATATAACACCCAACAATCTTTCCTTTCTAAAAGTCAGTTCAGCGACACTTTCACTCAACCTCACAGTGCGATATGATCGCGGTCAGCTGCAGGCTTGTATTATTCTCTTATGGACAACCCACTAATATAACACCCAACAATCTTTTCATTTCTCAAAGTCAGTTCAGCGACACTTTCACTCAACCTCACAGTGCTAAATGATCGCGGTCAGCTGCAGGCTTGTATTATTCTCTTATGGACAACCCACTAATATAACACCCAACAATCTTTCCTTTCTAAAAGTCAGTTCAGCGACACTTTCACTCAACCTCACAGTGCTAAATGATCGCGGTCAGCTGCAGGCTTGTATTATTCTCTTATGGACAACCCACTAATATAACACCCAACAATCTTTCCTTTCTCAAAGTCAGTTCAGCGACACTTTCACTCAACCTCACAGTGCGATATGATCGCGGTCAGCAGCAGGCTTGTATTATTCTCTTCTGGACAACCCACTAATATAACACCCAACAATCTTTCCTTTCTAAAAGTCAGTTCAGCGACACTTTCACTCAACCCCACAGTGCGATATGATCGCGGTCAGCTGCAGGCTTGTATTATTCTCTTATGGACAACCCACTAATATAACACCCAACAATCTTTCCTTTCTCAGAGTCAGTTCAGCGACATTTTAACTCAACCTCACAGTGCTAAATGATCGCGGTCAGCTGCAGGCTTGTATTATTCTCTTATAGACAACCCACTAACATAACACCCAACAATCTTTCCTTTCTCAAAGTCAGTTCAGCTACATTTTCAGTCAACCTCACAGTGCGATATGATCGCGGTCAGCTGCAGGCTTGTATTATTCTCTTCTGGACAACCCACTAATATAACACCCAACAATCTTTCCTTTCTAAAAGTCAGTTCAGCGACACTTTCGCTCAACCTCACAGTGCTAAATGATCGCGGTCAGCTGCAGGCTTGTATTATTCTCTTATAGACAACCCACTAATATAACACCCAACAATCTTTCCTTTCTCAAAGTCAGTTCAGCTGCATTTTCAGTCAACCTCACAGTGCGATATGATCGCGGTCAGTTGCAGGCATGTATTATTCTCTTCTGGACAACCCACTAATATAACACCCAACAATCTTTCCTTTCTAAAAGTCAGTTCAGCGACACTTTCACTCAACCTCACAGTGCTAAATGATCGCGGTCAGCTGCAGGCTTGTATTATTCTCTTATAGACAACCCACTAATATAACACCCAACAATCTTTCCTTTCTCAAAGTCAGTTCAGCGACACTTTCACTCAACCTCACAGTGCGATATGATCGCGGTCAGCTGCAGTCTTGTATTATTCTCTTATGGACAACCCACTAATATAACACCCAACAATCTTTTCTTTCTCAAAGTCAGTTCAGCGACACTTTCACTCAACCTCACAGTGCTAAATGATCGCGGTCAGCTGCAGGCTTGTATTATTCTCTTATGGACAACCCACTAATATAACACCCAACAATCTTTCCTTTCTCAAAGTCAGTTCAGCGACACTTTCACTCAACCTCACAGTGCTAAATGATCGCGGTCAGCTGCAGGCTTGTATTATTCTCTTATGGACAACCCACTAATATAACACCCAACAATCTTTCCTTTCTCAGAGTCAGTTCAGCGACATTTTAACTCAACCTCACAGTGCGAAATGATCGCGGTCAGCTGCAGGCTTGTATTATTCTCTTATAGACAACCCACTAATATAACACCCAACAATCTTTCCTTTCTCAAAGTCAGTTCAGCTACATTTTCAGTCAACCTCACAGTGCGATATGATCGCGGTCAGCTGCAGGCTTGTATTATTCTCTTATGGACAACCCACTAATATAACACCCAACAATCTTTCCTTTCTAAAAGTCAGTTCAGCGACACTTTCACTCAACCTCACAGTGCTAAATGATCGCGGTCAGCTGCAGGCTTGTATTATTCTCTTATAGACAACCCACTAATATAACACCCAACAATCTTTCCTTTCTCAAAGTCAGTTCAGCGACATTTTCACTCAACCTCACAGTGCGATATGATCGCGGTCAGCTGCAGGCTTGTATTATTCTCTTATGGACAACCCACTAATATAACACCCAACAATCTTTCCTTTCTAAAAGTCAGTTCAGCGACACTTTCACTCAACCTCACAGTGCGATATGATCGCGGTCAGCTGCAGGCTTGTATTATTCTCTTATGGACAACCCACTAATATAACACCCAACAATCTTTCCTTTCTCAAAGTCAGTTCAGCGACATTTTCACTCAACCTCACAGTGCTAAATGATCGCGGTCAGCTGCAGGCTTGTATTATTCTCTTATAGACAACCCACTAATATAACACCCAGCAAGTTTTCCTTTCTGAAAGTCAGTTCAGACACACTTTCACTCAACCTCACAGTGCTAAATGATCGCGGTCAGCTGCAGGCTTGTATTATTCTCTTATGGACAACCCACTAATATAACACCCAACAATCTTTCCTTTCTCAAAGTCTGTTCAGCTACATTTTCAGTCAACCTCACAGTGCGATATGATCGCGGTCAGCTGCAGGCTTGTATTATTCTCTTCTGGACAACCCACTAATATAACACCCAACAATCTTTCCTTTCTAAAAGTCAGTTCAGCGACAATTTCACTCAACCTCACAGTGCTTAATGATCGCTGTCATCTGCAGGCTTGTATTATTCTCTTATAGACAACCCACTAATATAACACCCAACAATCTTTCCTTTCTCAAAGTCAGTTCAGCGACACTTTCACTCAACCTCACAGTGCGATATGATCGCGGTCAGCTGCAGGCATGTATTATTCTCTTCTGGACAACCCAATAATATAACACCCAACAATCTTTCCTTTCTAAAAAGTCAGTTCAGCGACAATTTCACTCAACCTCATAGTGTTAAATGACCGCGGTCATCTGCAGGCTTGTATTATTCTCTTATAGACAACCCACTAATATAACACACAACAATCTTTCCTTTCTCAAAGTCAGTTCAGCGACACTTTCACTCAACCTCACAGTGCGATATGATCGCGGTCAGCTGCAGTCTTGTAGTATTCTCTTATTGACAACCCACTAATATAACACCCAACAATCTTTTCTTTCTCAAAGTCAGTTCAGCGACACTTTCACTCAACCTCACAGTGCTAAATGATCGCGGTCAGCTGCAGGCTTGTATTATTCTCTTATGGACAACTAACTAATATAACACCCAACAATCTTTCCTTTCTAAAAGTCAGTTCAGCGACACTTTCCCTCAACCTCACAGTGCTAAATGATCGCGGTCAGCTGCAGCCTTGCATTATTCTCTTATGGACAACCCACTAATATAACACCCAACAATCTTTCCTTTCTCAAAGTCAGTTCAGCGACACTTTCACTCAACCTCACAGTGCGATATGATCCCGTTCAGCTGCAGGCTTGCATTATTCTCTTATGGACAACCCACTAATATAACACTAAACAATCTTTCCTTTCTAAAAGTCAGTTCAGCGACACTTTCATTTAACCTCACAGTGCTAAATGATCGCGGTCAGCTGCAGGCTTGTATAATTCTCTTATAGACAACCCACTAATATAACACCCAACAATCTTTCCTTTCTCAAAGTCAGTTCAGCGACACTTTCACTCAACCTCACAGGGCGATATGATCCCGTTCAGCTGCAGGCTTGTATTATTCTCTTATGGACAACCCATTAATATAACACCCAACAATCTTTCCTTTCTAAAAGTCAGTTCAGCGACACTTTCATTTAACCTCACAGTGCTAAATGATCGCGGTCAGCTGCAGGCTTGTATTATTCTCTTATAGGCAACCCACTAATATAACACCCAACAATCTTTTCTTTCTCAAAGTCAGTTCAGCGACATTTTCACTCAACCTCACAGCGCGATATGGTCGCGGTCAGCTGCAGGCTTGTATTATTCACTTTTGGACAACCCACTAATATAACACCCAACAATCTTTCCTTTCTCAAAGTCAGTTCAACGACACTTTCACTCAACCTCACAGTGCTAAATGATCGCGGTCAGCTGCAGGCTTGTATTATTCTCTTATGGACAACCCACTAATATAACACCCAACAATCTTTCCTTTCTCAAAGTCAGTTCAGCGACACTTTCACTCAACCTCGCAGTGCGATATGATCCCGTTCAGCTGCAGGCTTGTATTATTCTCTTATGGACAACCCACTATTATAACACCCAACAATCTTTCCTTTCTAAAAGTCAATTCAGCGACACTTTCACTTAACCTCACAGTGCTAAATGATCGCGGTCAGCTGCAGGCTTGTATTATTCTGTTATAGACAACCCACTAATATAACACCCAACAATCTTTCCTTTCTCAAAGTCAGTTCAGCGACACTTTCACTCAACCTCACAGTGCGATATGATCGCGGTTAGCTGCAGGCTTGTATTAATCTCTTATGGACAACCACTAATATAACACCCAACAATCTTTCCTTTTTTAGAGTCAGTTCAGCGACATTTTAACTCAACCTCACAGTGCGATATGATCGCGGTTAGCTGCAGGCTTGTATTAATCTCTTATGGACAACCACTAATATAACACCCAACAATCTTTCCTTTCTCAGAGTCAGTTCAGCGACATTTTAACTCAACCTCACAGTGCTAAATGATCGCGATCAGCTCCAGGCTTGTATTATTCTCTTATGAATAACCCACTAATATAACACCCAACAATCTTTCCTTTCTAAAAGTCAGTTCAGCGACACTTTCACTCAACCTCACAGTGCTAAATGATCGCGGTCAGCTGCAGGCTTGTATTATTCTGTTATAGACAACCTACTAATATAACACCCAACAATCTTTCCTTTCTCAAAGTCAGTTCAGCTACATTTTCAGTCAACCTCACAGTGCGATATGATCGCGGTCAGCTGCAGGCTTGTATTATTCTCTTATGGACAACCCACTAATATAACACCCAACAATCTTTCCTTTCTAAAAGTCAGTTCAGCGACACTTTCACTCAACCTCACAGTGCTAAATGATCGCGGTCAGCTGCAGGCTAGTATTATTCTCTAATAGACAACCCACTAATATAACACCCAACAATCTTTCCTTTCTCAAAGTCAGTTCTGCGACACTTTCCCTCAACCTCACAGTGCGATATGATCGCGGTCAGCTGCAGGCTTTTATTATTCTCTTCTGGACAACCCACTAATATAACACCCAACAATCTTTCCTTTCTAGAAGTCAGTTCAGCGACACTTTCACTCAACCTCACAGTGCGATATGATCGCGGTCAGCTGCAGGCTTGTATTATTCTCTTCTGGACAAACCACTAATATAACACCCAACAATCTTTCCTTTCTAAAAGTCAGTTCAGCGACACTTTCATTTAACCTCACAGTGCTAAATGATCGCGGTCAGCTGCAGGCTTGTATTATTCTCTTATGGACAACCCACTAATATAACACCCAACAATCTTTTCTTTCTCAAAGTCAGTTCAGCGACATTTTCACTCAACCTCACAGCGCGATATGGTCGCGGTCAGCTGCAGGCTTGTATTATTCTTTTTGGACAACCCACTAATATAACACCCAACAATCTTTCCTTTCTCAAAGTCAGTTCAACGACACTTTCACTCAACCTCACAGTGCTAAATGATCGCGGTCAGCTGCAGGCTTGTATTATTCTCTTATGGACAACCCACTAATATAACACCCAACAATCTTTCCTTTCTCAAAGTCAGTTCAGCGACACTTTCACTCAACCTCGCAGTGCGATATGATCCCGTTCAGCTGCAGGCTTGTATTATTCTCTTATGGACAACCCACTAACATAACACCCAACAATCTTTCCTTTCTAAAAGTCAGGTCAGCGACACTTTCATTTAACCTCACAGTGCTAAATGATCGCGGTCAGCTGCAGGCTTGTATTATTCTGTTATAGACAACCCACTAATATAACACCCAACAATCTTTCCTTTCTCAAAGTCAGTTCAGCGACACTTTCACTCAACCTCACAGTGCGATATGATCGCGGTTAGCTGCAGGCTTGTATTAATCTCTTATGGACAACCACTAATATAACACCCAACAATCTTTCCTTTCTCAGAGTCAGTTCAGCGACATTTTAACTCAACCTCACAGTGCGATATGATCGCGGTTAGCTGCAGGCTTGTATTAATCTCTTATGGACAACCACTAATATAACACCCAACAATCTTTCCTTTCTCAGAGTCAGTTCAGCGACATTTTAACTCAACCTCACAGTGCTAAATGATCGTGATCAGCTCCAGGCTTGTATTATTCTCTTATGAATAACCCACTAATATAACACCCAACAATCTTTCCTTTCTAAAAGTCAGTTCAGCGACACTTTCACTCAACCTCACAGTGCTAAATGATCGCGGTCAGCTGCAGGCTTGTATTATTCTGTTATAGACAACCTACTAATATAACACCCAACAATCTTTCCTTTCTCAAAGTCAGTTCAGCTACATTTTCAGTCAACCTCACAGTGCGATATGATCGCGGTCAGCTGCAGGCTTGTATTATTCTCTTATGGACAACCCACTAATATAACACCCAACAATCTTTCCTTTCTAAAAGTCAGTTCAGCGACACTTTCACTCAACCTCACAGTGCTAAATGATCGCGGTCAGCTGCAGGCTAGTATTATTCTCTTATAGACAACCCACTAATATAACACCCAACAATCTTTCCTTTCTCAAAGTCAGTTCTGCGACAGTTTCCCTCAACCTCACAGTGCGATATGATCGCGGTCAGCTGCAGGCTTTTATTATTCTCTTCTGGACAACCCACTAATATAACACCCAACAATCTTTCCTTTCTAGAAGTCAGTTCAGCGACACTTTCACTCAACCTCACAGTGCGATATGATCGCGGTCAGCTGCAGGCTTGTATTATTCTCTTCTGGACAAACCACTAATATAACACCCAACAATCTTTCCTTTCTAAAAGTCAGTTCAGCGACACTTTCATTTAACCTCACAGTGCTAAATGATCGCGGTCAGCTGCAGGCTTGTATTATTCTCTTATGGACAACCCACTAATATAACACCCAACAATCTTTTCTTTCTCAAAGTCAGTTCAGCGACATTTTCACTCAACCTCACAGCGCGATATGGTCGCGGTCAGCTGCAGGCTTGTATTATTCTCTTTTGGACAACCCACTGATATAACACCCAACAATCTTTCCTTTCTCAAAGTCAGTTCAACGACACTTTCACTCAACCTCACAGTGCTAAATGATCGCGGTCAGCTGCAGGCTTGTATTATTCTCTTATGGACAACCCACTAATATAACACCCAACAATCTTTCCTTTCTCAAAGTCAGTTCAGCGACACTTTCACTCAACCTCGCAGTGCGATATGATCCCGTTCAGCTGCAGGCTTGTATTATTCTCTTATGGACAACCCACTAACATAACACCCAACAATCTTTCCTTTTTAAAAGTCAGTTCAGCGACACTTTCATTTAACCTCACAGTGCTAAATGATCGCGGTCAGCTGCAGGCTTGTATTATTCTGTTATAGACAACCCACTAATATAACACCCAACAATCTTTCCTTTCTCAAAGTCAGTTCAGCGACACTTTCACTCAACCTCACAGTGCGATATGATCGCGGTTAGCTGCAGGCTTGTATTAATCTCTTATGGACAACCACTAATATAACACCCAACAATCTTTCCTTTCTCAGAGTCAGTTCAGCGACATTTTAACTCAACCTCACAGTGCGATATGATCGCGGTTAGCTGCAGGCTTGTATTAATCTCTTATGGACAACCACTAATATAACACCCAACAATCTTTCCTTTCTCAGAGTCAGTTCAGCGACATTTTAACTCAACCTCACAGTGCTAAATGATCGTGATCAGCTCCAGGCTTGTATTATTCTCTTATGAATAACCCACTAATATAACACCCAACAATCTTTCCTTTCTAAAAGTCAGTTCAGCGACACTTTCACTCAACCTCACAGTGCTAAATGATCGCGGTCAGCTGCAGGCTTGTATTATTCTGTTATAGACAACCTACTAATATAACACCCAACAATCTTTCCTTTCTAAAAGTCAGTTCAGCGACACTTTCACTCAACCTCACAGTGCTAAATGATCGCGGTCAGCTGCAGGCTAGTATTATTCTCTTATAGACAACCCACTAATATAACACCCAACAATCTTTCCTTTCTCAAAGTCAGTTCTGCGACAGTTTCCTCAACCTCACAGTGCGATATGATCGCGGTCAGCTGCAGGCTTTTATTATTCTCTTCTGGACAACCCACTAATATAACACCCAACAATCTTTCCTTTCTAAAAGTCAGTTCAGCGACACTTTCACTCAACCTCACAGTGCGATATGATCGCGGTCAGCTGCAGGCTTGTATTATTCTCTTATGGACAACCCAATAATATAACACCCAACAATCTTTTCTTTCTCAAAGTCAGTTTAGCGACATTTTCACTCAAACTCACAGCGCGATATGATCGCGGTCAGCTGCAGGCTTGTATTATTCTCTTCTGGACAAACCACTAATATAACACCCAATAATCTTTCCTTTCTCAAAGTCAGTTCAGCGACATTTTAACTCAACCTCACAGTGCTAAATGATCGCGATCAGCTCCAGGCTTGTATTATTCTCTTATGAATAACCCACTGATATAACACCCAACAACCTTTCCTTTCTAAAAGTCAGTTCAGCGACACTTTCACTCAACCTCACAGTGCTAAATGATCGCGGTCAGCTGCAGGCTTGTATTATTCTCTTATAGACAACCCACTAATATAACACCCAGCAAGTTTTCCTTTCTGAAAGTCAGTTCAGACACACTTTCACTCAACCTCACAGTGCTAAATGATCGCGGTCAGCTGCAGGCTTGTATTATTCTCTTATGGACAACCCACTAACATAACACCCAACAATCTTTCCTTTCTCAAAGTCTGTTCAGCTACATTTTTAGTCAACCTCACAGTGCGATATGATCGCGGTCAGCTGCAGGCTTGTATTATTCTCTTCTGGACAACACACTAATATAACACCCAACAATCTTTCCTTTCTAAAAGTCAGTTCAGCGACAATTTCACTCAACCTCACAGTGTTAAATGATCGCGGTCATCTGCAGACTTATATTATTCTCTTATAGACAACCCACTAATATAACACCCAACAATCTTTCCTTTCTCAAAGTCAGTTCAGCGACACTTTCACTCAACCTCACTGTGCGATATGATCGCGGTCAGCTGCAGGCTTGTATTATTGACTTATAGACAACCCACTGATATAATACCCAACAATCTTTCCTTTCTCAAAGTCAGTTCAGCGACACTTTCACTCAACCTCACAGTGCGATATGATCGCGGTCAGCTGCAGGCTTGTAATATTCTCTTATGGACAACCACTAATATAACACCCAACAATCTTTCCTTTCTCAGAGTCAGTTCAGCGACATTTTAACTCAACCTCACAGTGCTAAATGATCGCGGTCAGCTGCAGGCTTGTATTATTCTCTTATAGACAACCCACTAATATAACACCCAGCAAGTTTTCCTTTCTGAAAGTAAGTTCAGAGACACTTTCACTCAACCTCACAGTGCTAAATGATCGCGGTCAGCTGCAGGCTTGTATTATTCTCTTATGGACAACCCACTAACATAACACCCAACAATCTTTCCTTTCTCAAAGTCTGTTCAGCTACATTTTTAGTCAACCTCACAGTGCGATATGATCGCGGTCAGCTGCAGGCTTGTATTATTCTCTTCTGGACAACACACTAATATAACACCCAACAATCTTTCCTTTCTAAAAGTCAGTTCAGCGACAATTTCACTCAACCTCACAGTGTTAAATGATCGCGGTCATCTGCAGACTTATATTATTCTCTTATAGACAACCCACTAATATAACACCCAACAATCTTTCCTTTCTCAAAGTCAGTTCAGCGACACTTTCACTCAACCTCACTGTGCGATATGATCGCGGTCAGCTGCAGGCTTGTATTATTGACTTATAGACAACCCACTGATATAATACCCAACAATCTTTCCTTTCTCAAAGTCAGTTCAGCGACACTTTCACTCAACCTCACAGTGCGATATGATCGCGGTCAGCTGCAGGCTTGTAATATTCTCTTATGGACAACCACTAATATAACACCCAACAATCTTTCCTTTCTCAGAGTCAGTTCAGCGACATTTTAACTCAACCTCACAGTGCTAAATGATCGCGGTCAGCTGCAGGCTTGTATTATTCTCTTATGGACAACCCACTAATATAACACCCAATAATCTTTCCTTTCTCAACGTCAGTTCAGCTACATTTTCAGTCAACCTCATAGTGCGATATGATCGCGGTCAGCTGCAGGCTTGTATTATTCTCTTCTGGGCAACCCACTAATATAACACCCAACAATCTTCCCTTTCTCAAAGTCAGTTCAGCGACAGTTTCACTCAACCTCACAGTGCTTAATGATCGCTGTCAGCTGCAGGCTTGTATTATTCTCTTATAGACAACCCACTAATATAACACCCAACTATCTTTCCTTTCTCAAAGTCAGTTCAGCGACACTTTCACTCAACCTCACAGTGCGATATGATCGCGGTCAGCTGCAGGCATGTATTATTCTCTTCTGGACAACCCAATAATATAACACCCAACAATCTTTCCTTTCTAAAAGTCAGTTCAGCGACAATTTCACTCAACCTCATAGTGTTAAATGACCGCGGTCATCTGCAGGCTTGTATTATTCTCTTATAGACAACCCACTAATATAACACACAACAATCTTTCCTTTCTCAAAGTCAGTTCAGCGACACTTTCACTCAACCTCACAGTGCGATATGATCGCGGTCAGCTGCAGTCTTGTAGTATTCTCTTATTGACAACCCACTAATATAACACCCAACAATCTTTTCTTTCTCAAAGTCAGTTCAGCGACACTTTCACTCAACCTCACAGTGCTAAATGATCGCGGTCAGCTGCAGGCTTGTATTATTCTCTTATGGACAACCCACTAATATAACACCCAACAATCTTTCCTTTCTAAAAGTCAGTTCAGCGACACTTTCCCTCAACCTCACAGTGCTAAATGATCGCGGTCAGCTGCAGCCTTGCATTATTCTCTTATGGACAACCCACTAATATAACACCCAACAATCTTTCCTTTCTCAAAGTCAGTTCAGCGACACTTTCACTCAACCTCACAGTGCGATATGATCCCGTTCAGCTGCAGGCTTGCATTATTCTCTTATGGACAACCCACTAATATAACACTAAACAATCTTTCCTTTCTAAAAGTCAGTTCAGCGACACTTTCATTTAACCTCACAGTGCTAAATGATCGCGGTCAGCTGCAGGCTTGTATAATTCTCTTATAGACAACCCACTAATATAACACCCAACAATCTTTCCTTTCTCAAAGTCAGTTCAGCGACACTTTCACTCAACCTCACAGTGCGATATGATCCCGTTCAGCTGCAGGCTTGTATTATTCTCTTATGGACAACCCATTAATATAACACCCAACAATCTTTGCTTTCTAAAAGTCAGTTCAGCGACACTTTCATTTAACCTCACAGTGCTAAATGATCGCGGTCAGCTGCAGGCTTGTATTATTCTCTTATAGGCAACCCACTAATATAACACCCAACAATCTTTTCTTTCTCAAAGTCAGTTCAGCGACATTTTCACTCAACCTCACAGCGCGATATGGTCGCGGTCAGCTGCAGGCTTGTATTATTCACTTTTGGACAACCCACTAATATAACACCCAACAATCTTTCCTTTCTCAAAGTCAGTTCAACGACACTTTCACTCAACCTCACAGTGCTAAATGATCGCGGTCAGCTGCAGGCTTGTATTATTCTCTTATGGACAACCCACTAATATAACACCCAACAATCTTTCCTTTCTCAAAGTCAGTTCAGCGACACTTTCACTCAACCTCGCAGTGCGATATGATCCCGTTCAGCTGCAGGCTTGTATTATTCTCTTATGGACAACCCACTATTATAACACCCAACAATCTTTCCTTTCTAAAAGTCAGTTCAGCGACACTTTCATTTAACCTCACAGTGCTAAATGATCGCGGTCAGCTGCAGGCTTGTATTATTCTGTTATAGACAACCCACTAATATAACACCCAACAATCTTTCCTTTCTCAAAGTCAGTTCAGCGACACTTTCACTCAACCTCACAGTGCGATATGATCGCGGTTAGCTGCAGGCTTGTATTAATCTCTTATGGACAACCACTAATATAACACCCAACAATCTTTCCTTTCTCAGAGTCAGTTCAGCGACATTTTAACTCAACCTCACAGTGCGATATGATCGCGGTTAGCTGCAGGCTTGTATTAATCTCTTATGGACAACCACTAATATAACACCCAACAATCTTTCCTTTCTCAGAGTCAGTTCAGCGACATTTTAACTCAACCTCACAGTGCTAAATGATCGCGATCAGCTCCAGGCTTGTATTATTCTCTTATGAATAACCCACTAATATAGCACCCAACAATCTTTCCTTTCTAAAAGTCAGTTCAGCGACACTTTCACTCAACCTCACAGTGCTAAATGATCGCGGTCAGCTGCAGGCTTGTATTATTCTGTTATAGACAACCTACTAATATAACACCCAACAATCTTTCCTTTCTCAAAGTCAGTTCAGCTACATTTTCAGTCAACCTCACAGTGCGATATGATCGCGGTCAGCTTCAGGCTTGTATTATTCTCTTATGGACAACCCACTAATATAACACCCAACAATCTTTCCTTTCTAAAAGTCAGTTCAGCGACACTTTCACTCAACCTCACAGTGCTAAATGATCGCGGTCAGCTGCAGGCTAGTATTATTCTCTAATAGACAACCCACTAATATAACACCCAACAATCTTTCCTTTCTCAAAGTCAGTTCTGCGACACTTTCCCTCAACCTCACAGTGCGATATGATCGCGGTCAGCTGCAGGCTTTTATTATTCTCTTCTGGACAACCCACTAATATAACACCCAACAATCTTTCCTTTCTAGAAGTCAGTTCAGCGACACTTTCACTCAACCTCACAGTGCGATATGATCGCGGTCAGCTGCAGGCTTGTATTATTCTCTTCTGGACAAACCACTAATATAACACCCAACAATCTTTCCTTTCTAAAAGTCAGTTCAGCGACACTTTCATTTAACCTCACAGTGCTAAATGATCGCGGTCAGCTGCAGGCTTGTATTATTCTCTTATGGACAACCCACTAATATAACACCCAACAATCTTTTCTTTCTCAAAGTCAGTTCAGCGACATTTTCACTCAACCTCACAGCGCGATATGGTCGCGGTCAGCTGCAGGCTTGTATTATTCTCTTTTGGACAACCCACTAATATAACACCCAACAATCTTTCCTTTCTCAAAGTCAGTTCAACGACACTTTCACTCAACCTCACAGTGCTAAATGATCGCGGTCAGCTGCAGGCTTGTATTATTCTCTTATGGACAACCCACTAATATAACACCCAACAATCTTTCCTTTCTCAAAGTCAGTTCAGCGACACTTTCACTCAACCTCGCAGTGCGATATGATCCCGTTCAGCTGCAGGCTTGTATTATTCTCTTATGGACAACCCACTAACATAACACCCAACAATCTTTCCTTTCTAAAAGTCAGTTCAGCGACAATTTCATTTAACCTCACAGTGCTAAATGATCGCGGTCAGCTGCAGGCTTGTATTATTCTGTTATAGACAACCCACTAATATAACACCCAACAATCTTTCCTTTCTCAAAGTCAGTTCAGCGACACTTTCACTCAACCTCACAGTGCGATATGATCGCGGTTAGCTGCAGGCTTGTATTAATCTCTTATGGACAACCACTAATATAACACCCAACAATCTTTCCTTTCTCAGAGTCAGTTCAGCGACATTTTAACTCAACCTCACAGTGCGATATGATCGCGGTTAGCTGCAGGCTTGTATTAATCTCTTATGGACAACCACTAATATAACACCCAACAATCTTTCCTTTCTCAGAGTCAGTTCAGCGACATTTTAACTCAACCTCACAGTGCTAAATGATCGTGATCAGCTCCAGGCTTGTATTATTCTCTTATGAATAACCCACTAATATAACACCCAACAATCTTTCCTTTCTAAAAGTCAGTTCAGCGACACTTTCACTCAACCTCACAGTGCTAAATGATCGCGGTCAGCTGCAGGCTTGTATTATTCTGTTATAGACAACCTACTAATATAACACCCAACAATCTTTCCTTCCTCAAAGTCAGTTCAGCTACATTTTCAGTCAACCTCACAGTGCGATATGATCGCGGTCAGCTGCAGGCTTGTATTATTCTCTTATGGACAACCCACTAATATAACACCCAACAATCTTTCCTTTCTAAAAGTCAGTTCAGCGACACTTTCACTCAACCTCACAGTGCTAAATGATCGCGGTCAGCTGCAGGCTAGTATTATTCTCTTATAGACAACCCACTAATATAACACCCAACAATCTTTCCTTTCTCAAAGTCAGTTCTGCGACAGTTTCCCTCAACCTCACAGTGCGATATGATCGCGGTCAGCTGCAGGCTTTTATTATTCTCTTCTGGACAACCCACTAATATAACACCCAACAATCTTTCCTTTCTAGAAGTCAGTTCAGCGACACTTTCACTCAACCTCACAGTGCGATATGATCGCGGTCAGCTGCAGGCTTGTATTATTCTCTTCTGGACAAACCACTAATATAACACCCAACAATCTTTCCTTTCTAAAAGTCAGTTCAGCGACACTTTCATTTAACCTCACAGTGCTAAATGATCGCGGTCAGCTGCAGGCTTGTATTATTCTCTTATGGACAACCCACTAATATAACACCCAACAATCTTTTCTTTCTCAAAGTCAGTTCAGCGACATTTTCACTCAACCTCACAGCGCGATATGGTCGCGGTCAGCTGCAGGCTTGTATTATTCTCTTTTGGACAACCCACTAATATAACACCCAACAATCTTTCCTTTCTCAAAGTCAGTTCAACGACACTTTCACTCAACCTCACAGTGCTAAATGATCGCGGTCAGCTGCAGGCTTGTATTATTCTCTTATGGACAACCCACTAATATAACACCCAACAATCTTTCCTTTCTCAAAGTCAGTTCAGCGACACTTTCACTCAACCTCGCAGTGCGATATGATCCCGTTCAGCTGCAGGCTTGTATTATTCTCTTATGGACAACCCACTAACATAACACCCAACAATCTTTCCTTTTTAAAAGTCAGTTCAGCGACACTTTCATTTAACCTCACAGTGCTAAATGATCGCGGTCAGCTGCAGGCTTGTATTATTCTGTTATAGACAACCCACTAATATAACACCCAACAATCTTTCCTTTCTCAAAGTCAGTTCAGCGACACTTTCACTCAACCTCACAGTGCGATATGATCGCGGTTAGCTGCAGGCTTGTATTAATCTCTTATGGACAACCACTAATATAACACCCAACAATCTTTCCTTTCTAAAAGTCAGTTCAGCGACACTTTCACTCAACCTCACAGTGCTAAATGATCGCGGTCAGCTGCAGGCTAGTATTATTCTCTTATAGACAACCCACTAATATAACACCCAACAATCTTTCCTTTCTCAAAGTCAGTTCTGCGACAGTTTCCCTCAACCTCACAGTGCGATATGATCGCGGTCAGCTGCAGGCTTTTATTATTCTCTTCTGGACAACCCACTAATATAACACCCAACAATCTTTCCTTTCTAAAAGTCAGTTCAGCGACACTTTCACTCAACCTCACAGTGCGATATGATCGCGGTCAGCTGCAGGCTTGTATTATTCTCTTATGGACAACCCAATAATATAACACCCAACAATCTTTTCTTTCTCAAAGTCAGTTTAGCGACATTTTCACTCAAACTCACAGCGCGATATGATCGCGGTCAGCTGCAGGCTTGTATTATTCTCTTCTGGACAAACCACTAATATAACACCCAATAATCTTTCCTTTCTCAAAGTCAGTTCAGCGACATTTTAACTCAACCTCACAGTGCTAAATGATCGCGATCAGCTCCAGGCTTGTATTATTCTCTTATGAATAACCCACTGATATAACACCCAACAACCTTTCCTTTCTAAAAGTCAGTTCAGCGACACTTTCACTCAACCTCACAGTGCTAAATGATCGCGGTCAGCTGCAGGCTTGTATTATTCTCTTATAGACAACCCACTAATATAACACCCAGCAAGTTTTCCTTTCTGAAAGTCAGTTCAGACACACTTTCACTCAACCTCACAGTGCTAAATGATCGCGGTCAGCTGCAGGCTTGTATTATTCTCTTATGGACAACCCACTAACATAACACCCAACAATCTTTCCTTTCTCAAAGTCTGTTCAGCTACATTTTTAGTCAACCTCACAGTGCGATATGATCGCGGTCAGCTGCAGGCTTGTATTATTCTCTTCTGGACAACACACTAATATAACACCCAACAATCTTTCCTTTCTAAAAGTCAGTTCAGCGACAATTTCACTCAACCTCACAGTGTTAAATGATCGCGGTCATCTGCAGACTTATATTATTCTCTTATAGACAACCCACTAATATAACACCCAACAATCTTTCCTTTCTCAAAGTCAGTTCAGCGACACTTTCACTCAACCTCACTGTGCGATATGATCGCGGTCAGCTGCAGGCTTGTATTATTGACTTATAGACAACCCACTGATATAATACCCAACAATCTTTCCTTTCTCAAAGTCAGTTCAGCGACACTTTCACTCAACCTCACAGTGCGATATGATCGCGGTCAGCTGCAGGCTTGTAATATTCTCTTATGGACAACCACTAATATAACACCCAACAATCTTTCCTTTCTCAGAGTCAGTTCAGCGACATTTTAACACAACCTCACAGTGCTAAATGATCGCGGTCAGCTGCAGGCTTGTATTATTCTCTTATAGACAACCCACTAATATAACACCCAGCAAGTTTTCCTTTCTGAAAGTAAGTTCAGAGACACTTTCACTCAACCTCACAGTGCGATATGATCGCGGTCAGCTGCAGTCTTGTAGTATTCTCTTATGGACAACCCACTAATATAACACCCAACAATCTTTTCTTTCTCAAAGTCAGTTCAGCGACACTTTCACTCAACCTCACAGTGCTAAATGATCGCGGTCAGCTGCAGGCTTGTA
This sequence comes from Macrothele yani, assembly GCA_039090855.1. Classification (NCBI taxonomy): domain Eukaryota; kingdom Metazoa; phylum Arthropoda; class Arachnida; order Araneae; family Macrothelidae; genus Macrothele; species Macrothele yani. The sequence goes on along the minus strand of CM077032.1, from coordinate 72,538,279 downwards.
TTATTCTCTTATGGACAACCCACTAATATAACACCCAACAATCTTTCCTTTCTAAAAGTCAGTTCAGCGACACTTTCCCTCAACCTCACAGTGCTAAATGATCGCGGTCAGCTGCAGCCTTGCATTATTCTCTTATGGACAACCCACTAATATAACACCCAACAATCTTTTCTTTCTCAAAGTCAGTTCAGCGACACTTTCACTCAACCTCACAGTGCTAAATGATCGCGGTCAGCTGCAGGCTTGTATTATTCTCTTATGGACAACCCACTAATATAACACCCAATAATCTTTCCTTTCTCAACGTCAGTTCAGCTACATTTTCAGTCAACCTCATAGTGCGATATGATCGCGGTCATCTGCAGGCTTGTATTATTCTCTTCTGGGCAACCCACTAATATAACACCCAACAATCTTCCCTTTCTCAAAGTCAGTTCAGCGACAGTTTCACTCAACCTCACAGTGCTTAATGATCGCTGTCAGCTGCAGGCTTGTATTATTCTCTTATAGACAACCCACTAATATAACACCCAACAATCTTTCCTTTCTCAAAGTCAGTTCAGCGACACTTTCACTCAACCTCACAGTGCGATATGATCGCGGTCAGCTGCAGGCATGTATTATTCTCTTCTGGACAACCCAATAATATAACACCCAACAATCTTTCCTTTCTAAAAGTCAGTTCAGCGACAATTTCACTCAACCTCATAGTGTTAAATGACCGCGGTCATCTGCAATCTTGTATTATTCTCTTATAGACAACCCACTAATATAACACCCAACAATCTTTCCTTTCTCAAAGTCAGTTCAGCGACACTTTCACTCAACCTCACAGTGCGATATGATCGCGGTCAGCTGCAGTCTTGTAGTATTCTCTTATGGACAACCCACTAATATAACACCCAACAATCTTTTCTTTCTCAAAGTCAGTTCAGCGACACTTTCACTCAACCTCGCAGTGCTAAATGATCGCGGTCAGCTGCAGGCTTGTATTATTCTCTTATGGACAACCCACTAATATAACACCCAACAATCTTTCCTTTCTAAAAGTCAGTTCAGCGACACTTTCCCTCAACCTCACAGTGCTAAATGATCGCGGTCAGCTGCAGCCTTGCATTATTCTCTTATGGACAACCCACTAATATAACACCCAACAATCTTTCCTTTCTCAAAGTCAGTTCAGCGACACTTTCACTCAACCTCACAGTGCGATATGATCCCGTTCAGCTGCAGGCTTGCATTATTCTCTTATGGACAACCCACTAATATAACACTAAACAATCTTTCCTTTCTAAAAGTCAGTTCAGCGACACTTTCATTTAACCTCACAGTGCTAAATGATCGCGGTCAGCTGCAGGCTTGTATAATTCTCTTATAGACAACCCACTAATATAACACCCAACAATCTTTCCTTTCTCAAAGTCAGTTCAGCGACACTTTCACTCAACCTCACAGTGCGATATGATCCCGTTCAGCTGCAGGCTTGTATTATTCTCTTATGGACAACCCATTAATATAACACCCAACAATCTTTCCTTTCTAAAAGTCAGTTCAGCGACACTTTCATTTAACCTCACAGTGCTAAATGATCGCGGTCAGCTGCAGGCTTGTATTATTCTCTTATAGGCAACCCACTAATATAACACCCAACAATCTTTCCTTTCTCAAAGTCAGTTCAGCGACATTTTCACTCAACCTCACAGTGCGATATGATCGCGGTCAGCTGCAGGCTTGTATTATTGACTTATAGACAACCCACTGATATAATACATAACAATCTTTCCTTTCTCAAAGTCAGTTCAGCGACACTTTCACTCAACCTCACAGTGCGATATGATCGCGGTCAGCTGCAGGCTTGTAATATTCTCTTATGGACAACCACTAATATAACACCCAACAATCTTTCCTTTCTCAGAGTCAGTTCAGCGACATTTTAACTCAACCTCACAGTGCTAAATGATCGCGGTCAGCTGCAGGCTTGTATTATTCTCTTATAGACAACCCACTAATATAACACCCAGCAAGTTTTCCTTTCTGAAAGTAAGTTCAGAGACACTTTCACTCAACCTCACAGTGCTAAATGATCGCGGTCAGCTGCAGGCTTGTATTATTCTCTTATGGACAACCCACTAATATAACACCCAATAATCTTTCCTTTCTCAACGTCAGTTCAGCTACATTTTCAGTCAACCTCACAGTGCGATATGATCGCGGTCAGCTGCAGGCTTGTATTATTCTCTTCTGGACAACCCACTAATATAACACCCAACAATCTTCCCTTTCTCAAAGTCAGTTCAGCGACAGTTTCACTCAACCTCACAGTGCTTAATGATCGCTGTCAGCTGCAGGCTTGTATTATTCTCTTATAGACAACCCACTAATATAACACCCAACAATCTTTCCTTTCTCAAAGTCAGTTCAGCGACACTTTCACTCAACCTCACAGTGCGATATGATCGCGGTCAGCTGCAGTCTTGTATTATTCTCTTCTGGACAACCCACTAATATAACACCCAACAATCTTTCCTTTCTAAAAGTCAGTTCAGCGACACTTTCACTCAACCTCACAATGCTAAATGATCGCTGTCAGCTGCAGGCTTGTATTATTCTCTTATAGACAACCCACTAATATAACACCCAGCAAGTTTTCCTTTCTGAAAGTAAGTTCAGAGACACTTTCACTCAACCTCACATGCTAAATGATCGCGGTCAGCTGCAGGCTTGTATTATTCTCTTATGGACAACCCACTAATATAACACCCAATAATCTTTCCTTTCTCAACGTCAGTTCAGCTACATTTTCAGTCAACCTCACAGTGCGATATGATCGCGGTCAGCTGCAGGCTTGTATTATTCTCTTCTGGACAACCCACTAATATAACACCCAACAATCTTCCCTTTCTCAAAGTCAGTTCAGCGACAGTTTCACTCAACCTCACAGTGCTTAATGATCGCTGTCAGCTGCAGGCTTGTATTATTCTCTTATAGACAACCCACTAATATAACACCCAACAATCTTTCCTTTCTCAAAGTCAGTTCAGCGACACTTTCACTCAACCTCACAGTGCGATATGATCGCGGTCAGCTGCAGTCTTGTATTATTCTCTTCTGGACAACCCACTAATATAACACCCAACAATCTTTCCTTTCTAAAAGTCAGTTCAGCGACACTTTCACTCAACCTCACATTGCTAAATGATCGCTGTCAGCTGCAGGCTTGTATTATTCTCTTATAGACAACCCACTAATATAACACCCAACAATCTTTCCTTTCTCAAAGTCAGTTCAGCGACACTCTCACTCAACCTCACAGATCGATATGATCGCGGTCAGCAGCAGGCTTGTATTATTCTCTTCTGGACAACCCACTAATATAACACCCAACAATCTTTCCTTTCTAAAAGTCAGTTCAGCGACTCTTTCACTCAACATCACAGTGCGATATCATCGCGGTCAGCTGCAGGCTTGTATTATTCTCTTATGGACAACCACTAATATAACACCCAACAATTTTTCATTTCTCAGAGTCAGTTCAGCGACATTTTAACTCAACCTCACAGTGCCAAATGATCGCGGTCAGCTGCAGGCTTGTATTATTCTCTTATAGACAACCCACTAATATAACACCCAACAATCTTTCCTTTCTCAAAGTCAGTTCAGCTGCATTTTCAGTCAACCTCACAGTGCGATATGATCGCGCTCAGCTGCAGGCTTGTATTATTCTCTTATGGACAACCCACTAATATAACACCCAACAATCTTTCCTTTCTAAAAGTCAGTTCAGCGACACTTTCACTCAACCTCACAGTGCTAAATGATCGCGGTCAGCTGCAGGCTAGTATTATTCTCTTATAGACAACCCACTAATATAACACCCAACAATCTTTCCTTTCTCAAAGTCAGTTCTGCGACAGTTTCCCTCAACCTCACAGTGCGATATGATCGCGGTCAGCTGCAGGCTTTTATTATTCTCTTCTGGACTACCCACTAATATAACACCCAACAATCTTTCCTTTCTAAAAGTCAGTTCAGCGACACTTTCACTCAACCTCACAGTGCGATATGATCGCGGTCAGCTGCAGGCTTGTATTATTCTCTTATGAACAACCCAATAATATAACACCCAACAATCTTTTCTTTCTCAAAGTCAGTTTAGCGACATTTTCACTCAAACTCACAGCGCGATATGATCGCGGTCAGCTGCAGGCTTGTATTATTCTCTTCTGGACAAACCACTAATATAACACCCAATAATCTTTCCTTTCTCAAAGTCAGTTCAGCGACATTTTAACTCAACCTCACAGTGCTAAATGATCGCGATCAGCTCCAGGCTTGTATTATTCTCTTATGAATAACCCACTGATATAACACCCAACAACCTTTCCTTTCTAAAAGTCAGTTCAGCGACACTTTCACTCAACCTCACAGTGCTAAATGATCGCGGTCAGCTGCAGGCTTGTATTATTCTCTTATAGACAACCCACTAATATAACACCCAGCAAGTTTTCCTTTCTGAAAGTCAGTTCAGACACACTTTCACTCAACCTCACAGTGCTAAATGATCGCGGTCAGCTGCAGGCTTGTATTATTCTCTTATGGACAACCCACTAACATAACACCCAACAATCTTTCCTTTCTCAAAGTCTGTTCAGCTACATTTTTAGTCAACCTCACAGTGCGATATGATCGCGGTCAGCTGCAGGCTTGTATTATTCTCTTCTGGACAACACACTAATATAACACCCAACAATCTTTCCTTTCTAAAAGTCAGTTCAGCGACAATTTCACTCAACCTCACAGTGTTAAATGATCGCGGTCATCTGCAGACTTATATTATTCTCTTATAGACAACCCACTAATATAACACCCAACAATCTTTCCTTTCTCAAAGTCAGTTCAGCGACACTTTCACTCAACCTCACTGTGCGATATGATCGCGGTCAGCTGCAGGCTTGTATTATTCTCTTCTGGACAACCCACTAATATAACACTCAACAATCTTTCCTTTCTAAAAGTCAGTTCAGCGGCACTTTCATTCAACCTCACAGTGCGATATGATCCCGTTCAGCTGCAGGCTTGTATTATTCTCTTATGGACAACCCACTAACATAACACCCAACAATCTTTCCTTTCTAAAATTCAGTTCAGCGACACTTTCATTTAACCTCACAGTGCTAAATGATCGCGGTCAGCTGCAGGCTTGTATTATTCTCTTATAGGCAACCCACTAATATAACACCCAACAATCTTTCCTTTCTCAAAGTCAGTTCAGCGACATTTTCACTCAACCTCACAGTGCGATATGATCGCGGTCAGCTGCAGGCTTGTATTATTGACTTATAGACAACCCACTGATATAATACCCAACAATCTTTCCTTTCTCAAAGTCAGTTCAGCGACACTTTCACTCAACCTCACAGTGCGATATGATCGCGGTCAGCTGCAGGCTTGTAATATTCTCTTATGGACAACCACTAATATAACACCCAACAATCTTTCCTTTCTCAGAGTCAGTTCAGCGACATTTTAACTCAACCTCACAGTGCTAAATGATCGCGGTCAGCTGCAGGCTTGTATTATTCTCTTATAGACAACCCACTAATATAACACCCAGCAAGTTTTCCTTTCTGAAAGTAAGTTCAGAGACACTTTCACTCAACCTCACAGTGCTAAATGATCGCGGTCAGCTGCAGGCTTGTATTATTCTCTTATGGACAACCCACTAATATAACACCCAATAATCTTTCCTTTCTCAACGTCAGTTCAGCTACATTTTTAGTCAACCTCATAGTGCGATATGATCGCGGTCAGCTGCAGGCTTGTATTATTCTCTTCTGGGCAACCCACTAATATAACACCCAACAATCTTCCCTTTCTCAAAGTCAGTTCAGCGACAGTTTCACTCAACCTCACAGTGCTTAATGATCGCTGTCAGCTGCAGGCTTGTATTATTCTCTTATAGACAACCCACTAATATAACACCCAACAATCTTTCCTTTCTCAAAGTCAGTTCAGCGACACTTTCACTCAACCTCACAGTGCGATATGATCGCGGTCAGCTGCAGGCATGTATTATTCTCTTCTGGACAACCCAATAATATAACACCCAACAATCTTTCCTTTCTAAAAGTCAGTTCAGCGACAATTTCACTCAACCTCATAGTGTTAAATGACCGCGGTCATCTGAAGGCTTGTATTATTCTCTTATAGACAACCCACTAATATAACACCCAACAATCTTTCCTTTCTCAAAGTCAGTTCAGCGACACTTTCACTCAACCTCACAGTGCGATATGATCGCGGTCAGCTGCAGTCTTGTAGTATTCTCTTATGGACAACCCACTAATATAACACCCAACAATCTTTTCTTTCTCAAAGTCAGTTCAGCGACACTTTCACTCAACCTCACAGTGCTAAATGATCGCGGTCAGCTGCAGGCTTGTATTATTCCCTTATGGACAACCCACTAATATAACACCCAACAATCTTTCCTTTCTAAAAGTCAGTTCAGCGACACTTTCCCTCAACCTCACAGTGCTAAATGATCGCGGTCAGCTGCAGCCTTGCATTATTCTCTTATGGACAACCCACTAATATAACACCCAACAATCTTTCCTTTCTCAAAGTCAGTTCAGCGACACTTTCACTCAACCTCACAGTGCGATATGATCCCGTTCAGCTGCAGGCTTGCATTATTCTCTTATGGACAACCCACTAATATAACACTAAACAATCTTTCCTTTCTAAAAGTCAGTTCAGCGACACTTTCATTTAACCTCACAGTGCGATATGATCCCGTTCAGCTGCAGGCTTGTATTATTCTCTTATGGACAACCCATTAATATAACACCCAACAATCTTTCCTTTCTAAAAGTCAGTTCAGCGACACTTTCATTTAACCTCACAGTGCTAAATGATCGCGGTCAGCTGCAGGCTTGTATTATTCTCTTATAGGCAACCCACTAATATAACACCCAACAATCTTTCCTTTCTCAAAGTCAGTTCAGCGACATTTTCACTCAACCTCACAGTGCGATATGATCGCGGTCAGCTGCAGGCTTGTATTATTGACTTATAGACAACCCACTGATATAATACATAACAATCTTTCCTTTCTCAAAGTCAGTTCAGCGACACTTTCACTCAACCTCACAGTGCGATATGATCGCGGTCAGCTGCAGGCTTGTAATATTCTCTTATGGACAACCACTAATATAACACCCAACAATCTTTCCTTTCTCAGAGTCAGTTCAGCGACATTTTAACTCAACCTCACAGTGCTAAATGATCGCGGTCAGCTGCAGGCTTGTATTATTCTCTTATAGACAACCCACTAATATAACACCCAATAATCTTTCCTTTCTCAAAATCAGTTCAGCGACACTTTCACTCAACCTCACAGTGCGATATGATCGCGGTCAGCAGCAGGCTTGTATTATTCTCTTCTGGACAACCCACTAATATAACACCCAACAATCTTTCCTTTCTAAAAGTCAGTTCAGCGACACTTTCACTCAACATCACAGTGCGATATCATCGCGGTCAGCTGCAGGCTTGTATTATTCTCTTATGGACAACCACTAATATAACACCCAACAATTTTTCATTTCTCAGAGTCAGTTCAGCGACATTTTAACTCAACCTCACAGTGCCAAATGATCGCGGTCAGCTGCAGGCTTGTATTATTCTCTTATAGACAACCCACTAATATAACACCCAACAATCTTTCCTTTCTCAAAGTCAGTTCAGCTGCATTTTCAGTCAACCTCACAGTGCGATATGATCGCGCTCAGCTGCAGGCTTGTATTATTCTCTTATGGACAACCCACTAATATAACACCCAACAATCTTTCCTTTCTAAAAGTCAGTTCAGCGACACTTTCACTCAACCTCACAGTGCTAAATGATCGCGGTCAGCTGCAGGCTAGTATTATTCTCTTATAGACAACCCACTAATATAACACCCAACAATCTTTCCTTTCTCAAAGTCAGTTCTGCGACAGTTTCCCTCAACCTCACAGTGCGATATGATCGCGGTCAGCTGCAGGCTTTTATTATTCTCTTCTGGACAACCCACTAATATAACACCCAACAATCTTTCCTTTCTAAAAGTCAGTTCAGCGACACTTTCACTCAACCTCACAGTGCGATATGATCGCGGTCAGCTGCAGGCTTGTATTATTCTCTTATGGACAACCCAATAATATAACACCCAACAATCTTTTCTTTCTCAAAGTCAGTTTAGCGACATTTTCACTCAAACTCACAGCGCGATATGATCGCGGTCAGCTGCAGGCTTGTATTATTCTCTTCTGGACAAACCACTAATATAACACCCAATAATCTTTCCTTTCTCAAAGTCAGTTCAGCGACATTTTAACTCAACCTCACAGTGCTAAATGATCGCGATCAGCTCCAGGCTTGTATTATTCTCTTATGAATAACCCACTGATATAACACCCAACAACCTTTCCTTTCTAAAAGTCAGTTCAGCGACACTTTCACTCAACCTCACAGTGCTAAATGATCGCGGTCAGCTGCAGGCTTGTATTATTCTCTTATAGACAACCCACTAATATAACACCCAGCAAGTTTTCCTTTCTGAAAGTCAGTTCAGACACACTTTCACTCAACCTCACAGTGCTAAATGATCGCGGTCAGCTGCAGGCTTGTATTATTCTCTTATGGACAACCCACTAACATAACACCCAACAATCTTTCCTTTCTCAAAGTCTGTTCAGCTACATTTTTAGTCAACCTCACAGTGCGATATGATCGCGGTCAGCTGCAGGCTTGTATTATTCTCTTCTGGACAACACACTAATATAACACCCAACAATCTTTCCTTTCTAAAAGTCAGTTCAGCGACAATTTCACTCAACCTCACAGTGTTAAATGATCGCGGTCATCTGCAGACTTATATTATTCTCTTATAGACAACCCACTAATATAACACCCAACAATCTTTCCTTTCTCAAAGTCAGTTCAGCGACACTTTCACTCAACCTCACTGTGCGATATGATCGCGGTCAGCTGCAGGCTTGTATTATTCTATTCTGGACAACCCACTAATATAACACTCAACAATCTTTCCTTTCTAAAAGTCAGTTCAGCGGCACTTTCATTCAACCTCACAGTGCGATATGATCCCGTTCAGCTGCAGGCTTGTATTATTCTCTTATGGACAACCCACTAACATAACACCCAACAATCTTTCCTTTCTAAAATTCAGTTCAGCGACACTTTCATTTAACCTCACAGTGCTAAATGATCGCGGTCAGCTGCAGGCTTGTATTATTCTCTTATAGGCAACCCACTAATATAACACCCAACAATCTTTCCTTTCTCAAAGTCAGTTCAGCGACATTTTCACTAAACCTCACAGTGCGATATGATCGCGGTCAGCTGCAGGCTTGTATTATTGACTTATAGACAACCCACTGATATAATACCCAACAATCTTTCCTTTCTCAAAGTCAGCTCAGCGACACTTTCACTCAACCTCACAGTGCGATATGATCGCGGTCAGCTGCAGGCTTGTAATATTCTCTTATGGACAACCACTAATATAACACCCAACAATCTTTCCTTTCTCAGAGTCAGTTCAGCGACATTTTAACTCAACCTCACAGTGCTAAATGATCGCGGTCAGCTGCAGGCTTGTATTATTCTCTTATAGACAACCCACTAATATAACACCCAGCAAGTTTTCCTTTCTGAAAGTAAGTTCAGAGACACTTTCACTCAACCTCACAGTGCTAAATGATCGCGGTCAGCTGCAGGCTTGTATTATTCTCTTATGGACAACCCACTAATATAACACCCAATAATCTTTCCTTTCTCAACGTCAGTTCAGCTACATTTTCAGTCAACCTCATAGTGCGATATGATCGCGGTCAGCTGCAGGCTTGTATTATTCTCTTCTGGGCAACCCACTAATATAACACCCAACAATCTTCCCTTTCTCAAAGTCAGTTCAGCGACAGTTTCACTCAACCTCACAGTGCTTAATGATCGCTGTCAGCTGCAGGCTTGTATTATTCTCTTATAGACAACCCACTAATATAACACCCAACTATCTTTCCTTTCTCAAAGTCAGTTCAGCGACACTTTCACTCAACCTCACAGTGCGATATGATCGCGGTCAGCTGCAGGCATGTATTATTCTCTTCTGGACAACCCAATAATATAACACCCAACAATCTTTCCTTTCTAAAAGTCAGTTCAGCGACAATTTCACTCAACCTCATAGTGTTAAATGACCGCGGTCATCTGCAGGCTTGTATTATTCTCTTATAGACAACCCACTAATATAACACCCAACAATCTTTCCTTTCTCAAAGTCAGTTCAGCGACACTTTCACTCAACCTCACAGTGCGATATGATCGCGGTCAGCTGCAGTCTTGTAGTATTCTCTTATTGACAACCCACTAATATAACACCCAACAATCTTTTCTTTCTAAAAGTCAGTTCAGCGACACTTTCACTCAACCTCACAGTGCTAAATGATCGCGGTCAGCTGCAGGCTTGTATTATTCTCTTATGGACAACCCACTAATATAACACCCAACAGTCTTTCCTTTCTAAAAGTCAGTTCAGCGACACTTTCCCTCAACCTCACAGTGCTAAATGATCGCGGTCAGCTGCAGCCTTGCATTATTCTCTTATGGACAACCCACTAATATAACACCCAACAATCTTTCCTTTCTCAAAGTCAGTTCAGCGACACTTTCACTCAACCTCACAGTGCGATATGATCCCGTTCAGCTGCAGGCTTGCATTATTCTCTTATGGACAACCCACTAATATAACACTAAACAATCTTTCCTTTCTAAAAGTCAGTTCAGCGACACTTTCATTTAACCTCACAGTGCTAAATGATCGCGGTCAGCTGCAGGCTTGTATAATTCTCTTATAGACAACCCACTAATATAACACCCAACAATCTTTCCTTTCTCAAAGTCAGTTCAGCGACACTTTCACTCAACCTCACAGTGCGATATGATCCCGTTCAGCTGCAGGCTTGTATTATTCTCTTATGGACAACCCATTAATATAACACCCAACAATCTTTCCTTTCTAAAAGTCAGTTCAGCGACACTTTCATTTAACCTCACAGTGCTAAATGATCGCGGTCAGCTGCAGGCTTGTATTATTCTCTTATAGGCAACCCACTAATATAACACCCAACAATCTTTCCTTTCTCAAAGTCAGTTCAGCGACATTTTCACTCAACCTCACAGTGCGATATGATCGCGGTCAGCTGCAGGCTTGTATTATTGACTTATAGACAACCCACTGATATAATACCCAACAATCTTTCCTTTCTCAAAGTCAGTTCAGCGACACTTTCACTCAACCTCACAGTGCGATATGATCGCGGTCAGCTGCAGGCTTGTAATATTCTCTTATGGACAACCACTAATATAACACCCAACAATCTTTCCTTTCTCAGAGTCAGTTCAGCGACATTTTACCTCAACCTCACAGTGCTAAATAATCGCGGTCAGCTGCAGGCTTGTATTATTCTCTTATAGACAACCCACTAATATAACACCCAGCAAGTTTTCCTTTCTGAAAGTAAGTTCAGAGACACTTTCACTCAACCTCACAGTGCTAAATGATCGCGGTCAGCTGCAGGCTTGTATTATTCTCTTATGGACAACCCACTAATATAACACCCAATAATCTTTCCTTTCTCAACGTCAGTTCAGCTACATTTTCAGTCAACCTCACAGTGCGATATGATCGCGGTCAGCTGCAGGCTTGTATTATTCTCTTCTGGACAACCCACTAATATAACACCCAACAATCTTCCCTTTCTCAAAGTCAGTTCAGCGACAGTTTCACTCAACCTCACAGTGCTTAATGATCGCTGTCAGCTGCAGGCTTGTATTATTCTCTTATAGACAACCCACTAATATAACACCCAACAATCTTTCCTTTCTCAAAGTCAGTTCAGCGACACTTTCACTCAACCTCACAGTGCGATATGATCGCGGTCAGCTGCAGTCTTGTATTATTCTCTTCTGGACAACCCACTAATATAACACCCAACAATCTTTCCTTTCTAAAAGTCAGTTCAGCGACACTTTCACTCAACCTCACAATGCTAAATGATCGCTGTCAGCTGCAGGCTTGTGTTATTCTCTTATAGACAACCCACTAATATAACACCCAACAATCTTTCCTTTCTCAAAGTCAGTTCAGCGACACTTTCACTCAACCTCACAGATCGATATGATCGCGGTCAGCAGCAGGCTTGTATTATTCTCTTCTGGACAACCCACTAATATAACACCCAACAATCTTTCCTTTCTAAAAGTCAGTTCAGCGACACTTTCACTCAACATCACAGTGCGATATCATCGCGGTCAGCTGCAGGCTTGTATTATTCTCTTATGGACAACCACTAATATAACACCCAACAATCTTTCCTTTCTCAGAGTCAGTTCAGCGACATTTTAACTCAACCTCACAGTGCCAAATGATCGCGGTCAGCTGCAGGCTTGTATTATTCTCTTATAGACAACCCACTAATATAACACCCAACAATCTTTCCTTTCTCAAAGTCAGTTCAGCTGCATTTTCAGTCAACCTCACAGTGCGATATGATCGCGCTCAGCTGCAGGCTTGTATTATTCTCTTATGGACAACCCACTAATATAACACCCAACAATCTTTCCTTTCTAAAAGTCAGTTCAGCGACACTTTCACTCAACCTCACAGTGCTAAATGATCGCGGTCAGCTGCAGGCTAGTATTATTCTCTTATAGACAACCCACTAATATAACACCCAACAATCTTTCCTTTCTCAAAGTCAGTTCTGCGACAGTTTCCCTCAACTTCACAGTGCGATATGATCGCGGTCAGCTGCAGGCTTTTATTATTCTCTTCTGGACAACCCACTAATATAACACCCAACAATCTTTCCTTTCTAAAAGTCAGTTCAGCGACACTTTCACTCAACCTCACAGTGCGATATGATCGCGGTCAGCTGCAGGCTTGTATTATTCTCTTATGGACAAACCACTAATATAACACCCAATAATCTTTCCTTTCTCAAAGTCAGTTCAGCGACATTTTAACTCAACCTCACAGTGCTAAATGATCGCGATCAGCTCCAGGCTTGTATTATTCTCTTATGAATAACCCACTGATATAACACCCAACAACCTTTCCTTTCTAAAAGTCAGTTCAGCGACACTTTCACTCAACCTCACAGTGCTAAATGATCGCGGTCAGCTGCAGGCTTGTATTATTCTCTTATAGACAACCCACTAATATAACACCCAGCAAGTTTTCCTTTCTGAAAGTCAGTTCAGACACACTTTCACTCAACCTCACAGTGCTAAATGATCGCGGTCAGCTGCAGGCTTTGTATTATTCTCTTATGGACAACCCACTAACATAACACCCAACAATCTTTCCTTTCTCAAAGTCTGTTCAGCTACATTTTTAGTCAACCTCACAGTGCGATATGATCGCGGTCAGCTGCAGGCTTGTATTATTCTCTTCTGGACAACACACTAATATAACACCCAACAATCTTTCCTTTCTAAAAGTCAGTTCAGCGACAATTTCACTCAACCTCACAGTGTTAAATGATCGCGGTCATCTGCAGGCTTATATTATTCTCTTATAGACAACCCACTAATATAACCCCCAACAATCTTTCCTTTCTCAAAGTCAGTTCAGCGACACTTTCACTCAACCTCACTGTGCGATATGATCGCGGTCAGCTGCAGGCTTGTATTATTCTCTTCTGGACAACCCACTAATATAACACTCAACAATCTTTCCTTTCTAAAAGTCAGTTCAGCGGCACTTTCATTCAACCTCACAGTGCGATATGATCCCGTTCAGCTGCAGGCTTGTATTATTCTCTTATGGACAACCCACTAACATAACACCCAACAATCTTTCCTTTCTAAAATTCAGTTCAGCGACACTTTCATTTAACCTCACAGTGCTAAATGATCGCGGTCAGCTGCAGGCTTGTATTATTCTCTTATAGGCAACCCACTAATATAACATCCAACAATCTTTCCTTTCTCAAAGTCAGTTCAGCGACATTTTCACTCAACCTCACAGTGCGATATGATCGCGGTCAGCTGCAGGCTTGTATTATTGACTTATAGACAACCCATTGATATAATACCCAACAATCTTTCCTTTCTCAAAGTCAGTTCAGCGACACTTTCACTCAACCTCACAGTGCGATATGATCGCGGTCAGCTGCAGGCTTGTAATATTCTCTTATGGACAACCACTAATATAACACCCAATAATCTTTCCTTTCTCAGAGTCAGTTCAGCGACATTTTAACTCAACCTCACAGTGCTAAATGATCGCGGTCAGCTGCAGGCTTGTATTATTCTCTTATAGACAACCCACTAATATAACACCCAGCAAGTTTTCCTTTCTGAAAGTAAGTTCAGAGACATTTTCACTCAACCTCACAGTGCTAAATGATCGCGGTCAGCTGCAGGCTTGTATTATTCTCTTATGGACAACCCACTAATATAACACCCAATAATCTTTCCTTTCTCAACGTCAGTTCAGCTACATTTTCAGTCAACCTCACAGTGCGATATGATCGCGGTCAGCTGCAGGCTTGTATTATTCTCTTCTGGGCAACCCACTAATATAACACCCAACAATCTTCCCTTTCTCAAAGTCAGTTCAGCGACAGTTTCACTCAACCTGACAGTGCTTAATGATCGCTGTCAGCTGCAGGCTTGTATTATTCTCTTATAGACAACCCACTAATATAACACCCAACAATCTTTCCTTTCTCAAAGTCAGTTCAGCGACATTTTCTCTCAACCTCACAGTGCGATATGATCGCGGTCAGCTGCAGGCTTGTATTATTGACTTATAGACAACCCACTGATATAATACCCAACAATCTTTCCTTTCTCAAAGTCAGTTCAGCGACACTTTCACTCAACCTCACAGTGCTAAATGATCGCGGTCAGCTGCAGCCTTGCATTATTCTCTTATGGACAACCCACTAATATAACACCCAACAATCTTTCCTTTCTCAAAGTCAGTTCAGCGGCACTTTCACTCAACCTCACAGTGCGATATGATCCCGTTCAGCTGCAGGCTTGCATTATTCTCTTATGGACAACCCATTAATATAACACCCAACAATCTTTCCTTTCTAAAAGTCAGTTCAGCGACACTTTCATTTAACCTCACAGTGCTAAATAATCGCGGTCAGCTGCAGGCTTGTATTATTCTCTTATAGGCAACCCACTAATATAACACCCAACAATCTTTCCTTTCTCAAAGTCAGTTCAGCGACACTTTCACTCAACCTCACAGTGCGATATGATCCCGTTCAGCTGCAGGCTTGTATTATTCTCTTATGGACAACCCATTAATATAACACCCAACAATCTTTCCTTTCTAAAAGTCAGTTCAGCGACACTTTCATTTAACCTCACAGTGCTAAATGATCGCGGTCAGCTGCAGGCTTGTATTATTCTCTTATAGGCAACCCACTAATATAACACCCAACAATCTTTCCTTTCTCAAAGTCAGTTCAGCGACATTTTCACTCAACCTCACAGTGCGATATGATCGCGGTCAGCTGCAGGCTTGTATTATTGACTTATAGACAACCCACTGATATAATACCCAACAATCTTTCCTTTCTCAAAGTCAGTTCAGCGACACTTTCACTCAACCTCACAGTGCGATATGATCGCGGTCAGCTGCAGTCTTGTAATATTCTCTTATGGACAACCACTAATATAACACCCAACAATCTTTCCTTTCTCAGAGTCAGTTCAGCGACATTTTAACTCAACCTCACAGTGCTAAATGATCGCGGTCAGCTGCAGGCTTGTATTATTCTCTTATGGACAACCCACTAATATAACACCCAATAATCTTTCCTTTCTCAACGTCAGTTCAGCTACATTTTCAGTCAACCTCACAGTGCGATATGATCGCGGTCAGCTGCAGGCTTGTATTATTCTCTTCTGGACAACTCACTAATATAACACCCAACAATCTTCCCTTTCTCAAAGTCAGTTCAGCGACAGTTTCACTCAACCTCACAGTGCTTAATGATCGCTGTCAGCTGCAGGCTTGTATTATTCTCTTATAGACAACCCACTAATATAACACCCAACAATCTTTCCTTTCTCAAAGTCAGTTCAGCGACACTTTCACTCAACCTCACAGTGCGATATGATCGCGGTCAGCTGCAGTCTTGTATTATTCTCTTCTGGACAACCCACTAATATAACACCCAACAATCTTTCCTTTCTAAAAGTCAGTTCAGCGACACTTTCACTCAACCTCACAATGCTAAATGATCGCTGTCAGCTGCAGGCTTGTATTATTCTCTTATAGACAACCCACTAATATAACACCCAACAATCTTTCCTTTCTCAAAGTCAGTTCAGCGACACTTTCACTCAACCTCACAGATCGATATGATCGCGGTCAGCAGCAGGCTTGTATTATTCTCTTCTGGACAACCCACTAATATAACACCCAACAATCTTTCCTTTCTAAAAGTCAGTTCAGCGACACTTTCACTCAACATCACAGTGCGATATCATCGCGGTCAGCTGCAGGCTTGTATTATTCTCTTATGGACAACCACTAATATAACACCCAACAATCTTTCCTTTCTCAGAGTCAGTTCAGCGACATTTTAACTCAACCTCACAGTGCCAAATGATCGCGGTCAGCTGCAGGCTTGTATTATTCTCTTATAGACAACCCACTAATATAACACCCAACAATCTTTCCTTTCTCAAAGTCAGTTCAGCTGCATTTTCAGTCAACCTCACAGTGCGATATGATCGCGCTCAGCTGCAGGCTTGTATTATTCTCTTCTGGACAACCCAATAATATAACACCCAACAATCTTTCCTTTCTAAAAGTCAGTTCAGCGACACTTTCACTCAACCTCATAGTGTTAAATGATCGCGGTCATCTGCAGGCTTGTATTATTCTCTTATAGACAACCCACTAATATAACACCCAACAATCTTTCCTTTCTCAAAGTCAGTTCAGCGACACTTTCACTCAACCTCACAGTGCGATATGATCGCAGTCAGCTGCAGGCTTGTACTATTCTCTTCTGGACAACCTACCAATATAACACCCAACAATATTTCCTTTCTAAAAGACAGTTCAGCGACACTTTCACTCAACCTCACAGTGCGATATGATCGCGGTCAGCTGCAGGGTTGTATTATTCTCTTATGGACAACCCACTAATATAACACCCAACAATCTTTTCTTTCTCAAAGTCAGTTCAGCGACACTTTCACTCAACCTCACAGTGCTAAATGATCGCGGTCAGCTGCAGGCTTGTATTATTCTCTTATGGACAACCACTAATATAACACCCAACAATCTTTCCTTTCTCAGAGTCAGTTCAGCGACATTTTAACTCAACCTCACAGTGCTAAATGATCGCGGTCAGCTGCAGGCTTGTATTATTCTCTTATAGACAACCCACTAACATAACACCCAACAATCTTTCCTTTCTCAAAGTCAGTTCAGCTACATTTTCAGTCAACCTCACAGTGCGATATGATCGCGGTCAGCTGCAGGCTTGTATTATTCTCTTCTGGACAACCCACTAATATAACACCCAACAATCTTTCCTTTCTAAAAGTCAGTTCAGCGACACTTTCGCTCAACCTCACAGTGCTAAATGATCGCGGTCATCTGCAGGCTTGTATTATTCTCTTATAGACAACCCACTAATATAACACCCAACAATCTTTCCTTTCTCAAAGTCAGTTCAGCGACACTTTCACTCAAACTCACAGTGCGATATGATCGCGGTCAGCTGCAGTCTTGTAGTATTCTCTTATGGACAACCCACTAATATAACACCCAACAATCTTTTCTTTCTCAAAGTCAGTTCAGCGACACTTTCACTCAACCTCACAGTGCTAAATGATCGCGGTCAGCTGCAGGCTTGTATTATTCTCTTATGGACAACCCACTAATATAACACCCAACAATCTTTCCTTTCTAAAAGTCAGTTCAGCGACACTTTCCCTCAACCTCACAGTGCTAAATGATCGCGGTCAGCTGCAGGCTTGCAACATTCTCTTATGGACAACCCACTAATATAACACCCAACAATCTTTCCTTTCTCAAAGTCAGTTCAGCGACACTTTCACTCAACCTCACAGAGCGTTATGATCCCGTTCAGCTGCAGGCTTGCATTATTCTCTTATGGACAACCTACTAATATAACACCCAACAATCTTTCCTTTCTAAAAGTCAGTTCAGCGACACTTTCATTTAACCTCACAGTGCTAAATGATCGCGGTCAGCTGCAGGCTTGTATTATTCTGTTATAGACAACCCACTAATATAACACCCAACAATCTTTCCTTTCTCAAAGTCAGTTCAGCGACACTTTCACTCAACCTCACAGTGCGATATGATCGCGGTTAGCTGCAGGCTTGTATTAATCTCTTATGGACAACCACTAATATAACACCCAACAATCTTTCCTTTCTCAGAGTCAGTTCAGCGACATTTTAACTCAACCTCACAGTGCGATATGATCGCGGTTAGCTGCAGGCTTGTATTAATCTCTTATGGACAACCACTAATATAACACCCAACAATCTTTCCTTTCTCAGAGTCAGTTCAGCGACATTTTAACTCAACCTCACAGTGCTAAATGATCGCGATCAGCTCCAGGCTTGTATTATTCTCTTATGAATAACCCACTAATATAACACCCAACAATCTTTCCTTTCTAAAAGTCAGTTCAGCGACACTTTCACTCAACCTCACAGTGCTAAATGATCGCGGTCAGCTGCAGGCTTGTATTATTCTGTTATAGACAACCTACTAATATAACACCCAACAATCTTTCCTTTCTCAAAGTCAGTTCAGCTACATTTTCAGTCAACCTCACAGTGCGATATGATCGCGGTCAGCTGCAGGCTTGTATTATTCTCTTATGGACAACCCACTAATATAACACCCAACAATCTTTCCTTTCTAAAAGTCAGTTCAGCGACATTTTCACTCAACCTCACAGTGCTAAATGATCGCGGTCAGCTGCAGGCTAGTATTATTCTCTTATAGACAACCCACTAATATAACACCCAACAATCTTTCCTTTCTCAAAGTCAGTTCTGCGACATTTTCACTCAAACTCACAGCGCGATATGATCGCGGTCAGCTGCAGGCTTGTATTATTCTCTTCTGGACAAACCACTAATATAACACCCAATAATCTTTCCTTTCTCAAAGTCAGTTCAGCGACATTTTAACTCAACCTCACAGTGCTAAATGATCGCGATCAGCTCCAGGCTTGTATTATTCTCTTATGAATAACCCACTGATATAACACCCAACAATCTTTCCTTTCTAAAAGTCAGTTCAGCGACACTTTCACTCAACCTCACAGTGCTAAATGATCGCGGTCAGCTGCAGGCTTGTATTATTCTCTTATAGACAACCCACTAATATAACACCCAGCAAGTTTTCCTTTCTGAAAGTCAGTTCAGACACACTTTCACTCAACCTCACAGTGCTAAATGATCGCGGTCAGCTGCAGGCTTGTATTATTCTCTTATGGACAACCCACTAACATAACACCCAACAATCTTTCCTTTCTCAAAGTCTGTTCAGCTACATTTTCAGTCAACCTCACAGTGCGATATGATCGCGGTCAGCTGCAGGCTTGTATTATTCTCTTCTGGACAACACACTAATATAACACCCAACAATCTTTCCTTTCTAAAAGTCAGTTCAGCGACAATTTCACTCAACCTCACAGTGTTAAATGATCGCGGTCATCTGCAGGCTTATATTATTCTCTTATAGACAACCCACTAATATAACACCCAACAATCTTTCCTTTCTCAAAGTCAGTTCAGCGACACTTTCACTCAACCTCACTGTGCGATATGATCGCGGTCAGCTGCAGGCTTGTATTATTCTCTTATGGACAACCCACTAATATAACACTCAACAATCTTTCCTTTCTAAAAGTCAGTTCAGCGACACTTTCATTCAACCTCACAGTGCGATATGATCCCGTTCAGCTGCAGGCTTGTATTATTCTCTTATGGACAACCCACTAACATAACACCCAACAATCTTTCCTTTCTAAAAGTCAGTTCAACGACACTTTCATTTAACCTCACAGTGCTAAATGATCGCGGTCAGCTGCAGGCTTGTATTATTCTCTTATGGACAACCCACTAATATAACACCCAACAATCTTTTCTTTCTCAAAGTCAGTTCAGCGACATTTTCACTCAACCTCACAGCGCGATATGGTCGCGGTCAGCTGCAGGCTTGTATTATTCTCTTTTGGACAACCCACTAATATAACACCCAACAATCTTTCCTTTCTCAAAGTCAGTTCAACGACACTTTCACTCAAGCTCACAGTGCTAAATGATCGCGGTCAGCTGCAGGCTTGTATTATTCTCTTATGGACAACCCACTAATATAACACCCAACAATCTTTCCTTTCTCAAAGTCAGTTCAGCGACACTTTCACTCAACCTCGCAGTGCGATATGATCCCGTTCAGCTGCAGTCTTGTATTATTCTCTTATGGACAACCCACTAACATAACACCCAACAATCTTTCCTTTCTAAAAAGTCAGTTCAGCGACACTTTCATTTAACCTCACAGTGCTAAATGATCGCGGTCAGCTGCAGGCTTGTATTATTCTGTTATAGACAACCCACTAATATAACACCCAACAATCTTTCCTTTCTCAAAGTCAGTTCAGCGACACTTTCACTCAACCTCACAGTGCGATATGATCGCGGTTAGCTGCAGGCTTGTATTAATCTCTTAGGGACAACCACTAATATAACACCCAACAATCTTTCCTTTCTCAGAGTCAGTTCAGCGACATTTTAACTCAACCTCACAGTGCGATATGATCGCGGTTAGCTGCAGGCTTGTATTAATCTCTTATGGACAACCACTAATATAACACCCAACAATCTTTCCTTTCTAAAAGTCAGTTCAGCGACACTTTCACTCAACCTCACAGTGCTAAATGATCGCGGTCAGCTGCAGGCTTGTATTATTCTCTTATAGACAACCTACTAATATAACACCCAACAATCTTTCCTTTCTCAAAGTCAGTTCAGCTACATTTTCAGTCAACCTCACAGTGCGATATGATCGCGGTCAGCTGCAGGCTTGTATTATTCTCTTATGGACAACCCACTAATATAACACCCAACAATCTTTCCTTTCTAAAAGTCAGTTCAGCGACACTTTCACTCAACCTCACAGTGCTAAATGATCGCGGTCAGCTGCAGGCTAGTATTATTCTCTTATAGACAACCCACTAATATAACACCCAACAATCTTTCCTTTCTCAAAGTCAGTTCTGCGACACTTTCACTCAACCTCACAGTGCGATATGATCGCGGTCAGCTGCAGGCTTGTATTATTCTCTTCTGGACAACACACTTATATAACACCCAACAATCTTTCCTTTCTAAAAGTCAGTTCAGCGACAATTTCACTCAACCTCACAGTGTTAAATGATCGCGGTCATCTGCAGGCTTATATTATTCTCTTATAGACAACCCACTAATATAACACCCAACAATCTTTCCTTTCTCAAAGTCAGTTCAGCGACACTTTCACTCAACCTCACTGTGCGATATGATCGCGGTCAGCTGCAGGCTTGTATTATTCTCTTATGGACAACCCACTAATATAACACTCAACAATCTTTCCTTTCTAAAAGTCAGTTCAGCGACACTTTCATTCAACCTCACAGTGCGATATGATCCCGTTCAGCTGCAGGCTTGTATTATTCTCTTATGGACAACCCACTAACATAACACCCAACAATCTTTCCTTTCTAAAAGTCAGTTCAGCGACACTTTCATTTAACCTCACAGTGCTAAATGATCGCGGTCAGCTGCAGGCTTGTATTATTCTCTTATGGACAACCCACTAATATAACACCCAACAATCTTTTCTTTCTCAAAGTCAGTTCAGCGACATTTTCACTCAACCTCACAGCGCGATATGGTCGCGGTCAGCTGCAGGCTTGTATTATTCTCTTTTGGACAACCCACTAATATAACACCCAACAATCTTTCCTTTCTCAAAGTCAGTTCAACGACACTTTCACTCAAGCTCACAGTGCTAAATGATCGCGGTCAGCTGCAGGCTTGTATTATTCTCTTATGGACAACCCACTAATATAACACCCAACAATCTTTCCTTTCTCAAAGTCAGTTCAGCGACACTTTCACTCAACCTCGCAGTGCGATATGATCCCGTTCAGCTGCAGTCTTGTATTATTCTCTTATGGACAACCCACTAACATAACACCCAACAATCTTTCCTTTCTAAAAGTCAGTTCAGCGACACTTTCATTTAACCTCACAGTGCTAAATGATCGCGGTCAGCTGCAGGCTTGTATTATTCTGTTATAGACAACCCACTAATATAACACCCAACAATCTTTCCTTTCTCAAAGTCAGTTCAGCGACACTTTCACTCAACCTCACAGTGCGATATGATCGCGGTTAGCTGCAGGCTTGTATTAATCTCTTAGGGACAACCACTAATATAACACCCAACAATCTTTCCTTTCTCAGAGTCAGTTCAGCGACATTTTAACTCAACCTCACAGTGCGATATGATCGCGGTTAGCTGCAGGCTTGTATTAATCTCTTATGGACAACCACTAATATAACACCCAACAATCTTTCCTTTCTAAAAGTCAGTTCAGCGACACTTTCACTCAACCTCACAGTGCTAAATGATCGCGGTCAGCTGCAGGCTTGTATTATTCTCTTATAGACAACCTACTAATATAACACCCAACAATCTTTCCTTTCTCAAAGTCAGTTCAGCTACATTTTCAGTCAACCTCACAGTGCGATATGATCGCGGTCAGCTGCAGGCTTGTATTATTCTCTTATGGACAACCCACTAATATAACACCCAACAATCTTTCCTTTCTAAAAGTCAGTTCAGCGACACTTTCACTCAACCTCACAGTGCTAAATGATCGCGGTCAGCTGCAGGCTAGTATTATTCTCTTATAGACAACCCACTAATATAACACCCAACAATCTTTCCTTTCTCAAAGTCAGTTCTGCGACACTTTCACTCAACCTCACAGTGCGATATGATCGCGGTCAGCTGCAGGCTTGTATTATTCTCTTATGGACAACCCACTAATATAACACCCAACAATCTTTTCTTTCTCAAAGTCAGTTCAGCGACATTTTCACTCAAACTCACAGCGCGATATGATCGCGGTCAGCTGCAGGCTTGTATTATTCTCTTCTGGACAACCCACTAATATAACACCCAATAATCTTTCCTTTCTCAAAGTCAGTTCAGCGACATTTTCACTCAACCTCACAGTGCGATATGATCGCGGTCAGCTGCAGGCTTGTATTATTCTCTTATGGACAACCCACTAATATAACACTCAACAACCTTTCCTTTCTCAAAGTCAGTTCAGCGATATTTTCACTCAACCTCACAGTGCTAAATGATTGCGGTCAGCTGCAGGCTTGTAATATTCTCTTATGGACAACCCACTAATATAACACCCAACAATCTTTCCTTTCTAAAAGTCAGTTCAGCGACACTTTCACTCAACCTCACAGTGCTAAATGATCGCGGTCAGCTGCAGGCTTGTATTATTCTCTTATGGACAACCCACTAATATAACACCCAACAATCTTTCCTTTCTCAAAGTTAGTTCAGCGACATTCTCACTCAACCTCACAGTGCGATATGATCTCGTTCAGCTGCAGGCTTGTATTATTCTCTTATGGACAACCCACTAATATATCACCCAACAAGCTTTCCTTTCTCAAAGTCAGTTCAGCGATATTTTCACTCAACCTCACAGTGCGATGTGATCGCGGTCAGCTGCAGGCTTAGTTTTATAACGTTTGTAGCTGCACTGCGCATCTTAAGAACGCAGCGGATTTGTTCATTTGCTTTTGATAGGGTGTCTGGTGACTTTTGTAAACATAGTGTATACGGATGAGCCATTTAAGTATGACCACCCCCAGTTTAGAGAAATGAGCGCTTCTGGAGACCGAACGGTGGAGCAGGTGAAGTTCACAGAGCAGAATATATACAACCCGAGGACCGGCTTTCGGTTAGTATAGTGTTCGGAGTCAGAATGGGGAAAGCTGCCGATTTATAGGAGTTTGATAAAGGACAAATTGTGATGGCTTGGCGCCTCGGAACTACGATCTCCGGAACGGCGCGGCTTGTGTGTTGTTCACGTGCCGCTGTTGTGTGTACTTATCAAAAGTGGCACATATATGACCAAACGACGAAGCGTTGTCCAGCCGTGTCCCGTCCGCAGCTTATTGATGCCAGAGGGGAGCGGAGACTGTCGTGCATTATTCACAACGACCGCAGGGCCACAGTGCAACAAATCACCGGCAACTACAACAGTGGTGATCAGGGCAATGTGTCTTCTGCGCATGGGCCTGCGTAGCCGAAGAATGGCATTGCCAACAACGCGTGAAATGGGCCCAAGATCATCGAGGTTAGACAGTGGACGATTGGAAGAAAGTGGCATGGTCTGACAAATCAAGATTCCTGGTGCATCACGTAGACGGCCGAGCGTTGATACGCCGATTAGCAACGGAAGCACTGTCGGGCGGAAACAGGCCTGCGGCGACGGTGCTATGCTGTGGGAGATGCTTTCTTGGGACACTTTATGCCCCGTTATCCCAATAGCACAATCCCTGACAGCTCTCAGGTATCTCAACATCGGTGCGGACCAAGTTCACCCATTCATGGCAACTGTGTTCCCTACAGGTGATGCCCATTACCATTAGCTTAATGCGCCCCATGTCACACTGCCAGAATCGTGAAGGATTGGTTCGAGGAACATGCTGGTGACTTTCTGTTAATACCCTGGCCTCCAAATTTACCTGACATGAACCCCATCGAACATTTGTGGTTGGACTTGGAAAAGCGGGTTCGTGCTAAATCACCACCACCCCAAAATGTACGGGAACTGGGAGCTGCGGGTGGCCTAGTGGTCGAAGTTCGTGACTGCCACGGAGAAGACCTCAGATTCGAATCCCACGCAAGTACGAACGCTCGAACCACTAAATATCCGCCGTGCGTCGGATGGGCGCGTTAAGCCGTAGGATCCTGGTTATAAATAAGGGCGTCTTCCTCCCCCTTTGTACCTCCCATCCGTGTTACTTTCCTATCGGGCACTCTAGACCAAATCAGATAGATTCTTATTTCTAAAGGTTGTTTAAGACATGGGGTCAGACACTCCCTTCCTAAAATCCTCTACATATGATCTGATCTACTATAGCATTGTATGAAGACGTTAAGCCGTCGGACCACGGTAGTAAATAAGGGCGTCTTCTACCTCGCTTCCGTGTCACTTTTCTATCGGGCACTCTTGCCCAAATCTCCTAGCTTCCTATTTCTAAGGGTTGTTTAAGACCTGGGGGCAGACACTCCCTTCCTAAAATCCTCTACATATGATCTGATCTGATCTACTATAGCATTGTATGAGCACGTTAAGCCGTCGGACCCCGGTAGTAAATAAGGGCGTCTTCTACCTCGCTTCCGTGTCACTTTTCTATCGGGCACTCTAGCCCAAATCTCCTAGCTTCCTATTTCTAAGGGTTGTTTAAGACCTGGGGGCAGACACTCCCTTCCTAAAATCCTCTACATATGATCTGATCTACTATAGCATTGTATGAGCACGTTAAGCCGTCGGACCCCGGTAGTAAATAAGGGCGTCTTCTACTTCGCTTCCGTGTCACTTTCCTATCGGGCACTCTAGCCCAAATCTCCTAGCTTCCTATTTCTAAGGGTTGTTTAAGACCTGGGGTCAGACACTCCCTTCCTAAAATCCTCTACATATGATCTGATCTGATCCAGTATAGCAATGTAGGAGCACGTTAAGACGTCGGACCCCGGTAGTAAATAAGGGCGTCTTCTACCTCGCTTCCGTGTCACTTTCCTATCGGGCACTCTAGCCCAAATCTCCTAGCTTCCTATTTCTAAGGGTTGTTTAAGACCTGGGATCAGATACTCCCTTCCTAAAATCCTCTACATGTGATCTGATCTGATCTGCTATAGCATTGTATGAGCACGTTAAGCCGTCGGACCCCGGTAGTAAAAAAGGGCGTCTTCTACCTCGCGTCCGCGTCACTTTCCTATCGGGAACTCTAGCCCAAATCTCCTAGCTTCCAATTTCTAAGGGTTGTTTAAGACCTGGGGTCAGACACTCCTTTCCTAAAATCCTCTACATATGATCTGATCTGATCTACTATAGCATTGTATGAGCACGTTAAGCCGTCGGACCCCGGCAGTAAATAAGGGTGTCTTCTACCTCGCTTTCGCGTCACTTTCCTATCGGGCACTCTAGTTCACATCTCCTAGCTTCCTGTTTCTAAGGGTTGTTTAAGACCTGGGGTCAGACACTCCCTTACTAAAATCCTCTACATATGATGTAATCTGATCTGTAAGGGAACTGGACAACCTGCTGTTGACATTATGGTAAACAAGAAAAATTGAAAGCTGTCGAAGCACGGTAACTCTTCTGGAGCAGCCACAGCATAGATACCACACTTTAAATTTCCTTTTAAAAAAAGGTAGGATCTAAAAAACGTCTTTTTTTACAATTTAAAATGTGATTGGTAAAAGCTCTGGCGACCACTATGGCGGCATCATCAGGCCGCTGAGTGAAATCCGAATTAGAACGGCACAAGGTTAAATATTGACAGAGAGGAGCACAAGTAATACACAATGACAGCTGGCGTTATGCAAATGTGGCGCTGTGGGCGGCACTGTAAACGGAAACGACATGACGTATGCAGCGATCCGACAATATAAGGAGTGATGCGACGGGAATCAGAAAGAGTCGGACGCAGTATTGGTAAGACGAAGGATCTAAGCGCATTTGATCATGGGCAAATTGTCGGTGCCCGACGAATGGGTCACTCCATCTCGGAAGTCGTGCAGGCACTGGGATTTTTACGAGCCACTGCGTCACGCGTGCACCGTGAGTACATCGAATCTGGTAAAACCATCCCAGCAAGGGCCAAATGCCATGGACAACAGCGTGCGGATGAGCGGGGTCATCGTCGGCTAGCTCGCATTGTAACAGTGGATAGACGGGCCACAGTGTACGAAATCACTCTGCAATTTAACGCTGGTGCACAAAAACGTGTAAGCAGCCACACCATCCAGAACCATCTTCTCGCTATGGGGTACAGAAGCCATCGTCCCACGAGGGTACCGCTGCTTACCGCACATCACAGGGTGCAAAGATTAGCATGGGCGCGGGAACATCGCCATTGGACTCTAGACATGTGGAAAAATGTTGCCTGGACTGATGAGTCGAGATTCACGTTGGTACATGCGAATGGCAGGATACGAGTACGGCGCAAACCACATGAAGCGATGGATCCTTGTTGCCAGCAGGGTACTCTTCAAGCTGGTGGGGGTGGCATTCTCGTCTGGGGACTGTTTACGTGGACTAAAATGGGACCCATGGTACGTGTTTCATCATCCCTCACAGGTCAACGTTACTGGGATATCCTGGGTGACTATTTGCTCCCGTATGTGCGTCTTCAACATCCCACTGGGGACCTCTTCCTGCAACAATACAATGCAGCTCCCGAATTGTATCCGAATGGTTGGATGAACACTCCACCGACGTGACCTCGCTTCCTTGGCCAGCTAGATCACCTGACCTCAATCCCATCGAGCACATCTGTGATGCCATCGATAGAGATGTTCGAGGCTCTGACCCCTCCATAAAATCTTCGTGAACTGCGGGAGCTTGTTCAGGGGTTGTGGTTCCGTATGGCTTCCCAACGCTTCCGGTGTCTTGCCGAGTCCATGCCGAGACGAATCGCAGCAGTCATCAGGCCGAAAGGTGGTGCTACACGTTACTACACAGGTATCTCTAATTCAATTGCTCTTCAGTGTAAATGAACACATAAGTCATTGCCATTCACTACGAATTGTTAAAAAGTTCCTTGTAATCATTCAGATTCTTCCTCCCGTGAGTACTGCAAAATCAGGTTTCTCCAGGTAGATGGAATGTATACAAGCACGTCCTCATTACAGCATTTTGGTCCAAGTTTTATAATATATTAACTCTCGGTAAAAAGCATAGAGCGTTTTTTTGAAGCAGTCGATAGTAAGTTCGCATTGTCCCAATTAGGTCTTAAGTCTTTTTCAGTAATAGTTTTTGACAATGTCGAAACAGCAGATTCCTTACGGATGGTATATCTGTGTTCAGCCCAGCGAGTGCCCAGGTTTCGAAAGGTCGAGCCCACATAGCAAAGATCTGTCCATTGTTCATCCCTCTACCTGGAGAAATCTGATTTTGCAGTACTCACGGGAGGAGGAATCTGAATGATTATAATGAACGTTTAACAATTTGTAGTGAATGGCAACGATTTGTGTGTTCATTTACATAATGTGCATTACTTGTGTGCCTATTTAAACTTGTGCCGTTCTAATCTGGTTTCACATAGCGTCCTGATGATGCGACCATAATTGTCGCGAAAGTGCTCGACAGAGTTTTTATCTATTGGGTTGCCGAAAAGTCATGACGTATTTTAGCCATGTTTTGCAAAGGACATTTATTGATAGAGAGAACAAAGATCAATCAATGATATAATGCCCGTTTTGTTCGATAACCTTTTGCCATCTTTCAGTGAACTGCAGAATGCCTCGTTCATAGAAGGACCTGTCTTACGTGGCGAAAAACTGTACAAGGTGCTGATTTACAGCCTCATCTGAATTGAACGTTACACCACGCAAGGACTGTTGAAGAGAGCGAAACAATTGGAAGTCTGACGGCGCAAGGTCAGGCGAGTATGCTGGGTGTGGCAACGCACCCCACCCAAGCTCCAATAATTTTTGGCGGGTGATCAAACTTGTTTGTGGTCTCGCGCTGTCGTGATGGAACACAACACCTTTACGATGAACGAGGTCTGGATGTTTCTGGATGATGGATTCGTTCAAACTGTCCAATTGCTGACAGTACACATTCGAATTGATTTTTTGGTTCCGTGGTAGGAGCTCGAAAAACACGACGCCTTTAAAATCCCACCACACTGAGACCAGAACCTTCCGCTGAAGAATGTCTGCTTTGGATGTCGTTTGAGGCTAAGCAGCACGTCGGAACCAAGACCGTTTGCGCAGCACATTGTTGTACACAATCCACTTTTCGTCACCAGTTATCAGTCAGTTCAAAATAGGATCGTTTTCCTCACGTTTAATGAGCATATTGCATATAATTATACGCGCCGTCAATTGAACTTCTTTGAGTTCATGAGGAACCCACACATCGAGCTTGCTTACGTATCCTAGCTTTTTAAGGTGGTCGTGAGCGCTTGAATGATGGATGTGCAATGTGTCTGGAATCTCTCGTATCCTGTAACGTGGATTTGACTCGATCAATGCCTTGATTCGGTCGTCATCAACCTCGGTTGGCCTCCCGGAACAATAAGCATCGTTGAGGTCAAAATCACCAGCACGGAATTTTGCGAACCACCGCTGGCACTGACGTTCTTGCAGAGCATTATTATCACCGTACACTTTACGCAATTTTTCACTAGCTTGACGCGCGTTCTTTCCTTTACGGAAGTAAAATATGGCGAAAATGCAGTTTGGTCTCACATCTTCATCTTGATGTCAAATCTCCGCAAATCAACCAAATCGCTCACTATCATTTTAGACTGCAGCTAGAACTAGCACCTGTCGAATGCCATAGCGATAACAGAGCTGCGCATGCCTCTAGTACTTCCAAAACCGCCCAACCACCATCGGGTGCCGAAATACGTCATGACTTTTCCGACAACCCAATATTATTAGTGCATTTAAGTGAGAATAGAAAGCTGATGAATCTTCCTACAGCACGATACAATTAATGAAAATCACTAATAATTAAAAAAAAAATTTCCATCTGGTATTAGGTTGATGCGAATGAAATGTCCAGGAAAGGACCCGCACACGTGGACGGCGGGAATGGAAAAGTAGAGCAACTTACCTAGGCAAAATAATCCCCCTCGGCATCGACACATAGCTGCCATCTGTTCGGCAAGGTCATGAACCCGGAACGAAAAAAGCCTTGTGGCTGGAACCCAAAGAAGTCATCGACTGCACGTTGAACCTCGTTGTCTGTCGTGAACTGTTTCCCGGACAGGAAGTGATCCAGGCGACGAAAAAGATGATAGTCTGTCGGAGACAAGTCCGGGAATAGGCAGGATTAGACAGTGCTTCATAGCCAAAGACAATGGACCTTATTCATGTGACATCAGAAATGGATTTCTGTGTACCAACATGGCTGCTGATTCAATGTTTTCGCTATTTGATTATCCCTTACTGTTGCCTAATTCTTACAATCCTAACGTCATGGATTCTGCCGAGGAAATAATAGAGCTACAGGGCGAAGAAGAGGACCGCCCCGGTGGCGCAGTGGTCTAAGGCATTGGCCTCTGATCATTCGTCCGTAAGGGGTACCGGTTCGAATCCCGGTGAGGCATGGATGTTGTGTTTGTCTTACGGCACTGGCTCTTTCCCTTCCCTGGAACCAGTGACCCTAAATTAGGGACGGGCGACTGCTTATAGCCCATTGAGTTGCTCACGGTGGTCGTTAAACCTCAAAAAAAAAAAAAAAAAAAAGAAGAAATTTATTTCTTAGTAGAAGAAATCAATGTTGCAAAAATATACAAAGCAATTTTGTGTTCGATGTCTATTTCGCATGACGCAGGAGAGCATCGCCGTTAGTCATAATGAAGTTTTTAATGTAGCATTTCTCGTACACGCTATATTAAATTTTCATGTTCTTATTGCAAGACATTGGCGAAATATCTGAAACATAAAATTTAGTGCCTTGTTTTGTAAAACAAAAACATTTAAAAGCTCAGACAAATACGTAGTAAGGAAACAAAATAGGGTTCGCGCGCTAGGCAATCTGCTTAAAAATTAAATGAATGCGTAACATTAAATAAAAGAGAAATTATAGATATGTTTGTTTTATTCTTTGAGGAAAGTTGAACTTAATTCGTAATTTACCGATCTAAATATTCCATCAATTTTCGCCTACCTTTTTTTAAATTGAAATTCGAAGGAATGCTACGAGGTTTCAACTGCCTTTGATTCGTAGTGTCATAATATCTAAAAGCTTTTTCGTTAAATTGGGCAGAACGTATTGGAGAGTGCACATCGGAATGGGAATCCCCGCGTTTCATTTTACACAGCCATTCCCTTAATAATTTCGTCTTTTTCAGCGGAAAATTAAAGAATGTTTTTCTTTCGTCTACACAATTTAGGTTGCAGGATTTATTAGCACAACCACGCGATGAGCAAAACTTATACATGGAAATAAATTTACGAAAATCGAGTTTTTCCTGAACCCTTGCAACGTAACGCCATGTTAAGCAATGGAAAAACGCGTGCAAACAAACTCCTGTTGGTCCTCGGCCACGGAAGAGATTTCCCATGATGCAATGCGAGATGAATAAGGTCCATTAGGTGGGCGTTGTCTAGGAGCAGAAAAACGCCATGTCTGTGGCCAAAGCCGGTTCTTTCTGCAACAATTTCCGTTGCATCTGGTGTAACTCAGCACAATAACGCTCTATAGTGATGATTTGACCTCTTGCAAAGAAACCCCGATGAATTATCCCGGGCGTTGTCTAGGAGCAGAAAAACACCATGTCTGTGGCAAAGCCGGTTCTTTCTGCAACAATTTCCGTTGCATCTGGTGTAACTCAGCACAATAACGCTCTTTAGTGATGATTTGACCTCTTGCAAAGAAACCCCGATGAATTATCCCGGGCGTTGTCTAGGAGCAGAAAAACACCATGTCTGTTGCCAAAGCTGGTTCTTTCTGCAACAATTTCCGTTGCATCTGGTGTAACTCAGCACAATAACGCTCTATAGTGATGATTTGACTTCTTGCAAAGAAACCCCGATGAATTATCCCGGGCGTTGTCTAGGAGCAGAAAAACACCATGTCTGTGGCAAAGCCGGTTCTTTCTGCAACAATTTCCGTTGCATCTTTTGTAACTCAGCACAATAACGCTCTTTAGTGATGATTTGACCTCTTGCAAAGAAAACCCCGATGAATTATCCCGGGCGTTGTCTAGGAGCAGAAAAACACCATGTCTGTGGCAAAGCCGGTTCTTTCTGCAACAATTTCCGTTGCATCTGGTGTAACTCAGCACAATAACGCTCTTTAGTGATGATTTGACCTCTTGCAAAGAAACCCCGATTAATTATCCCGGGCGTTGTCTAGGAGCAGAAAAACACCATGTCTGTTGCCAAAGCCGGTTCTTTCTGCAACAATTTCCGTTGCATCTGGTGTAACTCAGCACAATAACGCTCTTTAGTGATGATTTGACCTCTTGCAAAGAAACCCCGATGAATTATCCCGGGCGTTGTCTAGGAGCAGAAAAACACCATGTCTGTGGCAAAGCCGGTTCTTTCTGCAACAATTTCCGTTGCATCTGGTGTAACTCAGCACAATAACGCTCTTTAGTGATGATTTGACCTCTTGCAAAGAAACCCCGATGAATTATCCCGGGCGTTGTTTAGGAGCAGAAAAACACCATGTCTGTTGCCAAAGCCGGTTCTTTCTGCAACAATTTCCGTTGCATCTGGTGTAACTCAGCACAATAACGCTCTATAGTGATGATTTGACTTCTTGCAAAGAAACCCCGATGAATTATCCCGGGCGTTGTCTAGGAGCAGAAAAACACCATGTCTGTGGCAAAGCCGGTTCTTTCTGCAACAATTTCCGTTGCATCTGGTGTAACTCAGCACAATAACGCTCTATAGTGATGATTTGACCTCTTGCAAAGAAACCCCGATGAATTATCCCGGGCGTTGTCTAGGAGCAGAAAAACACCATGTCTGTGGCAAAGCCGGTTCTTTCTGCAACAATTTCCGTTGCATCTGGTGTAACTCAGCACAATAACGCTCTTTAGTGATGATTTGACCTCTTGCAAAGAAACCCCGATGAATTATCCCGGAAGTTGTCTAGGAGCAGAAAAACACCATGTCTGTTGCCAAAGCCGGTTCTTTCTGCAACAATTTCCGTTGCATCTGGTGTAACTCAGCACAATAACGCTCTATAGTGATGATTTGACTTCTTGCAAAGAAAACCCCGATGAATTATCCCGGGGGTTGTCTAGGAGCAGAAAAACACCATGTCTGTGGCCAAAACCGGTTCTTTCTGCAAAATTTTCCGTTGCATCTGGTGTAATTCAGCACAATAACGCTCTATAGTGATGATTTGACCTCTTGCAAAGAAACCCCGATGAATTATCCCGGCTGTGGACCACCAGACAAAGAGTATCATCTTCTTGGTGTGTAGGGTGGCTTAGCATACCATCCAGCAGGCTGTGCCTTGCTTAACCGTTGTGCAGATCGTTTCTGATTATCATAAAGGACCCACTTCTCGTCGCAGGTGAGGATTCGATGCAGTAGAGTTTCATGTTTATTCCTGGCATGCAGCGACGTGCAAACTTCCAAACGCCTAGTCTTGTTGGCAGTTGTCCACTCACGCGGCAGCCACATGTGCAGCTGTTTGACCTTACCCAGCTGAGCCAGACACCTGCCTCTGCCGCAGTGGCGGATTTTCAACTAGGCGCACTAGGCGCACGCCTAAGGCCCCACAGCTTAAGGGGCCCCGAAAACGCATAATTTCATTGCCAGTACTGATTTGGTTTTCACAGATCAAAACAAGAAAATGCGGACCGTCTTAATTTTCCTATGAAAACAATACGAAAGAATGCTTTCCAGAAACTCTTCACATTCTCGCTTTCCTGCAGCGACTGATGAAATTCTTACTGTCCACCTTTCTTAGTCCATGGCATTCGTCTATGTCAAAACTCCTCCACGAAAAGTCATCTATCCTTTTCAAGTGAAGCACTGCGCATAAAATGAATTTTACCTGTGTTTTCTAATGTGGAGGACTACTTCGGTTGCCAATGTCTACCAGTATTTGATTTTTGCTCAAAATGTAAAAAAACAAGATAGTTTTCCAAAGCTGAAGCAATGGAAAGAGCACGTTTTATAATCGAAATGCATTCCAATTTTATAAAATTTTATGACAATTTACACGCAATGTACGAAATGTCATCTTCGGGCGCCCTTTTGTGATAAATGTGCCAAGAAACTTGCAACTGAAAAGGTGTTAAAAGTAATAAATTTTGCCTAACGTATGAAACTAAAAAAGAACGTTTGCTGTAACTTAAATAATCTCTTCGTAGCGCAAAGCTAAAATTTACGAAATTTCGTCATTGTGAACTTCTAGCGGGAAATTTATGAACTAGCAATGAAATTTAAAATGGGAAAAGTTTTAATGAATTTTTATGTCCGATTATTTGCAAAAATATGTTTTTAAAAATCTGTGAAAATCAAATTTTTTGGCCTTTAGTGAGAAATTAACGAAGTAATTGGAAAATTTAATTATTTGAGAAGGAAGAGTTAAACCTTATCTGAGAGGCACGAAAATAATATAGCTTGAATAGTTTCTTCACAACAGAATTTGAATTTTCGACTTAGCATTATCTAAAGTGCGGAACTTGATATCCTTAGATTTCCAATTAGTCGCAAAAATAATTTTTGAAATATCTCTAAAACAAAAAGTTCAACGTGCACGGGCAGACAGAGGGATTACACTAGCACTGTTTCTTACCAAACGTTTCAATTGTGGGAAGAACAAATGGAATTTTAAAAAGCGTAAAAACTTTTTCCTCGACTTAATTTTTTTTTTTTTTCTCTTTTTTTTTTTGGCTAATCTGACAGTTGAAAATTTCTTAGGGAATAAGAAGAAGAAGAAGGGGCCCCGTCAATCGTTTAGCCCCTAGGACTCCAAAATATCTAAAGTTGCCTCTGCTCTGCCGCTATCTCACGAAACGTTCTTTGGTGGCCCGCTTCAGTCACACATAACAGAACATCGTCAGGAAAACCGACATGTCAGTGATCACGTGCTTCGTTTTGCAGGTCCGTATCTCCGCTTCGAAACTTCACAAACCACCGCCAAATGGTTCGCTCGTTGGCTGCATTCTCCACAAAGGCTTTGTTAACGTTTGGAGCGGTAATTCCTGCAGAATGGCAAAGTTTAAATTCATTTCAGAAAGATGACTGCAATCCAGCGTCTGCATGTTTCCTTTGCAACCCACGTGACGTCCAAACGAACAACGCCTGAACCTTGTTCTTCACACACGTGCTAGCTATTTATGGTAACTTTGTGATGTAATACCCGCAAAACCTGTGGATCCTTCCATTCCGCTGTGGTGGCGGCCTGTCTTCATCAGGGTTGGAAACGGATCACAAATTTCGGACCCGGACTCCCCATAACTGACAGGAACAAATCTGCTTTGAACTATAAATTCGAAACTCAATAACTGGCCACAAAAACTGGTACACCAGTCCAATACTTGATAGGTCCCCCACGGGAGCGCAGGACTGCAGAAATACGACGGGGCATGAACTCCACTAGCTTCTGTAAATGTGCTGTAGGCAATGCACACCATACTTCCTGTAGAGCTTTCCACAATTCCGGTGTATCCCGAGGTCTCGGATTCCTTTGTTCGATAACGCGTTGCATGACATCCCAAATGTGTTCTATCACGTTCAGATCTGGGAACTTGGGTGGGATTGGCAAAACCCCAAACTAAGATGAATGCTCCTCTAACCCTAATGTGGCGTCCCGACGCTTGTGTGGAGGTGCATTGTCTTGTTAGAACAGGCACAACCCAACAACATGAATGCAGGACATGAACGGGTGTACCTCGTCAGAAAGGATGCGCACGTAGCGTAGGCCGGTCACAGACGTTTGTAGACGTACCAAGGGTCCCAGTGAAGTCCAAACAAACACACACCATACCATTACGGAACCCCCCACCAGCCGGTACAGTTCCCTGTTGACGGGCGGGATCCACGGCTTCATGGGGTTTGCGCCACACACGAATCCTTCCATCTGCCCGATGCAGTTGGAAACGCATTTCGTCAGACCAGGCTACTTGTTTCATGTCATCAAGTGTCCAGTGGCGGTGTTGCCGTGCCCAAGCGAGGCGCATAGCTCTGTGTCGTGCATCCATCAAGGAGACTGGAGTTGGGCGTCGACTCCCAAAGCCTACATCGTGCAGGGTACGTTGCACAGTCTGGACGCTGATGCTTGTTAAGGCTCCATCATTCAATTCCGACGATACCTGCGAGAGTGTCGTGTGAAACGATTCTTGACAGCCGACGATGGTCACGTTCAGCCAATGTCTTTTTACGGGCACACTTGTATCGTAAGTTGGAGGTTTAGCCTGAATTCTTGTAGTCACGGTACACCCTTGCAATGGTCGTCCGTGAAAATGCGAACTTCGTTTCTACCTCCGAAATACTATGGCCCATCTCACGAGCGTCAGCTATGACACCGCTTTGAAAATCGCTTAAATCGTTATTACTTGTCATTCTCATGCCGAAAACAGCTCTGACAGCTGGCAAGGATGTCTATCGCTTTATATACGCATTGGTGGACGCAACCAAGTACGCGCATAGGTGACGTTGCCATGTATTTTGCATAAGCTCGTCTGTACCAGTTTTTCTGTCACTTCAATATATATATATATATATATATATATATATATATATATATACTTAAGAGCAAAACTGAAGACTAAGGAAAAAATTTTAGAATTTAAAACGAAGGGTGCAAAACCAGATATAATCACTACCTTTAAAGAGCTGTATGCAGAATTTAAACTTAACCAATTTGTTGATGTAGGAACTTGGAACTCTTATCTCAATTGCTGCATAAAAAATAACCATATCTTATATAATAATACTCTCTATAAGCAAGTGAACGGTATTCCAATGGGAACATCAACGTCCACGAATATCGCTAATCTATTCCTGTTCTTTAAGGAATATAAATTCATTAAAAATCACCCCACCTGCTCAGATAACTACCTTTACACTTTTAGATATATTGATGATCTGCTGTGTATCAATAATTCCGAAGTTATAGAGAGTGATTTTGATAATATCTATCCTAGCTCTCTTAACTTATGTAAAACCAACCACAGTAATCAGGAACTTGAGTTCCTAGACTTAAGCATTAAGCTCAACAGAGGTAACCCACCTATTAGCCTCTTTGATAAAAGAGTTAATTTTCCTTTCAAAGTAATTAAATATCTACACTGGAATAATAACATTTCAACCAAAGTAATTGAGAATGTACTAATTTCTCAGGTCCTAAGAATTTCAAGAATTTGCAGCAACAATTTGGACTTCAATTACCACATTAATATACTATTAGAAAGTTTTCTAGAGAACGAAATTCCTTCTTCTTTCATCAAAAGAACTTTAAGAAAAATTATTCTGAATAATAGAGTAAGGTTGGCAGATCTGCTTTAATTTTCTACACAGTTAATAATATGATTCTGACCAATCAAAGCCGTAAGGAAGTTGGCTAGAGGATGCCTATTAACTACCTAAAGGAACCTTAGTGCTATGGATATGACGGTCCTATTAAAACAAAAAAATTAAATAATATAAACAAAATCACAAAAAAAGCTTAAAAATCTGTTTATAAAAGAAAATAAAAACAAATAAAAAAGAAAACTAGTTATTCATCACTAGGATAGCTATACTAAAAATAGTAAAACCAACATTAAAATTAATAAGATTCTGATTAATCTATAGAAGCTCACTAAGGTGATTTAATACATGCAAAGATTATTAAATAAACTGCTCGTGTATTTTATAATATTTCTCATGTATTCTGGAGAGTTAATTCTGCTCATTCTGATCATACAGATCCACAGTCTTAAGTTTATATATTTTTTTCTCTGGTTAAAATCTCCGCGCGTTGGTTTCTTGCTGTATGAGGAGGCCATCAGCCCCACCCTCACTGCCCCCCAGCGTCTAGGGAGTGGCGGAAGAGGTCAGCCATGTTCTCCTCTTGTGAGGAGAAAAGTTTTTGTAACACAAGAGGTAAGCTCTCTTCCTTGTTTTTGGGTTCTAGGTTTTATAAGTTCAATGTTTGTACTTCATGTACCTTTTCTCTGTCGTTTTTAGCTTTTCAGCTTTTAAGCATTGGTTTGTCTGTTAACATTTATGCGGGTTTTAACTCTTACTTTTCTTTGTAACTTTGAGCGTCTTTTGTGGTACCTAGGAACAGAAGATGGCTAAGCTTGTTCCTTTTCTATGAGCTGTCTATGCGCTGTTTTTTCAAAGTAGTTAAGTTCTTAATAACTAATTAATTATGCACTTAAAGCACTGCTGAAATACTTTGTACATATTGCAACTAACTGTTTAAGGTATATAACTTTCACAAAGTTTTCTTTAGTTAATTATTATCTTTAACTTATTCTCGTTTTCGTGCTGTCATAAGTTGTAGAGTAGGGGGTTTTAGACTCAAGTTTTCTTTCAAAAATCTGTTCGTTATAAATTAACATTTCCTTTTTTAATTGCAATGTAAAATTTGTTTTTCAGGTTTAAATTCTCTCTCAAACGAACTTGGAATTTCGTTATAGCTGAAAATCATTTCTATTTATTATGTCACTCTCACAGCTTGAGTTCTCTTTAATCTTCTTCTCTCTGTTTAATAGTAACAGATGAAGAGCATGGGTCGGGCCATGAAGGTTAATGGATGCAAGCGAAATTGTTAACTAGTGCTAGGTCATGCTACTCTACGGAGGACATGACTTATATATATATATATATTTTAAACTATTTTAGGTGGGAATGTTACTTGCATCTATGGCCTTGCAGAAACCCATTTCCAACTAGGTCTTTGTGGAAGTGAGAAAATGCAGAGTTTTTGCTGGTCCTTGATAAAGCCAAGGCTCAGTATTCTCGACACCTTCTACATTCAGTTGTTTTATTTTATTTTTTTCTTTTCTCCTTTTACTCACACAGGTAGATACATAACCTTTTCTATGTTGTACTAGGTGTGAGTCAAAATTATATATGTATTTTTTTGCTTAGGTATCTTTATAGAATATATATATATATATATATATATATATATATATATATGTAAGGTCAGGGATGTAAGGTCAGGTGATGCGTAACATCACAGTCTCTCCTTGACAAATGTCAACCCCGCCTTCTCGTGGTGCATCCTGTTCCCACTAAAGGGGCTCTGACGACCGCCCATAGCGGTATAACTATACCATCGGGATCAGAGGAAATGCTATCCCACACTCACCAACCCGCTTGGCCAGCGTGGTGAGTTATGGCCAAACCCCTCCAAAATGATTCCACAACTTAAATCTTGGCCCTCAGTCTCCGGCAGCTGGAATGTACCTGGCCAAGGCAGCGGCCAGTGCGACATGAAGGCAGAGGGTGCTAAGAATCCCCGGAGGACCGGACTAGGCTGCCATCTGATGCTGACCTTGGCTACTTACAATGGACGCTCCCTATCTTCTGATTCAAGGCTTCTTGAATTGGAAGAGGAACTACAAAGGATCAAGTGGGACATCGTGGGGCTAAGTGAGGTAAGGAGAAAAGGAGAAGATCTCATCGAACTGAAAAGTGGACATCTCTTCTACTATCGTGGGACAGATACTGGCAGAACTAGTGGTGTTGGATTTATAATAAACAAGAAACTGAAGGACAAAGTTGTAGAAGTTGAAAGTTCCTCTGACAGAGCTGCACGACTTGTTATCCAACTCTCGAAAAGATACCAGGCTCAGATTATTCAAACTTATGCACCCACCACAAGTCATCCTGAAGAAGAAATTGAAGAATTTTATGAGGAAATTTGTCATCTAAATAATAAAGGTAAGCAGCATTTGAAGATAATTATGGGAGATTTCAATGCAAAAATAGGGCAACGGCAACAGAATGAAACTTCAGTAGGTAAATTCGGTCATGGCAACAGAAACCAGCGTGGAAATACTCTCGTTGAGTTTGCAGAGGCAGAAGGGTTTTTCATCTTGAACTCCTTTTTCAAGAAAAAGCCACACAGGAAATGGACATGGAGACATCCAAATGGGACGACAAGTGAAATTGATTTTATTATGTGTAACAAAAAAATTCGTCATAGAAGACTGCAGTGTGCTAAACAAGTTCAACACAGGTAGTGACCATAGATTGGTGAGATG
This sequence comes from Macrothele yani, assembly GCA_039090855.1. Taxonomy (NCBI): domain Eukaryota; kingdom Metazoa; phylum Arthropoda; class Arachnida; order Araneae; family Macrothelidae; genus Macrothele; species Macrothele yani. The sequence continues at coordinate 72,498,178 of CM077032.1, read as the reverse complement.
TAAGATGCACCTCAACACTAAACTTGAACGTGGCAAGCTCATAGGACAAACAAAATCTATTGACATAACCAACCTTAAAAACACCATAATACCTTCAAGTTAGAACTGAAGAACAGGTTCTCTGCTTTAGAAGGCCTAACATCGGAAGAAGTGGACATCTCTGAAGTTAACAGAAAAGTAACCAAAGCTCTTATGGAAACAGCAACAAAATTAGCTGGGTCTAAGAACAAGTTGCATGTGAACAAATTATCAGGAAAAACCAAAATGTTGATGCAAAAAAGAAGAGAGATGAGGACAACTAAAGAAGATGTGACTTCCAAAGTGGAATATATAGAGCTATGCAAAACAGTAAGAAAAAAGTATCACTGAAGACGTAAGGAAATTCAACTGTGAACTAGTGAGGAAAGCAATTGAAAACAACCAAAGCCTAAAGATAGCAAAGGGACATCTCAGTAAGGGAAGAAAACAGATTATGGCACTGAGAAAAGAAGATGGTTCTGTAACAAGAAATAGAGGCGAAATTTTGACAAGAGTGAAAGATTTCTACTCCAAATTATATGAAAGGGATGATATATGCACTCCAGACATCATGAAAGATACCAGTACCAGAGTTCCTCCAGTCCTTCCAGCAGAAGTTGCACATGCAATCAAGAACATGAAGCGAGGAAAAGCTCCAGGAGAAGATGGAATTACTGTAGACATCATACAAGAAGCAAGTGGAGAAATCGAAACAGTACTCGCCCAAATTTTCACTCGATGCCTTAATGAAGGAAAGATTCCTGAGGATTGGAACACCGCTACAATGATCCTGCTACATAAGAAAGGTGACATTGAGGATCTCGGAAACTACAGACCTATCAGCCTCCTATCAGTAGTTTATAAAATCTTCACTAAAGTTCTTTCACACCGCTTGAAGGTAACACTGGACATGGCTCAACCGAGAGAACAAGCTGGATTCAGGAGTGGCTACAGCACAATAGATCATATCCACGTGCTGAGAGAACTAATTGAAAGAGCGAGGGAATATGAACTTCCATTGTGCATGGCTTTTATCGATTATGAAAAAGCCTTTGATTCGGTGAAACCATCAGCAGTTACAATGGCTCTGAAAACCTGCGGTATTGAAGATGCATACATTAATATTATTAATAACATCTATGAAAATGCAAGTGCAAAGATTAGGCTGTTTGAAAATACAACACACGTAAAAATTGGGAAGGGAGTGAGACAAGGTGACACCATATCTCCGAAGCTCTTTAATGCCACATTGGAGGGTGTTTTTCAGTCACTGAGCTGGGAAAACAAGGGGATAAAGATTAATGGAGATTATCTAACCCACCTTCGTTTTGCTGATGACGTAGTCATTTTTGCAACTACCCCATCAGAGCTGCAGAGTATGATCCAGGAACTTGCTGACAAGAGTAAAGAAGTGGGATTAAAAATGAACTTTCAGAAGACAAAAGTGATGTTCAATGCTTTTACAAGAAATGAAGATTTATCGATTGATGGAGAAAAGCTGGAGATAACAGACACGTACGTTTATCTTGGACAGCAGATATCAAGTGAGGGTCACATTGATGAAGAAATTAATCGGCGTACAAAACTTGCCTGGAGAGCTTTTGGAAGAAACAGCATAATTTTCAAGAGCAATATGCCATTATGTCTTAAAAGAAAAGTGTTTGATCAATGCATCCTTCCAGTGCTTACGTATGGTGCAGAGACGTGGACCTTAGCTAAAAGAGACATACAAAGGCTGCAGACAACTCAAAGCAGCATGGAGAGGTGCATGCTTGGTGTAACCAGGAGAGATAAGAAGAGGAACTCGTGGATCCGAAAAATGACAAGAGTGGAAGACATCATGATCAGAGTTAAATCCCTGAAATGGCAATGGGCTGGACATACTGCCAGAAGGACAGATCATCGATGGACAGCCGAAATTTTAGATTGGATTCCAAGGGACAGGAAAAGACCCAGAAGAAGACCACATGGAAGATGGGTGGATGAAATTCGAAAGCATGCAGGGGTGACATGGAGGAGACTGGCACAAGACAGACCGTTGTGGAGGAAACTTGGGGAGACCTTCGTCCAGCAGTGGATTGATAATGGTTGACAATGATGATGATGATGATATGTAAGGTCAGGTGATGCGTAACATCACAGCCTCTCCTTGACAAATGTCAACCCCGCCTTCTCGTGGTACATCCTGTTCCCACTAAAGGGGCTCTGACGACCGCCAATAGCGGTATAACTATACCATCGGGATTAGAGGAAATGCTATCCCACACTCACCAACCCGCTTGGCCAGCGTGGTGAGTTATGGCCAAACCCTCCAAAACGACTCCACAACTTAAATCTTGGCCCTCAGTCTCCGGCAGCTGGAATGTACCTGGCCAAGGCAGCGGCCAGTGCGACATGAAGTCAGAGGGTGCTAAGAATCCCCGGAGGACCGGACTAGGCTGCCATCTGATGCTGACCTTGGCTACGTACAACGGACGCTCCCTATCTTCTGATTCAAGGCTTCTTGAATTGGAAGAGGAACTACAAAGGATCAAGTGGGACATCGTCGGGCTAAATGAGGTAAAGAGAAAAGAGAAGATCTCATTGAACTGAAAAGTGGACATCTCTTCTACTATCGTGGGACAGATACTGGCAGAACTAGTGGTGTTGGATTTATAATAAACAAGAAACTGAAGAATAAAGTTGTAGAAGTTGAAAGTTCCTCTGACAGAGCTGCACGACTCGTTATCCAACTCTCGAGAAGGTACCAGGCTCAGATTATTCAAACTTATGCACCCACCACAAGACATGCTGAAGAAGAAATTGAAGAATTTTATGAGGAAATTCGTGATCTAAATAATAAAGGTAAGCAGCACTTGAAGATAATTATGGGAGATTTCAATGCAAAAATAGGGCAACAGCAACAGAATGAAACTTCAGTAGGTAAATTCGGTCACGGCAACAGAAACCAGCGTGGAAATACTCTCGTAGAGTTTGCAGAGGCAGAAGGGTTTTTCATCTTGAACTCCGTTTTCAAGAAAAAGCCACACAGGAAATGGACATGGAGACATCCAAATGGGACGACAAGTGAAATTGATTTTATTATGTGTAACAAAAAATTCGTCATAGAAGACTGCAGTGTGCTAAACAAGTTCAACACAGGCAGTGACCATAGATTGGTGAGATGTAAGATGCACCTCAACACTAAACTCGAACGTAGCAAGCTCATAAGACAAACAAAATGTATTGACATAACCAACCTTAAAAAACACCATAATACCTTCAAATTGGAACTGAAGAACAGATTCTCTGCTTTAGAAGGCCTAACATCGGAAGAAGTGGATATTTCTGAAGTTAACAGAAAAGTAACCAAAGCTCTTATGGAAACAGCAACAAAATTAGCTGGGTCTAAGAACAAATTGCATGTGAACAAATTATCAGGAAAAACCAAAATGTTGATGCAAAAAAGAAGAGTGATGAGGACAACTAAAGAAGATGTGACTTCCAAAGTGGAATATATAAGAGCTATGCAAGAAAGTACGAAAAAGTATCACTGAAGACGTGAGGAAATTCAACTGTGAACTAGTAAGGAAAGCAATTGAAAACAACCAAAGCCTAAAGATAGCAAAGGGACATCTCAGTAAGGGGAAAAAACAGATTATGGCACTGAGAAAAGAAGATGGTTCTGTAACAAGAAATAGAGGTGAAATTTTGACAAGAGTGAAAGATTTCTACTCCAAATTATATGAAAGGGATGATACATGTACTCCAGACATCATGAAAGGTACCAGTACCAGAGTTCTTCCAGTCCTTCCAGCAGAAGTTGCACATGCAATCAAGAACATGAAGCGGGGAAAAGCTCCAGGAGAAGATGGAATTACTGTAAACATCATACAAGAAGCAAGTGGAGAAATCGAAACAGTACTTGCCCAAATTTTCACTCAATGCCTTAATGAAGGGAAAATTCCTGAGGATTGGAACAACGCTACAATGATCTTGCTACATAAAAAAGGTGACATTGAGGATCTCAGGAACTACAGACCTATCAGCCTCCTATCAGTGGTTTATAAAATCTTCACTAAAGTTCTTTCACACCGCTTGAAGGTGACACTGGACATGGCTCAACCGAGAGAACAAGCTGGATTCAGGAGTGGCTACAGCACAATAGATCATATCCACGTACTGAGAGAACTAATTGAAAGAGCAAGGGAATATGAACTTCCATTGTGCATGGCTTTTATCGATTATGAAAAAGCCTTTGATTCGGTGAAACCATCAGCAGTTGCAATGGCTCTGAAATCCTGCGGTATTGAAGATGCATACAATAATATTATTAATAACATCTATGAAAATGCAAGTGCAAAGATTCGGCTGTTTGAAAATACAACACACATAAAAATTGGAAAAGGAGTGAGACAAGGTGACACCATATCTCCGAAGCTCTTTAATGCCACATTGGAAAATGTCTTTCAATCACTGAACTGGGAAAACAAAGGAATAAAGATTAATGGAGATTATCTAACCCACCTTCGTTTTGCTGATGACATAGTCATTTTTGCAACTACCCCATCAGAGCTACAGAGTATGATCCAGGAACTTGCTGACAAGAGTAAAGAAGTGGGATTAAAAATGAACTTTCAGAAGACAAAAGTGATGTACAATGCTTTTACAAGAAATGAAGATTTATCGATTGATGGAGAAAAGCTGGAGATAACAGACACGTACATTTATCTTGGACAGCAGATATCAAGTGAGGGTCACATTGATGAAGAAATTAATCGGCGTACAAAACTTGCCTGGAGAGCATTTGGAAGAAACAGCATAATTTTCAAGAGCAATATGCCATTATGTCTTAAAAGAAAAGTGTTTGATCAATGCATCCTTCCAGTGCTTACGTATGGTGCAGAGACGTGGACCTTAACTAAAAGAGACATACAAAGGCTGCAGACAACTCAAAGAAGCATGGAGAGGTGCATGCTTGGTGTAACCAGGAGAGATAAGAAGAGGAACTCGTGGATCCGAAAAATGACAAGAGTGGAAGACATCATGATCAGAGTTAAATCCCTGAAATGGCAATGGGCTGGACATACTGCCAGAAGGACATATCATCGATGGACAGCCGAAATTTTAGATTGGATTCCAAGGGACAGGAAAAGACCCAGAAGAAGACCACATGGAAGATGGGTGGATGAAATTCGAAAGCATGCAGGGGTGACATGGAGGAGACTGGCACAAGACAGACCGTTGTGGAGGAAACTTGGGGAGACCTTCGTCCAGCAGTGGATTGATAATGGTTGACAATGATGATGATGATGATATGTAAGGTCAGGTGATGCGTAACATCACAGCCTCTCCTTGACAAATGTCAACCCCGCCTTCTCGTGGTACATCCTGTTCCCACTAAAGGGGCTCTGACGACCGCCAATAGCGGTATAACTATACCATCGGGATTAGAGGAAATGCTATCCCACACTCATCAACCCGCTTGGCCAGCGTGGTGAGTTATGGCCAAACCCCTCCAAAACGACTCCACAACTTAAATCTTGGCCCTCAGTCTCCGGCAGCTGGAATGTACCTGGCCAAGGCAGCGGCCAGTGCGACATGAAGTCAGAGGGTGCTAAGAATCCCCGGAGGACCGGACTAGGCTGCCATCTGATGCTGACCTTGGCTACGTACAACGGACGCTCCCTATCTTCTGATTCAAGGCTTCTTGAATTGGAAGAGGAACTACAAAGGATCAAGTGGGACATCGTCGGGCTAAGTGAGGTAAAGAGAAAAGAGAAGATCTCATTGAACTGAAAAGTGGACATCTCTTCTACTATCGTGGGACAGATACTGGCAGAACTAGTGGTGTTGGATTTATAATAAACAAGAAACTGAAGGATAAAGTTGTAGAAGTTGAAAGTTCCTCTGACAGAGCTGCACGACTCGTTATCCAACTCTCGAGAAGGTACCAGGCTCAGATTATTCAAACTTATGCACCCACCACAAGACATGCTGAAGAAGAAATTGAAGAATTTTATGAGGAAATTCGTGATCTAAATAATAAAGGTAAGCAGCACTTGAAGATAATTATGGGAGATTTCAATGCAAAAATAGGGCAACAGCAACAGAATGAAACTTCAGTAGGTAAATTCGGTCACGGCAACAGAAACCAGCGTGGAAATACTCTCGTAGAGTTTGCAGAGGCAGAAGGGTTTTTCATCTTGAACTCCGTTTTCAAGAAAAAGCCACACAGGAAATGGACATGGAGACATCCAAATGGGACGACAAGTGAAATTGATTTTATTATGTGTAACAAAAAATTCGTCATAGAAGACTGCAGTGTGCTAAACAAGTTCAACACAGGCAGTGACCATAGATTGGTGAGATGTAAGATGCACCTCAACACTAAACTCGAACGTAGCAAGCTCATAAGACAAACAAAATGTATTGACATAACCAACCTTAAAAAACACCATAATACCTTCAAATTGGAACTGAAGAACAGATTCTCTGCTTTAGAAGGCCTAACATCGGAAGAAGTGGATATTTCTGAAGTTAACAGAAAAGTAACCAAAGCTCTTATGGAAACAGCAACAAAATTAGCTGGGTCTAAGAACAAATTGCATGTGAACAAATTATCAGGAAAAACCAAAATGTTGATGCAAAAAAGAAGAGTGATGAGGACAACTAAAGAAGATGTGACTTCCAAAGTGGAATATATAGAGCTATGCAAGAAAGTACGAAAAAGTATCACTGAAGACGTGAGGAAATTCAACTGTGAACTAGTAAGGAAAGCAATTGAAAACAACCAAAGCCTAAAGATAGCAAAGGGACATCTCAGTAAGGGGAAAAAACAGATTATGGCACTGAGAAAAGAAGATGGTTCTGTAACAAGAAATAGAGGTGAAATTTTGACAAGAGTGAAAGATTTCTACTCCAAATTATATGAAAGGGATGATACATGTACTCCAGACATCATGAAAGGTACCAGTACCAGAGTTCTTCCAGTCCTTCCAGCAGAAGTTGCACATGCAATCAAGAACATGAAGCGGGGAAAAGCTCCAGGAGAAGATGGAATTACTGTAAACATCATACAAGAAGCAAGTGGAGAAATCGAAACAGTACTTGCCCAAATTTTCACTCAATGCCTTAATGAAGGGAAAATTCCTGAGGATTGGAACAACGCTACAATGATCTTGCTACATAAAAAAGGTGACATTGAGGATCTCAGGAACTACAGACCTATCAGCCTCCTATCAGTGGTTTATAAAATCTTCACTAAAGTTCTTTCACACCGCTTGAAGGTGACACTGGACATGGCTCAACCGAGAGAACAAGCTGGATTCAGGAGTGGCTACAGCACAATAGATCATATCCACGTACTGAGAGAACTAATTGAAAGAGCAAGGGAATATGAACTTCCATTGTGCATGGCTTTTATCGATTATGAAAAAGCCTTTGATTCGGTGAAACCATCAGCAGTTGCAATGGCTCTGAAATCCTGCGGTATTGAAGATGCATACAATAATATTATTAATAACATCTATGAAAATGCAAGTGCAAAGATTCGGCTGTTTGAAAATACAACACACATAAAAATTGGAAAAGGAGTGAGACAAGGTGACACCATATCTCCGAAGCTCTTTAATGCCACATTGGAAAATGTCTTTCAATCACTGAACTGGGAAAACAAAGGAATAAAGATTAATGGAGATTATCTAACCCACCTTCGTTTTGCTGATGACATAGTCATTTTTGCAACTACCCCATCAGAGCTACAGAGTATGATCCAGGAACTTGCTGACAAGAGTAAAGAAGTGGGATTAAAAATGAACTTTCAGAAGACAAAAGTGATGTACAATGCTTTTACAAGAAATGAAGATTTATCGATTGATGGAGAAAAGCTGGAGATAACAGACACGTACATTTATCTTGGACAGCAGATATCAAGTGAGGGTCACATTGATGAAGAAATTAATCGGCGTACAAAACTTGCCTGGAGAGCATTTGGAAGAAACAGCATAATTTTCAAGAGCAATATGCCATTATGTCTTAAAAGAAAAGTGTTTGATCAATGCATCCTTCCAGTGCTTACGTATGGTGCAGAGACGTGGACCTTAACTAAAAGAGACATACAAAGGCTGCAGACAACTCAAAGAAGCATGGAGAGGTGCATGCTTGGTGTAACCAGGAGAGATAAGAAGAGGAACTCGTGGATCCGAAAAATGACAAGAGTGGAAGACATCATGATCAGAGTTAAATCCCTGAAATGGCAATGGGCTGGACATACTGCCAGAAGGACAGATCATCGATGGACAGCCGAAATTTTAGATTGGATTCCAAGGGACAGGAAAAGACCCAGAAGAAGACCACATGGAAGATGGGTGGATGAAATTCGAAAGCATGCAGGGGTGACATGGAGGAGACTGGCACAAGACAGACCGTTGTGGAGGAAACTTGGGGAGACCTTCGTCCAGCAGTGGATTGATAATGGTTGAAAATGATGATGATGATGATGATATGTAAGGTCAGGTGATGCGTAACATCACAGCCTCTCCTTGACAAATGTCAACCCCGCCTTCTCGTGGTACATCCTGTTCCCACTAAAGGGGCTCTGACGACCGCCAATAGCGGTATAACTATACCATCGGGATTAGAGGAAATGCTATCCCACACTCACCAACCCGCTTGGCCAGCGTGGTGAGTTATGGCCAAACCCCTCCAAAACGACTCCACAACTTAAATCTTGGCCCTCAGTCTCCGGCAGCTGGAATGTACCTGGCCAAGGCAGCGGCCAGTGCGACATGAAGTCAGAGGGTGCTAAGAATCCCCGGAGGACCGGACTAGGCTGCCATCTGATGCTGACCTTGGCTACGTACAACGGACGCTCCCTATCTTCTGATTCAAGGCTTCTTGAATTGGAAGAGGAACTACAAAGGATCAAGTGGGACATCGTCGGGCTAAGTGAGGTAAAGAGAAAAGAGAAGATCTCATTGAACTGAAAAGTGGACATCTCTTCTACTATCGTGGGACAGATACTGGCAGAACTAGTGGTGTTGGATTTATAATAAACAAGAAACTGAAGGATAAAGTTGTAGAAGTTGAAAGTTCCTCTGACAGAGCTGCACGACTCGTTATCCAACTCTCGAGAAGGTACCAGGCTCAGATTATTCAAACTTATGCACCCACCACAAGTCATGCTGAAGAAGAAATTGAAGAATTTTATGAGGAAATTCGTGATCTAAATAATAAAGGTAAGCAGCACTTGAAGATAATTATGGGAGATTTCAATGCAAAAATAGGGCAACAGCAACAGAATGAAACTTCAGTAGGTAAATTCGGTCACGGCAACAGAAACCAGCGTGGAAATACTCTCGTAGAGTTTGCAGAGGCAGAAGGGTTTTTCATCTTGAACTCCTTTTTCAAGAAAAAGCCACACAGGAAATGGACATGGAGACATCCAAATGGGACGACAAGTGAAATTGATTTTATTATGTGTAACAAAAAATTCGTCATAGAAGACTGCAGTGTGCTAAACAAGTTCAACACAGGCAGTGACCATAGATTGGTGAGATGTAAGATGCACCTCAACACTAAACTCGAACGTAGCAAGCTCATAAGACAAACAAAATGTATTGACATAACCAACCTTAAAAAACACCATAATACCTTCAAATTGGAACTGAAGAACAGATTCTCTGCTTTAGAAGGCCTAACATCGGAAGAAGTGGATATTTCTGAAGTTAACAGAAAAGTAACCAAAGCTCTTATGGAAACAGCAACAAAATTAGCTGGGTCTAAGAACAAATTGCATGTGAACAAATTATCAGGAAAAACCAAAATGTTGATGCAAAAAAGAAGAGTGATGAGGACAACTAAAGAAGATGTGACTTCCAAAGTGGAATATATAGAGCTATGCAAGAAAGTACGAAAAAGTATCACTGAAGACGTGAGGAAATTCAACTGTGAACTAGTAAGGAAAGCAATTGAAAACAACCAAAGCCTAAAGATAGCAAAGGGACATCTCAGTAAGGGGAAAAACAGATTATGGCACTGAGAAAAGAAGATGGTTCTGTAACAAGAAATAGAGGTGAAATTTTGACAAGAGTGAAAGATTTCTACTCCAAATTATATGAAAGGGATGATACATGTACTCCAGACATCATGAAAGGTACCAGTACCAGAGTTCTTCCAGTCCTTCCAGCAGAAGTTGCACATGCAATCAAGAACATGAAGCGGGGAAAAGCTCCAGGAGAAGATGGAATTACTGTAAACATCATACAAGAAGCAAGTGGAGAAATCGAAACAGTACTCGCCCAAATTTTCACTCAATGCCTTAATGAAGGGAAAATTCCTGAGGATTGGAACAACGCTACAATGATCTTGCTACATAAAAAAGGTGACATTGAGGATCTCAGGAACTACAGACCTATCAGCCTCCTATCAGTGGTTTATAAAATCTTCACTAAAGTTCTTTCACACCGCTTGAAGGTGACACTGGACATGGCTCAACCGAGAGAACAAGCTGGATTCAGGAGTGGCTACAGCACAATAGATCATATCCACGTACTGAGAGAACTAATTGAAAGAGCAAGGGAATATGAACTTCCATTGTGCATGGCTTTTATCGATTATGAAAAAGCCTTTGATTCCGTGAAACCATCAGCAGTTGCAATGGCTCTGAAATCCTGCGGTATTGAAGATGCATACAATAATATTATTAATAACATCTATGAAAATGCAAGTGCAAAGATTCGGCTGTTTGAAAATACAACACACATAAAAATTGGAAAAGGAGTGAGACAAGGTGACACCATATCTCCGAAGCTCTTTAATGCCACATTGGAAAATGTCTTTCAATCACTGAACTGGGAAAACAAAGGAATAAAGATTAATGGAGATTATCTAACCCACCTTCGTTTTGCTGATGACATAGTCATTTTTGCAACTACCCCATCAGAGCTACAGAGTATGATCCAGGAACTTGCTGACAAGAGTAAAGAAGTGGGATTAAAAATGAACTTTCAGAAGACAAAAGTGATGTACAATGCTTTTACAAGAAATGAAGATTTATCGATTGATGGAGAAAAGCTGGAGATAACAGACACGTACATTTATCTTGGACAGCAGATATCAAGTGAGGGTCACATTGATGAAGAAATTAATCGGCGTACAAAACTTGCCTGGAGAGCATTTGGAAGAAACAGCATAATTTTCAAGAGCAATATGCCATTATGTCTTAAAAGAAAAGTGTTTGATCAATGCATCCTTCCAGTGCTTACGTATGGTGCAGAGACGTGGACCTTAGCTAAAAGAGACATACAAAGGCTGCAGACAACTCAAAGTAGCATGGAGAGGTGCATGCTTGGTTTAACCAGGAGAGATAAGAAGAGGAACACGTGGATCCGAAAAATGACAAGAGTGGAAGACATCATGATCAGAGTTAAATCCCTGAAATGGCAATGGGCTGGACATACTGCCAGAAGAACAGACCATCGATGGACAGCCGAAATTTTAGATTGGATTCCAAGGGACAGGAAAAGACCCAGAAGAAGACCACATGGAAGATGGGTGGATGAAATTCGAAAGTATGCGGGAGTGACATGGAGGAGACTGGCACAAGACAGACCGTTGTGGAGGATACTTGGGGAGACCTTCGTCCAGCAGTGGATTGATAATGGTTGACAATGATGATGATGATGATGTAAACGTAATATATATATTCATCCCAATAACTGATTGATATTTAATAACTGAAATCCTTTTTTAATAATAAAATGTGTTTACTTGCTAAATTTTAGTGTCATTTTAGTGCCACTATTTTGCGTAATTCATAAGTACGGGCTGACTATGACCATGGAAGTATATTACAAATGGAAACCCAAGAGCAGAGTCAAAGACAAAAAAAAAATTATTTAAGAATTTAAAACCAAATTTGCAAAAACCTGAAGATCATGACGCGCAACGCAGCAGTTATGAATATTCAGAACTCGCATACTATTAAGAAGAGACAGAAGCAAAAACAATTTTTAACAGGTACTAACACTACAAAGAAAAGCTCATATACTAACAGGTATGAGCAAAAAGAAGATAAATTAAAAGCAACCTGAATGTAGAAAGTGTCGATAATGCCGAGCCTTGGCTTTATCAAGGACCAGCAAAACTCTGCATTTTCTCACTTCCACGAAGACCTAGTTGGAAATGGGTTTCTGCAAAGCCATAGATGCAAGTTTTAAGCCCACCAAATTTTTTTTTTAAATATCATAACTTCCTCAGAGTTGCATGATGAATCACTTAGCTAATATTTTTTGCATGCATCTATAACTTTCCTGGCCCAACCCATGATCGTCATCTGCCACTGAAAACAGAAAAACGACTACAAAAAAACACAAGTTGTGAGAGTATCTGAATAAATCAAAAGAATTATTCAGCTAAAACACGTTGCCAAGTTACCTAGCCGCCTAAGAGAGAATTTAAACATGAATAGCAAATCCAAAGTACTACAAATCTTATACTTTGCAGTGAAAAATGCTTTATTCAAAATGCCGAATAATTAAAATTAAAATTTTTAAAGAATGGATACCTGAAAGTAAACAGGATTTTTGTCCCTCAACTACCTCAACAACAGACAGCACAAGAACAAAAAATTAATAATGAAATAAAAAAATGCTTTGGAAAAATTATATGATGTTAACAATTAGTTGCATTATTTACAAAATATTCCAGGAGTGCTTTAAGAGTATATTAATGAAGACATTACGTTCTTACCGACATTGAAAAATCATTGCTTACGATTACACAAATGTATTTTTTTAAATGCATTTAGATTGTTTACTCTATCCACGCTTTGATGAAGGTGCGCACACTTTCGTATGGTCCGTTAGATTTTTTGTTCTATAATCTTTTATACACCGTCATCTTTCTTCGTAACTATGCACTTTCCACATTTCGAACAACAAGCAAGACCAAACAACACAGAATTACTCACCGGTTCCTTAATGAGACGAAACAATTTCCAGCATTCACTCTTCCCCTTGTGGTTTTCAACAAGCACGTATTTGTTGACTTCGACGCCTTTCTCAACCTCCGTAATATTAAATCCATCCATATTAAGGAGTTAATTTCGACATGATATGTCATGGGAGCGGGATGTTAGCACATCAATCGAAAACCTATGAATGCTCAATGTGAAAGATGCGATGTGAAAAGTAACTTTTATTCATACAGTGAACTTCGCACGGAGAGAGTGAATCAGCTGAGATTCAGGCGAATGGCGTTAACTTGCCCTGGACAATCGCACTGTAAAAGAACGCAAAGGAAGGATCTTTTTACGATATGGTGTTGGTGTGTCTGACGTCGGTCGGTGGAAATCTTCGTTGCTTTAAGAAAGAGACGACAATATTTTTGCATTGCAAATCATTATTCACTCCGTGGGCACCAGTATCGACTACAGAATTCCGCAACCTACATTTTTCTTTGGAACATATTTTTCTCTTTTCAAAATTAAAACGGGAATAAAACCAGGTCAAAATCGGGTCAGGAACACCATCCCGACCCGTTAGAACCGCAAGAAATTCTTGACCTGTTGACCCGTGACCCGTTTCCATCTGTGGTCTCCATTGCTCGGTCGCGCCGAACATTTCGTTCGCACCAACCCAATAAAAACAAGAAAGATGACACCGAATTTTCGGGTGTAAGGAGCACGTTAATGAACACGTTAATGAGCACGTCCTTTGAATCCGTTCTGACGCAAATTAAATTTATCAAAGCCATTCGAAGTCAAAGGAACCGGTATGGAAAACAATAGTATCTGACGGAAGAAAGAAGTTTTTCAATTGGGTTTTTAATTCCTCAGATATTGCTGTAAACGGAATCGGGAGCTTACGCCCTCTGGTTGCAGACTTGTGCATTAAAAAAAAACATTAATTTATATGAGAAACATTTCGCACCGGAAAAGCTCTCCAACATAGAAAGAATTTTTCAAATCGGACTATTAGAAACAGAAATATCGACAAAAATAAGATGTGACTTTGCGTCCCCTGTTGGGAAAACCATACTTTATTTTAGGAAGAAAGTATTCTCAAAAGGTTTTTCCATATGAGCACTATCGGTCCAAAAAAATATATATATATTCGAGTTTTCAGAAGCCCAGATTTTGCTACAAATACATCAGAAGCAGAAATTACCACTTATGCCCCCTGGTGGCCAAACCATTCTTTACCAAACATTACAAATTATGTGAAAATATATATTCCAGCAGGTCTTGTATGCGATACAGGAAGAATATTTCAAATCGGAGTTTTAGAAGCAGAAATAACGCAGAAAACGCAATTTACCTTTGTGCCCCCTAGCGGAAAGTCTATGATTTACTTAAAAATTTTGAATTTATAGGGAAAATATTTCGCACCGGAAACGCTATACAACAGAGAAGGAATTTTCAAATCGGACTCCTAGAAGTAGAGATGTTGACAAAAATAAGATATACATCTACGCGCCCTGGCGTAGAAACCATGCATTATTTTAGAAAGAAAATGTTTCTAAAAGGTTTGTCGACATGCGTAGTATCGGTGAACAAACGACTTCTTTTTCAATCGAGACTTTAGAAGCTCATATTTTGCTGGAAATACATCAGAAGTGGAAATTGAGACTTACGCCACCTGGTGGCCAAACCATTTTTTCAAAAATTAGAAATTATGTGCAAAGGATTTCCCATCAGGAGCTGTATCCGGTGCAGAACGAATTCTTCAAATCGGAGATTTAGAAGCAGAGATATAGGGAGAAACACAACTTACCTCTACGCCCCCTAGCGAAAAGTCTATGAATTACTTGAACATTTTGAAATTATATGAAAATCATATCACACTGCAAACGCTATCTAACAAAGAAGGAATTTTTCAAATCGGACTCCTAGAAGTAGGGATATTGACAAAAATAAGCTATACATTTACGCCCTCTGGCGTAGAAACCATGCATTATTTTAGAAAGAAAATGTTTCTAAAAGGTTTGTCGACATGAGTACTATCTGTCTACAAACGACGAATTTTTTCAATCAAGAATTTAGAAGCTCATATTTTGCTGCAAATATTTCAGAAGCGGAAATTAAGATTTACGCCCCCTGGTGGACAAACCATTTTTTACAAAAATTAGAAATTATGTGCAAACGATTTCCCATCAAGAGCTGTATCCGGTACAGAAAGAATTGTTCAAATCGGATATTTAGAAGCAGAGATATAGGGGGAAACACAATTTACCGCTACGCACCCTTGCGGAATATGAATTACTTGAAAATTTTGAAATTATATGTAAAACATGTCACACTGGAAACACTATCCAACAAAGAAGGAATTTTTCAAATCGGACTCCTAGAAGTAGAGATATTGACAAAAATAAGATTTACATCTACGCCCCCTGGCGGAGAAACTGTGGAATATTTTAAGAAGGAAATATTTCGAAAAGGATTATCGTGGCATCAGTCCACGAAAGAATTTTTCAATCGATATTTTAGAAGCTCAGATTTTATGGCAAATACATCAGAAGCAAAAATTAACACTTACGCCCCCTGGGGGCTAAAGTATTATTTACCAATAATTGGAAATTATATGCAAAAGATTTTCGATCAGGAGATGTATCCGCTGAAGAAAAAATTTTCAAATCGGAATTTTAGAAGAAGAGTTATCGGGAAAAGTGTAATTTATTTTTACGCCCCCTAGCGGAAAATCTATGCATAATTTGAAAAAGTAACTATATCTAAAATACTCTTCGACATAAATGGAATCGGAAAGACAAAAACATTTTTTCAATCGGATGTTTAGAAGTAAATATGGGAAATAAAACGTATTTTTGAATTCGACATCATCTGCATTTATCGGCGAAATTGTACATCGTAAAAAAAAAAAACGAAATGAAGGATCATCATTTGCATATTTCAAGCTTCCCAATGCAAAAAGAATTTTTCAAATCGGACTAATAGTTGCACAGATATCGTGGGTACAGACGGACGGACAAACCGGTAACATAAGCACGATCTTTTTTTACATAAGACGTGCTAAAAAAAGCTGGCTTACCCATTTCGATTGCAAACCGTAACCGCAGGCATATCAATCACCGTTGGTGTTGTTACTTGAACATCTGCAATAGTACGGTATTCCCAATACAAATTGAAGAAAGAAATTGACTGGTAACAAAATCCAGCTATGCACAATAGGAATACGAAGGCTCTTATTATCTTTTTAGGAACATTGCCTGCACCTGCAATCTGGGGGACTCCTGTTATCATAGAATTCTTCAACGCAGAAGATATGTAAGAGCTGAAGTCCTTTGCGGAACCACGTTTCTTGCCCATTTTCGCTATGATATTTGTGCTATGGTTGTTCATGATTTTATATCTCCTTAAAATGGCTATTTTAAGCAGAACTTCAACTACGGCGAATGCTGATTCGAATCCTTAATTCAAGCAAAGTGACGAACTATTCACTTCTACCTACATCTGCGTATTTCCCAATTATCGATCGAATACCACAAATAAACCTTGATTAAAAATTAACCTTATTACTACACAAGCCTTCGATTTATGCTACACGAATTTAAATAAAGTTTGATTGCTTGAAATTTCGGAGTGAACATGACAACAGATTAGCCAATACACAACTCCGGCACGCAAACTGGGTGTTGACTCACAGCTAATGAAGGAATCCGACGAAATCACGGAAGTTTTCTAATACAACCATGCGTCGGCTCATTTTTAAAGAAAGGTTTTAAAAGGGACAGTATTGATCTCCAGTAAATCAATGCGGGATATTGTACCAACGGAATAGTCATTAGCAACGCGAGAAATTTACAGAAGAAAGCAGTTAACAGCGAAATAGATGTTTCGCGCAAAGTTTCGAGACAAAGGAATACTGAATTATTTTCTGCTTCACATATATGACGACATCTGAATTTTATTACTTTTATGTTCCGTACTGCAAAGGGAGATATTGTCACAGATAGATCCTGATCATTTCTGATACCGCTAGTGACATTAGAATGCGGCATAATGGATATTCTGATCGCAGCGAGATCAAAAGCTGCAACAAAAAGACAAGCGAAACACGAACGACAGAACGGACCACTTTCAAAGGACAGAATTTTATAATTTAGATACTTCATGAATTTACATTGCGATTTTTGATTAAAATTAAACAGAAATAGGGTTGTACATTGTGCTGCTACTCTTTGATCACCAGCCAGTAATGATTCTATGCAAATTAGAGTCCCTGGTATAAAAAAACGGTCCTATTTTCATCAAGTTCGAAATTCTTTTTGTTTGGTAATTCCGAGAGAACCAAATGAGTTCGATGTAAATTACTCACATTTCCTCTGTACACCGGTGATATATCCGTAACAAAGCTTTTTTTTTTCTTTTCAAATGAACACACACTTTTTTGCACTTGGCCAGAACTGGATTATGTCATGCTCTCTCCTGATGCTGACACTGAGTTAGCGAACTTTCAGAGAACTTTTCCTTGCTCTCAATTATTTTTTGCGAAATACATATTATAAGGTTACCTTCATTGGGGATTGGATAGGAGGGGGCCGGTAATGTTATGAGAAATAATTAATTGTATCGCTGTTATTATTGCTATAAAATCATAGTTATTGCTAGGTGAATGCTAGTTAATAATGACTGAGGAAAATAACATATGCACAAAGGGACTTTTTATTGGAACACCCATTTAGCTTACAAAGGGTGAGTCGAAAGCTTTGCAGTATTTGGATCACTTTATGTCTTCATACGTACCTTTACCAAATAATATAAACGCACGATGGCCTATACTTTGACTAGCATTCAAAGTATAGGCCATCGTGTTGCACCGTCTTTAGCCATCTGTCTGCCAGTTCTTCGATTCTACAGAGGGTGAGTCGAAAGTTTTGCAATATTTGGATCACTTTATGTCTTCATACGTACCTTTACGACGAAAGCTGACTAGCATTCAAAGTATAGGCCATCGTGTTGCACCGTCTTTAGTCATCTGTCTGCCAGTTCTTCGATTCTACAGAGGGTGAGTCGAAAGTTTGCAATATTTGAATCACTTTATGTCTTCATACGTACCTTTACAACGAAAACTGACTAGCATTCAAAGTATAGGCCATCGTGTTTCTCCGTCATTAGCCATCTGTCTGTCAGTTCTTCGATTCTACAGAGGGTGAGTCGAAAGTTTTGCAATATTTGGATCACTTAATGTCTTCATACGTACCTTTACAACGAAAACTGACTAGCATTCAAAGTATAGGCTATCGTGCTTCACCGTCATTAGCCATCTGTCGGCCAGTTCTTCGATTCTACAGAGGGTGAGTCAAAAGTTTTGCAATATTTGAATGACTTTATGTCTTCATACGTACCTTTACGACGAAAACTGACTAGCATTCAAAGTATAGGCCATCGTGTTGCACCGTCTTTAGCCATCTGTCTGCCAGTTCTTCGATTCTACAGAGGGTGAGTCGAAAGTTTGCAATATTTGAATCACTTTATGTCTTCATACGTACCTTTACAACGAAAACTGACTAGCATTCAAAGTACAGGCCATCGTGTTTCTCCGTCATTAGCCATCTGTCTGCCAGTTCTTCGATTCCGCGGCAGTACCAGTTCTTGTCCTTCGAGGCGAAGAACTCCTTCACCCCAACTGCCACCTCCTCCTGCTTGTTGAATTGCCATCCGCGAAGAAAGTGGGCCATGGACAGAAACAACTAATAATCCAACGGGGCAAGTTTCTGGCTATATGCATGGGTGTGGCATCAGTTCGATGCCCTCAAGTTCTTGGAGTTTTGTCCGGGTCATTCGCGCGGTATGAGGCCTAGCGTTGTCCTGCTGCGGGAGAGCGCGCTTTCTCTTTATCAACGCCGGGTACTTCTCCTCCAAAACGGCATACGTCTACTCCAGCTGTTCAGAGCAGAGGTTGGCGTTGATGGTCTGACCGTCTAGAACAAATTCATATAGGATTATTATCCACTCGAAATTCCACCAGACGCAGAGCATCACCTTGTGCTTGAAGGATCCACGTTTGGCAACAGGTTCTGGTAGCTGACCCGGGTTCAACCACTGTCGTTGTGTGTTAGGGTTACGGAAATAGACCCACTTTTCATCGCACGTAACAATTATCTTGATGAACGTACATTGCGCGGGTTTTCTAGGAATTTCGTGAACACTTCTACTCGGCGGTTTGCTTCAGCTGGCGTCAGTTCGTGAGGGACAATGCGGCAATTCCTGTAGACCTTGCCGAAGTCCTGAAAGTGACGAACCGCGGTGTTCTGTGACATGCCCAGCTCGCCTGATAATCTCCGAGTGCTGGTTGTCGGAATTGCCTCGAATCCACGATCGGCGGCCTACCTTGGCTCATCGTCGAGGTTTCTGCCACCTGAGCGAAATTTCTTGAACCATCTGGTTGCGATGCTGCGATACACGGAACCTTCTTCTTTCGCATGACAAATCTTTCGTGTTGTTTAAGCAGCGTTATAGTCGAGCTCAAACTCGTAAAGCAAAAGTTTCCTAATTAGGCGGTTGTAGCTGTTTGTGTTTTAGGTCTGCCATCCACAGACAGAACGACGACATGCAATGCTGTTCAGATCAGATCAGATCAGATGTAGAGGATTTTTGGAAGAGAGTATCTGACCCCAGGTCTTAAACAACCATTAGAAGTAGGAAGCTAGCATATTTGGGGTAGACTGCCAGAGAGGAGAGTCACACGGAAGCGAGGTCGGTATTTATGTACAGGATTTGAGAGAAGGGAGTGTCTGACTCCAGGTCTTAAACAACCCTCAGAAGTAGGAAGCTGGAAGATTTGGGCTAGAGTGCCTCATAGGAATGTGACACGGAAGGCGAGTTAGGTATTTATGAACAGGATTTGAGGAAGGGAGTGTCTGACCCCAGGTCTTAAACAACCCTTAGAAGTAGGAAGCTAGAAGATTTGGGCTAGACTGCACAAGAGGAGAGTCACACGGAAGCGAGGTAGGTATTTCTGTACAGGATTTGAGGAAGGGAGTGTCTGACCCAAGGCCGTAAACAACCCTTAGAAGTAGGATATTTGGGCTAGACTGCATGAGAGGAGAGTCACACGGAAGGCGAGGTAGGTATTTATGTACAGGATTTTAGGGAAGGCAGTGTCTGACCCCAGGTCTTAAACAACCCTTAGAAGTAGAAAGCTGGAAGATTTGGGCTAGACTGCCCGAGAGGAGAGTCACACGGAAGCGAAGTAGGTATTTATGTAGAGGATTTTAAGAAGGGAGTGTCTGACCCCAGGTCTTAAACAACCCTTAGAAATAGGAAGCTACGAGATTTTTGTTAGAGTGCACTGCGGTAGGTTGAATTTTCCTTTTTGGTGACATATGCGTGTCATAACGTGCGTGTGCACCTGATGCATTGACCACTGAGGCATTGAAGAAAACTGACGTCATCACGGAGCCCATGGTAAGTAAGTTGATTCGTCTCTGAAACAACCATTGGAATTTTGAGGGTACGTGTCTGGCCGGGTGAGTGTGCCGGTGTGGAGCACGGTGTTGGCGACCTTTGTGAGGTGCTCGTGCCAACCGTACGAACATATCTAGGCTTACAGTGCCGGAAAAGTGAAATGCATCATGGCCACACTATCGATTCAAGATGGCGATCAGTTTCCTTTCTTGGTGATCTCTTGTTAACCCACTATTGGATTGTCGGCGTATTCTTGCATTTGCCTTCTATTTTTAATAGAAGGACTTTGCTCCGCTGCTGATCCGGAGAGAATAAATGACAAATCCAAGTCACAGTCCAACCATTTAATTGTCATTTTCTTGTAGAGTTTAACCAAAAAAATCAGGATGACTTAATAGAGGGGCTCGACGCCACGGAGATGGTGAGGCAATTTCCAGAGACCGAGGTTAATACTTCGAGTGAGAAGGAAGCTGAAACCCACCGACTTCGTGGCTCGGGAAGTGTCCTGGAGGAACCCGACGTTCCTGTTATTGTGGATCAGGTAAGTATTGGTAACATAGGTGAGTTGGAGAAAACTTCTCCAGAAAATGCTAAAGAGAATTTTTCACTTGCAGATGATTCCTCGGCGGATGAGAGAGTGCTTTCACCAGAGATGGGAGAGGGATTTACTATGGTCACGAAAAGGTGTAGGAATTTCTCTAAACAATCTATTGAAAAAATGGCTAATATGCTTAATGGAGTTTCCATTATTGACAAGGAGGGAAAGGTGGCTAAAAAC
Source organism: Macrothele yani (assembly GCA_039090855.1). Taxonomy (NCBI): domain Eukaryota; kingdom Metazoa; phylum Arthropoda; class Arachnida; order Araneae; family Macrothelidae; genus Macrothele; species Macrothele yani. Next base: position 72,476,975 of record CM077032.1, on the reverse strand, counting down.
ATGGAGGAAGCTGAGTAAATGGAGGTTTGCTCAGAAGAAATGGAAGGCGAAAATGTTGTCAATAGAGAGGATGAGAATGTGGAATTTTCCGAGGGTTAAGTTTTTGAACTTCAAGTTGATAATGGTGTTGAAAATTTAAAAATAGATATCCCTAGTGTATGTATGCTGAATAAGGATGATATTTGTATTGTCGAGGAGATTTGCACCCCCACCTCCTCAGAAAATGATGAAACCGAGAGTTTTAGTGCAGTCGAGTCACCTGAAAATATCAATGTCCTATGCGTTGGTGTTGTCAGCACGAGTGAAAATGATGAAGTCCTGAGTTTTGGTGCAGTGGAGCCCGCGCCGGATCCAGTGCAGGCGTTGTTCTCGGACCAAACTAAAGAACCCTGGTCGTTGGGTTGACTCAGGAATGAGTGCACGGGCTCTCCTGCAAGTGGGCAGGGAGCTTGCCTCCCCGGCGGAGCTATGGAGGGTTAGCAGCTGTCCCGGACTCCCAATGGGGAATCCGTGACAGTTTCTCCACCATTCCTGTGGACGCCAACGGAGTCCGAGAAGGGTCCCCGCAGTGAAGCGGTGCTTGTGACCGAGTCTTCTGCGAACGGCGGCCACCTTGGTAACGACGCGGAGGTGCCACGGGAGGCCGCCAGGGCAGGCTGGTACTCTGTCAAAGAGTGTGCGCCTGCCGGCGACGGGAGTTGTGAGGCCAAGCAGCACTCCGGTCCTATGGGTAATAGTAGATTCTTTTGCAGAGAATCCGAGCTGTCTTCGGATTCTGACGAAGAACAGTTGGCTGAGCAGATGACCGAAGATCTGAGGGCCAAGTTCAAGTGTCAGGGAAGACGGCTGACCCAGGCCAACGTTGATGCAGCGAAGGATCTTGCCAAGTTGGCGAAGTCGGGATTCGACGGAATGGGGCACGTTGTTCGACGGTTGCCGGACATAAAAGCCGGCGACGGAGAAACACTGTGGATAGGAAGGAGACAGAGGGACGCAGTAGATCAAGATCTTGAAGGTGAGTTGATTTCTGGTTTGGTTCCTCTCCCTTGGTTTTTGAACATGGGTGTTTGTTTTATGTGGTGCTTTTTCAAATTAAGGTAAGTATGGCACCTAATTACCAAGGCACCGATCTACGTATTGGCACGTTGAACGTTTACGGTCTCCGCACCGTCGAAAAGCAGAAGTGGCTCGCGGGCGACTTCAGGGAGTCGGGTGTTGATTTTTTGCTGGTGCAGGAAACTCACCATAAGAAGCCCGAGGAAGTTTCTGCGTTCCGTAGGAACACCGGGCTGAAGTGTAGGTATTCGCTTGAAGCGAATTGTTTCACCGGGGTGGCCATTGTCTACAAGCCGCAGTACGAGGGTAGCATGACGCAGATGCAGACTGATGGGGAGGGTCGCGTGGTGGCTATTTCGGTTAGCATCCGACCCTTTCATCGGTTGTTGAATTTTTTTCCTCTCCGGTCGAGGTTGGCGGTGCTGGCCGCTGACCGAGACGGCAGGAGGCTGTGTGAGTCAGGGGGGGTGTTTTAGTTCTGTCTCTGCTTTTTCTTTTTTGGTGTGGTGTGAATGGATGGTGTTTGAAGGGAGGGTGTTATGTATTTGCTGTTTGTGGTGTGCCGGTTCCGTGTGGATGTGGGCCGGGGGTGGCACCTGCCATGGGTCATGTGAGTGCCTTGGTGCACCTGTCGGCCCGGTTTCCTCTCTGACAGTCTCCCGTCCGGGTCGATGTCACCTGGTCACCTTTGAAGGGGAGTTTTGTCCGCCTACATGGACGTTCATGGTGTACCTTCGGGTTGCACCCGCCGTTCTAGGTGACCTCGCCGCCTATTTGTGTGCGGGTCCTTTCGAGTTCTTCGGAGGATCTGTATGACTCGGGGGGTTGTCTGGTGTTGCTTGTTGGGCAGTGGTGGGAGTGTGTGTAAATATCTGTGAACCACGTCCAGGTGTTTACCTGCTGCGTGGTGAAAAGTGTGAAGATGTTGTGTTGCAACAAAGTTTGTGTATGGGGAAGGGGACGTCGTGCGAGAGCACATTAGGGCGCTCTCCTCTCCCAGCCCTCATGATTTGGGGGTCTTTACGAAGACCAGGAACGCGCCAAGCAGGGGTTCAACGGGTGCAGTGCACCCGGGCGGCAGCTTCCAAAGGGGCGGCAGAAAGACCCAGTCAAATTTTACGAAAAATAAATTAATATGAAAAACGTGGAAGAAGTTGTTCTGGATAAATCGCAGTTCATCGTGGTACCTTTATTTTAAAACAAAAAAGCATTATATATTACTATGCTTTCATTCCTACTCACTCCCTCTGACGTGTCACCCATGACCATTGTCCAACCGCTTTGATTCCGAGGGTATTTTTTTCTTTTTCTTTAAGAAAGCGGAACAACATGTATGTGCCTGGAACATCTCTTTCCATCCTCTCCACCTAGTACGAAATAGGTCCCAGTGGCGATATCCCATTAAGAAAAGGAAGTAGCTTCTTGAGACAATAGCAGCAGTACGGCGGCACTTCCCTCGCTAGAAAATTCCCGAAGAACCTTTTTTACGTGTGAATAAAACACAGTGGACATTGGGAAGTGATTTGCGTATGTTTATCTCAGTCTGGGATCATGCTGAATCAGGCAGCGCAAACAATAAAATAACCCCCCACACACACACACACACACACACACACACACACACACACACACACACACACACACACCACCACCTGTTTTTAGCGTGACAAGTCGCAGGGAAACGATGTGAATGGCAGCTTCTCCAAATGTATGAAGGAAGTTAGGGTAGGTGAGTGTTCGAGCTAAGATATACTGATACAGCATCTACATCTTCCCTATGGGCAACATTGTTCTGGCCCACCCATAATGTTCGTTCTTCAGGATGGACGCTTCTTTGTGGCTAGAGCAGTGGTTCCCAAGGTGGGGCAATTTGATTTTTAAGAGGGGGGCAATTCGAGAATGAGCGCACTAAATACTTTCTTCTAAGATCGCCAGAAGGAAGCAAAAAAAATTCGCAGGCAAACCTGTGATTTTGGTTTTCTGAAAACCAGAGCAAGAAGAATCCCCCGAAATCTCTAAAATTTCTCCCCGTTTGCAATCTCCTAGCGCATGCTTCTTAGTGATTTATTCCTCAGTACTTCATCTGTAATTTCGTTCTTTTAATTTTCTTTCACGGATGCCATGTTCTTCGGTAGCTTGTTAATGGCCTTTTAGGCCATTAACAAGCTTCCAAAGAACATGTGAATAGGAGTTCATTTTTTGAATATTAAAAATTATTTGTCACAGAATTATACGTATGTGCCATTATACGTGGAGAATAGGAGTTACATATAATTCTTTTTTGAATGATAAGAATTATATGTAACTCCTATCCTCCACGTGAACAGGAGTTCATTTTTTGAATAATAAGAATTATATGTCATTATACGTAGGGGATAAGAGTTCATTTTTGAATAATAAGATTCATATGTCATTATACGTAGGGGATAAGAGTTCATTTTTTGAATAATAAGAATTATATGTCACTCCTATCCTCCACGTGAATAGGAGTTCATTTTTTGAATAATAAGAATTACATGTCACAGAATTATACGTATATGTCATTATACGTGGAGGATAGAAGTTACATATAATTATTATTTGAATAATAAGCATTATATGTAACTCCTATCCCCCACGTGAATAGTTCATTTTTCGTAAAATAAGAATTATATATCACAGAACTATACGTACATGTCTTTATACGTGGAAGATAAGAGTTCATTTTTTGAATAATAAGATTATATGTAACTCCTATCCTCCACGTGAATATGAGTTAACTTTTTGAATCATCATCATTGTCAACCATTATCAATCCACTGCTGGACGAAGGTCTCCCCAAGTTTCCTCCACAATGGTCTGTCTTGTGCCAGTCTCCTCCATGTCACTACCGCATACTTTCGAATTTCATCCACCCATCTTCCATGTGGTCTTCTTCTGGGTCTTTTCCTGTCCCTTGGAATCCAATCTAAAATTTCGGCTGTCCATCGATGGTCTGTCCTTCTGGCAGTATGTCCAGCCCATTGCCGTTTCAGGGATTTAACTCTGATCATGATGTCTTCCACTCTTGTCATTTTTCGGATCCACGTGTTCCTCTTCTTATCTCTCCTGGTTACACCAAGCATGCACCTCTCCATGCTGCTTTGAGTTGCCTGCAGCCTTTGTATGTCTCTTTTAGTTGGCTAGAGTGCCCGATAGGAAAGTGACACGGAAGCGAGGTAGAAGACGCCCTTATTTACTACCGGGGTCCGACGGCTTAACGTGCTCATACAATGCTATAGTAGATCAGATCAGATCATATGTAGAGGATTTTAGGAAGGGAGTGTCTGACCCCAGGTCTTAAACAACCCTTAGAAATAGGAAGCTAGGAGATTTGGGCTACAGTGCCCGATAGGAAAGTGACATGGAAGCGAGGTATAAGACGCCCTTATTTACTACCGGGGGTCCGACGGCTTAACGTGCTCATACAATGCTATAGTAGATCAGATCAGATCATATGTAGAGGATTTTAGGAAGTGAGTGTCTGACCCCAGGTCTTAAACAACCCTTAGAAATAGGAAGCTAGGAGATTTGGGCTAGAGTGCCCGATAGGAAAGTGACACGGAAGCGAGGTAGGAGACGCCCTTATTTACTACCGGGGTCCGACGGCTTAACGTGCTCATACAATGCTATAGTAGCTCAGATCAGATCATATGTAGAGGATTTTAGGAAGGGAGTGTCTGACCCCAGGTCTTAAACAACCCTTAGAAATAGGAAGCTAGGAGATTTGGGCTAGAGTGCCCGATAGGAAAGTGACACGGAAGCGAGGTAGAAGACGCCCTTATTTACTACCGGGGTCCGACGGCTTAACGTGCTCATACAATGCTATAGTAGATCAGATCAGATCATATGTAGAGGATTTTAGGAAGGGAGTGTCTGACCCCAGGTCTTAAACAACCCTTAGAAATAGGAAGCTAGGAGATTTGGGCTAGAGTGCCCGATAGGAAAGTGACATGGAAGCGAGGTAGAAGACGCCCTTATTTACTACCGGGGGTCCGACGGCTTAACGTGCTCATACAATGCTATAGTAGATCAGATCAGATCATATGTAGAGGATTTTAGGAAGTGAGTGTCTGACCCCAGGTCTTAAACAACCCTTAGAAATAGGAAGCTAGGAGATTTGGGCTAGAGTGCCCGATAGGAAAGTGACACGGAAGCGAGGTAGAAGACGCCCTTATTTACTACCGGGGGTCCGACGGCTTAATGTGCTCATACAATGCTATAGTAGATCAGATCAGATCATATGTAGAGGATTTTAGGAAGGGAGTGTCTGACCCCAGGTCTTAAACAACCCTTAGAAATAGGAAGCTAGGAGATTTGGGCTAGAGTGCCCGATAGGAAAGTGACACGGAAGCGAGGTAGAAGACGCCCTTATTTACTACCGGGGGTCCGACGGCTTAATGTGCTCATACAATGCTATAGTAGATCAGATCAGATCATATGTAGAGGATTTTAGGAAGGGAGTGTCTGACCCCAGGTCTTAAACAACCCTTAGAAATAGGAAGCTAGGAGATTTGGGCTAGAGTGCCCGATAGGAAAGTGACACGGAAGCGAGGTAGAAGACGCCCTTATTTACTACCGGGGGTCCGACGGCTTAATGTGCTCATACAATGCTATAGTAGATCAGATCAGATCATATGTAGAGGATTTTAGGAAGGGAGTGTCTGACCCCAGGTCTTAAACAACCCTTAGAAATAGGAAGCTAGGAGATTTGGGCTAGAGTGCCCGATAGGAAAGTGACACGGAAGCGAGGTAGAAGACGCCCTTATTTACTACCGGGGGTCCGACGGCTTAATGTGCTCATACAATGCTATAGTAGATCAGATCAGATCATATGTAGAGGATTTTAGGAAGGGAGTGTCTGACCCCAGGTCTTAAACAACCCTTAGAAATAGGAAGCTAGGAGATTTGGGCTAGAGTGCCCGATAGGAAAGTGACACGGAAGCGAGGTAGAAGACGCCCTTATTTACTACCGGGGGTCCGACGGCTTAACGTGCTCATACAATGCTATAGTAGATCAGATCAGATCATATGTAGAGGATTTTAGGAAGGGAGTGTCTGACCCCAGGTCTTAAACAACCCTTAGAAATAGGAAGCTAGGAGATTTGGGCTAGAGTGCCCGATAGGAAAGTGACACGGAAGCGAGGTAGAAGACGCCCTTATTTACTACCGGGGGTCCGACGGCTTAACGTGCTCATACAATGCTATAGTAGATCAGATCAGATCATATGTAGAGGATTTTAGGAAGGGAGTGTCTGGCCCCAGGTCTTAAACAACCCTTAGAAATAGGAAGCTAGGAGGTTTGGGCTAGAGTGCCCGATAGGAAAGTGACACGGAAGCGAGGTAGAAGACGCCCTTATTTACTACCGGGGGTCCGACGGCTTAACGTGCTCATACAATGCTATAGTAGATCAGATCAGATCATATGTAGAGGATTTTAGGAAGGGAGTGTCTGGCCCCAGGTCTTAAACAACCCTTAGAAATAGGAAGCTAGGAGGTTTGGGCTAGAGTGCCCGATAGGAAAGTGACACGGAAGCGAGGTAGAAGACGCCCTTATTTACTACCGGGGTCCGACGGCTTAACGTGCTCATACAATGCTATAGTAGATCAGATCAGATCATATGTAGAGGATTTTAGGAAGGGAGTGTCTGACCCCAGGTCTTAAACAACCCTTAGAAATAGGAAGCTAGGAGATTTGGGCTAGAGTGCCCGATAGGAAAGTGACACGGAAGCGAGGTAGAAGACGCCCTTATTTACTACCGGGGGTCCGACGGCTTAATGTGCTCATACAATGCTATAGTAGATCAGATCAGATCATATGTAGAGGATTTTAGGAAGGGAGTGTCTGACCCCAGGTCTTAAACAACCCTTAGAAATAGGAAGCTAGGAGATTTGGGCTACAGTGCCCGATAGGAAAGTGACACGGAAGCGAGGTAGAAGACGCCCTTATTTACTACCGGGGTCCGACGGCTTAACGTGCTCATACAATGCTATAGTAGATCAGATCAGATCATATGTAGAGGATTTTAGGAAGGGAGTGTCTGGCCCCAGGTCTTAAACAACCCTTAGAAATAGGAAGCTAGGAGGTTTGGGCTAGAGTGCCCGATAGGAAAGTGACACGGAAGCGAGGTAGAAGACGCCCTTATTTACTACCGGGGTCCGACGGCTTAACGTGCTCATACAATGCTATAGTAGATCAGATCAGATCATATGTAGAGGATTTTAGGAAGAGAGTGTCTGACCCCAGGTCTTAAACAACCCTTAGAAATAGGAAGCTAGGAGATTTGGGCTAGAGTGCCCGATAGGAAAGTGACACGGAAGCGAGGTAGAAGACGCCCTTATTTACTACCGGGGGTCCGACGGCTTAACGTGCTCATACAATGCTATAGTAGATCAGATCAGATCATATGTAGAGGATTTTAGGAAGGGAGTGTCTGACCCTAGGTCTTAAACAACCCTTAGAAATAGGAAGCTAGGAGATTTGGGCTAGAGTGCCCGATAGGAAAGTCACACGGAAGCGAGGTAGAAGACGCCCTTATTTACTACCGGGGGTCCGACGGCTTAACGTGCTCATACAATGCTATAATAGATCAGGTCAGATCATATGTAGAGGATTTTAGGAAGGGAGTGTCTGACCCCTGGTCTTAAACAACCCTTAGAAATAGGAAGCTAGGAGATTTGGGCTAGAGTGCCCGATAGGAAAGTGACACGGAAGCGAGGTAGAAGACGCCCTTATTTACTACCGGGGTCCGACGGCTTAACGTGCTCATACAATGCTATAGTAGATCAGATCAGATCATATGTAGAGGATTTTAGGAAGGGAGTGTCTGACCCCAGGTCTTAAACAACCCTTAGAAATAGGAAGCTAGGAGATTTGGGCTAGAGTGCCCGATAGGAAAGTGACACGGAAGCGAGGTAGAAGACGCCCTTATTTACTACCGGGGTCCGACGGCTTAACGTGCTCATACAATGCTATAGTAGATCAGATCAGATCATATGTAGAGGATTTTAGGAAGGGAGTGTCTGACCCCAGGTCTTAAACAACCCTTAGAAATAGGAAGCTAGGAGATTTGGGCTAGAGTGCCGGATAGGAAAGTGACATGGAAGCGAGGTAGAAGACGCCCTTATTTACTACCGGGGTCCGACGGCTTAACGTGCTCATACAATGCTATAGTAGATCAGATCAGATCATATGTAGAGGATTTTAGGAAGGGAGTGTCTGACCCCAGGTCTTAAACAACCCTTAGAAATAGGAAGCTAGGAGATTTGGGCTAGAGTGCCCGATAGGAAAGTGACACGGAAGCGAGGTAGAAGACGCCCTTATTTACTACCGGGGGTCCGACGGCTTAACGTGCTCATACAATGCTATAGTAGATCAGATCAGATCATATGTAGAGGATTTTAGGAAGGGAGTGTCTGACCCCAGGTCTTAAACAACCCTTAGAAATAGGAAGCTAGGAGATTTGGGCTAGAGTGCCCGATAGGAAAGTGACACGGAAGCGAGGTAGAAGACGCCCTTATTTACTACCGGGGTCCGACGGCTTAACGTGCTCATACAATGCTATAGTAGATCAGATCAGATCATATGTAGAGGATTTTAGGAAGGGAGTGTCTGACCCCAGGTCTTAAACAACCCTTAGAAATAGGAAGCTAGGAGATTTGGGCTAGAGTGCCCGATAGGAAAGTGACACGGAAGCGAGGTAGAAGACGCCCTTATTTACTACCGGGGTCCGACGGCTTAACGTGCTCATACAATGCTATAGTAGATCAGATCAGATCATATGTAGAGGATTTTAGGAAGGGAGTGTCTGGCCCCAGGTCTTAAACAACCCTTAGAAATAGGAAGCTAGGAGATTTGGGCTAGAGTGCCCGATAGGAAAGTGACACGGAAGCGAGGTAGAAGACGCCCTTATTTACTACCGGGGTCCGACGGCTTAACGTGCTCATACAATGCTATAGTAGATCAGATCAGATCATATGTAGAGGATTTTAGGAAGGGAGTGTCTGACCCCAGGTCTTAAACAACCCTTAGAAATAGGAAGCTAGGAGATTTGGGCTAGAGTGCCCGATAGGAAAGTGACACGGAAGCGAGGTAGAAGACGCCCTTATTTACTACCGGGGGTCCGACGGCTTAACGTGCTCATACAATGCTATAGTAGATCAGATCAGATCATATGTAGAGGATTTTAGGAAGGGAGTGTCTGACCCCAGGTCTTAAACAACCCTTAGAAATAGGAAGCTAGGAGATTTGGGCTAGAGTGCCCGATAGGAAAGTGACACGGAAGCGAGGTAGAAGACGCCCTTATTTACTACCGGGGTCCGACGGCTTAACGTGCTCATACAATGCTATAGTAGATCAGATCAGATCATATGTAGAGGATTTTAGGAAGGGAGTGTCTGGCCCCAGGTCTTAAACAACCCTTAGAAATAGGAAGCTAGGAGATTTGGGCTAGAGTGCCGGATAGGAAAGTGACATGGAAGCGAGGTAGAAGACGCCCTTATTTACTACCGGGGGTCCGACGGCTTAACGTGCTCATACAATGCTATAGTAGATCAGATCAGATCATATGTAGAGGATTTTAGGAAGGGAGTGTCTGACCCCAGGTCTTAAACAACCCTTAGAAATAGGAAGCTAGGAGATTTGGGCTAGAGTGCCCGATAGGAAAGTGACACGGAAGCGAGGTAGAAGACGCCCTTATTTACTACCGGGGGTCCGACGGCTTAACGTGCTCATACAATGCTATAATAGATCAGGTCAGATCATATGTAGAGGATTTTAGGAAGGGAGTGTCTGACCCCAGGTCTTAAACAACCCTTAGAAATAGGAAGCTAGGAGATTTGGGCTAGAGTGCCCGATAGGAAAGTGACACGGAAGCGAGGTAGAAGACGCCCTTATTTACTACCGGGGGTCCGACGGCTTAACGTGCTCATACAATGCTATAATAGATCAGATCAGATCATATGTAGAGGATTTTAGGAAGGGAGTGTCTGACCCCAGGTCTTAAACAACCCTTAGAAATAGGAAGCTAGGAGATTTGGGCTAGAGTGCCCGATAGGAAAGTGACACGGAAGCGAGGTAGAAGACGCCCTTATTTACTACCGGGGTCCGACGGCTTAACGTGCTCATACAATGCTATAGTAGATCAGATCAGATCATATGTAGAGGATTTTAGGAAGGGAGTGTCTGACCCCAGGTCTTAAACAACCCTTAGAAATAGGAAGCTAGGAGATTTGGGCTAGAGTGCCCGATAGGAAAGTGACACGGAAGCGAGGTAGAAGACGCCCTTATTTACTACCGGGGGTCCGACGGCTTAACGTGCTCATACAATGCTATAGTAGATCAGATCAGATCATATGTAGAGGATTTTAGGAAGGGAGTGTCTGACCCCAGGTCTTAAACAACCCTTAGAAATAGGAAGCTAGGAGATTTGGGCTAGAGTGCCCGATAGGAAAGTGACACGGAAGCGAGGTAGAAGACGCCCTTATTTACTACCGGGGTCCGACGGCTTAACGTGCTCATACAATGCTATAGTAGATCAGATCAGATCATATGTAGAGGATTTTAGGAAGGGAGTGTCTGACCCTAGGTCTTAAACAACCCTTAGAAATAGGAAGCTAGGAGATTTGGGCTAGAGTGCCCGATAGGAAAGTCACACGGAAGCGAGGTAGAAGACGCCCTTATTTACTACCGGGGGTCCGACGGCTTAACGTGCTCATACAATGCTATAGTAGATCAGATCAGATCATATGTAGAGGATTTTAGGAAGGGAGTGTCTGACCCCAGGTCTTAAACAACCCTTAGAAATAGGAAGCTAGGAGATTTGGGCTAGAGTGCCCGATAGGAAAGTGACACGGAAGCGAGGTAGAAGACGCCCTTATTTACTACCGGGGGTCCGACGGCTTAACGTGCTCATACAATGCTATAGTAGATCAGATCAGATCATATGTAGAGGATTTTAGGAAGGGAGTGTCTGACCCCAGGTCTTAAACAACCCTTAGAAATAGGAAGCTAGGAGATTTGGGATAGAGTGCCCGATAGGAAAGTGACACGGAAGCGAGGTAGAAGACGCCCTTATTTACTACCGGGGTCCGACGGCTTAACGTGCTCATACAATGCTATAGTAGATCAGATCAGATCATATGTAGAGGATTTTAGGAAGGGAGTGTCTGACCCCAGGTCTTAAACAACCCTTAGAAATAGGAAGCTAGGAGATTTGGGCTAGAGTGCCCGATAGGAAAGTGACACGGAAGCGAGGTAGAAGACGCCCTTATTTACTACCGGGGTCCGACGGCTTAACGTGCTCATACAATGCTATAGTAGATCAGATCAGATCATATGTAGAGGATTTTAGGAAGGGAGTGTCTGACCCCAGGTCTTAAACAACCCTTAGAAATAGGAAGCTAGGAGATTTGGGCTAGAGTGCCCGATAGGAAAGTGACACGGAAGCGAGGTAGAAGACGCCCTTATTTACTACCGGGGTCCGACGGCTTAACGTGCTCATACAATGCTATAGTAGATCAGATCAGATCATATGTAGAGGATTTTAGGAAGGGAGTGTCTGACCCCAGGTCTTAAACAACCCTTAGAAATAGGAAGCTAGGAGATTTGGGCTAGAGTGCCCGATAGGAAAGTCACACGGAAGCGAGGTAGAAGACGCCCTTATTTACTACCGGGGGTCCGACGGCTTAACGTGCTCATACAATGCTATAGTAGATCAGATCAGATCATATGTAGAGGATTTTAGGAAGGGAGTGTCTGACCCCAGGTCTTAAACAACCCTTAGAAATAGGAAGCTAGGAGATTTGGGATAGAGTGCCCGATAGGAAAGTGACACGGAAGCGAGGTAGAAGACGCCCTTATTTACTACCGGGGTCCGACGGCTTAACGTGCTCATACAATGCTATAGTAGATCAGATCAGATCATATGTAGAGGATTTTAGGAAGGGAGTGTCTGACCCCAGGTCTTAAACAACCCTTAGAAATAGGAAGCTAGGAGATTTGGGCTAGAGTGCCCGATAGGAAAGTCACACGGAAGCGAGGTAGAAGACGCCCTTATTTACTACCGGGGGTCCGACGGCTTAACGTGCTCATACAATGCTATAGTAGATCAGATCAGATCATATGTAGAGGATTTTAGGAAGGGAGTGTCTGACCCCAGGTCTTAAACAACCCTTAGAAATAGGAAGCTAGGAGATTTGGGATAGAGTGCCCGATAGGAAAGTGACACGGAAGCGAGGTAGAAGACGCCCTTATTTACTACCGGGGGTCCGACGGCTTAACGTGCTCATACAATGCTATAGTAGATCAGATCAGATCATATGTAGAGGATTTTAGGAAGGGAGTGTCTGACCCCAGGTCTTAAACAACCCTTAGAAATAGGAAGCTAGGAGATTTGGGATAGAGTGCCCGATAGGAAAGTGACACGGAAGCGAGGTAGAAGACGCCCTTATTTACTACCGGGGTCCGACGGCTTAACGTGCTCATACAATGCTATAGTAGATCAGATCAGATCATATGTAGAGGATTTTAGGAAGGGAGTGTCTGACCCCAGGTCTTAAACAACCCTTAGAAATAGGAAGCTAGGAGATTTGGGCTAGAGTGCCCGATAGGAAAGTCACACGGAAGCGAGGTAGAAGACGCCCTTATTTACTACCGGGGGTCCGACGGCTTAACGTGCTCATACAATGCTATAGTAGATCAGATCAGATCATATGTAGAGGATTTTAGGAAGGGAGTGTCTGACCCCAGGTCTTAAACAACCCTTAGAAATAGGAAGCTAGGAGATTTGGGCTAGAGTGCCCGATAGGAAAGTGACACGGAAGCGAGGTAGAAGACGCCCTTATTTACTACCGGGGTCCGACGGCTTAACGTGCTCATACAATGCTATAGTAGATCAGATCAGATCATATGTAGAGGATTTTAGGAAGGGAGTGTCTGACCCCAGGTCTTAAACAACCCTTAGAAATAGGAAGCTAGGAGATTTGGGCTAGAGTGCCCGATAGGAAAGTCACACGGAAGCGAGGTAGAAGACGCCCTTATTTACTACCGGGGGTCCGACGGCTTAACGTGCTCATACAATGCTATAGTAGATCAGATCAGATCATATGTAGAGGATTTTAGGAAGGGAGTGTCTGACCCCAGGTCTTAAACAACCCTTAGAAATAGGAAGCTAGGAGATTTGGGATAGAGTGCCCGATAGGAAAGTGACACGGAAGCGAGGTAGAAGACGCCCTTATTTACTACCGGGGGTCCGACGGCTTAACGTGCTCATACAATGCTATAGTAGATCAGATCAGATCATATGTAGAGGATTTTAGGAAGGGAGTGTCTGACCCCAGGTCTTAAACAACCCTTAGAAATAGGAAGCTAGGAGATTTGGGCTAGAGTGCCCGATAGGAAAGTCACACGGAAGCGAGGTAGAAGACGCCCTTATTTACTACCGGGGGTCCGACGGCTTAACGTGCTCATACAATGCTATAGTAGATCAGATCAGATCATATGTAGAGGATTTTAGGAAGGGAGTGTCTGACCCCAGGTCTTAAACAACCCTTAGAAATAGGAAGCTAGGAGATTTGGGCTAGAGTGCCCGATAGGAAAGTGACACGGAAGCGAGGTAGAAGACGCCCTTATTTACTACCGGGGTCCGACGGCTTAACGTGCTCATACAATGCTATAGTAGATCAGATCAGATCATATGTAGAGGATTTTAGGAAGGGAGTGTCTGACCCCAGGTCTTAAACAACCCTTAGAAATAGGAAGCTAGGAGATTTGGGCTAGAGTGCCCGATAGGAAAGTGACACGGAAGCGAGGTAGAAGACGCCCTTATTTACTACCGGGGTCCGACGGCTTAACGTGCTCATACAATGCTATAGTAGATCAGATCAGATCATATGTAGAGGATTTTAGGAAGGGAGTGTCTGACCCCAGGTCTTAAACAACCCTTAGAAATAGGAAGCTAGGAGATTTGGGCTAGAGTGCCCGATAGGAAAGTGACACGGAAGCGAGGTAGAAGACGCCCTTATTTACTACCGGGGTCCGACGGCTTAACGTGCTCATACAATGCTATAGTAGATCAGATCAGATCATATGTAGAGGATTTTAGGAAGGGAGTGTCTGACCCCAGGTCTTAAACAACCCTTAGAAATAGGAAGCTAGGAGATTTGGGATAGAGTGCCCGATAGGAAAGTGACACGGAAGCGAGGTAGAAGACGCCCTTATTTACTACCGGGGTCCGACGGCTTAACGTGCTCATACAATGCTATAGTAGATCAGATCAGATCATATGTAGAGGATTTTAGGAAGGGAGTGTCTGACCCCAGGTCTTAAACAACCCTTAGAAATAGGAAGCTAGGAGATTTGGGCTAGAGTGCCCGATAGGAAAGTGACACGGAAGCGAGGTAGAAGACGCCCTTATTTACTACCGGGGGTCCGACGGCTTAACGTGCTCATACAATGCTATAGTAGATCAGATCAGATCATATGTAGAGGATTTTAGGAAGGGAGTGTCTGACCCCAGGTCTTAAACAACCCTTAGAAATAGGAAGCTAGGAGATTTGGGCTAGAGTGCCCGATAGGAAAGTGACACGGAAGCGAGGTAGAAGACGCCCTTATTTACTACCGGGGTCCGACGGCTTAACGTGCTCATACAATGCTATAGTAGATCAGATCAGATCATATGTAGAGGATTTTAGGAAGGGAGTGTCTGACCCCAGGTCTTAAACAACCCTTAGAAATAGGAAGCTAGGAGATTTGGGCTAGAGTGCCCGATAGGAAAGTGACACGGAAGCGAGGTAGAAGACGCCCTTATTTACTACCGGGGGTCCGACGGCTTAACGTGCTCATACAATGCTATAGTAGATCAGATCAGATCATATGTAGAGGATTTTAGGAAGGGAGTGTCTGACCCCAGGTCTTAAACAACCCTTAGAAATAGGAAGCTAGGAGATTTGGGCTAGAGTGCCCGATAGGAAAGTGACACGGAAGCGAGGTAGAAGACGCCCTTATTTACTACCGGGGTCCGACGGCTTAACGTGCTCATACAATGCTATAGTAGATCAGATCAGATCATATGTAGAGGATTTTAGGAAGGGAGTGTCTGACCCCAGGTCTTAAACAACCCTTAGAAATAGGAAGCTAGGAGATTTGGGCTAGAGTGCCCGATAGGAAAGTGACACGGAAGCGAGGTAGAAGACGCCCTTATTTACTACCGGGGGTCCGACGGCTTAACGTGCTCATACAATGCTATAGTAGATCAGATCAGATCATATGTAGAGGATTTTAGGAAGGGAGTGTCTGACCCCAGGTCTTAAACAACCCTTAGAAATAGGAAGCTAGGAGATTTGGGCTAGAGTGCCCGATAGGAAAGTGACACGGAAGCGAGGTAGAAGACGCCCTTATTTACTACCGGGGGTCCGACGGCTTAACGTGCTCATACAATGCTATAGTAGATCAGATCAGATCATATGTAGAGGATTTTAGGAAGGGAGTGTCTGACCCCAGGTCTTAAACAACCCTTAGAAATAGGAAGCTAGGAGATTTGGGCTAGAGTGCCCGATAGGAAAGTGACACGGAAGCGAGGTAGAAGACGCCCTTATTTACTACCGGGGGTCCGACGGCTTAACGTGCTCATACAATGCTATAGTAGATCAGATCAGATCATATGTAGAGGATTTTAGGAAGGGAGTGTCTGACCCCAGGTCTTAAACAACCCTTAGAAATAGGAAGCTAGGAGATTTGGGATAGAGTGCCCGATAGGAAAGTGACACGGAAGCGAGGTAGAAGACGCCCTTATTTACTACCGGGGTCCGACGGCTTAACGTGCTCATACAATGCTATAGTAGATCAGATCAGATCATATGTAGAGGATTTTAGGAAGGAGTGTCTGACCCCAGGTCTTAAACAACCCTTAGAAATAGGAAGCTAGGAGATTTGGGCTAGAGTGCCCGATAGGAAAGTGACACGGAAGCGAGGTAGAAGACGCCCTTATTTACTACCGGGGTCCGACGGCTTAACGTGCTCATACAATGCTATAGTAGATCAGATCAGATCATATGTAGAGGATTTTAGGAAGGGAGTGTCTGACCCCAGGTCTTAAACAACCCTTAGAAATAGGAAGCTAGGAGATTTGGGCTAGAGTGCCCGATAGGAAAGTGACACGGAAGCGAGGTAGAAGACGCCCTTATTTACTACCGGGGTCCGACGGCTTAACGTGCTCATACAATGCTATAGTAGATCAGATCAGATCATATGTAGAGGATTTTAGGAAGGGAGTGTCTGACCCCAGGTCTTAAACAACCCTTAGAAATAGGAAGCTAGGAGATTTGGGCTAGAGTGCCCGATAGGAAAGTGACACGGAAGCGAGGTAGAAGACGCCCTTATTTACTACCGGGGTCCGACGGCTTAACGTGCTCATACAATGCTATAGTAGATCAGATCAGATCATATGTAGAGGATTTTAGGAAGGGAGTGTCTGACCCCAGGTCTTAAACAACCCTTAGAAATAGGAAGCTAGGAGATTTGGGCTAGAGTGCCCGATAGGAAAGTGACACGGAAGCGAGGTAGAAGACGCCCTTATTTACTACCGGGGTCCGACGGCTTAACGTGCTCATACAATGCTATAGTAGATCAGATCAGATCATATGTAGAGGATTTTAGGAAGGGAGTGTCTGACCCCAGGTCTTAAACAACCCTTAGAAATAGGAAGCTAGGAGATTTGGGCTAGAGTGCCCGATAGGAAAGTGACACGGAAGCGAGGTAGAAGACGCCCTTATTTACTACCGGGGTCCGACGGCTTAACGTGCTCATACAATGCTATAGTAGATCAGATCAGATCATATGTAGAGGATTTTAGGAAAGGAGTGTCTGACCCCAGGTCTTAAACAACCCTTAGAAATAGGAAGCTAGGAGATTTGGGCTAGAGTGCCCGATAGGAAAGTGACACGGAAGCGAGGTAGAAGACGCCCTTATTTACTACCGGGGGTCCGACGGCTTAACGTGCTCATACAATGCTATAGTAGATCAGATCAGATCATATGTAGAGGATTTTAGGAAGGGAGTGTCTGACCCCAGGTCTTAAACAACCCTTAGAAATAGGAAGCTAGGAGATTTGGGCTAGAGTGCCCGATAGGAAAGTGACACGGAAGCGAGGTAGAAGACGCCCTTATTTACTACCGGGGGTCCGACGGCTTAACGTGCTCATACAATGCTATAGTAGATCAGATCAGATCATATGTAGAGGATTTTAGGAAGGGAGTGTCTGACCCCAGGTCTTAAACAACCCTTAGAAATAGGAAGCTAGGAGATTTGGGCTAGAGTGCCCGATAGGAAAGTGACACGGAAGCGAGGTAGAAGACGCCCTTATTTACTACCGGGGGTCCGACGGCTTAACGTGCTCATACAATGCTATAGTAGATCAGATCAGATCATATGTAGAGGATTTTAGGAAGGGAGTGTCTGACCCCAGGTCTTAAACAACCCTTAGAAATAGGAAGCTAGGAGATTTGGGCTAGAGTGCCCGATAGGAAAGTGACACGGAAGCGAGGTAGAAGACGCCCTTATTTACTACCGGGGGTCCGACGGCTTAACGTGCTCATACAATGCTATAGTAGATCAGATCAGATCATATGTAGAGGATTTTAGGAAGGGAGTGTCTGACCCCAGGTCTTAAACAACCCTTAGAAATAGGAAGCTAGGAGATTTGGGCTAGAGTGCCCGATAGGAAAGTGACACGGAAGCGAGGTAGAAGACGCCCTTATTTACTACCGGGGGTCCGACGGCTTAACGTGCTCATACAATGCTATAGTAGATCAGATCAGATCATATGTAGAGGATTTTAGGAAGGGAGTGTCTGACCCCAGGTCTTAAACAACCCTTAGAAATAGGAAGCTAGGAGATTTGGGCTAGAGTGCCCGATAGGAAAGTGACACGGAAGCGAGGTAGAAGACGCCCTTATTTACTACCGGGGGTCCGACGGCTTAACGTGCTCATACAATGCTATAGTAGATCAGATCAGATCATATGTAGAGGATTTTAGGAAGGGAGTGTCTGACCCCAGGTCTTAAACAACCCTTAGAAATAGGAAGCTAGGAGATTTGGGCTAGAGTGCCCGATAGGAAAGTGACACGGAAGCGAGGTAGAAGACGCCCTTATTTACTACCGGGGTCCGACGGCTTAACGTGCTCATACAATGCTATAGTAGATCAGATCAGATCATATGTAGAGGATTTTAGGAAGGGAGTGTCTGACCCCAGGTCTTAAACAACCCTTAGAAATAGGAAGCTAGGAGATTTGGGCTAGAGTGCCCGATAGGAAAGTGACACGGAAGCGAGGTAGAAGACGCCCTTATTTACTACCGGGGGTCCGACGGCTTAACGTGCTCATACAATGCTATAGTAGATCAGATCAGATCATATGTAGAGGATTTTAGGAAGGGAGTGTCTGACCCCAGGTCTTAAACAACCCTTAGAAATAGGAAGCTAGGAGATTTGGGCTAGAGTGCCCGATAGGAAAGTGACACGGAAGCGAGGTAGAAGACGCCCTTATTTACTACCGGGGGTCCGACGGCTTAACGTGCTCATACAATGCTATAGTAGATCAGATCAGATCATATGTAGAGGATTTTAGGAAGGGAGTGTCTGACCCCAGGTCTTAAACAACCCTTAGAAATAGGAAGCTAGGAGATTTGGGCTAGAGTGCCCGATAGGAAAGTGACACGGAAGCGAGGTAGAAGACGCCCTTATTTACTACCGGGGGTCCGACGGCTTAACGTGCTCATACAATGCTATAGTAGATCAGATCAGATCATATGTAGAGGATTTTAGGAAGGGAGTGTCTGACCCCAGGTCTTAAACAACCCTTAGAAATAGGAAGCTAGGAGATTTGGGATAGAGTGCCCGATAGGAAAGTGACACGGAAGCGAGGTAGAAGACGCCCTTATTTACTACCGGGGGTCCGACGGCTTAACGTGCTCATACAATGCTATAGTAGATCAGATCAGATCATATGTAGAGGATTTTAGGAAGGGAGTGTCTGACCCCAGGTCTTAAACAACCCTTAGAAATAGGAAGCTAGGAGATTTGGGATAGAGTGCCCGATAGGAAAGTGACACGGAAGCGAGGTAGAAGACGCCCTTATTTACTACCGGGGGTCCGACGGCTTAACGTGCTCATACAATGCTATAGTAGATCAGATCAGATCATATGTAGAGGATTTTAGGAAGGGAGTGTCTGACCCCAGGTCTTAAACAACCCTTAGAAATAGGAAGCTAGGAGATTTGGGCTAGAGTGCCCGATAGGAAAGTGACACGGAAGCGAGGTAGAAGACGCCCTTATTTACTACCGGGGGTCCGACGGCTTAACGTGCTCATACAATGCTATAGTAGATCAGATCAGATCATATGTAGAGGATTTTAGGAAGGGAGTGTCTGACCCCAGGTCTTAAACAACCCTTAGAAATAGGAAGCTAGGAGATTTGGGATAGAGTGCCCGATAGGAAAGTGACACGGAAGCGAGGTAGAAGACGCCCTTATTTACTACCGGGGGTCCGACGGCTTAACGTGCTCATACAATGCTATAGTAGATCAGATCAGATCATATGTAGAGGATTTTAGGAAGGGAGTGTCTGACCCCAGGTCTTAAACAACCCTTAGAAATAGGAAGCTAGGAGATTTGGGCTAGAGTGCCCGATAGGAAAGTGACACGGAAGCGAGGTAGAAGACGCCCTTATTTACTACCGGGGTCCGACGGCTTAACGTGCTCATACAATGCTATAGTAGATCAGATCAGATCATATGTAGAGGATTTTAGGAAGGGAGTGTCTGACCCCAGGTCTTAAACAACCCTTAGAAATAGGAAGCTAGGAGATTTGGGATAGAGTGCCCGATAGGAAAGTGACACGGAAGCGAGGTAGAAGACGCCCTTATTTACTACCGGGGTCCGACGGCTTAACGTGCTCATACAATGCTATAGTAGATCAGATCAGATCATATGTAGAGGATTTTAGGAAGGGAGTGTCTGACCCCAGGTCTTAAACAACCCTTAGAAATAGGAAGCTAGGAGATTTGGGCTAGAGTGCCCGATAGGAAAGTGACACGGAAGCGAGGTAGAAGACGCCCTTATTTACTACCGGGGTCCGACGGCTTAACGTGCTCATACAATGCTATAGTAGATCAGATCAGATCATATGTAGAGGATTTTAGGAAGGGAGTGTCTGACCCCAGGTCTTAAACAACCCTTAGAAATAGGAAGCTAGGAGATTTGGGCTAGAGTGCCCGATAGGAAAGTGACACGGAAGCGAGGTAGAAGACGCCCTTATTTACTACCGGGGTCCGGCGGCTTAACGTGCTCATACAATGCTATAGTAGATCAGATCAGATCATATGTAGAGGATTTTAGGAAGGGAGTGTCTGACCCCAGGTCTTAAACAACCCTTAGAAATAGGAAGCTAGGAGATTTGGGCTAGAGTGCCCGATAGGAAAGTGACACGGAAGCGAGGTAGAAGACGCCCTTATTTACTACCGGGGGTCCGACGGCTTAACGTGCTCATACAATGCTATAGTAGATCAGATCAGATCATATGTAGAGGATTTTAGGAAGGGAGTGTCTGACCCCAGGTCTTAAACAACCCTTAGAAATAGGAAGCTAGGAGATTTGGGCTAGAGTGCCCGATAGGAAAGTGACACGGAAGCGAGGTAGAAGACGCCCTTATTTACTACCGGGGGTCCGACGGCTTAACGTGCTCATACAATGCTATAGTAGATCAGATCAGATCATATGTAGAGGATTTTAGGAAGGGAGTGTCTGACCCCAGGTCTTAAACAACCCTTAGAAATAGGAAGCTAGGAGATTTGGGCTAGAGTGCCCGATAGGAAAGTGACACGGAAGCGAGGTAGAAGACGCCCTTATTTACTACCGGGGGTCCGACGGCTTAACGTGCTCATACAATGCTATAGTAGATCAGATCAGATCATATGTAGAGGATTTTAGGAAGGGAGTGTCTGACCCCAGGTCTTAAACAACCCTTAGAAATAGGAAGCTAGGAGATTTGGGCTAGAGTGCCCGATAGGAAAGTGACACGGAAGCGAGGTAGAAGACGCCCTTATTTACTACCGGGGTCCGACGGCTTAACGTGCTCATACAATGCTATAGTAGATCAGATCAGATCATATGTAGAGGATTTTAGGAAGGGAGTGTCTGACCCCAGGTCTTAAACAACCCTTAGAAATAGGAAGCTAGGAGATTTGGGCTAGAGTGCCCGATAGGAAAGTGACACGGAAGCGAGGTAGAAGACGCCCTTATTTACTACCGGGGGTCCGACGGCTTAACGTGCTCATACAATGCTATAGTAGATCAGATCAGATCATATGTAGAGGATTTTAGGAAGGGAGTGTCTGACCCCAGGTCTTAAACAACCCTTAGAAATAGGAAGCTAAGAGATTTGGGCTAGACTGCCCGATAGGAAAGTGACACGGAAGCGAGGTAGAAGACGCCCTTATTTACTACCGGGGTCCGACGGCTTAACGTGCTCATACAATGCTATAGTAGATCAGATCAGATCATATGTAGAGGATTTTAGGAAGGAGTGTCTGACCCCAGGTCTTAAACAACCCTTAGAAATAGGAAGCTAGGAGATTTGGGCTAGAGTGCCCGATAGGAAAGTGACACGGAAGCGAGGTAGAAGACGCCCTTATTTACTACCGGGGGTCCGACGGCTTAACGTGCTCATACAATGCTATAGTAGATCAGATCAGATCATATGTAGAGGATTTTAGGAAGGGAGTGTCTGACCCCAGGTCTTAAACAACCCTTAGAAATAGGAAGCTAGGAGATTTGGGCTAGACTGCCCGATAGGAAAGTGACACGGAAGCGAGGTAGAAGACGCCCTTATTTACTACCGGGGGTCCGACGGCTTAACGTGCTCATACAATGCTATAGTAGATCAGATCAGATCATATGTAGAGGATTTTAGGAAGGGAGTGTCTGACCCCAGGTCTTAAACAACCCTTAGAAATAAGAAGATAGAAGATTTGGGCTAGAGTGCCCGATAGGAAAGTGACACGGAAGCGAGGTAGAAGACGCCCTTATTTACTACCGGGGGTCCGACGGCTTTACGTGCTCATACAATGCTATAGTAGATCAGATCAGATCATATGTAGAGGATTTTAGGAAGGGAGTGTCTGACCCCAGGTCTTAAACAACCCTTAGAAATAAGAAGCTAGGAGATTTGGGCTAGAGTGCCTGATAGGAAAGTGACACGGAAGCGAGGTAGAAGACGCCCTTATTTACTACCGGGGTCCGACGGCTTAACGTGCTCATACAATGCTATAGTAGATCAGATCAGATCATATGTAGAGGATTTTAGGAAGGAGTGTCTGACCCCAGGTCTTAAACAACCCTTAGAAATAGGAAGCTAGGAGATTTGGGCTAGAGTGCCCGATAGGAAAGTGACACGGAAGCGAGGTAGAAGACGCCCTTATTTACTACCGGGGTCCGACGGCTTAACGTGCTCATACAATGCTATAGTAGATCAGATCAGATCATATGTAGAGGATTTTTAGGAAGGGAGTGTCAGACCCCAGGTCTTAAACAACCCTTAGAAATAAGAAGCTAGAAGATTTATACTAGAGTGCCCGATAGGAAAGTGACACGGAAGCGAGGTAGAAGACGCCCTTATTTACTACCGGGGTCCGACGGCTTAACGTGCTCATACAATGCTATAGTAGATCAGATCAGATCATATGTAGAGGATTTTAGGAGGGAGTGTCTGACCCCAGGTCTTAAACAACCCTTAGAAATAGGAAGCTAGGAGATTTGGGCTAGAGTGCCCGATAGGAAAGTGACACGGAAGCGAGGTAGAAGACGCCCTTATTTACTACCGGGGTCCGACGGCTTAACGTGCTCATACAATGCTATAGTAGATCAGATCAGATCATATGTAGAGGATTTTAGGAAGGGAGTGTCTGACCCCAGGTCTTAAACAACTCTTAGAAATAGGAAGCTAGGAGATTTGGGCTAGAGTGCCCGATAGGAAAGTGACACGGAAGCGAGGTAGAAGACGCCCTTATTTACTACCGGGGTCCGACGGCTTAACGTGCTCATACAATGCTATAGTAGATCAGATCAGATCATATGTAGAGGATTTTAGGGAGGGAGTGTCTGACCCCAGGTCTTAAACAACTCTTAGAAATAGGAAGCTAGGAGATTTGGGCTAGAGTGCCCGATAGGAAAGTGACACGGAAGCGAGGTAGAAGACGCCCTTATTTACTACCGGGGTCCGACGGCTTAACGTGCTCATACAATGCTATAGTAGATCAGATCAGATCATATGTAGAGGATTTTAGGAAGGGAGTGTCTGACCCCAGGTCTTAAACAACCCTTAGAAATAGGAAGCTAGGAGATTTGGGCTAGAGTGCCTGATAGGAAAGTGACACGGAAGCGAGGTAGAAGACGCCCTTATTTACTACCGGGGTCCGAGGCTTAACGTGCTCATACAATGCTATAGTAGATCAGATCAGATCATATGTCGAGGATTTTAGGAAGGGAGTGTCTGACCCCAGGCCTTAAACAACCCTTAGAAATAGGAAGCTAGGAGATTTGGGCTAGTGTGCCCGATAGGAAAGGGACACGGAAGCGAGGTAGAAGACGCCCTTATTTACTACCGGGGTCCGACGGCTTAACGTGCTCATACAATGCTATAGTAGATCAGATCAGATCATATGTCGAGGATTTTAGGAAGGAGTGTCTGACCAAAGGCCTTAAACAACCCTTAGAAATAGGAAGCTAGGAGATTTGGGCTAGTGTGCCCGATAAAAAAGGGACACGGAAGCGAGGTAGAAGACGCCCTTATTTACTACCGGGGTCCGACGGCTTAACGTGCTCATACAATGCTATAGTAGATCAGATCAGATCATATGTCGAGGATTTTAGGAAGGGAGTGTCTGACCCCAGGTCTTAAACAACCCTTAGAAATAGGAAGCTGGGAGATTTGGGCTAGAGTGACCGATAGGAAAGTGACACGGAAGCGAGGTAGAAGACGCCCTTATTTACTACCGGGGTCCGACGGCTTAACGTGCTCATACAATGCTATAGTAGATCAGATCAGATCATATGTCGAGGATTTTAGGAAGGGAGTGTCTGACCCCAGGTCTTAAACAACCCTTAGAAATAGGAAGCTAGGAGATTTGGGCTAGTGTGCCCGATAGGAAAGGGACACGGAAGCGAGGTAGAAGACGCCCTTATTTACTACCGGGGTCCGACGGCTTAACGTGCTCATACAATGCTATAGTAGATCAGATCAGATCATATGTCGAGGATTTTAGGAAGGGAGTGTCTGACCCCAGGTCTTAAACAACCCTTAGAAATAGGAAGCTAGGAGATTTGGGCTAGAGTGCCCGATAGGAAAGTGACACGGAAGCGAGGTAGAAGACGCCCTTATTTACTACCGGGGTACGACGGCTTAACGTGCTCATACAATGCTATAGTAGATCAGATCAGATCATATGTAGAGGATTTTAGGAAGGAGTGTCTGACCCCAGGTCTTAAACAACCCTTAGAAATAGGAAGCTAGGAGATTTGGGCTAGAGTGCCCGAAAGGAAAGTGACACGGAAGCGAGGTAGAAGACGCCCTTATTTACTACCGGGGTCCGACGGCCTAAAGTGCTCATACAATGCTATAGTAGATCAGATCAGATCATATGTAGAGGATTTTAGGATGGGAGTGTCTGACCCCAGGTCTTAAACAACCCTTAGAAATAGGAAGCTAGGAGATTTGGGCTAGAGGGCCCGATAGGAAAGTGACACGGAAGCGAGGTAGAAGACGCCCTTATTTACTACCGGGGTCCGACGGCTTAACGTGCTCAGACAATGCTATAGTAGATCAGATCAGATCATATGTCGAGGATTTTAGGAAGGGAGTGTCTGACCCCAGGTCTTAAACAACCCTTAGAAATAGGAAGCTAGGAGATTTGGGCTAGAGTGCCCGATAGGAAAGTGACACGGAAGCGAGGTAGAAGACGCCCTTATTTACTCCCGGGGTCCGACGGCTTAACGTGCTCATACAATGCTATAGTAGATCAGATCAGATCATATGTAGAGGATTTTAGGAAGGGAGTGTCTGACCCCAGGTCTTAAACAACCCTTAGAAATAGGAAGCTAGGAGATTTGGGCTAGAGTGCCGGATAGGAAAGTGACACGGAAGCGAGGTAGAAGACGCTCTTATTTACTACCGGGGTCCGACGGCTTAACGTGCTAATACAATGCTATAGTAGATCAGATCAGATCATATGTAGAGGATTTTAGGAAGGGAGTGTCTGACCCCAGGTCTTAAACAACCCTTAGAAAGAGGAAGCTAGGAGATTTGGGCTAGAGTGCCCGATAGGAAAGTGACACGGAAGCGAGGTAGAAGACGCCCTTATTTACTACCGGGGTCCGACGGCTTAACGTGCTCATACAATGCTATAGTAGATCAGATCAGATTATATGTAGAGGATTTTAGGAAGGGAGTGTCTGACCCCAGCTCTTAAACAACCCTTAGAAAGAGGAAGCTAGGAGATTTGGGCTAGAGTGCCCGATAGGAAAGTGACACGGAAGCGAGGTAGAAGACGCCCTTATTTACTACCGGGGACCGACGGCTTAACGTGCTCATACAATGCTATAGTAGATCAGATCAGATTATATGTAGAGGATTTTAGGAAGGGAGTGTCTGACCCCAGGTCTTAAACAACCCTTAGAAATAGGAAGCTAGGAGATTTGGGCTAGAGTGCCCGATAGGAAAGTGACACGGAAGCGAGGTAGAAGACGCCCTTATTTACTACCGGGGTCCGACGGCTTAACGTGCTCATACAATGCTATAGTAGATCAGATCAGATCATATGTAGATGATTTTAGGAAGGGAGTGTCTGACCCCAGGTCTTAAACAACCCTTAGAAAGAGGAAGCTAGGAGATTTGGGCTAGAGTGCCCGATAGGAAAGTGACACGGAAGCGAGGTAGAAGACGCCCTTATTTACTACCGGGGTCCGACGGCTTAACGTGCTCATACAATGCTATAGTAGATCAGATCAGATTATATGTAGAGGATTTTAGGAAGGGAGTGTCTGACCCCAGGTCTTAAACAACCATTAGAAAGAGGAAGCTAGGAGATTTGGGCTAGAGTGCCCGATAGGAAAGTGACACGGAAGCGAGGTAGAAGACGCCCTTATTTACTACCGGGGTCCGACGGCTTAACGTGCTCATACAATGCTATAGTAGATCAGATCAGATCATATGTCGAGGATTTTAGGAAGGGAGTGTCTGACCCCAGGTCTTAAACAACCCTTAGAAATAGGAAGCTAGGAGATTTGGGCTAGAGTGCCCGATAGGAAAGTGACACGGAAGCGAGGTAGAAGACGCCCTTATTTACTACCGGGGTCCGACGGCTTAACGTGCTCATACAATGCTATAGTAGATCAGATCAGATCATATGTAGAGGATTTTAGGAAGGGAGTGTCTGACCCCAGGTCTTAAACAACCCTTAGAAATAGGAAGCTAGGAGATTTGGGCTAGAGTGCCGGATAGGAAAGTGACACGGAAGCGAGGTAGAAGACGCTCTTATTTACTACCGGGGTCCGACGGCTTAACGTGCTAATACAATGCTATAGTAGATCAGATCAGATCATATGTAGAGGATTTTAGGAAGGGAGTGTCTGACCCCAATTCTTAAACAACCCTTAGAAATAGGAAGCTAGGAGATTTGGGCTAGAGTGCCCGATAGGAAAGTGACACGGAAGCGAGGTAGAAGACGCCCTTATTTACTACCGGGGTCCGACGGCTTAACGTGCTCATACAATGCTATAGTAGATCAGATCAGATCATATGTAGAGGATTTTAGGAAGGGAGTGTCTGACCCCAGCTCTTAAACAACCCTTAGAAAGAGGAAGCTAGGAGATTTGGGCTAGAGTGCCCGATAGGAAAGTGACACGGAAGCGAGGTAGAAGACGCCCTTATTTACTACCGGGGTCCGACGGCTTAACGTGCTCATACAATGCTATAGTAGATCAGATCAGATCATATGTAGAGGATTTTAGGAAGGGAGTGTCTGACCCCAGGTCTTAAACAACCCTTAGAAATAGGAAGCTAGGAGATTTGGGCTAGAGTGCCCGATAGGAAAGTGACACGGAAGCGAGGTAGAAGACGCCCTTATTTACTACCGGGGTCCGACGGCTTAACGTGCTCATACAATGCTATAGTAGATCAGATCAGATCATATGTAGAGGATTTTAGGAAGGGAGTGTCAGACCCCAGGTCTTAAACAACCCTTAGAAATAAGAAGCTAGGAGATTTGGGCTAGAGTGCCCGATAGGAAAGTGACACGGAAGCGAGGTAGAAGACGCCCTTATTTACTACCGGGGTCCGACGGCTTAACGTGCTCATACAATGCTATAGTAGATCAGATCAGATCATATGTAGAGGATTTTAGGAAGGGAGTGTCTGACCCCAGGTCTTAAACAACCCTTAGAAATAGGAAGCTAGGAGATTTGGGCTAGAGTGCCCGATAGGAAAGTGACACGGAAGCGAGGTAGAAGACGCCCTTATTTACTACCGGGGTCCGACGGCTTAACGTGCTCATACAATGCTATAGTAGATCAGATCAGATCATATGTAGAGGATTTTAGGAAGGGAGTGTCTGACCCCAGGTCTTAAACAACCCTTAGAAATAGGAAGCTAGGAGATTTGGGCTAGAGTGCCCGATAGGAAAGTGACACGGAAGCGAGGTAGAAGACGCCCTTATTTACTACCGGGGTCCGACGGCTTAACGTGCTCATACAATGCTATAGTAGATCAGATCAGATCATATGTAGAGGATTTTAGGAAGGAGTGTCTGACCCCAGGTCTTAAACAACCCTTAGAAATAGGAAGCTAGGAGATTTGGGCTAGAGTGCCCGATAGGAAAGTGACACGGAAGCGAGGTAGAAGACGCCCTTATTTACTACCGGGGTCCGACGGCTTAACGTGCTCATACAATGCTATAGTAGATCAGATCAGATCATATGTAGAGGATTTTAGGAAGGGAGTGTCTGACCCCAGGTCTTAAACAACCCTTAGAAATAGGAAGCTAGGAGATTTGGGCTAGAGTGCCCGATAGGAAAGTGACACGGAAGCGAGGTAGAAGACGCCCTTATTTACTACCGGGGTCCGACGGCTTAACGTGCTCATACAATGCTATAGTAGATCAGATCAGATCATATGTCGAGGATTTTAGGAAGGGAGTGTCTGACCCCAGGCCTTAAACAACCCTTAGAAATAGGAAGCTAGGAGATTTGGGCTAGTGTGCCCGATAGGAAAGGGACACGGAAGCGAGGTAGAAGACGCCCTTATTTACTACCGGGGTCCGACGGCTTAACGTGCTCATACAATGCTATAGTAGATCAGATCAGATCATATGTCGAGGATTTTAGGAAGGGAGTGTCTGACCCCAGGCCTTAAACAACCCTTAGAAATAGGAAGCTAGGAGATTTGGGCTAGTGTGCCCGATAAAAAAGGGACACGGAAGCGAGGTAGAAGACGCCCTTATTTACTACCGGGGTCCGACGGCTTAACGTGCTCATACAATGCTATAGTAGATCAGATCAGATCATATGTCGAGGATTTTAGGAAGGAGTGTCTGACCCCAGGTCTTAAACAACCCTTAGAAATAGGAAGCTGGGAGATTTGGGCTAGAGTGACCGATAGGAAAGTGACACGGAAGCGAGGTAGAAGACGCCCTTATTTACTACCGGGGTCCGACGGCTTAACGTGCTCATACAATGCTATAGTAGATCAGATCAGATCATATGTCGAGGATTTTAGGAAGGGAGTGTCTGACCCCAGGTCTTAAACAACCCTTAGAAATAGGAAGCTAGGAGATTTGGGCTAGAGTGCCCGATAGGAAAGTGACACGGAAGCGAGGTAGAAGACGCCCTTATTTACTACCGGGGTCCGACGGCTTAACGTGCTCATACAATGCTATAGTAGATCAGATCAGATTATATGTAGAGGATTTTAGGAAGGGAGTGTCTGACCCCAGGTCTTAAACAACCATTAGAAAGAGGAAGCTAGGAGATTTGGGCTAGAGTGCCCGATAGGAAAGTGACACGGAAGCGAGGTAGAAGACGCCCTTATTTACTACCGGGGTCCGACGGCTTAACGTGCTCATACAATGCTATAGTAGATCAGATCAGATCATATGTAGATGATTTTAGGAAGGGAGTGTCTGACCCCAGGTCTTAAACAACCCTTAGAAAGAGGAAGCTAGGAGATTTGGGCTAGAGTGCCCGATAGGAAAGTGACACGGAAGCGAGGTAGAAGACGCCCTTATTTACTACCGGGGTCCGACGGCTTAACGTGCTCATACAATGCTATAGTAGATCAGATCAGATTATATGTAGAGGATTTTAGGAAGGGAGTGTCTGACCCCAGGTCTTAAACAACCATTAGAAAGAGGAAGCTAGGAGATTTGGGCTAGAGTGCCCGATAGGAAAGTGACACGGAAGCGAGGTAGAAGACGCCCTTATTTACTACCGGGGTCCGACGGCTTAACGTGCTCATACAATGCTATAGTAGATCAGATCAGATCATATGTCGAGGATTTTTAGGAAGGGAGTGTCTGACCCCAGGTCTTAAACAACCCTTAGAAATAGGAAGCTAGGAGATTTGGGCTAGAGTGCCCGATAGGAAAGTGACACGGAAGCGAGGTAGAAGACGCCCTTA
Organism: Macrothele yani; assembly: GCA_039090855.1. Lineage (NCBI taxonomy): Eukaryota > Metazoa > Arthropoda > Arachnida > Araneae > Macrothelidae > Macrothele > Macrothele yani. Next base: position 72,447,181 of record CM077032.1, on the reverse strand, counting down.
TTTACTACCGGGGTCCGACGGCTTAACGTGCTCATACAATGCTATAGTAGATCAGATCAGATCATATGTAGAGGATTTTAGGAAGGGAGTGTCTGACCCCAGGTCTTAAACAACCCTTAGAAATAGGAAGCTAGGAGATTTGGGCTAGAGTGCCGGATAGGAAAGTGACACGGAAGCGAGGTAGAAGACGCTCTTATTTACTACCGGGGTCCGACGGCTTAACGTGCTAATACAATGCTATAGTAGATCAGATCAGATCATATGTAGAGGATTTTAGGAAGGGAGTGTCTGACCCCAATTCTTAAACAACCCTTAGAAATAGGAAGCTAGGAGATTTGGGCTAGAGTGCCCGATAGGAAAGTGACACGGAAGCGAGGTAGAAGACGCCCTTATTTACTACCGGGGTCCGACGGCTTAACGTGCTCATACAATGCTATAGTAGATCAGATCAGATCATATGTAGAGGATTTTAGGAAGGGAGTGTCTGACCCCAGCTCTTAAACAACCCTTAGAAAGAGGAAGCTAGGAGATTTGGGCTAGAGTGCCCGATAGGAAAGTGACACGGAAGCGAGGTAGAAGACGCCCTTATTTACTACCGGGGACCGACGGCTTAACGTGCTCATACAATGCTATAGTAGATCAGATCAGATCATATGTAGAGGATTTTAGGATGGGAGTGTCTGACCCCAGGTCTTAAACAACCCTTAGAAATAGGAAGCTAGGAGATTTGGGCTAGAGTGCCCGATAGGAAAGTGACACGGAAGCGAGGTAGAAGACGCCCTTATTTACTACCGGGGTCCGACGGCTTAACGTGCTCATACAATGCTATAGTAGATCAGATCAGATCATATGTAGAGGATTTTAGGAAGGGAGTGTCAGACCCCAGGTCTTAAACAACCCTTAGAAATAAGAAGCTAGAAGATTTGGGCTAGAGTGCCCGATAGGAAAGTGACACGGAAGCGAGGTAGAAGACGCCCTTATTTACTACCGGGGTCCGACGGCTTAACGTGCTCATACAATGCTATAGTAGATCAGATCAGATCATATGTAGAGGATTTTAGGGAGGGAGTGTCTGACCCCAGGTCTTAAACAACTCTTAGAAATAGGAAGCTAGGAGATTTGGGCTAGAGTGCCCGATAGGAAAGTGACACGGAAGCGAGGTAGAAGACGCCCTTATTTACTACCGGGGTCCGACGGCTTAACGTGCTCATACAATGCTATAGTAGATCAGATCAGATCATATGTAGAGGATTTTAGGAAGGGAGTGTCTGACCCCAGGTCTTAAACAACCCTTAGAAATAGGAAGCTAGGAGATTTGGGCTAGAGTGCCCGATAGGAAAGTGACACGGAAGCGAGGTAGAAGACGCCCTTATTTACTACCGGGGTCCGAGGCTTAACGTGCTCATACAATGCTATAGTAGATCAGATCAGATCATATGTCGAGGATTTTAGGAAGGGAGTGTCTGACCCCAGGCCTTAAACAACCCTTAGAAATAGGAAGCTAGGAGATTTGGGCTAGTGTGCCCGATAGGAAAGGGACACGGAAGCGAGGTAGAAGACGCCCTTATTTACTACCGGGGTCCGACGGCTTAACGTGCTCATACAATGCTATAGTAGATCAGATCAGATCATATGTCGAGGATTTTAGGAAGGGAGTGTCTGACCCCAGGCCTTAAACAACCCTTAGAAATAGGAAGCTAGGAGATTTGGGCTAGTGTGCCCGATAAAAAAGGGACACGGAAGCGAGGTAGAAGACGCCCTTATTTACTACCGGGGTCCGACGGCTTAACGTGCTCATACAATGCTATAGTAGATCAGATCAGATCATATGTCGAGGATTTTAGGAAGGGAGTGTCTGACCCCAGGTCTTAAACAACCCTTAGAAATAGGAAGCTGGGAGATTTGGGCTAGAGTGACCGATAGGAAAGTGACACGGAAGCGAGGTAGAAGACGCCCTTATTTACTACCGGGGTCCGACGGCTTAACGTGCTCATACAATGCTATAGTAGATCAGATCAGATCATATGTAGAGGATTTTAGGAAGGAGTGTCTGACCCCAGGTCTTAAACAACCCTTAGAAATAGGAAGCTAGGAGATTTGGGCTAGTGTGCCCGATAGGAAAGGGACACGGAAGCGAGGTAGAAGACGCCCTTATTTACTACCGGGGTCCGACGGCTTAACGTGCTCATACAATGCTATAGTAGATCAGATCAGATCATATGTCGAGGATTTTAGGAAGGGAGTGTCTGACCCCAGGTCTTAAACAACCCTTAGAAATAGGAAGCTAGGAGATTTGGGCTAGAGTGCCCGATAGGAAAGTGACACGGAAGCGAGGTAGAAGACGCCCTTATTTACTACCGGGGTACGACGGCTTAACGTGCTCATACAATGCTATAGTAGATCAGATCAGATCATATGTAGAGGATTTTAGGAAGGGAGTGTCTGACCCCAGGTCTTAAACAACCCTTAGAAATAGGAAGCTAGGAGATTTGGGCTAGAGTGCCCGAAAGGAAAGTGACACGGAAGCGAGGTAGAAGACGCCCTTATTTACTACCGGGGTCCGACGGCCTAAAGTGCTCATACAATGCTATAGTAGATCAGATCAGATCATATGTAGAGGATTTTAGGATGGGAGTGTCTGACCCCAGGTCTTAAACAACCCTTAGAAATAGGAAGCTAGGAGATTTGGGCTAGAGTGCCCGATAGGAAAGTGACACGGAAGCGAGGTAGAAGACGCCCTTATTTACTACCGGGGTCCGACGGCTTAACGTGCTCAGACAATGCTATAGTAGATCAGATCAGATCATATGTCGAGGATTTTAGGAAGGGAGTGTCTGACCCCAGGTCTTAAACAACCCTTAGAAATAGGAAGCTAGGAGATTTGGGCTAGAGTGCCCGATAGGAAAGTGACACGGAAGCGAGGTAGAAGACGCCCTTATTTACTCCCGGGGTCCGACGGCTTAACGTGCTCATACAATGCTATAGTAGATCAGATCAGATCATATGTAGAGGATTTTAGGAAGGGAGTGTCTGACCCCAGGTCTTAAACAACCCTTAGAAATAGGAAGCTAGGAGATTTGGGCTAGAGTGCCGGATAGGAAAGTGACACGGAAGCGAGGTAGAAGACGCTCTTATTTACTACCGGGGTCCGACGGCTTAACGTGCTAATACAATGCTATAGTAGATCAGATCAGATCATATGTAGAGGATTTTAGGAAGGGAGTGTCTGACCCCAGGTCTTAAACAACCCTTAGAAAGAGGAAGCTAGGAGATTTGGGCTAGAGTGCCCGATAGGAAAGTGACACGGAAGCGAGGTAGAAGACGCCCTTATTTACTACCGGGGTCCGACGGCTTAACGTGCTCATACAATGCTATAGTAGATCAGATCAGATTATATGTAGAGGATTTTAGGAAGGGAGTGTCTGACCCCAGCTCTTAAACAACCCTTAGAAAGAGGAAGCTAGGAGATTTGGGCTAGAGTGCCCGATAGGAAAGTGACACGGAAGCGAGGTAGAAGACGCCCTTATTTACTACCGGGGACCGACGGCTTAACGTGCTCATACAATGCTATAGTAGATCAGATCAGATTATATGTAGAGGATTTTAGGAAGGAGTGTCTGACCCCAGGTCTTAAACAACCCTTAGAAATAGGAAGCTAGGAGATTTGGGCTAGAGTGCCCGATAGGAAAGTGACACGGAAGCGAGGTAGAAGACGCCCTTATTTACTACCGGGGTCCGACGGCTTAACGTGCTCATACAATGCTATAGTAGATCAGATCAGATCATATGTCGAGGATTTTAGGAAGGGAGTGTCTGACCCCAGGCCTTAAACAACCCTTAGAAAGAGGAAGCTAGGAGATTTGGGCTAGAGTGCCCGATAGGAAAGTGACACGGAAGCGAGGTAGAAGACGCCCTTATTTACTACCGGGGTCCGACGGCTTAACGTGCTCATACAATGCTATAGTAGATCAGATCAGATTATATGTAGAGGATTTTAGGAAGGAGTGTCTGACCCCAGGCCTTAAACAACCATTAGAAATAGGAAGCTAGGAGATTTGGGCTAGAGTGCCCGATAGGAAAGTGACACGGAAGCGAGGTAGAAGACGCCCTTATTTACTACCGGGGTCCGACGGCTTAACGTGCTCATACAATGCTATAGTAGATCAGATCAGATCATATGTCGAGGATTTTAGGAAGGGAGTGTCTGACCCCAGGTCTTAAACAACCCTTAGAAATAGGAAGCTAGGAGATTTGGGCTAGAGTGCCCGATAGGAAAGTGACACGGAAGCGAGGTAGAAGACGCCCTTATTTACTACCGGGGTCCGACGGCTTAACGTGCTCATACAATGCTATAGTAGATCAGATCAGATCATATGTAGAGGATTTTAGGAAGGGAGTGTCTGACCCCAGGTCTTAAACAACGTGTCTGACCCCAGGTCTTAAACAACCCTTAGAAATAGGAAGCTAGGAGATTTGGGCTAGAGTGCCCGATAGGAAAGTGACACGGAAGCGAGGTAGAAGACGCCCTTATTTACTACCGGGGTCCGACGGCTTAACGTGCTCATACAATGCTATAGTAGATCAGATCAGATCATATGTCGAGGATTTTAGGAAGGGAGTGTCTGACCCCAGGTCTTAAACAACCCTTAGAAATAGGAAGCTAGGAGATTTGGGCTAGAGTGCCCGATAGGAAAGTGACACGGAAGCGAGGTAGAAGACGCCCTTATTTACTACCGGGGTCCGACGGCTTAACGTGCTCATACAATGCTATAGTAGATCAGATCAGATTATATGTAGAGGATTTTAGGAAGGGAGTGTCTGACCCCAGGTCTTAAACAACCATTAGAAAGAGGAAGCTAGGAGATTTGGGCTAGAGTGCCCGATAGGAAAGTGACACGGAAGCGAGGTAGAAGACGCCCTTATTTACTACCGGGGTCCGACGGCTTAACGTGCTCATACAATGCTATAGTAGATCAGATCAGATCATATGTAGATGATTTTAGGAAGGGAGTGTCTGACCCCAGGTCTTAAACAACCCTTAGAAAGAGGAAGCTAGGAGATTTGGGCTAGAGTGCCCGATAGGAAAGTGACACGGAAGCGAGGTAGAAGACGCCCTTATTTACTACCGGGGTCCGACGGCTTAACGTGCTCATACAATGCTATAGTAGATCAGATCAGATTATATGTAGAGGATTTTAGGAAGGGAGTGTCTGACCCCAGGTCTTAAACAACCATTAGAAAGAGGAAGCTAGGAGATTTGGGCTAGAGTGCCCGATAGGAAAGTGACACGGAAGCGAGGTAGAAGACGCCCTTATTTACTACCGGGGTCCGACGGCTTAACGTGCTCATACAATGCTATAGTAGATCAGATCAGATCATATGTCGAGGATTTTAGGAAGGGAGTGTCTGACCCCAGGTCTTAAACAACCCTTAGAAATAGGAAGCTAGGAGATTTGGGCTAGAGTGCCCGATAGGAAAGTGACACGGAAGCGAGGTAGAAGACGCCCTTATTTACTACCGGGGTCCGACGGCTTAACGTGCTCATACAATGCTATAGTAGATCAGATCAGATCATATGTAGAGGATTTTAGGAAGGGAGTGTCTGACCCCAGGTCTTAAACAACCCTTAGAAATAGGAAGCTAGGAGATTTGGGCTAGAGTGCCGGATAGGAAAGTGACACGGAAGCGAGGTAGAAGACGCTCTTATTTACTACCGGGGTCCGACGGCTTAACGTGCTAATACAATGCTATAGTAGATCAGATCAGATCATATGTAGAGGATTTTAGGAAGGGAGTGTCTGACCCCAATTCTTAAACAACCCTTAGAAATAGGAAGCTAGGAGATTTGGGCTAGAGTGCCCGATAGGAAAGTGACACGGAAGCGAGGTAGAAGACGCCCTTATTTACTACCGGGGTCCGACGGCTTAACGTGCTCATACAATGCTATAGTAGATCAGATCAGATCATATGTAGAGGATTTTAGGAAGGGAGTGTCTGACCCCAGCTCTTAAACAACCCTTAGAAAGAGGAAGCTAGGAGATTTGGGCTAGAGTGCCCGATAGGAAAGTGACACGGAAGCGAGGTAGAAGACGCCCTTATTTACTACCGGGGACCGACGGCTTAACATGCTCATACAATGCTATAGTAGATCAGATCAGATCATATGTAGAGGATTTTAGGATGGGAGTGTCTGACCCCAGGTCTTAAACAACCCTTAGAAATAGGAAGCTAGGAGATTTGGGCTAGAGTGCCCGATAGGAAAGTGACACGGAAGCGAGGTAGAAGACGCCCTTATTTACTACCGGGGTCCGACGGCTTAACGTGCTCATACAATGCTATAGTAGATCAGATCAGATCATATGTAGAGGATTTTAGGAAGGGAGTGTCAGACCCCAGGTCTTAAACAACCCTTAGAAATAAGAAGCTAGAAGATTTGGGCTAGAGTGCCCGATAGGAAAGTGACACGGAAGCGAGGTAGAAGACGCCCTTATTTACTACCGGGGTCCGACGGCTTAACGTGCTCATACAATGCTATAGTAGATCAGATCAGATCATATGTAGAGGATTTTAGGGAGGGAGTGTCTGACCCCAGGTCTTAAACAACTCTTAGAAATAGGAAGCTAGGAGATTTGGGCTAGAGTGCCCGATAGGAAAGTGACACGGAAGCGAGGTAGAAGACGCCCTTATTTACTACCGGGGTCCGACGGCTTAACGTGCTCATACAATGCTATAGTAGATCAGATCAGATCATATGTAGAGGATTTTAGGAAGGGAGTGTCTGACCCCAGGTCTTAAACAACCCTTAGAAATAGGAAGCTAGGAGATTTGGGCTAGAGTGCCCGATAGGAAAGTGACACGGAAGCGAGGTAGAAGACGCCCTTATTTACTACCGGGGTCCGAGGCTTAACGTGCTCATACAATGCTATAGTAGATCAGATCAGATCATATGTCGAGGATTTTAGGAAGGGAGTGTCTGACCCCAGGCCTTAAACAACCCTTAGAAATAGGAAGCTAGGAGATTTGGGCTAGTGTGCCCGATAGGAAAGGGACACGGAAGCGAGGTAGAAGACGCCCTTATTTACTACCGGGGTCCGACGGCTTAACGTGCTCATACAATGCTATAGTAGATCAGATCAGATCATATGTCGAGGATTTTAGGAAGGGAGTGTCTGACCCCAGGCCTTAAACAACCCTTAGAAATAGGAAGCTAGGAGATTTGGGCTAGTGTGCCCGATAAAAAAGGGACACGGAAGCGAGGTAGAAGACGCCCTTATTTACTACCGGGGTCCGACGGCTTAACGTGCTCATACAATGCTATAGTAGATCAGATCAGATCATATGTCGAGGATTTTAGGAAGGGAGTGTCTGACCCCAGGTCTTAAACAACCCTTAGAAATAGGAAGCTGGGAGATTTGGGCTAGAGTGACCGATAGGAAAGTGACACGGAAGCGAGGTAGAAGACGCCCTTATTTACTACCGGGGTCCGACGGCTTAACGTGCTCATACAATGCTATAGTAGATCAGATCAGATCATATGTAGAGGATTTTAGGAAGGAGTGTCTGACCCCAGGTCTTAAACAACCCTTAGAAATAGGAAGCTAGGAGATTTGGGCTAGTGTGCCCGATAGGAAAGGGACACGGAAGCGAGGTAGAAGACGCCCTTATTTACTACCGGGGTCCGACGGCTTAACGTGCTCATACAATGCTATAGTAGATCAGATCAGATCATATGTCGAGGATTTTAGGAAGGGAGTGTCTGACCCCAGGTCTTAAACAACCCTTAGAAATAGGAAGCTAGGAGATTTGGGCTAGAGTGCCCGATAGGAAAGTGACACGGAAGCGAGGTAGAAGACGCCCTTATTTACTACCGGGGTACGACGGCTTAACGTGCTCATACAATGCTATAGTAGATCAGATCAGATCATATGTAGAGGATTTTAGGAAGGGAGTGTCTGACCCCAGGTCTTAAACAACCCTTAGAAATAGGAAGCTAGGAGATTTGGGCTAGAGTGCCCGAAAGGAAAGTGACACGGAAGCGAGGTAGAAGACGCCCTTATTTACTACCGGGGTCCGACGGCCTAAAGTGCTCATACAATGCTATAGTAGATCAGATCAGATCATATGTAGAGGATTTTAGGATGGGAGTGTCTGACCCCAGGTCTTAAACAACCCTTAGAAATAGGAAGCTAGGAGATTTGGGCTAGAGTGCCCGATAGGAAAGTGACACGGAAGCGAGGTAGAAGACGCCCTTATTTACTACCGGGGGTCCGACGGCTTAACGTGCTCAGACAATGCTATAGTAGATCAGATCAGATCATATGTCGAGGATTTTAGGAAGGGAGTGTCTGACCCCAGGTCTTAAACAACCCTTAGAAATAGGAAGCTAGGAGATTTGGGCTAGAGTGCCCGATAGGAAAGTGACACGGAAGCGAGGTAGAAGACGCCCTTATTTACTCCCGGGGTCCGACGGCTTAACGTGCTCATACAATGCTATAGTAGATCAGATCAGATCATATGTAGAGGATTTTAGGAAGGGAGTGTCTGACCCCAGGTCTTAAACAACCCTTAGAAATAGGAAGCTAGGAGATTTGGGCTAGAGTGCCGGATAGGAAAGTGACACGGAAGCGAGGTAGAAGACGCTCTTATTTACTACCGGGGTCCGACGGCTTAACGTGCTAATACAATGCTATAGTAGATCAGATCAGATCATATGTAGAGGATTTTAGGAAGGGAGTGTCTGACCCCAGGTCTTAAACAACCCTTAGAAAGAGGAAGCTAGGAGATTTGGGCTAGAGTGCCCGATAGGAAAGTGACACGGAAGCGAGGTAGAAGACGCCCTTATTTACTACCGGGGTCCGACGGCTTAACGTGCTCATACAATGCTATAGTAGATCAGATCAGATTATATGTAGAGGATTTTAGGAAGGGAGTGTCTGACCCCAGCTCTTAAACAACCCTTAGAAAGAGGAAGCTAGGAGATTTGGGCTAGAGTGCCCGATAGGAAAGTGACACGGAAGCGAGGTAGAAGACGCCCTTATTTACTACCGGGGACCGACGGCTTAACGTGCTCATACAATGCTATAGTAGATCAGATCAGATTATATGTAGAGGATTTTAGGAAGGGAGTGTCTGACCCCAGGTCTTAAACAACCCTTAGAAATAGGAAGCTAGGAGATTTGGGCTAGAGTGCCCGATAGGAAAGTGACACGGAAGCGAGGTAGAAGACGCCCTTATTTACTACCGGGGTCCGACGGCTTAACGTGCTCATACAATGCTATAGTAGATCAGATCAGATCATATGTAGATGATTTTAGGAAGGGAGTGTCTGACCCCAGGTCTTAAACAACCCTTAGAAAGAGGAAGCTAGGAGATTTGGGCTAGAGTGCCCGATAGGAAAGTGACACGGAAGCGAGGTAGAAGACGCCCTTATTTACTACCGGGGTCCGACGGCTTAACGTGCTCATACAATGCTATAGTAGATCAGATCAGATTATATGTAGAGGATTTTAGGAAGGGAGTGTCTGACCCCAGGTCTTAAACAACCATTAGAAAGAGGAAGCTAGGAGATTTGGGCTAGAGTGCCCGATAGGAAAGTGACACGGAAGCGAGGTAGAAGACGCCCTTATTTACTACCGGGGTCCGACGGCTTAACGTGCTCATACAATGCTATAGTAGATCAGATCAGATCATATGTCGAGGATTTTAGGAAGGGAGTGTCTGACCCCAGGTCTTAAACAACCCTTAGAAATAGGAAGCTAGGAGATTTGGGCTAGAGTGCCCGATAGGAAAGTGACACGGAAGCGAGGTAGAAGACGCCCTTATTTACTACCGGGGTCCGACGGCTTAACGTGCTCATACAATGCTATAGTAGATCAGATCAGATCATATGTAGAGGATTTTAGGAAGGGAGTGTCTGACCCCAGGTCTTAAACAACCCTTAGAAATAGGAAGCTAGGAGATTTGGGCTAGAGTGCCGGATAGGAAAGTGACACGGAAGCGAGGTAGAAGACGCTCTTATTTACTACCGGGGTCCGACGGCTTAACGTGCTAATACAATGCTATAGTAGATCAGATCAGATCATATGTAGAGGATTTTAGGAAGGGAGTGTCTGACCCCAATTCTTAAACAACCCTTAGAAATAGGAAGCTAGGAGATTTGGGCTAGAGTGCCCGATAGGAAAGTGACACGGAAGCGAGGTAGAAGACGCCCTTATTTACTACCGGGGTCCGACGGCTTAACGTGCTCATACAATGCTATAGTAGATCAGATCAGATCATATGTAGAGGATTTTAGGAAGGGAGTGTCTGACCCCAGCTCTTAAACAACCCTTAGAAAGAGGAAGCTAGGAGATTTGGGCTAGAGTGCCCGATAGGAAAGTGACACGGAAGCGAGGTAGAAGACGCCCTTATTTACTACCGGGGACCGACGGCTTAACGTGCTCATACAATGCTATAGTAGATCAGATCAGATTATATGTAGAGGATTTTAGGAAGGGAGTGTCTGACCCCAGGTCTTAAACAACCCTTAGAAATAGGAAGCTAGGAGATTTGGGCTAGAGTGCCCGATAGGAAAGTGACACGGAAGCGAGGTAGAAGACGCCCTTATTTACTACCGGGGTCCGACGGCTTAACGTGCTCATACAATGCTATAGTAGATCAGATCAGATCATATGTAGATGATTTTAGGAAGGGAGTGTCTGACCCCAGGTCTTAAACAACCCTTAGAAAGAGGAAGCTAGGAGATTTATGCTAGAGTGCCCGATAGGAAAGTGACACGGAAGCGAGGTAGAAGACGCCCTTATTTACTACCCGGGTCCGACGGCTTAACGTGCTCATACAATGCTATAGTAGATCAGATCAGATTATATGTAGAGGATTTTAGGAAGGGTGTGTCTGACCCCAGGTCTTAAACAACCCTTAGAAAGAGGAAGCTAGGAGATTTGGGCTAGAGTGCCCGATAGGAAAGTGACACGGAAGCGAGGTAGAAGACGCCCTTATTTACTACCGGGGTCCGACGGCTTAACGTGCTCATACAATGCTATAGTAGATCAGATCAGATCATATGTCGAGGATTTTAGGAAGGGAGTGTCTGACCCCAGGTCTTAAACAACCCTTAGAAATAGGAAGCTAGGAGATTTGGGCTAGAGTGCCGGATAGGAAAGTGACACGGAAGCGAGGTAGAAGACGCCCTTATTTACTACCGGGGTCCGACGGCTTAACGTGCTCATACAATGCTATAGTAGATCAGATCAGATCATATGTAGAGGATTTTAGGAAGGGAGTGTCTGACCCCAGCTCTTAAACAACCCTTAGAAAGAGGAAGCTAGGAGATTTGGGCTAGAGTGCCCGATAGGAAAGTGACACGGAAGCGAGGTAGAAGACGCCCTTATTTACTACCGGGGACCGACGGCTTAACGTGCTCATACAATGCTATAGTAGATCAGATCAGATTATATGTAGAGGATTTTAGGAAGGGAGTGTCTGACCCCAGGTATTAAACAACCCTTAGAAATAGGAAGCTAGGAGATTTGGGCTAGAGTGCCCGATAGGAAAGTGACACGGAAGCGAGGTAGAAGACGCCCTTATTTACTACCGGGGTCCGACGGCTTAACGTGCTCATATAATGCTATAGTAGATCAGATCAGATCATATGTAGATGATTTTAGGAAGGGAGTGTCTGACCCCAGGTCTTAAACAACCCTTAGAAAGAGGAAGCTAGGAGATTTGGGCTAGAGTGCCCGATAGGAAAGTGACACGGAAGCGAGGTAGAAGACGCCCTTATTTACTACCGGGGTCCGACGGCTTAACGTGCTCATACAATGCTATAGTAGATCAGATCAGATTATATGTAGAGGATTTTAGGAAGGGAGTGTCTGACCCCAGGTCTTAAACAACCCTTAGAAAGAGGAAGCTAGGAGATTTGGGCTAGAGTGCCCGATAGGAAAGTGACACGGAAGCGAGGTAGAAGACGCCCTTATTTACTACCGGGGTCCGACGGCTTAACGTGCTCATACAATGCTATAGTAGATCAGATCAGATCATATGTCGAGGATTTTAGGAAGGGAGTGTCTGACCCCAGGTCTTAAACAACCCTTAGAAATAGGAAGCTAGGAGATTTGGGCTAGAGTGCCCGATAGGAAAGTGACACGGAAGCGAGGTAGAAGACGCCCTTATTTACTACCGGGGTCCGACGGCTTAACGTGCTCATACAATGCTATAGTAGATCAGATCAGATCATATGTAGAGGATTTTAGGAAGGGAGTGTCTGACCCCAGGTCTTAAACAACCCTTAGAAATAGGAAGCTAGGAGATTTGGGCTAGAGTGCCCGGATAGGAAAGTGACACGGAAGCGAGGTAGAAGACGCTCTTATTTACTACCGGGGTCCGACGGCTTAACGTGCTCAATACAATGCTATAGTAGATCAGATCAGATCATATGTAGAGGATTTTAGGAAGGGAGTGTCTGACCCCAGGTCTTAAACAACCCTTAGAAATAGGAAGCTAGGAGATTTGGGCTAGAGTGCCCGATAGGAAAGTGACACGGAAGCGAGGTAGAAGACGCCCTTATTTACTACCGGGGTCCGACGGCTTAACGTGCTCATACAATGCTATAGTAGATCAGATCAGATCATATGTAGAGGATTTTAGGAAGGGAGTGTCTGACCCCAGGCTCTTAAACAACCCTTAGAAAGAGGAAGCTAGGAGATTTGGGCTAGAGTGCCCGATAGGAAAGTGACACGGAAGCGAGGTAGAAGACGCCCTTATTTACTACCGGGGACCGACGGCTTAAGGTGCTCATACAATGCTATAGTAGATCAGATCAGATTATATGTAGAGGATTTTAGGAAGGGAGTGTCTGACCCCAGGTCTTAAACAACCCTTAGAAATAGGAAGCTAGGAGATTTGGGCTAGAGTGCCCGATAGGAAAGTGACACGGAAGCGAGGTAGAAGACGCCCTTATTTACTACCGGGGTCCGACGGCTTAACGTGCTCATACAATGCTATAGTAGATCAGATCAGATCATATGTAGATGATTTTAGGAAGGGAGTGTCTGACCCCAGGTCTTAAACAACCCTTAGAAATAGGAAGCTAGGAGATTTGGGCTAGAGTGCCCGATAGGAAAGTGACACGGAAGCGAGGTAGAAGACGCCCTTATTTACTACCGGGGTCCGACGGCTTAACGTGCTCATACAATGCTATAGTAGATCAGATCAGATTATATGTAGAGGATTTTAGGAAGGGAGTGTCTGACCCCAGGTCTTAAACAACCCTTAGAAAGAGGAAGCTAGGAGATTTGGGCTAGAGTGCCCGATAGGAAAGTGACACGGAAGCGAGGTAGAAGACGCCCTTATTTACTACCGGGGTCCGACGGCTTAACGTGCTCATACAATGCTATAGTAGATCAGATCAGATTATATGTAGAGGATTTTAGGAAGGGAGTGTCTGACCCCAGGTCTGAAACAACCCTTAGAAAGAGGAAGCTAGGAAATTTGGGCTAGAGTGCCCGATAGGAAAGGGACACGGAAGCGAAGTAGAAGACGCCCTTATTTACTACCGGGGTCCTGACGGCTTAACGTGCTCATACAATGCTATAGTAGATCAGATCACATCATATGTAGAGGATTTTAGGAAGGGAGTGTCTGACCCCAGGTCTTAAACAACCCTTAGAAATAGGAAGGTAGGAGATTTGGGCTAGAGTGCCCGATAGGAAAGGTGACACGGAAGCGAAGTAGAAGACGCCCTTATTTACAACCGGGGTCCGACGGCTTAACGTGCTCATACAATGCTATAGTAGATCAGATCAGATCATATGTAGAGGATTTTAGGAAGGGAGTGTCTGACCCCCAGGTCTTAAACAACCCTTAGAAATAGGAAGGTAGGAGATTTGGGCTAGAGTGCCCGATAGGAAAGGGACACGGAAGCGAAGTAGAAGACGCCCTTATTTACTACCGGGGTCCGACGGCTTAACGTGCTCATACAATGCTATAGTAGATCAGAGCAGATCATATGTAGAGGATTTTAGGAAGGGAGTGTCTGACCCCAGGTCTTAAACAACCCTTAGAAATAGGAAGGTAGGACATTTGGGCTAGAGTGCCCGATAGGAAAGTGACACGGAAGCGAAGTAGAAGACGCCCTTATTTACAACCGGGGTCCGACGGCTTAACGTGCTCATACAATGCTATAGTAGATCAGATCAGATCATATGTAGAGGATTTTAGGAAGGGAGTGTCTGACCCCAGGTCTTAAACAACCCTTAGAAATAGGAAGGTAGGAGATTTGGGCTAGAGTGCCCGATAGGAAAGGGACACGGAAGCGAGAAGTAGAAGACGCCCTTATTTACTACCGGGGATCCGACGGCTTAACGTGCTCATACAATGCTATAGTAGATCACATCAGATCATATGTAGAGGATTTTAGGAAGGGAGTGTCTGACCCTAGGTGTTAAACAACCCTTAGAAATAGGAAGCTAGGAGATTTGGGCTAGAGTGCCCGATAGGAAAGTGACGCGGAAGCGAGGTAGAAGACGCCCTTATTTACTACCGGGGTCCGACGGCTTAACGTGCTCATACAATGCTATAGTAGATCACATCAGATCATATGTAGAGGATTTCAGGAAGGGAGTGTCTGACCCCAGGTCTTAAACAACCCTTAGAAATAGGAAGCTAGGATATTTGGGCTAGAGTGCCCGATAGGAAAGTGACACGGAAGCGAGGTAGAAGACGCCCTTATTTACTACCGGGGTCCGACGGCTTAACGTGCTCATACAATGCTATAGTAGATCACATCAGATCATATGTAGAGGATTTTAAGAAGGGTGTGTCTGACCCCAGGTCTTAAACAACCCTTAGAAATAGGAAGCTAATAGATTTGGGCTAGAGTGCCCGATAGGAAAGTGACGCGGAAGCGAGGTAGAAGACGCCCTTATTTACTACCGGGGTCCGACGGCTTAACGTGCTCATACAATGCTATAGTAGATCACATCAGATCATAAGTAGAGGATTTTAGGAAGGGAGTGTCTGAACCCAGGTCTTAAACAACCCTTAGAAATAGGAAGGTAGGAGATTTGGGCTAGAGTGCCCGATAAGAAAGTGACACGAAAGCGAAGTAGAAAGGGGGAGAAAGACGCCTTTATTTATTACCGAGGGGGCCAGTACCCGGGGTCCGACGCGCCCATCCGACGTGCCCATCCGACGCACGGCGGATATTTAGTGGATCGAGCGTTCGTACCTGGCTGGGATCGAACCTGAAGTCCCTACCGCGGCAGTCACGAACGTTGCCCACTATGCTACCCGCGACCCACGACTGGTCGCTTTTCCTGACGATGTTCTGTTATGTGTGACCAAGACTGAACTGGATCCTACCAGGCTGTAACATTAAGTAAAAACTGCGAGGACAAAAAATATGAGTTGGGATGCAGCGCCATCTGTTGACGTAGTTCGCATAAACAAACTGATTCCCTATCTTTGTTTACATTTGAGATTTTATTTATATTCACTTTCACGTGAACAGATGAATATTCACATTCTGAATTTGTAGTACTTGGGCAAGAGAATTTTCTGTAGGAACTGGTGTAATTCATGTGCAAATCTCATTCCTCCTTTATTCTTCAACGATCTAAGGCCGAGATTTTGGTAAATGTGTAGATTAGCGTCTTAAATTATTTCGTCGGAAAAATGTTAGTCCCTGGAAAAAGTGCGACAGACAGATTTTTGAGTATGGAAATTAATTGCAAATGGTGTAGAAATTTCCGGTTTTAAATGCCTTTTAAGGATTTTTATTGTAATATTCACGTCAACGCACTTACACGAAAATATTACGATAAAAATCTTTTAAAGACATTTGAAACAGGAAATTTCTGCATTTGCCATTAATTTCCATACTCTAAAATCTGTACGTCGCACTTTTGCAGGTACTAACATTTTACCGACGAAATAATTTAAAATGCAAATCTACACATTTACCTACTATTTTAAATATGAGTTTACATAGCTGAGGTTTTTTCTAAAATTGAATTAGGTACGTAATTATCAGAATGAAAATGCTTACCACAATCAACAGTTGAAGGTAACTTGTCATTTGGAGCAAAATCCTGACGAGATATTGCTTTCAGCAACAGTTGCGTTAGGTTCTGATTTGAGGGAAACTCATGGAATGAAAATCCCACGTTTTTCTTCTCAGAAGATGCGCACATCGGCACACAGCAGGAAACCATTTTGAAAATGGGTTAGATTTTTGTTGTGAAAACAACAGTTTGGTTTTAAAACTGTAAGGTTTTTTTTTTTTTTAAAAGAAACACAAGAAAACACGACGAACACACACAATCCAGCAATTCAAACAACTTTGAAACGGAGTTGTTTATAGCTTGGGACGCAGTGCCATCTAACGACTGAAATCGTCCCTAACGCCCACTGGCCAATCAGCAAAAGTTTATTGTCTTCAACGTTAATGTTATAGACTGTTCTTCATCCAGTTCAGCCTTGGTGTGACTGAAGCGGACCCCCAAAAAACGTGTCGTGAGATAGCGGCAGAGGTAGGTGTCCACCACACCACAGTTGTTCGGCGTCTGGCCCAGCTCAGTAAGGTCAAAAAGCTGGACATGTGGCTGCCGCATGAGTTGACAACTGGCAACAAGACTGGGTGTTTGGAAGTATGCACGTCGCGTCGTTGCTTGCCAGGAATAAACAAGAACTTGTACTGCATCGAATCGTCACCTGCGACGAAAAGTGGTTCTTTTTTTATAATCGGAAACGCCCTGCACAACGGTTAAACAAGGAACAGCCTGCCGTACACAGCAAGAAGATGATGATCCTTGTCTGGTTGTCCACAGCTGGTATAATTCATAGGAGCAGTGTTTCTTTCAGGACTTTTTGGCCGGATGGGGAGGAGGCAAATGGAATCTTAGTAAGGGCAAGTTTTCCATTTTGCTTTATATATATAATTTTAACTACTATATTTATATATATAGAAGTAATTAAATTAGAGACAGCTGGCGTTATGCAAATGTGGCGCTGTGAGCGGCCCTGTAAACGGAAATGACATGACGTATGCAGCGATCCGGCAATATAAGGAGAGATGCCACGGTAATCAGTAAGAGTCGGACGCAGTATGGGTAAGACGGAGGATCTAAGCGCACTTGATCGTGGGCAAATTGTCTCGAAAGTCGCGCAGGCACTGGGATTTTTACGAGCCACTATGTCACGGGTGCACCGTGAGTATATCGAATCCGGTAAAACCATCCCTGCAAGGGCGATCTGCCGTGGACAACAGCGTGTGGATGAGCGGGGTCATCGTCGGCTAGCTCGCATTGTAACACCGGATAGACGGGCCACAGTGCAAGAAATCACTCGGCAATTTAACACTGGTGAACAAAAACGTGTAAGCAGCCAAACCATCTCTGCAGAACGTTATTGTGCTGAATTACAGCAATGGAAATTTCTGCAGAAACAGCCGGCTTTGATTAACAAAAATTGTGGTCTTCTCCTCCAGGACAATGCCCGCCCTCATGTCGCACAATGAACGATGCTGACACTAAGTGCCTTCGGCTATGAAGCACTGCCTCATCCATTTCCCGGACTTGTCTCCGACAGACTATCATCTTTTTCGTCGCCTGGACTACTTCCTGTCCGGGAAACAGTTCACGACACATAACGAGGTTCAACGTGCAGTTGATGACTTCTTCGGGTCCTAGCCACAAGATTTTTTTCCGTAAATGTGTACTTCAGCGTCCTAAGTCATTTCGTAGGAAAATTTTAACTGTGTGAAAAAAGTGCTACGTGCAATGTTTTAAGCATGCAAAACAATTGGGAAAGGTGAAAAAATATAGTATTTTTACACGAAAGGAAAAATATTTTCCGAAGAACTTACCTTGGAGTGCAAAGGTTCCAAAGAGTACGTGCGGTAGGCCTAAGATGACGGAACGGCGACGGCGTGAAGGTTGAGTCCGGTGAATGGAAGCGTCGTTGAGAACGGCATGTTGCGCGCGGAGGGATACACAAGGAAGCGGTTCAGCAGTACGTAGTCATGGAAGCGGGTTGTAGGAATACGCTGAAGGAAAGAGGTCGGTTTTATGCTGCATTGTAAAATCATTTTTTCAAGGGTAATTTTGCAAAATCGTAAGTCGAAAATTGCCAAAAAGGCTTAAAATTTCATCATCCTCCACAATTCGACACGAAGCTCTGGACCTCCCTGCCATAGTCCGATTCCTGATTATAGGAAATTGTTTATTTTCAACAATAATCGATTCACGAGGGTAAAAAAAGGACGAACGATGGACGGAAAAACACAAGAACTACAAATGAGGTACTTGAAGAAATCATCGATCCCTTAACATCTCCGAAACCATAAGCAAAACTTAGGGTCAACCCAAACCAAAACTTCTTACCCAAAACTTCTGTCGCAGATTATATCATTTGCATTCCTTCATTTAATTACATTCTCAGACATTTTTGCAATTAAAACCGAAACATTTAGCACAATACTTTATTAATAATTAGTGAAACATTTCTGAACTACTTCTTTTTGCACACGATTACACGACGCATCACACTCCTTCGAGGCATACACCCCACTCTTGTTGTATTCTTGCGTGCATACACTAGCAACCGGTACTCGCTTCAGACGCACGGACCCTTCACGTCGTGGCCGTTAGCATCGCTTTGGCCTCCCGCATCAACTGCTACAAACCATCGTTGTTGCACGCAAGTTCTTCGGAAAATATTTTTCCTTTCATGTAAAAATACTGTATTTTTTCACCTTTCCCCATTATTTTGCTTGCTTAAAACATTGTACGTAGCACTTTTTTATCACAGTTAAATTTTTCCGACGAAATAATTTAGGACGCTAAAGTACACATTTACCTCTTGTTTATAAACCTCACCTTGCAGTCTACAACAGCTGTTCTGTACGAGATCATCTTCATTCATGGCATCAAATACGTTCAGAGCGATCGGCTTCGTTTGCTTCCAGAGCTAAAGCATATGGATGTTTGTTAAATAAGATGTGAAATTTTGCTGTTTTAAGAAGGTGCAATTGAGGTTACTAATTCTCGCTCTTTAGGAAAACAACGCTTATCAGAAACACTAACTCGTGGCTAAACTATTGTTGTTACGAACTTTCGGCTATTCCTGAGAAGAACGCAAAAAAACAAATTGGAAAGGGCATCAAAAGAGGGTGATGAACATCTTCAAAAATGGGGAGAAATAACCATTGTTTTTATTTATATTGCCACCAGAGTAATTTTCTGCTCTGTAACAAAAATATATATTGCAATCAGTAAATTAAACGGTTTCAGTAATTTCCTTTAAAAAAAGAGTTATATAACATACTTCATAGGATGTCGTGTTGAGAATTGCAACAAAAAAATTTTATTAAACGTCGGATAGCTCTTTAAAAAGGACTAGTCCATAAAATCAAAGTTAGCCTTCTTGTTTTAATATCGTTGTACGCAGAAAATGTGCAGTTTCTGTTTCCTCGGATTCGCGCATGACATCTTTGGCTTAGGACTGTAATCTCAAACTCGTTCTTAGAAATTGGTAAATATACTTCATAACTAGAAGCTATTTCTCAACATCAGTTGTGCATTATATTATTTTATATCAGGGTAACACAATCTGCCTGGATGTGCAATAGCAGCATGTTTATCCTACAGTAGGAAGTACAGATATTACTTATCATTGTTTTCCTGCAAATCCTGATTTGGAAAAACTCTGGGTACTGAAATGTAAACGAAAGGATAATTTTAAAGTTAAAAATGCAAGAATTTGCTCGGAACATTTTACTGTTGACAGTTATGTTCGTGACTTAAAATCAGAATTACTTGAATTCCCTGGCAGAAAGAAATTGAAAGAAGATGCTGTACCTATAGTCAAACGCTATGTTCTATTAAATTTGAGATACTAAATTTAAGTTAAACAATTCAGTTAAAAACATTATGTTGTTTTTTTGTGTGCTGTCAGTAAATTAATATCATGTCAACTTAACTTAAGGCAGTCCCTTTCTGTGCATTTGAGCTAGCCTAGTTTGGGAGGAAGTTTTAGGCAGGGATGGACCGTGGCACACTATGATAAGTTTTATTTTGGTTTTCATTTAAATTCTGCACGCCATTGCAATAGTATTATATAATTGTTGATAGCTTTTTGGGGCACCTATTAAAATAAATTTAAAAACGAACATTTCTTGCGAATTTTTGTTTGTATTTGAAGGCTACTAAGTGGAATTCTGTAAACAACAAGATTTATTTTGCAAAAAATGAAATGATGAATAACATTTACTATTTGTTTGTTTAGCCTGTTAACGGGTATACTTGATGCGCTGATAATCATAATCGAAAGACTAGACTTTAAAAAAGTTCGGATTTTTGAGAATTTACTTTCGCACTGACAATAACTTTTTTTGTAAATATAACTTCCTGCGAACACGGAACTACGAAGTTCAGCATTATGTTTGTTTACTCCAATGCCCTCATATTTCTTTATACAAAAGCTGTTATTGTTTATTTTTTTTTCAAAATTAATTAATTAGTGAAAGAGGAAATAACAGATCACTGATAAATATGTTATTATTTGAAGTTAGAAATTTTTAGCATTTCAAAAATTTTTCCATCGCGTTTATTTCCATTCCTTGCTAAAGTGTAACCCGTAGCAGCGAAGGCTCTTGGTTTCGCCTCTCGCTGCTTTGCTCCCGGCGCGACGTCATTTCGCCAGCCAATAGCAGCTCGTTTCCGAAGTGGCTCAACCTAAAGAGATATCTATTAACCTTGGTGTGAAGAACGACAGTACAGTGCTTAGTAAAAGTGCTCGAAGAAAAACTTGCTGCCTGGAATCATGAAACCGGTAGATGGCGCTGCCATCGGAAGTCACGTCGCTTTTCAGTGAGGAAGGACGACGAAACGTAGTTCTATGACACACACCTAGCTCGTCAGTATTATGAGTACTTCTCGATCGATATTTTATAAGCAGATAACTTAAATATATATGAAATAATCGAAACACCTCTTTTACCCCCTCCCGCCAAAAAAGAACGAACGAACGGGGTGCTAAAGATACATTAATAAGGGTATCGTAGTTTAAGTTAAGCTTTGCACTGTGCTAACGTCAACATTAACGTTAAATATTTCAGAAGTTTTGGGTTACATTACGAAAAAACAGTATAAAATAAATAATAATAAAAAAAATGTTTTGCGGAAAAAAAAGGGGGAACATTTTCTCAATGAGACATCGGCTTTATAATTTGCATTCCAATAATCCAATTAGCGCTTGAAATTCAGTAACCTAAAAACTTTATAAATTAATTAATAATGTACTTCATTTTTCAGCAATGAGTGACTAAATTTCTTGGTGAGAACATGGGATCAACATAAATATTGAAACTTAATGCTTTCCATTTAGTTGCAGAGTGTGGCTTTGAAAAGAATCATTTTAATGAATTGAAAATAGAGTACAACACAACTTTCGTCAAGTTCCTTATCAGCTCTGGGAATCGATTTATCCCATTTGCTCAACATATCAGGAATTTTGGGGACAGCAAAGAGTGATATTATATTTTTGCAGGATCTCACATCCTGGCACAAAACAGCTCCTTTGCCATTTCCGTTTTCTATGTTTTTTTATTATTTGGTAATGCAGAATTTCCCAGCCCTTTCATAGCTGACATTATTTCCCTATGATCTTATAACTGTTGCACTCGGTTTCAGTACTGCACTTAAGTTTAACCACACAGTAGGTTTAATGCGTGACAGCCGATACTTGATCTACTTCTACATCTTCACGAATAAAAAGTTACTAATTTCGGAAATAAATTTCGTTATAAACAATCCACAGTTGAATAAAACTAGCACACTAACACCCGAATAAGCCTATTGCGTTTTAGCGATCAACTGTTGAATTAAAGTTACTTTTCACAGGTAAGCAAAAGGGAAACATTTAATATGAAATCTTTTAATTTCCTAAGATCATTTAATAGTAAAGCGCGTATATGAAGTCAATTTAGATATGACCAAATTAATATCCCATTTTTATTGACAGAATGGCACTGAACAGTATGACATTTTGTTGTGCTAACAGAGGAAAAAAATTCTAATACAAACTGGGAAAAGTCATCTTTCGAAGCATATCCTTATGCACACAGGTAAAAAGCCTTTCCAACGTGCTGTATGTTACGAGCAATTTACTCATATGTAAGCTCTAAATAATATGCGCCGTCCCGGTGGCGCAGTGGTCTAAGCGATGTCCGCTGATTATTCGTACGAAAGGGGTCCGGGTTCGAATCCCGTTGAGACATTTATGTTGTGTTTGTCTTACGGCACTGGCTCTCTCCCGTCCCTGAAACCATGTAACCCTAAATTAGGGCCGGGAGACTGCTTATTGCCCATTGAGTTGCTCAAGGACGTCGTTATACCTTCAATAAAAAACATCTTTATCAATCGTTACTCGGCAGTTGGCACTTCGCTTCGCAGTTCTCGTTCTGAGTTCTCAAGAGGATTCGTGTTCGTGTTATTTCCTAGTTTTCCATTGACAGGTTAATTAGGCACTTGTATTCTTAGTTACTTTTCATAGGCATTTTAGTTAGTTTTCATAGGTATTTTAGTTTCTTTTCATAGGTAAGTAACGAAGGAACGTTAAACATGAAATCTTTCAACTCCCGAAGAGGAGATAGTAGTCAAGCTCGTATATGAAAAATTTTCAAGTGGAAGATAAATTAATTGTTATTTATAATTCATTTATTCGGTCTGTTGGTCTGTAAGCAGACCTAAACACAAAAATAATATTTATTCGGGTATATTTTTAGCCAATAACTGCATTCTGTCTTCGTATAAGACCCCCAAATCATGGGGGCTGGGAGAAGGAGCGCCCTAATGTGCTCTCGCACGACGTCCCCTCCCCCATACACGAACTTTGTTGCAACACATCTTCACACTGTTCACCACGCCCAAAATAAACACCTGGACATGGTTCACTGATGTTTACACACACTCCCACCACGGCCCAACAAGCAACACCAGACAAACCCCCTAGTCATACAGATCCTCCGAAGAACTCAAAAGGACCCGCACACAAAGATCCGGCGAGGTCACCTAGAACGGCAGGTGCAGCCCGAAGGTACACCCGGAACGTCCATGTAGGCGGACAAATGTCGCCTTCAGAGGTGACCAAGTGACAGCGACCCGGACGGGAGACTGTCATAGAGAATTTTGTGCTCCAGCCTTAAAATAAAAATTTTGATGCTCCAAAACTTCATTGAACGGTGGTTTGGGTGCAAAATAGCATATAAATGTCCTTTAAAATTTAAAAAAAAAACCTAACACCATCAGATAAATAGCTTTTAAAGTAAGATTACTGAGTGAAAAGCTGAGAAATACCTATATTTAATATAAGTGATTTTGAAGCGGTTAATAAAAGTAGCTTGATTTAAAAGTGAGATTACTGAGTGAAAAAGCTTGGAAATCTCTATATTTAATATCGAGTAATTTTGGAGTGGTTAACGAAAGTAGATTGATTTGGGAACGCTTGATTTTCAACGTAGCTGTCGTACCACGAAAGTAGCGTGAATTTGGAACAATTTAGGAACCGAAGTGTTCTCGTGATTTTGGAACGGTGATTTTTGCGGCTGATCACAAACCGTGACAGTGACAATTTAGTATCGTTAAAAAGTAATCGTGACGTGATTTTGTACCCACCTCTATCATGGTGTGGAGGCCGCCGCGCCGTCGCGAAATCCAGATTGCTTTCACCGGGTGAGGGGCAGATTATTTGCGTGAAGCAAGTAATACAGCATAACCCCCCATGTAATGTTTTCGTTGCTGGCGGAAATCCTTTTTGCCGCCTTGGTGCACGAGGCAGCGCCTCTTGATATTGTTTCTGTGTTGTTGACACCACCTTGGTGTACTGGTCGTTGCACTACCTTGGAGCTACGCAAAAAGGTTGTGCATTTTGTGGAAGTCTGCCAAGCTTCACTTTGTTCAGGTGCCGTCTTTCATTACTTGAAAGATTGTGCTCATTTTTCTTGGATGTCTTTTATAATTTGAAAGACTTAAAAAAATAATTTTGCTTTCATTACTTGAAAGATTGCACTTATTCTTTACACGTGTGAATCTAAAACACATATAAGACATTACCGTACTGGAATTTGCTGTTATCGAGATTGAAAACGATTTTTGCACGCGTTTCATAACTTGAAAGAGAGCACTTATTCTTCCTAAAACTCATATTAAATATTTCTCTACTGGAATTGATTTTATTTACAAGTTTGAATATAATAAAAGATTTCCATCCTACAATAATTTTTAATACAAAAAATTTTCTATTGAAGAAAGCAGTGAAAGTCATAAATTCAATACTGCTGTGGACTGCAAATATAAATTGACTCTGCACAATCAAAACTGAAATAAATTTCACATAAAACATGGTTCTGTTGCTAAAAACAATTTTAATTAATTTTTAAGACTTGTTGTCCTGATTTGAAAACTGTATGGCCCTAAAATTGAAGTGGCGCTAAACTATATTAGAATATAATAAAATAAAATTGAAATTTGTTGGAGCTTAGAGTTTGAAAATCTTGATGAATCCTGCTATGCAAGTATGAATCATTTTCTTGAAGGACTACCGTCCACAATGAGTGGATTTTAGGTCCCAGCCACCTACAGCGAGTTCGCCTTTTGGGAAGGACACAGCAACGGAAGGAATGAGAGCAAATCTAGCGACTTTGACAGAACAGTTTGTAGTGATATTAGAGTACAGTAGATGGCGCCACCGTACAAGTACGGTGTTGCACATTGAGGGGAGAGAGAATTTAAGGGGGGACATAGGAAAGGATACCCATTTAACCAGTGGGTGCAGCCTGGAGGCTGCCAGTTAACGTGCTCGTCCGATATTCAGCGATTGTTAGTAAATCACACCATCTCTGAAAGATCAGCCCAGGTTCGAACCTTGCATCGATAGTCTGACTCGCTAACCACTAGGCCATCCGTGGCTCCCGAAACTTCCTTTTCATCATAGCCTGAATTTTTTTAAATTTGGCTCGGTAACCTAAAATACCTCCAGTGGGGGTCGTTTCCGGGAGGGCTTCGCCCCCCCCCCCCTGGATGTATGCCTGAAAGAAACACTGCATAGGAGTTTTTTGGCGAGAGGCCAAACCATCTCTGCAGAACGTTATTGTACTGAATTACAGCAATGGAAATTTCTGTAGAAACAGCCGGCTTTGATTAACAGACATGGTGGTCTTCTCCTCCAGGACAATGCCCGCCCTCATGTCGCACAATGAACGATGCTGACACTAAGTGCCTTCGGCTATGAAGCACTGCCTCATCCATTTCCCGGATTTGTCTCCGACAGACTATCATCTTTTTCGTCGCCTGGACCACTTCCTGTCCATGAAACAGTTCACGACAGATAACGAGGTTCAACGTGCAGTTGATAACCTCTTCGGGTCCTAGCCACAAGATTTTTTTCGGTAAATGTGTACTTTAGCGTCCTAAGTTATTTCGTCGGAAAATTTTAACTGTGTGAAAAAAGTGCTACGTCCAATGTTTTAAGCAAGCAAAATAAGCGGGAAAGGTGAAAAAAATATAGTATTTTTACATGAAAGGAAAAATATTTTCCGAAGAACTTACCTTGGAGTGCGAAGGTTCCGAAGAGTACGTGCGGTAGGCCTAAGATGACGGAACGGGGACGGCGTGAGGGTGGAGTCCGGTGAATGGAAGCGTCGTTGAGAACGGTATGTTACTCGCGGGAGAATACACAAGGAAGCGGGTGGTAGGAATACGCTGAAGGAAAGAGGACGGTCTTATGCTGCATTGTAATATCATTTTTTTCAAGGGTAATTTTGCGGAAATCGTAAGTCGAAAATTGCCAAAACGGCTTAAAATTTCATCATCCTTCACAATTTCACACGAAGCACGGGGCCTCATTGCCATAGTCCGATTCCGGATTATAAAAAATTGCTTATTTTCAACAATAACCGTTTCACGAGGGGAAAAAAAGGACGAACGATGGACGGGAAAACAGAGGAACTACAAATGAGGTACTTGAAGAAATCATCGACCCCTTAACATCTCCGAAACCATAACCAAAACTTCTTACCCAAAACTTCTGCAGCACATTATATCATTTGCATTCCTTGATTTAATTACATTCCCAGACATTTTTACAATAAAAACGAAAACATTTAGCACATTTCTTTATTAATAATTAGTGAAACATTTCTGAACTACTTCTTTTTTTGCTAACGATTACACGACGCATGACACTCCTTCCACACATACATCCCACTCTTGTATTCTTCCGCGCATACACTAGCAACTGGTACTCCCTTCCGACGCACGGACCCTTCACGTCGTGGCCGTTAGCATCGCTTTGGCACGCGAAGCGTTTATAATCTTTGGCCTCCCGCATCAACTGCTGCAAACCATCGTATTCGCGCGCAAGTTCTTCGGAAAATATTTTTCCTTTCATGTAAAAATACTATATTTTTTCACCTTTCCCCACTATTTTGCTTGCTTAAAACATTGTACTTAGCACTTTTTCCACACAGTTAAATTTTTCCGACGAAATAATTTAGGACGCTAAAGTACACATTTACCTCTTTTTTATAAACCTCACCTTGCAGTCTAAAGAGATCATCTTCATTCATGGCATCAAATACGTTCAGAGCGATCGGCTTCGTTTGCTTCCAGAGCTAAAGCATATGGATGTTTGTTAAATTAGATGTGAAATTTTGCTGTTTTAAGAAGGTGCAATTGAAGTTACTTATTCTCGCTCTTTGGGAAAACAACGCTTATCAGAAACACTAACTCGTGGCTAAACTATTGTTGTTACGAACTTTCGGCTATTCCTGAGAAGACCGCAAAAAAACAAATTGGAAAGGGCATCAAAAGATGGTGATGAACATCTTCAAAAATGGGGAGAAATAACCATTGTTTTTATTTATATTGTCACCAGAGTAATTTTCTGCTCTGTAACAAAAATATATATTGCAATCAGTAAAATAAGCGGTTTCAGTAATTTCCTATAAAAAAAGAATTATATTATGCACTTCTGAAGGTGTCAGTTCGGAGTTTGCAATAAATTAATCTGTTACACATCGGACAGCTCTTAAGATGGAGTTGTCCATAAGTACTAAGTTAGCATATCTTGTTATTCTCTTAAGACGCAGGAGAGTTCAAACTCAACTCGTTCGTAGAAATTGGAAAATATGCTTCATAACTAGTAGCTATTTCTCATCATCAGTTGCGCATATTATTATTTTATATCACTGTAACACAATATGCCTGGATGTGCAATAGCAGGTACCTCGAGATCGAGTCTTCCTGCAGTAGGAAGACTCGAGGTACAGATATTATTTATCATTGTTTTCCTGCAAATCCTGATTTGGAAAAACTCTGGGTACTGAAATGTAAACGAAAGACTAATTTTAAAGTTAAAAATGCGAGAATTTGCTCGGAACATTTTACTGTTGACAGTTATGTTCGTGATTTAAAATCAGAATTATTTGGATTACCTTGCAGAAAGAAATTGAAAGAAGATGCTGTACCTATAGTCAAACGCTATGTTCTATTAAATTTGAGATACTAAATTTAAGTTAAACAATTCAGTTAAAAAAATTATGTTGTTTTTTGTGTGCTGTCAGTAACTTAATATCATGTCAACTTAACTTAAGGCAGTCCCTTTCTGTGCATTTGAGCTAGCCTAGTTTGGGAGGAAGTTTTAGGCAGGGATGGACCGTGGCACACTATGATAAGTTTTATTTTGGTTTTCATTTAAATTCTGCACGCCATTGCAATAGTATTATATAATTGTTGATAGCTTTTTGGGGCACCTATTAAAATAAATTTAAAAACGAACATTTCTTGTGAATTTTTGTTTGTATTTGAAGGCTACTAAGTGGAATTCTGTGAACAACAAGATTTCTTTTGCAAAAATGAAATGATGAATAACATATTTACTATTCGTTTGTTTGTTTGTTTAGCCTGTTAACGGGTATACTTGATGCGCTGATAATCATAATCGAAAGACTAGACTTTAAAAAGTTCGGATTTTTGAGAATTTACTTTCGCACTGACAATAACTTTTTTGTAAATATAACTTCCTGCGAACACGGAACTACGAAGTTCAGCAATATGTTTGTTTACTGCAATGCCCTCATATTTCTTTATACAAAAGCTGTTATTTTTTATTTTTTTTCAAAATTAATTAATTAGTGAAAGAGGAAATAACAGATCACTGATAAATATGTTATTATTTGAAGTTAGAAATTATTAGTATTTGAAAACCTTTTCCATCGCGTTTATTTCCATTCCTTGCTAAAGTGTAACCCGTAGCAGCGAAGGCTCTTGGTTTCGCCTCTTTGCCTCTCGCTACTTTGCTCCCGGCGCAACGTCATTTCGCCAGCCAATAGCAGCTCGTTTCCGAAGTGGCTCAACCTAAAGAGATATCTATTAACCTTGGTGTGAAGAACGGCAGTACAGTGCTTAGTAGAAGTGCTCGAAGAAAAACTTGCTGCCTGGAATCATGAAACCGGTAGATGGCGCTGCCATCGGAAGTCACGTCGCTTTTCAGTGAGGAAGGACGACGAAACGTAGTTCTATGACACACACCTAGCTCGTCAGTATTATGAGTTCTTCTCGATCGATATTTTATAAGCAGATAACTTAAGTATATATGAAATAATCGAAACACCTCTTTTACCCCCTCCCGCCAAAAAAGAACGAACGAACGGGGTGCTCAAGATACATTAATAAGGGTATCGTAGTTTAAGTTAAGCTATGCACTGGGCTAACGTCAACATTAATGTTAAATATTTCGGAAGTTTTGGGTTACATTACGAAAAAACACTGGAGACCAAAATGCAATTTACAATCACTGAAACATCAACTTACAGTATAAAATAAATAATAATAAAAAAAATGTTTTGCGGAAAAAAAGGGGGAACATTTTCTGAATGAGACATTGGCTTTATAATTTGCATTCCAATAATCCAATTAGTTCTTGAAATTCAGTAACCTAAAAACTTTATAAATTAATTAATGATGTGCTTCATTTTTCAGCAATGAGTGACTAAATTTCTTGGTGAGAACATGGGATCAAGATAAATATTGAAACTTAATGCTTTCCATTTAGTTGCAGAGTGTGGTTTTGAAAAGAAGCCTTTTAAAGAATTGAAAATAGAGTACAACACAACTTTCGTCAAGTTCCTTATCAACTCTGGGAATCGATTTATCCCATTTGCTCAACATATCAGGAATTTTGGGGACAGCAAAGAGTGATATTATATTTTTGCAGGATTTATAGCCAGTATTACATCCTGGCACAAAACAGCTGCTTTGCCATTTCTGTTTTCTATGTTTTTTTATTATTTGGTAATGCAGAATTCCCCAGTCCTTTCATAGCTGATATTATTTTCCTATGATCTTATAACTGTTGCAGTCGATTTCAGTACTGCACTTAAGTTTAACCACACAGTAGGTTTAACGCGTGACAGCCGATACTTGATCTACTTCTACATCTTCACGAATAAAAAGTTACTAATTTCGGAAATAAATTTCGTTATAAACAATCCACAGTTGAATAAAACTAGCACACTAACACCCGACTAAACCTATTGCGTTTTAGCAATCAACTGTTGATTTAAAGTTACTGTTCACAGGTAAGCAAAGAAGAAACATTTAATAAGAAATCTTTTAATTTCCGAAGAGCATTTATGAAGTCAATTTAGATAGGATTAAATTAATTTCCCATTTTAATTGACAGAATGGCACTGAGCAGTATGACATTTTGTTGAGCTAACAGAGGAAAAAATTCTAATACAAACTCGGAAAAGTCATATTTCGTAGCATATCCTTACGCACACAGGTAAAAAGCCTTACCAACGTGTTGTCTGTTCCGAGCAATTTCTTGGTATGTACGCTCCAAATAATATGCGCCGTCCCGGTGGCGCAGTGGTCTAAGCGATGGCCGCTGAGGGGTCCGGGTTCGAATCCTGTTGAGACATTTATGTTGTGTTTGTCTTACGGCACTGGCTCTCTCCCGTCCCTGAAACAATGTAACCCTAAATTAGGGACGGGAGACTGCTTATTGCCCATTGAGTTGCTCAAGGAGGTCGTTATACCTTCAATAAAAAACATTTTCATCAATCGTTACTCGGCAGTTGGCACTTCGCTTCGCAGTTCTCGTTCTGAGTTCTCAAGAAGATTCGTGTTCGTTCAGCAGTGGATGATTTGACCTCGTCTTTCCGATTTAAACAACACTGAGAAATCTTTGAATCAGAATCTCTAACAGTAATTATTGAAAATAATATATTCATAGCTAGAACACTGAATAAGGCTGTAAAATTGTCAACAAACTACCACTTTTCGTCCCTACAAGAAATCACACAGGAAGGAGTCAGAAACTCTTCTCATTGGTGAGATGGGAGACGTCACATAAGGGAGCGACTACGGAGTGCCACACGATTGTGGGACATTATACATGCGCCCAAGAGTACAATTGTGAGAAACAAAATGCTGTTGCACAAAAAGCACCAATAGTCGCCACTTTTCTATCAGCATTATATTTCGCCATTATAATAAACACACCGCTCGTGCTCATGGATAAAACTGGAATACAGTTTTACTTGCGTGAAACTTACATTAGCGCTTACGGATAGTACCAACCTCAAGAGAAGAAGTACACCGTTTATTGGTATTAAAGCTTATATTGAAACTCCATTTGGAATCCATAATTTGTTTATAAATATAATGTAATTTTATAGATAAATTACTGTACACTATGTTTGCTTGGAATCAGGATTTCCAGACATTTTTTTACCACACCCATAAATATTACTTTAAAAATTTTTTACATCATAATTTTGCATAATTATTGAACAAATGTTAAAAGAAAGATGTAACATTTTAAGATTAAGTAACGTTTAATGAAGAATTAATTCAATAACTTTTCTTATAACCATCTTTGTTTTCACACAGGAAGGAGTCAGAAACTCTTCTCATGAAGGAGTCAGAAACTCTTCTCATTGGTGAGATGGGAGACGTCACATAAGGGAGCGACTACGGAGTGCCACACGATTGTGGGACATTATACATGCGCCCAAGACTACAATTGTGAGAAACAAAATGCTGTTGCACAAAAAGCACCAATAGTCGCCACTTTTCTATCAGCATTATATTTCGCCATTATAATAAACACACCGCTCGTGCTCATGGATAAAACTGGAATACAGTTTTACTTGCGTGAAACTTACATTAGCGCTTACGGATAGTACCAACCTCAAGAGAAGAAGTACACCGTTTATTGGTATTAAAGCTTATATTGAAACTCTATTTGGAATCCATAATATGTTTATAAATATAATATAATTTTATAGATAAATTACTGTACACTATGTTTGCTTGGAATCAGGATTTCCAGACATTTTTTACCACACCCATAAATATTACTTTAAAATTTTTTACATCATAATTTTGCATAATTATTGAACAAATGTTAAAAGAAAGATGTAACATTTTAAGATTAAGTAACGTTTAATGAAGAATTAATTCAATAACTTTTCTTATAACCATCTTTGTTTTAATGGTAGGCAAACAATTATCAACAAAATAAATTCTACAGAACAAGGTTATAAAAATGTGTTTTTTTTTTAAGTAATCAGATTATTTTTTTCATCACGTGTGCTGTTATCGTTTTGCAGCCTTGTTTGGTTTCGAATCGAGCGATCTGAATCGGATTCAGCCAAAGTGACCTACCAAAGAAAAAAGTAAAACAATATGTAGAAATCTGAACTACGACAGTATGCGTTTTGCTCTTAAGAATGGAATTTATGTTTGTCGACATTTTATCAGGCATACCAGCTCTCCAACACTTCCAAAATAAGGACAAAGGAAATGAGTGGGGGAAGGGTGTGATATCCTGGTAATGTTTACCGCAACTCGTGGGAACGACATCACCAGAGAAAGGGACAGCCTGTAACAGTAATAGTAGACTGAAGCCAAAATTAAGCATAATATTATTATAGCCCTAAGACTAGATTCGAGTACTTTCTGTGATTGGTCTGAATCATTGGAAGGGAGTGGTCTTCTTTTGCGAAATTCTAGATGATTGATATCTTCTTGTCTAGTTCATGTTACTGTAGCCAAATTTTTCAGAACGGATCGATCGTACGTATTACGTGCATGTTTAATGTATAGATTAGTGTCCTAAATTATATAGTCGGAAAAATGTTAGTACGTGAGAAAAGTGCGACGTACAGATTTTAGATTATGGAATTTAATGGCAAATGGTACTGAAATTTCATATTTTAAATGTGTTTTAAAGACTTTTATTCTAATATTTACCAGTAAGTGCGATGTTGTGAAGAGACGCTGCGATAGGCCTTACGCATTACTGCCGCGACGATGCCAAGATTTGCTCCGTTGAAAGGAAGATTAGCTGAGGATTGTAATTCAAGCGCGGATGACTACAAGTGTAGCGGCGTACGCTCTTGCCAAAGGAGCGAAGCATCATGTACTCATACGTTACAGGACATAGTTCGTTCATATTTTGTCATTGTTTAAACAGATGCTAAGATATGTTTCGTTCTTTCACGCATGATTCTTTTTTTCTTCTTTGATTGGAGGTTCAACGACTACCGTTAGCAACTCAATGGGCTATAAGCAGTCTCCCGTCCCTAATTTAGGGTCACTCGTTTCAGCGAAGGGAGAGAGCCAGTGCCGTAAGACAAACACAACATCCATGCCTCACGGGATTCGAACACGGACCCCTTTTGGACGAATGATCAGAGGCCATCGCTTAGACCACTGCGTCACCACGTCATTCTCTGATTCTAAATAGAAGGTACGAACATGTCTTTCTAGGTTGTACAGGAAACTGGGGGAGTACGTACAATAACTTTCCGTTCTGATTTGCTGTGCCACTGTACTTTGGTTCTCCTGTTCATACTTTGTTCGTAGGTCAGTTTCTATCTCACTGGTACGCATTTTTTGCAAATCAAAGATGTGTTTTCCGGTTTTTCCTGCCAACAACGAACAGGATACAACAAAATAAAGGGTGGACGATGTGGACATATTTTCTGTAGCGTATCACTACAACTTTATTGCTCTCTTGCCAACAACGTAACCGCTTTCTGTCGTACTCTTCCGCCCGTCATTTCGTTACAGCAACGAACCTTCCTTTTAACGGAGCAAAGCTTCACATCGTCGCGGTAGGGATGCGTTCGGCCTACCGCAGCGTCTCTTCACAGCATCGCACTTACAGGTAAATATTACAAGAAACATCTTTAAACCAAATTTAAAATATGAAATTTCTGGCCATTTGCCATTATTTTCCATACTCTAAAATCTGTACGTCGCACTTTTTGCAGGTACTAACATTTTTCCGACGAAATAATTTAGGACGTTAATCTACACATTTATGGAATTTTCTACTGCAAGAAAAATGTATGTATTTAATTTTGTTGTAAATTGGATGCAAATAAATCAGAGAAAATAGAGCAAACACACACACACTTAAAAGTCTACTAGCGTCTCAATCCTACAGCGGCTGAATCCTCATTCCCTGTAATGCGCATGCCCGAGACTCAGAAATTTTCTCCCCATCTGATGGTCTGGCACTCTTTGCATAGGAGTGGACAGTCGATAATGCTCCAGATTAATCCCACAGTGGCTGAATCCTCATTCCCTGTAATGCGCATGCCCGAGACTTAACTAATTACTTGTGGGGTCAGCGTCATTTTCTTGTAGGACTTCCGTCCACAGGAAGTAGAGTTTAGGTCCCAGCCACCTACAGCGAGATCGCCTTTTGGGCAGGACACAGAAACGGAAGGAATGAGAGCAAGTCTAGCGACTTTGACAGAACACTTTGTAGTGAGATTAGAGTACAGTAGATGGCGCCACCGTACAAGTATGATATTGCACATAGATGGGTGAGAGAATTTCAGGGAGGACATAGGAAAGGATACCCATTTAACCAGTGTTAACTAATTACTTGAACCTCAATTTTTCATATCACGTGTGCTTTTTCTCTAATCTACTGTGGACGATGGATGATAATATTGTTGATGCTCCTTGTATGGAGAATAAAGATTGTTTTTCTTGCGCGTTTTGTAAGAAAATATTCATGAAGTCGTTTAATTTGTATCGACATATGAGGAATATTCGTCCTGACCAAAGCACTGATTCGTCGTCTTCAGAAAAATAAAGGTGACTACAGATGTTTAGGGTGCGAGAAATCGTTTTCTCACAAACATAATTTTTATAGGCATATGAAAAATTCCCATCATGAAGTAGTAGAAGGTATAACATCTGAGAGAAAGGTATATTCATGTTCGTTTTGCGAAGAAACTTTTTTACAGAAATATAATTTGAATAGACACGTAAATAACGTTCATCCATCGCAAATCAAAGGTGAGTCCTCGGAAGCAACGATCGTGCACCATTTGTGAAAAAACGTTTACTTGTAAAAAAAATCTTAAAGCTCATTTTCTGAAGAACAAAATACTGTAGTAACGAATATGACGTGTTGTATTTGTGATAACAGTTTTTTTTTTTTTTTATCTCTGAAGATTTTACATTCACACATTGAGGCAGAATATTTGGATATCTCTCTGTCATTTGAAAATAAAAAGTTTAATTGTATGAACGATTTTGCTGTGTGGAAAGAGAAAATTGAAATTGAGTCTCGGTCTCATTTTGTTAAATGCAGAATAGACTTCCTACTAGCAGATGGTAGAACTGCTGTCCAATATAAATGACATCGAAGTGGGTGCTATGAACCCGTGCAAGATCGACACAGACGTCTAAAATTATCTGGAATTGTCACAAAAAATGAAGAAGTTGCAAAATAAGAGCACATTTCACCACTCACGTTGAAACATGGGATATGGGAATCATAGAGGAACAGATATATGTTTGCCCAACGCCATATTGTGACGTCACACTTCGTATTAACACAGCATTTGAGCATAATGTTCAACGTGCACCTTAATCTGGGGCGTATATCGACTATCCACTCCTGGGCAAAGAGTGCGAGACCAACAGATGGGGAGAAAATTTCTAAGTCTCGGGCATGCGCAATACAGGGAATGAGGAATCGGCCACTGTAGAGTTGAGACGCTAGTCTTAAAGTCTGGGTTCCTTAAATCGATGCCGTTCCCCAATAATGCATGGTCGGTCATCTTCCTATGAAATGTTACTCTCGAACCAGCACTACTCGAATAGCGATTTTTTCACGAACCGTCAGTCACAGAGTTCGGACGTCACCGGAAGTTTCGTCAAATTTTCCACCAGCAGATGCTTTGTGAAAGCAACTTAAGGAGAGCAGACAGTTTGGCTTAACATGGCTCGAGTTCACTGCCGTAGGAGTTTTCTTTGGAGCGCTAGAAGAGGTAAATAAGCTTTCTATCTCAAATTTTTTTGGCACTATGCAGAGGTGTTTGCAAGGCAAGGCACGAAACCGTGAAATCATCGGCGTCTCCCAACTGTGCCAATGCATAAACTCGAGACATAAATGAGCATGTGAGGGTAACCCCCACCCCCCAACCCATGCACAACAAAAGTATTTCCGTTACTACTAGTATCTCTAATTATTATACTTATCAGCAAAGCTGTTACCGATACTTCGAAAGATAAAATGGTTTCACTTTGGGAATTACTTACTACCTACCTATACCTTTTGCTCACAACAGTAAATTATTTTGGGGTTGAGCTTGCAGTATTAATTTGTTGCTAAAAAAATAAATTGCTTCAGTGAAATTTAAGTAACTTTGATTTCGACAACTACATGATATTGTCTTTAACATATACCACACTAAGAACGTTAATAAAAATTTTGCATTTGTATAAAATAAACCAATTACACACATAACATACCTTTTAAAAAAGTTTTGCCTTTCTTTCTAATTGCAAAATTACCCATTTGGCAAATAAATAAAAGAAAATCTGCAGTCAAGTTTTTATGCTACTAGAAGGGCAACTCCTCTTTTTCATAGGATATTGATCTTTTTTTAACAGAAATTTTAGTCATTGAGTTTCAGTCAGGTGGTATTGACCTAAAGTTCTATTTACTAATAAAATAACAGTATATTTAGCAAATTGGATGTTGAAGTTCCATTTATTAATAAAAAAATACACATCAGTCTGGTGTGGTGTTAATCTAAAGTTATATTTACTAATAAAATAACACTAGTTCTTAAAAAAGTGTGTTATCTTCATTTGTTTTTTGCGGAGACGCTATCAGTCTGACGCTTACGTTTCCAACATCCTTCATTTGCAGTGTCTTGTTTGTGTACCGAAGAGGAGAAGAACCTTTACTATTACAAGTAGCCGTTATAATTGCTTCAACAGGTTTTGGAGGCAGAAATGTAGCACGTACTCCATTTATATATGCAGAAACATGACCCAGCTGTATCAATTTTCCGACACCATATCCCAGCTTTCTCCTTTTGGGTGTCTTTTTTCTAGCCAATCCCACCTGAATTTATTTTTGACTGAAGCCTCTAATGTCTTGAGATTGTCAGTTTTGGTTAAAAATTTCATCGTTGATGACGAACTTAACTTAAACCGTGTAAACTTTCAAATTCCTAAAAACATTCATACATCACACACACACCCAAAACATCACTTTTGCCTAAACAAAAAACCACAAACGTTTCATCAAGGAAACAAAGACAATTCCTCTCCGTCACTGACTTACTAACACAATGAGGCAGGCTGCTCCCGCGTGTAGGTGCAGACACGTGAGTGACGTCCTTTATTTGCTTTAACTCGCTCCCGCCATCTCCAAGTTCCAATCCCACATCACTCATCAGCAGAGATCGTGCTAGGATTTTTCAAAAGAGTAAAAATACTCCTTCACATTTTTTGAAGGAGTATTTTTCTTTCCAAAGGGGTAATTTTAGAGAACGAACAATTACCACATTAAATTTTTAGCCAAATAATATTTAACATAAAAACAAATAATTATATCTATATATAAATACGTCAACATGAATTAGCATGTAATTGAATTTCTTTTATATAAAATAAGTAAATTGTAATTTATCAAAATCTTACATACTTGTCTTTTTTTATCCATGAGGCTGCAAAAAATTTTGTTTTGCTTTTGAAAGACTGTACCAAAACTTGTGTGTGTTGCTTCACAGATTCAGTTTCTACACACTCAAACTTTAAAACAAGTTATATTGTGGAGGAAGGAAATCTTCAGTCTATCTCCATCACAAAAGACAAAATAAACCTTCATTGGACATTGTGATGTGCAAGTTTAGTATTACAAAGATCAACTAATTTATTATTTTGCAGCATGTTTTCCTCCAGCTCTGGAAAAAAAATTCTTGAATACTATGTATGAGATGTTTACAGTTCACATAATTGAGACTTGGTTGATTCAACCATTCTTCTGATATGAGGAATGTCCAGTTTCTCCCTTTGCAACTATTTATAGAGGGAAAATAACATTTAACAATAATTCAGGACAGTGGAAACATCGCGAAAAAAAAAATTACGATTACAAAAAAATCTTCGCTCAGTCCGACTTCCGTTTTCGGAAATTTTTTCTCCGTTTTCAAGCTGAAACACAATCAGTTATCAAACAAAATTATATTTACAATAAAAAATGAGCAGACGAAATATTGCGAGGGAAAACAATTTACGATTACAGATTAAATCTGCAGTTCGTCTAACTTCCATTTTCGAAAGATGAAATTCTGTCCGCAGCCATTATCTTCAGTTTTGATGACAACAAAGTCAGAGTTACTCTTCGAATCCGCGAAAGAAGTTCGTGCCTGAAGTTTACAAGGACATTTTTGATCCGTCGAACTTCCGTTATCGGAAATTATTGTCTACACTTTCAAGCTGAAATGCAAACGTTTATGCAATAAATTGATATTTAATAACAATACTGGACAGAGGAAACTTCGTGAGAAAAAAAGAAATTTGATCGCGAAAAAAAAATTCACTCCGTTTTGCTTTCGTTTTCGGAAGTTCTGCAAAACGGAATACTAGCCCCCAGGCGGAAAACGAGCCCTCCCCTAATCCTCAGAAAATAAAATATTGCCTTCAGTTTTTTTGTTTTTTTTTCATAGCTCTCAAGTATAACCGAAATGTGGAATTCCGCGAATCCGAAGAACAATCTCATGCCTGATTCGTAACAGTCTGCAATATGCAAAATGAACTGCTCATATTTCTACGCATGGAAGCCGATTCACGTTTCCATACTCTGATTATGTTCCCGATGTATTAGATTACAATTTTCGGAACTCTGAACGATCCGTTTCTAAATCACGTATTTTTACAAAGGATCCAGCCCTGAAATGGCAATTAAACGAACTTCAAAACACGTCGCTTTTCACTTCCTCCACGCCAACGCTTAACTGCAACCATGCTGCACCGATACACCAGCGTCTCAATCCCGACGCGGCTGAATCGTTACTTATGACCAATGCGCATGGACCATCGGTTGAGCAGCTCTGCCCCGAAGGTTCTTCCGAATGATTGCCAAAAGCCGATCCCTAGCTGACTAGCTCGGCAATGGGAACCAAATTATGATTTTTTCATAAACTGCGACATAAAAGTTAACATACAATTTCTTGATAAAAAAAATTGGTCATTTTTAGGACAAAATCCCGATGTAATCACCGATTATAAAAGGAAATTGCATATGAAAAAACAATGCCTAAAAATACGCATTTCTTAATTTTAAAGCGCATTCGGCGTTTTTAAGGCGTGAAATACGCGTGTAGAAGCGTTATCGCGATCTCTGCTCATCAGAGCGAAAACCTGTCTTTTTTGCATCGAGCAGCAGAAGCTCCGACGAAATGACTGAGGATTTGTGCGCATGCCCTTCCCACAGAACAACGGACAACCACAGCACGAACTGCCGGCTTCGTGTGTTAAGCTCGAGTCAGCTGCATCGGCGAGGAAGACAATATTATTATCACATTAAATCATTAATGAAAAGCAATTTTTTTAGTTTATACTTTTGCCATGAATCATTTTAATTTTTTTTCTTTGTCGCTTATTAGAACTCAAAATTTAACAGTCTTAAAAATGTCTTCAAAGCTAAATATCTGGAATTCCGGGCATGAAAGATAGCCCACACCCGGAACACAAACAGCCCTGACTATGGAAGATACAATCGCAAAATAAAGTATACCAGAATTTTGACTACGCACTACAAAGGCGTTTTCCTTGTCTTCGTATAAGACCCCCAAATCATGGGGGCTGGGAGAAGGGAGCGCCCTAATGTGCTCTTGCACGACGTCCCCTCCCACATACACGAACTTTGTTGCAACACATCTTCACACTGTTCACCACGCCCCAAATAAACACCTGGTCAACTTAACTTAAGGCAGTCGCTTTCTGTGCATTTGAGCTAGCCTAGTTTGGGAGGAAGCTTTAGGCAGGGATGGACCGTGGCACACTATGGTAAGTTTTATTTTGGTTTTCATTTAAATTCTGCACGCCATTGCAATAGTATTATATAAATGTTGATAGCTTTTTGTGGCACCGATTAAAATAAATTTAAAAACAAACATTTTTTGCGAATTTTTGTTTGTATTTGAAGGCTACTAAGTGGAATTCTGTAAACAAAATTTATTTTGAAAAAATGAAATGATGAATAACATATTTACTATTCGTTTGTTTGTTTGTTTAGCCTGTTAACGGGACTACCTGATGCGCTGATAATCATAATCGAAAGACTAGACTTTAAAAAGTTCGGATTTTTAAGAATTTACTTTCGCACTGACAATAACTTTTTTGTAAATATAACTTCCTGCGAACACGGAACTACGAAGTTCAGCATTATGTTTGTTTACTCCAATGCCCTCATATTTCTTTATACAAAAGCTGTTATTTTTTTTTTTTTTTTCAAAATTAATTAATTAGTGAAAGAGGAAATAACAGATCACTGATAAATATGTTATTATTTGAAGTTAGAAATTATTAGCATTTGAAAACCTTTTCCATCGCGTTTATTTCCATTCCTTGCTAAAGTGTAACCCGTAGCAGCGAAGGCTCTTGGTTTCGCCTCTTTGCCTCTCGCTGCTTTGCCCCCGGAGCGACGTCTTTTCGCCAGCCAATAGCAGCTCGTTTCCGAAGTGGCTCAACCTAAAGAGATAACTATTAATCTTGGTGTGAAGAACGGCTGTACAGTGCTTAGTAGAAGTGCTCGAAGAAAAACTTGCTGCCTGGAATCATGAAACCGGTAGATGGCGCTGCCATCGGAAGTCACGTCGCTTTTCAGTGAGGAAGGACGACGAAACGTAGTTCTATGACACACACCTAGCTCGTCAGTATTATGAGTACTTCTCGATCGATATTTTATAAGCAGATAACTTAAGTATATATGAAATAATCGAAACACCTCTTTTACCCCCTCCCGCCAAAAAAGAACGAACGAACGGGGTGCTCAAGATACATTAATAAGGGTATCGTATTTTAAGTTAAGCTTTGTACTGTGCTAACGTCAACATTAATGTTAAATATTTCGGAGTTTTGGGTTACATTACGAAAATACACTGGAGACCAAAATGCAATTTACAATCACTGAAACATCAACTTACAGTATAAAATAAATAATAAAAAAAAAAAGAAAATGTTTTGCGGAAAAAAAGGGGGGAACATTTTCTCAATGAGACATCGGCTTTATAATTTGAATTCCAATAATCCAATTAGCGCTTGAAATTTAGTAACCTAAAAAATTTATAAATTATTTAATAATGTACTTCATTTTTCAGCAATGAGTGACTAAATTTCTTGGTGAGAACATGGGATCAAGATAAATATTGAAACTTAATGCTTTCCATTTAGTTGCAGAGTGTATCTTTGAAAAGAAGCCTTTTAATGAATTGAAAATAGAGTACAACACAACTTTCGTCAAGTTCCTTATCAACTCTGGGAATCGATTTATACCATTTGCTCAACATATCAGGAATTTGGGAGACAGCAAAGAGTGATATTTTATTTTTGCAGGATTTATAGCCAGTATTACATCCTGGCACAAAACAGCTGCTTTGCCATTTCCGTTTTCTATGTTTTTTTATTATTTGGTAATGCAGAATTTCCCAGCCCTTTCATAGCTGACATTATTTCCCTATGATCTTATAACTGTTGCACTCGATTTCAGTACTGCACTTAAGTTTAACCACACAGTAGGTTTAACGCGTGACAACCAATTCTTGATCAACTTCTACATCTTCACGAATAAAAAGTTACTAATTTCGGAAATAAATTTCGTTATAAACAATCCACAGTTGAATAAAACTAGCACACTAACACCCGGATAAGCCTATTGCGTTTTAGCAATCAACTGCTGAATTAAAGTTACTGTTCACAGGTAAATAAAAGAGAAACATTTAATATGAAATCTTTTAATTTCCGAAGAGCATTTAGTAGCAAAGCGCGTATGTGAAGTCAATTTAGATATGACCAAATTAATTTCCCATTTTAATTGACAGAATGGCACTGAGCAGTATGACATTTTGTTGTGCTAACAGAGGAAAAAATTCTAATACAAACTGGGAAAAGTCATCTTTCGGAGCATATCCTTATGCACACAGGTAAAAAGCCTTACCAACGTGTTGTATGTTCCGAGCAATTTACTCGTATCTAAGCTCCAAATAATATGCGCCGTCCCGGTGGCGCAGTGGTCTAAGCGATGGCAGCTGACTATTCTTCCGAAAGGGGTCCGGGTTCGAATCCCGTTGAGACATTTATGTTATGTTTGTCTTACGGCACTGGCTCTCTCCCGTCCCTGAAACCATGTAACCCTAAATTAGGGCCGGGAGACTGCTTATTGCCCATTGAGTTGCTCAAGGACGTCGTTATACCTTCAATAAAAAACATCTTTATCAATCGTTACTCGGCAGTTGGCACTTCGCTTCGCAGTTCTCGTTCTGAGTTCTCAAGAGGATTCGTGTTCGTGTTATTTCCTAGTTTTCCACTGACAGGTTAATTAAACACTTGTATTCTTAGTTACTTTTCATAGGCATTTTAGTTAGTTTTCATAGCTAATTTTTAAGACTTGTTGTCCTGATTTGAAAACTGTATGGCCCTAAAAGAGGACCTTGCATCGGTAGTCTGAACTGCTGACCACTCAGCCATTCGCGGCTCTGAATCCTGCTATTTTTTACCCCTGCTTTTAAAACATTTTGCTCACTGCTGATTCATTTGGTGTGCATTCTTAGCTAAACTGCTAAGGTATATGCGACTAAAGCTGTTAAGGAAACCAGTTACCAGGAGGAGTTATTTCAAAACGGCGAGGTGTGTGTCTCATTTGTTTTGAACCCCAATAAACAGGAAAAGACCACATGAGAGATGGGTGGATGAAGTTCGAAAGTATGCGGGAGTAACATGGAGGAGACTGGCACAAGACAGACCCTTGTGGAAGAAACTTGGGGAGACCTTCGTTCAGCAGTGGATGATTTGACCTCGTCTTTCCGGTTTAAACAACACTGAGAAATCCTTGAATCAGAATCTGTAACAGTAATTATTGAAAATAATATATTCATAGCTAAAACACTGAATAAGGCTGTAAAATTGTCAACAAACTACCACTTTTCGTCCCTACAAGAAACCACACAGGAAGGAGTCAGAAACTCTTCTCATTGGTGAGATGGGAGACGTGACATAAGGGAGCGACTACCACGGAGTGTCACACGATTGTGGGACATTATACATGCGCCCAAGACTGCAGCAATTGTGAGAAACAAAATGCTGTTGCACAAAAAGCCCCAATAGTCGCCGCTTTTCCATCAGCCTTTTGTTTCGCCATTGTAATACAAACACCGCTCGTGTTCATGGTCACAACTGGTATGCGGTTTTAATTGTGCGAGACTAACTTAAGCGCTTACGGATTGTACCGTCCTCAGGAGAAGTACACCGTATATTGGAATTACGGCTTATGTTAAAACTCTATCCAAAATCAATCACATGTTATATAATATAACAAAATTTTATAGATAAATTACTGCACACTATGTGTGCTTGGAATTGGGGTTTTATAGACATTTTTTCCCACACCCATAAATATTACTTTAAAATTTTTTTACATCATAATTTTGCATAATTATTGAACAAATGTTAAAAGAAAGATGAACCTTTTAAGATTAAGTAACGTTTAATGAAGAATTATTCAATAACTTTTCTTATAACCATTTTTTTCAATGGTAGGCAAACAATTATCAACAAAATAAATTCTACAGAACAAGGTTATAAAAATGGGGGTTTTTTTGCAAGTAATCAGATTATTTTTTTCATCACGTGTGCTGTTATAGTTTTGCAGCCTTTGTTTGGTTTCGAATCGAGCGATCTGAATCGGATTCAGCCAGAGTGACCTACCAAAGAAAAAGGTAAAACAATATGTAGAAATCTGAACTACGACAGTATGCGTTTTGCTCTTAAGAATGGAATTTATGTTTGTCGACATTTTATCACGCATACCAGCTCTCCAACACTTCCAAAATAAGGACAAAGGAAATGAGTGGGGGAAGGGTGTGATATCCTGGTAATGTTTACCGCAACTCGTGGGAACGACATCACCAGAGAAAGGGACAGCCTGTAACAGTAATAGTAGACTGAAGCTAAAATTAAGCATAGTATTATTATAGCCCAAAGACTAGATTCGAGTTCTTTCTGTGATTGGTCTGAATCATTGGAAGGGAGTGGTCTTCTTTTGCGAAGGTCTAGATCAGGGGTGCACAACCCGCGGCCCGCGGGCCGCTTGCGGCCCTCAAAGTCAGTTTATGCGGCCCGCGGATAAATATTTTATACTATTGAAAACGTGAATATATATATTGTGAAAGATGAGATTTTTTCCCATTATTGTAGGCCCTAGTTGAAATAAGAAAATTATAAAAATGTTTCGTTAACTAGCAAATTTTCCAACAATGAAAAGTTTTGTTGAAAGTTCTGAATTCCATGTAAATGTGGCTAAATATGTATCTCTTGTAGTGGACCTTCACAATGAGTTTAAAAGACGATTTGAAGATATAAGAAAATTTGAGGTTTTGTTTGATATGTTTTCTCTACCTTTCACTACTGACGTTGCGTCAGTGCCACTAGATTTCCAGATGGAATTAATTGATCTTCAGTGTAACAATGAGTTAAAAACAAAATA
The DNA here is from genome assembly GCA_039090855.1 of Macrothele yani. NCBI lineage: Eukaryota > Metazoa > Arthropoda > Arachnida > Araneae > Macrothelidae > Macrothele > Macrothele yani. The sequence goes on along the minus strand of CM077032.1, from coordinate 72,403,084 downwards.
CTCTGAAGTTTCTCTCCTAGAATTTTACAAAAATTACTTACCGAAAGAAATGAAATTGCTCAAAGATCATGCTTTAAAAACGGCAACGTTGTTTGGAAGTACCTACTTATGCGAGCATTCATTTTCTTTGATGAAACAAATAAAGTCAAAGTGTCGTTCCCGTTTAAGTGATACACTATTGGAGGGAAACTTGCGCATTACCATCTCTAACATTGAACCTGATATTGACAGACTATTGAAAAATAAACAATGCCAAGCATCTCATTAGGAGCATTAGGCTACTACTTGATTTGATGGTCAGTTTGACGATATACTGATTTTAATTGTTTATATGCTTTGATGTTAAGAATTCTGTTTTTTGTAAAAATAAAAATTTTACAACCTTGTGATAGTATTATTTTATTTTATATACCCCTAAACCTTTTCCAATTAGGAGTAAGTTGATTGTAAATCAGTAATTTGATAACTTAATAACGCAATTTGCCAAAAAACTTCAAAAATGGATTTAAACCATTTAGAGGACACAAAAATGGTATTGAAACACATTTTTTGTCTGCTGGTAAAATAGGTTATTCGGATAATAGTAAAATTAGCTTTAGCGGTAGGGTTTGGCAAGTGCCTATGTGAAAAGGTAACTTGCGGCCCGCCACTTATTATGTAAAAATAAACTTGGCCCCCACTTATAAAAAGGTTGTGCACCACTGGTCTAGATGATTGATATCTTCTTGTCTAGTTCATGTTACTGTAGCCAGATTTTTTCAGAACGGATCGATCGTATGTATTACGTGCATGTTAAATGTATACATTAGTGTCCTAAATTTTATAGTCGGAAAAATGTTAGTACGTGAAAAAAGTGCGACGTACAGATTTTAGATTATGGAATTTAATGGCAAATGGTACTGAAATTTCATTTTTTAAATGTGTTTTAAAGACTTTTTATTGTTTTAAAATATTTACCAGTAAGTGCGATGTTGTGAAGAGACGCTGCGGTAGGCCTAACTCATCACTGCCGCGACGATGCCAAGATTTGCTCCGTTGAGAGGAAGATTAGCTGATGATTGTAATTCAAGCGCGGATGACTACAAGTGTAGCGGCGTACGCTCTTGCCAAAGGAGTGAAGCATCATGTACTCATACGTTACAGGACATAGTTCGTTCATATTTTGTCATTGTTTAAACAGATGCTGAAATATGTTTCGTTCTTTCACACATGATTCTTTTTTTCTTTGATTGGAGATTCAACGACTACCGTTAGCAACTCAATGGGCTATAAGCAGTCTCCCGTCCCTAATTTAGGGTCACTCGTTTCAGCGAAGGGAGAGAGCCAGTGCCGTCAGACAAACACAACATCCATGCCTCACGGGATTCGAACACGGACCCCTTTTGGACGAATGATCAGAGGCCATTGCTTAGACCACTGGGTCACCACGTGATTCCCTGATTCTAAATAGAAGGTACGAACATGTCTTTCTAGGTTGTACAGGAAACTGGGGGAGTACGTACAATAACTTTCCGTTCTGATTTGCTGTGCCACTGTACTTTGGTTCTCCTGTTCATACTTTGTTCGTAGGTCAGTTTCTATCTCACTGGTACGCAATTTTTGCAAATCAAAGAGGTGTTTTCCAGTTTTTCCTGCCAACAATGAACAGGATACAGCAAAATAAAGGGTGGACGATGTGGACATATTTTCTGTAGCGTATCACTACAACTTTATTGCTCTCTTGCCAACAACGTAACCGCTTTCTGTTGTACTCTTCCGCCCGTCATTTCGTTACGGCAACGAACCTTCCTTTTAGCGGAGCAAAGCTTCACATCGTCGCGGTAGGGATGCGTTCGGCCTACCGCAGCGTCTCTTCACAGCATCGCACTTACAGGTAAATATTACAAGAAACATCTTTAAACCAAATTTAAAATATGAAATTTCTGGCCATTTGCCATTATTTTCCATACTCTAAAATCTGTACGTCGCACTTTTTGCAGGTACTAACATTTTTCCGACGAAATAATTTAGGACGTTAATCTACACATTTATGGAATTTTCTACTGCAAGAAAAATGTATGTATTTAATTTTGTTGTAAATCGGATGCAAATAAATCAGAGAAAATTGAGCAAACACACACACACACACTTAAAAGTCTACAGCGGCTGAATCCTCATTCCCTGTAATGCGCATGCCTGAGACTTCGAAATTTTCTCCCCATCTGATGGTCTGGCACTCTTTGCTTAGGAGTGGACAGTCGATAATACTCCAGATTAATCCCACAGTGGTTGAATTCTCATTCCCTGTAATGCGCATGCCCGAGACTTAACTAATTACTTGAACCTCAACTTTTCATATCACGTGTGCTTTTTCTCTAATCTACTGTGGACGATGGATGATAATATTGTTGATGCTCCTTGTATGGAGAATAAAGATTGTTTTTCTTGCGCGTTTTGTAAGAAAATATTCATGAAGTCGTTTAATTTGTATCGACATATGAGGAATATTCGTCCTGACCAAAGCACTGATTCGTCGTCTTCAGAAAAATAAAGGTGACTACAGATGTTCAGGGTGCGAGAAATCGTTTTCTCACAAACATAATTTTTATAGGCATATGAAAAATTCCCATCATCAAGTAGTAGAAGGTATAACATCTGAGAGAAAGGTATATTCATGTTCGTTTTGCGAAGAAACTTTTTTACAGAAATATAATTTGAATAGACACGTAAATAACGTTCATCCATCGCAAATCAAAGGTGAGTCCTCGGAAGCAACGATCGTGCACCATTTGTGAAAAAACGTTTACTTGTAAAAAAAATCTTAAAGCTCATTTTCTGAAGAACAAAATACTGTAGTAACGAATATGACGTGTTGTATTTGTGATAACAGTTTTTTTTTTTTTTTTTTTATCTCTGAAGATTTTACATTCACACATTGAGGCAGAATATTTGGATATCTCTGTGTCATTTGAAAATAAAAAGTTTAATTGTATGAACGATTTTGCTGTGTGGAAAGAGAAAATTGAAATTGAGTCTCGGTCTCATTTTGTTAAATGCAGAATAGACTTCCTGCTAGCAGATGGTAGAACTGCTGTCCAATATAAATGACATCGAAGTGGGTGCTATGAACCCGTGCAAGATCGACACAGACGTCTAAAATTATCTGGAATTGTCACAAAAAATGAAGAAGTTGCAAAATAAGAGCACATTTCACCACTCACGTTGAAACATGGGATATGGGAATCATAGAGGAACAGATATATGTTTGCCCAACGCCATATTGTGACGTCACACTTCGTATTAACACAGCATTTGAGCATAATGTTCAACGTGCACCTTAATCTGGGGCGTATATCGACTATCCACTCCTGGGCAAAGAGTGCGAGACCAACAGATGGGGAGAAAATTTCTAAGTCTCGGGCACGCGCAATACAGGGAATGAGGAATCGGCCACTGTAGAATTGAGACGCTAGTCTTAAAGTCTGGGTTCCTTAAATCGATGCCGTTCCCTAATAATGCATGGTCGGTTATCTTCCTACGAAATGTTACTCTCGAACCAGCACTACTCGAATAGCGATTTTTTTCACGAACCGTCAGTCACAGAGTTCGGACGTCACCGGAAGTTTCGTCAAATTTTCCACCAGCAGATGCTTTGTGAAAGCAACTTAAGGAGAGCAGACAGTTTGGCTTAACATGGCTCGAGTTCACTGCCGTAGGAGTTTTCTTTGGAGCGCTAGAAGAGGTAAATAAGCTTTCTATCTCAAATTTTTTTGGCACTATGCAGAGGTACAGTTGGGAGACGCCGGCAAGGCACGAAACCGTGAAATCATCGGCGTCTCCCAACTGTGCCAATGCATAAACTCGAGACATAAATGAGCATGTGAGGGTAACCCCCCACCCCCCAACCCATGCACAACAAAAGTATTTCCGTTACTACTAGTATCTCTAATTATTATACTTATCAGCAAAGCTGTTACCGATACTTCGAAAGATAAAATGGTTTCACTTTGGGAATTACTTACTACCTACCTATACCTTTTGCTCACAACAGTAAATTATTTTGGGGTTGAGCTTGTTGCTAAAAAAATAAATTGTTGCTAAAAAATAAATTGCTTCAGTGAAATTTAAGTAACTTTGATTTCGACAACTACATGATATTGTCCTTCACATATACCACACTAAGAACGTTAATAAAAATTTTGCATTTGTATAAAATAAACCAATTACACACATAACATACCTTTTAAAAAAGTTTTGCCTTTCTTTCCAATTGCAAAATTACCCATTTGGCAAATAAATAAAAGAAAATCTGCAGTCAAGTTTTTATGCTACTAGAAGGGCAACTCCTCTTTTTCATAGGATATTGATCTTTTTTTAACAGAAATTTTAGTCATTGAGTTTCAGTCAGGTGGTATTGACCTAAAGTTCTATTTACTAATAAAATAACAGTATATTTAGCAAATTGGATGTTGATCTAAGTTCCATTTATTAATAAAAAAACACACATCAGAATGGTGTGGTGTTAATCTAAAGTTATATTTACCAATAAAATAACACTATTTCTTAAAAAAGTGTGCAATCTTCATTTGTTTCTTTAGCGGAGACGCTATCAGGCTGAAGCTTAAGTTTCCAACATCCTTCATTTGCAGTGTCTTGTTTGTGTACCGAAGAGGAGAAGAACCTTTACTATTACAAGTAGCCGTTATAATTGCTTCAACAGGTCTTGGAGGCAGAAATGTAGCACGTACTCCATTTATATATGCAGAAACATGACCCAGCTGTATCAATTTTCCGACACCATATCCCAGCTTTCTCCTTTTGGGTGTCTTTTTTTTCTAGCCAATCCCACCGGAATTTATTTTTGACTGAAGCCTCTAATGTCTTGAGATCGTCAGTTTTGGTTAAAAATTTCATCGTTGATGACGAACTTAACTTAAACCGTGTAAACTTTCAAATTCCTAAAAACATTCATACATCACACACACACACACAAAACATCACTTTTGCCTAAACAAAAAACCACAAACGTTTCATCAAGGAAACAAAGACACCTCCTCTCCGTCACTGACTTACTAACACAATGAGGCAGGCTGCTCCCGCGTGTAGGTGCAGACACGTGAGTGACGTCCTTTATTTGCTTTAACTCGCTCCCGCCATCTCCAAGTTCCAATCCCACATCACTCATCAGCAGAGATCGTGCTAGGATTTTTTCAAAAGAGTAAAAATATTCCTTCACATTTTTTGAAGGAGTATTTCTCTTTCCAAAGGGGTAATTTTAGAGAACGAACAATTACCACATTAAATTTTTAGCTAAATAATATTTAACATAAAAACAAATAATTATATCTATATATAAATATGTCAACATGAATTAGCATGTAATTGAATTTCTTTTATATAAAATAAGTAAATTGTAATTTATCAAAATCTTACATACTCGTCTTTTTTTATCCATGAGGCTGCAAAAAAATTTTGTTTTGCTTTTGAAAGACTGTACCAAAACTTGTGTGTGTTGCTTCACAGATTCAGTTTCTACACACTCAAATTTTAAAACAAGTTATATTGTGGAGGAAGGAAATCTTCAGTCTATCTCCATCACAAAAGACAAAATAAACCTTCATTGGACATTGTGATGTGCAAGTTTAGTATTACAAAGATCAACTAATTTATTATTTTGCAGCATGTTTTCCTCCAGCTCTGGAAAAAAAAAATTCTTGAATACTATGTATGAGATGTTTATAGTTCACATAATTGACAAAAAAAAAAATTACGATTACAAAAAAATCTTCGCTCAGTCCGACTTCCGTTTTCGGAAATTTTTCCTCCGTTTTCAAGCTGAAACACAATCAGTTATCAAACAAAATTATATTTACAATAAAAAATGAGCAGAGGAAATATTGCGAGGGAAAACAATTTACGATTACAGATTAAATCTGCAGTTCGTCTAACTTCCATTTTCGAAAGATGAAATTCTGTCCGCAGCCATTATCTTCAGTTTTGATGACAACAAAGTCAGAGTTACTCTTCGAATCCGCGAAAGAAACTCGTGCCTGAAGTTTACAAGGACATTTTTGCTCCGTCGAACTTCCGTTATCGGAAATTATTGTCTACACTTTCAAGCTGAAATGCAAACGTTTATGCAATAAATTGATATTTAATAACAATACTGGACAGAGGAAACTTCGTGAGAAAAAAGAAATTTGATCGCGAAAAAAAAAATTCACTCCGTTTTGCTTTCGTTTTCGGAAGTTCTGAAAAACGGAATACTAGCCCCCAGGCGGAAAACGAGCCCTCCCCTAATCCTCAGAAAATAAAACATTGCCTTCAGTTTTTTTTTTTTTTTTTTCATAGCTCTCAAGTATAACCGAAATGTGGAATTCCGCGAATCCGAAGAACAATCTCATGCCTGATTCGTAACAGTCTGCAATATGCAAAATGAACTGCTCATAGCCCGCAGTGGTCTAAGGCGTTGGCCTCTGATCATTCGTCCGAAGGGGTTCGGGTTCGAATCCCGGTGAGGCATGGATGTTGTGTTTGTCTTACGGCACTGGCTCTCTCCCTTCCCTGGAACCAGTGACCCTAAATTAGGGACGGGCGACTGCTTATAGCCCATTGAGTTGCTCACGGTGGTCGTTAAACCTCCAATCAAAAAAAAAAAAAAAAAAAAAAACTGCTCATATGGCTACGCATGGAAGCCGATTCACGTTTCCATAAACTGATTATGTTCCCGATGTATTAGATTACAATTTTCGGAACTCTGAACGATCCGTTTCTAAATCACGTATTTTTACAAAGGATCCAGCCCTGAAATGGCAATTAAACGAACTTCAAAACACGTCGCTTTTCACTTCCTCCACGCCAACGCTTAACTGCAACCATGCTGCACCGATACACCAGCGTCTCAATCCCGACGCGGCTGAATCGTTACTTATGACCAATGCGCATGGACCATCGGTTGAGCAGCTCTGCCCCGAAGGTTCTTCCGAATGATTGCCAAAAGCCGATCCCTAGCTGACTAGCTCGGCAATGGGAACCAAATTATGATTTTTTCATAAACTGCGACATAAAAGTTAACATACAATTTCTTGATAAAAAAAATGGTCATTTTTATGACAAAATCCCGATGTAATCACCGATTATAAAAGGAAATTGCATATGAAAAAACAATGCCTAAAAATACGCATTTCTTAATTTTAAAGCGTATTCGGCGTTTTTAAGGCGTGAAATACGCGTGTAGAAGCGTTATCGCGATCTCTGCTCATCAGAGCGAAAACCTGTTTTTTTGCATCGAGCAGCAGAAGCTCCGACGAAATGACTGAGGATTTGTGCGCATGCCCTTCCCACAGAACAACGGACAACCACAGCACGAACTGCCGGCTTCGTGTGTTAAGCTCGAGTCAGCTGCATCGGCGAGGAAGACAATATTATTATCACATTAAATCATTAATGAAAAGCAATTTTTTTAGTTTATACTTTTGCCATGAATCATTTTAATTTTTTTCTTTGTCGCTTATTAGAACTCAAAATTTAACAGTCTTAAAAATGTCTTCAAAGCTAAATATCCGGAATTCCGGGCATGAAAGATAGCCCACACCCGGAACACAAACAGCCCTGACTATGGAAGATTCCATCGCAAAATAAAGTATACCAGAATTTTGACTACGCACTACAAAGGCGTTTTCCTTGTCTTCGTATAAGACCCCCAAATCATGGGGGCTGGGAGAAGGAGCGCCCTAATGTGCTCTCGCACGACGTCCCCTCCCCCATACACGAACTTTGTTGCAACACATCTTCACACTGTTCACCACGCCCCAAATAAACACCTGGACATGGTTCACTGATGTTTACACACACTCCCACCACGGCCCAACAAGCAACACCAGACAAACCCCCGAGTCATACAGATCCTCCGAAGAACTCGAAAGGACCCGCACACAAAGAGCCGGCGAGGTCCCCTAGAACGGCGGGTGCAGCCCGAAGGTACACCCGGAACGTCCATGTAGGCGGACAAATGTCCCCTTCAGAGGTGACCAAGTGGCAGCGACCCGGACGGGAGACTGTCAGAGAGGACACCGGGCCAACGGGTGCACCAAGGCACTCACACGACCCATGGCAGGTGCTCTCCCCGGCCTACTTCCTCACGGAACCGGCACACCACAAACATCAAATACACAACACCCTCCTTTCAGATACCATACATTCATACCACATGATAAGAGAAAGAGCAGAGACAGAACCAAAACACTCACTCCCCCGACTCACACAGGCTCCTGCCGTCTCGGTCAGCGGCCAGCTCCGCCGACCTGTACCGGAGATAAAACAGATAAAACTGCCGATGAAAGGGTCGGAGGCTAACCTCCACACCCTTCATCAAACACAAGTCACAAAAACATAAAACTAGAAAAATCGCAACACTCCCTGGGAGATCCCTCGGGCTTCAAGGGCCGAAACTAAGGGGGTAAGTTAACCCAATGAAAGGTGTAGTTGTTCTTGGTCACGGTAACAATCCGAGGCCAAGTCCCCCACCGATACCTAAAGGCTCGTTCGGTCAAAGTGCGGGCGTCCACTCTCGCCCTGTCTCGGAGCTCACACTTGACTTGAAGGATAACCGTTGTCGGAGAGAAGCCCGAGTTAGCCGTCCGGGAATGCAGAACCCTGTTCCTCTCCCTCCACATCTTATAACAGACCTCGGTGATAATCATCCTCCATACCTCCCTACCCGCCGCCGGGGCAGGATGTAGATAAAACACATTAGCCGGGTGAAACTGGAGGGTGTCAAGCCTTTGTGCCAAGCCCAAGTCCAGATTCCCTGCCAAACCTTGTGCGCCATGGGGCAGGCCCAAAAGAGATGGAACCTGTCCTCAATGCCCGCACACGAAAGGCATCTATCGGAAGAGATGCCACCCCATCGAAACTGCCTACTCCTGGTTGGAAGGACATTGTGGGCCAACCGCCACCTAAAGTCCCTCTTCTTGCAGTCCACACCCGTCGAGTGAATGCTCATCCAAGCCTCTCTCATACAGAAGTTCCTAGGAAAGTGGAAATCTTTGACGACGTGTTCCCTAGGCCTAGGAAGAAGGTCAATGTACATCTGCTGCGTGTTCTTCCCGGCACGGTCAGCTTTGGCAAAGTCCTGCAGGCGACCTCCAAGCTGGTAAGACCTATGCATCCTCTCGCGCCGGGGGCCAACAAATCTGTGGCCAGGAACGTATTTGGACGAGTCCCACCCCGTGAAATAGGAGGCCAAAAGTCCACACGGGTGTTCGGCGACCAGGGCTCCCTTCACACTCTTAAACTGGAGTGCACTGAGCCATGTCGGAAGGTGCTTGACTTCCAAACCCCCTCCGACCTGGGACAGTATAGGACTGCCCAAGCCACCTCTTCGGTCTTCTTCCCGGCCCAAATGAAGCCAAAGACCGCTCTCTCCATCTGCTTCATGAGACTTCCGGGTGGGGACTCAATTTCCCCGGCAACAGTGCATTTCGAAACCAGTAGCGCATTAGCTAACTTGGCCCGATTCACTCTAGAAATGCCCTCCTCCTGCCACCGTTCTTGCTCCTTCTTCATCTCCGCCAGAACTTTACCCCAGGTGCTCACGTGGACCCCTTCCTTAGAAAACTGGATACCGAGTATCCGAACGGGTCCGTCGGTCACAGCTAAACCTGTAACCGCTGAACTCACCCATTTGCCCCTGAGCATAATATTCGACTTCTCTTCATTGAGACGGGCACCGGTCGCAAAGCAATACTCAGCGAAGGGATCACGCATCCCGTTCAAGCTCCTTTTCGAGTCGACGAAGAAGGAGACATCATCTGCGTACGCAAGGTACTTTAACGACTCCCTCCTTCCCGGGACCGGAAAACCGCTAACACTATCCTTCCCAGCAACTCTTCTCAAAAGGGTCTCCAAGACCAAAACAAACAAAAGGGGAGAGAGAGGACATCCCTGCCTCACTCCTCTTTGAACCTCAGAGAGGGGGACAGACGACCGGCAATAATGGCTCTCCCTGAGAGATCTCTGTACAACACCCCAATCGCACTTCGGACAAATACTCCGAAGCCGTGGGCTTCTAACAATCTTCCGACAAACTCGTGCGATACCCTATCGGAAACCTTGCTCTGGTCTGCCAAGAAGAGCCCCATCTTAATGCCCTTCTCGCCCAGGTAAGTGATAGCGTCTCGTATGCACCTAGTATTCCATTGCATCCGGCGCCCCCCGATACCACACGTCTGGTTGGCACCAATGAGATGAACGGCCACCTTAGCAAGCCTGCTATTGATGACCCTCGCAAGGATCTTATAGTCCACTGTGGAGAGAGACACCGGTCTCCAACCACTTAACTCCCTCGACGGGGCGTCGGGGGTCTTGCACAGCAAAGTGACCATGCTCCTCCGCATGGTCCCCGGCGTACGACCCACCTGCACAATCTCGTTGTACACCCTGGTAAGCCAGGGCGCTAACACATTAACAAACTTCTTGTAAAACTCCGACGGGAGACCATCACAACCCGGAGACTTGCCTGGCGAAAGGGCCTGAATCGCCACCTTTACCTCGGACACCGAGAACTCCTCTTCGAGGCTATCCAACTCCTGGTCTGGGATCCTCGGCGTACCCTCCAACCACATATCCATGACGGCAGGATCAATTTCCTCGCTGGAAAAGAGATCGCTGTAATACCTAGCAGCTTCCTGCAGAATCTGCTTATTGTCCCTCACTACGGTACCATCAATATCAAGAACTTCCAGGTTCTCCCTCTTCCGCTCCGCCTCGAGCTTCCGGTAAATGTGATTAATATCCCGCTCCTGCTCAAAACCCCTAATAGCACCTTGAAGTTTAACTTCAGAGCCGATGCCTCTATAAAAATCGGAAATCTCTTGCCTGATCTGGGTAATGATCCCAAGGTTACACCCGTCTTCATTACCCTTCAGAGCCGCGTTCAGGAAGTTCATCAGAAAAACCTGCGTCCCCCGCTAAGCTCTCGCCAACTCCTTACCCCGAGCAACCAAGGTGCTCCGGACCTCGTCCTTCACCCTCTCCCAACCGCCGATCTTGTCATCGGTGGCCGTTTCTGCACCGGCCTCCAAGATCGAACGGACACGTGACAGTGCTTCAACGTCGTCTAACATTGACACGTTTAGGCGCCACGGTGTCGCTTTCCTGTCCCTCGGCGACGGCACACAGACGTCCATCACGACAACGCTGTGATCAGAGACAAACAACGGCTGTGAGTTAGGGTTAAAAACCTCGGCTCCCATAACGCAGTCCATTTTTGAGACCAACAGCATGTCGATCCTAGAAGCCAAATGATTCCTGTGCCAAGTGAACCCCGGCTCCTGCGGGAACAGCTGCCTCCACACGTCCTTAAGTTGCTGGTTCTTAATCAGATCCGTAAGACCCCTTCTGTACGGCTCTGACCACCTGCACCTGTGAGTACTCAACCGATCGATATGGTTATCCACAACCGAGTTGAAATCCCCACCGACGACCAGAAAATCTTCGCTTCCCCTAAGGAAGAACGGCAGCTCCGAAGAGGACCCTCCACCGGAACATATACACATACCATCTTAATGGACATGAATCCGCTATTAACCGAAATAGCCACCACGCGACCGTCCCCATCAGTCTGCATCTGCGTGATGCTACCCTCGTACTGCGGCTTGTAGACAATGGCCACCCCGGTGAAACCATTCGCTCCAAGAGAATACCTACAATTCCGCCCGGTGTTCCTACAGAACGCAAAAACCTGCTCGGGCTTCTTATGGTGAGTTTCCTGCAACAGCAAAAAATCAAAACCCGACTCCCTGAAGTAGCCCGCGAGCCACTTCTGCTTTTCGACGGTGCGGAGACCGTAAACGTTCAACGTGCCAATACGCAGATCGGTGCCTTGGTAATTATGTGTCATACTTACCACAATCTGAAAAAAGGAAGTAGTATGTTAGCAAAAAACCCCACATAAAACAAACACCCATGTTCAAAAACAGAGGGAGAGGAACCCAACCAAAAAAAGCAACTCACCTTCAAGATCTCGATCTATTGCGTTTTTCTGTCTCCTTCGTATCCGCACTGTTTCTCCGACGTCGGCTTTTATGACCGTCGGAACGACGTGCTCCATTCCGTCGAATCCCGACTTCGCCAATTTGGCAAGATACCTCGCCGCATCAACGTTGGCCTGGGTCAGCCGTCTTCCCTGACGCTTGAACTTGGCCCTCAGATCTTCGGCCATCTGCTCAACCAACTGTTCTTCCTCAGAATCCGTAGAAAGCTCCGATTCCCTGCAAAAAAAACCAATGCCTATATTATAGGAGTGCTGCTTGGCGTTTTCCGTCGCACAAGATTTATTTCAGTTTGTCATTTTTTTTTCATGTAGGACTTCCGTCCACAGGGAGTAGAGTTTAGGTCCCAGCCACCTACAGCGAGATCGCCTTTTGGGCAGGACACAGAAACGGAAGAAATGAGAGCAAGTCTAGCGACTTTGACAGAACAGTTTGTAGTGAGATTAGAGTACAGTAGATGGCGCCACCGTACAAGTACGATTTTGCACATAGATGGGTGAGAGAATTTCAGGGGGGACATAGGAAAGGATACCCATTTTACCAGTGGGTCCAGCCTGGGGGCCGTCACTTTTACGTGCTCGTCCGATGCACGGCGGATATTCAGCGATTGTTAGTAAATCACGCCATCTCTGAAAGATCAGCCCAGGCTTGAACCTGGGGACCCAGCATCGACAGTCTGAACACTAACCACTAAGCCATCCACGGCTGATTTATTTCAGTTTTAAAGTGAACCAGTTAAATGCTCTCAAATATATTTACTAAAATTTTGTTTCCTAACAAATTAGTGAAACCCTTTGAAGTGAATTAATAAATGTTATGGTTTGCTGAAAATTACTCTGGCTGTAATAAAGGCAAATAAACAGCTATTTTTATCCAATTTCGGAAATATTTATTCCTTTGTTCTGAGACATCTTCCCCGTCCATTTGCGTTCATGGCAGTAAACTGTCAGCGGGACCCGATTGTTTGGGAGAACAACAGATTCGCGAAGGGCAAGTGTTTCAGATAAGCAATGTTCTTCCGAAGAGCAGAAATTAGTCAAATATCTTGCGCCTTTTTAAGGACAGCAAATGTTTTCAGCTAATTTAACGAAAAACCATACGCTTTTGCTTTGAAAGCTGCATACCACATATCACGAATGGAAATGCTCTCTTAAAGAATAACTTTTTGATTCTGTACAGTGAGGCTTAAAAGAAAGAAAATAATTGCTAATATAGCAAGTCATTAAAAAAAAAATTACACCCTTCAGTCGCTCTCTTCCGTTTGGTAGAAATCACCTTGCCTAATAGAGTTTTATAATTGTTGTAGATAATTCGGAATGCGTTGTTACTGGTAACAATCAATTGAGGAATTTCTAAGTATTTTTCCGGGAACTGCAATGCGATGATATTTGCCATGAACCATTAAACCTTAAATGTTCAGTCATTTCCGAGCCTATGCCACAAAAAAAGAATGCTAGGATCAAAGATTTGTTGCTCATGGCGTAAGTCTACAAAATGTTGGGGATAAGTAGACGAAGAAAGAAACACCGTGGGCTATCGATTTCTGAAGCCATTCCTAACTAGCAATGGAACATTTCTGAACAATTCTTCGCCGTGAATGTTTCGCTCACACCGCTGTATAGAAAAACTCAATAAAGTAAATTCTGAGTTGCGATTTAAATTTCAATATTGGGAAAACAAAACTAAAATAAGTTATTTGAAAGCTAGAAATTTACAATCGGAAAATAGTTAAAATTCACCGTGTTCACGATCACTGCCAAAAGAAAAAAAAATGGCTCAATAAAGTAAATTCTGAGTTGCGATCTAAATTTCGATATTGGCAAAACAAAACTAAATTAAGTTATTTGAAAGCTAGAAATTTACAATCGGAAAATAGTTAAAATTCACCGTGTTCACGATCACTGCCAAAGAAAGAAAAAAAGAAAAGGCTCAATAAAGTAAATTCTGAGTTGCGATCTAAATTTTGATATTGGCAAAACAAAACTAAATTAAGTTATTTGAAAGCTAGAAATTTACAATCGGAAAATAGTTAAAATTCACCGTGTTCACGATCACTGCCAAAGAAAGAAAGAAAAAAAACTCAATAAAGTAAATTCTGAGTTGCGATTTAAATTTCAATATTGGGAAAACAAAACTAAATTAAGTTATTTGAAAGCTAGAAATTTACAATCGGAAAATAGTTAAAATTCACCGTGTTCACGATCACTGCCAAAGAAAGAAAGAAAAAAAAAACTCAATAAAGTAAATTCTGAGTTGAGATTTAAATTTCAATATTGGCAAAACAAAACTAAATTAAGTTATTTGAAAGCTAGAAATTTACAATCGGAAAATAGTTAAAATTCACCGTGTTCACGATCACTGCCAAAGAAAGAAAAAAAAAAAAGGCTCAATAAAGTAAATTCTGAGTTGCGATCTAAATTTCGATATTGGCAAAACAAAACTAAATTAAGTTATTTGAAAGCTAGAAATTTACAATCGGAAAATAGTTAAAATTCACAGTGTTCACGATCACTGCCAAAGAAAGAAAGAAAAAAAAACTCAATAAAGTAAATTCTGAGTTGCGATTTAAATTTCAATATTGGGAAAACAAAACTAAATTAAGTTATTTGAAAGCTAGAAATTTACAATCGGAAAATAGTTAAAATTCACCGTGTTCACGATCACTGCCAAAGAAAGAAAAAAAAAAAACTCAATAAAGTAAATTCTGAGTTGCGATTTAAATTTCGATATTGGCAAAACAAAACTAAAATAAGTTATTTGAAAGCTACAAATTTACAATCGGAAAATAGTTAAAATTCACCGTGTTCACGATCACTGCCAAAAAAAAAAAAAAATGTCTCACTTTAGGTGGCGGTTGGCCCACAATGTCCTTCCAACCAGGAGTAGGCAGTTTCGGTGGGGTGGCATCTCTTCCGATAGATGCCTTTCGTGTGTGGGCATTGAGGACAGGTTCCATCTCTTTTGGGCCTGCCCCATGGCGCACAAGGTTGGCACAAAGGACTTGGCGCCCTCCAGTTTCACCCGGCTAATGTGTTTTATCTACATCCTGCCCCGGAGGCGGGTAGGGAGGTATGGAGGATGATTATCACCGAGGTCTGTTATAAGATGTGGAGGGAGAGGAACAGGGTTCTGCATTCCCGGACGGCTAACTCGGGCTTCTCTCCGACAACGGTTATCCTTCAAGTCAAGTGTGAACTCCGAGACAGGGCGAGAGTGGACGCCCGCACTTTGACCAAACCAGCCTTTAGGAATCAGTGGGGGACTTGGCCTCGGATTGTTACCGGGACCAAGAACAACTACACCTTTCATTGGGGTAACTTACCCCCTTAGTTTTGGCCCTTGAAGCCCGAGGGATCTCTCGGGGAGTGTTGGGCTTTTTCTAGTGTTATGTTTTTGTGACTTGTGTTTGATGAAGGGTGTGGAGGTTAGCCTCCGACCCTTTCATCAGCGGTTTAATCTGTCTTCTCTCCGTTCGAGGTCGGCGGTGCTGGCCGCTGACCGAGATGGCAGGAGCCTATGTGAGTCGGGGGGAGTGAGTGTTTTTGGTTCTGTCTCTGCTCTTTCTCTTATGATGTGGTATGAATGGATGGTATCTGAAGGGAGGGTGTTGTGTATTTGATGTTTGTGGTGTGCCGGTTCCGTGAGGAAGTAGGCCGGGGAGGCACCTGCCATGGGTCATGTGAGGGCCTTAGTGCACCCGTCGGCCCGGTGTCCTCTCTGACAGTCTCCCGTCCGGGTCGCTGTCACTTGGTCACCTCTGAAGGGGACATTTGTCCGCCTACATGGACGTTCCGGGTGTACCTTCGGGCTGCACCCGCCGTTCTAGGTGACCTCGCCGGCTCTTTGTGTGCGGGTCCTTTCGAGTTCTTCGGAGGATCTGTATGACTCGGGGGTTTGTCTGGTGTTGCTTGTTGGGCCGTGGTGGGAGTGTGTGTAAACATCAGTAAACCATGTCTAGGTGTTTATTTTGGGCGTGGTGAACAGTGTGAAGATGTGTTACAACAAAGTTCGTGTATGGGGAGGGAACGTCGTGCGAGAGCACATCAGGGCGCTCCCTTCTCCCAGCCCCCATGATTTGGCGGTCTTATACGAAGACAAAAAAATGGCTCAATAAAGTAAATTCTGAGTTGCGATCTAAATTTCAATATTGGCAAAACAAAACTAAAATAAGTTATTTGAAAGCTAGAAATTTACAATCGGGAAATAGTTAAAATTCACCATGTTCACGATCACTGCAAAAAAAAAAAAAAAGAAAAAAAAAAGGCTCACTAAAGTAAATTCTGAGTTGCGATCTAAATTTCAATATTGGCAAAACAAAACTAAAATAAGTTATTTGGAAGCTAGAAATTTACAATCTGAAAAAAGTTAAAGTTCGCCGTGTTCAGGATTACTGCGAAATTTCACATTATTTTAAAATCAGAATTATTTTTCTTGATTGTTCAATATAGCTGGGCTCGAGCAATCATCTAGGTCAGTGATCTAAAACTGAGACACTTGGAAGAGCCATTTTCCAGTTTGGAAGGAACTTGGGGGGCCGCATGAATATTAATAAATTTCGTATGAATAAATATCAACTTTACAAAACTACACCAATGGCTTGGCACTAGAGTGAAATATTATTTCTTATTATCGGTAAATAGTAAAGACAAATGCTTCATCAATCACTGAAAACAATCACCTTTATGTAACAATTATTTTCATTTAAATCTCAAAACAATCACATTTTACCAACTGAGCATGTACATAGTACAAAAGATATTACATGTTCTGACCAGAAACTTGGACTCGCGTTTTGTCACTAACTTATCGATATTTGGAATAATGTTCTTTGAACATTGCTACTTTTAAAAGTCAGCATAAGTGACTGTCACTTATGCTTGGTTCATTCTTGAAAACAAATGTTCAGATGAGTCATGTTGTTCCGAACATAGCCATAACACATTCAGCTTGGTTATGAATGTTTACGTACTTGTCCTTTGAAACTAACTGGTAAAACTTTGTTAGATTGCATCTGTTGAGTTTTTCTTTTAGGAAAGAATCACACTGAAAGTTTTTCAATTTAAGCTGAAGTTCTTCATGTGCGTTGTCAGCATTATAGGAAAATGGAGACTTGAATATATTGAAAATATGTAGTTGTTTTTTTATTGGAGGTTTAACGACCACCGTGAGCAACTCAATGGGCTATAAGCAGCCGCCCGTTCGTAATTTAGGGTCACTGGTTCCAGGGAAGGGAGAGATCCGGTGCCGTAAGACAAACACAACATCTATGCCTCACCGGAATTCGAATCCGGACCCCTTTCGGACAAATGATCAGAAGCCATCGCTTAGACCACTGTGCCTATGTATTTTGCTTAATACAGTAATGTTCATCGTAACTAAACATGCTACATATACATAGGATGGCTTTGCTAAGCATTACTATGCCTATATTATATTTAATATATTATAATACACTTGAAAAAGAGTGATTTACTTTTATTTTGTAATTATTCATGCGTGCCGCAAACAGTTGGCGCAGGGCCGCCAGTTTGAGACCACTGATCTAGACTTATTAAAAGTTGCTTCAGTGATAAATTGTTCAGTTTGGTTTCTTAACTATCACTTTAATGGCTACAAAATTTGTTTTTTTTTATATTTTCATTGCATTTAAACATGCGGAATCAACCAAAATAGAGAAATATCAAATTAAATGGCATGTTACTCTATTGAGGAATAATGAATTTTTATATATATGTGCAAGTTAATTTTTTTGTGAACACTTGTTGTTTGGTTCAAGCTTAGAAAAAATAAGATTTAGATTGTCTTTAACATGTTCGTAAACAAATAGGGCCGCGGGTGGCCTAGTGGGCAACGTTCGTGACTGCCACGGAAGGGACCTCAGGTTCGATCCACTAAATGTGCATCGGATGGACACGTTAAGCCGTAGGACCCCGAGTAATAAATAAGGGCGTCTTCCTCCTCCTTTCTACTTCGCTCCCGTGTCACTTTCCTATCGGGCAATATAGTCCAAATCTCCTAGCTTCCTATTTCTAAGGGTTGTTTAAGACCTGGAGTCAGACATTCCCTTCCTAAATCATCCTCTACATATGATCATTTGATGGCTTACTGGAAGGTGAGGTTCCGAAATTTCTAATCGGAATAATATCAACAAGGGAACATAGAGAAGTGAGGGATTTCTTTGTTTTACGAGACGGAGGAGTATTTTTCCTTCGCGTTGTCTCAAAGTTTAGAACTGCATTTCGCCGGCACGTGGCTCATTTGATTTTTGGTAACACATGGTTCATGTTCAGAGAATAATAATCAGTTTGCCCTAAATAAGTAGATGAGTTCACTCTTAATAGCCTAGTGCTTTATATTTTCATTATAATAAGTGTTTTTGTTTGATATATTTTTGGATTCATTCAGATTGAGAATGAACCAAGAAGAAATTACAGCAACCAGGAGCCACGTGCTCAAAATCGAATGTCGAAGTTTGGAGGAAACTATAAGTGAAGTTTGGGCTATTAATCAGGTATTAAGTATTCTAGGAGGTATAATTGCATTGAGATGCTAAGTGATCTCATTCAGTTACACATTTCTCTCAAAAGGAAAGAAGATTATTTGGAATTTATCCAAATGGAGGAAATAGAGTTGGAAAATAAAGAGAAAAAGAAAATTATCAACAGTAATACTAAATCATCCATTATGTTGAGGCATATTCCTTTGAGCGTAGAAGAGACAACCATAGATTACCTATTTAAACCATATGGCACTGATATTGAGGTCAATTATCAAAGATTTACTGAAAAGCTTTGCCCAGAATTCAAGGGTATTCTTAATGGGAATCGTATCAATAAGATGAAACTCGCAAAGATTGTCCCTTCTTACATCCATTTTGGTCCCCATTTAGGTAAGGCGTCATAGAGAGGACAATCCCCCTACATGCAGGAAATGCGGAGCTGTGGATCACTTAGTATCTGAGTGCAAAAAGGTAAGGTGTCATATAGAGGACAACCCCTACATGCAGGAAACGCGGAGCTGTGGATCACTTAGTATCTGAGTGCAAAAAGGTAAGGTGTCATATAGAGGACACCCCCCTACTTTCAGGAAATGCGGAGCTGTGGATCACTTAGTATCTGAGTGCATAAAGGTAAGGTGTCATATAGAGGACAATCCCCTACATGCAGGATATGCGAAGCTGGGATCACTTAGTATCTGAGTGCATAAAGGTAAGGTGTCATATAGAGGACAACCCCCTACCTGCAGGAAATGCGGAGCTGTGGATCACTTAGTATCTGAGTGCAAAAAGGTAAGGTGTCATATAGAGGACACCCCCTACTTTCAGGAAATGCGGAGCTGTGGATCACTTAGTATCTGAGTGCATAAAGGTAAGGTGTCATATAGAGGACAATCCCCTACATGCAGGATATGCGAAGCTGGGATCACTTAGTATCTGAGTGCATAAAGGTAAGGTGTCATATAGAGGACAATCCCCTACATGCAGGATATGCGAAGCTGGGATCACTTAGTATCTGAGTGCATAAAAGGTAAGGTGTCATATAGAGGACAACCCCCTACCTGCAGGAAATGCGGAGCTGTGGATCACTTAGTATCTGAGTGCAAAAAGGTAAGGTGTCATATAGAGGACAACCCCCTACATGCAGGAAATGCGTTGCTGTAGATCACTTAGTATCTGAGTGCAAAACGGTAAGGTGTCAAATAGAGGACATCCCCCTACATGCCGGAAATGCGGAGCTGTGGATCACTTAGTATCTGAGTGCAAAAAGGTAAGGTGTCATATAGAGGACACCCCTACATGCAGGAAATGCGGAGCTGTGGATCACTTATTATCTGAGTGCATAAAGGTAAGGTGTCATATGAAGGACAACCCCCTACTTTCAGGAAATGCGGAGCTGTGGATCACTTAGTATCTGAGTGCATAAAGGTAAGGTGTCATATAGAGGACAACCCCCTACATGCAGGATATGCGAAGCTGGGATCACTTAGTATCTGAGTGCATAAAGGTAAGGTGTCATATAGAGGACAACCCCCTACCTGCAGGAAATGCGGAGCTGTGGATCACTTAGTATCTGAATGAAAAAATGTAAGGTGTGATATAGAGGACAACCCCCTACATGCAGGAAATGCGGAGCTGTGGATCACTTAGTATCTGAGTGCAGAAAGAGCTTCTGTATTAATTGTAACCAAAAAGGACATGTACCTGGCATACACAAACAACCGTGCAGAGGGTGTAAAAATAAGGAGCACAAGTTAAACCAGTCCCCCCCCAAGCAGTCAGAGAGGCAGATAAAAATGTACAAAATGTAAGACCAGAAATCACAGAAGAAGAGATTGCAAAAGAACTAAACAGAAAAGAGAGGGAATTCCCAAACCTAGGTGTCAGTACCTAAAATTTAGAAAGACAAATAGCAGTTAGGGATAGAACTTCTTATGCAGAGGTAGCTGGAAAAAAACACAAAAAGCAAACAAGAGATACTATTAAAGTAACGCAAGGTGGTAATGAAGATCAGGAAACTCTAAATCTATCAGATAGTGAGGTAATAACAGAACAGGAAATCCCCAAATTAATTGAGGAAACTCAGGGAGAGTTGGGGAAAATAAAGATTTAGATAGTGAGTCAGAATCTGAACTAGTTATAGATTAAGATAGAAAGAAGCCTTCTGACTCTGGGGATCAAGATTCAGAGACAGAAAACTCACAAAACAGGATTAATAAGAATAAAAAAAATAATGTCACAAGGTCTCACGAGCAACAAGCTCAGTTAGAAAGTTAAAAGAGTTACCTCAGAACAACAAGGAACAGAACAGCAAAAAGCTAAATTAAAAAATAAATAAATATAAAAATTAAAGAAAATGAACACAGAAAAATTAAGATTGCTACCCTAAACACTTAAGGGTTCAATCAGAAACAAAGGCGGTATAGGGTGATTTCATGCATGTTAGATGAAAATATAGATAGCCTCTGTTTACAGGAAACCATGTTTAGGAACATGCAGGATACTGATGGGTTCCGCAAACACTTCAATGTGCGAGCTTGGTTCTCCTTAGGGACTAATCATAGAGAAGGAGTGGCTATTATTATCAATCCTAGGCTTAATGCCTCCCGTAAGAGGTTTGAGACTGATACCACTAGCAACTTTGTGACAGTCGAAATCATGTACAAGGGCGGTCATGTCGTGATACACAATCTGTATGCTCCATGTTACACAGCAACAAGAAATATTTTTTATCAGGAGAAGACCAACCACATGAGTAACATGGGGGGAACTGTGTTTTTGTGCGGAGACTGCAACACCACCCTTCCAGCAGCTAACTTGGCTCTGAGAGGGAGGGATGAAACAACCCACAAGACTATTGCTAGGATACTAGATCAAAGGAAATTAAAAGATACCTGGTCTTATGCTGAGAGTGATCAAAATGGGGTCACTAGAAAGGGTCCTCAAGGCTCTGATTCTAGGTTAGATTATATCTTTGTTCAATATAACATTTGCAATAATGGCATTAAGATTTATAAATAATTTCTAAACACTGATACTCACCATATATCTGATCATGCCATGGTGGTGATCGAGTGTAGTATCAGAGTAAATATATTAGGTAAGAAAAGTAAAAACCCCTATTGGACCATAAATAAAGGTCTTTTTGTTCTTGAGGACAGCATAAAGAAAATCAATGATTTTATAAAAGAAAATTCTAAATATGTCAGAAACACTAAACAGTGGGATGCTTTTTAAAAAAATTAAAAACCTCTAAAAAACTAAGTGGAGAACAACTACACAAGAAAAGAATAAAAATTAGTAAATGTAAAAGTATGGTACAACAGTGTGAAAAATGAGATCAAAGCAAAGAATTAAACAAAAAAATACTCCAAGACTGGAGGATTAAATTGGAAAATGCTTATAGAGAAAGAGGAAGGGTGCCTGCCCACATAGCCTATGACAAAAGAATCAGAGCTGAAAAGGATATTAATCAGGGAATAAAGGGTATTAAAAAAGTTAGTAGTAGAAAGGATCAGCTGAATGTACCTGAAGAAGCCAATGTTGAAAAGAATTTCTTAAATTATTACAAGACCCTTCCGGCCAAGAGTAAAAATAAAGAGAATCAAATTAATTATGACTTTGAAGATAAGCTAGGTGCTCAGGAGAGTAAGAGTCTCGGCAAGAAATTCAAAGCAAAGGAGGTGAGAAAAGCAATTTTTTTCCTTCCCCAATGGCTCTACCCCTGGCATGGATGAGTTTCCCATCGAGTTTTATAAAAAAAAAAAAACCTGGGATACCATTTGCAACTGTCTCACTAGAGTTTTCAACAACATGTTATTTAGTGGGAAGAGCCCCCTCTCTATGAAGGAAAGAGTAATTAAACTCCTGTTCAAAAATAAAGGGAGAAGTAAGAATTCTGAAGGGTGGAAACCAATTTCCATCCTTAATACGGACTACAAGATATTCACGAAACTTCTCGTGAGCAGGAATGGGGAACATCTTCCCATTCCTGCTCACGAGAAGTTTCGTTAATATCTTGTAATTTTGGATATTACGTCCCTTCAAGCCTGCGGTGTGAAGAGACTCAATATCCAAAACAACATCGTCTCAAGTACATCATTCAATTTCTTTATAAAAAAAAGGGAATTAAAGCTATAATGGTCTCCTTAGACCAGAAGAAGGTCTTTGATATTATTAGTCGAAGTTTCCTCTTTGGGGTTCTTAAGGGGTATAATATACCCAATAGAGTAATAAAAATTCTTGCTGATGCTTATGACACTAACACCTGCAAACTCATATTTCAAGAGAAACTTAGCAAGAGAATCAAAGTTGAAAGGGGAATTAGGCAAGGTTGCCCCCTATCTCCTATTCTTTATACAATTTGCATAAACCTGTATCTTAATATGATGGACAAAGACGAAAGTCTTTGTGGGATACCTATCCCAGGTGGCAAAGGCAAGACCATTAAACATATGGCTTATGCCGATGACCTGGTGGTCTTTGTTAAGAGACAAAAAGATTTTGACCAGGTTTTCAAATTATATAAAAAGTTCAGTGACCTATCAGGCTCGCACTTAAATGACTCATAAACCAGGTCTCTTGTCTTTGGCCGATTGGACAATTTAGACGAGAGGTTTGGAAGCATAAATGAGGACCTTAAAGTACTGGGAATCACTCTTAATCGGTATGGCATTAGAATGATGAATTACTGGGAAGAAGCGATTACGCCCATTAAGAACTTTGCCAATATATTCAAAGAAGAAGTGACCTCCTACTTTGCTAAATCACAGATAGTGAATGCTATTTTCTATCCTAAATTCATGTATACTTTCTACTCAAGCAGCCCTAAACAGGACTTTCTGAAAAGACTGGAGAGAATGGCATTCGGTTTTCTGTTGGATAGCAAACGTGATAAAATTAAGAGGGCTACCATGTATAATCATGTAAAGGAGGGAGGTGTTGCTATGAAAAATCCCTTCATCTTAGCTAAAATCTGTTTTTCCGGAGGTATACTGAACCAATTCTGTTTAATATCATCGAAATGGGGTCAAAGTTCAGGGCACAGGAGCGAGATTTATTGCACAGCCATTATCCTCACAACTTGAGTAATGATTTCTGTTATGTTGGAAACTGTATCGTAATCAATGCATTGTGTTGTGGGAGGAGACTAAGTTACATTAAAGTTGACAGATGCAAATTTAAATTTCAACACTTTCCCTCAGAATATGGATATCAAAAGAAGACAAGCAAAACTTACAGGTATATATATACATATATGAAAGCTTAATTTATTCCCACAACTGATAACAATAATAAGAAATTAGTCGTTGCAGTACAAGAGGGTTATTTCATTTTTATAGCCGAAAAAAAAACAAAAAAAC
The DNA here is from genome assembly GCA_039090855.1 of Macrothele yani. Lineage (NCBI taxonomy): Eukaryota > Metazoa > Arthropoda > Arachnida > Araneae > Macrothelidae > Macrothele > Macrothele yani. The sequence goes on along the minus strand of CM077032.1, from coordinate 72,379,193 downwards.
GATTTGTGTTATTCAAGGACTCTTGCTGTTTGTGACGTGCAAAATAAATGGGCAGAGCCCAAAATCCGATCCACCCACTAGTCTAAGCTAATGTGGACACATGCTATTGACTAACATATATTAAGCACACAACACATTACAAAACTCAGGAATTCAATTTGTAAAAAGACCAGTCGGTCTGCATTTATTGATGAACAATTTAATGACTAGTTGTAATTTATTTTTATTTTTTTGCAATTTGCTTTTCCTCTTTGCTTTTCACAAACACCCAGGAAGGTTACAGAAATTTCACATTTTTGTTTATGTTTTTACACAGCATTTTTAATTCATGGTAACCACTTTTAAAACACATTTCCAGAGGTGAACTGCCTGCTTTTTTTTTGCTTTTTTTTCGCTTAATTCCTTAAGAAAAATTAGAAAAATGTTGTATACTTCCTAGTGGTATTCAATATATATTTTTATCTTTATATTTAAGAAGGTCTAAACAGAAGCAAGCTGGAGGAGGCCTAAAACATGTTTGAAAGGCCAAATTTTTATGTTTTTGAGTTTAATTTTCAGCTGCTCAGTTTATGAGACACTAAAAAATTAAGCTCACCAAGATTTTTAATTTAAGGTAAGAAGTTACAGTGAAGTTTAACATCAATTTTCAGCTTAGCAGCAGTTCCTCGTGGTTATTATATATATATCTCAATAACTGGACATGGCTCAATCGAGAGAACAAGCTGGATTCAGGAGTGGCTACAGCACAATAGATCATATCCACGCACTGAGAGAACTAATTGAAAGAGCGAGGTAATATGAACTTCCATTGTGCATGGCTTTTATCGATTATGAAAAAGCCTTTGATTCAGTGAAACCATCAGCAGTTACAATGGCTCTAAATCCTGCGGTATTGAAGATGCATACATTAATATTATTAATAACATACATGAAAATGCAAGTGCAAAGATTCGGCTGTTTGAGAATACAGCATACATAAAAATTGGAAAGGGAGTGAGACAAGGTGACACCATATCTCCGAAGCTCTTTAATGCGACATTGGAAAATGTCTTTCAATAACTGGACTAGGAAAACAAAGGGATAAAGATTAATGGAGATTATCTAACCCACCTTCCTTTTGCTGATGACGTAGTCATTTTTGCAACTACCCCATCAGAACTTCAGAGTATGATCCAGGAACTTGCTGACAAAAGTAAAGAAGTGGGATTAAAAATGAACTTTCAGAAGACAAAAGTGATGTTCATAGCTTTTACAAGAAATGAAGATTTATCGATTGATAGAGAAAAGCTGGAGATAACAGACACGTACGTTTATCTTGGACAGCAGATACCAAGTGAGGGTCACATTGATGATGAAATTAATCGGCGTACAAAACTTGCCTGGAGAGCTTTTGGAAGAAACAGCATAATTTTCAAGAGCAATATGCCATTATGTCTTAAAAGAAAAGTGTTTGATCAATGCATCCTTCCAGTGCTTACGTATGGTGCAGAGATGTGGACCTTAACTAAAAGGGACATACAAAGGCTGCAGACAACTCAAAGAAGCATGGAGAGGTAGGTGCGTTCTTGGTGAAGAGGAACTCGTGGATCCGAAAAATGACGAGTGGAAGACATCATGATCAGAGTTAAATACCTGAAATGGCAATGCGCTGGACATACTGCCAGAAGAACAGACCACCGATGGACAGCCGAAATTTTATATTGGATTCCAAGGGACAAGAAAAGACCCAGAAGAAGACCACATGGGAGATGGGTGGATGAAATTCGAAAGTATGCGGGAGTGACATGGAGGAGACTGGCACAAGACAGACCGTTCTGGAGAAAACTTGGGGAGACCTTCGTCCAGCAGTGGATTGATAATGGTTGACAATGATGATGATGGTGATATATATATTCGGGCAATTTTATTCTGACATGGGAGATCTTGGCCAAGATTCCAAAATCTAGCTTTACTTTACGTCCCCACATTTTCTGACCTGACAAACAAAACTATCACTCTTGGGGAGTAACTCCCAGAACAAAATTGATTTTTTTTGCTTTGTTTACATAGGTCTTTTAATTAGGTTAGTTGTTTATTTGTTTTTGTTTTTTCAAATGGGAAGGTGGTAAAAAAAAGGTCTCGTAGTGAGTAAATAGTCGACTTCCGAAGGGCCAACATGGCTGGCCAGATTGTTAAACGTTCGGTGTGACGAGGAGGGTTTTAAAGTGCAGCTTACCACTTCATGAGTTCAACTCTTGGCCCTGAAGAAGGTGATCGTTCAAGTGAACTGAACTCTAGTATTACTGGAGTGGCATTAGCAGAAGTCTGGGAGTGGACACATTCAGACAGCAGTAGCAAGGGAGATGTACTCCTGATTATCGTATTTCCTATAAAAGCCGGGTAATTGATGGTACAGCAGCAGTTCTCCTTTCGGTCCCTAATCACACATCCTAGAGGTGGTAACCCTTTTGGGGAGATGAGGCGGTAGGACGGGATGAATGTCGAGGCTGCCCGGGTCGCGTATTTCACAAGTGAATGTACGGAATTGCGATTAAAGCCATTTCCGCCACGCAATTGATTCAGAGCTACTTTGGAGAATGCGAATAGGCGGGGCCTGTGAGGAGAGTCATGTGACTGAGACATGTAAGCTTTGCTGCACACGCCATAAGCCATTTTAATGTTCGGGTGTTTTCATTCCGACAATGGTTACCTTCAGTTGTTTTACCCATACAGCCGAAATACGACAGGAGGTAAATTGAGAGTGTACTTTATTGGTAGGGGAACTTTTGAGTTTTTATATCAACATGACTTCATGGACTTGTGACTTATCTTCCGAAGTACTTTCAATTCATATAGTTGTCACAGAGCCGACAGAAGTCAGCACGTCAGCACTCACTGCTCTAGCACAGGATAAGTACTCATGTGTTTTGTATGGATACCCATGAGCTGTTTAACATTTTGAGGGGGGAGAGAAAGGGGGTTGAAATGTGGAATTGAAGGCATTTTTGATGAAGTTTGGAGGGGCATAAATATGAGGAATTTCCTAAATATTACAAAAATATGTATATGACAGATCACTTACTATTTTATCAGACGCAATATATGACAAAAAACATTCTGGAGTATTTATTCCAACGGAAGTGTCTTACTTCAACAGGACACTATTTTGAGGTCTTACTTCGTGTCATTAGGTAGTTCTTTGCTAATACGAAATTACTCTATTTATTTATTTTTTTATCTAGCTAGACCTCTTCACATTCATAAGAAAAAATACTTAATCGTCAGAATAAATACTTCGGTGTGGAGACATACTTTTCATTGTTAAAGGTCCTTTTAAGGGTAATAGAAAGGACCTTTCAAAGGGTTCTTTTTAGTATCCCTATAAACACACTTTCCTAACAGGACGAATTGTGGGTGCGAGATTGACGTGCTGCCATCTATTGGCCGATACGGAGTATGGCATTCAACTAGCTACTTATTGAAGTCGTCCTCAATTTTAATATTAAGACATATTTCGACTTGTATTCATCTGAGAAACTGCAGATATTCCTTATGATATAGTGCACAGAATTACTTTACCGTATTATTCAATATGATCATTTGCCACATATGTTAAGTAACCACAGTGAATTTCTTAGGAAGCAGAATTTCCCACGATATAATTCAATATGATCATTTCTCACATACGTTAAGTAATCTCACAGTGAATTTCTTAGGAAGCAGAACTTTCCACGAGATAATTCAATACGATTTATTTGTCACATATGTTAAGTAATATCACAATGAATTCCTTATCAAAAAGAACTTCCCCCTACAAAAAAAGTGTTCCTGTCACATTACTCTCCTCATAGGATCCGCCTACTAGCAATCTTCAAAGTAGCTCTGAACCAATGGCGTGGCGGAAATGGCCTTAATCGCAATTTCGTACATTCACTTGTGAAATACGCACCCCGGTCGCCTAGTTAAGCAGGCTCTTCCAAGAACCGACGCTCCGGTTTCACTCAGGCGGCATGGGGCAAATACATTTTTATTGATCCTATGCTCCGCCTGGGGTTTTGGTTTCCTTTTAACAGTTGTTCACCTTCCATTTCCCGGGAAGGGCTGAAGGAATTCCAGAGGGTTAGAGGTCCCTCGGGAACAAAAAAAGGATTTTTCTTTTCCGAAGAAGACCCGGTCTTAGCAGAAAAAAATCGAAAGTGCCCTCAAAAAAAAAAAAAAAAAATTCAACTCACACGTCTTCTTCGAAGGATGCGGGAGCACGCCAGCGCCCTCTACATCGACGCTAATCAGATTGACTTTATCCGACTGGTGAGCTGCCTGTAACTTTGTGTGCAAAACACACGCAACCCACCCACGCACAGATAAACAAAAAAGAAATTTTCTCCCGCGCTTCAGCTGGCCCGCCATGAAGAAAATGGGCACCATCTTCTAACGCTGGCGTCTTATGACATAACATGGAAAGGGCGGGGTTCCAGACCTGAATTTATCACTTTACGCAAACGGGGAGACGCTTTTCAAATGCGACATCTGATATCACCCTGACTTCCAACATTTTTTTTTTCATGCGAACGCAGGTTGTTGCTGGCCAGAAATGCTTGACCAAATCTGGCCATCCCATAAATAAAGAGAGATAGAGAGATACTGCAAAGCACCCCCTCTGCGTGCCAGCAACACTTAGAAAACCCGAGTATGTGTAAAGTTCCCCATGTTACCGGAGCCAGCAGGAAGCAAGCTGAGCTCTTTTTGCACACCCTCCCATAAATAAGGGGGGGGAGAGCAGGGAATCTTTCTGTCTAACTATCTATACGCGGTAACCTCAATTCATGAGAGAAGACGGAGGAGGAAGAAAAGGAAAATCTCAAAGTCATCATGTACATTTATATTGCATCTTTATACATCATCATCATCATTAATAAATAAATACATCGCTCTTTCCACGTTCCAGAAACACACAGCAACCGAAAAATTGTTTTTCAGCCGCCGCTGTGGAAACGAACCAACAGAACTCTCGGTATCGCGCCGAGTGCGTTCCCTTTACGCCACGGGAGCCAAGAATCCACGGTGCTATGTGTATTTTTAAAGTCAGCTACTGACATCATAAATCCGTAAGATGGGCTCAGCTACTGAGACGTCTCCATCTGGTGGCCATTAACGGCACTAGCTATATATATTATAGCAGTTAAATCCAAAGGGCTAGATCCAAGGTGAAAATATTGGAATCCAACGCACTCGGCGCGATACCGAGAGTTCTGTTGGTTCGTTTCCACAGCGGCGGCTGAAAAACTTTTTTCGGTTGCTGTGTGTTTCTGGAACGTGGAAAGAGCGATGTATTTATTTATTAACTGTCGCCACGTATTTGGAAATATTTTCACCATCATCATCATTGTCAACCATTATCAATCCACTGCTGGACAAAGGTCTCACCAAGTTTCCTCCACAACGGTCTGTCTTGTGGCAGTCTCCTCCATGTCACTCCCGCATACTTTCGAATTTCATCCACCCATCTTCCATGTGGTCTTCTTGTGGGTCTTTTCCTGTCCCTTGGAATCCAATCTAAAATTTCGGCTGTCCATCGATGGTCTGTTCTTCTGGCAGTATGTCCAGCCCATTGCCATTTCAGGGATTTAACTCTGATCATGATGTCTTTCACTCTTGTCATTTTTCGGATCCACGTGTTCCTCTTCTTATCTCTCCTGGTTACACCAAGCATACACCTCTCCATGCTGCTTTGAGTTGTCTGCAGCCTTTGTATGTCTCTTTTAGCTAAGGTCCACGTCTCTGCACCATACGTAAGCACTGGAAGGATGCATTGATCCTTCCAGTGCTTACGTATGGAAGGATCAATGCATTTCTTTTAAGACATAATGGCATATTGCTCTTGAAAATTATGCTGTTTCTTCCAAAAGCTCTCCAGGCAAGTTTTGTACGCCGATTAATTTCTTCACCAATGTGACCCTCACTTGATATCTGCTGTCCAAGATAAACGTATGTGTCTGTTATCTCCAGCTTTTCTCCATCAATCGATAAATCTTCATTTCTTGTAAAAGCATTGAACATCACTTTTGTCTTCTGAAAGTTCATTTTTAATCCCACTTTTTTACTCTTGTCAGCAAGTTCCTGGATCATACTCTGTAGCTCTGATAGGGTAGTTGCAAAAATGACTATGTCATCAGCAAAACGAAGGTGGGTTAGATAATCTCCATTAATCTTTATCCCTTTGTTTCCCAATTCAGTGATTGAAAGACATTTTCCAATGTGGCATTAAAGAGCTTTGGAGATATGGTGTCACCTTGTCTCACTCCTTTTCCAATTTTTATGTGTGTTGTATTTTCAAACAGCAGAATCTTTGCACTTGCATTTTCATAGATGTTACTAATAATATTAATGTATGCATCTTCAATACCGCAGGATTTCAGAGCCATTGCAACTGATGATGGTTTCACCGAATCAAAGGCTTTTTCATAATCGATAAAAGCCATGCACAATGGAAGTTCATATTCCCTCGCTGTTTCAATTAGTTCTCTCAGTACGTGGATATGATCTATTGTGCTGTAGCCACTCCTGAATCCAGCTTGTTCTCTCGGTTGAGCCATGTCCAGTGTCACCTTCAAGCGGTGTGAAAGAACTTTAGTGAAGATTTTATAAACCACTGATAGGAGGCTGATAGGTCTGTAGTTCCTGAGATCCTCAATGCCACCTTCTTTATGTAGCAAGATCATTGTAGCGTTGTTCCAATCCTCAGGAATTTTCCCTTCATTAAGGCATCGAGTGAAAATTTGGGCGAGTACTGTTTCGATTTCTCCACTTGCTTCTTGTATGATGTCTACAGTAATTCCATCTTCTCCTGGAGCTTTCCCACGCTTCATGTTCTTGATTGCATGCGCAACTTCTGCTGGGAGGACTGGAAGAACTCTGGTACTGGTACCTTTTGTGATGTCTGGAGAACATGTTTCATCCCTTTCATATAATTTGGAGTAGAAATCTTTCACTCTTGTCAAAATTTCGCCTCTATTTCTTGTTACAGAACCATCTTCTTTGCTCAGTGCCATAATCTGTTTTCTTCCCTTACTGAAATGTCGCTTTGCTATCTTTAGGCTTTGGTTGTTTTCAATTGCTTTCCTCACTAGTTCACAGTTGAATTTCCTTACGTCTTCAGTGATACTTTTTCGTACTGTCTTGCACAGCTCTATATATTCCACTTTGGAGGTCACATCTTCTTTAGTTGTCCTCATCTCTCTTCTTTTTTGCATCAACATTTTGGTTTTTCCTGATAATTTGTTCACATACAATTTGTTCTTAGACCCAGCTAATTTTGTTGCTGTTTCCATAAGAGCTTTGGTTACTTTTCTGTTAACTTCAGAAATATCCACTTCTTCCGATGTTAGGCCTTCTAAAGCAGAGAATCTGTTCTTCAGTTCCAATTTGAAGGTATTATGGTGTTTTTTAAGGTTGGTTATGTCAATACATTTTGTTTGTCTTATGAGCTTGCTACGTTCGAGTCTAGTGTTGAGGTGCATCTTACATCTCACCAATCTATGGTCACTATCTGTGTTCAACTTGTTTAGCACACTGCAGTCTTCTATGACGAATTTTTTGTTACACATAATAAAATCAATTTCACTTGTCGTCCCATTTGGATGTCTCCATGTCCATTTCCTGTGCGGCTTTTTCTTGAAAAAGGAGTTCACGATGAAAAACTCTTCTGCCTCTGCAAACTCTACGAGAATATTTCCACGCTGGTTTCTGTTGCCGTGACCGAATTTACCTACTGAAATTTCACTCTGTTGCCGTTGCCCTATTTTTGCATTGGAATCTCCCATAATTATCTTCAAGTGCTGCTTACCTTTATTATTTAGATGACGAATTTCCTCATAAAATTCTTCAATTTCTTCTTCAGGATGACTTGTGGTGGGTGCATAAGTTTGTATAATCTGAGCCTTGTATCTTCTCGAGAGTTGGATAACGAGTCGTGCAGCTCTGTCAGAAGAACTTTCAACTTCTACAACTTTATCCTTCAGTTTCTTGTTTATTATAAATCCAACACCACTAGTTCTGCCAATATCTGTCCCACGATAGTAGAAGAGATGTCCACTTTTCAGTTCAATGAGATCTTCTCCTTTTCTCCTTACCTCACTTAGCCCGATGATGTCCCACTTAATCCTTTGTAGTTCCTCTTCTAATTCAAGAAGCCTTGAATCAGAAGATAGGGAGCGTCCATTATACGTAGCCAAGGTCAGCATCAGATGGCAGCCTAATCCGGTCCTCCGGGGATTCTTAGCACCCTCTGCCTTCATGTCGCACTGGCCGCTGCCTTGGTCAGGTACATTCCAGCTGCCGGAGACTGAGGGCCAAGATTTAAGTTGTGGAGTCATTTTGGAGGTGTTTGGCCATAACTCACCACGCTGGCCAAGCGGGTTGGTGAGTGTGGGATAGCATTTCCTCTAATTCCGATGGTATAGTTATACCGCTATTGGCGGTCGTCAGAGCCTCTTTAGTCGGAACAGGATGCACCACGAGAAGGCGGGGTTGACATTTGTCAAGGAGAGGCTGTGATGTTACGCATCACCTGACCTTACATCCCTGTAGATATCTATACATAAATGCTGACTACGCTGGTGCTGGAGATTCAAGAACCTATTGAAAAATTGTAAAAAATGAAAGCTCAACAAAACTCTTCATAAATTTTGGACTTTTTTTTTTTTTTTTTTTAAGATAAGCAGGATATTTTTCGATATCAGACTTTTCATCAAAATTTAGTCTATATATAAAAAAAATCCATTATAAAAATGATAAAAATAATGTTGCACAGTCTCTCGTTTTTTTAAGATCGTCCTCCTCCAAAAGAAAACCCACGCAACGGTTGAAACGTGCATAACAAAAATTTGTATCGCATATAATTATATATCCATTCCAATTTTAAAAGCCTATTACTGTTTAAATCGTTTAAGTTGGGATTTTCACTGCGATGTATTTGTACGCAAATAAATTTGACAGGGTAATTCCGGTCTGTAAATAGACCTGCACACCAAAAAGTGTTTTTTTAATCTGACAGTAATTCTAACTAGTTTTTACAAATTTATGTGAAAGTGTGCTCCATCCACAGATAAAAAAACTAGGAGCAGTAGAAATAAGATTGGCGGATCCAGGATTATCTTGGATTGGGGTGGGGGGCGCAGGTGTTGCGAATAACCGGAGACCTTTCTGATATTTTCCCTCAAAATGAAAAAGTGTTCTGAGTATGTCTATAAATTCTTCCAATTAATTAAGGAAATAACATATTTTTAAGTAATACTTTCTTTCACCAAGAAATATTGAATTTGTTATTAAAACCTAGCATATCGAAGGTATTCTTTGGTCCCGAGGGGAGGGCGCCCTCTGGATCCGCCCCCTCTGGATCCGCCCCTGAAACAAGATAACTGGTGGGGAGGGACTACATTTTCTCGCTGAACAAATTTGTCACATAAAAATATCCAACACCGCCTGTTGTATAATCTCTTTAAAATTGGAAAAAACGAAATAAAAGTTTCGAGAAAGGCAAGCCAAGGAAGTGGTGTACTCCAGCCCTCCTAAAAAAACTAGGTGACCCAAAGGAACTCTGAGCTCATAAAAGACAGCGAGTTGGGTAAAAAAAACCTGATTTCTGCATGTAATTCGACTAGCAGCTTAGCTATAAGTTGTGAAATGTGAAAAAAAAAAGTAGTAGCTCACATCTCGTTGAGAAAAATCACTAACACGTTTCTTAAAAAACTTAAAAGGGAGAAAACCCTAGCTCAAAAATGAAAACCACTGTACTCTGCCGATCTGGTAATGAGACATACGGAAAGTTCAAACTTGTGATTAAAGCGTCTGTGCACTGATACTATCCCACAATCTCCAAATGTAATAGCACAAATACACTGCCGGACAATTGCTAAGGAAGGATGACAATAGCAACGATAGCAACCATAAAATGGAAGGCAGGAAAATGTTGAAATTAGCATAAGTGCGGGATACAGTAAGACGTGTTGTGCGTATGCAAATTTTGGATTGCCGAACTTGTTCGTGACGTCATAGCGCTGATAAGAGATATAAAGGATTTGACGCGTATTGACCGTTGTTGTTCGAACGCAAAGTTGAAAGGGAAGGAATCAATTGACGAACCTGCAATTTTCAGTATGTCTTCCCGACATCACCTAGATGATTTTACGCGTGGCCGTATTATTGGCAAGATTGAAAAAGGGCGAAAAATAACAGATGTTGCCAGGGAGTTCGACGTCAGCCACAGTGTTGTTTCAAGGCTTTGGAAATCATTTCAAACAAATTGAGAGTGTAGCAAACGTCACGGGGGAGGTCGTGTTCGCCGTACACCTGCAGAAAATCGGTACATAGTGCTATCAACAAAAAGACACCGGCGCAGCACAGCTAGTGAGGTAGCAAATCAGTTTATGGCTGCTACTGGCAAGCGGATCTCCCGAAAAACTGTCGCCAAACGTTTGCATGAAGGAGGACTATACGCCCGCCGTCCTGTTCTGTGCATCCCATTGTCCAGACGTCACCGTACCGCCCGTTTGCAATGGTGCCATCAACATCGCAATTGGACTGATAACGACTGGTCTGCTGTCCTCTTCTCAGATGAGAGTAGATACAGTCTATCGTCTGATTGTCGACGGCAACTGATCTGGCGTGATAGTGGTACTGCATATTGTCCAGCAAACATACAGGAAAGGGACCGATATCCGACATGTAGTGTCATGGTATGGGCTGGCATCATGATCAATGGCCGTACGTCCCTCTATGTGCTTCCAACTGGGACTATGACTAGCCAACGATACATTAATGATGTTCTGCTACCTCATGTTCGCATGTTCCGTGGTGCTGTCGGTGATAGATTCATTTTCATGGACGACAACGCAACATGTCATCGAACAGTCGCTGTCCAGGAGTGTCTTGAGAGCGAGGATATTCAACGCCTCGTATGGCCAGCACGTTCTCCAGATCTTAATCCCATTGAAAATGTGTGGGATGCTTTGTGGAGGAGTCTTGCTGGTCGCCAATGCCCTCCAATAAACAAGGACACCCTCATCCGTGCACTGACAGAGGACTGGGATAAATTACCCCAACAGCTGCTTGATAATGTTGTGCAAAGCACGACACGACGTGTGAAATCTTGCATCGCCCTCCATGGTGGCCATATCCGGTATTGACATCTTACGCCGGAACGCCTGCGGACGGTAATTTCATTTTTTTTCACGTTTACGTATTCTGCACAAAATGGCCTGTTTGTCCCTTGAACACGTTCCAAAGCCTTCTGGATTTCAGAGCACAATAAATTGTCTTTCTTGTAATGTCCTGGCATTCTGACATTATTTTATTTCACTTGGCATCCAACCACACTTACTTTTTTATGCGCTATATAGCCGTTTATGATCCGTCCTTAGCAGTGTATATATATATCTCCATGAAATTTTAAACGGAGAGTAACGTAGCCAGTTCTCTCAGCTAAACGAAAAGGTAAATAATTGGCCTCACCAAACAATAGGTATAAGTAAGAAACCGACGTGAACCAGCGTATACTCTGGGTTAAAATACGTGATTCTGCACGTATTTCGACTCCGTTCGGTACCCATTACGGGTGTGCCATAAAAGTTAAACTGACGAGAAACGTTTCGAGCAGTAATTAACTAATTTGTAATTATATCATTTTGTTTCTAAGAAAAAGTGAAAATTTTTAAAAACAAAAAGAATTATTAAAAATTATAGGGTTTTTTTCGAAGTTCTTTACCATGTAAATCCAATCTAAGATTTATTCTTTTTTAACCTTTATTACCAAATCTGAGAGCCTCAATCAGTTCAGTTAAGAAGGTACCACTCATTTGGATTTCCTACTCTATGACCTTCAAAAATGTTTGCAATTTCTGTTTGAAACACATGCGCCAATCACCGTTAGATACGAGAGATGCTTTAAATAAATGTTCAAATTCAATTACAGCACAATTTTTTTAACTTCTACACAAAGGTAATTTTCTTTAATGCCCAGGAAACACTTCAGGGAAATCTTACATATGCAAAAAGTGATTTTTTCATATGTAAAATTTTCCCTGCAGTCAGCCTTGTTGCTCTCATACCGGTGCAAGTAAAGTCAAATATACGTTAATCAGCGAGGGACCTTTCCTGTTATCTGCCCACCACTGTTTGCTTTTGTTCATTATTATGCAAAATGACACTATTTGACTTCCGAATAGGAACGCTTTAAACATGTTCGTGATTTTGAATGTACCGTTCCGCTTTGCTTACATGAATCCTGATCACACCCAACATGAGAGAAAGTAGTTCACAATAAATGTTATGGGAATTTTTTTACTGTTATAGAAAAGGACCCTATAAATACCAAAAACCTACTTATTCAGTTTTTTATAAAATTTTAACTGTTTAAGAAATATATAAAAGAAAACAATTGTATAGTATAAAACAACAAATAAAAACTAGTAGGTACCAAAATCACTCGGGGGGGGGGGGGATACGCTACGATATATTTAATAATTTCTAAAAATGAATCGTCATTACTTTTCAATCTTTTTCGCCACACAAGTTCACATAATTCCAGAGTGCAGACAAACGGTTAAAAGAACATTCCTTCCGAATGACCATACATAATTCCAAAGCGTAGACAAACGGTTAAAAAAGTATTCCTCCGGAATGACCACACATAATTCTAAAGCACAGACAAACGGCCGAAAGAATGTGACCACTGCGCATAGGTAGTACGCATAGAGAAGCATGTGATCACTGCGCATAGGTAGTACGCATAGAGGAGCATGTGATCACTGAGCATCTGCTGCCAAAGACTGTGTTCTACTTTCGAAATCAGGAACTACTTGAATGCGTTCTTATTCGGAAGTCCAACAGCGGCGGGTAGATAACAGGAAAGGTCCCCAGCGAGTTATATGAAATTCTGTTCAAAAAGTAACAGACTTTTCCATATCATGCGTGTTGAAATGTACTCGGAGAGCACAATTTGTTTTAAACACCGTGCCTATCCACAAATTTGGTGCGGGAGGCTGAAGCGATGCTAACGGCTACCACGTGAAGCTTTCGTGCGTCGGAACGGAGTACGAGTTGCTAGCGTATGAGTGGAAGAATACAACAGGAGTGGGGTGTATTTTTCGGAAGAGTGTAATGTGTCGTGTAATCGTGGGCAAGTACAAGTAGCTTAAACCTGCTTTATTTCTTTTTTTGATAAAGATATGTGCGGAATGTCCTTATTATTCGTTTCACAATGTCTCCGAATGGAAGGAAAATAAGAAATGTAAATGAATTTATGTACGACAGAAGTTTTGTTTCCGTTGAACCCAAAGTTATGGTTATGGTTTTGGAAAATGTGCAGGGGTATGTTGATTCTTCATGCATTTCATTTGTAGTTCTGCTGTTATTCCGTACATCGTAGCTCACATTTTCCCCTCGTGAAACGGATATTTTTCAAAATAAACGATTTTCTTCAATTCAGAAATCGTACTATGGCAGGGAGGCCTACAACTTCTTGTATTGTGGCGGATTATGAAATTTTAAGCCCTGACGAAATCCGAAATGAAGGGTGGAGGCTGACAATGTTGTACTTATGCTTTCTCAAAATTACCCTTTAACAAAAACAACTTAAAATTTTGCATAAGACCGACCTCTTCCCTTCCGCGTATTCCTACAAGACGCTTCGATGACTACGTACTGCTCAACCGCTTCCTTCTGTATTCTTCCGCCAGTTACTTGCCATTCTCAACGAAGCTTCCTTTCACCGGACTCCACCTTGACGCCGTCGCTGCTCCGTCGTCCTTGGTCAACCGCACGTACTCTTCCAAACTATCGTAATCGCAGGTTAATACTTCGGAAAAATTATTGTCTTCGTATAAGAACCCCAAATCATGGGGGCTAGGAGAGGGAGCGCCCTAATGAGCTCTCCCACGACGTCCCCTCTCCCGTACACGAACTTTGTTGCAACACATCTTCACACTGTTCACCACGCCCAAAAAAACACCTGGACATAGTTAACTGATGTTTACACACACTCTCACCACGGCCCAACAAGCAACACCAGACAAACTCCCGAGTCATACAGATCCTCCGAAGAACTCGAAAGGACCTGCACACAAATAGGCGGCGAGGTCACCCGGAACGTCCATGTAGGCGGGCAAAAGTCCTCTTCAAAGGTGACCAAGTGACAGCGACTCGGAAGGGGAGACTGTCAGAGAGGAAACCGGGCCGACGG